>OU015525.1:11388036-14023036 GCA_907165065.1 Caprimulgus europaeus
GCTTTATAAAGATCAGAAGCACTAAATCCTGAGAAAACTGCCCAGGAGGAGAGATAACCTGTTATACTGGCTTTACCCCAAAAATCCATATATAATGTATGTAATGTACAGATCTACCTAAATACCAAATCTGTGAAGCCAATGCAGTGGATTTTGTGTAATTTCACATGATACCCAGCCCTACAAAGGTCTCCCGAACATCTCCCACCAGCGTGGACAGAGGGGTGTACCCAAGGGAAGAAGATGGACCTGGCCAACAGTATTTATTGAATACAGACACAGTGAGGCTTCCAGTAACACCACCTTATCAGTTCATTTGCTGTGCCTGGAGGTTACAATTAACCCCCAAACGTTCTTTCAGGTGCTTCTGCCTCAATGTTCTTGATGCAACTCAGCCAGTGGGCATGACTTACAAAGCTCAGCTGCATCCCAGATTTGGGTACCTGAGAGACTCCTTCATCCTCAACAGGGAAAAGCCAGAAGACTTTTATCGATGGTGCAATTTTAAATCATAGTTAAATTCACACAATGGCCATGTGTCATCAAAGAAGTGGTCCTGTCCAGCTCGCCCAGGCTCCCCTGACCTGGTGAGTCAATGTAGGGCGATTGGATCTAAGAAAAAACTAGCTGGGAGGGGAGGGGGGAAAGGTAAATAATTTTATTCTAATTAATTCCCTAAACTAGTTCAGTGAGGTTCAGGCAAGTACTAGAAATCTTTCTCCTTTTGGCATGAGCGAGATCAGCTGAACTGCAACATGTGACCGCAATCCAAGGCAACCTTTGTTTCCAAGACCAAGAGTGGATCTTTTTGATATTTTTTTTTTTCTCCCCTTTTCCCACAGCAACCTTTTAAGTTTGTAACTGCCTTTCTCCATGGGAACAGGAGATCCACCATTTACTGACCGGTGAGTTTTATTGCAGAGTTGAAACAGGATGTTCACAGACGATTTTATTACCTTTTCTTTTTTTTTTTTTAATAAGTAGAGCGTTTTAGTACGTAGTGAATCTTTTTGCTTTATGTTTGCTTGTCTCTTTGGGAGGCTGAAGTGTAACACCAGGCTGCCAGATTCATTTTATATATTGAAGAAACATGATTCTACCCAATCTGAAAGGCAGGCCAACATAAAAAGACTCGTTCAAAGTGGAGGAAACTCTGCACTTAGTTTGGGATGAAAAGAAGAAAATTAAAACATCTAAGAGAGATAAATTATTATACCTTCTATTAAACCTTCCTCTTCCCATAGAGAATCAGCTGCTTCCATCACTGCAGCAACACTGATGTTCAAGATAACCAGGCTCAGGGTATCACTGCCACAAAGAATTAAAGGCTTGCAGGTTGTATTCAGACAACTCCTTCCTTTCCTTTTGATGTTAATTTTGGGTATCCCCACTCAGGCCACAACTGCAGTTTTACTCTGCTCTCATCGTGCATTCACACAGACAGACACACAGCCCTTGCAGCTAGCGTGGCAGGAGGGTAAAGCCCCTTTCTGACTCACAACTCATCCTCACATGAAAGGCTTTGGGGATCTGAAGAAGGAAATGTAAAATTTCAACTCATGCAATTCCCACTACAAGGGAAGAAAGGTTATTTTTTCCCCATTCAGCTAGTTAATAAGAAACAACAGTCTCCCAAAACACAGACAAGTTACTACTATTTAAAACAGTGGATTGGGATAATCCATGCCTGAAAGAGCAGCAGGTCCCAGTGTAGCAGTGCAACTCCTCCATCACTCACCCAAACATGTGGTGCTGCAGGGACGAGTGATGAAAGGTGAGCCCAGGTGTGGTCCATGTACCTCTACCATGAGTGAGGGAAGACGGGAGCGGGGGGGGGAAGTTTCTCCCAACAAAAAACAAAGAAGCTGGATACCTGAGGCTCTGTACAGATGGTGCAAGTATCCTGGTACCTGGTGGGACCACAGCTTGCTCCCACACTACAGAGCTCTGGCACCTCTGTAAAGCTGCCACAGAAACCACTCCTCATCAAGAGCAGTCCCTCTGAAAGCCAGGGCAGAGCTGACTGTACAATCAATGACCTATAAAGAAACTCACTTGATGTTACTCTTTTTTTTCTGACTTGCGAAGAGCAGCAGAACCCGGTCCTCGGTGCACAGCTCTGCAGGGTGTGGATGCCCCACCACGGATGCTCAGCCACTCCCAGCCTTCTCCAGCACAGAGTCCCGCTGCCCGCAGCAACAACCGCTGCCCCAGCAACAACAGCGATTTCTGTATCCCCTCTCTTGCTAAAATAATGCAGCCAGGCACCTTTTGATGCTTAGGAGAGGCGATTGCCAGCATAATCTTGGAGAGCATCTTGCTTTCCAATGGACCGAGCCTCGGGATACCTTCAGAGCTGCCTGGGAAAGATGCACTAATGTATTCTGGATGTGGACAGAGGGGTGATGTGCACTCAACCCAGCTGGAAAAAAGACAGGCGGGTGGGGAAGCATCTTCTGAGGGAAGACAGAAAGAATAAAAAGCAGGAATTGGCAAGGACAGTCCGTTCATCACTGAGGCACAGAAGAAAACCATCCCCAGTGCCACCACCACTGCCTCCCCTCCAGTCCCGTGCCACCTCCCCGGGGTCCCAGAGGATGGGCCCCAGGAGGGAGGTGTGTGCTGGGAAGCAGCCAGTTCCCTGTGTCCTTCCTGAGAAGTGCTTTTCTCACCCCGACACACGCATTTTAGTACCTAAGTCCCTCCCTGCTCCTGCTTGGCAGAGCCTCTGCCGGCACTGCTTTTCCCTAGGTATTTTCCAAACGCTTATCCAGAGCCTCCCATCCCCACTCTCTTGCATGACAATAACGGGTTTTCTATTTTTGCTCAAGATCAAAGGCACAAGAGAGAAACGAGTGTTTTCTGGGTTTCAGGAGCATCTCTGCCCATGTGGGCAGCTGCTCCTTTGCTGGGGGAAAGAGGATGCACTTGCCCTGTGCACAAAGCTCTTGGAGAGGGAACGGAGCGGGATGCGACTGCCTGGCCCGCTGCTGGCAGCCTGGAAAGAGTTACCGCCCAGCTCGAAGGATTTCTGCCTTCCCAACAAGGCAGCCAGGGTGAAGAATGCAAGTGACGCAGCAGCATCCTGCTGAGAAAGAGGGAAAAAAGGAGAAAGAAAAAAAACAAAAACCAACCAACATAAAATAAAAAAACCCCTAAAGCTCTTTGGATGAGATTCAGGATGACTACACTTTTACTGTAAGTGTTTAGTAACTCAGAGTCGCATAACGCTTCTCTGCCCACTTGGGGCCACAACACACAGATCAGAAACTACAAGAAACACTTCACATACACATATGCACCAAAATCCCCCATCCAAGAGAGGACAAAAAAACCTTTAACAAATTAAGCTGTGTTTCCCATTTAGCAGAGCCCGATTGCTATTTATTTAACAATTTTAAAGTGTTATTTTAGCCTTCCTGGTTTGTGTGTTAAGAGGCTGTTCCTGGGACAGGAGCCAAAGTCGATTTGAGCAACCCAGCAGCCAGAGAGGGAGGGAAAACAGAGTGGAAGGTGCTGGAGCAAGGCTTCACTGCAGGGATGGTCACTGGCAGCCCCCAGCTGCAGAGCTGACAGGATGCAAGTGGAAAAATGGGCACAGCAATGGGGAGAGAGGGTCAGGGTGGAGAGCAGTGCTCAGTCCATCAGCATTTGGTGGTTGTCAGCAGAGGCTTCCCGCTTTTGGCACAATGATGCCTTGCTCTGAGCAAGCATGCCAGGAAAAGCAAAGCAGCTGTGGCAGACCTGCATGCATAAGCATCCACCCTGGGGGATGTCACAGAGCTCTATGCAGAGGGGGTGCCCCACCTGGGTACCACCCAGGCAAGGCACTGAACCCACCAGAGAGATGCTATCACAGGAGAAACGACCAGAGGATGGATGATCCACTTGGGTACAAATGCTGTTTTGGTGTCCACCTACTCAGGATGCCCAGCAGCACCAATAGACCTGGGACAAAGGCAATGAGTGAAGAATGAAGACATTAAACACCTCCCAGTGGGTACCTGCAGAGTCTCACCCTGGAGTCCTGCACCCTACTCCTCCTGCCAGCTCTATGCCCTCAGGTCAGCCTCTGGGAATGATTTTTGGAGTAGGCAGGCAGAGGTGTGATGGATAGTGGCCAAGCAGGATGGATGCTGCCCCCAGATGAGCAGCTTCCCTGCCTAGATTAGGGGAAAGCTATGCGGTACCCATTGATGGGGCCACAAAACACATAGCTTGGACCACAGCCATCTGCCAAACTTCCAAAGCAAACCTTCTATTAATTAACACAAGACCCCATTTTTCACCCACCTCAAAGCACAAAATGCTGTTTTAACCACCAGTTTCACCCAGAGAGCTCGAGGGTTCCTTGGCCACCATGGCTCAAAGCATGGGTGCTTCCTCAGGCCCATGTGCTCCATCACCACCGCTGCTGTTGGCTTGGGGCTGGCTGGTGGTAAAAGAGCACCAGCCAGCCCCAAGAAGAGCATAAAAGCTCTTCTCCACTCACAGCACAAGCGGAGGGCAATGGGGAAAGGGAAACCTGGGGACCCACTTGCATCCAGCTCCTCTCCTCCAACACATCCCTCTGCCCATTAGACATGAGTGAGTAGAAGGACAGATGCAGACACAGGATCCCCCCTGGACCAAGTGTGAGCAGACTCTTCCACATGGCTTTTCAAGATCAAGCAGAGAGAGGAAGAGCGCATTTGCCAGCGGCAGCACTGCTAAAACATGCTGATACTAATGATTATGGGGTGCAAATCTACAGAAGGAGGGAGCCAAAACACAGGGAGGACCAGAGAGCAGCCAAAACACACCAACAGGTGAAAAGACCTAGGGACAACCCTGACACTTGAAAGAGCTTGACAAAAAGGCTGCATGTGGCCAGAGATTTCAGCAGGTGTGGCTATCAGGACTATCCCAGGAACTCATTAATACAAGCACCGCAGTGTGCCAGGGTGTCACAATCCCATCCTCCAGAAATATCCCCAAGCGAGGTCCCCACACGAGCAGGACTCGCAGCCATGATGGTGCATCAGGCAGAGCCAGGTTTGGGCACAGAATCACAGAATGGTCTGGGTTGGAAGGGACCTTAAAGATCATCTTGTTCCAACCCCCCTTGCCACGAGCAGGGACACCTTCCTCTAGACCAGGTTGCTCAAAGCCTCATCCAACCTGGCCTTGAACACTTCCAGGGAGGGGGCATCCACAGCTTCTCTGGGCAACCTGTTCCAGTGTCTGACCACCCTCACATCAAATAATTTCTTCCTCAGATCCCATCTAAACCTACCCTCTTCCAGTTTAAAGCCATTATTCCTTGTTCTATCACTCCCTGCCCTTGTAAAAAGTCCCTCCCCAGCCTTCCTGCAGCCCCTTCAGGTACTGGAAGGCCGCTATAAGATCTCCCTGGAGCCTTCTCTTCTCCAGGCTGAACAGCCCCAACTCAGCCTGTCCTCATAGGAGAGGTGCTCCAGCCCTTGGACCATCCTCGTGGCCTCCTTTGGACTCATTCCAGGAGGTCCATGTCCTTTTTGTCCTAAGGGCCCCAGACCTGGATGCAGTACTGCAGGTGGGGTCTCACCAGAGCAGAGTAGAGAGGGGAGAATCACCTCCCCTGACCTGGTGGCCGCAGACCCAGAGCAGCCCCGGTGCCCTGTCTGGACGCAGGCAGGTAGCACTGTTTGTCAGAGCGCTCCATCGCTGCAGCTCTGCGGGAGGATTTTCTCCTTCCCATGCTGGCCTGGCAGAGCCAGTGACCCAGCCCAATCCAGAAGCTTCACAGTTCCTTCTAGTCCCATTTTTAATATGACACACATGTTATTGCACAGAGAAACACCTGGAAAATGCAGGGCAAAAGTGATAGTAGCAAAAAGCATGTCCGTGCATGAACGGAGAAACCAGCAGGATACAGGCTCCCTGCAGCAGCATTGCAAGCAAGTCTGCCCCACATCTCCAGGCCAACACGCTCCTCTCCAGCCACCCATCACCTCACAACCAGGCTTGGTGTCCTCCAGGGACAGAAGCAGGGCTTTCTCACCTCTGTTTATTGTCCTTTGGTCTCATTTTCAGGAATTATCAATACAGGCTGCGGGATAAAGGGACTGAGAGCAGCCTTGAGAAGGACGTGGGGGTACTGGTGGATTAAAAGCTGGACATGAGCCAGCAATGTGCACACACAGCCCAGAAGGCCAACCATATCCTGGGCTGCATCAAAAGAAGCGTGGCCAACAGGTAAAGGCAGGTAATTCTGACCCTCTATTCTTCCCTGGTGAGACCCCACCTGCAGTGCTTTGTCCAGCTCTGGAGTCCTCAGCACAGGAAAGACATGGAAGCTCTCAGAGCAGGTCCAGAGGAAGCCACAAAAACGACCAGAGGGCTGGAGCACCTCTCCTATGAAGAATGGCTGAGAGAGTTGGGGTTGTTCAGCCTGGAGAAGAGAAGGCTCCAGAGAGACCTTATTGCAGCCTTTCAATACTTAAAGGGGGCCTATAAGAAATCTGGAGACAAACTTTTAGCAGGGCCTGTAGTGATAGGACAAGGAGTAATGGTTTTCAACTAAGAGGGTAGATTTAGTGCAAATGTAAGGAAGACATTTTTTACAGTGAGGGTGGTGAAACACTGGCCCAGGTTGCCCAGAGAGGTGGTAGAAGCCCCATCCCTGTATAAACATTTAAAGTCAGGTTGGATGGGGCCCTGAGCAACCTGATTTAGTTGAAGATGTTCCTGCTCACTGCAGGGTAGCTGGACTAGATGACCTTTAAAGGTCCGTTCCAACCCAAACCATCCTATGATTCTATGAAGTAACAGAGTACTGAGGAAGGTAACAGGTAGGAGGAGCAGAAGGCAATCCCACCCAAAATCCATTGGGTAGCTGGGGAAGCAAGCAGCCAAAAGAAAGCAAACAGAAGTGAACCAAGGAAAAGACATAGCAAGCAAGCCAAGAGACATTATTCTGCATGCTCCAGAAGTGCAAACTTGGGAGTAGCCATAGGAAAAAAAAAGGCTCACTCCTGATAACTCAAGGCTCTCCTTGCCCCTTCTGAGCACTCAAGAAAATAAAGACCTTCAGCACTGCCCAAACCACCCACTATGTTTTGCAGAAGATGGGTTTTCTGCATGGACAAAGACACGTCCCCAAGATGCCACTACAACTTGACTGACTGTACTGAAGAGCTCTGAAGCTCTGCTATCAGCAGTCCTGCCGCACCAGCCCAGCCACAAGCCCACCGTCCAGCCAGCTTCATTTGGTGGTCACTCCTTTTACTATTACATGGTGCGTAGGAACTGCCTGGGATTTGAGTTCTTCCCAGTGTAAGCGCCAGCCTGTTAGCCTTGAAAAGGCAATTAATTGCAAATTGCTTGCTTTCTTCTTCACTTTCTCTGTACCCTTTTTAAGACAAATTACCATGCTGCTTTTGTTTTTTAAGCTCTAGGTGAACACAAGTCAGATTCAGCACCAGCATGTCACACGTCACAAGCAAGCACAACAGGCAGTTATATTTTTTAGCTGAATTTTAGCATCAACAGAGCCAGAACTGAAGCCTAAATCTTCCTAGCAAGGTTCACATCTACATCCTCTCAGACAACAGGGACAGTCGCCGTGCTCTGCGCTGCGCAGGATGCAGCAAGGCAAGGGAACCCTGAAAATCACAGGAGAAAGCTCTGCAGCCTGCAAAAAAGAACAAGTAGATCTGCCTATCTATGATCTTCCTTTTTAAGGCACTTTTATACCCTCCTGTGATTTTAAAGCCCAGCACACACTGTTTCAGCTATGATGCTATACCTTCTTATCAGAATATCCTCTCTTCTTGCAATAAAATCCCTCTTTTCCCTGGGGGGTACAGCTGGTAGGGCAGAATAGACCAGGCATTTAGCATTTAATCAAAAGCATGAGTATCAGCTTGAATCATCTAGGCTCACATGGCTCCAGAGCATTCCCACCAGCTGCAAACACCACCTGAGTACCATCACCACCAGACAGCAGTTGCAGGGATATTTGGTTTAGCATCCGCAGAAGAGGAAATCATCAGCTTGCATCACAGCACAGAGTGACCAATTTGTGGTCAACCAAACTACTCCCAAGAGCTGAAAAACCAAGTGTGATGAAGTAACATTGGAAATTTGGATTCAGAACAGGAGGAGGTGTTAGGACACTCAGCCTCTGCAGGACTGATGGGGGCAGAAGCCATGCCAAAATCTGGATGCGAGGATTGCAGAAACGCTGGGCCAGAAGGGATTTCAAACAGCCACCCAGCCCCAAACCCTCTCTTGGCTAGTTTGCCTTCATGCCACTCTCCAAGGCAACATCAGAGCTCTGCCATGAACGAAGCAGGACTCGGCTGCAGTTCCCATGATGAGCACCACTTGCCCCACCATCTGGGAAGGGCTGCTGTGCTGCCAACAATGCAGTTTCTAAAGCTTTTTGGGCCAGCTCCAGCATCACTCATTCTCCTTCACCACCAACACCAGGAGCTGGAATCTACGCTTTGAGAAATGACAGCCCACCCCGCTGCTACCAGGCATGACGGAGATGATGCTCTGGATGTCAGCGTCCAGAGAAGCACTTCCCTGTGCACAATTTTCTTCTAATCCTGTCTTGAGAGATGGAGAGTCATCAGGTGCTGCACTCCTCACGCCACCTTCCTGGTTGTCTCAAATCTGCTATGTTCCCTTCAAGTCACAGAATCAGTCACAGAATTGCCTTGACTGGAAGAGACCTTTAGGATCGAGTCCAGTCATTGACTCCACACTGACAAGTCCCTTAGTAAACCATGACCCTAAGCACTAGGTCTGCACAACTCTTAAATAACTCCAGGGATGGGCACTCTACCACTTCGCTGGACAGCCTGTTCCAATGCTCGATAACCCTTTCAGTAAAGAAATTCTTCTTCATATCCAATCTAAACCTCCCTTGGTGCAACATGAGGCCATTTCCATTTGTCCTGTCATTTGTTATTTGGTTGAACAGACCAACCCCACCTCTCGGCATCCTCCTTTCAGGTAGTTGTAGAGAGCAGTAAGGTCTCCCCCTCAGCCTTCTTTTCTCCAGGCTCAACAACCCCAGTTCCCTCAGCTGCTCCTCATAAGCCTTGATCTCCAGCCCCTTCACCAGCTTCATTGCCCTTCTCTGGACACGCTCCAGCACCTCCATGTCCTTCTTGTAGTGATGGGCCCAAAGCTGAACACAGCACTTCAAGTGCGGCCTCACCAGTACAGGGATACAATGACTTCCCTACCCCTACTGGCCACACTACTCCTGATACAGGCCAGGATGCCGTTGGCCTTCTTGGCCACCTGGGCACACTGCTGACTCATGTTCACCTGGCTATCAATCAACACTCCCAGGTCCCCCTCTGCCAAGCAGCTCTGCAGCCACTCCTCCCCAAGCCTGCAGCGCTGCCAGTGTTAAGTCTCAACTCTACCAGGCGCTCACCAACCTCTCCTCTCTCTGCCCTCCTTCCTTCCTCCTGTATGACCTCCGTTGTCCGGGCAAAACTGCGTATCCATCCTTTGAAGTAATTTTGGAGACTCGTCTCAGCTTTTTCTGTACTAACAAAAGCTCCTTATTCCAGCTCACAGTGTGGACATAAAGGTTGTGGCTACGCAACTGACCACACAATGAGTTGCAGTACACCCAACACCAGGAGAGTAGAAATACCTGGCTCCAAAATTACTGCTGAAGACAGCATCTCATCAAACCATGTGAGTTAAGGTTTTTTCCCCCTAGGTTTAACATATGTAAATCTTCCACCTATTCTTCATAAGTGAAGTTTCCCAAACAGAAGCATCATCTTCCCAAGCCACCTGCTTTCATATTAAAAATAGAGGGGCCGAGACTGGATGCTGTATTTCAAGCAAGGTTTTATATGACAACTGAGATTAAATTATCACCTTTGCCATTTTCTGTGGGCAATTCAAGATCTGCCTTTCATGTAACAGCATCTGACCATCGATTCACAACCAGTTTGTGATTCACTGCAGCTCCCTTTCTGCAGTTAACCTGTTACTGATCATTTTGGGTATGTGCATCTGATTTCCAAGAGCACTGTTTTGCACTTGCCTTTATTGAATTTACCTTTTTATCTTCCAACCACCCCTACAGCTCATTAAGACAACTGTTAGAAAAGATGTTATCAATCACCTAAAGTACCTGCAAAGTCTCCGGTTGCATTTCATCTTCTGTGCCCTCTGCAGTCTACCATCTCTTCTCCTACTGACCCTTAAAATGCCTTCCTGATACAACAGTGAACCATTTCTTTTAACTTCTTAAGTACCCACTTATGATGATTTCATCTTCAGCACATTTCCCGAGTTTGTTTATCAAGCTGTCGGGATTTCCTCAAGAACTACTCAACAGCTTTCAGCACTTTTTTTGGTAAAGTCACTAAAAAGACAGACTTGGTATGAGTTTGCCTAGTAGTTCTGCAAGCCCTCCATACTTCAGGAGAATTTGCTACACCAGGAGGTATCACAGTTAAGAGCTGGCAACTTAGACAACACGAGTTTGAAGTTATGTGAAATTTCCTTTAAAGTCAGATCAAGGAGATCATGAGATCGTCCATTCCACATTCAGGTTCAGCATCACCGTTTTTCTTCAAGTCTCACCTACCCCATTGCTATTTCCCTTGGCTGAGCTAGGACCTCAGGGCTGCAGGAGCTTACAAAGAAAAGCTCATGCCCAAAGGGTTAAGACTTGTTTTTTTCATGATCTTTTAATCATAAATATGATTTCCACTTGAAAGGGGAACACTTCATTTAACAGACACAGTGGCTCTGAAAGGTAATGCAGAGCTTTGAAGGAAGTTTTTTAAAAAAGGAAGCGAAGGGAGAAAGCAAAATAACACTTCCAGAAAGTTTTCCAAAGGAAATGAGTAACCACTTGTTATTAAATGATAAATCACAGTCCTCAGGAAGTGGCATTGTCTGTGGTCTATTTTTAATGAGAAAACACCCCTGTCACTGGCACGAGGGCTGAACATGCTGATGGGACATGTTTGGGGACAGCAGGAGCGTTCGCTGGGAGTCAACACCTCACTCCTGCCATTCCCATCACTTATCAGCAACCAAAATGGCATGAAAAAAAATCGATTAGAGAAAAAAAAAATGCACCCAGGATAACAAACAAGGGCTACTGGGTTCCATGGAGGGAGGACAGGAGGAAACACTAGAGACCAAGTGGAGGAACCAGATCCAGAGCGTAGTCTTAGGCTTTGTTTTTGTTTTCCATGTGTGAGGGATGCAAATGAGGCCACCAAGAAGCAGATCTGTGCTGACTCCAGTGTCCCCACAGGGGTTTAGGTGACCTCCCATGTGCACTAGCATCCTGTGTCCCCAAGATGGGAACATGTTGGGCATGCAGCCACAGTAAAACCCAAGGTCTGCCACCAAGACAGGGCTTTCTGTGGAAGCACCTGATGCTGCAGCTCTGCTGATGCTGAGCACGTCAAAGGTGTAATTAGCCTAATTTTATGCTGATAAATGAGTCCCAGATTCCCATGGCAAAGTGACTTGCCAGCTGAGAACAGGCACACGGTGTCGAGGGAAAGGAAGAAAAAGCCACTGGAGCTAGCTGGAGGCTCAGCTCCAAACTAAACCAGAGGGACCATAAGCTCTCAGACACTCCGCCATCACACCAGCAAGGAGACCATTTTTGGCACCTTGTGACAAGCCCAATCAGCTCTAAAGCCCCAACCAAGCATTGCTGAGCCCAAGCCACAGGGTTCAGCTGCAGACCCACTTCCCTCGCACGCTCAAGCCAACTCTGACCCAAAACCATACGCACACCCCACACTTTCCAAGCTGCACCAGCAGTGAGGAGGAACCAGCTCACTGAAATACATCACACTATGCCTAATTTTACTATGAGGGTGACTGAGCACTGTCACAGCTTGCCCAGGGAGGTTGTGGAGTCTCCATCCCTGGAGATATTTCAAAGCTACTGGACGTGGTCGTGGGCAACTGGCTGTAGATAGCCCTACTTGGTCTGGTAGGTTGGACCAGATGACCTCCAGAGGTCCCTTCCAGCTTCAACCATCCTGTGATTCTGTAATTGCAAAGACATACTGCATTACAATTCTGCACTTTAAATTAGCTTTCACTGACCTGGTGTGAAAAAGACTGTAATTATTCAACTTCTCAACTATTTCTGACATTTTTTTCCATAGATGAGGCTTAAGCCTTTTTTCCCTTCCTTTTAATAAGAACACAACCCCACAGTTTGCAGGAGATTATATAATACACACACATCACTCTTCAAAAACAGTGTCTGAAAGCATTTGTTTGATGATTTTTTTCGTCCTCCCCCCCCCAAACCACCACCCTGCTGGTCTCATTCATTGTGCGGCATTTTGCAGCGAAGCGTAAAAACGTTATTAATCATAGCTCTGAAAAAACACAAACTTCTTCTCTGAGGTTTGAAGTAACCATTTGGAAGGAAAACTTCCAGGAGCCAGAGGGACTGACAGGGCTGGAGACTCAAGTCCTTCTTTTCAAAGGCCAAGTGTATCCCAATATATCCCTTGGACAGCTGCCCCAAGCCAAAGTTATAATACTTTATTCTTCAGTTCAAGTAGCAAGAAGGAGATTTGGTACAAAATCAGGACAAATACTCAAAGTGAATGGGGAGGTTTAGTGGGTAAATGTGTCATAAATCTAAGGGGAGGCTTGAGTTCTAACTACAGCTTTGGTGAGGATCAATGTCTGAAGCCTCAGCTGCCTCTCACCTCCAGGACGCTACAGGGATTGGGGCCAAAATGACCAGGTAAGGGCACCCATCCCTCGCAGGCAGCACCCGAGCATCTCAGACCGAGCACTGGCACTCACCCACAAAGGGCAGAGCGTTGCTTCAGCAACAGGCAGAAACAGAGAGATCTGCAAAGGCGATGCCAAAAAATAAAAATTATTATCATCTTTATGTTTTCTGGCCAAACACCACTGGAGAAAGTTACCTTCTACACAAATCAAGCTCTTTGTCCACCTCCACAGATTTAGTGCTTCTCGTGGACAGAAGGAGGGGCTTCTGTCAGAGACAGAGTTGGGAAAAAGCATGAGGCTCTTTTCTACATCACATGCTTGAGTAGAGATTTGCCAAAGGCTTTGGAATCTCTCTGCTTTGGAGGTAAAATATTAATAATTTAATTATTAAACCACGACCCATACCACCACAACCCTTCCTGTTAAATTAGGAAGGGCCCTAAAAGAAACTATTGAAAGAAAAAAACCATCAAGCTTAGCCACCACCTCCAACTCAAACACTGACATTTTCTTTCAAACCCCAAAAGTGGTTTCAGCGAGCTGGCAAACGAGGAATTTACCTTTTTCTTACCCATCCTTGCCTCACTTTTGCTCCTCTGCCATTAATTTTCCAGGCAAAGCAGCTGACCATGGGGACAGGGCACACCGAGCATCATGGTACAGCATCATGGTACAGAAAGCCCCAGGATGCTGCAACCAAGAGCAGGACTGGTGTGAGCAGTTGCAAAGCATCTCACAAGGCATGGCAAATATTTCAAGTGTATTGTTATATTAGTAGGGTAGAATAGAATAGAATAGAGTAGAGTAGAGTAGAGTAGAGTAGAATAGAATAGAATAGAATAGAATAGAATAGAATAGAATAGAATAGAATAGAATAGAATAGAATAGAATAGAATAGAATAGAATAGAATAGAATAGAATAGAACAGAACAGAACAGAACAGAACAGAACAGTTGGAAGGGACCTACAACCACCATCTAGTTCAACTGCAAGTACTTTGTATTAGAAGAGCAACAGGAGAGAGAAAGAAAATAATCAGTGATTGATCTTTTTTCTTCTTTTTAATCAATAAACACAGACTCTTGTGCACGGTGAAGTTCCTTGCTTATTCAAAGCACACGTGCCTCTGCCCTTCTTGGCTACTGATAATGGTTTCTTATCAGCACGTTTCATTCTTTCCCATCCTTTCAAGAGCTCTGCAAAGTAAAAAAAGGATATTATCTTCATATTTAAGAGGCAAAAAAGGCTGACAGGGATAGGTCTACCTCACTATCGAGGCTTTTGCAAGAGCAGGAACAATGTGGCAACCCGAGATTTAGTGCTGTCTACACAAGCCCCAGAAGGGACCCCAGCTCCCTTGTCAGCAGCCAGCCTGGGTACAAGCCACTGTCCTAGTCAAGGGGCCAGATAAAAGCATACACTCAGAGACACATCCCCCTCGTCCATACAGTTGTATGTACTTTGGATGGCCAGTCTAAATTTGCCAGGAAAGACATGTAGGGCCAGGGAACATCATCTATTGACTCCATACCAGGGCTCCTCTTGGCCACCCAGTTCAACCAGCCAAGCTGAGGAAGATCTTTGCATTGCTTTGAATCCGCAATGCAATCATGTAAATATGGAAGAATCCAACCTCATGTTTGTGCAAAGGATGCTTAAATACACCCCTTCCTTCAGGGGAAAAAAAAAAAAAAAAGGAGGAATAGCTACTCAAAACCTATGGGCCAGCTGATCTGGTGACCAGTGCCATCCTCCGATAGCTTTTATAGACAGCCATGAACTTTAAATTTATTTTGTCTCCTGCTCCCAGAAGGTCCTAAACAGTGAGAGCTAAATATTTACAGAAGAGTCACTGTTTGTTTAAGTTTCAGTCCCTACTGCTGAGGTCCAATATGCCCAGATCCCAAAATGACAGCTGATTACAGAAGAGCCTGAAAACACGGTAGAGGGGAACCTGATGCTTACCAGACCTTTCATCTGGACACTTTCTCCGGTGGTTGTTTTGAGGTGCCTTCCCCAGCTTCTTTCAAAAGGAGAGGAATTGCAGCTCCTGCCAGCCAAGGTCCATGTTTCAGCAGATGCTTTGGCACAACTCTGCTCAGTGCCACAGAGCTCCTCCACAACTTGCAGCGAGGCAGCTGGATTGCATCTGGAAATGCAACTGAAGCACCTGAGCTGCTGCCCAGCACACACAAGGCAGGGAGCAAACACCTCCGAGTGTCTGAGCCCCTGCAACCAACCTGCTCCAGGTGGGGCACAGCACCATGTCACTCCAGATCAAGAAGTCCTACCCTGACCTGTCCCTTCTGTCTCTCCTGGATTCAGCAACAGCTTTCCTAATTTACCACAATGTCCACTCCAATGGTACAAGAAAATCCTCTGATACCTTATAGAATAACTGAGGATACTCAAACTTTCAGGACACCCTGTCAGAAGTTGAAAAGAGACCTGTATGTGCCAACATGCTTCTGCTATAAGCTAGCCAAGTCCAACCAGTCATGTGGCAGAGAATGACAGCACCTTCTTGCACATAGTGTTACATGGTTTCACGAGTGGGACAAGAAAAAAATTAAGACTATGCTTCAGATGTGGTGCCTTCAGTTTATTCCTCTCATAAAGTCATGTGTGGGCCCAGTTAAACACTCCTAGAGTCTTCCATATGGGATATAAGTGGGGACTGCCCACCGTGAAAGTGCACACAAGAGGTGAGGCTATCAAGCAGGCATAGTGATACACCAACACATTCCAAAGGAGAATCTCATCCTCTAGGTGCTCAGTGTCCAGCTTTGCAAGCTCCAGAGGAACAGCAGAGGCAGGGAGACACCACCCAAACAAACATACTTCTCGGCATCTTCCAATGACCACCCAAGGCTGGCAATTCCCTTTGGTTTTATGGTTTCACATGAAAATTCCTGCATGAGGAACTGAGCAGAAGGTGGTTATTCACCTCAGATGGGTGAGAGGTTGGGATGTCTTTGCCTAGGTCCAGTTACTTCAAACCCAGCACCTGATTTGGACGATCTCCTGGGATGAGTGCACATTGCCGGAGAACTCAAACCCGCACTGACCACTATCGCTGCGCTCTTCTCCTAGAGACAAACCCTTTACCAGCACTGTAGCAAGGTGGGACTTGGCAACATTGCTCTGTCCTGGGATTCTCCTGGGGATAATAGGACCCATGCTCCCCTGCACAGGGTGTTTCACGACATTTTGCCTCAATAAAATAGAAAATGTGGTGTTGAGCAAGAGGATTACTTTTGCCGTCAGGTGGATTTTAAGGTCAAATTTGCACACTGCCACCATTAGGAGTCTTGACATCCAGCGTGAAGGCCTTTGCACAGATGAAGAACCCAACTGTGCAAACGGTGTCGATGCCATGCGTGCATGTGCTACCCACACTCTTCCTCACACGTATTTGCTGTCTGGGCGTGCCTATGCACACGCAAACAGGAAAGCACCTGATGAAATGTTATGGATGTGCTCATATGTACATGCACATGAATATGCATGAGTACACAGGCCCATCACAAGCAAGCCACGCTTGTTGACGAGATTAAAGAGGAGACCGCAACATGGAGGCTGGAAATAACGACAAGCACTTTCATCAGTAAAACCCCAATTACCCAGCCTGCACACAGCCTCTCATCTCTGTGGAGCAAGCAAAGCTACTCATTAGACAGATGTCTTTACTGTGATCTGACTTTCAGAGAAAGGAGAGGAGCTGCCATGGCTTTCCCACGTTTTATTTCTCCAGGTCTCAGAGGAAAGACCCGTTATTGCAAGCACACACCTCACCACGCACAACACCATGGCTGGTGGGTCCACTGAAGCCAGTCAAAACTGGAAAGTTGAAGGCACAAACCTACGACCAAAGAGCCCTTGAAACTGCAACTGGTCTCCTCCAGCATCATCTACACTCTTAACGCCATGGGGTCAGCTTTACCTGTGCTTTACAGAAGACAGACATAGATGCTTCATGGAAAAAAGCAAAATTTTACTGGGGCACAGCAGAGAGACGCTTTTCTATTTTAATTCACCTGGTCCTAAAAAAGAAAAATAAAGAAGAAAAAAAAAAGAAGAAATACAGCCCCCCTGTTTCTCCTTTTACATAAATATTGTATCTGAGCACTTTATGCTCTTAAGAAGTTAAAAATAGGAAATAATATCAAGTCTATGTGCTGCATCTTTTATCAAAGCCTTTTGTGAACATCAAAACCAGCTCCTCTGCGCTCTTTTATACTGTCCTGCTGTCACTCACAATTCATAAAAGGGGACTACAGAGATACAAAGGGTAAAGCACTTCCCAGCACTGTCACATGGAGCCAGGGACAAAAAACAGCTTTTTCTCAAAGCTCTGAAATCTAAGAGCAATTTTATGATATAATGTCACTTCTAGCACAAGAGATGAATAATACATATTCAAAATATTCAAAATGTAATAATACTTTCACAGGTAAACAATGCTTTGCAGCATCAAAGCCTTTCAGCAGCACTGTCAAGCTTTTTCAAAAGGATCGACGGGGCAATCACCCAAACACCACCGAGAAGCAAACGCAGTGAGAATAAACACGAGTCTAACCGAAAGGCAGGGTCTCTCTGGCCAAACTCCATCTGTGTCCTCCAGAGACACACATCCAAATCCCCTCTATAAAAAAAGGGAGGTACAGAGATTAACAAGATGAACCAGAAACTCTTTACACATAAACTTGACTTTGACCTTGCCATCTCTCAGATACCTGCTATAAATCCAAACCTCCACCCCATCTTTATGATGAGTGGGCTTACACTCGCTTATATTCAAGAGATATGATCAGTAATTAACTCCAATATTAAAAAAAAACCACATTTGAAAGATGGTAACTGGTAAAATATTCATGACTCTTATCCAGCCTGTTTATATAACTGAATATGGAGCAAATCCCCCATGCAAAGCATGGCAAACCTGAGAGCACCATTTAGCTGTTCAGCATCTTTTCCACAGGAGGCAAATTCCATAACTTGTGGTCACCATTATTTTTTTTCCTGCCTTGCACAGTAAGAGTTAGGAATTTAAAGGGAGGAAGTGATAAACCCATGATAAAAAAAAAAATTCCAGTGAACTTTCAGCATTATCCTAACCAAAAAAGAATTTCCTCCTTAGTCATCCACAGGGTAAGCCAGCTCCCCCATGAAATGACAGAAGAGAGGGAAAAAATGCTTATCTGGGAGATTACTTCTCTTCTTAGTACCTTGGTATTTAATTTTTAAGCAGGGGAAAGGTCAAATGAAAACCACCTGATGCTGATGTAAATGCAGCCCTGGATAAAACTGCACAGGGACCCCAGCAGAAAGAGTTGCTCCTTGCAAAAAAAAGCTTAATGAAAACCAAGCAACGGTGCAAGCTGATGGCACTTCAGCTTCCATTTGCCACACGGATGCTGTCACTTGGTGAGAGGGCACACCCACGCTTGGGGAGGTGGCCCAGTTGAAAAGCAGCAAAAGCCCCCGAAGCCTGAAGGGAGCTGGGGCAGCACAGGGGTCCCAGCATCGCCAGTGAATGTCCCCAGTGCTCCCCTTTGGCCAGCCAAACTGGGCTGTTGAACCTGGCTGGAGCCTGACCACTCACCAGGATGGTGGGCACGGATCCACATTCCAGAGGCAGCAGGGCTGGGATGCATCTGTGCTTCATCCCACAACTTGTCTATGATAACCTATATAAAAATATACAAGGGTTTTTTTCATTGCACAGCAGCAAAGAACATGCTCAGGTCCCTTTTAGCTTCTGGAGCCTTGGGTCTCTGATTTGACCCCCTGGCTTTGATACTGCAAAAGTGAAAAGGAGGCAGTGCAATGATGGTTTCCTGCAAAAGCAGAGCCAGTGAAACCACAGGATCCCCAAAACATTGCCAAGCAAAAACCAGGAGGATAGGTGTGAGATTTGCTTCCAGCTCAAGAAACACCCTCAGAATAAAAAATTGCTCAGACCGGTATTTTGTGTTTCTGAACTGGGCTCCACACTGCAGAACCAGAAGACTGGGCAGATGCCCTCCCTTGGTGGCAGGCTGGCCCTGTGGCAGCTGTTGGTGCCCAACAATTTTTGTCTGCTGCCTGAAATCAGCAGCCACACTAGCTAGGAGATGATCAAAAGTTCATTACAAACTCTTCAGATCACATCCCATTCAGAGCTTTAGGACACTACAAATCCTGCCACCTTCACCAATAGCCCCTCCAAGGGCCTCTCACAGCCTTGGGCTGCCAGCCAGCTTTGGAGGCTTTACATTTTCGTGGCATCAGACAAATTTCACTACAAGTTCCTCAGTATTAATCCACATAATGCTGCTCACCAGATGGGAGCCCAAGAAAACAGCCTGTCAACACCTTCGGCTCTGCAGAGTGCCTCAAAGTAATGCAAAGGATTCGGGAGCTGAGCAGACACTCTTGCTTTGCTGGCTTTAGCAATGAAACATCTTGTGATAGTTCACTGCTTCTTTGCAACTTGAAGCAGCACAGTAAGTCAGTAGATAGTTAAATATTTACTGTGCACAGTAAGTCAGCACCTGCAGAAGCAGGCGCTCATAGAAAAAGCAAAGTTCATTCATTAAGGAAGATCTGTGTTCTAAAAGTAATGACTGTGATGCTTTAGTCAACATAAAGTGCCAAGCAACATCCTGAAGTGATAGAGGACCATTCAACATATACTAACAGGATTATTCCAGACCTTTAAAAATATATAAATATTTTAAATATTACATAATACAGAATGTTTTAATTATACACAAAAATAGAAATATGGCCTTGTGTACCCTCACTTGGATGCCCTGTGTTCAAAAAACATGTAGACATGGCACTTCAGGACATGGTTTAGTGGGCATGGTGGTGGGTTGACGGTGGACTTGATGATCTTGGTGGTCTTTTCCAAACTTAATGATTCTATGAGTCTATGATTCTAAGGGCACGAAGTTTGGGCATTAATGGCTCATGTTGAGATGCTGTTAGTGAGCACCCCAAGAGAGGGACAGACCCTAAGGAGTGAAAACGTATGCTGCAAAAGAGTTTGAGGGTTTTAACATAACCTAAAGACTGAGAGCCACAATTAGTTTGCTTTGCTTGGGTTAGCTCTCACCACTGCCTGATGAGCAAAAGCCAACATCCTCCAGACCATGGTCAACAGCAGGAGAATGACCACAGGTCCATTGGCATCCCTCATCCTGGACACACTCTCCTCCAAACCCCGCCCCAGGCAGGACAGGGAAAGAAATATCAAAGCAAAATTTCAGCATCAGCAGCTTCAGCATTTTCCCCAAGCAGAGAAAGAAGTGAATCCGAAGATTCAGCTGTAAATATTTTAAAAGTGGGAAATGGACTTTTGGCAGCCAAGATAAGAATCTTTAAAAGCAGTTACTTGCATCTGCTGCCCCCAACCCTTGCAAATCCAGCCTGCTGAAGTGGTAAGGTAGGTTGCCCACAAACTGAAAGATGAAACTAGTTTCAGCCCAAATTCCATGAGAATTGGAAGTAATTTTAGAAGCAGGAAACCATTAAGCATGAGACAGCATCTGTAGATTAAACCCCCTTCCTTTGCCAGGCTTTGATACATTTGACTCACAAAACCATAAAGAAAGTAAGACTCCCTAAAAAAAGCTTAATTGTCAAATTTATTTTATAGCTTTGAGGTTATTTTTTTTTCCCTTAAACCAATAAATAATTGTAATTCCTTTATTTGCTGCCAGCTGGGAAGAGATTTTAAAACTTCTGCAAACCTGCAATTTCAGTGCTTGTCTGTGCCGGGCACTAAAAAATTCCTCTCGGGTGAGAGTGAGGGGTTAGTCATGACAAGAACATCCCTGCAATGTGCCAGGGCTGCTTTTCACTGTCATCCAACCATCATTAATACCGACTTAGCCCATCAGTGATTTTTATAATCAGTTATGTGCTTTTGAAACACACACCCAAATACATTACCCTCACAAGCAGCCAAACTGAAGCTTTTTTTTTTTTCCTTCTTAATTACTAACATTCATCTGCCCATAGACCCCATGAAGGACATTCTGACCCAACACTGTGCCCTGACTGAAAGGCTTTGCTATTTTATTAGCAAGTATTTTAAATGCTGACGGAGTTCATCTTTTAATTAGCACCCGGGGATGCACTCAGCAGCCCCCCAGCCCTGATGCTTGCAGTGACCAAGGGGAAAGCCCTTGAATTACACTCCTGCTGAAGCTGCTCCACGTCTGTGCAGGATGAGACTGTCTCTGAACAAAAACCAAGATTACTTTTCTTCCCCATAAAAGATAGCTGTGAATTTGCAACCTAAACATGGTTCTTCACCAAGGTCTAATTCTTGGGCCACCCCTAGGTACCAGCAGGTCCTTGGGTGCCTGTAAGGCTTTGTGTGACTCCCTTTGCAAGGGGCAATGCAGAATGCAAGATTTGGGGTACATCTACCACAGTTTTTCTCCTTCCTCAGTGTCAGCACAGAGCCATGCAATGCAGAGGGCAAGCAGCATCAAGGTTGCTCTATGTCACCCAGGTAATGGGTAGGTTCTGTTCAGTCTCCAAAGAGGTATCTTCAGAAGCACTAAAGCAATTGCACCACTGGAGCAGAGCAACTCATACCTCATTTTCTGGGGTGACCTTGAGCACTGTTTGTATGCCAAAGCTGTAGCCGATAGTTCTCATACTCAAGATCCAGGAAGAAATCTGTGTACAAGCAGTGATTACACCTCTTCTGGCTCTCGATAAACAAGACAAAACCCAAGGAACTCCCTCACTTCAAATTACAGAGATGCTCTTCCTAAAAGGTTGAGCAACAAGGGCTAGGAGGAGAACAATGAACACATTTTGTGCATATGTTCCGAGTCTTCTAGAGGTGTTCAGGGCTTTAATTAGGTTTTTCTTTGCCTGCAAGGAGGAAAGTTCAAGCTTCTAGTTCCATACAAAAGATAAAGTTCATTCCACCACAACCATAGAAACACAGAATCACTTTTGGTTGGAAAAGACCTTTAAGATCAAGTCCAACCATAAACCTAGCACTGCCAAGACCACCTCTAAACCATGTCCCTAAGCATCACATCTATACATCTTTCAAATACTTCCAGGGATGGTGACTCCATCACTACCCTGGGCAGCTGTTCCAGCCATGCACTGCTGACAAAGGACCTTTTCACATCTTACAGGAACAAGTGGAGATCTGGTTTGCAACATCTTTATCAAACAGCTGGCCACAAAAAAAAAGGACTTTAGATATCCATGGTGTTTGGTTTAATTGTGTATTAAAAAGCTTGCACTGCCAGTGATCCTTCTTTCTGAGGTGCCTTAGAAGTTGTTAGGAGCTAGTTAATAAAACACCAGGAATTTCAGTGATGGGAAAGCTGTGTTCAGTATTTCTGAGAGAGAAAACTGGGCTGATCAACTTTCCTGATCAACCCACACAGTAGGGCTTGCCCACCCATGAAAGTTAATTCAGGTTAAGGAAGGAAAACTCTTATCTCCAAATGAACAGCTGAGACCCAAGCCAAATACACAGCCAAATCCTGGATTTTCAGTCATTTCCAAATTTGGTTCACAGGATCAGGAGGCTCTAAGCAAAGCCCTTGCCAGGGCTGCTCTATGGTGGTACCCACCAGTCTGCTCAAGGGGGGGCCACATCCTGCACAGACCAGCCATGCCTTCCCTCTGGCTCTACCAGCAGAAGACCCAGCAGGCCTGGGAGGACAGTGGGATCCCAGGACACCCAAGGTACCAGAAAGCCCAGGCAGGGGCATCTCAGTGGGTGATCCCAAGGTCTTCTGCCCAACACGAAGCAATGTACCAAACCTGAGCTGCAAACCAGCATTCTACAGCAGATCTAAACAAGACTGCAGTTTAGCTTGGTGAGCCCAGGTGAATCTCAGCAGTGTTTATTTGGGTTTAGTAAATTGTTTCTGTGTGCTGAAGGACAAAAATTTAGGGAAGAAGAGAAACTCTAAATACTGCTATACGTAACGTTATTACCTTTCACATGTGGACCCAAGCAAAAAATTATCTGCTGACTACACAGATACAGAGGTACAGACGGGGTCACTGGAGGAGTCAGCTGCAGAATACAGATTTCCTAACTGCCCTTCTCTCTCTTGGCCATAAGAGGAAGCCTTCAAACATACAGAAGAGGCATCATGCAGAAGAAATACAATCATTTTTCAGTGCATTTTCTACATCATTTGAGTTGGACTGCATCACACTGAGTGAGCCAAGCAGGAGCACGGTTCAGCACAGGGAAGTCAAACGTTGAACATCCCAGTCCTGGGGTATGCTTCCACAGCAGAGCACAAAGCCCATGTAAGCAATGCTTGGGGTCTCCATCCTGCCCTCGGGGAGGGATCTTGCAGACACTGCTGAGCTGAGCCTACAGGTAGTCCTCCTAGAGAAGGTCCTGTCTTGGCACATGACCATGTTGCATGAGGGATGACCACTGACCATCCTCACTAACCCGGCACAATGCTGCTCTTCACCTACTGTGTCCAAATCCCTCTGGTTAATTCTAGCCTCTCTAGTAGGTACAGCAAGCACTTGACTTTCCTGCTAGTTAAAGCAAAGAACCTTTTTATCCTCAATCTTTGTCTACCATCTCCACTTGACCTACGCGTTGCAATCAAATTCAAGAGCAAGGCGACCGATTTTATTTCCCCTCACACAGGCTCTACCCCCCATTTCCTTCCTTTAATCTGATGAGAAATTGTGCTTACGAAGCAAGAAGATGAAACTTTTAAAACCTCACAAATGCTGATGGGAATGCAGAATAAAAGTACAGCAAAGCATTTTCAGCTCTTTCCCTTCAGCACCTCCTCTTTTCATAGTAAAAATAAATAAATTAAGCTAGATTCAGAGAGCTAACTTCTCCTCTGCCCTGTAGAAGGAGCGATCTGTTCACCGGCACACTTGACCAGATCCAACCCAAACCAGTACAACTGCCAAAAAGGATAAATTTTTGCAGCAAACTGATACCCACAGGGACCAACACAATTATTTGGTTCTGATATTACATAATCACACAGAATCACAGAATGTTAGGGATTGGAAGGGACCTCCAAAGATCATCTAGTTCAATCCCCCTGCCGGAGCAGGAACACCTAGATGAGCTCACACAGGAAGGCGTCCAGGCGGGTCTTGAATGTCTCCAGAGAAGGAGACTCCACAACATCCCTGGGCAGCCTGTTCCAGTGCCCTGTTACTCTCACAGTAAAGAAGTTTCTTCTGAAGTTTAAGCAGAACCTCCTGTGTTCCAGCTTACACCCATTACCCCTTGTCCTATGATTGGACACCACTGTGAAGAGCCTGGCTCCATCCTCCTGACACTTACCCTTCATATATTTATAAACATTAATAAGGTCCCCCCTCAGTCTCCTCTTCTCCAAGCTAAAGAGGCCCAGCTCCCTCAGCCGTTCCATAAAATGGAAAAAAAGCTTGTCACCTTCACAGAAACATTTAACTTACTGAAAATTACTGTAAAAATGCAAATCTGGTTGTTATCACTACAGCTATTGAGTTATCCATGTTTATATTGAATAGGAACAGTATTAATTTTAAAATTTAAAGCAATCTCCTTTCTACGGGATAAACCATCCTCAAAATTACATTTTTCAGCAGAAATACTGTTAAATTAAGAAGAGGAAAAATGGATTAAACACTCATGTTATCTCCTTTGAAAGCAGATGACGAAGCCCAATAAGCTGATCACACGTCTGGTGCCGGCTGTGAGTTACAAACACAGCAGGCTGCTGCCCAAGAGTCCAAGGTGATAGAGAAAGAGGAATAAGGAGCAGCACATATGAGTATCTCCATCCTCCTCCTCAGATACAAGGCTTAGGTTGGAGATCAAAACCTTCAGGAGAAGCTGACCCCACCACTCCACACAAACCCACATCTCAAATTTGGTCTGTGTCCTAACAAGGAAAAGCCACCTTCAGAGCACGTCACCAAGGACTTTGGAAGGTCTTACCTTTAGCAGAAGCTAGTAAGTAAAAAAAATGACTGAACTCCTGAAGATCAGGAAAGTAAACTGAGAAAACCATCTACATACCTGCGGGACACAAGTGTTTGTTGCACTGGAAAAGCTCTGGGAGAAGAAAAAGTAACCTTCTGCTGGGTAAAGCAATGGCTCCATCTTCAGAAAACACAATGGGAGGTATTCCAGTAAGTGACCAGTTCGCTATAATCCTCAGGACAGAGAGGCTTCCTTCCCAAATGACATGAGATGATCCAGGAAAAAACAGGGTAAAAAGACAGTAGGAACTTCCAGATGCTTTTATCCACAGCCAACGTTCTCCAGAGTGTTTTGGGGGTCCATACATCCCATGATCCTAAAAATCCTTGGGAGCTACCGAAAGGACCATGCTGCCAGGTTCCTCCAAATGTTACTCTGGATCACTAGGAAGCGTGGAGCTGGGACCTTCAGAGAGAGGAAAGGGACAGGCCGTTACATGACAGCTCTTACCACACTGGACAAGGCTTCTTCCCATGCAAACTTGTATCTTCCCATTTATTTTTGCACAGTAGGAAGCTTTTAGGGTTATTTTCCTTTTTTTTTTCAGGTTTGTTTTTTGGTTTGGTTTTTTTTTTTTTCAATTTGCCTGTTGAATTTAAATGAAGGTCACACTGAGCATAGGCACACCATGGGGCCATCACCTCCAGATGTCTCACAGGTGCCAGGTAACATGAGAGGAGGAGGACAATAAGCCAGCAATTGAAAACAAGGTCTCACTTAACCAGTAGATCCTTCCAAAAGTTTATTGTTTGGTTTGGGGTTTTTTTGTCAGAGAAAAGGAGAGTTTTCCTCCTCTCATTATTTTCACCCCTTCTAAACCTAACTGAGGTGTTTTCTCCACCAGGGAAGAGAAGGACAGAAATGGCTGTAAGGCAGCAGGTTGTAAGGTGGTCCTGCTGACCTGCTGCCTTCCTGATTTCAGGGGAAAATGTCCATCCACTGTCAGGAGCATCTCACTGTCAGGAGTCCGTGTCAAAGTCTGGCCCAATCCATCAGCAGGATCCTACCACCAAGATCTCAGAAACACACAGCTCTTGAGTACAACAACCCTCCCTGACCTCCTCCCAGGCAGAGCCACACTTCCCACCTCTGTGCTCAAAGAAAATAAACAATCCCAGCAAAGTGGCTCAAAATACCCAGGGAATTAGTCATAAAGATTCTAGTATTTGATGCATATAAAACCATCATGACCTGGGGGTTTTTTGATTCTTTGTTTTGTGTTTTGGTTTTGGTTTTTTGTTCTTTGAAAAATCTGATCTTACTAATCGTGCTGGGAATAGAGCTGCTGGGATTTTTGTTTGTTATTTTAAGATATGAAAACTGTCGCACAAACAGGCGATTGCCAGGCCTGGAAATAATGCCTAGCAAGCAATGAAAGGAAACTCAAATAACTCTTTGCCCGACATTGCTTTCTAGTTCATCTGTAATAAAAACAGCAGAGAGCAGTTGAGAGCCAAAAGGGTTTTTTTTTTTCGCTTTGTTTTAGCTGCAGCAGCACAGGAGGGTGATATCATTGTGTAATGTAACCAAGCAAAGGAGTAATGAAAGTGCAAGCAAATAGATCAAATAGCACAGGGTTAAATAAAAGGTGTGATAATCATTTGTTTTGCTAATTGTGTCAATAAAGTCCTATCTATCCTCAAACAGCAGAAACGTCATCAGATATATTAAAAAAAAAAAAAAATCAAGTGAATAATTAAATGTACGAAACCCTATCATTTTCCCCCAGATGTTCTCTTTAAAGGGTTGATTAGGAGAATCATGTGTTTATTTTAAATAAAATTCCACTTACTTTGATCATGTTTATATCACCTCGAGTACAAAACCTGCTTTGAATCAAAACTTCTTCCTCCCCAGGGAAAACAACAAAAATTGCCTTTTCTGCAGTAAAGATGCAGCCTCACCACAACCCATGCTAACCCAGGTAGTGATGCCACCGACAGGGCAGGATGACACCGTAACCCATGGAGCTCCGGTGTCTTTGCAGTGCATTTGGGTTGTTAACTACAAAACCCTGCCCACGAGTCAGTCCAAGGCAACTGGCAGTCTGCAGACAGGCTCGCTGATGGAGCTGCAGCTGAAGTCTGCTAATTCATAAAAAAAGAAATCTGAATTGCCCTGCCCTTGCTGCTAGTTTTTTTTTTCCAGTGATGGGGAGAGTTATGAAACAAAAGATTCCCTAACCTCACCCCCATTAAATGAATCAAAGTTGGAGAAGGTCTGACCCAAACCCCTGAGCTCATGAAAACACTTTGGAATAGGACTTGAATCCCTCAAAATATCTCCCATCCCATCAATTTCAGTCACTTTGATGACTACATGACACTCAAAATGCCAGTAAAACCTATTTCTCTACTGCAAGAACACCTGCCTAAAATCCTTGAGCTAACGGTTTTCTCCATAAACCAATTACCTGTAAAATAGGAGCACGCAAACAGAGATACACCTCTGTCGCCAGAGAAATGAGACTGGCCCCACAGACCCAGCCCCTCGTCATGCTGTGCCCAGAGCAGCAGCAGCAGAGCTTTTTGTCCCAGCTCCACCATGAATATGTCAATATGTACTTTGCTCACTTCTCCCAGGAGACGAGCCCAACGATCTTCACTGCCCAATGAGCAAAAACGTCATTTTCTTGTTTTCTTCCTTTTATTTCTCCCCACACCTCACATATATCACACCACTCACACCACTCCCATCATCCACCTTCAAGCCCAGCTGGATGGCAGCAGGACCCAAGGGCTATGGAAGAGCTCAGCAACCAGCATCCCGCACATGCTGTGTTTTATGTAAACATATGGGCTTTTTTTAGTCAGGTTATAAGGGTTGGGACAACTGATAAACCAGTGACAGATTATTAATGTTCATTTTAAGCATCCTCCTTCATGGTATGGAGGATCCTCAGCACTTTCCACCCCTGGATGTAAGGAGAAGATACTGTCTCAGTGCTTCCCAGCTGGGGAAGCAGATGAAGTTCAAACTCTTGTGCCCAGGAGAGATGCCTGAACAAGTTTCCAGTTCCTTGGACTCTACACTTAAAATGTGCCAGATCGTTAAGACTAAGCACTCTGCCTGCTATGAAGATCCTAACTCTATCTCCAGCTCACTGTACTCCAGGCTCTCAGCAGCCTTCTGCTTCCCCCTCAGATTGGAGGGTCTTCCATGCAGACTGCCTATGAGTATTGCCTAACACCAACAGTTTAGGTCTTGCCCTAAATAACTTACTGAAGGTCATGCAGTAAGTTGGCAGCAAAGCCTTGAAGAACATCCAGATTTTGCAAGTCATGGGCCAGCACTTGCAAAACACATTTATCCTTCCCACCCCTTGAAAAACACATTCATCCTCCCCATCCCTTGATGAGGAATAACTCTTGTAACTCGCACACAACAAGGGTTCAATCACCCACACAAAGAAACTCGATGCGCTGAGCACGCGTCCAGCTCTGAGCAAATAAGGCATCAGCCTCAACACCGAGAGCAGAGCTCTGAGCACACGGCTCCTCTCCAAGGGCAGCAAGAACAAGTCAACATGAGCTGAAGGAAACCAGCAGCAAGCAAAGCGTGTCTTGCTACGGAGAGTCCCTGAGTGATTAATAGCCACATGAAAAAAAGTTAAGAGACTCATTGCAAATTAGTTAAGAATTTGGGGGGGGGGGGGGGGGGGGGGGCCAGGGGGAGGCCACGGGTGGGGGGGGGGAAGAAGAATAAGGAGTTTCACCTGTTAAATTTGGACTGTTCAAGAGTCCGAAGTGCAATGGCTCATTTTAAAAAACAAAGGTGTTTTCTGTGCCTGTGTTTTTTGTTTTAAAGAAAGGGTTGTTTTTCCACTTCAACATGTTCATTACAACCCAGCCATGTGAGTTAAGTGCAGTAAGGGACCTGTTAAATCTCATGATCCACTGTAGTAAGCTCCAACAGCAATTTTATTATGGGCAAGAATGCAACTGGAGGCATTTGTCTCCGCTGCTCCATCCACCAGGCACCACCGGCAGCACGCACTCAGCTCACTGACACCAAAATCCCCCCTAAACACAAGGTGAACATCCCAAAATGGTTCTGTTACATCCCCATGTAGGAGAACATTTGCAAGTGCAGAGACTGCTTATCAAAGTCAATGCTACCTGCCTGAGGAAGGAAAAAAAAAAAATCCTAACTTTTCTATTTTTCTATTAATTCTCCAGGTCATTTTAAGAGAACGGTTGCAGGTGTACTTGCTGAAAGGCAGCATTTCACTATAGTCGGCATCCCAGCTACCATGGAGGAACAGTTTTCTCCTGGTTTGGTAAGCTAAAGCAGCCTCAGCACCAGCACGATCAAGCCCAGACTGTCCTCTGCAATAACATCCAGCTGGTGAATCAGCTCAAGCCACCTCTGAAACCTCTCCTTGGCTGTTACCTCCCTGTTCTTAGGCACATACTTTTACAAGAACTATAGACTGAACCTGGCACAGCAGTGACAGTGGCAAAGTCAGGGGTTTTCAGGTCAACAGGACTTGTGTTTTGTGTCAGTGAGGAAACACAAACTTGTCTACTCTATGGAGTCATGGAAGGACAACCATAACAGTCTCTTCTACCCTGTGCCTATAATATTTACATCCTTATAACAGAGAAATAAACAAACCCCTAAAAACAAATTATTCTTTTCTTCCCCTTGAAAAAATGTAAAGGCTGCTGCTCCTTTTCCTCCTCACTCAGCAACACCAAGTTCTTGGAGTAACCTGACTGCTTTTGAGGGCTTCACAAGCTTGGCCAACAGCCACATCCCAGGCAGTCTCTAGAGCTAGAGCTTTTGTTCCTAGATGAGAAAGGCAGCTATGGCTGGGACATGATTAATGAGAGGAGGGCACTTCACAGATGTTCCACCAGCCTGTGACCAGGTGAAGACACGCACACACCCAATTAGGAGTGCAAATCAGGAGGAGACCATTACAGTTTGCTAATTAACCCCTAAAAGTTGGTAAATTTGCATCCGTCTGAGATACCCTCTCTGTAATACAACCCACTGTGTGCATTACAGAGTATTTTAGGAAAACAAGGTGGAGGCAAGAACCATTTACCATGTCCCACCCTACCATTTTTCATCCTAAAAGTCAATTCCTTCCTGCTAACTCCAACCAAAAAATGTTTGAAAGAGAAAGACAATCACGGAAGGATTGCCCAGTAGATTGGGAACTCCAACTTATGCTTTGCCCAAAACCTAGTCACTTGATAACACACAAAGTACAACATAAAAATTCTTACAAGAACTACTGACTCTTGTAATAGTTCCACGAGAAAGTGCACTTCTTTAAAATGTAAGCCTAGATATTCCATTGAAGGTATCACCACACAAATTCTTCTACCTCGCATCCATGCAGGACTCTCACTCACACTTGGTACGGATCTGCCAACGAACCCAAACCAACACCCAAGAGACCAAGGGGCTTTATTTTTACAGCTCAAGTTCTCACACAAAATGCAGGTCATGACTATGCTATTCTGTCTTCACAAAATGATTCCAACTGAGGATGACAAGCAGGTATGCTATTATTTAAAACACTGCTGAGATGCCTTACGAGGAGCCCTGTTCTTCTAACCCGTTTTGTTTTGAAGACAAAAAGCAAAATTTTAAGCAGATGTCCCAGAATCTGACATTTTAAGCACCTAATGTCACCTTGGACCATTTTCAAAGTAAGATTTAATAACTTATGCTCCATCTGCACCAGCTGACATAGTTATACTAATGGAAAAAAACTTTAAAATGTTCCCTAATGAGGAGTGGGAGGAGACACTCTCCTAATGTATGGAAGACTGCTGCATAGAAAAGACCAAAGGAACAAACTGTAAGGTAAATATTAACAGCATTCACGACAGGAATGTTCCTCAACATAGTAGGTGATAGTATCAAGAAAAATCATTATATTTCATGCTGGCAAAATCACCTCTAATATCGAAAAGAGTATGCCATACATCCTCTGTGCAAAAGATGCCTTACAATGAATTAAAGAGTATCATTCTCCAGAGACACTGAGTTGTGTCACCTGGAAAAACTGAAAGGTCAGAAAACCCAAGTCTATCAAGAATGACCATCTCAGCCCTGAACCACTTCCAGCTCAGACAATGTCTACACTCCCTATAAGATGCAATCAGGCTTCTTGGGTAGAAGGAGCATCCACCTGACCCCTCAGTGATGCTACAAGAGTGTGGGTCACTCAGTAATGAGCTGGGTCATTAAAAAAAGCCTGTTTTGGTTGTTTTTCCTCTTTCATTTCAGAAAATCTGTGCAAGACCCCAGCACAAACTGCCCCTCTCTTGCAATTATAACTTTAGCTGGGTGCGGGTGAGACACAGGGGACTGCAGGGTGGGATCAGCACCCCTTCTGATCTCAGTTCCCAAACACTGCTGGTGTGGGATGTGCATGAGGGGAAAATCAGACTTGTAGATGCAATGCAGAGGGATGTAAAGCAAGGGACAGCACTTTATGCCTCCTGCTCTCCCAAGACTGTGGATTCTGGCTTCAAAGCTGTTTCACAGAAATGCTGGCCCCCAGGCTAAGCTTGCAGAGATAAGCTGTGCCCCTTCAAGTGCAGGAGGAAATGGATTTTTGTTTTGCTTGTTTTCATGCTTTTCTAAAACAGACACTCACTTAAATCAATAATCTCTACTCATCAACTTCAACTACTAAAAGAAAAGTCAAGATCTGTGCATCAAAACGAAAGACAGGTTCCCACACCTGGGTGGAGGAAGGGCCCTTCCTGACAGTTTTGTTAGGTGAAGCACATCAATCAGCCCCAGAAGGACTACCCCAACATGGTACCCAGCCACAATGCAAGAGCAATTGCAGATCCTTCAGCTCTCTCTTCAGCAGATATTTCACACTTATTGGGGGTTCTCCTGCCCCTCTGCACTGACCAGGAAGGAGGTACAGATAGGTCATCACTCTGCCAGAAGCAGAGCCACATCAGTACAAGCTACACATGCAAGGGTGCCTCACATAACCCACCCCATCACACTCAGTTTTAGGAGGAGTGAGAGTCAGCACATGTTTTTTGAAAACCCACCAGGGAGAGCAGTGCCTACCACAGGCAGAGTGGGAACAAGGACTGCAATACCTTGTAGTACTTAGTCCTTATCCTCCAGGACTCCAGCATGTACAGTCTCACGCTTTCACTCTACCTTTTCTTCGTCTCTTCCAATTCATTTTGGTCTTACACGTACATGTCTTGGGACAGCTATGCTTGAGGCCTGGGTCTATATCCTCACCAAGCTCCAACTAGCTACTAACACAACTGGACCCCCCGCAGGCTTTCACCAGTCAAAAGTGTGAAGAAGTGTCTCATCCCACCAAAAGCACCAGAGACCTGATGGACAGACTCGTCACACAGAGGATGCTTCACACAGTTGAACAAACAGAATGTTTGTTTCAGTGGCAATAGCACTTCCCCAACAGCACCCCAGGAGCTTGGCCTTTTGTTATCACAGAATCATAGAATGGCTTGCGTTGGAAGGGACCTTTAAAGGTTATCTAGTCCAAACCCATGGACTTGTTGGCCCACTCTTTCTTTCCAGATGTTTTTTCAAGCACAATTGGCTAAAAGCACTGTCTTCCTCATTGCAAGACAAACCTCCCTAAGTCTTTGCTAGTACAGACCTGTGAGCAAAGTCCTCCCAGCAACACCCTGGGCTGAAGGAGGTACCAGGAGTTATGAGCTCTCTGCTGCTAACTTTGCTGCTGAGGCCGGTTCAGCTCTGTCTTATGGGGGTAAAGCCTCCCATGACCTACACTGCTGTAAAACAGTTATGCGATGGGTGTAAAATCACCAAGTTTATGGGGTTTTTTGGCAATCCCTCCAAAACCAAATGAGGAAATGCCCACAGCAGATACAGACCATCATACCTGTTCACCAATGTACAGGGATAACAAAGTAGTTCTCCTCCCCATTAAAAGGAATCAGAGGGGCTCACGTTTGCAAAGATTTTATGAAGTGTTACCAGTATTTCTTCCACTGCTGAGATCAAATGTAATTTTTTTAAAAAGTTCACTTATAACAGTTTCAGCTACTGAACCATTTAAATACCTACCTCCACACCTGCAACAGCAATCTCCTCAGGACAAGGGGACAAGGCTGCCTGGGTTTACACATTCAAGAACTGGACCAAAATGTCACAATGCATCTTACAAACGCAGAAGAAAGGTGGCTGGGAACCCATGAGAGTCCACCACGATTTCTGAAAAGCCCTGGTGACTCTACACTTGCTACAAGCCTGCAGGAGGCAACCACTAGCCATGACAAAGACCTGAATGGGAGATAAGAGGTAATAAAGAGTTCAGCAGCACAGAAAAGCCATTTTTGCATGAACCCTGCTAGGGGAGAGCCTTCCCAACCAGCTGACTTCTCCTCTTCTAAAAGAAAAAAACAGCAATTGTCACATCTCGTGGGGACACAACCCTGTGGAGTTTCACACCTACCCAGCAAAGCATGTAACAAGGGCACACAAACCATGTGGTGACTACTGTCCCATCCACTGTAAAGAAGAAGCTCCAGATAAGCCTGATTGGGAGCCTAATTAGTACACTTTTTTTTTTTTAAACTCTTTAATTCTTTTAATTCCTTACAAAACAGGCATTTGGTATTAGCCCATCTGCTGGAAACTGGTGCTCATCAGGTTTCCATCCCACTGTTCACACCCGACTGGGCACCATGTCACCTCCTGTGCTGCTAGCAGGCTCAAACAAGAGCCTCTTTCTTTCCTCAGGTCCCATTTACAGGCACGTGGCAGCAAAGAAACCATTAGCTCCCCCATCAGCCCCTGTCTAGCCCCAGAGACCTGCAAGAGCTCTCACAGGTAGGAGATGGAGCTGCTGCTCCATATCCAGAGCTGCTCAGCTGCATCCCAAAGAGCAGCCCAGTGCCAGGCTCCTTTGTTGGGCTCCACTACAGGATTCCCAGGAAATTGGGAGAATCTGCTGCAAACTTGCTTCTTGCCTTGACCAGAATGAACCACAACTTCTCATGCGCAGCTTGGTCATCAAGAACCATCCCAGCTTCCTAGAGCAGGGCTTAGTCTGAAGCATGCGGTCACTTTTTGCTACCTTTTATTTATTATTTTTAGTCTACAGCATTAGTTCCTAGCTTACAATAAAAGGGAAAAAAATCACTATGCCAGCTACAAAAATAATCCTCCTGCTCGTTACATTTTCAGTTCTTTATCTTAGATCTACTCTTTAAGCCTTCAGGATCTAGGCTGTCACCATGAAGGCTAAAAACATGCTTTATAGTCAAATGCTGAAAGTCTCATAAGACCACACCACTCCAGGAGCAAAGGAGTTGTGCTAAAATTATAAAAGTGGCTAACAGAGAGATTAATTAGACGCTATTAAAAAAAAAAAGACACCAGCCCCTTACTTTTCAAAGATAAAATCAACCAACTTGAGGCATTTCCTTCAGAGTTGACATTTGCTTTCATCAGTCCCCCACCACTGCAACCTCCTGAAATCTCTCTCTTAAATCTGTTTTGCAATTCTCCCTGTTAAACCATCCACACTGCCAGTGCCTCAACTTCAAGAAGAGAGATATATGCCAGTCACTGGAGCTGGGACAGTGTGGTTGGTCCTCTGAAGGCACCAGTGGGACAAAGACTCAGCAGAAGTGCTGATGAAGTCTGACCATTATGGCATCGGACCAACAGAGCTCCAGCCCCACAAACACCAAATTGATTTGCTGGTCCAACAAGGCCAAAAGGAGACATTTCTGAACCCACTGCTCCCCTCCATGCTTCTCTTGACCAGCTGAACTCATCATCCCAATGGTGACCACACACTGCTCTTGCTGGGAGTGTTTTTTGCGAGTAAAGCAAACCAGCCCAAAGCTAGTTGAGAAGCAGCAAGAGGGTAAGGGCCAAGAAGGAAAAAGATGTTTTTTAAGGAGTGTAAATCACCCCTCACACGGCTGATGCATTTCAAGCTTAGTATTTGGCTCCTTTTAAAGCTGAATTCTCGGTGGCTGCCGCCTCCTCCAAGAACAGGACGGGAGCCCAGTGGTAATGACTTTCCCTGTGCACTGTCACACTTGGCTTGAGGTCCGAGCATCCCCGCAGAGCCCAGGAGAAGCCCCACGTGCTCCAGGGCTGGCACAGGGCTCCACAAAGGCAACTGAGGTGAAGATTTCAAAACATCTCTGGGAATAGCAGCACAGAGACATTTTGGCAGATTAGGCTCTGTCTTCCTGTTACTTTTTTTAAAGTTCTCACTTATTAAGGGCACATGCTCAATATTCCGTAAATAATAACAGAAAGTGTTTGCCATTAAACTGAAGCCCATGGAAGAATTTGACTCATTTCACCTGGGAAATCCAAATAAATGCCTGCCCCGCTGTTAAAGGCAGCTTTAATGTGCAGCTCCGTGAAGTCAACAGGCACGAGCTCAGGACCTCCTTGAGGCGAAAGAAAATATTATTATTAAGAAAGATTTCATAACAGTGGAGGATAAACCTTCATCCAAACATAGATGCTGCATTGGTTTAACTAAATCCAGCATGAAAAAGTTTTATTTATTGCAGCATACAATTATATTATGAAGTTACAGCCCAGGACTCATTTTTCTGCTGGTATCCAAGAGCACATCCCTTTTCTGCTGATGCAAAGATTCCCATAAAGGACTGGGCTCCATCTCTACCTGCCCTGTCCCATGCGTTTGTGAAAGGATGTTTTGCTCAGTGTCTCATACCTGCATCCCCATTGTTCTGATACTCAAATGTGCACACAAAACCAATTAACCTTCTTGCAACCCAAAGAGGAGATTTTTTATTTTTTATTCCCAGACAGATGATATATTGTACCTCTTCTCACTCATTTATTGCTACTGGAATTTTTATTTTAGTCATGTCCAGGCTCTTACATGCTTAAGGACCAGGTTTTCTAAAAAGCTTGCATGCTGCTAGAAAAATGAAGAGAAAAATAGGGGAAAAATGGGATTACTTTATCACTACATTAGCATCTAAAGGCATCAAAGGAATTCCTCACCACTATTGCTTGCTGTAATTTACATACAAGACCTGCTCTGCAATTCTCAGCAGAATTTGCAGTTATAGAGTCATAGAATAGTTTGGGTGGGAAGGAACCTTTAAAGGTCACCTAGTCCAACCCCCCTCCAATGAGCGGGGACATCTTCCACTAGATCAGGTTGCTCAGAGCCTCGTCCAACCTGGCCTTGAATGTTTCCAGTCCAAAAGGTCGCTTTTCTTTTGCAGGGATGACGCTTCCCTGGAAGGCACAGGGTTCACTCTGCCGACACATCTCATGGTCAGGCGTTACTGCTCGGTTTGCTCTTTGCCGTGGACCCACTCCTGGAAGCACTGACTCTGCTGCTGTGCTGACACAGCGATGCAGGTGAGTGCTCTTTGATTTGCTCCAGGGGTGGGGCAGGGGGGGAAAAGGGAATAAAGAAAAAGTAGGGTTAGATGGAGGTGTTTAAACATCTACTTCAGGTCACTGGATGGGGAGGGAAAACACCTGGAGCCTGTACAACTGCTCCTGCTGCACTGACCATCCACCGCTTCCCAGCCTCTCCTGCCCCAGGTTAAACTGAAACCTCCACACTGGCTTCTTGGCAGGAGACCAGTCCACCAGCATGTCTACCAAACCCAGATGTGAAGTCAAGGATGTCTTTTACCTACTGTGCAAATACATTAACACCAAGAGCAGATCCATCTGTCACCTCCAGCCTGAAGCACCCAAGTTGTGCCCGATGCAAAGCCGCTGCCTATGCTTTGAGCTTCGCTCCTCTCCTTCTCACGAGCTGCTTAAGAAGATGATCAGCCTTTCTTAAGCATCTGACTTACCCTTGCCAGGAGCAAACAGTCCCACTTCAGCCCCTCCATTAATATCAATGGAGTCAGGATTTCTCTCTCATGGTCATAATCTGCTCCAGGGACTGAGTAGGGGAACAGAAGATCTGTTTCCATGTAGATGCCCATCTTTTATCACAAAGAACAGAGGGAGGTTATTGCAGGTGAGACTATCTTTCCTTCAGTGAAGCAACGTTAGCCCCAAACCCTAAGTCCTCAGGGCTATTTGGCCGAAATATCTCAAATAACTTCCTTCTGAAGACTGCTCATCAAGACACTCTTTTTGCCAATGTCCTTCCTAGGCTGAACTCATTTATTCTGGGGATGGTGCTGGAGCAGAAGTCAGTGGCCTCTCCAGACCACTTCCCCCATTTACTTAAGATAGCAAAAGCAAAGCTGATACGCACGGTACATAATCAGACTGTGGGGTATATTTGGTGAAGGAAGCTCCCAAGGTTAAAGAAAAAGAAAAGAAGGAGGGGACACTTAAACACATCAAGAATATGGTACATAATGGTACATAAAGTGATAAGTAATATGATAGTAAGTGATATATCATTTTGTGATTCAAGGCTAACAAAGAGAAAAAAAATATTATAGAAGATTAAACTTAATCAGCTTTTTCTCAAGAAGATGACACCTCCTGCCCTCCTCTGACCCATCCAACACTGCTTATGTGGGAGGCAGGCTATCAGATTAAACACGTTTGTGGCTGATGCAACCCAGCACACCCAACGCTGCGGCACACTCAGCCGCTGGCACACGCGGTCCCAAAGCTGCCCCGGGATCCCGGAGCTGCCGGGAGGTGGGTGGCAGCTGCGGCATGATGCAGCAAGGCTATAAAAAGCCGAGGCTGCAGCCGGGAAAGTGGTGGCTGATCCATGCTGGCAGCACGCCGCCATCACCTTTCACCTAGATCTGCCGAGCCGCTTTCCTGATAAAATATTATCTTGGAAAAACAATTCCCGTCACAGCTGCTTGCTCCAACAGGTCCTGGGATCAGAGTTATGTCCTCGTAGGACACGGTGAGCTAAGGACACGGCGGGGGATACCCCGTGCCCAAAGCCATCCCCCAACTCAGGGGGATCAGAACAGGCTGTCGCAGGAAAAGGGAGCCCGTTCCCGAGCCTGTTCCCATCCCCAGCAGCTCCTGCCAGGGCTCAGCCCCGCTCCGTCCCTCCACAGAGGCTGCTCCCATGCTGTGATTTAAGCAAAAAGCCCAGCAGCTTCAAGCCAAAGACCAATATCCCCTTCCCAAAAAGAAACACCAGGGAACAGCACAGCAAGAACATCACTTGGAGATGCAGGTGGAAGTGCCTCAATGGCTTTTCCAGCTCCATTCCTCCAGGTCTCTGGCCCACCAGGAAAACACAATGGACTCAGGATCTGACAGTGCAGATTTGGGAGATCCAACTTAGGAGATTTACAGAGGAAAAACATCCCAGAAGTGCATTAGCCCCAGAGAAATGTGCCAGACACTACCATCAAGAGGATGTTTAGATCATCATCTGCTATTGGTTTCACCAAAGCATTCTCACTGCTTCCTGTGCTGGTCCAGGCGGTCCACATCTGGTAACTCAGCTGTGCCCTCCTCCATGTCCTCGACAGTGCCCAGCTGGCTCCAGTGCCCAACTCTGGAGCATCTTGGGCATGCTGGTCAATGCAAGGCTGATTCCAGCCAGGGACACAAGTCCCTCTCTTTCCAGCTAAGCTGACCTGCTACAGGCAGGACTACTAAGCGATAGCTTAATGCAGCCAGTGAGACATCAGAAAACTCCAGAAGTTATTGTGTTAGCTGTTAGTCGCTACAGTTTTGGTCTGCCTATCTGGGTTCACATCGATGGTGATTTAAAATTTATTTATTTATTTTGGTATCTATCTTTTCAAAGTCCTTTTATACCCCTGGCAAGTCACCCACATGCTGTCACTATATATACATAACTATACTAAATATATATGTGCGTATATATATTATCAGAGTCTTGATTATACAAAAAGCATGAAAACAAGTTGTTTTTTTCCTGATGGGTAAACTGATATATCCTAGGACAAGAGCCTCACACAATACAGCAACAGGGCTGCGAACATAAGGCTGGCAGAAGAGTCAGGACTCCTTAAGAACATACTTTCAGGAAGACAGTGGAAAGATCCTGGTAGATATTAATATTACCATTTTTTCCTACCTCAAAAGCAGCATGGATTAACAAAGTTGATAAAAAATACCTGGAAATTAATACTGGAGTGCCTTGGCCTTGATTTTGATCTTGAAATAACCTGTCCCAAGTTCAAGAACCATTTTTTGTGTTTATTTTTAGAATGCATTACCTTCAAACCTCCAGACCTGTCCTTTAAATAGTTTGACACGTTAGATACCTTTTCCATTTTTTTTCCATGAGGCTGAAAACACGATCTGTGAAGTCACATTTATCAAGAGAGACTTGTCCATCACCGCTATCTCGGTAAGAACTTTCCCAAGGAAAGCGGTGTTGGTTTCACAGCAGATGCAGGCTTTCCCACCACCGACCACCAGGAAATGAATCATGTAGATATCCAGACGTGCCAAAGCCAGCCTGCTCTTTCCACAGCTACACCAAAGTTCTGGCCTTGAGTTGACAAAGCCCAGTTTACCTGGTAACTGTCATTCTTATCGACACAAGCCAAATCTGTGTAAGAACTCGCTCTCTCACAGTGGTATTTTTTCATAGCTGCCAACCTTGGTCCACCTGGCTACTCCAGTTGCATGCAAAGGGCTTGTTGCAATCAAGATGTAAGTACATGCAGCAGCTCTGAGTGCGTTTTTACTTTATTTGAGGAGGTCTGTGCACTTTCAGCAAGGTTTGGGAACATGCACAGCTGCCACACAGTTCCCTATGCAGTTTGTGTAGCTGTATCCCCACCAGTCAGGACCCAAAACTGAGGAAAAATTGCTAGTTTTCCTTGAATCGAAACAGTCACGTTGGCAGAGGTCTGCACACCCAAGCCAGCATGAGGACATACTGCTGATGAGAAGACCTTCTGTCTTCTCATCAGCATTCACAACAGCGTAAAGCCCTTGAAAACCACACGTGGGACTCGGAAGGATGGTGGGAGTCCATTCTCCGACCCTAACACAGCGTAACTGAGCTGTGTAAATAGCCCTGCTTATGGGACACCAAGGGATGAGAGACCTTGTGATCCTCAGCTGCCTCAACATCACCACTTCCTGCCACCCTCCTCTGTGTGCCTCCTCCAAAAGGGACCTCTGTGAAATTGTCTTCTAAATCCAAACCCTCAAGCATCACCATGGACACACACTACCCAAAGCCTGCAGCAGTTTATTGTATATTCTTTTAAGTGGTTCAGTTGCATTAATGAAGTTCTATTCATTAGGATGCCCTGAAGCACGTTAGGCCATAATACCTAAAGATCAGAGCCCTGCATATCTAAAGGGACCAGGAATAGCTCTGAAGAATGTGAACCCTCCAGAGACCATGTGATGAGCCTTCAAGTGAAAGGGATGGCTTTTAAGCACAGTGACACAGGAATCACCAGACTGATCACAACCAACCACCACTGGCTCGCATTGGTCTCCAACCTCAGGCATTTTGGAGAGCAGACCTACACAGCTGGCAGGCGTGAGAGGACACTCCTGGCCAGCACCCACCACCAGCATGCACAAAGGACTTGCTGCATTCTCCAGCTTAATTAAACCAATAGTTTAAACTAATTTCTCAGCTGCAACTGGTAGCAGCTGAGGAGCTGACATGGTTCCCCTTCTGTCACCCATGGCAAGTGCAGCAGCCTCCAGGAAGCAGAGCAGACAGATGACAGAGATGACAACATCTACCACGGCGGTTGCATTGCTGGGAGACCACCTGCCACAACGCCTAGAGGTCCATTTAACCACAGGGTCAATGCTTAAACCAACTATGTCTTTCCATGTAGATATATATATATACTTTACCTCAGAGCTTTCTTCTTGAGTTGTTGCCTTATCCGACCTATTCTGAGTCTCACCAGAGCGTAACTTCATAGTTGACAGTAGAGGAGGATGCCGACTCCCAAGCCCAGGTGAGCCCAAGTGAAACAGCTCAGGCATTTGTTACCCACCGCTCCCCACTTCACCCAGATCAAAAAGCACCACCAACAACCCATTTCTGGTGACTTTCATGTGCCAGGTTACAAGGTATGACAATGCCCAAACAATGTGGTGGTCTCCATTCCCATGTGTCTCCAGACAAACTCCAGGGGAAGGGCAGCAGGGGTGGCTGGGTCTAAAAGTGCCACCCCAGGTGAACTTGCTGCAATTCAAAACCTTGTGTATTATGTCACTGTCATTATGTAGCATCCTGACCTCAACCCCACTGCGGGCTCTCTGATATGATAGCTCAGGTACTGGCTCTACAGCGAGAAGTTCCCATGATTATCTTGCACCCATACCCCTTCCTAAAGGCAGAGCCACGCAGCGTGGTAGGAAACGGGGAGCAGGAGCAGGTTCTGTGCTTTGAAATGCCTGGTTTCAGGGAGTCATCGAGGAAATGCACCAGGTCTTGAGCGTGGTCCTTCCCACTGCCAAGACTCAGAAATAATAAAAGCTGGAAGAGGAAATGAGGGGAAAAATAAAACAAACACCCACACCATCATATTGTTGTTCACTGATTGTTTCAAACAGCTGCAGCAGAAATTCTGCTTCTGTTTCTGCTGGCTTTTCTCTTCCCTTCCACACAAATGAAATGAAGCACGGAAAGCAAGGGCCCTGTCAGCGCCTGTTCTGCACTGACTGTGCACTTCTAAGGGCCAGCCAGGGAGATGGACCTCAAATTACATCCACCACAAGTACAACTGGATAGATAAAGCTCTTCGAGAGATAAAGCCCTTATTTACAGCAGAGAACACCTCTACTTCAAAAAGCATCTTTGTCCACCTACAGCAGGGGCTTGTCCTGACTTCACTGCACCAGTAGATGGATTTGCAATAAACCCACAGCGCAGGGGAGGACCTGTTGAGAGCCAGGTGAACCGTGGCATTTAAAAGCTTTGGTGTTTCACTTCAGCTCATTTAAAAATATGCAAATAGTTTAAACAAAGAACTGAAGCACCTGAAGTCTGCAGAAAATTGGAAGTAGAAATTTCATCTTAGCAGCAGAAAGTCTATTATGAACAAAACCACCACAGAATTACAACTGTATCTTCCTACTCATCACTGCCATACTTATAACCAAAAATAACTACGCCATCATAGTACATGTACTTTTTATACCCCCATATTGCCAAATGTCCTGGTTTCAGCTGGGATAATTTTCTTCTTAGCAGCTAGAATAGTGCTGTGGTTTGGATTTAGTATGGGATTTGGTATGAGAAGAATGTTGATAATACACAGATGTTTTTAGTTGTTGCTAAGAAATCAAGGACTTTTCAACTTCCCGTGCTTTGCTAGTCTGCAGGTGTGCAAGAAGCCAGGAGGCAACACAGCCAGGACAGATGACCACAACTGGCCAAAGGGTTATTCCATACCATACAATGTCATGCTCACCATATAAAGCTGGGGAAAAAAGAAGGAAGAGGGAGATGATTGGAGTGATGGCATTTGTCTTCCCAAGGAACTGTTACCTGTGATGGAGCCCTGCTTTCCTGGAGATGGCTGAGCACCTGCCTGCCCACGGGAAGTAGTGAATGAATTCTTTGGTTTGCTTTGCTTGCATGGGCAGCTTTACCTTTACCCGTTAAACTGTCTTTATCTCAACCCAGGAGTTTTTTCACTTTTACTCTTCTGATTCTCTCCCCCATCCCACTGGGAGGAGTGAGCAAGTGGCCGTGTGCCAGCTGGGGTTAAACCACGACACCAAACAATCCTGGTGAATAAGACTCAATCACAAAAAATATACAGCTTTCATTGATGCTCCTTCTAAGTACTGCACACTTCTCTGCAAAGATGCCAAGCTTGAGGACTGGTGACAGAGTTGGGCGAAGGTTGGTTTCAGTTAAGGCTGGTCCCACTAGAAATTTCATCACTCTCTGCAGCTGGGCCCGGATCAAACCCCCTGTTTCTCCAAGCATAAGGCAACAGAAGTAAGATGACCAACACCACACCCCTACCGCTGAGTACCCCGGACAGTGTCAAAGGCCAGGAGGAGAGAGCCAGGAACGTCAGTGCAGCCGGGCCTCAAGGGTAACACCGCTCTGGCAAATGCCGGAGAGCAAAGTACTTCTGGTAGATCTAAAGAGGATGTAAGACTGCATCAGAAACAGCAGGACAAGATGCTGTGTCCCATCTGGGAGCTGATGTTTAGGGACAATGCATCTGAACAGAGCCCATTAGGGGATCGAGCTGCCAGGAGCAGGTGGGGAATGACGAGCCCCTCTTAGACAAGAGGACAGAGTGAGCTGCCTGTGTTGGGCCCGCACAGCTCAGAGGGGATGAGGTGGCCGTCTTCATTATGGGAAGTGCAACCTAAGCTAAAGGACAACATTGGCACAAGAACAAATGAGAATCAGCTGGCTAGGAACAACTTCAGACTGGAGCAAGAAGGTCTCTATCCATGCCCGGCTCTGGATGCCTTCCAGCAGTAGTGGGGCAGGCAGCCCAATCAGCCTTAAGATGCAGCTTGTTAAGTTTATTAATGAGATTATACCCCTTGGCTGCTCGTGAGGATAAGGAAGGGACCTTCTTCGTGATCCCAGCAGCGTTAGGCACGCTCGTGTTCCTCCTCTCATTAGCAGCATTTCTTAATTGGCTGCTGCTTATCCTCTATGACCAAGACACCACAACTCTTACAACCATCCCCCCTCATGGGAATTCATCCTGGCCACATAAGAAGATGCTCTGAAAACTCAAGAGATTTAAAAAGCTACTGCAGAGAAAAAAAAGCATTCTTCACCCCATTTTACAGGTGCAGCAACGAAGACAAGAGGAATCTGCTTCCACACCACAGGGAACCACTTCTCAGCATTGGGCTGTGTATGACCAACGTGAATTACACATCAAACCTAAACCTGTACAACTACCAGCAAGGACAAAACCACACCGTGGCAGAGAGTGACAAATATTGTAGGAATTGCCCCACTCCTCCAAGGACAAGAACTCCCAAAGCTTTCAAGTGAGCTTGCTCTCTCTGATTTTTGTCACCCTTCACCAGCACTTAAATTACAAGCAAGGCCCTGTCTATCACTGAATGCTCTTCACGTGTATGCTACAACAAATCCCATATAATCTTCTCTATCTGACTCCGTTTTAAGAGAGGCGTTGTCCCTACGACCTCCCAGTGTGTCTCCATCCCACTGACCAGCAGCCCCCCTGCTACAGGAGACACTCTGGTTTCTTATCCTCCAAATACTTCCATCATTTTTTGGGATGTCTTTGGAGATGGCTGCTCAGTGTGCTTCTAAACCATTTGTTTTGAAAGGCAATCGGATACTTTGCCTGTACCTTTGATAGGTTTCCAGCTTTCAGACCCCTTGTTTAGATAAAAATTACTTTCAAGTCCAAGATTCATAGTTTAGCCTTTCAGCTGCAGATTTTCAATGACCAAATCTCAGTTAAGCCAGTAAATGCAGCTGCTGCCTTGCCAACACGTGACACCATTTCCTTCTGGACATCCTCAGTGGCTCCAACACAACTACCAGAATACGTGAATGGATTCATTTCTTGTATTATACTGCCTTCTAACTTAAAGCTTCACTCAGGAGCTGCAAGGGTTTTCAGGAGAATGGTGAGTTTGTACCAGCCAGGGCCCCCCCACCTCCCTACAAGGCTGGAAGGTCTCTACTTGCACATCTGCTGAGCAGTCCCATGGGCTCCATGACGTGCAGTGAACTTGGGACCCCAAGTTTGCCTTTTAACTCTCAGCCAAGTGAGCAGGAAAGCCTACCTGTATCTAGGCATGGGCTTTACCTAGGCTGAAATACAGAATCATAGAATGGTTTGGGTTGGAAGGGATCTTTAATGGTCATCTAGTCCAACCCCCCTGCAGTGAGCAGGGACATCTTCAACTAGATCAGGTTGCTCAGAGTCCCATCCAACCTGACCTTGCATGTTTCCAGGGATGAGGCTTCAAAATATATCTCATTGGCACTGAAGACACAGGGAAAACCTGAGCATAGGTCCTCCAGCCCCCATAAAGCACGGGGACAACCAGCTGGGGACAAATCTGAAGCCACCCCAGCACAATTAAATACCGGGTACGTCCCCTAAAAGGCTCCAGTTATAGCTGCTCAGGAATAACCATGAGTTTTACTTCTAATCCAGATTAAGGCAGCACCCGAGTTTATTCTGGAATACAACAAGCCTGATCTTAGACAGGTCCTGCTGTGCACGACCGGGTTGTCCCAGGCGCTGATGGCTGGGTGCCAACCTCTTGGAGGAGCTCCACCTTCAGCAAAACCTCATCTCCCCACCCTTCAAGACAAGAAACTACAGCCACCAACAGCCCCAAACTGCCGAGGATTACTTAATGTTTGGACAATCATTTGCAAGCCAGGAGCCCTGTGAAAGCATGGGGAATTATGCAAATACAAAGCAAAGAGGAAACGTCAGCATCTCGGACAAGTTTGCCCTCATTCTATCAAAGCCTTGCAGCAGTGATGCCTTCCCCCCAGTAAAGCTGCTGGGATCATGTCACCTGCTTTAATGCACTCGTCTTTAGCCTCTCCTACATGCCAGGAGAGCATGAATTTAATTAGTATCTCCATTTTATTTAGAGGCAGTATCAGGGGAGGGGAAGTTTGCAAAGGGAATCCACTTCTCATTTCAGACCCTTGGCCAGGCTCAGCTGGATGGACATTTATTTAAAACATTACCCGCTCCCTGCCTTCTGGTATGGCCGGGGGTTGTTATCGTCATCGCATCACAGGTCACATCAGAGGCAAGACAGTGACTAAAGGCAGCAAGCAGGCAGGTCAGGGGAATGATCCTGTGATAAGGTGCTGGATTTGAGTGGGAAAAAGGTCTGTCTGCATTCCAGGTGATCAAAGCAGAGTAAGAGCATTTACCCCATCTTCATCACTACAGGTAATGTGGCTAAAAATAATAAAGAATTAAATATCAAATCAGTGAAGATTTTTCATACAGACAAATGCTGTAGTAATTAAAAAATACAAATTTCACTTTACTATCCAAATACTTCCTTTCCGCCTTAAATTTCACATACACAGAGGGGAAGAAAAAAAAAATCCATATCCAGAGACTTGCAAATTCCCCATCCTCACACCCAGAGGTCTATTAGCTCCTTTCCACAGACAAGAAAACAAGGCATCTCACATTTGCCTTGGCTTGATCTGTATTTTAAGATGTGCCAGGAGCCGGTAAAATGATGAAAAGAAAATTAAAAGAAAATTCAGAATACACCCACAGCCCCAACCAGTGTAGTTATGCCAATGAAATGCAATTGATTTAGAAATAGCTCTATGGAGGCAGCAGGGAAGAAAAAGCAGAAAAAAAGCCTTTTTTTGCTGAAGAAGCTTTTTTTTTTTCTGGAAGCCAGTTTCAGCTGCCCAGCAGAAAAGCTGTACACAGCAGCATGGGAGTGGGCAACATCACCTGCCATAGGTGACATCTGTATCACCCAAACATGCATTGCCACTCCCAAAACACTGCCTCCTCGTTTCCTACAGGGAGGCAGTAAATGCTATCAGGGAACTAAAAAAAAGCCTTATACAAGGGGAATAACTTCATAGTGTGGATTGTCACTCCATCCAAGCAGCTTTAGGTGTAGGAAAACCAGGGGGCAGTGAAACTCTGAGCTCCCACTCCTGGGTGGGGATGCTACCAGCTTTTCTCTGGGGAGGAACATTTATCCTATCATCAATACCCATAATGATGAAAAATTAGTTAAGGATATTGCAAGAACAGTCTCATATCCCAACAAAACGCTTTGCTCACTGAAATCTAAATCACACGCACCGTGTGTGCAAGAGTGGGTGCGCATCTGTGCATCATGTTTTCAATTAGGTACACTTTAAGCAAAGGAAATACTAAAAAATATTTTTTAATACATACAGAGTCTAAACCAGCAGCTCATATTGGTAATATAACATAAATAATGTCACCTGAGTTACTTCATCCAGGAAATTAATCTAATCAGTTAGAATAACAAGACAGTTAAAACTTGGCTCCCAAGGCAGAAGCTGCCCTTTCTGGGGGGACCAGCTCTGCCACTCACAACTTAACCTCCTGTGGCCACCACGGTCTCTCAGCCACACCTTCAGGGATGTCCACTGCCTCTTAGTGCTGCTGGCTCTGCAAATGGGACCAATCCTGGGAGCTTGGCTTGACCCTCCACCCCCAGCCCTACTATGGTGCAAGCAAAGGGCTAAGGGCAGGTATATTGTCTTAATTAATACTGATACTATGTATGTCTTTTGAGGAGGTAGATCTAATCAAAAGGAATTTAACAGAGCAGGAATCACCATGCAGTCTGAATCTAAAAGTACAACTAGAGCTGACTGACAGAATGAAATGCCAAAAAACAGATGTCCTGTAAAAATACAGAAATTTCAAGTTCCTCAGGGTCTTAGGCTCAGGCAGCTGTAGGAACATCTCCAGGGAGATGATAGCTAGTTGACTTCAATGTATTTATATCACCAAGCTGTGGGTGCTGTGTGGCCATCACCAGTGTAAAGCCCCTTCATAAATAATTTTGAGATGCTCAAGGTGCAGGTGCCAGTTACAAAACAGGGGTATTTTAAGGGTGACATCCCTGCTGATGCCCAGTGGTGGCAGAGCCACAGTGACACATGCAGCTGCTGTCCAGTGATCCCCCCAGCACATCCCCTCCTGCTGCCCCTGGCATTTGGGGGGTTTCAAGGAGGGGGAGCAGTGTCTGGCTGGTTGGCCAGGGGTTTGCAGGGCTCGGGCTCGGCTGGGAGCGGACACGTCATGCTCAGATAAACCCTGGAGATGAGAAGGGGGAGACAGGGCTGCATTCTTCATGGATCAAACAGCTGAGAAAGGGCTCTCGCTGCTTCTCTGCGCATTAGTCAGCACGCAGGAACACACACAGAAAAACCCAAAGCAAATCCGCTCTGTAGTATTAGGGATTATGACTCAGAGATAGTTTTTTTTCCTCCACCCCTGCCATGATTCATCCGGTGCAGCCTCATAGCTCAGATTCAGAGCAGCCTCACCATTTTGAGCTCCCTCTGCCCAAAATCCCTCTAAACAACTGCCCTTTGCCGTCAGCACTGAAGAATTCGGGGTTTTTTTCCCCTCTTTCTGGAGGGGCTGGAGGAGGCGAGTGCTGCACGCTCGGACCACGCGCCCGCGCCAATGCTCAGCACCGGCAAAGCCGGCACAGCCCCGTGGGAGCCGCGTGACCGGCCGTGAGCGCAGGCGCAGCCCCGAAGGGAGATAAATGGGATGTTATCCGTGACGTGAGGGATGGCCAGCTGCACAGTGCTTCCCAGGAGGTGCAGAGGGAAACATTGGGAGGGGGGTACAACTTCAGAGAGGTGGCAGTCACTTGTCAGTGACACGACGCATCCCACACAGCAGCGGTGCCCGTCTGGAAAAGACCCAGTTCAGCTCCTGGGATGGGTTAGAGATTGCTGAGATGGAATCCAGAAGTAGGACAGTGGGTCCACGTGGGGTTTCTGTCTAGACAGACTATCCTCTGCGCCTTCAGCATCACAGGTGACAAGGACATCTTGCTGCAGAGAGTGAGACCTCCAGAAGCATCCCACACAGCCACCCCACTTGCAATTTTAAGAGGAAAAGGAGCTGTGGTTGCAGGACAGACTGCTACAGAACAAGGGGAAAAACATTATTTTGCAGAGGACGTGGCCTGGGCAGCCCCATCCCGCAGTCGGGACCCCAAGCACAAAGTGATCCAGGCCGTGTTGAACCAAACAAAGTCTCGTGGCCCCTTTGCATTTGGATAATAATAGCAGCAGATGAATTCCACATTTCAAACAAGGGTAAGACATTAAACAGAGCCTCTGCAGAGAGATTGGGTGGAATTTAAAAAAACAAAAAACAATAAATCCTTATGTTCTTGGACTTGAACCGATTGGCAGCCAAAGCCCAGAAGCAGGGCCTCCTTTCCCCCAACACAACCACGGTGCCCTGCATAACCAAGTGCCCTGGAGTTCAACAGCTTGCCCAAAGGATTAGGGCTGCAAAACATGGAGTAGAGAAATATCTAAGAGACCTTCCCCTGAGTCCACTCCCAAAATCACTGTATTCCCAAGCTGCCACCCATCTGTGAGATCCCTGCTCTTGCTACTCCTCCTCTTCCTAGAAAGACCACATTAAGGGCTTTCAAGCAAGCTGGAGATGCCAGGTGAGAAGAACCTCACCTTCTCCAGCATGAGAGGCTGGGCAAGCAGGGCCTCAATAAAATAGGGTGAAGAAGTAGCAAAGAAATTGTTTTCCCTTATAAAGCTGTACAGGGAGAAGTTACAAAAGCATTAACCCTTTTCCAGGCTTCTCTTAGGCGGGATTCTTTAGTCTGAAAACCAGAAACAAACATTAGCTAAGACAGGAAGAAGAATGAAGGGGGGGGAATCTCTTATCTGGATTGATTTTTTTTTTTTTTTTCTACTTAAGGCTATTTCTCTTCTGTATGCTCTAGAGGAAACCACTGACAAAGTGCAGTTTTCATCCTTTCTACATACCCCTTTGAAGCTGAGGTTCGTACCTCCTGAGGGAGCATGGAGGCACCTCACACTCCACCTGTCCCAGTCAACCTCACAAGGCCAGACCTCTACACGAGGCAGACATGTAGTTTCAGCCAAAATAATGAATATCAGCAATTAAGATTCCATCTAAATACCCTCTTTTATAAAAAAAGTTTTTAGATTAACGATTTTAGACAACTAACTTCTAAGACTGAATTTACTACAAGGAGGTCAACCCCAGCTCCACCAGTGAATGTTGATGTCTTGTAGGGTAGCAGGTAAGCTAACAGACACATTTTCATGCTTAAGACTGCACTCTGGAAACAGTGCTTCTGCTGTGTGGAAAACAAAGGTGCTTTAATGATTTAAGGATCCAGTAAAATACTGGAATCCCCACCCCTGGAGGTATTTAAAAGTCATGCAGACATAGCTCTTAGGGACATGGTTTCGTGAGGGACTTGTCAGTGTGGGGTTAATGACTGGACTTGATCTTCAAGGTCTTTTCCAATCTAGGCAATGCTGTGATTCTGTGAAAACTAACTGGTGCAGTGGGACTCATCTTCTGCAGAGGGAAGCCTATCCTGTCACAACCAAATTATCAGTTAACATTGTCTCATTTAGCAATAAAACCCAGCTGCAACATTGCATCTTATCATGAGGGGGACAAGCACACCTAATGCCAGGGTTGTTCATGCTTCTAGTTATCCTTGACAGTATAATAAAGAACATGAATCCAAATAGCATTTGCTAGAAAGAGCTCTCAAATGTACTTAAGAGTTTCTAAACCTTATTTCCCTACTCAGATTACCACGTCCCTTATATATATGGTGACACTGCAAGGTAAGTTACCTGTCTAGAAGGTAAGACACCTCACCATTTTACAGCCACGGGTCACCTACACCCTGGTGGAAGGCAGCAGGAGGTACTGGCGGAAGGACAAACACTGACTCTGAAAGGATAAGTAAGAGCTGGGAGAAGACAGGCAGCAAATAACAAAAGGAGGAGACGAGGTATTTATGAGTGTGACTCACACATTTCCCCAGACATCTTTCCATTAATGATGAATATCATAATTCCCCTAAATAATGCAAGGAAAATTTGTTTAATCATTTAAAGGCATCATCAATAATAAATACATCAGCTCCAGATGCTAACCTCACTGTTCCTCCCTGCTCAGGGATCATTTTAAGGAGAATTACTAAGATCACTGTCACTTCTTAATTTTGGAAAGATGCTTCAGTATCAGAGTCAGAAGAACAAAGGAAGTACCCGAGACTGAGGAATGGAAATCTGAGCGTGCGCAGACCCTGCTCAGCAGAAAAGCTCTGCACCACGGCTGCTGCTCCCATGCAACAAAGCAGTAAGTAAGTGTGCACTGAGATAGCTAGGGCCAGTTAAGGAGAGAGACCTTTCCACCTGCCAGGAGAAGGTCCTCCACCAAGGACCCATGAGGATGAGGAAGGGGCTGCACTAGAGGCAGCAGATCCATCACCCACAGCACAGCAGGCGCAGGGGCGATGCCTCGTCCAAGGGGCACCCAGCTGCTACAGCAGCACTAAGACAAGCATCTGGATGAGGAGGAGAAAATTATGCACGCTGCCTTTCGATACTGGATTTCTCAAGAATGAAGAGCAAAAGGAGATTTAAGAGCTTTGAGTTTCATTGCTGCAATGCTGTCTGCAAAACCCATCATGCATCCAGGAGCATCCTCTACAGCACTGGAAAATCGGGACAGGCTTCCAAGCTCATGTTGACCTGGGCATTGACTCCTCTGAGCCACCCACCACCTTATCCACACACGAGTCACACCCTCCCCAAGGTGTGGACTGTCTCAACATGACGCTCTGTCGTGACAAAATCATAATCCCAAGGGTCACTGCTACCACAGCAATCCCAGCCACTGAAAACAAAGGTGATGAATAAGCTGTTCAGGACCGGTGGGAAGAGCTATCGGCCTGTTTGGTGATGTCCTGCTCACAGTATGGAAGAAGGGACAGGAAAAAACCCAAAACCATGGAGACACCAAGTTTCCAAAATGCTGGCAGATTTTCCAGGAAAATTTCCAAATACAGGAGGGATGCAGGAAGCAGGGGAAGAAATCCACATAAAAACAGCACAGTTTTGACTTCCAAAGTAATTTTCTGGCATCCCTAAAATAAAAGGGAGGTGACCACCAGCAGGGAAGATGGGAACCCAACCGCGCAGAGCAATCACGAGCAGGCAGTGCCTCACAGCGAGGAAACCCAGCCTGCTGCTTCTGCCAAATTTCTATCAGGGCTTTGGGTGGTTTGTGCCACCAAACCATGATTTGTATTGTTTCAACTTCTCTCTTTTCCCTTGAAGTCACTCTTCCGATTCAGAATCTGTACTATTTTAGGCAACTCTGCTAAAAAAAACCAACAGGATTTAATGCCTGTTTGGGCTGCCCATAAAAATCTTTTCCACTTGGAACAAAGATTTAAGGCTGTGACTCAAAATGAGTTTACAATGGGGGGCTGATTATCAAGAGGACCAGAATATCCTCTTATTAGAAAAATGTTCACTGGGCTTTCCTGAACTTTACACGGTGGTATTAACCCAACGGCTTGTTTACTTGCATGCAGGCAATACCAGTTGTCTTTGACAGAGGGTAAAAAATATATGCATTTTATAACACAGAAAAAGACCAGGTATGTGTGTGTGAATGTGTGGTGTGTGTATCCATACATGCACATACATGCATGAACACATACCGATTATTGTCAACAAAAGATATAGGAAAGAAAAACATGAAATCTCAGAAAACAAAGGTTGGAAAGGATCAAAGGATATACTCCACCTGCTTGCCTCAAGACAAACAAGCCTAATTAAGGCTTTTTTTTAATTATTATTATTTGTCAAGTACAGTAACAGGCATCATGGGGGAAAATCAGGGCCCTATTTGTACAAGTCTCATGCAAATACTGAAGGCAGTGTGGAAGAGAGCTGTCTAGTAGACTTCAGTTAAACTGATGTAAAACCCATTAGAGTACGCTATAGTCATTTTAGCTTAAACCTATTTTTTAAAAGATTTTTTTATATCAGTACAATATTTATATGCAGACAAATTATTAAAAAAAATTTTAAAAGGGGAGGGCACACAGGCTGGGCCGCAGCCCAGGAAGAGGCAGGACCACAGCTCAGATCATAGAATCACAGAATGGTTTGGGTTGGAAAGGACCTTTAAAGGTCATCTAGTCCAATCCCCCTGCAGTGAGCAGGGACATCTTCGACTAGATCAGGTGGCTCAGAGCCCTGTCCAACCTGACCTTGAATGTTTCCAGGGATGGGGCATCTACCACCTCTGTGGGCAACTTGTGCCAGTGTTTCACCACCCTCGCTATAAAAAAATGCCTGCCTTACATCCAGTCTAAATCTTCCTTCTTTTAGTTCAAAGCCATTACCCCTTGTCCATCATGCTAAAAACTCTGTTCCACCTTTCTTACAGGCCTCCTTGAAGTACTGAAAGGCCACAATAAGGTCTCCCCAGAGCCTTCTCTTCTCCAGGCTGAACAACCCAGCTCTCTCAGCCTTTCTTCACAGGAGAGGTGCTCCAGCCCTCTGATCATTTTTGTGGCCAGATCTGGGGATGGCCATCCCAGCACCATCCTTAGGAAGCACTTCCCGAGCTCTGCTCATTGTTTTGAGCTGTATCAGGTCCAACAGCCCCTCATTCCAGGTCTGTCTGTGCACATGCCTGGGGTGAGCTCTGCCCCAACACCTTGCACCGGTGACAGCCGATGGCACCCCTGTGTGCACAGTGTCACCTCCCAACCCGCTCCGTGTAGCTGCCTGCCTGTTGCCAGGGAGAAACCCTGCCCTTGCTGACAAAGCACGGAGAGGAAAGCATGCGTAAAATGCCCTACTCGCTGTTATGCAGCAGGGCAGATTAGATTTTAAGGCAACGAGTCATCAGCTATGAGCCTATGAACTTGGCTTTACACATGTCAGAGCAGCATTGTACAATAGAGACATCTCTCTGACCCAGATCTGAACCAGCACCCATGAAGGAGAAGTTTTGGAAGGTCTCCTAGCCCATTTTTTAGGTCCTAGAGCCAACAGCTAGTCAAAGTTTAGTCTCCTGGCAAGCAGAGAGAACATATCCAACATCTGTATCCAAACTTAAAAAAAACCCAAAATTACCCTGGGGAGCAGAGCACAGTGTAAAACTCTTATTTACAAGTTTTCTGGCTGCTCTTTCATCAGCAGAATTTACTGGAAAAGCTCAAAAGCAATCATCATTCTACAGGCATGTTTTGCTCTGCGCGGTTCCTGCACCCAGTTTTACACGGAGAACATCGACAAGGTGACACGAGCCGATTGCCTCCCCAGGCAGCTGCGGCGTCTGTTCCTCTCACCGTGTCCAAAACCCACCTCTCAATTTCTACACTGTGCAGTAATTATTTTGCTAATCACAGGCTGCTCTGCACTTCTCAACCTGAATTATTATTATTAGAGCTGGCTCAGTTGCAAACACGCCTGCTTTCCAAACACACAGCGCTGGGCTGGAGCAGAGGGGTGGGGGGGTTAATCCTTCACTGGTTGCAGCGTAAGGCAATGAATGCATTCTGGCATATAATTTCTTTCAACAGGAAAAATAACATCTTTCAGGAGGTTTGCCATTTTGAGTTAGCACAGAATCACCACAAAAAGAAAAAAAAAATACTGGGTAAGGCAACATAACACATTCTATGGCCTTCTTTCAATTCACCAGCTATATTTATCTCTCAACTGTAGCATAGAAACATATTTCACTCAGAAAAACTTTTTAGCTGTTTAAAAGAGACACTCAAGTAGCAAAGGCCACACACTTAGATACTAGGGGCAAGGGGGGAAAGAAAGAAAAAAGATGTATTTGTTTAGATGCCGTAAGCTAGCTGAAATCTGCCACCTACAACTCATCAACAAGCCCTCCAGCAGGCAGGCATGACTTGGGCACAAGCCAACTTGAGCTCAAAATGTTTTAGTAGAAAACTGCTCATATGATCTGACTACTTTTTTAGCCATCTATTTCACTTTCACCCACTTTTTTTTCTGAAACATCTGGCTTTGACCAGGGCCAGAGACAGGATGCTGGCTAAGAAAAACATAAGCATCTGCCTGGTACAGCAAGTCTATCATATTTCAACCCAAAAATGTAGGGTCAGCAGCAGCGCAAGCCTTGCCATCAAACTGGGGACAACCTGCATGGTGACAGTTCCACATGAAGTAGACCTGGCTCTTACAAGCAGGTCTTTTTCTGAGCTTTTTCCGAGCTGCCTGCCAGGCTACCTCGGCCACAACCTGCTCCTTATCCTTCCCAAGGCAAGTTCCTCTACACACCCCAAGTCAACCAGTGTCATTCAGTGTCCTATCCTGAAGGCTGCAGCTACAACAGAAGATCAGGTGTCATTGCTGTGGGCAGCAGACTGACAGCACCAAACTTGTGAGTAGATAAACAGCTCATTCCAGAGCCAAACTAAACCAGGGAAAAAAATCCTATTTGGGCACGCAAGGGAAATAGGATGAGACCCGAGTGTCTTGAAAATAGCAAAGCACCCTAACAATTGGCACTAAGTGACCTTTGGGTGCAAGGGTCACCAGCAAGATCATGTTATGAACATGGCCTGAAATAGCCCCTTGTCCAAGGGGGGCTGAGGGGAGAGGGTGGATGGCACGGGACACTTGCACCACTTGTGAAAGCAATTTGCATTGCAGAGGCGGGGGGGAGGGGGAGAAGGAAGAAAAAAAAAAAAAATGAAGAGTCATCCTGAATGAAACACGACCCCGAGTGTTCACATTTCATTTAAGAAGCCTCACGTATTATCATCATCAGTGACACGAAGGGGAAAGTTTGGAGTTTGGTTTCTGTTTATTCACCTTGATGATATCCCTTAAAATCTTCTGCTCGAGTTACATCTTTCCAAGAAAAAAAAAAAAACAACCTCTTTCCATTTATCTGGAGGAAAGCTCCCTCCGCAGATCCGCTTGCCTAAACCACGCTCAGCGGCACAGCTCACCTGGCCTGACCTCGGCAGAGCAAGGGCTGGGCACGTTCAGGAATTGCCACCCGTTGAAGAAACCAACACCGCAAACCGGGGCTGGGAAGTGTCGGCTTTCCAGCATGGGAAACGCTGTGCTGAGTCCTGGGATTTCTGGGGGGAAAAAACCAGCTGTGCAAGCAAAGCCACCCAACCATCTTGCTCGCTGCAAGGCTGATGCGGCCAAGAATAAAATCACTGCTGTCAAGTGATATTGAGCATGTTCCTCAGATCGCCAACATCAAAGCGTTTCCCGATTTCAGATCCCTCTCTTTCTATAATCGGAAGCAGTCGAAACACTCGGCTTCATCCACTACGAGCCAACCCCCACCAGACGCTGTGCTTCGCAGAGCTTGCCACTTGCACAGGGCTGGGAAGCCCCCAGCTCCAGTTAAGATCCCTGCTGCTCCCAGCACTGCCCACCCGCTCTTCCCACACAGCATTTTCTTATGGGGATGGTGATTGCTGGGATCACTCGAGCCATCACTGATGTGTGCACAAACCTACCTGCTCGACTCCTCACACGCCCAAAAGCCATCATGGCACGGCAGCCCTCATGGGAGTACCACAAACTGGGGCCACATCCCTCAAGAGAGGAGAAATGGGGTCAAAACCAAGTGGGAAAGCCCTGGGCTTGCAGCAAGCCAGAAGGCTGCCAAAATCAGCAGGAGAGACGTAAGGGCGGTAACAGCAGGAATGCACTTGGTGTGCAGGTTGTAACTGCCAGGGAAAGAAGGGAGGGGATCCTGGGCCACCCCTTAGCATCACCAAGCCCAAGCTTGGAGAGCTGGGGAGAAGCACTGAGGCCACTAACCCCAATTTTATTCTTACCATCTGATCTCAGAAACGCCTACTTGTCCACACCACCTGCAATCTGGAGTGGGCAAGGGAAGCCAAAACTCTCAGGCTGACATTCATTTAGAGAGAAGGGAAATGAGAGAGGCCCTGACTCCCTTATTCCGTTTTTTCAAGAAATAAAAGGCACAGCTGTGGCTGTTCCTTGGGCCATGAGCTCTCACAGTGTGCAGAGATACTAACAGGGTGCTTGGCCAAACTGCCTCAGTGAGAGAAAGGAGGAATCACACAGAAAAGAAATTACAAAACAACGTGGAACAGAAACATGTGGACGAGGAGGTAAAGAATGAAAAGCCAGAATAGGAAAGAAAAGCAAAGAAGATAAGAAAAAAAGGGAAATATGCCTATGAAAATCACCACAGGCATAAAACTCAAACATGAAGTGGAACAGAAAAAGAGAAGCAGAGGGCAACTAGGAGGAGGAAGCAAAGTTAGAGCTAAATAAGCAATGAAGCTTTCACACATAGGTTGGTATATATATAAAAATAAATATTAAAGTTACTTGTATATAGCTAAACACATACACGCACAAGTAGGAGAACTGTGCTGTGCATCATCTGTAGTACCCTGAATAAAAGCCAACCACCACCAGCCACTGGCTCCGACAGGTCAGCACAGACAGTTTTCACCTGCACGGGGATGCTTTCTGTACACTTCCTGTTCTGAGCTGGCTCCCACATTTGCTGCCATTCAGAGCTAAAACTACACAAAAGCCATGAAAGAAGCCTCACACTACAGCACCACATTTATGGCCATCACATCTCAGTTGTGTGCACAGACAGCCACAGACCCCCAGGAGGAACATCCCTGCTATCAGTTATTGGCATTACATATAGCACCACCAAAAGCTTGAGATACCAAATGTGTCTGTGCTGGACGTTACATAAAAATAGAATAGAAAGGGCAGTCTCTGTCCCAGAGACCCAGTGACCTAGGCTAAAACCAAGATATAGATAGAAAGTACAAGCAAATAAGGCAGGCTGACCAGAGCAGACAAAAAAACATACCAAAGGAGATATCATCATCTCACCATACATGGCAATTCTGGATGGGCACATCTAAAACTCTTGCTTTAGACAGGAAGCTGGGGAGGGATGAACCACAACAGAGCACAACCAAAAACCCACCCATTCCCTGTTCTCCGAAATCCCACTTAAACCACTAATGGAGAGGGTGGAAAGATCCCTCATTACTGAAACTACCAGCAATAAGTAGTAAGCCACATCAGAACCACCACATCCATCAAACCACACACAGAACAACTCCTTACTAACATGGCCACATGTCCATCATCATCTTGACTTCATGATTCCTCTTCTGCATGCTTATTTGTTTAAATATCACATTTTGGGATATACAAAACAGGGACAAATAGCTGTATATGAATCTATGAGCTTGTCCACAAGGTGGTAAAGGAGGCAAAGTAATTTAAAAATAAAAGAAAATTAACATTTAACACACCAGTTAGATAAAACAGCTTGCTTTGACCAGTTAATACAACAAGGTGTTACAATCCCATCTGGTCTCTGCAGAAAATTCCTGGTAATTAACCCTAGTCTGAAAGGGGGGAAGAGAGGAAAGGGAGGGCAGAGTTCAGGATGTCTGGGCACATACCTCAATCTTGCTGTTGCCTATTTTATTTACATTCTTAAAAGGTATAAATTGCTGCAGGTAACCGGGATTACAGTCAAATATATTACCCTCAATGCTCAGTTTAAACATTGCAGTCATCACCAGATTATCTTTCAGGGACTGTATTAAGTGATGAACTAACATCTGACACATGTTATTTCTCCTCTCTCCTCCAACCCAGAAGTGGAAGGTCTTGTTTTGCCCATGTGTTCCTTAACATTGCTACAAGTTTAGAAAAAGGACCTTCAATTGAACACACCTTGCACTTGGAGCAGAATATGATAAGGTCTGTGGTGGTCCTTATCACCTGGGGTTGCCCAGTCCATTTGAAACTGGACCATCTGAGAGCAGAGCTTCCTTTCCTTGCAGAAAGCTCCTAGGGTCTTTGGCAGAAAGGTTTAAGCAGTCTTTTTGCTACCTGAGGCAATACAGGGAGCACTCTAAAGACAGAACAAAAGACCTCAAAAATTTCCAACAGAAGCCAGCATAGAAAGACATCCCAAGTTGCCCACACCTTAGAGGAAATGGGCTACAGCTTTCTGGACTGGCTGGAGCTTCCTTCACTTGCAGGCTCCCTACCCAGGTATATCACTGCTGTTGTGAAACCAAGACACAATGACTGTCAAGACCAGGACTCTCTCCAGGAAGATGAGGCTGCACCTCTTAATCATCCAGAGATTAAAGCAACACCAGTACTGCCAGAGAAGAACTTATCACCAGAAGATATTCAAGAGCACTCCTAACCCACCAACTCTGTGGACATGTACCATCAGCCAACAGAACCAGCATGGCAGCAGAAGACTCCTCAACCCCTTCCTCATGGCAATCAACTCTTCTGCATTGCTGGAACGCAGCTCCAGAGAGCTGCTCCTTACCCATGAGCCAGTGGTGTCCAAGAACACCCCCCTGGCAGTAGCTGGGTGCAAAAACATTAAACAGAGCTATGGATCATCCTCATGGCATGGTCATTTCAGTCTGGGTTGCTCAACCAGGTCACCTACTACCAGCCTAGTGTGGGGCTCCAAGAATGGAGACTGATAGGAAGAAGCAATCTCATCACTTCTCCTGTGGTGATGGGACACTCCAAAAGGCTTGGACATGACTTCAGGCATGCCTTAAAGCTCCTCTTTCTGGTGGCCTGCCACCACATAGGACAGTTGGGAGCTTCTCTGGGAAGACCCATTCTTCTGGCCAAGCCTCCAGTGAAACCACAGCTGCATGAGCTCAGTCTTAATGCTTGCCAGCTTCTAATGGGCATTGAAATACCTTAGTATCTTCAAATGACATACTGATGTTATAAGCAGTATTTCATAGGTCTAACAGGCTTTGTCACACCTCAGGCAAGCCTAAAAGAGATTTAGTCCAGACTTCAAGACTTTCAAGAGAGCATAGTCCCCAGGATCCCACACCCCAGCCCCAGTGGTATCTCATACCTTCATGAGCTTTAGTTGTCTTTCTGCTGCACAGTGGAGACAACAGCATTTTTAACTGCTCAGCATTCAGATTCTCTAAGCAGAACAAGATACAGGTGTTTGTTACTAATACTATTAGCACTCCTAATATTATTAGGAGGTGAAATGCATTAGCAAGACCAACTGTAAGCTCCTTCAGTCATGGTGGATCAACACAAGTGACTACAGGTTTGCTTAATCCCTCCCATACACTCCCCTCCCATGTCACCTTGCTCCGTGAGGCAGTGTTAGCAGTTAATTAACAGAGGGATGCACAGAACTGAAATCCTATTTACTGTAATCTGTCTCACAAAAGTACCCAAGAAAAATATTCATTAAAAGGTACCGAGAACATCCTGCAAAGCAAGGTCTTGGCTGTAAGTCTCTTAGGTTATCAAGGTTTATAAGGAAGGCAGGGACACCGGGTAACAGAAGTAGTTTGCAGCCTACAACATCAAGCAATATAATGTTGTGCTTTATGCTAATGGACAACAACTTGAACTCTGAACAGGCTACTACTACCTGGATGTAGTTACCACCCAGTAAACTGTAAATTATAAAATTACTGCAAACCTCTCTTCCTCATTTCCTCCTGTTCCTCTCCCACATGAACAGCTGTCAATGAAGATGAAAAGCCAGTATTCACATTTACCTGTCTCACTGAGCTAGGAGGTTTTATTTCCAGTCCTTCAACACTTGCAGGATCCCATGCAAGTACTTGGTGAGAATTTTTCAAAAGCTTACTTTTTTGTCTAGTTGCACTGGCAGTAAAAGCCAGACATTCCCCTCCAAGACAGCAGCCTATAGAAGTCACTGTTGCCATTTCTGCAGAAGTACAGGACCTTGACCGTTTCCATGAAGCTCTGAGGGTCCAGCTGACATCAGGGTTCTACTGTCCTACACTGTGAACAACTGTATGAAAGGCAGCATCTGCCCCAATGTGTTCATAGATGAAAGAGGCAACCAGAAGAGTAGAAGGGAAGGGACTTTGGGGGCAAAGCCCCCAAATTCTACCCAGGGCCAAGTAGTGGGAGTCCCATCATCTATCCAAGCTAGTTGTAACCAGCAGGTCTGGTGGGTCCTAGTACTAACTATCCAAGATAAGGAACACATTTCAAGACAACCTTCTCACTGCTTCAGCTTCTTGGACTGCAAAGAGCAGCATCTTCCTTCCTCTCTGAACCTGTTCATCTTAATTACTTTTATTTATTAATCTTGTGCATTCATGACAGTTGGGCTTCCTTTCACCTCCTTCCACAAATGGAGACTTGAAGCTCAGCTTTTCTGTTTTTCCTTGATAACCACAGAAATGGAGAGGTGTTGGTAGGAAGAACCCTCTGGGGTTTCCAGTCCAACCTCCCAGCTCACAAACAAGGCTGATTATTTTCCTCTGTAACATCAAACACGTGTACTTTTTTGTTAGTATTTGTATACAATCTAGTAGCAGCCTTTTTAACACTTAAGAAAAATGTAAAGCTTTGCCCACCCCACCCCTAAAAGCAAACTGAGAAGAACCAGAGCCAGATGTGAGATGTAAATCAAATGATCCAGCAATTCACATTGCAGACATCATTGTCTAAACCCCCTGCGCAGCACCTCAGTTGCCTGTGCTGCAGCACGAAGCTCTCGGCCTTTGCTCCCGCCATGATCACTTCTGGAAAAGTGTATTTCAGACTTTCCTACTCTTATGAAGGAGGATAAAAAAATAAACAACCCATTATTATTTAAATAGAGCTGGAAATATTACTAAATACTTCCAAAAGGATGCATGGTAGCTTTTTGCTCTGTGTGCTAAATTACAGGTCATTGCACTGACAGGTGTCACTACCTCTTTACATCAGCTGAAGGATAAAGGGGTTTTGGTACATCACGTCTAGAGACTGCTATAGCATGACTACATTAATGTATAATTAACTTCATGTCTGCAAGACAGCTAATATAATAATGATAGTGATAATTATGATGATTATTACCATAATAATAACAACAACAAACTTTAATATTAGCAAAGACAGACCCATGCTAGACGTTTTTCCATGCAGAGGAGATGTAATGTCAAGCATTTGAGCACAGTCTGGGCTTTGGCCATTGCTCCACATCCCACACGCTCAGGCACAAGCCCACGGTTGCTGTTTCCACCACGTGAACCAGCACACGGAACTCCACGCGTACATCAGCGATGCACCATCATCAGCGACAGCAACACCCGATCTGACACCGAGCTGCCAGGACACAGCACCTGGCTGAAAGCTGGCCAGGAAAAGCCACCTTACCTAAACCTAGAGAGGCAGTAACGCTCCAGGCTACACCACCTGAGCATTCAGGGCTCACCCTGGGCAGGGCACTGCGTGAGGCAACGCAATGCATTTTATTTTGGCCAGGAGTTTGCTCAGCCATTGTTTTCAAGAAGAGATGGTTGCAAGATGATCAAATCTAGGCCTCAAGATACAAAGAGCTAAGTCAAACAGGAGTTGTAGGCTGTTGTTTTAAAAAATAAAAAAAAACGCTTTTAACTTGGATTTTTGTTCTCCCTTCTAAGTTACTGGCAATATCTCCCCAAACCCAGCTGAGATTTACACAGGACCTCACAGGATGCTGCCTCGGCAGCACCAGTGAAAAAAATCAAAAGTTTTAGTCCTCCTGACTGGGAGGAAAAAACCAAGGCAAGCAACCTCAAGCCCAGCTTTTGGGACTTCAGAAGCGTCACAAAATATCCTGAGACCAAAGACAAGCAGTGTGCAAGCAGGCAGCAGTTGGGCTGGCCTGTACCTGCTTCTGGATGACTTTGAACCTGTAGGGTTCCCAAACCTGTGGACCATATCTGCACTTTGAAAACACTCACCAGAGGAAATCCATCCAACCACACATGGTTACCAGGAGCAGAGATACTGACACTAAGCATGAAATGCTGAGTGGAGGCTTTTTCAACCCAACAACACTTAGATTCCTGCAGAAGCCAAGGAAAGAACTTGGCACATAGAGACATTTCCCTTTCTCCTTCTCAGACTAAAGTCTCATCCATTCTACATCCCTGCCAGTCCAAATGCAGCGTTTCTGCTACCTTGCAAAAATCCCCTGATGCAGAAGAGCTTACAGCAGTACTGTGGTGGTTTAACAAACAGCTGCTTGCTCATTCACCCCCACAGGGAATAGGGGAGAGAACCTCGGGGATAGAGTCAGTCATAGGTTGAGAGAAGAACAATTTAATAAGTGAAATAAAATAAAATAAAAATAAGAATGATCATATAATAGTAATAATAAAATGGTCATATAAAAGTAATAATATCATCATCATATAATAGTAATAAGATATACAAAGGAGTGATACACAGTGCAACTGCTCATCATCTGTTGACCTCCTCCTGACCCTGGAGGAGCGACAATCCCAAAACCAAACCTGCCACCCCAGAAGAGAGAGAGCCCGAGAGAGAGAGAGAGACAGCAAGAGCCCGAGAGACCCTCATTAGTATAATGAACATGATGTTATAGGATATGGAATATCCTACTGGCATATACAAATGCCAGTTTGAGTTTGCTAATTTTAATATTCCCCCCACATCCCAGTCCTTCGCACCTGCAGACTAGCAAAACACAGGAAAGTTGGAAACTCCTTTGTCTTCAGTAACAATTTAAAACATTAGTAAGTTATCAACGTTCTTTTCATAACAAATCCCATACTGAAAGCAGAACATAGCGCTGGTCTAGCTATTAAGAAGAAAATTATCCCTGTCTCAGTCAAAAACCAGGACAAGTACTAACGTGACGTTTTTATCAGTGCAAAGAATTGGGATCCTGCATCCACACCGAAGGCACCACTAGCATGACATACCCCTTAACCAGCTCAACTCCACCGGTCAAGCTAAAGTGCAGCGCAGGCATCCAACCAGCAGCCTCCCAGGGAAGCTGGGAAGCACAGAAAGGGCAACCAGAGGAAGCCAAGGACAAGTGGGATGGATCGTGACAGCTGGATGGAGGGAAGTCGATGGCGGGTGGTTAGGAGGGCTGAAAATGGCACCAGGGTGTTCTACCTTGAAATCCTTGCACTGGCCTGCTTCAGAGCCTGGGCAACCCCAGCACAACCCCACTGTGCCAAGGGCCTCCACAAGCTGCTTAATAAGCTACGTGACGGGATGTGGTCTTGCCTCCTCACCCAGCTCCTCTCTCCACCCTGAGGAAGCAGCTTACAGCTTTGTGGTGGGTTGACCCCGGCTGGACATGAGGTGCCCACCAGAGCCACTCCGTCACTGCCCTCCTCAACTGGACAGGGGAGAGAAAATATAACAAAAGGCTTGTGGGTCGAGATAAGGAGAGAGAGAGATCATTCACTAATTATTGTCACCGGCAAAACAGACTCGACTTGGGGAAATTAGCTTAATTTATTACCAATCAAGTCAGAGTAGAGTAATGAGAAATAAAATCATATCTTAAAACACCTTCCCCTCACCCCTCCCTTCTTCCCAGCTTAACTTCTCTCCTGATTTCCACCTCTTCCCCTCTAGCAGCACAGGGGGACGGGGAATGGGAGTTGGGGTCAGTTCATCACACGTCTCTGCTGCTTCTTCCTCTCCAGGGGGATGACTCCTCACACTCTGCCCCCTCACCAACGTAGGGTCCCTCTTACAGGAGACAGTCCTCCACAAACTTCTCCAACGTGAGTCCTTCCCACGACTGACAGTTCTTCACAAACTGTTTAAGCATGGGTCCTTTCCATGCGGTGCAGGCCTTCAGGAAGGGACTGCTCCAGTGCGGGTCCCCCATGAGGTCACAAGTCCTGCCAGCAAACCTGCTCCGGCGTGGGCTCCTCTCTCCATGGGCCCACAGGTCCTGACAGGAGCCTGCTCCAGCCATGGGCTTCCCACGGGGTCACAGCCTCTTTCAGACATCCACCTGCTCCGGCACGGGGTCCTCCACAGGATATCTGGTCCACCATGGACCTCCATGGGCTGCAGGGGGACAGCCTGCCTCACCACAGTCTGCACCACAGGCTGCAGGGAAATCTCTGCTCCGGCGCCTGGAGCACCTCCTCCCCCTCCTTCCCTGACCTTGGTGTCTGCAGAGTTGTTTCTCTTCCATGTTCTTCCTCCTGTCTCCAGCTACAATTGCACAGGGCTTTTTTTCACCACCCTTCTTAAATTTGTTATCACAGAGGTGCTACCAACATCACAGATAGGCTCAGCCTTGGCCAGTGACAGGCCTGTCTTGGAGCCAGCTGGCATTGGCTTTGTTAGACATGGCCATCCCCCTGCTACCAAAACCTGACCAAGCAAACCAAATACAAGCTTTGGGCACTGCTCCTGCAGTAGAGACCTCCTCTCCCCAAAACAAGGAGAGCCTTTTAGGGCTTCCTTTAGGCTTCTGTGCCATTCCTTCCTTCCTCCAGGAGAAGAGCTATGACCCATGCCTGAGGAAGCCCCCAGTTTGCAGGTGAGGACCCCAGTGATGCCATCAACTCCCCTCAGGAAGCTTCAACGTCCTGCAGCTCTGGGCCATGCACTATTCCTGACCAAGGCATGCAAAAGAGGTGACAAAACGCTGTCTTCCAAAACATCTCCCTTGCATGACACTCTCCCGTGCAAACGAACAGTCCTTCCAGGGTTTTGGGCTGCTATTTCTCACCAGGGAGCTCCACACGCCCCAGCCCAGCTCAATCCTCTCTCCAGCAGTGCAGGTTGGCTCCCAATGCCCACAAAGCTCAACCTCATAGTGGAGGGGCATGGTCCAACCTCCCCTCGCCCATCAAGGGACTTTCTAGAGCTGATTTGCAGGAATCTACCCAATAATTTTTATACAAAACTTTTGCTGCTTTTTCTGACTCAGGTTTTATGGCAGAAGTGACTGAGCGAATCTGCCCCTTCTCTTGGCAATGTGTTCCAGTCACTAATCATCCTTACCATTAGAAATCTGTGCCATAATTTCTAATTTGAATTGTCTTCCAGGCAACAGTTCTAGCTCTGCCCATCACTGCTGCATTGCAGACAGAGCCCTTCACTGCCTCAATTCACCAGCAGCAATTCACAGATCATTTTTCCTTTGAGGTGATTGGAGATGCAACCATAGTAGCTGCTGACAAATATAAAATAAAAATAGCAGTGAAGATGATAGAATCATAGAATGGTTTGGGTTGGAAAGGACTTTCAAGATCATCTAGTTCCAACTCCCCTGCTGCTGCCATGGTTGCCAACCACTAGATCAGGCTGCCCAGGGACCCATCCAACCTGGCCTTGAATGCCTCCAGGATTGGGGTATCCACAACTTCTCTGAGCAACCTGTTCCAGTGCCTCACCACCATAGAATCATATAATTATGATTTATCATAGACTTTATCATAAATCATTTATCATATGCATTATCATAGAATTATGTCACATAGATGTGACAGCACAGGCATCAGAGTGGGTGGGACAAACCCCAGATGATACTCAACGAGCCCATGATTTGCAGGATACAATTCCACATCGCTATTCACATCCATACCTTGAATTCACATAAAGAATGGTACCACCCAGGGATGCATTAAAAGGCATTTTGATCAGACAGATCGGGATGCTCGCAAACCACCGAGACTGCTCTGCACAGGGTTTTTTAATACCGCTCTGTATACCCGGCAGGTCCCCATGTTTGTGTCACCCTGCAGACAGACTCTGTCTTCAGCTGAGCAGAGCTGATGTGCCAGGTAACAATCTCACTGCTTCTCATCTGTCACCCTTGGAGCGACAGGGAAAAAAGCACAACCAGTGAGCCCTGTCCTAAACGACCTCTGGCACTTCCCAGAGAGAGCTGAGGAAAGACTGAGGAACGCTGCTTTATCACAACACTGATAACTCAAAAAAACGCTGTTCTCCACTGAACTGTACCAACAAGGCAAGCAAACGGCAGGCACTGCGTCTCCAGGTATAAATAAACCATGTGCAGACGCACAGCGGTATTGCTTGCCAGGGCACTAATCACTTCACTACATAAGATGATGGACCGGCCCAGGAACAGATACAGCTGTGATGAGGGAAAACATGCCCCATACACAGTGCTAATGGGTCCAAGAGACAGATTATGTCTTTACTCCCTCCTGACTTTTCATAAATCTCACCAAGAACTATGCAGGTGTTCAGCACTAAAGCTACCAGCCAGCAAGGAGACAGAAAATAACACACCGTGCTTCAAAATAAGATCTGTATCACCTTGCTGCAAACAGGAAAAAGCTTCTTGAGCAGGTACACATTTTCCTCTCTGACAGTTCAGTGTGCAGCTTGGCACCTTCCTTGGCTCACAAAGCAGGACCCCAGACCACGTCCCCTTGGCCAGCAGCGAAGGCTCGAGGCGGCATTCCCACCATCTCAGCCTCTCCAGCAGTAAAGCCCTAAGATCAGCACGCAGGTTCCACTGAGGCTCTGACAGACCCACCTGCACTGCTGAACTGATGGATATACAGCTGCAGTGCACTGCACCACGAGCACCCAACACCAGCCTTTGCTGGAATTATTCACAAACTGGGAGCAAAAGACAAACCCCCCAGTATTCCTGCAAGCAGCAGAAACACCTCCCAGGTCACCAAAAGCCAGCACTTCACCTTCCCAGGGCCTGCTGGTGCTATGGGCTGCATAGACCAAAGGGGAAAACAATATATATATATATTTTTTTAAGGAAGATGTCATACTTGCAAGCCCTACCTCGCAATTCCTAGTAGAGCTGCAGCAGCATAATAACAGAAAAAGCCTGCAGAAAGAGGTCTGTAGAAAAATGTGATATCGTGATAACTCACTGAACATCTTCAGCTGAAAGGTGACAAAAGAATACAAGATGCACTGATATATTAAAAGTATGCAGTTGTACAAATTTTTTTCCCTAGCCTTGCTCCACGACATCGGCACTATGGGTCACCTCCCCTGCCAGCAATTCCTTGTATAAAAGTTAGTGAAATAAACGCAGCCAGGAAGCATAGGCTGTCTTTCTAAAGCATTCTGATTAAAACCAGGAAGATACAGCTCGAATCTTGCAAAGAACTAAATTTAAGCTCCAATTTTAGCTGATAAAGTCCTTAGTTAAACCAAAAATCTATGCTATTTGGTTTAATTCCCCCACAGCGAGGGAATGCCACGACGACAGAGCTACACAAACATGCTGTGCTGTCCAGAGACACAACTCACCATCACCTCTGAAAGCTAGTTGCTCCCACCAAAGTTATATTCCAAGCAGGCATGTTCATCCGGGGAGCCAATATTCTGTTTTACAAGCAAATTCAAACACAGAATTCGCTCCTGCAACAGATGGGCCTTCTAACAGCAGCAGGCCTGAGCCCTTCCTTATTTTCGCTCTTGCAGAATTGCTCTGACGTTGCGTGGGCATCAGCGTGCAGATGCAAAGGATGCAGAATCCTGCAGGCCTTGCCGAGGCAGAGCACTGGCGCTGCTCTCACTGTCCCCATCCAGTCCCACCAGCACAGCCCCTCTCCCAGGGGTGCCAGACGTAGAGATGTACCGTGTATTTTACTCCTAACAGGTACAGAGGCATTCCCACTGCCTGACAAACTGCACCTGTACGACTAATTCCCTTAATATAACTTAAATACACAAAGGCATAGTCAGATTGATTAGAATTATAACAGTGTTAAGCTAGCTGTAAGGCAGATTCATGACTTAATGCTGTGAGAGACAGCGAGGGGGGGGGGGTGGAAATAATAAAGTTAGAGGTCCATTTCTAAAAGGATGCAAAGTATGTAGAAGACCCCTTGGAACTCCCTGGGGTGTGAACTGGCATTTATCAGACAGATATGCAGCACCTAGCACAAAAGAGCATCTGACTGGTCCACGTGCTTGGAAAATATACATATTTATTAAATAATTTAAAAAATTACAATAGAAAGTGGACACTTACAAGACACAAACAAATATCAAGACTGTATCCTTATTTCTTACAGTGATGTCAGTGCTTCAAGCCTAGATTTTTTTTAATATCCTCATATTTTACAACATATCTAAGTGCTCTTACAATAATCCAGACCAGTTGGCACAAACTGACATTGAGACTGTATTTGTGCACGCTGAAGAAATAAATAATCCCATTTCATAGAGCCGTAATGCATACACAATATATTGTGCTCTTCATATTTATCAATGGGAAATAGATCAGAAATATACATAAGAGCAGAAAAGCTCTTTTGTTCCAAATCAATGGCTTAAATAGTGTATATTTTTAACGTATCAGTAAAAATGAATGAGCGTGGGGTTCACAACTCACTGTGTCTGACCAGATACGTGGACAGGCAAACATGTCTAAACTTGTCAACATGAACAGGATTAAAAAGATCTCACTGAAGGCCTCCAGCATCCTTCAGACACAATTATCGGTTCTGCTGGGATTTCTCCGCATGGCATTTTAAAGATGCAGCAACCAACAGTTTAATAGTTCAAGACCGAAGTCCTAAAGCACCCTGTCAACGAAAACATTTTCAGATTATTTATATAGATAAATTTTTATATAGCCTATTAAGGTTGTACTCGACAAATGCCCAGCTTTTTAAGGAAAAGACGGCCTAAAAACCCTTTGTAAAAACGGTCTTTGGAGCCTCCAAAGAACCTTCCCTTTCTATTCCTCGGGCCCTCGTGCTACCCAGCGTCAAATTCAGATTGCCCACAGTAACGACGGCCCGAGCAAAACGGCTCAGCTCCGCGGATTAAAAGCTTAATTCACCCCAAAAAGCAAACACACGCGGGCAGGAGTAGGCCGGCCCCGCACGCTCCTCCGCGCCCCGGCCTGCGCACAGCGCGCATCTTCCGCGCAGAGGACGCAAACAAACACTCCCCCCGCCCCGGCCCGAGCGGCGGGGACCCCTCCATCACCTCCCCGCCCCGAGCTGCTCCCCAGGCCATGGGGAAGAGGGGGACGGGCAGGCCCTGACCCCGCCGCGGGTGCGGGGAGGCCGCGGAGGCCGGGCCGCGGGGGATGGGCGCACCAAGCCGTGTCACCGCCGAGCCAAGCCGGACCCCAACCCCCGCCGCCGTTTGTTCTGCATCCCCAGCCCTCGGCCTCCCCATCCGCGGGGATTTCAGGGTGCGATGCCTATTTTTAGCTCACCGTCGACCCAGCGCTTTAAGAAAAAAAACAAATAAACTGCAATGCAACCCCCCCTCCCCCCACCTCCATCTGCACGAGCCCCCGCGCCGGAGCTGTAAACTCCGCCGCGACCCGCGACCCCCACCGGGGAGACACCGCTGACAGAGCGCGGAGGTGAGGGGGGAACGAAAAAAAAGGGGAAAAAAGAAAAATAATAGATAAATAATAAACTCGTGCAGACAGCCTCCCTCATCCGCCCGCCCGCCGTCACCTGCAGCCCCGGTACTCACCGCGTCCCCCTCCCCGGGCAGGGTCCGGCGGAGCAGCGCGGAGGGAGCGCCGCGGCCCGCGCTGCCCATGTGCTCGCCGGAGCACGCGCTCGCCTCAATGGAACGTTGTGCTGGCGAGCGGCTCTGTGACGTCACCGCCCCCCGCCGCCGCCGCCGCCGCCGCCGCCACCGGCCGCAGCCCGGGGCAGCGCCCGCCCCCGCGCTCCTGCCCGCACCGCACCGCCGGCACCGGACCGCACTGCACCGCCGGCACCGGACCGCACTGCGCCTCGGCGCACTCCCAAATTAAAAATAAATAAAACCTAAAAATCAATAAAACCGCGCGGGCGGCGGCGGAGCTCCGCAGGTGCGGAGGCAGCGTGCACGGAGAGGCTACGGGAATGACCCCGTGGAAGAACCGGATCGGCTTCAGCATCAGCGAAGGGGAAGGACGGGCGTCCGCACTGCCCATCTCCTGCGGCGTCCAGCCCCGACTGACGCCTCCGGTCCAGCTTCTCCGGGGCTCCGGCAGTTTGCTGGCCGACAGAAATCGGAGACTGACAAATACATCCCGTTCTCGCCGAGTTCAGGTGCTGAAATGGCACGGGTGTCTCCACATAATCACGAGAGAAGGATACAGCATCCCACATAAAAGTAGAGAACGTACCTCCCCAGTCCCTTAAGTACGGGAGAAAAACAACATCAAAAACACCAAGCAGGCTGCAGGCTTGAGAAACAGGAAAACAAAACCAAATCTCCAGAATATGGACAAAATTAGCTTTATTTTCCTTTTTAATTATTTTTTTTTAAACAAACTAAGAAAAAAATTACGTGTCCTCCTCCATCCCAGGCTGGAATTGAAACAAAGCAGAACCTTCAATGCCACGTGTTTTTTTCCCTGCATTATTTTTGCTCTGTCCTGGAAGGAACCTCAAATCCAGCTGTGCTGGCACCTTTGCCAGGTCACAGGAGCTGCAGTGTCTTTCCCACACCGTGCACAACCTGTTAGCACTGGGGTGGGTTGTGGTGCCCAGTCTGAGAGCTGCCACGTACAGCTAATCAGTTTCTGCATCGTCTCTATCCAGCATAGCAGGATTTGCAAAGCAGCATTGAGACTGTGGATAGTGCATGCTGTTCCATTTCATCAGTAAATATGGTCCCAACTCCCCTCCAATGCTTTGAATGTTGTAATAAACAGCTGATCTGCAAGAACGAGCCAGTCATTGCAGGAGAAACAACTGCTAGTGCAAAAGGTACAGGTCCAAAATGCTCTGCTGACACCGCACCTGGAGTACTGCATCCAGTTCTCAGGCCCCCAACATGAGAAGGACATGGACCTACTGGGCTGAGTCCAGAGGAGGCCATGAGAATGATGCAAGAGCTGGAGCACCTCTCCTATAAGGACAGGCTGAGACAGTTGGGGCTGTTCAACCTGGAGAAGAGAAGGCTCCAGGGACACCTTATAGGGGCCTTCCAGTACCTGAAGGGGCTCCGGGAAGGCTGGGGGGGGGCTTCACACAGAGGTAGGTAGTGATAGGACAAAGTGTAATGGCTTTAAATTGGAAGAGGGTAGGTTTAGATTAGACATTAGGAAGAAATTCTTTCCTGTGAGGGTGGTGAGACACTGCAAAAGGTTGCCCAGAAAAGTTGTGGCTGCCCCCTCCCTGGAAGTGTTCAAGGCCAGGCTGGATGAGGCTTTGAGCAACCTGGTCTAGTGGGGGGTGTCCCTGCTCATGGCAGGGGGGTTGGAACTACATGATCTTTAAGGTCCCTTACAACCTATACCATTCTGTGATTCTATGAAAATGTGGCTTTTTGCAAACCACAATTCTGTGGTTCTGCAGTTTAAGCAAGATAGAACTCTAGGTTGGAAAAAGAGGCTTTGCACGCTCACAATAAGAGACAAGAGCCCTGCTGATCAGGTAGATTGAAGGGCTTTGTGCCCCACCCTTCAGCAACCTGCTGCTGCAGAAGAGGAGTGGAGGAGATAGCTTTGGGCCATACTCCTACAGCTGGCTGGAGACCAAGGCATAAAGAACGATCTCCTGAGGTCAGTGAACCTGGGAGAAAGACCAAAATCCATGGTTACTCATGAGAGCAAAGGATCATTTTGTCAGCTGAAAAGAGCCTGAGTGCTGGAGCAGCCTGACACCCTTTATCTCCAACCCCGTTCCCACCCCAGAGTTTGGGATGGTGGCATAAAGCTGTTGCTCTGGTTTCACATGGGTATTGCCCTTGAATGGGATGCCAGAGCAGGAGAGAAGTATGTATCAAATAGCCCTGAAAACTTAGTTTTTACTGCTTTTTCCCTAGGGCTCCCTTCCTTCCTCGGCAAAGCACACACAGAATTTGCTGTTAAACATCAGCTCAAATTGATACTGTTTTTCCCAAAGCCACAGATATGCCTGTGTGTCACCGCAGCACCAGCAGCACAGCTGGGAATGCAGTTCTGTGCGCTGTGATGAGAGATAAGTATCTCCATGTACAACTCCCAACGTGACAAACCAGGAAACCATCATGAAAAAGCGAATGAAAGTGTTTGCCTGCCTGTTTCCACACAGGGAAATCAGACTACAGTCACACCAGCTTCTCCAGGTGTGGCTCCAGGAGGGACCTCTGCAACCTCCGGCAGAAGGACGTGCTGCTTCCGTCCATCTTGAGGCAGCCCCGGGGCTGTGGAAGTCAGGCTCCAGACCCCATAAAAATGCACAAACTGTCCTTTACACCATACCCCTTTCCAGGGAGGCTGGCAGGGAGGTGGCAGGTGACCACCAAGCATTTCCCCCAGCGATGGCACAGCTGGAGCCTCAGCAGTCACAGGGGGACTTGCCGTTTCCATCACCACACCCAGGGTGTCTCACTGCAGGAGGTAACACAAAGACCCTCTTTCCACAGGCATGTAGAGTATGTCTTGTGTTCGTATCACTCAGCCCTGCAGCCTTTCTAGTGGATGTACTCTAAAAATCATCTGGTATTATGACCTGCATATACTCAGTCTGCATCAATAAAGCACTTGTGTGTAATTGTCTTTACAACAGCTTAGCACACTTATGGGAGGCAATTGCATTGCTCTCAGTTCACCCCTGCAAGGTAAACACAGCAAAGTCAAGGCCAAATGACTCAGCACTCTCTTTCAAGGCCAAAAGAAGATCCAAGGCAAAGATCAGGGGTCAGGCTGCAACAAGGCTTTGCCAGGTGAAGGCTTCTGCCCTCCAGCACTCTGCTGGTGCTTCTCTGGCTACGGTCCCACCAGCTTTGCCAGCTGCAGGGATCATAGAATCATAGAATGGATTGAGCTGGGAGGGGCCTTAAAGATCAACCAGTTCCAACCCCCTCTGCCATGAGCAGGGACACGTTCCACTAGACCAGGTTGCTCAAAGCCTCATCGAACCTGGCCTTCAACACTTCCAGGAAGGGGGCATCCACCACTTGGGCAACCTTTTCCAGTGTCTCACCACCCTCACAGTGAAGGATTTATTCCTAATATGTAATCTAAACCTGCCCTCTTTCAGTTTAAAGCCATTTCCCCTTGTTCTGTCATTAACTGCCCTTATGAAAAGTCCCTCCACAGCTTCCTTGTAGGCCCCTTCAGGTACTGGAAGGCCCCTATAAGGTGTCCCTGGAGCCTTCTCTTCTCCAGGCTGAACAACCCCAACTCTCTCAGCCGTTCCTTGTCATCACAAGTGCTTCTTAATCCATGTCAGGCAAAGCTGCCGAAGTTTGGTGAAGCACTAGTGGAGCCAACAAAAGCTGTGATGTGTTTCTTGTGGTTAGCACAGTGCGGAGGTGACAGCTCCAGCTGGTGACCACAGGCAGCTGGGAAGTGAAGTGTCCTCAGCCAAGGCAGGTTGCTGCACAGAGGCTGGGACAAACCACCTCCTCCCCCGCCACATGGGTCATGGAGAGACATGGCAGAAAAAACAGCTGAGAATGTGTAATCAAAGCAGTAATTATACCTTCCCTCATCCAGGGATTAAGCTTGTTCCAGGTTAATTCTGGAACTGTCCAAAAACCTAAGTCACCTCAGACGCTCAGAAGAAAGGGCTGGGTCGTTGCATCTGCTCCTCTCCTAATAGAAGCCATTATTTTACATCAGCTTGCCCATAAAGTCATCAAGTTGAGCATCAGTGTCTTGTCCTCACTTCACCTTCTTGGATATTATCGTAGAACTTTTCTTCTCTGAAGGTTAGAAACCACCTAATTTCCCTCCTGAATGCATTCAAAGACAGTAAACACCCAGTTGTTCTGTGGCAGGTGTTATAATTTGACACAACCAGCTCTTCTCCTCAGCCTTACACATTCCTCCCTGCTATATTTACCAATATCAAGTTCATTCCATGATAAAACAATGGTATAAGGCAATGATGCCTATCATAATTTATTTCTACTTCCCAGTCTTTTAATTAAAGTACTTGTATTAATCTAAAGAAAATGCATTCCTGTCCCCAAACAGTGATCCATCTCTAGGCAATGGTGACTCACCTGCGATTTTGGTGGGGATGAAGCTCTAAGAGCCAGGAGTGGGTGGCAAGAATGGAGTAGAAACAAAGACCAAGAACTTTCTGAAGCTGCTGGAAGGACATCCACCGCCTTCTATGTGCTCTCAGTGTTGAATGTAAGGTGAAGAATAGAGAGAGGGAAGGTGTTAAAGTAGTATGGTGGCTACCGAAGTGTGTAAGAAATATCCCTGTCCAGAACAGGGATTACACCATCATCATTGCCAGTTCCACTCCCCAGAATTTATGTAACTTTTTTCCCAACATAATTATGTCACTAAATGTCCACCTGTCCATTTCTTCATACAGATTATCCATGAACATAGACTGGCACCTCTCTTGATGGCTGCATTGAGCATAGAGAAAGATAACGGGCAAAGGAAGCAGAGATGATCTGTTTTGTAACACAACTATGTTAATGAAGCTGGGCTCAGTTTTACTAGAAACCCAAAACTGCATGATGGATCTTTCTCTGCAAAACTGTAGGGAAGTAGTTTGGGAAATAACTGGGAGCATGTTCCAAGGAGTGGGAGATTAGTTAAGGCTCTGATTCAGGATATCTTAGCTGTGACTCCAGAGCAGAGAAAGAGGATATACAAGATTGATATGAAGCACAGAAATAACAGACTTGTCACTGATGGCCCAACTATAGGAGCATGCTACTCAGATGCTCCATATATTCCCCAAGTTTGTGGAATGGGCGGGGGGGGGAATAAAAAAAAGAAACATGGCATTTTAGAGTGATGCCTTTCCTAGTGCGCAGCAAGACTGAACTAGTAGGGCAGAGAGGTACAAAAATTCCATTTGATATTATGGAGAGTATTTAAGATGACTAGCTTGAATATGATTTAAGAAACAAGAAAACAGTGGAATAAGGTGAAACAAGATGTCTGAACGGCTCAATTTGTGTTGGACTGATGGGATGGAAAGTACATCTTGGGGAAGAGTTAATAAAATTGTGAGCTGGAGGTTTAGCATCAGTAGTGAAAAAAACAAATGTGAGCAAAAGAAGAGAGAATTCAAGAGAGAGGGAGGCTGCATCCTTCAAGTCCCAGCCAGATTTCCCAAGGAAGCCCCTGAGAAAGGGACTGAGTCCTTGGGGAGAAGAAGTCGAGTCTGTTTGTTTTGTGTGAAGGGTGAAAGATCACAACAGAAGTTGCAGGCCTGGGAGAGGAAGTGGAAAGTGGTGCTTTCAGCAGAGAAAACCCAGGACATAAAGATATCCTCAGATGAAAGGTAGGAGTCATAGGTCTAGTCATAAGACAGGGACAGTGCTGTGCCCACATGAGGACACACGAAGCAGGTAACACACTACCAGCCTCCAGAAGAAATCCTGGTGTCTGCTTCTCTGCCTCTGAAGGACTCGGCTCCTGGGAAAGCAGCGGGGACCTGCCCTCCTCACACAAAGATCCTGTTGCTAAATCGCAAAGAGGAAACTCTTTAACTCGTCGGTTATTCTTTGGCACCCGTGATCGTGTTAGACATTATAAACAGGTCGGACCAGCCAAGCTGGCATACACCACCATGGTATCCCCAGGGTCCTTCCCTTTCTGTTTACTTTCCTTTTTTAGCCTTCACGCTAATCTCTCCATCTCTAACAAATATACAACATTCATGTGAGTGATTTCCAAGGGAGAGTGACACTGGCAGACCATGACGTGTCACGACAGGCACATTGACACAGCCAAGCCGCAACTTGTGCTTGGGGCCATGCACAGTGCTCCTCCAGCAGCAAGATACATACACACACATATATACATATACACACATATATATGTATATATCTGTGCTAGCAGCAGGGGGACAGTGTGTGAAATCCACACTGGATCCTGGTGTCCCTCTCCTCTCAAGCCCAGTTGCTGTCTATGCACACACATTTAAAGTTTAACCTTCCCAAAGTGCTTGTTTATAGATGTGTCCCCCACTCCCCGCATGGGTGCAGCCGTGGGGCAGGTGGTGGGACTGGGTCCTCCAGGGGCTTGGGCAGGGTGGTTTGTGGCTGTAGGGCTGGGCTGTTCCTCGAAGACAGCTGTGAGACTTGTGCTCCTTTTAGCACAGATGGTGATGGTGGCACCACTGCCCACATTTCATATGACAACCCAGTACCACCCTAAGAAGTGGGAGACCTGGTTCAACACCCTCCTTTGCATCAATTTGCTGCCCAGAGAGTTGCAGCACGCTGGGTGCAATGAGCCATCTCAGCCTTTGGCTTGTTCTGGCCCCTTTCTTCCCACCTCCTGTGTCAGAGGTAAAGGTGTGCACTGGAGTGGAACACTGACCTGGGATTTAGAAACTCATTTCAAAGCCATGATGCTGCTGCTCTTACGCTACAAGGCACGGGATTCTCCCTGGGATGGGAATATGAGTATAGGCAAACTGGTTAACAGCCACTAATTAAACTCCACAAGCACTGGAGTAAAGACCTAAGGAGGGAGGGAAAAGTATCTGGTGTGGGCATCTGTCATAAGCTGCTCACCAGCTCACTGGTTTAGTCCCAGGGAGTGTCCTATTTAAGCACTGACACCTATGTAGCTGGTATCCTCGCTGCACCAAGAAGGGATTTAAGCAATTGCATATTGCAGGCAAAAATTGAAATCAGAGCATCCACAGTACTCACAAAGGTAGATGAGCACCAGGCTCTGCCCCTTCCACATCTCAAATGATGATAATTCATTCTGTGTTTTGTTGTGGAAACAGAAGAAATGGAAACAGTTTAGAAGCAGTAGTGATCAATGAAGCCTTATAATGCCCCTGAGATGCATATATATGCTATATCCAGGTTCACAGACATGTAAACTGAGATGCAGATATGTAAAACATCTTGCCTGTGGCCATACAGGGAGTGCACATTGACTGGTGCAACTGGAAGGCACTGGTGTCCTGACTCCCAGTCTCTCACTCTCAGCACTGGGAGAGATGAGGTTGGTTAAGTGAGTGGGATAACCATGGCTAACATCTCCACAGTATCATGATTCCCAACCCTTAATCGCTGTTAAACAAATCAAAAATGAAATTACACATAAAGAGATGGGAACTACAGAGCCTAAAAAATGCAAACATGTTCTTCCCCATCAAATCTAATTAGATTTGCCAAAATCAGTGTGCATTGATCTGTGATTCAAACAGTATGCTGATAAATTTTCATGATAGACATGGTTATGAAGCTACTTGGCTAGACTATGAATTAGCCCCTTCAGCAGAAGCTCTCGGCGCAGTTTCTCAGCGTGCTTTTCCCCCGACAGCTTTTAATCCCCAAATCAACAGGCGATCCCATTGTTTAAGGTTTGCCAGACTCTCTGCTGAGCGTCCAGCGGAGAAGTGAGGCAGACGGCACATTCATGTTGACTATCAATCTTCATTTAAATCAACACACCATTTTTAGCCACCCAACTAAGCGAACTGCAGTATGTGCTGGGAAAAGACCTTTCCACTACTAGGCAGAGCAAATTATATTGATGTCATGCTGCACAGCTTCACCTCAGTGATGTCGGGCAGAGAGAGCAGGCTTTGTATGAAAAGCACCACATAAATAGACCATCGCTCCAGAAAACCAGCACCACGCACATACCGTGTGCTGTTTGCCTTCCTGCCAGTGTCCAGGCTCTGCCTTCAGGATTTAGGGATGTTATTATTTTTTTCCTCAGCTCGTGACAGTGAAACCATGCTGATCTGTTTGGATGGTTTGTCTTAGAGCCAAATCATCCCAACAGGTACAAGTGAATGAAAGTGAGAAAACGAGGGCAGAGCAGGTAAGTTATAAAGAGGTCAGAGCAAATCCTTGGCATGCCAGGAGAGATCGAAGGACAGGATTTTCCATTTGTGCTCAGTTTCATCTGAGCTTTGCATCTTCTGACATCTGAGAGCTTCTGAAAGTGTGCCTCGCCTGAGAGCCAGAAAGCATCAGAGTTTAAAGTTACCCAGACAAGAATGGCAGAGGGCAGGCAGTGCACTTGCATCTGTCTGTACCCCAGATTTATAATTTCTCTGCTATCTTTTCATCCAGAAACCATTATTGCTTCAGGAGAGGAAAACCACAGCAGGTTTTTTTTTGCCTGATCTTCAAAAGCAATGAGCATCCCCAGCTGTGGTTGGAGACAATGGGACCTGCTTAGCACCTCTGAAAACTGACATGACTGTGTTAAATCATGTGTACCAACAAGACCCACCCTGCAAAGCAGCCATGAGAAGGATGTTGGTCACTGAGCACTGGCACAGGTTGCTCAGGGAGGTTGTGGAGTCTCCATCCTTGGAGATATTCAGAAGCCATGGTCATAGTTACAAGGTCATGGTCCTGGGCAGCCTGCCCAAGGTGGCCCTGCTTGAGCGGGGGTGGTGGACCAGGTGACTTCCAGAGGTCTCTTCCAACCTCAGCCCCTCTGTGAGTATGTAGTGAAGGACATGAGGATATCCAGCATGCTGGCTATTTCACCATGGTCCACTGTCAGCAGGAGGTAGCTCAATATAGAGGTAAACCACCAAGCTTTTACTGCGGGGACCAGAAGGCTGGATTGTGTATGGCACAGTGCAAATTGCTGTGCAACTCCACAGCCTAACATGCCTCAGCATTTTCATGAGGTCTTTACCCCAAGATTTACACATTTTAAAAAATCCAGTGAGTTACAGCAATGTAGTATGGGCATAACCATGCTAAGATTTTTTTCCACCTTGGAGGAGATTACACCAAAATAAGCATTTTTATTCCAATGGTATGGGATGGATTTGGGGCCAGAGGGGAGTCCTGGTGTAAGTCTGCACCCCAACCCTTGGGCTTCTCTCACCCTGAGCTGGCTGCAATGCCTGTCCTCTTCACTGGGTCCCTGCTTCACACCAGCTGAGTCACAGTCACCCTGAGCCCAAGGACAAGAGGAGACATCTTGCCTATGCTTAGGTGGTGCCAGTAAGATTAACTGTATGCATGGCAGCACCATGGCATTTTTGTGTGGCTAGGCAAAAAAAATAAGGCATCAGCTGAGCTCATTTCATAAACTAAAGTAAAGAGAACAACAGCATGGTATGGATTACACACTTTTCAACCTACACCATCAGCTGCAACCTGTGGGTTACTGCCTTTTCCCACCCACACCGGAACTGTCCACCCAAGGCAGTTACCAGAGGGAACCCCCCAGCAGAGACAACACAGGTCCTGAAATTATTTAAAACTAGAATAGGCTGTAAAACTTTATGAAATCCTGTCTGCCCTTCAGTTTTAAATTGGATTTGGCTGAACCGGTTTTAAAACTGGCTGGAGAGCCAGGACGGGCTGGCAGGATCACCTCAAGAGGCCGACAGTAGAAATTCATCTCCTCATGCCTACCTTGATCAGAGCAGTGTCCCCTCTACCAGGGAGGGTGGAGTGCTTTGCCTGATAAAAGGCTGAGCTCAGCAGACATTAAAGGAAGGTTGTTAGTAAAGATCAAAAGGTAGGAATGGGAGATAGAGCTGGAACATTTGCAAAGTTACCAAAGCCTTCCACTGAGAATGAAGAGATAGATGCTGTGATGCTAAATGAATGGGGCAATCTAGATAATGATATCAGAATTAAATTAATTAAGAGAAGATTAAAGAAAGATTGCAAAATTAAGGTTGTAATCCTGGCCCTGCTGGAGTCAGTAAATTTTGTGGTTTGTATGGTGCTTCATGAAGAGGCCGAGATTTTGCTCCCAATGCATACCAAGACAAAGGAAGGTATGAACTGAACGCTAATTTACAAAAAGCCAATTAAATTATGGAATAAATAAGTTGTCGAGGCCTTATAGTGGCAAAATGAAGACCATGTATGGCTGGAGCATCCAGCAGGATAAATACAATTCAGATCACCATCATCACTGATCTGCACACTATGGGGTGTCCAAGATGGCTTTAGACCAGCTGTTTTAGGATGGGCTGTACCAGTTTTGCTGTAAAGTCTGGCAGGACAAAGCTTTCTATTAAAATCATTTTAAACAGATTTGAACTGGCAAAGTGAGTTCACACTGGATCAGCATTTTGCATCATGTAGACATGGTGTGTCTGTTCCCAGAGCTGGCACTAAACCATATCCCTGAGTGCTACATCTACACGTTTCTTGAACACCTCCAGGGATGGTGACTCCACCACTTCCCTGGGCAGCCTGTTCCAGTATCTGACCACTCTTTCAGATAATATTTTTTTTTCCTAATATCCAACTTGAACCTCCCCTGGAGTAACTTGAGGCCATTGCTTCTTGTCTTATCGCTGGCTACCTGGGAGAAGAGACCAACCCTCACCTTGCTACACCCTCCTTTGAGGTAGCTGTAGGGAGCTATAAGGTCTCCCCTCAGCCTTCTCTTCTCCAGACTAAACAACCCCAGTTCCTCCAAGCAAGTTCCCCAAGGGCCAGCAACAAGCACATTTACAGAAGAACCTAATAGAACTTCATCAACTGAGCTTAAAATCTTCTGGCACGTAGCATTCCTGCACAGTAGTGCATGACATCAATGGAAATTTGGCCACAGGTTTAAAGAAAAAGGAGTCTGAAAAGGAGTTAGAGAGATGGGGGAACCCCCATGGCCAGGCCACGCGGTGCAGCTGCACAGACCTCCATGGCACTCGCTGCCCAGATATTTTGCTCCAGATGCTGAGCAGGTCATAACTCTGTGGTGATTATTTTGGCTCCTGGAGCCCCATTAATGCCTTTGCAGTTTGAGTTCATTGTTTTGGGTGTCAGACTCAGGTCTCCATTTTAGGGCAGCATGCAGAAATATGGGGGAAGGGGTGGGTTCCTTTTAATCAAGCATCAAAAATTAAATTTGGAATCAAAGTAAAGATGCTGCTGAATACTTTTGCCCTTGTAAAATGTGGGAGAATGCTATTTTGTTCCATAAGGGCAGGAAACACTTTTTTTTTTTTTAATCCTTTTCACAAATGCAAAAGGAAGAAAGCGTTTTTCAGTAAGAATCCAATTTTACAGGGAGGGAATAATATGTTACACAGTTGGATCACTTTGATGTTGATTTTATTTTGCAATCACTTAATAAGATATTCATATAGCCTTTTACTTCCCCTCAAAGTGTAGAAGTCTAGGCACGTTACAGTATTATCTTACTCTTTACCATAATGACGAATGATAATGAGAACATATAATAAGATTTTACTTGTGCCCAAAGAAAAATCAGCTTTACCCCAGATGAGAGGAATTTTGCAAATCAAATTAATATTATAAACAGTACAATTTATCAAAATAATATGGCTTTTCTTCTCCGAGTCCGTTGTGAATCACAATGTCTGTAGCCAATACACGGTGAACTATTACTCTGATGGATTTTTTTGTAAAAGCTGTCTATGAAAAATACTTGGTTGATAAAAGTAAAAAAACCAAACCCCAAACAAACTACCATTCCCTTTTCTACTCCTGTCCATCACATTAATACAATATAAAAAGTCTAATATTTGAAAGCTAGGTTGCAACTGTTACATAGCAATGCTGTTTACTGTTGAAAACCCACCCTAGTCCAAGGCAGAAGTATTTTTGTTCAGGTTCCTCAGAAACTAACAGATCAGATTTGATTTCTCTCTGAAATTTGTATGTACATGGAACATGGACTGTAGCATAATGCTTGCAATATACTTTATTACATGCTTTTAATTTAGATTCTTGTTACTCCTCTATTCCTGCATTTAACATATAGACCAAAAGTAAGTTAGTAAAGTATGGAATAGTGAAAAAACCCTGATGGAAACTGGGGATGGAAAGGCCATCTTTGCTGTCTGATCCAGCACCCTCACTATATTTTCTACATTTTTATTTGGTTTTTAATACTTTGACACTGGCTTTCCACAAGCACTCTTGTTGGAAAGCCTTGTTCTGGTAGCAGTTACTACAGAGCAGGTTTTCTTTCTTGGGACATATACGACATGAATAAAGACAAATTATTTAAGGAATGATTGTTGTGTACTCAAATGAAAACCCAAAGAATTATAGGAAACAGCATGGCCTATATCAGACTGAATAACTCTAAATAAACTAAATAAATCAGATTAATACATCTGGAAGCTGAGCAATGTGGGGTCGGTCCAGTGCTGTGGCAGGAGCCCACCTGGCATTGCAGACACCACTTTCCTGGCAGGGAGGAACAGTGTGGGCATTTCGTACTGTGGGGAAGCAAATGTTTAGTTCACATGTGCTGTATCTGCAGAGTTGCTGAGCTGATCCCTCTTTCCCTAACTCATCCATAGCACAGCACAGCCTTGGTCACAAGCCAAAGAGGGCTTTGTCAGACACTCAGCCGGGCACTAGATCACAGGAACTACCTGCACCGAGAGGCTTTGTTTGGTTCTGCTGTCGTCACGGAGCAGATTAATGGGAAAAAAAGGAGTGGAAAGAAGCTCTCACTCCCGCAGCTGCGTCCCTACGAGCAGCCCCTCGCACACGTGTGGCGCCTGGAAGAAAAATGTGTTGGGAAACGGGAGCACTGCTGTGTAACAGCAACCTCCAGCCATCCTGAGAGATGTCCAAAGGGACGTGGCTGCTGGAGTAGGGCTTTGCATTTAATCATCCACACTCACACTTTAGCCTGCAGGATTTTGGTAGGTTTGTCTGAGTTGTATATAAAGCACAATTCCCGTGATTTTTCTTTTTTTTTTCCCCTCCTGCTATTTCTGTCCTCTTTCATCATGGACAAATTAGCATGAAGGAAGCTGATGGGGCTAATTAGTTCCAAGCACTGTTAATTTCTTTGCTCGGAACTCTTTGTTACCCAGTCAGATTGCTTTATCTTTGCAGCTTATACTTTAAAACTTCTTCATTCATAGCACCTAATCCTTTATTTCTTCCATTTTTTTTTTCTTTTTGATCCTCTAGGGAAAACATAATTCCATGTAACTGGGACATAGAAGCTTGTGGTGGAAATTACATATAGTTGCAAGAAAGATTTTGCCTGGAATGGAAATATATTCAACAAAACAGTAGCCATGGCAAGACCCACTGAGAGACATACATGAAGTGTGAGTTTAGCAACAAAATGCAATCATCTTAATACATAACCATAGAATCATAGAAACACAGAATGGTCTGGGTTGGGAGGGACCTTAAATATCATCCAGTTCCAACCCCCCTGCCATCAGCAGGGACGCCCCCCACTAGACCAGGTTGCTCAAAGCCTCATCCAACCTGGCCTTCAACACTTCCAGGGAGGGGACAGCCACAACTTCTCTGGGCAACCTTTTCCAGTGTCTCACCACCCTCACAATGAAGAATTTCTTCCCAATGCCTAATCTAAACCTACCCTCTTTCAGTTTAAAGCCATTACCCCTCATTCTATCACTATGTGCCCTTGTAAAAAGTCCCTCCCCAGCCTTCCTGTAGCTCCTTCAGGTACTGGAAGGCCGCTATAAGATCTCCCTGAAGCCTTCTCTTCTCCAGGTTGAACAGCCCCAACTCTCTCAGCCTGTCCTCATAGGAGAGATGCTCCAACCCTCAGATCATCCTCATGGCTTCCTCTGGACTCACTCCAGTAGGTCCATGTCCTTCTTGTGTTGGGGGCCCCAGAACTGGACGCAGTACTCCAGGTGGGGAGGAATAATGTCACAAACTAACCTACCTGGCTGCTTTCTCTCTTTTTTGTTGTGTAGAACAAAGCATAGTTCCACAATTTGTACACCAAGCTGGAAACTGCAGTGCTGGAAGGAATAAGCTACTTTGCTGTCAAAGTCAGACAGAGTTGTGCAGCTCCACTCTCAGCCAGTGACTTCTCCCTTGTATCTCATGGCTTCAAGCACAACCATGCAGATGTGCCTTGTAGCTTGGGCTCCCATGCATTGGTGGCAACTTGAAGCAAGGTTTGCTCAGTAACTGCAAATATTAAACAACTTTGGCAAATGCAACTTTTTCATATGCATTAATATTTATCACCAAAGGTCATATTTTTTTTTTAATCAGAAATATGAACTTATCCATTTCCTAGGAAGATGAAGCCTGGGTGCACTAGGGACAAGGTCCTTGGCCTCTGTGGAGATTTGAAAAAATATCCTGTCATATAGTCAAGCACTGATTAAGAGGTGGTATTGTCAGTGCCTGGCCAGTGTCTCACACAACCTTGTTCCCACCTGGATGCATGGTAACTACAACTCTTCCGTGATGTCCATTACTCACACTGCTGACTCCACTGCCATCAGCAAGGAGCTCCAAATGCTCACACCCTCCCTTTGCTCAAGACCTCTGCAGAAGTCAAATGGCAGACTTAGGAAAAAAATCCCTTTGACTTCTGAGCTGTTATTCTGAACGTTGGATAACGTTTTCACCATTGCCTGTCCCCACTGACTCTACAGCTCACATGCCTGAGATGAGTAAATGGTACGAAGCTAGGTAAAACCTGATAACCATCAAACGTTTTGCACTGGAAATGAAATCCGGCTTCTGTGGCTCATCTGTCTCGTTTCTTGATTTTTTTTTTTTTTTTCTAGGCAGGTTTAGGCCTCGTCTGCATGGAAACCTCAAGGGGAAACCAGGGGTTAGTTCTCAGTCAGCAGAGCCTTTTTTTCAGAAGCTCCCATAGATGTCCCTTTAAAATAAGGAAATAGAAAACCCGTAAACTGGGAAGTAAATCCTGAGTCTCTTCCCAAGCCGTGTGCTTGTGTTAGGATTCCTTACCATTCAGTGTTTTATTTCTGAGAATTCATTGACAGATGACTCTAACACAGATCAATTAAAAAAGAAATCCAGCCTATTAGAAGATGGTTCATCTCTGTAGATGAAACAACCACCTCTACCTTCCATTTTGAATAAATTCAGATGTAATTGAAGTGGTCTGGCTTATTGCCAGTTTACAGTAATTCTACTCCACTTACCTGAAATTCTCATTTTAATACAACTCTGATTAAATATTTGTCATCTCTCAACTGCCTGCAATGGTTGCAAAGTGCTACAGGAGCAAGAGTGCTTTTGGCAGGGGCAAGTAAAGTGATTTCTTTATAGACAGTGATAAAATTTTCAAGAGCATCCTCCACTGACACTAATCTGTTTCTCTGGAAGAAACATGGACTTCCACAGGCATTGATGGGAGCTGAATTAAGCAGACATGAGTGCTTTCATACACCCCAATGCTCCCCCAGCATATTCTGTATTGATGCACTGAAGTAATTTAGTTTATTAGTTGACTGGAAAGACAGAACTTATAGAGAAGAAAAAATAAGCTGGAACTGTAAAAATCAGTATTATTACATTAAAACAATGAGGGTATATGATAAAGGCAATTTTATTTTCACCATGATGGTTTGTTTCTAGTTTCCTTTGATTCCATATTTTGCTTAATAATTTTCTTAAAGAGAGGTAGCTTGAAATTTCCTGTGAAAGTAAAGGAGCAGAGACGAAGTTAAAAACGCTCCTTCTATTTCAAGTAGTGTTTTGGTACAGCTGTTTGGCAAGCACTGTAAATACTTAATGGCATTTTATTTCAAGGCTCAGAGGCTTCTTTTATAAGCTTATCTCCTTTATTGCTCCGAAACAGCAGCAAAACCCAACACTTTCCTATCCATGTACAATGTGTTACTAACTGAATCCAGCCCAGAAACTCCTGTGGGATGTCTGTGTATTCCAAACGTCCCAACCTCACGCGCTGAGTCGGAAAGTGGAAGCCACCTTCCTCTTTATGGTAGCAGCAGTTTAATGACCAGAAGAGGTATTTTACCCCTGCACCCACAGGCTGTTTTATATTTACTTATTTGTTACTATATTATATAGGTACTTTGCAATCCTTCAATAAAATAAGAAACATAATAAATACAAAGGGTCATCCCATAAAACCATGCTCTTTCCAAGTGGCAATTTGGAATAATTTTCTTAATCTGATGTGCTCTTCGAGTAGGGAAGTTGCAAGAGGAACTGATGCTCAACTAAAGATGAGAGCAAGAAATTAGATAACTGCAAGTATCTTATTCATCAGAAGACTGAGGGCCTTGTGCACACAGAAGAAGAAAAGAAAACTATTCTCCAAATTATTTAAGAAGCCAACAAATAAGGAGAGGTTTATTAATCACTGTGGTCTAACTTCCTTTAACGGGAAGAAGTGAGGGGGTTTCACAACTGCATTAAAGGGGGACCCAAAGGTGACAGACTTTTTGCATAGTTTGTGGATGGATCTACACTCATCAGTTTGTTTTGGAGGATGGGGATGCAGTTAGAAATTCTTCTGAACCAAAGCAATAACTAAAACAGGGTGCATGCCAAAAGGTAAGAGAAATTCATGTTCTTTTAAAGTAAGTAAGTTATCGTGCCTAATAAAAGGTAGAATTTTTCTGTTATTCAGAGCTGCTGGAAGATGTCCTGATTTCCAGTTCAGATACAATTAACAGTTTCATTTTACATCATTCTTTTTCCTCATAAGTGAATATCTGAATCACACACTGAAAAAGGCAACTGCAGACCACTTCTATAAACTTAGTTAAAAGTGTGTGGTACAGACAAATTGAAGAAAAAAAGCCTTGCTTTCTCCTGGTTTTCTAACTTTTTTTTTTTTTTTCAAGAAACCTTCAGCCCAGCAGCTAAAGCACTTCACCAAATGGGATTTAGACACTTACCTTCTTTTGGAAGCCCCATATGCAAAATTGTTGGGATGGTTACTACAGGCTTTGCGGGGCAGAGACCTTTAGCATCTACCCTGTCTATAAAATGCTGCCTCCCCCCATCCCGTTTACACCCACACTCATTCTTCTTCCCCCTACAGACTCAAAAGCAATCAAAAACCCAAACCCTCAGGCCCAGTTCAGTTGCTGACACTGGTGCTATCTGGCAGCACTGCTCCTCCAATGGTTAGAAGGCAAGAACATGGGAATTATGAAAATCAAAAAGTACAAGGTTCAACTTTTTGAAAAGCACCTTTTTCCCCTGCACCAAAAGGCTCATTGATTTCTTGCTCAAGTTCTGACCAAAGCAGAGCTAAGTGGGTGAAAGGAGGGAAGAAAAAGATAAAATCTAATCTTAGGAGCTATGTCAAACAAGTTCTTTATGGCCCAACTGAAGCTGATCATGAGACAGTTCCAGAACGCAAATATGATTTAATATGTGGAAAATGTTAGGAATCTGTCTGAGTATATTCTCTAGGTGAGAAATAGCTCTTCTTTTCCCTTGCTCCCATAGTGGTTTTGCATGTCCTTGTCCTTGAACTTTGTATTCCTTGAAATCCCAAGTAACTATTCACATTAATAAAGTGTTGAGATGTTTGACCAAGAAGATTGACTCTGCTGATTTCAGCACTTAAAAAGGGAAACCGCTCTGTTGTTTTAACCACTTTCAACACTCACCATCTCAGTTTATTTTCTTACCCCATTTAACTTCTCTTTAAAATCAAACAGGAAGCAATTAAGGTGAGCCTACTACAAAGCCACCCTCAAAATACATAGCTGGGTCCCTAGCGCAGAATAAAGGTCATGCCCCAAAAATGTAATTGTACGTACGTGGAAGGAATGTAGAGCCCATACGTTGGGGTGACTGCTATAAAGATACACCTTGACTTTCAGCAAGCAGATGATCATGGCCAAGCCGCCTTCATGGAGGCTCTGGTGGCAACACTGGTTGAACCAACAGAAGGGTGGGAGGAAGAAACTCAGCTTCCTACTGAGCTGCAAAACTGTCATATAATTTCCTCTCACCTAACTCCCCTTTTGACTTTTATCAGGTCACTGCTATGATGACAAGGAGAGGGATGTCATAGAAACAAGCATCTAATGACAACAGCAGAAAACAAAGCAAAGTCTTTACACAGCATTTAGCTAATTATATTTTGGGCAAATATTTATTTATCTAAAAACAAAATAAAAATCATTTTTAAAAGAAAAATGTATTTAAATAAAAAACAAAATTGTGAAATGTTATGGCACAGAAGTTCAAGACAAGTATAAATCCAGTTGCCACAACTGTTGCGTATTAATGTTGCACATTTTTCTATAAAGACTTTATTAAAGGTATTTACATGGCAATAAGATGTGTAAATATATACAGCAATTTGGGGACAACTCTTTTTTTTGGATTCTCATATGAAAAAATGCCTTAAATACAAAATTTTAAAAGAAAAAAAGTTGAGTTCATCCCCAAGCATGAAGAATGTCCCATCATCCCTTATGCCCAAAGTATCAATTATGAGGCAGTTTTGAGGTTCTGGCCAAACCCTTGGGAGATTCAGCCAAGGTTGTGTAGTCTCAAGTTAAAAATCGCACAGCATGCAATTGCAATAGTTCCATACTCGATGGACTGGTGTAGTTCATGAGTGATATTAGAAACATTAATATTTTATCATAGTCTCAGTCTAGTTTGGGTTATTCTAAGCAATGCCCAAGAGTTCCTATGCACAAGAGTTCCTTAGCTGCTCGAGTTTGTGTTTCAACTGTTCTCTCCTCCGCCTCAACTGCTCTTTCTCTGCGATCAGTCTGTGTTCGTCCGACTGGATGGAAAGAACGTATTCCGTTGCTTTTTTCAGGATGACAACCTTGGGCGCCTTTTCGTTGTTGGCCACCTCAGGTATCTGGTCACGCAAGGCAAAGAAACTCAGCTTCAGCTCGTTTCTCCTCTGCCGCTCCAAGACATTGTGTGTTCTCCTCTTGTCGTTCTCTTCCGAGTCTGACGTGCGGGGACTCGAGCATTTGCGGTTGTTGCTGATCTGTTTGAGAACTCTGCCACTGTCCAACTTTAGCCTTTTTGCAGCTGGGTATTCAACCTTGGTGGAGGGAGGAGCGGCGTAGTTGTGCTGATGGATGTTTACATGACACCGTTTGAGAACCAGTGGGCTGTGGTGGGGCTTACTGTGCTCTTCTGATGTGTCTGTGCTGGACTCTGTGCTGGATTCAGATTCATTCGCTTCAGCTAATGTAACAACATCAATTTCCTCATCTTCCTCTTGTTCTTCTTCTGCAAGGAGAAAAAAAAAAAAATTCATAGGCTGATCTAAGCAAATACTCTCAAGACCGTTGTATTTATAAGGGAAGGTTGTTACTCTGAGCTGCATGTTGAGGAACCCATTGACCAACCCTCCTTAAAAAACCCATTCAGTGTTGCTGGACTCTGCTTTCCCCAAGAGCCTTTCCTTTAAGGAAGCAACACTTCCAAGGACACAGAGACCGCGCTCCAAACCCCGGCTCCCTGATTTCAAAAGTTGCAAAGATCTTGCGTAATTCCATGAAAGATAGCAGGAAAGTTTAACCTCGGTTGTCAGCAGTACAGCGCAATAAAGCTCCCAGCCTCAAGCTGCCCTTAATTAAGGATTTAGAAGGCTTTTGGCCACGCCTCACAAGAAAGCTTACTTAACACACAAGTGTATTCAGAGACATTTTCTGAATCTCTCTTGATCTGCTAGTTTGTGGAAAATCCATAGGAGGGGAAAAAAAAAAAAGCTCGCAGGCTGTAGCGCTTTGAGCAGAAACTCACTTTCAACCCAAATTTATGAGGGAGCGGAACACGCTGTCAAATACCTAAGGAAGCATTTCTAAAACTTTCCCAGCCCCATTCACTCCTCTGCAGTCACTTTCACTAGCACCTCCCCGCCTGCCCGCACGTTCCCCCGCGGCTCTCGGGCGGGATTTAACTCCTTCCCAGCCCACGGAGGGCACCGGGAACCGGCTTCACCGGGACACCGCGCTGGAGACCGACTCTCACCCCGTTAGGAAAGTTTCTCCCTCCCTTCCCCCAGCCCGTTTTTATTTATTCCCCCCCCCCCCGGAGGGAAAACTGGGCTGGTTTTCCAGGAAATGAACTCGCTGGGAGTCTCTCCGTGCCTCGCTAACGTGGCATTTAAAAACGCCCATGCGGGGAGAGGGGAGAAGGGGGGTGAGAAGGGCGGCCGCCCCGCTCTCCCAGCCCCCGGAGGACCCTCGCCGGGGGGGCACTCGCCGCTGCAGACTTCCACGCCCCCCTCCCCCGAACACGCGTGGGCCCCACTCACCCGAGTCGCTGCTGGTGGTGGGCGGCGTGTCCTCGCCCAGCAGGGACGCGGGGCTGGCGCCGGGCGGCCCTGCCCGCGGGGCCCGCTCGCTGAGCGGGTACGGGAAGACCACCGAGGGGTCGATGCAGTCGGCGGCGGCGGTGCCCAGGTCGTGCAGGTAGAGCCCGGCCGAGGCGGCGGGGGAAGCTGCGGCGGCGGCCAGGCCGGGCGGCGGGGGAGGCGGCCCCGCGGGCGGCGGGCCGGGGCGAGCGGCGGGGCCCCCCTCCCGGCGGGCCGCCTGGTAGGAAGCCAGCTTCTCGGAGACCACCTTCTCCAGCTTGGCGGCGGCGGAGAAGCCGCTCCACATGCAGTCCTGGATGATGATGGACTTGACGAAGGACTCGTCGTCCGGGTCGCAGATGAAGCTCTGGTTGACCATGTCCCCCCCGAGTAGCTCGGTCACTATCTCCAGCTGGTCGGCGGTGGAGGGGAAGCAGGAGGCGGCGGCCAGGCTGGAGCGGCGGCTGGGGGAGAGGGGCGGTGTGGGCAGCAATTCAAACTTCTTCCAGATGTCCTCGGACGGGGCGGGGGGCTGCAGCTCGCTGCCCCGCTGCTGCGCGGCCAGGTAGAAGTTCTCCTCCTCCTCCTCGAAGTAGAAGTAGGGCTGCACCGAGTCATAGTCGTAGTCGTAGTTCTTGCTGTGGAAGCTGGCGGGGAGCGGCATCGCGGCGGCTGGTGCCTGCGGGCGGGAGGGGGGAAGAGGGGGGAGCCCGGGTGAGCCGCGCTCCACCGCGGGGATCGGCTCCGCCGCGGGGATCGGCTCCCCCCGGCTCGTAGCGCTCCCTCCCGGCTCCCCTCCCCGTGCCGGCGGGGGAACGCGCAGTCGCCTTTAGCAACTACAGAAATATAATAATAATAATAAAAAAGCTCGACCTCCCTTCACCCCCTTCCAACCTCGGCAGGGCAAGCGGGCGGCGCGACCTGATCTACCGAGGGGTCGCCTGCCGGCTCCCGGACCACCCTCCCCGCGGCCAGCGGCTCCCCCGTAGGGGCTCCCTCAGCTCGGCCGCCCGGCTCGACTGGGCTGGGCTCGGCTTCCCGCCCGCTGCCGCGCTCACATGGGGCACCGCTCCGGCCGGCACCGGCTCGGAGCCCCTTCCCTGCCGGGGCCGCAGCGCCATCCCCATCCCGCCTTCTGCCTCCAGGGAGCCGGGCGGGAAGCGGCAGCAAGCGCCCGGCAGCTTCCAGCCGAGAGCCGGGCTGCTCCCCAGCCACCCACCTGGGCGTTCTGGCAAATGCGCGGGGACGGGCAGCGACCTTGGCAAACTTTCCCCAATCTTGTCAGATAGACAAATATATACGTATATGTATGTGCATATAAGCAATATGTGCAATAGCCATAACCTGCCCGCGCATACGCGGGAGAAGCAAATGCTCCCGTTCCCCCCCCCCCAACCCAAAAGAAAAAAAAAAAAAAAAAATTAAATCCGAGCGCAAGTAAAAGGATGGGGTACGCCGGTGCCCCGGCAGAGGAGAGCGTCCCTCGGGAGGGACCGTCGGTATCCACGTCCGCGGAGCGCAGCCCCGCCGGCAGCCCGGGTGTCACCAGCCCGTGTCAGTCCAAAGCCACAACCGCGGGGGATCGAGTGATGGGAAAAGCAGAGCCCCGCAACTCACCGGCTTCTCCAACGCGCCAGCTGCGAAACGGAGCGAGGCAGTTATTGCGGGCGGTGCGGGGAACAACGAAAGAAGAGGAAAAAAATATATATGTATAATAAAAAATAATAAAAAAGAACCACCAGAAAAGACGGGGTTTAAAAAAAAAAAAAAGACGAAACGCCGGGAGAACGTCGATCTCTTCCAGCAGTGTTGAAGAAAGCTCACACCCGGAGCCGCAGAGAGCAGCCGCCTTCCCGGCGTGCGCAGGCTGTAGGTCCCCGGCGGCGCGGGCGCTCTGTCCGTACAATAGAACTTTAGTTGCTTTTCCTCCTTTAAAGCGCCGGCGAGGGGCGGGCGGGAGCTGCCGCGGGGCGGGGGCAGCACCGCGGGACCCTGCGCGCTCCCGCCCTGCGCGCCGCCGCTCGCTCCCCCTGCCCGCCCCCCCCCGGCGCGCCGCGAGGGGGCGGCCGCGCTGCTCCCCCCCCGCCCCTCCCCGCCGCCCGATCGCGCAGCGATCCGCGCCGGCGCTTTTCTCCCCGCCTGCGCCGGGGGGAGGCGATGCAGCGCTCCGCGGCCCTTTTTATTTATTTTACTATTTTTTTTAAGCTTTTTACTACGAGCCGCGCAAGGAGAGGTCGGAAGTAAACATAGTAAAAAAAAAAATACTAGTCGGGATTAGAAGGCAGCTCCTCGCCGTTCCCCTCCTCCCTACCTCCCGCCGGCTTTCCGGCAGGCAGAGCGCAATGCCCCCCGATGGCGGCGGCGGGGGAAGGGGCTTCACCCACTGCCCCCCTCAAAGCGGCTTCGGCGCGCACCGGGGGCGGGCTGGCCCCACAGCGGGAGAGGGTGGCCGAGGGGCGGCGGGGGGAGGCGCTGGCTCCCGGCACAAAGGAGCGTGTGTGGCTCGGGCACCCCCCGCCCCGGTCGCCGCTTGATGATCCCGCCTCTGCCGGCGCCTGCAGAGGATTAAAGCGGGAGAAGAAAGCTGCGGGGGGGCGGAGGCAGAGCCCCACGGGGGTCACCTTGCAGCCACGCTCCCTTTGACTGTCCCTGGGTGTGTCCCCAGCCTTTGCCGCCCCTTCTCCTCCCCGGGGTGCCCCCCCCCCCCGTCCCTTTCGGCCACCCCCGGAGGGGCGCGGACCCAGATCTATTGACAGCCCCGACGGAGTGACCCCGCCCCCGCCCTACAACATCGCGGCAAGTCCCGCCGGGACCGCCGCCCCGGCAAACCGTTACCTGTGGGCGACCCCCACGGACACCCCCGAGACCCCCCGCCGCTCGGCGGGAGCAGCTCACGCACCTGCGCTTCCCCCGCCGCCCCTCAGCCACCCGACGCTTTGCGCCCCGCGCATCCTACCCCCCCAACCTCCACCCCACCGCGCTGAGCTCCACAACCGCGGGAGAGGGAGGGACACCCCGGGCTGCACCCCCAAAATGCTTCCAGGCGTCTATCCCGTCCCCACCGCGGGACAAGGAAATAATACGGATTTTTTTATTCCTATATGTTAATTTATGTAACCCACTCCCACCTTTTTTCTAAGCAGACGGCCAGCGCAAGCCCTGGAAGGGAGGACCCCCCTCCCCACCCCCGGTGCGGCGCCCGCCGGCGCTGGGAAGAGTGGGGGGGCGGCGGCCCCGGTTTCCCACGGCCACTACCGCGGGGCCATCGCGCCCCCTACCGGCCGGCCCTGCCCGGCCCACGGGAGCCCGCGCGCGCCCCGCCCCGCCCCGGCACTGGCGGCTCCACCGACACCCCCGGCGAGCACCCGCCCCCCCCCCGAAAAAATACCCTCTCCCCTTTTTTTGGACAGCGTTTCTGTGAGCAGCGTTTCGCCCAGCAGATGTTTGCAAACATCAAACTGTCACCGAGCGGAGGGGCTGCAACAGAATTTCACAGAATCACAGGATGGTTTGGGTTGGAAGGGACCTTAAAGATCATCCAGTTCCAACCCCCCTGCCATGAGCAGGGACACCTTCCTCTAGACCAGGTTGCTCAAAGCCTCATCCAACCTGGCCTTGAACACTTCCAGGGAGGGGGCAGCCACAGCTTCTCTGGGCAACCTGTGCCAGTCTCACCACCCTCACAGCAAAGAATTTCTTCTTAATGTCTAATCTAAACCTACCCTCTTCCAGTTTAAAGCCATTACCCCTTGTTCTATCACTACCTGCCCTTGTCAAAAGTCCCTCCCCAGCTTTCCTGTAGCCCCTTCCGGTACTGAAAGGCCACTATAAGGTCTCCCCAGAGCCTTCTCTTCTTCAAGGCTCAATAGCTCCAATTCTCTCAGCCTGTCCTCACAAGAGAGGTGCTCCAGCTCTCTGATGATCTTTGTGGCCCTCCTCTGGACTCGTTCTAACAGGTTCATGTCTCTCTTGTGTTGGGGGCTCCAGAACTGGATGCAATACACCATTTTTATTTTCTCCCATCCCATGTCCTGTTGGCAAAGGAAGGAGAGTTGTACACAGAAAACGTGATAAACAAACCAAGAGCTGCTGTATAGTCATGATGTAGATGCTTCACCTACTGACATTTTCAGAATCGGGTTTACCCTTGCTCAGAGGTAGCTTAAAATACATGGTGCTATTTTTAAAAAACATCAGTCCCTCTCTGTAGTAGACCTTGCTGCTGTGAATGGAAATACCATGAATGAGGGCAGGCCTGAACTCAGCCAGAAAGCTGCGAGATCCACGTTAATCTAATTACAACTAGTGTAAACAGTGGTGTGGGCATTTTTTACCTATTCAAGAACAGTATCAGAATTGGGAGATACACAATAAATGTCCTCAAAATTGTAAATACCACTGAACTTCAGCAGGAGCTGGTAATAGTAGAAATATTTTGAAATTACTCCAGTACAGATAGGGTTGAAAATCATAATCCCATTCGTGAATGCAATATAATCATAGGCAGAGCAATTAACTGTAGTATCTGAGAGGATTATGACTTGAAGTGCAGAATAAGTAACATGAGCAGATGGACTCTTAAAATACCCTGTGTTCACATGAATGGGAAAACAGGAAAGCAGGATTAGAAGAAATGTGCTATTGAAACAATACAGCCTTCAGAGGAAATGATCTTTGAAATATTCTATAGGATTTCTTCACATCTCACGCAGATTTTAAGTTTGATTTTTCTTGGGGAGCCGACTCTGAGGTGCACCAGCGCAGGTCTTACGTGGCTGTTTCAGCATGGATGAAGAAAGATATTTTGCTCTGATTTCTTATGTCCAGCCCCAGCTGTAAAAGAACACAGGCAGGGGATGAAATCAGTATGTATAAATCTCCAGTAAAAAGGCCATTTTGACAAAATGGCTGTTATATGGAAAGAATAAATACACAAGTATAACATTAAGGAGACAGCAGAGTCAACGTGATTGTTTTGACACGAGGCAGGTTTAGTGATAAATATGAAAAGGGAGCCTGGGTGGAATTTATGTGTGATGGCAGAGTGGGGACCTGTGAGAAGCAGAAATGAAAGCAAAACCTGAGAGAAGTGGAGGTGGTGGAAAAAGCTCTCAAACCTCTCTGTGTCTGGAAACCCCTGAGACAATCATAATGTTAGGCATGCCTGTGCCACCTACTGCATGTTTTATTTTGAGGAGACATCTGCAATTTCTTTTTCAGTGGGCAATAAGACATCTCATAATTGTAGGGTCACTATAATCTCTTAGCTATCTTCAGAAATTTGATGAAATTTTCACTTGACCTCTCCACAGCTTTGCAGGTTGCTGGTCTTCCACTGGTGAGAAACAGGAAAGTACTAGCTAGATATTAATTAGTCCTGGAAAGTCCTAGCTCTTCATACGAGAGATTTACCCAAACAAGTGTGGTCCTTACACTCAGAGCCATTAAAATAGGCCTTTGTGTATCTGATAGCACCTGTGCAGAGAATCATGTCTCCACTGCTAGCCCAAAAGACCCCAGTCTGAAAAAACAGGCTCACCTGATGGAGTCAAAAAGAATCAAATTTACCTTATTATGACAAAAGCCAGGAAAGAAACATGTTACTTTTTAATCTTTTACAGCAGGAGTAATTTCTTTAACAATAGAAGGTGAGATGTGTGTAGGCAGAAGCTGACGGTGTTTCTGCAAGTTGCACAGCATTGACTCAATTAATTATGTCTTCCTACTTCCCTCTTCCAGGCTTCCCTTCATACCCCGCACTTACAAGTACCTTCTTGGTGGACTTCCCCAGCACCAAGGAGCAATACAGATGTCTGGGAGGGATGTCTGTCACTTGTCTGTATACTGTGGTGAAAAACAGAGACTGAAATACACGTCAAAGACATGAAGGGACCATCACCGCTGTAGTTTCCACCATTGCCAGTCTAATATAGCAGCCCCTGCCATGGACTACAAGTCTATAGAATGATAAGACAGTCTGCAGAAGAAAGCAATGGGTTTTGTGGATGATTTGTCATCAGTAAATATGAATGAGAGGATCACAACTGTATCATAAAATAAAATAATAAAATAAAAAAATAATGCTAGTTTTAAACCAGAATTAGCACGTATCAACTAATACACTCTCATCTGCTGTTGGAAGCAAGGCTGTCTTCATCCTCATCTTGTGGATGTCCACCTTCAGACAATGATGTCATGGGGTCGGTGAAAGTGGCATCTGGTGTAATTTATTTGTTTTACTTTCCCCCCATGCTTTCAGCTACATGCCCAAGAGTACTTACAGCAAACATGGAAGCTTCTTCCTCTGCACTGTGCTTCTCAAAATCTGCCAGCCTGTGATCCTCACTATGGAAAAATTCAGACCATTGATTCCCAACAGGAAAAGGGAAACATGTAGAAGGAAATAGAAGAAAATTAAAATGGGGAGAGGGCTGAGGGAAAAAAAAGTGTTGTGTTGATATTAAGTTACTCCCCCAGCACTTTAGTGGGTACCACATCCCTCACAGAAACCCAGTGAAAGCCCAGAAAAGTAAATTTTGTCATCAAGAAAGTTAGGACAGAACCTGAACTTCTCCTCCAGTGTGGGCTGCAATCACCAGTCTTAAACCCAAACCAGAGGAGATTTGAAATAAACCTGCCTAGAATTAGGACTTTTTTTTTTCCATTTTTGAATGTTAAAACCAAACATTTTAGATGTTGAACCTGCTTCATAGTTGTTTTCTTAATCTGACAGTGCATATGAAATCAAGTCTTCAGTGAAACTAAAACATTAGCTGGTTTTAAAAGCAGTTTGGCATCACACAGGTATGTACTGGTAGGTATTTGTCCCGCTTTATGCTGTTCTATGCAATTGTAAAATAGAAGATGACATCAGGAGAGAAACACAGGAAAATATCTTCTGTGTAATGTAACTAACTTTTTTGAATACAGAGAACAAAATAATTTTCACCAGTTTTGGTCTTTCCATCCTGTGCAGCCTTCACCTTTTTCGCTTCAGGGTAAAATTACCATAGCTGTTAATTTAACTTTGTTTACAAACAGTTTTGATTTGCAGTTCTTTCAAACCATCACAGGTACTTGGGTATCAAATTTTAGTTTGCCTTCAAACAGAGCAGCCCTTGATTAGTTTGTTCTTAGCTACAATAAAAATGAAAAAAAAAAGAAAAATATTCATATGTATATACAACTATTTTAAAATGTCAATAGGAGCTAAGTAATGCTAGCTATTTCTGTTATTTAAATACACTACCTGTAAATTAATCCAAGTCCCATTGAAACAACCCCCAAAAGTACCAATAGAGTTTGAATCAGCCCTTCCTACACAAATAAACACCTTTTGACATGGATAACTGGGAGGGAATGAGCTAACACCAGTAGTTTTGGCATTCCTTGATAGAAGAGATTTTTTTGTCCAGCTGTGGATTATGGGTGAATTACAGGAAATCTGCACTGATTTAAGGGTGTGATGAATGAGAAGATCTTCAAGGCTTTTGTGAAAGATAAACAGTTATTTTTGAAAGTCCGGATAATTTAAATTTCTCTTCAAAAAGAAAAAGAAGAGCTGTTTCAGAACAATCAGCCCCAAAAGGTGGGTCATGCATCCCCATGGCCTCTGCATTCTCTGAATTTTATGCTGCAATTATCAGATTGTCAAGACATCCCAGCTCTGCTTGATTAAGTCCTCTTTAAAGTATTAAGGCTATTTGCAACTACTTAATGAACCTTTCAGGTACCAACACTGTCAAGACTTTATTTAATTTTAGAAGCCTTGATCTTTAGAGCTAAAATGGGATCAGAGCCCCTCCCATTGCCTTGCTCCAGCCCTTCAACATTGGTGGGCGAGAGTTTTAGGATGATGCTCCTGGTTCTTCACCCTGCACAGGACTGAATGTCACTGGTGAGGCAGCAAGAATGAGTCTTTCTGCCTACCCACCACTTTCATAGTTCACCTGCAAGTGCAGAAATTCCCGCTTCGCTCAGCATGACGCCGAGGGGATCTGCAGAGCTTGTACACCCAGAGGGAAGGAGCTCCAGAGCACCAATGTAGCTGGAAGGAAGGGAAGGATTGGAAGTTATTAGCCAGGTTTCTTATTAATGTTCAAGAAAAATAAACAAAACCTCCTGTAGCAACTTCCTTGCAGGTTTGGTGTGAAAGCAGAGGAGCTCACCGTAGTTCCTACCGCATGTGCTGTGGAGGCACAGCTTCAGAAATATCTGAGTGTATCAGATGCTATCTGGAGGAAGGAATGTGTCAGCTGACAGCAAGGCTGGAAACTATTGAAACTATTGTCATCTAGGCCATTATTATAATTATCTCTTGTCTATTTGAGAATTAATATCCAGCAATCCTATCCTGTCTACAAACAGGTGAGAGTATATAACCCTTCCAGGAATACTGCAGCTGGTTGCAAAATAGCTGCTTTAAAGATGAGGCATCTGATTGGTACCAAATTAATAGGTTTAGCCACAGGAAAACATTCTGGGAAAGAAAATAGCACCATAGAGGAAGAATCTCTAAAAAAGTAGATCGGTATGGGCTTGGAAAACACTGGAGATTGCAGGTGTTACTGGCTTTGTTGCAGCTCTTAGGTGGTTGTATGTGATTTTTTTGTGCAGGTGGAAACATGCACAAAACTCATCTGAGCCAGTGCAAAGTCCAGAGCTCTAGTTCAAGCTGCTGGTGCTCCCTTGTCTGGTTCTGTGCTGAGCAAGCTCAAGAGCACCCATGAATTTTTCTTGTCTTGCTCAACAGATGAAATCGTGATGTTCTTGTTGTTGTCAACCCCTATATTAGTCCTGGAGCTCCTGTTTGACCATGTCTTTATGGGAGGGAGGAAGATGAACTTGTAGCAGAGACTTTGTAGGTATTAACAAGAAATATTTCTGACTTAATCTATTTGTTCTCCATGAGTTTCTTCTATCAAGTCATGTTTTTTAAGGGTTGGTTTATGGAAGAGAACAGTCACATTTAAAAAATTATGTTGGTGAGCTAGGACTGAGCACAGTTGGCCTCTGTTGTCAAGGACAAGTAATTTTCGGCACTATCCTGATGAAGTTAACTTTCCAGCCATGCTCAACCTAAATTATATTGTTGTCCAAAAAGCAGATTTGTGCCTGGTGTGCAATTAACCAAGCTCACACACTCAAGAGAGATACTGTGTTTATTCTGCACAGGGTGCTCAGTGGATTTTCCACAAATCAAGCACACCTATAGCAAGCTTCTTTACTTCTTTTATACACATTTTGCAAATTCATTATTATATTAATACCTCCTTCCTATTCTTGATAGGTTAGTAATTTACATATAGGTTACACCATTTTAGGTACTTCTACACTTGCTCATGGGAAGGGTCTTCATCTAGGTGAGGGTCTTCTTAACCTATGGATGTGAGTTTTAGTATTATAATGAAAGCAGTTTGCTTCAGGCCACCCTAAAAGTAAGTTTTGTTGACAAGTTGTCCAGTGGGATAGTTACTCTGACAGGTAACTCCCACCTACCCAACTCATCCTATATACGATCACTTCCGTATGTTCTCTCTGGTCAAGGTTCAAACAACTTCAAACAGCACAGTGCTCTATTCATTATTAACTGATTAAGGCTAACACAGACAATACTAACGTAAGCTAATTTATTAGATTAGGATGCCATGTATCAACACTGACTCCAGCACTGAGAAATACAGAATAACTGAGCACATTCATCCTCTGCTCAAGTTAGGGTGATGCTGACACAACGTGTTCATCCTCTGCTCATGTGATGCTGACGCCTTTAACATGGGCCACACTCTGCACAAAGCCTTTCAGAGGTGCTGCTCACAGCACAGGGCATGCCAGTGGGGAACATACCATCAAACTGAGTCCTAAAAGGCATCAGATGATTTCTAACTCTTCACACCTAAAAACTTTTTCATGCATTCAGCTGTTGCAGTCTCCTAATAATGTCAGGTGACTGATAACTGAGCAACAGAATTACCTTGGTAGATCAGGGCTTGCACTTTCCAAGGTGTCTGAGTCCTAATTGTGATCTCAGGTCAGGCACCCAGAAATAAGGGATAGCACTGGGAAGTGTGGCCAAAGCCATCAGATAGTCGTGTCAGCAGGCTTCAGTTGTGCAGTGTTACAGCCTCTGTGTCCTTACCAGCTCTTTGTATGACTGTTTTAGCATAATTTTTGTTACTTTTAGTGTGGTTTAGTTTACCAGCAGTCAGAGCAAATTCAGAACTGTTTAACAGCACTTAGACCAGACATCTTGGAGAGATGGAGCATTCTTATCTGTGGCTACTGCTGCATTTTGAAATGAGCATAAGAGAGGGAAACACATCCATGGACATTTGCTGCCAGCATGGATTTAAAAGCAAAATGCAGTCAGAAAGGCTACGGAAAAACTACTTCACTTGGTTGATAACTCAATTTGTTGATAAGAAAGAGGGAGTGTTGTGTCTCTCTGTATCAGATAAGGGACTTATCACTCCCTGCACTGTTGATGATGAACATGTTCATCTGGCAGATAGTGGCAATAAAGCCACATCTCCCCTTTGCACCGCAAGACATATGCTGCATCAAATGAAATTAAGGGAAATGGTTCTAAAACACTTACTGGTAAATGCTTTTTAAACTAATTTATAATTAACCTATGGAACCTCCTGCTGCCTTTTATTAGAAGAGGAAATACCATGCTTGAAAATGGATGTTTTGTGTGAGCAATAATATAGGGAGATAAAAAGTGTAAAAAGAGAGGAGAAAGGACATCATTGCTATGGGCTAGGATTGCCTAATTTCAGGAGTGGGCTGTAATTGAAAGAGCGAGGTTGTATTTTCTTCCTACATTATCCAAACATACATTGTTGCTAGGTAGAGATTTATTTCTAGTTTAGTTGGCTTTTATTTTTTCATATTGTGGAACTAGACCCACACAACATTGGAGCTCACCTTTGCCAGGAGAGTAAGCACATCTGGGAGGGACCTGTCACAGCTGTTTCCTGAGATGTTTAAAGCAGAGTTTGATCCTGCAATGCAGAAAGAACTTAAATGAGCATGTACTTATATTTGTGTTTTGTTGCTCAGGCTGGGGAGGCCTCAGCAAGGAGGTGCAGCACTACCCAGACTAACTATCTTGGGTCTGGCTGCAGGGCCAGACTGTCCATACAGGATCCCAGCGTGGGTGCAGAGCCACATGAATGCCATTTACTTCCACTGCTGAGGGTGATGAGGACAGAGAGGACCTGGATCTGTTGGTACTTACTGATGCAAATCAGTGCAGTGGGTTGTACCCACACATCTGCATGGATTTGCTCCTCAAGATTAAGTCTGAGCTTCAGAAAGCTTTACTGCTCACCTGGGCTTTGACCTTGTAGGAGCAATTCTGCTTCACTGTGCCTGTTTCTCCTTGCTTTGGTTAATTTTGTGCTTGTCAGAAACTGGGCTAAATCTCCAGAAGTGGCTGTGCACTGATGGGCAATTCCAGGGGACTGCTGAGACCCAGCCTATCAAACCCAGCTACCAGGGAACTAGGGCCACAAACCTCAATGTGATGACTCCAAAAAGTCATTCAGCCTTGCTACTAATTGGTCCCTCTGCAGGGCGTTTTTGTTTTATTTTCTTACTTCAGAAGATTCTTGGTGTTGTCCAAGTCCAGTCCTTCCTCCTACTGACATTCAGACTATGTCCCTTTCTCCAGAGGATTACAGAGGGTTGCAACTATGACTGCAGTGCCAAGAAAAGCTTTGATCAGAAATTGTCTTGACAAAGAGTGTGCTGAGGGATTAATGCAGAACTGACTTCATCAGCAGCCAAGAGCTCTGTGGAGGAGGAATTTAGGTGCTTCTTACAGCCTCAACAATGCAAAGCAGCCATCATCAACAAGGTGTTCCCCAGAGGATGCTAATCACTCTCCTCCCTCCCTCTCGATCAGCAGTTAAGAGTGTCTCTCTTCTTTATACTTATCACCTAGTCAGAGACGCCAGAGGTATTTCTTAGAAGATAAGAACATTATTTACACCCAGCCTCAGAAAGGAAAGAAGAGGTCCTGAGTGAGCTACAACCATTATTGTTGCTGTTATCATTTGTATTGCGAAGACACTTAACCAGACTCAGACCCCATCTTGCAGGGCCACATATGTTTTACTGACCCTACTGCCTGCCTTAGCTCTGAAAGGGCTTGCGGTACGTGCAACAGCGGATGGGGAGGGACATGTAGAGGACCAAAGTACATTGTCCAACACCACATACTGGAGTAGAGCAAGGGTATCTGGGAAGCCCCAGATTTTCTCTAACCTATCGCAGCCTGTGTGTTTGGGAAGCAGGGGACATCTCTGCTTCCGATTCACTTCCACTGAGACTTATCTGCAGATCCAAACCACACTGCTTAAAGGATCTAGGGTAACCCTCCAGTACCAATATAGCTCTGGTCTAGTTCTTCTAGTGTAGATATACCCTCCCATGACTGTCATGGGAAAGTGTGATGAGAGATAGATCTTGCTTTTGGTGAAAACAAAAAAGAAAAATAAGAATATATCACTTTAGAACCATCTAGTTGTGCTCCTTATTAAGGACTGTGCATTCTTTTCTTTTTAATAGACCACCACAAAAATTATGTGAGTAAAGAGTTGAGACTACTGAATGCTTGAGAATATCAAGTTTTACTTACACATGTGATTAGAAGTTTAGGTAGGTAGGTAATACATTTTTAGTGCTCTGATGTTTAACCAGAAGGTATCTCTGCCTTCAGCTTATGCTCTTCTCAGCTTCCTATGTTGTTTTTCCCCAAAAACAAAAAAGAGAACAATGCCTGTTGATATTATGTCTATAAAGCCAAAGACTTTGGGGATGTGTGTGTGTGTAAGAACAGTAGAATTTAGTAATGATATTTCAAATTGGAAGGTGCAAAGTCATCTTTGCATCCTTATATTTACATGCTCTGTCGTTCTCTCATGCACTGCTGGCAATGTGAAAGGTGTTATACAACTCAGAGTCCCAGAAGCTGCTCTCTGTGAAACACTGAGTAGATGGGGTTCTCCAGAAGCTAAAAAATGTGAAATCTCCTGAATGACTTTGCGTGTTGAGGATTCCCAAGTGCCCTTAGCTTTTCTGTACTTGCAAAACTGGAGAACCCATTTGTAGGTCACTCAATTAAAATGATACAGCCAAAGGGGTATATATGTGATACATGCCTGCAATATCATGGTCAAGACAGACACTGAGCAGCTTTAAACCAGCAAACCTCAGTCCTGGAGTCCCATGGCACCTCAGAGCTTAGGAAAAATTCTTTCACCTCACTTTGCCCATGCAGATTTTACAGCTGAGATCAGCAGTTGGTGGAGGAGAGCCTGTACCAGAAGCTGGGTAGTTGTGAGATGCCTCAGATATGTCAGTGCATCACTGTGTTACTGCTTTTCACAACAGCTGCAGTCTGGATCTACCCCTACTGCCAAATGTATTGGTACTGCTGAAAACCTAAGGGAAAGATCTGGAGAAAGGAGTAGTCATTTACAGTTGTGTGCTGGTAGTTTGTCTGTTAACTTCTGTCCCTGGCATGGTGGTGTCTCTGGTAGTTATCCTTAGCAGGGTCATTTGCTTGACAATGCTGACTGTTAGTTACAAGTTTCCCTGTGCCATTGCCAGGAGAGGTGGCCACACAAAGACCCTGGGAGAGGGTGGTGGTGAGGATTTCTGTGTCCCTTCCAACTGCCTCAGGAACCTCAGGACCCCTTTGCACCTGCATAACCACAAATGGTAAGGAGCATATCTGCCTCCCAAGCATAGCAGTGTGTAGAAGAGACTACGCTATGGAAGCAGACACACTGGAAGTTCAGACCTCAACTTGCCTCCTACTTTGCTGGTGAGATGGGCCACCTGAGGAAGAGCAGGGGAGGTAATCTTGTCTCCGCTGCCACCTCTCTTTCACCTTGCTGCTATTTCAGAGCCTGTGGTGTCAGAGTAACTATCTTGCCGTGAACTTAGACTTTATCTATCACACATACATATGAAACTCAGTAATAAAAAAGCTCATATATTCATTCCTAAAGTGGCTACAGAGAGATTTAATGTTTAATGTCATCCACTATCACTGCTCTCTTTTTGCTACATCATTGCCTGAAGGCAAAGACTTTGGTTAAGCTAGAAATGCTGGTAGTTTCTGAATAGATTCAGTGTCTGGACCAAATGACTGTTTGGAGGGTTAGAGTTTGGAAAGCAGGGGGAAAAAAAATCACAATGACTATATATACGAGCAGAAGAGGGAATTCTCTGATGGAGAGTCTCTGCTATACACGGGCTTTCAAGTGCTACACGAGGAACGGGTGACTTCACCAGGCTCCAGTGCTAGCTCAGCTCCTCTGAACATCAGAAAATCCCAGATGCAAACTTTGTGGCTTAGCCTTATGTTAATCCATTCACAAACACTGATTAAGAACAGTGAATAAAGAGAGAAATGCAGGTGAATGCAGCACTCAGGCATTTTCCAGACTGCTGCCAAATGAAAGCTTTGGTGATGTGTAGAGGCCAGCAGCCTGCACACGAGTGAGCTGGAGGGTTTGGACTGGTGTGAATGCTGCTTCCTCTGGAGGGAAGACAAAAAAGAGTTGCAAGGTGAACGGCTGTGGTTGTGGGCTAGACCAGTGTCCAAAGGGGAGAGGGAGGAGAAAAGTTTGGGGCGTGGGAATGGTTTGATGTTCTTCTTGAAGGCAAACTTTGGTGCCCCTTCATTGCCTTAGGCAGAATCTGCTGGGAGTAATATGGAAGTGCTGGGAGCTCCGAGGCATGCCTGAGGGTGCTTGTAAGCTCTGCAAGGACAGTGGTGTCATTATGGGTCCCACCTACTGATCCCACTCTTGATGGGGAGCTAAAGAGGAGTTCTTAAATTCCCAATCTCTGTGCTGGATTTTCACTCCCCGAGTAATCCCTTTTTTAGAGCAAACCCTGTAGGCAAGGCTGTACTCCATTTTTGCCTACAATTTCCTGATATGAAGACCAAATAGGCAGTTGGAGAAGGACTTTCATTTGGTAATAGGCTACTTATGCGATTCCTGTAGCTGGAGTGATGCAGGATTGACTTCAGCAAGTAGGTGAGGGATTTTTGCTCAGCAGTGAGTCAAGAGCTCTCCCTGCGAGTTAAAAGCCAGCAGTTTTCCTCTTCAGTTCAGCAGGTCTGCCCTGTCACTAACTGAGAACTCATAACATCAGCTTCATTACACCAAAATGTGTTGCTGGGCCATTACCCTCCACGGGGTTGCCTGTCTCCTCCATTCCTGTTTCGGCTGGTTGCAATATATTCCTTGCTTTTTTGTTGGTTTGACATCTTTGAGTGGAAGGTTGTAGGACAACAAAGCAGTACAAAGAACAGATTTCTAGGAAATGAGAGAACATGAGGCAACATTACTATAAAAGAGGGAGGCAAACCAGATTGACTTCAGTGTAAAATATTTACAGTAAAGCTGTTGACTTGGAATCCTGTCACAAATTCCTGTTTCAAACCAGGCTTCTGACTGGGGGGGTTGCTAAAGCTCACAGGCCTTTGGGGCAGGCCTGTCATATTCAGTAAGTTTTTACAGGCTTCTCTGCAGTGGCTCTGGTGCAATTTTCAGATTGTTGCAACACTTTCTGGTCCAAATGCAAGGTCCTCAATGTCCCACCAAGTACCTGCTTGTCTCCTTGCTCTGGCTGTGGCTCCCACAGCATCGATATCTGAAATTGTGCTGCAGAGGCTGGAGAAGGGATTGTATAGGCTACAAATAGACCAAACTGATTCTTTTAGCTCTCATCATGAAGGGTATTTTGGGATTTTCCCCTTCCTGTCCTTCTTTCATGAGTTGAATAATAGAAAAATTTAGGTCAGAATGGGCTGCAAGAAGTAACCTATCCCTCCCTGAATGTCTGCATATTGTCTTTCCATATAGATACCCCTATCTTGGATTTGGAAGGTGTGCATTTAAATTTCTCAGTGCTTTGCAGCACTGGTTGTGTTACCTCTATTTTTTTGCCCCTCCATAGTTTCTCACGTATACCTCCAGGAGAACAGCATCAGATGGAGCTGATCACCAGGTGATGGGTCAGAGTTATTTCCATGTGAGAGCTTGTACCAACATCAGTTTAATTTTTTCTGAGGTTAACATTTTCCCATATAAATTTTTCCTTTATATTTCCTACTATCTCTCCTTTCATCCTCCCAAGCCACATGGATCCTGAAAGCTCTTCTAAGCATTTATGGTATCATAAGTGCATGTAATCATTAATATGAACAAAGGTAATGGGCTGCTTGGAGTATGTAGAAGTGAAGTACTGAATGTTTCCTTGCCTGATCAGATCTGGAACAAATGCAGAGTAATTTGAATTCAGAAGGAGATGAAGCACAATTGAGTGTAGGAATAGTTCAGGTTCATCTCTGAGTGGCAAGCCCCAACCTGGTGTTTGGTCTCTGCAAGTAAATTAAGATTTGCATCAGTCCCAGTTTATCCCAAGTGGAAGCAGGAATGGAAACTATGGTAAAGTTTCTTTTGACTGATAGCAGCCAAGAAAACGGGCAAGGTCAGCAAGTTCTTGCTGATAGTTTTGAGGGGAGGAGAGCCCATCTGTCCGTTTGCCTTGGGCTCTGCAGGCAGCCATCTGCCTTAATAACCGAGCTGCGAAAAGCACAATCTCTGCAGGACGAAAGCATCAGCAAAGGAGGAGCTGGGACCTGCCTGTCCCACCCACAGCACTTCATACAGGGTGGCTGTCGGGGCCAAGTGGGCGATGGGTGGCACCTGAGTGGCACCAGGGCACAGCAGTCCCCACAGCACAGCAGCCACCCCGGGGCACTGCTTTAGCCATCAGGGAGGATCCCGTTTCAGTTGTATCTGGGCCTGGCCTCCACAACAAACCAGCACTGAGCAAACAAGGGCTGCAGGACAATAATTTCTGGTTAGATTCGGGGGTAGGGAAAGCGTTTTCTTCTCAGGAGAGGACCTGTGTTGTGCTTGGCTTGCAGAGCAGAAATGTCCTTATGGGTGTGGTGTCACAAGGCTGTGTCACAGGGAACATAGTTTAGGTTTTACCAGTAGATAGTAGTAAGATATGACGGTAGTAAGTATGTTATAAACTTGGACATATGGGACTTATGCCTGAAGCACACTTTCTGTACCTGCCTGCAAATCTCAATAATTCCTGGAAAATGCTTCAGTATCATGATTAAACCCCATTCATTAGCTGTCTAGTTCTGGGGAAATCTTATTAGAGGAAAACTTGCCTGTACTGATGTTTTTAACTGTGCATGTGGTAGGTAACAAGCAATAGAATGAGAGGAGATGGCCTCAGGTTGCACCAGGAGAGGTTTAGTTTGGCTGTCAGGAAAAATTTCTTCACCAAAAGGGTTGTGAAGCATTGGAACAGGCTGCCCAGGGAAGTGATTGAGTCACTATCCCTAGAGGTGTTTAAAAGATGTGTAGATGTGGTGCTTAGGGACACGGTTTAGTGGTGGACTTGGTGGTGCTAGGCTGATGGTTGGACTTGATGATATTAAAGTTCTTTTCCACCCAAAATGATTCTGTGATTCTATGCTCATTACTTAGTGCAGACCTGAGGTGTAATGAGCTGGTTTACAGTTCGGTTGTGTTTGAATGAGAGTAGCATTTGCAGTTTGCACACTAAGAGCAAAGATCTTTTATTTTAGAGTAAAACTTTAGGAAGTCCACTGCTTTTAATAGCTTCCTCCAATTTTGCATGAAATCTGAATATAAACTGTAATGGAAGATACAGGAATTAGATTTTTTTAGTATGGTGCATTATATCATTACCATTAATACCAATGTATTAGACTGTGTAGTAAAACTATCATTTATCTTAAGAATTTAATCTTTTTTTCCCAATAGAAATTGGAATGTTTTGGCTGAACTTAAATCCCTCCACAAATGACATAAACAAGACCAAGATAAAACAGAAAGTTATGCCTATATAATTATATCCATTTGTGCTCTTGCCTTAAGTTACAGGGAAAATACTTTCCCAAGTAGGTTGTTTAATTTTCGAAGAATTAGTAACAGCTATATCACTATTTTTTTCTGAGGATTCAGTGAGGCTCTACAACATATCAAACACAAAAAACAAATATGTTTTAGTTGTGAAAAAAAAAAATGAAGACATAAATCCTTGTCTCTGACACCCCAGTTGGGTGGTCTAAAAAGGTTCTGCACTCTACATAAGCACAAAATTATATAGATGTATAAATTGTCTGATAGTCCTTTTCAGGCTGTGAAGAAAGAAACAAAAATCTGAAAAATAGGGGAAGGGATGGTGCGGCAGTGTGAGGGATGGCAAAAGGGGGAGACAAGGCAGTGATTTGTGAGGGGCTGCGTTTGCACCACGCTGAGTTTCTTTCTGAAACCTTTTTCCCAGGGCTGTAGAACCTACTGAACATCTGGAGGTTGTGTTCACACCTGGCTGCCTGACCTGCGCTCCGCTGCTGCCCAGGAGCTCCGGACTCATCCGTGGGGAAAACATGTTGTGTGAACCTCAACTGCTGGAGCTCAGCACGGCAGTCACGGCGCGGATGATCACAGCCTGGTAACGTACGGGAGTGGCATCATCAGCACAGACACGGAGGATGCTATCTCAGCAAATTCCTCCCAGTCTCTCTGTGGACTTCTGCAGGCACAACGGCATCTGCTGGGGCCTGAAGGAGGGGCACTCTGTGTCACAGCTTTGCTGGCAGAAATCCTTTGCGCTGATGCTATTTATAGAAAAATATCGCACTTCTAGTCATATAACTTTTGCCATGGGGAGTGACTTTCCTGCAGCAATGCAGTAGTTCTGGGAGTGCTTTATTTACTACTGAAAAGTACTGATGTTCCTGCAGGCTGGAGCACCCTACACACAGCCCTTGTGCGGCTCCTACTGTATCACAAAAGAAGATTTTTTTTATATCACTTATTTTACCATTCCTGAACAAAATAAACCACCTAGGCAGAGGCCTGTAGAGCTTTCTCTGTGCTGAGGACATCTGCCAGCAGAGCTATCTCGGTCTGGAATCATACCTCACCACACCTCCCTCCAGCATAGCTGTGGCTGAGCAGGTTTGCCGTGCAGGTTTCTAGCATACTGCTGTGTCACCAGTAAATGCCTGGATAATTTTTAACCTCACATGGGATTGGTTTATCAGCTACAGGTGGCCAAAATAATTATACACACTGCTCTCTATGAAAACTGGTTCAGCAGGATAGAACTTTTTATGTCCCATCAGGCTTCTCCAATTTACACCTAGGGTCAGACTTCAGGGAGAAAGATGTTTGAGCTCATGTGAGCAGCCATCACATCTGTTCAGGTGATGCCACCTTTCTAACATATTTACTTCCCTCTAATTTTGCATCATAATGTTGGTTGTGATAAAATCATTGCTCTCAACAAACCAAAAAAGGAGAGCCCAGAGGAAAAAATATTGATATTTATTTAAAAGGGAGTATGATAGATAAATGAACACCCTCATTATGTCAGGGCATGAGGAAGCATGGACTTCCAGTATTGCAGCTGTCCAGGCAGAGGTCCTAAGGGCCAACGTGGTTACGCTGGCAAAACTGCACGTTTAGGAGCATGTCCTCCTTTGCCCATGGGATGTGGTTTTCTCACACCAGCTCAGTATGTGCTGTGTCTGTGTGTGCTACATCTAGGAAAGCCGTAAGATGACAGAGCTAGTTAGCTGGTGGGATTGTGATAATTTCCATCGGGAGGTGGTGGTTGTTAGCTTCAATTTTGGAGTCCCAAAGTCTGAGTGTCAGCCCAATGGTTCAAAAACCTTGATATTGGGGTTTTCTGAAGAGGAGTAGGGAAGTGTCAGGAATAAGATGTCACTGGAGTGTGTTTCTTTGTAATCTCCATCAACATGTGGTTTGCTTCTGACGTTGTGTTTTCCTTCCCCATTGAGATCTCAATGTTGGGTCCTGATAAGGATCTCACATCTTTTGGATTCCAGATAATTTCTCCACCTGACCAGCTGTGTCTGTGCTGGCATAAAAAGCAGGCCAGGGCCTGCTCCAGCCCAGAGGGCGAGAGGCATGGCATGGCTTGTGCTCTGGGAATTGAGCCTTCCTTCTTCCCAGGGGAGTCTTCTCTATAAGGTCAACAGAGAGCCATCCCTGTGTCTGTGCTTCATTTTTGGTGTTTTCTGGTGTTGACAGATGATGAGAATGGGACCTGCAGTTTTTACCCTTAAAATATTCACCTGCTGAAGTGCAATTGCCTCTGGTTTGCTAGGAGCTCTTGTGTGTTGGGAGACATGGTAGGTAGCTGTAACTTCTCTAGATAATTAATTCTTTTATATGCTTCCACTATGTCACTCCTTGTTTGCATAGTCTCCAAAGGAAACAGATGCAATCTCTTCTACCTCTCCCTGTGCTGACGTCTTTCTGTGCCACTCATCACTCTCATCAGCTGTTCCTGAACCACCTCTTACCCACAGTTGGAAATTCAAAGCTGAGCCCCTCCCTGGCTGCCTCTTTCATGTCCCTTTCTACCCCCCCACATCACCAACATTGCTCCCTTTGAATGCCAGCATCATGATAAGGTTTACAAGATTAATTCCCATTAGGATGAGGGCACCCAAGTCCTGCATGTCTGAGGACCATCTGCTGTCTCTGAAACGGGCACGGGGCAGTAGCTTCTAGCAGAAAGACAAGGTTAGGTCGCTAGAGCGTGGAGTTGCCACAATTTGTGAATCAGAGTCCTCAAATACATGCATAAACACTAATTAAACCAAATTTAAAGGTGTCTGATATTTATCAAGCTTCATTTAGTTAGGGATCAAAATTAAATTATTGATTAGCTACTGAGTTAAGCTATATCCGTGTCGTCCTTTAAAGCAGATAGAAGAATGTCTGCCTGAGGGGACTAATTCAATTCTCAAGCAATGTCAGAAAACATTTGATTTGGTGCCACTTAGGTGTATCATAAGCCTGAAAGTCACAGGTTTGCATTTAAGTTACAACTGAACTGAAATTTCAGAGTTTGAACTCACTGCATAATTCAGTTCTCCTGAAAGTCAGAGCTTGGATATTTGGATCTGGAGCTTTTTTCTTTTGGCAGTTTAAGAGACAGGAGTCAGCAAAGCCTGCTTGCTCAGCAGCTTGCAGAAGGTTTTCCTAATCTGGCCAGATGAGGGGGGCTGCATCAGTGATATCACTGGCAGATTAGGTTATAAATTGTTGGAAAAGGCCTTCAGAGGAACAGAATACAATAGAAATGCTGGAGCAGAGTGAAAATTGCAGACAAGGGTCTCAGATCTGGTCTTGGAAGATACCCAGTATTAGCAGCTTCACTGGAAGGCTCCAACAGACCGTTAGGAGACAATCAATCTCTGTACAAATGTTGTCTTAGTCCCCAAAGATTTGTGGATAATTTATACCAGCAACCATAGTAGAGCTATCTGGGAATATAAAAAATTTTCTGGAGGGAAAGAAAAAATAATATTGGCATTTTTTTCCTCAATTACTCCATCTTGTTCTTCAGCACTGTTTCTGTTTGAAATGGGAAAATATTAGCTGCAGATCTGCTGCTACTGCTAATTTTAAAATTAATTACTCCTTTTTTTTTTTTTTTCAAGTAGGAACTTTTAACTTCTTGGTAGTCAGTGAGATATGTGGATCTTGGAGCCAAATGGAATCTCACTATTTATGTTACAGTAGAGCCTAGAGATCATAATCAGTCTTCCAGGTGCTGTGCAGAGAGAGAACCTGCTCCAAATAGCCTCAAAATAGGTAAGGGGTGGAAGGGAGGCAACAAAAGGGTAGGGAACAGCAGTGTGAGTTCAGGCTGCCAAGCAGGTCAGAGCTGGGAGCAGCAGAGCCAACTTCTCTCCTGTGTCCTTCATCATCCTGTGCTCCAGGAGGGGTTTTCCACTGTTTTCCTGGGTGTTCTCTTTGCATAGTTCAGACTGATTTCTAACTCACATCATGGATGTGTCCAAAACTCAGCCTACAGTGCAATTTATTTTTTTTTATTTGGGCGGTGTATGTGTGTCTTTTCCCCTTGGAGATACCGACCCCATGAGACAGAAATGCTGACAGAATTTTCACTGTAATGGTACAAAGGACACTACTACAGAAAGCCCCACTGCTATTTTTATCCCTCATCCAGCTGCCGTCCATAGCTTTCTGTTTGTATTTTCCTCTTTTAGTAGACAGCCTTATCACCAGGCAGAGGGTGGGGGCTGGAGCTGGGGAGAAACACCTAAATAAAGCTGACTTCATAACAGAAGTGGGTTGCCTAGGGGGTGGCGACGGGGAATTCTTCCTCCAGAACTTAACTTTGACCGTAAACTCTAGTTCCACTTAGTAAACTAAATTGCCTCAATTTTGTCCAGCTTCCCCACTTCACTCCTATAAAGAACAATAAAGGAAGACAAGGGTGAAATAACCTCTAAATAAAAGATGAGGTAATTCTGAAGGCACATTAGACTTTTATGTGTATTATGGCTTTTTATATAAGCCCACTGAGGGCTGCAGCATCTCCAGTATGGAGCTGTCACCTGGTATTTTCCACTTTACAGCAGTTAGCATTAAATGTGATTGCCTCTGGTGCAAATTACTCAGAATTCCATGCTAACTTTCTGGGGTGGGGAAGAAGGTGTGTTGAGGGAGATGGTTTTGTTATTGTCTCTGGCTTTCTTCTAACCTTAGCCACCATTTTCAAAGGAAATAGAAAGGAACCATCTGTATACAAATCAAAGATCTCATTAAAGAGAAAGAAGGTGTTGCCCAAGCAATCTGCTGAACTGAATGCATGGGATTGATGTGGGTCAAATTCTGGCTGAAATTCAGTGATTTGTGTTATATTGCTTGGATGATTCTAAACATCTGACCCTAAAATCTGTGAAACATACACAGTGAGATTAGTACCAGTATGGATGCTATAACAATTCCACAAGTATAAATGTCTACTGGTCCCATATCTTACAAGTTTTAAAGTTTCAGAATATTTTACACTGGCTGAAAGAGAATAATTCTTGCAGGGATTGCTGGCTAGGAAATTTCTAATTTGCCTCTTTTCTCCTTCATTTTCTATCTTATATGGAGAATGAGCTGATGTGCTTTTGGCAAAGAAAAGCGTGAAGCCTCGGCATAGGTCAGAGAGGCTAAAGGCAAGAGCATGCTGTTAACCATGATATAGAATCATAAAATTACAGAATCATTAAGGTTGGAAAAGACCTCTAAGATCACCAAGTCCAACTGTCAACCCAACACCACTATACCCACTAAACCGTGTCCTGAAGTGCCATGTCTGCATGTTTTTTGAATACCTCCAGGTATGGATTGACTACTCTGTAGACCAGGTTCTGTTTCTGCTCCTCTCCTCTTTCCTGAAGGGTACAGGGGAGAAGAGATTAGATGTGTCATCTTTGACAGACATTCACCTGCTTGAAGGGAATCCCTGGAAGGTCTAAAACCTACTTGGCTACATTCACATTTGTCAAGTCTCATACATTATTTGGGAGAGTCTCTTACTTGCTCACCTCATGCCTCATACCAGACACTGGCAGCAAGGTGATCTGACCTCATTCTTGCTGTGGGACCTTAGAGGCCAGTGTAGTTTACTGGGGAAAGCTACCACTTGCATTAGGATTAGGAGATGCAGTGCTTGGAAACCAGAGAGTACGTGCACTCAAGGCTGACCTCACATCCACAGGAGACGTGGTGGAAGAGACACTGTCCTGGTTTTGCTTCCAGTGCTCATTGTCAAACTATCTGACTTGTGAAATCTCACATGTAGGGTTAGAAAAAACAGAAATCCATCAGTCCTCCAGCACAAAATTGAGGTGAGGAGAGTACTGGAGGAAGGAATAAATATTTCTGATTTTGTTGCACCATGACTGTCATTAGTTCAGAGACAGACAGACTCCAAGTCGAGAAGGAGGCAGTGATTAGCAAACTTCATCACCCCCCCACCCCCTGGCTTACTTAGACTGTAGAACTTCTCTCCAGAAATGGGATTAAGTCATAGATTTGATAAAGAGATCTAATCGTGTTGTAAAGGATCTAAGCAAAGTGAATCCTCCTCTCACTTGGCAAACTGTTTCAGTGTTTAATCGTCCTTACCCCCAGGAAACTGTATCTTGTTTAAAGGTCAAATTTATCACATTTCCACTCCAGCTACTGGAACCCTTCATGACTTTCTAGGAGGCAGGCTCCTCTGAGAGCTGATTTAACTCTGCCCAGAAAAAAAGTGATGGATAGTTTTCTGTCACTTCAGTTCAATGGAATGACATCTGGATTGGTCTAAGGAGCTCCCAAGCTGGCAGGAGGGAGAGGAACTAGCCAGGAGGAAGAGGAGAGAGTTCCTCCACTTCTGGGAGTTAGTAGTCATGCTTACAGAGGAGTGGAGAGGAAGGTTTAACCCCCAGAAGATAGTTTGGTGTGCTCTGTTCTGGTGTATCAGTCGTCCTTGCTCATTGGTCTCCAAAGGGAAAATTGCATGGATAAAAGGGGATAGATTTACATCGGAGTGCAACCATGGGGATTGGGGCTCCCTGGTTATGTGATATGACACTGACCCACCACTGCATAGCCCCTGCCTCACTTCTTTCAGGTTGGCTGGAGTTCAGGTCCACCCAAGGAGCAAAAACACCAGGCAGGGCTCTGGGATCTTAAGCAACATTTCTACACTGACCCAAGCTGAGCATGTCCTTATCCCCTCACAGAAGTGCTCTGTTTATTCTGCTCGGGGACCTGGCAGAAACTCTCTTGGCAGAAACTTCTTTAATATGGGCTTGTTTTGGCCCATAAAAAGTGAATCTATATGAGGAGGTTTTGAATTGCCAGCTCTAGCCCTGGAGTCAAAACCTCAGACCTTTTCTAGCATGGCCTTGGTCCTGGAAAAGAGTCAAACCTGCTGCCTGTTGTTGGCCGAACAAATCCCTTATTATTCCAGCCAGAGCCCTCCAGGTCTCCTGGCCTGCCTTGACCTTGTGCTTCTCAAACCATTATTGCAACAGTGACAAGGGAAGATTCAGGCCAGCCATCCAAGAGTGGCCAAAGCAAACTAGGAGGAGGCAACGTATTCTGGTGCCCCAGAGCCAAAACCTCTGTGTGCAGCCTGCAGGGAGCCATAGACCAGGGTCCGGGGCTCCGGCCATCTCCTAGTGGACCTGGAGCCAGAAGCCAGCTTCACATTGCTGGAATCCAGCCACAAGGGAGGACTCAGCAGAGGTAAATCTCTGGAGTCCTCTGCTGAGTAGTTAATTGATGTCTTGGTTAACCACTTGTGGGATGAGCCAAGTATGTCTGTGAAACTGACTGCTCCAGAGCTGCCAGACTAAGTACCTGCTGTCTCGAGAGGAAGGAAAGATGGATGAGGGAGAAAGGGAGAGCATATATTCCTGCTTGTAGTCCTGTTGGTTAGTATGAGGGAACGAGAGATGTGTGTGTGTGGTGGAGCGAGGGCATTTTTGACTGTATATTCATTATTGCCATGAAATTAATGTTTTTTTTCCAAGTAAAGCATATAGTGCCACTGATGTCTTGCACAGCATCACAGACGTAGAAAAATGCAATGTCCTCAAATGCCTCAAGAACCTTTTCCTTAAGTATGCAGGGTCTTGTCTTAGGTCCAGCTGAAGATACTTGGGCCAACCCCATCAACATTTCTATTGAAGTACCAGCCTGTTGGTGGCAGTTCTTCGCGTGGGCTTGTAAGAAATTATCCTCTGAAGTCTTTGCAGTGTTGTCCTTGAACCATCTAAAAGAAATAGTTTTACAGAGGTAGCTGGCACATATTTGCTTGTGGCTCAGTCCTCTGGTTAAAAATTGCTAATGGGTGTGGACAGCCTTGTCATCCTGGATGTTCCTGTCTTCCCCTGGCTCACCTTCACTACTGAATAATCTGCAGCCTTTCATCTGTGCAGAAAGGAAATGTTGTGAAACTCCCTGTGCCATCTACAAGCTGGCTCCTAGGTTAATGAAAAGAGGAGTGGCTCCATGTTCTATGTGTTGACTAAGTAAATGTAGAAATGATCCTTCAGTTATCATTGCATTCCTTAATTTTTTTTCTCTATGGGTAATCTGTTGAAGCATAGGAAATATTGGTAATTCATAGGGCTAAAAAGGACTATCTACTTGTGCTTGTTTTAATAAATGAAAGGATTTTGTGGACAGAAGAGTAAATACTGGTTAGAACATTACAATATTTTGCTCATAATAAGCAAAAAGTTGCATCGTTCAGTAGATGAACTAGGGTTGCAAGTTCAGTGTTCAGCTAACTAAAATAATAGATAAATAAAGGTAAAACAATTACTGTCAAGTACCTGCTGTTCAACTAAAAATGTCATTTAAAGTATGCTTGTCACTGAAGGGTGAAGGTCACTCATGAACACAGGCAAATTGAACTGAGATGACCAAGGCAGATACTGCTTCTAGTTGCCCTCCTTGTTCGTCTCCTGGTGTTCATCATCCTGTTGAAATACTTGTAAAGCTGATCTTGAATACCATGGCTGAACACCACACCAAGATTTACTTTCATATGCCTTGCTACAAACAGAAGGGAGTTTGGAGTATTTTGTTGGGCTGCCCCAGTGTCAGGGGTGGCAACCTCTGTGAGCAGTAACTGCTCCAGCCATCTCACTTGTGTTTGAGACAAATATGGTAATTGATTGATTTTAATTTACAGCAACTGAAGATATGGTCTTGCCTTGTTTGATCTCTAAAGTCATGTGTGGCTCTGGTGGGTAAATTAAATTTGGCCACTAGTGTGGGAGAACCAAGTCATTAGATTTGATCTGTATGTAAATAAATATCCATCAATAACTTGGCCTCTGTTGTCTACTCCAACCTTCTTTCTTTGTACAGAGACCGCTGACACTAATAACTAGGGTTCAACCTATGGCTGTTTAAATAAGATCCTGAATGAGTTTTTTCATAACAGCTTCAGCTTTGGAGTCTTCCCTCTGGAACCATTCAGTTATTGTTGTCATTCAGAAAATCATTGCTCTCAAGCAGCAAGTGCACACGGGAGAAACACACACAGACAGTGACAGCAACAAACCCACAGGTTTCCACTCCGCTTCAGCTGATGTTTGGTCCCTTTTATTTGCCAAGCCAGTGCCCTGTCCCGATGGCACATGGGGATATCTGATGGTTGAGCAACAGACCATAAGGAAACTCCCCATTGTATGTCTGGGTTGATGTTTTTATCAGAATTTTTCTCTCTTCTTTGCCACTTTTCACCTTAAAAAAGTGATTTTTTGCTGATTAACTTGTTTAATTTCCTCCTTTTTAGGGGCAAACTGCAGTTGTTAGCTGTAATTTCAATCTACTTAGCAAACTCCTTTCTTCTAAGCAGAAGCAACAGAAAGAAACTTAAGGATACTCATCTGCTTAATTTAGCAAGAAAGGTACAGGGATGACTTGACTGTGAAACAGAAATACTTCCAGGAAAGGAAATACCAGATGTTGAGTGTTCTCCAGTCTAGTAGAGAAAGGTATAATCAGAAACAAGAGCTGGAAGCTGAATTCAGATTTTGTCATTAAGACAACATTTTATTATAATTGTTATTTTAATTTGGGGTAGAATCCTGAAGGAAAGGACTGGATCTTCCATTTCTTGACATTTTCAAATCAGGAATGTATGCATTTCTGCAAGAAGAGCGTTAGTCAAACCTAAACTCCTACACTCCACCCAGGACTGTAGTATGTGGTTTGATGGAGTATGCCATACAAAAGCTAGGCTTAATCTTTCAATGAGCCTGTCTGGCTTTAAATTTATGAAGGAATTTCTGGTGTTCTCAGTGTACTTATAAGATTCTCTTGCACCCTTGGTTATAATAATAAAGAAAAATATAATAAAACTTTGTAGTTCCTTTGACCATGCTTCCTTGTCTTGTTCTGATGGATTCTTTATATTAGCTGGGGATTAATCTCCTTGTGCTCACCTTTAGGTGCTGGCTTTGCCCTACTCTGACACTTCACCTTCAACTGTTTTATTGCCCAGAAAGATTGAAGGCTACTGTTGTTAAAATATTCTGAGTCCTTCTGCTTCTGCTTCTGCTTTGGTTCTTGTACATCCTGCCTTTCAAACTGGACATGGTGTGCAGACGACTGTAGCTATTGAAGGAATTCCTTTGTGGTTCATCAGGTTTTCTATCTGGACCATTACACTATGAGGAATCCTTCAGGTTAATACAATTACACAATATGTGCAAGTTACACAATACATGGGGATGTTCTGCTATGACTTGGATAGGCAATCACATGGCTGAATTACTCATTGGAAAGCAGAATAATTAATAATGTTAAATCAAATCTAACCTAATCTAAAGGCATAGCTGATTATGTGCTTATCAACACACTTTGCTGATTTTTATCAGCTGGAAAGTTGTATCTTCGAAGATTAAAGGAAAGAAAAAGAAATCGTAATACCCAGTGATGAAAGTATTGGTGGCATCAGTGCAATCCATAGATCTGACACAATACTATTTTGGAATGAATTTGCTGGTGGGTCCTCGCTCTTTCAGAGTGTTAGTGAACTTGCTTGGCTCTGTGTGCATGCCTGAGGTTTTACTGTTGAACAGAATACCTTGTGGAGATCACCCACACCAGCCCTAATCTGGCTTTTGCATGCTGTAAACAAATCTTCACACCAAGAAGGAGCCAAACTGAGGTGCCAGGCTCCAGAGAGGCGCAGGAATCCATCTAAGCAGATGAGGATTTATGGTCAGGTTTTGCATTTAGCTGTGTTATGGCAATGGGTATCAAACACAGGGAATGAGGCAGGATTATGGGATACAGATAGCAAGAAATCAGAACACTAACTCAAACTTAGGTATCTGCCTGTCTGTCTTCCTAAAGCACTCATTAGCATTGCATGAGCTGGGATTGGAAATGAACGTGTGAATCCAGTGTATTACATAATATCAGAGGGTGGTGTCTCAAATAAAGGCCAAAGAAGAATTTGTTGATGGGAAAATGTACTTGCTAAAGGTATATTAAGGGAGGAAGAAGCTTATTCTGAGATATTTAAGGTTGATGTAAATAAATACATATATTTTGGCTTCTTGGTTTACTAATACAAGGAGAAATAAACAGTAGAATACTAAAATAGAGCAAGGTTAAGACAATGAAAAAGTACTACATTAAAAAAAAAATTCCCATTCTTGCATGCTGTGGAAAGGAGGGACTCTGTTCAGTCACTGGGTGAAGATGGGTAACCAGGACCAGGCTGAGCAGGGTTTGTTGATGATGTTTGTTTGTCTGATTTTTAACCGTATGATTAACAAAGCTTGAGGTGGGAGCAAAGCTTTCATTTTTACAATTACATTCAGAAATTAAAAGCCTTAAATGACTGAAAGTTAAGGGCAATTTGACATGTCTTTGTGCAGTGTCAGATAATGATACTTTTTCTGGAGGGATAGTTCTTTTATGACTAACGTTTCAAACATCTTATTCATACTGGAACATATGACTAAAAGCACAAAGGACTTTAAGAGTGTCAGGAAGAGGCTTTTGTAGCTAACATCTAGGTATCACCAATTTGAGGAAGGAAAAAAGATAGGTAGATTAGCTGGAACCAAGTCAAAGATTTCTAGCTAGAGAAGGTTAGAGGCATATGTAGTCAAGCATGACATTCGTTGTATTAATGTGTATTTTTGAAATGTAAAGGTGGCAAAGTTGTTTCAGTAGGCTTTGATGGTATAGAGTTACACAGATCTTTGGATGTGCACCAGCTGTTTGCTCAGAGACTTAAACTTCAAACCTGGCAGAGTTGGAGTCTGACAATGCACCTTAGATTGCCTTGTGGTTTTTTTCTCACACTTAATACCCTCGCGCTAATTTTCTCCAAGAAACTGTTCTCACTAAAGAGGATCTCATCCACCTTCTCCCATTAGATAATGACTAACCTCCAAAACATTTTTAATGTGCAAGACAAGATACTAATTCAGAGATTGGTGCAAAATATTTGTAATAACATCCGAAACTTGAAAGAATCCAGCTAATTTTTTTTTCATCCTCAACACAAGAGAGTTGGTTTTGCACTTGATTATGAAATTAACTTTCTTAAATCCATCTCTCTGTCCACTTTATGCTTCTACTGTAGTATGAGAACACCTCAAAATATATGTGGAAAGCAAAGAAAGCAAAGGACGGCAATGTAATGTGAGGCCATATAGGAGACTTGTGTTCAGTTCCCTGTTCTGCAACAGGTTTTGTAAATTCTGTGCCAGTACTCTAGCTACTGTATTAACCTTCCTCTTTGAGACAACTCTTTATTTCTTTGACTGGGTGCAGCTTAAAAGTTTTGCTTTTATTTGAAATATCTAAGAGTGGGCACCCATTTGAATTGAAATGGGAAAAGAAATACAAGTGTTCTCTCATAATTAATCTTTAAAGTGGTTCTCTATTTCCTGAGGCCAAAGGAAGTAGAAAAAAACATGACTTTCCTGACTAAAATTTGTTTCTCAAATTCTGTGCTTTTACAGATAAAAAGACCCTTTGGTTCTCTTGTCTCTACCACACAATGAAAAATTTCCTTAAGAAATCCTATGTGTTTTTTTCTACCAGCCCCACATTCTTTTCGCCTTACACACCCTGGATTTAATGTGCAAAGACAGAGAACGCTTATAAACCTTTCTTTGGAATAGTAAAAATAGCAGATCACTGAAAAGTGGGCAAGAAATATTTTCTTTATGCCAGAGCTATAGAAGAGGCAAACTGGTACCATCAGCATGAATGATATAGTTCCCACCCATATTTAGAGTTCTTGAAACACAAACCTTTTCACCATCCCCCTCTGTTTCAGAAAGCCAGTGTGCTCTGCAGTGGTTATGGGCCCTGGATCAAGTTTTTGCTCAGAGGCTTTTGCAGCTCTTCCAGCACAATTTGTGCCAGCGGAAATGCCGTGGTGGGATGAACACAGTGCTCCAGCCAGAGTCAGCACTTGAAGTTACAAGGACCGTAATCACTCTGGGCTTTCTCTGTCATCAAAATAGAGAGGAGAACGTCATGTGAAGGCAATTCTGATTTTTTCCATCTCCACTGAGTATAGAGGGAGTCTTCAGCCTGCATGAGATGGGATGAATCCAAACCTTGCCTCTTCTGTGAGTGCAAAAATTACTGCTGTTTCCATCAGCTAGCTGAGGAGTCCACAGCGTGGTAGGAAGGCTTTTTGTATCCCAAGTCTTGAAAATAAAAATCGTAGAATCACAGAATGGTTTGGGTTGGAAGAGACCGTTAAAGGTTATCTAGTCCAACTCTCCTGCAGTAAGCAGGAATATCTTCAACTAGATCAGGTTGCTCAAAAATAAACACTCATGTGTGTTTTTACTTATTTTCAAGATTTCAGGACAGGAATTTTGACCTTATTTTCAAAAAAAAAGAGGCTTATGTTGTGATGCACTCACTGTTTAAGTATGTCCATATGTCTTATGCTGATACATTTTGAACCTTTTTGCTGACTGGTCATATTTGGTGGAAGAGAGCAAAACTGCAAACATAACCGGGTTCTTTTAAGTTTAATGAAAATTATCAGTCAGATAAAAAGTTTGATCCTGCACATGCTCTCCAGTGTGGGAGAGGAAGTAGAGAATCGACCCGGAGAGGGCCCTATAGACACCTCAGGTATGGGAAGAGCTTCACCCACAGCTTGTGTCATGGGCAGCAGTGAGGGCCAGCCACGAAGTGCAGATACCTCAGAAATCAAGAGTGTTGGTGTTCATGCTCATGCAGTTTGAAGCAAAGGAAGACATATAATGTCTCTGTTCCTGTCCTTAGATATACACATAGACATCAGGGCTCCCAGGTTAGGTTTTTTAAGAAGATCAGGGTGTAACAAAATATCAAGCGAAGGTGAGTTGGAGAGGTCCAGTCCAAACATGAATTTCCCCGCTTCCTGTGAATGTCTGCTCATGTTGACTTTAAATCCACTGGAACAGTCTTAAGTACCACCACACTGACACAAGGTCCAGGCAAGACCCATATGTGGGTGAGCACTTGAGCTCTGTGTGTTCTGGCTAGCACAGGTGCAGCGATGTAGTTTCAGTTCATCGATGCATATCATCTGAAGAGAAAATCTGATGTATACCTTGCAGAATAACTGTAGCTGTCTTTCCTACTCTGTAAATTTTAACCTTCTTTCTGCAGAAATGTTTCTCAGAGCATACTTTCCTAAGGGTTATCCCTTTAAATTGACCAGGAAAAGCCTACAGAATCACTAAACTAGTCATTTTCTGCAGCAAGTTCTGGCACTTGCCATCAGCTAGAGTGAGTATTATTTTTCTCTCGTTATGTTTTCCCTAAGCTTTTCTCGATTTGTGTTCCCAGATGTAAAAATGCTGTCTATCTGAGGGAGCCAGACAAAACCCTGTTCTATGGCATGGGAAGAACTAAATGCTGGCTGAGTTTGATGCAGATGCTTTTAATCTGGTGTTTGGAAGAGCCCACAAACACAAGGAAAAAATGTCTCTCTAAGCTACATTAAAAATATATAATTGCTAAACAGTTGTGTGATATACAAGTTATGTGTCATGGGTGAAACTTTAAAATTTTAGAACTATTTAAAACTCTTGTAGATGTTCAAACCATAGGCTCAAGGATATTTAAAATTTGAGTTTTGCTTTTTGCACAAAGGGTGATTTTTTTTTTTTTAGATATAGAGTAGGAAGTGATCTCCTGGTTCACTAAGTCTATTCTGATTCTACTGGAGGCAAATACATCATAAAAATGTCTTTAGTAAATTTATCAAGTTCCACCATAACTCTATTTACACTTTGGGATTTTTCCAATGGAAACTTCTATTGATTAATTACTCTGGTAATTAGATTTTTTCTTCCCATTTCCAAGATGACTGTATTCAAGGCTGATGTGTACTTGATTCCCTCTGGAGTCAACAAAAGATCTTCAGCTTAAAGATCTTTTTCACTCCCTAGTTCAGATCCTACAGTTATAGGTGAAAAAAAAAAGTTATATTCCTGACAGTCTATTTTGCTGGCTTGAGCAAGAAAAATATTTTTCATTTGACAATATGGATTACTCTAGTAAATTTTCTTCATATCTATTCCCAGTTTAATCTGCTTTGAAATGTGTGGCTGGAATTGTACACACAATTCTCACAGTTTTGTGTGGTGCCTTTAATCCCACTTCATTTTTTTCTGGAAGTGTTGCATCCTGTAACAGTTTAGGAATGCATTCTCCTTTTCCACATTTGTAGCATAATGGTAGCATGTAGCTGTCTGTTGACTGTATACATAATTTATTCTGCCTCTCTTTCCTAAATCCATAATAATAATAAATATTAGTGGTGTTAATACCCAAATATGCCTTTCATTTAGTACTTTTGTATTCCAGTCCATCTCTGTTATTCAAGGTTCTCCTGTTCTCCTTGTACAATAGTCTTGTGCCACAGAGTGTGAACAGTGTCCCCCATCTCTGCATCATTAATTTCTCAGTTAAAATGTTCTGTCTTGAGGTTGATGATCGCCACCTCAATTTCTTTGTGTTTCTTAAATTTCTTGCAGTCTGTTGTTTTTTCCCCAAAGAACTATGAAGGTGTACAAAAATTGATTTTTCATTTCTGATTTTGTTCAGTTTAAATAATTTCAAGGTAACAAGATCCCCAATTACAGCTACTTCCTAAATGTTACCTATTGCACTGGAGAGTATTATAGCCCAATTGCACCTCCTTGTTGAACATACCTGTTTGAATTATTAGATGGAGAATATCTGTTCAGCTGGACAAGGAAGGAGGAAAGAGAAGGACTTTGGAGCACTGGTGCTTGTAGTCTCTGCATGCAGAATGTAACCTTTTGCTTTTACAAATGTGACCTGGCTCTTGTTCCAGGCCTTTATCCTGAGATTGTGGTGGGTACCTCTACTGGGAGTTATCAGAAGATATTCTTCATGAGTCCTGATCTAAAAATTAGGACTGCTTTGTGCTCCCATTATGCTGAGTGGGCACCACAACATCCACTTCCCATGAAGTTAGCTCTTTTTCTTTCCCTCTATAAATTCTGTTCTTGTCATGGCACAGCTGTGTGTAAACATATGATATGACTGATAATCATTTGATGGCTGTAGCACCTACCAACATGTTCCTCCTGTGTAAAGTACGTAAACATAACTTTGTTGCTCTATCATGATGGTGTGCCACCACTAACTTCTTGTAGATCCAGTTATCCCTCATCATATTTCTATGTGATGTTTGTTTGATTTCCTTCCCTTTCTCCCTCCCAGATTTTGCCCATTCCCAAGCATATTGCGTGTATATACATCGTCACTCCTTTGCTGCGGTTTTGTGATACCAGCCCGATTAGAGCCTGTGACTGCCATGTAGCTGTACAATGCCGAGCACTGGTGAAACCCCTGGTATGCTGCCAAAGCTTCTAGGTGTTACTGAGCTACAAAGGAAAGGAGATAACGATGGTGTAGGAGGGAAGAAAAATGTAGTGTGTGGACAAAACTTCCCTGTCTTTTATATTAGCCTGAATCTGTGTTAGGAGCAGGGAAATGTAGTGGGAACTTTTGATGTTCAGGTAGGAAAAAACCTGAAAAACAAAGAAATGGATGAGTTTGGGTTAGATGGAAAAGTGCTGAGTGGCTGCAAATATATATGGTGTTTAAATGAAGGTGCTCCTGATGAGCTCTCCACAGAATCAGTCGTATCGGGCGCATTAACCTCATTACCAGGGGGGATGTTGCAAACATACTGAGCCTCTTCTGAAAGCAGCTTCACTTAATAGATAAACCATGTAATTGAAGGAAAAGATTGTTTTTATCACAGACATAATCCAGCTTCCTGTTGCACTTGGCAACTTCCTTAAGATAAAAGATGTGATCTGAAGGGATGGGAATTGGGCTGTGTGTTTGGGGTAGGAATGAGAACACCCATCTCCCCCAGGGACCTGCAAACCCAAACCACACAAGGAGTGACAGTGTGGGACTGTCTCTCCTATTGACATGGGCTTGCAATTTACATGCATTTGATATCTCGGTTGTCTTGTGTGCTGCTCTACATGGAGATAATGTTCTTACACTTTTTTCTGCTGTGATTCAGTCATGTTTTTCTAATTCTGTACTGACTTTCATGCCTGCAACTCCACATGACATGGATGGCCAGTACCGCTATAAAACTGATAGCAATGAGATCAGGATCTAACTCCTGCAGACCTTTTCTGAGGTTAATATAGGTGTGAACCACAGTTTCTGGGAAGTCCTTGAAATAAAGTACACTGTGAGGTTTTTAACTCGGCTTCCCGCCTTTTTTTCAAAGAGTTTTGTGGCTGGCAGCCTCCTGTTAATCTTTTCTGTTTGAACTCCAGCAACATACAAGCCAACAAAAGCAATTAAAGCCTGCAGTAATGATCAACTCTGGGAAATGATCGGCATGGATGAAAGCAAATTTAAGGGGTAATTGCTTGGCAACGAGTTGCATAACTCGGAGTGTTAAGTACAGGAGGGGACTTTGAAACCCTGGTAATTAAATCAGAAAACCTGTTTGTATAATGCATATTGTACTTTTAGCTCGATTGAACTGAAAAAAAAAATACTCTTTTAAAAGAATCCAGTATTTTGTTTTCAGGAGATTTTATCTATCTGAGATATTGCTACAACTTTATTGCCAAAATATGTGGGTACATCACAATCTTTGATGTATTCAGCCTTAGACAGGGAAGTGCTGCTCTCCTTGCTTTGCTGGTGAGGGAAGGAGGAGAAGGCACAAAGAGGCTTGGCCTCACACCCAAATGGGCATAGGAAGTCTATGAAAAGCTGTGATTTGACCCAGGTGTCAAGTCCTGAAGATCCAACTTCTGAATCTCAGTTTTATTTACATCTCTGAACTTCCTACACCTTTGCTTCTGGTTAGTATGGGTGAAAAATTGCGGTCACCGTTCAACGGCACAGTGATTTATTGCCCTCTTATGCATTGCTTAGTGTGCACTGTGAGGGAGTTGTTCACACGGGCCGCTAACATCATGCTGATAAAGAAAGGCACAGCCTGTGCCTTGAGAAGGGAGACAAAGTTCATATTCAAACCAAAAGTAAGAGGCGTTGCAAAAGTGAGGAGGTTAATCCCTGAACAGATAGCTCAGCACCCTGTTTGTTCCCAGTTCAGTCTCTCTGTGGTCTTTGGGGCTTGTTCATGGGCAGATCTAGGTGGAGTGACCATTGCTTCTGTAACCTGCAGCTGCCCTTTTGCTGGGGGTAGCTGGACATGCCCTACACCTCTTTGTCTGTCTGTTATATAGATTAGGGAAACAGGAAGGTTTCTGGCCAATCATCTGTATGATGTACAAATGGCATCACAAGGGTAGTTTGTTTTGTTTGTTTGTTTGTTTGTTTGTTTGTTTTTGTTTTCTTCAGCTGTCTTATGCCTAAACCATAGGATAGAGGCAAATAATTCAATCTTTTCAACGTATTCATACTCTGCCATTGTGTGGTTCGTATACGCTGGGTCATTGGGTATTTGCAAGTAAATTCTTCCTGTGCTCTTCTGGTTCATTTTGAGATTTATGAGCAGGTAGGTTGGTAATGGACAAGATGGTGAGTTAGTAAGTGTCATGTACCCCTACAACTCATTCTTAATAAAGAATTTCCAGGCATGTGAATCTTATTTAGGTACTGTACCCAATGCAACCTCTGAAGTGGATAGTGTTAGAGATTTGTACATGCTGGCTCTTGAATGGTTGCACATGGATTAGGAGGGTCTCAGCTGAGGATTTCAATACAGGTTTCCAGTGGGGGAAAGATTCAGATTAAATGTAGGTGTGAAAGTGAACTTTATTATGTATGGACCACAGTGAAGGTCCTCTGGTGTTGGAGAGCTGAGAACACCTTGAAGATTAGGATGAGGTACATCTTTTTCAGATCTCTGCATCATGAACTTTTATTACAGCCAAGGGAGATCTAGTCAAAGCAGTTAATAGAACTGGTAAGATACAATTAAGAATGTAGGAAACTAATGAGATTAATTGTGTCACCATCTTCATTAATTTGTTTGTCTAATTCTCTGCTGACTATAACGACATCTTCAGGTGACCTGCCCACATACAGACACATACTTCGGTAGATACTCATCAGGTTAAGTGAATTCCACCTCCAGAGTACTTTCTTTTGTCTATGGATTTTAAAAATGTTTTTGTCTGTTTGGTACATTTTTGTCTGCTTTATCACCCCAAATGTCTGGGGTGATAATTAGAAATTTGTTGTTTTGGTTACTCAGTGAATAACACAATTTGTGTTGCTTTGTTTTGTTTTGTTTCATTTTGTTTTTTTTAAAAAAAAACCCTAAAGTTTTCCAAGCACTGTGTTCAGCTCCCCCAGGAGAAGCAAACTACAGTCTACTCATTTCCATAATCACAAAATTAATAGCTTGTTTGATGTTTTATGTATCCCTACAGTTTTCCACAGCTGATAATGTATTAAACCCAAGGAATAATGGTGGTATGCATGGGGGGAAGACTCCAGTATGTATTAGTTAGAAACATTTTTAAGATTCAAGATACAGTAATCTCTTTAATGATATTACAAATGAATCTCTACAATATGAAACTAATTCCTGAGTGGTGTTTGGGTGGCAGTTTGCATCCCTCTATGATTTCTTAATCTGTAACTCCAAAATTGAATTTTTAATTGTCCTGGATGAGCTGTTATGAAGGTTGTGATTGAGCCACCCACCCCCAAAGCTGAACAGGATTCTTGTGATAGCAGGAGCAGCAATTGTTTCTCGAAGTTGTTATGGGTTGGAGTTTCACTGGTTGCATGCCAGAAGCAGGCTGTGTGCTGGGGAACAGCTAAAAGGATGATACATTTTCGCATGGGGGAGTTTAAAGAGTGGAGAGAAAGAGAGATCAGACAAAAAAAGAAACCTGATCTTTGCTCAGGGCATGTGCAGATGAGAATTTTTCTTCCAAAACTAACTGATTGCCAGATCATTTAAGTTAATTCATATATTAGATAAAGGCAACACAGACACTCCTATAACATTTATTCCAGGACTGAGGGGGGTCTATGTTACCCTGTGGGAAGGGCAGCTCTAGCTCATTTTACTCTACTGATGCTCTGTTGAAGTTAATATAGGAGGTAAATCTTCAGTTAGATGATACTTTACAAAGCATTTGTGGGATGTGCTATCCCTCAGGATATATTTTGCAGAGGACACATCAGCTACAGTACAATTTCATATTACACATTATCAATGCAATCATGTTCTCCTACAAAGAGCAGTCTTGCTCCTTGTCCCTCCAACTGTACATTACCTTTCTGCCCACCTTGTGTCTGAGGTCAGGTGCTTGTGGCTCCTATTTTTCATCTGATCAGCAAGCCAAGATGTCTCACCTTGCAGCCTCAGGTCCTCTAGATCTGCTGCAGAAGGATGGTGGGAACACATTGTCACTGTGGGAAGGGAGAGGTGGCAGCCTGTGGTCAGAGAAGATTTAGTCTGATGTGCAACGCTGGCCTCAGAGGTTCAGCTCCATGTCTGTGCCTCAACCAGGGGCTGAAGGCAGTGATTTGCGAGGGCCTTGCAAAAGCAAATCCCCTTCTCATGGTGGAAGGAAAAACCTGTGAAACCCAGCCCTACCTACCTCATTTGGAAGAAGAAAGGAGGGAGAAGGAAAGGTAATGAGTGATAGGTGCAGACCCAAGCTTTGAAGGGGCTCAGCTTTGGTCTCAAATGCAAAACAACGAAGGTCCTTTGTGTAGGAGAAGGGTGAGTCAGTGAGACCCAGACACACATGGGCGGAAAGCCTGTGATAGGAATTTGTGATTTTGAGGTGCTGAATCCCTACAAGAAACCACTGACTTCTGGGAAGATAAGATTGCTCAGCAAATTCTGGCCCAAGGGAAATTTCATAGAAGCACCATGGGCAAAGCAGCACAAAAATCCAAAGGCAGATGGTGCTTACTGCTTTGTAGTGAAGCCAAATAGGAAAGAGGGGGAGAAATTGAGAAGGAATAAGTAACTTTATCTCAAGTCTTTCATCCAAACAGCTCTTTAAAATATATAGTTTAGATTTTTTTTTTTTCAATGTATTTCCTTTGGCTTTATTTGCTACTTTAAAGTTTTTTTCCCCATCTCACTTTCATTCTAGTACTTTATTTGCTAGTAGAAAAGAGGGAGAGACATTTCAGTCCAGGATTATTTTTCTTAGTTTAGGTCGAATGGGCTAATTTTATCCCTGAGATTATTACAGTAACTTTTTCAAACCTTATCTAGGAATATTTTTCCTCTGAACATGTATATATGTCAGACATAGGTGATTGTTTTTGCACACTAGTAAAAGTTTCCTACTAGTGTATCCCCCACACTGTTAACATTCTTTATTTTCTTGAGTCAATTGACTGGTTTATAAAATTTCTAAAGATTGTAATTAAGCATATAAAAATGACAAATACTTTAAACTCCATCTCACTGGAAAGCTTGGCAGCTTTTCTTTCCTTGCTGTCATTAAGCAGCCAGTGAGTTACAAAGCCAAAATTACACCTCAGCCTCTCACTTCAGCAATTAAAGTGAGTGAAATTATCCATGTAAGATTAGAACCTCATATCTTAAGATAAATACAAATATTCTCTGCTGTCTTATCTTGCTTCAATATTTTAGTTAACATTTGGCCAGTACTTTTATGTTTTCTGGGGAAGTTTATTTATATCAATATTTTGATATTTTAATGAATATCAGAATGGCTTTATGTAGACTTCTACTGCACAACCAAAGATATAGCATAAGGAATGAGAAATAGAGATGATAGCAACTTTTTCTGTTTGAAAATTTTGGTGAGATAAAGAGTGCAAAATTTCTGTTGAAATATTGTCTTCACTGAAAGTCTCCCTCTATTCCCCTCTCAAGACCAAACCAAACCAAACCAAACCAAACCAAACCAAACCAAACCAAACCAAACCAAACCAAATGAATAATTTATTTTACGGTTTTATGTTTTTTTTAAAAATCAACATCTATTAAGGAAATTGGACACTGAAAATAATTATTTTAAAATTCAGTTTTGCACTCAATATTGTTTCCAAGGGTATTGTTTGACTTCTTCTTCCAAAGCAGTTTAGCTTCATCACAGTATAACTACTTCTAGGCTGAATGTAATTCCATTGCATCTAGAAATGGCCACATTTTTTCCTCCATTTCAGATAACAGCATCAAAAATGATCTGGTGATATCAATTTTTGTTTGGTGAGTAGCCATAAGTAATTTCAAAAATACCATTGGATTAACCAGATAAAATTTATACTTCCACTTCTTCACTTGTGTGAGTATGAGCAATAACAGGTCATAACTTCTTGCCTTAACTTGGTCAAATGAAATGCAGCCAAAGCAAGGGAGACACAGAAATTCAGATAATCAGCTTTCTTTTCCAGTGGCTTGTGTAACATGAACTGGTGACTTTAATGGTGTTGCTGAGACATCACAGAACTGGTAAGTTTTAATCAACTTAAAAGTAAATTAAAAGAAGATTCCCCCCCTTGCTGACTTAGCAATAAGAGGCATTTTAATGTCATTTAAATAATCCTTGGATAGCCTGCCAGTAATGTGGATGTGGAATTCTGTATTTATGGAGTGTAGTATGTAGCCATTTATTGAAGTCTGGGAAGAGTTTGAACCACTGGCACAGGTCATGTCAGAATTTCCCAACTACAACAAAATAATGATGCAAATATCTGAAAGTGGTCATCAGTAAATCCAAAATAGCATCAGAGCTGTGATCTGAACTTTTCAATTTTTCTTTGTTTCTCAGAGGAATGGCCACAACATTAAAGTTAGTGGGGTTGTCCCAGTGGTGAATTTGCCACACAGAGCACCATAACTAAATGAGTTGTCATTTGCTAGCCCAACTTATGTCTCAGTTTTAGGAAGACAGGCACAAGAATGTGCATTCACTCCCCTTTTTCTCAATTTTAATTACAGAGGTAAATTTTAAAGAGCTGTTAAAAATCCATTGTTTTCATACTGCACACTGTAATTTATAATCAGTATGAAATTAAAAAAACCTCTTCTCTTCTCCTCAGGTTGATGCAAAGCTATCCCTTGCAATTCAGAGAGATATGATTAGTTTATTTATTTACAGATGTACAACTGGTTAATTGAGATTTATCTTATCTCCATTTTAATAACAGCTGTGGTTCTGCAGTCTGTGTTTATGATTAAGTGTGACCATTCAGCAATCCTAAAATCAGAGAACAATTGGAATGGATGTCTTTGGGCTGGGCTGCTGATTTGAAATATCTTGAAAATGAGTTGCAATATAATTACCTTCAAAAGCTTTGCCTTGGCATATACTTGTTCAGTGTTATAAAGAGAGTGCTAAAATCTATCTAATTGGAGACAGAGCTCACATTTTCTAGAAAAAGGTTTCCTGCCAAGTTAGAATTCTTATAATTTTCTTTTCCAGGAAAATGCTAATTTTGATTATGTTTTCTATTTTAAATACAGAAGATACAAGGAAAAGCATTTATTTTAAAATTAACAAAATAGCAAAATTTAAAAGTGAATATTCACATTTCAGATTGCAACACTGGCATTTAACGTCCAGAAATCCAAAATAAGATGTTGAAGAGTTGGGCTTGGAAAATCCCCTTCCTTCTTGCAAGACTAGTCTTGTGCTATTAATTATGGAGAAATAGATTAATCTGTTAGCACATTGTTAATCACCTGGAATAGTACATCAAAGAACAATTCCCTATTGCTACCTGTCATTGTAGTGAGTTTGAGACCTTTTTGTGTTTTTACAGCCCTATTCTCCAAGTATTTTCCAAAAGCATGAAGACATCCAGAGAGGAAGTCAATGCATGAAGTTTTCCTTTGCAATACCAGATTGTCCTATCTGCAGTACTCCCTGGACAGTAGGACTTGGACACTAAAAGAATCAAAAGAGCAAGGATCCTGAGCAAACTCTCTCAGAATGACTAGAAATGCCCTACTAATACTGAAAAAGCTGGTTGGAAGAAACTAAGACTCATTTTGGAGTTTTAGAAAGCAGACATTTTTTATTCTGGTGTCGGATGTACTGGGGATCATTCCACCTATCGTGCATACCAACTTGTCCCCCTACAAAAGCTTTGTACTGTCACTACATGCATATTTATTTTCCAAGAAATGATTAACATATTCATCACATTTCCAAGAACTCATTAATATATTTAAATGTCCTTCTCGCATGTGTACTGGTTGTCTTCGGGGTTGTCTGATGACCATAGAAGCTTTTGCCACTGTGCCCTTTAGTTGAATTTTTCTTCTGTGCATACTTAGTCCATCTCTTGGCCTGTTTATAACACTTCTGTCCCCACAGAAATGGTTTATATCACTACCTTATCAAAGATTTAATGCCCCAAGTGTTCTGTTATCTGTTTTAGACTATAAACTTGACTAGGCCTAGCTAGTATGTAACTAACTTTCAACATCACATTGTTTAAGCGGAAGGGTATGTTCTTTCAGTATCACTACCACATTAGATGATATTGGGTTAAGGTTTGGTCTCAGGTGACTTGCACTTTCTGTGAATGAAGGGTGTGACTCCCCTCATCTTGGTTGTACAGCCTCATTCCTCCCTCTTGCTGAGTTTGATCCTTGAGTTGCATTCCTGTGAGCTCTTCCAGCTCACTAAGCCTGCAGAAACGACTATCTGATCTCTGTCTTCCAGCCTACAGAGTAATTTGTGCTGGGTTAATGAAATGAATTGGTGAAAAAGAGTGGTTCAAAGGACATTAGAGCCAGCATGAGACAAGAGTAAGGGAGCAGATGAGTGGCATGGGGAGGAGAAGGAAGATGGGGAGAACCAGCGTCAACATCAAGGTGTTGACGAGTTGTTAGGTCAACTCACCCAATCTCATGGGAGTGCACTCTAAAACCTGCTTTTTTAACATTTTCCCTCAAGTCTTTTCCATGTTCTTTTGCACTACTGATATCAGGGTATAGAACATTTCTTCTGTATGGTCCTTGGCAGTGTCATAAACACATGTACTAACATCACTAGAAAAAAGCCATCAAGAAATGTCATGCATAGTTTTAATGGTAAAGCACTAAAATGCCAGAAGATAAAACTGAGATCTTACAAGAATTGAAAAGAATAGTAGAGTTAAAAGAAATTGTCACTGTCTAGGCATGTCACATTGTATTTTAAAACCTGAAAAATCATCTGACAACAGCTAGGACTTCAGCAGCTCATATCTTACCTGCACTGGAGGAGAGACGGTTTGTTAAATTGTGTTAAGGAGAAGCTGTCATTAATGAACTCTTCTGAATCATCCTGGGCAGCTGAGAAGATAATGGCCTCACATGGGAGATGGAACAGTGGAGTGAGTGCTGGCTGTTGAAATTCACAACTTAATCTGTCTTTGTATTTGGTTAAATTGAAATGGTAGGTTGCAGACTGTGGTGTCTGCTGAGGGAATTCCTATGTGGTTCTGCGTCTTTGTTGGAGATGATATTTGTTGCTGGCAGACAAGGTGGGTGGTTGAGACAATCATCTCCAGAGCTGGTAAGGCAGGATTTGGAACCACTTGTCTGCTGAAGACCTAAACCAAAAGATGACCCTCTAGACAATCAGTTAGGTGGCTTTCAAAGATTTATTTACCATTTTGATGGGAAAAAACCCCAAAACCATAGGGTGGGAGGTTAAGATAACTTGCATGAAAGCCATAAACATGTTTTTCTTCAGTAGACTTTGACTTAATTGATTGAAAGTGTCTACTCAATATTTTTTCTATAAAAAATGCATGCACACCCCCAACAGAATATGCATAAAATGCTTTAGATAAGAAGCTTGCAACAGGTCAAGGCATGGTGGTGTAGGAGGTCATAATTCAACCAAAGATGGTTTTAAAGTAGGCTATTTACATTTTCCACTATGGTCTATGAACCACCATCTGGTTATTTGCTGCATTTCAGCTGAGGGTCAGTGACTTCTATAACTGCATTGACTGATTGACCATATGTTTAGATATAACTGATCTTAAGATTAAATGGTTCTAAATGTTAGGTAAACATGTGGAAATGTCTTGTGTGGACACTTTAAAATTAATTTACCCTCTATTTGGATTTGAAGTACATTTTAGGGCATTGGTATGAAATAAACTGCTTCAACTAAAAAGGTTTAAAATAACATCTTTAGTTAAATCAGTGCAGGTTCAAGTTTAAACCAGGTTTTACATTAAAGACATAGCAGCAATGTATTGTAGTCACAGAAAAAAATATTATGGCGATTGTTTTATCATTCATCTTTAGAGTAAACCTACTCTTACAGTGATAAATGCAACAAATAACCCTTTATCCCATATAGTTCCTCCACTATAAAAAAGAAGCAAGCATATTTAGTGTTTCACTGGCAATAACTCAAATGTTGCTTAAGACATAAGTCAGTGCCATTTGACACAATTGATAGTTTCCACTTGAGTAAAATTCATAAATGTTACCAGCATGAGATCTGAACGGATTTTTAATCTCTGGAGTCATTGGCAGGGCAGACCAGGGAAAACTGGGTTATTTTGATAGACTTATATTTGGCCGATGAATAAGAAGGACCTTTTTGAATTCCCTGCCTGAGAGCAAGCCTGATATTTATCCATCTATCATTGTCTGTTTTTCCTGTGCATTCCTATTTTATTAAATTGTGAGTTGCTCTGTGTTTTTTTAAAAGGGTTTGTGTGTATGTGTGAGTAGCCACACTTAATATTGTAGCTTTCTTCCTTCTCAGATGGAGATTGTAATTGGTTATTGATGGTCTATTTGTATGCTAATGTTGCTCAATAAAAAAAGGTAAAGCGTAATTAACGCTCTTGCTTCACCAAAAAAGAAAGGGAAAAAGGAAAGCTTGGAAAGGTCAATGGATTTCATATAATAAATTACTAAATAATGGAAGACATAGGATTCTACATCCTAGAATGTAATGCTTTCACTATTTATTAGCTATTATTTATTGCAAATGCTGACTATACTTACTTTTTGGTAACTGTTTTCTACATACAATGCATTTAGACATAATGACCCAGTGCTTGGTGGTGTAATGTACTGCAGCCTGCCAAATTTCAGATGTAGTGGCTTTCAAGAGAACAGCATCTCTATTTATTCTCCTATATTTCATTCACCCACAATTCAGTAAATCTACAGTCGAGGCTGGCCAGCTCTTGGTGTGGAAGCAGGAGCCAGAAAACCTCGTGTCAATCTCACAAACGCTTACTCACAGAGTGGTAAACTGCAGCCCCCAAGGCAACACATGCAACACATTTACTGCTGGAGTCAATAAGTGTTGGCAGAACCGGCCCTCTGTATACTTATACAGCAAGGAAAATTTAGAGCCCAAACCCTTGGTCATACCAGTGATATAGTTGTCTTTGGTGGATTTTTGGGCCGTGCTGTTGGATAGCATGGGAGAGAAATATTTGGGTATATGGGCAAGTGTGGAGTTGAAGCTAGTCGAACAAGTCACCGTGTCTGGTTTTTATGCTGCCTCAGCTGTGAGATGAAATAAATTGAGCTGCCTTACCAGAAGTGAATTAATGTGTATAGCCTTGTGACTGGGGTTGTGTGGACCAAGTGTGATGTATAGGTGGTTATTTCTGCTTGGGCAGGAGGGCAGTCACAGTTAACTTGCTAAACAGCCACAACATGATTACATTCAGTCATATGACTGAACCTTCAAATACTATTTGAGTTTTAATGTTAAAATGACACTAAACTTCTAGTTGGAAGATAAAAAAATCCGGATTATGATCAGAATGGTTACACAAAACTTTTAAACTCAGTGATCTGTAATGGGGGCAACAATGCTAGAACACCGCCATCCATGGCTCCCTATTATCATAAAACACATTTTCAGAATTAACATTCACAAGTTATTGAATCTTAAGACTGCTTCTTCAAGACAATTTCTTTCTATTTTATTTGCAGATGACAGACAAAGGAAACAGAGCCTTCCTGGCTGTGTAATTTTGCCTTTTTGCACATATTACAAATTACAGTTCTTGCATCTACTATTCTTCATGTTGCTTGTGTAAAGTAGTTGTTGCGTTTTCATGGCCTAGTTGTACAATTTAAAACCAAATAAACGACTGTTCCAGGAAAAATATTTCCCTCCCTAAGAAAAATAAGGATAACAAAAAAATTAGAACATATGTTCATATACTCGAAACTAGAAAATCTAAACTCTGTATACTAAAAAGAAAAACCCAAAAGTTAAAGATTCTTTTAAATTTATTTTCCCTTTTTACTAGACCTCGGTCACAGAAATCATACTGTGCTATGCTTAAGAGTCATTGCTGGGTGATAACTACATGTGGAAATTCAATTTATATGCCACATTCTCTGTAGCGTTAATCAAAATATTTCTTTTGTAGTTAATGGAGCTATTTAGCAAGCACAGGTGAGGACTTGTTCTACACCATATCATGTGACCTTTGTTTCAGTGAAAATATATGTGATAAATTTTTTATGTTACTGTACATAATTATCCTCGGTGGCACTTCATACTCTTCTTGCCATTCTATAATGAAAGCTAAATGATGAAGTTTAGGATTTTAGTCTAGGCGTAAGGAACAGTTTATGTAGAGACAAGGAACACTTGCATGAAATAATTGACTTTGTTTATATCCCTCTGCAATTTATCTGCAACAACAATGTTGAAAGGTGACATTTATCTTACAAGTTTCTCATTCATTCATTTCTGTACTCTGATCTCATCGTTCATGCAGCTCAAGTGCATGATACATGTAGATGAATATTTATTATAGATGATGAAGTGCCCTTTTGTCAGTCTAATACTTCACTATAAAAATAAACATATTGTACACGAGGCTGTCTGATTTGAGTGTTGGCATAGATAGTACCTCACTCTTATCTAGTGCTTTTCATCAGCAGATCTCAACACAGTTTGCTGAAGAGGGCATTACCATTATCCTTCCTTGGTAATTCCACACCCTTTACTGGATTGTGCGGGGCTGGAAGATTCCGGGACCTCAAAAGTCATTCTCGTGATGCCTGGAGTATTCTTATTCAAAACTGTGTTTTAAATTATTGGAAACACTCTGGTCCTATAAAGACTGAAGAAGGTCTGTGTTTTGATATTCCCAGGGATAAATACAAGTTTCTACTGGGATTTTTTTTTTTTTTTTTTTTTTTTAAATAAGTATTGTAATCCCAACAGTCTAAACTACATTTCTCTTCAGAACATTCGTGCAATCTGCTTTTTTATTTGAAGTCACGTCTGGGATGTCATCGGAGACAATTTGTTAAGTTTAGTCTTTATTTTAACTCTGCTGTAACTCATGACTGGAAAAGAAGGCCAAGACTCCCAAACTCATACCACATCCATGACAATGAAAGGTTATAGAATGGCAAAATATTACTAGAAATAAAAGAATTAAAAATGCAGCCAACCTTCACTCTAAAGGAGAGGAGAAAATAGAAATTTAGTTTTAAAGTTGCATGTTTGTGTCTAGCTAGCTACAAAAGATTGCTGAGAGATTTATCTGTGATTTATGCTCCTTTGTCTTTGTTGTGTACTGAGGACTACACCTTACCTGGGACATCTACTCTGTGAATAGTATATTGCAAAAATATAACCTGTAAATGGGAAACTGGTGCTCAGAAAGCCTGAGAATCAACCCATCTATTCAAATCTCTAATGTGAGGTACCTGGCTTTAAAATACAGTGCTACTAATGCTAAGCCTTCTTTTTCTAAAACAAATCATTACAGAAAGTGGATGGTGAGTTGCTTGTCAATCACCCCACCGTCTGACATGAGGGGCCTTTTCTGACATCAGGAAATGGGATGTGTGGGCAAGAAAGGAAGGGAAGTAAAATGCTGGTTGGGACTTATGGGATATAGGTGTCCTTACTTGCTGGTGTTGGCTGCTGAGAAGGTTGTGGAGGTTGTGAGGTTACCCTCACAGAGTCAACTTGGCAAAACAGGTGAGGATCTCCATGGGAGGGTAAAGCCAGGTCCAGGAAACTGTACTGCAGCAGTTGTGTGTGTTGGTGAAAGAGAAAAGAACCATATTCAAAGCCTTTGGATGTGTTTTGGCTTTTAGACAAAGGAGGATGAGCAATGAAGACTTCACCAATACCTTATTTAAAATCTAAGCTGTTGACTCTCAAGCATGTCCGTGATGCATTACAAATCTTAAAATAAAATAAAATAAAATAAAATAAAATAAAATAAAATAAAATAAAATAAAATAAAATAAAATAAAATAAAATAAAATAAAAAGGCTAGTTTGGTTCTGACAGATGCAGTCTGGCTGCATACTACTGTGGTAAGTTTCTGTTCATTCTTGTAATCTTAATGGCATGGCTGCCACAAGTCATGGATCACTCGGCTGAGGAAATTGTAGAGAAAAGGAAGAATTACAAATAATTCATCTTTGTTTGAGCTGGATCAAATAATATTTCAGTATGAAATACTGCACACTATATCTTTAATTTTCTCCCTTTAAACCTCTCTGAATTTTCAGTAGAGATGTTACTTTTTCTCAAGTAGCTGAACTTTCTGATCCCCAGGAATTGCAGCATGATTAGATGATGCTGTTCCCTGTCCCCCTTTGCCTAGAGGACAGAGTTAACCTTTCGGTTTGTCCATGTCTGAGTTTTAATAAAAACACTGGGTAAGTTAATGTGTTTGAATAGATTTTCTCCATTGAGCACTAAGGAGCCTGTATTAGTGGTGTGCATGAAATGTCAGACTGGACAGGAACCTCTCTTGAGCTCCAGGATTAACATAGACATGTACTTCTCAGCTCAGCAGCTCCTCAAGCTTAAAAAGCCCTGTCCCCTCCTACACTTCAATTTCTGCAGCACTGTTTACAGTGACATAAAAAATCATGCCCTGTTGGCCCCATTACATCTGGTATGAAATCAAATTATAATATTTTCATAATTCATGGCCAATTTAGCTCAAAAAAAATGAACCTAAACCAACACAATGAAATGAAAAATGCTACTAATTTAAGTGATTGTATTAGTGCAGATTACAGCCTTTAGGTGCTAACCTATTTGTTTTTACAGTGGACTCGTGTATTTAGTGGTAGCTGGAAGACTCACATCTAAGGACAGCTGACACATCAACATTTAATTATGTAATAAATTATGTATAGTATATCTCTGAGCATGGATTTTTTTTTTTTTTCCCCAATTCTGTCCTACTCATAGTCAAGTGACTTGATTTGAAAAAATGAAAAATTTCTGTAATTTCGATTTGGGTTATCACTACTGCTAGCACTTTCTGGTTGAAGTGTCAGCTTTTTGGGATTGGATTTTGTCTCTTGACTATGCCAAACACAATGAGGTCCTCGACCTGGAAAGGGAGACCTCTGGGAAGCTGCCCTAATACAAATAATTGTTAGTAATAATGACATTCCAGGGAGCAGAATGTGCTGTGAGGTCCTGTTTTACCAAGGACCCCTACAAGAGGGGTCTGGGCAGGCTTGTGCAGCGAGGCGGGTGGCACTGTGGCATGTCCCATCATAGCCTGCCTGCTCAGAGAGACGCTGTCTCCTGTGCGTGGTATTTTTTCCTCACATGGTCAGTTTTCTGAAGAGGTAGGAATGGATGGGCGAGCGTCCTTTTCTGTTTCTCTTGCCTGTATTTCTTTTTAATTCCGGTGCTTGTCAACTGAAAAGATGGAGCTTATTTGCAGATGTATATATTTTTTCTTTAAGTTCCTTTATCTTTCTGTCAGTTTTGACACCACTAAAAATTACATCTCAGAGAGCTCATATACATGCCCCTCACTTAAGCTCTGTCCTGAAACGCAGTGATCTGCCTCCTGTTCTCCTTCTTCCAGAGATGAAAATAGTGGTTTCAAAGGCTGAGGCCTTAACTGATACTATTAAGCAAACTTTCCTCAATGACAGCAAGGAAACTGAATCTAACACAGATACAAACAGTGCTCTCCGTTGTACATGGAAAAATTACGCAATGACTATCACTGCCATATGTTTACATTTCCCATGATTTCCAGAGTTTTGTCTCATATGATGCTGTATTATGCTATCATTTATATATTTTTTTTTTACATTGGGGTCTATACAGCATGTTCTAGAAAAGAAAAAAAAAAAAGAGAGATGAAAAAAGCAGAAGTTGCTTTTCTAATCTTTGTAACCATAAGATGCCCAGAAAAATCTGCCACTTCCTTCAAGACAAAGTACTGTAAAAGGGGTCAGAGAAGGTCCTTTCTGATGTCCAGTTGTAATGTATAGCTCCCAAACTCTCCAAGTTGGTATCTCATTTGAAAGCTTAGCCATATTTGAAATCAGAGTGTTATTTGGTCAGACTTGCTGAGGAACACTACCATGGCATGATATAGTTTCCAAGCCCATCAGAGGGGGAAGATGGCTGAAAGAACCATGGCTTGAACATCAGGCTGTGATATGGACAAAAATGCAAGAGTTTAAGCTGTGGTCACTCTTCTGATTTCAGACACAAACATATCCAACCCTGCACAGGTGTATGTGATGAAATGAGGTATTTGGAGGGCTTCAGGCACTTGTATCATCTGCTGTCCCCTGCTTCTCTGCTGCAGCACTAAGAGTTTTGGTGTTCATACAAGAGTGCTGCAACTTATCTCTAGGTCTCTCTTCTCTTGTGACAGCTGTGGAGTTTTACTCTTCGTTTTCTATCCCCAGAAAGCCATAAAAGGTGGGTGTGGAGAAATCAATCTTCTGTAGCAAAGCTGGCCTCCATCTGTTCCTGCACTCAGCTAGCACAAGGGGTAATTCCACCAACATCGATAATGTTTTGTCTAGATTTCAGCAGAACAGTACAAGGAATAAGCACTGCTCACTGAATGTGTTAGTAAAGATTTATCATGTTTGTCTTCAAGGCATCAGGCAGCAGAGAGACTTGAGAAGAGAAAATGAGAGAAAGCATGTGTTCCTTGACCAGCTTCTGCAAAAGCATGGAAACAATGAGGGTGCTGGGCAAGACTGTGCCTTCATGGGCCTGGGGGTCAGGAGATGTGGTTCTCCTTCCAGGTGTCAAAGTGATCCTGGCTGCCTCCTCATCTCTAATCTCTTGCCTATCTAGATGGTCAGTCTCCTGTTGTCTAACATTTGTGTGTACGGGACAGAGCAGAGATAGCTCAGAACATGGTGGGGAAGTACAATCATAATGAAGATTTGAAGCGCAGAAGTGCTGAAGTAAGCCAGTTTTGAAAAATATATGATAATTTTTACTCTGGAAATTTCTGAGATAAAAATCTCCAGGCTGCATGGCTACTCTGGGAAGGTATCCCCATACACTTACCTTGTTCTTCACCCTTTTTCTTTCTGCCTGTTCTTAGCCCCTGCCAGGAACAGGATCCAGGACTAGATGGACTTTGGTCTGGCCTAGTGTGGCTGCTCTTATGTTCTTGCATTTTGTTATGCTACCTCCCTCTATTTTCAAAATGTATTGGAGAGGAGGAGGTACTTTAAAGTCCAGTCACTCTTCATAGGGCACAGAATGAGACCCAGGGGAGGGTCAGAGGTTTAACAAGTAGAGATTGGCTTAACACAGACAATGAAGTCAGCAATATTCCTTACAAGATTGACTTATTAGCTGCATAAACCTTATTATCTTTCAACTAAATGGCTTTATATCTAATTTACTATCTGATAAAGGGATAGTCTGAAAACCAACTCTTTTGTAGTTATTCAGTGTGCTGCTTATGATTCCCTGCTTTTATTTATACTGTAGTTTATCATTCAAGCTGGTTGTTTGTCACAGACAAAAGTGGGAAGATCATGTTCTTGCCTCAGCTTTGCTGTAGTTTAAAAAGAAAGTAGGTGATGACATATTCTTCATTACTGAGTTGATTGAGAAGAAGGGCAATTAGACAACACATACACTGAATAAGGGAAGCCTTATTGAGAAGGGCAACTAGACAACACATGCACTGAATGAGTGAAGCCTTATGGAAATGGGCCCTATCCTGAGTTAGTGTGATGTCATCTTGACAGTGTAATTGAGATTCTTGGGTGTAAAAGAAAAAAGTCTGTTCCGCAGAGAGAAACTTTTTTTTCTGACATTACAGGCCCTTTTCTGAGCTCAGCTCAGGGTCTATATCCTCGCTTTTGAGTATGGATCAAGTTCCACACTCAGGTCTGAAGCCCATATAGTGCAGAGACTGAGAACTTTGCCTTCAGGGGGAGTAGCTGGGGTGGCTCAGCTGAGGTACCACCATGCACTGCAGAGTGCTGCCTGTGATATCAGGCAGTTGGGGTCAAATGAGGAAGTTGGATGAATTTCTTTCATCAACTGCCCTATGCATGCAGCCAATCATTTTGGGTTTTGTAGGCAACTAATTACTGATGTCCTTTAGCTGGCAATAGTAATGGAGAATGTAGGTCAAGGAAGACACTGTACATCATTAGCTTGGTCACTAGTCCACACTCCCCTGCTTGATGTTCCTGTCTGAAAAGATCAGGTTTCCTCATGCCCCCTATCTTACTCACTTGGGGCACTCACAGAGAAGTGCACAGGAGTCACTGCATATTCCAGAGTCACTTATCCTGCTGCCTGCTACCAGATATCTGTGTACTTTCCCACCTTAGTGAGAGTCAGCAGAAGTAAACAAGTTCTCACGTCCTCCTGTTTTTCTGCAAGGCTTAGCATTTTGACTTAAAGCAGTTCCCCAAGGATGCTATGTTTTGCATGAAAACAAGTGCATTTTTGCAGTGGTTTTACTCTCAGAGCAGGAAATTCAATCAGAAGGGAGATGAAGAGAGTTGGATGTTTGTTATTTCATAGAATCATAGAGTCATAGTATGTTGTGAGTCATAAGGGACCCACAAGGATCATTGAGTCCAACTCCTGCCCTAGCACAGGACAATCCCAAGATTCAGACCATGTGTCTGAGGGCCTTGGCCAAATGCTTCTTGAATATTGTCAGGCTTGGTGCCATGACCACCTCCCTGGGGAGCCTGTTCCAGTGTTCCACCATCCTCTGGGTGAAGAACCTTTTCCTCATGGCCAACCTCAACCTTTCCTGGCACATCTTCCTGCCGTTTCCCTGATCCTACAGTTGTTCACCAGAGAGAAGAGATCAGCACCTGCCCCTCTTCTTCCTCTTGTGAGGAAGTTCTAGACCACAATGAGATCTCCTCTCAGTCTCTTCTCCAGGCTGAACAAACCAAATGATTTCAGCCTCTCCTCATACGGCTTCCCTTCAAAACCCTTCACCAATTTAGTGGCCTCCTCTGGACACTCTCCAGTAGCTCTACCTGCTTTCCATAATGTGGCGCTCAAAACTGCACACAGAACTCGAGGTGAGGCTGCACCAATGCAGGGTAGAGTGACAGTATTTCTTGCATTGTCATGATAGAATTCCTCATAACTCATTTTGGAGATTAAACTTCCTGGAAAAGGAGTGTCCCTTGCATGTATATATGTGGATGGTATGAGGAGGCACTTATATGACTTCAGTTCTTCCATTATACTTCTTTGAATTACTGGCTTTGTAATCTTATTATCTGTGGGTCCTGTGTTGTTTTATTTCCTTATGAAAAGGGAACCTAAAGAGAAAGGTGCTAATATCTCATGACCTAATTTAGCTGGAGCCATGCTCTTCTTCAGAATCACAACGGCTATGTCAATGGGGAATTCCCAGGCCTAGTGATTTGTCACTCCTGTATTTAGATTCCCAGTCATACCAATGTATATTGCACATAACCAGTCCCATACCAGCTGTCACAGCAGTCTAGTTGGAATTACTCTCTATTCTGCTCAAGTCTTTTATCTTTGGAGCAAAGGAAAAGCCAGAAAACTCTGAACCTCCCATCATTTTGTTTTGTTGCTGATTTACCTTTGTGATGGTGGCAGGTTCTACAAACCTCTATCATCTTTTCTCTTTTCCAAAATGAAAAACAGATGGCTTTTGACATTCCTGATCAGGTTTAGGAGTGAGCTAGATGTCAAATTTCAATCTTCTTGGTATTGTGCAATGCTTCTACAGAGCCCTCAAGTAGAACATTAAGAGCCTACGCAGCCTTAAGCTGAAAGCTAGAGGTGTTTGTACAATGAGGCAGCGATTTTGAAGATTATGCCCTTGTGCCGTCAGTGTTTCTTTGTGGATGGGTCAGAAAGTTTTCATGTCCTTTTTCCCAGTACTGCAAACCAGCTGGGTGCAAGCCAGATCCTGTCTAGAAGCTGTGCACCATAGTATTAGCCTGGACCAACAATTCCTGTCTAGTAACAAGGCATTTTAACTCAGGCTTAGTGCCATGTTAATGCAACTGGACTAATACATGTCTGTTTTCATGGAACATGCATGGAACAGAAGCAAGATGGTGGGCATCTGCCCTAATAGCCTGTGTCTTTTTCATGTGCATCTGTTAGTGTTGCTCTGAATAAATTTTGCTTGCATTGGTACAGGGAATTGAACCCAAATAACCTGAATTGAAGGATTCTGGAGGCAGGACTGTCCTTTCTCATAATCAGATAAAAAGAACATCCTACCTTCTGCATTTCTGCTCTGTTGATAGCTCAGACTCCAGAGAATCTTAAAATATAGAGGCTTTAGAGTATCTGAAGATATAGGTTGCATCAACTTACTCCCAAGCTCTTGTGACTATGTCTTCTTCAAAATAAGTATTCTTTCTGGGGAACTCTTCTGGCCTTACATTAATACTCCACCTAAAGAAGAAACCATAAAGACTTTTTTTCCTTCTTCATTGCTGTGTTTTCAGTCTTGGAGACCCTGAGTATGCAGGTGGAAAATATGTTGGAATTTTGGCTTATATTCCAGTTAGAAATAGAGAAATCTGTTTATACCAGGTAGTGATTTGACTGGAAGACTCCTTACCACACCCAAAATAAATGAAAAGAGTAGTTATAAATATTCTCTTTAATCATGGAAAAGAGCCTTGTATCCAAATTTATGCAGACTCCCTTAAAGACATGGCCAAGTTCTCCTTTCATCATCAACGGATTTGCTTTGTGTGTCTCAGTTAGCTTCCTTTAAGTTGTACCACTGGTTTATACTAGAGTTATGGAGAGGTTTTGCTCCCAGGCAGCTGAGGAAATGCTTCCCTTTTCCTCATTTTTTGGTGTCTTTTGTTATTTCTTGTATGAACTGCTATCATAAATATTTAGATGGAAATGGCTAATAGGAAAATTGTATGGTTTCTAAGCTCAATGAGCCATTAAATAGCTTCTAATAATCTCAATAAAAGTTTGGAATATTTAATAATGAGAAGCAGACATATAGGTTACTTGATTGCTACCAGACTCTCTCAGTAAATATTGTCAGTGGCTCATACACTGTGTGTTCCTCAAACATCCTCAAAGAAGAGCCTCTGGGGATGGGGGAGGGAATCAACCAAATAATTTATAAACAAAGTGCTGTTCAAGAAAGCATGGCTCATTTTTTTGAAAATACTGTTCACCACATGTTTTTTATCATCACTGTGGAAGGTTTAGTGGTTTTCCAACAAGCAATTAGAGACTTAATCAGACTTTGCATTTCTAATAATTTACACTTGTATTGCATGTAATAACATCATGGGTTTCAGTGGTCTTTTCTAGAACTGACACTCTCAGAAATTGGAAATTTGAGATGTACAGGGTCACCTTCTCCAAGGCAAGGCATTCTCCCCTCTCAGAGACCGAGGAAGATGCCAGTTTATTCAAATTACATCAGGGCACAGAGCCAGGTGGGAAACTTTGATTAGTAGCAACTCCCTCTAGAGCCCTTCTGTTCATTGACTGTATAGTTTAGGAATTGCTTAATTAGGGGTTTGAAAATTAGGTAAAGTTAGGGTCCTAATGTACACTGCAGGTCTCTATTTGCTCTATGCACAGCAAAAAATGAAATATTTGTCAGACTAGGTGAAGCTAGTCAGAGGCCTGGGATGTGTTTCTGCAAAATATTCCTTGGGTAAATGTGAATGTGTTCCACACCTTGGTCTGTGAGATAAGGAAAAAAGCAACCAAAATATTTTTGTAAAAGCCTGCTTACTTCCTTGTTGGATGTTGGATCTTGTGTCCTCTGAAAGGTAGCAGTAAAATGCCCCTGACTACAGAGACCCCCGTGCTGGTTGCAAGTCCTTTAGAGGTCCCTTTCTGCAAGACAGGACCAAGTCTGTCCATCTTTACAGCCCTTTATGATATTTGATGAGATAGATCAGAGCTTCAGGTGGAACAGCTGCAGGAAGCAATAAACTGATTATACATTCTCCTACCTTGTGTTAACTAGATAAGAGGTGCTCACGTGAGCTGTGCTGTGCGGCTTTTAAGTTTTTACTGGAGGAAGTGAGAGGGTGGGGAAAAGAGAGATGCTTTATCTGCCCTACACCTTCCTTGCCCTTATCTCCTTGTGAAAATGATAGATGAAGTTACTATGTCTGTAATCCCTGCTGAGTGAACAGAAAAAAGAATGAATGTTGTTTCCAAAACATTTGCAGCAGGGTTGCATAATCTTCCCGTGATTCGTAGAGATCTTGCAGACTCCACCTGGCCAACTGTTTGTGCAGCTGTAGTTCTTCTCGGAGCTCTGGCCATGCCCACCTGGATTTTCTCTGACCTAGCAGGTGGCACCTGCCATTAAGCAACACTGCTCCTGTGTTGTTTGATTTACTGCATATGGATGCACGTACCTTGTGTAGGGTGAGACAGTTATCCCTCTGAAGACGTTAATTTTTTAGATGCGTGTGTCATGTTAGCACTAAGCAGCTGACAAGCTGTCTCCTGTCCCTCAGACCACTACTTGTTTAATTGTCTTTTGGTGTTTTCTCTATCTGACGAATCTGTCCTCTATCCATTTGAAACTTATATTACATTAGCTATTCAGTGTGGGAACTGGTTCTTGGTTGTGCCTCACATAGCTTAAGAGGACTCTGGGGCCCAAATCCTGTAGATGTTACCTTGATAATAACTAAGCCTGCATTTCATGGCATGCATGCACATGCGTAATTTGGTAACTTTTGCATATTTTAGAAGCATAAGCATGGCTATTAAGGCCAGTGATGGACACCCAGACCTGCTGATCAGCTTCAACTAAGTAAAAAAATCAAATCAAAATCAAGCCTATTCTGACCTCATTTTCAGTGGTTTAACTCCAGTGACATTGGTGAAAGTACAGTGCTGGAGAGAATAACCAGAATTAGACTGAGTAACTAGTATGATGCATTGCCCTTTCAGACAGCTTGGGGTTCTTTACAAACGGTGAGTCCTATATCTGCACAGAGTTTATGCTATATATAGGCCCTTGTCAAGGAATCTGATCTGTACGGGAAGTCTTTCACGCTTGCACGGCAATTCATTAACAGCAGGGGCCCATCCAGGCAGCAGGACCCATATACATCCAACTAAAGGGCAGTGGAATACATATTATATATATATATATATGAAATAAACATAAATAAAATCCATGCATTAGTCACAAAAATATTTTGTTTCCACGGTGAGAGAAAGCTGCTTTCACACGTTGTGCTGCAGCACTTCAAGATAACTTGGAGTTTCTTACTGAGCCAATGGCACTACAGTAGTGGGGGACAGACAGAAATTATGTGCCTGGAGTTTCACCAGAGCCACTAAATCTCATGTGTGGTTCTTTCTAAACACTCTTAGGATCTTTAGGACCCTGTACCATTAAAGCTGTAATCGCTGTTAGGATGGTGCTCCCTCTCACAGCCAGCTATGAAATAGGCAAAAGATTCCTTTTTTTTCCTTCTTTAATATCCGTGTGGGTGGAAATTCAAGCAAGCCAGATGCTGCCCTTCTATTCCTCAGTTTCACTTAAACAGCTGCTCTGTGATGGAGGGCATCAGCGGCTGTACTTTCTTATTTCTTTCAGGATAACACCTCTATCTTCAAGACTTGCTTTTGAGACCTCTGTCAGAGGACAGAAACCAAAGAAAAACATTTATCAACAACACTGAACTCCTGTGTGCAAATTAACTGATAGGCAAATGAGGTGGGAACTGTCCTCTGTACCCTCCTTTAATCAGTTGGTGGTGGAGATTGAGATTCTTCCGCATCATACTAACAAGTGGAAAAATGTAGTGGAAAAAGGAGTGTATTTTCTGTGCCAGCTTGCAAACATGGGAGGCTTAGAAAGATCCAATTTGTTTGCAAAGCCTCCATCTCTGTAGTCCTCCATCTGGGCTGCCAAGGTCTTTTCCTTGCAACGCCTCTTGTTCTCTAGCTATAATAATAGCCTCATTGCGTAGTTTTAGCTGGCATGACTGTTAGGCAGGGCACTGCTTGAAATCAGATACAGCAGGCCAGCTTTCAAAGAGTGAATGCTGAGCCTGCAATTACAAATTCAAGTCTGCGAAACCACAGATGCAGCATGGTTAGAATGGTTTCTCAGAGGTGTGCTGCAGCAGAGTGTGGCTGGGAGTGATGATTGATGTGTGGGGTAGGTAAACTTGTACCTCTAGCTCTTAATTTGTGGTCTCAGGCTGTGATCAGACATGTTATTCCAGATAGAATTGAGCCAGGGTAAGAGGTTATTGTCCCGTCTGCTTGTTATGATAATCCTCACTGTTCCAGGTACTCCTAGCCCCTTACCTCCTGAAATAACCACTTAGGTAGTCCCTTCCTACCCTGAGCTTCCATCCTTCCAAATGATCTGGTTTTAAACTTAATTATGTAAACAACCTTTATTTATTTGATTGATTTTCTGAATTGGGTGTTTTTGGAAGAGGTAGGTTAAGGCAAGGCCTTTAGTGATAGGACAAGGGGTAATGGTTCTAAACTGAAAAAGGGTAGATTTAGACTGGATGTAAGGAAGAAATTTTTTACAATGAGGGTGGTGAAACACTGGCACAGGTTGCCCAGAGAGGTGGTAGAAGCCCCATCCCTGGAAACATTCAAAGTCAGGCTGGACGGGGTTCTGAGCAACCTTATCTAGTTGAAGATGTCCCTGCTCACTGCAGGGGAGTTGGGCTAGATGGTCTTTAAAGGTCCCTTCCAACCCAAACCGTTCTATGATTCTATGAAGGCTGGGCTATATCAGTGGGTTGGTGAGATGCATTACACCAATTTACTTTCACCTAGTGAAGACAGCCCCAGTTTTGCCATTCAGGTGGCCAGACACCCCTGTTGCTTTTGTACTAGGCTCAGGTGCTTGTCACATCCATGCATGAACTTTTTGCTAGGTGAATGAGCTGAATGAGCTCTCCAGAAGGGTTAGGTGAGCATCAGAACTGGTGGAAGAAAGGACTGGACTGTGCAGTTGGGGCAGAGAGAAAGAGAAAGGAGTACAGTCATTTGCTGACAACACATGGCTACAGATATGAGCAGATGAAGCAACCACGGGAGATGTAGGGAGCAACTCCAGTATAGTTACACTGCTAGATCTGGAGGGTTGGTAACTTCAGGATGTGGGAAGAGAGTGATGATGAGTTGATGACCTCCCCACTGAGGCTGGTGGATGCCCAGCTCCTTATTAGAATTGTTCAGTGAGACAGAGATCTTTAAATGCAACCTTTTGAGAAACTAGTCAGGATTTTGTGGCTTCTCTAGGCTGCAGCTGGAAACACAATCTGCATTTTGAAACACATGAAAGACTTGTCTGGTGAAAGCTCCTGAGCATTCTTGGTTGGAGGGATGCTTCAACAGTGCCTATTTCTTTGAGGGTCTGGTGGGATTCTGGTGGTATGAGGAAATGCAGTTACTGCTGATCCCTGCTTGGGTCCTCTCCCTAAGCTCAGTCACAATGGTTTGGCAGGGAGTTGATCCATTGAATTGCAAATATGAACTGCCCTGCAAGTAGTGATGAGCATGAAAGGGAGGAACAGTAACCATGGGATTTAATTGCAGTATTTAGATTTGTTTGCCTACCTATGTCCTACATCTTCAGGCTTCCCAGGCTCCTGTAGGAGAGTGGAGAGCTGGTCTGTGACTTGTACAACACATCTCTTAGGGTGGATGTGCACCCATGTGCCACTGAGGGTCAGATAAATAACTTTGCTGTTCTATACCACTCATAAATGTGGGTAAATGAGAAGACTGAACTCTGATTTCCCTTGATTTTCAGTTCAGGCATGTCTTTGTAACCCAGCCTGCTCCTATTTATACAGATAAATGCCAGCTCAGCAGGATAAGCAGTATGATTTCCCACTCTCCCTGGTGCTTAAGCTGGCCCATTTTGTTACAAGTGATTAGGCCATTAACTCACCAACTCCAAACAGGACGAAGCAGGAATTAAATGCTGTAGGGAAGATTTGTTCAGTGGCATTTTAACTTGCTCAGTTCCTCAGGGGAAGATCCATAAGCCTCTTGGTTGTAGCCAGTGACCTGTTCAAATAAACCCTGACCCTGGACACTTCATTGATGAATGCATTGTGCAATTTCATCCTTTCTTTCCATCAAACTTTTCAGTAGTTGCACCCTTCATAGGAGCTGAGAGCTACAGTAGCTATAATACATGAGGAGCTCATCTCTAAATGAAATGAACACCTCAGATTATACGTTGGAGCTTCTTGTTTTACTAGAGGCTGTTCCCTCCTCCTGTGTTGTCATTGGAGAGGTTACACCATGTATTTGCAACTTCCCCATATAATAAGAGCCTTCTGGTGGAAAAACCTGGGCTGGAGGAATGAGAAGCCTGAGAAACTCAACATCCCAAATACCCCACCTCCCACACAGCCAGGGTGTGTGGGAACCTGGAGGATTTCTGCAGTGGGAGGTGATGACAAGGCAGTCCTCTTCCACAGCCCAGCCATCACAGAGCTGTCTCTATCTATGGGATCCCTTCAGCCCTGTTATGAAGGAGCTGGGGCTTTGCTGATCCCTGCCTGAGACCTATGAGCCAGCCCAGTGGGGAACACACTTGGCCCTGCAAAACCCACTGCAGGACAAAGCTGTCAATGCAGCCATAACTCTAAACCTGACAGGGCTACAGGTGGGTGCCCTCAGATCCTCTGGTTGCCAGTCCCACAGCTCAACTTATAGGACGTGTTGGGAGAGACCTTCATCAAGAAGAAGACCAAGTTGTCTCTGTCTCTGTAGGTTAAGATGCTCACAGACTCACTGCAGCAGAGGTGGGAAGGTGACCTGCAGCAGGAACAGTCTTCAGTTGGCAACAGGCCTCCGCAAAATGAACGTCTCTCCATGGCATGACATTGTTCTGTTTCCTTGCTGTGACGTAGGCATAGCTGGTGTGATGCTTGCAAATTAATTTCAGTTTCTGACTGAAAAACACCGGGGAAGCATTAGATAACGAAGCCTCCTCTGGGTGGGTGAAAAAGAAATACTTGTGTTTCTTCATACCATGATCAGTGTAATTCAGAGGATTTTAATGAGTTACGCAGGACAAGTTAGGAGCACAAGGGAAAAAGGCAATCCTTGCCCTCCTGTGAAAGCAGAGCCATAACAGCCCCCTGTATCTAAACAGTCAAGACTGGAAAAGAAAATAGCCTCACCCATAATTTATGGCTCACTGAATATCCACAGAAGCTTTGCTGCTTGCAAATATGACCCTTAGTGGGTTATTAACCTGAGCCTCAAGAGGCTCTCGTTAACACATCCATCCTCCTGTTAATTAATTAGCTGAAAACATTCATACCTTCCTCTGATGCTTGCTTGCAAAGGGTAACATGAATTTTGATCATCCTTAATCCCATGCGAAATACAACAGACGCTCACACTATGTAAATACTGACGGGCAGCTTAGAAACCTCTGTGATCCAACAGGATCTGAGCACAATCACTGGTGTCTGGCAACCTGCAAAAATATTTCGACACAGAGCTGCTGTGGAATTAAAAATAAAGTGGTGTTTGTTTCGGCATAGGCTTGGTTTTGGCAGTAATGGAAGCAGTTTTAATACTAATACCAATCAGGCAGTTATTTTACCGAGGCATTATCAATAGGCTTTTCGAACTTTCTTTGTGAAAGAGATATACATTTATTTGCACCCAGAAGCCTGCCATCGACAAAGCTGCTATAAAGCTTTGCAGTGAATAGCTGACTTCGAATGTCCTGCTACACACCTTTCCCAAACATTTGATATGCAGCAGGTGAATGCGAGAAGCTTATCAGTCCAACCCAGCGTTATTTCCTGTCATAACTTTGCACAACAAAGGAAGTTTCTGTCCTTGCTGAGCTTTGGTGTTGCGATATGTACTTGAGGTTCCTTCATACAAATCACTTTAATCCTTGGGAAGCTGAAATCACAGACAAGGGGACAGGGATATTGCTCCTGGTAACGGCAATTTTATCAGCACCCAGCCGTATCAAAGCGCGCTGGTCAGACATGGGAGGCGGCCATGGGTGATGGAGGGATGCTCACCCAGGCTTCTGCTTCAGCAGAATAAAAAGAGATCTGGGACCACATTTCCAGTGTTACATTTCAGTATCCTGGTGCAATAAAACAGCAAACAAAAAGAAAGGCTGGGTTTTATATTTAAAGAAGTTATTTGATTATAACTTTTTAGTGACATTTTAGGGAGAGGTATTGTGGGCAGTGTTGAGATAAGTTTATTTTTTTGAGGAGAAGGAAGGGATGATGCATTGCCACCAGAGTAATTTTCTGCCTTGTGAAACTGCTGGGGCTTCACAATGGAAGCGGTTGTCCCCACAGTGCCCTGTGTATTTGGCATTGGCACAGCAAGGAAGAACAAACTCACCCATCTGAAGGGGACTTGAGTTCTGCTGCTTTTGCGTGTATGGCTGTCCTGCACAAAGAGATTTGGACTTCATGTGTTTTCATACCAACGGAAATGCTCTTGCTGAACTTGTCAGGCTTCAGACCTGCCCTGTTACCTGCCTGAAATGCTACTAGGGGTGACAGAAGGAAGCTTACTCCTCCTCTTCCCCACCAGCCCCATCTGACAAGGGGGGAGCACAATGTTGTGCCCAACCCCACGTCTGACCAGAGCCTGGGAGGAGATGTTGAGCAGGTCCTGACCACATCTCAAATTGATGAGCAGCAGCACCAGCCAGCATGGCAAGGACTAATCTACGCATGTTTACCCTTGGCTGTTCCTTGTCTGAAGTACTGTGGCTCCTGTCCCAAGGAGCTGAGGGTGCTGAGGCCTCAATCCTGCCCTGTGGACACCAGGGCATCCTCCATCAGAGGAGAGCAGCTGGGGGAGCACAGTGTCCATGGGATGGTCTACATATTGCTTCAGCTGTGCTGGAGGAGAAGAGATGGAAAAAAAAGGGAAAATAGATCCTCTGCAGACACCTTACACATGAAGCGTGAACCAAACTAAAACCACTCAGTATTCATGACCATAAACATTAATTTAAACAAATATATTTCTTTAAAATGTCAAGGGCTTGGAGTGAATTAACTTTGCTGAGTATTAGGCAAAATTTGGATAATTTTGACTGAAGAAAGGCTCTGTAAGAAATATGTGTGAGTGTATGTGCACATTTATGTCCACATGCACATACAACTGTCCACTCGAACTGTCTTTAAGATGCAGTGCCTTATGCAAGTGGAGAAGGAAGTGTGATCTGCAAGGAATTTTATTCTTTCAAATGAAGTCAGTGAGAGATTGTGTGCTAAATGGAGGTTTGTCTACATACACAAATTATTCCAATTTAACTAAATTGGTTTCTAAATTAATTTAGTTAAATCAGTGCAACCCCTTTAGTAGCTAACATTGATTCAGCTTAATTGAGTTTGTTCCCAAATTAAGCTAAATCAGCATAAAGAGATCATCAACCAATTTGAGCATTCACATTAAGGGCTGGCAATTTCCACGTGTAAGCCAGACCTGCATGAATTGGGGGAATATTCTGATATCCCCAGTGTTCCCATATGCTTCGATGGTGCTGTAACCAGGGAGTGCTGCTCTGTCCTTTGTTTGGTGAATGTGACATGGGGATGGACACTTTGAGGAAGATGGCATCAGCAGCTTGACTTGCTCTTGGCCCTAAAAAAAGCTTTTGATGGTTGTCTTTGTAATAATCCTTTGGCCACCAAGTGGCCAGTTTCATTTGGGAGTTTCTTCCATGACGATTATGTGTCAAGTAAATTACAAAAGTTTTTATTGCAAGTCATCAGTAGTGGATTTCAATCAGACAAACATGGTCACACCTTAAAATACTCCAAAATCATGTTTTTGAGGAGAAAGCAAGAATTCCCTTCTTTTTCTTTTGATCTGGAAAGTCAGTCTCTTAAAATTGTGGACCAACAGTATGTCCTTTATATCCAAGGAAACATAAAGCATTGCTTAAAAAAAGAGATGCAAAGGCAGACAGCGTTGGCTTTTCACTCTGTTATTTCCTCCAGAAGTTTTTCTTGGATATTGCCTTAATAATGGGACAATATTTCTTTATAGGGCGTATAATTCAATTAAATATATTAACGAGACAGTCACTTTAAGACAAACATATTCTTCACATCCACTGTCAGAAAAGAAAATGTTTTGCTTTGCAGATGAATCTGATACGTGTTAGCCAGAAGTTGACTGTTAACCAAGGTAACATAAAAGCTTCTGTAAATGGTACTGGAAAACCAAGAAAAAAAAAAATCCCTTCATATTCCCTTAGAAACATTAATTCATTATGTTGGCTTTAAAACTGAGTACTACAATTCAGCAGATAGGGTTAGTGGATGAGTCTGTAATAGGTTATGCTTCAAATGAGTATTCCCACTTCCATCTTTTTTTTTTTTTTTAAAGTAAAGTAGGATTTCTGTCTGACAGGTCAGACTGGAAGTGAAAGAAGAGATCAGTGAAGGGAGACTCAGCTCTGCTTTTATACCAAAGGCTTCCTGGTCTTTTATAGCAGGAAGGTCTTTCAGACTTTGAGGACTTGAAGAGATCATGAAGGCAAGACAGCAGCAAAACTGCCTCTTCAAGGGCCCCCTGAAAGGTTTCACGTCAGGCACGTGTTGTGGACAACAGAAGGTCCTTGTTTAGTAACGAATAAAAGGCCAGCAGTTTTGCTTCTCCGCAGCCAGATTTTTAAGCCATAATTGGATCTTGTAACACTGCCAAGGTAAAGGCAGAGGGCCACGACAGGGAAGCCTGACACTGCAAGTGAACTGAAACTAAATATAGTTCTCATGCAGTTTAAAAAAACACACATCAAAGCCCAGAGCACCCGGCCCCATCCGAGACTCTTCCATGGAACAAAATGAGAAAACGATGATGATAACATATGTATTTTACTGCGGAGCTACAGGCAGGCAAATGAAATAATCTGAGAGGGGCTTTGGCTGGTTGTGATTAAAGACGCGCCAAGCAATCCAAGACAGAATCCGAACCCCGGCTGCCGAGGGAGCTGCTAGGCAGAGGGAGCCAGGGCAAGCCCTGCAAGGTGCTGGGTGGTGGGATGCTGAGCGTGGCTGTGCTAGGAAAGAAGCCAGCATGCGTGCCTCTGATGGCATGTCAAAATTATTTGGCGCTGCACGGTGAGATTGTATCATTCCCCTCGCAGTAACAGACCTATTTCATGCAGACTGTTTCAATTCACAGAATCAGAGAATCATTTGGTTGGAAAAGACCTCTGAGATCATTGAGTCCAACTGTACCTGTCCACTATCTCTGAGCACCCCATCTAGCTGTCTTTCAAACACCTCCAGGGATGGTGACTCAACCACCTCCCTAGGCAGCCTGTTCCATTGACTGATAACCCTTTCAATGAAGAAATTTTTCCTGACATTCAATCTGTATCTCCCTTGATGCAACTTGAGGTCAGTTCCTCTTGTTCTATCACTAGTTCTACCTCTAATTGCTGGGTAATACTTTGAAAAGCAGTCGCTCCTTTCTGAAGGTCAGTGGCGCCTGCTGTGATGCGCAAGTCTCATTGAGGGCTACAATGCCAGCCCTGGGACAGTGTGGGTCTCACTGCATGATGAATTATGTCCCTGGGTATGGTGGGTATTTGGTAAGTCATCCCAAAGTGCAAAATGCCTGTAGCAAACTCAAGCAGTATTTGCAAAAGTCATAGTGCTGCGAATATAAGTTTGGCTTGCTTTGGGATATTTTTCTTTAAGGGATCATCTACTAATGATCTAAGATCCCAGGTAAAGACTACTGATGGATAAGAGCAGATGGGAGCAACAGTGAGAGAGGGTTATTTTTTGCCCTAGGTTAAGGAGCTGGCCTAGATAACTTGGTGATACTCCTTCTAGCCCTACAAACTACAAAGTTTGTATGTCAATTGTCATGCCCTCTCAGGCCAAATTTATTCAGAACTGGGAATTTGGTTGGCATCATTATTCAGACAAGGAGTTATCTGACAAATTTGAGTCTGGGTTGAGGCTCAGATAGCCCTTCCCCTCATTCAGATGACATACATTCCTCTGTTTGGTAGGCACCACAGAAGTGAAAACAAAAGAAAAATGGAAATGAACATCCTAGATATTTTCCAGCGTGGGAAAGCAAAACCATTAGAAGTAGGAAGCTTTTACAGTGTTTTGCATTCAAATTGCACCTTTTATCCTAAGACATCAAGTACTTTATACATAACTACAATCAGCACCCCCCTCAACACAGCCATTTCTGGGGTGGAGCACAGGGGAGGCAGATTAAATACATCTAAAGACACAGGGGCAAAAATGCTCCCAGGAGAAGTGAGCATCCATGAAAGTCCATGAAAACAATTGCATCTAGAAAAACTACAGAAGGGACAGGCTGCGTGGATCACCTTAATGTACTGAAGCAGAGAACAGGAGTGAATTTAATCCAGTGGGAACTGCTGTAGATAGTTTCCCTACTATTAAGACTTCCAAACCCTCTTCCAAGAGATGTAGTAGATTTATACTGCATGTGAAATGTCTGTCTGGACAGAAGGAATTGCACGCTTGACTTCTGGAGAGAAACACTAAGGAAATAGAGTTTTCATGAAGAAACTATCTTTTGGCTTTCATTCTTCCCTTTCATGGGAAAAAATGTGTTATGAAAAAAGGAGGTTTTCCTCATATGGTCAATGAGGAGCTACTGCCCTTTAGCCCACACTTTCCCTCTAATATACAAGGGGATTCCACAGTCATGCTGCTGTTAAATCAGTTGGTGTTTAACTCAGGATGAAACCTGTATGCAGGGGTCTGTTCAAGAAATTATAGAGCAGCTTTGTCTATCTGTTGGAGTACGGGGCTTCCAGCAACCTGTATGTCAAACCTAAGTTCCTTTTTTTTTTCCTTTTTCCCTTTCTCTTTCTATTTCTCTTTCTTTTTCTTTTTGTCTCTTTGTGTATGTCTTCCATTTATCTCACATGCAGCTTTTTGTCCTTCCTACATCCCTTCATATAAAATATGCTTCTTCGTATTATGCAAGTCTGTTAAACATTTATCCATTTTAATCCTAAAAGAAAATAGAAGCAGTAACACACAATGGCAGACCTGTAAGCCTTAATGGCAGCCTGGTGGGGCAAACCATGGGACCTGATGAATGGTATGGAAAGTATGGAAGGATGTCATTTGTCCAGGAGGTACAAGGGAGGAGAAGGGAAGTGCTGTGTACAAAGTGCTGGTATTCAGGAAGGACCAGGAGATAGAGTAGTTGGACATTTCTGGTAAGAAAGAAAAACAAGGACAATTATTATGGGCTTTGAACATGCTATTGATCGACTAATTAGAACAGGTAGTGGATAGGTTTTTTTCTGAGCAACAGGAAGACACATCAGTAGGACAGATCTTTTCATTAGTAAGACATGATAATTGCTTTGATTAGCGATTATCATGTCTTATGAATGTTGAAAAGCAACACAGCCAGATATAGGTGGGTTGTCATGTTCCTGGATGTGATGAAGATGATGCTCTTTTAGAAAGTGAGAGGAAATGGGCAGGGGAGCAGCTACTTTAAACTTGTTTCTGACTAACAGAGAAGAACAGCCTGAGATTCTAAAGGCTGGATGGTAATTTGGATGAAAGCAAGCATGAAATGATAAAGTTCATTATTCCAAGGGAAAAAGCTAGACTAGCTGAATCTGGATAATGACTCCAAAAAAGTAGACTTCAGCAAACTTGAGGAACTGGTAAGTAAGGTCTCTGAGGAAAATAATCTCAGGGATAAAGGAATGCAGGAAAGCTGGCTGTTACTAAGCCTATTTTAAAGGCAAATTCCTCTGATGCAGAAGACAGATTGGAAACAGAATAAGAGACCTGTATAAATGCTTCAGGAGCTCTTCAAAGACCTGAAAATGAAAAAGACTTGACAAATGGAGAATGCAGAGACCCCAAGTAGAGTTTCCACTGGATTTCTTCCCTACCATAAGATGAAACTAAAAAGAGAGGAGGCCAGAGACCAGCTTGGAAGAGTCCCAGCTGAGTGGTGCAGCAGAGCAGGCTGTCATAGGATGGTGTGTGTTGTATGGAAGGGTGCACTGCATGACCGAGAACTTGGTGAGCTTATGCATGAGTGTGGCACGGAGTGAAATGAGGTACGAACGACCTGAAGGTGTGGTGTTACTGCAGTGTCCAGAGACCACAGTGAACACTTTGAGAGCTTGGCAGAACACTGTAGCTTTTGTCGATCTAGCGGGATAATACACTTTGATTTCTCCTTTGTCTTCTGTGCCCCAGCTTTTGCCCTTCAAGTAGCTGATAGGTTAAAAGAGGATCTTAATGTGAATCGGAGATAGAAAGGTGATTTCCCGCGTTTGCTGCAGTTATGAAAGCCAGGTCAGCAGAAGAGACCAATTTGCAGATTCTATCTATCAGAAATCTCTGGCTTTCGGAGGAAGAACTGACTGTGCAGTGCTGCACACTGGGACAAGCCAAGGACATTTATCTCTACAGACACAGAAATGGCAGTAGCTCTGAAGCTGCCTCTTGCTGTGAAGTACCATGGGGTCACTGCTGGTGTGGGAGAAAGGCGACCAAGGGTTTTCCATAGGAGAGTACCATATGGCCACCCAGACACTAGGCATGGCCCCTGTGGGGTGAGGGGTTAAGGCTATAACTGGTGGGCAGTAAGGTGAGGTTTTCTGCCAGGGAGTCCCTGCAGCGCAGGACAGGGGCTCCAGGATGCAGGGCTGAGTGTCAAGACCCTGCAGAGGAACTGCAGAAGGCCAGGGGATGGGATGAAGAGGCTTTTCCAGGAGTGGGTGAGGGACCTTCTCTGCCACTTGAGTTAGAAGACCACTTGTACCTGCTGCTCCTTCTCTGTCTGACCCTATGTCTGAGTGAGGTGGCTTTCTGCTCCCCTCACCTTCCCTGGGCATGAAGAGGTAGAGGAACCTTATCAGTTCAGGAGAAGGCAGTCTGTTTCCTTTTTGCCCCCATCCTAGCATCCGTCTGAGGGTCTCCTGCCCCCGGCATGATGGAGAACGTTGCTATGGCACACCCACTGCATGGCACTGGGTGGGTTCATCTGTGCTTTAATTGAAGCTGGTTTTAGTACTGTTATGGTCAAAGGTCTCCTCAAACTGGAGGATGATTGTGTTTCCTGAAGGAGTGGTTGGAGCCTTCCTAGCTGGGATGATGACCCACCAACCTTCACAGGTCTATGGGGTTATTGTACATTGAGCCCTCTTGGTGGTGACAGGGACCTGCCAGCCTTACAGGGCTACAGTGATAAGAGATACCACAGGGATCAAAGGAGCCCAAACTCACCCTTTCACTACCATCGGGATTTTGTTTAAAGCTGGTGTTTTTCATTCCAGGATCAACTGCTTAACTGCTAATGAATTTGCCTGATGGAGCAGGGACAGGGAAGGGAAGAAGTCATGGCCATGTGCATGTACATGAGGAATCAGGACTGTCAGATGAGGTGCAAAAGTGAAAAGGAGGTGATGGGAAGGATGAGTAAAAAAGGCCAAGGCAATGCTGGCCGTCAGAGGGAGGGTGGGGTAGGTCACACTGCAAACTGGGACAAGCCCTACATCCAGGATTTACAGCCAGGCATGCTATCTTTCCACACACTAAATCTCTTCTGGCAGAGCAGAGCCCTTTTTCCAGGCCACAGCCCTCAGGAATCTGTTGAGAAATCCTGAGGTCTTTCTGAATAAGGATTTACACCAGGAGGTAAATCCATAGAGACATAAACACCATAGAGACATGAGCATAGTCATCCTACTAGTATAGTTTTCCTTCTGGATATCTTACGGAGGAGTAGAAATGCTTTCATTTCTGATGCTTTGCAAGTTGCATCCAACATTATGCCATTTAATAAACAAGTGTTAAATGATAATGAGCTCTTTATTAATTTTCTCCATCCCTTGTCACTTGGCTGATTTCCACCTGGCTTACAGGAGAGCTCTCCTTCAGGAGAGAATGGACGTGTACGCTCTGCAAGCTTTTTACCACAGGTCACTCATTTTAAAGACAGTAGAACTCAATGCTCTTTGAAACTGAGACTAATAGGCTTGTCTTCAGGGTGTGAAAGGTACTGTATTGGGAGCATGTTTTCTGTACACCAACACCCGATTATTTTCCTGCCAGTGATGTTCCTTACTTGGCAAGCGAGCTAAAGGTTTAAGAGTGTACACTGTAAATAATCTTTGGAAACTTCAAATGGCTACAGTCAGTCATTGTGTGAATACTATTTTCCTAAATATGTTAGCTGCTGAGAAATAAGTTTCCAGCAACAGTTGTAGGGGTGAAAGATTTGAAAGTCTAAACCCAGAAGGTCCTGACCTGAATAGGTAAACACAGAAAGTCCCTGTAAGCAAGTAAAATGCACCTATGTGTGCAAGAATAAATGGATATCCTGGGGACATTTAGGGCAAAACTCTGACAAACTTTGGAGGACCTAGTTATGCTACAAAAGGCATTGTTTGGCTTGATTACAGTATTTTTTTGCTTTGTTTTGTTTTTGTTAAAACTGAACCCCAAACTCAACATTAATTTGCATTGCTGTTTTCTCTGCCTAGTGGTATGCTTGATGTATCCCATTTGTTTTCACTCGATCAGCTAGTATTAGTGGCAATTGAATTCAAATGCACAAAGACTTCTGTTATTGAATTTCAATTGAAATCTTTTAGGCAGACATAATAAGAACTTGTCAGTGTGTGTTAAACAGTTTTGCTTGTTATGATTTCAAGTGGAATAAAGGACTGATGCAGATCCCTCAAGCTGACAAAATTTGTGACTTCCACATCAAGAAAAGACAAGGATTCTGCAAGGCTTTGTGAATACAAAATGTCTCCTTCAGCCAAAGGCCATCTTAACAGAGGAACCTGAAGTACGGTGATGGCAGCGTGTTGGCAGTGACTGCACAATGAAACATCTGCTAGAAGCAAAAAACCCAGCAAGTGATAATTTGCTGCACACTTTGAATAATGAATGCTTGAAGTCAGAAATACTCTGTGTGTTTTCTTTGTGTTTTGAGGGTTGGGGCCAGGGAATATCCAGTTGTCTTCTTCTTGAGTCATGAAAAGGACTGCAACTCAAGACCTTTTGTTTTTCTAGACCATGAGTACTTACAGCACAAGTTACAGGATTACCTGCTTTTGTGCTTAGATAAGGTTTTGTGGACTATGTGGTTAAGAGAAGCAAGGTGTCTCACACTTTTTGCTACATCTATTTTCTGTGCTTTGGATAGCTGTTGATGTAAAAGATTATTATAAGATGTAGGACTTCCCAGCTGTCCAGAGAGCATCTCCAATACTTTTGCTTAGCTAAGAGTAAGAGCAGAGGCTTTTAGACTAAAAACAGGACACCTGGGGTCATCAAGTTCAAACTTCTGCAGTGGAGGCATGCTGAATTGTTTGTGTTTAATTCAAAAGTCAGGAACTGTCCAAGTTCAAAACACTTCCCAACTCTATGATAAACTACAAGCAGTGAGTACAAAAGGCTAAAGTCCAAAGTTAGCTCTTTTATTGTATGTCTGTGAACCTGTGCAAGCCTCTTAATAAGCAATGCATGTATTACTGCTTTACTGCTACATTTGGGCAATTCACATTTCTGAGGTATGCTACATTCCTTAGGATGTGATAGTGAAAAGAAACACACTTCTTGTAGGATACACAGAGTAATGGTAAATGAGATGCTTCATATTTTGGAAAATGTCATTATGAGTACTTATACTAAGGAATAGAATGCCGCACTTTTATCCTGACTGTTTAAGACATCCCAGAGTATTTAAGGTAGATTTGACTTTCAGAGACTGGCAGAATGACATTACTTGTTCTTTTTAGATAAACTTCTATTTTTCTCCTAACTATGATGCTGGAAGAGTCCGAATGCTCCAAGCCCATGCCAACACTGATGAATAGCCACTTGTGCAGGAGAAGTTTCGGAACATCTAGCCATGAACTAAGGGGTCCTCTGGCTGGAGTGTTTTGTGAACCTTGGGATTAATTTCTGATGTAGAAGGTACAAATCATTCCTCAATGTCAGTGTTTCCTTCATCTGAGTCTGGTGGTTTGGTGCTGACCTTCTCCAGTGGTGGCTCAGCAAATGGTTGCAGAATGTTCATTTGGTCCTTGCAGTAACTTACATTTCTCTCCTCCCCGGCTTTCCTGTCATTGACAAATCTCCATGCCCTGCCAGTAACAATGCCAAGTAGTATGACAGAAAAGAGGGGAAAGATAGGCATCTCCTTCCTAGAGAGCCCTGCCGGTGACGTGTGCTGGCATGAGATGCAGCCAATGCATCCAGGACTCCTGCTACTGAGCTGGTCAGCTATGACAAGACAGTTTACTGCCAGACGAGAGTTTTGCTGAATTTAAGCATCTTAGCCTGTTATGCAACAACACCAACTAAATTACTATAATCTCACTAATGTAATACTATAATCTCAGTAATGTAATAGCCATTTCTTGGCATTGTAAACCAGTGGCTCCAGCACCAACTAACACAGCTAAACACACCAGACCTCTTTCTCTGAGTGCTAATTTGTCATTTAACCTCAGGCTGGCTTTTCAGAGCTCTTCAAGGTCATGCTTTGTTCACACCCCTGAGTCTCTCCTTTGCTCTCACTGCTATGAAACATTTAATGGTGGAAAAGCCTTTCCCATGTTGCAATAATGCTGCTCATCTTACTGTCTAACATAGTTCTCTGGTTTCCTTTTACTAGCCTGTGAGTCCTAGACTGTAAGCTCCCTGGAGCAGGGACTATCATTTTGTAAAAGTACTGACTTTCACAATTGGACCATTCTGTTGTAAAAGACCTGGTTTGAAAACTCCTATGGCACCAGCCACTTGGATACAATAATATACAAAGTTAATATAAAATTCCAGGTTTTTTAAAAGTGAATGTGGGTGCTAGACTTCTGCTTGGAATGATTCAGCTGTTTGACCATGTAGAGTAGCTATAAATAGCAGTCTTTTTCTAAGATGTGGTACGCAGTGGAGCAATCTCTTCCTTCATTTTGACTTGCATTTCTTCACCTGAAATTTTCATTTATTCTAACTGTTATTCTGGCTTTGGTGAGACGTCTGAACCTGAGACTCTGTCTAATCTAGCTAACAAGACTAGAGCTAAGAAGCTCTGACACCAACAAAAAGAGATTCTGAGCATCCAGTGATGGAGACACAATCCACTACGTCTGGTCTTCCCCAAGCCACTGGACATTATACTTGTGATCTCCAGAGACAAACCAGTAAAGGTCACATTTAGAATTTGTTTAACTCTTTCTTGTCCTCTGATCACCAGGCAAATAATGAAATATCACTTAGCTTTGCACTTCTCAGCCAAGGGAAATTCTGCAGGAATCTGATCCTGCTTGTACCCATGAGAGTGTGAGTCAAGAGAAATTCTGTTGGAGTTTGTGGAGTTCCACCAACATTAAAATTGTGTTACTGAAAGGAAAACTGGTCCCAGAGACTGGAGACATTTGCTCAGGATAACTAACGCTTTGTCTAGACTGGGGATTTGTCCTGATTACTGCCACTGGCTGCCAGCCATTGGTGTTGCTGCACCAATGTGACCCCTTGCATTGGCGAGTCATGGTGCTAACAATGGTGGTAGAATTTTGTCAGTTTTAGGCATGGATAATATTCTCTACTGGATGTGTTGGCTTCCTCCATTTGCACCATGTGAGATCTGTTAGTGTTCAGTTGTCTGAGACTGGAACCTGGAAAACCTCTTTTATACTTGGGACCCATGGATACAGAGACAGGGAAAATGTTAAATTCCCCCAGACTTTTCCAGAAATTCTCGAAGCCTTTCTAAATTAGTTTTGCTGTCACATATGGGTCAAATGGAGAACACATGAAGGTGTTGGTGGGGACAAAGTGTGAATATTAGCATAAGAAAAGGTTAGTTCTGTTATTTGAGAGTGTTGTAGGACAAGAAATTTAGAAATGCCAAGTTTATCAGCCCATCTAGCCCCTATCCCAATAATATATTAAGTCATCTTGCTATACAGTTTGCATTGCTTTGTCTAGTCTAGTTCTTAATGACTCAACTTATGGAGTCTGCACCACTTCCCCAGGGAGAAAGTTTTCCACAGTCTGAACTGTTACAATATTTTTCCTGATATCCAGCCTACCATTTCATTTCATCTCATTATTCTTAGCCTCCTCCTTCCTCTCAAGCCCACCTAAACAATCTTCTTTTTTGTCATTTACACCTTTTGAAGCCTCATGGACATTTCTTCTCCTTTTAGTTGTCCCCCATCCATATGTTCTCATATTTAGCCCATTGATGCTTTCCAATGAAATATTCTGGATTGTATAAAAAAGGAGCACGCCATGTGTAAAACAAGCAGGGTCGCTTTTCTGCTCCACTTGGCACTGGTGAAAGCCTCAGCTGGCGTAGTGAATTCCATTTTGGACGCTGCTCTTTTTAAGAAAAGACACTGAGAAAGCTCAAAGGAGAATAACAAAAATGATAAAAGATTTAAAAATTCAGACTTATGAGAAGCAGCTGAGAGAGACAGGCATGTTCAGTCTGCACAGAAGACTGAAGGAAGACATAATAGCTGTCTGCAAATACATGAAATTATGTGATAAAGGGAACAGGGGCCAGTTATTCTCATTAGTCAGAGAGGAAAGAAGCAGCAGAAACTGATTTAAGCTGCAGAAAGGAAAATTCCGGCTGCATATGTGGGAGATGTGTTTCAGCTACTCAAACAATTAGGCAATGGAACAAGCTGCTGTGAAAGGTTACAGAGTTAAAATGGCTAGAGAGATTCCAGGCTAGACTTAACTGCTGGGGCTAATAAAAACCAAAAAAACCCAAAAAAAACACACCCTGGTTTTGGAAAGGTAACTAAATGGGCTGCTGCTGACAGTCTCTCTCAAGCAAATATCTTTCATATTAGGGATATTTTATTATCAGGGCCCCAAAGAGTTAGTTATTTGCGAAAAAATTGTTCATCTGCCCAGCTGTCCATCTTACATCAAAGCAGAGAAAGGAAAGGCAAATGGTAGTCTTGTGGAGCTGTTGAGAAGACATGGAGATGGAGGTCGTGACTAACCACCTGGGCGTAGACAGGTGTAAGAAAATTTTGCTTCATGCACAGACATGTGGCAGCTTCAGTTCAAAGGTTGAGTGACTGAACAGGCACCACACATCAGCTGAGTGAATAAGCCCAGCTGAGAGGTGTAAGAAGACTCCAGGCCAGGGCATGGTCAGAGCAAGCGTGGGTATGCATTTTTATGGGTCAGCTTATCCTACTGGACTTGCCTGAAGTCACTGAGGGAGATCTATGGGAGCTGGATCCAGGTGTCTGTATTCTCAGGCCAGCACTTTAACCACAAGCCCATCCTCCTCTTTGTAGTGCCGCTTTCTTGCCACCTCCTTCTGCACTCACCAGCCAGCCATCTGATCCTGTGTGGCTCGTGCATCTGCAAACTTTTTTGAGGAATTTTCTGTGCATTTAAAAAAAAAAAAAAGAAAAAAAAAAGGGAGAGAGGAATGGAGAGTAAGTTGATGCTTTGTCCTGATGTTCTCCACCAGGCAAGATACACCACTGGGAACTGGCATGGCTGTGGGCTGCATATAAAAAGATCAACATCTCCTGACATGGTAGCTGATGATTGGCAACACTAAAAACAAAAGTCTTAGCCTGCTGTTTTCATCAGAGTCTTCACTGCAAGTCTGCTCTTCTGGAGCTGTACCAGTGCCATGAGCCTCCTGCCAGCTGAGAAGCACAGATGCCAGCATTGGAGAAGAACTAAGGCTCTTTGCTTGCTATTGTAGACCGATTCTTGTAATTGATGGCTGTGGCTTTGATCCTCAGAAGTCTGTGGGACTCAGCCCTCCTTGAAGTGAGAGCAGTATTTTTACATTGTTTGTGGTATGTTTAACATATTATGGGGTGTTACTTTCTGGCACTGGGTATTGAACTTAAAACAGCATTGCGTAATTCCCCAAGATCACATTGCTATGAGTTGGCTGGACATTCTACCAAGTCAGGATAATGCACAATCTGAAGATGGTTTTAGCACTGGAATCACAAAAGTGTAAGCTGGGCAGTATCCAGCCTGGATGTTCTGCATGAATTATTGTCACTTGTCAGCTGGCATGTCTTCTTGTGAGCTACCGCAGTGGAATTACAATTCTTCCCTCCCATTAGTCGTCACCATTACACAAACTTTATTTGGAGGAAAAAGGTCATGGCAAGGACTCTGGGATGTCCTGGCTGTATCTCAGGATAACCAGCAAAAGTACTTGGGCAATTCCCTGGAATAAATTAAGAGACTGTGATTGTAGCTCTACTTTTTACCTGGCTGCCTGTGGGCAACAGGGTCTCTTTGAGTGGGATCTGAAGCCCCTTCTCCTGGCTAATGAGAAAGCTGCAGCTTTCAGCACTGGCTGGCACCATGCCACCCAGGAGTGGAAGGGGAATTCCTAAGCAGGCATTCCAGGGAGCTTTTCTCAGACGCTTTGGGCTGTTGGAATTGGTTTTGCAATCTGTGTTTTTGTCTTCCTTGCAATTTTCCACTCAACAAACTAGGAAATATTATCCTGGTTGTATCCTACTAGGGGGAAACAGAAGGAATAAAACTTTGTGAGAGGGGTGGTGTGAAAACTGCTGAAACCCAAGTTGGGTGCATGCTTTTATTTTTTGTTTCTTCGTCTCTTAAAGTGACTCTGCAATCCTGGTAAGAAGCTGTCTTGGCAGCAGGGTAGGAATAAGGCATGACAGTAGCCCTTTTTTGTGATTTATTTTCCTCTAAGCACTGTACACGTGTCAGACAATATTACCTATGAGCAACCAGAGACCTGATTGAGCAAACCAGAGAGCTTGATTTCTCCCCCCGGTAGCATCCAGTGTGTGGTACTTCTGTTGGCTATCTTGCTCTGAAAATCTAGAATTGTCATAATGGTTGCTTCTGAGTTTAAGCCTTGAATTTGTCAGCTTTCAGATGTTACCAGCCTCTTCTTGTAGCCTGCTCGGGCTTGGAGCTTGGTGCAGCTACGGAGAGACATATGACTTAACTTTCCAACATGCATGTTGAGGAACCTCTGTTTTTCCTGTGGTATTAGAACCAGCTGGCTCAGGGGTTTTGTAAAACTGGAGTCCAGATCTGAGGCTGGGGTTTGAAGGTCTCAAACCAATCCACAGGAGGTTTTGCAGAGAGAGTCTCATGTGCAACACTGAGTTGCTCTACGATGCGTAATGCCATGCTAAGAAAGTTCTGTTTCTGCTTTTGGCCCTTGTAGTTTGGGAAAGGCATTTCACGGTTTCTTTTTTTTTCTTTTTATTTTTAAACATAAACAAAAAACCTCAGGGAGTTAACTTAAACTTATGTAGAGGTATGTGCTCTCCTTCCTGACTTTCTCTGCAGAAGAACACAAGATGGTCCATACCATCTCCTTTCCACATTGCAGGCCAGGCCACTTTGAAGTTTATTAGTGTTAATAAGTGTTTCCCACTGATATCTGTAGAGTTTGAATTAAATCACAAATAATGGTGTAATTTGGTCTTTAACAAGACTGGCTTCAGTGGTTTATGGTGGGTTCGTCCCTTAGACTTGGTGCCTCCTTCATATTAAGACAGTGATTTTTAGATACACATTGCCTTCATATGTGTCACTGAAGCAGCGCACCGGAGCTGTTGCCACTCAAGGAACTGGGAGCAGAGCAAACTAAATTGTCTCTTCCAGTACTTCATTGGAAAAGAATTTCTAGGCAAGTTGCCTAGCAGGCACACTGCGCTATATTCTTAGAAAGCAATAGATCTATTTAGGACTGCTCTATCTCTTTGGAATTTACTGTATGAAAAAAAAAAAACCTTTTTGGCAGGAACTGATCTTTAGTACTGACTGAGATTTTCAGCTTCTGACTGACAAATTAATCCGAGCATTTCATTAGAAACGGCTTCCCATTAAGTCCTGTTTGCATTGCATCTGAATTCAGGAGGATCATGTCAGAATGAGAAATGAAGCAGATCTCTTGCTGTGTTGTTACCCCCTCCCTTCACTGATGTGTACTCTCACGTATATGTATATGCACCTGGGTGAATGTGTAGGGTTGTTGTACAAGATAAATGTATTCCAGTTTATTCCTAATCCTTCCTAGTGAGAATGCAGATAAACTAAGTGACTAGTGACTTGTAATTATTTAAAAGGGCAGAAATGCCTTTTTTTTTTTCTTTTTCTTTTGTATATGTGGCACAAACTCCATTATAAGCATCTGTTCTTGCTCCAGTCTATTCGTAAAGCTTGTGGACTTTAGTGAGTCACCTCATAGAGCTCAGTTCCAGCTTTGCACATTCTTAAAATCCACAGCTCCAAGAGCAGGCTCTTGAGGGAGTGCACAGTGCTAAGCATCTATCCAGCTCAGATGCAGAACTGCAATCCAAGGCACTATGTGGGCACAGTATGAGGGTAAATCTAATGTCAGCACTCCAGACTAAAGACCGAGGCAGGTCTGGGACCTTTCCAGGTGATTCCTACATGGGGAATACACTCTGTACAGGCTTCCTGGCACAGGAGCAAAGTGTGGTCTCCTGAAAATCTGCAGCTGGACTTTTGCGGTCCTTGTTGGAGTGAGAAAATTTAGTCATCTGTTCATGGAACTGTTATTTATAGGTATAGTTTGGCCTTAGAATGAAAGTGAACTCTCAAATCATAGAATTATTTTGGTTGGAAAAGACCTTTAAGATCATCAAGTCCAACTGTAAAATGGAATGGACCATTAGGAACAACTTGCTACATAGATGTGGATGATATTTCATCTTAAGGCACATTTTCCAGTCTTGTTTGGAGGAATCCAAGGTAAGAAGATACTGACATTCATGTGGAAAATTCTCAGACAATCCTTGGAGAACTCAGCTATGTCAAGTCCTTGAGAATAAGAAATCACATGGAAAATAGTAAACAGTTATCTAGAAGAAGAAAAGTGGCAGATGGTACAGCAGATCTGCATAGACTCTCAGCCATTAGACTGAAAGCTCTTTAGAGCAACAGAGCTATCACTCACAACATGACTGTGAAGCCTCCAGCACTGTGAAGCCTGAACCTTCTTGTGACCTTCACTTCACATGCTGCATGAAGGACAGTCTAACCAGCATAGTTTCACACTACCACCAGGTAGTGTGAAAAAGAAAAATCACAAATGGAAAGAATTTTCTGAAATTTATGTTAGCTGTAGTCTGGCAAAAGAATTTTACTTTAAGTCCAGCCTTGTAAAACATACAAACTTTCTTGTCCTGTTGCTAAATGAGTGAATATGAGCGATCAATGTCCCAAGGAGAAAGTGGCTTACGCATATAGCAGCTTAAAAGGAAAATGAGAATCATCCAAATCTCTAGTTCTGTAACTCTTGCTACTGCTAGTTTGGAAACTGAATGGAATTATTGTTTGTGAAAAACATATATAGCTTTCCTCTTCAATTCAGGTACCACATATGCTTTTGAAGTTGTGCAGGAGTATTGTCAAAGTTGTGATGGTCTTGTGATGAAAACTGTGATTGTGAGATACAATTCTTTAGTAAAATTTTAAATACTTTTCTATGCTGATGTTTGAGCCCATGAAAAGCAATGTGTTCCCTTTAATAACTATATCTTAGAAATACTTTTGTTTAAATTTTAATTCTGAAGGGAGATATTCTTTCTGGCTGCTGAAAGGCATTTCACGGTTTCTTTTTTTTTTTTTTTTTCTTTTCATTTTTAAACATAATTCTTAAGGTACACCTTTCCAGCAGAATAGCTTGTCATTTACATGTGCAAATCCCAAGTTTAGCTGCAGCAAGAAAAAAAAAGCAAAAAAGCTGTAAATGGATCTCATGTAACGCCTAATTTTCGGTGAGCAGCATTTAAGTGTATCAAGTTTGCTGTGATCTTTTAGCTATGCTGACACTAGCATTTCAACTAATATGTCCATGAATCCAGAAAGATCACAAAGGTGCACATGAAGAGTTCAAATTTTGTATGAGATTCTGGAGTAGGATGTCAGGGGCAAGGTCATACTCAGCATGGGCTGGTTGTAGAGGAAAAGTAGATGGTGGTGTTCACAAGTTGGGTTATTTTGGGAATGGAGGTGAGACACTTGTCTTTTACTGTAAGCATGAAGTGGAGAAAGAGTACAAACTTTTCATGTCTTATTCCTTTGTAACGGAGAGAATGGTTACTCTACCCCTCTTTTTCCCTGGCCAGGATGCCCTGGGAACTCAATGTTGCTGGGGAAGGTGACTCAACAAAGATTTTTGTCTTTACACTGGCCATAGCTGGACCTTCTGTTTGGAAAACAGAGCTAAGCCATTTTCTCAAGGGAAATGAAGGAAGTGGAAAACTCATTGCAGCTGACCCTAATGTCCACTTTCTCTGGAATAAATGGCATCATAGCAAGATCTCTTAGCCTGAGCACCTCTTCAGCTTGAATGCTTCAAAGGGTCAATTTTCCTCTGTGTGATTGTAAAAGCTAAGTGCTTTCCAGATCCTTTGCAAACCGTGCTCTGGGCTAGCACCATTTGAATCATGGTTTTTAGCAGTTTGACATCAGGATTTAGAAAACTTGTCAGGTAGCCTTTCTTGTGATGGACTAGCTTAGCAGTGGACAATTCTACTACCAAGATACAAAATGTCTCCCAGAAGACAAATTTGGAAACCAGAAACTGAACATCATCAGTGGCATCACTTACTCTGGGATTTGAGCTGCTTGGGTGGAACAGTCTCGAAGGAACTGTGCAGAACCGCAGTGCTTGGCTGGAGAGAGACCCTCTCCTCCTACCGTTTGATAGGCTCATGAACCTATATTTTCTCAGCAGCTCCTCTTTCTGAGTCAACACCTCATTTCAGTGCTGATTTGGCACAGCTTCAGATCTGTTGGCAGCTGGAAGCTCAGTTGCAGTGAGATAAAGACCTGGGATGCTTGTTTAAATGCATAGATTCTCAAGGGCATTAGCAGGGTTATGGCAGCAGACGACTACCAGGGCACCAGGATTTTCTTGTTCCCTCCATTTTAAAGCTTTCCCATCTTACTTCTCACTGCCTCCATTTCCTCATACGTGAACTAAGTTTAGCAAGAAGACATTATCTCCCTTCACAGAGTGATGTCAGGCTGATTTAGGGGTGTTTATACAGCTCTTTACAAATGTAGATAGCCTGTGGTGTAGGTTACTATGGGCTGAGGGGGATGATGGAGTTAATGAGATTTCTATTCAGGAGACTGTACCTTTTGAACTACCAAGAGATGTGCTCCAGGACTCAGTGTAATGAGGAGTGAATCCTACAAGGTGTTGAACGCCTCCTGTGAGATGCAGAGAGCTCTCAGTACCTGATGGAAGATTGTCACAGGAATCTGGCTTTATAATCATAAATCTGAAATTTGAAATGTAATCTTGCAGAGGATCTGTGTGGAGGATAACATAGACAAAGAAACCTTTCTGATGCTTAAAAGCTCATGAGAGAGAAAAAAAAAATCCACTCTTCTTTTGCTGAACCTTTAAAAAGAAAAAGAAAAGGAGGAGGGGGGAACAACTGAAATATGGTTTATCTATTTTACTTTGGCAATTAAGATTGTAATCTAGATGATTACCAGAGTTTGTAATGAGATTATACCCCCCATTAAAAAGAATGCTCTAGTTTTTCAGTGAAGAACACTTTGGATCTGTTTAGTATGCTATCTCTTTTAGCAGAAAGCAGCAAAATACATTAAATACAGTAGGAGATGATCTTGTAGACATACACTCCCATTCTGATTTTCAATAGGGTGACCTGACCTTGGATTTGTAGTTCTCTTCTCATCAGTACCTCTAAGCAGATCCACTTAGAAAACAGTTTCCATAATTCTAAATTGTTCCATAAGTCTCATGTGGAAACAACCACTCACCCACTTCTTTTGAAGAAGAGAACTTTCCTGAAAATTTGCAGACTGCTATCTCATCTCAAAGAAATCCAATAAAGACATTGTTGTAAAAAAAATAATTTAGATTTCTTTTGATCTATTGGTTCTACTTGTTGAGTAGAGCTTGTAGAGTTTCAACAATTCTGTTTTTGCAGTGTAAAGAAAGACTGAAAATCAAGTGTAAAAATACCTGCGTTGTGCTGGGCTTTGTTGGTTTGTAAAGGATGCTGAAATGCTTCTGGAAGGCAAAGCTGTTTCTGTAACTGCTTCTTTCCCTCGGTATCCATCAGTGGAGTTTGTAGTAGAAGGAAATGGCAATAGCACATAATAGTGAATAGTACATAAAAATAATCTCAGAGTAGATGTGGAGTGAAATGGCTTTTCTGCCTTTACATTGTGGGTAGAGCAGTTTCAGCCCTTTCAAATCTAGGGACAAGCACAGGGCATGGAGTTAATCATATAGGTGCTCCTTTCTCCTGCTTCTCCCAAACCTGCCAGCCTTTACTCTCCTGCAGGTGCTGTTACCTATGGTGACCTTTCCCTGGTCCTACGGTGCAGTTTATGCACCATTAGGACAGGCACCAGGATCTTATTTTTTCACCACTGAGGCCATCTGCAAGATGACTTCTGGAAAAGCTTGGTGGAGTTGTTTTAAGAAGCTATTACCCTCCCCACAACACCTGCACCTTCTCTGCATGTCAGTGCCCCCTTGAAAACAAGAGAAAACCTGCCAGGCTCCAGCTGCTCCAGCTCATGGTCTCTTCTATTAGCTTAGCACACTGAAAAAGTGTTTTTTGATTAACCTTCTGGGTGCTGGGCAGCAGTGGCAGAGGTGCGCGGGCACGTGCGCTGTACAGGGCAGTGACAAACAGCCAAGGGGCAAGAATATTTGAAACCACTGTTTAGGGAGAGAATGTGAGACAGAGCTGCAAGTGCAGCTGGTTAATGATCTCAAGATGAAGATGTTTTTATTTAAGCTAAAAGCAGGCACTGACTTCAGGAACTAAATTTGGCCTGTACGTGTAGGAAGGTGTACTGCTTCTTTATTCTGGGGTACCTTCTGCAGCAAATGTTTCCGTGTGCTAGCAGTTAGGGGCTGATTCTTCACCAGTGTGATCACTGGTGATTCCTCTGCTGGTTTCAGTTATCAGAATCAAGATGAGAAAAAAGGATGTTTGCTTCCATGTTATTTTGTTTTGATTCCTACATATTTAAAAAACTTAATGATTTTCTTCCAAAAATGTTTTGGTTTTTGTCTTACTGAGATGTATGAAATAAAAGGAGCTGAATGTAGGGAATCTGTTTATTCATTAGATACTCCTTAGTTTCAATAGATTTTAGAGTTTTCAGAAAATTTTTAAACCTAAGATCAAAGCTGGTACTTGAAATAAGTGTCCCAGCTACATCTGCTCTGTTCGAACTTCTGTGAAGAGCAGGCAATTGGACTTGGTGATCATTATGGGTCCTTTCCAACTTGAAATGTTCAATAATTCTATGATTCTACCTTACACTTTGTGACTAGTTATTAGTTGAACCTTGAGCACAAAGCTGTTTTGGTGGCAGAGGAATGGAAAGTGGAAAATGTGAGGGAAAACCCGGGGAACTACAGGCCAGTAAATCAAACATCCACACTAGGCAAGATGATAGAGACTATAATAAAGTGTAACATTAGCAGGCATGTGGATAAATATGATACATTGGGGAAGAGTCCCTGTGGCATTTATAGAGTTGTGCATCATAAATCTATCTTTTGAAGGAGTCAATAACCAAGCGGCCAAGGGAGATCGAGGCAATACTTGGGTTTCTAGAAGGCCCTTGACAAGGTTTCTCATCAAAGACTTTTAAAAGAACTGAGCTGCAACAGGATAAAAGGAAAAGTCCTTGCATAGATGAAAGAGTGGTTAAAAAGCACAAGAAAAAAGGGTAGGATTAAGTTATCAGTTTTGTCAATGGTGGAAAACCCCACTGGTGTCCTATACACATTCATGGTCAGCATGCACAGTTCAGTATTTTTATAGTGGTTGTAGGAAAGGATGTAAATTATAAAATGACAAAGTTTAAGCATGATACTAAACTATTAAAAGTTGTAAAATGAAAGCTCATTGTAAAAAATTTAGGAATACTCTCATGGTATGGGACAAGAAAGAACAAATATAAAATAACACACATGGAGAAAAACTTATAAAGAACAGGCTATGGGAGTAGACAATGCTCATCAGGAATGAGATCTTGGGATTACAAACAAGAACTTGTGAGAAAAAACTCCAAGAACTCTATGAAAAAATCAACTCAATGTTCACTAGAAACCAAAGCTATATGTTGCAAATTTTTAGGAGGAGAATAGTGAAAAAATTTTCAGTGTGCTCTAAGCAGCCTCATGAGAACAATGTACGTTTTTAGCTTTCCCATCCCTAAAATGGTACAATAGAACTGGAAAGCAAGCAAAGACTGGACCATGAGGGTGATCAAAACTATGAAGTTGCTGGTACTATTCAACGTCTTTGTCGGAAACATGGACAGTGGGATTGACTGCACCCTCAGCAGGTTTGCCAACACCAGGCTGTGTGGTGCAGTTGACACGCTGGAGGGACGGGATGCCATCCAGAGGGACCTTGACAGGCTTGAGAGGTGGGCCTGTGTTAACCTCATGAAGTTCAACAAGGCCAAATGTAAGGTCCTGCACCTGGATCGGGGCAACCTCATGTACAAATAGAGGCTGGGCAATGAGTGGCTTGAGGTCAGCTCTGAAGAGAAGGACTTGGGAGCCGTGGTGGATGAAAAGCTCAACATGAGCCAGCAATGTGCACTTGCAGCCTAGAAGGCAAACTGTATCCTGGGCTGCATCAAGAGAAGCGTGGCCAGCAGGTCGAGGGAGGGGATTCTCCCCCTCTACTCTGCTCTCGTAAGGCCCCATCTGGAGTACTGTGTCCAGTTCTGGAGCCCCCAACACAAGAAAGACATGGACCAGTTAGAACGAGTCCAGAAGAGGCCATGAGGATGATCCGAGGGCTGGAGCACCTCTGCTGTGAGGACAGGCTGAGAGAGTTGGGGCTGTTCCGCCTCAAGAAGAGAAGGCTCCAGGGAGATCTTATAGTGGCCTTCCAGTACCTGAAGGGGACTACAAGAAAGCTGGGGAGGGACTTTTTACAAGGGCAGTTAGTGACAGAACAAGGGGAAATGGATTTAAGCTGAAAGAGGGTAGGTTTAGATTAGACATTAGGAAGAAATTCTTCACTGTGAGGGTGATCAGACACTGGCACAGGTTGCCCAAGGAAGTTGTGGATGCCCCCTCCCTGGAAGTGTTCAAGGCCAGGTTGGATGAGGCTTTGAGCAATGTGGTCTAGTGGAAGGTGTCCCTGTTGATGGCAGGGGGGTTGGAACTAGTTGATCTTTAAGGTCCCTTCCAACCCAAACCATTCTATGATTCTATGATTCTAAGTTGCTTCTATTTAAGCAGCACCTAAAAAGAATAATGGCAGATGAGATTGTGGGAGCCAAATGTTTACGTAGGCTTAAAAAATTATTAGATAAATTTATGAAGAAAAGATGCACTGCAGGTTATTACACGCAAAGATATTTCCATTGCTGAGGAAGTTCATGAACCATAGACTGTTAGAGATGGAGCTATATAGAGCAAAATACAATGTACATGCTTAGTTAGTTCTTACACCATTCACTTGGGCATCTAACCATGATTGGAAGTACAATACTGGATTAGACGAACCTTTAGTCTGACTTTACAAGGACAATCCTACTGACTTGATGCCTCTAGATGTGAAATTTAGATGGAGTTTAAGCTGGTTTTAGTTTGTTGCCTGAGGTCAGTGAGGGATCAGGAGCAAAGCTGGGTGTGGAACATTAAAAATCCTTTCTTCACTCTAAGCCTTGTAATTATTTCATTTTTGAATTATATTTCAGATCTAGGTTTGTAATCAGCCTTGAAGAGAAGCCAGAGTACATACTTTAGTCTGGTCTAGTGACATAATTTTAGGAAAAAGTTTTCATTTTTCTACTTGCAATAAAATAATAAAAAATTCCAGTGGATCTGACCTACAATTTTCCTAGAAACCTGAGATTCTTCTCATATTGCAATCCTAGGAGCTCACAGTTTAAGAAAACTAGTGGTCAGCCTTGTTCTCACCTTTCCACTCCCTGAAGACAATAATGTAGCAGTGCACTTTCTGTAGAAATGAGGCACAGGGAAATAAGATGACTGTCACTAGGTTATACAGAGAATGACCAAAGGTCCTCTGCAGTAATGCTGTGGTCCTGGATCAGCCCTCTTCCCTCCTAATAACACTCTACTGTCTCTGAGGAGTGTGAACCCTTCTGTCTCTGCTCCATCTCTGCTAGGCTGGGGCTGAGATCCAGCAGCCCAGAGACTCAGACACCTCAGCTTTGGCCTCTTCTCTGCTCTGCTATGGAAGCACCATGGAAGGACACCCATGGTTGTCTTCTGAGCACTTTCTATGGAACCTGGTGCAGGGAGGACAGCCAGGGAAGCAGTGTGATGAGGCAAGGCTTGCAGTACTATGCTCCTGGGACTGGGACTGTCCTGACTGGGATGCATGCCCTGAGGACCTGCCTCAGCCCTCTGAAGCAGCCCTAATTGGAGAGTACAACTGTGGCTTGGTCTCACCTCTTGGGCAGCAGGTCCTATGCTGTGGCTCTTGGAGAACTTCTCCCAGGGAAGGATTTTTTTCCAGCACTGACTTTAGTGAGACCTGGTTCAGGCCCTCTGTGATCTCTTCTACACTGAATTGATTGTTGCTTTGCTGCAGCAAATGATTAAGAGGCAAGGGATAGTGCAGTAGCCATGAACTACCCCAAGCAAAAGTAATTTTTCTCTACTTTCTTTTTGCAGTAATTGTGAATTTCTTACTAAACCTGGGAATAAATCTGTCTACATCAATTCTGTCTCACTGTCATCTGTGGCAATAGACTCCTTTTGTGTTGTTCCCATCAACTGAAGGGATATTGTTTATTGGAGATTTTTAATAGAGAAAGAATAAATGAATGTACATGATATGGCAGAAATTCATCAAGCACATATGAATCTATAAGGTCTTTTGTGGGTGGACCCACAAATCTGCATTTCTGTAAGTGGTACTCCCCTACTCTGTTAGTTTTTACTTACTAAAAATAGATGCAAAGGATTTATCCATCAGATGTTCACTTTTGTGGTTTTGCCATTATGATAGTTTTTCTTTTAATTCTCCATACATTGTTGTGGTTTGTGGTCCAATCTCTGCATGTTCAACTCCTGCAACACTCTGCCGACTTGATTTGAGTTACTTCTGAATTATGCGTTTGTAAAGAAGAAAAGAATTAAACCCTGGAAGTTTATTTTCAGTTTATTAATTTCTGCTCAAGAATCGTCATCTACAGGGCTTTACAGCATGCTGCTGTCTGTTTAGTTTCATGTTGGTGGGATTAATCCTGTTAATCATTGCCCTGACTTCTTTTTTGAAGTGTAAGCTTTATTGTACTGCTTTGAAAGTTGTTATCAACTTGCACATTGAAATTCCCAATTTCAAGTACAAAGGTGACTAGAACTTAGTATGAAGATTTTAAAAAACCTATTAAAAAAATAATTACCCTAAGCATGATTGTAGTGTGTAGACACTGAGCAGATTGTCAGTACCCTCTTACTGTCCAGCCTCCCAGGTCAATCTCCTTAAGATGCCTCTGTAGTGAACAGAGAACGTCTTGCAGGGAGCAATTCAAGGCTCTGGATTTAGGCTTTTTCTCTGCATTGCTCTCTGAGGAACCCCACGCTTCTGTCCAGTCAAAAGGGAAGATTACAGAGGCTTTCCCCAGCTGGGAGGTGTGGGGTTTTTGTTTTTGAACCATGAAGTCAGTTTTTGGAGAAGTGAATGCACGTTTGCCTGTGTGATTGAATATCCATCTCTGAGGAAGGATGCCCTTGAGCAAGGAGGGAATCCAGATGCTCCTCAGTGGCCACAGAGCTGCACCTTGCAATTCTGAGCTTTGGCAGGATAGTGAAGAAAGGAGCGATGCTCATACATGATATCTACCAAGGGTACAGGTCACAGAGTAATCTTCCATCATGTCATTCTTCATGCTTCATTCTTCATGCTGATGCCTTGCAAGTACAGACTGGTTTGAAGCTTGGAGCAGAGATTCTTACATACTCCCAGATTAATTCTGTGCTGTTTTTTGTAATTTTGAGTGTTCTTATTCATTAAATAATATCTTCTGTCTTTGAATTTTCTTTCATTTCTGAAGTAGATGGACATATACCCATGTTCTTACAGGCCAATAACATATGAACTAGAGACATAGATCATTTCAGGGCTGGAGCAGATATTGGGCCACCTTTCTGAACTGTTCTAGCACAAAACTAGCCCTGGGAAAAAAAATGAAACTCTTGGTCTTCTTTCTCTAGATTATTCATACTCTATACTTTTCTCATGTCCCCTTCTAATTAACCCTCCTAAAGATAAGCAATCCTTGTCCTTACCAAATCCTTATTTTGTTATCCTCCTTTGATCCCTACAGTTCCAGAGCTCCCTTTTGAAGTGCTGTAACAAACGCTGCACGCCCTGTTCCAGGAATGGCTATGAAATCAGATTATTATGCATCGTGTGTCTTGCACTACTCTTTATGCTGTTCCACATGCTTGCAATGTCTAGTCAATGGGGTTTTTTTACTTTTCTTATTTTTTTTTTCCCAGTGGCTGCATTTGGAGCTGAAGTCTTCATTGAGAGGTCTTGAATTAAAAGGGTCTTTATTTTATTAAAACAAATAATTTTGTTTCGCCTTTGAGGTGTGTGACTCATTAATATTTTTCAATGCAATGTGCCTTTGTAAGTAGGTCCATTTTTCCCTAGCATCAATATTGTTTTTGGTGTTTAAATGGCATAGTGATGGGAACTTTCAGAAGAGTAAAATGCTGACAGTTCTGCCTGAAGTCTGGGGGATACTGTAGGACTCAATGATATCCCATGTAGTAAAACTGATTTGTTTTACTGTCACAAGATGATGCCTACACACCCATGCTTTTGGGCAGAGTTCTTTTTTCTGTAGCTTCCATGATAGATTACTGTGAGCCAGCTGTCAGAGTGTGGTGCTGAAAATTTCTCATTTCATCAGAGAAGAAATGTATGTCACCGAGCTGCTGATTCACAAAATAAGGAACCATTTCTATTTTAAATAATGCAGTTGTACAATAGATACTGAGAGAAATGTGAGTTGAATTGTTGAAAGCATCTGAAAAATGGCAATAATTTTATGATTGGGACTTAAATGTCACTGGAAAAGTTCAGATTCTGACCTGTCTTGGAGTGTCCTTCCTTAAACTATCTTTGAATAACAAGCAGCTGATAGGAAGAATAAATTTGTTTAAAATGAAAGAACACAAATTTGAAAGGATTCTAAAGAAAAATATGACTTTTGCTGGCTAAGAACCCTGCTCAGCATTCAAAATGTGAAATGCCAGTTCTAATGATCAGAGCTATCTCCCTTATTGCAATAGAAATGGTGGTTATAGTTATGATGGTCCAACTATATGAGAGGAAGCTTCTAAGTGGTATCACTGTCCTTATTGCACCTACTGGTATATTGGGGAAATCACATCTCAAATAAACTTTCAGGCACACAAACTCTTCCTTAGATCTCTTCTGTATTTATTGGGTGGTTATTCCAAGATTGTTCTTAGTTTCAGAACATACTAAGTGCCAGTTTATTTTCTCTGGCAGTAAATTAATTCAAGAAACATGAAAAGGAGTTTTGTATCCCAGACTATCTGTGTTGCATTTTGGTTTCCCAACTTAACTCTCCATACAAAACTGGTTTAGCTAAAGATTAGAGACAAACGTATATACTGGAATAAACCTTGCAGCAGCTAAAATGACAAAAACTTTAAGAAATTACTAAGTCAGGATTACTTTGCATTTTTTTTTGTTGAGATATATTTTGTCCCACCTTTGTGAATGTAGTAAACAGCCCCAAATCATTGCTGCAGGACATTTATAATCTTGAAGTATTATTATAACACAAGAAGCAGAGGAGATCAGAAGTTCTTGCCTGAGTCTTGCAACTTAACAGTTGATAAAAATGGTTTGTTTCCAATGATTTTACATGTACTGTTTACGTGCTGTTGCCTTATCTCTCTCTCTCTTTTTTTTTTTTTTTGATTGTTTGTTTGTTTCTAGCTTTCCAGTCACTAAGAACTGATCTCATGCCTAAAAAAAGCCCAATTTTTTCAATGCCAGGTTAGGAGTCAATCTGTACTGTCAAGAAATTAAAAATCAGTCCCTGCTTTGCATAGCCAACTGGCACCTTTGAACGTGAGGCTGACGTAAGATAAGTCATTCGTTATTTAAATTTTTGGGTTATAGGAGTTCTCAAAAGTCAACTGCCAGAAAAGCTGACACTAACAGAGCCTTTTCCATGGATTCTGCTTCATTGGAGAGCTGCTGCTTAACTTGCATTACTGCCAGAAGATTGCATCCAAATCCATGTGGATGGGGAAGGGGATGATTGGTCAAGGGTTGCTCCTTCTGTCTTACCTCGTGTAGATAAAGAGGCCAAATTACACTGCTGGGTGCCCAAGCTAGCCCATGAGGGAGATTTCCTCTAATTTGTCTGCACATGCTATTGTACCAGCCTTACTGCTTGTGCACAGGATCTGATATTGTTATGATGTGCTGAGTGCATCTCATCGAAACCAGACACTGTCCCTCTCCCTTCTGGTGCTATAAAGTGGCAAATGCAAACAGAGATTTCCTGTCTTTATAAGTGGTCCTAAAGAGGTTGATTCAATGAAGGGAAAAAGCTTGGCCTCTCCATAGGTCTGAATCTTTCCCTAATTTTTGGCCTTGGTGCTTTTATCTCTCAGCAACTGCTCTACTTGCTTTCTAATTCCTTTCTCCCCAAGGCTCAATGAGGCACAAAGAGGGGAAGCGCGGGAAGCCAGTGCTGCTCTTGAAGTGAATTACATCTCCTTCATTTTGTTCTGCTATGTACAATTTGATCTTTCTGATCAGTGATATATCCTGAGGGACTTAAAGTACTGTGCTCCACAGCTCACGATGGGAGAGGTTGCAGGCTTCAGGAGCCATAGTATATTGCACAGCCGAGGTCCCTCTGCTTCTGTGCTTAGTAACTGAAGAGAAAAATGGTCGCATTCATGGGCATTGAGATTATTCCAACTGGTTGAATTTGGAGACAGCAAAAAATGACATTATAATTTTAATTTTATTTTTGCCTTTAGTTTGACATTTAGTACATGAGCAAAAATACCTTGGCTGTGGTTAATCATTCCAATTTGGGGAAACCACATCTAAGGATCTTTCACAAGATACAGAACAGGACAGAGCAAAATGCTATTTATCTGATGTGTGAGGAAAATCTAATTAAAGTCTTTGCTCAATTAAAGTAAACAAATGCTTCCATAAAAATGTCTTTTGTTAGTATTCTGTAGTGCTTGTCAAGTCATTCTTACAGGGCTAATTGGAAATCCAAAGCAGCTTCCCTGTGTTATGTTATGAGCTGTTGTTGGCTTGTCCAGGAGTCAGACGTTGGTCTGAGAAGAAGGAAACTGGTTCTGCTGCTGGCTTAGCCATTGCCTTGCTGTGAAAGCTGAGAACATTGATTTTATCTTATTATGTTTATCCCTCTGCCTATCTTTCGTATTCAGACAGACTCCTCATCAGGGCGAGGACTTGGTTCCTGTTACAGTGCCTGGCACTAGAAGATGTTTGATTGATGTTGGGCATCTCAGGCTTTCCAGCCAGACAAAATCGTGTGTCTGACATCATCTTGACCCTGAGGGAGGCACAAGGTTTCAGATGAAAGTTGAAGAGAAAGCTGCTACCACAGAAAAATCATGAGGAGTGAAATGCTGGCAGACAGATGCTCAGCAACATCAGGGTCAGGAACAGGAATGGTGTGGCTGATGGGGGAAAGCGGCAGCTCCCCAGTACGTGACATGGAGATTGCAGGTACCAGCCAGCACCGCTGGGTCAGGGGAAGGGTGGGTGGGTTAAGGGTCCCTTAGGGCTTTGTCCTAGCTAATATTTCTACTGGACACACCAGTCAGTATCACACTTTTAAGGAGGCAGCCTTGGTTATTACAGCCTTTGTGGGAAAGGGACACACCAGATAAAACGAAGCAAGCCCCCACAGTCAGTGCCTGTGCAAAGAAAGCTGGCTGAACAGTTCTCCTGACGTGTAATTTGGAGAGCAAGGTAAAGGTCTTGGGAAAATTCTGAATATTATGTGGTCAATCACTCTGGCTCTACAACACCAAAAATACCGTTTAAATAGAGTAATAGAGTTGATTTAGTGCAGAATGGAACTTTTTATTGCTGTTGCATAGCTAACAAGCAGCCTAGGACTTAAAGTGTGTGGAATTATTAATAAACAAATGACCCAGCTAACAAGCAGTGTGATCCAGCACCACGCTGTGAACCCTGTGGAGAAGTCCAGGGTTGGAGCTAATGAAGTAGACTCTTCTCCTCTTGTTGCCTTTCCTGTAGCTGCTGAGGTCAAGAAACACTTCAAACAGGAAAACTAAAAGCATAGAGTGACTTTTTATCTCTAAGAGGTGATAATCCTACCTTCTACTGGCATTTTCAGCAAAATTTTTAAGCATCCAGTGCTGGTTGTTCTCACAAAGAGCAGGGAGTGTGGATGGATATCGTGTGGCAGAAGATACATTTTCTTTTGTTTGCAATTTCCTCACCATCCACTGGGCTCTCTGATTCCATCCGTGAGAGTGAAAGCAAGCTGAGTACTGGAGGCTCTGGGATCTTTATGGTCCCATGGCCTGCTATCTGTACAGGTACTTATCTCTAGTGGTCGGTCTAATGAAAGATACTACCTCAACTTACAGCCCATGCCTCCCAAGTATTTCCCTGACCTTTGTCACTGACACCCAGGCACCAAACCACCAGAACTTTAATCTTTATAATGCCTAAGCGAGATAGGAAAAGGTGTTTTGTCTCTGTTGAAGGAAGGAAGGTGTCAGGTTCTCATTGCTGTACTGTGGCTCCTGCCTCCAGTCACTAGAAGAAATCACAACACCAGAGGTGGGTGCACTGCCCTATTGCTCCCCACTGTGGCTACAGCTGCCTAACCTAGGTGATGTGATGTCATCCATCATTTTGGGAATCTTTAGTACACAACAGTGGCCTGAACTGCTGGAAAGTCATAGGATTCATGTTGCCTAATTTTAGGCCCTTCTGGTTGGTGGCCTGAACATGGCCCTAAATAACTGGCCAAGGTCATACAGGAAATCAGTCTTGTTTTCCAGCTTCCTGGACGGATTTCCTAAAAATTGCATCACTTCTGTTTTTCATTGCTGTTGAAATATTAGTTATGGAATGTGAAAGGGGGGAGTTATGTTTACTACTTCTTTTTCCTTTTTCACCCTGTTCTTTTGTATTTTCTTTTTGAGTGCTCGATTAATAGTTTAACCAAATTCAAACAAGTTCTTTCTATTCACAGGAGAAAAGCCAGGTCTGAGATTCAAGTATAGAAAGGATTATTTTCTTAAGACTACAAATCATCAAAGGCAAATAACAAAAAACGAGGTTAATCTATGTTCGTCTCTACATTTATTCTATCAAAATCAAAAAACAATGTTTATTTGGCATTTTGATGTAAAAGCCAAAAATATTGAAAAGTAACTATTTACCATTGAACAAACATAAAATCTTGAAAGGTTAAAAAAACCCAATTACCAATACTCAGACAGTCTCAAGGTACCCAAACTCTACTTCATAATTTCATACATCTTCTTGTTTATGCATCTCCACAGAGAGGAAATCATTGGCTTGGAACTCACTGATTTAAAAATCTCTTTTTGCCAAACTGAAGTTTGCTGTAGGCAGAACCCAAAGTAAAAAGTCTTAATGACTATAAATGTGATCTAAATGCCAAAAACTCTTTTATTGTGTGTTTGAGTAGCCCTACTTATATCTGGAAAAATAGAGTGTAATTTTATCTTGTAATTTTTAATTTCAGCCCGCAAGTCATAGCCTAGTAAAACTCCTGTGTCAATCCTGAAGGTCCAGCTCAAGCAGAGCACCTAGATACCACATTACTTGATACTACATCTGTTGAAATAAAAGTTCATTTTGCCTTTATCACACAATTCATGTTTATTATAAGCCCTTTTTTCTTTTTTTCTAGAAAGCTCATACCTATATGCAGGCAGACCAAGAATTGTCGTATTTCTGGCCATGCTGCCTGTAGGTGAATTTTTGGAAGAGGACAACATTTTCAATATCATTTTGAGTTACAGTCTCTGGAATTGCTTGAATAGTTTCAGTTCACCTGCTTCATGTCAGTAACAGCCTCTTTTTCTTCACTGGGACCCACCTTGCTGAGTATTCAAGGTAATCCGTGCTCCTTTAATGACCAGCTACTCAGCACTTTGCCGTATCCTCCTTGGGTTCTTTTTACCCTCACTGTTCAGTGAGCCCCTCAGAGATTTTTACTATAGATTGAGGGCATACTGACCTACTCGTGTTGACTCTGAAGACAATCCTTACCCAGCCAGAGCCACCTGAGCTGCCTGCCCTCTCTGTTGTACCAGTGTAGCTGCAGCAGGTACACCCACGTTGTATGCCACAGACCAGTAGCTGGTCCTGTCTCTAGGACTCAGGTCCTGTTTCCACAGCTGGCTCTGAGGACAGGCAGGAGGCAGGATGCAGGTGGGAAGAGGTCAAGAGCAGGAGAGCTGAGATTGGCGTGAACTGATTCGTCATGTTTCTCAGCTCCCATGGATGCAGCAGAGAACATGCTGTGAGGAGAGGGGAACTCGTCTTATCTCAGCCTCAGTCTCTGGACTTGCGGGTTTGCTCACTGGCCTTTAAGGACTGACATGCTGAAGCTTCAAGGTAGTGGTTAACAGGTCTGAACAAAGCCTTAATGTCAGGGTTTGGTGACAGTGTGTTGGAAACTCTTGTGAATGCAGCTGGTGCCTAAAGACTGGACACTAAAGCCCAAAGGCAGTAATAAAGCTCAGATAAGGCAGAAAGTTTATTTCACTTGTATGAAGCTCCAGGGATATTTTGCAATAATCTGGATACAAATTACTCTTAAACTGCATAGACACCTCTGTACAAATGCAAGCCTCAAAATACGTGGCTGGGTTGTAGCTGGAGGGCTGGCTGGGGCTCAGCAGAGACAGGTTCAGTGTCCTGGCCTGCTGCAGAAACACCTTGGGTACATGGTGCAAGCCCAGATCCTCATAAAGATTAAGATTCTCGACTCTCACTGTGCTCATAGTTGGGAGTCTAGCATTTAAGAGCCTTTGAGCTCTTGGGCTTCGTATCTGTCTGCCTGAGCATGCCAGTAGCTGCATTTTGAGGAAGCAATAGTTGTATTTTGCTTCCTCAATGGGGAGGAGGGAGGGATATAAGGACTAAAGCTAACCAGTGCTAAGTGCCCTCATGCTGATGCAGCACTGGTGGTGTCCATGCCAGATATAAGACTGATAAAACACTGTGTGGTGGGAGGCATAGATTAATGGGCTAAAATGAATGTTGTTGGCATGACACATTGAAAGGAAACTGCATTGATTTCTGGACTCTTTTTATTTTTCTATATCTAGTTTATTCTCTAAATGGACTTGATGTTGATGCTGTTACACAGTCAAGGCTCCACCTCAGTGGGTATTTTGCATGCATGAAGTCTCACCTGTCTTGTAAACAGTCATGCTGCTTCTCTTGCTCTCATTCAGACTGTCGTGGATTTTCAAAACTCTTTACTCATGTGAGCTGATGGGAGTTCTGTCTGAGGGAGTGGAGGTGGAAAATGCCTGTGTCAGGTTTACAGTAGCAGTGATGTTTTTAGAGGGAAGTGCTTAGTCTTGGTTTGGTGCTGTGCACTGCTCAGTCTAAGAGGTTCATGGAACATAAAATGTCACAGGGGCTCCAGCCTCCAGCCAGATCCTGACAGGCAAAAGTAACCCTTAAATGTTAAATAATGTGTGTTTTTTCAGTGCAAATGAAATTCTTCATCAAGATTTGCTAGGCTGGGGCAGGGACCTTCCCCTCTGTTTTTGTACAGCTTTGAGCACAGAGAGGCTTGGGCCGGGGACTCGCGGCAGTACTGGGCTATAAAGAATAGCCAGACTAGAGTGACAAAGCATGTTAACTAACTAAGTTTTAAGTCTATGTCAGGGATTTTCGATCCTTTCATGCTAACTCAATTAAGCTAAGAGGTTGGAAAAGAAATCATCCTGTTTGCCCATCAAAGCAAAGGTCTGAATGAATTTCAGACCCAGCCGATTACAGTAGCATTGAAACTCACTTAAATGCCCTAGGAAAAATGTCTGTTTTATTTTAGAGCATGTTTGATTCCAAATGATGCATTCAGCCCCAAAGAGCCATTTAAGAAGATGCAAAACTGTGGGCACTAAGAAATTTGGCAGGCATCAGATCATTGTGTGAGCTAATAATTAAAGGAAAAAGCATATGCAGATTATGAAAAAGTGCTGCTGCAGTAGCAGGTTTTTTTGGCAGGCTGTCAGGGATCATTCAGCATGTTTTTTTGTGTATTTATTATGCCCTCACACACGCTCTGCACATATGCAGTACAGAGGGTCTTGCTGAAGATCACTGAAAGTTACTGTAAAAGAGAGGGAGTGGAGATCAGTTCCTGTGTGCCACTTCATATCGGTGAGGGGAAGCAGCTGGTCAGGGTGGATGGTTTTTAGAGATTTTTTTGATCTACAGCCTGCTTTCTTTGGTACATAAATATGGTTATGTATCAAACAATGCCAAGGCCGTTTCCTTTTTTTTTTCTTCCCCCCCGCCCCCCCAAACTTTCCCTTTTTAGACAATGGATTCATTTATGTTACTTCTGAGTGTCCTAAACTGGCGGGGAGCGAGTTGGGAGGCATAGATTCTAGCTAAGCGGGCATATGGTGCTTCTGGTGAAACATAGATGGTACAAGAAACACATGTTAATAATAAAGATGTTAAGTGGGTACCAATGGACTGGACTGATTGCTAAGAACAGATCTCACAGTCATAAAACTGTTTAGAGCCTGAAGCACTTGGGCCAGAGCGCTAATTATTACACATTTTAGGTCTATTGTCTTGGCTCTGGGAAATGTATTATTTTTAGTGATTTTCATTACGTGCTGGATTTAAAAATAGACTGAATTACAGCCGGTCGTTGTTCTGCTGGGATGAATTATAGTTTGTTGAGGCAACTGCTTATTTTGTCTTGTCCCATGGCATTATGTGAAGCCAGACAATAAAAAAAGGAAATATGAGTGGCATTAACCTTTTGAAGTAGAAGGAAAAGGAACCTTAATGAAATAGAGCAAATCAGGCAATTATACTGCAGCTCTTAGTTATCATATAAAAAAGGAAACTTTGTCCTATATAATTTAACTCTTTACCTCCTGCTGTGGAAGTGAGGTATACACAATAGAAACAAGATTGTCTTTCTGCTAAGTAACTGATTGGTGCTAATTAGCAGGGCTAGAAAGAGATACCTTATTTTGAGATACACAAAGGAGCAGAGTTAAGTTAATGCTGGGTGTCTAATTTCTGCAGTTCTTCCTGTCTGATGATGCAATCCTGTGTTATAAAAACTGACTTTTTCACAAATTTCCCTCCCCCTGCCACGTCTTTCCCTTCTCTTCCTGAAGGAAGGTAATATCCCTGTTAAGAGAGGCAGTACTGTTCTCTGTCCAGTTACTTGATTTTGACTTTTTCAGTCTGGCTGGGTGGTATTTTAAAGACCCAAGTGTTTTTCAAGTATGTTAAGAACACAAGCTCCCAAATAGGTCCCACAGGCATTTTGGTTTTTTTTTTTAAAAAAACCCCACCAAAATCCTCCCACTTCTTTTGCTGAAGGCATGATCAGATGAACTGCTCTGAAAAGTGCTGAGCCAAATGAAGCTATCTCCCTGCTGGGCCTTCCCACCCTGCTCTTTGTGAAGGTTGTCTCTGATTTGGTTTTGCAGGTTTAACCATTTGTCTGATTACTTCTCACCCACTTCAGCAAGGAGTCTGAGTTAAAAAGCAAAACCATCCCTCTTTGACTTTTTTTTTTTAAATTAGGTTATTATTTTTTAAGACTTTTTTTCTTGATTGTGATAGTTTTACAGATCTGGGTTACTGAGTGAAGCTTGCAAAGTCCCAGAAATTAGTGCTTTCCCACATCAAAGACACTCTTGGTGGATAGGAATACCAAGAGACCAGGGAATCCTCTTATTTTTTTTGTTAAAGGATCCCCCTTAAACTGTTTTGCAATATGAGAATTAGGAGGCTTTAAGTCAGAGTTTTATTTGTTTATGACTTTTAGCAGAACATCCCTTTGTGCTTGACAGCAATTAAATTCATGCCCACTAAGCAAACTGCAAGTCAACACTGTTTCACTGAAGCAAAAATCATTATCTTCCATCGGACTCAATCCTCCCGTACTCAGGTGAGATATAATTTCTATTGAACAGAGTGGAACCAGGTTGACTTATTGCCACAGTGGTCTTGCTTCTGAGGCAAAAACAACCCCAGGATACTGTCCCCACAGCATAGTTGTCCCTGAAGTGCCACAGCCCAGGACTGAACACTGCAACAAGGTTCTATGGCCCAAAACATCTCATTTTGCAAAAACTTCTATTAATCATAGGGGTTTGTATGGTGGGTGTCAATAAACAACAAACATCCTTCTTGTGGAGAAGACAGAGCTTGGTACAGAGGAAAAGGAACATGCTCTTATGAAGATGCTGAGAGAAAGGAGACAGGATTTTAACTTCCAGCCTCTGGTCTGATAAATCTTCTGCATATACTTCACTGAATGCAGCTTCTTTGGTCAAGGAATGAAAATCAAGCATGAATTTGAGCTAATAATCAATCAGTTGATGTTCAGTGAAGGAGAGTGCCTTGATTTAAGTTGTTGGCCTGGAATTTATTTTTAATGAGCAACCTTGCTTCAACTGTTAGCTCTTCTGTTTGGCCTTGGGCCTCAGTTTCATGTCAGAAAAACAAAACAAGATGGTGATTATTTCCTTTGCCTGTCCTGTAAACTGTTTGGGGCAAGACCTGACTCTCCTGACATCATAGCGTTTGGCAAGAGAGTTTGCTAATCTACACTGAGGCCTTTTGGCACTGCTATGGTTCAGCTGGTTCAATGGAAATACATAATTATGTACTTTTAAAGGTGGATACCTGAATTAGGCTCCCTAAATCCCTGTTTAGATATCTTTGACAGATATAAGTTGTTTGGTTTCCTGAGCAGGTGAGTGCTCATCTGCAGTTCCTACCACAAGGCCCCTCTTGATTCATCTGAAGTAAATGGAGAAAGAAATAGTTTCACCTTCAGAGACTCTGCCTACAGCAAGCTCTTCCCATTGGAGAAGAGTCAGCATCCACCCAAGACCTGTATCTGTGTGTGAATGTGTTTCACGCATGCTCATTCTGGATTTGCTCCAATGCAAAGGTTTTTGCAGAACAATTAAAATGCAAATGTAGATGCAAATTGTGACAGACTCAAATGGCAAACTTATCTGAGGAAGGATCATAATATGTGTCATCTTTGGCATTTCTCTCCCTCTCTTCTCACTGTTTTTGTTTCACCAGGCTATAATTTCCCTATGCAATGAGGTTCTCAAAGCCTTTTCAAAACACAAATGGCAGTCTAGTTTCAGGCTATTTCACAGTATTGATTCCCCTCTCACACAAGCATTTCCTTTCTGGAGCAAAATCCAGCAGGCAAGTCTTTGCATCTGAGAGCATGGCCCACAGTAAGGATGGAGATATTTCTTGGGAGTACCTCTCATACCTGGTTCTCATCAGGGCAAGGATGCTGTCTGGTCCCAGTCACTTCAATGCCTAAATGACAGTATTTGAAAAATGGCTTACCCTGACTGCTTTAATTTTGATAGTTTATTATAAATTAAAACTTGTTATATGGTTAAATGGCATAATTTTTGCAGTAGTGGAGGAGTTGCTGTGTGTACCAGCACACACACACTCATGGAGAAATGACTATCTGATTTCAGAGTGAACCTGCCTGATTCACTCACAAGTTCTGTGTTAGGACTGAGATTCAGACCTTTAGCTCTTAATTCAAATTATTAAATTCAGATTCAGACCATGCACACCTTTAGCTCTTAATTCAAATGTCCCTCTCTTACCTTTTCCCTCCCTGTCCAGGCTGTGTCACTGCAGCTTTTGGGGCTGTTGTGAACTGCAGTGTTTTTTGCTGTGTTTCTTGATGAGCTTGGCCATATCATGAAGGGTTGGCTACAGCCTAGGTTAGTTCTTCCATCATGAAATTTCTTCCAAGCCTTCCTCCATCTCATCCTTGTCCCTTCCTTTTAAATTATTGCTTTGGACATCTTCCCATCCTCAAAGAAAGGGGTAAAAATAAAATAAGCATGGGATCTAACTGTGGAACTAGTATCAGCCATTTACTGTCATAATGCCATTTGCTCTGCTTGTATGCCTTATCCATGCTCCTGCATCTGTGTTGTCTATCTGGACTGCAAGCTCTTGGAGGTTGCTTGATGCAATGTTTGTACAATACTACAGTCTGTATCTGCTTTTGGTTGGTTTTCAATTACCACCTTAATAAATTAGTGTCGGGTCTGCTTCCCCTAGAGAGGTGACCCAGGAGCCTATATTGCTACTGAACCTTCTTCACTTGTCCTGTAAGCAACAGACGGCAATATTCAGAGACCTAATTTTAGTGCTGCTTCATTGTTGCTAGAAGAAACTATACCCTAGTTCTTTGCATGTCTTTGTCATGCTTCTAAATATAGGAGAACTCTTTGGTAAAACATTAGAAACATGCAAAAATTTAATCCCTTATACAACATGGACACCTTTACACCAGTGTCCTCTTGATCAGTTCTCACTCCGATTTTCATAGAATCATAGAATCATAGAATGGTTTGGGTTGGAGGAGACCTTAAAGATCAACTAGTTCCATCCACCCTGCCATCAACAGGGACACCTACCACCAGACCAGGTTGCTCAAAGCCTCATCCAGCCTGGCCTTAAACACTTCCAGGGAGGGGGCATCCACAACTTCCTTGGACAACCTGTTCCAGTGTCTCACCACCCTCGCAGTGAAGAATTTCTTCCTAATATCCAATCTAAACCTACCCTCTTTCAGCTTAAAGCCATTTCCCCTTGTTCTATCATTAACTGCCCTTATGAAAAGTCCTTCCTCAGCTTTCTTGTAGTCCCCTTCAGGTAGTGGAAGGCCGTTATAAGATCTCCCTGGAGCCTTCTCTTCTTGAGGCTGAACAGCCCCAACCGTCTCAGCCTGTCCCCATAGGAGAGGTGCTCCAGCCCTTGGATCATCCTCATGGCCTCTTCTGGACTTGTTCTAACTGATCCATGTCTCTCTTGATGCAGCCCAGGATATGGTTGGCCTTCTGGGCTGCAAGTGCAAATTGCTGGCTCAAGTTGAGCTTCTCGTCCACCACCACTCCCAAGTCCTTCTCTTCAGAGCTGGCCTCAAGCCACTCATTGGCCAGCCTGTACTTGTGCTTCGGGTTGCCCCAACCCAGATGCAGGACCTTACATTTGGCCTTGTTGAACTTCATGAGGTTGGCACAGGCCCACCTCTCAAGCCTGTCAATGTCCCTCTGGATGGCATCCCGTCCCTCCAGTGTGTCAACTGCACCACTCAGCTTGGTATCGTCAGCAAACTTGCTGAGGGTGCACTCAATCTCCCTGTCCATGTCACTGACAAAGATGTTGAATAGTACCAGCCCCAATACTGACCCTTGAGGGACACCACTCCTCACTGGTTTCCACTTGGACATTGAGCTGTTGACCACAACTCTTTGAGTGCCATCACTCAGCCAAATCCTTATCCACTGAGTGGTCCATCCATCAAAACCCTGTGTTTCCAATTTAGAGACAAGGATGTCGTGCAGGACAGTGTCAAACGCCTTGCACAAGTCCAGGTAAATGACATCAGTTGCTTTGGCCTTGTCCACCAATGTTGTAACCCCATCACAAAAGGCCACCAGATTTGTCAGGCACGACTTTGCTGGAGACCAGACAGGCCCATCTGTTGGTGAATTCTTAGGTCTAAAATAGTTACATTATCTTCTGTTCCTCTGCCCTAGGGATACAGTGGGAGCATAGAATCGTAAAATCTCCTGTTTGGAAAAGACCTCTGAGATCATCAAGTCCAACCATGTTTCAGATTTCCTACTTCCTATATTGTTTTCTTGACTGGTAGGGAGTCTGCTGCAATTAGACCTGGATGTCTGCATAAATGTTCCTGGCAAGGAACAACAAGGGAACTGGGAAGCTCTTTGCATTTTGTGGATAGACCTCACCAGATATCACCCAGAGGAGAAACAAATCCGATTCTTCTTTCCCTGACAGGAATCATCAATATGTGCTTTTGTGATACATCCTGGTCATCAGACCTCTAGATTCATCCATGATAGGTAGGCAATGAGAGCCATTTGTGATCTAGGTACACAAATACTTTAAACCTCTATTTTCACAGCAGTCTGAGATGCTGCCTGGATCTGTAGCACCCAGGCAAGCAAAATGCCCATGAAGAAAACATGAGCTCGTCTGACCTGTCTGTGTTTGAATGTTTTCAGAGGCTAAATAATATGGAACATCTTTCTTCTATGTATATCCCCTTAGAAGTAGTACTAGGTGTTATTAATTGGGACTTTTAAAAAAAAATTGGCCGGAGATTTTCTCAGGGGAGTTTGCATCACAGTGTTGGGATGTTTAAACCAGAGATAGATGGCTTTGTGTAAAAGGACCTTCCTAAAGTTTAGGCATCTTTCAGGTGTCTGAAAATGTAAATCTACAATAGCCTTAGATTATTTCTTTTGTAAAACACTTTAGGAACAAGATAGAATTTTAAAATCTGAACCTGTTTTTGCCACAGATTATTTGCTTGAGGATCACAGAACATTTCCTTTGTCAAGCCTTCTACCTGAGGCTTATAAAAGTGAATATAATTGCTTGTTCCTGATGCTACATCAGTCTCAAAGCTACCTCAGTATTTGGCAAAAGAACACTTGGATCTTCAGTTGTTAGAGAGGGATGAATCAAGATGAGACACTATTATCTTTAAAATCAAAAGCAGGCGGCCAACTCCTGAAGCCTCTGTGAGGATGCTTTCTGCCTGTTTTCTGAAAACAGGAAAGAAAGAAACCTAACCTTTTATTAATAGTTTGGTTATACACAAAAGGACACAGACAAATATTTCAGCTACTATACACAGATACATGAAACACATTGCTCTAATTATACAAGTCAGGGGCTGGTTGAAGGACAGTTAATTGGTTTTCAGACTATCTCAATCAACACAGGCAGCAAGCCACATGTCCAAGGATTTGAAGAGTCAGCAGTAATAGATGCCTGTGAATTCTCTGTTGCAAAGTAAACCTTTATTTTCACTACAGCATGTTTTATAGTGCAATAAAAAAGAAGGAAGTCAATAGCTATATCTAATATAACCGTAGCTGAAAAGATACTTTACCGATTCAATATTGCTTGAAGGGCAGTGTAATATAGGTATTTGACCTTAACCAAGGGCTCACATGCAGGTATTGGGTTCAGGCTGTATTGTTGATGAAAGAAACTGAGCCCAGTTGAGATCTAGAACATGTTAAAATGAGTTAGAATTAATGTTATTTTTTAAAAAAATAAGTTGTCCTAATATTTCTCTTTCACTTTTTGTCCTGCTTAGGCCCACCTTTGCCTAAATATTTAATACGGATTTAATTTTATTTTTGTGCCAGAAAATTAGTTCCTTCTTGGTGAAATTCAACCTATGTGTTCTTGGTCTTTAAGTTTTGTTCTTTTGTTATTGTCCTAGTTAATAAAAAGGTTGATTTTATTTTCTGTTGATTTGTTTATGATACAAATATTTTATCATCTTCCATATAGATTAATAGGGAGAAATGGCTGTACACGGCATTGTGACAAACCCTTTTCTTCTGAATTCTGAGTCTCACAAACACACTGGAATTTCTATTGGAATTGCTGAGAACAGTCATGGTGCATAACCACATACATTTTGCAGGACTAATACCTGGTTCATGAGATCTTGTAGCACCACTTGTAAGTTTATCAGCGCCTTTACTGTGATAAATTAGAATTGTATTTCTGCCATTATAGCTGTGTTTTGGGGGAGAAAGAATAAAGTTATCCAATGTTTGCAGGTGCAACTGCATCCTCTCTTGAAGTAGTCCCTGTAGTATTTCCAGACAAGTGTAAGCTTGCTCTGACTGTACTGTTAGCAAGCTGGAAGCCCTGTAGCTCTAGTCATCATGTTTCTGAAACTGAGCTAAGTCATCTGAGAGTCTGCATGTACTGACTTTGCTCTGAGTTAATACAACTGAAAGCTTATATCTGCTTGCAAAAGGCTGCAGAGTTATCCCTTGAATGTTTTCCTGAAGGCTCCTACTATTGACAGCAACTAGGCACATTTTAAAGCTGCCATGATGGTCTCGTTGATTTAAAAAACTATGAATTTAGACTGGTGCTAGAACCCAGACTAAATGGTCTCTCTGTGTTCAAGAACAAAGAGACTCCAGAGCTGGAAGTGCAGTCTTGCACTTTGTGTTCTCAGTTTGAGCTCACGTGAAAGACAGCTGGTGACTGGGTTTTACAAACGAACTGAAGATCTTGGCCAGTGCTTAAACTGAGCATTTTGGCAAGTGTGTAAAAGCTCAGCTAAACAGAAGTCTCAGCCTGATTCTGACTTGTGCAAAAGACTTATTGACTCAAAAGAGGTAGAAGGTAATGACATCTCTGCAAACATTCCCCAATATTTGCTATGAAGTCCAGTTTGTTCAGAGTTCAGGTTTTTTGCTTTGTTTTGTTTTTCTGGCCATACATTCCATTCAGTTTTATGCTGTCCTTCAGATTAGTATATATTGTTCTGATGCTGCTCAGCTGAGTGATTTCTTGATTGAAAATTTTTAATGATTCTGAGGATAAAACGTTTTGGAGAGTCTAACTGTTGTCACTGATTTGGAACAGGGACTATGAAGATGATAGGTGTGTTTCAGTGACCTCAGTGATTTTCTAGTTCAAAGCCTTGGCTTTAGGGTCAACAAAAATTTAACAAAGCATCAGGAAAAGGTACCTGTTGTTTCTGGCACATCATGGCACTTTTTTAGCTCATGGCTCCTTTTCTGCTCCTATTGCCTTCCATAAATGTGCAGAAACAGTGATAAAGCAAGATGATTTTCCTGAGGAGCTTTCTGCTACATAGAGAAGCTTGTTTTTCAGAGAAAACAGCAGAAATGTCTATTTCCCCTAAAGAGTGATTATTTAGAAGTAAAATTTAGAGGTAATTAATCAAAGTGCAAGTCTTCTGGAAAATAGTGCTGGCTGGACTTCCAGAGAAGAGAGTCCAGGATTTAACACTGTTTGAGATAAACTGATGTATTTCACCCCTCTGGACAACAGTCTCAGGCTTTCTGTACATACATGTGGATATTGTCGTATATATCAGTGTCTTTGACTTAGTCTGACCTTGACTCTGAGTGTGGGGTCAGTGCTAGAAAGTGATGCTGACCTTACCTTGGTGAAAGGAAGGCTGAGAAGGTAAGTGGTACGATGAATAAGAAACTGAAGTAGTGCAAGTGTTGTGTTTTCAAATAGTGTGGATTAAAGTGAGTGCAATGAGGGTGGAGTGTTGCCTTTTTCAGGAGGGTGTGACATGGGGGTGGATTGTGAGGTTTTTTGTACTGAGGGAGACTCATCACCTCCTCTAGGAAAGCAGGAGGTTCTTGGCCATGGATCAGCTTGGACTGAAGATCAAAAATCTTTCCTCAGTTCTGTTGTGCCTGTGTGTGTGACTGTGGTATCCTTGCCTCTTGATAGTGTCTCCTAAGGCTCTGTCTCCATGGGTTTGCAGCCTGAAATACTGGTTCCTTGCTGGTTTTCCTCAGAAAGGTGTAAAGCCAGAAATGCAACTAGCAATTATATTGTATGCTTGTGTGTTTGAAAATAATAAAGTACAACAAGATCTATTATTTATCCAGTTGGCTAAATTATTCCTTGGCATAATTATTTGGTGATTGCATTTTGTGTGATGGTTCTATACAGAAAGGGTTACTAATTAGCCCTAAATGCTACAGGGCTATCAAAAAGTAGAATAGGACATTAGCAGACATTATTTCAGTAGAGGGCTAAATCAGCCTTTGAAAATATGCTTGATTGACTTTTGTCCACACAGTAGTACTACCCCATAATAATGCAGAAAGAAGCAAGGCTCATGCAAACTCTGTGAAGTGATGTTGTGGGCTCTGTGTGGCCCACAGGTGAGACATTCCCTGTCCTTTACAGGCCCAAAACTAGAGAAAGAAATTATTGTCACTGTCTCACCTGTTGAATGTCTTTTAACACTTTGTTATTCATTTGCTGAAGTTATTAATCCCAAATTTACTTTTTGGAGGTTGTAGATGGAACATCTCAGTGAAGCACAATCTAGTTCACAGGGAAGGCTCGAAATTCATGGTGGTCTCAGTCACAGAAAAGGTTTCAGGTGGAGAGAGACACTTCTGCCCAAAGGAAGCCACAGATTTGCTGTAGGGATCCCTGTTAGCAGCAGGATCTGCCAACTTGTATCTTACTTCTGTAAGGGCTCTCAATGGGAACGTCTTTTAGAGGGAGAACGATATATGTTCATTTTCTAAACTCCAGTTTGAGGCTCTTGTGTTTTCACGGTAATTTTGGATATAAATGTCTTAGTGTTCATGTTGATATGAGTTAGTTTTAATGTTGAAGAGCTTCTTAATTTTAGTCTTGTGTTGAGAGTTGCTGAAATTATTGAAGATTCAGCTCCTAGTTTTTTCTACTCTTTTCATTTTATCATCTTCTGAAAACATCCCCATGGCAGAGGGGATGTGACTTAGAAACTGAATACAGGGTGGGAATTTTAAACTCCCCAGTAATTTTGAGCAACACAGAAAAATATAAAGAATAAAAACACTTCTGCCATTTTCAGAGACCAAAAAGAAATCACAAACAACAGAAAATTGCACAAAAATATTTACAATGGCTTTGTGGTCAAAATATCTGGAGACTAAATTTCGAACTGAACAGGAAAATGCTCTTCTGGGCAGAATTCTTTTCTGTATGTGAGAGCACTAATCCTCCTCCAGTCCTGTGTGAAGGCAGAGAGTCCTGCAGAAGGCTGTGGCCTGGGAAAGGTTCAGAAATAACAAATTTATTCTGAGTATATAGATTCCAGGTGAGCAAGGATTGCACATTGCAGAAATTCAGTACATAAGCAAGGTGTTTTCACACGCCTGTGAAGTGTGTGGCCAGTGTCATGTCCCAGTATCCTCAAAATGAAAATTAAATGTTATCAAAAGATCCTGCCGTGAGCCACAGGCTAAATCTTTGTGAACCTTCAGAGACATAAGTCAGCTTGCTATTGTTTCTGCTTCCTTTATACAGGATGAAACACAAAGAGCAGAGTTAAGGTTTCTCTTTGTTTTTCATGTCTTGCATCTTGGGGCCATACAGATAAAGCCATGTGGGAATTAAGAGAACTTCCAAAGTCTTATAATTTTGTAAATGTGAATATCCTCGATGGGTATGAACAAAAAGTTTTGTTTTTTTTTTTTCCCTCCCGCCCCCAGTAACCGTTTATAATACTGATCCTTTCCTTATTTACCAGATTTCATTGGTGAAATCAAGGTTGGTTGGAGTTCTGAAGGCAAATACATATTTAATAAATATTAGGAGAGTCTTTCTGTAAAATTACATCAGGCCTACTCACAGTATATCAGTACCTGCAGCCTACTTTTTATAAATTCAACATACGAATTGTTTCCAGAAAGACTGGGGATGTGTTAAGTATTTACAAAGCTGAGGAGAGACTGAAGTGAATGGTGCTGGAGGTATCTGTAGAGGTTACACATGTGAAACTTTAACTTTTGTACAGCTTCTATGATTATACCTTAAAGACAGAATGGGGTCTTAATAGGAACAGCTTTGCAACAAAGCTAGAAACAAAGAGCGTAACTTCCAGTGGGTCTGAACAACCAGGTATGATCTCATGCAAAGAAGAGCAAAGACTGTAGGTAATTTCTGCATCATGAGGACTCTGTCCTGGGAAAGTCTTGATCTTAGAAGGACTTGTGAGACATATCAGATCATGAGCAGAATATGAGCTACAGAAAATTCACCTGAAAAGCTAATACACACTTGTAAATATGAATATCAATATCTTTGTACTTGAATGGTGCAGCATCCACAGCAACACTGTGTCCAACTCTATATTTCAGGAGCAATTGAGAAATTAGCAAGTGTTTAGAGAAGAGCACTGAAAAGCTTTGGAGAGCCATGAAACATGACTTCTTGTTAAAGATTCAAGGACCATAGTCTGATTAGCTTATTGAGAGCTTAAAGGGTGATTTCTCTGGTCTATGAGTACCTACTTGGAAAGCAGAAACATGATTATAGAGAGTTCTCCAGTCTGGCAGACAAAGTTATAGCAGATCCAATGGCTGGCTGTTGAAGTAAGCTGTAATTGGGCTAGAAATATGGTAATTCAAAACAAGGTAATGTTAAGTGACTCCTTGATGTAGGAGTGTAAAATTTCAGGTCAATATTGGAAGATGTTCTAAAAGGTTTGTGCTCTAGTAAGTGGTCTCAGGCTGCCTTTGATATGCAAATCCCTGAGGATTTCCCAAGGGGAATGATACACCTTTGTACTGTGTATGTAAACCCCTTTTCTAATGGCAGGTTTTGTACTTTCTATGGACATAATTCTCCAAGGTTCATGGGCTACAGATTGAAAAACTACCATTCAATCCTAAATCAGGGACTTGAAGCAGAAAATAGCCAAGCAAGACTTGTGGTCTGTGGTGACCAAATGGTCAGGCTAAGTGATTGCTGTCGGTTTCCTCTAGCTTTGTAATCTAGGAATCTCAGTCCAAAATGTAGCTACATCTGAGGAACTTTGATGCATTAACCCTTACTCAGCTATTGCTCCCTATCCTGTGAAACACTTATCTACAGAAGATGACTAATGACTTAACCATATTGCTTACAAGTTTTACAGCGCTGGTGCCTGAAGCCAGGTCCCTTCTGCTGCTACTCTGGTTCAGTAGTTTTCATTGTCTCTGTTTTGTCTGTTGTGTTAGTGCATGAAAATGAGGCAGAAAGGTGCCAAGACAGGTTTTTTTATTATTTTAAAATATCCTGGATACTGAGAGCTGAGTGGGCAATAGGTTGCAGTACTAAGGGATCTGCTCTGTACAAGCACTTGTTCTCAGCACCATGCCATCCTTTTCTGGAAAAAACATGAAGAGAATTGGGCAGCCAGCCCAGAGGAAAGTAATTTGGGTTTTTTGTTTGTTTGTTTGTTTTTCTTTCTTTTTTTCATTTACTGAATAATTTTCTAGCAGGATCAGTTCCCTGAGCTGTTTCTCTGTAGGGATACACAAATATTTGTCTGCTTGACTTGATACAAGATAGAGGGCACTTTTAGAATAGGACTGGGCATTTGGGGAATTTAATGATGCTTAAATTAAAAAAAAAGCAACCACAAAACCAAATACAACTGTGCTCTGCATTTTAAACTCCTACTTATCACTATCCTTGTATGGTTGTGCCCACTTGATTTATTCCCTAGATATTAGGAAATGCTTTGGTGGTAGTTCTACTGATTTTTTGAGTGTGCAGAAGATGATGCAATCAGACATAATTTTTAAAGTTTAAAATGTTTAAAATAAGTAATTAATTATTTCCTTTCATCTTGGGTTTACCAGCTTTCACATCCAGCTCCTAAGCTGTGACTCCCCAGTCAGTTAAACTCATTTTGATGGATTGGATTGACACAGATACCCATTTACCTCCATTTTTATTCCAGTTTCCTTTTAGCAAACTATTATGGAACAGCAATAGCTTCCTGCTGGGCAGACAAATTCTTTCTGTCCTTCTTTAACACAGCCATGCATTTTTCCTAGTGATAAATGCAGTAGAACCAAATCATATGAATCTACAATCTGTTCCAGCTGCTATTGAAGAGAAATGATTAAAACAAGAGCAACAAAGTGGAAAGAAAACTCCCTGCTTTTTTTCTGCATGCCAGCAAACACACTACCATCGAGTGTAAGCAGCAAAATGCATTTTGAGACTCAAGAACCAAATGTGCATATAAGAAATAAGAGGCTAAATGAATAATAGAGCAGAATGGCATGACACCATATCACAGTCCTCAACCAGTAAGTAGCACAGTTCAACCTCAAAAGCTACTGAGTAAGACGAAAATGTCTCTTTAACAGTATTAGGGGACAATTTATTATGTGTATCCTTCGAGTGCGGCACAATGTCACTGCAGGCCCATTGCATTTGCATTATTTCCAGACAACGGCAGCAGCAGAAAAGGACACTGATTTATTTCAGAGCAGGCACAGGTGATTTTTATGTCTGTTGGGACTCAGCCAGATATGGCTTAACCCATTCAAGTCTTTTCTGCTTATACGAAGAGGTGTCTTTTTGTAACATCCTTATCTTCCAGCTCAGATTTTATTTGAGTTACTCAAAGAAATATGGGGGATTTTGAAGTCTTTTCCTTTTTTTTAGATAGTTACTAAATCTTTATTCAATTCAGGGGAGAACAAGTGATCGGCAACAGCTTAATCTGTTTAAAATAATTCTGATGATCATTTTCACTAGGCAGCTTTTAACACAGTGTGTGATTTCTACACCCTAGAGTAGCCAAAATTGAATGATCTCCTTATAATATTATTCCCTATTACATGTAAGCTAATTTGCAGTCTCAAAAGATAACACACAAGAAAAAAAAATAAAGTCACTGTCTGGCTGTCATGATCCAATCAAAGCATGCAAGCTTTGTTTCTGCTCAACTGGAGAGCCCTGAGGACTGCCTGTGTCCCAGTTTTCCAGCACTATAGAAGAGGGAAATCTGGTGTCTTGCTGCAAGTGCCACCTTACAGAGAACGCACGACTGAGGTTGGGACCGAATGCAATTGCTAATGACCATTAGAGAGAAAGCAGAGTTGTTAGTCCAAAGCAATTATAACTGGCTTCTGATAGTTCATCAATTTTATTACTTCTGTGTATCAATTAAGCACTTGTATTTTTTTCCCCTTCTGAACAGCTGCTTGGTGTTGTGTGCACGTGGGGCTGCAATTCTGCTGATGGTTGAAAGAGGTGAGAAAGCCAACGTGCGAATTCATGCCCCGTGCAAAAGTGACTCCTGTGGAACTAGAGTGATGTACACTGTGCTCATGAGCACAGTGGATGGATGAGAAAGGGTATTTTTTCAGGAACGAACCACAGGATTTACTTCATTCCAAATAGGAATAAAAACTGAATATTTGGAAATTTTCTTAGGGGGAGTTTTGCAAAAGTTTCCTTGAAGGTCCATTAAAACACTTTCTAGTTTGTTTGGGGTTTTTTAATTATTTTTTATTATTATTTTTTATTATTTTTTTTGAAAATGGGGTGTATCAGAACAGGTCAAAGTAAAATTACCTACATGATGCAAATTCTTAAAAAAGGTAGTAGATGTGTTGTTCCAGATCACTGAGACAGGACAGGTCAATATTTTTTTAATAGATATTTTGATAGTCTACTAAAACAAGGTTCTGCCAAATTAGCCCAGTGTTAACGAGAGTTCATTTTCACTATACCCAAAACATCTGCTGGATCACTGCTCTGCTGGACTTGACTCTGGTCTGCCCTTCTCTGCAATATAGTCCCTTTGCACTTGTGCTTACTGCAGGAATAAAGAGCTTGGTCAGTGTGCAAGTATGTGAGCACAGTTCAATGAGTGCAACACATGTAAATGTAGACTTTAGGGTGTTTTTTTTAATGTTACTCAGCATCTTTTGATGCCTGTGATGAGTCATAACTACTTGTAGGAGTGAAGAACGTGTCCTTGTTCAGTACCTCTAGCAGAAGCAGTCATGGGTGGCAGCCACTGAAACAAATCATCTTAGTGCCTGTGGACTTGCTAGGGAGTGATTCTTGCACTCTCAGTGTCTTCAGCATGAATCACTGCTTTTATCTTCTTACAGGAGGCAAATAGGATTCAATGGCCATTGCACATCACAGAAGCCGTGTATTGTAAGCCCAGCTCTACCACTAGCCTGGGTAGTCTGTGGCATCCTTCTGTGGCCTGTTCCTCACCTCAGTAATGTAATTTGTTCCTTTTGAAAGCATTTTGAAAACTTTTAATAACATACACTACTTGCATGGCAGGGGGTGGTATTACAGCTCCATGATTTGGATTGCACTGAATATAGTCAAGAGAAGTCTGAGTGTTGGTGGATCAGGCACTGTGTTAACTACCAGGAAGACTTGATCCCTGCCTTAAGGAGCTTATAATACTAAAGAGGGCAAGTGACAACAAAAAAACAATAACTAAAAAGGGCAAAGTAGCTGAGAAAATAGTCTGTGGGACACATACAGTCCCATAAGTTAACAATTTGCACAACCTCTTGCTGGGTTTAGTTTAGCTTCTTCATAGTCCAGCAGGCTGTCAGATCTCTTAGCTATAAATCACATATTCTGAATAGGAATTACCTGGTGTTATGGTGAATTATAACAGATATCTGCTCTCTGCAGAGATGTTTGAAATGGGAAGCTGAAGCCTCTGTAATAAAAAAAAAGTCACTGGCTTTTGTTAAAAAAAATAGTAATACTGTTTTCTAAAGAAAATAGTCTCATTATTAAGCATAGTACACCAACATGATGAATCAAGTGGAATGAGGAAGAGACAGCTTGTTAAAAATTAAGTTATTCCTTCTTTTTGCTTTTCTTCCTTCATTGACAGATGAAGTATCCTTTAAATACCAGAGCACCTAAATGCCGCTGTGCTGGTTGTGGCTGGGATACAGTTAATTTCCTTCATAGTAGCTGGTATGGGGCTGTGTTTGGATTTGTGCTGAAAACAGTGTTGATAACACAAGGCTGTTTTCATTATTGCTGAGCAGAGCTTACACAGAATCAAGGCCTTTTCTGCTTCTAACACCACCCCACCAGCGAGTAGGCTGGGGGTGCTCAAGAAGTTGTGAGGGGACACATCTGGGACTGCTGACCCCAACTGACCAAAGGGGTATTCCTTGCCATATGACGTCATGCTCAGCACATAAAGCTGGGGGAAGAAGAAGGAAGTGAGGGATGTTTGGAGTAATGGTGTTTGTCTTCCCAAGTAACTGTTACCCATGATGAAACCCTGCTTTCCTGGGCATGGCTGAACACCTGCCTGCTGATGGGTAGTAGTGAATGAATTCCTTGTTTGGCTTTGCTTGCACGGGCAGCTTTTGCTTTACCTGTTAAACTGTCTTTATCTCAACCCAGGAGTTTTCTCACTTTTATTCTTCCAGAACTCCTTCATCCCAGCTGGGGGGAATGAGTGAGCAGCTGTGTGGTGCTCAGTTACTGGCCAGGCTTAAACCGTGACACCTGCCTTTGTTGATCACACAGTTCAGACATAGCTGAGCTTAGCTCTGTTACAGAGTAAATTTAGTAACACGGCTTGTAATTTTTCCTCACCTCAAGTCTAATTGATACAGAAAACAAGTAAAAATATAACACAAGTTCTTACAGAAAAGAAATTCTAATTAGAATATTACTTAAACTACTTAAGCCCACCCCCCAACAAGTTATATAAAAGAATTATACCTAATATTGCCTAAATAGCTTCTATCAGTTTTTTTAAGGAAAAAAAAAAATTAAGGATGATGAGCAAGGAATGACTGTTCACGATTGCTGTGCCAGCTATTCTTTACAGAAGTACTGTATTAACAAGCAGCTGCATCAGATGTCCCCTGCAAAAAAGTCTGTTCCTGGTGAAGGTAGGGCAACTGTCCAGCAGTTCATTGCAGCCTTCCCAGTCCGTGTGCCAGATCCATGAGAAGGGAATGCAAGCCTCCATGAGCTATATGGTGCAATCAGATAGGGTGTTTTACCATATAGCTGTCACCAGAGATAACTCCAACTCAACTCATGTTGTTGTTAGAAACCTGTTCTAAGAATTGGGCTAAACAGGCTTAGCTGCAAGTCCCATGAAGTAGATTCAGATCCCTTTGTTTTGAGGCATCCAAACTTCATAAAGGGTCTTTACATGCTTGAAAAACATCATCTCTAATGTTGGTTTAGTTTGATTTTTCTCTTCCCCTCTTGTACCTACAAACCTTTCTCTACTACCGTTCAGCGAAGTCTTACAGAAATATCTGTTAATAAATGTATTATCTGAAAATTATGATGTCTACATCTCCTGAAAAAGCACTTCCTTGGGTCAGGCTTTCTCTTGTACATTATCCTTAATACTGCATTCAGTTTTGGTACTAGGAGTGATGTCTAGTCTGTCTGGCAGTACCTACCCATCTCTTGATCTGTGAGGAGGACAGATATGGCTTTAGGAGGTGGCCTTCAAATTGCTCCAGTACATCTGATATTCAGTTAATAAAAGAGAGACAGATTTAGAAGCAATGACACACCAATGCTTTAACGGACAACACCAAAAGCAATTGTGGTCTTAATGACATGGTTTTTATGTAACCAAAGTAAATAAACAAGTAGAAAGGAACAAAGTATGTGTGCCGCATTTAAAATCAGATTATGTTAGGAGATGAATTTCTACACTGGCATCTGTACAAGGCTGCAAAAGAAACAGCTTCCATAGTGCATCATGCCTTCCCACCACATTAATTCCATCATAAACCTCTTCTGTATCACACTCCCACAGCCCTCATCATACAAAAATTAGCTGTAATCTGGTGACAGCAGCCACATTTCTTCCAAATAACAAAACAGAAGTTTGGTTTCGCAACTACTTTTTTTAAAAGAGCAAAACCATCACACATCCATAATTAACTGTAATGCATGCCTCAGGGCCAGTTTTGAAATGGGGGAAGTGATGCTATCAAGAAGCACCTTAATCCATTCTCTAGGAGCCATTAGGACATCCTTTTCAGAAACACAAGTGATGTAGGGTACAGTGCAACGCCCCCGTGGGACTGCAGCTGGTGTGGTTGGAGGTGACTGCTGCTTTCTGCATCCATACCCTGTTCATAAGCACTCTTCACTTTGGCAAACACTTGGTCAGTTCACCAAGTGAACTGGTGAACTGACAAACACTTGGTCGCTTGGGGGACTCATCTGATTCTACTGGCTAAGGGTGACATTCACCCCATACTTTCTGGTAAGTCTGCTGTGGGGTGATAGCTCTGGCTACATGAGGTCATGAACAACTGGGACTTTCATACCTTGAAGAGCTCCAGTTGTTTCCAAAGCTGTGGTCTCTGCCATGACACCAGCCATTTTCAAAAAACTCTGACAATTGAAAACCAAAACCTTAGTGTTTTTCAGCTGTCATTCCAAAAAGGCAGTGATAGCTGCCTTTTACCTTCTCACTCAAAGGATGACACTTCTGTGTTTTTAAGGTGTCCAAAACTAATAGTTAAATCACTAAAGCCATTAGTGTTCATTACTGCAAAGAGTACATTACATATTCAACCCTGTTGTTTATTTTTAAAGGTATATTCTGGTGACACATGTTGAATTTAATTTTATTACTGGGTTGAGCCAAGGCATTTAATGTTCAGAGAATTATAGTGATTACCTCAGAGCAATCATCAGAGGTATGTCCTCCTGAAGAATATAGAGACACTAGACCTAGGAGTAATCTTACATATCTGCTTTTTAAGAAAGAACCCAAATCTGAGGAAAAAATAACTTTTAAGTTGATGTTATTATTATTCACCAGATGCCTCAAATGTTTCCGATCTTGTGCAAAACCATTTCAGCCTACCTTGAAGGACATATGACCAAAATGAATGGGTAAATGGCAAGGAAGGGTCCTGCTGGCATTGATCTTGCTAGCCCAATGCATATCATGCCTGTTCAGTTCCAGTCTGCTCACGTCTTGGCTCCCCTGTTGGCACTGCAGCACTGCTGAGAGGCCTCAGACGGGTCAGGGATGTACTTAGCTACTGTATGAAGGAGTCAAAAGATTTACTGGATAAACAGAATAATAGAATAATAGAATGGTTTGGGTTGGAAGGGACTTTCAAGGTCATCTAGTTCCAACCCCCCTGCCATGAGAAGGGATGCCTTCCACTAGAACAGATTGCTCAAAGCCTCATCCAACCTGGCCCTGAACACTTCTTTGGACAACCCATAATAAAAGAGAGGACATAAGTCCTTTCCACCACTGCTGCCAGTGTGCTTACATGCTGCATATAGTCTGTTGGGGTAGCCCTGTGGAAATGCAAAAAGACCCATTTATAACCTAAGAACTGATAAGGTGAAATGTTTTAATTCAGGAACAGCAGTAGGAACCAGCCCTTGCATCTCTGACAGGTAGCAGTTAACCAGTTTGACCTAATTTCCTTTAATTCCTAAAAAGGAAATGTTGTTTTTTTGTGGGTTTTTTTTTTGTGAAGTAAGATTGTTATGCAAATGTGTGTTAGCCTGTGTTTTTATATATATGTACAAATACATATATATAGTAACATCTCATTAAAGGAAATAATCACTTCTTGTTTATTTTCTATAGTGCAATTCATGGCTGCTATTTTTTGTGGATACTGTTATATGGCATTCTACTGGATGCCAAAACTCAATACCAACTCAGAGTAAGAAATGAAGCATAAAAAACTGCAGTGGAATTCTACTAATTTATATTCACTTTAGGCAGTAAGGATCAGAAAAACTGATACAGTTCAACCAGCACTAACAGGCATTTTAGTTTTGTTGTATGTCTTTAATACCAAATGAACTGGTTAAAAAGGTTCTTGTAAATAAGCACTGGACCTTAAAGCGAAGGAAGAATTGTGAAGGTGGTTTTGGTGCATAGGCTCAGGGATATAGTGTGCTGCTTAACATTTTAGTCATGGAGAGACTATTCTCTCTTCATCACTAATAACATTTGAAACAATGAGGAAGAAAGTTGTAGCGCTAGAGGCATTCTTCTGTTTTCTTCTTTACAATTTTAATGGACTAAGCTTAACAATATATGTGGTGAATTTCACTGGGCATAGAGGATGCTAGTTCTAAAAATATGCCCTAACTTTGTGCAGTCCAAATCCCTGTTTTACAGATTATTTTTCCTAGAGCCATGCAATGATCTCAGTTAAAAACCAAGAAAAACAACCAAGCAACCGACTGACTCCTTCTGAAATTACAGGATCCAAATAAGCTGAACTTTGACATCACAGATGTCATCTCCAAGCCAGTATGGAGAGGTTGTATATGGCACAGGAAAGTTAGTTCTTGAGTGGATAAGTGCTAGTAGGAGACTGGATGCTGAATTACCCAATTTGCTGACCAGCAAATTGCTTGGTTTTTTTTCCCCTGGAACAGGTGCAGGACAGAGATCTCTGCTGTTCCCGATTCATGCATTTTTTTCACATATTTAAGCTCATGTAGCTTTTCTAAGGTTCCTTACAGATGGACTGACATGCAGGTGTTCACATCTGGGAGCAGATGCAAGGTTTTGCTACATCTTTTCTCCAGCTGACAGTATGCCCAGTTTCCCTTCATTTCTCTGGCTTGCAGAAGATAATGAACCAAGAAAATTTGGCTTTTTTTATAACATTCTTTGAATGGTATTTTCAAACTGCTTTTATTTCCTTTGAATTGCAGTGATTTCTTATTATGAAATGTTCTTAAATTTTGTTAGCACAAACTGCTTGGTACCAGAATAGATTTGGATTGGAAGAGAGTTTGAAAAAAATATGTCTTCTGTTGTGGCTTTAGAAGTGCTAGTGAACCAAAAAATATTTTCACAGAGGTAGTGGTCAGCCCAAAATGCTTTATACTCAAGGAAGCTATGAAAAATACTTGCAGTAGGCCTATGTGAAATAATCTCCACTCTGAACCTGTGCCACAAATGAAGACACAAAGAACTTCTCTGCTCTTAAAGAAGATATTAACTTCATCCCAAATATAGGGCATTTAATGGTCTTCCTAAAATTTGCTATTCTTCAATATTATGTACTGCCAATTATTATTGTTACTCACATAAATGTCTAATCAAGTAAAGCCTTTGAGTTTTAGGTCTCAAGGAAGACCTGCAAGCTTGGATCCCACAGTTTGATTGTACATGGTATGAAAAGAGGTAGTTCCCTGAGTGGTTTTGCATATCCTACCTTTTAATTTAGTTGAGTGCTCTTTGTTCTTTCCCTTTCTCATGCACGTGCTCATTTCAATCTCTTTTCACATGAAAGGTTTTCCATGCCCTTCTTTTGTCACCTCCCTTTCCTGAAAATAGATTTCTCTTTATGAGCATTTGCAAATTAGAACAGTCAAAGGCAATTCTATTTTCATGGCTATCTTGGTTTTGACTGTTTCCAAGCAAGATGTTTTCTTCAGAGATTATGTTATAGAATCATAGAATAATAGAATGGTTTGGGTTGGAAGGGACCTTAGAGATCATCTCGTTCCAACCCCCCTGCCATGAGCAAGGACACCTTCCACTAGACCAGGTTACTCAAAGCCTCATCCAACCTGGCCTTGAACACTTCCAGGGAGGGGAGCATCCACAACTTCCTTGGGCAACCTGTGCCAGTGTCTCACTGCCCTCACAGTGAAGAATTTCTTCCTAATATCTAATCTAAACCTACCCTCTTTCAGCCTAAAGCCATTTCCCCTTGTTCTATCATCATAAAAAGTCCCTCCCCAGCTTTCTTGTAGTCCCCCTCAGGTACTGGAACGTTGGTATAAGATCTACCCTGTGATCTTATATCGCTATAAGATCTTCTTCCTGTACCTAAAATCTTTAGGCAAAATAGAGCCCTGGTAGCAACTGCTGTTTGTCTCCTCTACTCCTGTGACAGTTGCAGCTGCTTTTGGCAGGACTTATTTTACATCTTTTTCTTTGAATGTGAGACTCATTCAAGGAAACCTGACCTTTTCTCAGTGGAGTAAACCTACCTATCGTGAGACTTATCCAAAGCACCACACAGAAGTGCAACCTCTTCTAATTCCTACAAATAAAAATAGTGTAGTTCTTTCCATACAGGTTTAATTTACTTAGTTGAAAAGTAAGTCATTTTTCGTGATAATGTCAGTATTATTCTTGACTCAAACATCCTTAGTTTACACGGGGAAGTACTTAAATGCTGTGGTGACGGAGTGCTGTGGTGACGGAGTCCATAGAAAATCTGCAGATAGACAGATAGCTTCCATGGGTGACTGGTTTCTGTGGAAAGAGGTGACCACTTTCCGAGTTGTTTCCTTGCATGAAAGATAACATTATCAAGATATTTTCTCTGCTGTGCTTTAGTAAAAGGAAACCACTGGCCTCTGCCTTATGGACATTAATTTCCTCCATTAGCCCATCTTCTGATTCTTCCTGAGGATGAATAGTGTCACCAGTTGTTTTAAATATAGCTCAACTCGAAGTAGCAAGGCAGAAACTTTATATGCATGTTTCCTTTCTTTCTTTAGCCTGGAACTGTTTTCTTGTGTGTTTGTATATTTCTGTTAACCAAAACCATTGCTCTACAACTTACATATTTTTCACACTATTCACACTAGTTGACTACTCTTTGGGTTAAACTCACTCTTAGACTGCAAAAGTGACCTCACCTGAGGTGTCCTCTCTCAAGTCATCCAGTTGGCCACTTTCTGGGCTGGATTTGCAATTTTTATTAATTTATATAAACCACTGACTTGTCTACCTTGATGACCTAAAAGCACACTTTTAGCCTTCACCTGAATAGTACTATAACTTACAGTTGATGACTTTGGACAAATACAGATTTTAAACACAGAAGGGGTCTTTACATTATTTAGTTGGACTGTACATCTGTTCTTTGCTAGGGACTTTGATGTGAACTCCGCAAAATTTTTGAACTCCATGGAAAACAATCACATTGAAGCCTCCCTCCCATGAGTTTGGATCTGACAATAAAGCAGACAAACCTTAGATTCAGTGTGAAAAGCTTAAGCAGAAAGTTCTCAGAAACTGAGGGTGAGAACACCTCTGTTTTGAAGGGTACCATGATAAGTGGTTTAGGGTGCAAGGTATCCATCTAAGATAAATTGACAGCCAACCAAAGCAAAAGTCTAAGATTGGTGTGTAATAAGTTTTAAGACTGTTTCAATACCAGGGTCAGATTGATAGAAATATTTCAAGTCCTTAAAAAGGAATTGAATACTTAAGAAGAAATCCTTCCTAGGCTAAGTGTGATCCCTGCTGTCCTATCATGTAATGATTTGCCATCAGAGGAATCACACAACTACTAGAAATTTCAGCCTCAGAACTCCTTTGTTTCTGTTATGAATTCAAAGAGAAATTGGCACCAGCTTAGACTTCTCTTGTTACACAAGGAAGAGGAAGAGGGCTTATTTGGCCAATACTGCAATTTTGTGTAAACATGTCCCACTTGTCACTTAGGTGTTGGAAAGCTCAATACAGCTGTCCTCAAGCAGTAAATGTACTGGAAATCCCCAAAGAGCTGTCTATATGTATAGTACTAAATTCAGACTTGGTTTCCACACCTTAGCCCTCTTTCATGGAGGAACACTTCATATCTCATCCCCTCCACTCTCTCTGGATGAATTCTATCCATGTTTGCTGCAGATCTCAAAAGCAGGCTGTGGAAGTGGTTTATGTGTTTGATAAGGAGAAGAGAGGCCTCCCTGGATTTACAGATTTTAGAACAATAAAGAAGACTGACAACCTGAGAGGGTACAAGGCCAACAGTGGAAAGCTTTATGAATTACTATTTCCGACTGTACAAGTGGTGTCATATCCCAGGACCTGCTTTGTAGACAAAGGACTTCCTTCTACATCTCTTTGAAGATTCAATGGCTTGTCCAAATCAGAAGCCTCTGACCTGTTGAAGTAAGTTATCTTCCCTTCCTCTATGTCCAAAGATGCAGGGACTGAGTTTCCATGGTCAATATAGGAAGCTTGGTTCACAAGGAATGATGTATAAGCCACGATGCATTTTTTCACCTGCATATAATGTTGGGGTGACCTTCAATAATTATACTTGAATCTTTTTTACAACTGTTGTTTAAAGAATACGGCTTTCCTTGACAATAGTAATCAGAAAGGAAATGTCACTGCAAATACATTCCAGGGGAAAAGAGTAAGTTGAATGCTCACAATGTCCTCAGTCTTGGTTATATTCAGACTCATAAACTTTTGCCTCCGGATTTTAGATCAGATAGTAACACACAGATAGACAAACCATATTGCCTAGAATAAATCCTCCAGTACTGGGTGCATTAAAAATGCAATAGACAGATTAGATGGATTTATCTATCTGTTTCAGATAGTAATAAAAAGTAGACATGAGTAGCTGAGGAACTGCTGAGGAAATAGGCCATGTGGACCCTGCATTGCCTAGATCAGTGGGCCTGCATCTATGGAGAACAGCACTGAAGAAGACTTGCCAGACTGAGTCCAGACCTGGGATCTGCCAATGAGTTTCTATGAGACAAGCCACTGAATGACCTGGACATGTCAATATTTCTATCTTTCAATCTGAATACCAGTAAAACTTCCCTTTGGGTTGCAAACTCTGGGAAAGAGTTGGGAAAGAGCCTCATTTGTTCAGGGACCAGTGCTTCCAGGATTTGGGCTTGGGAGTTTCTCCTAGTTGCCTTTGTAATTCATTGAAAGTTACAGGAGGAGAGGAGATGAGCTGAAAAATGATGAACTAGGCACAATAAATTAAAGCCTTTTATTTCTAAATTATTTCCCAAACTGCAATGGCAGCATTCCCAGGTACCTCTTCATCTTTCTCTCTCCTCTGCATCCTACAGGACGTGAAAGCCCTTAGCGTCAAAGCAGATGCTTTGTGTAACTAAGTTGTGGTAATACAGACTTCCTACCCTCACCTCCCCATCAGTCTGCAGCTAAATATCCCCCTCCAAAAATTCCAGAGAGCCATCTTTGTGCTGTGCTTGTTTGCAGCTAGTCTGACTTGATCAGGAAGGTGTCAAATACAGAGAAGAGGCTGGTGTTGGAGTTTGACAACTTTGTTAATGCTTTTAGTTTTCACTTTCTTTTTTCTGTTGCAGACTTCTGCAGCACTTGCCAGAAAAGGTGCAGTTTGGGGTTGGTTGTTATTCCTCACATCAAACTGTAAGTGGTTCAGAGGAAGGACGCTGACTTTTTTTTCCTGTTTATGTACACCTTGCACAGTAATATATATAGATGTAGACAACTATAAGGTAATATTAATGCTGATATTAAAAATAAAATGTTTGTAGTTCTACTCTGTGATTTCTCTGTTAAAATAATGTGAACCTCCACTGACTGATCACTCAGGCTTTGCCCTTATACTCCTGTCTCACACTGTTGTTTTCTTCTGAAGGTTTACTGTGGGCTCAGACTATGCAGTTCAAGTTCCTCTGTTTTAATAAGTTGCTGCACCTTTGCCCAGGGCTGTGATTGAATATGTGGGCAGTTACTGTGGTTCAGCTGACACTTGAAAACTTATTATACCATGTTAACTTGATTTTGAATTTGCACCTTGGGGGGTTTATTTAACTCAAATACTCATTTTTATTGTGCCAAACTGAATCAAAAGATCCAAATTTCACTCAACTGAAGAAAAATCCAAACCTATGGAAATTCCAGCACAAACAGAATTGACAGTGCTAGGTAGTAGGTAGAAGTGTTTTCAAAATCTGAGAGGATTTTATTGTAATTGTTGGAAAACTATGTCTGAATTTCAAGGTTGCATAGAATTAGGAGATACGAAGCCTTATTGGAGTTTTGTGTTATGTGGCATACATTTTACAGCTGTCCTGTGTCATCCTGGCTCTACCAAAGACAGTTTGAATGATTTATCTGGTGCACTAAAATGCTTGCATGGAGACCAAGGTGTATAACAAGAATAAGATGTCAGGGTGTGGAAGAATTTGTGGAGCATCTTTGGTGTTGGTTGTTACTGACAAACGGTGTCTGGTCTGATCTGGTCTGACTGTTTTAATGTTCTCTGTGAGCATTTTCCTTGTCTGGATGGCAAGATATGATCCTTCTGATGACTCACTGTTTGTGAGGAGGTCTGATGGCACAGCTCCACTGATGAAAGATTCAGACCTATAAGCCCATGCTGCATCTTGAATCCCAGCTACTGAAAATAAATGAGAGACCTTTTGGAGATTTTAAATGTGTTTTTCTTCCAGCAGTGACACCTATGAAATAACCACTGTTTTACCAACAAGCATCATCACCACTGCTGTAGTCTTTGTATCCCCTTGCTACTGTAAGGGATGACTCTTCACAGTATGTGACAAACAAAAACACAAATCCAGGATGATGTCTGCTTGGTCAAGGGTCATAATAGTCTCACAAGTCTTTGGCTTAGCTAAGGAATTGTCACAGAAATTCACTGTGGAAACATAGGCTATAGCTAATACTATAAATATTTTCACAACCATCACTGTAATTATTTCTGGCTACTAAACACTCTTCAAAAAAAAAAAAAAAAGAAAAGAAAAACTAATTATAAGTGTTAACATTCGGATGCCAGATGTCCATCATTAGAATAGGCCATACAGACATTTAAGACAGAAGGGTTAGATTGGGAGGGTGGGAGTAGTTTTAAGCCGCAAGGCTAGAATAGACATGGTCCCTCCCCCAGGCAGTCTGAGATGGGGCTGCAGCATCCTTTGGCTCCTTCCCCAATCAATCTGCCCCTGAGAGATAATCTTTTCCCTTCCCCCAAAGCACTTTTAATCTGAAAAGTGAGTGGGTGAAACAGGAGTGGAACATGGAGGGCAGATTAATTAATAGTGGCAAAGGCATGTTTTCACATATGCTAACCTATGTGTACAATTCGTAGGAGTAATAAGTCAATCTCTCTGCCTAGTGGGATAGAGGGTTTTAAAAGCATCATGGCTGAGCTGGGAGAAAGCTTGAAGAGAGGGCACTAAGGTAGAGTTTGTACAGGGAGTTCACCTTCCAGCACTTCTTGTAGGATCTATTATTAGAGTTCTGGCTTGTCTAAAAATGTTAAAAATAAAATGGTGCTGCCTGGTACAACATGGGATGCAGTGAAAGATTAATTATTCTGTTCTGGATTTAATTTTGGTGTCCTTACACACCCTAACCTCATGCAAGAGTGAACTCTCACTCTATACAAGATTTTTTTTTTTAAATTAAGTTTAACATACTTTTGATCTTTCAAAAGTTCTTGAAGTGAGGATGTGGAAGATTCATTTGTATTCCATAAAGCCACTTGCTGGGCATGAGAAAAATAGCATCACACCACATCACGGTACGAAGGTAGCTGGGCCAGGCAACAGTTTGGAAATAACTGCCACAGTTTCTTGATGATTTGAAGTACATATGAACTCATTGTCTCTGATTATCACCTGATATAAATCTGAAATGCTCCTCTACCTTTATTAAAGCTTACCTGATTTCAGTGAGGATTTGTCCATTTATGTTCATAGTATTGATTAGATGCCAATATCTGATAGATAACAATTAAATAATCCTATCAGAGATCTGATAAAAACAGCTGAGAGGACACTAACACTTATATACTTCAGCATTTAAAAAATATTCTACCAAATTAGAAAAGACATCACAAGGCAACAAGGCTGGAAAATCTCAGAATGTGTTTACAGGCTCCTTTAATTCAGTGCCATTTCATTACAATACCAAAATTAATCACTGTCTTCAGCTCCTGTCTTGGCTTCTTATTTACTGCTAACTTTATGTCCTTGGTGAGGTTTTATTGCTCCCAACCATCATGCTCTTTTAACATAAGATCCTATACAGATTGCAAAGAAATGAATAATGAGCAAGCAAATAGGAACTTAAGGGTCACATGTAGCTCTGTTAACTATAACACCTATTTCATTAAATACATAGTGTATATACAGGCTCAGATCCTTACATATGAAATAATTGGGTTATGTGTTGTTAGCTACCAAGAACAAGAAGCACAGACATTGTGGCTCAGCAATGCTCTTTATCAAAATAATGATCTGAAAAAGAGAGTGGTTTGCCCACAAGCCTTTCTGCAACAACATTATCTCCAGTGCTGCCAGCCTGGCGCTTTGTTGGAACCCAGCTGTTCCCTGCTCTGTTGCCTACAAACTGCAGGAAGTTGTTTTTGGTGTGAGAAAAGCTGTCCCACTGTGGGACATGGGGAAAATTGAGACAACTTTGTTTTGTTCAAAGCCTGGATTTGGTTTGGATTAGGCTTCTGAGGTGCTGTATACAAAATACTCTTTACTGTGCTGAGCCTCTTCCCTCTCATGATGGGTTTTTTTTTTTTTTTGGTCCTCCATTGCCATTTTTAAAGGATGGGGACTGTATTTTACTCTCTGTATATGATGTCTAGCACAACGGGGTGCTGACCGTAGCTGGATCCTTTGAGCTGCAGTGCATATTTCTTAAAAGATCTCTCTAATAAAATGCTAGGACATAATAATGGCAAATGACCCAGATGTCACTCCTTTCTTGACCTTTGGAAGATCAGACTAAGCCCACCTCATTAAAAACAAAAAAACCCCAAACCAAAAATCCCAACACAACAAAAAACCCCCATGAAATTAATAAGAATTCAAAATACTTCCAAGTCTTTTGAAATAGGTTGTGCATGGGGAAATTGTTCCAGTTGCTTCTGCATATCTTGGCTATATATATCAGAGTGGTATGAGAAGTGCCCACACAAAGAGGAAGAGTTGTAATGAATGAAAGCCACATGGCAGAATCCTTCAGAAAATATGCTCCAGTGTATCAATGAGAAAGTGGGAGTTAACCTGGCTCAGACAGGGAGACTGTTTTGATATCATAAAAGATAGCTAATGATATTTAATCACTTTCTTTCCCCATGTCAGCACTTCCCCCTCAACAACTTCACTGCTTCTGATTAGCAGCAACCCATTTTAATCAGCTAGTGATGATGAACCTCTTTGACATATATAGATGCAGCTCCAAGTGACAGTGAGGTTGTTACCATTCCTTATCCATAGCACAATAAAGACTATATGTATATGATTGAGTTTAGGATACTATTGCATTAGGTACCAGAAATGTGGTGTAAAGAAGATATTTCTCTGTCCTGAAGATCAGACTCAAATAAGAAAGCTCAAACACAAATTCAATGTTAGAGAGGAAAGAGAAAGTATGGATGTAGATCTCTGAAGCCTTGGCTGTGGCCGTCTTTCCATCCTGTTCATAGCCATAGCTAGCTTACAGGCATTAGGCTCTTCTTCTGCAGGTGCTTTGAGATCCTTCAAGGAGAATCTATGGATGCAGGCCAATGAAAGTCATCACATTGCAGGTTTTAAAAGGAAGGTAGAAGTTGGTAGAATGTTACAATGTGAGACACATGATAGCAATCTTCGAAGATACATTTTGGAATGATAGGTACCAGCAATCAGGTCTTGCAAGGGCATATAATTATTGTGTAATAATTTCCCATTTGTCATACAGGGTTACATGCTTTCATAAGGTGTGGAGTTGCTTTTTACACAGCAACCACATAGCCTGGGGCACCTGATCCTGAGTGAAATTACTGCACTGTTGAATACAGTGATCTCTGAATAGACAAATACTCCATTTCTGTTACAATGTGATGACCTTTTTTATTGCCTATGCATCTTAGGTCTCAGAAGGCTCATGGTGATGCTAATTTTTCTCTTTCATTCTGCAAGTGAACTCAAATAGTTATGGGAAAAGTTGTGTGTCCCATAGTTGGACCTTTCAGTATTCTACTGCCTGGAACACATGGAAGATGGTAGCTGAAAGGCAGAAGTTATGAGGGAGAAATACAATGTATAGTTGAGAAAGAACATGCATGTTAAAATGGAACATGGAGTCTAACACCAGAAATGTTTGGAAATAGTGATTTAAGTAAATAGTTGAATGGGCAGCACTTAGATGAAGCAGCCTTTTGACTCAGCCATTATAATTCCTTCTCCTTTTTTGTTGACCTGAAAGAAACAACAGATGCTGCAGATGGTCCACACCTGCATGAGTAGTCAACACCTCTTCTTTAAGAAATGAGCTAAAATAAATACCATGTCTCTCTGATGATAGGCTGAAAAGTGGCTTCCCAGGCCACATGCAACATCAATACATATTTTATAATAGCTGCTTGTAAAAAGTTGTTCCCTGCCATCAGATTTGAGAGAAGCTGGACAAAATGCATTCAAAAACTTCACACATACCTTGTTTCCCTGAGAAAGCAGGATAAGCAAAAATCTGTAAATTGTATGTGAAGTTGTTTCAGGTTTTCTTGGAAATCTTGAACCAATTCAAGCACACCAGCAAAGAAAGGATCAGGGAAGGCATTTGGGCAAAAGGAATTGGTTACTCACATAGGCAGTTGATTCAGCCTTAGGACATCATTCTTCATAGTGAGAACTTCTGAATAGCTCCTGCTGCCAAAACCAAACTTCTAATCCTCCTGCACTATTCCTACCCAATGCAGAAACCTCCACTGCTGTTACTGCTTTCCTGTACTTTTCTGCCTCACCAATGCATTTGCCATTTCTCCATGCTGTGACACTTCAAATTTCTTTTCAAGGCCAGGATGCTGAAATTCTGCAGGAGGTAAGAATCCCATGTTTCTAAATACTGGGGTTTTTTGTTTGTTTGTTTGCATTTTTTATGGTTGCTGCTCTCATGGACAGAACCAAGAGTTTGCAAATGTGGCGCAAATCTATCCTAAAACTTTAAATACAAATGGCAAGATAAAATGCCCTCAAATGCTCTTTGAGCTAAAAGAGAGTTACTTTACTCTGGCTATGCTCAATACTGAGTTGCTAGTGTTATGAACTTGCTGGCTGACATTCTTGGAAGCTGTAGTTGTAGGTAACAAAATAGAACTCAACAAAAATGCATTGTCTTTCATCAAATGGTGCACACCAACTGGCTTGCTGTCTCTTTCAGTGTCACCCACTGACATATCTTCTGTTTTGGTTCTGACTACTCAAGCAAGAAGAACAAACAAATTCTAACACCATTATACTCCACAGCTTTGAAAGAGTGGGGTGAATATTGGACACTCCATCTTTTTTAGCTCCACCTGGCTTTATTGAACTTCATGGTAAAACTCTTTGACTTCAGTGCATTTTGTTCTTAGTTTTACTGTCTCTGTTCCTGACTTGTCCAACATGGCCCTGCAGGTCACATCTTTGCAAATGCTCTCCTCCCACAATTATATTTGCCTTGTCTGTTTACATTGTCATTTATTTTCAAAAGGCTACAGCTCTTCTGTGTTTCTGTGTAGGCTGGGCCACTGCAGAACTGGTGCTGCAGTGTTATCTTGAAGATCCTTGCTAACATAAAAGGTATATGCAAAAAAGATATTTGCTCATTTTTTAATATAAAAGATAAATGTAAAACTCTTATGACATTGAATAACTGTCACTGGAACTTAATTTGGATAAACACCCTAAGGTGAAGCTTTCATCTGAACTAGAGGTGAGTATGAACTTATTAGGAGCAGCATCACATTTTTAAGAGGTTCATATTTGCATCTGTGAGCCTATCTGTGATCTTTAATCTTTTGAGTCTGCAAATTTTGGCTGGAGACTTTCCAAGAAAGAGGTATTGCACCTCCCACTGTAAGTTTACAGGAGAAGTCTTTCTCTTGAGACTTTGGAGGGAAGGTCTATCCAAATCTCAAAGAACTTGGGCTGGATCTTATTCTGAAGGCAGATAAAAGTGTTGAAAGCTCAGTTGGGTATGTCTGCATGCACTTCCATCATACTTTTGTTTAGAATGAGATATAACCTGAGAGTTTGGCCTGTCATAGCCTGTGGTTTCTAGTCTAACAAGTCACACCTTTGTGCAATGTAGACATATATCCCTACATGGATAACACTACTGCTGCTCAACAATGCCGAGTTTCCCTCTAGGCACAAGCTAATGAAGGTGAATCAGAGCTTCATGTCAACTCAAAATGTGCTAACAAACCTTTCCAGGCAATGGACTACCTTCTTTGCAAATGGCATCTTCTATTTCTGGCTGTGTGCCGAGGGTGCCAGACAAGCCAAAGTTTTTTTGCGTATTTTCATCTGGCGCTGTGCACTCCACTGTGGGAACTCCTCCTCATGCTGAAGCTTACCTGAGCTTGGAGAAAAGGTATCTAGTGTCAAAAAACAGACTTTGCAATAACAACAAATGCCATTTGGTTTACATGCTAATCAGCTTAAAGTATTGTTAATACACAAGACCCATAGTAAAAACAATTAACTCCATGATAAGAGAAGCACAGTGAGTGAAGCAGCGTTGTCAACTTATCATGTCATGAATAAGAGACTACATTAGTAGTGTAAAAAACTGTTACTTCATTTACTTTCTGTGTAATTGTGTATGTATTTATTTTTATTTTCTGGTACTTTTATTCCTGTGCAGCTGTCAAGGGAAGAAACTGGCATTTAGTGCTAGAAGTCTTAGACATATAATAAGGATTAGAAGTGAAAATAAATAAATTTCTCCAACTTTGCCAAGTCAAAGTCTGAAAAGGTGCAGTTCATTCTGTAATTAATGTTGTACTTTGTATCAAATTAATCTTTCAGAGCCCCCTATCCCTAAAGATGTCAAGATAGTCCATCAAGATACACTTATCTTTCATTATCTTTAAGCACATAACATCTAAATATATAAAAGGTCTGATGTAGACTCATTAAACAAAAGGATATTTATTTCCACAGTCATTGTTCTGTGCAAACTGAATGAGTTTAAGCATAAGAATAATGTAAGTAGCTCAGTGTTCCTCAGACAGGAAGATTTTGCAGTCTCACACAGAAATTTGACAGTACTGAAAAGCCGGGGAAGAACAAACAAGCAGAGAGTACAAGTGACAGAATTCAACTGCAAAAAAGAAGTGGTCTCGGAAGTCCTTGTGAGGACAATCTGGAAAAATCTGTCTGTCCATAATGTTTAGAGCATTGGAAAAATGTTTTGTAATCTGTCTGTTCTGGAAATGAAGAAAAAGAGAGACAATTCCAGTGAACAGAAATGTGATGCTTCCAAGGCAAGGGCAGTACACCAATGATGATCACATTTGGCTTTTTCTCCTCAAAACTCAGATATCATAAAGTCAGCCCTAATCTTTCCATTTAATGGTTCAAAACAGTTATTCTCTCCTCATTAGCTGATGGCATGCTGGAAATTGCTTAAACCCATTTGTATGGGGAAAGGGAGATGGGGTCTTCTCTCATAAATCATTTTGGCACGCAGAAGTCGTGGCTGCCTCGGAGCCAGTTGCAGTAAAGGAGCAAACCACAGATAAGACAGCTGCTGCCCTGGATCAAATCACTGGTCTCCAGCCCCCTGTCTCACACCCCATCCTTCAGAGAGCTGAACTCTCCCTCCTACATCATGCACATCACTAATTGTGGGATGTTGTCTCTGTGTGTGTGTGTCTCCTCTCTCTTCATTTTCCCATACTGACAAATATTTGCTGCAATGTTGCTGCACCTCCAAGAGTACAATGAGCTCCTTGCTTCCTCTAGCTGGTCTCTAGGTTTACTACCCTAGAAATATCTTGATACCTATAGATTCCGGGGTGAAAAATATCATTCAAAATAGCCACTATTCTCAGAAGTAGAGACACAAAATGTCTATCTATTACATTACAGCAAATTCATTTGCTTCTGGGATGAAATATCATAAATAAAGGATCAGGGAAAAAGAAAACAAAAAATAAACTCAAATAAAATCCCATTGAACTGAAGAAGGCTTGAGAAATCATGAAATGTCCTGATGGAAGTAAAACCTGACTGTCTGCAAAGCATGAGGGAAAGACAGCAGTGTGGGGATAACTTAGGGTGCAGAATGAGACTGGGAAAGATTCTACATCAGAGTTCTAACATGGAATGAGAAATCAAAACACAGAATCAAGGTCCAATTGTTTTCCTTCTAAATGAGATCTTTGTTCTATATCAGCAGAAAGTGACTCATTCTGTGCATTTTAAAGTTCTTATATGACCTGAGGAGTTGCGCAGAGGCAGAACTCAAGTCAATAATGATAGGCATTTGCAGAGGAGCCACCTCAGAGGTAGAATATTTACTACAGTTTTATCAAATGGGTATTAGCAGGTTTTTGAGAAATAACATGGACACATATGAACACAGAATCAGCTTTTCTGTTCACATTGGAAAGCTGAGAAAACTTCGAGACCTAATAAAATTTTGAATTATTTGTGAGAGCACCTCAGGATTTAGTGTAAAGGTTGGCATCGTCAGGTCCAGTTTTTTAATCAATTCCCTTTTGTTTACGGATTATGTCACTTTATGTTTACTTTCCAGGAATTTTTTAGCAGCTGATTTTTACTAACAGAAATGTTTTTGAAAGCCAGTGTCAATGTTGCATATGGGCATATATGAAGAAACCAAATTTTAAATTTGTGCTTGTGCCAAGAGGTTATTGCACACATATTCAACCAGGGAGAAGGCAAAGTCCCATCTGATTTATCTGACTGACCCTGTTCTCAGCCATGCACCTCTGGTGTGTGTCGGGACCGTCTCAGCAAACTGCCACAGATTTCCTGGGATTGCATTTTCTGCCAGGTCAGACTCTTTGGAAATTCCTTGGTGTGTGTTATTTTCCAAGGCATAATTACAGACTATTAAATGTGCTTGCTATACACCCATACACATAGACATGCATAACTGTGTTATGCAAATGTTGACTGTAACACAAATCACGTTGCTTTGCTTCATGCCTATTTGCATTTCCTGGTAGCTTCAAAAAATGAGATCCAACGTAGAAATGGGCTTCCAGTTGCCACACTTCCGCCTGCCTCCATTCCCATCAGAAATTTAGGGGGAGTTCAAATGCTTCTCTGCTTGGTGGTTGGCCCCAGCACTGATTGGAACTCCTTATTTGCTTTCATTATCTGATGGGTGACAAGTCTGAACTGCTCACTGTGTGTGACTACATCCACCACAGGAGCTCACAAATCCCAGCCTTTTGGAAGTGAAAGCTTCCTTTGGCCACAGTTCAAGATTTCCTGTCAGGACATTTCAAACACTCCCATCACAGGAGTTATTGCTCACATGGGAGCAGGTATGTTAAAACATTCTTGGAAAATTACCAAGCAATGGAGCACAGGACTCAGTGAAGATTTTGATGGATTTTTGTTCAGGTTTTTTGAAAACCTCTTTTAACAATGGGTGATCAGTGGATACTGAGCAGATTTGATGTCTTGCACACTTCATCTATTTATGCATGGAAAATTACAGTGTGATTTGATCACATATGTACTATGGTGACCAATATGGGGAACAGTTATTTGAAAACAGAGAGCTTTTCAATGCAGTATGCAAATGCTTAATGGGATATGAAGCCTAAATGTTGAAGCTAGCCAAATTTGGACTGAAGATAACGGACACTTTTTTTTAACAAAAACTCAACAAGAGGGAGACTTCTTAAGATTATTGTGGATTCTTCATCATTAGGAAACTTTTAATTAAAATAGGCAATACGATCCACCTTCCTGGTTTTCAGGCTGTGTTTGAAGGACTGCTGCAGATACATGGGTTACTTCAAAAACGTTGCAGAAAAGCTGATCTAGCAGTAGGTCTGAATTTCTTCTACCTAGGGAAAGACTTCTGGGAACTTTTAAATGATTAGCAAATAACAGTAAAACAGATCTAAAAAAATTGTGAATAGCTGTACTTCCATGACTGGACCCCAAGCAGAAATTAGTCCAGAGAAGACTTGTGGTATGTATGGGCTTGGCTCAGGTGATTGCAGATAGACTTTTGTGTCCTTAAATCCAAAATGTAAAAATTTTTCAAAGCATGAAGTCTCAAATTTGGTTGCATTATTTTCTTCCTTTTCTTTAATGATTTTGAATGTACCATGTCAGTTCTGGTGAGAAGCAGAAACACATGTGACTTGTGAATGTAAGGAGCTGGAGATGCTTGCCAGCTTGCAGGATTGAGAACCTACTCAAGGATTATTTACTATATTTAGGTACATATTCTTTGTTTTCTCATGACTGCATAATATGAAAGTGTGAGTGTCTCTACCTAGTAATATTATGATGTTCTTAACTTCTGGCAGTCCTAAAATTATCTATAATGATCTTCTGGTTCTTTAAACCTTGTTCTCTCCCTCATGTGGTTAATCCCCTATTTCTGCATTAAAATGTTGGCACCCTTTGGTTAAGAAAGTCCTATTTAAATAAGATTATATACTATTATTGCATGGGTGGAGTAGTAAATGATAATAGGACAGTGTAGTCTATATCAAGATATGTTAAATTCACTGAAAGATGATGACTTTAACAAGCTCAAATAGTAAATGAAGCCATAAGTAAGTGGAACTGTCTCATGTATGTAGCATCACTGAAACAAGTGCTGTATAAACACGGAACAAAGGAGCCTGTCCCTACCCTTGAAAAAATTCATTGTTTCAAGGAAATAGGTTAAAAGCAAATGCCAAACCAGCTTTTTCCTCATTCAAGTCTTTTGCATGTACCAGAACTCAGACAGAATCACAGACTAACACACAAAATACTTGCGGGACCAGTTTGCCTCAGGAACCATCACTGTCTGTCAGGACTATCTACTTCTAGCTAGTTGACATAAAAAATTAATGCAGAACAGATGACTGAAATGGCTGTAAAATACCAAAATTACTACCTAGGGTTTTTTAAATGTTTTTATTTCAAAATATGCTGTTTCTATGTGGAGACTACCAAAGACCTCTTTGTAGCCTGCTCCAGGCTTGTGACAACTGGAGTAAAAATGTTGTAGCTGAGTGTTGATATATATATTTGAGATTTTTAGCAAATTTCCCTGCTGGTTCAGGAAGAGTGACAGGAGGAAGAGGCACAGGAAGGTCTGGGCTTGCCCTCTCACTACCCTGGGAGTTTCAGGCAGTCGGTGGGCTGAGTAATGGACTGCAAAGAAAGCCTTCAGTGATTTGGATCCTCCTTGGATTGCCCCAGGTGATTGTGTCCTGCTGAAGCTTGGGGAGCTGCATATAAGCCTGCAGGAGAGGGATTAGCAGATGTTTCATCTGGCTGCCACCTGCAGAACTCACACTGATGCAGGTTTGACATTAAAAGTGAAATAAGCTGATTTTCCCCTTGTAGAAGTTCAGAGTGTTCTTCAGGTTCCTGTGGTAAACATATGCTGTGCTGACATCAGTGCCAGATGGGAGATGCCATGTATAATTTTAGAAGATAATTCAGAACTCATTGCAAAATGTAGGCATTTATAACAGTGACTGCCAGGAGAGGGAAGAAACATGTATCATCATGCTGTTTCCTAAGAAAAGGGAATTTGCCCAAACACCACAATGAGGATGAACCTGGCCAGTTGCCCTTGCTGTGGGGAGGGCAAGCCTGATGGCTGGAGCATTCCATGATGATACCGGAGTTGTCTCTTCACCGTCTAGGCAGCAGTGGGGAGCTACCGGGCTCTCTAAGTCCTTCCCATCTTCCAGCTATCTCGCACCCTGTGAGACTGTGTTGTCTCTGGAGACCTCAGAGCCATGGATAAGGCTGTGTAGGATAGTTTGTGGATCTGTCTTGAAAAAATATAATTTGCTGGAGAGTTACAGAAATTATTTGAAAACTAAAATTAAATCTGTGGATTAGTTTCAGATGAGTAAGAAAACAAAGAGATTTAGAGAAAATGAAAAGCTTTGAATTTTTCAGTTTAAAAGAAATCAGAAATTAGAAAAATTGTAAAAAATGGAAAACTAAGGACATGGAATAAAATGTAAGTAAAATATCAGTAAAATGAAGTAAAAAGTTTTGTTTCAGGTTGAACAAGACATCTTAGTTGTGCGACATCCCTCCTTCCAGTGATACTTAGTTATTTGATTTTATTAAGCAATTACATAGGAAAATATGTTTGGGGCTCATATGAGACAACTGTGTAAAACATTTGGGTTCAACTTTTGAATTAAAAAGTCCACAGTCTGCACAGTTCTGGGTGCAACTAACTGTTCAGTAACACAGTTATCTGGAAGGACATACAGCCAGACAAGAATCCTAACTCTAAATTATTGCATGCATTTTTGGTAACCACACAGCTTTTAATAAAATGACTCTGTTCCTTATGTGCTATGTCAAATCCTGTTGTATAATGTTACTTATCCTGATAGGTATCAGTCACAATTACTGTCTGCATTCAGGTAGATGTTACTATGTCACTTGGAACAATAACAAAGGAAACAAAATCCTTTTCCTCTTTGAGTGAAGATTACATCTTCCCAGCATGGGAAGTGAGTCTATCGTATGCTTCAGGACATTAATCTTTTTCATTTAGGGAGGTATCCTCGGCATGGTCTGCCACATTTGGAAAATCAGTTTCAGATCCGTGAACAATTTCTATGTTTGCTACTGATATTAAATAGAGAAGATCTATATCTGTTGCTGGAAACTGTTACTTTTCAGATGAAAATACTATAGTGGAGGTATAAATGGATGTTGGAAGTGAGAGGTTGACCTATTAGTTACTAGACTGAGACTAAAAATACAAGCCAATTGGAAAATCGTTTGCATTGCTGTGTGCTTTGTGCTTCACATTTTATGCAGTTCAGAGGAATACAAGAATTACGTATTGTGATCTCTGTTAAAACATAACACATAGCAAGCTTCACAAAAGAAACTGGATTTGAGGCATCTCTGATGTCTGAGGCAAGTCATCCAACACCGTTTTTTGCAGTCTCTTCACAGGCTCACACAACCCTCCTAGCTAGCTCCCAAGTTCTGTGCTACTTCTCCCTGTTTCCACTTGTGTATCCAATTATTTATGTCTAGTGCGTCAATGACCCCCTTTAGGAGGAGCAGTATTGTGCTTTATCACATGAAAGCTGAGTGTGTCTGCTCACTTTGTCTGAGCTCTGGGATTCCTTGAGATCCCCAGAGTCCCCTAAGAAGCTGTGATGGGCAAGTCATCATCTCTATAAATCAGAGTTTGCCCTTGTAAGCCAGTGGGAGCCCTCTTGAAAAATCAGAACATGTACATACCTGACAAAGTAGGAGTATAGGTATTTGAAACTACTGGCTGATGTTCCTTACCGACTTTAAATATGTATCAATTCTTTCCTTCCATATGGAAGTTATTTTGTTTGTTTGTTTGTTTTTTGTTACCCCTGAGAGCTGTGTTCAACACAAACCTGCATAAAGGCTTAGGGAAAAGACTTCTCTCTCTGCCAAAGAGATTCTGGATAAACATCTGTGAAAGAGTTAACAAGGTCACTTTCCCTAATGTTGTTCATTAGCTCTGTATCTGTCACAGCCATAAATTGTGAAAACCACTGCTTAAAATACTTCCAGGATTGCTCTGTGTTGCCCACAAGCTCTGTTGCATATGTAATAATCACACCGCTCAGTACAGAAGAGTAATTCAGACTGTGGTTTCAAACTGTCTGTCCTTACTGGCTGTGTTGCCTGTGGGACAGCCTCTGAAATTGTGTTCTTCTGAAGCAATCTCTGTTTATCTAAAATTTTCACCTTTTTCCTTTTGAACTGACACATTGCATTGGTCTCTTTTTCAGCAGCTCTCACCACTGCATGACTTTCTTGCAAGCACAAAGAATTACTGAAATTCAGCACATGGATTTTATTTTGAAGAGCCATCTGTAAGTTAAGAAGTACCAGAACACATCTGAACTGGAGACTGTTTGGGACAGAGTCTCTTTATCTTCAGAGACAATCTCTTAATTGTTCGTACAGTGCCTTGAACACTGAAGCTCCTGCTGAAAACACCTTGAGCACTAAAAACAAACCTAGAGCCCTTCTCTGGCACAAATCTACTGTTATTAAATTATTTTGCTCTCTAAAAGAGGGGGTGGCCATATCCAGACTGCCTGTTGGGAGTGGGCAGTGGGCTGTGCTAACTCCAGGGGAATTGTTTAGGAAGGTGCTACTTGTCACAGGCCAGGAGCCGTTCCACAATTAAATGGTAGAGTTGATGGACTTCTGATGTCCTGGAATGCCCCATGGGACTGTTTATTTTACTAGCATAGATGTAGGCTTTTTGTCTGTTACCACTAGAAGTTAATATAAATACTAAATACTATCAGACAAGCTACTGGCTTACTTGCCTTGCAATATGTCTTATTCTGTAGGCAGTAAACTGAGTTTATCAGTCAGCAGCAGAAGCTCTGACTCACCGCCCAGATTACTCGTGGGTTTTATTGACAGACTATCTAGTAGAAAATATATAGGTGAGCCAGAATATAGCAGCTCCAAATCAAGTTTTTCTTCTCCCAGATGCACACTTCACTCACACGGCCGAAGGGTCACACTCTTTCTTGCCTACTATCTTCCTGTTACCATTTTGGATGTGCCAAGTGGGCCAACATAGGCAGCAGAAGTGGTAGAAGTCACCATGTGGTCTGCTTTGAAGGCTGGTGTTTAGACCATGCCTTGGAGAAGTGAGAAACAAAGGTTTGAAACCCCTCAGGCTGAGGAGGGCCTGGGACCCTCCATTCCCAGGAGTGTGCTTTAACTGTTGGGCTGCTGGGTAAAAAGTGGGTGGAATCGCCTCCTCAAACTATGCTGTTATTGTTTTGGTTTCCAAGGACACTACTCTCAGAAGAGGCCATGATGCTTAAGTGCTTCCACTGTGTTAAGGCCACAGAAGTATGAAGCTTTTGCCTGCCTCCTTTTCTCCTCGCTGGAAGCATTTCCTATCCAAAGAGCCCAAATAAACTCCTAGCTTAGCACTGAGGAGCCCTGAATTGCCCTCAAGAGGTGTCTGATCTCGTTCTTGCTTGTATTAGGAAGTCTAGGTGTCTGAGCTATTTTACTAGGGCCAACTACCTATTTCTTAGACCTCAGAGGAGATAAGTCAGGCATTTGGAGATGGATAGTATAACTCAGGTCCCACTCCAGGCTTTAACATCTACCTGTGCAGGTTTTTGTTATATTTGCACTAGAGCACCAGTGGTTTAAACTGGCAGAATCTGCTCTGAAGGATCTATTCCGTCCTGGATTTGATTACATATGAGTGAACAAGGCTTTGTGTGAATTCTGGTCACACCTTTAAAGCACATTCATTTCCATGCTTTAATGCACAACATCAGTAAACGTGTCTTCAGACAAACAGCTAACAAACTAACTGATTGTCCTGGTTTTGCTAAGATAGAGTTAATTTTCTTAGTAGTTAGAATAGCTGTGTTTTGGATCACACTGATCCATAAGCAGTCACTGGGGCCTGTAAATGAAATGCAAAGACAGTCCTAAAAATCAGGATCATAAATGTTTCAGGCTAATTTATTCTCTAAAGTTGGATTAATAAAGAAGCGGCTCCTCTGTTAAAACATCATCTGCCAGGGAGCAGCCCACAAAGAATTACAGCAGGCGATTTTTATCTCTTTCCCACTCCTTCTCATTCCACCAAAAAGAACGATTCATGCGGGAAAGTGCTGACACATCCTTAATCAAAGGTGTGTGAATTGCTCACATCAGTGTAATTTTATTATTCTGTTGCTGGGATACTTTAATAATAATAATAATAATAATGGTGATGATGATGCAAAATCTTATTAAGTCATTGAAGTATAATGCTTTGTTTTTCTACATTTATTTTTTAATTTATTAAGGAAGCCTGTTAAAACTACAAGAACAGACAGTATACATATTTTCTATAAATGGGCAGGGAAATTCATAACGAAATGTATTCCCGTGGTTGGTACAGTAAACACCCTGTGGTTCCAAAAATGATCCAAGTGCTATAAGCACCTTGGAAAACATCAAACAGAGACTAGAAGGAAGGGAGTATGTTACATGAACATCACTGACTGTTGGGGATATGGTGATAGATTGGAATCTAGCCTACTCTTTGGAGCTGGGTTTTGGAGGGTTCTTTTGCATGCTATTCTCTGGCAGGGCTCAAATTTGGCAATTATTTGTTTAAACAAACAAACAAACATAGAAAAATACCACTGTTCAGGAATGGGACATCATGTAACTTTGGCACGAAACTCATTGCCCAAAGCAGTTTTGAATCAGTTGACTCCTAAAACCTCTTCCCTATTTCTGTTGTGATAAAGCAGCAGTGTTCCTGTTCACAGCCTGTGCAAAATTATAATGTTTAATCTATTAGTTCACTTAAGTTGTCTTCTATCTGGGTATACAGAAATTTTCTGAGACTATTTTTATCTTGTTGACAGTGGGCTCATAATTACTTCCTAAGGCTGCCACCCAAAGGCTGATGCTTTTAACCTGTAACAATTCAGGAGTTAAAAAAACCCCATTTAAGCTCCAAGTGCAATAATCACAATGCAGATGTTAATCCTTGTTCTCTCTATACTCTGTTGACATGAGCTAGTGTGGGATTAGCAAACATGAACTCACAAACTTCAAAACCATGGATGTCAGGTTTAAGTGACTGCTACTGGCTTGGGAATTGTAAAGTGCTTTGTGGTCCCACATACAAGGAGTCAGAGGGAGAAGCTTCCATAGTTCCAACAAGATTACATTTCAGTGACAAGTTACTCAATTTTGCCATTAGGAACTCATCACAGAAAGGGAATCTTGTTGGAACTGTGGAAGACAATTAGGGAGGTTTAGATGATGCTTAACTCTCTATTTGCAAGCAAAGGACCAAAGAAAAGAGGTTCAATCAAAAAAGAAGCTTCTTTCTCACAAGATCAGGCCTGGGTATCATTGTTACATTTATCAGTTTTCAGTTAATTCACCTGGAGGGGAGTATGTATGAAATTGCACTGCAAAAACTTAAAGTGAGTAGAATTAAAAAAACCCAACAACATCCAAACCAAAAAACCTGGAACACAGTGAAAAGGATTTTTTAGCATTAGACTCACAAAGGAAAGTTTAATTGTAGAAGAGATTGTGCCTTTGATCTAATGCTGAAGAGCTGTTTGAGGGTAAACTTCAGTGGATCTCTTCATGAGAGAATGGGCCACACTGAAACTCAAAATAGAGCTTTGACAGAGACTTATAAGAGACTCAGAATTAACCCAACAAGGCTGCTTTAAATTTATCAGCCAAATGAAATCTGAGCCTACATTAACTTTGAGAGTGACCAGGTGGTGATTTGGTAGCCTGGACCTGTTAGAGAAAGCAAAATACTTCTAAAGAGTTCAGGGACATGAAAGCATGTAAGACCAGCTCCAGGCATTCCTCCTCATGTGACAATCAGTTCACCATCATGAGCTCAGTACCCAAGAAAAGATACACAGAAGATATCACCTGGCAAGATTTTGGGTGAAGATGACAGTGCAAGCAACTCCAGCTTGAATAAACTTTTCACAGAGCTAATAAGCTTCACTGTAGCAGAAGACACCAGGGCTGCCTACCTAAGACAGTTTGTTTATTACCTTTACACTAGATGCTAGTACATGAGCTGTGAGGTTGCTGAAGAGACTGGCATTAGAACAGGAGGTGTTGTGAAAAACAAGTGTTTATTTTTATTGCAGGATATATTTGCATTTTGTGTGTAGGAAAAATAATAACCTGGAAATTGCAACACTTTGTTCTAACAGTGGTGTAAAAACAAGTACTGGGTTAGAAGTATGTAAAGCTCTTGCTTTCCTGAAGAAGGTGTTTTCTGGAAGAAAGGAGGACTAAAATCCTTCAGGACATGCCTAAGGACACATTTCAGAGGACATAGATTCTCTTCATAGGTATAGATGTCAGAGTTTACCATAAGGCTGCTTTCTCTTACCCTAAAGCTGGAAGAGGAGATAGATAGACAGATTGACAGCTACATGGTAGAAATTAAAGCTAAAATCCTCTCCCTGTGTACAGGGATGTAAGTTGGGAACAATTTGTACTGCAAACTAAGATAACTGTATGTATTTGCGTGATAACAGGTATTCTTCTAGGTAGATATTCCAGTAGACAGAGTTGGAAGAAAAGAGCACATATTTATGCTTTTGGAAAACAACATGATTTGGGACACTGTTTGCATACTGAAATGTTTTACCAGAAACTACGGCATAATTTTCTCTGTATATGGAGTGTAAACATTTATTGAGATGACAGTTTGATTGGGAGTAGAGGAGTGGAAGTTCAGACAAAGGCTCCAGGCAAGAGAGAAACTCTGGGCTAGAGTAAACTAACAAAAGCATGCATACTATGTAGTAGGGATAGCATACTTACTTGGGAGAAGTCAAGAGGTAGGTTATAGGCAGCCAGTCCACTACTGACATGACTGTCCCAGTGAAGAAGGGGTAGAAAGGTTATATAGAGCTTTACACATATCTATAGATGAATGCATCTAATATCCTCAAACCATCAGTTTAAGAGCGCTTAGTACAACATTGCCCACAGAAGAAACTGAAGAATACTGGTATTTCCACATATAGAACTTTGGGCTATCTGTAAAAGGCAAGTAAACCAAATCAAACCAAAAGCTCATCTTTAGGAGAGTAGCAGCTTACAAAATAGGTGTGTAAGCAATAAAATAATTTTACCCAGAAATGGCTCTGTACCTGATAGCCTCCCTCTTTCTGACCCCACTCTGGGTAGTTGTCCTGCCTCTGACCCCCTTCTCCCACTCAATCTGTTCTTCCTTCTCTCTTAGTCACCCCAGCGCTGCTTCACATCTAATTTTGTGAGGGATCTCTCTGAGTACACATCCTCCAGAATTTATTTTTGAGATACAATATCTCTGAGGCATATGGATATATAACTGCACAGGAGCCTGGGGATTAAAAGGGTTGCAGCACTGAGTCACTCTGATAATAAGCCTGAAAGTGACCAGTTTTTTGAAACCTCCAAAAAAGAGCATTTCACTCTCTTTTCAGAGTGGTATGGTCAAAACTGGAGGCCACTGGCTGACAGAAGCAGCAATAACCTTCTAAAACTTTTGTACATTTGAGATTGATTATGAAATTATTAATGCTGGAGCTAGAAAAGACTAAAACACTCCTTTCTCTCCACCTGTAGGAAATGTCTGTCTTTTTTTTTTCTTTCCTGTCTTCTATCCTAGTTGCTTGCTTGCTTTCTTCCTTTGTCTCCTTTGTTTTCTTTGCTTTATTTCCAAAGCATAGGCTAAGATTTAAATACTAACCCAAAGGGAATTTTTGTCTTTTCTGAATGCAGTCTCCAGAATATTTGCTGACTAGTCTTTAGAACATTTTGCTGACTACAGTCAGAGGTAGACATCACGCATGTCAATATTATTTAAAAAGAATCTTGTCTGCTTTCAAGAGAAGTGTAGGCTGGAGTTACCTTATCTATAGTTTGGGCTGAGGCCCTATAGTAAATATGTAGGTGATTAGCATACAGTGGCCAGGATAAATATGCTCAGGTATTTGAGAAATGTGTTGGAATCACATTATGCCATCTAAACACACCCTAAGAGATCCTGGCAAAACCACTCCTTAAGCCACTCTGCCTTGTGGTTACACTGTGCAGCTCACAATCTGACACATGTTGCAAGGTATGTCCAGAACTTAGTACCTTTTCTGACCATTTGAGTTTCCTATTTTCATTTGTTTCCTTCTGGAAGAAGTAGTTTTTTTATTTTCTCATGGTTCTTGTGAAGATTTACTGTAAAAATCTTGCCTACTATTTCTACTGTTTTCCCACAAATGCTGTTATGTGGAACAAACTACAGATTTAAGTAGAAGGAAAAAAACCTGTAAATTCTACAGGGAGTCTCTTAAAATTAGGCATGTTTCATGCTTGCCTAAAAATGGATGTCCTCCTGCCCCTTTTCTAGGCACTGCACTATGCTTACCAGTATCTGCTTATCTACAACAGTCTTACATCTCTGGGACTCTTGCTTGCCATTGCCCTGGGTTTCCTCAGCATTTTATTTGCAGTATTTATATAACCCCACTATTATATATAATTATATCTTATTTATGATCAGTCTGCTAGGTGTTAACATTTACTATTGCAGGAGGCAGGAACTCTTAAAAATCTACCTTTCATCTAGCTCAAATTATTCTGACATACAACATCTCAGAAAAAGCTGACTCCATGAAAGCTATCTCGTGCAACTCCATCGTGCAATCTGCATGACACCTCGTGACTTTACAAATATTACCTCGAGTTGGCAATGCTGGGGAGACATTTTGTTCCAAAATAAATCCAGGTTACACTAGGATTAAGCAAAGATATATTCATTCTCTTCAATTTGTCATGGTATCATAACTTACGTACTCTGTTGACTAAACACTCCTCTCATTTACACAATCAAAATCCTGCGAGTTCATTGTGATTCATTATACATCTCTTACTTTCCCTCCCATTTCTTCTCTGCTTGAACAGGTAGTGCCTGACAAGGGCCTGACCCAAAGGGCATGAATTAATTACTAAGGTGCCTAGAATTCAGGGCGTTGGGCACAACAGGGAAACAAACCATCCAAGGGGAGTAGTGTTAAGAACGAGATGTTGTAGAGGGACCAGGGACATTGAAAAGGCTACAGAGCTTGGTTGGAAAGGAAGGGAATGGTCTGTATAGCCTCCCCATCCTGCAGGGTGATGCTGCAGGGTTGGTACAATCAGCAAGCAAAGGCTATGCCAAAAAGTTGCAGGCTAGCCCTAGGTGGGAGCTCTCTGCTTCTCTCAGCAGTCTTTTTTTCCCTTCTTCAATATATGCTTCTGAACTTCTCTCCAATTTCCCTCTTCCTGCTCCACCTTTTATTGATCCTGTGGCCAAATTCCTTGATAGCAGTTAAAAGTCTTCTCTGAGGCTTTACTTAACTGCCTGCTTTACCATGAGGACCTCCCTGGTGAGCTGTTGCAGAGCTTGAAACAGCTATTTGTGAAGAAGCACTGTTCAGTGAGGATCTGGCTTTGCTGTGTGTTGTAAGGAAAGCCATGGTGTGAGTAGGATGAGTAGCCTGGAAAAATGCGGAGTCAGTACTCAGGAGGGACCTGTGTTGTGTGCCTTTAGGCAAAAGGGGGTCACTTACCTATGATATATAGTTTTGAACCTCAACATGTAAGGGAGACCTCTCAGCATAGTCTTCCTCATTGCCCTGCTTAGTGTAGGACTCTCTTATATGTGTAGGACTTTGTATGGGGTGAGAATCTGGTGGAACACTTGTTGCCACTCAGTTTATAAAATAGAAGAAGATACAGAGGTGGTGAGGAGAACTAAATTGCTGCACAGTACAGCTCAAGTAAAGGTGAGTGGTAGGAAGAGTGAATAGTCTGTAATCTAGCAGATGAAGTTGTGCTCTGTAGCTCTGTGCAACACTTTTTCAGACTGCAAATCTGTAGCCAGTCAATAACACGTTCACATGAATTCAGCGTTTCACCATTGACTCCACCAGGCAAGATCAAATTCCATTAATGTATTAACACATCAATAAAATGGACTGTTGATTATCACTGATACACATGCAGACTGAAGTGCTTTGCTCTGAATGGTAAGGATGAGAGTCTAAGGATATGGCTCAAAGTAAACACTCTCATAGGAGACTAACTCCTTTGAGGATTATTGGTTGGATAAAGAGCAAGTTTCTAGAGATGTGAGGTCTACTTTGCAGTACCCTTGGGGGACAGAAAGATTTTTAAGTGAGATAGACATGTGTAGCCTGCTTGTTATTCTGAAACCCTTTTGTCTCTAAACACTTTGTTCCTAGTACTAAATAAACAATAGTTTGCTTAAATGGGTTTATGATCACTGCATACACCATTGATCATAATTTGCTTCAGGGAGGAACTGTGGGTGCTGGCACTGAGTCAGATCTTGGGGCTAAGTACACCTGACATCCAGGCTATTGTGGCCTGCGATATGGGCTCAGCTTTCGAGCTACAAGAGCAGCAACATCTCAAAGCGTGATGGTTGATGCGATGCAGAGTGGGAAGATAGGTGGGGACAGGGAAAGATATCCCCTAGACTGTGACATGTCCAAAGAGGGCTTTGATTGTTGTCCACTGGTGTTGCTGATTGTATTGTAAGCTTAAAAAAGTGATGTATTACTGTTGTTCATGAAGCTGCTCATGTAAGTGTTTAAAATACTGGCACTAAGTATTGTAGTTATTAATTAATGATATGCATTTATATAGCACCATAAACGTCCATGGCACTTTACAGATAACAATATTCCTAACTGTCAGGAATATTCAGTCTAAGCACTTGTAAGACAGCCAAGTGATATAAACAGATAAGCTCTACTGTTTATATTTGTAATTTGGTTAGACTTTTTTGATTTGCTTTCTAGATGGAAATCACTGAGGGTAGTTAGTGCCTGCATAACTCCAACGACTGAGACCTTGGAGTGACTGAAGTATACAAATACTCCTGAGACATTGCTTTCCAAGGAATCATGGATGATTGTGTGCTATCTTCACCCTGCGTCTTTCTACAATCCTTATGCACAGCAGGGTGAGTAACAGTTCTACAGGGACCACTCATCTCCAGTGATGGTTGTGAGTTTGAAAGAACAAAAGAGTGAAAATATCTACCTGTCTCTTGTGGTGCCCGGGCAAATAAGCTCACCTGTGTAACAGATCTATCCAGAGCAAAACAAGGTCTGGTGAGAGGAAAGCTAATTCTTTAAACACCACTGAGCCAGAACAATAGTCCATACTGATTAAAACACTGGATTAACCAGGAGGTGTAACTTTCTGCTGCTGTCTGTGTCCCCTGGCGTGAAGGAATCTAAAGAAAGAGCAGGAAGAAGATGGATGCATGCATTTTTGGCAAGAACAGCAGCTAGCTCTGGCTTAATGACCCTAGACAACCTGGGGCATAGGAGTGAAACAGGTTTAATTAGGCAGCAGGTCTAGGGAAGCTGGGAGATATGGCACTGTACAGAGATGTTGCTTTTCTGAGTTCTCAGAAACTCGTTGAGAGAAATATCTGTCCTTTGCCAAGCCAAAAGCGGAAAGGTCTTAGCACAGGGGTGGAGACTTGCTATCCCCACAGGTGACAAAGATTCAGGAGCTATATGGCATCTGTGCAAGTCCTCTACCAGACACACACACTCAAATCACAGGGAGGGAGGTGAGCTGGTTACTCCTGTCCACCTTTTTGCATTTCTGAGGGCAGAGAACCTGTTGAATACAGCATACCCCAAGTTGTCCTCTTCTTCCCTCTTACAGTAAAACAAACAGGGCTGTGATGACTTGGTAAGCTCCTGGAGAAGACTTTTCTGGTGAACAGGACTTGTCCCTAAAGCAAAAGGAAAGTGGAGAGTTTGGGTCTCCTATTGCTGCTATAAAGAGAGCTTCTCTCCTTCTCCTTGGCTGGAGGGCAGACCAGCATTGCACAGTCATTTCTTGTGGCTCATGAGCTGTGTGGTGAGGTGTTTCTCTCTTGCTCCCACCTATTTTAACCCTTGTGTTAGTTATTTATCCTATTTTCTCTAGACTACTACTCTTTTCTCACTGCCCTTCCTTAAAGTGTTTATTTTAGAGAGCTATTTCACAAGCAGAACAAAGAGTGGCTTATTCTGTGTTCTTTGGTGCTTATGATTTTCAGGGTGCCTGGTCCTGTACACATGGAAAACTGGCCAGGAAATTTAATGAGCTGCAATGAAGGTAAAGCTAACTGAATGCTAATGGAGAAAATCAGTGAGAGTGTTCTTCCAAGCTCTGCCAAGGTTAGAGACCACTGTATCATGGGAGAGCACTTTCTCCCTTTGAAAGACCATGTCTCACCCTGGTTAGCAGATTGGATGGACCTTGACAGAAGATGTGAGGGGCTCTGTCCTCTCTGAATTTGGAGTTGAGTTCCCATTCAAAATATGAGCAAAAGCATAGCCAAACAACAGATTTATCACATTTCTTTAAAATGTAAATCTCTGCTTTGCAGAGGTCTAAAATGTTTTACTAGGTTTTCTTACCTTCTGGTTTTGAGCTGACTGTGAACCTCATGAGACGACTTGCTCCTGTGCATTCCAGTGGTTTAAGTAACTAACAATTTTTTCAGAGTCTTCTGAGGTCAGAACAAGAATTCCAAGTCTTTTGAGGTTCTACCTCTAAAAGGCAATTTTTACAGGGGAGAAAATTCACATTTGAATTCTGTCTTCAGATTCTGCTTCAGTAAGTCTTCAGGTTCAAGGCCCAAGCCCACATGAAGGGTTTCAAATATCTTTCTTGTCTAAAAAGAGACTATACACAGATATTACTTCCTTACCTTCCAGATCTGGGCTCTGTACATATTCACTCTGATGACTGTTTACTTTATTAGATACAAATAAAGTGGTTTTTGTTTACTGTATTCCCCTCCTTCCCCTCCTTGTATTCCTGCTGCTCCTGATGTACCTCTAGAGGAACACGCTGGATTTCATTCTGGTTCCTGTCTCCTTGGCAGGATCAGTAATTGAATATGTACAGTTGCTTTGCAGAATAAACCCTTGCTCTTCTCATCCTGGATGTGGTACCTCTCTGCTGTGGTGCCCTTTGCACGGTGTGTTTCTTCCTTCTTGAAGGATGTGCACTGCATTCAAGTAGACAGGCATATGGCAGAAACAGAAGATCCAAGGAATCATGCAGATGCATATTTAACCTCAAGGGTTAATACAGTTATTTGGTTTGTCTTTAGTTCTTTCATTCATACTGTACTAAGGGTGTAATGCAATTTGAAATAGCACCTCTATACCTTTGACAAGCACAATGAACTATGGGTCGCTTTTGTAAACCTAATATGCCTGGGAAAATAAATGGCATAAACTATAAACAAAATACCTTTCAATGATGCATTGATAAGAAAAAACTGGTATTACAGCTCTCTGGGAAATAGGTATCATTCCCAGTAGTGATATTTTGCATATTTTAGTTAGGACTGGGAACCACAGGAGATACAGTGCTTTCCTGTCAGGACTTGATTGTAGAATTTGTACATAGTGAAAGCATGCCAAACCCTACCCTTATTAACTGTTTGACTATTCCTACAGGTCCATACATATAATCTATGTGGTTGCAAAACAGGAACAGTTGCAGGACAAAGAACATATTGTTAAATTAAAGAGTTTCACAGTTATTGCCTGCAGTATGCAGGGAAAAAAAAAAAGAAATGTAGCAGGAGATTGTGAAGGCATGTATATAAAGCTGAAAGAAAAGAGAGTGCCGAGTTCAAGGAACTCGCTGAGTTCCTGCTTCTGACACAGAGAAAGTAAATGAACAGTTGGTTTAACCTACTTCTTTCCTAACTGAACTATTGTATTTACCTTATTAGTTGGCAGTATGCTTTGATTTAGAACAAAATATCCATTGAAGAAATGTCCAACATAGTTTGATGTCACACCTGTTTGCTTACCCCAAGCCTCAGTGTTCGAATAATCTTTCACTGCTGCCTGGTGGCTAAATGGACTCATAGATCCCGTTTTGTGCCTGCTTGTGGTAGGTTTCTCTAGCTGTGTACTAGCTGTACTTACAGAAAACAGTAAGTTAACTGTATCTCCAGTGTGCTTGCTGTTTGGGCAAAAATACTGTTTGACCAAGCAGTCCATTGCTTCCATGTCTGTGACTGCATCCAATCTGTGTTAGTTTTTATAGTATTTGTAGTACTTTTTCCATATTACTTCCTATAGTTATAGAGCTTTGCCTTCCTCCTTGTTTTTGGCATTAAGCAAGCAGATGATGTAGCAAGTAAGGATGAGCTTACTTCCTGCTTCTCTGCTGGGAGTTATTTCTGGCCTGCCCTAGCCCTATGACAGAGTGAAAATTCCTGTTTCTCTTGGTTCTCAGCTCCTTCTAAATTTGTACTGCAGTGAGATTTGGGCTCTCTGTTGGATCTGGTGGATCCAATGGAAGGTGATCCACTGTGCAGCTGTTAGAAAAATGGAAATCCAAAAGGTTGGCATCAGACCCGCAAAAGTAGAACACTAGTATCAATGGGGATCATATTGGCCAATATGAGTTTTGTGAATGATCTGTACAATTTACCCTTGATGTTAAGTTTGAACCTACATCTCTTAAAAATCCAGGATACACATCTAAGAGGAGAAAACTGTGTTTTCATATAATTTAATATACATTATTATTCCTACTTTGCATGTAGTTTATGATCTCTATTTTATAGAACTCTACTCTTGATGTCACCAAAGAGGCTTAAATCTGACCAGGTTCTGTCATTGTAACTTTCCCATTGCAACTTTGAGCAAAGCAATGCAGCTTGCACCGCGTTGTTATTAGGCATTTTCAGAAGACTTTGATCATCATTGATCTATTCTACATTTAGTTGCATCAGTGACATAGAGATGAAAGTCTTCTGGTCTCACTGCTGTTCTTTCAAGTTGTCTGAACCCTTACTAGCTGTGCAGAGCAATAACAGTTTGCCCTGTATTTAGTAACACCTTTTGCTGGCTGCTGATAGGTATAAACTTAATCTGCCTGTGGTGGTTTATGCTAGTGGAAGAACTGGCCTGATGCACTGGCAAAGGTTTCAGTGGTCAGCAGGAAGCGTAGTCCAAACTAGAAACCTCATTATCCACTGATTCCATTTGATAATGGTCAGAAAAGCTCTTTTTTGTTTTTTTTTTGAGCATGAATGTTTTCTCACAAATGACTCCTGTATTGCTGAAATAGGTACATGATGCTCTGCCAAAATATCAAACTTCAGGAAAGTTTGAGAAATAGTGTATTTGGGTAAGACCGTTGCATGTGGGTGTTAAGTTCCTAGTAGGTTCCAGCTGACTTACAAAGAATCTCAGGAATGGAAAAGCTGGTCTCCAGTGTGGCAACAGGAACTTTAATTTAAGGATAAACAGATTGCATGACTGCAGCATTTGTAGGAAAGAGGAAGAATAATAATTAAGATAGGAATACGAATTGAATTTTTATGTTATATGACTTGATTGAGAGAAGAAATTACTGTAGTCTGAGATCTAAAAGGCCTACCCTTCCCATTTCAAGAATTCTAGTAATCTCTAGAGAAAATGGGAATATGAAAGAAACCTCCATACCACTGGACAGGCCAAAGCCTCATTTTAGGTATTCAGAATTAGTAACAAAAAGGGAAGTAAATAAAAATATTTCCCTTCCAGAGAAACGAAGTAGCACAGAGCTGTGATTCTTGTACTTCAATAAACATCTAAATACAGTGCCAAATGAGAACTATTTTTAATACAGAAGAGATGACAGAAAGGAATTTTAAATGTTTCAGGATTCACAAGAAATTAGACAAAGATAGAACAACTGTGGACATGTTGAAAGGGGATTGGATATTAACATTGCTTTGAACAAGGAACTAATGGACCTCTAGAGGTCTCTTCCAACCTGAATTCTTCTATGAACTTATCAACTGACTCTATAAGAAGAGGGTACTAGCACAAAACATCAGGGATTGTTCTTGACACAGGTTGCAGGTTTTTAATTAGTGACTTTTACATAAATAAGAGGAATGTGCAAATGAAATTATCTTTTGACACAAAGCTGAGAGACATCAGTAATAGAGCAGAGGATCAGAATGTGGGAGGCAATGAAGAATTTTGATAAGTGAGCTGATAGAAATGGATATGTCTATAACTATATGAGGTACAAGATCCTGTGCTTAGTGAATAATCACAAGAATTTCCACCATAAACTGTGGTCGCATCTATTGAAAACGACAGAAATCAGAGAGTAGTGTGCACTAGTCAATCACAGTCTAATTAGGTAGCACTGCTGTGATGTGGCTGTAACAGCAAATGCCATACAGCAGATAAGGTATTTTGAGTAGTGATAAGAAAGTACTGACACCATTGTTCTCAATTAAAAACAAAATACAACAAAATAAACCAGGACTGGGAACAACAGAAAGTTCAAAAAGAGACATTTCAGCTACAGATAATTTTTAGCATGAGAACAAATGTCCATCAGCTGACAACAGGTAGAAATTCAGTTTGAAAAAGAAGGTGCTTAACTTTGAATCTAGGACGGTTTCTCATTACTAGCAGCAAGAGCAAAAATTTTTAACATTTTAAGCTGGAGTTTGCAGAGAGCTTCTAAGTGTGGCTCATTATGATACCACAGATAATTTTTGATGATCCAAGAGGTCCCTGTTAGGGCCTTAATTACACTAAAGGCCTTAATTGTCCCACCTTCACCTGGGACTTTCATCCGTCACCTCTGCCACTGAGCCAAGAGCTCTGTTTAAGTTTGGGTCTGGGCCTCCAGTACTTACTAGAGCTATATCATAGATGTACATAAATGGACAACTGAGTTGTATTACATTTTGTATTTGCAGTTGTATTTCCTTTTGCTCCTGTTTTGACTTCTGGTTAGACTCTGAGTTGTTTGCCTTATGTGGGACTGTTAATAGACCCTGTTACCAGCACTTGGCCACTATATTTAGGTGTTGTGAGAGCACAACCTGTGTCAAGGTAACTCTCAGCTTCTAGCTCATATTTCCTTGTGGAGCAGTCCCACTCTTGCTGCTCCCTGTTGTTGTTACATTCATGCAGTCCTTAAATAGCCTGTTGTGTCCCAAAACCTTACAGGCAATATTGATACTAATGACTCAAGCTTGCTAATGCTGCCTGAAAGGATGGCTTAATAATTTTCTGTCACTACTTCACAGTTAACAGAGTCAGTGCAAAAGGGTTGCATGAGGTCACTGTAAGTAGAGAATTCAAAACCAAACTCAGTCCACTCCTGCCACTAGACTGCATGTCCTTCCTCAAGAAAGTCTTATTGCCTGAGCAGCAGATAACGTGCAGGGTATGTATGCTCACGGTTAACGAATGTGTATCAGACTTGGCCTGCAACAGTTTGCTATCTGAAATAATTACATGTCATCATAGTGTGAACTCTACTTTTCTCAGCTTCATTTTTTGCTGTAGCACATTTGATAGTGTCACTATGAGTTATATCATGCTATAGCACAACAAGACCATGTCCTGATATAACAGGATGTAGAGAACCTGGTAAAATACAAAGAAGCTATGGAAAAGTACAATCATTAATTTATGATTAATTAATATGTTAATTTATTTGTTAGAAATAGACATTAAACTAACATCAAAACAGAAGGTAGCAGTAATTTAACATCTATTAACTGTCATGGAGGATGGTTTTATCTTAACTGCAATTATTTTTAAAATTTTGAACACGTTCAAACATATATATATACGGTGTTGTTTAGAGCCAGACCCTTATTTGATCTATAACTGTGGTGAATAGCTATATCTCTGAACCAAAGCTTCAAACACAGATTAATTCAAGCAATCTCAGATGCAAGTGAGCACTGGAGCCATAATGACTGCAGTACTGGGTTTCCACGCTCACAGTTCATGAGAAGATTTTGTAGTCAACAATGTCTATTGTAACCTAAAAAAAATCACTTAGAACCAAACTTTGTAGGTTTAATCCATTTGTTTATTCACAGAAGTTGTCTTATCTCAGTTTAATTGAAAATAAATGCAGATTTTGTACCAGGATGTCAATCAGGAACACCCCTATCCCAAAACCTACTGTTCATGGACATGTGATTTCAAAATATGGATTTTAATTTTCCTAAAGGCTGGCTTATTTGATCACAGTACTCACATTTGGTCTTCTACCATGAAGCCCATATCATAAACTCAGATCTATTTCAAATCTAACTCCAGATCTATTATTAGTATTATTGTGTATATTGAAATATGCATGATATGAATTGACCATCACTATAGTATGAATCAGATTAATTAAAATCAATCTGAACTATGCTTGCAGATAGGAATTAACAACTGATTGTTGGGGGCACAGAGTAATGCAGTCAAAGGAATGCTGTACTCCAAAATAGTACAGTCATGTGAAATCCTGTCATTGTTGAATGGCTGAAGGGATTCAACATTCAATTTACTTTCTTCCAGGAAATACATCTGAAGTATTCAGTACTTCACACTCAGCCCATATGTTACTGTTTACATATGGAGCAGTGACCTGGGCATTTACTAAAATTGAGAAAGTGCAACTGGCCTCTCCCATTTCAAGAACTCAAGACATTGCTTGTGTGATGACCTTGAGACATCTACCAGGATGATCTGTTTTAAGGAATGTAGAGAACCACAACTACTTCAGCCACTTATGTATTCTCCTGATTACTGAATGGAGGGGTTCTCCTGATTTACAGAACAAAAGTGCCATTTTAGGTTTGTAACTATATTTCCTGCATTTAATTTGCCTTCTGGCCTGACTACAATCCTCTGTAATATCACAGTGCAAAAACTAAGCAGGATTCCCAGTAGCTTGGACGAAAAATGTGAGAAATATACTATGACTTCCCTTGTATTAAAATCTTGTCTAAACTCTGTCTTTAAGAAATATCTACTAGAGTCTGTTGTAGACAGATGAAAGCAAGTTCTGGCTATGCCTCTAGCCAGCAGGGCATGAATCAGCTGTGATCCAGAAGATGCCTGAGAGTGTTAGTAGGGTGCTGAATCCAAACTTACCTTGGGCTTGGCCAGACACAACTGCAGTTAGGTGGCTTCTGATGGTATTGGACAGTGGATATATAATTATACTGAACTACCCTATTGCGTCAGATTCTCCCCTCATTTAGAGCAGTCCAGCTTCACGGAGGTCAGTAGCTTTGAAGTGGTAAGAGAAGTATTTGGCTTAGTTCCTCAATTTTATGCAAATATCCTAAGTAACTTCAAAAAAGGAAATTTAGAGAAGTATAATAACATTTAGAAATCAAGACCAGAAAATGTCTACTTGCTGTTGAAGTAGGTAGTACTGTTGAACAGTAGCTATAGTTGAGTAGTCAAGTAAAATTTTCCCTAAAAGATAATTCAAAGTTTGAGGTTAAAGGAAACCATTCCAACTTTCATGTATTTGCTTACCAAGGACTGAATGCAGAACTACCAGTGTTTGAACAAGCTCCTGCAATTTGAATAAGGGATAAAATCCATGTTCAAACTGCTTTACTGTACAAATCAAATTTAAGTATGATAAAGTTGGCAGGTACCTGATCCATCAGGGTGATCCATGCCACCTAAGCTGGGCACCTAGGATTTCCCACATAGGCAGTGGACAATTTAGTTTCTCAACAGAGGAGTATATTGCTCTTCATTGCTAATACAGTGAGTTTACTGAACATTTATAGGTGTGATTCATTTCTGAAAGACACTGAGTGGACATCTGGCTAAATTCTGGAAAACAGTAGGCAAAGGTATATGCCTGGACAGGCATTGGAGTCTGGTCTTTAAATGTCCTGATGTATGCAGGAGTCAGAAGAGTGAGTGTTGTTTTGATGCTGTCAGTATTAGGCATAGTCTGAGCACATCTAATAAATCTGGCCTCTCTGAGGTAGCATGTCAGAGCCTCATTGTCTGCCTCTGAGCTGCAACAATTTAGACACCTATTAGAGCAAACCTGCTTGTTCCTCAGCACTTGTCAGAGAAAAGGTTGAAGCACCTCAGGAGCTCTGGGCACAAGAAGCTGAACAGATTTTTCTCTACCTCCAATATCACACAGCCCTGAATACCAGATTGGGTCATCACTTTGTACCTAGAGGTTGTCTTCACAGATGGCCTAAATTCATTGCAATCCCTGCACTTAGTTGGTAAGAAGTGATTCAGCGGATGTAAGCAAGGCAACAGAGCAGGGAGCTGTTGACAGATGCCAGTGGAAAAGGAGAGTACAGGGACTTGGGTGCAAAGGAAGTGACTGAACATGGCCCTAGGCACCCCAGTTCCACCAAAGACAGACACAAATTCTCTGGCTAGCAGTGGTGGCATGTTTCTACACCCTGTGACTTGAGCCCATGGGCACTGCAACCTGTCTGTTGCCGTGAGGAATGAGGGAACTGGTCTTGGACTTGCAGTGACCCTGGATGGAGGTTAAGCACTGGTGTCTTCTTCCTGCCTGCCTACATACTGGGTGGTTTTACTTGACACAGAACATAACCAGAGAGGAAACCCCACCATCCAGAGTGTGAAGCAATTAGCCAAATTGTTTCTCCTAAAATTGGATTTGATTGTACAAGCCTTTTTCATTCCTTCAGAGCTCATGCTTGAGAACTAATATGGCAATTATTGATCTCTTTTGAATTCTATGGAAAAGGACGTCCTAATCCTCAGAAGTGGATTTGCTCTGATGACACATAAACAAAACCCTGGAGGGAGGAAGGTAAGACATAAAGAGATGTTGACAAGCTGTTGGTTGTACACCACTTGGTTATGCAAACACAGATGCGGTAAAGGGCAAAGAGCAACAATTTTGCAAAAGTTTAAAGTGTGGGAACACTGGCGGTTGCTCTTTAATGATTATAACACAAAGGAATGCTGGCAGCTTCTCTCATTGACTTTACATTATCAAGCTGAGTCAGTGATGACTAATAAAATATACTATTGGAAATCTCCTTTAAAGTACCAGCTTTTCATTTGACACTCTAATCCCCTCATTGACACCTGTAAAGCCTTCTATGAAATAGCGTGGTGGTCCTAATACCATCAGAGAACTTCTGTTTGCAAGTATAGTGCATATTTTTTTACAGATCAGGCCCATCGTGTGCTGCCTTGTGTGCTTACAAGCAAGCTCTGGGATTAGGAACATAAAATAGGAATGAGGTCTCTGCGTAAGCTTGTCAGAAGTGTGATTTATGTAGCTTTTCTTCCATGGATGCCCAGTTTGACACATCTGTCTTCCTCTTGCCTTCTAAAAATTAGGTCCTTTGAAAGAGAATTTCCAAGCTGACATCCACAGTTTTGTCTGGGTACTGTAGCTATTCAGTCTCTGTATCAACACAACTCACCAGCCTAATTCTGATGTCAGCAACTTGTGGAGTTGGGTCTATAGTAAATATTTGTGAGAAAAAAAAAAAAAAGAAAAAGAAAAAAGAAAAAGAAAAAAGAAAAAAAAGGTTTGGTTTTTTCCCCCTAAAATTGTGTTTGGTGTGCAGGATCCCCAGCACCTGCGGGGTGGTACAGGACCTGCTCTCACAAGCCAAAGAGGCTGTTTGTCAGGCAAAAGATAAAAGATTCCTGCAGCCACTCAAACACATTCCTCATCTATTGATTTCTAGCTCTGCGGTCAGGTCACAGGCTGGCATTTGTTGCAGACCCCATCAGATTTGCACAACCTATTTTTATGGCTCTTGACCTTACATGCCCCAAAGTGCTGATGAGCTAAATACAAGTCCTGAACATAACAATATTGTTAGAAAATAACACTGCATAAGAGTATACCTGGCAAAACTAACACAGGGAAAGGATCTGAGGGAACACTTACTGTCCTTCTATGACCTTTGCAACAGAAAGAGCAGATAGGAGCCTTTGCTGTAGAGTTTTCTTCCACTCTGGGATGACCTGATGGGATGCTGAAGCTGATCAGTTTAGAAAAGCTTCTTTTGGAAAAACTGGAGTGCAGATCTGCCTCTTCAGAGATTTATGAGGACAGGTTTTTTTCTTCCCATTTTTTTCTGTGGATATTCCCAATTTCCAGCTCAATAATTCCAGCCAAGACATGCAACAAGCATGTTCCTTGAGGTATGCACACAACCACACAAGTGAAAATCATTCCATTGCTACGTCACCCAAGCAGAGATCTGACACACAAATAGGGAGGCTTCCATGCTGCTTGCTCTCTGGCTTTTTGTTTGGATTTGGCCTGAAGTTTATCTTCTCTGCTATGCCCTGTAGTATGCAGGGACATCTAGTGGCTGAGCAATCCTGAACGCTGGAGTCTTGGATCATAAGTTACAAAAGGGAGTAGGGATGCTTCATTTGGTGAGGAATTTAGCATGTCCTGAGAGTTGGACTTCCTTCCATGGGGATCTTCTGGGAAGCAGATGGCCACTTCTGTGGGTCAGGCCCTACATTGATAACGCTGAAAGAAGTGTGATACCATTTTCTTAAACCCAGACCAGTAAATTTGAGTGTTTTCTTCTTAGTAAGCCAGGTCTTTGAGCAAGGTCCATTAAACGTACTCTTTGAAGACCAAACATACCACTTCACAAAGGTTGGAGATAGATTTGGTAGCCCATTCTGTGCTCTGGTTTTCACTTTTCCATTTCTCATAGACTGTCTTACACAAAGGATTTAAATATGCTCTATCCCATGGGCTGTTCCTTTCCCTGCTGCTTTGCTGGATGCTAGCCCTGCTGCAGCCCAGACTTGGAGCCCTCGCTGTAGAGCTTGAGATCTGAGGAGTAGGTGTTTCCTGACGCAGTGCTGCCCACTCTGCTCAGTGCCAGTAGGCTCTTCCTCTTGGCTCTTGCTCTACTGCACTCTAGACCTTGGCTTAAGTCCACACCTGAGTGGTATGGACTAATCAGAGGAGACAGAACTTGAGATTAGACTAAAATCCACGCTATGCTGCCTGTGTAGGTGCACCCACAGAGAGGAAACGGAGTTGACATTTCTCACAATTCCGTACCCCAAATTTTTCCAGGTAGGGTAGTGCAGAAATTAGGGAGTGGCAGATGATCTGAGACCTTCAGGCTTGCATTGGAGTGTTTTCTGTAAAAGCAGTAGGGGAAAGCCCGGTGGTACAGTGTCCTTCCTGCTTATTTCCTTCACACATTGCAGGAGTGATTCTCAGTTCTTAATAAAATTCTCAACATGATTGATCTTAAAGAGCTGTGAGTCTCTGTGACTAACCACAGGGCAGAGCTGAGCCAACAAAGCTTTAATGGCAAGACTCTGCAGACTTTTCTTATGAAGATCCAGGTAAATAAATTTTCATCAGGCTATGGGGCTGTAAAATACATACATCTGAAATGCAAAAGCTCAGCTAAAACATATGAACATCTAGAATTCTTTTGTAAGACCCTCACAAAGGCTTCATCAGCTCAAGTCAAGCAGCTGTTTGCTCCTTTTTAAGGATGGTTCTTAAAGTTTTACTCATAACACTCTTCAATAACAGATGCCAAGACATTTCCTGAGACATTTTTTTTAATAGGAACTTCCATCTGGCACTGCATCCTTAGAAGCTGTGACTTGGCTTCTTTGTCTGCAGGGTGGTTAATCCTAATGAGGCAAGCACAGCAATTCACAGAGCAGAGATATATGCTTATCAGATCCTATTACTGAGCTGATTCTATTTTATAATTATTTATTCTGACTTCAGTAGATGAAGCAATGTGAAAACACTTGAACCCAGTGCTTTCATCAGGACGACACCATCTCACACTCCTATGGAAAACTGAAAGCTGCCGATATGGAAATGGCTGACTATACCAGTATGGTTGTCCCAGTATACCCTGCCAGTTAAACTTCCCATGCCCTTCTTATCTCAAGATATATGTCTTGATTTAAATTATGTTGAGGTCATCTCCATAGAAAAGTAGTATTTTAATATTCAGACAGTAGTGTCCATAGAGGGAGAATTTTACTGGTGTAGCTAAGCTATATAATTATACTGGCATAATTATGCTGGTAATTTTCCCTGTGTGTACAAGCTATGAGTCTCAAATTGTGCTTCACTGGCAGAAGAGCCTCCTTTGTTGGAGAGATTCTTTAGATCTGAATCAGGTCATAATAAGTGCTTCAGCACTCAAGTCAATGCCTCAAAATTTATAATTAATTTTCCTCTTTGCCTCCCAGAGAACCCCAAACTGTTTTATGTATGTAACAGACTGCATCATCTCATCCTCTGCTGAGGGAAAGCCAGCTCAGGAGAGAAATACAGCAGTTACTTCACATCAGCATCATGAGTGGTTACATGGTCTCGTGCAGACGGAGTTCTCTGTTGGGAATCATCAAACATCAGGAAATATCAGCAGATGGCCACATATGTGGTTTTGTTTCTTTGCCTTCCTATTTTTTCTCCCACTTTATATTTCCATAAACTGCTTTGTTCCCTGGTAGTAAGATTTCTGTTCAAATGGGGGCCACTCTGTGTAACTCACAATATATATGAAAACAATAGCTGTATGTGACAGTTGATGAAAAGAGATGAAGGCTCATACAGTAATGGTGTAATTTGGACAGAAATATCTTCAATGACAATGAGTCATCAGGACCACGATATGCTGCCTCATGTGAAAGATAACCATGTCAAGTGGATGTGGCTGTTAATACAGTCACAGCGTTTGCTAAAAATAATCCTGTACACTTACCAATTGAACTGGAAGCATGCAGAGCAGCAAAATAAATAGCTTAAATGATAATTAGACAAAAGAAAGCTGAACAAATATGATGATTGCATTTTCTATAAATAGCAATATAAAGTCACCAATCAGTGGGTTTTCTATGTTAGCAATTATTACAGAATGAAATTAATTAGAATTTATGATAGGTTTCACAGAATCACAGAGAAACTGACTGGAGTTAATTTGGACCAGACTCCCACTCATATAGGACTATGTTCCACACTGCTGTCAGCCATGGCTTTGTTCAGTCAAGTAATGAAAATCCTCAAGGATGGTGATTTGCAGCATCTCTGAGTACCTGCTCCAGTGCTACCCTCCTAGTAAAGCTTTTCCTTATGTTCAATCTGAACCTTCAAGCTACATCTTGTGACCTTTGTCCATTGTTTACCATCTACTGCTACTGCCAAGAGTTTGGCTACAATTACTTTGTTACCTCATTACTACCTTTCAAATTGTTGTACTCTATGGCTTCTGCTTCATCAGATAAAACAGCGCCCATTCTCTCAACCTGTACATTATGACCTCTGTCCCCTGTACCATTTAGGTAGCTCTTCACTGGATCAGATCCAGTTTCTGCACATCTCTCTTGAACTTGTGAGTGGGAGGCATCCACACTGGGACACAGTGTTCCAGGTGTGCAGAGGAGGACTATAATTTGATCTGCTGGACACACTCCTCCTAGTGTTGCCCATTACGTGGTTTGCCTTATTTGCAGGGAGAGCTCCCTGTGGGCTCGTATTCAGTCTGGTGTCTACTTGTCCTTTTGACCAGGCTTCTTCCAGACAGTCAGTGTCCTGATGATTGGGGTTGTCCCAGCCAAGTGCAGACACTTTGTTGATATTCACAACATTTTTTTGTTTGCCCTATGTTCAAAATTGCTGAGGATTCATTCTGTCTTATTATCCGGTTCATTGATACTCTTTGTTATCAGCCAACAGCTGATTGTCAAGACATTGATGGGTAGCCTTTGAGATTGACAGTCCAGGCAGCTTCCATGAGATCTAGTGAATTATAAATACTCAGCTTCAAGATGAGAGGACTGTGGAGATCAGACAGAAGTCTTAGTGAAATCAAGTATACTTTATCCACCACTCATCAACATAAGAAGACATTTCATTACTGGAGGCAATCATGTCAGTCAAGCATGATCTGCCCTTGGTAAATCCACACTAAATGCTTATGACTACCTTCTTGTCCTTGCAGTAGTGACTTGTACCAATGAGACCACACTCATTTTGCAGTATAAGAGAAAAGAGTATATCCACTACAAAGGTGAAATTCAGTCTTGTCCAATCTTCCCAGCTACTGCTTCTGACCCTACAGCTCAGGCTCAGAGCCTTCACTGTGACATTTGAGAAGTCTCCTGGTGTACTACTGCCCACTCTGCTCAGTCCCTCTGGGCTTTTCCTCTTGGCTCTTGCTCTACTGTACTCTAGACCTTGGCTTGCATCCACGTCGTGTGTGCCTATATAAAAACAGAGCAGAAGAAGAGTCAGAACTTGAGATTAGACTCATACCATGCTTCCTGTGTAGGTGCACCTGCAGAGGCCAAATGGAGTTGACATTTCTCACAAGGCCTTTCCAAGTGTGATTCCAGCTGGGGTTGTGCAGCCTAAGCAGACTGAGCAAACAACTTAGGGGTTTGTTTCGTTCGTAATTCCCCTCTGCCTTACATGCTTAGAGGTTGAGCAGTGTTTGGGGTTAGATCCCAGCTGGGCAGGCCATGAACCACAGGCAGATCTCTGTCTTCCTCTGCCATTAGGATCTTCCAGACACTAACTTTTTATTGCATGGACTGTATATTTCTTCCAAACTCAACAAAATCAAAGTGTATATAGACAGAGCTCAGAATTTTTATTTTGCTTTAAGTGCTGCTATTTTTTTCTTTCTTTCTTTTTTTTTTCCTACTCCCATCCATTTCTGTTGTTGATAAAGTTTTTAGAAAAATATTTAACTCAAAGTGAAAAATAATTTTGAGTTCAAACATTTCATTTGGATTTCCACTTCCAAGATTTTGTTTTATCAAATCAATATCATTAAATACTTAAACATCTGTTTGAGACATAAAATAATAATAATAATAATAATAATAATAATAATAATAATAATAATAATAATAATAATAATAATAATAATAATAATAATAATAATAATAATAATAATAATAATTTCATTTTCAGTTCTAACTGGAATTTAATAAAAATTAAATGTTTATACAAACTTTTTCATGTACTAATATGAGAATTAAACTTTTTCTGAAACCCCTAATTATATTAATTGACATTTCAGGTGAACAACTGAGTAACGACTTATTTCACTGGATATTTCTTCCTCGCTCTTCCATATGAGTTATCTTATTAGAAACATCTTTTGTTTTTTAGAAACCAAAATATTAAGTCTATTTTCTTGCCTATTCTGCCCATTCCTATCAATGAATGTGAGTTCAAGGCTTCAGTTCCATTTCCATCAAACATTTTGAAACAGTACTTACTCTTGAAAGTTTCAACCATGTTTTACAGGTAAACAAAATGAACATTTTGTGGTTTATCAGTCTAAAGAGCTTTTATTTTTCAGAAATATTTCCCATATACCTAGATAAATGAATAATATAGCTACTGTTATCATAAACACCTTACAGTCTCAGACAAACAATATTTATAAGCAGTGAGTGAAAATTTCTCTTGAACTGATTTCCTCCTCGACTAGATGGATAACCTTAGAAGAGACTGAGGAGACTGTAGAAGGGTAAAAGATGAGGTATATAATCCTGGATTTTATGACTGTTTTTTTCCATGCCCTGTTTAAGCCATTTGCTGTTTTATTGCCCAAACAGCTGAACTACCAATGTTTGCTGTGTTGTGAGCTGGCTCTTGTTCATCTTTCAGTCCTAAAAAACATTGAGCCCTCTCAGCTGCTATTGATTTCATTGGGGACTGAGTGAGTTGAGTGCCTGGCTGCATTGCTCACTGGCTGGTAGGATTGTGCCTAATTGCAGACTGTGGATAAGGGGATACAAACCCATGTAAAGACAGGCTGTTTTCCTCCACTCTGGCCAGCGAAGTGTCTGACTTACCCAGGACACGTCATCTGCAATGAGAAACTTTAGTGTAGGGCTAACTGTTTTGCATGCCAGGTCAATTGAAGTGACACCTTGGGGATTACATGACTGAAGCTATCATGTTGTATCCGCTTTGTGTGTTGTATCTTCCCTACAGGCCTTGCTGTACAGTGTGGCTCTAGCAGTATTTCAACAGATGGCAAAAGGATGGTTTGAGTATTCAGCAAGTGTAACCAAGCCTTGCCCACTACATCAACTCACACCTCCAGAGCATGAGGTCTTTTCAGTGTTGGGGGCTGATCCAGGAGTGGAACGTAATGCTTTCCATAAACTGCTCTCTACCAGTGGCTGTACCTTGCTCATGGTATACTCGAAGACATGCTGCAGTAAATAAAATGCTACCTGTTACCTTACCTGTTAACACCATCCTTTGCACCCAGAGTTAATTTTGTTCAGATTGAGCCTTGTTTCTTGCTCTTCCATTAAAATCAAGTGTTTGCTTCATGCAGCTTAGCAAGAGCTTGCTGGTGCATGGGGTTGTTCTTTTCCTAGTGCAGGACTTTGCACTTCCCCTTGTTCAACTTCATGAGGTTCCTGTCAGCCTGTTGAGGGTCCCTCTGAATAGCACCACAACCCTCAGGTGTATCAGCCACTCCTCATTATATCCCTGCTTGCAGCTTGCAGTGACTGTGCATACCTATAAAAACTCACTGTGACAGATCTACACATTTGGAAGAAAACTAGGGGAAGATGTAGTGATGCCCCAGTGATGACCAGAAATTGGGCATGAACCTGTGTGTACTTAGGTGTTATTTCAGATTTGGCTTGAGACGTACAACTTGGGTTTTAACTTCAGCTTTGATGCTGGTGGATTGAGGGTTTGGGGCAACTAAGTCCCTCTATTGTCTGCTCCCTTTCTAACTGTGTTTTCTAGTTAGAAAGTTAACCCATGGGAGCAAGGATTGTCTCTCAGTATATGTCATACAGGATTGGATTTAATTAGACATTGGTTTTGATTCCACAGATACTCTGGAGTTACACATAATAATATACATCTCTCTGTCCTGATTTTTTTTTCCTTTTGCCTTTCTAAGAACCCCTTAAGGAACACAGAAGGATGGTAACACATGTGGCTAAAGAGACTCACTAATACTTCCCTAAGTCTTGGATCCAGACTGCCCCTGCAATTCCTCATTCATAAATTCCAGCATTGTTTTCTCAATGAATTAAAAATCTAAAGACATCAAAACCCTTTGTGGCATTTCATGCTACTTCCTTTTCTTTGATAGTAGACTCCATACATGAAGCTATTAAAAAAATGATCATCCAATCAAACTGCACTAAGTGACAACTTTGCTTCATTTTCCCAATCCGCATTGAATGAGGAGAATGTCTTTTAAGCACTGCCTAGCAGAGAGGCACAAAGAGTTTTAATTTAGTGTTTGAAAGTTTATTTTTTTAATGCTGTGACCAGGAAAGCCATTACACATAGCTTAATCCTTTTTTTTTTTTCCTCTCCATTCACCCTGTTAAAGCTGGCTATCTCCAACACTTTGTGTAATACAGAAGGCTAAATAGTCTCCTCAGCTCAACTCCCACATACAAATCCCACTTGGTCTAAAAGCTGCTAGGCGTGGGAGTAATTTAGTTAATCTATCTGCCACTATCTGGGCCAAGATTTTAACATCTGTGCTTATTAATGAAATAAGACTATGTGAAGAGCATAACAATTTAAATTTCCAGGTTTAGGAACATTATGAGCCTCTGTAATGATGAGAGCACAGTTCCATTACCAGACCTGACTCTAAAACTTCCTAATAAAGGAGCTGTCAGTTCTTCCATAATATTTAGTAGTAGTTTATGGTTTATGCATCGAATCTCTTCTAAGGCTATTTGGGGCTTGATCGTGTTCTTATAAAAGCCAGTGTTGTGCCTTTCTTCCTCATGAGGGTTCTTCATGTCGTTTTACATGACTTGCAAAATCGCATCTGTTCATTCCAGGCTGTCCAGCTCTTGCACTTTGCAGACACACTGTGTTTGTAATGGAAACAGTCAGCAGCAAGGCACTGAACTAGTCTGTGGGCTAGCACTGGATAGCACTAAGGCACTACCCAAGTCATGGGCAGGAGACCAGGTACCCTGCAGACCATCACTTAGACCAATTCAATCCTGTTTCAAAACCATCCTCTCTAATTTTTCTGTGGAAACCTTTCTAAGGGAATAATTGTTAATTCAGGTGAAATCAGCTGAGGCTATAAAGAAAGAGAGCTTGTTCTGGGCAATAAACACAAATTTTCTAACTTTGTCCTTTTATTAATAATTTCTCCCCATCTACTACTTCGATCCAAGATCAAAAAAAAAGGTGGGGGGAGGGGACAGGAAGAGTTAGGAAGAAATGCCCCCACCCCGAATCCTCTGTGTGATCTGTTAGCCATACACTCACATGCTTTCAAAATGCATGAAATAAAGCATGTGCACATACACATATGTGTGTGTGTGAATTTTTTATTGCGTATTAAATGTGAGGAAAGAAAAACATGGCTTTGTTGAAGCTGCTGCATGTATTTATCAAAGTGTAAATCTTGTAATCCAGAGGTTTCAATGTTTGTCTCAAGTAACCAAAGAACAACCTCTTTCAACAGCCACAGATTTCTTTTGAGCTTTCTTTCTTCTTGTCATCCAAACTGGCCTCTCCTTTTCTGTTGATGTTTGCAGACAACTATTGAAAAAGGTTAAATGGACTAATACTCTCAGATCAGTATAGTTGAACTTCTCTAGTCAGCTTAACAGAGTGTGTTGACCATGAATTTGCTTTGCAGTGGTACAAGTTGGCTTGAACCTCCTATCCAGGTAAATGATGTCCTGTCAGATCCATTGTGCTGAAGGAAAGAATGACCTCTGCCTTTCCAACACTTGTGATGGAACAAGAGTTAGGCAAAAAGAATTAGTTAATGTTTGTCCAGTGGCTTATCTTCACAAACAAACAGGCAAAAGGGATTTGGTGCTTCTAGGAAAAAATTGCCAGCCAAGAAAAGAAGGTTTCAAGTCCAGAGTTGAACAAAAAATTCTCAATGTAACAGGTGACTCTTCCAAAAAAAAAAAAAAAAAAAAAAGTTCATGGAAGCCTGTTGATTTTGATAAAAGCAAAATGAGAAACAAGTGAAAAGAAAAATATCTACTTTTTCATTTTACTTCAGTACCTCCAAAACAGTTTCTTTCAATGTGACTATGCTAAAATTAGAGGTTATAACAGTTATTTAATGTTTGCAAGTTTCTCTTAAAATAAGCATATAACTGCATAGAACCATATATTATATTTAACATATATATATTAACACTACAGGTGTTATAAATAAAAAGTTTTTATTTCTTTCATGTGTTTTGGTGGGATTTTCAATAAACTATTTCAAATTGAAAAGAAAAAAAAACCCTTTTAATTCATTTAGCAGGGCTTGAAACTACATTTCCTTTATATTAAGAGTACAGTGTTATTTTTGATATGCTCGGGTTTCCTGTGAATGGAAATTCCATTTTCCTCACCAGTTCAACTGAACATATGTTAGACTACCAATTTCTTAGAGCTAAAATATCCCTTTGTGTTTAGCCTAAATAGTCTGTTATTTGTCTGACATGTACTTTTAAAAAGGCAAGCTCTTAAACAATTCTTGAGAGCAATGCAAATTTTTATTTTTTTAGAAAAAAATAAATGTGGCATTTTTCAAAATGTAAACTTCAGACTTTAAATATTTTCAGAGCCATAAATAAGAGTGGTTTCATTTACAAAATACTAAGGAGACTGAGACCTCAAAGTATTTAATTTACCCAAAACACCTTGAGTAGTTTATCTTCACCTGTGATGTACTTTTTATTTTATTCTAAACTTACTAGCAAATTCTCAACAAACCCTGCTAGGTTTTGGCTTCTGCAGTCAAATTTAATCTCTTCAGAATGGCCAACCTAATGAAATTGGCCAATAGCTACTGCATACAGTAAAAGAATCTAAAACTTGGCTCTGATTCTGTGGATGTTGCTATAACTCAGAAATAACATATCTGAAATCCACAGTCCCAACAGTAAAAGGTAACCCTACATGTTCTTAATCCAATAGGAGTTCAGAATTTTATTTTGACTTAAAATTTTCTTGTTAAAGTAGGAAAACCTTGTATTGAGCAGTTCCATGTTGTCTCACCGTAAATATTTCCAATACAGAGTCTGTCTGAACTAGCCTTATTAATTCCCCTCAAAACCAGTGAGGAAAACCAGGCATTAGTCGGTGATTCAGGTAGATGTCTGAACAAGATGACTCTCGTACTCTGTAGATGCTAGTTTCTTTCCAATGTTTGAAAGAACCTTAGGTAACTCATTCAGATGTAGACATCCACATTACAGCTGGTTCACCTTTTTTAAAAGAAATCTGAGTTGTCGTTTTCTCTGCTTACCAGACAGGAGAATAAGATGGCTATTGCTTCTACAAATGATGGCTTTTGGAGACAGAAGAGAGAATGACACTACAGGATGAAGAACTGCTATTGGCCTTTACAGAGGTGGCATGTAGCTGCAGAGATCCAGTGTCATCTGCAACTTACAAGCTGAGGTCCAAGGAAGTTTCACATCACAACTAACTAACTCCAGGACCATTGCTACCTTGATACTTATGAAACATTTAAATGAAATTAATGTAAATGTTAATTAAAACTTCCTGTTCCTTAAAAAGAAATACCTTGGCAGGGAAAGTTGGCAGAGCAGATAAGCTATGTAACATTGATATACTACCCTGGCATTTGGGGAGAATAAGTTGCATCACTGCTTTGCTCCAGAAAATAAAGGTTGTAGGAATTGTTTTCAACAGAATGATTTCCATAGCTTATTTAGATATGATGTGAGGCATTATTTAATTTATAGTTAACTTTACTCTGGCTTTTTTTGAACAGCGTGCAAGTCAGTTGTAAAACAGACAGTGCCCTGAAGAACTGAAAGTTTTGGGTTGAACACACAGAGAAGATGGAAGAAAGAAAGAAAGAAAGAGGTAGGACAGGAAAAGATAAGTATTTCATGATACAGTGGGATACTGCCTTCCACCTTCCTGACTTTTGCTGAGTAACATGGGATCCTGTGGCTATGGCAAGCAAACAGAGGTGAGATATGGCCAGATCATAGAGGAGGACAAAGTTGCACTATGCTGCAATTGTGCAAGTAGAGGTGGTGGGACACAACCAAAAAGAAATGTCATGACATTTCAGCATTATACTTTAAATATAATTTTTGTTCTGGAACATGTATTAACAATTTTAATGTTTTTAATCTTTATTTTGGATGACTGCAAGTATCAAGACTTTGAGGTTTTACATAGAATAGAAAACCTTATTTTGTTCAGCTCTACTTGTCCTGTGCAAGGTGACTTCATTATGATTTCAAATATGTGACAACTGAGGAATAACTTCCTTCTAGTTTATATGAACATGTGTAGGAAGAGAATGTTATCAGTGTTCTCCTATAGCAAGCAAAATAATTTTAACATATTAGCTCCAGCTGCAGTTGCCTTTTAAATTGCTTTTGACATCTAGAAGGACAATGTGGAAGGATATTTTACAGAGAAGAGTAAAAAAGCGCAGTTAAAAAGGATACTGAAAACAAAGGTGGAGAAAAAATACAACAAAGCAGTTTTGTATTGGAGGTGAAGCATCATGAAAAATTCTTGTTGAGCAAAATAGACACTCAAAGGGATTAGGAAATATAAGAGAACTGACTGTTAGCTTTAACCATGAGGTAATGGAATGGGAGGACCATTCAATAAGATTATAAGAATGAAAGTCTGAAGCTTTTTAATGCAATATTATTTATAGCATACTTTAACGAAGTATGCAATAGATAATGTTGAAGATCTACAAAGCTCAGCTGCCTCCTAACTCCCACTTTTAATGTCCAAGTCCAAAATTCGGATACTCAGAACAGCTACTCTGTTATCAACTAAACCTAGAAATGCCTACAGCCTGTAGGTACCTAGCCCGAGTTTTTGCTGTGAAAACCCAAGGACCTGTCTGAATAGAGATCTGAAGAAGGATACTGGCAGAACCACATAAGTGAAGGATTCCTTTGCCTGATCCCCAGAAAACTCACAAAGTGTTCTCTGCAGGTCTCTCTTGAAGGTGACAATCTGGTGGTCATTCTCAGCACATGATTAAGCCTCAGTTCACGTGACCTTAGAGTGGCTTCATGTGCTCAAGTTCTTCTTTGTACTAAATGCCTGAGTGCGAATTGAAGGTGGAAAGTGAATTCACATTTCCCTTTCCCTGATTCAGTGACCTAAACTAAACAGTGATCCAGAGAGGCATCCCTTCTCTCCTCTGTTTTATCTCTTTTATCTTCTCTTCATTCCTCCTTCTAGTGGACAATTGACTTTTAATTCTTTCCAACATGTGATTGTTTCCACGAGTGTGTTTGGAAAAACAGCACTATCTAAGATTCCCATCAGCCTGGTCCTCAGGGCACCTTACATGAGGTAAGAAAGGCAAGACCTCAGACAGGTGGAAGTGCTCTCCAAGCAGTGGATGGGTAAGAAGCACCAAAGCTACTAAGGAACTGGATGATTTACCTGAGTAGTTTTGTGGAGGACCGTGTAGCCTGATTTGACTTGGTTTTGTTTTTAATGGACACCGTTTATTTGGGCAATCCATATGTTTGGCCTTCCAAGGATAAACAGATCGTTGGAGATGTGAATGGTCTGTGTGCTCATGGCCTTTTCTAATAGGACTGTGGTGGAGTGATCTGGCAGTTTTGCCACTTTTGGGGTTCTTTGCTCTCTAGGTCACTGGCACAAAGAGTATTTATGATGTCAACACAGAACAAAGTTCCCTGTGATCAGCTGCCTGTTTACTGCAAATTCACCTATGGCTGAAGCTTGCCTAGAAGTAGAAGAGACTCCAGTACATCAGGACAGTGAACTCTGGAGTGTAAGTCTGTAATAAGCCTTCTCCCATGCAAAAGCTTTGGGCTTGTTGATGTAAAATCCTCTTTATGCCAGGCTTCTAGACACCCTGACTGCTGGATACCCAGATTTCTTGATCAGCAAGAAGCCTGTTCAGACTTTATTTTTATTGAGCAAGCAAACACTATCTTCCTCACAAATATCTGCAACATCTGGCTTCACTTCCCATGTTGCACAACTCTGCACTGAGTTAACAAACTTATATTTCTCTAATGCATACATTGACTAGAAGAAATCAAGAAAGAGGTGATCTGTCTTTTCCCTTAGGAGTGTCTCCCGGTGGTTCAACTTTCCACTGTCAGATCTTTAACTGCTCATTTTCTGTTTGAGATAGCAGCTAAGCAGGGCAGTGCCTTACAGCAGTGCATTTTCTATTATTTTCACATAATTTTGCTGGCTCTTCTCTTTACCCTCCATAGGTTTTCTTCACATATGTTTTTTTAAAGTATAGACACCAAAGCTAGATAGGGTGCTGTAGCAAAATCCTTTCCATACTCCACTGCTCATACAACAAATCTGAATTTTTTAGCTAAGCTGTGAACTTCTTCCTATTATGATACAATTTCAACCTCTTACTGTCAAATTCTGAATTGGATACCGTTGTATAAATATAGTTGAGAAACTTTATTTTTCTTCCTTGAAGCAGAAATTACATCCATAAGAACTAGCCAAAGTATTTATAGCAAATAATTTATTTCATTAGTTCCATTCTAACACTGTTTGCTGTGCATTTGTTCACAACTTTGGAACTGTTGGTTGCATATTTTATGCATAAATATTTCAATCTATTTGCTGTGCACAGGCTATTTGCACCAACTGTGTCTCTGGTTGTTCAGTTTTCTTGTTCAATCTAGTTGGCATTTTTAAATGAAAAATAGACACTGTCAGGGACTGCATATTGAATTAGACAGACCTTTACTCTGATCTGCTGTAATCATTCTTCTATTTGTCTGTAACTATCCCTTAGAAAAAAAAAAGTCCAAAGTAAAACTTCATGATATTGATTTACTCTAAGGAATCTACAACAGTTAGAGAAAAAAAGTTAATGCACCTCAAAGTATCATTGCCTGGATGAAACATTTCTATTCTTTGTAACATGACAGTATTTCATTTCAAAATTTCAGTAAATGAAAATGAAATAATTTTTAAGGGAAAGCAATAATTATCAAAAATTTGAAGATTTTTACTTTTTGTTATGATTTAGGGTAGGAATATGCCACACAACTCCAATTCGATTCCAGACACATGACTGGTTTCTGGAGTCTTGCTCCTTTGTGTGTATGGCCAAAGCTATTACATACAGCAGAGGAGCAACAGACAGGAGCCTAGCTACATTAGCTTTTGTGTGGTAATATATTTGATATCCTATGGAAGAAAAAAAAACATTCCTGAAAACTTTCATAGCAAAAGTGACAAGTATTGAACTAGAATAATTTGCAATATTTTTATGAAAGAGGAAATATATAATTGGAATGCATATATATATATATATATATATTTAAGCATTTTCCAGTTCTGGTTTCTTTATTTATATTAAGGAAACTCCTGAAGCCACTGCCAGAAATGTAAACTTTTTTTTTTGTAATTAAGATGCTGCTTTCTGCCTTGGGCAGAACACCTAAGCTCTGTACACTTTGTGTAGGGAGAGAATTTATCAATTTCTATTTTCTGCTCTTTTTCTCTCTTTTTTTTTTTTTATTTGTTTGGGGATTTTTTGTCTGTTTGTTTGTTTTTTTTCCCTGTACTCCCTTCTATGAGATGGAAGACCTAGATTTATCTTACCTATCTTTCAGCACTTCAAGTGTCTAAGCTATTTATGTATAGGCAAGGCAGAGAACCACTTCCAGAGGGCAACTGAGTGACAAATGTCTGAAGCACCCTACATAGTGCCCCACTGATTATATGAGAAGCCTCAAGTGACTTTGGTCCTGAATTAGACTTCTCAACCAAATGTCTCAAGTTAGGTCAGATGAACCCAAGCTGGACTGTCTTTCATTAATGAACTCTACTTATCACAGAGGATCCTCATCTCCACAGCAGCTGCAAGTGAAATATGAATACTGACAAAATAGTAATAATGCTTGTATCTAGCAAATGACAAACTTGGCTTCAAAGGTGTGCAGATGGATTTCCCTCCTTTTTTTTTTTTTTTTTAGCATCTGAACATAGACAAATCTGAAGTGTACAGCTTCTTTTGTTATCAGGACCTAATCTTCAAAAGTACATCAAAGTTACTTAAGTAAACCCTAAAATTCAACTTGACTGGAGTCAAAGTCAAATAGCCTCACCAAAAAGGTTATTGTCCACTTGTGTTTCTAAAATACTCTGTTCTTGGAACTGGAAAGGAAAATTATCAGGAAGGCTTCCTCAGGTGACAACAGTTTGTCATCTCTTTCCTGCCTTTTTTTGGGCCGTAAATCTTATCTTTTACAAATGAGGCTTTCAAAGTTCAAAGGACGGCTCTTCAAAATTCTGTGAAGTCAGGTCACCTTATCAGCACTTTACCATTTGAGCCGCTCTTACATGGGCTTGCTGTAAGGGCTGAACATGCAGGTTCAGAACACTTGATTTGTTTCCCTGTCCCTGCCTGCCCTGGGCTTGCAGGACTCTACAATAAAAGAGGATCGTGGCAGAGCTCTTTTACAGCAAATGTACTTTTTAGTATGTTCCTGTTAGGAAAATGTTCTCTTGCAAATATTTACTCCACTTTTGACCGAACCCTAAAAACAAAGGTTCCAACTGTGCTGGCTGAACTGGCTGGAGGCCACCCTGTGTTATCAGCATGTGTGTATTTATGGGAGACAGGACATTGCAATGATTTACCTCCGATTTCTGGCAAAGTGGGTACAATTTTACCCATCAAAATGGGCTTGAAAACTCATTTTCTCTCCTCGTCTTAAGAAATACATGATTTTCCTTTCTGTTTTAACCAGAAGTGAGGACAGTTCCTTCTTGTGCTATGGAAAGCAAGCACTGCTCCATTCTCATCCCAGTCTGTTTCCCAGTGGTGGATGACAAACCATGCTGGATCATCAGCTGTGGCAGAGACCTCCCCATCCTGCAGGCATTTGCATCTCTGAGATAACAAGTCACACAGCTATATGTGAACACACATACCTACATACATAAAAATCTTAGCAAGGCAAAAGATGTTTGAGTTTCTTGTTTAAGTTTGGCCAAATATCAAAGAGTTTAAGCAAATGTAAATGAAGGAAATCCATAACCAAACCTAAGCCTCAGGCTCCTAAAGCCTTTGAGTTGAAGTTCTCAACCTTCACATAAGGCCTTGGATGCTTCCTATCTAAAATCAAATTGCTCCCATCAAATCCCTCCCATCCCACCTGTCTAGACAAAGCCTATAAAGCACAAATGCATTTTGTCTTACACAAACTTACTGTCCTGTTCCTTCCCATACACACACAAACTTGCATCTAAGTTCTCTACAGTAATGGTCAGGTCATTTCCCCTTACTATTTTCAATGGCTATGTGTTAGTACACTGAATGACTCACTATGCAAGTGGATAGAAGAAATTACTGAAATGGAGAAGTTCTCCTGCACAGTGTTCAATCCTCACCTTTATCATAAACTGGCCATTAATCATGAGCATATATAATTGTCTGGGCCTTGGGAAATAATAAGTCTTTTTTTTTCTTGTTCTTTATCTAACTTTTCTGTTCATGTTTGAAGTTTTGAGGATTGAAGATTGTCTTGTGTCTCAGAAATGAGCCCCGGTTTTACACTTGGCTTTAAAAATAACTGCAGAACTTAGAACTTATGGTGGTGTGGATGAAATGGCATTTGGATAGGAGAAATCAAACTCCAAAGATTTAATTCATAGAAAGGTGGTTTTCCAGAGCTGTTTAGGTGTTTCTTCAATCTTTCTTAATTATCTTTATTTCAGATGATGTAAGACTAAGAGGATGCAGTTTTATAGCAACTGACTAAGGGGCTGCTGCCCTCAAAAAATGATGGCTTTATGTGAAAATTGACATAATTTCAGTCCCTACTTATCTCTGTTTTTCTCTGAAGCTACACATTGAAGTAGTGTTTCTGTGTATTCAGAGAAATCTGTTTCTGTTTACTGGAAAACTAAGCTACTGTTTTCCAGAAAGAAACCACTTTTAAGCAAAAATGATATATGAGAAAGAACTTGACCTCTGCACAAATATCCTTGTCTCCATCTAGGTTCCATAAAGCTAGTGGAAATCTAAGGAGAGCTGGGTTGTATGCTCTTGTGTGTAAACCAAGATATATAGCCTCATAACTTTTTCTCAACATGTCTTATTTATTCAGTGTATTCTGTTGTCTCTTTCCACAGGGACCCTTGCAATCTCCTCTGTCAATAATGCTAGTCATCAAATCCCAATGGCCAAATTGCCACAACCATAATTGTCACCTTCTTTTTGCTTTGCTGTGCTTCCTCACCTGCCAGCATCAATATATTTAAGACATAGCCTATAAAAACAACCAAGTAGCATGCAGAGAATAACCAAGTACTTTCTGCTTGTCTTGTTTTCACCTCTGTTCTCTTTTTTTTTTATCTGACTGCTTTGCCTACATTAAATCCTGATGATGAAGCTAGGTGCTATTCCACTGGGGCAGGATCCAGAACAGACTGTGAACCCTTTAGGCAGGGAATTGCTTTTCTGTTGAAGTGCCCAGCATATTTTGAAGGAAGAGTTTAGAATAACTACTACTGATGTTGCTACCACACCTGGGAAGACAAATTATTACCTCTGTCTTGCAATTATTTTTTTTTCACACTGCAAAGATATAAACAAGAGCAGGGGATGTGTATGTATGTTATGTGGTACGATAACTGCACAATCAATTACTTGTGCCTTGCATTTCAAATGATAGGCAATTGCTGCACATCCACTCCTTTGTGTGTGATTGCTTAATTCATTTACTTAATTCATTTAGGCAAAAGAGTCCTTGATGGTTCCAGCTGTCTGGCTTTCTAGGCTAGAGCTGTGGGCAATCAATTAACTCCACCAGTCCGAAATGCACGCACACAGCCTTCAAATCCTACTTCCAAGGTTAGTGCAAGCCACTTGTTACAGAACACAAAGCCTGACCAGAGTGTTGAGATCTCTTTGCAAAACCATAACTTCCTTCCAGGAGTCTGAGGGTTGTTTTTCAATAATCTGTAGTAAGAGCAGAGGGTGGACAGATGCCAAAGTGAAATGGCTTGTATGTTCCATGTAAAGGATGCAGTGCATGTGCACAGCAGCTGAGATGAGGTGGACATTTATGGGAGTGCCCTACCTGACTTCTATGGTGTAGCTAAATTAAGACATGGAGAATGATCTTGAGAACATGATTACATACAATGATCTCCGATGGGCTTTTCATCCTCAGTGTGACATTAGCTGACCAAGTCTGCCTGCACAAGGACTGAATTGTGCTTAGGGATCAGATAGACGTTTGCCATTCCCAAGTTATGGAACGTGAGAAGCTTTTCTGAGTGTTGTGATGAATCTTTCTGGAGATGTTCAGAATGGCTGGTCCCATGCTAAAGGACCACTGTTCACGGGTTCTTCATTTCTAAGCTAACTCCAGAGCTCTGGATGAGGATCACTGTGAAAGTTTACTTGTGTGTCAGCGATGCAGACATGAGTATATCGGGTGTCCCTGCCCAGGCGCTGGCAGGGGCTGCAGGTGACCTCTGTGAGGAGAGGCCAGGGCTGTCCCGTGCCGGACACAGCCGGTCCCACAGCAGGACACAGTTGAGCCCCTCAGCCAAGCTGGGGGCACCGGCCGGGAGGAAAACAGGTTTCCGAAAGGGCCAAAGGTGGCAGAGGCAGAGGAGGAGGAAGCCAAGGAGGGAGCAGCAGCAGAGGGAGCCCGAGGCCGGAGGAGGAGGAGGGCAGGAGGTGCTGCAGGCCAGGCCCAGAGCAGGGATCCCCTGCAGCCCTGGAGAGACCCCGCTGGAGCAGAGACCCACTCTGCAGCCCGGGGAGGGCCCCACGGCGCAGCAGGGGGATATTTCCTGCAGGAGCTGTGACCATGGAGAGCCCGGGCGGGAGCAGGTTGTCCCTGAAGGGCTGCAGCCCGGGGAAGGGCCCGCTCTGGAGCAGGGAGAGGGGTGAGGAGGGAGGAGCGGCCCAGAGGGGCTGTGATGGACAGACCCCAACCCCCATCCCCACCCCCATGTCCCTCAAGGGAGAGGAGTCGGGGATGAAGGGGTGAAATTGAGCATGAGAAAAGGCAAGAGGGAGAACATGGGTTTTTTTGTCTTTCCTTCTCACTACCCAAATTTATTTTAGCTGACGAGTTAAAAATTTTCCCAAGTCAAGATGATTTTGCCTGTGACAGTAGTTGGTAGTTATTGCTCTGTCTGTATCTTGACCCATGAGCTTTTCTCTCTTATTTTCTCCCTCTGTACTACTGAGGAAGGGGAGTGAGTGAGCAGCTGGGTGGGAGCTTGGCTGTTAGCCAAGGTTAACCCATCACAGTAGGAAAGTGATGGGAAAGTCTTGAGAGCAGGCTTATACCTAACACAGATTGTAGTCATTATGTTACAACCAGGTTGTGCCAGCTGCACATCAGTGTCATGACAGAACCAGATGTTATTCTTGCTGGCAAGGAAACCCCAGTGATGTCTCCTGCAAGTTTTCTTTGTCACAGTCCAGCTGTATACATTACAGCTTGGGGAGTGAGTGCTAGATTTATCCTATTCTGTTCTGAGGACATAACTGATATGCTTTCTTTAGGCACCTAGACTTATATGGTTCTTGGCTAGGTGCTTGAGGATCCCAGCATAGAGTATGTGAAGACAGGCCAGAGGGTACCTGCAGAGGTACATGCAGAAGGCAAGTCATTATAGGTGTGAGTTAACCTGTTTGGAAATACCTGTCTCCCTCCACTGACTATAGAGAACCTACAATCTAACTGTGAGGTTGAGTCTGGGCTGCCTCTTGGTCTCATTGTAAAAAAAGGCTGGAAGGCTACTTGGGATCTACCAAGTGTCTGCATCCCAAGAGTGTTCCCACAAAGGGGATGCTACACGCATCTATTTCTAGTCTAGACCTCTTCATAGCTACTTATCCCCTGCAGATATAGACTTAGGACTATACCAAGACTGAAATATTTAAGAAAAAAAGAATTTGAAACTGTCAACATTTCCACAGGGTTTCTGGCTGGATGATGGGAAGGATTTCTACAATAGCTAGATAGCAACTACAACTCTGCTTTACAGACATTCATTGCATGAAATCATTCAATTTCAACATGTGTTTTGGCATAACAGTGTCACAGCCCTCAAACATTGTTTGTGACAAGGGGAATGCCTCCCTCTTTGAAGAGAAAAGCTGTAGGTCTTTTGTGAAACTTCTTGGAGATTAGTGCTTCAGAATTTCTGTAGCAGTGGGAGACCATTATCCCATGGCAATTTTTTACTTGATCGGCCCAGTCTCTTTAAGTGTGTGTATTTTATGTTTTTTGATTTGAGCTGGTTGCTAACAGCCCATGGCTGTGTGGAAAACACCTTGCAATTATCCAGCACCTTTCATCTGGTAGCCTTAGGGCTTTGTACATATTAACAGTTATATTAATAATTAATAGGGTTAATAATAATAATGCCTCCTGCTTTATCAATGTGGGAATTGATATACAGAAAGACTACTGAGTGCTTAAACAAGGGCATCTGAAGATGGGACCTGTTTAGATGAGAGGAGTTGTTGTTGTAATTACAGCATAATTGTATTGCTGAAGACACTCAGTGAAGACAGAGTGCTCCAGTACTAAACAAGGGACTTGTTCTACTGGGCTACTATCACAATGCCAAAAACCCACAAGTTTCTGCCTACTTTTCCCATCGGAGTATGGGCCAAAGTAGTCCAACTTTCAGAGGTTCAGATCATTCACATGCTTCAGTGAAGATGATAAATTAGAACAAATTTCATAATTATAAACCTAACTTACTTGGAGCTAACTGAGGACTGTATTAAAGTGGCTGGTGATGAAAATAGGGTAGCAATTACTGTGCACAGCTATCCCTGATCAGTGGGGATCCACTACATTGGTGATTGCTGGCTGCCTCCCTGCAAATCTACTGGAAGATGGAGATGGAGAGCAGGAACCTTTGGAAGAGGAGGATGGTGGACTCTTAAGTTTATTGTTCCAGTGATGAAAGCCCTTAGGCATCTCTGAAGAAAGCTCAGTAATAAAGCATTAAACGTGCATCTAAGCACCCTTTGAATAGGTTGTCATGAATAGGAGTGTAATTTGAGGGTGAAGGGGAGAGATTCCAAGTGCAAACTACTGCCAAAGGCAGTGCAGAAAAAAAAAACAGCAAATGATCAAGCCAGCCTGGTGTCTTTGGTGGAGTCAAGACGGTGTTGGTGAGAGAGAGGGCCCTGGTCATATAATTAATTGCCTGATGTTGGCACAGCACTTAAAGAATGTGAAGTGTTCCTAAAGTTCTATGCAGTTATTATTATTCCTACCCACTCATTATTGTATCTGACACCAGTTCACACAGACTTCGTAGCATGTCTTTATGCTGTCTCTCCCTTTAAGAATTTGTCTGTGCATCCCCCATAATCTTTCCCTTCCCAAGCAGTTCTGTGGTGTGTGTGGCTAAGCAGCACATGATTGCAATAGGTTAAAGAGAGTAATTAACAGAGGCCACATCAGAGCTCTTGCAAAACACACAATGTGTTTATTCAGCATCAGGTCGGCTAATTCCTAATGAAAGGGCGCTGCACAGCAGAGTGCAGGACCCCAGTGGTCAGAAATAGTTCCACTTAAATGTTATTTACCTACAAAGAGCTCAGTTCTAATTAGGGCCGTGGGAGCCAGCAAGGGTGAAATCAAAACCTTGCCCCAACCATATCCTCCGTGCTGGTGCCCAAAAAAGTCTTTTAATAGACACACAAATGCTCAGTTGCATTTGGTTTGTATGCTTTTCTACTCCTCTAAACTTCCTCCTTTTGGCTGGGACTGGAAGTAGGAGTGAATGAAAGATCATGACAAGATTTGGCTTTGTGGTATTTCCAGGAACCTCAGACACACACACACTCACATATACACACACACACACAAAAATGTCTGATCTCACAAGATGCTGTAGAGCACCGAGGGCTAGAGAAACTTTGATTCCTCTTCTTTGTGCTAGACTGGAGGCAACAGAAGCTGAAACCTCCTTTGTTCTGCCCAATATATTTGCAGTCTATTTATGGTACTTATGTGGACCCTGAATCCTGTGGAATCTCACCGTTAAGTCGTCTTTCATAAATATTTATTTCCAGCAACTCAGTAAATGAGAAGATTGTTATTATTCCCTATTAGAGATGAGGAATAGATACTTAGAAAAAATTAAAATACTTACAAGGTGCAGACAACCTTAAAGGTGCCCTGATGCTCTTGAAAATTAGATTTAGCTGACTAAATACTTTGACTCACAAGAACAGCATATTCACATGGGAGAAGTAAAGAGTTATAGTATCTGACTACTCTCCTTGCTCCTCTGCCAGACGTGTGCACTCCTACCACTGAGGCAGCAGCACAGGATGAACAACTCTGGGTTATGCATTTCAGCTGATGATAACATGCTGCTGCTCCAAAGATAGTTACCCCTGGAGAGAAGTATCTGCACATGGTAGATCTCTCAGGGTGTACTATAAGAGATGGAGAGTCAGAGAAGGGCCACATTCTTAGAGGGTACTGGGATGGGAAGGAAGGAAATGAGTAAAGGTGCTTTCACCCTACTGGCTTGGGTGAGTTTGGTATTCTATCCTGCCTTGTGTCATGTTTCTGGCTACACTGAGCCCTCTATTTATAAGACAGATCTTCAGGGTCTAAGCTTGTGATTTCTCTGGTGGATGAACTAATAAAAAAATTTCTCACCTACTACTGCAGAATTTATCCTGCAGAGGTGGATCCTGAGAGGAGATAGGGTAATGAGTCATCTGCCAACTTTTTGTAATCCCCAGAGTGAGAGTCCTTGGGCCAGACAAAAGCAGAGGACTCTTCCAAGCTGTCAAGAAATTTGGCAAGACGATAACAAGAATAATGAAAAAAATGTACTGATTTTTGCTTGCACTTCGAACTTACACCTCTGAGCAAGTTCGTCAAAAGGTTCATCAACCATGGTTTGAAGAACACTTTTCTGTCCTGTAATCTGATAACTCCCCTTTTATAAGCTTTTTCACCGTGTTTCTTTTTGTGCTAGAGACAGGGAAGTGTGAAACCTGGCAGTTCTCCTTCCCAGGATGCTGCATGAACTTTCTCTTCAGTTAGTTATGACCCAGGCTGCTTCACCCACAGGTTTCACTTTGAGTCTGAAGTTCAAACAATCCCAGAATGTCAGCACATATCTCAGTCATGTGCAAGTGAAAGTGTAAATTTTTTACAATCTGGTGGGAGTTAACCTGCATTTTGTTATTCATGAGCATCTAGGAGTCTGTGCAAGTGTTACCTATGCCTGTCCCAAACATTCTGTATGCAGTAAAGAGTATAATACATTCTTCTTTCTCTCCCAAATCCCTAATGACTATGGATAGGACCGAATCAGTTTAAACCCAGTTCAAACTGGCTACAAGAAACCCATCAAGCTGCAAACAGCAATGTGACTGCCTAACCTTGGAGGGATCTGTCAGTTTAGCCTGACAGTTCCAGAGCTCCTCAAGATGAAACCCTTACATGTGCCCAGGGTGCTCTTTTCCAAGGGAGATGAAAGACAAGTCCCCATCCAGACCTCTGTGGTGATGTAGAAATAGGTGTTTGGCCACCTAAATTCTTCCTACAGTCTTGGAAAAGGCTGACAAGTGAGATGGGCTGTTGGTTTGAGACTTAGAGCCACCTCTGTAACCTCATCATCAATTGGGAAGAGACTGGGCTGACCCCATCTCCCCTTCTCCTTTCTCCCTTGTAGGGGTAGATGCAGAAGAGCCCAACCTCAATGAACTGAAAGATGAGATTACAGCTCATCAGAAAGGCAATGGCCATTTTTAACGTTTCCCTCTCTGTCAGTCTAAGCATCTCAGAGGTTTCTCAGTTCTCTCAGGTAGCAACTTGACATATATTCTTTTATCTTTGTCTCCAAATAAGTGACTCCTGGAGAAGAGCCCCAGTACATGAGGAACTGTGTCCATCTACCCATACTTGCTAGTTCGCAGCAAAGCAAGTTTCTTCGGTAGCGGCGATGCAACGTGAATACAGCAACTTCAGCTGGACCAGGATGGATGTAGGTCTGAAGGTTAGCATCTGGCAGACCTGCACCACAGTTTACAGAGGAACATTTCCGGCACCACCAGCCCCGAAATGCACCCGTTATATAACCAGGCGAGGAACCCTAAGACCGTCTACAACATCGCCATCTCCTGACCCAGGCTAACATTGCAGATAGCCTCTATGTCACTTAGCCTGCAAGAAATAAACAAATGCCACTAGGGATTTCTAGGTTTGCTTATTTAAATAAAATTAAGCATGGAATATTTCTCCTTCTTTGCATTCTGAAATAGTTATATTCAGTTATTAACCACTTTTTAAAATTTTTTTTTTTTTTTAGAAGACCCCATTTACTCTTACAGGATCGGTGGACAAATGGAAATCTCTCAGCAGTGCACGGGGAAGAAGAATTTCAAGAACTTAATTTCTAAGCCATAATGAGGGAGAGAGTTTTGAATGACACATCAAAAACACCTTCCAAGTTCCTCTCATCTGAAAATCACATATTTACCCAGGACAAGAGAACCTGTAGTTCACCTGATCAAGCCACTCTTGTTAACTGAATCTCTGTTGACTCACAGAATCACAGAAACACAGAATGTTGGGGATTGGAAGGGACCTTGAAAGATCATCTAGTCCAATCCCCCTGCTGGAGCAGGAACACCTAGATGAGTTCACACAGGAAGGCGTCCAGGCGGGTTTTGAATGCACAAATTGAGTAGTCTTTTCAAGCCCCATATGATCCTAAAATTAAAACTTAAATTAAACTCTGAAATGACTGGCATTAAAAGTTGTCACTTCCAAGTAAGGACACCAACACTTCTTACACTGATGTACTTCAGATTTTATTGCAGCAATATTGACATTGTTCCTATTTGTTGTCTTTTACCTGAAAATTATTATCCATGGCTTCTAATTATGGCACAGAAAGAGATTATGTTATAGGAGGAGTATGCAACACTGAAGTTGAATATTTTTTCTCCCAGGTATTTGTGCTCCTGTGGCTAACACTGCTAAGCTCATCTGCTGGTTGTTGTTTCCTCCAAAAATCTATTACTCCAACCCACTTTTTCCCCCCAGCCCTTGTCATCAGTAAGAAAAGAAAAATGAACATGCTAAAACCAACCTCCTTTGATTTTCTTCTGAGTTAAAGCTTCATTTCCGCTCCTCGTTTACTCCCCTCTAGCTTTCAGGTGTATACTAGCACAGAGTTATTGTGAAAGGCACACCGTTTGTCCTGATGCAAGAGACACAGAGCCAGCCAAAATGATGTTCTCTAAAGCCAAATGGAAAGAAAATGACTTTGAAGCACAGGAAGATGCAAATGTTCAGTGTTTCCTTCCGACCCTGTGGCTTTCAGTGAGGCACTCCCAGTGATTTCTAAGGAATTAGAATTTGCTTTTTCAGCTTCATTGTTTTTGGTTTTTTTTCCATCCCTTTCATAATGTGCAAACTAAATCCTGTCATGGACTTTCTATAAAGCATATGGGAGAACAGTGGGTTATGACAAAGCCTTTTACTTTCTTAGTCCTGACAACTTCTGCTTCTCCAAACAAGTGGGAGACAATTCATCCAGCAGTGCATAGTCACTGTCTCTCTGGCCCTTGGTAATCAGATTCCTTCTGTTTAATACTTCTGCACGTGCTATTTGTTCTCCTACTAGAGGTGATCTGCCGGAGATGTCTGATAGCAACACGACTGAGTGCCCAGTGACAGCTTTGCATTGCCATGGCCTTTGGGTTGGTATTTCTGTAGCAAGTCACCATAGGGGTTACACACAACATTTGCAACACTAAACTCCCTAAACATAACTTTGAAAAAAGTGGTAGCTTGTAGTATTAGATCTTGGAGATCTCCACTGAGGAGCTCCTGAAAACCTTATTCCCCAACCAGTCAAGAGAAAGGGTGAAAGGACAGGAGAAAGGAAACCACAGCATCTCCATTTCACAGATGCATTGCTCATGTGTGAGAACTGCACAAGGAACAAATGGCAAAGCCAAAATCTGAACCCACCCGTTCAAAGGGTGAGTCCAGCACTTGAAATAAAAAACTCTAGTTTTAATTTTTCCTTTTAGCTGGAGTATATCGGAGCAGCAATGGAAAATAGAGGTGTAAACTCAAAACCCTGTAATGGTTCTGTTTGGAGAAGTGAGTGTAGAAGTACTGATGTTTCAAGTGCAAATACTGTTCTGTAGCTCAGCTCAGAAAGAGATAAACATTGCTGTACTGTGGAGTTTAACTTTGATAGTCCAAGCAAAGGGAAGAAAAACAAGTGAAAGTGATACCTTATCACACCAAAAGAAAGTGATTTGAAGATGTCATGGGGCAGGATGATACAGGGATCCAGCATCTGCAGCATCAGCTTAAATCAGCATGTACTATGGGGTGCTCAGCACCTTCAAAAATCTGTCCCTTCAGCATCTTTTCTCTTAATCAGAGGTGCTGGAGCATTGCCAACCGCTAAAAGATTGGGTAAGGCAAAAGGAAGTTAGCTTGTTGAGTCAAGTGATTTTGTGTAACTTGCTCTAGAGAGAGGCTTTTTTGTTCCTAAGGGAATCAATTGCCAGTGGTTAAAAGGTACTTTTAGAATTGATATATTTAATTAGGAATCGGAAACTTGATAAGGCAGAAGGGACAGACGGGAACATTCAGTGCATTGCTGCTTTGAGTATGTGAGGAATGATTTTAATTTGTTGAGAAAGGAGGAAGATAGTCTGGAAAAAATATTTTCAAGACAAAAGAAAAAGTATTTTATCTCATTGATGAGGAGGTATTGGTCTGTGGAACTGAAACTGGTCAGCTGCCTTTCTTCCACATCTAGAAAAATTAGTTGCTAAGCTGGGTAAGTGCAGATTGTATCTACTATTAAGCATGTTTCTTTCTTTGGGCAGCAAATCTCCCTTACCTAGAAAGTTTCCTTCTGATGAGATAGAGCCGTTCTTTCTTACTCTTGAGGTCTTATTCAACTCCAGACTCCAGGTGCTCGATCTGCAAGTTGTCTGCTTCAGAGGCAGTCTGGACTTCATGGGATCTCCCTGTGCATGTTGGATTGCTGGGACAGAGAAAGGGAAAATATATCCTCATGGATTTTCTTGGCTTAGTCGTCTCCCAGAAAACTTCATGCCAAGAACACCCCAAAATTCTAGGTCCACCTGAAACTGATTTTTTTTTTTTTTAAATCCTTGGTAAAACAAAGTTAAGACTGAAGAAATATTTTGCTTTTTCTGTAACAATTATTCTGGGATGAAGCTAATAAAAATTCACATAAAGTAGCTCTACTTTTTTCTTTAAAACTCTCACTTAGGATATTTTGAAGGGGTTTAAATAGCCTTTTTGCCTCAAATAAAGCAGGGATTTTAAATCTGATATCTCATTTTGTGGTGAGCACCAATGGTCTATAGGTATTCTGGACTAATGCTTTATCATCCACTCCTATTGAAGGGCTTTCATTTTGTATCAGCCTCTAAGTATTCATTTACAGTCATGTACCTTTACACTTATATTCAAGACAGAGCCATAGCCTGCCATAAGGGCACTTACCTGGAAAACAGCACTGGTGGGTTCCAATGGTTCTTCTAGTGACTTTTTAAACATTAAAGAATACCACTTCAGAAAGAGTAGTAAACTTCTCAGTCAGCACCTCTTCTGAGAAAGAAAAAGCCTTTGATTCAGGAAAACTCTGAGCAGAGTGAATGTGTGTCTTTCGCACTGCAGTGGGCTACCTTACCGTAAAGATGCTAGAAGAAGATCCCTCACCGTGTGGGTAGTTTTGTGAACAGTAGCCATGTCTCCTTGTTTCTCCACCCCACTCTGAGCCAAAACAGTTTGTTTTAGCAATGTCCGAACAAACCCCTTTGAAACTTATGAAACAGCTCCTTAACTTTTTTATTTATCATATTTCTGCATTTTATGAAGAGATCACCTGAACTATCTGTCAGGACAAATAAACAAGTGTCTGAAAAAACCACTGTAAGTTAGAATTGACTTTGCCTGTATCTATGGTAGCGGTCAGTTCCAAGGTGGTGCTTTCTTTAAACCTTCATGGCACAACATTTTTTGTTTCATACATGTGAGATCACTAAGGCAGGGATGAGAAGAAGGTGGGTGGAGGGGTATCTTCTGCCCCAATGCTCAGTGTAACCCTCCATAGAGAATTTTCATTCTTTTATCTGTCTTGACTGTGGTGATAATTCGGGGTAACTGAGAAAAGGAAGGTGAGGAAACATACACAAGCTGGTTTTTATTTTATTCTCAGTTTCTTGACTGAGCTTATCTTTCCATTTAATATTGCAGGATGTATTCCTGAAATAAAGAACACGTATCAAAAAAACCTGTGATGGAGTCAGTTAATAATTAAACGACGACAATTTGAAATACACCCATAAAGGGAACTACCTGATATCACAAGCTTTACATATTTGATAATTGTACAGGCAAGCTTTGTTTAATGAATGGTGATACTTGAAAAAAAAAAAGAATCATGTTAGGAATTGTTGTGAAAGATTTTATTTTAATAAAAGAATGTATGATCACACAAGCTCTTATATCATATCCTTTCCCACACAGACTCTCACATACTTCTGGCAAAAGCCTTAGCTGTTTACATTTTCTTTGTTTTCAGTCCAGCAGCGTGTGACTAATCCTTGAATACAAACACTTAGGTTGACTCTGGTAAAATGGCTTTGGAGGGGTTTGCTGTTTGTTGACAATAATCGTGAACAAGAGAAAATAACTTCCTCTGAAATGCAGCATAAATAGAAGCACATCAGAGCAGCTGGACAGGGTCAGCTCAAAGGGCTCTCCAGCCTAGCATCACGTCTCTGAGGTTGGATAGGAGCAAAAAGGAGGAGTATAGGCTGCAGAGAGAGTGAAAAAGGGTAAACATGCAGTAATCCCTCCCTCCTACCTGCTTTTAGGGATTTGTGGCTCAGGGTTTCCCTGAGTTAGAAGTGGTGTCACTGTTTAGACCCGGGTAAGGAGTATTGTTCAAAGGTGAAAGCTGGTACTAGCACTGAAGCTGACTCTCTTGGGCTTGCTTTCTAAAAGTTTTTCTGTATTGCAGCCACTTGCCATGTCATTGCCATGCTGCAGTTTTCAATCCCTTGCATTCATCTCATGTTTATTTAGTTTATCAGGAGACCAAAAAAAAAAGAAAAAAAAAAAAAAGATGTGGCTGAGTCTATCGACTAAATTAATAGCCTCTTAGCATAACATAGCCCTGGGCATGTATTAGAGTTGAGGACAAGGAAAACCCTTCCTATTTTAAAACAAAAATATGTTATGTATTTGTTATAAACTAGAAAGCTAAAAACCTATATGACATTTTTCATGGTCCATTTTAAATAATTGAAATATTTTAGTAGAAAAAAACCTGAACTTCCTGATTTAATCATGCCTTTCAGGGCTTCTGTGCTCTGTGTTTCCCAGTTGTCCTGGAGAGTGGTCTCCTGTCTCAGGATGCCCTCTATGTCTCTGAATGAAGTTCAACTTGTCAAGACCTCTGCTGTTCTTCAGTAGTGCTGACACCCAAAACCTTGGATATCTCAGAAGATTGTAGTCTTCCAAGTCTGCCAGGCTAGTAACAGTCTGAAAGCTCTAAAGTCTCAAAGATGGGAAGAGTATCCACCAAAGCTCTCTCCTCACGTATGCACCTTGAAAACTCCAGCTTTGTAGGAGAGCAGGGCCTCCACTTTCAGATCTGTGTTTCAACTAGTAGGTTTGTGACTAACATTTGGGTTCTGATATCCTTCTATCAACAAGGCTTTTTCTCAGCCAAATCTTCACCATCTCTCTTCAGGGGGCTCCATTTTCTAGAAAGGATTCTAAATTTGATCCTTGGGTTCTGTGAACCATTTGCAGACCCATACACATGTGAATGCCTGGTTGTAAGTATGTCTTCTATATGCTCTTAGCAAAGGTTATATGAGACAGGTTTTATGTCCTTGCAATCATCCGTGGACTACCCCTCTTATGTTTCAGAAGACCACACCAGAAGATTGGAAGGCCATTCAGGTCTGAGGAATGTGTGTGCTCTTACAGAACAATCTGAACAGAAATGCAGAACACTTGGTCTTCTTGAATGGCAATTTGCTAGCAGACAGCTCTCTTCTTTGTAGCATTAAGGTAATGTCTAATGGTAGTCAGGGAAGCAAAAACTGGATTTGGGTTATTTCATAGAATCATAGAATGGTTTAGGTTGGAAGGGACCTTAGAGATCACCTGGTTCCAACCCCCCTGCCATTAGCAGGGACACCTTCCACTAGATCAGGTTGCTCAAAGTCTCATCCAGCCTGGCCTTGAACACTCCCAGGGAGGAGGCATCCACAACTTCTCTGGGCAACGTGTTCCACCCTCACAGGAAAGAATTTCTCCTTAATATCTCATCTAAACCTACCCTCTTCCAATTTAAGGCCATTACCCCTTTTTCTGTCATTAACTGACCTGATAACAAGTGCCTCCCCAGCCTTCCTGTAGGCTTCTTCAGGCACTGGAAGGCTGCTATGAGGTCCTCCCAGAGCCTTCTCTTTTCCAGGCTGAACAGCCCCAACTCTCTCAGCCTGTCCTTATAGGAGAGGTTCTCCAGCCTTCTGATCATACTCATAGGCCTCCTCTGGACTCACTCCAGTAGGTCCATGTCCTTCTTATGTTGGAAGCCCCAGAACTGGACACAGTACTCCAGGTGAGGCCTCACAAGAGCAGAGTAGCGGGGCAGAATCTCCTCCCTCGACCTGCTGGCCTCTCTTGTTGCAGCCCAGGATACAGTTGGCCTTCTGGACTGCGGGCATGCACTGCTGGCTCTTGTTGAACTTCTCATCCACTAGAACCCCCAAGTCTTTCTCCTCAGGGCTGTTCTTGATTCATTCTCTGACCAGCCTGTATTTGTGCTAATTTAGTAATTAGCATGTATTTTTGTTTTCTTCATTTTATCATCTTAGAAATTAAATGCATCTTTTTTGCTATTAAGAAAAGGCACAGTCAGGAACAGTTAAGGCCTCTGAATACTGATTTAGGCTTTTATTTTACTCTGACATCAATCTTGAGAATGATTTATCTTCTTTCTTCTCCTGTAACAATGATCCATGCCTTTTATTTAAACAGTATTTAAAGAGCTAGGGTGTGGAAAAGTGTTGCAGAACTGAGTCTGACTAATCACTCATGGATGGAGTGTGCAGGATTACTGGTTTCTGTGCTTACTGTCATGTGTGAACTTGGCAGGGTATAGCTGATCTGTTAATTTGGTTAGGTTACTAAAATTCTAATTTAATGACAAAACCAAAAATTAGACTGAAAAATATGTTTATAAAAGTATCTACCTCTTTCTCTCAGCTCTTTCATTAATCTGCTTTATCCTACACTGTTGGCCCAGGAATATCTACATGCAACCTTTTTAGCCATATGCACTTCTCAAGCGGTGACAATGTTTTCTGTGTCTATTGTGTGTAATTACTTGCAGAGATATTGGATTTCCTGGCCCGGAAGGTGTTTGTGGGTTTTGTAACAAAGGAATTAAAGCACAGAGGGAACATGAGGGCTTAGAAAGCATCCCGGTAACAGCAAAAACATTCTGTACTTTGGAAAGCCTGTTTTTCCTTTTTCGTCAAGATGCCATCGTAAGTACAACCTCTCCTTGACAGCTCACCCTGCCCAGCTGCTCTTAACCGTTCAGTGTGGAGATCTGATACAAATCTCATTGCAACCAATAGAGATGCCTGTAGATCACACTGACTCTGGCTTTAGAGGAATGCAACGTAGGCAGGTCTTTAACATCTTAACCCACATTGGTTTGCTGCAGAGGTTTGTTAGGCAAAGCAGGTAGATCAATGTTAATAATGTTCTTTGTATCTTGTGTCTCTCTGCTTTGATGTACTAGTGAGCAGAGTGAAAATTTGCTGGGTGCAGTGTCTTGAGTGGCCTTTTTGCGTTAATTTACGCCACTGTCGATCCTAGACCAGCTAGTGGTCTAGGATAGTCCAGCTAGTGAGATTAAGTTAGCTATAAATGAGGAAAGGATGGATTAATGGCAGGGGCTTTAACTGTGGTTTGAGAGGTTTAGAGTTCATTTTTGCTGCTCTCCTACGCAATTGCAGGCAAATCATGTTGGATGGGAGCTGAAAAGTTACTTAGTTGCTCAAGTTCCAGTTGAGGCAGATTTTAGATGTCCCAATCCCCCAGAATGATACACAGAATGATTTTTTAACTGCTGTGGTACCTCACAGTACAGAGATGCCTAGTTTTTTCCATGTGGGCTTGCCAAAGTGCCTCAGGTCTCATGTGCTCATGCTGTAGATGTCCACAGGTGCCTTGCAATGAAAGGAGTGTTGAATGTGTTCCAAACCTCTGGAGATGCTGATGATACGTAACATCAGGTAACACAAAGCAATCTGCTTCTCCCTTAGAAAGGAATAAGTCACCTCATCTGGACTTGGGGACAGTATAGAATAGCAGGACAGTAGCTGAAACAGAATAGCTGAAACATGACAGCCATTTACTGTACTGTCATTTCATTAATCCCTCAGGGAAAAAACAAAACCAAAACCAAAATCAACCAAACAAACAAAAAAAAACCCCACCAAAAAAACAACAAAGCAAAACTTCCAGGGCTGCCTTCATGTTCAGAGGTGCGGAGCACTTCCCATCCAGCTGTTGCCCACAGCCTGGAACAGGGGGCTGCATTGTCTGATGAAGTTACAGGTGTAATTTTTCTGTGAAATATCTGACAAGACTTGAGAGTTTAACCTGTCTAACTTTGTAAGAGGCTTTTGTATCTAAACTTGTTACATTTTAGGCATTTTTTCTCACTCAGATGTGGCTTTCTTTACTATGTACCTGTCTCAGAAGCATCACAGCTTGCTATTTCATCTCCTCAGAAAACTCAGCTTTGAAAGGGTTGAGTTCATCCTAATATGTGTCCCTTCCTGGGTAGTCTTTCTGAAAACAGGGAGGTTGCTCTGCGAGCAGAGCACTGCCCTTTGGGTGTAGGTACAAAGCCACCATCAAGAGCAGTGATTTCAGACTGTAGGGAGGGAGCTGTGGCAGGGCCATGATCCCAAAGACAATTAAAAGGTAGGAGTAGGACCTCACACCTGGGGTGGGGATGTGAGTGCAAGAATTATTGGCCAAAAGGACTCCAGCATAGGTGCGGAAAGATAAATTAGTGATGTTCCAGTGCTGTCTCAGATGTTCTCTGAAGAAGTTCTGGGAATAATTTCTATGAAAGGCATTCACCCACAGGGCACAGGGTAATTGCTGATTTGGGAAATAGGGATGATTCACTTATGTAAGAGACGCCCATACTATTAGCATATAAGATGCCCTGCTTATCATAGCTTTTTAGTGGCATTGTGCCTAATTAATTCATAACACCTTAATTAATAGGTATACAAAGAAATATCCCCACATGACCTAAGCATTATGGAGTAAGTTGTGCCCTACAGACTCTGTCTAATGATGGTATAAAAGAACACTTCCCAGTTTCTATAGAAGTTCAAAGTGTGTACAAAGTTTAATTCTAACTGTAGTTACTTTTCTCTGGGGGTGATTTTAACTACTGGAGAGAGGACCAAAACCCAAATAATGTTCAAGGACAACAGCATCCTCAAATACTGGAGATTAGTCATTCTACACCCTAGCTTAACAGATGGTTTCTATCACTGTGATGGGCCACAATGAAACCCAGTGCAGAAAATCTGATCTGAACATAAGCCAAGAAGTACCAAGATATTTGTGTCAGGATATCTGCATGTCCTGGATGAAAAAAGCCAAGAAATACTAAAGAATTATTTACCTTTTCATAGCTTCATCTTCATGAAAAATAAAATTTTATTTCATTAGACTAGAAGCTGTTAGTAAAGCTGTGCTTTAGGAAATACTTGCCTTTTTTTGTGCACTTAATGTGTAGATGAGATAAGAAAAGTCATGGGCTTGAAAGTCACAAGATCTTGCACATTTTTTTAAGATGTCCAGTGATGACGACAGTGGGGATGACACTCTGGTGAGTATCTAGAAGACGAAGGCTACACACCACTGCAAACATTTCCAGGCTGGTTTTGCTCTCAAGTGCATGTGATTTGCATCATGCACCCCATCCCCCTTAAAAATGAGAACCATGGAAACTTGCTTTTAAATCTCAGTGTCAAGTTACTGCAGTATTTGCTAAAGCACCAGTTTGTGATTAAGATGTGCATATTCAGTTTAAGAGGTCTTACATACATAATTTATCCTTATGTTTTAGAATATTGACATAAATATTTTACTAGTTTTTGCATTTGATGCTTAACAGCCCCTCAGCAGTGTGAGGACTGCCATGTCACCTTAGAGATCTATAGGTTCTTCTTGCTCATGTTTCTGATTGTGCCTAGAATGACAAATCTCAACCTTGTTCTGGGTCACTTAAAAGTCTTGCCTGAATTCTGGAGTAAATCTTAAGCAAATCTAGCCAGACTTATTGTATAGTAAGAAAATCAGAATGTTGAGTTTTGTATTAAGTAAAATACAACAGTTCTACGTGGGTTTTGATAAGTCTTGAGTACAATAAATTCAGAGCAAAACCTGGGAGATGTGAACTTAAGCAAAAGAAAACATCATGTATTCAAGACTCTTTGAGTGATATTTGCTTATTTTTCCTGCTTATAAGGCATTTGGTATGTTTTTGCTTATTTGGTCAGTGCACTCAAGGAAAGACCAAACAAATGCAAGCTAGTGCTATTATTTTTTTCTCCAGGGATGCTCTTCAGCTCTCTTGAATTCTCCAGCTAGGCCCAGGATGTTAGTTTCTATCCCTCAGGCAAAGGAAGATTGGATAGTTCATCCATGGAATGTGTTAATACCATTTCTTAATCATCCAGAGCAATCACTGTATGTTGTGCAACACAGAACACTCCTTTTTTCTGCAGGGGCTGTGCTTACTGACAGCCAAGGAGAGACTAGGGCTGCAAATTAAATCCTGGTCCCCTTGTATGGAAGCACTATCTTTTATCCCAAAATAAGAGTTCACCTTGGCATCTTTTATGATCACATGTGGGATAAAATAGCTTAGAACCAAGACAACAAAAAATATTGTGGCACAAAAATTGCTTCTGTGTCTTGCATAAAAGAGTAGAAGAGAAAAGATGCTTTGGATGAGGATAGGAGAAATGTGGGCTCAGTTTTGGAACCAGTACAAAATTCCTGTGTTGCCTTGGGCAAGTGGCTTTGAAATTAAATTCTCTGTTTGCAAAATGGGAGTAATAAAGCTTCATAACAATGTTGGAAGGGTAATTCCTTTAATATTTATTATGTGCTTGGTTACTCCAGTGGCAGGAACCTTTGTAGCTACCTACCCTACTAGAGGACACTCAGGTTCATGGCTATTTTGGTAAGGACACATACCAGCAGGAAGTTGGCAGTGTCTTGTTTTAAATTAGTTGAAAAAATGGAATAACTGCCTTTTGAAAAATGCTGGTACATCAGCACTTGTCTTCATTCTAAAGAGAGGTAAAAAGTTGAACTAGCTGCACGTTATATAACTGGCTGTTGAATGATGACTACCTCCTTCCAAAGGATGGAACTAGTGCCTCCTGGGAGTTGTAGTTCAATGCCAAACAAGCTTATGTAGAAGAACATGACTACAAATGACCAAGAACCAAGATCTGTGGTTGCCATAAGGCTCTTCAGTTATTCAACTGGATGTGGGCATTAAGATTAATTCCAAAGGCAATATTTTATTTTTAATTTCTTGTTAGAATGTTCCACAAAAATCTTTGTTTACTGGCTTGATTGTTGTTGATGTCCCTGCTGTAGATCTGCTTGATACTAGAGGTACTATGTGATGGGAAAATAACAGGTCGAGGAGTTAATTTTTCAGGGTTTTTTGAGTAGCCCTCAGCCTTTTCATTAGGAGATTTTTTTAAACCACTACTTGTCTTTTGGCATTGGGAACTACTCTTCCATTATATCAAAGCCTGATTTGTAAAGAAGGTGAGATGAGATCAAAGGAAACTCTTTCTCCTGTACATCTGTACATTTGCCTTTTAACCCTCCGCAGCAGGTAAAGGGTACTTTTACCCATATCCTATGCTACCTGGAGACCTTATGAAACTACCTTGTATCTTTCCATTAAATGTTTTATCACTTCTTGGAACAGTGCTGCATCTTGTGTTTCAGCATTTTTATTTTCTGTGGGAAAAGTGATCTGATTGCAATGTACATGTGTGGGTGGGTAGATTATAAATTATAGGCTCTGAGCTCAGGTGTACATCTTGGGAGTGACTTTTAAATAGTTGCATGATTAAGAAACCCTTCTCCTTTGTGGAATGGAAAGCAACTTCTGTCTCAAAGATAGCTGCTTTACTTCAGGTATTATCCCCTGTGGAGCCTGAACAACTTGGTGCTGGAGGGGAAATATTTGTTGTGTTATGGATATGAAGCCAGCTAACTAGCAATCTGTGGAATGATTTATAGTCAACAGCCTCTGAGGTGGGAACAGGGGGAACTTTTCAGGAAACATTTATTGCTTTGGAGAGATGTAGCATGTAGAATTGAATGAGACAGACTCTTGTGGCTGGAGTGGTTTAAGAAGGTCTTGTCCCCAACTCTTTGTTGTCCCTCAGCTGGAAGATCTCCTTAGCTGAGCAGCAAACGTGCCTTCAACAAACTCTCCTCCCCCTTCAGTGTGAAGCCAGTGAGGTTGTTTTAAGCAGCCAGCAGCAGTGGGCTCAGCTGTGTTTTTGCAGTGGATGCAGTTCATGCAATTATTCAAGATGGCTCAGCTAACTGCCCTGGAAGAAACAATAATTAGGCTAGATTTAGGGGAATAATATGACCTCACTCTTGGCTACTTTAAGACAGGTACTGCAATTTTTATAGAGATAGATGTCATATAAATATCTAGATAGATTAACGATATAATGGAGGCTTTTTTGTCATTATGACATCTTGAAACTTGCTACCACTGTTAGTCCATCTGTGCTATGAATTGCAGACCCAAGCCAAGAAATATTTCAGCAGATGCTCAACTTTAATTTTAGAAGTAGGCCCATTGATTTCAAGGATAATACTTGCATTTTTTAAAATTAGGCATGTGTTTAAGTGCTTTCCTAAAACAAGACCTAATCCAGTAATTCCCATTAAAAACAATGCTCAGTGGGCCTCAAAATAAAAGACTAGAAAAATGGAAGCAGAATGGTCATAGTACTGCAAAAAAGCAAAGTATGCTGATCAATTCTCCTTTGCAAGTGATTTTGTTGCAATTTTACTGCATAATCTGACTGGATTGCTCAGGTAAAAAAGATGACGACATATTTATCAACTGTTTCTATTTAATTTTCCAAGTAACAGTCTAGAGCATATGTGCCTGATTCTATAAATCATCTGTTTGCAGATCTTTAATTGGCCTTCATGGGCAATGTGTGTGCTGTCTCCTCACAAAACAGAACCACATATTTATTAGCAGTAGGAAATAGATTGTTTTATATGTGACTTTCCATTGGCAGTGTTTGTGGAGAAGGCACACATGGTAGGCACTTCTTGGAAACCTTCTTTTGGTACTGTTAGCTGGATGTCATATATTTTAGAGTTGAAAAAAATAAAAACATGAAAAGATCAAAACAAACTGGGCTGAGTTTAAAGGGTCAGTACCTCAGGGTAAACATGGCTTCAAATGCAGAGATGGTAGGAACATACTTTAATACAGCAGCCTGACAATACAAGCAATTCCAGAGAGTTTTTTTCATGCCAAAAATATATCCAGGTAAACAGCTTCCCAGAGAATATAAATTAAACCAGTGCAGTGTTGATCTGATACAATCCCTAACATTCTGTGATTCTGTGTGATTCTGTGTAATAGCAAGTTTAAGGGAAAATTATCGGAAATTAAATAAGATTAGGATCAAAGTGACTCATGGCTAAATTCATAGCTAAATGCTGAAAAGAACAAAAACACACAAGGAGAAATAAACTGATTACCAATAAATTGCATACAAAATATTTCAGACTGATTGAAGCAAATTATAGTCAATAACAGAAGAAAGAGTGATGCGGGTTTTTAAAGGCATATTTTATATTCATAGTATATGGTACTCGAGGAGGCCATGCGTTATTTGTGTATGCATAAAAAAATCTCTGTATGTGTCTATACACACACCTAAAGAAATAAACATATAGATTTTAAAAAGCAATATATGCGTAGGTCTAAAAGCATCACTTTTACTGGTTTAAATTTACCTGGGCTAAGTAACATCTGTTTGGAGAAGGTGCCAAAATCCCGTGTAGAAAAGAGTTCTTTTTAATTCATAATTGCTGTGCGGGACACAATGTCACAGAAGTTAAGGAAGGAGTTATAGGAGTCTAAGGAAGGCGTCTAAGGTGCAGGGCTCAAGAACAGCTCAGTCAGGAAGAAGTTAGAAGGAACGGAAACTGGTTCTGACAACAACTTAATGGTGCTGGCTCTTTGCTAAAAATGTTATTGAACAGTCTTTTAGCGTGTTCATAATTTTCTTTGCCTTTAGGACAAAAATATAGGGTTTTTGAACCTTTTTTTCAGAGTAACATGATTCTAAACACACTATATAATATCTTGAAGCAGGAGATAACTTCCTGCAGTTTTCAACTCTTTTGGTTTTTTGTTATTGTTGGTGTGGGTTTTTTTAATTTGTTATTTTGTCATATTAAAATTGACACATCCACAGAACAAAAGAAAAAAAAAAAATGCTTTCAGGCCAGATCTAGCAAATAAAGACACATGCATTTAAGTGAACATTTTTTTAAATAGCTCAAATTCTATGAATTTATAAATTTGATTATACAGATCTTTCAAATATGAAAAAGACTACTTCAGGGTGGGAGGATATATTCAGTTTCCTGTGTCTGTAATGGATTGGGAATGGATTGATAGGTTTTCATTGGAAGAGGAAAACTAGAGTCTGAGGGAGGTGTGGTGGAAACAAAAAGAAATAAGTAAAAAGAAGGAAGTGGTGACATGACTTGCACAAGGTGAATGTGAGGACCCTTAACAACAACCAAAGGTTTTGGAAACAGTGTTGGCTATGACATTGGAACAGTCTGCCCTTTGGAGCAGTGGAGAACTGGTTAGTCAGTGGAGGTTTAAGTGTGACCCATGTCATCACAACATAGGTGTCTACATCTAGCTGAACAAACTGCATCATAAACTCTACCAGTCAAGGCTTCACCAGCTGTACTGGAACCAGTTTGGTAGTTTACATACACCCAAACAGTTGGAGTGTGGCTTTTGTCCCCAAGCTTTAAACAATATGAGATAGGTATCTGCACCTGATTTTTTTATTTCAGTTTCCAGACTGATCTGTGGAAATTTAGCAAGTATTATTTATATTATTTAGCACTATCAGTGGATCCTGACAGTGATCCATTACATCCTAAGGTAGACACGGGGTTTTGTGCAGACCCATTGTTCTCTAGACTTTGTTTGCCACACAGATTAGAGTTCCTAAGCCTAATGAGGGATCAGCCTAGATGTAGACATCTGTGTTGTACATACCTCAGCTTGGTTAAAAATTTCATCCTCACAACCTGAGTAAAGGTGATCTTGCCCTAAGACAGGAGGACTTTTCTGACACTTGAGGTTCTTTCTAGACTAATTTTGTCATTTCCAAAGAAGCATTCAGGTAAATAACTCCTACCATAAAGAAAGTTTGAAGCATGTTGTAGAGTCTCAGCTCCAGCAACAAAGTGCTTTTGAAAAAATCTCATTTGAAAATGTGATGCCAACACACTTGGAGATCTCAGAAGTGTTTGAGTTTTTCAGACACTTATACTGTTGACTGAGCCCTTAAACTTGACTTTTTACCATTTGGCACTAGTAGCCCTGACATTCCTGATTTTAAAGATTTAAAACTTGGCATACAGCTGTGGTACCTGAGAAACTAGAAAAAATGGATATGGGAACTCCATGGAGGCCCATGCTAAAGACCCAAGTGATGCTTACAAATGGCCTTCTCTTTGGAAAGCAAAAAAGAAGCCATCATGCCACAGGGGAGCAATATCTCTTTTTATTCCTTTGTTTCTGAATGAAGGTGAAGGCAACTGCTGAGCTCTGCTGCTGAGGTGTCAGGTGCCATCAGGTTTTAGCAATGGTATGATTCACAGGGACTAAGGTGGGAGGGCGCCTTCTGATCATACACAGTCACAAAGCTGATGCCAGTGCTGTCAAATGCACTTGAGGACTAAGGTGGGTCTTTTTTATGGGTTTGCTCTTTTGGGACTGAAGAGAGGACTCATATATTTTCCATGTAAACAGCCACTGAGGTGCCAACTGCTCTTTTGCTTCCCACTCAGATGCCTAGGACACTGCATAAAAAATAGATAATTCATAGGGTTTTGTCTGACTTCAGCACAGTAATTTTCCACTCCAAAATGTCAAGAGATTCTTTGGTATCAGTAGGAACTACCTTGTCAAAAATGCGTACAGATCAGAACCCTGGAAAATCCTGATTCAGAGAAAAATCAAGGTCCTGGCTTTCCTGATGCTGAGTTGAATAAACTTCATCCCCTTTCTGAAGGTGCTTGACCATGTCAGTGCTACCCATGTTACAAATTGCCCAGGAACTATGCTTGTATCCTGGACTCCTAAGAAAATAAAAGCCATTTACGAAGAGGGAGTGGGGAAGCTGGGGCAGTGTGTAGGAAAAGGATGGCACGTTGGGATTACATAGAAGGTCCTAGAAACAAAGGAGTAAAAATATCCACAATCACGCAGGGAATGACAGAGAAAGGAAGAAGAAGCAGAGGGTTGGCATAACTGTGCTGTGTGTGGATGAATGTGACTTGAAGTTAAACTCAAAGGCTGTAAGGGGAATATGGGATAGAAACTGAGAGGAGATGTGGAAATGGGAGAAGGAGACAAGTGGAAGAGGGGCCAGGAGCTCTCCCATGCCTGGCTGGGGCAGGTGTAGCGTGGGGAACACATAAATGAACCCTGTCACAAGGGGTGAAATTGGGCATTAGGGAGAGCAAGAGACAGCAGCAGAGGTAAAGATACATCTGGGAAGCTTGGATGGCAACGAAGGGGTAAGGAGGTCCCATGTGGGGTGGAGACAAGGGGTAGGAAGTTGCAAAAGACATTTCTGATAGAGCAGGAAAGGACTTGCAGGGGTCCCAGGAGGCATGTGGCAAGCTCAGCCAACAGCATTATTGAGTCTTAGTGTTATACATTGAACAACAGCAATGCTGATGGGAGAGTTGCAATAGCCCTAGAGCTGGACAAGCTCTGTGACGGTCATGAGGAGAGACCTGCACAGCCAATGTCACACCCTACCTGGCATCCAGGCTCAGTGACATCTGCTTACACCAGCTGGGCCCATGTTCCTCACATGGAGAAAATGTTGTAACTGGAAGGAGATGACTGAATGGAGGCCCAGGGTAACAGGGTACATGAGGACAGCCAGAGTTCACTGAAGGAGAGCAGATCTCAGAGTGAGGGCACCATTATACAACAGGAGGAACAGCCAAGGGAACCAGAGAGGTGGAGGAGGCTGAATTTTAATTCAAAGGTGCTGGCTGCAAGGCATGGGAGAAGAGCCAGTGATAGAAGCAAGAGAAAAAGGAGCAAGGCTAAGAACTTGGCATGAAGGGAGGGAGGGAAAGCTTGAGGGGAGATTTTTCTGCTGTTATGGATCCTCTGATGCTAAATCAGATTCCTTTAAAAAAAGGGGGGGAGAGAATTATTGAGGAAAAGTCTAGCAGTGTAAATTGCAGAAAACAGAAAACTCTAACAGCAGGTGAGCTCCACAGCTTGCTCAGATATATAAGTTATGTAACACTGCTCCTCCTTGCTGTCCAGCTGCTGCAGGCAAGCATGGATCATTTCCTCCTGTAACTTCCCCTACTTTCTGGGGTCACCAGTGGCTCAGATGGCAGCATGATCTTCTTTCAAAACCCATGGAAGAACCTCAGAGCATTACTCACAACCCTCCATCACCCTCCTGCCTATTCCTTTGACTTCGATATAGGAAGGACAAAGGAGGGTTTATCCCTTTAGGCTTTCCAATGGTATTTCTTATTAAAATATTTTTGCAGCTTCAGGGATTTTTTTTTTGTAAAGCAACTTATTTTAAATTTTTAATTGGAAAAAATGTAGAAACAAAAAGTGGAGAAAGACAGGAAAACTGAGCAACTGCAATCAGCAGGGAAACTTCCTCTCCCATAATATTTTCTCTCCAAAAGAGAAAACAGCCACAAAAATGTAAGAAAATATCTCTTAACCTTCTTAATGACCAGAACATTCTTCAATGATGAGTAATGTTCCTGAGAAAACATGAATTAGGAAATGATGAAACTTTGATGCAATTTATGGAATTAGTAGAAAACTGTGAAGCAGGACTACTCACTGTTGGGCAATGGATTTCTCGATTGAAAAAAAAAATAACAATTCAGTACTGGATTCATTGAAATTTCTGCATATCCTGTTGGCAGAGCAAAACAGATTTTGTCTCTGATACAGAGGAGAAGGAAGAAAAAAAGAAAAATATCAGATGGACCTTAAGTGTGTTACAAAGCAATAAATAAAGATCAATACCCAATAAACTGTAAAATGTAGACTTAATCTAAACCAGAGGGACTAATCTAAGCTGGTCCTGCAGATTGCCTCTCCAGTGGACAGAGGGAGAGGCACCTTGAGAAGACAGTTTATCCCTCCTCCCTTCATTGCCTGTTTGAACGTGGGAAGTTTCTCTATACTGACTCAGGAGATTGAATGATAGTCCTCCTGCAGCCTCATGGCTGCATCTGAACTTAACTGGCTTTGTTCTTCTATTCAATTCAGTTATACCACATTGTTTATTTAGATGAATATTTTCTAAAGACTCTTCATTTCTTGTGGTCTCATTTTCATGAGATTTTGAAGGATTCTGGAAAAGTAAACTCTCCTCCTGGTGCCTTCCACTGACTAAACATGCTACTGCCTTAGGTACCAGTTTAGTTTCTTCCTCAAAACAAAAATGAAACACCAAAAAACTTTCAAAGTCAGCATAGTCTAAACATATATTCTTGGCCTCACTGAGTTAAAGTCACCATACGAGAGGGCATCATGCCCCTGTGTGCTCCCACACAGTTGCAGCAGTCAAAGCAGATTAACTGTAGTCTATAGCCCACCAGGTCTATGGTTAGTAAAGTGGAAGAAACAACCTCTCTTTGCTGATAGGAAAAAAGCCTCTAATCATGTGCACAAAGAAGAAATGTTATTATTTTTTCCAGATGTGTCTTGAACTCATGTGTCAGTGGGAAGTAAGTGCATAGACAGACCAAGGGAACTGCAGTGGCTGTTGAATGTGATGGGATGTTTAGCACAAGGGACACAGCATCAGGTCTTTTTCCCAGCTTTGTGACACTCTTGTGCAATTTAAGAGTGATTCCTCTGTTTTTAGAGTGGGACACTGTTTTTTAGGTTGTGCCCATAGGCTAAATCAAGGAAACTGTGAAGAACAAGTCTTTTCTGAGACAAAAAAATCTCTACCTAGAAGTCAGTGTCTCCCTGGGGAAACATGAGAGGTTTCTGAAAAAAGAGGGTTGGAAAATCTTAAAGAGGATTGTGAAGTTTCCTTTTCCTTACTGCGATTTCTTTCCTGAAATCTTAGGGTGGCTTGTAATGAAGGGTTTACCAGAGAGCACCCAGCTGTGCTCCATAGTGGCTAATCAACAGGGATCTTGGTGCTGTTTTCTTCTGGGAATATATCAGCTGGGAGAAGGCAATGCAGTGCCTGTTGGCATGCAGGTGTGAACAAAGAATAGGATGGAAAGGACAAAACTTTCCATTTAATTTTGTATCTGTGTGCTCTAAGTAGATGTGTTAACTCCAGGGGGCTGTTCTTCTGCTGTTGTTCTGATGTTGCTTTTGACATGTTAATTAGCTCTAAGAATGTTTTCATTCATTAAGTCTTTGCACCAGAAGAAGCTTAATTGATTTAAAGTATCCAGGTGTAAATCAAATTCTGTTCTGCTTAATTTCTAGGATTAATTTCTAGGATCCTAAAAATAAATACTTTGTATTCCTCTCATTTCCTATATTACTCTCTGATTCTGTTCTGCTGGTGAAGGACACAGAGTATGGTCTCCTCACAGTTTTGTGGAAATACCACTCAGAACAGACATATTCTTAAAAGCAGAGTTCTGCACTTACTCATTATAGAGCAACATAGTCAGGGCTGACTGACAAATGATGTTAATCTGTTGTCTGCAATAGCATTTTCCATGTATTGGTATAGCCAGGTAAGACTATTCCTTTGGAGCAGCTACACCACATGTTATCAGCAAAGGACATGTGAGAATACCACTCTGCCAAACCACCAGGCAAGAAAAATGTCTGGCAAGTCAGGGAGGAGTATAGAAAAGGAAGATGACTACAAAAAGGTAACATAAGAGAAGATGCTTTGTTCCTTCAAGACATATTATCTTGACCTGGGAAAGTGCTGCCTCTGTCTGTATAAAGACAATAGCAATATGAGATTTCCTGCCTGTGAGCATTTACTCCTACCTTTGGGGACCACTTTAGGAAGTCAGAAATTCATGGTAGCTACAGGACTTCTATTTCTGTCCCTCTGGCTTGGGGAACTGTACCTCTCCAGTTGGATTTCACAGTGCCCTTACAGGGTCTGATCTTTGAGATAAGAAGCCAGGTTTCTTAGGCTATGTAAAAGCATACCTTGCCTCTCTTTTGTTTCTTCTACACAGCTCTTCAATTCTATTTCTCAGTCCTTCAGTAAAGACAGCCAACAACTCCTGCTACCTGCCTCTGTTTTTTCTTTTTCAGCCAACTATTAGTCACCTCTCACTGTTGTTATCCCAGAACAACAGGTTTACGGCAGTGCATTTTGAAATGAGTTGTCCATGGATCAAGGAATGACTCTCAACACCTTGATGCAGTCACTGCTCAGAGTTCCAGAAACACTGTGACAGACTAGTCATCCTGGGAAACAGGAACACTATCTTATCTTCTCTAGGGACCATCCATTCCCATTTCCTGGACTGAAAAGACCTTTTAGTATAGCAGACCTTCACTTTGGGCTGATGGTTACTGAACTGTGTTACAATCTGTTTGAAAGCATACTTTTTTTTTTTTTAATTTTTTTTTCTGTGTGCAATCTCTCACTAAAATAACTAATATGAAGAATACAAACCTGGTTTTGGATTTCTGCTTCCTCTGAGGTGTCTCCTTAACACCTTTACAGCCTTAGGACTACTGTGGCACATTGCTGCGTGGGTTTTTATTATGCAGACCTTGCATCAACTGGAAGCTGGACTAAATGTACTGCTTTACAACAAACATCAGATTGCCCTCGTTAGCAGGACCCTGAGTTGCAGTCAAAGTAAGAAATTAAAGTGGGGAAAAAAAAATGTTTATCCACCTCCAGCATTTTTGCTGGTCAACTCATAGGCCTTCTGCTGAACAAAACACAGCGTGCTGCTACTTGTTAATAAAGTGGCAACAGTTTATTGCTGTGGGAGTGCCCGAAAAATGCTTCCTGTCTCCCATGGCAACCTCGAGCTTGCATAGAACAAATTGCGAGCAAATCCTGCTGTACTTATTCATCCTCTTTGTGATTTGCCACTCAAGCCTGCTGCAAAACCAACAGCAGAGAAATGACAACAGTGGAGTGTGCTGGCTCTGAACGATGTACATTGTTATCTCCCCAGTTGTTATTCTGTGGTTGCCTCTTTCTAACAGTTGACTTTCTGTGCTGATATCGTGTGTAAATCTCTAGTTCCATTCAAGGGTGGAAGTGGTAGAGCAAGCGCTAACTGGAAAAGAACTGGTGACTCATAAGCCTAAACATTCTTCATATTTAGCAGGAATAAATATTGATGCTAGAGAGATTTACATTTAATAATGGTTAAAAATTGCAATATGTTGATGGGGCAGTCAGTTCCTTGTGCACTCATGACTCCTGTTGACTTTGGAGGCAGTTGCAGGGGTGCAGCAGAGGTTGGATTTGGCACTTCTGAATTATACTCTGTACTCCCAGAGATCTCTGATGACGGGAAAGAAGAGGAAAGGGAAATGCTTTTGGAATTTGCATTTCATTCTTTAGAAATAACTAACAAAGGAAATATTTTGCTAAGGCTATATACTTTTCTTTCAATGAAATTAACATACCCAGAGTGACTCAATTTTCCAGTTATATCAATCTTTATTTATCTATTTACTTACCATATTTATATATTTATTTATTTATTTATTTATTTATTTATTTATTTATTTATAAAAAAGAGTAGATCATTGGACATTGGTCAGTGGCATGCTGGGCCAAATTCCACGAATACTTTCATGCATCTTGACCATATACTGTGTGCTTTATCAGTGGGAGGCATTAATACTAGTCCTTGCTCATGAAGAACAAGCCTACAGTTGGTGAAGGACGGCCAAAGACCAGTGCAGCTCTGCAGCTCTTCTGGGATTTTGCTTCTGCACTCATGCCTGTCCCTGTTGTGATGCAATCTGGCAGCTCTCACATGTCCTTGCAACAAGGATGTACCATTTTGAGCTTTTTGCAAGAAAGGAAGGAAAACCTCAAATAATGAACTCAGACTTGCAAAGGAAGAAGGAAAATATGATTTTCAAATGCTGACTTGTTTTATAAATTGCAAAAGCATTTGTGCTTTTCAAAAGGAAATCCCTCAAATCCACTGGTGTTCAAACCATGGGGTCCTGCTCTCAGGTGGCAGAGATCTGCAAAACTCCCCAGAAGCTGTATATGTTATGCTTAAAAATTATGACATTTGCATCCAACTTGAAGCAGCCACTGGGAGAAAACTCATTAATAATGACTAGAGTATTTCTAAAAACATCAAACTAGGAGATGCAGTCTGGCCCTGGATTAACTGTTGAATACAAGGATATACAGAAATCATATAAACTCAATTTATTTAAGAGATGTGTCAGAGCTGAAGGGCTACTTGCAGGAGGGTTCACCACAACAGCAGTAGGCAGTGAGTTGGCTTATTTGCAGACGTGGACAATTCTGGCTCCCAGTCCTGTGTCACCATCATTATCGAATATATTTCATCTCATTAAGTCTTTCAGCAGCAGTTGAGCTGCTTCAAACATTGATCTGAAGCTGCAGGGAGTCTTACTGTAATCTTAATAATAATAATAAATAATAATAATAATAATAATAATAATAATAATAATAATAATAATAATAATAATAATAATAATAATAATAATAATAATAATAAAAATCCATGCTAATTGCCATTAACTTCCCTCATTATTAGTCACTAACAAAGCACTACCGTCCTCCCCTAAATCCTGCATAAACAATCCAGTGCAGCCTTGAAACATAAACATCCACTGACAGATGAAGCAGATTTCATTAGCCATTTCCTATATGATAAATATCTTGATGTTATTAATGTCCTGCTAAGTAAACATTAACAGTGTTAAAATGAATATGAAAAAAAAAAACATTATACAGTAGTATATTACTGTGAGTGACAATGCAGTTGATCTATCATAGGCAAATACTTTCCCATGGTTAAAATCATCCCGAGATGAAAACAAATGTATAAAATATGCTGTATTTTTTTTTCCTCACTCTAGTATCAGTTCTTACATTATTGTGTCCTCCCTGAATATTTTTCATAGTCAGAAGAGTAAGTGAAGACACAAATTTTCTTTTTCATTGCAACAAACTCTTAAGTAGTGTTCACCCTGAGTAGCATACGGTTTATATAAGACAGAGAAACAGTATTGGGAAATCCCAGAAATGAATTACTGGTATGTTTTATTTTGTTAGTGGTTCATACTTTGTATACTACTATCTATGAATCCTACCATATTAAACGTCTCTGAATCCCTGAAGTCAGACCAGCTTCACTCCAATGCATGCTTAAGTCTCCTGGCAGGAAAGGTTTTTCTAGAAATTCCTTTATCATTTTTGCAATTATTTACATGAAATCACCTATCCTTAAATATTTCAGATGAGGAGATCTTACATTGTGTTTATCTGTGTTGGGTGTGTGCTACAAAAGAACTGTGAGTCTGTATAGTAAGGTGGAGTGCTACCAAGAACATAGAAAGGCGTGAGTAGTGTGTGCTGCTGGGCTGCACAACCCTGCAGCTCCTCTGGCCAAGTCGTTTAACCTCCTCCCTTTCCTCAGACTCCATGGAGGCTGGTAGCACTTTACCACAACATGAGGATGCTGTGAGGGTAATTTAATCGTTGATCTCAAATACTATGAAGATATGTAACAGTAAAGAATTGCACATGCTGCTAAATCTGCTAAGCACCCCTCAAATCTTCCTTGAGTTTACTCTGGCAAATCTATCTCATGTTCAGCAGGCTCCACCTGATATAGATAGATAGATAGATAGATAGATAGATAGATAGATAGATAGATAGATAGACAGACAGACATATATATATATATATACACCCAACTGTACCCTGGGCTGCATCAAGAGAGCGTGGCCAGCAAGTCAAGGGAGGTGACTCTCCCACCCTGCTCTGCTCTTGTGAGACCCTACCTGCAGTACTGCATCCAGTTCTGGGGCCCCCAACATAAGAAGAATGTAGACCTACTGGAGTGATTCCAGAGGAGGTCCACCAGGATGATCCAAGGGCTGGACCACCTCTCCTATGAGGACAGGATGAGAGAGTTGGGGCTGTTCAGCCTGGAGAAGAGAAGGCTCCAGGGAGACCTTATAGTGGCCTTCCAGTATCTGAAGGGGCTACAGGAAGGGTGGGGAGGGACTTTTTTTCAAGGACACATACTGATAGAACAAGGGGCAATGGATATAAACTGGAAGAGGGTAGGTTTAGATTGATATTAGGAATAAATTCTTTCCTGTAAGGGTGGTGAGACACTGGAACAGGTTGACCAGAGAAGCTGTGGATGCCCCCTCCCTGGAAGTGTTCAAGGCCAGTCTGGATGAGACTTTGAGCAACCCGGTCTAGTGGAGGGTGTCCGTGCTCATAGGAGGGGCATTTGAACTAGATAATCTTCCTTGATGGCCCCTTCCAACCCAAACCATTCTTTGATCCTATGATTCTATGATGTATTGTTTATCTTTACCATTAAATATGTAGTCATAATCAGAGCTTCTGATTAGGTCGAAGGCCCTTATCACTGAATATTGGAGCCTACATCAATACAAGCAGTCCTGAGCACCTCTGACAGTAGACAGAAAAGTGCAAGAGACTTTCAGGTTTTCTCCTGCACAGATTTCCAGAGTAATGCAGCCAAAAAGGTTAAAATTACTTCTCAGCAATTTGATGTCATTGAGCAACACCAAGATGAGTTATCTAAAAGAGGAACTTCACCTAAAAATTGCAGTTTGAAGAATAATCTCCCCCAGTTTCTGTAGATGTTTTTACCTGATCTATGAAAAAGCATAGATCCACATCCAGTCCTCGTTTCTAGTAAAAGCTCAGTCTAACTCCATGCAAGGAACAGAAATTTTCCCCCTGACATCGACAGGAGATAACTGGGATCTCTAAGAACTTATGTCTTTTGCAATAGATGGATTATGACAACATTAGCCACACTTGTTACTGACTCTCCCCCGTTGTACTTTCGCCTTCCTATTAGAAACCAAACCTTTGTTTGTTCTGTGACTAAAGTGTAATGAAACTGCCATTCAGGGGATAGCATTTGCCAGAACTGACCGGATGTTTGCATTATGTTAAACATGAATAAACACTGATAGACCTAATCCTAAAAATCACAACTGCAATTAAAAACCCAGTCCGACCCTGTTGTTAATGAGTTATTGAAGATCAAGTACATTTATACTATTCAGATATAACCACCTTCCCTTTGTACATTTTTTTCTGCAATTGCTAGAATCTTGGTTTTCAGTTTTATTTTAAATTGGTTCCTATAAAACACAGCAAGAAGTAATACAATATCCTGCAAAGAAAATATATTTAAATTATAACAATTTGCATTTAAATCTAACAACAGCTCTGTCTTTCCTTGTCCTGGTCTTACTGTGCCATTCACACTTGTTAATTTAATATCCAGAATACTCCATCAGGGGGAATTACAAGGAAAATATTACATGCAAGGACCAGCAAGAGGCCTCAAATGGCATTGGCTTCAATAACAGGTATTGTGAGGTGCATCCTCTGGCTTAACTGGACCAGGCTGGTGTAACTGCAGTAGAAGACTAGGGGACTCCAGAAAAACATGTTGTGATATGAGCTGTAGAAACCTTTCCCTTAGGAGTGTGGAAGGGTGACACAGAGAGTCAGGACAAGTATGCAGCAAATGAAGACATAGTAGGATATGCCGCCTTTCTTGGTGAGGCCATAAGAAGGTCTGAATCATACTGGTCTGCCTCTGTGTCCCTCTGTTCCTGACCCACCCAAGAGCATGCTCCAAGGATGTACTCCTCTGCAAAGATAGAAGCAGAGCCAGATGACTACAATGGAAGGCGTGCAGGAGCTTCTTGCATGTCAGGCTAGCAGTTTGCAGTGGGGACATTGTGAAAACAGGCAGCAAATGTCAGATTCTGCCTGCTGCTTAGTCCTGCATCCCTGGCCAAGGCTGGGACCTGCTGCTTCATGTAGGGGCAACATGTCACGTTGATGGGACTAATTGGGTAGTATCTCTTTGACAGACAATGAGTTGTTACTGCCAAATTTTTATTTGGAGAGGAAAACTATTTTGGCACAATGACCTTGAAAGATTGCCAAGATCTGAGAGGAAGTCTGCTCTGTGGCATCTTGTGAAAACTCAGGTTCTGTGGACAAATGACAGGGTGACATAAGTAAGCAAAGAACTTTTAATAAGGATTGGCCACTACAAGACATGACACAGATCAGAGGGCTCCCTTTTGTTGCATTCTCCACTAGTTCCCCTCAGCTCAACAGTTCACAGCTCCATTTAGCACTGATTTTTTTCAGTTACTTTTACAAATTGAAATTAATAATTTCTCCCTGGTTGTGAAAAATTTTAGGGTTTGCAGCCTCACCCTAACTCTCTTGTATCAGCACTGAAGTTAAGTAATATCTGCATGTAATTATACACAAAAAACCCTTCATTATAAATTTCTTAAACTGAATGTGATACATGCCTTTTCAGAATCTGGACATAACGGGTTCTCTTGTTTTGATACTATTTAAGCAAACTACTAATAAATTAGCCTAAGATGGGAAAGGATTCTTTTTCTCTTCATTGTAAGTTTCTGTTTTCTATGAAAATGTACTGAAAATACCTAGTAGTACACGCTGCTTAAACAATGCAAATAAGTACATTTACCTTTTGAAACTGAGTGTTTCTATTCTCAATGGAAAAAAAAAAATAATGAGAATATCAGGTTGTTTGAAGAAACATGAGGTTTAACACCTACAGGTTTCTGTGGTTGATCTAAAAAAGAGAATAAAAAATGTTCTTGCTTCACCCTTTTCCGCTCCTTATTTGTGTGCATGGGCCCCAGCTGACTGAGGCTGAGATAAAGTGTTATCACCTGTGTCACTTCCATTACGTTCCTGGTACATGTAGAACATTAGAACATACAGAAACTAATTGGGCTGGATTCCAGGTAATTATTCTATTTTCCCGTCACTGCATCTCTCTCATAGTAACTACTTTCTTACTTGTGGGAGGGGCTTTGCTGAATCTGGGCCAAAACCAACCTGCTCTTCCTTCACTGTGTACATACAACTTGGCTTTTGCATTGTCCACATAACCAACTGTTTGGGAATTCATCCCAATTGCTTTCTTTGTTGTAGATAGGGCATACATCAATTTATCTATTCTGCTGGCTTTGCATGAGTCATAAATCTTGGCAGCAGAAAAACCTATCTTTTCAACTTACATGGTCCAGCAATAATCCATGAACCAAAATTTATTTAAGTCTAGCTTCTACTGATTAAAGATACTATTCAGCTATACATCACACACCGACCACCGTTTTTAATATTACTGAGGTATTTTAGTCATATATGTGAAAATAAGAGATTAAGTACAGGAGCTGATTCTTCATTTCTGAGAGAAATGTTCCCTTGACCTCTGCATGCCCTTGGGTTTGTCTTAATTTCTTTTCCAGGTTGCCTCAGATCCTGGTACTTGTGACTGTGACTTCTTAGTGACATCAAGAGCTGGCTTCCCAAGCCATAACCAACTGCATTACTGTTGGAAATCCTATCATTTGGCAGTTAGACTTGGATTTACCCCACATCTAAAAGCCCATTCTGGATCAGTTCCACTTTAGACAAGGTTAGCATGCTGTGGGAACATTCTGATTGTGTTAGGGTCAATTTAAACTCCAAATATGGTCAGGAGCGTGATGCCACCCAGTTAAATCCCATCCTCAGACTGGGCTGGTCAGGAGTCTCAAAACACTCAAACCTGTCAACTTAGACTAGCAATTGCTTTCTCTTGTAAAATCCAGAGAAAATACAAACAGCAGTTAATATGCTTCTTCTTGTCTTTCTATGTAGCCACGTAAGCATCAAAGCAGTGAAGAATCAGATCAATGCAAAGGAAGAGTTTCTAGAATACTTTTAATCATCATATTAAATACTATTGTCTCAGTAAGTGTAATAATCCATGAGCTAAAGTCACACAGGTGCTTTGGTACTTGTTTAACCTAAACAAATGCAAAGTGTTAAGCACTCAAGTAGTTCTGTTGTTTCCACGTGCATAACTGCATACTTGAGCAACCATCTCCTTCATCTGTTCATAACCATGTACCACGTACCATGTACCATAACCATCTGTGGAGCTCGGATTTATGGGTCAGTTGAAGGTAGAAGGACCAATGAGTATCTTCATTAAAAAATCCCAACCAACAAAACAAATCCCCACCCCCAAATTCTGTTAAACAGTAGCATGCAGTTACATTATTCAGGAGAAGCTCCATTAGATTCTAGTAATGAAAACCAGCCAGTGTCCAGCACTTCTCAAAATCATGCCTAAAATGCATGCTAGTAATGATAGACAGAGGTTTACACAGTAGTCTTTATGGCTTTCTTGAATTGTAAGTGAAGACATCAGGCACTCTGAACTATATTGCCAAAGACTGGGTAAAAGATGGTTTCTGACTTTACAGAGAAAGGCTTTAGACCCAAATATTGTTCCTGTCCAGTATAAAACATGTATTGCTGTCAGCAGGAGCATGAGTGAATGAACTTAGCTATTTTTTCCTTTTCCATGCTAATTAACTTATAAGACAGAAAAAATGAATTTCTCAAATATACAGTAGCTGGTTAGACTGTGTAAGCAAATATTGATCCATACCAATATTTACATTATATGGACTTTAAGTTTGTCTAGTTTGGAGAAAAGGAGGCTGAGGGATGACCTCATTGCTCTTAACAGCTTCCTGAGGAGGGAAAGCGGAGAGTGAGGTGCTGAGTTGTTTTCCTTGTATATTGAGTTTTTGTGCAGGGTTTTGATAGCAGGGGGGCTACAGGGTTGGCTTCTGTGAGAAGCTGCTAGAAGCTTTCCCTGTCTCTGATAGAGCCAATGCCAACCAGCTCCAAGACAGATACACCACTGGCCAAGACAAAGCCCATCAGAGACAATGGTAGCACGTCTGTGATAAAACATTCAAGAAGAGGGGGATGGAAACCATGTGCAATGGTAGCTGGAGAGAGGAGTGAGAATATGTGAAAGAAACAACACTGAAGACACCCAGGTCACTGGGGGAGGAGGTGCTCCAGACACCAGAACAGAGATTCCCCTGCAGCCCGTGATGAAGACCATGGTGGGCAGGCTGTTCCCCTGCAGCCCATGGAGGTTAACAGTGGAACAGATATATATCTGCAGCTCATGGATGTTAACAGTGGAACAGATGTCCACCTGCAGCCCATGGAGGACCCCACACCAGAGCAGGTGGCTGTGCCCAAAGAAGGCCTTGGCTCCGTGGGAAGCCCATGCTGGAGCACAAGTGCACACTGTGGAAAGGACTCATGCTGGAGCAGTTTGTGAAGAACTGTGGCCCATGGGAAGGACTCTCACTGGAGAAGCTCATGGAGGGCTGTCTCCTGTGGGAGGGACCCCACAATGAAGCAGAGGAAGAGCGTGAGGAGTCTTCCCCCTGAGGAGGAAGGAGCAGCAGAAACGACGTGTGATGAACTGACCGTTAACTTCCATTCCCCGTCCCCCTGTGCCACTTTAGGAATAGGAGGTAGAGAAAACTAGGAGTAAAGTTGAGACTAGGAAGAAGGGAGGGGTTAAGGGAAGGTGTTTTAAGATTTGGGTTTATTTCTTATTATCTTCCTCTGATTTGATTGGTAATAAATTAAGTTAAGTCAGTTTTGCCCATTACAGTAATTGGTGAGTGATCTCCCTGTCTTTATCTTGACCCATGAGTCTTTAATCATATTTTCTGTCCTCTGTCCAGCTGAGGAAGAGGGTGACAGAGTGGCTTTTGTGGTCACCTGGCATCAAGCCAAGGTCAACCCACCACACTCTGGTATCCAGTGATAGGATGCACAGGAATGGTTCAAAGTTGCATCGGGGGAGGTTCAGACTGGACAATAGGAAGCATTTCTTTACTGAGAGTGTGGTAAAACACTGGAACAGGCTTCCTAGCGTGGTGCCCAATGCCCCAGGCCTTCAATGTTTAAGAGGCATTTGGACAATGCCATTAATAACATGCTTTAAGTTTTAGTCAGCTCTGAAGTGGTCAGACAGTTGGACTAGATGATCATTGTAGGTCCCTTCCAATTGAAATAGTCTATTCTATCAAAGAGATATAATTCCCACTTCAAAAAATTGTAGAAATGAATTAGCTTAAAACTGCAGGAAAAGGAGTATCTGCATCACAATTGAAAAGCCTAAGAGCAAACGTATTTCTCCAGTGGTGTAAAAGAAATCTATGTCAAGGTCTAGAAAATAACTTGCACTATTTTAGTCATTGCTCTATGCTACTTCCTGAGCACCTGTTCTTTGACAGCATGCAAGAATAATTGTATGGATATCAGTCATCATAGTTCAAATCAGTGAAGACAGTGAAATTGAGAAGTTGTGCCCAGAGAAGTTGTAGAAGTCCCCTCCCTGGAAGTGTTCAAGTCCAGGCTGGATGAGGCTTTGAACAACCTTGTTGAGTAGAAGGTGTCCCTGCTGATGGCAGGTGGGTTGGAACTAGATGATCTTTAAGGTCCCTCCCAACCCATACCATTCTATGATTCTATTATTTTATTGCAAAAGATGCTCCAAATCTAATCAGGATTGTATTTTTAGTTTTAAATGAAAACCAGGTTCTGATGCATTCATTTGAACTGTTGCCTACCATTGAACTATCTCACAAATCCCACTCATTTTCATTGGAAATTTAGAAAACCAGACCAAAACAAAAGAGCTCAGCAACTAAGCTGTTACCCCTAAAACCGTTAGGGGTATCACACAACACACAGCATCTCTTGACATCTCTACACCATCCTCTGTTGCTAAAGTGTATCTAATACATGATCTTTGACACTTCCTTTTTTTTTTTTTTTAATCTTTATTTTTGTGACCTCTACTCTGAGGAGACTGTGGAAATTTGCTCAGCTTGCAGTAAAAAAATTGCTCAAGTTGATAAAAGCTAAAAATAGCTCAGCAGAGGGCTATCCAAGAAGTTAGCTTTAGGATGAGTCATGGAAAAGCAAAGGAGTATTGTCAGCACAGGAGTTATATGGCTTTGTGCTTCATTTGGATATGCTTCTGAAGAGTATGAAACGGTCTCATGAAAAGCACTCACTGAGTGTGTCGATATTACTGTACATCTTTCAAGCAATTTGGGGATACATATTTCCTTTTGGGAATTAACTGCGCTGTATCCTGCAGGAACTGTAAGGGAAATAAAACTGGATGAAACTTATCAAACCCTTTTGAATTTTTTCATCTCAGCATCATGCACTTTGGGAGTAAGGGCAAAGCATTAAATATCCTCATTTTCTAGTAAGGCTTTTTATTCTAACACATATGTCCTTTCTATAAAAGAAAGAGGACAAGAAAACAGAAAATAGATACCATATAGGGAATTTAAGATAGAACTATAGTAAGGTGTAAGCAAAAATATCTGGAAAACTTTTTTTCAGAAAACAGTTATTGGTGATTCATTTTTAAATGGAAGACGGTACAAAGTGTGGTTCTACAAGGGGCTATTCTCAACCTTATACCATAGACATGTATATCTTTTGCAATGAAATATACTTACTAAATCTCCAGTCACAGTACCTAGAAGAAGCTAGAGGTATGATCATAGAATCATAGAACCATTTTTGTTGGAAAAGACCTTTAAGATCATCAAGTCCAACTGTAAACCTAGCACTGTCAAGTCCACCACTGAACCATGTCCCTAAGCACCACATTTACACATCTTTTAAATATCTCCAGGGATGGAGAACAAGAATAAAGTTCAAAAGGATCTCGCCAAAACAAATACGTTGTTATTTCAAATTGAGAAGTGCTGAGTTCTGCACCTTGGAGTCATCCCTCAGGAACAATCTACTGCATGCATATAGAAATATGTACATACATTTAGAATCATAGAATCATAGAATGGTTTGGGTTGGAAGGAACCTTAAAGAACAACTAGTTCCAACCTCACTGCCATGAGCAGGGACACCTTCCACTAGATCAGATTGCTCAAAGCCTCATCCAACCTGGCCTTGAACAGTTCCAGGGAGGGGGCATCCACAGCTTCTCTGGGCAACCTGTTCCAGTGTCTCACCACCCTCACAGGAAAGAATTTCTTCCTAACATCCAATCTAAACCTACCCTCTTCCCGTTTAGAGCCATTTCCCCTTTTTCTATCATTAACTGACCTTATAAAAAGTCCCTCCCCACTTTTCTTGTAGCCGCTTCAGGTACTGGAAGGCCGCTATAAGATCTCCCCAGAGCCTTCTCTTCTCCAGGCTGTACAGCCCCAACTCTCTCATCTTGTCCTCATAGGAGAGGTGCTCCAGCCCTCTGATCATCCTTGCGGCCTCCTCTGGACTCGTTCTAAATGGTCCATGTCTTTCTTGTGTTGGGGTATTATTAAATAATAAAACCCCATTGCAATTGTATAATATATTATATATATATTGTTTAGGTTAATAACTAATTAGTCAACAATTCTGCAAAAAATATTTTGGAGCTTGACTGCATCCTCAACTGCACATGAGATGACAATGTCCTGTTGCTGGGAAAAAAAAAAAAAAAAGATAATGTTCATATTTCTCATTAGGATCTATGATAACAATTCTATCTACTGAACCTTCAGATAACTGTGGAAGTGCTACCTCCAACTTGACAGCACATTCAGAAAGTGGTTGACTAATTCACAAGCTTCCAGAGAGAAGCTGTGAAAAATATTCATTGTTCACAGCCAAAGACCTAGAAAACATGAACTTGCAAGAAAAGTTTGAAACAAGTGGGACTTTAATCCTAAAGAAGAAAATACTGAGGTGAAATGTAATGGTCTATGTAGAGACTGCTATAAGGAGGAAAGAAATTGTATTTTCTTTGTCTATGGAAGACTGAACAAGAGATGATTGGTATAAATTCAGCAACAGAAAACTAAGCTGAACATTGGGCACACTGGATGTTGGAACAGTGTCATTGTCAGAACAGTGAAGGCTTGGAATGGGTGAGTACAATGAGTAGGAGAGGCTATGGCAATGTCATCTCTGAATGTATCTAAACAAGCAGGTGAGGAAAACACAGGTTTTGGAGAAAGGGTGTGGAGAGGACACTTTGCCACATAACTTTCTTTCTGGGACTTAATTTTTCAAGTTAAAGTAGTAAACCATGCAATACTAACCAGATCAGGTGGAACTGACCATTTGTACTCCAAAGAGTTTACAGTAGTAAAAAACATCAATAAGGAGACAACATGGGTTAAATCAGGCAAACTGTGCAACTATTTGGTTATTTAGGGCAAATTACAATCAAGAAAGATCAACACTGGCTTTTTTTGGGTGCTCTGTGGTAGAAAATGATCTTAAGGGGAAGTTGAAAGGGAAGAAACGAGCGCTCTGAAGAACCAATTAAAAATGATTATTCCACAAACTCTACCAAGATATAAATCCCAGGAAAGTCCCCATCTCTGAGCCTACAAAGTCAGCCTTTCACTAAATGCATGTATGTAACCAGTGTGCTGACCTTAGCACACTGTAATCTAGGACAAGCATCTATCACAGACATGCTGAAGCTGCGGTTTCCTAAAGAGCTGAGCTGAATTACTGGTTTCTCACAACCAAAAGGGAAAGATTTTGTGGCCATCCATCTCTGGCCTCCAGCCGCATGGTCCCACCCCAGCACTGTGTTGGTTCTGATGTTCAGTGCCATCTCTGTGGGCTGACTCAGCAGAAAACTGCTGTGTTTTGTGCTGGGTTATTTTCGAGCAGACTAGTGAGTTAATGAGGATATAGAGCAGGGGGTCTAGCGAGTGCCAGCCTCAAAGTAAGCAGCAAAAGCATGCAGCCAAGCTGGGAGAATGGGGCAGCCGCTTCAGGACTCCTCTTTCCAAATCAGTGAGTTATTAGGTTGGTTCTGAATGTCTTGTGAAAACTATAGCTTTGCTTCCATGTAGAGAAGTTCTAATTCCAGCTTGCAAGAAAACCAGAGTGTCCTGGTTTTACTAGGATAGAGTTAATTTTCTTCTTATTAACTAGAATAGCTGTGGTTTAGGTTCAGTATGGGATTTGTTATGAAAGGAATGTTGATAAAGTACTAATGCTATTAGTTGCTGCTGGAGCTGAAGGCCGTTGTGTTTGTCTAGTTTGCATGTGCAAGGGACTGGGAGGGGAGAAGCATGGTAAATAGCAAAGCCCAAAACTGTCATTTGGATGTGCCAATGAAATATTCCATATCATATCACATCATGTCAGTATATTAACCAGGGTTGCCCCAAAATTGGGGGTATTCTCTCGGGGCTCACTCGGGCTCGCTATTCTGGAGTTTTGGTTTTGGGGCTGTCTTGGCTCTGGGATTGTTGGCTGGCACAGGCTGGGCATCAGTTGGCGGGTGGTGAGCAATTGCTTTTTGCATCATTCAATAGTATATTCTATTATTATGATTATAATTTTATTTTAAATAGTAAATAGTTTTTATCTCAACCCGTGAGTCTCCTTGCCCTTTTCGTTCCAATTCTCTCCCTGGGGAGGGGGTAGAGTGAGAAAGCAGGCTGTGTTTGGCTGCAAGCCAAAAGGGTGAAACCACCACACAGAGGAATAATGCAAAAAAAGAGTAAAATCACCAAGAAAGCTTATGTTGTTATAAAATAATTAATGCAAGGGGAAGGAAAAAAAAAAAAAAGATTGAAAGTTAGCTAGACAGGAAGATGGAAATATGCTCTTGATTTGAGGTCCTTTTGTTGCACTCCCTTAACTGCATGGTCATGGCTTGGCAGCCGTTCAGAATTCAGAAGGCATTGTGTAAGTCTCTGATAGGAGGGGTTTCCTTTGATGAGTTGGCCATTGTGACTTTACAAGAAATTGTACAGTACTTCCTCTTACCCATTACAAATCACAGTTTTCTGAATGAATTTTCTTCTCTTTTGTCTTTAACAGTTTAACCCTTAACCTTTCTGACTCATGTTTTCTATTCTAGTGTAGCATGCAACCCAAGGTGAAAACGGGGACAGCCTGCACGAACAAGACTCAGCTGCCTGCGGTCTGACAGGGAAACTGAGCATTGCGTGGAGCAGTGTTTGTGTGAAAGAGCAGTTTGCAGGTCTGGTAGTGTGCTATGAGCAAAAAAAGCCTCTCTTGCAAGTCAAATGAAGAAAGTCAGGCAGCTATTGAACCTGTTGGTGATTCATCTGTACTCTCCAGTTTGTACTAATTGCTAAACTCTGGAGGTGTGATGTGGGCAACAAGGGTAAAATGGTATAATTAGGGAAATGACCCTTTCACAATTAGAGGAATGAATTTGTTTGAAGGTGAGAAAGATGACCAAGTAGTTAATACAACTGTCAGATATACTGGGATGTATTCAGCAGTGATATAAAAATAATGCATCACACTAGAATACCTGCTGGGAAACAAATCCTTGCTGATCAAGACAAATACAGGATTTTGTGAAATATATGTGGCAGAAAAAGAGCTAAGGAGGGACAGAAAGGGGATATTCAAAGGTGGAGTCACCCTTAGGGTCACTTTTGAGTACTCTCAAATTAGACTGGAAAGTAAGGAACCAAAGCCACGGTGTCTTGGCAAGGATCTGCCTTGGGTTATGAAAGGCCTTTGAGTCTTTCCTTGTGCAATCAGCATAAAAGTCACAGTATGTGAGGACCTATGTCCAAAGGGCAATAAAAAGGAGATAGGGATTTTTTTCATTCAACCATGATAATGGAGGGTGCTAAGAGTTCTGAGCAATGGTTGAAGAGATGGCACCTTCCTAAGACCCCCTCAGGGGATATTAAGACACAGCAAGCTCCCTGGGCTCATGTTCTAAGTGGTTTACTGCTAAAAGGATTAATCAATATGTGACAGAAAAGCCAAGAGGATGTTTGCTTCCCAAATCAGGTGATGGTATCATATTCTTTCTCCAAATATGGAAAAGATCTTTTTTTTTCCATAAATAAAATAATATATATTTTATCTAAATAAAAATAAACATAAAAATAAAACCTCATACATTTTCAATATAAATACAGAAAAGACTCAGAAAGTCTATGTCCTCTCTCACTGTTGTCCTGCAAGGTTGATAAAGCTTTTTATTGATCTGAGTTCTTGAGACAAAGAGATATTTGGTAGGAAGAGAGAACCACTTACTAAAGATACTGTGGGAAACAAGGATAAGATCCTTAAATGAACTGATGGCTGAATCTAGCCCAGGAGGCTGGTGAATGGAGCCGGCAGGTAGCAGACAGCTCTTTCTGCTAAAACATGTCCTGTTGCCCTGAGAAAGGGATTACAGCTTTGAGTCTCTCTCTTTAAAATGTCACGCAACAGCCAGTATGAAAAGACAGCATAAAATCTCCCCTGTAACACCTACAAAACTTTCAGAAGTAATTTGATATCTGATATACTGCTACTTTTGCCTGTCAGACTTTGTTCCTGCTTGGTCCATCCATCTAAACTGACTTTTTGTTTCTCATCTACAGGAGATGATTCATTTAGTGCTTGTGAAGTGCCTGTGTTGGGGTGTTGCAGTTGTGGGCCTCATAAAGGTTATTTCTGTCTAAATTGCATTGCTGTGGGACTAAGCGACTGCTGTACCTTCAGTATGATGGGAAGAAAGGGAAGAAGGAGACATATTTAATGTCTCCTTAATGGGGAACATATCAACACCTGTCAAGCAAACCCAATACCTTAACATTTTTTTTTATTTCCTGTTTTAGGATTTCTCAGGTTACGTTTATGATCTAATTTTACCCTTTGTTCTGTTTCTCTTCCCATTTTGGCTACTGTCAATTGTGAGCAGGGCACGGTGAAGCTGCACCTGTCTACCATCATAATAAGGCCTAGAATGTTCACCCTCTTCTAGATTTTATTCTGCACAGGAGAGGAACATAGACTGTAAAAAACAGGGACATTTATATTAGCACATAAAGTCCTTCAGCTGCTACTGTGGTTTTAGTTTTGAACAGTGCTAAAACCACTTTAGACAGTGAAGTGTAGCTATCATTTATCAGAAGGAAAAAAATTCTGAGAAGAGAAAGCATCTTTTCACTCAGTATACCATTTGACGTGTGTATTTGAGTCATAGCTTGTCAAAGACTGATGAACAAGGTACACTCATGTCATTTTCTCCATACAGAGCATCTTTCCTTTATGAGTCTCAGAGCTCTTCACCTGTTGTCCTTCAGTCAGCAAGTAAAGTACAGATGGTCAAGTTGTGCTAGTTCAATGCCTCTGTAAAATCAAGTGGACCTGGGTACTAGTGAACTAAAAAACAGCTATTGAAGGGACTGATCAGTAATGATTAAAGGTTAGCATGGTGTGTGGCATCATCTGGAAATGTGCCAAATGGCACTACCTCAGGTGATGCCTAGAGGATATCATGTGCTCCAAATTTTCCAATAGGCAGCACAGGCAAGACTGATCTGAATTTCACGTCCTATACAGAGTTGACTTTGCAAGCCCTCATGTTGCACTGAAGGAAGAAAACACAAACCCTTAGTTTCATGTTATGAAAATGTTACATTAGTTCATGTACTGTGAGCTGGAAAAAAAACCCCAATCAAAATGAAATTTACATTTTAGGGTTACACGGGGTAAAATGCTGTATAGTACAGCTGTGGCAACGCTGAGCTGCTTGGCTGCACAATGATAGAATGTTCCGTGGTCGTCTTTTGTTTGACTAATAAATAGCCAGAGAAATGCAGGGAAATGCTATGCCTCATTATGACTGTTTTGCATGATTCCATAGGTGCAAAATAAAAGAGGTAAAAATCTATTTACATATGTCTGAGTATTGTCTCCTTGTAAGATGATCCCCTGTTGCCTTACAGCACTTTCATTGCCCTACTGTGCTAGAAGGAAAAGCACTTGGCCAGTGTAACGATACCCCACTGGCCTTACTGAAGTTTCTCCTGGTTTATAGGACTCCATGTGAAATGAAACTCAATCTCCACAATTCAGGTCAAGACAAAAGTGAGTAGATCTTAACAGGACATAGTGCCTAGGCTTCTCTTAGTGGGAAAAAGAGAAAATGAAGCTTCTGCCTTTTATCCAAGCAAGTAGCTGTTACACAGTAGAAGAGTGGACTCTAGTAAGAATATGGATGTGGGACTGGATCCAAAAGGTTTCAGAGCCAAACATTGGCTACATTTCCTTTGAAACTGTTTGCAGACAGCGAAGAGGTAATTTTTTTTTCAGTAAATGAGGTGAGTCCCTGAAAGAGTGGGAGATACCCTGGTTTGCATACAGCTGGCAGATACTCATCCTCAGCATGGCTGTGTGCATTCTAGCAATGCCTGGTGTGATGGAGAAGGGATCTGGCTGCCATGTTCAGCTCTGTTTAGTGCAGGTATAAACTGGGAAACGCTTTGCACTGACTAGAGAAGCCTTGTAACTCAGGAGGATTTTGAATCTTGTATTCTCCTGCTACTCCATCTTCCTCCTCTGCTTCTCTGAGTGCTGTGAAACCACAAGCCAAGACTGTGAACTCCAACCCCACAGCAAGGCGGGGGGAGGAACTGCTCACAGCATTGCAGAACAGGAAAGGGAAGTCTGAAAGGGCAGAACACCAGCAATTTTGCAGTTGCAATGTACAGCTATTTTGATGCAGGAACTAGGAGGAAATATAATAGAAAGCAGTGAAGAAAGCAAGCAGTTTCTCCTTTAAAGCCATTGTGGCTTAATTCTAAGGGCTAATGACTGTAATAACGTGGTGCACGTGATGTTGTTACCAAGTGCTGTTATGCTACAGGCACAACATAAAAGGCTAGAAAACCATGCTCCAAGACATAAGCCTGGTAAAGTGAGGAAAACTGAACCAACCCCTTCATTGTGCAATTTTGGGCAGGAAAATTGCATTCCATTGAGTGGGTTTTTTAAAGGTAATTTGGATGGATAACACTGTGTTGCATCTTTTTTTTTTTTTTCTTTTTCTGCTTTGCAACGTTTTAAGAGTGCTTAAACAGTTTGATAAGGTTTCCCCAAATTTTCTTAAGTTAAACAGTAGGACTGTGAAGTTCAGTTTCCTTTTAGCTTTGCTTGACTTTGTTTAGTATGTGTTTGGTTTTCTGTGAGATATTCCTTTGTCTGTAATTACATGATACATAGGCTACTTCAGAAAAATAGGATTAGGAGACTGGCTGCTTGTTTGTCACCATGTCACTTGTGCCAATAAAACCGATTTAAGGGGGTCACACAATAATGTGGCTCACTTGAATAATACTAAAAAAAAAAAAAAGGGTAAGCATGTTTCTGGTAAGCACATCCTCAGAGTACTGCCACTCTAACACCTTAATTAAGTAGCTCAGCCTCTTAAAAAAGACCTCTTTTCTCTCTAGGGTGTAAAATAGCCATTGACGGTAAGTAGCTGCTGTGTAACATTTAGTGTTTGACTAAATTTCCTTGTTCTTCTCAGAAAAGCATACTTCCTTTTTGCTCAGGACTCTGTAGGATCTTCTTTCGTGCACACACCTTCCCACACACATGAAGGAATAGTGTCTATGAATCTTCCAGCTACCAGCCAAAGCCTGCAAGCTCAGACCATAAAACATCCTTCTCAGACTGTGGGAGGTTAAGCCCTAGCCATAACTAATATGAAATGCAGGATGGCTGCATGTTGAGGGCATGAACCAGATTCAGTTCTCTCCTCTGTTATGGCCTCTGAGTGAAGTTATGGACTTGTTACAGCTGAGCTGATCCAGCAGCTCACTGATGCCAAAAAAAATGGAAGATCCATTTCCTCTTTTCTTAACTCCACTTCCAGCACATGGGGCTTTCCTCCTTTCTTTATATGCTTTGGTGCTTAGCTGACATTTGGCTGAGCCAGGCCAACTCTCAAAACCAGCAGAAAAGTATTCACACTTATTTTTTCCAGGTTAGTTCTCTTATGGTTTCATGAGCTGAATTGATTCAGGAAAGGGTCTCATCATCAGATTTGGCAAAGGAAAGGGAGATCTTTTTGGGAGAGAGAAGACCAATATCTATAGCATATAGCTTCACTTTCTCTATTTGAAAGGGAGTCACTTCTGTGCATGAATAAAATGAGGAATAGTCTCTCTGCTCTTCCTCATAGAGTGGTTGTGTAACAACATTAAAGACTGCCAGATAACAGCAGTGAGGGGGAAACGGATGCAAGTTTTTGCCTTGAGTCTGTCCCTTGTTAACTATTAATAAAGACTTTATTATAACTTTTAGTATTTTTCAATATTTTTCTTTAAATAACATTTATCTTTGGAAATTTCTTTTCTCTTAAGAAATGCAAAATTAGTTACTGTATGTTCCATCCCATGTGTATTTCTAATAGATGAGTTCATCCTTCTGCTTTCTGGCAAGGAAGAAACGTAGAAAACTGCAACCGCAGATCCTGTTGCTTGAACCCATCTATTACAGTTTAACATCCTTTTCAATTGCCTTTAACCTTTGGTGTTGGATTTTTTCCTTTCCATTCTGATCCCTGTTTCTGTGGGTTTTGAATTAAAATATCTCCTCCTTGGTTCCAGATTGATATCATTTGACTGTCAGACTTTCAAACAATTCTTTCAAGGCTTCTGCTGGTTGCAGACTGACAGCTAATTGAAAAGCAAACCAGACTCTGCCAGTGACAAGAAGAGATCATCAGGAGTCCCAGCAGGAATTGACAGAGCTTCTCCATGTTAAATAAGATTGCAAAGTTTCCCCAAAAAAGCCCAGAGCCTACACTGAGCACATCAGGCAAGTTACTGGCTGTGGAGCATTTAAAATGTTAAGTAGTGAACCTCTGACTATAATTCAAAGGGACTTTATAGCAGCCTTTCAGTACCTGAAAAGTAGAGAAAGCTGGGGAAGAACTGTTCACAAGGGCATGTAGCAATATGATGAGGGGTAATGGTTTTAACCTAGAAAAGGGTAGATTTAGGTTGGATATTAGAAAAAAAAATTCAGCATGAAAACCATTAGAACAGGTTTCCCAGAGAGGTAGTGGAGGGCCCGTCCCTGGAGATATTCAACATCAGGCTTGATAAGGCCCTGAGCAAACTCCTCTAGTAAAGATGCCCTTGCTTACTGCAGGGGGGTTGGACTAGATGACCTTTGAAGGTCCTTTCCAAACCAATTCATTCTATGATTCTATGGTCTGATGACTAAAGCTCTACTAATGATGACTGTGTTGCAACATGCATTTGGAAGGATGAAATGGACTTAAAAGACCAAATTCTGCAGTTGGTTGCACTAAGCTCTCTCTTTTGGTGCAGTGAGGCTGCATAAAGAGAGTCTGGTTCTTCAGTTAGGAAGGCAATGGTGTATGAAGTCATCCAGAGCTGGCTGAGCTGCTGTGCCTGGGTGCACCATGTCCTGGACAGCACATGTGCTTTTGGGCACTTGACTAGGGGAGAGCTACATCTGCACAAGGCCTTTCGATTGCACAGAGAATGTTATAATCCAGAACCAATTATCTGATGAATTGAGCTCTCTTTGGGGATCTTGCAGCAGGTACTTGAGCCCCCATTTGGAAAGCACTGCCAGCTTTTGACTTCAGGAGGCCTTCTCTCTGCATACCATGTAAAACAACATATCTGAAACTTTAAACTCAATGGCCTTTTCTGTACAGGACTGTTTCCTTGACACAAGAAAAATAACACATGCCCTGACCATCTCCCAGAGTGCAGTACCTGTTATCTCTGACTCAGTGGAAAGGTAGCTGGTGAAATCCTATGGAACAAAGCTCTGTTTCACGGCTGGTTGGTTGAGTCATAGCACGGACCTTAGCAGAACTCCATTAATAGAAAGGTAGTAAATCAGCTGAGAAACAAACCGTATGGCTCAGAGCTGACCTGTGCTCTTTGCACCAGAGACAATAGGTCAATCTGTCATCTAAGATGCCCTGTTACCACAACCTCTGAAATTCTCACAAGGTTCCTGGAAAGTAAGGAAATCCTACTGGTCCCTGTTATCCATGAGGAACTGATAACTTGATCTCAGAGAAACACACGGTGCAATTTTCATAGCTGTCTGCTTGGTTGGTTTGTATAAGCTGGTAAATACCCTTAAATATATTCTTCCCCCATGTAGTAAATGGGGTTGCAAGCTCTTCCTTCCTCACAGCCTTTTGGTCTGTAACTGAGGTTAGGGCTGAGCCCAAGACAGTAGGGTCACAGTGGAGGTGAAGTGAACATACAGGAGCAAAGCTGCAGATGCTTGGTCAGAAAATAGCAATATTACAGATTTGGAGTACTGTCACTGAAGCATATGATTAGCCAGCACATTGAAGAGATCTCAGATATTTTTTCTTTACTTTTACCTTGAATATTTCCAGCTTCACTTTCAGTGCTCAGGTTACAGGGACTGTGTGTGTGTGTTCATAGAGCAGGGTGAAGATACAATTAAGTCCTTGTCGCATGTCAATTATTCCTAACATCCATGTGGCAAAACATCTTTCTGTGTGGAGCTACATGTCTTAGCTCTGCAACATATGCTAAGGGCAGAGTGGGGTGCTGCCCTTGAGTGCAGGACAAGCACTCAGGTGAGTCCTGAATGCTCACTGCACTGAGCACATGTGCACGGGGATGAATGAAGTAATGGTCTGATCCCAGCTATACTCTGTGAATTAGGTTATTCAGGGTACTGGTCTCTAGTGTACGTCTGCCAATTCCAAGGACTAACTGTCAGATACTTAAAACTCAGCTCACAATATATCACACTGTGCCAAAATCAGAGTACTCCAAGCCTTCCTGCTGGTGCATAGTTGGCTTTCTGCTTGCTCATGTTACACAACAGATCACTGAAACAAAGACAGAGAAAACATGAACTAATGTTTCGAAGAAACTGGCAGCAGCACAAGTATAGGTCAAAGTTATCTAGCTCCTGCCTTCCCCAGAAATCGGGAGTGGAGTGTGGGAAAGAGCAAACTTTTTTTTCTTTTCTTTTTTTTTTCTTTTCTTTTTTTTTTCTTTTAAAGGTTTTAATTCTTTTGCTGAAACATGTCCAGTAAAGGAGTTCTTGGCATTCAATGCCTAGCTTACAGGTGTGGGTATTTGTGTGAGCATGTGGAGCAGAGGGAAATGGTGCTCTCAGTAAGGGTGGCTACAGAACAACACTCCCATTTCACAAAACCAATCCAAAACATGGAGGATTTTGTGGAGCGATATCCTTATAAACACAGAGAGTTCATAAAACTGAACTTCAGGTAATGGAAACGTTTCCTTTTACAAGTCAGTGTGCACACCTTTTATCACCAGTGGAGAAGACGGGCCGCTTCTGAAGGCAGCTTCAGCTGCAGCTCCATCCCTGTGTATATGGGCAAAGCTCTTCTTTTCTGTTGACTAGATAACACTGAGGGGAAATCCAATCCTGTGAGCACACAGTGTCAATACACATTTGCACTAAGAGAGTAATAGGTTTCTTCTATTTTTCCACTTGGAAGTGTTCAAGGCAAGGTTGGGTGAGACTTTGAACAACCTGGTCTAGTGGAAGGTGTCCCTTCTCATGTCAGGGGGGTTGGAACTGGGTGATCTTTAAGGTCCCTTCCAACCCAAGCCATTCAGTGATTCTGTGATTCTTATCTCTTTGCAATCCTGATGAGGCTAGGATACCTATGTTTAGCTTCATAAGAATTACTTTTATGGTTGCATAAAATATACTCCACACATTTTGGAAGGATATGAGGAGAAGGCAGGGATGTTATGAACTTATCATCCTTACTCCTATGGGTTCTGGTACTTTTCAAACCTCTTTGTTCTTCCTGGGAGAGACGCAAAGCCAACACATAGCTCTCTCCCAGCAGAAGTTGGTACTCCATGAGGTTGTGGTTGATTTCAGACATTTTCAGTAAAACTCCCACACATTTCAGTGTAATAGCAACCAGTCCATTCAAACCTTTCCCTCCCCAGGTCTAATGGTAATAAACTGACAGGAATAATAATCCCAAATTCAAATGCATGATCCATTTCTAATCTTTTCCTCCTAGAATCTGAATGCACTCTATAAGGAAACACTGCTTTCTTTCAAGGTATAGGGCAGGAAACTGAGGTGAAGGGGAGAAATTATTCTTCCACACATTGTGCAAAAGTAATTGCCCGGCACTGGTAAGTGTATAATGGAGCATCACCAAAATCACCAGAACTTCTGCTATTGACTTCATCAGACAATATGACCCTTCCTCTAACACATGGTCATCTTGCTCCATAGAGAGCATCTGAAAAAGCAGAACAGTAAAAATATAATTCTGTCCACTTAAACACACCCAAGCCTCAGGAGATAAGTTGAAAGTATCTATAGGGAAGAATGCTGATCTTGTGGGTGAGACATGAGTCTCTGACTCAGGAAATACATAGACTTTTCTGTTCTGTCACAAGCTTCTGGTATGATCTGATGCTAGTCCCTTAAACACTACTATTTCTGTTTCTCTACATTGGTAAGATGGGATTAGTGCACTCCTAGTATTGCTTTCCTATTAGTTCTCTCTTGAAACTCCTTGATGCTTTGGTCTTCTAAGACTTTAGAGTCCCAGGGCAGCAGTAGCAGGCTGAAGTAAAAATTAAAGTCCTTAACCGATTTTTCATGTGGCTTTCCCTTTGTTATTAAACAAGAGTGTATTTTTCACTTTTTATGATCTATGTTTGTGGTAAGCACAACTGAATACAAATAAGTTTCATCAAATCATGCAATGATTTAAATAAAAGTAAGTTCTAGAGTTCTTCAGCTGGCTGCACCCAGTTCATTTTTAATAACATAAGTTTTGTCTTCATTTGTGAAATATTTATAAGTATCTGACTTGTCAGTACTTTGGAAAAAGTCACTCTTTCCTAGTTATTTGCAGAAGCCTGAAGGGTCCTTGAGCCTTCCAGCTCCTTCTCTGGGTGACATTTCTGTAATGAATGGAACTTAGGGATCCCCTGCTTTGCAAAACTGGCAAGTTTGAAGGCTGAGAACTGGCATGAAACTGGCATAAACTGATATGAAAACAATGCAAATATTTCTGGAAATGCTTTCTCAAAGCATTTTACCTTCAATGAATCAGTGCTTTTGGCAACAGCAAAGCTTAGCCTTGCAAGCTAACTTTGACATATTCCCAAGCTTCCGGTATGTCACCCTTCTCAGGCTTTCTTTAGTACCAGTCTCAGACTTTTCATGGTTGACCTGTTACTTGTATTTGACTTTTTGTTTGATTTTTCACTATGAATAAACCAGCTTTACTATCTGGTTTGGAGAGCCCAATGGTTAGGCTCTCTACATTCTCATGGACTCAATAGCCATAAAGATGATTCGGTACACCTCATCCTCAATCCACTGAGACAGGTGACAAAAGCTGCTTTGGCCACAAATATGAGGGATAAGGCTGGAGTGATTCCTCTGTAATGCCCTTGACCACTGTGAATAAAAAGGAAATACTTTTGTTGGAAGAGTCAGTCCTGAGTATTTATTTTACTATCAACTTTGACGAATGAAGTGCATTGAGCTTTTCACTGTGGTGCCCAATCTATGTGAAAGGTTAGCTTTTTAAACATTACTGCTCTCTTCTTTGTTACATATTAAACCCTCATCTCTTTTATGTTATTAGTCATGCATACCTTCATTCTGAGAGAAGGACAGGATAGTTTTGAGGCAAAGAAACCGTTCCTTTTACTCCTCATGATCTACTCTTCATTCCTTTCCAAGAGTGGAACATGATGAACCAAAGTTAAACCATTTTCAGAATGTTACCTCCTGTATCTTTGGAAATTTTAGAGTGGTGTGCTCTGGAGTCCAGTGATCTCTATTTTCTCCACCCAGTACATATTTCCTCACTCAAATATGGTCTGAGTGATTGACCACATTTCCTGCTCCCCCTCATTTTAAGGATCACTGATTTTCTCCCTAGCTGTCTTCCCCTGTGCAATCCTCTTGAAATAAGCATATTTTATTAAACTAAGCCTGATGAAAAATCGTTTTGAAGTCAATGGAAACATGCTCACAGTATTCAGCAGGCTGTGTGGATCAGGCACATATTAGAATTGACTGGAAACCTTCCTGGGGAGTGATAGGGTCTTTCCAGCCTCCCCTCCGCCCCCCCCCCCCCCCCACCTTCTCCTCCCCCCTTTTTTTTTTCTCTTTCCCTGTAGAATGTGATGATTCATTATGACTGAAAGTTTTCTATGACTTTTACTGGGAAAAAGCATGTACCCTCTAAACCTGCAGTCCAGTCCAGCTTCCTGCTCTACCCACTTCAAAACAGAATGTAAACTTTTTTTTTTTTTTTCTGTCTTAGATAGGTACTCAAACCATGAGGCTTTTCTGAGATGTGTCTATCTCAGGCCTCTTTTCAGGGTTTTTCAAATTTTATTTAAATAAATATTTGTTGCACCAGAGAAATTATGCAGTGTTTAGAATGCTGACCTGAAATGAATGAGAGTGAAACTTAAGTTCCTGCTCTGCACTAGGTATAGTAAGACCTTGAACCTGGAATTTCCACATCATGGGCAGATGTTCTCACCACTGAAAAGCTGTGGGGTGATTTACTATTTTACCTATGTGTGAAAGGTTTTAAAGCCTCCTGTGTCTCACTCCAGAGCAGGAAAACTTATAAAAGTGCACTCATTTGCATGGGTTAGATAAACCCTTTTCTCTGTAGTCTGGTCCCTGTCTGGTGCAATACTGTAACCATTCTGCTAATGAAGTTCCCTTCCACAAAGGCACTGGAGACAAACCAGTAAATACCATTTAAGAATGAACTTCCCTTTCACTGTCAGCAGAACAAAGGTCTCCAAACTTTCTAGTGGAAACCGAGCTGCATTGACTACCAATAATGTCACAATTTTTGAAAGGTGAGAGAATCTGTTGAATCTCATTAGCATAATCTGCATCTATAGGTGTATCTATATAACATATCCAACTAAGCAGTTCCAACAGTGTCCCGCCTCTGAGCACTTGAGCAAGCATTGAAACACAAATGCACACAGTGAGAAGACTGCCTCCTCAGTCTTCTCACAGCCCATTTCTGGTACCACATCTTGGCTCTTTGCAGGTGCAGTAGAGAGCATTTCTGTGCATGATAGGACCTACTTATGTAACCTCTCCAAATACCTTGAACAACAGACACTAAACATTTTCATTAGCAATGTCTGCTCACCTGTCCTTCAACATCATTAAATAAAAAGTTAAAAATCCCTAATAATATTCTACCTGCTTTTTTTACAAAGATCACTTACTGCAGGTGAGTGAGCAGATAACATGTAGATGGTAATCAGTGCTTATTTTTTCCTGTTGCTCAGGAAAGTGTGCTGGAAGATTTAATTTTAGTATTTCACACTTTAATGATACTATAATTCTTTTGAAAGAATCATGGTAGATGCAGATATACTAGATTACTACCTAGCATTTTCGGGCTGATTTTCCAGTATATAACCCTTCTGTCCACAACCCCGTGCATGCACTAGTTCTGAAATTCTCTTTCTCTCTTGGTACCAGCTTTTGGTCCAGTTTCAACCTCACTGAACTTTTAGCTTGCAAGATCTGTGTGTTTTGTTTATTACGGAGGTCAACGAGAGAAAGGATGTTGGAATTTTTGTGGGTTTTGCACAAATGTCAGTGTTTAACTGAGCCATCTTGCTTTAGTTTTGTTTGGTTATCCTGATCTTCAATTTCATCTCGTTAAGAAACCCTCTAGACACATGCTATCATAATTACTAATAGCTCTCTGTGGGTAGAAAGTGACCACCACCAAAGATCCGTGCCTCTGTCCTCACCAAAGCTGAGATTTAGCCTGTACAGGACACCGTAGCTCTCATGTTCCCCAACTAAGCCCCAGCTTAGAGCTGGGAAAATAAATAGAGTTTAGGCATGGATTATTTCTTCCCCCAAAAAAGGGCTGTGTCTCAGTGCTGACACCTACTGCACACTGCCAGATTTGTTAAAATTCAGGTGAAAATGCCACCTTCACATCACTGTGCACAGTATGGGGTGTAACTGGGTCACAGTGGGACTCAAGGGTTGGGAAACAGAGCTGTACAATCCCATGCCACCCTGAGCAAACCTGTCCCATAAGCAAGTGATGGAGGGAGGAAAGTGGGAAGAAGAGGTCATGGTCTGGTCTCCTCCTCCTTGAACCACGTATCTCTGGTTGCAAACTGGCTGTCATACTGAAGTGCCATAGCTCTACTGAACCAATCAGAACTACGGTGCTTTACACCCATTAAGGTTGTATTTCCAAAGTAAACATCTGCAGTTGGTGAGATCTTGTTTATCTCTATGCATCAGGTGGGTGGTGGCCTCAGAATTAGAGAACGTACTGATGACTGCTGTTGTCACATAATCTCCCACAGACCAACTCGACAGTAAATCCCATTACATGTGCAGTAGGAAGAAACAGAGAGAAACATTTTCCATCTCCAGCCTCAGATGACTTAGGACAGTTGTGTAATTCAGCTTTCTTTTTGTGTGGAACCAGCCTTGAAACAATTCTCATGGGTTGGAGCACCTTTTGGTAAATTCACAGCTGAAGGGGAAAAATCGGTCACAGCAATAAACTTAAAATAATACTCCTCGAACACGGACGTCATGCTGCATACTTATCTCCTCACCTCAAACCACATCACATGCATTCAGATGTGTGTCGGAAGTAAGAATAGCTATAAACAGCATAATTTATGTAGGCTGCTTCACCTGAGATCTTTAGGCCTGACTCTCATGCTAGTTACTCCGGTAAAACTCAGCACTATCAGGAAACTGAATGTGTAGGCAATTCTGTGGTTCAGGAAGTACAAAGCTCAGAAGAAGCATCAGAAAATATACACAGGAAGGAGGATTTAAGTGGGTTCAAAGACTGTTAGTAGAAAACAGAACTTCTTATTTTATTCTTTATCAGGTTTTTTACTAAATGAGTTGTTGGAGAGAGCTTGGGACGTAGTGGGACGGGGACACACCAACCTCCTTAACCTTCTTGTTTTTCATAATTTAAAACAAAGTTATCTCCTTGTCGTGCTGGCTGGTTTTCCAGTGACAAAGACGTCAATACCTATCAAGACTCATCAGTTTGCCATTACTATTTGGGGAGCTTGGGAAATTCTGCCTATTCACTGGAAATAAATATTTATGGAAGAAACAGAAAAGCAAGCCTGTGGGCTTTTAATATAACACCCACAGACTCCTAAGACCATACCACTGCTTAAAAACTTGAACTGGTTTTGTACAAGAAGAGAACATCTGATCTAGAAGAGAAGTGACAGCGTAGCATGGTCAAAGAGATACAGATTTATTAAATCCATATTTTCAGTTGTTTTTATCATGCCACCAAAGACTGTCTTTGGAGTGATATTGCTTGGGCATACTATCAGCCCCAAGGTGAATTTTGTTCCTGGAAAAGCTTTTGTGAGATGCTGTTAGATATTTACATAAACCTGAGAGGGCAAGAAATTACAAAAAGGTAAAACTACTTAAAAAAACCATGACCAGTTACTTTTAAAAAACTATATGCTTTTTATAAAAACGTGGGTTTTGATAATTTCAGTGCTAAACACAAATAGGAGCATTGTATAACTGAGGAAAAACTTGTGTTTGAGTGTTTTAAATAGGATGGGATTTTTTTTGTTAAGTCTAACTTTCAGACATAGGGCTGTATAATATATGCTTATACAGTACTTAGCACCATGTGTCCTGATTTTGCCATGAGCATCCAACCACTACTGTGATAAAATAATATAGATTTTCTTTAAAGTCCTACAATAGAATTTAATAGAGAAGTTTATCTCTGCTGTGGAGCTTAATGAGCAAACTCATAAAAAGTGGAGATGTTATAATTCTCTATTACAGTCCCTTACATTTTATGTCATTTTTACCAGAGACTGTTTTATTTCTTGTTTTAACTATTAATTTAACTATTGTTAAAGTCTATTCGACTTCTCTATGAGGTGAATCATTTGACATTTCAGCAGTAATGTCAAAAGACTTGCAGGGAAATTCACCAATGTGAATTTACCAGTTTCAGCAAATTTCAGCCAACCAAACAATGAGTTTCAAAGCTACCACAGGGCTAAGTGGAGCCAATACTTTGACATGGTTTTGATACCTGAATGTCTAATTTCTCTGAATATGAAACTCTAGAGAAGCTTTGAAAATGTGACCCCATGCAAATAAAAATCTAAGAATGTTTTCATTACATTCTGTGAACTGAAACTGCTGAGTTTCACATCTCTTTAGATTTTAAATTAATAAACTGGGGAATTTTCCTGTGTAGGTAACTAAGAAAAGTAAGTATTTCAACTTCAGAATTATTTTTTGACACTGTCGATTCTATTCTGTGAACAGTTATCAAGCTTCAAAATTCATATTTATTTGACACTGACTTTAGGACAAAAAGCCAGGAGACGTTTTATAGAATGGAAATGTCCCAAAAAACATTAGAAAAAAAGATCAAACATGACTAGAAGGGCCTTATGCACTGGGAATCTTTCTGTGGTGTTTTGTCTTCAATGAGTATTTGGGAGAAATTTCTTTTGACTGAAAATTCCAGTGTCTTTTAATATCAAGGTGCATTTAATTACGTTATTTGGCTACTCTCCTTTTTTGTTTTTGAGATGCACAAGGTATAAGTAAAGTATGAAAAAATCTGTCAGAATTGCCCAGATTGTGGCGAAGGCAGCATCTTGGGGCCTCATCTCTTACCTTGAACTCCTGACTTTCTTTCCTCTCAAATTGTTATTTTCAGTGGCATTCTTAGCCACTGGATATGATCATTAAAAGGTAGTTTAGAACAAGTCAAATTTCTGTTTACAACCTGAATAATTCTGATAGAAGCTTAGAAATTCTGCTTTCTGGGAATTTTAATATATTGATATTTATTTTTGTTCCAAATTAGGGTAAAACAAAACCGTGAATAGGATGAAGCATGGTGAAATGTCACTTCAGTACCATGTAGACATTTATATAAACATAAAAGCTTTGTTGGTGGGGACTCTGGAAGTCATCTGTCCAACCTTCTGCTTGAAGCAGGACAGTCACCCGCACCAGAGCAGATCCACTGTGGCTCTTTAGCTGAGACTGCAAAAACTTTGTTGCCACAGGTATCGTCTGTCTTGTGTCTGGGCTAAGATAATCAGTAAGGAACACAGTTTTTGGACTCTATACTTTAGTTTTCCCTTCTTGGGTAGGCTTGGGTATCTTCCATGACTGGGGGCTTCTCAACAGTGAAAAGATTTAATACAGCAAGAAATATCATCCTAAATGGGGCAATGGGAACTCGGGCTCAAACAATTTATTCCATGTGCGGTAGGATGAAGAAAAATTCTGTCCTGACCCAACAGTTTCAATTTCCTTGACGGATGTCCCTCACAAATGTTTCTTGAAGAATGTTTCCTAATTGAACTATTTTCCATGCAAAATTCTACACTACATTGACTAAAAGGTCAGTGTTACTTCTACACAATGCTTCTTCAAAATTAAAATGTTAAGAAACATTAATCTTAACAAAGAATAATTAAAAAAATATATTGGGAGGGAAATGTGAAAAAATAAATCAGCTGAGCAACTAACATACTGAAAGTCAGTAAACAGTCAAGGACAAAGGAGTTCTGACTCCTACTCACAAACGTTTAACTGCTCACCAAGACTGCTTGCTATTTTTATATACACTTAACGTGGGAAACTTCCTCGGAAGTACATGGTTGTTGGCAGGGCATTGCTGGGACAGGTAGCTCAAGTGTACCTTCCTTTCCACTTCTACTTGGTTCTCTGACTGTGGTGTCCCACAGTTTCACATGTGAAGAGTTGTTTCAGATCCTTGTTATACAATCTGAGAAGTGAAACCCCCATCACCTGACACAAATACCTTGTGTGAGTTCTGCTGTTAAGGTTGAGAAATAAAGCCAGGAGGAGCACATAATGACACTCTGTTGTGGTATGTGTGCACTAGAACAGCCCTCCTCGCTGTTCTTTCCACTACTTCCCCACTCTTCCTTTTAATGATATATTAGTCATCAAATCATGAGTGAAAGGCATTTCCATGTCATGGTATTTCAGTCATCTAGCACCAGGGAGAATGTGAAAATAACTCCAGTTTGCGTCACCTGCTGCTTCAACCACACATTGCAAGCTGTTGAATAGCACTTTCTCCCTCTTTCTCTCTCTCTTTTTGACCAAGGTTACAAACTAAAGAGCACAAGATTGTCAGCAAAAATGCTGACACAATCTTCACATTTCATGGGCTAATGAGGTAGAAAATAATTGTTTGATGACATAAATTAATTAGTTGTCACAGAATTTTGAAAACAGACACTGTATATTCCTGTGATTTAATCAGACTAGGGTGACCTCCAAGCATTTATTTTTGAAACTAAGGGGTGCAAAGCACAGGGAAACAAAAGCACTGGCAGAACTTCAATGCAATTTTTTCATTAGTGTAATTAGCTGAGTTTATCAGGGCTGTCAGAGGAGCAGCTGACAGAAAAGGCTGCCTCTCTGCATGCATCCAACTCTTCATGCTACACAGCATCACTGTGTTGCACTAGAAGCTGCTGCTTCTCAGCACAGCAGCAGGCAAGCTGCATGCCACCTTCCTTGCCTCCATAGCAGTATCACTGCAAATGCATCTGTGATGTTTTGATAGGGATGGCTCAGGCTGCAGCTCCAATTCTACTTGTGGAAGAAGCAAGGAGTAGGGGGGAGGACAGCACAAGGACCTGCAGGAAGCCCAAGACCCACAGATATTTTATGTTTCTGGACTTGGATCACTTACTATGTATCTGATGTAGTTATTTGCCATCTGGGAGAGGAAACTGAATACTGCTTGCCCTAGAGGGATGTAATGGAGATAAAATTCATAATAATTAGATCCACGTAATTGCTTAGGTATCTAGAAACAACTTTGGAATTGGGAATGTCATACAGAAACCTTTACCTTGATCCAAATTTGTATTCAGCTTCCGTCCTTTCTATTTTCCCTTATCACCTATTTTACTCCATGTACTGGCATTCCTGCCAGTGCAAGTCAGGTACAACTCACTGTGAATACAGGATGATTTCAGCCTTATGCAATTTATGTTTTTTTACAAGCAGGCTGACTCTGAATCCTGTGCTTGCCACCTCATTTTTTTCTTGTATTTGGGGATGAATGTACTATCCATGTGTACTATGGAACTAGATGATCTTTAAGGTCCCTTCCAACCCAAACCATTCTATGATTCTGTGATTCTATGATTTTCCTGAACAAACTACTTAGAGACCTTTTAAGGCATTGATATCACTGTTCCTTTATTGAACAAAAAATCTCTTCCATGCTTAGCATATGCAAGGAGTGTGTTCTGCAGGGAAAAAATCTCATCCTCATGTGTCATCCAACAGTCCCTCAACAAGGGACTTCTACTCTTCCAAACCCTTCTCTTGCTCACCATAGTAGAACTTTTCACTGAATATCTCCATGTTGGAATTTGGCACTGGTCTGTGTATGGTCACACCCAGTGGAGGAATAGGGACTCTCACAGGTGTTTCAGTGCATGTATGGGCATGTTGAACATTTCAGATAATTCCAAATTAAAAATTGGTACCTGTGGGCATTGCTAGGAACTTAGAGGTGATAGCTGCCTTCATGCTGGTTTGCATAACAATGCCTACAACAGCCTTGGGCTATAATTTTGCTTTTCAAACTCTGCATTCCCCATTCCTTCCACAATTACAAGGAAAACCATTTTCCTCTTAGTTCTTTTGTGGCCCTACCACCCTGTGAAATAAATAAAACTCCTTGTTGGCTGAAGAACTCTGAAGAGTAGTTGAAATCAATAGTTTTGAGCATTAACAGTGGCAGCCCTGATGCTGGTGGGGAAACAGTGTGTTCTGTCACTTGTGTTCAAGGAAAGGGAAGAAAGATAAAGGGGCTGTTGGTGGGAACTGATGGAAGCCCATGGGCTGCCTGCAGAAGGGAAGGGTGTTGTTCTGCAGGTTCATTCATGCCCTTGAGCATGAATTGCCATTTTCAAGAGCAGTTCTGTGAAGCTGTGTATCTTTTCCCCTCCACTTGGGAGGGACCATTGCCCTTCTGACCTTGACAAGGCACAGGAAACCACTGGAGCCAAGGGTCTTGTTGTCACTCCTTCCTCTCCTCCCTCCCTTGTTTTGGAGTATAGACAAATGGCAGAAATTGTGCAGTACCCACTAAATTATTGGTAATGGTGCTGGGAACCAATAGGTAGGTAGCTCAGGCACATATCTGAGAGACTGGTATCCTCTTATCCTAAGGAATGAATGCAAAGCTATAATCCAGCCTCAAGGAGAGTCATAAAGCAGTTTTCCCATGTCAGGCTTTTGAAAAGATGCAAAATTTTGAAAGAGACAGCAGAGTGAGATTCTGGAGCAGCATGCAGCTCTGTATTTCCCCTTCTGATGAGTCCTTACTGGTTTATACTCACACATCTTTAATATTGCTTCATGTATTCCCTTATGGCCTTTGCTTCCCTAAGGAATATAAAGGGAACAAGTGACGCTACTGGGAACACACTTACCACCTCAGCCCGAAAACTACAAATGTAACCACATCCATGTCAGCACAGACATGCAGTGTTTCCTGATTAGGTAGGCAGAGTGAAAGGAGGGCAATGTTTGGTGTCATACACCATAACAGGCTAGAATGGATGCAGCCCTCACCCCATCATGGTCTGCACAGCACTGCATGGCATAAAAAAAAAAAAAAGTATGGTCTGCCTAGTGAGTGCTGGTGAATGCTCTGGCTCCCAGCTGTAAATGCACATTTGACAGTGCCAATATGCTGTTAGCATACATTGATATCCCTTGCTACACAGTTATGCTGCTGGCTGGATTTCTGCCTTATATTACTGTCATCAGCAGAGGATGGCAAAATTTTCAAGAGTAATTCAAGATTTAATGCATTGCTCTATTAAGCCCAATATAAGCTGCAAATCTCATCTGAGAACCTGTTATTCCTGTAACATAAAGACATGCTTTATTTCTGGAGGAATCCTGTTTAAGAATCAAAAAGATGCTTTGTTCACTGCTTTCAGAAATAAAGATGTGATGGGAAATGGCGACAGTTTTCTGGCAAGCCTTTTTTATTTCTAGCTAGATCTGTATTCCCAAGCATTTATGTGTCTTACATTTCTGCTACTGCTGAGAACAGACAAATCTCACAACTTATGGGGTTCAGCGATTTTCTCCCTTCTCCAGCACCATCACTGCAGCAGCTATGCACTCAACAGTGGGACATGGAGACACCTCTTCTTTGTAAGACCCACCTGCCAGACCCAGCTAATGACATAGCCCACTAGCTTCATCTCAAAGGTTTGTGGTGCTGTTCTCTGCACCAACTGAGGACCAAGATATTAGACAGATTTTGAGATAACAACTTTTCATCTGCTTCTTTGCAGTACCTGACCCCATGTGTCATGAATGTACCCTCCAGTGCATGCTTTGTTATGTGACTCAGTAGTGGAAGCTTTGTACTCTGAGGTTGGTGAACAATTGAGGGATCTGCTTCTGTGACCCTAAAAAATTGACCTTGGTTAAATAACAACCCTGGTTTTGACCTCTGGATGGGGGCTCAGGAGTCCCATAGTCAAATTGCTATTCCAGGCATGGCCCTTGATTTCCTGTTTGACTTTGCACAGCTTGTGTATTCTCTCTCTGTCTCACTTTCCTCATCTACTGAACAGGAATGCTACAACTTCTCCATCTCTGAGTAACATTGAGAGGAAAACAATGTGCTCTGAATGAAGGCTGGGACAAAATACTGCAGTTATCATCCTAGGGGAACATGTAGAGTGTTTATGGTAATTTTGTGTTTGCAAATACTGGCTTTTCTCCTCTAATTTGGATTGCTGCTTGAAAGGTGCCACTTTCTCTGTCTTCTCCATGGTTTTCAAGCCAGTTTTATCAACAGTTATCCTCTCTACAATAGCTCTATTAATCTTACTCTTGCCTGTTCATGGGATTGATGTTTCAGTCTCATGTGTGCAATTCACAATTACTTTTCCTGGAGGAGGGGGAAACCCCATTCAGACTGAAGTAGTGTGTATGCAAACTCCATTGAGATTGTCTAGAATTAACTATCTCTCACCTGTGCAAGGCCCAGAGGTGAATTTAAAAGTATATCACCTTTAGTAACGTTTAGATTGATTTCATTGATCTAAGTATTTTATTCTTGTCTGTTTCTGCCTGAGAACATGAAACTGATTTTTTTCTCTGGGCAGAAAGGAGTGTTTTTATTTGAAGGCTTTATTTTTTTTCTTCAGTAAAAATGTCACCAAATTTTTTTCTTTGGAATGTGAGTATTTCTTTTCCATCTCTCAGTAAAATCCTCTTCAGTTGTCTAGTAACCTCCATGAATTTCTTTTTTCTAGTCACCCATTTAACCACATGTTTATTTTTCTTGTGGTACCCCATTGCCTTTTCATAGCTACTATCTTGGCATGCAAGGTCTAACATAAAGCTTTGTATTGATCTGCTTCTCTCTGTGTCAGGTAACATCTTAAGCTAACCAGATTTCTCCTATTTTGCATTTCATCTGTGTCAGCAAGAAACAAAAACAACCTTCCTACCAACACATACAGTTGTACTCCCAGCTCTGCTCCTCACTAATGCACATTTTCCATCTCACACGTAATTTATTGTATCTACCTAATATTTTGGAAAAACTATCACTTAGCCATACAAATTACAGTGAGAGGGAGATCTTTTGGTTAATGGACTGGGCTGAGGAGATCTGGGTTCTGTCCTTTGCCTGTAATTTCTTGTGTGACCTTTGGCAAATCACTGTTTGGGACAGAGAACATGTAATTTGTGATCTGTTTGTATGGTGCCTGTTTCAATAGACCTGTGGCCTCAGCTAAGGCCCATTACGGTAGAATAACCAACAAAACAGTCCAGCAGTGCAGCTAATTAAAGGCCTGGGCAATAGCAATGCCACAAGAAAATATATAACAGTGTTGTTTTATGCAGGGATCAGATGCTACTAAGTGGTAATCCGAGGCTTCACTTCCTTCAACGAGAATGCTGTTCCACTCAGCAGAGAGGAAAGGGAAGTCTGAGAAAGAAATGGCCTTTAGCACACAGAGGATCAGCCCCCTGGATCCTGTAAGCAGGAGCAGACTCATGTGTCTGTGCAATGCTGCTTTCTATGGGACACAATTAGTTCCATTCCATCGCAAGTCAAATGGTCTATGGTGCCAACTGGAGCTAGAGGTGGGGCTGGCCTGAAAATAAGAATTCTCTTTCACAAAATAGAGAGGAAAAAAGGAAAAAAAAAAACATAATAAAAGAACAAGGCTTTCAAAGTGTTTTTCATTCTGCACTGAACGTAGGAAAAGAACCACAACAATTTTATTTTTTCAGATTTTCATGAGGATGAGAACCAAGACTAGGCATAAACATGCATTAAGTCATTCAGCTATGACCATGGAGTCAGAGATTTAGGTGTCAGCTTAGCTTGATTTGGATAAGGGATTTGAACTGTGGTCTTCATTAGCTGAAGTGAGTGTCCTAAGCATCGGACTGTCATTTAGCATCACTCTCTCTCTTCCTTTCTCACTTTTCCTCATCTACCTGAATTTAATCTGTGAAATAGGTTGGTTTTAACCCCAGAAACTATTCACATCCAATCTATCTAGCTGTACTCCTTCAGGGTCAAAAAAGCCTGAGTTTTGGTACAGAGGTATCCATATTTTGACTCACTCTTCACTAAGTCCTGGTCAGTCCCTGTGTCAAAAGATGACAGCTGCGAACCCTTCTTCTTATAACTACACTGTCAATGTGGAGGGACAGTGTAGATTGCATGGGCATGTAAAAAACTCTTAGGCTAATTAAAAGAATGAGACATTTCACTCTTTAATTAGGGATTGCCATGATTAAGTCCATGTACGTTTTTATCAGATCTGCAGTACTTCATCTTGCTGACTCCAAAGATATGTTTTCCTGGATATGGACATAAAAGGTGGATTTCTTACCTTGAAACACCTGTCCAAATTAGATATGATGCAGTAAGACAATAACTGGAAATACACAATTTTCAGAGACAGATTTTGATGCTGCTGCTATAGTTCACTTTCAGTTGAAAATGTACTCAAAATGGAGGTCTACTGTGGAAATAGTCTGAAAAAGAAAAGTGAGTTTGAGGAACAGGAGGCACTTGAGGAAAATTCCAACCACTGGCAGAGCCATCAAAAAATTTCCAACATGGTGGAGCTATAACTAGACCACCTGATGTATGATAGAAATCGATGAGGATAGAAATGTAATTGTGAAGCCATAAACATCAGTAGTGAGCTGTGAAGTTTAGTACCATACAGAAGGTGGCTGGAGTCTATTAGGGCACTTCATGTTCAGTGCTGTGGTAGAAGACAATGATCCTGGCCAGCTATTTTGCCTAGAAGGGAACAGCTTATAGCCAGGGTGGTGAGAGTCTGACATGCCAGGTAGGAGAATCTAGCAATCCATCTGTCCTTAGTTGGTTTCATAAATTGGCCACTATTATCTCAGTGAAGAGTTGTTTCCTGGGATCACCTGTGATTGAGACCCAACACTAAAGTGCATCTGTGGAAGGCAGAGGTTTGATGTGGTCAACCTGACCGAGTTTCTTCTGCCCATACTGCTGTGCATAAAATTATACTTCTGACTCTAAAATGTGCTAATTCATCTAAAACCATTTTCCAAGCACACATTTCAGTGATTCTTTTGTGGTAGTCATGGTGACGGGCCATTTGTCTCTGTCCACAGAGAAAGGAGCCCATTTGACCTCAACTGAAGAAGTGCTCTCCTGGAGCTCTGGATTACGGTCAAGTCAGATCCTTAGTTATTAATAGGTGTTCTGAAATACTTGTTTGCGATGGATCTAATTTCTTAGTATCAATCACAACTGAAAAAAACCCAGGCCATATCAGCGGGGTAAGTGCTCTGGCACATAGAGGTGACACTACAGGTTTTAGTCTTTTACTTCCTGTGCTTTGAGCGTATCACTTTGGTTGTCAGTGTGCTCGTCTCTCAGAAAGGAAGAGAAGCTTTGCGTTGCTCAACAGTGACACCATCTGACTAGTGAAGGGCAGCAACAATGGCATAAATGGATGATGGGAGAGTGAGAGAGGAATGGACTTTGATGAAAAGGAGGAGAGGTTCTCCTAGGGGAGGCAAGGATCAGAACTGAAGAACGTATAAATATGCCAGTAGGACAATATAGTTTCATACATATTTTAGTTATGCTGGGGAAGACTAACAGATTCCCCTCAGCATTTTCCCACTGAGTCTTCCAAGAACGAGTAGCATGTCTCCAAAATCAAAAAACTAATATTGCTTTCAAGACTTATGAACTCTTTAAAAAAGTTATTGGTGCATTTTAAGTCATTGCTGGCATTGATATAAGTTTGAATTGATTTGTTCCCGTGGACAAGATCTCACACGAGAACGTTACAAGACAGTGGAAAGGAGCTTAGATAACCAGATACCTCAGTTGCGTGACAAATGACTGCTGTGTGGGGCACAGCAGGTAGGGCACATAGTCACTGAGAGGATCAGTCAAGTGAATTTAAGTACATATTTGATAAATAAATTAGCAGGTTTTAAGCCAATACAATTCTCTTATTGCATTAGGATTTCCACACTGTTTAAAGCTGGTTTCATCTGACCAAGAACAGCTATCTCTGTGCCTGTTGTCTAGATTCAGTGGAGAGAAAAGAGTGTTTCTCTTGCATAATTCATTTAATATGTAAGTGTGAGATGATCAAAAATCAGGTCAGATGACTCATGTCCTAGAAGTTCCTATTTCTTTTCTCTGGCTACCAAGAGAGTTTAGTGGGACCAGTGCAGATTCAGACCAGATTCAGCCAATCTGTGGAGTGAAACACTGGGTGCTGAGTTTCCTAAGCCTGCATTCATATGTACTTCACAGGTCTTATATCAAACCAGCCCTTTTGCCCTGTTGATTGAACAACCATTTGCAATTGGAGAACATGAGATATGCTTGCAGACTGAATCTTCTGGGTTTGTTTTGATCAAAACAAATGCAGATCACAAGTTCTAAGACCACTTTGCAATGCAAACCAGACTACAGAAACTGAAACCGCTCCCCCCGTAAGATTCATTTTGCAATTGTATTGCTGTTGTAAACTACAATATTGGGGTCTTTAGGCACAAAATTTATCTTGTGTTACAGACACCATAGCAGCTTGTCTTGTGACTAGTGCTTATTTCTGGACCTGTCATCTCAATGATTGACTATGTTTCTCCTTGATCTGAGTGCACTTTGCCCAAGGTATTTGCTCACTAAATGTTCATTGATTGGAAGAAAGAAGAGCAATGCCATAAGAATATTTCAAGTAAACACATGAAGGTAGTCAATGTCCAGAAAAGTGTGGTGTGTTTCACCATTTTTTTGGTATGGTGACTGCTCTGAAAACAGTAAGAAATGTAATCCAGGTAGAATAAAACATTTCAGGATGGAAATATTTTGTTTATTTTCTGGGGTTCTTTAAATTGTCAATGTAGAATTGAAGTAATCATATCAATTAAATATTATATTTTGGAAGATCCATTTATTTTTCTCACCATCTTTTAGTCTGCACTGTTAATTCACCAGTCTGACAAAACAGTAAATTGATGCAATTTTGTCCTTTTCAACAGCTCTTGGCTTTATGATTAAGTAGAGCACAGATGTACATTTAATGTCTTTCCTAACAAATGTGGTGACCTTTTTTAATACATGGATTTGAATCAAACCCTGTGCACAGTCCAAAACAAGAGTTCATTAAAAGGTCCTTCACTTTCACACAGTCCTGTTGCAATTGTTTTGCCCTCACATGGCTGGAGGCCTTGTAGGAAGACATCAGTGTTGCTACCAAAGAAGTTTTCCAACTAGGGCAGATCTGCTCTTGTTTTTTCAGCAATATGAAACAGGTCAGTGCCCTTTGGGTTATGAGACTGGTCTCTTGCTATTGAAAACAGACAAATCATAGGTCTTTCCTAAAGTATTTTCCAAAGTCCTTTGGTCAAGATCAGGCTTAAATTCTTTGTACTCCCTGTCATACCACATTTCTCTGAGGGCATTGTGAGAAATGGCAAAAGGAGTTGACCATTAGCACTTTGAAGAAAAAGACTAATTAATGGCTATTACATTCCAATTCTTCTCAGCTCATCAGAAAATTAGAATGAGTCTTGGTAAGACTGCCTGATAGTATCAGGATTCTCTACAAAGACAAGTCATCTTGGAGAAAAGGAGCAGAGATAAAAATAAGGCAGGAATTTATCTTCATGTTATGTCTTGATCCTGGTTGAAGGGTCATCTGTGTCAGAGAAACAGGGAACATGTAACAGGGAACATCGTCCAACAAGACTGAGTTGAAGACTTCATTGCTTTTAATATCCCAACTCTGCCAGGGTATGCCATAATCACTCAGCAAATGTTTCCATGCACAGAGAGGTCCAGGAAACTTAGGCAACTTTCTTATCTCTCTGATATGCTCTGACACTCTCCCTGTTGCAGATGATTTCCTTGCAGTCTTCTGAACACATCAAACAAACGACAAACCCAGCTGGTCTAACTCCAGCAAATGCACTGACACAAGATCTTCCTCTCACTCATTGGGATATCCTGTTGGTAGTAGCCATCAATCAGATGTTACTAAATGCAGGTCACAGTCCAGTGAAAAACAATTACAAATGTTTAATACCAGATGCTTCACCCGGTGTCTTCAAATACTACAGCTGTGCACACATTTAAACAGAGACTGATGGTGTTTTTGGAGAAGATGAATGTCCTGGCAGAAAGACGAAGCACCAACTGTTTAGGTTTCTGAAGTCAACTATACATTACAGTCAATTCAGCCTTTAAGGCTGCATAGTAGAATCATTCTTTTAGCAAAGTCATATTTTCCCATCACAAGGAAAGGGGAAAAAAAGCCTTTCAATATTAGCAGAGCTTCCCTATAAACCACTATGACATTTTTTGACTGTGTTGCACACTGCAACACAGAATTAGACCCAGAGCTGAACAAACTTTTCTAAGCAGACAGCATATTCACCAGATTTATGACATATCTGGTCTTAGTGATAAAAGCATCAGTGAAAACCCAGGAGATGTTTTTCAGGGGATAAGGATGAAAGTGGAGAAGGTAGTTTTATCCCCAAGTTTGCCCCAAACCTTGAAGAGTGTACAGTCTAATTGCAGTTTCTTTTTCTATTAAGGGTACAAATTAGTCTTTATACCAAGTGGTTCAAGCACAGGTGTACAGAGGGTTTATCTCTAGCTTGCTCAGTGTATGGAGTTAGAGGAGCTGTAGAACCAATTGTTTTAATCACTTGCCACAACACTTTTTTTATCTTGATGTTACTTTTTGGGAATGTTGTTGTACTAAACAGGAAAGAGTCCACCTAAGTTTCTGGATATATTTGTTTTTCTTTAGAAATAAGGTTGAAGCTCTTAAAAATGTTTATTTGGAGATAAGAACCCCCCTAGGGAATGGCTGAACAATGCAAACCTTTTCCATTCTCTCCTCCACTAAACCACCACCAACAGCTAGCTGCATTAACTTCAGGTTTTAAAAAAACACAAGTTCCTTCCTGACTAAGGTAGAAACATATAAAACACTGGGAGCAAGATTTATTGGCTATTTACAGACTATTTTACATTCCATTTTCTCCTGTCAAATCCAAGCAAAGTAATTGTGTTGGCATGTGTATGCATGGCCTTGTTTCCAAAGGATATGGCCACATATCCCCATGCAGCTCGTTTGATTCTTTGGTTTATTGGTGCATCCTGGCTGTGCATTTCCCCTTGTTGTACTACAGCTGACTGATGAAAAAAATCCAAGACATCCTTGGAGCCTCAGTTCACTGTTGTTGTGACTCAGGTGGAGTGTGTTTGGGGAACTTTTCACAAACTAAATGTTCTGAAACTATTTCACTACAAGGTTCTGACTGTTCAGGTTTATCACTACCATCCTAAAAATTAATACTATGACAGAAAAAGAAGTTAAATGTTAAACACTGCATTTTTATGATTTCCTATCACATTTGAAATAAGCTGATAACTTTCCAGAGAATTCTGATCTTGCAGATTAATTTCCCATGGAAATCTCGTCTTTTGGAAAGTTTTCCATTAGTCCCAGTAGCAGTAAGTTTGGTGTCCAGCTCATGTACAGCAATATTTCTCACTCATAAGTGCTTTTCTCTCTCTGCCTCTATGTCTAGCTCTGTCCATTTGATAGGTATCCTAAACAAGTCAGTTAGTCATTAGATAGGCAGTCAGGAAACCCAAGTTTTGGGTTCATCACTGACTTGCTATATAATTTTGGCTGTCACACATTTCCCTTTGAATCATTGCAAGAGCTGTTTATTTAGACCTCAAACTTTTCAGCACGGGGCCTTCGTTCATTGCCTAATAGGTTCCTGGGCTATAGAGTGTATTTTGATCTCTTCCCAGTGTTCCGCTCCTGGCAACACTTGTCTCTAGAATCACTTCTCTTTTAAGATTCTCATCATATTACTTAGATGATGACTTAATCGTTTTCTTCTTTTTTTTCCTATTTTGACCTATGTCAGTCTGATGAGTCTGTGCTGGTGTCTGTGGGATACAGACTTCTTGCACAGGCATCCCCTCTGTTCAAACAGCAGCTCCCACATGTGTCAAGTGCTGGAGAACTACAAGAAGATGGAGTGTTCTTGGGACTGATGGGACAACAAAGACATCCTCACTCCATGAGAAGTTTTAGGATTTTGTCCTTTCTGTGGCATCCCTGTCAAGCCACTATTTCCTCAGCTTCTAACCCAGCCCTTCATTCAGCTTTTTCTGTAGATGTACATTTGACTACTTTGCTGCCATTCTGTCCCTAGCACTCCAGGAGCAGGCACTTTCAGGTGCTCTGTAGCAACACCTGTAGCAACCATTGAAAAAAAAAACCACGGTACCCAAACAAGTCAAATGTCTGGGCTGCCAACTTCCAGGCAGCCTGTGCACAGAGAAGGGGATTCTGTTATCCCTGGGAAATCACAAGCCCTTTCAATGTGAGCCCTTCTCATATCCCACCTGACAACCTCCCTCAACCTTGATGACCTGACTTTCCTGCAGCAAGCTCAGTGCTTGGTTACATGAAGGAACAAGCATGTCTGTGAGCAGTGGAACTAGTACAGCACGGTTTCCTACCAATTTGTGCTGTCCAGTTGTCTCCAACATCTAGCAAAGTCTGAGCTTGGATCCTAGCTGTTTTCCACTGCTGAGGCACTCACGACATCACTCTTCTGGGCGTAATCTGATGTCTAATAAAGTCTGAATTAACAGAACAGCCTGCTTCTCAGTTGGGTGCACACATAAGCTGCATCTATACTAATAAATTAAACAATACTAGGGAATGTTCCCAAGCACTGGAACTTGACCAACTATGTGGTTAAATTGTGAGAATATTGTCTGGCATAGTTTTGACCAGAGAAAACTAGCACTCTTTTAAACAATTCCCAGGAACTGCTTAGGAGTTAGAAAAGGTCATGGTTCACCAAAATAGGCACTTGGACATGGTCACCTTTTTGGGAGGGTAAGAGAGTTTAATAATATGGAAACCGCTTGTTCTGTGCCAATTGGCTTCAGGAGCAGAGAACAGTAAGAGGCATGTTTAATCCACTGCTGTAGATACAGCCATAGTCTATTTTTGCTCCACCCAGTTTCTAATTTTCATAACATTTGTGGGAATATAATGTCTTCAAAATGACCCCAATGTTTTCATATTGGATTGAACTGACTGGTACAAAGATGTGCACCCAAATCCCTAAGCACCTACCCACCAGCACATGCACACAACCATACATACTTACCTAAGTAATGTATCTGCATATACACATACACATGCACATGCGCATGCTTAAACATGAACCTGCATTTAAAGAATTGGAACATGTAAACATGATTTCTCTACTATGAAGTCTTGCAAAATCTTATCACACCTTCCTATATATATGTACTTGAGAATTAATTTCCCAGGTCACAAGGGCAGTGATAGACAGTACTTCAGGGGAAGTTTTGTCCTTTTTCAAAGTAGGAGATCAGGTTTATTTCCTAGGATCAGCTAGACTTTTCTAGTTAATATATTTTTAAATAATCCCAGACATTGATGGAATCTTAGTCCCCTGACTGGTTGTAGGATGTTGGAGTCTTGTCTCGTGCTGTTTGGAGCTGGAGGAGCCATTGATGTGAATGCTTTTGGGCTAAGCTCCTGTGTCAGAGTCCCTGGTGGACCTGAGTGCCTGGTCTGGGTGGTGCAGAACCTTGTCTAACCCTGTACATCCCTGGACAGAGAGATTGAGACTGTCAAGTGATTCACCAGCAGTCAGGAGGAGCCCAGGCCAATGTCATATGCCTCATTTAGGCTGTGCAAGTTCATATAGAGCTGCAAAAATAACAGGATAAGATTTGCATATGCCAAACCAGGCATGGATGCCATGCCTGTAGAAAAAGCAGAAACTTAATATCCCACAGAGCTTCCAATAAGATATGAGCTAAACCAGTTGAAACTTTGTTGAACCATTTACCATGACTAGGTAAAGATTTCTTGGGTTTGGTTTGCAAGGAAAGATTTCTTGGGTTTGGTTTGGATTGCTCGAACTCATCAGGCTGCAGTGAGGATTTTGTCCCTGAGCCTTTTTTGTTAAAATGAAAAGTAATAACCTGCACAGTGAATAGAATACAATAAATTTCCTCACTTACCATTTTTGTAAACATATCAGGTTTTTTAAGGCAAGTTAATGATAACCTTTCCTCTACAGGACTCAGCCCTGAAGACATCAAGTTGGAACAGATGGGTAATGCGCTGGTATTTCACAATATGTTCAGAGAAAAAGCTGCACCCAGAAATTAAACTAAGGCTTTAGGTGCCAAATAGCAGAGAAGGGTGGTTTGTTTTTTGGGTCTTGGGTTTTTTTTTTTTAAGCATATGTTCTCGTAAGCAAGCAGAATAATTCCGGCAGCAGCCTGGAGGGGAGAAAAGCCGTCTGTCAGGCAATTCCTCTGACATGCAAAAGCCAGTGATTTACCATATGAGCAGCACCAAGTGAACTCCGAAGGCCTGCAGCCCCTGAGATGCTTTGCATATCTCTTGCAGTGCCAGACTGCAGCTCCAAACTCTAGGTAAAACATCTGTACCCTGCCCACACAAGAGGAATGCTGGAGGTGACCCAGAAAGAGGCAAATGAAGAAAATTGCTCTTTTTTGCTTCATTACCAAGAGGCTTAAAAGTCACCGTTCTCCAGTTTTTCACTTTAAAAGTTTTGTGTTTGTTTTTGGTTTTTTTTTTTTTTTTTAATTTTGATTTGTCTATGATACCAAGTCTTATTTAAGCAATGAATAGTAATTTCCAAGCTTTGAGTTGCTAAGCTGAGGATGTGACTGTTCAACAGAATTCCTTTTTCCCAGTCCTTGGTCAGGTATCTGAATTAAACATTAATATTTTTATGTGAATTAATAAACATTGGAACGGGTCTTTATTATTTGTTCTTCTGTTCTTGAATCTTTTATGAAACTCTGTGTAGACAAGTTTATAATCTTTGTTATCTAGACAAGATATGTAATGTAAAATGAAGCAGATGTGTTCAAAAAGAAGAACAACATTTCCACTTGTTTTCATATATAGGTTTTTGTAAGGAAGCAGAATACACGTTGAAACTCCTTCAAAGGTCACTATTTTAAAAAGTTGATCAAAAAATGACTGGAAAAAGAACTGTTGAGACAAAAATGAAAAACTGAATTTGAAGCACCTGCATGAACTTTATATGATCTAGATTAATACAAGCAGTTTCTGCAAAAGGAAATAGTGACAGGTACATCTTTTGAACATAACAGCTAAAGAGTGGATAAAGGAACAGTAGTAGTTACAATTTATCAGACTTTCTAAAGGTCTCAGAAGAATCTTTGCAGGACACTTTTTAAAAAATTGAAATAGTCATGCATGAGATGTCAGGCTCTTTTATGAATTTGGAACTGTCAAAGAAGTTGGAAACAAAGAATAAAGGCTTCTTTTTCCAGTACAGCACAAAGTTAAGCACTAGATAGCCTAAAGGATGATGTTACACTCATGGTATTTGTTAGGTGTATTGGAAATTTGAAAGAAGAAGCTGGTAGTGATCAGTGAAATAGAAAATCTGGAAGGTTATGCAGGTATTTACATAAGTTGCATTAGTAGTTAGCACCAAAGAGCTTTATAGGGATGTAATAAAACCAAGTGAGTGGTCATTAAGGTGGCCAAAGAGTTCCTGTGTTTTAGCAAATGCAAAGTTAATGTACTTCTGGAAGAAATAATTTGAACTGTGTGCTGTGAGGTTCTTACACATTCAGGAATGAGATTTTTATGACCTTAGACTCCAGAAATTATTGTGAGAATTATTATGGAATCTCTGCCTTTGAAGTTATTTAAGTTTATATATGAGAAATATCTCTCAGATTACTTGTCCCAATTCAAAGCTTGGGGATGGACTAAGTGATCTGCCTAGTTCCCTTCTTAACAAATTATGATTAAACATATCAATGTAAATATTTGCTGCATAAATAGCAGCATTCAGAAGAGTAATTCAATATGTTTAGAGTTTTATATATATTTGAATATGCACATAAATATATATATATATAATTAACCTGGAAAGACACACAGACACACACCTCAACACACTACTGCTTTGTTGTAATTAAGCCTTTGTAGCTCACATGCAAAGGAACTTTGTCCAGAACTACCATTTCTGGGAAACATAGTCAGCAAGTCTCCTAGCCTCCCAAAACGTAGCAAAACTTTAACTCAAGCTCATTTCTGGCCAAAGTGTTTTCTGCAGTGTCTGTCCTCACTCGCAGTAAACTCTCTGGATTACATCAACCTCAACATAGCTGTTCTGTGCTGAAATGTTTCTGCAGAGTGTCAGCAGAGCATGGGGCAAAGAAACAACTGGGTCATTATAGCATGGATTTTCTGTTGAAGATTTTCACAGGAGGAAAATTACTGAATAGTTAATGACTTGCATGAGAATAACAATGTTACTTGTAACATCATAAACAACACAAAATTGATGAAGTTATCTCTCAGGGTCTTACCTGAACCTTTTTTTCATGCTTCTAATATGGGTCAAATTGTTAAGTCTCTATCTATATGCATAATTTTGCTTGTTACATATGTGATATGCACATTCATACACACATATTTGTAGGGATTTCTCTTCTAGCTATATTAGAAGTGCCAAAATGCAATGAGAGACATAGTTCTTGCATTACTTAAGAAAGCAAGACAAAGAAGCCCTAATATATGCACATAGTTTAACACTATTCCAAGATTATTCCACATTTTATTAAGAAATAAGCCTGCTCATCAGTCAAAGTTGGTGGTATAGGTCAACTTTTACACTTCTTTTGAGTCTGATGTAGCTCTTCCAACATTAGTCAAGTCGTGTCAGTGTGTACCATCTGAGTAGCTGGCTTTTAGAAATGTATTTGTTTTCCTACTTTGATCTCAAGCTGTTAGGAAAAGGACTAATCCTAGAAATAGTTGTTCCTAGAGTGGATATTTTTCTGTATTCCATTTGCTTTGTCCATCAGTTACATGCCTTTTTTTCTTTGTAGAGAGAAAGCTTCAGGCTTTTATAGAAACCTCATTACTAAGTCATTAAGTATGTGAAACCTCATTCCTAAAACAGCGCTGAGTTTATAAAAGCATACATTAACTCTACCAACTAAAGGGAAAAAAAAGACTAGGAAAGCATAAAGGACATAAAGCAAGACTTCCATAATTTCTTTAAAATGCATTAAATGCTCCCAGTTATTTTGAATGGTGGTAGAAAGATATTAAAAGTATTTTGTTGCTTTCTGTGTGTTTTAGCATTTTGATGGATATCTCAGCTGTGACATCTAGTCTATAGTGTGGATTATTATTGCAGATCGTGCTGGAAGTGGACTGGAGTGGTAACATTAGACAGCATTCAGGTGCAGCACGCTGGTTCATAGCCCCTTGCAGCATGCAAAATCAGGAGAAAGAGAGAGACTGATTCTTCACAAGGTGGAGAATCCCACTCTCCCACCTCGTCATGAGGGTAAGTCATGAGGTGTTCACTGTTTTTGAAATGTGAAACAAAGACTGAAGCCCTAATGAAGAAAAATCCCATGATTCTTGCTGTGCTACACTGGCATCATGCCCTCCTTTCTGTTCTCTTCGCAGTGTTTTTATTTGTTATCTTGTAGCTACTGACTACTTCAAGAATACTGGAGCATGCTCAAAGCAGCTTTCAATGGATACAGGTGAGTGAGTGCAGAAAATCTCCCACAGAAATCATGGGGTTACAAAGGGTGAGGACTGTGGCATGGATTTATGGTTTTGGAAAGCACAGAATAATCTGATTTTCATGGTGTATAGCCCTATCCTTAAATTCAGTGCCCAAGGGTGTTTTCTGGCCATTAGAACGTTATTGTTGTTACTGTTAAATTGTTAGAATGGCCCCTGGCATGATTTGCCCCAAAACTGCCAACTTCCAAATAGTTCTCACACACAATTTGGATGTCAGTGCAGGCCAGGGGTCATTCCCAACAGTCTGTTTGCAGGTAGCCATCATATATTGGTACAGAAATGAATTTAACACTATGGACACAGACTCCTTAATAGCTGGAGGGCTTGTTGCCCAAGGATGGCCCTAGAAGTAGCTGTGAGGTGCAGAGACTTATGTCGAAACTACATAATCACCCAATATCTTTGAACCTACTGGAGCAAGTCCAGAGAACGACCAGAAGGGTGATCGGAGGGCTGGAGCATCTCTCCTATGAGGACAAGCTGAGAGAGTTGGGGCTGTTCAGCCTTGGAGAAGGCTCTGGGGGGAACTTATAGTGGCCTTCCAGTACCTGAAGGGGCTGTAGGAAGGCTGGGGAGGGACTTTTGACAAGAGCAGGTAGTGATAGAACAAGGGGTAATGGCTTTAAATTGGAATAGGGTAGATTTAGATCAGATATTAGGAAGAAATTCTTTCCTATGATGGTGATGAGATGCTGGCACAGGTTGCTCAGAGAAGTTCTGGGTGCCCCCTCTGTGGTAGGGTTCAAGGCCAGGTTGAATGAGGCTTTGAGCAACCTGGTCTAGTGGAAGGACACTTCCAACCCATACCATTCCATGATTGTATGATCTTTGCTGTACTGATTATTTGACATAGAACTTAATTAACTTTGAGTAAGGGTCACTCAGCTGCATGTCTATCCAGACAAACCAAAAGTCTCCTGAAACTCACTGAATGTCCTCTATAATCTGTTTCTCAGCATCATGCCTTCATAACCTCCATCAGTTTCTCATAGAATTTCCTTCTGAAAGAGTGAGCAGGGGCTTAATTTTCATAGGGGAACTTGTGTTGTGGCTCAGAGGCAGCTCAGCTCTTCAGCTCCATGCCCTTAATTTCAATGTTTCCCTTGTACTTGATTTGAAATAAGAACTCTTTGATGGCTGCTCACCCAGATCACTGTCTTTTTTTTCAAGGTGAATTAAAAAAAATTCTCAGAAGTTTATCAGAGGATATACAACCTCTGATGGAATGTGATTTTTTTTTTCACAGAAGTTTTGTTTTTGAGGCAAAAATCCACAACTTTATCCATCACCTTTTTTTTTTTTTTGCATGCTACAAAATGGATGATAGCCAGTACTTAAATAAAAAAAACACCAGTCTTTCATATATTGTCATTCTATATTCACTAGGATTGTGTTATTAATCTCTAATAACTTACTTCTCCAAGAGACAACAAAAGAAATATCAAGTGATCTACTCAATGCCTCCTTTTACCTAAAATCCACAGGCCCTACTTAAGGACAGTAATCTATTTTGTTACAATTTATGGATGATAAAATAATCCTAACTCCCTCTTTACAAGTTCCTGACATTGTGAAAATAAATTATTGTTTCTCATTGCTTCAGATTCCTGTTTTGTTTATGATAATATTGCCCAGTTTAGGGTGCCAAATAATCATCAGAAGCAAATCTGTGGAACATTTGATTAAACATCTTTGTTTATTTGGATAGGAAAGTAATTGCAGAAGACACATTGGTCAGATGGTGTAAATAAGGGCCCTTCTTTTCACTTGAGCAGCAGCTTCACAGACCAGCACACTATCGCCTTGGTTCTTACACAGCTTAAGGACAAAATTACAAAGCAAGTGCATATAGCATATTTATGAATGTTAAATCTCAGGTTGCTGGTCTGACAGTGCAACTCTAGTTCCAAATCACATCTGTTTACTTATTATGCTGCAGCCCTGAACTGCGACAGGACAGTCTGGAAAATAATTTGTACAACTCCAAATGTTTTAGATTTACTGTGGTCTGCCAGAAAACTGACAGGACAAGTTAAAGATAAAGAATGGTAACTTAACACAGACATCATTGCTGACCTTGAAGAGAAGTCTGCCAAAATATTTCCACTGAAAAACAAAATCACAATATATAACTTTTCCATAGGGCAAAGTAGCCTACACTACAAACCTGGAAGAACAGAGCCTCACAACATACAGACAAGATAAGGAAGTTACAGGAAGGTGAGTCCAGGTGTGGTGGAGATAAGAGATGCAACCAGAGGTTCATCTCAAGCTGGGAAAGAAACTGCAAGTCCTAACTCTCCATTTCTATCTCTGGGCTCTCCTCTTGCAACTGGGTAACCTGAGGAGAGTATTGTTATTCACCACATCTCTGTTGAGATCAGAGGAACCATCCAATTCAGCTGGCAAAATGAACTCTGAGAAATCCCAGAAAGATCCTTCCAAAGAAGTGCAAAATAACCCCTTCCCTTTTGTTTCTCCAAACTGACCGTTTCATTGAAAAACATTACCCTGTAAATGGCATAATGCTTTACAAGGGAGCATTAGACTTGACATAAATGCAATTTCCAGGAGTTTTTAGGTCTACCATGAAGATTCAGATATGGATGAGATGGAGGGAGAGGACAGACTTCCATCCCTGATAGATAGGCAGATGTAGACTTGTGGCAGGGCTTTGAACCAAGGTTTCCAATGTAAGGAGGAGCTTGACTATCCCAAGGATTCTATTGCTTGCACATTTTCTCTTACATGAATTATTTCTCTGGAACTCTTTCTTTAACATAATTATTTCAAAAATGTCATTCCACATCACAAAAGAAAGGCTAAAACTGTTAAAAAAAAAAAAAAGTCTGAGACATAGATTTTCTTAACACTAATATTAATGAAGGATGGAACCATGTTTCTACCTCTACTGACTGGACCACATAAAAGGTTTTGATTTTGTTTCTACCTCCCAGCTAGCAGACCTCTTAATGTAAGCAGGAATGCTCTTTCTTTACTACTTCAAAAGCTCTTATGCAAAGGCAGAAGGGGTCCAAACAAACAACAAAGTACTTCCTACATGCAGTGAAAATACTCTATCTCAGACTCAGAGCAGCACCAATACACACTCCTGATCACTCTCTTACTGCTTCTTATTTATCTTTTAGATTACCTGCTTTCAGTATGCTTTCAGCAGTTTTGCCAGACATCTCTCCTCTGAGGGGTTTCACAGGCCCCATCAGGTTACTGTATTTGCTAATAAGCAACTATATAGTGAGATGTGCTAATAATGGAAGAGAAGCTTAAAGAGTGTGTTCACCCTCTCTGTATCAGGTGTCACAGAAGCAGCTGGTATGTGGGCAGGAAGGTGCACCAGTCATAAAGACTTCTTATAATTTATTTTCTCAGCCAGAGAATCACAGTTTTCAAATGAAAATCACATTAGTACTGAAATCATCACATACCTATGCATTTTTGATGTTCTGCTAATTCAAATGATATAGTCTAAATTCTTCCTTATTAGCTAAATTGTTCATTTCACATGCTGTAAAGTTTCTCAGCCCATCATTTAATAAATTAACCACAGGTTATGATGTCAGTGAAATTCTTGTTTCCAAAAGACTTTCAGAGACTATTTAAAAAATGCACTCAGGTCCTGACAGGAGTTCATAGATTTTAAATAGCATCACACAGACTTGATAGGGGAGTCAGAACAAGTCATCTTTTGGGTGAACAGATGCGAAGCTCAATCAAGTAAGACAGAGGCAACTGTATGAGCCCTAACTGCATGAGGTCCAGACTCCAAAGGATCTCTCCATTCCTGGACTGTGGTACTGTGTTGTGACATCTGCTCTGCCATGTTACACCCATTTTTTAGCTCTACTTATTAAGCAGAGCTGTAGCTCTGCTCACAGGTTCCAGGAACAAGTGTATAGGTGAGCTGTTTCTTCAGATTAGAATAAATCTTATTATTTACAACTTTCAATGAACTGCATGTAATATCTGCAACTGTTGGAGGCATCTCTGAATTCTGGCAAACAAGACACTGAGGAAGGCAGGAGCTTTGAGAAGTTATTCTATTCTCACTTGAGTTTCTCTAAAGTGCAAAACTACTTTTCCTCTCTCTTCATGTAGTTCTTATAGTCTGTCCTTGTCATATTTAAGAGTTTCAAAATCAGTTCTCACTTAAAGTAATCTAACTTTATCTTCTATAAGCATCTACTTTGTTCCTTTGTTTGAAAAGGGCTAATAGAAACACAAATTATAAGCTTAGACCAGATACTCTTCTTTTAGATGGTTAAAATTAGGTAAAATCAATTCTTCTTTTATTGTCAGAATCCAGGTTTCTGTCCCTTTCCTGCTCTTTAGAGTTCACCTCCTGAGCCATTAAATGACAATTTAATTAATGATATTCATTGTTAGTGCTTAGTCTGGTATTACAGTGGGAGGAATTTTGAGCCAGAGTTAAAGGAGAAATAGGTTTATGCAAAGGTTTTATATGCTGTTGATTTTACTTAGCAACTGATGGGGCTGTGCTTTGTGGAGATGGTGCATGATCAAAATTGTCCCTAATCATGGGCCTTATGTATATATCTCTGTATCCCTTCAAGTTTGCCAGCAGTGTGGAGGTGACCTTCCGCTGTACTTTTGTGGTGCAATGTAACTTGATAAGGGACAGGACTTCTTGCCATATTGGCCTGTTCTGTGGCTGATTCAGTCATTATGCAGTTTGTAATTGATTGTGGACAATGATGGGAAAAGGTGGGATAAATAATTTCATCATCCAAGGATCTAACATTTGGGAAGCTTCCACCATGGAGGAGTTTTAAACATTCTTGCCTGTAGGGCACATGATGGCATTGCACAATAAATGTTCTGTGATGCCTTCTCACCTCAACTCCTATCCTTTGTAGTGACTGGGGCCTGGGAAGCACAGGGGATGGCCATCTAGGCAGGAAGTTCCCAAGTTCTGTTATTCCATAAAGATCTCTTAACAGGCTCCTGTGAAATAGTGCTAGAGAGAGGCAGAACACAGAACACTCTACTAATAAAGAAGTTTATCTCTTTCAAACTTCATGTATCTCTGGAGCCATGAACAGCTCTAAGTTTTCTCAAGTGTCTCCCTTATTGATTATTATTACTTGGCAAAGCAGCAGCTGTGACTATTCCTGATTAGGCAAGGAATGCATGTCTGTGATCATCAGAAATCTGTCACAGACATCCATGGGGAGCATGCTGTGCATTCTCTCAGCAAGTGTGAGCACCCTGACTCCAAGTCAGCTTTCTAGATACATTCCAACTATTAAGATGAAGTTCAGGAACACTGTTTGGAAGTGGAAATATAAAGGTAGGAGAAAATGGGAAATCAAGGGATTACAAATTCTGAAAACAGTTGCAGTTCTCCCAGCTATTTGCCAGCATCTAGGCAATAGGTAGGTTGGCGGGGGTTTGATCTAATGCATGTTTATGTAAGTAGCTATCTTTCTAGAGCCTTAAATGAGAGCCACAGAATCATAGAAACTTAGGTTGGAAAACCCCTTTAGGATCACCAAGTCTAACCATTAACCTAACACTGCCAAGCCCACCACTAAACCATGTCCCTACGTGTCACATCTTTTAAACATCTCCAGGGATGGTGACTCAATTATTTTGCTCAGCAGCCTGTTTCAATGCTTGACAGCCCTTTCAGTGAATTAGATTGTTTCTGAGCAGAATATAAGACAACAAATCCTGTGCCAAGCAATGCACACCCTTAGAGTGCCATTCTCCAAAGCAGTAGTCTTGTGAGTAAAGCCTGCACACAGAAATTGCTCCCTTGGGCCATAAACAGGGCATAAATGGACAACAGATTGGTAGCAGATGTAAAACCTGTGTGAAGCCAGCATCAGTTTGATGTTTCATTGGATTCTGTCTTGGTGATTGCATTAGTAGGCATTTTAGGATGATGGAATATGCATTTTTCAGTGGCAGAGCTGTTTTCTTCAGAGCAATTTGCCTGTCTGTGTCTCTTCCAGACCACCTAGCAGTGCAAACAGAGTGAGATAGGTTTACTGAATGAATGTGTTCCTCATCAGTTTCACAAGTTTTAAGTGGATGCAGTAAATATGCTTTAATTGCATATTGTGTGTCAATTATTGCTGTAAAGCCATTTAGAGCAAATATAGTATTGCTGTGCTGAAAGCCTCCAATCTGTGTCTGCCCAATGGCAGTGGCAGCCAACTGTATTTCATTAACCACTAACTCTCAGCACATTTGCTCACTGGTTTGACTGTGCTGTTTGCTCCCTGCTTTGATCGCTTGCTTGCTATGATCTTTGGGATCAAACTGGGAACTAGATCCAAACCTCACAAATTTATCCTTTCTTACTGACAATAGCACAGCAAGTAGCATCATTAGGATATCAGCTGAGCAAAAGCAAATACCTTTGGGATCACTCCCTTCCAGGTGTGCAGGGAAACAAATGTAGGGAATGGACACTTTACTCACTGAATAGCTCTCTCTGCATTTTATGGGGATGCTGAGACAGAGATGTAAATCCAAAGCAGTGCATGATACAGCTGCATTGTCACCCACAAACAGGAAGGATCTTGACACTGAGCTATGCAAATAGGCAAAGGCAGGAAGAAAAATGTGCACTTGGAAGAGCCAAGTGCCCTGTTTCATCTTGTATATCACAATTCTTACCAGTCACAAATACTGGACTTACTATCCAGCTGGTCATACTGACCAGCTTACTGACCATGTATTGATGGGGCAGAGAAAAAACAAGACAGTAGTACCTTCCCCTCTGCTTTGGAGTACTTAGAGCACAATAAAATAGTTCTGCTCAAATGCTTAATCTCATACATTGACAGGTAGCTCAAAAAAACCGTTTCTTTAAGCACCTGTCTTGACACCATAGTGATTTCCATGCACAGCATGGATGTCCCCACTGCCTCTGTGTCACTTCTCACCCGAGGTGACACTTTCCAGTGAGTCTACACCATGGTCAGTTAGGAGGCATGCCTAGAGAGGCAATGAAGTGGAGTCAGAATGGCTCTCAACAACTCATAACTTCTCATAGCCTTTCTCAAGTTCTGTCTGAGGCATGGCTTTACATCTAAAAAAATGTGTGTACCAGTGGCTCAACTGTATATAAACCAGATGGTTTATATTTTTATAGTCTAAAATTATATCACTCCCCCAAAGAGTCTGAGAAATGGAAAGAAATAGATTATGAAGAACTATACTAGTAATTCATTTGTCACTAAAAGTAAAATAGAAATTAGAGACAATGATTGCTATTACATTTGAAATGAAGTAGAGATTTTTTTGCCAAAGATTTCACTGAGGATTTGCTTATTTTCTTGTCATTCCTATAACTCGATTGAGTTTCCAGAGCATCACTGATGTAATTTTTTATTGAAGATGTGCCAACTAGCTCTACAGTCATTGGGACAGGGGGGAATTCTGAGTATTCACCAGCAGCCTGGAGTCTAAACACTCTTGTTTTCTGTGTGTGTTCGCCTGATAAATTCAAAGCAGGCTCAGACTGTCTGATTTTCCCAAGCAGGCCTCTGTATATGAGAACCAGAAAGCAAAACGAACCCCAAGCAGGGAACAGACCTTGTCTGGAGAACTTTCATATGCATCCAGATTAGAGGCTTGTTTATCTGGGTTTGGGGTTTTTTTTTGGTTTTATTTCTTTCTGGTTGGAACAGCTGTCTGATGTGGAACTTGCCCCTCCTACAGCAGAGATCATGCCATGATACAGAATAAAACCAAACAAAAGCAAATAATAAAGGAGAGAAAGAAAATTCCTTGGAAACCAGGGTGAGGAATAAAGGGGAGTTAAGTTCAAAGGTATTTAAAGTAATTTGCATGGGCTACAATTTGGTTAAACATGTTTGCTAGTGCCACAGAGAGTTCAACTCCACTAACTGATAGCTATGTGTGATAGCGTGGCTAGCTTTCAACGTCTCATTTAAGGTATTATTTATTCAGAAAATCCAGACCCTTCTTTTTTTGCACAGATTTTATTCCACCTTCATTCAGAGAATGCCCTTGTGGATGATCTTGTTTAGTCTGATTTCTTTAACAGCATTGCAATAGATTAAGAATCCAACCAAATTCAGAATTTAGACATTGGGAATTCATATGTTCACAATAATCCATCCATGAAAATAAAGAAAAATAAAATCTATCCCCAACCACAGTTCCAAAAGTGAGAAATGGGGGAAACTAAGAGGTCAAAGATTGACTATCAGATACCAACAGACACCCAGTGTTGCAGATCACCTTCAAAAAGTCTACCTGTGCTTGATTTGCTCCCAAAACACAAGACACCAGACCCTGCACCATGAACACCCTCACCCAAATCAGCTTAGGTGCAAACTCTGAGAGGAACATTGAAAATAGTGAACAGGGATGAGTACAAATAGCTTGGGCCTCTCCAGAGCACAGACAGGGAAGCTGAAGGTCAATAAAAAAGATGAGCTCCTCTTCTCTGTGCCTGCAGTAGAGCAAAATTGTTTCCATCTGAATGTTTCTAAGGGATTTGAAAAATCTCATTTCAAATCATGTAGGTGACAGGACTTTTCCCAGTTCCTTGAAAATGGGTATAATTTAATTCTGTGAATCACCTTGAGGCTTGTGAGGGGTATGTGTAGGTATTAATAATGATAATAATGCTAGACTTATGTAAATTTTAACCTTTCAGGCAGTACCTTTTCAAAGCCTTTTTTCTTCTTTTGCAAAGTGACCTCTTTGGAAATCTTTATGAAATAAGCATATGTCGCAGCTAAAATAATTTGGTTTAGAGTTTTAGATTACTCTGGAACTCCTGGAGGGAGAGTTATAGGCCAAATTTTGTAGTCCAGGTATGGACAAAACTCCTACAGACTCAAGGGACCTTGTGGTAAAAAAATGAACAGTGCTAGTTAGAGTTTGCTTTAGCATCAAAGAAGAGTTCACTCAGACAGTGACTATGAACACTTGAGTTTTGTGAATGTTTGCTGCAGTGAGATTTTATTCACAGAAATATTCATGGAATGAAGGTATGAATGATATTTGCATGTGTGTTTGGGGCTGGGGTGGGAGGGGGAGTGTGTGTGGGCCTAGAATATTTACACTAGAAGTTTTCACATAGCCGCCTTGAAGGTGTAGGGTAGATAAGAAGAAATCCACCTAGGGAACCCAAGCAATGTCATGGTGCTTGTATGCTTGAGCTGCTAGCTGCTGGAGGTTTTGCCTACACAACAGGACCTGGGAAAACTTTCAAAATCCTGCATGAAAAAGTGTTTTTCAAGACTTCATGTTGGGATGAGATGTCTGTACTCATAAACTTTCCATCTCTCTTCCAAAGCTTGTTTCCCATGGGTAAGGAATCACAGAGGCTGGAAGGGGCACACAGCACATCTGTTAGATCCTAACCTAGGAAGCAGGTAGGCGCCATCGTGGGCTCCTGCTACTACACATCACGTAGGCTCTATCTTCCCCAAGTCAGTGTTCCTAGCACTAGCAAAACAGAATCATTTCCATGAACTCTCTAGAGTAAAAAGTTATTTCAAACTTCTCATTAGAAGTGCATATTCATAAAAATTAAAAGCATTATTTTAAAAAGAAAAAAATTCACCATGCTAAAATAACTAATTCATTGTTTTTCCAACTGTTTTACAGAATGAGCCTTGAACCATCTCTGCTATAAGGAAGATAGATGCAAAGTGTCTGGGATTTTCCTCTTAGGATCCCCTTGTGGATTTGCCTTTGTTTCACCCACAGAGGACTGTTTTTTTCCCACAGTCTCTATGGTAAAGCCTGTGATGGCTAAGCACAAACCCTGGCAGATTTCCCAGGAATCATGAGGAGTAAATGCCAAGAAGAACAGCTGGGCTTTTACCTGTGCTTGGAGCCCACAAGCCCTGAGCCCCGTGCCTGCACATGGCTCTGCTCCCAGCCAGAGTGGCATGACAGAGAGGGTGGCTCTTCACTGTAGCTGGGTAAGAACTCTAGGGTGTGATTAAGCAGGCAATGCTTTAGAAAAAATACTTCCTTCCATTGATAGAATAGTTTCAGTGTCAATAAAAATCTCTCAAAAGAAATAATCTAATTCAACAAAGTTTATAACTGTTTTTCACATTTTTTTCAGTAGATAGCTCTATTGTGCTCCCAAATGAACTGTATTGCCCTATTTTGTCTGTCTCCAGTGACAACAACCATTTTATTCTGAGTCTCAGTACCTAAAAGATGATTACAGGGATTCCAATTCACAGAGTAAAACCAACAACTTTAATGAATTGACAATGAACAATATGTACATACATACACAACCAATATGTTTGCACAAACACACTGCTTACAGTTTTTTCTTTTTTTTTTTTTAATCAAACCCTTCTATCCAAACTCAACAGCAGAGCACAGTCCTTCATTAAATATGCAATTTTTGGAAAGCATACACTAAAGGAAACAGATTGTAAATGTAATCAAAATAATCAGCCTAATTCATTAAGAATAGGCTTTTTTCTCTCCTTGAATATTTATTTTTTACTGGTAATGAAGCAAATCTCTGAAAAGAATTCACCAGAAAAACAGACACATTACGTAAAAGAGGTAACTGTCATGGGCTTTTAATTATGTTGTGTTATTGTTTTTAATGTTGATGCCTTGGAAAGCACAGCCCTGTTTTTTATGTGCAACCCAATACAGCTAATACTGGGTTTGCCCCTTCTCTTGGCTTCATTCTTCCAAATAAGTAACCATCACGGTTATTGATATTCAGTTCAATATCTTTTCTGATGCTGGACTCCAGATTTCCTCTTTCTCAGCAATTGTGAAGTGGCAATCCATCAGCTCCCACAGACTGCTGTTACACACACTATTGCTTCTGTATGGTGACTTCCTATAGCAGTTTCTTCTACTTCACTCTGCTACAGCCCTGGTTTACCTTACATATTCCTTCACTGTTTTCATTTCTCTTTCAGAGATCTTGATGTTGTCTAATTCACACTTCAGGATTTCACCTCCAGAATTTTACTCAGTCAGTTCACCTCCTACCTGTTTAAACAAACACCCACCTTACTTGTTTTTTAGGATTCTTCCAGCTTTAATACTTAGTGAAATAGATGCATTTTGGACTCTCTCATCCAGTTTGTTTCCTGCATGGGTGTAATTGTGCAGTTTTGGGGTAGGAAGCACACTCTGTATTGAATAATTCTGGCTTGTGATGAGGTATCTCTGTGTGTATTTGGGATGATCCTGACTTGGCACTTCATCTGTCTTTTTTAGGATATAGAATGATTCAAAGTGCAGTCCATCACAGCAAATGGGGATACAAAGCCTGGTCCTGTTTCTAGTTGTCTAATGATCTGGTTATCATCTCACCTAATCACCTGTCTCTGATGCTGTGTTCTCCTTTCCTTTGTCTTCTGCAAGAGCTTCTTCGTGTTCACTTCTTTCTCCCTTTCTCACATCACTTGTCCTCTGTTTGCTTTTCTCTTTGGACATTTTGATCATTGGTTTAACATCTCTTAATTCAAAAGTCACCCTAAATTTGGGCCAAATCCTTAGTCTCTGTAAGTCAGAGTAACCCTGCTGGGGTCAGTTGAACTGTTGTTTTTGGTTTCAGCAAAAAGGACCTGGTTTTTATAGTTTATTCCTCTTGAAGGATATATCTGTCTCTCAGCTTATTCGTACTTACTAACTTTTAACTCTGGATTCCTAAGATCCTGAGAAAATTGAATATAATAACCTGTTCACTATCTTTAAACTGCTTGGAGAACACCACAACCTAAAATTTCTGATTTCCTTATTTATTTGCCATTTCATTAATCTTGCTTTAGGCTGCTATCAGCTCTGCTGGTGAAGGACAAACTTTTAGCTACTCAGTTACTACATTTATGGAATGCCTTTAGCCTGAATGTTTAGCAGTGGTTTCAGCCTTTTCAGATCCTCTAAAAATATCCCTTCCCTTTCAACTCCCTATACAATTCTTTGCCTATATTGGTGCAGTTGTCATAGTCATTGCATCATCCCTGCATGCTGCAGTTCCTAAAAACCAAACGAAATCAGAATAAATAAAACTGGTGGAATAAAAATACTACACAATGATATCTGCCAGATGCTACAAAGAGGTGTTGAGGAAAATTAACTGTATAAGTCAAAAGGAAAAAAAATATTAAAGTAATATTGTTGCATGTAGTCTTTTCTAAAAAAGGTCAGATTTTATTTTAGGTTTAATGATTGTTAATATCAAAAACTTCTAAAGGAACTGATAAGAGTTTTCTGCAACACTTCATAAAATTAATACAAAATTAATAGCTAAGTAACATATAATTCTGTATGTCCCACATGTACCCCTTAGTTTATCTAAGTTCTAGTTTTGGAAGTGGTAAATGATAAAGACTATGCACATATGTTTCAAGCAAACAAGATAATTGTGACGTATATTTTATCCTGATAGTTAGAAAATAAACTTGTCCTGCTCTCGCTCTCTCTAATGGAGAAAATGTCATATATATTTTTTAATATATATATTTTTATATGATTATAAGGGTGACATCTGGCAGAATAAAAGTAGTGAATTAACTTGTTTGCAAACTATTTGTGACTCAGACTTTTCCTAATAAAGTTGTTTTATTTTGTTCTTTTTGTTTCTTATATAGCTGTTACTCCTTGCCTGCGAGTCTTCAAGAGTGAGTGCAGTATAAATACATAATAATAATAAAATAATATTGCTGCTACTAATAAAAATTGTTTTAGTACCTGATGAGGCCTCTGTTGGTTTATAAATCATAGGAGATTTCTAATCAAAGTCCCTAACAAATGCATCCCATTATGCCATTTAAAGACATATTGCCTTGCTTCTGCAAATATAGCACTGGCATGTTTGTTTTGTTTTGTTTTTTCTCAAACCCATTAAGCTGTCATATGTGTTTTCTGCCTTTGTGTGTTACTTGTCAAGTTTTTTTGTGTGTCTATATCTTTAGGACCAGCGACAATGAGAACGGAAACACAGGAAGAAGGCCTGGCAGTTTAATGAGGCCTGGGTGACATATGCCTTGCCAAGGGGATCTCATGTATTTTCATCTGTGTCTGTCCTTCCCCTGCCTGGCCCCAAGGCCAGGAGCATGATATGAGCACACTTCAGTCATGAATACATCATCCAGGGAAGAATGGGCCCAAAAGGTGGCATAAGTGGGGCAAGAAATGGATATACCTGTATACTACCCCCTGAAAGAGGGGTTGGAGACCTTTGTAAGTTGGAAGGGGTCAAACATTTCCAATTCTTGTCTTCCCCATCTCTGAATAGTAGTGCAAGCACTGAACTTTCCACTACACACCAGAGATTTATTCTGGAGGGAACAAGTTAGTTTACTCAAGAATTAACTAATGTATGTTTAATGTAGGTGGTGAGGATGCCAAGACCTAATGTTGAACTAGTCAGATAAAATATTTGACAGAAATAGACACACCCTGTGAATCACATTTTCCATCTGTGTTGGTGCTTTAGTTTGGTTATGGAGATACATCTCCAACACAAAAGGTCTGCTTCAAACCTATCAGTAGTAATCTTTCAGTCAAATCCAGTGATCACTGTGTTTGGGCCCAGGCATTGGTCTGTAGCTGTAGTTTAACTTCCAGATTAACAACACAAATCCCCATCCAGGTGCTTGTGTGATTCATTCACTGAGCACATCAGGAATCCTTAGAAATTGCTTTCAGTACCTAGGCCTGAAGTTGCAGACTTAATATGGATGGATGGATACATAAGATCCTAATTAAAATGCAGTAAAATTACACAAATAGTAAGGTGGAAATTTTTTTTCTTGAGTTCCTTGTGCCACATAAGATCTATGCATGTGGATGCTGTTACATCTCTAGTAATATGTGGTTTATTTTGCCACCTGAAGCCTGGTGTTAAAATACTGCAAAGCTGCACATCACACAGCTGTATCTGCTTATTCTGCATGCTAAATAAATGGTCTTTCAGCTCTAGGGTGTTTGATGCCTGTAATTATATTTGATAACAGTGAATAATCTCTTCTGTTATCAATAGGCTTTTGATAGGTGAGGCTCCAGAGGCTCTTCACTTGAGTTTCCTGACCTTCTATTTGGCAGACAAGTGAATTTTGCATTGTATGGCTAGTGGTCAAAGGAAGAGCTATGGATGTCAACTATCTGGACTTCTTTAAAGCCTTTGACACTGTGGCCCCCAACATCCTTCTCTCTAAATTGGAGAGATCTGGATTAGGTGGGTGGACTGTTCAATGGATGAAGAATTAGTTGGATGATCACATCCAAATGGTAGTGGTCAATAGCTTGATGGCCAGATGAATATCAGAGACAAGTGCTGTCCCTCAAGGGTCCATACTGGGACCAGTACTATTTAATATCTTCATCAATGGCATAGACAGTGGGATCAAGTGCATCCTCAGTAAGTTTGCTGATGATACCAAGCTAAGTGGTGCAGTCAACAACAGCTGAAGAACAGGATGCCATCCAGAGGGACCTGGACAACCTTAAGAATTAGGCCCATGTGAACATCATAAGGTTCAACAAAGCCAAGTACAAAGTTCTGCACCTGGCTTGGGGCAACCCCTGGTATCGATACAAGCTTGGGGATGAAGGGATTGAGAGCAGTCATCTGGAGAAGGACTTTGGGATACCAGTGGATGAAAAGCTGGACATGACCCAGCAATGTACGCTTGCAGCAGAGAAGGCCAACTGTATCCTGGGCTGTGTCAAGAGAAGTGTGACCAGCAGGTCGAAGGAGGTGATTCTGTCCCTCTAATCCACTCTGGTGAGACCCCACCAGGAGCACTGCATCCAGTTCTGGGGTCCTCAGCACAGGAAAGACATGGACCTGTTGCACAGGTCCAGAGGAGGGCCACAAAAACATTCAGAGGGCTGGAACACCTCTCCTATGAAGAAAGGCTGAGAAAGTTGGTGTTGTTCAACCCAGAGAAGAGAAGGCTCCAGGGACACCTTATTGTGACTTTTCAATACTTAAAGGGGGCCTATAAGAAAGATAGGGACAAACTTTTTAGCAGGGCCTGTAGTGATAGGACAAGGGGTAATAGTTTTAAACTAAGAGAGAGTAGATTTAGACTAGATGTAAGGAAGAAATTTTTTTATGAGAGTGGTGAAAAACTGGCACAGGTTGCCCAGAGATCGGGTAGATGACTCCATCCCTGGAAACATTCAAGGTCAGGCTGGATGGGGCTCTGAGCATCATGATCTAGTTGAAGATGTCCCTGCTTATTGCACAGGTGTTGGACTAGATGAGCTTTAAAGGTCACTTCCAATTTGAACCATTCTATGATTCTATATTGATTGTTACGAGAGGTTTTTGGTGTCCTTTTTCTGATTTAACCAGAATAAAAGAACCACTGGTCCTTGAGACACTATGCTTTTTAGAGACATCTTTATCTGCCTTTGTGAGGCTAGCCATTTGCTAGACTTCTTGGGGGTTTTTTTGGGTTTGTTTTTTTTTGTGTGGTTTTTTTTTTTATGTGTTCAGAAGATTTCATTTAGAAAAGGAAGGGGGATAAGCTAAGAAGGATTTGCGCTGATTTATAGAAGCTGGTTTATGTGTCACTAAAGGCAGCTGTAACAGCAATGCTGTAACTTGCACCTCCAGACCCTGTGCACCCATTGAACAGGGTTGTCAGCTCCTTGGGTAATGTCTCTTCCTATTTTGAAGAACCTTATGTACTGCTAAGGTATTGGTAGCATAGTTAGAAAACATCCATCTAGCCAAGACTTTTCAGAATGGCTTATAGACTGAAATCCTCAAGTATGGGAAATTCAGAGTGAGATGCCTCAAATTTTCAAGCCAGCTCAAGTACTTACCCCTCCACACCTGTACAGTGCCTATGGCACCATCATCACCAGTGCTATATAACATTTTCATACTACATACTGCTGTCCACTAAGGAGCTAAGATAGGCAGTTTTTTTTCTGAAACAACTAAATTAATTAACAGTCTATGTCCCATTGACAACCAGTAAACTGGCAAATCCAAAACAACTTTTGAGATGTGAGTTCCTAAACTTCAAAGACATTCTCGAATCTCTTAATGTGGCCAATGCAAAAATCAAACTGATAAAAGTTGTAAACCACTATTGCACTGTCGTCTAAATTCCACAATATATAGTCACAATATAATAAAGCAAATATTTATCAGCTCAGGAGTTCAGAATTTAATCCAGTTTAAATCACAGCAGAGTTGCTGAGCACTTAGTTCTTCCATTCTTGGAACTTACTGTCTCTGTGCCTCATGGGAGACCTGTGAAGTAACTGCTGCACTTGAGAAAAAGAGCACAAATAGTATTATTGTGACTTGCTGAATTCCAAGCTCAAAGTTCTCTGCAGTTTGTCAATTATGAGACTGTAGCTGTGGGTTAGATAAATGAGACAAGAATTACTTTGACCATCTTTTGATCAGTAGAACTAGACATCCAGCTATTTCAAAGGTACCTGGAGATTTTTTATGCCTCAGCTTTTATTTGCTCAGTTTGAGATTCTTTAAGCTGAAAAGTGCCAAGAAGTGAGAAGTGCATCTGAATGAGAGCTGATAGCACTAAGCAGCTAAGGCAGTCAGAGTCAACCTCAGGGGCCCATTTTGTATCAGCCTGGCACCACAAGGCACAGACTGGTGAGCTTTAAAATGGTGCATTATGTGACTTGTCCCAGGTGGCTGCCCAACAGACAGACCTGGGAGTCTACAGGATTCCTTACCATCACTGGCTTTTGGATACCACTACAAAGCATTGGTTTTCCATATAAATACCATCATCCCACTGTGCACAGATGCACAGAGCTGTCTTGGTCCAGCTGCAGCACCTCCACATATGAGCTATGCAGGTAGTGCAGCCTTAGCTATTTGTTTCCCAAATGTCATGGTTACTTCCTTCCAAGAACAGTAGTACAGCTCTTAAATCTTTGCCATAATGAAGTGGTAAACACTACTGTCAAACCTCATGAATATTCACATCAGAATAATTCAACTAAAGTCCCAAGGGACCAAGAAGCTCATTGAAAGCACATATATACAGTTGTCTGTTTAGATGATGGATCTGAACAATACTTCACCATCCAAATGACTCAACATGACATGTAAATAATTGCTTGTGATTGCAACATGCACCAAAGGTTTAGTTATTGATTCTTTAGCTTGCTTGTTGTCATTGGTTAAATATTATAGGAAGCTGTCAAAACAGATTTCAGAGTGTGTCTGTGCATATGTGGGTGTAAAAAAAAAGCCCATTTTTTGGCTTCTTTCAATAAGGCAGACTAAAAATGGATTTTTGCAAAATAAGTGCAATTTGGGTTGCTGCTGAATGTGTGAAATGACTAAGAAACAATTTGTTACAACTTTAATTAGAGTTGCATGACTATTCTCATATATCATTACTGACTGTTTTTATTTAATTAGTCAGTAAATCCTAGTCTGCCGTAGCTACTGGATTAGGGTATGATCTGGTCCTTAATGAAGTAGAGATCGACATCATCAAAGAACACTCTATTTAATTTTTAATTAAAAATTAAAAAGACCCTCCTTCATTGTAGCAACTACATTTATTTTTATTTTTCAATACATGTTATAATAGGAATACATAATTTGTGAATATGCAAATAACATTCTGGGAAGCATCTACATTTAAAGGCACAGCACATACACATTTCCCTATGCAATATTTATGCAAATTAATTCAGTGAAACATTCAGTGCACATTACAACACATATCTTACCTTTAGGCAGAATTATACTGCTGCCATATCTTTTCTTTCTTCCTTTACTTCTAAAAATTTGGAGTTTTTTTCATTTTCTATCTCAGTTATAGGAAGATAGATTCTATTAAAAAATTAAGATCAAATGAGTGGCTCAGCCTCTTTCATTGCCTCCTCTTTAGGGACTTGATCTGGCAAAGTTCTCAGAAGAAGCACCTAAGACAGGTGGGATGAATTTTCACTTAGAAGTTTCTCTACAGTGCTACTACTTCTCTACAGTACCATAGAGACTATATCTCTCTACAGTATAAAGAAAGCCTTGGTAACTAGCCACATCAGCTTCCAGAGAGCAATAGTGAAACTCTATGGATGTCATCACTTAAATGCATTCATTTCAAGGTGGTGTGATTTTCTGTCATCTGAATGTCCCAACACAGTTGTAAGTAAAACAGAAAGAGAATAGAATAGAGAGACAAGGGCATAAAAAACAAAAGGAAACACACTAGAGATAAACTGTTCTATTGTAAGCCAAATCTCCCTTAGACACAGTTGTCCTTTGCAGTTATAGTCCTTTCTTTACTCAGATCTGTAGCTCCAAAGCAGTAAAAAGGAGATTTATTTTTATCAGCCCCTGTGTGTCATGGCCCAAAGTGAGCCATAAAAGGGGCTTCTTAATCTAAAGATTCAGTGTAAATATAAATTTTCCTAGCAAAATAAATGTTACAATAGCATTGTCACTGATAGCAGTATCTTTTATAACCAATTACTATATCTGACTAAAAATGCAGGTTTAGATTGACCAAAACAATTTGTGAATGTTTATTTTTTAAAAAAAAGTAATATGATGAAACATTTCATTTCATCACCTTTTCCAGAACTGCTACAGCAAGCACCATAGTGGGTTTGGGTTAATTTATACCATATACCATATTTATACTATACTTTAAAAAGAGTATGTAGGAACTTCCTTATAATCCTGCACCTCTATCAGTGTAAAATGCGTCACAAGAAAGGGAGAGTCAAACCCACCTGTCCAGACTCAGCTTTTGTAAATCAAAATGTTCCATTCCAATGTTTCCTGGATAGACAAAAGTGAGAGAGAGGCACCGACCATCTGAACTTCTCTCAGGAGTTGTACATTTCTCAATTTTACAGAACAGAGAGACTTCTAACGCGAATGGCCAGGTGTTTAACATAAAGAGAGATGGATCTCTGCCTCGGTGGCTAGCTTTTAATTCAATCACTCCTTAGCTAACTTATCTTCAAAGTCTTAAAATGTCTGGCCCTCCATTAACACTACCGCAGCACCTCTGGCTTGCTAGATTAAAGCCACTGGTTGAGTGATAATCCACTCCTACCATCATAGAAATCTTGGGTCCACCCACTTTGCAACAAGTAATCAAAAATCTTTTCTTTTATGTGCAGGCCATCCTTTCTTTCTATTGGATCTATTTGTGCAGCAAACCTCAAAAATCAGGCTGTATATTTTTTTCATGATATTTAAATTGCTCCAGGTCAATCTCTATCCCCTCACTTAAGATTGTATGTTGGCTAACACCTCAGTGCACAGAAGTACTTAAATACACTTTACATTGTGTTATTTACTGAAGGATGTGCCATTGGAGAAGGGTCAGAGACACACAACATTTCAACACATTAATGAGTCTATTCTAATGAACTACATTCAGCAAATATTGGTATGGCTCCTACAGTCATTTTCAAAAAACATTTTGCAATGTTTAAAATAAGGTTACTTAGCAAAGAGGCTTTAGAAACTGTAGCTTTTTGCAGAGTGCCATTTGGCAGATCTGGATTAGACATGGAAATTGTTGTATTTTGTTCAGAGTAGAGTCTGGTTTAATTTTATCACAATAAAGTATGACACCATCTCAGGCAGAGATTCTACAGCTGTTGTCTATCCAGTACAGATTGTCTATCGCTTCTCTTTACCTTTACAAAGTAAGGCAACTCATTGACTCTAAACAGACAATAGTAATGCAACTGAGATGCCATGAAAGACTTACTGTGAGCACGTCACTACTCAAAAGGGAAATTTTTTTCCTTTATTTATTTCCTTTTGTACATCCAAGTAGACTTGGATATTTAAAGTTAAATTTTAATGTTAAAATAAGTTCTTCTCTTAAATCATGCTACGGGATTTTTTTTTTTTCTTTTCCATCCCTTTGCCATCAGATACACCTGGACTAAATTTTAAGACTTTCATATATAAAAATAACCTGATGATAACTCTATACTAATTTCTTAGTGAGAACGGATCAGATGTCTACAATATATCAAACAACTTTTGGTTCCTTTTTTGTTTGGAGTTCACACTTCTGTTGCAAATATCTGTGGCAAACTGTCCTCCTGGACCAATCTATCATTTTAAAGAGAAGACCAAAGAAAATAGATTAATCAAAGGGCCTGCAGTTATTGTCTCCCCCTGTTAGCTCCAATTCATATATCATTAGAGAAAAAAGCCTGTCAGCACTGTGGGATGTTATGTCTTTGGGAAAAAAATTCTTCAGCATAATAATGCTTTTTTTTTTTTTTTTTTTAAATCTGATGACAATACACAGGATTAAAATACTGGCTTTCCTAAAATTTCTATATTAAGGGAAGCCCAGCCAAACAGTGCAGAACAGCACTTTCAGAAAGCACAAATATTTTGCCTAAACAAGTCTGCAGCACATGCATGGAGCGTTGGTATTTTCATAGAGCACTGTTCATTTTAATGTAGTGTCAGGACACAGACAGGCAAGATATAGACTATACCATAGGTACCCAGAGACCTTTGATACAGATCAACCAAAATGATAAAATTTAGGAGGAAGAACACAGAGAATTGCTTCAGAGTGGCCTTGGCATTGAATTTCAATCATTTCTTCCATAAGTGCAGTTTCATTAGACGCTTGATCTAAGCCCTTTGAAGTCACTGGCAAGAGTAATGGCCTTTGTTTCATGTACCACAATCATTAACATGAGAGGATGCATGCTTCTAAAATGAATCTGGCTCTTTGTTAGGAGAACTAGGTAGGAAGTGTTGGATTTTCAGCTGTGTGCACCACACAAACCTCCTTCAGCTGGATCCATCTCAGCTAACCTTAGGCACCAAATAAATTGCCCTTCAAGGGTATCTGTGCAGAGCAGCTGTTGCTTCAGTGCCTCCATCCAACTTTTAAAGTCGACTGAGATGAAGGTCTGCAAAGCCTTTACTTCTTCCTTCTGCTGTCATCTAGTCAGAAGCTGAAGGTCACCACTACATATGGCACCCAGGGACATGGAGTTCTGTGATAGCTATTGTCCTCAGGCAGTAAACATGCTTGTCTTTGATACAGCTTCCCTTGTGGCTGCTGGTGGGAATTTACTTCTGTCCAGGTTCAGAAGTAAACAGACACCCTGGTGACATCCCATTGCTCTTGTGCTCTGCTCATGAGTCTGGCTAGAGCTAACTCTCCAGCAGAAAGCAACCTGGAAGCAGCAGCTCTCACGTATTTCTCTGCAGGCTGTTCGACAGTTCTTTGCAGTTGCCTTTGGTTTAATTTCCACAGCTTTCTTGATTCTGTTGTTATCTTTGACATATGTTCTGATCTAGGTTTACCTTTTGCCTACAAAGAGTGTGCCTGCGTGACAAAAAAGATTCAGGTCTGTTATTCTCTAAATAGACACCTCAAGTTATGGTTCTTTTGTTAAGTATTTTTATGATAGTTCACCTACGTGGTTTTAGTTTTCTGATTACTGTCCATGCACAAGCACTCATTAGCTACTCCATCTCCAGAAAACGGGATGATTGTCTTTCAGCTTCGTCATTGTCTTCACAAGAAGTTAACAGGTCTGTTCCGTGTCTTCCCAGAGCTGTCTAGAATTTCAGGTGGCTTTTGATGGCTAAGCACAGGAAACTTTTGAACAGCCTCTTCTATTTAATTTATGTCATCATTAAGGAGATTTATTTATTCCTGGCCAGCAGAACATGCACTTTAACTTGTCTCAAGCTTGGTTTTTAGTCATATGTTTCTTTTTTATGACTCTTGCTCTTCCTTTTGCTAAGATTATTGTTGGGTTCCTTTAAACATAACTATCTTGCACCTGTGTTCCACCTCCTACTGGAAGTTACCTCCTATGACAGTCTTCACTTTTTTTTTGGGTACTACTGGGATATAAACTACCATTAGCCTGCTCACCAGCAGCCAGATGCCTGGCATTCTCTCTAGGGTGAGGCTCAGTTTGCATACAAACACCTTTGTAAGCAGGCTGATGTTTTTAAGTTTTAGACCAAGAGGTCTATGGAGAATGCTGGCCTCTTGACTGGATGGCTCATTTAGATCAGTATGCCAAAAAATGGTTTTGTCATTGCAATTAGGATTAATAAATCTGCCCTCAATCATCAGTAGTGGGAACTAATTTTTTACCAGTTTGCTATTAAACAGTGCAACTCCCCATGTTATCTGTTGCTATCTCCACTACTGGGAGAAGGGGCTTTGAACGAGTTTAACAAGGTCCAATATTGCTTCATATCTTTACAGCCTTTCCAATCCCTTTTTTTAAAGTGGAAATCTTCATTTCAGTAATCTGGAGAGGTAGTGTAAGGTTCACTCTCATTACAGTGTACCTCCAAGCTCCATTGCCTTTTGGTTATTGTTGAACTGCAAGAACAAAAATCGTAGTGATGATTCTGTCTCCTCTGGTCTAGAGAGGGTAAATGCATGATACTAGATGCTTCACCATCATTTTCCTGCTGCTTTTGAGTGTGTGCATTGTGAGTTCTCAATTATGACGTCCCACATTTTATTGTCATTGGTCTGCAAATAGTTTTATGGAGCATCTGCCCTAAAAAAGGGATTCTTGTCACTGGTGCTGCACTGAACTCCACAGTTCAGATGCAAATTGAACTTGTTGATCCAACAGCTTAGCTGTTGATGGCAAATACTAAAATCCTTTTCAGCAGTGTATGTAGGTTGCCACTTCACATATTAGCTGACCTCTTCTTTCACTAGAAACCATCATGAGTGTTTCAGATTCTTTCTTTCTTAGCTGTCATATTAAGTTATTATGTGGTCTCATTTCACAAGGGTTTTGCACTATTGGTACGAGTTGGGTGTTTTGTTTTCCCCATTTATTCTGTTTTCCACACCTGATCCTAGTGCCTGCACTCCCACTCAGCCTGGCTTTCCTCTATGATGGACCTTATGACTGCTGTAGGGTTCTCTGCCATCCTAAGTGCCTAACATTTTATTTATTTTCTGGATACACCTGCATTTCCTGTCATCCTCAAACACTTTTCTAGAGTAAGATCCGTTTCTCTCAGCTCTCTCTGCTATATGCAGGCATCATGTGTCCCCCAGCAATCTCATCTCTAACAAGAACATCTTTTATGTTTCCAGAACTGCATGACACACTTTCAAGTCCTTTGTAAAACATATTGAGATGTAGTGTTGAAATGTGCTGTGAAGGGTGCTTTGAGCTCTCCTGTTGTACTTCGTGTTAGGTGAAAGGGGCTTCTCACACAGTCAATGGTCATGTTTCAGTTGGGAGATTGGTAAAACCTAGCCAAGGAGGTGGTAGCTTCTCAAACAGCTCTCACTTGATAATTTGGGATGATCTATTCTTCATCTTCATTTTTCACATCTGTTGTATTATCTGTTATTATGTCTAGATATAAAGTTACATTAACTTCTTATTCTTTTCCTTCCATGAGGTAGTGAAATGAAAGTTTTACTTTTTTTTTTTTTGTAATTTCATCTCCCTAGGTAATCCTCTATACAGACTGGATTTTTCTTTCCAGTAGTCTAAAGCTTTTGCAATATTTTTTGCCTGGAAGCTTTTCCTTCCCATTCATCCAGAGTCCTACTTTGCCCTGTTTTTAGTTTCTGTTTTGCTCTTCTGCCAGTCACCCATCTTTCTTTGCTGGACATGCAGCTAATCACCTTCCAAACGCAGGTGCTGTGCAATAACATGTGGTGGTTCCTTGCTTCTGAAACCAAGATGGCTTTTTACTGCATGTTTCTTGTATCTGCAGCTGCCACTGTCACCATCTGCACAGACTGGCTTCCTGGGAGGTCCTGTAAAATATCCCTCCTGCATCTTATATTTGTCTCTGAAAGCCAATGCGGTTTACAGCAGGCCAGTTCTAGGATCTGAGCAGCCTCTTTGGTTAATTTTTTCATTTGTAGCATGGATGTAAATAAGGAATCTGGACAGTTTCCCTCAGAGAGAACAGTGGAGGGCATAAAAGAATAGCTGCAACCCTCTGCCTGCAGCCCTTCTGCTCATTACAGTCTCTCTCACCAGGGTTCAGCAAATTTTCTGTCTTTGAAGCAAGAACATGAACTTTACAGTTCAGATTTTGGTCAGTCTGTAGCTGGAAGCATGTGAAAACCTGGGGTTTATCTTTTTCTTTTGATACAAAACAATAAATTGGCTTCAATTCATTCATAACTTGCCTCAGGTTTAATCAAAAAACTCAAACCTTTTGACAAAACATAGGCTGGATACCACATCTGTAGGGAAAGCTGCAAGCAGCTGAATTTTACTTTGCTTCAGGTTTCCTAGTAAACATTTAACATTGCTCCAAAGTAGACGTCTCATGAGTTGAAGGGATCATCCTGAATAAAGGTTAAGGGGAAAGAGATCATATGACAAGCTTTCTTACCTCCTGCCATTTCTATTTATGTTTGTATTCAAAGAGAGAAAGAAGTAAATGATATAGTAAGAACATACAGTTTCTAAAAGGAATTCCTTTAGAAAATAATCACACAGAATCACACAGAATCACACAGATTCTGTGTATAGATATAAAATAAATAATGTATTAGTTAAATAGTACTGCATCTTGCCAAAATGACTTTATTATAACATCATTGCTTACAATTACTAGCACAGCTGAATCAATAATGTGGATAGTATAACAAAAAACTGGCTACAATGGAACTATAAATTCTGCAGAAATTATTGTAGCAATTTTCTAGCGGTTTGGAGTAAGACTGCTAAACCTCTCAACCATTTCAGCATTTCAGCGGATATAATCATAGAATTGCCTGGTTGGGAAAGACCTTTGAGATCATCTAGTCCAACCATACCTGTCCACTGCTAAACCATATCTCTGAGCACCCTATCTAGCCATCTTTTAAATACCTCCAGGGATGGTGACTCAACCACCTCCCTAGGCAGGCCCTTCCAGTGCCTGAGAACCCTTTACGTGAAGAAGTATTTCCTGACATCCAATCTGCACCTTCCCTGGTGTAAATTAAGGCTAATTACCTAGGAAAAAAGACGCGTACCTGCCTCACTACACCCTCCTTTCAGGTAGCTGTAGACAGTGATAGGGTCTCCCCTGAGCCTCCTCTTCTCCAGACTAAACAACCCCAGTTCCCTCAGCTGTTCCTCACAAGTCTTGTTCTCCAGCCCCTTCACCAGCTTCATTGTCCTTCTCTGGACACGCTCCAGGGCCTCAATGTCTTTCTTGAAGTGAGGGGCCCAAAGCTGAACACATTATTCAAGGTGCAGCCTCACCAATGCTAAGTACAGAGGCACAATCACTTCCGTACTCCAACTGGCCACACTGTTTCTGATACGAGCCAGGATGCTATTGGCTTTCTTGGCCACCTGAGCACCCTGCTGGCTCATGTTCAGCCGGATGTCAACCAAGATGCCCAGGTACTTTTCCTCCAGGAACCTTTCCAGCCACTCTTCCCCAAGCCTGTAGCGTTGCATGGGGTTGTTGTGACTAAAGTGCAGGACCCAGCACTTGGTCTTGTTGAACCTCATACAGTTGGTTGCAGCCCATTGATCCAACCTGTCCAGGTCCCTCTGCAGAGCCTTCCTACCCTCAAGCAGATCAACGCTTCCACCCAGTTTAGTGTCATCCTCAAATTTACTGAGAGGACACTCAATGCCTTCATCCAGATCATTGATTAAGATGTTAAACAGGACTGGCCCTAACACTGAGCCCTGGGGAACTCCACTTGCGACTGGCCTCCAGCTGGATTTAACTCCATGTACCACCACTCTTTGGGCCTGGCCATCCAGCCAGCTTTTAACCCAGCAGACAGTGTGCCTGTCCAGGCTGTTGGCAGCCAGTTTCTCAAGCAGAAAGCTGTGGGAAATGGTGTCAAAGGCTTTACTGAAGTCCAGGCACACCACATCCACAGCCTTTCCCTCATCCACTTAAGTGGATTACCTTGCCATAGAAGGAGATTGGGTTAGTCAGGCAGGGCCTGCCTTTCATAAACCCATATTGACTGGGCCTGATCACCAGGTTGGTCTGTGTGTGTTGTGTGATAGCACTCAAGATGATCTGCTCCATGACCTTCCCCAGCACTGAGGTCAGACTGACAGGCCTGTAGTTCCCTGGATCTTCCCTCCAGCCCTCCTTGTAAATGGGCATCGTATTTGCCACCTGCCAGTCAAGTGGAACCTCCCCAGTCAGCCAGGACTGTTGGCAGATGATGGAAAGGTGTTTGGCAAGCACCTCTGCCCGCTCCCTCAATATCCTTGGGTGGACCCCATCTGACGTTACAGACTTGTGAATTTCTAATTGGCTGAGCAGGTCTCTAACCATTTCCTCCTGGGTGATGGGAGCTTTGCTCTGCTCCCCATCCCTGGCTTCTGACTCAGGTACCCAGAGAACAGCTGGCTCTACTATTAAAGATTGAGGCAAAGGTGGCATTTAAGTACCTCAACCTTCTCCTCATCCCTTGTCATTATTGTTCCCTCTGCATCCAGTAAAGGATGGAGATTCTCCTTGGGTTTCCTCTTGTTGTTAATATATTTCTAGAAACATTTTTTGTTACCCTTCACAGAGTTGGCCAAATTAAGTTCTAGTTGGACTTTAGCCCTTCTGATTTTTTCTCTGCAACACCTCACTTCATCCTTGTAGTTCTCCTGAGATGCCTGCCTCTTCTTCCAAAGCTCATAGACTTTCCTTTTTTTCTGAGATCCACCCAAAGGTCTTTGCTCAGCCAAGCCAGTTTTCTTCCCCGCCAGCTCATTTTTCGGCACATGGGGATGGTCTGCTCTTGTGCCTCCAGGATTTCCTTCTTGAAGAGTGTCCGGCCTTCTTGGGCTCCTTTGCCCTTTGCTACTGCCTCCCGAGGGACTTTACTGACCAGTCTTCTAATGTCTGCCCTCCAGAAGTCCAAGGTAGCAATTCTGCTGTTCCCCTTCCTTGTTTCACCAAGGGTCAGAAATTCAATCATTTTGTGATCACTGTGTCCCAGGCATCCTCCAACTGTCACATCTCCCACAAGGCCTTCTCTGTTTTCAAACAAGAGGTCCAGCAGACTGTCTGCCCTATGCAACAATTCTGTTAAAACTATTATTTGCTTGTGGCAACATTTTTTATCTAGTAGACACAAGCCTGGGGAATTTACATCCTATGGAAATATAGTTATGTCAGGAAAAGGTCTCTTGCCGGCAACTTCCATGTTGGTGCTTTAAGAGCTGAAGCTGCCGGTGGCTTCAGCCTTGAGCAATTAATTCCTGACCTTGAGTGAAAAATAAAACAAAGTGGACTAACAAGGAAGAATGTGTATGAGAGAAAATAAGGGATGTGTCTTGTGCTGTAATTAGTAACCAGTCAGAAGTAAAAGAATGGCTCATGAACAGGTGAAATTATCCAATCATGTCAATAGTTTAGGCCCATGTTTGATAAGGGGTAATGAATCAAAAGTGAAAGAATGCTCCGTGCTTGGGGCATGGAGGAGGAAAAAAACATATATATAAGCAGTGCAAAGCTTCAATAAAGTGCTGATGCCTGATGCGTGAACACATCTCGGTGTTGGTCATTTCATCCGCCGCACTTGCATCTGTTTGTTTAAAGTATCTTAATAGATTTAATCCTGTTTTTCAAGATACCTGGGTCAAATCTGCATTGTGTGACAGATATTTAGCTTACATGAATTAGCAAAGAACAACTGAAATTAAAGAGTAATGTCTTTTAACTCTAGCTGTGGAACTATTCCTTGTTTTCAGCTAAGTGCTATTTAATTTCCATTTTGTATGCCACAGTGAATAAAATTTGGAACATATTAAAATTAATTGCAGGAATATATTTCATCTGTAAAGTTAGACTGACAATATAGTAATTCTTTCCAACACTTCTTGCTGCTAATTAGCATGCCCGTAGCTCAAAGAAGTAGTATTTTGCTACATCTACTTCTTGGGTAGATAAATCCCAAATATAAAGGATTAAATAATAATCTGTTCCAAAAATGTGAATATTTTCAGATCTGAAAAGAAACTGATTCTCTTTTTGAGATTGTATTGGGCTGGCTCATCTAATGTCAGCACAGACTGGCCCATAGCTAATTATGGACTGAAAAGGGTGAGAGGACTTTCTGCCCCTTCAGAACTCCACCAAGCTCCCTGTGCTTCAGTGGAGTTGCAAATGCTCAGCACCTGTTTCATCAGGCCAACAGATGGTCACCATGTAAGGAGACCCATAGGTGAAATAACCTTCATTTACTTCAAGCACTCATAATGTTCCACATTGCTGTGTTTGTTTTAAATGTTTTGTGGATGAAAAAGCTATGAGGTATGGCATAAAATAAGCAATGCATGCTTTGTTAACAGATCAGAGCACACAGTTTCACTTCACTTATCATAGGCCTAGTTAAAAACCTGTTGAAAATCATAGAAGGAGTTCCGGGGGCTTTCACTTGGCTTGGATCATGATCTGTGGACAGATCCAGCTTTAATATTGGTCTAGTTTGTCCCTGCTCATTGCAGGAGAGTTGGACTAGGTCACCATTAAAGGTCCCTTCCAATCCAAACTATTCTGTGATTCTATAATACTGGTCTTTTTAATCTGTGGGCTTCTTGAGTCTGGGCTTTTTGTTGAAATACCAGCTGATGTCTGGACACCATACCTCCCTCTTCTTGTTTGTGATTCCTACAACATATGCATTGTTCAGGTGATCTAACCTAAAAGCAACAGCAGTTGTTTTTATTATTATTTTTTTTAAGTAGATCAGTTTCTTGATCCACGTCACAGTACAAGCACAAGGGTACTGTCCAGTAAAAGAGTAGGAATGAGTAAAGGAAATAAAAATAGAGAGAGGTGGGAATAGAGATTAATTGGAAACAAAAATTACTATAACATAATATTTTAATGTGTTTCTCAGTTTCTGAATGAAACAAATTTATTCAGAAGTGCAAACTTTACTCAGAGAGGTGATATTATCTGCTGGCATGTTTATCACATAATGACATACAAATACAATGTTTTCCATTTCTTTATTTCATGCCATCAGTAATAATCTACATTATAACATTTGAAATCTGAGTCAGGGCTATCTATTGTATGATTGTCTGTAGAGTTTAGAAGATGTAACTCTTTTGATCTAGAATAAAAGTTCTGCTTATAATTCAGATGAACATGGGCCATCATGAATTGTCAAGGTTGAGTTCTTACTGCTTCTTTCATGCTCTCTATTTGACAAGACTTTTGACATTGTGGTAAAATATGCTTATATTTTGGGACTGGAACAAAAAGGACAGTGGATCTAGTGGGTGGAGGAAAAGCCCTCCAGTGGAGCACGTCTCAGGATTCATTACACTTTCTAATCAGTGACATTTCCGGATCAGCAGTGCAGGAATGTTAGGGCATATCATATGTTTGTCTGCTGACATGAGAAGATTAGACTCAACAATCAAATTAAAGAATGGTCAGTGCCACAGTTCTGTTACCCATGGATATAAGAATATAATTATTTCTTGTCTAACACATCTGCCCCTAAGCCACCCATCTGAACACAGCAGAAAGATTCAAACAGACTTTTTTCCCCACTAAAATATAAACATGTAGGTAAACAACGCAGTGCTCCACATGGTTTGATATTAATTTATCGGTAGTAGTGGGGATTAATATTTAAGAAAGAGTATTGAAAAGTTTTCTTGTGCTCATAGAAGTCAAATAAACAGTCACTTCACCGCAGGCAAAGCAGTTAGGTTGGTGAAATAGCACTTTCTACAGTGGCACAGAGCACTGTTTGCTTTAAAATACACCCTAGGAGACCCAGTCAAGATGAAGATCTGGATATTTGTGTGATCTGCCCTGGGTCAGAGAGACCAACACCCACCTCGCTGAGGTTAGAGCTGATGGGAAGGAGGTATCTGAGAACACTGCAGGAAGTCTACTTGTCTAATCAGGTATTGTCTGTCATGGTGCCCAATGGCTATTGGCAAAGGAATATAGAAAAAGGCTTCAGTGCCACTGATGGAGAGGGTAAAGGACTGCTAGGTGTGAGAAGACCTGCAAAGCTGCCTGAACAGAATGAAAACATTGAACCCAAGACTGTTCAAGGCCAAGGTACCTACATATTCTCTTAGGGAACATGGAAACACCTTTGAATGATGCTTAGAAAATAGGGTCTACTAAGGCAGTGACTAAGATGTCTCAGGGGTGTAATTGCATAGGTGATGCTCCTACAGACCTAAAAGTGACAGAAGGAGTCAGTATTTAAAATGCTTTATTTTTTTTTTTTGTGATGAAAGCTGTGTTTTACTGCATTTTTTTCATATGTTTTTATAATTCTTTAGAGTTATAAAGAAAAATATATTTAACTCATCCTGATTAGTTAATTGGATAAACATAAGGACAGAAGGGAGTGTTATGACCGGCTATTTTGAAGTTATGAATAATACAGAAGAAACAATATTTATCCTGCAGTTCCTGCATCCTTAACATTTAACATCCTTAAATGTTACTCTCATGATCATTCTTGGGAAAACCTCTCTCCTCAGTCCTTTCTTGTATGGCTTTCAAGGAGAGATTGAAGGCTAAAATATGTTTTCTAGAAGTTATGTCCAGTGCATGTAGACACTATAAAAAGGCATCTCTATTCATGTCATATGTGGGAAGAAGGAATTTCACCCAGGAAAATAATTTCAACAAAATAATTTTATTTATTAGAATATGCCTCCTGAGTCAATCACTTTTCATCATTGATGGCTGAAATGATTCCGTTTGGCTATACTCACTTGTGCATCAATTTAGTGAAAGGGCATATTGGTTCCTGTCCTGCCTGGCCTTTTATTGAAGTAAAATTAAACAATTTCAGGATTCAATTATTAATACCTTCCATCTATAAACCATGTCTTCATCTATAAACCATATTGACATTCAGTCTAGACATCTCAAGAGGGGATTCACTTCATGAATATCAATAAACAGGTTGTAAGGAGACTGGGAATATTAAATTATTTCAAAGCGTATGACAGTTGACAATGTTAATACAATAATTAAAAGCTCACATCCCTTAAAAAAAAAAAAAAAGCTGCTCAGCATTTCCATGTAGGAATCAGCAAATACCTTAGAGAGTATAAATCAACATTGCTGTTTTTTCAGTACTGAATCTATGCTGATTCCCACTAACACCCACAGTACCTTCACAAATAAGGAAATATTATTTTTGCCCCGAAGATGGCTTCAAGAACTGGCTTAAATTCAATTTGTACCCAGTTTGGCATTAAGTTTTCATCCTGAAGGAGGTAAAAATTCATTTGAAAATGCAACTCCTTTGAAAAGGAAGCAGCAAATAACCCAGTACACTGAAGACCTGGCTCCCCACCTGAGATGCAGTTTGGAAAGCATTGACTTAGAGAGAAAAAGGTAAAAATTCACAGCAGAGTCTTTCTGCCTTTCTCTGTGCAGATTGTGGAAAGCTTCCCTGGGTAGGAATCCATCAACTCAGAAAAATCTAATGATGAAAGACAGCAGATTTCTGTCAGGCATTTGTCTTAGCAATGACCTTCTGTGAGAAAATAGAACAATTGACCACAGGAACACAAATCATGTCTGGGGCTTCTTTGAAATTGCTTCTTGAGGTGGCTGGAACCTAATATCAATAGTCCATGCCTTTGAAAACAGGGAAGACAAAAAAAAATACTGTAAAACATTCAGAGTTCTTAAAAAAAACCCCTAATGCAATGAATATAATGCAGTCTTATGGGGTATATCCCATTATGTTCTATTTTATTCTGCTAAAATACCACCAGCTTAACATACACCTAGATTTTCTTGTGTAACAGACTCGTGATGTGAGAACTCAGTGCTTCCTCTTCCCCTACTGCTTGGACTGGAGGCAAGCTAATAATTTGGCAGTAATTTTTGGACAGGAGTTGGGCAATTATATGGATAACAAAGATTTAGAATGCTTATTGTTAATACTAAATAAATCCTGGGAGAAATATTCAGCCTTAGGTGGTGGTTAAGATGTTCCTCACTTCAGTGGGATTAAAACCTGATGACATTTAATTTGAGTGAACTGAGAGATTTTTCAGCCCTCACTGTTGTAACCTTAACTTGCCATTGTGCAACACATTAATTAAAACCAGCTCTATTTTTTGCCTTATGGAACTTAATTAAAAAATATTGAAGACAATGCCGTGTGTGCCTATTTTGCATGCTACCCACATCTCCTACAGAAGATCGCTGATAACTTCAGTTGTAACCCGTGGGTGCATGAAAATGAACTGGGTTGTATCCCTAAGCTGATGACACTTTAATAATGTGTGGAAATAGCCTGAGGTGTGAACTCACTCCCTCGAGGGAAGCAGCTCAAACCCAGGTCGAAAGGTGCATTCAGGCTCACCTCTGCTGTTAGGTCAGCATGCTCCAGGCTCCCACTGCTGCCTCTTTGCTCTCCCACCAGTCATCCACCAATGGTCCCTGGCACTTCCCTCCTTCTCCTTCTCTTCCACCACACTTCCACCTCCTCAGCAATGACCTGCTCTAGATATAACTGCTTTGGTGGGGGGGTTGGACTAACTAGATGATCTCCTGAGGTTCCTTCCAAACCCTACCATTCTGTGATCCTATGAGCCTATGATTCTGTGATTGCAGGAATGCCAATACTTAATCAGCTTCATGGTTTGGGCTCTTCCCAAGCCCATGTTTCACAGATGAAGTTGCTGTGTCTTGTGAATGGGGGAAATCTCAGGACCACCTGATCTAGCCTGTAAAATTCATAGCTAGACTGTGCACAACATGAGGACCTAGGCTGTGAGGCTTTTAACCACTTTCTCAGCCTGATGGTTGTAAGGAGACATCACCTGGACCTTCTTATTCCTCTTAGATTGGTGTTAAAGTGGAAACAGGGATAGCCTCTAATGTGTGGCCTTTGAATATGCATTGGCTTGGATAAAAAAGGACTAAAACAAGTGAGTGCCTGCAGCATGTGACAGCACCAGTCTCTTCATAAAGTACCACTGATGGTTAGTGCAGGATTTACCATCTACTGAAAAATACTGGGTGATCTTCAAGGTCCAGGCACCTTCCTTAGCAGCCTGCATCATCCCAGGGAGCCACTGACAATTGCTGGTTGCATGGAAAAAGCCTCTTGCAAGAGGATAACCCACACTGCCAGTCCCCAGAGGGACCGGGCAGTGGAGCAGGGGAGCAGCCCTGTGATGTCGGTGGTACCCATAGATTTTGCCTGAGGGTGCTGGTCCATTCTGCCCCCTTCCCTTCTGTAGCAATGGGATGCCAAGGATGCACCACAGGTCCTGAAGTTGCTTTCAGATCAAACACTATATGTATCCCTGTTTCCCCAAACTCTTCAGGGGATTGATTCAGATTTCTGTCTTACCAGGAGGGCTTTTGAAGAACTATTGGTCCTCTGTAGTTGAAACATGCTAATTACTGTACTGGCATCTGCCTTCGTTGCAGACAAATTGTTTTTCATTGTGAGATAAATGCTGCCCTCCAGCTGTCAGGGCAAGTTATTTTTAATCCTGACCAATTTTATGCTTTAACAAATGCACTTTATAAAAAAAGTATCAGAAAGAATAATGAACATTACTTATAATCAGTAACCAGTCAGGATTAAAAAAATATTTTTACCAAAAAGATTCACGGGTCGTACTGGCTTTTGAGGTGCTTGCAAGATACCATCTCTGGGTCCACCAGTTTTCTACTAGACAATGAATGTGAAAGACTTTCAAAAATAGTAACTGTCAAAAAGAGCTAAAGTTTATTTAAGTTAAATATTACAGTAAGCAGAACAGGGCATGCTTCCATTTTATTCTGGATGGGGCTGTTGCACACTCTGATTTTAACAGAATTTAGGTGAATGCCCATCTTAGAGTCAAGGATAAAATGATACTGAGAAAGGACAGAGGCTACTGAAATGCAGAATTGTGTCAGAAACAAATGCAGTGCTTGCTGACTTCATATTATTCTTCCTACACCACTTCCCCTTTCTTTTGTATGCACTCATTGAAATAAGAATGGAAAAACATGTCCTGGAAGACATTGTGGTGATTTAGGAACTTTAATTTTACCTTATAACTTCTTAGCCATGTTTTTCCTGCTTCCCTATCCCATTTGAAATAATAAGCTTAAGAATAATTTGCATATTTAAATCCTTTCCCCTGCAATTTCTATTAAACAAGGCTGATAAATCACTGTGCAACCAGTAGTCAGTGTAGGTATCTTCTGCCATCAGGCTTTCATGTAACTCCCCTGTGCTAACAAAAAGCAATATGTCATGGTCCCTGTCACTCTTCTTGGCTGCTGTAGTGTATTGACAGCATCTCAATGTCTCCTTGGATTGAGTGCTGGCAAGCGTGGAGCTGGCAAAGGGCTTTGCTCAGGATGCTGGGGCTGTTCAGAAATCTTTTCACAAGCTTTTGATATTCTCTCCTTTTGCAGTATGGAAAAAATCCTCTTACAGTGTAATTCAGGCATTCTACTTCAAGTCAGTAGAAAACCATCAGCTCCCCCCATATTTGGATCTGAACCATGATGTTTATAAGTTTTCTGGAAGGAAGAAGGATAGTGTTCAGTGGTGCTGGAGATGGTGGAGGGGTTCCCAGTTTGTGTGCTGTTGTAACTGAGCAGGGGAGAATTTACACACTCTTTCTTTTCCACTCCTTCTCAGGAGACACAGATCTTCCTATTTGCCTCTGGTGCTCTGAAGGACATAGCTAAAACATCAGAAGAATAGTCCTTTTATTTCTATAATTTTATATCAACAGGTAAAACTCCAAATAGGTAGAAATTCTCTTTTACTTTACATATCTTGCACTCCCTGATTTGCCATATTTGTTCTGACTAGTACCAAGAAGGATGTAAATAACTTACACATTAGTTATCCAAAATCTTATTGTAACTAGCAGGTACCTGGTTTCTTCCTTGCAAAACACCTCTAAAACTAATATGGGATGATACTAGAGAGAAAGAGTTTTGTGAATGTTAAAGCCCATGTCTCTTAGGCAAAAAACTGGTACACAGTACCTTGAAATTAGGAATTAGGCAGTAAGCACAAATAAGCAGTAAGCACAATTTCCAATGTGCTTTAATTCCCAATGCACTTCAGAAAACACCAAGTTGTATCCCAGTAGCACATCCGCAGGGACCAGCTGGACTGGCGGACTGTATACGTGACTAAATTTTCTGGAACCCATAAACTTTTCAAGACAGTTTTAATTGCTCAAAGGAGGAAGGGTAGTAATTGGGAGAGAGAAAGCTAGCTCATTTTTTTCTGAAGGTGTTTTCTCTCTGTCTCAGCAAATCAGGGCCTTTTTTTTTTTTTTGTCTGTTCAAACACCCTGCCTTGGTTTGGAACAAGACAGTCAATTACAGTAGGTAGGTAATCACCAGGGATTAGATCCACTTGTAATTGGGAACATTAATTTGACAGGAAACACTTTCTTTAGGGGGAAAAAGAAAAAAAAAAAAAAGAAAAAAAAAAAAAGAAAAAAAAAAAAAAAAAAGAAAAGAGAGAGCAAGGCTGAGCTTTTCAGTGCCTGGAGCAGAACATGTCAGTGTCTCGGTTCCAAGGGTGGGGAAGTCCGTAAATCAGAGGGATTGTTGCTTTCTGTGGGAATACTGAACCTGAGCTTCAGTGACGCATGGGAGAATTAAAGAATCCCAGAAGACTTGAAACTGTTTTCAAAAGGTGCATGGAGCTTAATTACTAGAGGGGTTGTTCGTTATCAACACTGAAAGGCTCCACGTTGATCTTTTTGTGGCATATGATGTGAATATTAAGTGTCAGACATCCTGTATATCAGACTGCCAGACCTTCTGGGCAAAACATGTTGCTTTATAGCAAGATGTCTCATCAGAGGCAGGTTTTACCTCACAGTTTACACTTGCTGTGGGGTACCTGCTACCAACTGAGCTTTCACACTGTTCAGCTGAGTGTGGTGTGGTGTGTTTTCACTCCAGGGCTTGTCTCCTGGAGAAGTTAATGGGCTGAAGGGTAGGATGAGCATTTACAAGCCACAGTTTGGAAGAGGAGTAAATTACCACATACTTTTTGTGCACTAAGAACACCTATACAGACCGTAAGTGTAGCTGGCATGTGGCAAATCTCAACTCCAAAGTGCTGCACCAACTCTGAAAGAGTTCTCTATGAAGACAGGTTTGCAATGATGTATTTGTAAGTCTTAATATTGAGTGATGTGAACCTTGCAGCTCTGCTACAACTCATGGATACTCAGCAAAATAAAAAAGTGGGCAGAAGGCACAGAACACCTAAAATGCAATGACCTTTTAATTTAAAGATATTATTTTTTTTCTCTGACTATGAAGCAAAATGGAGCCCCAAAGCACTGTTTAGTGTCTGTGGCTGCATTAGGCAAGGCACTGCCAGCAGGTCGAGGAAGGTAATCCTTCTACTCTGCTCTTCCCTGATGAGGCATTTGAGAGCTATGTCCAGAACTGAGCTCCCCAGTACAAGAGAGGCATGGACATACTAGAGATCATAAAGAAGATTAATAGAATCATAGAGTATTTCACGTTGGAAGGGACCCACAAGAGCCATTGAGTCCAACTCCCTGCTCCTTGCAGAACTACCATATGACTAAGAGGATCATCCAGATACTCCTTACACTCTGACAGGCTTGATGCCATGGCTACTTCCCCAGGGAGCCTATTCCAGTGACTGAACACCCTCTCAGCAAAGAACCTTTTCCTAATGTCCAGTCTGAACTTCCCCTGATGCAGCTTCATTTCATTTTCTTATGTTCTGTTGCTGTTCACCAGAGAGGGGTGCAGCACCTCCCACTCCGCTGCATCCCTGGAGGAAGCTGTAGACTGTGATGTCGACTTATTTTCTCCAAGCTGAACAAACTAAGTGACCTCAGCTGCTCCTCATAAGTATTACCCTCAAGACCTTTCACCATCCTGGTTGCCCTCCTCTAGACACACTCTAATAGTTTGATGTCCTTCTTATATTGAGGCACTCAAAACTGCACACGTGATAGTTTCACTGGGCTAGCCCTTGGCTAGCAGCCAACACAGCCACTCACCCACTTCCTCCCCACCCCCAGGGGAGAAGGGAGAGGATTGGGGGCAAGGGTTAGGAGGCTTGTAGGTTGAGATTAAAACAGTTTAATAATAGAAATAAAAGAAAACTTAAAAAAACTCCTAATATTAAAATAGTAGTGATAATGATAACAGTAATAAGATATGCAAATAAGTGATAAACCAGTGCAACTGCTCACCACCCACTGATAAGCCCGTCTCATTCCCAGATAATGATCCCAGAGGAGCAACAATCCTGAACTGAAACCACAATCCCAGAAGAGTGAGAGCCCAAGCAAAAAAACCATGCGAATTCCCCCTGCTTTCCGGCCAGCCCCGGATAATATACTAAACATGATGGGATATGATATGGAATATTTCATTGGCACATCCAAATACCAGTTTTGGGCTTTGCTATTCACTGCACTTCTCCCTCCCAGTCCTAATGCAGCTGTGAAACAGCCAAACACGGTGGCCTTGAGCTCCAGCAGCAACTAATAACATCAGTACTTTTATCAATGACGTTCTCATAGCAAGTCTGAACTGAAACCAAAACATGGCTCTTCTAACTACTGAGAAGAAAATTAACTCTATCCTAGTAAAACCAGGACAATACAGTAGTCAAGGTGGGGCTGCAATAGCGCAGTGTAGAATGGGACAAAAACCTCCCTCACCTGGGTAGCTATGCTGTGCTTCATGCACCCCAGGACATGGTTGGCCCTTTTGCCACACTGTTGACTCATATTCAACTTGCCCTCAACCCAAACCCCTAGATCTCTTTCCACAGGGCTACATCCCCTAATTTGTATGTATAACCAGAGTATCCCAGCCACAGTGGAGAATCAAGCATCTGCTCTTGTTAAAATTCGTATGGTTGGTAATTGCCCAGAGCTCTAGTCTATCCAGATCTATTTGTAATGCCTCCCTGCCCTTGAGGGAGTCGACAGTTTCTACTAGTTTAGTATCATCGACAAACTTACTTAATGTACATTTGATTCCTGTGTCCAGATCACTTGTAAAAACATTAAAGAGCACTGGCCCTAAAATTGAGCCCTGGGGAACCCCACTGGTGACTGGTCACCAGCTTGATGCAAACCCATTTACTGCAACTCTTTGAACTCGACCTGACAGCTAATTGTTCACACAACATATTATGGACTTGTCCAGCTGGATACTATGGATACTATGAAAGACAGTATCAAAAACTTTGCTAAAACCCCAAAACACCACATCTACTGGCTTCCCTTGGTCAACTAGATGGGTGACCTTGTCATAAGACAAAATTCCCAGAATAATGTTTTCCATAATTTTACCTGGCACTGAAGTGAGACTGTAATTATCAGGGTCTTCCTTCTTCCCTGTAATTATCAGGGTCTTCCTTTCTTGAAAACTGTGACATTTGTCAGCTTCTTGTCAGCTGAGACCTCTCCAGACTCCCAAGACTGTTGGAAAATAGCGGAGGGAGGTCCTGTGATGACATCGGCCAGCTCTTTCAGTACCCTGGGTTGAATCCCATCAGGCCCCATAGTTTTGTGCACATCCAGCTGGAGCAGCAAGTCTTGAACAAGCTCAGAGTCACCTGGGAGTTTTTCATTCCCTCAGTCACAGTCTTCCAATATAGGGCTCCAGGGGTCCCACGGTCCATCATCAGTGTTGAAGACAGAGAATACATTAAATATCCCTTCTCTGTTTGCATCCCTATTTGTGAAGTGACTGATCTCATGAAGTAATGGACCAATGTTATCTCTGATTCTCCTTTGGCTGTTTAAATATTTAAAAAAGCCACTTTAGTTGTCCTTCACAGTGTTGCCCGGCTTGAACTCTAACAAGGATTTGGCCACACAATGGTAAACAGCATCCCTGTAGTCCTCCTGAGTTGCCTGTCCTTACTTCCAGTGTCCATACACTTTCCTTTTATGTCCCAGTTCTATAAGAAGATTTCTGCTCAGCCAAGCTGGCCTTCTGCCCCACTTGTGGCATCTTTCATACAAAGAGAAGCTGAGAGAACTGGAACTGTTCAGCCTGGCAAAGAGAACTGGTAAAGAGAAGATTCCAGGCAGACCTTTTTTATGGGGATAAATACCTGATGGGAGAGAATGAAGACAAGGGAACCAGACTCTTCTCAGTGATGTCCAGTGACAGGACAAAAAGCAATGGACACAAACTGAAAAATAGGAAATTATGTTTAAATATAAGAAAAATCCTTTTCACTGTGAGAGTGCTTGAACACTGGTGCAGGTTTCCCAGAGACATGGTGGAGTCTCCATCCTTGGAGATATTAAAAACCCAACTGGACATGGTCCTGGACAACCAGCTCTGGGTGTCCTTGCTTGAGAAGGGGGATTGTACCTGATGACCTCCAGAGATTCCTGCTAACCTCAACTATTGATTTGGGGAATGCATATCATGATTGAAGGGAAGCCCTGCATCTCCTATTCCCAGTTGTCAAGAGCTAGTTTCCTCTTGTCTTTTCTCAGCTTTTCCTATTACAGGCCCTGGCAATGTCGTGCTTTGCATCCCTACCACAGTGACCTCACAGGTGCTTGTAAATGCTATCAAGTATTCTGATGTGCCCTGCCTTGCTCTATCCTGCCCCCTCACCCCTCTTATATGTTTCTGCAGGATTTTACAGATCTGAGTGAAATGAAAAGTGCCCCAGCACGAAGGAATGTTGCTTGCTTTTATAATCCTTTGCTTTATCTTAATTGAACCTAAAAGCTTCATCGCAATCATGAAATGAGCAACAACTTTTTTTCCTTATTCTCTAGAATGATGCTGGAGAGACATAATATTCCTTAAAGATAAATTAGATAGTTATGAGTTATGCTGATGCAATGCTGAAACCACCATCTTTCTTTGTGCTGAAGGTGTGAGATGTGATGATGAGAGTGTTCAACCTCTTGAGTTAAACCATCCATCTCTGCAGATGATAGTTCCCTGTCTTGTGTCTCTGCCTGGTCTGTGCTTGTGCCTGGTTCCCACTTTCTTCCTGAGGAAGCTGTGACTTAAGAGCTGGGAGTGACAGAATAGTAGTGGATTCCTGAGGAAGAAAGGCGCTGCCACAGAGGGGATGGGAGGAGCTGTAGCCTAGCCAAGGAGAGAGATGATAAATGACAGGTGAGGAAATAACAGCCACGGGGAGCACAGTGGGTGATCAAAATAACAGAGGAGGAGACCAACCTGGTAATTTCAAAAGGATGTCAGCATGGTCCTGCACTCCTCTGTGGCCGATATTAGAGTTGGGTTAAAGGATTATGTCTGCAGCAGCCCTATGGTCAGAATTCTTGTGCAAAAAGACCCTCAGGCAGGTTCAATAGCACAGGGGTATGTTTCATTCCATCTATTTCTGTTAACTGAAGCAATGCAGGAAGTTTTTCCATTTCTGCTTCAGTCCCATCACTGCCTATAAATCAATGTGTACGAGATGTGCAGACATGAAACAGGCACTTTCGAGTGTTGTGCAAAAGGTACCCAGTTCAGGGATCATGACTGTTCAAACACCCCTACAGCCTGGAGCATACGTGAGCTGCCTTGGCTTGCGCTGGCTCTGCTAGCCTGAGTTTTCAAAAGACATTGCTGGGGAGGTCTGACGGCAGAAGGAATGTTCTAGGACTAAACTATGACAGGATTAACATTTCTGCCTGGTTCACATTGAGTCAAAGCATTTGGCAGGAGACACAGTGAATCACTAAGCTTGCCACTGTGCAAGAATTACACTGGCGTGATTATGCCTGATGGTTCTTGATGCTATTGTTCCTTTATAAAAAGTCTCCTCCCCATACCAAATACAAAGAAACCCAAATCCATGGTACAGTAAATATGATGAAAGCTAAGGATGCAAAGTGGTGCCTTAACAAGAATGGAAGAGATTTGTCAAGCAGTGGACTCTGTTCCCTCAAGACAATCTTGTATCGCAACACAGCTTTATCTCTCACTACAGAAGCTTCTCTGCACAAAACACAACATGTCTCTGGTGTACATAACATTTGCTTAGCTGGGTGCAAACTGTTCCAGAGGTGTAGTTAAAGTCTGAGGAAGGGGAAATATGGTTAAAAGCCTGGAGCCAGAGGACAGAGATTCCAGATTCTTCGGTATTTCAAAGAAAGGGGAATTCTCGGTGGGAATGATCTACCAGTTTCCATAAAACAGGGCAAATTCCTCTTGAAACCTCAATAATTCAACCCCCATTTAGTAAAATCAAAACATCTCTAGTAAGTTTTCCCCAGATTAAAATGTTTCTAATAAATTATTCAACCTAAATCAGAATGTTTCTTTTTTTAATAAGCCAAACGTTTTATTTGGTATCAGTGCAATAAATCATTATCCTTCATTACCATATTGGCATGCCGGTTTATGTGAGCTGTAATCTCAATTCTACCGCATGGGCTCCCAGGAGCGCTGTGTTTCCCACAACACACTGTGGATTTCCTGTGGCTCATGGGTGGTTACTCAGATTTTGGAGAAGAATGAAAAATTAAGATTCCCAAATACCAGCTTCTTCAAGTATTCTTAACAGGATGGGAAAAAATAGTGATGAACATAATATCAGAGAAAAATGTATTTAATGTTCAGTAAGTAAAATAAAAACATTCTATTTTGTGAACATTAAAACATTCAATCTCACCCAAAACATCAGCAAAAGAGATGATGTTGCTAATAGACATTCTAAAAAAAAACATAGCAACAAAAATTTTGCAAATTTCAAAGTAGTGCTCTGGTTTGTGACAAAAACAAATTGGATGCTTGTGTCCCACAGGACTGGTCCAGTGTTCAGTTTTTCTCCTTGTTCTATTTGCTGATTTAAATGCTGTTTCAATCACAGTAGGATCATTTGGAACTCATAAAATAGAATAATCACAAAAAATATGTGTCTAAAATAAGATGCATTAAAACAATTTATTTTCAATGAGCTTATAGTCTTGCTTTAATATGTCTACTACTAATTAATTGATTAATTGTTTTCAAAAATATTTGGATGAAAAATATATCTCTTAGCTTAAACATATGATATTCTAACTTTTAAAGTCCCAAATCTTTCTAGACAGTTTTGTCAGGAGCAAAACCACTTGACCTTTTAAAGTCTTCCACTTGCTCTTGAATGGCACTTCCCAGGTGCCTTACTGGAGACATCACCTGCTTTGCTAAACCCTACCATCCATCACATTTACAAATAGTTTTAATTTGGCCAGAGAGTAATTATACAGAGGGACACAAGTTGGGTTTTGCCTGTATAAATCAGATCAAAATAGTTTTGTAACTCACGAGGGAACCTTATGATAGTTTTAAACAATTGCAATTGTAGCATAGTTCCTTTGGCCATGATGTTAATATGATCTGATCTGCTACACACACAAAAAAAGAACATCTGAAGTGAGTACACTGTAATTTGGTTTGTAATTATGGTGTAAGCAAAGCCAAGAGGAGCAGAGCTGCAGAGGTGTTCATGTTGGTTACAAGGTTCTATCCAGCACAGAGGAAATTCTAAGGTGAGGCTAAGGTGAACTTAGGACACCTTAAAGTATCCAGTTTATGTGTTGTTACTTGCTATTTTTTATGAGAACACTCAGTATCTAATATTCCTGGTTCTTTGTGTGAGGGAACATAGCCACTGCACCAAAAAGCATCCTGAATAGAAAGAACATAGAATTATTTTTTAAAGACATTCAACAAGCCACCATCCTGTTTTGTAGAACTGGAAAGTTATCTTATAACAGGACCAGAATACTAAATCTAATTGCAAATATCTTAAGGTCATTGCTGAAATATGAAAATCAGGCTCAGCTATACCTAGCATGAGAATATCTGTTTTGTTTGCCCAAGAGAAAATGTGGATCAGAGAAATGCGCATTCTTACAAAAATAAGAACAAATCCTATTCAAATCTGAAACGTCTTCATCCTTATTTCAGGTCAAGGTCTGACAATAAAAAGCACGGGCTGACAAGATTACTATTATCAATATAGAAATGTTAGAGGGACAACTTGGGACAACTGCAGAAGGGACAAGATAATTGTTACCAAGTTCATTTTCTGTCTCATTTACTGTATGAATGCATTACAATGAAAGCCCACTCTTCCTCTCCAAGAAATTAGTATATTTTATATGGACAATTAACTGGACTGCATGTTATCTGCTAAAAATCAAATAACCTTGGAGGAGAATATGCTAAATTCACCGAGAGAAGTGGCAACAGCTGAAGTGTGTTTTCTTTACATGGACTCATTGTCATAAGACTTTTTCTTTTCAGTACATCAGTTGGCTTCATTATAGTTCTTGATAGTATGTTGTGATTAAACTGCAGGATCCACAATTGGTTCAGCAGCAGGGTTATAGAGTACTAAATTATGAAGGACACTGTTAAATCTATCAAAAGATAAAGGAGTAAAAATATCCTTTTATTATAAATTAACAATGAGATGTTAAACATTAGATTTGCCTAGAAAAGCAAATCAGGCACACTGGGAGGCATATTAAAGAGATGTAGCCCACTTTTGTGCAGCCCTGAAACGTGGCAGCCTGGTGTGTCTCCTTTGCCTGATAGGGAAGCTGGATAACAAAGGTAAATGGGGAAACTGCTAAATTTGTTGTAGAATTGAAAGCTAGATTTTATTTTATGAGGTTTAAGACAGGTAACATTATTTGTAAACTAGATAATGTTTTGTTTAATTTAAATTTCCAGTATCAGGTACTGATTACAGGCTATAGGTATATTGTCAGCATCAACTATAAATTCAAAACAAGCCAAAACGTTTATGTCTCTCATTCTTCAGATACTCACACACATGATTAAGCACATGGATAGTCCTGTTCATGTCAAGGAAATTCTCAGCCACACTGGTTTGTTAATCAGTAAGACCTTTGTGAAACAGATACAATGTAATGCAATCTGATCTGGAAAAAAAGATGACTGTGAGTACATCTTTCATATACTCTGAAATATGGGATCACAATGGAAAACTCACCTGGAAAGTAATTATATTTTGTTGCCATGATTATTAATTATTGCTGCTAAGTGTCATAGGAGATGCAAAGGTAAGAGATTTCTAGGGAGATTCCACTCTGAATGATTAAGCCTTGCTTAGCAATAGAGATAAAGATGTTATATATTTTTCTTTCAAGAGGTTTTGTAAGAGTTAATCTACATACATGTTATTATCAAAAAAGTACTAAGTCATCCAACAGAATATAGCCTTGGATAGTTTATGTCCAAAGCCCAATATTAACTATGGGTAGGAAATTTTCTGTCATGGTATTTTTCACTCCATTATCTGTTCATTTTCTTGGAATAAGAATTGTATGAACAAACACAATCACATATTTTAAAAAATATGTTATTATAACTTCACCCACGCACATAATTAGACCTTACTTTATAGAGATAGACAATTTGGCTACTCCAAACGGATCGCTTTTTTCCCAAGGGAAAAGAAGTTTCTATAGATTTTTATAATTGTTTCTAAATTAACACAGACATTTTGAAGCCTAAAGCATTAAGATTCTCAGGATAAGGTATTTTAACTGCAAGTTGGCAGTATACCTATAAGGGTACAAATAGCATAGCATATTTAATAAAAAAATGCCAGTTTTCCTAAATAATACTTGAAATTTCTGAAGGATCTGTTGCCACACCTGCTTACAGCATGATTTCTCTCTGCTGGAAAAATTCCAGCCTAATATGCATCTCCTTTTAAATCGGATTGAAAATGGCTCAAGAAAATTTATGAATGTCAAAATCAGGGCTTTGAAGTGACCTGTTCATTTACCTCTTCCACACCAACAGGTAGTCCTGAGTACTAACCAGACACACATACAGTTGTATTAGTGGTAGGTTATGCATAAAAGGCCCATAATGCTTTTAATTCTGAAGTAATATGTGTAATTTCAGACCTTCCCCAGGTGATTTGTTTTGATGACATCAAATTCAACCATTACACTTATGCCTTATCAAAATAAGATCTGATTAGAGTTTGAATCATGATAGTTCATACCAAAGATCCATATGCAAACAGCAGACAGAACTGTCTTAACAAGGAAACGGAAGAAAATGACCAAAAAACCCCAGTTTTGAAAAAAAAGGTGATTTTTCTTTCTTTGCAGAAAAGTGAGCATTACAGCCAAGTATTTTAACTCAGAAAACAGAAAAAAAGTAATATGCACGTGGAAGTAGGATTTAGAGGGTGGCCTTTTTAACCATTACTTCTTTCTAGGGGGGGGAAAAAAAAAAAGAAAAAAAAGAGAGCTCATCTATATCATTGACACAGAAATTATGAGGAGCCTCAATACTAAAGGACCAGGCTCTCAAACCAAAGGCTGTAACATCCCAGATTTCCCATGTACAGGAACCAGAGGAAGACAAGCAGCTCAAGTGGGTTACACAGGCAAATCCCCTTTATTTAAATGGGACAGTTTGTGTGCATGAAGGGTGGAAGCAAGTGAAGGGTATTGTGGGACCAGGAGAACACTACAGGTGTTAAGGAGTGATTTTGCTAAGTTTTTCAGTACCAAAACTTTATAAGCATCTAAATAAACATGTTCAGAAATCGACCATCAGCTTCTAAAAATAATGTCACAGGATATATTAATAATATCCTATAGTCTAAACATATAATATCCCCATTAGTCACTGGCTAAAAGAGTCTCTAAAAGAGAGGGGAATTGCAAAAGCATAAGTAAAAATTAAATTGCATTAATAAATTAGCACACCAGCAGATCCATTTCCCACAGCTGACAACTAATGAAAAAAGAAGCAGCAGTAACCCTTGTTTCCATGTTATGTGTGCAGTGAATGGGAGAGTGAATCCTGCTAGTGCTGTGGCATGCGCAGAGCTTTGGTTCATGCTGGACTGAAATGGTTCTTTTTTATGTTTCTGGACAAAGTTTGGTTCACACTAGTGACTAATATGTTATGCGGAGATGGTCTGTTGGGGCTTTCTTGTATATTAATTTTTGGGGGAAAGGTGAAGGATTGAGTCGCTATGGAATATACTGTAACTAATTCTCATGCATAATTGTATATGCATAGAAAAAGTGAGAATCCCTCTCGCAGAGCAGAAATTGGATTGAGAGAGACTCCTGATAAAATTACATGTGATTATTGAAATCTTGAGTATTTAATTACAATTTTTAACCCGTGGGCTGTCAGACTCTCCCAATGGAGCTATAATCAAGCAGTGTCCATATTGGGGGAAAAGCCCCAGCATTCATAACAAACAAGATGACTGCATCAAAGGGTAGAGGTTTTTACAAGAAATTCCAACATGAAAATGCTCGAGGCCACTATAGCAAATATATAAATACCTTGAAAAATCAGGATGACTAGATACTTTAACCATTTCTTTGCTGCAATGTATTTTACTCGGTCACACTCTCTGGTTAAATTTTGCTGTGGCACCATTCAGATGGCAGGGCTGATAGAGCTACAGTCTGACATCATGGTCTCAGCCAGGCTACCTGGTCTTTTTTTGGGTGCAGGTAGCTAGGCTCAGATTCTCTGGAAATCCTTGAGTGGGGAGCCAAGCTGCTTTTTCAATTTCCAGGCTGATACCATCCAGGCTCTGTGGATATTGAAGCAGGAGACAAGATCAACCACCATTTTCTCTGTTCTTTTAAAATAATGGAGAAGACATAAGTATGCTTCCTGAAAGCGCAGCATCTGCAAGGGAAAAAGATCCATTTGTCTTACAGGGAGAAAGTTGGAGAGGAAGAAATAGCCTCAGGCGAGTGGTAGGGTCAGAGGAGAGATCCAACAGACTATCAGGGAGACTCTTGCAGCTAAATGGAAAAACCTGTGGCAGTAGTTCTCAGTTCTGTTTTGGTATGGGATTTTAAAAATCATTGTATCTTCATATCCATTAAATTCTTTGGTAGAAAAGCTCTTGTCTTGCTGAGATATTGTTTGGCTTCAGCAGCTTCTCATTGCTAAGATTTTTTCTGCCACTGTGTAGGATACAATGACACACAAAACACATTCTCAGTGTGAAGGTGGAGAGGATGTCAACCACACAGCATAGTCTTCATCTGCAGCAGCACAGACTTTCTGGGAACCCCTTGACTTTGTTCCTAAAACTGCAAGAACAGCCAAAACAAGTCAGCCCAAGGGTCTGCCCAGCCCTTTCTCCTGGCTCTGTCAGTGTGCAGTGTCAGATACCTCCGGAGATATAAAAAATATAAATGCTCCAGCAATACTTCCCTGTACATCTTCCAGCATTCAGTAATCCGCAGCTCAGAGTCTTGCTGGAACAGTGCTGATGTCGCCATGTGTAACAGTCCTCACTGGATTTCCCAGGTATGAAATCTCCAGTATCTTCATGAACCGTCTCTTTCTCCACACAGTCTCTCTCACTGGAGAGTACAGTACTGTTCAAAATCTGCCATACAGGGTGGCATGTACCCTGTGAACAAAACCAGCCTCACCTCCATCCTTGAGGCTGATGAAATGACAATAATTTACTGCCTTATAGACTCTACACACTGTTTCAGTTGCCTGAAGCAGACAGAATATTCACTCAATGAGAGAAACTTTGAGGAGAGGATCTGAGGTAGTCTCAACAGACTCAATAGTCTCAATAGAGACAATAGTCTCAATAGAAAAATCTTTGGTAAATTAGAATCTAAACAAAAAAGCAACATGCCTTGCATAAAGACTTTTTAATTAATACTTTTGTGAAAGCATTTCTTGTTTCTAAACTATAAAACAGGTTGTCTGATGAAAGTGGGATTGTGCAAAAGAGACATGGAGTGGTAGAAACTCAGACAGAGTTAGGACTGTTTCATCCACTAACAATATTTGTGCTGGTAATAATCTTCCTAGGAACCTGAAAGGATGTTTTACCAGCCGTCTTCTTTATTTACATCACTTAACCTATAAAAGTTGTGTTTACTTTTTTCTTTATAATGTACACTTGCTTCCCTTCTCCACCCTCCACCAGACAAGAAAAAAACACTAGTTGGGGAACTCTTTGTACTTAGAGTACACAAAGAATTTTCCTGATCAATATTTGACATTTCTACACTCATTAACATTTTGTATTTGTTGTTCTCATAGTCTTCACTTGTTTGTATGTGAAATAAAGCATGTTTTGCTCCTCAGACTGACAAGTGAAGTTTGAGCAGTGTGTTACAGACTGGTACTGACTGCCTTCAGCTTGGACTGTAACATTAGATGACCACCAGATAAAATGCAATCATCTGTGTTGTGTGCATGTTTTCATTTAAAAAAAATAGTATAATCAAAATATTTGCTAGAAAGTAAAGGGTCCTTTTCAGCACATGGAGTTAGTCTAAGAGTCATTTAAAGCAGGGGCTAATACACATGTTGGAGAAGAATAAATTACTAAGACAAAGTCAAAAAGGATTTGCAGTTTGAATGCAGTGTCGAAACTATTTGCCCTTTCTCTGTATGTGCTTCTGAACAGAGGAATGACAGCAATGTAGGCTTCTGACACTACAAAATTGTTCCTCTTCATATTTTACACACTAATTCACTGGATATTCTCATGTTACAGTTATTTATAAGTTGTTTGTCACAATGAAAAGTCATATGAAAATAAAAAATGCTGGCTGTACACTACATGTTAAGTTGAAAATTTAAGGTTTTTCTCTAGAGTGCAAACCCTTTCATGAGCAGACAAGCTTACACTGCGGGTTTATTCACAATGCTTTAATTTGTTATATGACTACACTGTCCTTATATAGCACTGTGAACGTGAGATGGTACCTCAGAGCTTAGCTGAATGGCCATTAAGAAAAATTAAATTTATATTTTCATCAACATATTTCAATCCTCTAAAAAATAGAGGAAGAAGGTGATGAAATTCAAATACTAGATCCTTATGTTCTTTCATTTACATCAAAATGTACAGGTTTAATAAAATGGAGACTATCTTAAATAGAAGAAACAGATTTGATGGGTTTTTTTAAGCAATTACTTAGAATTAGCAGGATTATTTCTCAGGTTTATTGGAAGCTTTCCAGATTTACACACAACACAACAAAGTGTGATTTGCAATCTGTTTACAGTATACAAACAATGCAGTGCACTAAGCAGAAGGAAGCAAAACACTGTACCTGATTAACAAAAGGCAACAGAGGACAACCTGAAACTATTGTTAGGTACTTCTACTCTATGTTTTTGCTCTTCTCATTCCAATTTATCAAACAATAATAATAGCAATAAGTAACTTGGCATTTCCATAATGTTTTTCTTCCTTAACTTGGAATGGTCCTTTTCAGGTTTACTTCAGCTAAAACAGGTCAATATCCAGAAGACTGAGGGCAATCAGGCCAAAACTACTCATTCACTACTTCATTTTCACACAAGGTGTGTTCTTGATGTTATCAGTTGTACACAACCCTACCTTCACCTGCTGTTAATTCCTCCGAGTAAATGGAGCAAGAGGAAGTCTCTGGATTGGCTACGAAATCGCTCTGGGAGAACATACTCTTGACCTTTTGTTGGTGTTGTCTTTAATTTACCATTTGCTAATAGCTGGTCCTGTAGGTTAACAAACGAGCAAAGAAAAAGCCAGTTAAGAAGTGGAATGTGAAGGTAAACAAGGTTTCAGAAAATATAAACCATTCCTTGCTCAAACAAATAACCTGTGTGTACCTACCACCTCATTCTCAGGCTGAAACACCTTCTGTAGCACAAATCCAAACCACATCAGGTTATTCAAAATATGTCTAATTTAACTATTTCACATGCTCAAGGTGTTTGTAACACAATTGTGTGCTACTAGAACCTCCATCTGTCTCACAAGTTTTCTGTTGAACTTACTGGTAAAATTTCCTTTGGCCTCTTTGGAAAAGGGCTGAGACCCACACCAAGGGCTTTGGAAAACCTATCACCTGGGAATTGCATGCAAGATTTTGTAAGTATGCAATTAAGTCTATGAGTACTGAAACAAATAAGCTTGGGTTTACTGTGAATTTGTATCATGGCCAGATGGATCCTCAGGTGTTCTTGGCTGTGTGAACTCAGCCTGAAACTTTTGGTAGAGGAGTTAATGTTGCACCATTTTCCTTAGCTGTCTGGTCAACAGGCTCTCTTCTATATGGCCTCACAACCTCCCATTTCTATTAATCATGTTAATAAACCATAACTTGATGACAAATTTGAGGAAAACAGTGGGGCCTGTAAAACAACAAGCACGATCCCACGAGCCTTGCTTTGCTTCTTTAGGAAACCAGTGTTAAAAAGTGCATCTACTGAGCTTGTTTACTTCTCCATTCCTTGGTTCAACTTTTGTCAGTATGCTCGGGACAAAATACAGACAATCCAGATTAAGTTGCATTCTGCTGGTTGAATTCCTGTTATATCTAGCAATTTTTTGTTAGAAACCCAGACTTCTGATTCCTCAGCTGAAAAACACATCATCATACCTAGCAACGTAAGTTCTTCGGACACAGTTGATGTTCCTGGATCTATCTTTAGGAATAGGAAAGGATCTGAAAATGCTGCATAATCAAAAAGGCAGCCTATAGGAACACAGCCATTACAAGACCCGTGTGGCTAGTGGGGGGAGACAGCAGAGCAGGAAAGGGTATTGGAAGGAAATTTGGAGTTGAGAACACATCTCCTGCTTTAGCAGGTTGAACCCATAGGAATTTCAATAGGGCAGCAAAACCTGTTGCCCACAGTGAGATAACTTTGAAGAAAGTGTTGTGAATGGAAACCCATGGGAATTTCCTGTCCTTTAAGCAGGTTTTTCCGGTACAGGGAATAACCTGGCCCCTTATTACTACTGTCTTTCTTTTTCTCTCCCACGCACACAGAGGACATAAATATTGTTAAATGTCAGCATTTATCATCATCAGCTGTTCACACTCTCTGAGGTACAGACTGCATTTTCACAGGCAACTCCTTCTGATATCAACCCAGGACATTTCACTGAACTTAAATGTGTCATGTAATAGCATCACAGAACAGGCAGAATTAAAGGCAGAACTGTTGAATAATTTCTATTTTCTTAAAAAAAAAAAAAACAACAACTCTCTATTGCTTTGAATTTAAATCTCATTTAGGGCCCAAATAGAAATAAACTGATATTAAATATATATATATCCATTGAGATGGGAAAGAAATAGGTTTTTTTGTATATTAAAAAAAATTGCAATACGTTTTTTATTATTATTATTCTAAGCCATGATTGGAAGAAATCTTAGAAATATAAATCTTTCTAATGTTTCCTGCTGGAAGTTCCTCTTTCTGTCAATGATACTCAGAAATTTTGGAAAAAAAATAATAACACAACTACCACCTTTTTCCCTTTTTTTTTCATATTGAAATATTTATCATTGTTACCTTTGCCTGTAGCTCCATCAGTTCTAGAAACTGTGATTTTCTAATAAAAACCAAAACACCAGTAAACTGTCTCCTCTCTTCAAATTATGTCACTTTACATTTAATCACAGAATCACAGAATTTAAGAAAGAGTGCAAGTTATATCACCTTCTCATTTCAGATTTAGACCGGCCCAACAACAACAAAGAGCCCCACTGGCTCTAATGTTACAGAGGTTTGGCACACCAAATCAAAGTTTTGATTCCAATATAACCTTTGGTGTGACCCCAAAACACTGTCCAGATATGAAACTTCATCACTTTGCTCATTTCCAGTCAAGTGAATGAGTTTTGTTTTCAAATCTGCTTTTTATGAGAATCTGTCCTCTTTACATATGAAGTATAATTCAATAGTTTCTAATAAAAAATTCAATAAAATTAGGAAAAAGGTTAGGAGGAAGGTCATTTATATAAGCTCTTATAAAGTAAAATCACAACTAGTTTACAGTATAACTATTTTCTTGCAATAGCAAGAGCAAGTCTATGCTCTTTCCTGCCAAGACATGTAAATCCACTTCAGTGAAAAAAACCCAAATATTCAAAGTTAACACTCATCATTTTCATACAGACTTGCATCCTCAGACACATTTTCAGACTTTTTTTCAAGTAATAATATGGCAGTATTGAATCAAAATTCTACTAGGAGAAGGATTGAAAGAACACCTTTTTGTTCTTCAGGTGCAGACTTGAACGGGCTTCTACAAAATTATATAGAACTTCTCACAGTGGATTTAATTGACTCCTATTAAAAGACAGTTCCAGAATCTCACTATATTTTCTTATTTCCAGCCGAAATGTGTTTAAGGATAACATTAATTTATTCTGATAACAATATTTTTTTTAGCAGAAATAGCTCTTCACAATCCTCATGCTGATCCCCAACGTATAGTTACAGCCACCCTTCTCATCTTGTCATGGTGTTCATTTTCCTAGGAAAAATAATCTTCACTAGTTATCATCAAGATTTGTCCCTACAAGACTTAAGATAAAAAGTCTACCCCCTACATGAACCATCATATCTTGGTTTGATGAACTGAGCTGGCTGAAGTGCTCTATCTTTAGCATTTGATAATTTAGGAATAGGTAAATCTTCTGTATGTATAGAAACTTAAAGGAATAATATGCTATACCTTCTCAGTGATGAAGACTGACTTTGTAATCCGGTGCAAAAATGTGTTTTTGATTTGTTTATCCCTTTCTTCCCTCCTTCCATAGCATCATAATCAACTAACTGTTGCATTCAAAAGCCACAAAATTTAGTGAGTAGAACTGTAGATTGTCATTCGTTAAGATAATAATCACAGAAATAAATTCAGAGAAAATTAAATTGTTTTTTACCATTCGACATAAAATAATTTCTACAATTGTTCTTTCTGATTTTATCCTGTAAAATCAATCACTTTTATGTCTTTTGTGTGGAGTGTGCAGTAAATGCTTTTCCCAAGTACTCATGTGACACAGCAGGCTTGCATCTCTTGATTGATTTCAACCACATCTAAATAGGAAAATGACTGGATTTAGAGAGATGTATTCTTTGTATTGTTGGTAAAGGTTGGTAAAAACTACTGTTAAGAGAAGTATTCTAGTTTATTTCACTATTATTTTCTTAGACAAGGAACTACTGGAGCAAGTCCAGCTGAGGGCTACAAAGATGATTAGGGGACTGGAACACCTCTCTTACAAGGAAAAGCTGAGACCTGGATCTGTTTAGCCTGGAGTCCCTTCCAACCCCTACCAATCTGTGAACCTGTGATTTTTGTGATCTGTAGAGACACACTATATCTCAGTATGATAAAACAGAGAGTTTCCTTTTTAGACAAAGGAGGTTTTGGAACACATTATTATTAAAGATCCATTTGATGCATCTTTGACATTCATTTAACTGAGACAGATCATGCTGAGATCTCCAGAATACCTCCAGGTTTCATTTCTATGTCTTTACCTCATTCTGACCTACCTGAGTACAAGTGCAGTGTGATTGCATTCACAGCAGTGGGGTTCTACCAGAGCAAAACCTGAATAAGTAACCTACGAGCTGGATCTTTGGACATTTACTTCTTAATTTAAATTTTGAATGAGTTCTGAAAAATTCAAACTTACTCTTAAAATTGCATTTCATTAGGTTTCTGTTCAAACAGAAAATATAACAAATGATGTGTGGTTTTGACACAAATCTTGCACAGATTCCAGCCATGCCAGTTTCCACAAAATCACTGTAAATATTTTGAAGCTTTCAAGATAGGAGGAATTTGTAACAGAATAAAAATGTTGATATTTGTTTGAGCTTTGCACTATATCCGTTTGATGGGATGTGTCACATTGTTCCTGAATTAAGTCTTGCAAGTCCCACTCGAATATGATCTCAACAGTGCGACTCTCAGTATGTTGCCCTGTTACTTGACTCAGTGAAAATCATGTCAGGAAAGGGCTAGATTGCTTAGTCATTAAGTAGGACTCATATGAGATGGTCACAAATCCCACCCTAATAGCGGTCTATAACTCTATCTCATTTACACACAGGCTGTATCTTGAAAGTCTTATGCCTGAGACAGAGATTCCCCATGGTATTAATGTTTATCCAGACGAATGAAACATCTGTAGGAGCCTCCACAGCTCCCACAGAGGAGAAAGTGAGAAATGAAATTCAAAGGCTCTCTCCATCCTTGTGTATTCATGTTTGCCTTGAAATCCAGGCCAAGGATTTGGCTCATTATTAGCTATAGCCTTATTAGTGATTTCTTTTACAGAGAATGACACGCATTCTGAGCACACCTAAATCCATCATTCTCTTGCCCTGAAGGTAGCTTATTCTCTTCTTAAACCTGCCTTTGGATAGTTTGAACAAATAGTAGCTCAGACTAGTTCTGACCTGTTTTTTCCCCTGTTTTAATTGTCTTGCCAATTAGTTGTGTTTCTAAAATTTTTCTCACATGATTCACATATGTCTTTCTTCTGCCCGGCATGCTATTTGTATGTGTGGGAAATGAAATGCATGGCAGGACGTAACCATGCTTTTTCTCTTGACAAACAATTATAATATTCCAAAATTCTATTGGCACTTGTCTTTGTGACACAATATGGTGCAGTTGGGTTTATTTCTCATTTCAAGTTTACATTAGATCTTTTGCATCAATACTGAAGCTATTGTATTTATTTGGTGGGGAATTCAGTAGTGATGGTGATAGTTTTAGATGGCGTATCTTCTTCAATGAGGGCAGCTGGTGTCTTACTGATAGTAATTGGCAGTTTTTGAAAGTGAACCTTTTCCTGAGTAAAAGCAATGTAAATGGAACAATATCTCTAAAGATGATCTAAGTCTAAAATTTAGCAGTAATAATGATTATGATGATAATGGTGTATTAAATTAGAGGAATGCTTATGGACCCCTAAGAGATTTTTATTAGTGATGTCATGTACAGAGGACCCATCTAAAAAGGTGACACATTATTCTAAATACTTTGCCAAGTATCAGTGTTCTTAAACCAATCTAAAGCCTAAATATAATAGAGGCCGATAAATGAAGTGATTGCTCTGCCTAAAGTCACATAGGAAGTCTGTGGCAAAGCCAAGAATAAAAGCCAAGCCTCTCAGATCCTATTCCAGTGGTGAACACACTGTTCTGCACTGTGCTTCTGTACCTTTCAAGATGGTTTCTAGACCCCTAGGTGCTGTGTACACAGCTATATCTATGCCATAAGCACTCCACATGTCATCCCTGAAATGCAGCGTGGCTGCACAAAAAAGCACAAAGGCAACATGCAGGGTGGAGTGTTAAGAATGAAGAACATCTTAGCCAACTGGCATTGAAAACTCCTCAGTTTTTCCACCATAGTAAGCTAAAAGAACAAGGGAAAAATGCAGGGTTCCCAGTGTATAATTCTTCCTCTGCAGAATATTAGTGTCAAAGATTTGGAAGGGTGTATGGGCTACTTAGTACAGACTATGGTTATTGTACAGACACATTAGAACCAACGTAGCAGGTGTATCTGGAAGCAGCAAATAACACAACACCCCCTCTGTTACATTGCTCCATCATCCACTTAAAAATATTCACTCTAATGCAAAGAGTCAGTGGTGTACTGTCAGCTTTTCAAAATGTGTAAATATTTTCTTCTGACCTGTTTCTCAGTAATAAAACAGGATGTCTTATCTGAAAAATCCTAGCTCAGGAATGGAGTTGCCATTAGACTCAGGATCAAGCATTCATTAACCTTGTTCAAAGGCAACAGTCATCTCTACAGGACAGTTCTAAGAGGAGTAATAAGGATCTGATATGCTGTGTGTATGTCTAGGGGTTACATGAAAACAGTTTGTGTGTTGGTAGATAATTATTTTCTATGAGTTCTGGATGTTTGCCCAGAAAAACAAAGGCATTTAGGAGTCGAAGCTACAGTTGCTTAATGCTGAAATATTTTGTAAATCTTTTCCAAGAGCTGTCAACTCTTTTAAGCTGACCTGTGGCAAGCTGAAATAAGATGGTGCATGTTTTATTTATGGTGTTTCATTTTTATCTGTCCACATATTCATTGTTTTGATAGACAGTGCTATCTTTGAATGATTTTTGTGGAAAGATGCTTTTCTACTAATAAATTACTTTTTGAGATGCAATTTGCAGCAATGGTCAGATGTTGACCCCACTCAAGAGAGTACCCAAGGAGTGAAAAGGCCTCACTAATAAAAAACTCTCTGCTGTCTCTAACATTTGCATATGGTTGTCTTTTAACCTCTCCTTGTTATCCCAGGAAAAGGGTAGAAATTTTCTATAATGAAGGCTCCATAATACTGATCTCAAAAGGGAAAGGAATGAAAACCCATTTTGCCACACAGAAGTGGGACAGACAGCCGCAGAGAGGTCTCTGTGCCAAAGAGTTATTCCTTATGGAGAACCGAGAGACCAGTAGGGACTAAAGTTTCTGGTAAAGAAGGAAAGGTACTGCAGACCTCGGAGCCTGTGGAGAAGTACAACACCTCTGTATGAACACCCTTGACACGATAGCAATCTGACATCAGGTCTACAGAGAGCTTGGCAATTCTTAAAACTCTATCTAGGATAATGGGTCACTGAAAAAGTGATTTCAGACACCTCTGAGAGATTTTTTTTCTACACTACACTCACACACTCACAAATGCATTCACAGTTCTGCCAAGCTCTTTAGAGCCAGGAGCCCTTCACCCTACTGCTTGGAGGAGAAACAAGATTGCTCCATTCCTTCCCATCTGGGAGATACTTGGGGCAGGTCTGCGTGCTGTGGGCAGTGTCAGGTAAAGAGAATGCTGCAAAGGGCAAGAGGGGCACACCTTTCCCCTATGTGCAGAGGAGTTTTAAGCATGCAGGCTATCTCCATTCAGCTAAAAGTCAGATGGACCTGTTTCTTCAGAAATTAAATTCCTACCTTTCCTAGCACAAAATCCATCCTTTAAGGAGTAACTTAGTTCTTAATGTAGCAAAATGAAGTCATTTGGCCAGAATCACAATGGGTCTGCAACTAGCTCATGCAGCAGATTCAAAAGAACAAGAGTTTATGTCTTTTGTCAATGCAGCATTTAAAGAGTCAAAGATGAGATAGGACCTCAGACTTCCTGTCATGCGTGTCAATACCCAGACCTTGGGAAAAGGAGGCCAGATGGTACTGATGGAGACATCTTCACTTGGTGCTTTTGCTCTGGGACAGCCAGCTAGTCAGAGTGGGCTAAGTAACAGCCAGGACAAAGCTAATGTGGAAATTTACAGCTCCATGTTGTGATCTGCTTTGTGGTTTCTCCTCTCTCTTGCATCAAGCCATATTCACTTCTTAATTATCATGGCAAAACTCCAGTGTAACATTACTGAAGTCCTTCATATTAATTCATATGTGTGTTGGTAAGAATTAAAGTCGAATACAGCTCTCAAAAATTAGCATTTGCATATCTCACTAGAGCAAATGAATTGCACTGAGTCACCATGAAAATTGACTGGGTAAGCTAAATGCATAGTTTGGCTAGAGTCAGCAAGCAAGATACTTTGTCTCCACTCCCACAGACAGAAATCCACACCAAGATTTTTTGGTGTGCAAATGAGACTGATTTACTTTGATTATAAAACAGACTCATAGCTTAATAAAAGAAACCAAATTGCCTTAACTTGCATGTGCATGTGGAACCTTCATAAATTATGGTCATATATAATGAATGGAATAAAGCCGCAAAAGTTACATGAAAGCAAATGTTCCAATCAAATTTATGCTATGGTGCAAATCTGAAGTGACTTCACCAATCCCGGTTAAATTTTCTTGAGTTTACATTGGCTTAACTGAAAACAGACTTTCCTCATTAGCATTCAGCTGAAACTTTCATATGACAAGCAGCATCATGAGGCTGATTTTTAAAGGGGCAGCTTTCTCCACACTACATGTGACTTTCCTACTCCTTGTGCAGCCTGAAAATAACATTTTGGGAACAATATCACCTCTGAAGGAGACTGGTCAGTCTTGAGTATTATGTGACATCATATACTTCTACGTGTATGCTAACCCCTGGCATATCTAACAGTCCCCTTTTCATCGGTACAACATACCCAGTTTCCAAGCAATGGTAAAGATCAGATTCCACCTGGCTTTCTTCTTCCAGGATTTATTTCAGGGAAGGCACGTAGCATCTCCACCAAATTATGAGTGCTGACTTTTCCTACAAATAGTACAGAGCACATCTTTCAAACTTCCCAAGACAAGATAGTTGGAATGAAAACACAGCCCCGTTTTAAAATTCAGCATTCATCATAGCCATTTTTCAAAGTCTCAGACTGACAAAAAACGACAGAAAATCTGTGAAACTCCAGCCACCACGTACTTAACATGCCAAGGGGCTGGCACTGCAGTCCTGTGTTAGAGGCTTGTTTCCCGAAGAGAGAGTGAGCATCCCTTTATATGCAGGCAGCTGGGTGCTCTGGTAGGAGTGCATGAGGCAGGAGGCTTGTGTAAACCCACCCCTCTGGGAAGAGTTGAGAAATAACCCCTCAGATCATCACCTGAGATGACAGCCCTTCCAGTGACTGTAACACTGCAATGGCTCCAGATGCGACTGACACGTTCTTCAGTGTATTAATCACTGGCATGCTTTATGGAAAGTGTTTATGTGCCTGGAATCAAAATGATTTCTACTGTTGACTTGTGAATTCAGCAAACTCACCAGCACACACCGTGTTCCTCTCTTACCCATAGTCTTTGTTTCTGAAGTTTTGAACCCTTTTGAAAGGAGAAGATAAACTTTAACTCTAGTTTCACATCTACCTGTGAGCAATGGCTATGTATGGGTGTAACTGCTGGCAGAAATTTTGACCAGAGTTAGACCAAGTAAAGTCACTTCAGATTCTCTTTTCTCTTTCTGATGCACGGGAATGCTCCTAGAGAAGGATGTTGTAATGAGGGTGTGACACACAGGAATGTCAGGAAGAAAATTAACTTTCTTTTCTGGCATAGAGAGATCTGGGGTAAGGGTTAAAAAACTGTTCTTGCTCTTTCCTGATACTAGAGGTGGAGAAAACTATTTTGGGGGACCTTGCTAACCTCAGAAGAAGCCCCTGGCTCTCATACTTAATGGGAAATTTGTATTGCTGCCATGAAAGCATGTACTGGATCCCAGCAGCTGCCTTGTAGAGAGGTGAAATCTCGACCCCACGCAGAGCTGAGAACTTTGACAGGAGGCAAGGACATAGGATGAACTTCATAGTCCTGGCTTCATAAATAAGCAAGATGCCTTGTGGGAAACACTCAATACCTGGGAGACAGAAATACCTGCCCACCACTGCCAAACTGGGCTGCCACAGTTCCCTCTGTTCTGTGTCTGCAGTGGGTGGCCAAAGCCAGGAACAGCTGCCTGCCCTTGAGGGAAGGCATTGTGAACAGTACTTGTTCACACTCCTTTTTCCCCTGAAAAACATCTATTTATTGATGTTTAAAAATACATAGTCAAAGGTATGGGTGACTGCCACATCCTGCCCCTCTCCAAGCTGTTTTTATCACAACAGGGGCTGTGGTTAAGGCTACCACTGTGTGATGGGGAGTGCGGGGCTCCATTTTGAAGAATAGCTTAGTTAAGGAAAAACACAAACAAACAACTCCCTGGCAATTGCAGGCTTTGTGTTTACTGTCTCTCCAGAGTTTCCAGCTGAGAAGCAACTTGAACCTTACTCTGTCTTGTGGTTTAATGTTTTCATTGAACTTAGCATCATGAAGGCAGGTTCGAAGCTGTTCTCCTCTCACCTGAAGTCATGACTGAGGCCCTTTTCCAATGCTGGGGATGGGATTGAAATAATCAACCTAATTCCAAGCTGAGCACGTGATGGGGACTATCATTTTAATCTGCTCACCATTTGCCAGAGCCCAGACATGAAGCAACAGCAAAGAGGAGTGGCCAGGCGGACTCTCTCCTCAGAACTTTAAAATTACTCTTCCTGAGGAAAAGAGACAGAACCTTAGTTTAGGCTGTGCTGTGGGTGGCACACTCAGGAGGCAATGTGGGGGCAGATAGCAAAGGCACGATTGGGTCCCAGGCAAATGACAAGAGACTGTGACCTCCCTTGTGCCCACTCACTGACAGAGGAGACACAGTGAGATAATAACGCTGTCTCCATGGGAAACCATGCCCAAAACTTCTCCTATGCAAGGTGGTTAGGAAGAGGCAGAGGGACAAGGGAGCTGGAAAGCGGGTTTTTTGCTGAAACAGCTGAAGAAGATTTGATAAAATCAGTTTTGGATGTCAGGTAAAAATATAAGCCAAGTAACAGTAAGGACATCATGAGATGAGGGACAACTTGCAGCAGCTTCTGGGATTTCTAAGTACTGAACCAGGAAGGAGTTTGAAGCCTTGGAGTCAGATCTGCCCTCTTGATAGAGCCAAAAAGGGCAGGAGTACACTGTGAACTGATCAAGGGATCATATCCTACTCTGTTTCATAGTCTGTAGTGGTTGGGAGCTGCCCAAATAAGAGCATGGGTGCAATGAAAATCTTTCATCTCCTAACAGAAACCCATAGGGCTGGACAGACAAAGAGAAGACAGACATGTACCCTAATATTGTAGATTCACTGCAGCAAAAATATCTCATCCACAAGTATGAGGAGGACAGCCCATCATAGCAGCCTTTTACACCTTCTGGAAAGCCATGTCAAGTGATTCCCGGTGATAAAACATTTTATTTGCTCCAGTTAGGGCTCTTAGATGATCAGATCAGATTTCATACAGATAAATTGCAGCCAGCTAGATAGCAAACAGCAAAACACTCCATTTGACACTTCCAATTTCAAGTTCAACTCAATGTCACAGACATAGCCTTGCTTAGAAAATATCTGTGAATCAAGATACTTAGTACTTCAAGTACATCCAACAAGATCTATCTAGTGGCATTAACAAAATGATAGTGTGTTCTGCCTCACATGCAATAAAGCAGAAAGCACAGAGAATTTCTGCTTGGCTATTTATAACTTTTTAATGAAAAGTTTTCATCTATATTTCTAGATTTTGGGTATTTTGCTTACAAGTAGGTGGCAAACTCTGCCTCACAGTGTAGAAGTTTCTGCAGCAGTTTTAGTGTCCTGCAAAAATAAGCTTTGAAACACAGTGAAGAAAAGCAATGACTCTCAATGTACAGGACCCAAACTATCTGTTTACAGGCAAGTAGAGCAACCCCATTTTGGTGGAAAATAAAGATACAGCAATAGTAATACTTTTATTTAAACAAGCATCAGATACTAACCAGCTCACTCTTCCAGGAAACATCCATGACTTACTGAACTGTTGCAAAAACATAGTAACTGTGTTGTTGAAAGAAAGTTAATGTTTGATTTAAACACAGCTGCAAAAATACCTGGGCAAAAACTTACGAGCCTTCAGTCTCATATCATTGTCAAAATAAAATAAAATGACAAGGAGGACCTACCACATGGAGTATTTGCATTTTACTCCCAATCACAGTTTGCAATGTACATGTAAACAATCATGAGACTTCTTGTTTTGTAGCTAAATCTTACCAGACTAATCCTGGAGAAATGTACACTGTAGAAACCACTCAAATGAACTTCTAAATCAAGCTGCTAATGAAGTTTGCCTTTCTGCAAAACAGAGCCCTCAAGCCTGCACATCCATTCTTGCATTTTAACTGGGACTCTGAAGCACCCTAGTACTCTAAGTTATTCCACAAAGAAGTTTTTCATCCAAAGACAAATAGACTTTCTGCAAACTGAATTTTGTGAACTCTATCCAGATCCTTCTGAATTGTAGGGAAAGATTCTCCATCTGTGCCTGTGCTATCAAGTGAGTCAGGAGCAGGTGGAAGCATAGCAAACCTTATCTCTCATACCCTTTCTATCAATATTGGTGGCTCTGGCTTGGCACTGAATACTTGTGGCTTCATTTTACACGAGGCATATATATGACTAATTGTAGGTGTCTCAAGTGAAGGCATCTACATCTGCAAAAGTCACCCTGGGCTGCTTTCATAACGAACAGATAATTAGTCAATGCAATTAACACAGACTGCATGCAATGCAGCTCAAGGAGATGACTATATTTGGTCACATGAACTTCACTGACTGTATTGACACAGACCCTGATAAAAGGCTAGCAAGTACACTTGTTAGGCTTCAGGGAAGGAGGCCATCCAGAGGAACCTCAGCTGGCTTGAGAAGTGGGCTCATGAAAACCTCATGAAGTTCAGCAAAGTCAAATGCAATATCCTGCACCTGGGTTGGGACAACCCCTGGCATCAATACAGGCTGGGGGTTGAAGGACTTGGGAATATCAGCAGGTGAAAAATGAGATGTGAGCTGGCAATGTGCACTTGCAGGCCAGAAATCCAACTGTATCCTGGGCTGCATAAAAATAAGTGTGGCCAGCAGGGTGAGGGAGATGGTTTTCTCCCTCTACTCTACTCTCATGAGATCCCACGTGTACTACTGCATCCAGCTTAGGTCTCCAGCACAAGACATGCACCTGTTGGATCAGGTGCAGCAGAGGGCCACAAAAATAATTAGAGGGCTGGAATATCTTTCCTGTGAAGAAAGGTTGAGAGTGTTGCGGTTGTTTAGGTCAGAGAAAAGAAGGCTTTTCTTGCAGCTTTTCATAGAATCATAGAATCATAGTGGTTGGAAAAGACCTTTAAGATCATCAAGTCCAACCATTAACCTATGACTACCAATCCCATCTGTAAACCATGTCCCTAAGCACTTAGTCTATCCATTTTTTAAATACCTCAAGGGATGGTGACTCCACCACCTCCCTGGGCAGCCTATTCCAATATCTGACTACCCTTCCTGTGAAGAATTTTTTCCTAATATCTAACCTAAACCTCCTCTGGTGCCATTTCCTTTTGTCCTGTCACCCGTTACCCAGGAGAAGAGACCAACACCCACCTCTCTACAACCTCCCTTCAGGTAGTTGTAGATAGTGATAAGGTCTCCCCTCAGCCTCCTTTTCTCAGACTAAACAACTCCAGTTCCCTCAGACACTCCTCATAAGACCTGTGCTCCAGGTGCTTCACCAGCTTTGTTGCCCTTCTTTGGACATATTCCAGAGCCTCGGTGTCCCTCTTGTATTGGGGGGCCCAGAACTGAACACATAACTTGAGGTGCAGCCTCACCAGTGCAGAATACAAGGGGACAATCACTTCCCTACCCCTACTAGCCACACTATTCCTGATACAGGCCAGGATGACATTTGCCTTCTTGGACACCTGGGCACTCTGCAGGCTCATGTTCAGCTGACTGCTGACCAACATCCCCAGGTCCTTTTCTGTCTGGCAGCTTTCCAGCCACTGCTCCCCAAGCCTGTAGTTTTGCATGGGGTTGTTGTGACCCAGGTGCAGGACCCGACATTTGTCCTTGTTGAACTTCATGCCATTGGCCTCAGCCCATTGATCCAGCCTGTCCAGGTCCCTCTGCAAAGCCTTCCTACCCTCTGGCAGATCAACACTGCTGCTCAATTTGATATAATCTGCAAACTTACTGAGGGTGCACTCTATGCCCTCATCCAGTTCAGTGATAAATATACTAAACAGAACTGGCCCCAACACTGATCCCTGGGGAACACCACTCGTGGCCGGGCACCAACTGGACTTAACTCCATTCACCACAACTCTCTGGGCCCGGCCATCCAGCCAGTTCTACACCCCGTGACAAGTATGCTCGTCCAAGCCACGAGCGGCCAGTTTCTCCCGGAGGATGCTGTGGGAAACAGTGTCAAAGGCTTCACTAAAGTCTATGTACACCACGTCCACAGGCCTTCTTTCATCCACTAAGTGTGTCACCCTGTCCTAGAAGGAGATTAGGTTAGTCAGGCAAGACCTGCCTTTCATAAAACCATGTTACCCTGTATGTGATGCATGATGGCACTCAGGATAATCTGCTCCATCACCTTGCCTGGCACCGAGGCACTGACAGGCCTATAATTGCTTGGATCCTCCTTCTGGTCCTTCTTGTAGATGAGCATCACATTGGCCAGGTTCCAGTCATCCAGAACCTCCCTGGTTTGACAGGACAGCTGATAAATGATGGAGGGTGGCTTGGTGAGCACTTCTGCCAGTTCCCTCAGTACCCTGGGGTGGATACCATCTGGCCCCATAGACTTATGGATGTCTAAGTGGTGTAATAGTTCAGTATATTCAACATACCCAGAATTTGCTGCTCCAAGAGGGTCTGATGAAGGCTTAAATGTGCAGGTAAATTCTGCAAGATTTGTTGGTCAATCTTAAGCGACAAAGTACACATGTCCTCATTACCTTGAGTAGACTTTTGATCACATACCAAATGTACACAACCAGTCAAAATATAGTGACCTAATTTTTTTGCATTGTTTAACTAGATATTTGCTATTCCACCTGTATTGTCTATGCCTGCATTAGCCATAGATGTCTCTTTTGATCCCTGTACAAGTGAAGAAAACTGCACCTTGAACATAGTAGCACTAGAGGTGATGGCTTTGGTCCCTAATGACAAGAAATAGTTAAGCTTTGAGGAATGTTTGTAAACACATCTGTTCCACTCCTGTAAACATAGTCACTCTTTACCTTTACATCAGAATTAAAGGACAAAATTTCATTCAGTGGTAATGGAAGTGAGCAAGTAACTACTAAAGTAGCTTCTGGTTATAGTGGGCAGGACAAGAATAATGAGTTGAGCTTGCAGCAAGGAAGATTTACGTCAGACATTAGGAAATACTTTCTAATGATAAGAAGAGCAAAGCACAGGAATTGCCTGAGGATGCTGTGACGCCTCTGTACTGGAGGTCTTTAAAAACAAGTCAGATGCACATCTATCAGGAGTGGCCTAGGTATAGGACATCCTCCCTTAGGTATCTGTACCTACCAGGTAACCTCCTTTCAGCCCAATGCTGCCACCATTCATGCTAGTTCCCTATAACCTCTTTTTAGAGTTGTGAAACTGAGCAGAGAAATAAACTAATTAGGCTCTTTATTTGGACAGCATTCTTAGCAGGACGCTTACCAGGATACAGGGAAGTTTCTGGGAAGATCTCCGTCTCTTGAAGCCCTCATCAAGTCCCTCCAGCCATCAGAAATTTATAATCAGATGAGAGTCACTCAGCTGAGACCAAAGACCACAGGCAGCGTTTCTGTGAGTAGAGTCTGAGGTAGTGGCCGTGACCCTTAGGCCACTCACTCACCTGATGTTTGTGTTCTAGGACATTACTAAGCAGCGTGCAAGGGAAAAGACTGGAAAAACCTCAGCATGTGGAGATCAGACACAAGAAGCAGTGAGCAAGAAAATGTGTCATTGATCAAGGAGAAAGGCAAATCGGTCCACCGAGACAGGGGTAGATAAGGCTTTGTTGAGCATAAACGACTTTCAAATTGCAAGTTTCAACTCAGTCACATGTAGAAAATAGCAAGCACATGGCAGGCACATTTCAGCCAACACACAGAGTATGGTAAACTGTCATGAGCTATAGCATACTAGTTTGGAAGATCACAAACCCGAAACTGGCTGGGAAAATGAAATTCCCAAAACTGAAATGTCAGTGTTTTCATCCACAAAAGGAATGACAGTTACATAAGATAAAAGGCACCGTAAACTGTACTGTACATAGATGTGCAAATACAATTATGAGAAAAGGCTGTTATAAGAAATATAGATACATAAAATCTGGTCACCAATAAATAATGTACTTCAAGCACTTTAGCTTTTCTCATGCCATCTCTCTACCAGACAGGAAAAGCTTCTGGGACTGATACAGCTTAACCAGACACAGTTTATCTCTAGATTCTCTGTTTCCTTTTGTAAAAGAATAAAGAACAGGGCTTATATATCTTCAAATTTTTTAGTCTTGGTTATTTCCTGCACACAGATGCTTCCTGTTCCTCCTCCATGAGCAGATGATTTCTCATATCAAGTTGCTGGAAGGCTCTGCTAATTTATAAAATTTTAAAATAAAAAATGAAAATTATTTCCAGTAGCCAGGAAAGACTTCTGAGTATCAGTGTCTGTGGTGAGTATGTGCCACATGTAATTGATGAACAGTCTTTTTTCTGGTGTTCACTTGCACAGTAAAATACTCTTTTTGAATGAATTCAGATAGCAAATAAAGATCGAAATACCTGTTTGTTCCAAAACTAACCAGTAAAAAAGGGAAACGCCCTTAGTTCTCTACATCATTCATTGTAATGTCTAAAGCCAAGTTTAAATTTACTTTAAAATCTGAAATAATCCTATGAATGCTGCACACAATGAAGAAATTGCCAACAACTCTTGACTCCTGCTCACATAAGGGGATTATCAGAAGCACTCAGCACTGGCCAAATACTGTTCCACCAGCAAAAATGGAAGCAAAAATTCCCCACATAAAGGTCTGAAAAGTCTTAACTATTAGTTTTGTGAAAAGAAGTAAGCTTAAGTGACATTTTAATTGTCACAGTTTCACAATGAAATAGAGTGACTTCCAGTGAGGTCCCCAATCCAGGTTAGTGTCATAGGGAATAACAGAATATGACCTTTTCCTTCATATCACATGTAGTGCTTATGGTAAGAATAACCTGTGTTTCTCCTTCAGTCTGCACTTAATATTTAGCACACACTACACAAACATGGCTGGAACAATTTCTGAATAAAAAGTTGTTCAAAGGCAAAGGGGCATAAGAAATAAGTGTGCAAAGCAGAACCCAGAATTGTCCATGCTATAGCTCCATCTAGCTATTAACCCACCTTCTCTGTCAGATGCTATAAGTAGCCTTGCAGATAGCTCACTTTGAAAAAGCCAGACCAAAAGGAAACATATTCATTCCCCTATTAATGTGCAAATGAGCAGTGTCTAATAGTGATAATCAATGTTGCACAGGAAAAAAAGTGTGTCTTTAAAAAGATAATGGCAAGTAGCTAATGGACAGAAAGGTTTTGCAGTGACTAGTTAGCCACCCCCTGTGCTGCCCACTGATACTTCTGGACAGTTGTTTCATTAGGAGAAATTCCACATTAAACCATACTGCTTTTTCAAATAGAAAACTATCCTATTAAGAATCTTATTTCTTCTGAGCAGTCAACTATGTAGGCTTAACTGAACTGCTGCTGATGACTAAATCTTTTTATCCATTGTAATATATTTTTAGTGTGTGCCCCTATGTGAGAAGGAAATACTTAAACTGATAACGATGGCGGGGTGGGCAGGTATGTGTCAGGCAAAATGCTGTGACTAAACTCCCATTTACAGCGAGGCAGCAAGCTCAGACACTGGCAGGAAAAACATCTCATTGAATCAGCACTTCCCAAACCAGTGTGTGAAACTGAAACATGCAGCAGTATTGCCAAGTTTTGCAATGGAGAACAAAGGATGCCTGGGAGTTGAATTGGATCCTAGTATTTAAAACCTTGCTGCATAGGATGCTGCCCTACTTCTATTCTTCGGGTAGCTTACGTTGTGTTGGCTTGGGTATCTCTCCACAGCGCTTCTCTATATACTGCAGACAGACAGACTCCTACTTTCTTTATTCATCCATTCTCCCTCCATTTTGCTACTTCTGCTCTCTTTTATCCATTTTTAGGGTAAGTAAATAAACACTGCTTAGCTCCTATTGAGCGGCAATAATAGTCTAAGCCATGGGAGTGGGAACATTTCCCCATTTCTCTTGCCATGTTTTACAAGGCATGCTGCTGAAGGGGAGGGTGCTCGCAGGGAACTTGGTGATCTTGGCTTTACCCACAGAAAATTCCTTGCTCACTGAGAAGGTTTTGAGAAAAGAAATCATCCTGTGACCCTGTTACTAAGAAGCTTCAGGCTGGTGTAAAACTAAACCTGCCAAGCTGGGGGGAGCCAATTTTTTGCAAATGGCAGCCGCTTTAGTGTCATTTGAGAACATGCTTTAGAAGTTCCTCTAGGAGACTTCACATGCCCTGACTAGTGAAGCAATGCAGTTATTACAATTGACCTAGACTTAACCTTTGATCCTTGGAGAAGAGCTCTTAAGTCATTTTTTATTAGTCATCTCTTCTGGGTCATGCCTCTGCATCTTCCTCTGTCACAATCCTTTTCTAACTCACCTCCAGGACAGATGCTGGCTGGCTTCTGGCTGTATATGTCAAGGGAGAAATACACTCTACCTGCTTCTGCTAATACCCCAAGGGCCCCACTTATCTTTCTGAAAGAAGCCTGGGAAAGTCTAGCAAAAGCAGGCAAGGCTGTGTTTTATACCTCCACAGCCTCTGATGAGAACAAGGAATGCAGCACACAGTACAAAGCTGACTTAAGGTACGCCACAAGCCATCTGACTCTGGGGTCAATCCAAGTGAGTAAAGCACGGCCTTGCTGACTGCTTAGACACACCACTGCTGTGGCAATCTTCTGGTGCAGAGATGTCTATGTGCTTGCACAGCCCCTTGCAGACTGAGATCCTTCCAGCCTCTGCTTGGAGATGTGGGTGATAGAACATTCAAACAAGGACATCAAAGCTAGATCCATTTACGTGTTCTGCAGGAGATACAGAAGGGACTACCTGAGCCTGTCATTGTGAGAGCTCGGTCTCCTGTGTCTTTTTTTTTTTTTTTTTGTGCTAGTGCTAGTATTTCTTTACAAATCACAGCCTCTTCTTTTTGATTACAATAAAAACTCTGCTGGCTTCCCCAAGTTGTTTTCCTTCAAAAATACTCTTGATGTAGTACAAGAGTGAACAGCCTTTCTAACCCTGTGTTCTACACACCAGAGTCTTCGAATAGCAAAGGGCTCAGACACAGACATGAAAGCTTAGAGAGCTGAGGAGAACAGGAGCTCTGGGAATATCCCACAACAGATCACACCTCCTGAGCAGATGAGACCGTGTTGAAGTGCTGCAGAGAGCTGAAAGCTGCAGCAGACTTAAGTAGTTTGCTTCTTTCTGTGTTTTGGAATTCAGCACAACCCCCTGCCTGCCTCCTAATGGTAGTCCCAGTTCAGGACACTCAAGGTGCTTCATGACAACAGGTAGGCCACCACTGCTGTGGTGTGCTTCATGTGTGATCACTGTCAGACCTTAAATTAGAATCACAGAATGTTGTGAGTTGGAAGGGACCCACAAGGATCATCGAGTCCAACTCTTGCCCTAGCATAGCACAGTCCCAGGATTAAGACCATGTGTCTGAGGGTGTTGTCCAAATGCTTCTTGAATATTGTCAGGCTTGGTGCCATGACCACCTCCCTTGGGGAGCCTGTTCCAGTGCTCCACCACCCTCTGGGTGAAGAACCTCTTCCTAATGTCCAACCTAATTTTGCCCTGGCACATCTTCCTGTCATTTCCCTTGGTCCCATCATTGGTCACCAGAGAGAAGAGATCAGCACCTGCCCCTCCTCTTCCCCTTGTGAGGAAGTTCTAGACCGTGATGAGATCTCCTCTCAGTCTCCTCTTCTCCAGGCTGAACAAACCAAACGACTTCAGCCTCTTCTCATATGGCTTCCCCTCTAAGCCCTTCACCAGTTTTGTGGCCTCCTCTGGACACTCTCCAGTAGCTTTAGAACCTTTTTATACTGTGGTGCCCAAAACTCGAGGTGAGGCTGCACCAGTGCAGAGCAGAGCAGGACAATCACCTCCCTAGACCGGCTCGCAGTGAAGTGCTTGATGCACCCCAGGACATGGTTGTCCCTCTTGGCAGGCAGGACACACTGTTGGCTCATGTTCAACTTGCTATGGACCAGAATCCCCAGGTCCCTCTCTGCAGGGCTGCTCTCCAGCCTCTCATTCCCTAGTCTGTATGTGTGTCCAGGATTGCCATGTCCTAACCCCAACAAGTTGTCCCCAGAGTTTCCCCAAGCTCTTTGACTGACTGCTCCCAGTGTTTTGCTAGTGAGACTGTCCAGTTGCTGCTCTTCCTGTCTTGGAAATATCCTCTGGGGATAATTACTATCATTTGGCTTGCTGCAGTTTTCACATCAAAAGCGTAAAGCCCGGGCAATCCCTACTAACAACTCTGCTCATTTTTGGGACTGGGAGATCTCAGCATCTCAAGAATGTATTTTTTAAAGGCAGAATTATCTTGACTACCACAGCACCCGGTGGGGGGAAAATATGGAAAACACACCAGGCATATAGATGGCTATAAACACAACTGTAGCATTGCAGACTGCGATAGAGCTAATACATAAAACATACAGGATTAAAATGCACGATGCCTTGACCCAGCTGTTAATGGAACTAGGATTCTCAACACTTGTGACATGAGTTGTTAGGCCAGAAACAAAGAAATAATTCATCACTGACTGCACACTACTGGCCTTTTATTTTAAATAAAAGGGATGAGAAGCATAGTCAGATAAACATGACTGTCCTGCATTGATTTTAGCACAGCAGCTTCCAACCCAGACCTGCTCGAGGCTTTTCAGAGGCAGAACAGAGTTGTTCTGCTCCATTGGAGGTGGGTGAGAGGTGGCTGCTTCAGCTGGGGGCACAAATGTGATAGGGAAGAAGCTGAGCAGGGCTGCAGGGCTGCGCTGTGGAATGCATCTGAGGAGATGAGATGCACTGAGGCAGCAGTGTTGCTTTTCCTTCCCCTTCCACAGGTATCCCAACTCCTCCCAACCCCAGACTGCCTGTCCCATGTCCTGACATACACAAACTAAGCATCAGCACAGTGAGCATTTTTGCACCCAGCAGTCAGATATCTGCTTTGCCAAGCACCTGACACTGATTCTGACCCATAGACTATAATGGGAAAAGAAACTTCACTGAGCCAAAGCACAGTGCCTGAGAAGCTGAGGTTTGATCTAGTGCCTCTTGAAATGAGAATGAGAATCCACACTGGATCAGTGAATCAACCTCCATGTGGCAACATGCTTCTTTTGAGTCCATCCCTCTAAGGGTAAATCACAGTGTCAGCTGCTTTGGGTTTTTTTGCTTATTGTTATTGTTTTGGTTATTAGCCATGAGAAATAATCTCAGCCACATCACAAACATATGCATCAGACTCCCAAAACCACTTACACAATTTGTTTATTTTTCTCAAAAGCAGCACAGAGCAAAGAGCTGCCCTATTTTAATTTGCTAGCTCATGGTCAAAAGATTCAACTAATATTTTGCTGTAAGAGTGAGTATTCACTATATGAACCAACTATCAAATTCATCTGACAGTTTAATCCATTAACCTAGCCTTCATCTAATAAATACCAAAAAGAACAGATTCCACTGATCTCAGCTGTCACAGGGATTCTGGTCTCTTTAAGCTCAGTACTGCCTGTAGCTAATGGGTCCATCAGAGTTAAACCCATCACATACACTGTTTGCTTTCTCATGTCTTATAAATAATTCCCTGAGCTGTTCTTCTTATCTGCTCCAGACACTTCTTGACTTATTTGTTTATACTTATCCTCTGCTCTCACACTGAGTTCATCCCTGAAAAACTTCAGTGAGCTGTTTTCTGCTTCCATATGTTTTACCACACCTAATCTGATGGTACATTCTTAAAGAAGCAGTGCCATAAAATAGGCCTACCTGTCTCCTGTGATCACCGTTTATGGGCTCTGTCAGTGGCACAAGAGCCAGGCCCAAACCCCCACCAATGCTGATGGAAACCCTCTTACCTGTTTCACTGGGAATTATGCTTGTTGTTGCTAATCTCCCTACTAAAAGGCTGTATAAGAAAGACAGAATGGGCACAGTAGGATCAAGCAGAAAGTCAAGCATCTGCTGGTTGTCAGCAAGCACACAATTTATATCAGAATTATATAATTTGATTTTAATTTAAGAGCAAAATTTGCATTAGACCTTCCCTGCCAAACCCAGCCACAGTGTTCAACCCAATGACAGACTCGTTCTTAGCCTTTGGCATGCCAGATTTGAGCAAACAGAACTTCTCAGGCAAGACTTCAAGAGTTGCTGCAATGTGGGAATCAAATTTGAATTTGGGAGGAAAAACAATGGGTGGATTAACCCTCATGTAACACAGGTTGGTTTTGCAATCTCATCTCTGTTTACCAAATCTGCTTGATTTTCCCAAAAGAATCTCCTCTCTCAGGAGCTCTTTCTCCATGATCACTCTTTCTGTTGCTCTGTAAATTTTGGGTTGTACATGGCATCCATCAGTTTTTACACCCTTTCAGACCACAGGCTAAAAATACAAGGTGGCCACACTCACAAAGAAGAGAGCAGCTCCCTTCTGCTCCCTATGAACCTCAAGAAACCCACATGCAAGTTGGATTTCACATTATTGTTCTCTTGAACTTAAGTTACTTGCATTCCCCGCAACAGGCAGTCTTATTGCTTCATGTAACTTGTGGAGTTTCTTTTGCTCTGGCCATAAAATCAACCTTTTGATATCCTAGGTACAAAAAATACCCAACAAACTGTAGCTTCCTAGTCCTTTTCAGAAGACTTATCTCATACTTTTCCTTTAAGTTAAGATTTTCACTTAGCTGTTAATTTGTAAGAGAATAGTTAAGGGTTCAGTATTTTCATATTGACTTAAAGTTTAGTTGTTAGAACAGATAAACTTAGAAAGTCAGTGCTGACACCACAACATTTATAAAAGTGATTAAAATCTTGGAAGCATCCATAACAGCTTGTTAATAAAGGAAATCAGTTCTTTTTTTTTTTTTTTTTTCTTTCCTTATTAGAAGAATGTTCCAAATGTCCTTCTCCATAAACATAGTGTGTCCCATTAGGTCTGTACTGCTACAGAATTGACTTATTTTCCTTTTGTTTTTCTTTTGTTTTTACTCTTTTTAAAGGAAAAACATCACTGAAAGGAAAAGGGAAGCCACACTAGAGCATAAATGTCAGGAGTATAAAGGAAGCCATCCTCAGCCACCCCTAGTGACTAATAAATGTCAGTAAAATTCATTCCACATCTGGAATGTGGTCTGTAAAAAATCCGACAAGTGTAAATCACCACCCTTGATCAGAATATAAATCCTGCCATGATGCAAATAATGCATAGCTCGTATGTTTGTGTATTTTACTGTGGTATCAGGAAGAGGAAGGAAGGGCCAGGTGACAGGATACAGGGAAGTTAGAAAATAACTTTGTCCATTTCAAGAAACAATACACCGCTTCCACCGGAAGAAGAATATTTTTTAGAAAGGAAATTTACTCTCTCCTGCTCCACTACTGCTAACTCCTCCTCCCCCACTTAGAAGCCTCCAGCAGAAAAGAAATTAACTTATCTTGAACTCTGCAATCAGAAGGTCATGAAATACCAGCTTGGCTGTGCTAGCTACATCCACTTTTCCTTTGTACAGCGGTTATTTCAGATCAGATGCAAGTGCATGTCCTGCTTCATCTCCTTGGAATATTTGCTCCTTCCCCCCTCGCTGCAGTTCACCAGCAGGTCACGCCAGCAGCTTCTCACTGATTTTCAAGAGGCCGGGTCTCGCAAAGGTGACTGTCAACCAATGTAGTCAAGCTAACACTGTCTTTATTTTTTCCCTAGGACATGGTAAGCTATGGCACACAGGCTTGATGCAAAGCCCTTAAGAGCCAATGAAAATGTAAAGGAAAATCCTCTCTAAGGTTTCACAGCATGGTTGTATGGCAATGAGACCTTTTCTACTCTGACTCTGAAAACTGAGCACGGTCACATCAGAAGAGCTTCGGTAATTGACTCGGACTCTGCCTCTCTCCCATGGATTTGCTGTTTGATGTTTTCCCCACAGCTCCTGATTCACCCTGCAATATTCTAGATTGCCACAGGGGAAGGAAAAAAAAAAAGTTTATTAAAACTCACGATTAAATGTTAAATAATGAGTCTAAGCCTTTAGCATGTGTGAGGGAGGGTCTCACAATCCACACCACTCGCCTCAGACATGCAGCGCTTGCTACTTGTGTAATGCCCTTACTTGCAGAGGTGCTTCCACTCAGCATGATAGTATAAATCAGAAAGGCTCCACTGAAATTCTCACACTGTTTCTGTGTATGTTATTTACAGAGGAAAAAGAGACTTGAAGAAATATGTGCAGATGTTCTTCACACAAACACAGTGAGACAAATTCAGGACCCAGGAAGGTGGCTTTAGATGTAATACCATTTTAGATTTATCCCATCAAAGCTGAAAAGATAATTGGGACTTAAATAAGTAAAATAAAAATAACAAATAAAAATACTTATTTTTGTTACTAAAATAAGTTACATGCTATTATGAACTGTAACATAAAGCCACCTTCATGCACAATTCAGTAGACTGAATTTTGGACCACTGATAAATTACAGTGATTGCTTCAGGATCTGACCTAGTGATTTTTTTGTGAAATAAAAACAGAACATCTGTGGAGAAACAGTAAGCCTGCTGAGATACTGTGTGAAGATTAGAGGAGTTCCCTATCCCCTAGAGATAATTCCTATTATGCAGCAGAGAGAGACCTCTTAGTCAATCCTTAAAAGGCTTCCCTCTTCTATCTTACTGAAGGGTACATTATTTGTCAAAATAAGTTTTTTTTCTTTAAGGAACTCTTTAGACACAGATATCTTGATTGAAAAACCAACCCAGGCAGGAAATGCTTACTTGTGTGACTTTTCTCTGTTTGAGTGTGCCTTCTCGCCTTAAATGTGAGATATGAAACTGTTCTTGAACCAAAGGCTAAATAAAATTTACCTACAGTTTAAGCACTGTAATTCAGTCCACAGACTCTGTGTAGTGTAAAGTAATTCCCCAAAACACAGATAGAGTGGACATTGAGTCCTTGGTGCAACCTATCACACTGTCCAGATCTGCTCCTACAATGCAGCACTAATTAATATCGCAGACATGACACTCTGCATTTTGACTGTAAGCTCTTCTGGAAGAGGTTCCCATATTTTACTGATAACAAAAGAACCATCTTGGTGTCACAGCAATACTGATGTATCTTGATCATCTCTACCTTAAATTCCATTCCCCTCTCTTTCAAAAATGAACCAGGTTTTTGGAGGTTGGAGTTTTTTTGTTTGTTTGGTTGTTGTTTGTTTTGGTTTTTTTTTCAATTAGACCTGCCTTTGTCCTGCCTTCCCTAGAAGATTTTTTGAAGTTATGAAATTGCAGGCACCAAAACCTCCTTGTGTGCTGTAAAGCAACAAACAAGATCTCTTCACTACTTCACAAGTCACCTTGAAGAAACAGTGTCCAGGTCAGACTCAGGTGTGTTCCTGCTGGTGACAGGTGTCAATAGAAAACTCTCTAATGACTCATTTGCTAATTAAAGGCTTCCCTTCCCTAAAACACAGATCACTGCATCTTAACTATTCAGTGCACGAAGCTGAATGTTCCAGTAGCTACCTACCAAACCTTTCACACCTACAGACTGGTGACTGCCTCTCTCAAAGGTTGTTTTTATACCTCTGAGGTTTGTTGTTGTTTTTTTGTTTGTTTGTTTGTTTTAAACCACCAGGTTTCTGAATACGGAAGTGCTATGAACTTGCGAGTTGGGTGCCACTAAATTTTACCCCACTAAATCAGTTTCAATTAATACTTCAGGAAAAAAAAAATATTTAAAAAATCTGGAGTGGAAGGAGTGTGGAAAGGAAGGATCCAGTGGGAAAGGAATGCTGGAGGACAGGAAAAAGAGGCTTTTTTCATTTCTGGGGAGTAAAGTGAATTCCCTACTCTCTGATTTTTATCCCTATTATACACTGCCTTGTAAGCTACTCATCCATTAAACCTGAATTACAGCAACTATATTTTTACTAAATCTTAAGTCCAAGCTCAGAATTTTATATAGACTCCACAGCACTATAAAATTTGGACACATGGATTCTCCTGCAAGACTCCCAGAAACATTGTTTTTGGTCTTGAATTCACCTATAGACAGAGGCACAGTGTTTGTGTCGCTGTGGTTTAATGAGCAGCTACTTCTTGGCAGAGGAGTTTAAGCTACTGTGGGGCAGGAAAAAACCTCTTACTTGGGCCAGTCATAGCAGTCCCACAGCCACATCAAGCCACCCAAAACACATGCTGGTCTTTGAGGGAAGAGTCTTCTTTAAAAGCCCTCTCTCATGGCATTCCTCATCTTTTTCCCCCAATTCTTACCACATGTTTCTTTGCCAGAATAGTTTACATTTAGGTCACTTCATCTGACTCTGCATCTCCACAAGCACTCTTGTGCCAACAGAAGAAATAGAGGGAGGAGAACCTGAATGGGGCAAGTGGCTAAGGGTAAAGGAGGATGGTTGTGAACCTGTGCCCCCACAGAGCTGCAGCAAACTGCTCAATTACAGCTGTCATACCATACACTTCTCATCTGATTATATCCTTGAACTGGTAAAAACTAAACCCAACTTTGCTGCTCTCTGCTCCTTTTGTCTTGGATATTAGCATACTCCAGAAAAAATCTCAGAAGCAGACTTCATTTTAATGGTAAATATCTCTCTTTTTGAATTTTCAAAACTTTTTATTTTTCCACCCAAGTTTTAACAACTCACTTCACCTTGATGGGGGGTGGTCCACCAGAACTCTTTGAATGTAAAGAAACATATGATGAAAAAGCTTTCCTTGTTGTTGATTTGAAATTAATCTTTCAAAGATTTTTGAAATGTTCTTCAGTCACAAAACTAATCTTAGTTTTAAAAACAACAACAAAAGATCCCTTTCAAATTGGTAATCAAAAACTTAGGCAGAAAATGTTCAGACAGATCTACTGACCTGGTCATTTTGCCTTATGTTGTCATTTTTTGAGTCCTACTTCCTGTGCATCTAATCTATGATCATATACTGTATATCTAGGTCTCTATAAAAGTAGTGGCTTTTCGTATGAATATATTTATTTATTAACTTTTTCCACTTAGAGATTTACAAAGATGATAATATTTATCTTAATAAATGTAAGGAAAAAAATCCTTTTATTAAAGGATTTGGTTTTATACATATGGCCTTCCAATAATATTTGGGGTAAGTCTTTCAGCTACTGCTATTAATGCAAGAATTGAAGGAGTTTCAGGCAGGGACCAAATCCCATGGTCCTCAAATTGCTATGGACACAAACAGAAAAGGGACCTCTCCTGCTCTAAATATAGCAATAGATGGGTATGGTGAGTGGAGGGAAACAGTAGGAGACTGATATCACAAAACAGCATTTAGCCATCTAGTCTCAGCTAGTTGTCCAGGCACAACTGTTTACATGGCTGTGCCGTGAACTGGAACAGGGAAGTAATCCTGCTTTTCAAAGCCTGGTCTTCTGGAAGCTGCAGCAGTTCCCAATTGACAACACAACTACACAAGCTGCTGCGTTATCACAGCTGAGAAGATGTTGTGCTAAAATATGAGGTAGGAACACATGGTAGGAAAACAAGAATATTTCAAGCTAATCCTGTTGGTAAAACCTGTATCCTGGAACTACTGTTGCAGTGTTTGCCTCTGATAAGGAATTTCCTGGCTCACCACTTGTCATTAGGTAATGTTACAGCACTACTGTGTCCATCCAAGGCTACTCAAGGATGTTTTCCATGGGGACATTCAGCTTTTGAACCAGTATTTCTTCTGTCTTTGAGATAGCTTATGCATCATTAATAACACCTGCACCTGAACCTGGGAACTCGTGCCAGAGATGAGTAAGTGGGGTTATGACAAGATTTATATTCACACAGATAACAAGAATATCCAGAGCTATAAATATTGCTAACTGATACATCCTGGTTGTTCAACCTCATTCTTCAAAGTTTAAGCCAAAATCTAAACACTACAGATATAAACCAGACTTATTAGAGTAGGAGAGGGGAGAAAAGGAGAAATATTATCCCTCACCTCCCAGCTATGAGAATCTTAAACCTTTCTGTAAAATAGCCATCCCCACACCTTGATGGAGATTTGGAACTAGATACTAGATGGATATTCACTCTGCTCCAAGATGGCAGCTCTTGTCTTGTTTTCTGTTGACTATATGTTTTTTTGCTGGAATGCAGATCACATAATGAATACCATACTAATGGAGAGGTTATTCGTCATGATCATTCCTGAACCCGACAGGGTCTTTAAAAAGTCTCCAAAAGAAAACAGGAAGCTACCAAAAAAAAGTGGACATCTCTGGTCCAACAGTTGACTCTTTTGTTTGAAACTAAGAAAAGCACCATTCAGGACTCTAATTGATAAAAACTGAGTGCAATTGCCAGAGCACCAATAATTGCTGGAAGAGGGCAATGGTCATCCTAACGCGTTGTCACTTCAGAGGAAGCTGAACACTAACAACCAATCAAGCAGCATTAGTTAAAAGTAACCTTTTAATGACCCCTGATTTCTCCTTCAGGAAATACTTTCTACACAATTTGTATTACATTTTCAGTGCTAGCCCCTAAGTCTTTGAATGCCTTATTTATTTAAAATTCTAAAATATGCAGGACTCTGTTTCATTCTGGCTGCACACTCTAAATACCTTCTGACATGATTTCCAGATGAACCCCAGGAATTCTGCAGCTCATCTAAAACTGTCCCATCCTTGTTGCTTGTTTGCAACAAAACTATTTCTTTTGCTAACTCTTCTACAGCTGCTATTAGGTTTACTTGCCTTATTTTTCCTTATTGCTTACCCCTGACTAACTCAGACTCCCACTTGACTTCATTTTACTTTATCATTCACCCACTTATGTGTAACATACACTTCTTCCTTTCCCACAATGTTGTGTTCAGCATTGCAATAATGCTACTGATAGTCCTATAAACTTTGTGTTTTCCATACAGCCTGAAGGTTGGATTAACATGTAGACCCTGGAATTGCCACTCCTATTTACAGAGGAAAAAAAAAGGGCATTGCACTTCAGTAAAACTATGAAATGTAACACTGCTTCAGAAAACCTGGTGCAGATAAAAAGTACTCAGAAGTAATTTTTTGAAAAGTTTACCATTTTTGAAAGGATTTCATGATGTGTACTCTTTGCATACTAAAATAACTTTTTATAAACCATAAATCTATATTACAAAAAAAGAATAAAATCAAGAAGTCATATGCTTTGAACATCCAACATCTCCATTTTCTTCCATTTTCATACTTCAGATTGTGTGTTGGTCTTTTTTTTAATCTGTTACAGTGTCATCTAATAACACACTGTAGACATTTAAGTCCAAGGACTGGCTTTTTTATGTTACCAAATCACCAGACACCTCTAGAAGGCTATATAAATATTAAATTATACTAATTAATAAACCAACTCTTTACAAGTGAAAAATGTGGTTCTGAGAAGTAATCTTACCCTGTCAATACAGAATAAAATTCCATCCATGAAGAAGCTTGCAATTAAGTAGAAATGTGTGTCTGGAAAACCAGGCAAACCTTGTGAAGAAGGAAAGCAATTTAGGTACAGTTAAACAGAATGGCCCCCAAATTACAAGAGCTTCCACCAGGAGTAGGAGAGTACTTCACCGCTGCCCTTCTCTACACCAAGATCAGCACTCAAAGCAGAGATGACCCCAGAGCAAGAATGGTTCAAGGAAGCTTCCCTTGCAATGAAGGGAGGGAGAGGAAGACATCCCTGCAGGTGAGTTAGTACATAGGTTGAAGGCAACTGGCACCAGAGGAAGACACTGGATGAAACATCTCTCAGAACTTTGAGAGAGAAGATGACCAATAGCCTCCAAGGGAGTGATGTGATTTAATGAAGAAGGATGGACTTGGAGGGCTGTATACTTCTCCTGGAGTAGGAAGACTCATCTAGATCATCCCCTTGGCCCCCAAAAATATCCTGAACAGTAGAGAACAGAAGCATACAGCCATGTCCCAGCCTGAACTAAGTTATTTCAACACAAGACTGAAATAAGAGACAAAGGTCCCTGGGAAATATGAAGGACAGAAGCACATGAAAGGGGATTTTGTCTGGGTCTGAATGTCAAGCATCTCCCTACCTACAACAAGGGAAGGTGATATAATTTTTAACCCTGGAAATAGACTTTCAGTGTGGGCACTGCTGCTACCAATGCACGTGTGTGGGTGTGCTTTTCTACACCACAGCTTTTCTTTGCTGCTTGTGCTTTGCCTCAGTTTCTCTGTGTGCAGAGAGAAAAGGTAGTAGGTGTGTTGGTCTTTTGCTGAAAGGATTTTTAAAACTGCAAAACCCCCTTTTTATTCCTCTTAAATCCTTGTTCCAAGCTGACCAGAAAATACCTACAGGTTCTCTCCTTTCCTCTATGATCTTAAAATAGTGTTTGAGATTTTTCCCTGTCATGTCTCAGCGGTATCAAAGTGCATTCCCTCTTTCAAGACTCTCTTTATATTTTAGCTCCTTTTGTTAGTTGAGGTAGATGATGCATTTGGGATTCATTTGTAAGGTTCAAAAGCCTTAGATAAAAAAAATCTGTTTTGTTAGAATAGCACACACCATCCTTTGTGTTGGGGAGGAAAGGGAATATTGGGCTACTTCAAACTCTACATAAAGGGGAAGCAGTCATCCCTCTGGGGTCAGAGTCCAGAGGATCTGGACTTTGTTCATTCTCTCCTGCCTGCAAATGGAGAATCAGGAAACAAACATCTGCAAGATAAAAGCAAAACCTAACCTTAGAGAAACAAGCAGCACTGATCTAACTCTGGATTAGACCCGTGCAACTCACACTGGAGTCTACCAGCAGCTACTGCTGTTCACGCTACTGTGGAGGAAGGGACGTACCATGTTAAGAACTGCCTTTGCAGCAGGGAGCCTAAAAATCAGGAATGAAATCAGACACAAGGAAGGATATGGCATAACATGACAACGTTCTTTTACTGTGAGAAGAGCAGGAATCTTTACACGAGAGGGTGTACTGGAGAACGCCAGGTATGTACATAAAATAAAAGGTTGTTGCAACAAACCTAGAATATTTTGCTAATCTTTGCTGAGAAATCAGCATGAAAAATTCATCATTGCAAAGTCAGCTGGCCCTGTCATGTCTGTTGCCCAATCTACTTGACCCAGCCCATGATAAAAGGAAAGGCAAAAGAGATGCTAGTTTCTGATGGACTTTCCCTTGAGAACCTGTTGCCAGAGGGGGAAGGTCTGGGTCAGCAGAGGGCTTACAGAGTTCTGCAGCTGTGTGTCTGTGAGGCACGCACAGGAAGGACAAACATGTACATTTCTCCCTTCTGCGGGTTTCTCTCTATCTTTCTTCTCTTCTTCATGCATTGCTTTGCAGGTCCTGTCTATTGGGCTTTAATCCCATTTAATCAAAGCTCTTGGAGTGATCTAACACATCATAAACCTGGTCATTCCAGTTCTGGCAGCTCCATCTTCTACCAGCATCAAATTGTTGTCACTGAGTCTAGATATTGACTAACTCTGTAAGACTTAATTTTCTTTTCCATCTCTTGGAGCGTTCAAAGGAAAACTTCATCCAGGCTGGAGTAGGGAAGAAAAAACCTGACGAGCCAAGAACAACAGCAACAACAACAAAAAAAAACCCAAACCAAAAACCAACCAACCAAACAAAAACAAAACAAAACAAAAAAAAACCCAAAAAACCCCAAAGAGGGACCAAGAGTCTTGAGCACTAATGATGAGACAATGATCTCCCTCCACCTGCTCTTCAGATTACAGTTCATTCAATTATATGACACCATGCTGCAGCTTCTCTTCTGCTCTGTGACTCATCCATCAGATCCTGATTTGCATGGGGACAAGCAGGAGGGATGCAGTAGCTCTGGGTTGCAGCTGGGCAACATGTCCCTTCGTGGGGTCCAGTCCTCAAAGCCATGCCCCACTGCTGCATCCAGTGCCAGGCTCCTCACCTAGGCATACGCTAGATATGCAGACTACTTTGGGACTTTCACATGCTAGAATTGGATAAATCTGAGAAGTCAGAGGGCAGAATGAGTACTGGGGACAATAGGTAGATCTTTACATAAATATAATCTGACAGAGAGGAGAATGGTGACTTCTGTTTTCAGAGAAAACACCTGGAATCAAGCCCAGAAATTTTCTGCAGTTATCATAACTCAGCCACACTGCACAGAAACCTTAAGACATAAAAATGATACAGTATTAAAATGAAAGAAGCGCAGCAGTTTGGGTTAAAATTGTGCTGGGAATTGCAATTTCACATTTCTTAGCTATGTGTGTGCTTCAGCTCACAGCAAAAACCTATTAACAGTGACTTTCCACAGGTAAGGTTGTAGAAAAGGTTCAGCAAAGGTGTAATATCTACGAGCCTTTTGGATCTGTGGACAACACACAGCTCTCAGACCTTTCAGCTCATCACTCTGACAGTGGTTTGTATTTTCATGTGTGATACCGAATCACCGTACCTTAAGTCCTTATGTTGCCTCCTGTCTTAGAGAGATGCTGTTTGCCTTCTCCGAGTGGTTGTACTTCAATGGTGAGAGAACAGATCCTAATACAAAGCAGGTGAAACTCTTCACTGCTCCGTGCTTTTCTGTAACCAGCTGCACTCCTGCAAGCTGTGTATGGAAGGCTGCCAGATCCTAGTGGTTGTCTTTCACGCCCTTATTATATAGGTTATTACAGCAGTTACAAGGCAATGAAGCTATCAGATATATATATCAGCTAAGAGCTGTATGTGTACTTCAAGAACCAGTTTAACAATAGCTTCTGCTTATGCATTTGATTAAGAGTTCAAACATATATGTTGAAAGAAAAGGAAATGCAGAATAGGCACAAGCATTTGCTGTTACAAGGCACTGTGATTCTGTTCGCCGCAGTGGTGGCAGGTAAATTTACATAAAGACTTTCTGACCCTGGGTGCTGGTGGCTACCAGAATAGTATGAAATAGTTATATTCATGTTATCTCCCCAACAATATTTTAGAGACAAAAGGCAAAAGGGCAGCGAGTCTTTAAGAAGATTGTTTATCAACATGGTGTCAGACTATTGGAATCTACAACTGGGCTACCAGAATATGCTTGGTAAGCATATTTTTGCCTTTTTTGATGGTCAAAGATCATTTGCTCCTTGCAGTAACTTACTGAAAGGAATCTAGAAGCACAGAATACTAAATTATCAGTATAGTACAAAGTTATGTATTATTTACAAGCACAGTGTGAGCTGTCAGGTCAGTTAAATCAATTATTCACCATTTGTTCAATTTAGCTTTGTATAAATCTTCATTTTCTCACTCAGCAAATTCCAAATTTACTACAAAGCCTTATGCTATGTCTGCAATGAGAACAGACTGAAAAGCATAAAAAGGCAGACAGCTTCGTAAATTTATAAGCAATTGCTTGAAAAAAATGATCAATGTCTACACTTTGCTTTATCTGGAGTGTGATTTTTGTGCATAAATCATAAATGATATATATATATATATAAAAATTAACATTTTGAGATAGAAGGATTCAATTCCATCAATTTCCTTACTGTTACATTCAGCAAGAGATTAAGATGTTACTGTAAGGACTGAGTGACTGAGTAGAGGAGGGATTCACAGACTTTTAAGGCTAGAAAGGACCATTACAGTCTGTGACCTCTTTGATCACATACATCATAAAACTTCACATACAAATGACGACAACAAGCCCATGTCTTCTGATTGAACTAGACTGTATCAGAAGAACCTCTTTTTCTCCCTAATTTGGCCATAACTTGCTGGCTCACTTCAGTGAAAATATGTATATAGATCAAGGTAAAAAAAGAAAAATTTACATACTTGGGTAACCAGAGAGCCAGCAGCCAGGCTAGATCCAAAGTCTTATCTGCTGCTTGATGTACAATTGGAAAAGGTATTTGCATTAGAAATTTAAGTGCAGTATTGCTCAAGGAACATGGAAACTGTGAGATTATCTGCCTTACTTATGCTCCTCAACCTTGCCCAAGGAAAAACCCTCAGCTGAAAATTAATTCCCTCCTTCCATTTATCCATGCCTGGCTTTTCCTGACTAGACCCAAGGTATGTCAATGGATTGGGAAAGGGGAAAAAATAATACATCAAAACAACTGATCTGTTAGTTCACTGATTAAAGATTGTCATTCATTAGCTGAGCACTGGGAGCCACCCATATACACTTTTAGTGTGGCTCGCTTGTGAAGCCAAGTGCACCAATATGTTCAGATCTAAAGGTAGTCTACTTTTCTTGCAGTGGTCATTACCTCATTGATTTCTGTAGTGATCACTGTTTTATTCACTGAAAGTATATAATGAGGCCTCTCGTGTGCTAAATGAGACTTTTTTTTCTCTTTTCTCTCCATATACCTCTCTTGAACACAGAATTGATTTATGAGAAAACATTAAATCATGCCTTCCTTTTTCTTATCTATGTCCAAAATATAAGGTGAACAGAATTCTTCAAAGGAGTGATCATAAGAAAGTCTAGATTCTGCATTTGTTTACCAGACTGTAAGATGTAGTTCTCTCCCCAGGTCCTTCAGACAAAAAGTTTCCAGTTCTATGCACACAGAATTAGGCTTATGTAGCTGAATTGTCTTTATGGAGCACAGCTGTCCTGCTGAACTGTCCTTGTCACTGAGTGCTTTGAAAGTGAATTGTGTCACTTTGAGTAGAAAATGGAAACAAACCTAGCACTGAGCAGAAGAATTATAACATGTGGAAGATATCCACAAACACCAGGGAGAAACATAGCTGAAATCTGCAGGGTCTGAATTCTTGCATTTTCTTTATATTTTATCCTATTAAATCCAAGAGTTTAGAGAAAATGAAACAAGAAAACTATGCAATCTGCTTGGTCATCTGGGTTTAAAGATGGATTGAAGAGGACATGAGACTTGCCAAAAAAAGGGTGATATGATAGATATGTATTTTCAAACTCCTTCCATTTCTATCATAATCTCTATTGTTCCCCAAGGCTCTTACAACCCAGAATGATGGGGGTTTTTTGAAGCAAAGATGATTTTGTTTCTGTGAAGTGAAGCAACGATGGTCGGGGATCACCTGAATAGAAGCAACAGCCATTCAGTCTGTCTATTCCACATAGCAGATAGATATTGGCAAGGGTGAGACGTGGGCTGTTTGCTTTTGAGAAATCAGGATATAGGAGAAGCTTTCTGTGCTCCACAGCAAAAGAATAGCTGAAGGTGAGATGTAGTCATTGCTCCTCCATAGGTGTGAATTGTCAGTCTGTCCTTGTGGCTGACTGGACCAAAAAGCATCAAATGGGAGAAGCCACTTACTGCTACAGAACAGGCTGCTTTTAATGTCACATAGTTATCACCTTTCTGTATGGTAGATGGAAATCTGGATAAACAGCCTAAGTTATAGCTGTGCACTTGGAAAACATAAATCATCACACTCCCAAATCTTTCCTTAGACAGAAGGGTTTGGAGAATTCTTTTAGAAGAGGTGTTAGATATCCAGAATTCAAGAGTCTCTACATTTTCTAGAAGAGTCTGCTGTAGAGAGAAATGTTCAGCTTAAGAATGGCTGATGTTCTATATCACACTATGTTATTGACTACTACTTCCTGAGTAGTCACTTACTTTTTTGTGCCTTTCATTTCTCCATTAACAAGGAAAAAATATCTCTAAAAGGTAAGGGCATAATATCTGCAAAGTATTCTGACATATAATTTAAACATTTTACAATCCTCTGTTTTTAAACCTAAGGTATTCAGCAGAAAAAAAATATACATTAGACTTCCCAACAAAATACCAAAAGCCACCCTCAGAAAAATAGGTTCACAAAATCATCAATTCTTTAAAACTCCATCAGTTTAGTTAGTTATTGAAGGCACTTGCTCCAGAGAGTGCCAACTTTCCAGTCTGGTACCTTGCAGAAAAGCTTTGTCCCTGACTATATTGACTGTGTTTCTTGGCTATTGAAAAAGTATTTTTTATTAAGAAAACACCCCTTGTTACTTAGGTAGAAACTGGTTCTTTCCCTGCCACTCATAAAAATGACTTTTTTTTTTTTAATGGTAAAATCTGCCCAGCCAAATGCTGAAGCATGTACCAGTGTTTTGTGGCCAAAGGAGAAACTGGCCTATGGCCTCAATGTTAGTTACAGGACTATCAGTCCCTCAAAATCCTCCTAAAAAATGAAAGCATCATAGAATTATAGAATGGTTTGGGTTGGGAGGGACCTTTAAAGATCAGCTAGTCCAACCCCTCTGCAATGAGTAAGGTCATCATCAACAAGATCAGGTGGCTCAGAGTCCCCTCCAACCTGACCTTGAATGTTTCCAGGGACAGGGCTTCAACCAGCTCTTTAGGCAACCTGTGCCAGTGTTTCACCACTCTCATTGTAAAAAATTTCTTCCTTACATCCAGTCTAAATCTCCCTTCTTTTAGTTTAAAACCATTGCCTCTTGTCCTATCGCTACAGGCCCTGTTAAAAATTTTGTCCCCTTCTTTCTTACAGGACCCCTTTAAGTATTGAAAGGCTGCAATAAGGTCTCCCTGGAGCCTCTCTTCTCCAGGCTGCACAACCCCAGCTCTCTCAGGCTTTCTTCACAGGAGGGATGTTCCATCACTCTGATCATTTTTGTGGCCTTCCTCTGGACCTGTCCAACAGGTCCATGTCTTTCCTGTGTTGAGGACTCCAGAGCTGGATGCAGTACTCCAGGTGGGGTCTCATGAGAGCAGAGTAGAGGGACAGAATCACCTCCCTTGACTCGTTGGCCACACTTCTCTTTACACAGCCCAGGATACAGTTGGCCTTCTGGGCTATGAGCACACATTGCTGGCTCATGTCCAGCTTTCCATCCACCAATATCCCCAAGTCCTTCTCTAGAGGACTTCTCTCAATCCCTTCATCTCCAAGCCTGTATTGATACCTGGGATTGTCCCAACCCATGTGCAGGACCTTGCACTTGGCTTTGTTGAACCTTATGAGGTTCACATGGTCCTACTTTTCAGGCTTGTCCAGTTTCCTCTGGATGGCATCCTGTCCCTTAAATGTGTCAACAGCATCACTTAGCTTAGTGTCATCTGCAAAGCTGCTGAATGTGCACTTGATCCCACTATGTCATTGATGAAGATATGAAACAGCACTGGTCCTAATATGGACCCCTAAGGGAAACCACTTCTCACTGATCTCCATCTGGACATTGAGCCATTGACCATTACTCTGTGGATGTGACCATCCAACCAATTTATCATCCACCAAACAGTCCACCCATCAAATCCATACCTCTCCAATTTAGAGAAAAGGGTATTATGGGGGACCATGTCAAAGGCCTTACAGAAATCCAGATAGACAACATCTGTAGGTCTTCAGCTCTTCTTCATCTGTAGTCACTCCATCATAGAAAGCTACTATGTTGGTCAGACAGGACTTGCCCTTGGTGAAGCCATGCTGACTGTCTTGAATCATGTCCCTGTCTCCCATATGCCTTAGCACAGCTTCTAGAAGGATCTGTTCCAGGATCTTCCTAGGCACAGAGGTGAAGCTGACAGGCCAGCAGTTCACTGGGTGCAAGGTTTCCCTTTTTCCAGTCTCTAGGGACTTCATCTGACTGCCATGACTTTTCAAATATCTTGGAGAGTGGCTTGGCAACTACATCAGGACTCTGGGATGCATCTCATCAGGTCCCATAGGCTTATGTATGTTCAGGTTCCTCAGGTAGTCATGAGCCTGATCTTTTAAAGCGGGAGGCACTTTGCTCCAGCAGTACCTGTCTTGCGGTCCAACCAGGTACCTGCCAGAGTACCTGGCATGTGAAATCTATAGCCTCCTTTTTGCTGTTTCTTTGGGACAGTATTAGTTGAAATCCATGAAGTCTGGCACTTGCTATTGAGGTTCTTGGCGAAAGTCAGAAGGATGGCTTTTAAAATAGCTGTCTTGGATGCTGCTGGGTCAGTGGAAGAAATTATTTCCTGCATAATACTTCCCAAAAATGACAACACAGTTCTGGCCACTGTTTCAGCCTGGTTTTCTGTCATTCAAACTTATGAAGCAATTCAGAAAAGATGGACCACACCATGACCCAACACAAACATTGTCCTAACTAAGAACCCTACACTGGTTCTTCAAATCCCACTTTGCTGACAGGCAGCTTGGACTTGTTGCAGGTCCCAAGGAGGGAGCAGAAGGGAAAGGACAGTTATGTTATTGATCCCATTTGAAAGACAGCTTATGGTTTTCTGCAATTTTGGTGGATGCAGCTTTGATGCAGATGAAAAAATGGTCTTGGCTACTCAGGCTCTGACCATTAGGAAGTACTGGAATCAAGAGAGACCTTCCAAGCAAAAGGCTTGACAAGTAGACATTTAAGACCTTCAGTCTTCTTCCCATCTTTTGAAGAAGGGGTATCTCTGTGAGGGATGATTGCACCCAAAAACAAACAAACAAAAAAAAAATCAGAGCTATATAACAATTAAAATAATGAACAGCCCTGTACCCTGAATCATCACGGAAAACAAACAAATTACTTTTACTGTGGGTGGTCACTGCTGAACATCTACAACACAGTGTAGGAAATGGACCACCATCCAATACATCATGTTCTGTCCTGAGCCATAAAAAGCTTTGAATTATCCTGGTTAGTTTTCTCTCTCCGAGTCCTCTATAGTCTCTATTAAAGCAAACTCATTTTGTGGAGGATAGGATATTTTTCCATGAGCCACCTTTCTCCTCTAAAGGATCCTCTCAGGGCATCTGTAAGTCATCCTGCAGAGGCTGGATATATAAGCTCTGATGTCAGAGCATATTCACAGAAATGTTTAGCAACATAAAATAATCTGAAGATGCTATAGAAGAATAATAAGTTGGTGTCAATATTTTCCAAATAAAACCATTGAGGATAAAAATAACTTTCTTTTTTTTTATAATTTCAAATTAAAGGAAGAGCATTGCATCAGCAGACTTTCACAACACATTAAAAACCCCAGAGAAACAATACATCATACATAAAGAGCTTCCTACCAGATTCATGCAGCTAATGAAATTCTACGCAACTTCTTCCAGGAAAATAACTTGAGTACTCTGAAGCAACATCCAGGATTTTTACAAACTGTTCTGCATGATTCATTCTGTGCTCGGTAGATTAGATGTTATTGAATTCACATGAGTTCACGTTAAATAAATAAAGTGAAACACAACAGCTGGGGCTACTCATCACTCAAGCACATGACATCCATTGCCAAACCCAAGAGAGACTCAGTGGTGTTGTAATTACCAAACTGGGTCAGCAGTGAAGTAGAAAGTGGGGACTGTTATAACTCAAATTCCTTGGATTATCTGTGATCAGAACAAAATATCAGAGAAGACTGTAGTATATGGCAAGTAGCAATGGCCCAGGCCTATGCACAAGGAATTGCTACATGAAGGACCAGCATTTCCTTCTATAAAATTCCATTACATGGAAAAGAGTGAGTTGGAGCAGTCTCATCCCACACATTATAGTGAATAGAATGGCCTATGTTGCAAATACCACTCATGCAGAAATCCAAGAGAGATTAGGGAGCACAGGTTTCTCTGCTTTAAACTTTCAGTGATTTCTACCCAAATGATTGTTCACAGTTCTGTGCTTGTGCTGTGTTTTTCCAGGGCCAGGCACAGAAGCAGAGGAAATTAAAGAAGAGGAGGTACATGACTATAGAATGAGTCTGTGTCAAGGAAGAGCAAGGGCATGAGACCAGTGTGTGCCAGGTACAAGCAGAACCTACCTCACACTAAAGAAAGTTGGAAGACTACAGCTCTGGGCAATTCAAGGCCATTTTGTTCATTTCAGCTCAGCCTCATGACAAAGGTCTCAAGCCTGTACACAGCAAAGGCTAGAAATGATAATGCACATCAAGAGGAGACAGGGGAACTATGTGACTAGAGCAGCATCTGGCTTTTTTGAACTTTCCTACCCTGCAAGACCAGGAACAGCTGGAGAGAAGAAGAGAGTGGCCCTTGGCACGAGTCTGCTGCAAGGCTGAGACTCAGAGTTTCCATTCCACAGCAAGACACCTTCACCATTCAGCACCCCACCCCTGGCATGTGCATACTCATTCTTTGTTTTGATAAGCAAATCAGTACGTACTTTAATGTATTATACCTGAGGGAATTTTACTCAGTACGCTGTGCTGAGGTTCCAAGAGGATGTAGTTATTTTCAACGCCAGTAATTTGGTTTTTGTTTCTTTTCCAAATAGGACAAAAAAACCCCAAAAAACTAGGGCTGGATTTTTGCCTGCTTTCAATTCTAAAATCACCATTTATCCCCTTGCTCAGTTGACATCAGAGGAAATATCAAAAAAATCTTCCTCTTGCAAACTATAATAAATGATACAGACACACAGCAAACAAAAACAACTAAAGAAGACACAGGAATCACTACTCGGCTGTTGCTCTCATCTTTGTCACTGCTTTCTGCAATGCTCATACTTTTGTCCTCAGGAATGGCAAATAGCCCTGACTCACAACCACAGAAGGATGCACATGCCTGGATCCCATCTTGGGATCCAACTCACAGATTACAGTTCACACCCTCTGCTCACCTGTTACCCACCTCCAAGCATTTAAAACTCTATACACACCCCAGTTTTGACCAAGGAAGGTACCTAAAATCAGCCTTTGTACATATGGAAATGCACTTTTCTTTCAAGAGTTAACCAGTGAAAGGTCATAACCAAACTTTAAATGCTTCAGAAATTAGTTGATTCTCACTTTTCACTCAGAAATGTGAACTGTGCCTAGAATGAAGTGACAGCCACACATTCTTATAAGACTTTCTCCTGTGGGATGCTGAGCTTTGGTGTTGGTGACTGTGACAGGGAGAATAAAGAAGTTGGGTGACAGTGTCAATATAAGCAGTTTCTCTAATATGCTCAAGTTGAAACAGTACAGCATTGAGCATTGTCCTCATTAACATTTATAAATGTAAAGGGTGAATGTCAGAAAGATGGAGCCAGGCTCTTCTCAGTGATGTCCAACAGTAGGACAAGGGGCAATGGGTGCAAGCTGGAGCATAGGAGGTTCCATGTAAACATAAGGAAAAACTTTTTCACTGTGAGAGTGACAGGGCACTGGAACAGACTGCTCAGAGAGGTTGTGGAGTCTCCTTCTCTAGGGACATTTAAAACCCAACTGGATGTGTTCCTATGTGACCTACTGTATGTGATCCTGCTTTTGCAGGGGGTTGGACTAGATGATCTTTTGAGGTCCCTTCCAATCTCTAACATTCTGTGATTCTGTGATTCTGTCATAATAGTTCAGGTCAGTAGTTGATAGTTGACATTAGCAGTCATATAGAAACACCCAGACCCATTTTCTTTCCTCCCAGACTCTTTCTTTTAATGCTTCTTAATTTACCTGATGTTATAGTACAGGCTTGTGGCAAGTCTCAGCTGTGATTTCCAGTTACTCACCCCCTAAGAACACAATGGCCAAGATGGGAGACGTTTGCAGGTTCTTTAAAGCAAAATTTTAGAAATTTTGATGGCAAGGAAATTTGGGGGCACAGATGTACAATGTTATTTTTTCTATCTTTCTTGGAGAGCTATTTTAATGTGACCAACTCGGTGTGAGTGGGGTAGAGCCACAGCCTAGAAAGGGACCACTTAATGGCTGAGCCTGTCAATTTATAAGGCCACACCAGGTCAGGAAAGAGGGAGAGGAAGCCTCTACAAGTAGAAAACATCTCACCACTTAAAAATCGTGACCAGTCTTTCATTTGAAACAACTGCCTGCAAGAAGGGTGTTGAGAAGACTGAAACTTTGAATATCTCTTGTTCAGCAAGCTGCCTCGCTGGGCCGGGAACATGTTGGAGCTTGCAGTCCTGGAGTCTAACATGTTCCCTCTGTTCATCTGTTCACTTTTCCATGATTTTATAGCTGCTTTATATAACAAGCATGCAGGCACCTTACACCGCCGGGTGTGTGCAGTAGTAAGATTTTAGCCGCCACTCCAAACTGCAGCTGGTATTTTTTAAAAAGCCACAACATATTCCTTTCAGTTTTCACTATCCCTCGAGGCTGCTTCTGGCATTTCAGGGGCAAAAGAAGCTGCAGAGCATCCAGATGAAGCATTTTGAGTGCTCTTGCATTTTTACAGAAGAGTGTTTGAACCACACCCCAGAAGATTTTTCACTAGAGCCAAGCGCTGTCGTCAGATATGTCGTATATGGGCAGCATTCAGCTCCCCTTCAAGACCTGCCAAGACTCATGTGCCAAGTGTGAGATTCATACAGCCAAATCCTCCTCCCTCAGATACTGCTGCCTCCTGGCATCTTATCTCTTCCTCCTGCATTTACAGCACAACCCCTCTCTTCCATTGCTTCTCTTCTGCTTCAGGACCTTGTTAGTCCCATTTGTGGACTATCTGGTCTGCTCCACCTCGAAGATAGGGCCCTGCTCCTTGAGTGCATGTGCTGCAGTGATTTATTTATTTTTCCCAACTCTGAGTAGTCACTTACTCATCAGTGAGCCTTTCCCTGTGATTTGACAACAGATAGCACTGCCTTGTGCGTCAAAGGCAAGGTCTGCCTGTGGTTGCTGGAGATTACAGCTATCATGACGGATAGATGATGGCTTTTTCCATGGGTGCTGTTGCTAATCCCATTTCCTTCAGGTCAGGAGTTGTCCAATTTTGTCAGCTTCAGCTCTCCTAGCCTGAGACACAAACCTTATGGGTGAAGCTAAGGTGTGCAAGGGCCTCAGAGCAACCTTGACCAACACTCACATCCCAAACCATTGTGTAGGTTCATCAGATGTGACCTGAGTGGTTCAAGACACAGACATTTATGCAGTCATTTCCTCATTCAGCACTGTCACGAGACGTCTGTCTGTGCAAGCAGTAAAAAGGGAACCATATAGATCAGGTGATTTGACCATGGAGAGGTACCAACACAGCAGAGAGCAGGGAGATCTATTGCTCCCATCCTTCCAGCTTCTGCCCTCTGAGACTGCAGTTAATTAAGTTTAATGCCCTTGGATCTAAGCAGCTGCTGTAAGACACACACCCCCCCAGCCCTCAGAGTTCAGGGGGGAATTCAGGATGGCTCCTGTGATCCTACTTTTGGCAGCCACTTCTGATAGACTGGAGGATGGCAGCAGATGAAGAAGCAAGGGGCAGGCTGGACTACTGCCCAGGGGCAAAGGTGTGCATTCCTTCATGTTGTTATAAGCACAAATGGCAATTACAGGATAATTTGGATTGACTTTCAAACTGCACTAAAGCCTCTCTGCAGCTTTGGCAACATAAGGTGACCTAGCTGAGGGGACAGAAACAGCTTGCAAGAAGATGACTGTGGCAAGGGCATGGACAAGGAAGAATATGCTAACCTTGTCTAAAGGGCAGGGTCAGGACAAATATATCCAACTTTTGTTGGCTGCTGCTATCTCCCTGCAGCAAAACAGGTTTACTGTGTGGTCTGGGAAGACAGGTTGAGTTGCGGTCACTGGCAAGCAAGAGGTACCAGTGTGACAGCCAGGAGAAGGGGCTGAGGGGTAGCAAATGTGTCTCAGTGCAGGGCGCAGAGCGACCCAGGACAGAGCTGATGTTGGGCAGTTTTGTTCCTGTCCCCACTGTGGCTGAGCCGGCCTGGAGGCAGGCTGGGGGTGGAGGAAGCTGCAGCTGCAGCCCAGGGTGCTCTGGCTAATCTCTTCTCAGAGCCGCGCTAAGATCTGGACAGCCCCAGGCTGCCTAAGAGCAAGGGGAAGAGGAGAGGTTATAGAAAGGCCTGTGTGTCCTCTTCTTTCTTGCCCCAAGCGAAAGAAGCAGACAGGGCCTGCTGGGCTGCTAGAAGCAGAGCACCTTTCTTCAGGAGAAGCCCTGACTCTCTGCTCCATAGCACACCATCCTTCCTCACCCCCGCTTGCTGCGGCAGAGGGGCCTGAGTGTCGAGTCCCCCCACCCAACGCAAGGTCAGGGTTTGTGAGCGTTGGGGAAGCAGCCACAGGAGACCTAAACCCGTGTGTTGGGGATGCAGTGTCCAAAAACCTGCTACATGGCTTGGCTCTTTTGTTTCATGACATTTAACACTGAACACCTAACAAAAAACAATACCCAGAGCAATTATCGTTTCTTTCTGCTTTTCAGGAGGACTTTGGCAAAGGAAAACACTAACTTTTGCTTTTTTTTTTTTTTTTTTTTAATTCATTCCTCCTCTTTCCCGCCTCCCCGGCTGTCGGTAGCGGGAGGAGGCCTGGCGGTCCGCGGGCGGGGACATGCTGCCATCCAGCGGCAGCGCCGGCCCCGGCGACGGGAACGAGCAGACCCCGCCGCCCCCGAAGCCCCGGGCCCCGCTCGGGTCCCCTTTGCCCCCCCACCCCGCCACCCTCCTCGGGAGGACGGAGGATGCTCCGGGGAAGAGAGCGGAGGAGAAATGCCAGGGGAGGCTGCGGGGAAATGAGGAGTCCCCTGGCCCCATCTGCCCCACCCTGCTCTGCAGCCCTGGTCTCTGGGCTGAGCTCCTTCGTGCCCAGTTAATCCTCCCGCCCAGCAAAGGGATTCACATAAGTGAAAGGGGAGCACACCTTTCCTTCCTATAGCCCTTTTCTGCTTCTTTTTCCTCTGCCTGCCCTGTTTGTCAAGGATGGACAAAGACTTGATTTTTATTTAAGAATTTTTAAAGATTTTTAAGTGATACCACTCATGGTACCGAAGTTCATTTCTCCTTTTCAAAGCTGCTGATCCCCTCAAACCAGTGAGAGTTCAGCAGCTGTGGAGGTCACACCCAAGGCAAGCTCGTGTATTTAAATAAAATACCTGACAAATCACAGCCTTAAACATTTATCCACAACCACTCCCGCCTTTATGTCTCTTCTACAGAATGGAGGTCACTACGCAGGACAAGCCTGCCAGTACTTGATACCATGGTGCCACATACATCCCAGCATTAGAGCTGGTGACACCAGCTCAGGTATTCCTGCCCCATTCTGCCCTCCACCACTCAATCCAGCCCTTTCTGCTTCCCTGTCTGCAGTTTGACCCTTGGGTGTGTCAATCAGTTTTATTTTCAAATAGGTTTCTTCCTGAATCCGGGTCACCTGGTAACTGCACTGCAAGCAGTGCCAGCTTGACTGCAGAGATAATAGGATGTATCAGGGCAGGAACCAAACCATATCCCAAAAGACACAGTGCCAGGGACACGTCTGCTACATTGGCTTATGATGGAGCTGGCAGTGACATACAGGATGTATCACCTGTATACAGGTGTCCTACAACAGGACTCTTAAGTACAAGGACCTTCAAAGTGGTGGATGTCCAGCAACAGCTGGACCTTGAGCTATCTCCAACTTCATGATCCAACTTGCTGTCCAACAGAACGCGGCATAGGAGGAGATGCCATACTGCCTTGCTGGGAAGATGTGAGGTATTGCCTTACCTGTAAGTGTGAGGCATTAGTCAAGCGGATCTTGCATGTCTATGGCAAAAAAGCCTGACAGTCCTGCATGAAATGATGGATGTTGACTTTACCTGTAACTGTACATACACATGAAAACATTCATTCTTGATGGGCCAGGATCTCAAACAAAAGGCAAAGTGCGAGTAACTAAGGTCAAGGATTTTCTATGGCTAATGAATAAAGCAAAGGGTTTTTTTCCCCATCTGTGAACTCAGAACAGTTTTCAGAGCAAGACTGAACCTGGAGAGACTGACAAACCACAACTACAAACTCCAGCTGACATTCTGGCAGATCCCACCCTGCAAATCTCCGTGTGTGTATACATCAGGGAAGAAAACAGAGTGTGCCTCACCCAGACCAGCCAACCCACCAAGTAATGAACCCAATGCAGCACAAAGGAAAGGAAGCCTACACTGAGGGGAGTGAGAAGGATGGTGGGAGAAGGTTATTTGGGACCATGAGTTGTGCTGTGAGGCCCACTGGTGTTTCATGGAGTGGAATTTGCCAGAGGTGAGCTGTGCTCATTCCAAATTCCAGATAGGTATCATGTAGCCCTACGTGGGAGGAATCCTCACCAGTGCAGGAAAATGTACCTTATTTTTCAAACCCTTCATCAGGAAGGAACCTTGACTGCCTCCTCTGAAGGACTTAGTTGTCCAAACACTGGATTTCTCTGTGTTAAAGGACGCATTGAGCTGCAGTCTGAGATGGTCTTTTTGTTCTACATTTTCCTTTGCTTGTCACTTCAAAATGCAATACGAATTCATATGAAGAGTTTTCAGCTAGGTTAAATTATGGTTCATCCATTTTTTTATGAGAACCCTCAAAACTACTGCCCTGCTCCACAAAGTCTCTGAGGGTTTAAATACAGTGCAGCCCACTGTCCTTTAGGACTCCCAAATGAGTGGGAAAGATTGAGGCCACAGAAAGACCATGCTCACAGTGGCTAAATTAGACATCCTCCTACAGCAACTCTCCTATGTGCACTGTCCTCCCACTCTGGGCAGAGTAGGACATTCAGGGAGAAAGTGGGGAACACCTCGAAGCAAGCAGAGATCTGGTGGGATCATTTATCTTCACAGTGTTGATGAGAATGAAGGAACTAAGGGCTTAAATGTCTCCTCACCATCTAAACCCATCTGATCCTTCAGGATGACGATACAGAAATGTGTGGAAAACTCTAACCTTGGTGAATTCAAGGGTGAGGGCTGTGGAAATTAACAGCTTACAGATGGGTGATGATTGTCTTTTAGTTTCTGCTCATTTTCAAATACACGTATCTAAAAATCTACTGATCCCAGTTCTATTAATTTTCTGTCTGAGGAATAACACCGTCACGTTTGGGAACAGGAGAGCAGGACACCCTACACCACCTCAAAAGGACAAAGGGAGGGGGCTGTTTCATCACCAATTTTTTTCTCCTCCAACCTGTTCAACTGGGGTGCTGGTGGGCCTGGTGAACAAAAGAGAAGTTAATTCTATGGGTTTATGTAAAAAAATCACCTCTCTCTGCTGTAGCCCTCCCTCTGCCTCTCCCCACCTCTTCTGTGCATCTGAATCTGTTCACAAGGCCTTTCCACCCCACTTAATCCCCCCTCCTCTTCTCGTGGTAAAATCAGCCCTCCACACTAGGCTTCAGCTGTTTTTTGGAGCTTGTCTGTTCACATCACTGAGCAAGGGATGAAGTAATGAAAATTACAAGCTGTGGAAATATGATCTCTCTATTCTGTAATTACTGCTCTCTGAAATCTGAGAATATATATTTACTTTAATATTCTTGCAGAGGAGGGGAAGTATCCCTAAGGCGTAAAGCAGAGAGACAGAGAGCTAGGAAGAAGGAAGAGCATGAACCCATTTGTACTTGATTAAGTGTTATACGCAGTTGTGAGTGGATCTTACCTTCAAGGCTGACACAAAATCAGAGCATTCAGCTCACCTTGGTATAGAAGCAGTTAACACTTCCTCTTTGAAATGTACATTTATACGCAATAATTTGAAGGTAAGGAGTCCTCATCATCTTCTGCTTTCCCAATTCATAACTACCAGTATTTGTCGTTTCATTATGATATATTGGCATTTTGCGTAATACCATAGATCCTGGAGTTTTGTGAACACAGTAGGAATCGTAGTTGTCATTCATAAAATAAAGTGAAAGAAACTCAATTTATTGCTCCTGAATTATCAGAAAAATCTGGAAAATATGAAGAGAGTAAAACCTAAAGGGTCAAAATCTGAAATAAATTAAAAGATCTGCTATAATTGGTTTTAAACTTGTCTAGAACTTCTAAAAATGCCATGATTTTGGAAAAGCAAGTTGGCACATTCTACTATTGCTGTTACAATACTTTCTAAAAAGGTCCAAACATGGATGATTTGGTAGGTCCTGTATAAAGCAAAGTCCGTCTCTGCCCTGAAAAGCTTAGACTGTCTTGTATAAGTTTACTGTTCAGATAAAACTGTGGAATAAACACGAAAATCAAGTTAACGATGACCAGGACTAAAGGACTAAAGGAACTCTGGTCTTCATTAGCGTAAATCTTCAATGCTTTTATTTGTGGGGCCTCCAAACCCAGTAAAAGAAAGGTTCTACAATTGCTTTTCTGGAACTTTGTGTTTTTCCTTTCTCATAACATTATTCCATGTATGTGTTCATTATGTCTATTGTCTTCCTCACTCTATTGTCCCTCAGATTTCTTTAATGAAGAAAAAAATAATTTTGAAAAATGCATAATTAAAAAAATGCTGTTAACAACTGTCTTGTGTGAACTGTTTCAGAACTATCTAAATGACAAAATTTTCTTTTTTTTTTTTTCTGATCCCATCTAGTCCAAGAGTCATTGCCTTCATGCACTTCATATATTTACAATAAACATAATCCTTGCTGAAATATCAGTTGAGCAACAACAAAAGTCTGGCAGCTGAGTTGGCTTCAGAAAGGCAGCCAAATCAACCTCCCAAGGTTTTCTCTACTTTTTCCCCTCCAGTAAAGTATGTCATGAAGTCATATATCTTGCAAGATTTCAGAACTGTACTTTTTGAGCCCTATTGTTCCTATAGGGAACATTCTAGAGCACGAAGATGTCTCCTGAGTACAAGTTGCTGGCTGTCAGCCAGTAATGGCTGATGTATTTCAAGGTTCAAGCTATCCTGTGATTCTCTTACTCTTCTGCTCAGCATACCATGAGGGGTAGGGGCCTGAATGGATACTGTCTGTCCTGTGTCACCTCCTCATTATTTTTGTAAGTGTGGGGAAGACTTCAAGAAGTTTCTACAAAGAAAATGTTCTTCATATGTTTTTCTCCCACAGATTATTAATTATATGAAAGAAGAATCTGTTATCTATTTCCCACCATCCCTTCTCTCACTGTTCTCAGGGCAGTGATGGGGCTAGTCAAGTAATTAACACATGCAGTTGATTTAATTTAATGTTTGTTTGCTGCCTGAAACAAATTTACCGCTGTCAACAGTGGGCCATCTCTAGAGGATACAGCTTTTGCTACATTTTTTACTTTTATAACCTTTTGTTGCTATTGAGAAAAAAGAATTTATAAGTTATTAATCAAAGTTTTGCAGACCAAAAGTTAAGGCAGTCTAAGCAATCTTTGAAGCATTCTGCCTAGCTTAGGTCTGGCCCCTCAAATTGATGCAGGGAATTTGGCCAATTGAACTACTAAACTTAAAATCTAAAAAGAAGTAAACTTTAAAATTTTTCATTGTCTAGACAACAAAGCTGTAAGAAATATAGGATTTTCCAATATTCTGGCTTGCCTGTGCTTGAAAGCTATCTGGAATTTGCCTGAAGATTTTTTGTAGCCTTGTGCTTAAACACATTTCCTGTGCCTCATGCCACCATCTTCCACTCCAGAATGGGAAGCAAGTTATTAAAGTCTATCATTCAGTTTTGTGTGGAGGCTGATAGCCAGATGCCTAGTCTCTCTCTGTCATCAGTGCAGTGAAAATAGACACCTCCAGAGATGGCTTATTGTCACCAGCCATAGCTACCTATCTCAGAAAGTCTGCAGGAGTCTAGATGTCTAACTGGATGTTTAACTTGCATATTTCTTCAATCATGTGAGATGAGTTATATCATAACAGTTTCCTAGAGTCTTTATGGCTCATACCTAAATCCAAGCCAGGCTATACCCAATTCTACACATTCAGCTGTTTAACTGGTTCAAATAACTGTTCAAATAATTGATCCTGTTAGGGGTTATACAAGAAAGTATTTGTACCTATATGCATCTAGCATTTTTCTTCAGCTGTGGCCTGAAGGAAATAAAACCACTTGCGGTATCTTTCCTAGAGCTTTCATCTGTTTCTGAAGTTCTGCAGGTGTACACAACAGTAAGTCAATGAAATCCAGAGCATCCCAAAGGCCCTGAGGATTTTACTTTCACTGACTAATCCACAATTAGAATATCTAAAATAATACAGTGAAGAATAAGTTTGTTGTAAACAGCTTACTGCATCCTCCTGCCACTCCAGCTACAACCCACATCCAAGATGAACCTGAGAGATACAAGGGCAAAACAGCCATAGGTCACTTTTGCACTCCTCGCTCCCATCTTATTTCTGACGGAAGTTAGATGACAATGCAAGTTAAAGGCAATACCATTGCAAGTTCCCTCTCTGCTTTAGGGAACTGGATACACTTCTTTTGCAGCTGGTCTGATCCATCAGAGCAGGGCAGAACAATTAGGGTCTGTATCTGACACATGGACCCCTGTGTAAGGAAAGTCACGGTTAATAAAATCTTTTTTTGCTCATAACACTCAATTCTTTCTTCTGACCTTATTTATATTAGTCTAATAACTGATAGTGCTTCTACTTTCAGTGAAGCTGCAACTGGTTTTAATCCATGCATGGGATCTCAGTCATTGAAATCAGACATAAAACCCACCAAATAAATCACTTTTTGGACTAATTAGAATTACTTTTTACTGTATATTCCAGTGCTCAGGCTGAATGCCTCTCCTCCACAAAGATCTAGTGTATATTAAAAGCTCAAGAGAAGTAATTCCAATCAATTGGATCAATGACACACCAACTAAAGCTACATTAAGTAGAGCCTTGATACAATAAACTATGACAACTAGGAAAAGATTTTTTTATTTTATTGGGACATTGATTTGTGAACTAAAGTTTCCTTAAGTTATCTACTGTAATAGATTCTAACAGCTACTTTAGAGACATCGCAAAGCTCTTCTGGGTCAGTGGTCTACAGAAGCATCTGTAAGCTGTACCTTGAAAAGGTATAGAATATCCTTGAAAGCATATCCTTTACTCACACAGCCACAGAAAAAAGTGTATTTAGTGGACTACCTTTAGCTGTAATTGTTACTTTTCTTGAATTTACATTTACACGTGTTGCAGTTGAATAGGTCACTGCTCTTTTTTCATAGTGAATATTCTTAAAATACTGTGCAGTATTTTTTAATCATCCCTCTTCATGAGATTTAATACCTTAAAGTTGGTTTTCTAATCACAGCTAATTGTCAAAGCTCCTGCTATTTTAAAGAGAAAGTGAGGAATATCTACAGGGTGATTCATTTCACCTGCCTTATCCAGGATGGGCTGAATTACTCTCTGGAAGTGGATTTCTATAAGAAAAGTGCTACCTTGCAGTGAATGCCTGCCTTTATATCTTCAGTTGCTTTTATCTCTTTATAGTCCTTCAATCTATTAACTCACAGCCTTGACTTTAACTTTGGGCTATGAGTCATTGTCCTATTATTGCCCTCAAGTGCCTGTTAGGGTGTTGTTTATCTAAACAATTGAGTTACTCTCTAGCTTGGTACTCTGTCTCTCTTTCTCTTATGTGAACAACGGAGTCAATACAATACTTTCACATACCTCAGAAAACCAGATTCCATGACATTTGCTGTGTCACAGTATATTCATGTATTATTATAGATCCATTTTCTTAGCTAGCGACTCTGTGCATATAACAAGAAATCTCATCCCTGCCATCCAGAGGGACCTGGACAAACTTGAGAAGTGGGCCCATGTGACCCTTATGAAGTTCAGCAAGACCAAGTGGAAAGTCCTGCAGCTAGGTCAGGGCAAACCCTGTTATCAGTACAGGCTAGGGGATGAAGGTGTTGAGAGCAGCCCTGCTGAGAAGGACTTGGGGGTACTAGTGGATGGAAAGCTGGACATGAGCTGGCAATGCGCACTCTCAGCCCAGAAAGCCAACCTTTATCCTGAGCTGCATCAAGAGAAGTGTGGCCAGCAGGTCAAGTGATGTGATTCTAACCGTCTACTCCACTCTGGTGAGATCCTACCTGGAGCACTGTGTCCAACTTTGAAGTCTGCAGTACAATAAAGACATGGACCTGTTGGTTCAGGTCCAGAGGAAGGCCACAAAAATGATCAGAGTGATGGAACATCCCTCCTGTGAAGAAAGCCTGAGAGAGTTGGGGTTGTTCAGTCTGGAGAAGAGAAGGCTCCAGGGAGACCTTATTGCAACCTTTCAATACTTAAAGGGGTCCTGTAAGAAAGAAGGGGACAAAATTTTTAACAGGGCCAGTAGTGATAGGACAAGGGGTAATGGTTTTAAGTTAAAAGAGAGTAGCTTTATACTAGACGTAAGGAAGAATTTTTTTACAATGAGGGTGGCGAAACACTGGCACAGGTTGCCCAGAGAGGTGGTAGAAGCCCCATCCCTGGAGACATTCTAGGTTAGGCTGGACGGGGCTCTGAGCAACCTGATCTAGTTGATGACGTTCCTGATTACCGCAAGGTGGTTGGACTAGCTGATCTTTAAAGATCCTTTCCAGCCCAAACAATTCTATGGTTCTATGATTCATCAGAATGGATTTTGCAAGCTAGCTTACACCCCATGGTGACCTGGACTTTGTTACTGACAACAGTAATTCCTTGGATGATAAACCATAGCTGCTTGAAACGCACACAATTCTGCTTATGTGTTAAAGTAAAAAGAGACAAAGTGGAGGACTTATGTTTTGTCACAGTTTCACAGATGAGTGAGAGAAAGGCTGGACAGAGAGGTCTGGAGTTACATTTGTCTTTCTTACCCTCTGTCTTCTCCAATAAGCATCAGGCCTATCTCTTGCTTGTACCTGGTGACACATTCTCATAGATGCATAACACATGGACTTGTTAAAGCAACAACATGGTGTGTGTTCAGTAACACACCTGTATTTATTGTTCAGTAGGCACCAGAGCAATGAGGAGGAGATGAAACAGTCTAATGCAAGAGGAATGCTCACCCATTGGTTGTGCTGACACACAATGGCTTTGAAAAAAAAAAAAGAACAAAACTTTTCCAGTCACTTGGTTGTTCTACCAATCCCCTGAGAAAAAGCAAAGGCTTTCTGATAAAGGACCCTGCAACATGAATAGGATCTAAACATCCAATAACTGACAGCATCCTAATACTTCCCAGGTAATGTGTTGACAATAAAAAGATGACACAGGATTCAGAACTGAACTCTTCTCTCATCTGTGATAACAGAAATAAAATCTAGACAATCTCCAGTCAATCACTAGAAACTGTAATAAAGTCACTTCACTGAACTGAGTTATCTCAGACTTACTTTTGTACATACAAGAGCCAGAGTGCCCTGCAGGCTTCACAAAGCTGAAGGAATCTCGGCATAAGCCTTATCCTCATGCCTTCTCCAAGTTTTACCAGTTGGAGGACAGTATTACAAATTGCAACTGTCTCTGAAGAAAGATCGAAGCAGAAAGGGGTTTAATCTGGTGACAGAAGGGAATGTAATCATGGTGCATCAAAAATACTCCTGCAAACATTCTCTTAGTACACAGCTTCTCTGCTTCCAATTCAGGTTAGAAATAGAAATACAGTGACCTGCAGCATCCACAGAAAGAGAAGCTGGACAACCAATAACCATCTAGCTAGTACTGTTAAATATATTGAATTCAGAGAGGCTATTATTATTTTATGGTTGCTATTGTATTACAGGAGCGCCCACATATTTCCTCAGAGATTTGCCTACAACTAGGTTAGATGCTGTATAAAAAGGATAAGGTAGTCCCTGTTGAAGTCAACAAAAAGATGCTTTGATAGAATTTAGATCAAGCCACAGATGTCCTGAAGTTTCCAAGTGGTAGCTATTCATAATGCCTTTTTGTCTCTTTCTTTAAATTCACATGGGGGAACTGACAAACAAAAATACCAATATAAGACTTAACATGATGCAAAAGATCTGTTAGAAAAGATGGTGGAAGAAGGACAAAGGCAGGTGCATCCTGCAAAGAGTGATATTAAGCCAGATGCTGCTCTTCAGTTTTCATGTATTTAACAGCCTATGGAGCATCCACTTAGCCAGCAAGGTCACTCCATCTCTGAACTCATGTCAGCTCAGACCTGGGAGTATTGCTTGGTTAAATCTCAATGTTCTCTTGTACTAATAGTGTAAACATTCTCTGCCCTCAAAACAGCCCCCAATGTTTGTCTTTATCATCTTCATATAAATGTCAAATGCTATTTGCTTACATTTGCATAGAGCCTCTTTGCTTGTCACTATGATTAAAGATCTGGTATTACAGCTGCACAGCACAACCTGAGGGGGAAGACGGAAGAGTCAGCCTTTTCCACTCAGGCAGAAGTTGTTGTGGAATTGTTGCCACATTGGGTAGGTGCACTTGTTCTGGGCAAAAAAGGGAAAATGTGTTCATCAGAATGAGTAACGGAAACAAAGCACATTAAATGATAAACTATACTTGATACCCAAGGGTAGGAATCTGCACATCCTTTTCCTTTCTCTGATACTGACTGATTTTGTAATTAGGCAAGTCACTTCATCCTCCTCCCCAGTGTTTGCCCTTCCACAATTTATTTTAATCTGTTTAGATCTTGGTGTCTTCCAATAAATGTTTGCCTCCTGTTCTATTTTTATACTGCACCTAACACAAAGTGACAGCAGTCATTGTTTCAGTGTCTGTTTGCTGTAATAAGAAATGATCTAGAAAGTCATTAAGAAAAGGAAGTTAAGATGCTTGTGGGAATAGAACAGTAATTAGGAAGGATATGAATACTTTGTATAAAGAATAGAATAGATGTTTCAGGATCACTTTGAATTGCTGGGTAAGGTCACTGAGTAGCAAAGAGAAGCTTATCCTCAAGTCTGTTATGTTCCCCTTGCTTCTGGAAACAGACAGTACTTGCCCAGCCCAATACCAGCTGATCTAGGCCTGGCAACAGTCAATGTTTTGACAGTCTCCATCTTTTTGCTAATACCTAGCACTTATATAGCATACATATATACATATTTCTTACCAGTAGACTTCAAGTGCTTCCCGTTCTCTGCTTAGCACTTGAATACCCTGAGGCTCAGGCAGCTAGTGAGCGTCACTCGGGATGACTCCACGTGCCACAGCCAGCTAGCAAGGCAGCAAGGCGGTTCTGGTAAGGAGCACTGAGTAAGAGGTAACAAGTCAGTAGCAAGCTAGGAACAGAGTGCAGTGATGACAGGCTGTGCTATAGCTGTTAGGGAACACAGCCACACATGTAGCAAATAAATCCCTAAATAAATTCCTCCTTAACCCAGAAGATGCCAGTTCAGTATTTCAGTGATATCACTTGTTTTTTCTAGCATAATTGCCAATTATCTCCTATCAAATTATTTTTAGGCTAGTATTTTCAAATGTGAATGTTAAAAACCTTACTTAATGCAAATGCCTCAGCATCAGTTCAGGTGCATAGTTTCAACCACCCAGGATTTTTGTTTGTTTGTTTGTTTGTTTAAATTTGGCAGGGTCAGGGATGTCATATGACACTGACACTGTCCCTGTAGCATTCAATATTAGGAAACATAACATTAGGAAAATGTTATTTTATCAGTTTCAGACTAACTGTCTTTCCATGCCATTGAAAGTCTGTAAAAAGGAGCATCCTTTTTCATTTTATTCCATAGGTACCCACATGGTACTTTCAAAGCCTATAGAAAGATGCTGGCATAATTTGTGTTTTGATGGCATAATTTGTGAACCTGTCCCTCCATCTCCCTCTGGATAATTTTCTACATCTTGGATAATTTCAAAGACCTACCCCTGCCTCTCCCCATCTCCATCTTTTGCCATATCTCGCTACTGCTGGATGTAGATGTCCAGGTGAGGAAGTAATATTTTCTATAAAATTTTCTGCTCTCTTCCATGCTGTTGCTTTGTTTTCTGAGGACAACAGATCCCAGTAGCCTTCAGGCTAGAGGTTATTTTGGAGCTGACATAGTATTCATGCTTCCTATTGAAGCTGGCCCACTGCATCAAAGATATTTCAGGACTTTTGGGTGGGGTAAAGGAAGCAGAAATAAGGCTGGCTCCAGAGTCTTGGCAGAGGAGTCCTGAGTTCCAGTCTCTTCTTTTAGGGATTATTCATGCTGTTTTGTCAGTGAAGTATTCAGTGTAAAATGCATATATAAACCCACAGAGCAAGCTCTGTAGTCCAGAAGTCACTACCTAGACATATGCACCAATCACTTTGCCAAGCATTGCATTGCCTAAGTCCCTTCTAGGGTCTAGTCTGCACTTCATAGTATGTAAGGAGACTTTAAATTAGTAGACCTATCCAGTCACAAAAGAAGATGCTTCAGTAGAAGCAGCCAACCTGTAGGCTATATGACAGAAGAGTATTTGGGTCCTGGACAAATTCCCATGCCCATTGTCACAGCATCCAGCCGTTCCTTGTGTGCCTCTTGTTGCCATAAGTAAGGGCACAGTCCCTCTCCCGTGAAGGATTTGTCTCTGACAAGTCAACAGGAGATGGTCCCCAGCACAGTCAGCCTGGCTGCTAGAACTGTCAGTCCAGCAAACATCTACTCCAATAAGGTCATTGTATCCTATTAGAAAACAATCTTTGGCTTCTTCTTGTGGTTTGTGAATACTAATCATTTGCTAATTGTCTGTCTCTTTGATGGAATGCCGGACTCTGCCAAGAGGCATTGCTCTAGGCACTGCTTTCTACTTAATATGAGAACTCAAGGCCAAGTCTGCTTCTGATAGATTCCCCATGGAAATTCATTGGCTTTAATGAGATTGTGTTGTTTGTGAATCAAGAATGAATTTGGCATCAAAATCCTTATTGTATTGAATCATAAGCTAATAACTATAAAGGATCATTATGCTATTCTAGGCATTAACAATTACTCAGGAAAGAAAATAAACTTCCTGGAAGTGATGATGTTGATCTGAATAGTCTTTGGAAAGATGTGTCAGTTAAAGAGAAATGGATTGGCATACAGGGCTTTCTGAACTGCTGCTCATAAGAGGCCCTGAGCCAACAGACCAGCTTGATTACCTTCAGCAGTGGAGCTGTGGCAAATTGGGGTTTAGCATGGGCTTCTAGCACCTAGCTCAGAAGCAAGAGAAGCTGGCTTGCCCTGAGTTAGCAGCAGGGCTCACCAGGTCAGACTTATCTGTGGTTCAATCACACACAGTCTGACGGTTGTCAAAATGCAAAATTGTCTTTGGCTTACCATGGCCATACTTGTGCCTTAGCACCTCCACTCCCCAGTTGCTTCAATTCACCATGCATTGGTTCCTTCACCAAAATGCATTTCCTTCTCCCAGTTTTTCCTCTAAAACCTGAGGCAAGAGTTGAGAGACTGTCTGTACACACGACTTCACTTTTCTAGTCACTTACGGAACGGCTGACAGCTGATAACTTCCCTTTTCACATCTTAATTTAGGTGAGAAGCTCTTTGCTAGAGACTGACCTTTACTTCTCTGAAAATGCTATTCACAATTATGCCTCTGTCTAAATAATGTCTGTGGTTATATTGAGGTGAACTAGGCACCTCGTAAATGATTCCACTGAAGTCTATTACTGATGAAACAAAGAATAGAGAGAAACTTATTTACAGGCAAGGTTTTCAATATGAGACACTGCCTCATTTGTTCTCCTTCCTTCATCTGCCTCCCAGTAGGAGAAGAAATATGGCATGCAAAGAAGGAAAAAAAAAAAGGAAAGCGAGCTTTCCAAAATATGATAGCTTCATCTTAATTTTAAATATTCAGAAGTAGGCATTTAAAACTTGGAGTGTTTTGACAAATGAAGTTGTGCAAAAATAGATCCATCTAGAACAAGTGTATTTCGTACATTTTATCAGATATACAGCACCAAACTCAAAAGAATTTGCCTATTAGGGCAAAAAATGTGTATAACCATACTCTGAAAAAGTCTGAAATGGTATTAATGAAGACAAATGAAACTCAAGGACAATACATGTACTTCTAAGCATATGAAATGTTACTTATGCACATTTTTCACTGGACTTAAAAGAAAAAAAAAATTTAAACACTGGAATATATGATTTTATTGTTATTTTGAAATGTGAGTCATTAAAAGCAAGCACACTAGCTAAGAAAACGAGTGGTCTTTGAAGTTATCAAAAAGACTTATGCAAAAGATAAAGACTTAACTGCAGTTGTAAGACTTAATTTACTTCTTGCTTACCACCATTTTTCTGTAGTTCCATCTCAGTAGTTCTTTCACAAAGCGCAGTATAGATTTTGCCCACCTCCATTTCAAATGCTTCAGGGAGTGAGTTAATTTCCAGGATTGTTGAAATCATTCTGAATCTTTCTGTGAGTGATAGTTGTAGTTAGCAAGAACTGGTTTTATTTATTATTATTATTATATTGTTGAGATAAGCATACCTGCCATTCAAAACAAAATAACTAAGTGCAAACCAATTTGCTTAATGACTAATGGGTAATGGTTGAATGTAACCTAAAGACTTCATGGACAAATGAATACTTGCAACAGCTGCTTTGTACATGACTTTTTCTTTAGTTATGTCTCCCCTTTGGAGATCAACTCTGATTTTTCAGAATCAAAATCTCTCTCATCTCAGAATGCAATCGATATGTACTTGTGGTTATGGGTTGTCTGGGGGAAAAAAAAAACCCTCCATGCTGTCACCTACAGATACTAATACAATTCTACTGGGTTAGGGAAAATAGATTACTTTGCATGGAGTAGATCTGCAGCCAGGACACCACCATGAGCAGAATCCAGGAACTTTTGTATAAATCAAGATGGTCACAAGCTGGAGTGCTCAACCTGTGAGAATAGACTTGCTCAGCCTGTAGAAAAGGAGGCATTGGGAGGATCTAATAGTGGCTTTCCAGTGCTTACAGAAAGGTCATTGATAAGACAGAACTAAACTCTTCACAGCAATTCATGGTGGAAGCCCAAGAGACAACAGGGATATGTTGAAACAAGAGAAGTTCAGACAAAGTATAACAAAAAACTCTTCCATAAGGACAGTAGAGCAGGGGAGCAGGTTGCCCAGCAAGGTTGTGCAGCCTCCTCCTGGATGTTTTCAAGAACAGGCAGAACAAAGCCCTGAGCAATTCAACCTAACCTTGTAGTGGACCCTTTAAGCAGGAGATTAGTCTAGATAATAGACTTACCCAACATGAATTTTCCTGTGATCCTATAACCCTATGAATTAAAGTTCCTGGGTACCTTCTATCTGAGAAGGCTTGGCTTGTAGTTCAATTTAGCATCACGCTCACTGGTCCTTCTCCCTTCTTCTTCCCAAATTATCCTTCCTGCTCTAGTGAAGTACTTCAAGGACAGAAGTTGCCTTTAGGTATCCTATCAGCCTTTGTGAAGAGGACATCTGACTGCAGACAAGGAGGTCCAGGGTCCTTCCTACAAGAGCCCTCATATCACTTGTGGGTATTTCTGTGGAGGCTGAATTCAGACATGATGAAATTTGCAGTGATTTAAAAAATCCTACCTAGGCATTACATATAAGCTCCATAAACATAAAGCCCTCTGCTCTTCTTACACACTTGTTTTCATTTTGACTCTTATCTGTCTCATTTAGGGAAATAGAAACTACAGGGAAGTGTGAGAGTCCCAGAAACCATCTGAGTGTGGTGAGCAAATGTGTCAGGAAACAGTGGAAGGCCATCACACCAGCTTTATCATCAGCTCACCATGTTCAAATAAGTCCAGTTCAACTGGATACCAAGGAATCTCTGTCATCTTTCTGGGAATCTGGATCCACCTCTAGATTAAACAACTTCAGTCAGCAACCATCAGAACTGCTTCTAGAGCTGGAGAAGACCCTGCCAGATGAAATAAAAATCTAAAGCTAGCTTATAATTCTGGAGTTGCTTAAAACTGATTTTCTGTGGGGTTGAAAGGCCAGACTAATTCTGTTCCTGAAAGGCTAATTCTGGATCCAGGAGACCTAAATGAGTTTCTGAGTGAAGATTTTTTATCCATCATTGAAGCTGATTGTCATCTGGGACTTCATTATGCTGCTAACCACAGTCTTTGGAAAGGTGAAGCATCTCCACAGGTCCAGTTCTGCTGCTGTCCATGTTAACTACAGGAAACTCTTATTGATGGAGTGTAGAGGATACATAGCTGAATTGTTCTGATTCTGTCAAATATAAAAGAATGTTCTCCATATATACAAGTTAATTTATGACATAAGCATGGGAGTGACTAGTTGATGTTGAACTTAGAGAACAGTATTATACTATCTATGAACTTGCAAAATTACTTTTTTCTTCTAACATATACAGAATTATTATAACAATTTTTAGCAGATTTATATCTTTCTATACTTCACCAAAAAAAAAAAAAAACAACTAAAGAAGAAATAGTCAGGAGGACAAAATTGCATCTGGAGATATAGGTAAGAATTATGTTACCTTTCTAGGGGAGTCCCAGCACTTACTTTCTTAAATAGCAGTTAAAATGTCTCTCGCAAACAATTTCCTTATAAATGCACATACTCTAAAGGTCAAGCCAGAGCCATTGTGAAATAGGCTTTAAGAGAAGCATAAAACTCCTGTCTGACACAGAGTCAGTGGCAATTGCAAAAGCAAAGACTGAGAGGGTTAAAGGCTAATTACTAGAAGAAATCTGGCCTGCTGGCCTAAGGTCTTTTGAGTGGGAGCACAGTCAAATGGGAGTTGTGGGATTAATTGGATGAAAGACATTGTCACCTTGACATTCATGAAAGTACCTGGGAAGCGCACTGTTTGCTGATATACTGCAGACAGTTCATTTGAACCATGGAGGTAAGATATCTCTTTTCCACAAAGACTTTGCCTTTGCTTTTCAATTGGTGTCAAATACAGAAATTAGAATCTACAGTGTGAGAAGCCCTTGCCCATATTTTCTAAAGTTTGTAAATGTCTTTTCCTGTTCCGACCATAATAATGAAACGTAAATGTATATCCCAAGGACAGAATTTTCAAGCCCTTGGCTTAAAAAAATGAAGAGAGCAAAACTTGCAAGCTGTAAGTCCCTTTGGTGCTCTTTGTGCTAGTGGGAACATAATGAGCAGATCTTTGTGCTTCTTATAAATAACTCCGACATCCACTGATCAGCAACATGACCTCAAGCCAGGCAATTCAGCTCTCTACTGCACTTTACCCAGTAATTGTGATACCATGCAATAGGTATCTTATGGTCAAGGATGACAGTGCTCTAGCTGCAGGGGAATCAAGTAGAGTCCTATGCATAATAAATACTGTTTGCTGCAAAATTTCACTGCAGTCATATTATAACAATGCATGAAATTGTCCTTCCATCTACTCCATCATTTAGTCAGTATAATTTTTCTACCCCCTGGCATAAGATATCTGCTCATAAAAGTTCACAGTTTCCTTCTTTTTCTTTTTTTTTTCTTTTTTTTTTTGTTTTTCGGTCAAGAGGTGAAAATAGTTCCTGAGCAGTTCACATTCAGTCTTCAGGGTGCTTTTGATGCACTGTGTAGGAGATGCTTGAGTAGTTTTGTGAACGGGAAGTATAAATTAAGCACAGATGACCCTTTCTTAGTAATGTTTCAAAAGAACTCAAATCTCTTAATTAAGGACAGTGCAGGTCTCTCTCATTGATCAGCTTGTCATTTTCTCACGTCAGTATCACACCGTAGTAGAAAATAAAGGTGATTTCAAAAGAAATTCCCCAGATCACAAATTTGCCTCCTGTCCAGCACGCAAGTCTCACTTCTGTGCAGCAGTCTGATAAGCATGACAGTCTGGTAAAGCTTCAGCCAAGATTCTGATACAATAATCCAGTCATTCCATCAGAATCACGCCAAACACTTCCAAGATGACAAAAATTTTTCACAACTGGAAATACAGTTTGACCAAACATTATGGAAGGAGTGGTTGACACAATCTCCCCAAAACTGGTCACAGCAGTTTCCTGACTCCAAAATGGAAGAAATTATGCTCCAGTCTGCTTTTCAAGCTACTTAAAGACATAGAGATAAAAGGTGCTTTAGAAGAGATAATCATCCTCCAAATCCTTAATTGAGTTATGATTCTAGCAAAAGGGACTTTTCATTTTTACGAGAGATTTAATTACCTTGCAGTGTTCACATTTGCTAAACCTTCAGTATGAAATATTCACTCTGTTGAAGCTAATCAGTGCTTCACTGCCGATGGATGTGAAACCGGGATTCCAGGCACAGAATATCAAAGGCAAGTTATGTGGTTAGATGAGTGAGACATAGACAAAAATCCTTTATTTTCTCCTGAATTCAGAAGGGAGTACGCAACCAGTATTACGTTTTAGTAAAAGCAAGTGTCCGAGTGTGTGTTTCAAAGATTACTTTCATCTTAACAGAAGAAGGGAAGGAGCAAAACCATAACTGAGCAAGAATCTTTCTGTCAGTTTAAAATCTTCAGGAAGTGAAACATGTCCAGTTTATGCTGCTCTGAGTGTTTTCACTATTTCCCACACAAAGGAAGCCAGCAAGTTTAAAATAGGAATGAATTCTCAGTTTGTCAACTTAAATTGAAGTTTGGAGTTGCAGTTCAAGCTCAAAGAAACACTTCCTTGGGCCAAAAATTTGTCCCCATTAGAAACCCTAGTCAGTTCCAGCCTGCAGATCTAACTTACTTTAACAGCTCTATTGAAAATGGGCTGTCACAAGGTGACAAGACAAAACAAGAGTGATCTTTGATTCACCAAAAATCAAGGATGCACAAAAGCCATCACCAAAAATCAGGGATGGACAAAAGCCAAGTAGGCAAAAAGATAATGTTGTAACAACAAATGTATGCAAATTGTGCAGATACATTTAGTCAGAAATCAGAAGCAAGTTTCTGCTATCAAAGTAGTAAGTTTGTTTAACAACTGCCTAAGTATGAAAAATGGGAATAAACTTAAGATAGAGTTTGATCAAAGTATAAATGGGACTGGGGCAGCTTCAGGTACACACGAAGTATGCCGCTGCTACTGTGGGTCCTAGAGTGATTAGAGCGGGGAGGGTGGGGCAAAGGAGTAGCTTCCCCAGACATCACTATTTCATAATGGATTAGGGAGTCAAACCTATGCAAACCTTCCATCCTTGCTACGAAACAGCCTCATTCCATCAAGTTGGTTCATTGCCTCCATGACCCACGCGGCCCCCATTGCCAGGGTGGGAAAGGGTGTGCCAATGCGGCCTCAGAATGAGGGAAGCAAGGTTGGACCATGGCTGGAGGTATTCTCACAGCCATGGGCCTTGATCTTGAACATGGTGTTGAGTAGATATGGTGCCAGTTAGCCGTGCTGGGAGGTCATGTTTAGGGAAAGAGGATGCACGTACCATCCGTGTCCTGAGTGCTCAGGAACAGTGGTGTTACAGAAAAACAACCAAAAAGTTGCCTACCCTAATGAGAAATAAAGGCTGCCTGTAGTGGTCTCCAGTGTTGTATTTAGTTTTCAGTCCACATTCCTGATTTCAGTCCTCATCAAGTCAGTTCTGCCCCAGCCTCTTGCATTATGAAAATTGATTTACATATCCAAACAAATGGCCCTCAAAGGGGAAATTCAGGCTGACAAAACATAACTCATGCTCATCCCTTTTAGAGCTATTTTTGCATTAAAGAAAGGATTAACAAACAAAACCAAGGAGATGAAGAAAGAAATGTCATGGAACCACTGGGATTTTTGAGAAACTATTCAACCATTCATGTACATTTGTGAAGATGGGGTTGGAGGGAGGGAGATTTCCCAGTTGACACATTTCTCCACTTGTGAACATGTTGAAAGATCACTTATATGTTTTCAGTGAAGTCACTGACAGTCAAGAATGCTGGAGGCAACAGCTGTTGGAGATTGATTTACCCCAAGGCTATTTAATCTCTCAGTCTCTTATAAGGATGCTTGCTAGGGGGAAGGTAAAGAAGCACAACTAAAAATTGTATTGCTTTCAGCAGCTGTTGTTATTCCTGAAAGCCAAGAATGGGTCAAAAAATGTGATGAAAGTCTTGGATTGTTATCAGCAATAGGGGTGGCCAAAGCTTACTGCTTCCTTTGGGAGTAGAATTTCCTTTGTGGAATGAAATACAGTAAAATTACTAACTCCAAGAGGGCTTAGTTGCCTGCGAGTTATCATGAAGTGTATATGTGCCTTGGAATTTCCAGAATTATAAGTATATTATGTCAGTCTGGAGTGATACAGGTTGTGAAAGGCTGTCCTTGTGTTCAGTAACAGGAGCTGGGACAATCGGGCAGTAAGAAAAGATAACATAAAACATTCATTAAAATAGTGGAAAGAAAATGACTGAAAAGCAGAGTGCAGCTGCTGTATGTGTCAGTTACTATTTCAGAATGGTCTCCCTCTGTGAAACTCTGGATTTTTATTAAATCACTTTGCCTAACCATGCATTAAACCTGTACACTGTAAGAAATTAGCCTGCCTAGTTGAAAATTCAACACATGCACCTCCTAGAAAAGCTTCTTTTTGTAACCATGCATTTTCCACAGTTTGCTAGCAGAAATTTTGAGAGAGGAAAATTAACATGCACTGCATTTTCAGCAGAGAGTGAAACAGACAAACACCTTTGGTTCACCGGGGACTTCATGGCTGTGAATACATAGGATGCCTTGTGGCTTCTCAGAGTGCATCACTGGGCATAAAACTTATGTCTGTTCCCTCCAGCAATGAAAGCTGAGACAGTGCTCCATCCTGGGCACTAGTTATATAAGGCCTGACACCTGATTCATCCTTTCCAAATCCTTTCAGTGGATCACTCAGGATATATCTGCTCTAGGGCTTTAGTTTGGATTAAGAATACACTTTTGAAGCAAATCTCACTATTATCATCACTTACTGTGCTTTGGTTCCCATCATGAATCTACCTTGGAGACAATAAGCCAGATTCCTGACAGATGGAACTGAAATGGAAAATGTGTTTTAGGAGCATATCTCATGGTACTGCACCACAAAGGGCTCTGCAAGACCATACTAGAGGTAGTTCGGAGAAGAAAAACCCTGAAATATGAATAGTATTGACATTAGATCCTTAGCACTAGTTGTTTCATTATGCAGATTCACTTCTACCTATCCCCAAACCTTGTTGATACACACACACCACATAAATGCACCAGTTAATTAAAAGTCATTTCATAAAGAAAAAAATGAATGGGAAAAAAAAAAAGAAGAAAAAAAGAAGAAAGGAAAAAACCAATGAAAAACATCAGATAGGGGGAGAATGGATGTATGGATCTGAAAGTCACAGTTATCCTGAAAATTACTGTGCTAAGAGGAAGATGAGTATTATTCATGTCATTGCTGTCTCTTAACATTTGAATAGTTCTCAGGGACAACATACAAGGCAGGAAAGACAGAAGATTTCAAAGATGGCAAACTTTGGTTAGCATGGACTTACAACTGCTTTAAGTTTTCTTTAGGTGCTGAAAAAGTGGCAAAGCCATAGAAAAGATCATAATGCTGGAAAACAGGAAGTGCATTCTTATCTACATATGATTTGCTCTTATGACAGCAGCTAATCATACAGTGTACCTAGCCACATCACTCTACCACAGGACTGTATAGGATCTACTCATCACAGGGCCTTGGGATTATTACTTAATCCTGTGAATTCGATGCATAACTGAATTTTATCCAACCTATCCAAAACTTTTGGCTCTGAGAAAACTAGAAAAGGACCATTTTTGGTGATTGTTTTGGGACTACAAGGAAAAAATAATCAGATTACTGAAAATTCCTGTCCCACAAGTATTTAAAAGAATAGAAAAGTATTTTTTCTTGTGGCTTTTTAGCAGTTCTACCTCTGGGACAAAGTGGAAATGGGAGAAAGGAGAAATGCACAAATTAAGAAAAATGAATTATGGACTGTGTCCAACAGAATCCAGTAACAGTTTTTCTGCTGATTACACCAAACATTGGATCAAGCAGTTTTGGTACAGTAGTCTTCAATACTTTTGATAGCTTCACAGTGCTTTGACTAGATAAATATCCAATTCCCTTTTTTATCCACTTGCCATCAAGCTGACAGGCATTTTATGCTAGTAATGGAATACACAAGTCCTGTAGCATGATGGCTTTCCCAAACAAGAAGTGTCATGCAGAAATTATTTTATTTTCTAATTGCAATCTTAAAAAAACCCAACAAACCAAACAAAAACTACTAAAGCTTTTGATCTAGAGACTAGATAGTAACAGTACTCTATGGAAAAACAGAATAATGAGACTATTTGACACTTGCATGATTTTTACCCCATGGCACTCTAAAAACTTATCCTTGTACTTACCTAAACTTCCAGCAAAGTGCAACCACTTCTGGTCCATGGACAACCCTTGTCCTCAGAGGACCACCAACACAGATGTCTATGCTCTTCTTTGCAGTAACATTACACACAAAACAAGGCTTCCAAGGACCTGACCAAAGCTTCTGCTGATCTCACTAGCAGTAGATCACAGCCTTTCCATGGACCTGTTCCCCAATAACTGAAAGACAAGAGATTTGTTTAATTCCATCTCCAATGTTTATAGAAATAAGATCCAGCCAAAATCCACCCTTGCAGGTCTTCAGGATAGTTTTATTTTCCCTGTATATTTGAACCTATCCTTCAGCATCTTCTCTTCCAGAGACCTGAAAAGGCCCTAATGCATTGCCATTTGTCATTTCTGTTTGTCTGAGGAGGCATTTTTATTCCTCCTGAGATACATCCTCGTAATGCTCTGCAACATTAAGTATTCACAGACAAATCTTGCTTTGGGAAAGCTTTTGTGTTGACAAAGGAAGTACCAGAACTGGCACTGAAGGTGCCTCACATACATGCTGTTTCCAAAGATGCCTGCTCAAGCAGAGAAATCAGAGGAGGAAAGCAGAAGCTTTCACACTCCCTCAGCCTGGGTCCAGCTGTACCAATGTACCCTGGGCACAGCCTGGGTACAGCCATGGCCATCCTGACTGAATCTTTCATTCCCACAGCACTTCAGCCTTTGCAAGTAGCATCACATCTTCAGTACAGGCCAGAGAAGTGGACTGGGATCTTTCCTACAAGGACTCGGTGTATGAGGAAGTCAGTACAGGAGCTGAAGGCAGCAAAGCCACTGGCCTCTTGTGGCTGCTGTAATGACACATGCAGCTCAGATCAAAGAGCATACTCCCAGTGACAGTGAGCAGCAGATGTAGACTTAGCAAGGAACTCATTTATATTATGAAAAATTTTAGTGTGTTTGTTCCCTAGTAAGTTATAGCTATAGCTGATGCCGTTATAAATGTGTGAGTTCAAGATGTTACAAAACAGATAAAGAGCATGCTTCTCAGCCCTATCTGTTTCTTTCCTTAGACTTCCTTCATAAAGCTTGGTCCTATAATACATCTGCCTCAATCTGTGCTAGAGTATGTAGAAAAATATAACTCAATTAGATGCAGACAATCAGGATCAAGACATAATCTGTCAGGTCTGGGCTCATCACTTTAGTCTTCCCATATACAATCACCCTCCTACTGCAGATGGAAATCTTGGAGGCAAGAGACAGTTGCTTCTGTCATGTTCTTAGGTGTGAAAATCAGTAGGGGAATGTGAAAGGCTCAGAACATACCATTCCAGAGCAGTAAGTCTCAACTTGCAAGGGACACTCTAGTTAGGCAATGACAAATTCCTTCCTCTCATTAGAGACGAGTTCCTCAGCGTCAGGAGCCTTCCCTGGAATGTGTCTTTGAGCTCCAAGGTCATTCTAAGTATTGAAAAAAGAGATCTTTATGGTCTAAAGCAAAAGCCTGTGAAGAGACTTTCTCAGAGCCCACAAGCCACATGTGGAGGAATGAGCAGCAGCCTGTCTGGAGGCCTTGTGAAGCTGTGAGCTGTGTTCCTGCAGTGCATGGAGAGGTCAGCTCCTGGGGCAAAGCACAGGGAGGCAGATAAGAAATCACCCACATCAGCTGCCATTTCAAAATCGGTATCAGTGCAAAAAAAAGTTTTCCACAAAACAGGCCAAAAAGAAAGGAGAAACTTTTGTGGCCCTTTCCAGTGGTAAGGATGTATTGGGTGACAGCAGAAAGTGAGGAAGCAGATGCAGGTCCTGGGCTCTGTGGCACAGCACCTTCCTGCAATCTCTAAGGGAGAGTAAGAAAAACAAGACAAAGGAGGAAAACTACAGAAAGGGTAAAAATAAACGTTTTGATTCATCCAGCCTCGTCAACCATGACTGAGAGGAACATGGACATGGAAACTCAAAGAAAAACACTAAAAATGGCTTTCATCACTCTGTTGCTCCATAGTCAGAGACAATGAGCAAGGTACAACTATGACAAAAAGCAGGGGAACAGATAGGAGGGAAGATTAGCCTTGGCCTTGAAGTAGAACATTATCCCTACAGAAAAAAGATGAATCAAGCATTCGTAGGAAACATTGTTGAAGGGATTCTTGGAACCTTAACTAGTTTTATCCTCAAGGCTGAGGAATACAATTCAGCTGAATTTAGAAAAATTGTCTTATTTGCATGTAAGTGCCTAATTAATTGCCTATTACAAAAGTTCTACATTTACTTCTAACACCAAAAGGTTTAGCTTTCCATTGTCAATGGCTGAACAATAGACTAGACAACCTGAACATTTTAGGGCAAATCTAAGTTCTGAAATGTTCCACTCGTTTCCTGGGATGTGTTCATCACAAGGGGAAAATCCCAAATCTCCCAGCTTCCATATTAGTAGAATCATTTTTACTGAGTGAAGCATTTCACTGCTGAAAAAAAAAAGCCACATTAAAGATATGTATAAGCAGAAAATGGAAACTTAAATCAGTGCATGTTCATTTATATAGTGTTACCTTGGTTTAGTCAGCACTAGTTGCAAGCTGACAGCAATGCTCTTTAAAAACAATCAATCGCATTGTTGTGTGAAGTTGAGCGTGGAGGTTTTCCTCCAAAATACTTCTTCATAAAAATGTCTCAGAGGAGAGCTGAGTTACAGAAGTGTGTGTTCGTGTGTACATGTGTCTGCACACATGATTTTCAGCTGGAGGAAGCAGGGAATGCTCTGTCATATGTGGGAATTTCCATGTTCCAGATTATTGCAAATGGGGTGAAAAACTGATAAAAATTAGTATGATGCCTGGTCTTATTTCTCAATTCTTCATGGAGCCTGGAGGCACAAACTATTCAGCAGCTGGGCTGGGAAGGAAAATTCCCCCTCCATGAAACATTATAGCACAGTTGAGCACATTTACGGTTGCACAAAACTTTTCATGGCATCAGCTATTTTCTTTTGGGAAAGACAAAATACTTGAAAGCACAACCCTGTTCTGCTGCTGCAATTTTGTAAAGAAATTTTCTCTTTTGCCCGAAAGAATAGCCAGTCATGAATATGTATGTGTATGCAGGCACTGGGCAAGCCAGGAGAATGGAGTGCCTTTCCCAGGGAGCCTGCCTGCAGGATGTCCTGGAGGGGCTGGCCATTTCCAGTGCCCACCAGTTTAGTTTCCCAGTGGGTCTCGGCACAAACCAACGGCCTGTCAGAGGTGATCTGAACAAATAATTCTAAGCATCGTGCAGGAATGCATTGCCCTAAAGAATCAATTTTAACACTGTTTTAAATTCCAGCTTATCCTCTGTCAGGAAAATCACAATGAGACAGCTGGACAAAAAGAGACAAAATGCAGGAACCTTTTTGTGTTTTAGTATCTGGAGACCAGAAGTGAGGGCTGGTTTGTTTGATTGTTGTAATTTCTTTATCACATCTGAAATTATGTTATCTATGTGCAATGTAATGAATGAAGAAATAAATTTATTTGTGTTTCACTTTTCCTTATCCTGACTTCACCATTATTTCAGAGTTGCTGGATAACAAGAAGTCCTTTTCCAGACCTATATTGACTCTATAAGCAGAAGGACTGTGAATGCTTCATCTCCTTGCATGTTCTCCAGACAATCAAAAGAATAATCAGGAGTATTGCATGAGTCAGGAAAAAGTAGGTATCACAGGGGTCAGAAGAGGAAGAAGCACCTTTCTGAGATGATGTTAACTTTGGAGGCTCTCTAGTATGCACAATCTTAGGAAGCACGCCTGAAAACTGAGGGCCCACAGGAAGTGTGTCATGCTTTTTCTCATCTTAACAGGCCTTGGGTTAGGAGTCAGTAGTTTATAGGATTTGTCTTCTTAGCACAGTATCATCCCAATTTGAAAACATTGGTTTGTGAAGCCACAATATATCACCCTGAAGCATGGAGTGGTTTACAAGTTTTAGGATGGTGAATTGGAGAGAAGGAGAGATTTTCAAAAATTTTTTTTATAAAGCACCCAATTTCAGTTGCATAGCTCAAGATATTAAATTCTAGAGCACCAATAAAAGTTTCAGGGGCTCAGTATTTCTAGAAAATAGGTCCCAATATGTCCCATCATGTCCCATCTTTTTAGAGCCTGCATTTTTAGAACAACTCCTTTAACTGGCCTCCATTTTGTACCATTGACATCTTAACCCTTATTCTATCTTATCAACAAAGTTGTTTGTGTAGAAATAAACTCCAGGGGCCATGTTCTGAGATTTCTAGCCCTAAAGTGAGCCAATCCATGGATGTCAGTTGGTCAAAAGAGATTTTATCTGCATCTGCACATGAACAAGACGACAGATACTTCTCTAGCCTACAGGATTTAGAAGTTGTGGGATGGGACATTACAATACTGTCCAGTTCTGGTTTTTTGGTGGGTTGGTTTTTTTTTCTATTCAGCATAATTTTTTTCTCAAAAATCAGAATCAGAAACAGTGCAGCCATCATCCTCCCAGGAATAAATAAACTTGGGATACCAGGAAAAGAGTTAATCTGATTTTCTTCAGAAGGAATGCTTCAAGATGCTAACTGATAGATATCATCTTCCTGTCTGAAAACAACTGTCATGTTCATTACCAGCATCTGTGTGGGTAGAGAAAAGTATTGAAAAAGTCAGAAGGTTAAAAACGCAGCAAAACAGAGAACTTGGCCTGTTTGCCAAGTTGGGCAAGTGACCACTTGTAGAACTTGGTCTACCTTTGAGAAAATACAAGCTCTACCTAGAAATGAATCGGTTTTGTGAGCACAAGGATCATATAGCGAGGTTGCCTTTCCATCTTGCAATGGTATTAGGTGGTAAACAGTGCCATGCTTCTTTTTTTGCTAGGTATAAAATTGTTATTTAGTGGACTAAGAGTTTGAAGTCATAGTACGCAGCTCGACACATGTTGTGTGACTTTCAATATACCAACACTTCAATTCACACTTCTAATACACTGAAATGGTTGGATGGCTACTCTAGGCCTTGGAAAATGTTTAGGTGATTGAATTAACTTCACTTTCATCAGTGTAGATCTGCTGAAGATATATAATTTTTTGATAGTACGCAGGGAAGAGAATGAAGATGTCAGACTCAAGGCCGAGATCTACCAATTTGAACTCTGCGTTCAAGAGGTCTCTTTCCGTTTTTTTCTTCCTTTTAATTTTTGTTCTGTTGCAAAGAATATTATAGCTATAGTTACTACTCAGATCTGAGAGCTTATCAGACGAATTTCCAAGAGCATGTCATGACTGAATGCATGTGGGACCCTGTCCTTTGACAATCTGGCTTTGACTTAAATGCTGTTCAAGCACTTGGATTTAAACTACATTTTTGAAATATCTAACCTCCATCCTTCTCTGAGTATCTTTAGTAATGATCTTCCTCAGCAATGTTTTTGACACTATCATTTACACTGTGTTGTAAAACTGATGTGCAAAAAATACTGTAAAAATTTGGCATTTCTTCCAAATAAGCAGCTTTAGATATATTAAAAGAAGGCTTCATCAGATTAGATGTAAGTGTTTACAGTGTAAGCATCTATATCTATGTTCATTGCCTCAGCAGCTTTTAGTCAGTGGTGAGTTACTCAGTATAAGCTAGGGGATGCTTTCATAGTAAAATACACTCTCACATCTGGTCCAATGAATCACATCTTAAATGCAATTGACTTTATTGGCTACATCTCCATTGATTTTCAGGGGAGCTTAGGCATCTCACCCACACACATTATGCATTTGAGACACCTAAAATTAGCAGATAGAAATATCCACCTTAGGATCTCACTTTCATTAGAACACCAAAGAAAGGACACCTTCTAGATAAATCTTGTGCTATACTCAAGGGTAAATTTTACATTTGGATTCTTGTTATTAAAAGCTAAACTGTAAATTTCCATCATTCCTTGCACTCAAGTACACTTAACTCTGTCACAACACCATTGTATCCCATACTTTTCTCTCTCCTCCTCTACATGTTTTATTGCAACTTTAAGAGGAAAGCTGGTCCTTCCCCAAGAGATACTTTTTTAGTACTACAAATTCAGCTGGAATTAACCTAAATTCTTCGGAGTTTCTCAGAGCTATTTATGCAATTGCTGGTTCTCTTTCTTCCTTTCCCTCTTTAATGAAGTTGGCATTGCTTTATCTTACATACCCACAAGAAGGGAAGCAAGGGAAAAAGCCCCCAAACACTGTGGTGAGTTCTCCTCTTCAAAGAATACTAATGTCAATACCACACTTTGGTCCTCACAGCAAGCTAGAAATGTTTCAGAAATACCTCTTTATTCAAGCATTTTAGAACTTACAGAGAAGATCCACAGGTGACATAATTCAGAGGCTGTTCAACTCAATTCCGTAATAAAACACACTGCTCTCCTTATGCTTAGCTAAACCAGATTTTGCTCTCAGAGCAGAGTCAAAGGACCTTTCACCCTGGTATAGATCTGGGATAACCCTGTCAAACTCAACAGAATTAAAAGGCTGTGAAATAGAGTAAATCACAGCCACAGCAACTCATTTAATTTTAGTAGAGCTACTCCAGGTTTCCAGCAGTCTAACTAATTGCTTGGCCTTGTTCCACTTTCCCTGAAGACTGAAGTATCCATTTTTTTTCTATCAAATATTAACAGAAGCCTTTGTATTGCTTGTCAGAAGATGCTTAACAAACTGAGCATCCTTCAGCAGCTTCTCTGTAGCCCAGCCCCAACTGCAGCCCTAGGCTTTGTGTCCTAACTCAAGTTAGGACAGTAATCCTAACTCAAGGTTTTGAATGAATCTTGAGGAAAGATCCTCAACCATAGCCCAGATGATAGAAATGTTTTCATGGGCAACCTCTCTGCACAGCCTACCCCCTCCTTTGGCAGCCCCTCAGCAGCCCCACTCCAGCTGAAGCTGATTTTTATTCAGGAAGAAACTAGAAGGCATAAGGTGAACAAAACAATAGAAATGGAAAAATGCACTCAAGAGTAAGGTGGCCAAAGTAAAATACAGACAAATAGCAGCAAATGTGAGTAGTAGTTGGGAAGGATAACTCTAAGGAAAAGAGCAGTAAGGCAGTGTCCTAACAGCTGTAGTACATCCACTCCCATATTTTTCAGCCTACTTAATAGGTGACATTCCCTGTCATGCCCTTCAAAACTCACAAGTTTATTGCTGTTTGCACAGTGTAGCTTCCATCCCCAAAGGCTGTATGCCTGACAGGGGAAGAAGTGTATGTAAATAAGGTTTTCCCTAAGCTCTCCTGGCCAGGCAGGTGGCTGCATGTCTTCCATTCTGAAATCTGACAGCTATAAATACTTACCAGCTACACTGATGGCATTTGAGGCCAAAATGGTAGCAATCTAGTTCAAGACAGTAAGACACAACAAGTACGACTGCAAAATCATTTGAGTTGTGGCTGGACAGTTCAGGGCTCAGGTTCTGCATAGGTTGGGTACAGAGCCTCATGGAAGGGAAGTAGATTTTAAAGTGATTTGGTGCCCTCTAATGGCAAGGATGCCTCTTACCAAAATGTTCTGGTGAACACATTCTAACTCCCAAACGGTCATCATCATTGCTAACAAGCTCAGTTTAACTGGCATAGTCCTATTTTCAAGAAATTAGTTTAGTTGGCTCACTTGACTGATAGGATCTCTTTCCCACCAATTTATATTTATATTTATGATCTGGGCTTTGTAGAGGCTGAAGCATCTTGATAATTCAAACAACTGAGAGCCAAGTAAGCTTTATGGGCACATGGCTACCCTGTCAGCTCTGTCATGCCAGGAGTGATGTCTGTTGGCCCTATCTCAGCTGCACCCTATGCTGCCAGAAAAGTCTGCTGGTGCCATGGTGGGAACAGTCGTGTTTCATCTGCAGTGACCAAAATAAGCACTGGGCAATGCAGAACCTGTGCCTGCCTCTTGTGCAGATGAATTTGATGAACTTACAGAGTATACTTCTCAAAGATTCAGAATTTACTGGAGCAGTTCAGAATTCCTTGTAATCACTTGTAATTCTTCAGTGTGTCTAGAGCTGTCTGTGTCTCTAGTAATCACAGCTTAGCAACAGACAGTACAACCAGAAAGCATCCAGAGAAGCATGACAGAGATGATCAACAGCACAGAATAGTTCCCATACAAGAAAAAAATAAATAGTCAAAAGTACACAGAGTCACAGAAGATGTGGAGAGCATAGCTGAGAGAGACCATCTTCTGGTTTTCATAGCACAAGAACTAAGGGCACCAAAGGTTTTTAAGCCACAGGTTTAAAAATAGAAGGTGATTCTTTTTCTCACACCCCACACCCCCCATTAACTGTTGAAATTAATTGCCACAGGATTTTGGGGGGTTAAATACGAGCTGGACACATGCCTGAAGGATGGATCCATCAAGGTCTAAGGAAGAGTATGACAGACCTTGAGTTCAGGGATTCTCTATCAGATGGGTTACTGCACAGTAGGTTCATCAGATCCATAACTTCCTAAAAATTGAGTATACAGGCTGGAAAATATAGCCAAAAGAGGTTAATTTTGGATAGTCTGAGTCTTGGTGTACTTCCATGGCATTTACACTTAACTTCTGACCCAAATACAGGCTGTGGAGAGACCGTATGCAAAAGCAGCATTCTAGTTCCTGTCCCATGTAATTTACATCCCAAATGAATACCTGATATCTACAGGCACCACAAATTGCAATTCAGAGAGTCAGAGAGAGAAGCCACAGTGAAGTTCCTGCTGTCATGAAAGAGCATCTTACTAAGAGATTCATTTAGAGGAAAACACAACCGAGGTGGCTATGCAATTTATTACGTTGTACCTCTGCTGCAGAGAGAAAGAGATCTTAAGCTGTTAGAGCAGAGAAAAGGTTCATTATGGCTCCACACCGTCAGACACGTGAAAACCAAATGCTTCAGCACCTTCCAGACTGATAAAGATGAGAGAAAAATACAATCTGGAACTATGAGCTATTGAAAGACCAGACAAATAATTTAGACAGAGGCATTTCTTGGTGTGAATATATTCCTGGAGCATAGTTACTTATCTCACCTTTGCTATTATAGACTTGCACAAGCAGTCAGTCTTTTGGGAGGAAAAAATCTCTATATGGCTCTACTGCATAATAGTGTGTCAGTGTGCTCTTGCTTAGGAATCTGCTTCAAGGCTTTTATACAACACATGGTCTGAAATATAACAACAGCTGTCAGTCTGCTTTGCAGCCACATCTGGATACATCACATACAAGTGCCTTATGAAAATACTTTACCAAGACACACAGGACAAGGGGAAATGGCTTTAAGCTGAAAGAGGGTAGGTTTAGATTAGATATTAGAAAGAAATTCTTCACTGTGAGGGTGGTGAGACACTGGAACAGGTTGCCCAAGGAAGTTGTGGATGCCCCCTCCCTGGAAGTGTTCAAGGCCAGGATGGATGAGGCTTTGAGCAACCTGGTCTAGTGGAAGGTGTTCCTGCTGATGGCAGGGGGGTTGGAACTGGATGAGCTTTAAGGTCTCTTCCAGCCCAAACCATTCTATGATTATAACTCTCATTAAAGAAGAGACTGGGGTTGTGAGAAGGGGAAGAATAAGGTAAGGAGCTGACACCCTTCTCTTTGCACAGACCATTAATGTCCAACCAGAGCAGTCCCTCGAAGACCAGAGGAGTTTGGTTCCTCTGCAGTTATTAATCATGACAGAGAACTGCAAGAAGTGAATATTGCAGAAAGTTACTACAAACACTGGTTCCCTTCTGGAAAGTCCTACAGATCTGAGTAGGGATAACACCAATAGTTTGGCAAAAGCAGAACAAGGAATGAAATCCATCCCATTATGCAAAAAAACCCCCACAACAAAACCCCAAAGCCAACAACAACAAAAACAAAACCCAAAACACAGAGTTCTCAGCTTTCTGCACAGTGACCCCAATGTTGTTTTAGAAAAGGATGTTTTAAGTTGCTGCTTTGCACCTAGTCCCTGAACTCTCCTAGATAACCCACTGGAACCTCCCTTCCACAAAAAAAACCCTCCTCAAAATTAACTGGAAATTCTACAGGAAAGCCAGACCAAAATTGTGCCATCCCTTGTTCTACTCTGCAGCATTTTCCTCTAGAGCATATACTAAGGGATGCCTTCTGAAGAACATAATTTCTGCCTTGAGAAAAATACCCCATGTTACTCCTAGCAATATGGACAACCTCTTTACTCCACTCTCAGCGTGTCATGTGCCAGCCATATCACAAACTACAACATGTGCATCCAAACAGGTTAAAATCCTGAAGTACTGTTTCATCTGATGGTGCATGAGTGCTTCCTTCTGTGCTTGGCTTTACTTCAGCCCTGGAAGAAGAGCTTGGATAAAACATGGATTTTCTGTGTCAGTGTTCACAGACACGTCTGCTACATGCTCACATTATATCAGTGTTGGTGGCCAAGTGCTGTAAAACCTTCTTTTGCCACAATAACTCCACATCTCTCAAGTTTTGAAATACCAGCCCAAGTTGCTCCCGACTGTTGAATGGCAGTTTGTTTTCCTGGCAACGACCACATGGTGGTGGTGTATCACCATGAGTTCAATGCTCAGGTCTGACTCCCAGGAACTGACTACTTGGTTAAAGCACCTGGAAATTTACAGTACAGCACATTTACAAGGGTGCTTGTAGAGTGAGCCCTCTAAGCCCACTTTACCTCGGAATTTATACTCACTGATTAACTGCTTTGCTTATAGGGTTACGTGGCTTTCCAGTCAAAAATATCCTAGAGTTTTTCTAACAACAGTTGTACCTCTCAGCAGGTACATCCAAGTGCAGCAATATTTGGAGTTACACACAGAATTTAATTTATTTGTCCATTTGATTCATCTCCCAACATGTTTAATCCTTTAATCCACTTCCTAAAAAAAAAAAAAACCCACGCTTCTGACAACTCCTTTACAGTCAGGCAATATTGAGTGCTCATTCCTCCAAATTTCTTCCAGAAAGTCTTCCTCTGCAAAGCTTTTCAGCCACCCTTCACCAAAGTCAGGTGCTAAAAAGAATGTATATTGCATTGTCATTGTGCTTTTCAGCCCATTCACAATATAGGCCTTAAATTAGCTACTTTATGTCCTTGGCTGAATGTAGACACTGACAGCCTGATCTAATACACAGGGAAGTCAATGGGAGCCTTTCAGTTTTCCCTCATTTGGCTCTGAATCAAGTTCAAAGTTGTCTGGTTCAGGAACCAGATCTTCTGTGTTTGTACAAAGATGATTATTCTCCAATATGGATGTAGGTTACAAAAAAATCTATTAGGACTTTGTGCACAAAAGGAATTATATGTAACAAAGACAGCTTGTCTCAAACCAACAGAGAGATTAGCTCCAGTTTAATTGGTTTGAAACAAGGGCAGATCATCAACAGGGACAGGAGAACTGGTTTGGACTTAATGAGAAATGCATCATTTCCCACTCACAAACTTTCGCTGCAGACTCATGCTGAACTTTTAGAGTCAAAACTATTTTAACAATCATTTTCCTTGCATTGTCATGGGCCTTTCTACTTTAATATTTTGTCAAGGATCAGAGAAATACACGCTACCACAGAAATAGGGCTTTTTTTGCAAAGGGAGTAACCACACTCAGGAAATAAAAGCAATGCCATAAGAAGTTGTATTCATAGATATTTTCTAGACCAAATGCACACAGGCTCTGACAGTTCAGACAGGCCACTCTAATAACATTTTACCTTCTGATTGCAAAATCCTTCTCTGCTTTGGAAGCGTGGTTTGTTTTTGTATTACAACCTTATTTTGGTATAGGCAAGTCTCAGCACGCCTTCTTAAAATCTTTGGAATTGGAGAACACATTAATCCACATCCATCTATTTCAAATATTTATTAGATACTTGAAGTCCCCATGCAGCTGCTGCTCACTCAGGAAGAACTGAAATTCCCCAGATATCTGCCTTTTTTGCTGCTGAACATTTGTAGATCCACCCAAGTTCTGAAGATACAAAGGAGATGGATGCCTACTTCCTCTGACTGTCCTGACTTTAGGGCCAGCTCCACTAGTGTTTTCAGAAAACACTTAGTGAATCAGGCTTCTCTGGAAGGCAGACATTCAGGACTTTCTGTCCTTCAGCGAGAACTTAATGAGTTAGAGCTGTTACTGAATCTGAGATCTTCTCCGTTTCCTTTGGATCAGATCTTGAATCAAAATCTTAGAATCATAGAAGAGTTTGGGTTGGAAAGGACCTTTAAAAGTCACTTTAAAAATCTAGCTCCACTGCAGTGAGCAATGAGTAAGGACATCAACAACTAGATCAGGCTGCTCGGAGCCCTGTCCAGCCTGACCTTGAATGTCTTCAGAGATGGGGCTTCTACCACCTCTCTGGGCAACCTGTGCCAGTGTTTCACCACTCTCATTGTGAAAGATTTCTTCCTTACATCCAGTCTAAGTCTACCTTCTTTTAGTTTAAAGCCCTTACCCCTTGTCCCATTCCTACAGGCCCTGCTAAAAAGTTTGTCCCCATCTTTCTCTCAGCCTTTCTTCACAGGAGAGGTGTTCCAGACCTCTGAACGTTTTTTTGGCCTCCTCTGGACCTGTCCAACAGGTCCATGTCTTTCCTGTTATGAGGACTTCAGAGCTGGATGCAGTGTTCCAGGTGGGGTCTCACCAGAGTGGAGTAGAGGGACAGAATCACCTCCCTCGACCTGCTGGCCACACTTCTTTTGATGCAGCCCAGGATATGGTTGGCCTTCTGGGCTGCAAGTGCACATTGCTGGCTCATGTCCACCATTTTATCCACTAGTACTCTCAAGTCCTCCTCAGCAGGGTTGCTCTCAACCCTGTGATCCCTGAGTCTGTATTGATTGCAGGGGTGCCCCTGACCCAGCTGCAGGACCTTGCACTTGGCCATGAGGGTCACACAGGCCCATTTCTCAAGTTTGTCCAGTTTTCTCTGGATGGCATCCTGTCCCTTAAGTGTGTCAACAGCACCACTTTCCTCGGTGTCATCTGCAAACCTGCTGAAGGTGCACTTGATCCCACTGTCTGTGTCATTGATGAAGATATTAAACAGTACTTATCCCAATGTGGACCCCTAAAAGACACCACCCACCACTGATCTCCATCCAGACATTGAGCCATTGACCTCTACCCTGTGGATGCAACCATCCAACCAATTCCTCATCCTCCTAACAGTCCACCTATCAAAGCTAAATCTCTTCAATTTAGAGAGAAGAATGTTGTGGTGGTCCATGTCAGAGGCCTTACAGAAGTCTAGACAAGTGATCTTCAACTGCCCAGAGCAGATACTGAGCCTTGCTAACACAGCATTTTGAAGAGATCTTCCCTATTTAAATTGCTCCTTGCATAAATTATCTAAATATCCAGAAAAAGCGTTGGAAATGTCTCTAGAGCCTGTCCTTAATGTTCTCAGTTGAGAATGCAAACAAGAAAGCTTAGACCTGTATTTTCACAAAATCTATGGCAACCAAAGCAAATGGGTTATTGGTATATTTGGAAAGGAGGTACCACTTTGAAAGCAGTAATAGGTGCCTGATTCAGATCTATCAAGGCTCCTAGAAGCTGGATGTTCAACTGTTCCCCAGTCCCTCAGCTTAGGCAGAAAATTTAATTTATAAAGTAGAAGATGGCAGAAATGAGACCAGATACACCTGCACATCTTTCTAATTTTCTGAAAACAGCCGACCTTTCTAGAGTTTTGAGATTAAGTTCAACTAGAAGCACTAGCTGTGCTTAGAAGCTATGAGGTGTTTGATCCTCTTCCTGAAGATACTCTGTCCTCACAGTGTTCTACACTTAACCCTTACCTGGGCATAATGTGACCACTGCAATGTTCAGAACATAAAGTTCTTCCAGTGCCTATACTACACAGTCTAATGAAATAAATAGGGGTACTACCTGCAACAAATCCTCTCCTTACAGTCCCCTAATGTCTTACTGGCAATTATTGCTTCAGACACAGAGTTATTCTCTTGGCTTTTCTGCAAATGACAGAAGAACAATGTTTTACTAGAATTACACAATGAGAACCTTTAAGCTGGGATGAGACACCTGCTCCTCTGCTTAGTATCCTTCAAGACACAAATTGAGACAGCGTTAAGCAAAGCAGTGAGCTCAGAGTTCCTCAGAGCACCAACAGGCACGTCCTTTCCTTCTCTACCTTCTCCTGGCACAACTGACAAACACCCTGCTCTCCAGTAACATGTCTATCCAGGAAGCACATATTGCATCTGCTGCTTCTCCTTGTTTCTTCAGCTTGAGTAGACTGAAGCACCTCCTTCTCTACCTCTAATCTTTTCTCACCCCTGAATTGATCTGCTGGTATCTTCCCAAAGGAAATCCCTTGGGTGTATGTTGCTCCTTTCAGTTATCACTGCCTGTTGCACTTATCAGGGACTGGATACTGAAGTTCAGTGATCCCTTAACAGTGTGGGTAGAGGAAAGAAGTGGAACCAGGCAAAACCTGTGCTTTGATTCTGAATGAGTCAAGGACAATTCACTCAAATCACTTCACCCTTTGTGCCAGAGGCAGCCCAGCTGAGAAACTGAGTGAAAAGAACAATTTAACTGCAAATCAAATACAGCATCTGAGCTGAGCTCTCCTGGGACAGTGAGTTACAGTGGCTAAAACAGCTCAGCTGAGCTCAGGATCTGATTAAAACCTGGGTAGAATTAACAAAATTAGTTCTTCTTTATAAAAACACTTAGCAGAACCTAGCTCAGAAAAACTGTTCCATATGGTCAAAGCTAATATTTTCTGTTCAATGCTGGGGCCTGTTTGCTGGGCATCTCCAGAAATCTTAGCTAGAAATATAAATTACTGCTTGTCAGTCAGACCTTTCTCTGGACTAACATCACGGCAGCTTCCCTCTTTCCTTTGGCCATAGGAAGTATCAGACCTGGGAGAGCAGATGTGCATGTGTAGGTGAGGATTCATGGGGCTTTTCACACTGCCAACAGGAGCTTTGCTCTCACCTCCAGACCCAGCACGAGGAGGAAAAAGACACATCAACTAAAAATGACTAGTTGACCTCTAGTGTGCTTTATGCTATCATGTGGCCCTCAACATTTTCCTCAAAACTTCATAATCCCTCTTAAGTAGTGGTATGCCACTACGTTGCTCAGGAGAAATTTTGAGGTGCATCCATATCAGCCTGTTCTGATTGTAACCCATTTGGGATCTTGGGATAAACAGTTAGCATCTCCTCTCACCCTCCCTCAGGATTCTCCCCAGCGCTGATAACAACAAGCCCTTGTTCCACTTACTTTCCACCAGAGACACAGAGAGCAGGGATCCTCTGACCAAACAGAAGTATTTCCAGTGTACTAACTTCACTTAAAATTAGAGTCAAATAGAGCCCAGGATAATTAGATCAAAGTGAATATTTAATGAACATACATAAATCAAAGCCAACGTGTTGTGTGGGACTCACCTGGCCTATCATCTGGTGTCTCTGATACAAGCTCCTGTATCTCAGGTAGCATATGGTTCATGGATGGTCAGTGGAAATTTAATCAGTACAGACAACAGATATTTTAAAGTGATTTGTCTAACTAAATGTAGGTGTGCACAGGCATGACCTGCATCCTAAGCACCACTGTGTCTGTGAAGCAATCCTGTGATCTCTTGCTCACTTGTAGATACCCCATCCAGGCATAAGTAAGTGGTAGAAGCTCACAAGACCCCAGACTGTACTGAGATCTGGATTGTCATATTCATTCTTTTATATAGCTGTCAGTAAGGAACAATTGTAGTGTGTTTCAAACCACACAGGAATATTTATTGAACAAAGTTTCAGCAGGGTTGAATAAACCTGTCCTGTGTGACTTGCTATAGCATCACTCAGAGGGGAGCCTTTACAGCATCCAAGATGTAATATTTTTAATGAAAAGTAGAAATGAACAGTGACTACAAACAGCATCTGTGGAGCTTCTCTCTTTTTTCTGTTGTGCTAACTTCTTTTTTTAACACTCTATCACATGTTAAATGTAGTATGTGGAGGCAAGAGTTTGACTTCAGAGCCCTCACATAGCTCCAGCTGAGCATCATGTGTTGTTCTGCAGAGTCTCTGATTGCTCCCTGGGTGCCACTGAGTGCAGGGCCAGAGCTGAGCAGTCGGTGCTTTCCCTTTAACATCCTGCTGGAAGAACTCCTGCACATCAAGCCATTAGACCATCTAATAGGAGTAATAAAGCTGATATCAGGTACATTTATTTTAACTATACAATAAGGCACAACGTTAAAACTGCAAAGTGCCAGCCTGGTTTTCAGCAGTACATAATATGTCCTGCATTTTTTACAGTAACCAGCAAGGCATAAACATGTCAGAGAAACTACCCAGGATGCAGAAATATTCCTTGCAGAGCCACATAAGGAAAGGCAGACACCATCCTTTAAAACCAAGCATGCACAATTAATAAGAAAAATATTGCCAATAAAAAGGGGAAAGATGGCCAGTGAGTATAATTAGATGGGATAGTTGAGGTTTTTGGTTTGGCAGGAAAATGACAGCTAGAAGTAACAAAAGCACTCTCAAGAGAGCCAGTGTTTGTAGCTGCAGCTTCACAGAATCTTGTTATGTGCAAATGGAGCTTTACAGAGGCCTCTTGGCCAAAGCTCATGGAGAGCAGGTCAGAGAAGAGTTTCTATGGGAAAGGATCTCTGTGGTTATTTATCTCCAGTGAAAGGTCACACCAGAAGGTGTTTAGGTGTTGGGGTTTCAAAGCTGGCACCTAAAATCTAACTTGTAAAAGTTCCCATCAATTAATTGCTGAAATATATCCACAGATCGGGATCTAACCGATATGAAAAGTACATAGGTAAGCAGTATGAGGAGACTAGGAATACAACATATATCATAGTGTCCAAGTGTCCAAATTTTTGCATTACTCTCCACTCATGCACTGTTCAGCTGGCACAGCTATCCACAGTCCTTAGCTGACCCCTGATTCACCAGAGCCAGCCGCCTGGTCCTGACATGGCCATCCTTATGAAACCCCTCTGAGGCAGAAGAACATGAACTGCCTCATTGGGAACCAAGATGCAAACTCATATGGCCATATGGAAATTCTCTGGCAAAACAAGCTTGGAGCTGTGCCCTATGCTTTTGTTCAAAATCCTTTGTCACTGAACTGTTCATCACCTCATTGTATTTAGGAATACAGATCATCTCGAGTCTCTGCATTGCCTTGTTAACAAACAGCTCAAACTCAGAGGATTTAGCTCCAAAAAACGTCCATATGTGAACATACAATGAAGTCCAAGGACTTTGTGTACAAACAGCTGGCAAATATACAGAACTGCAGGCAAGACTGCAAGCAAGACAACAGTGACCACCACAAACTCAGCATGGATACTGTCTTTTATAAAGTAAACATCCTCAGTGCTTTGCAGCAAGAAGCTATAAATGTTTTATAACATTTTAATTGAATGCACATAAAAGTAAAATGATTTAAAAGAAAGAATCTGTGAGTGTATAGTCAGTGTTGAAGAGACATAGAAGCAGATTTGTGTCAAATTCAGTTTCAAAATATACATTGAATAAGTTGATCTGGAAAATTCTTGAATTGCACAAAATAGGCCTGGAAGAGATCTCAAAACTCATGTAGCCCCATGTTCATGTCCCAGGGCAGAACTGAAGAAGCTCACAAGATTGTCTTACCTATTGTTTAAAGCCTCCAATGAGAGTGTCCTGGGATCTTGTTAAGCAAAAAAATGCTCTTCTTCCATGGAGAATCTCAAAAGCTCTACAGTACACCAGGAGGAAACTTAATTATGTGAGGTACTTTCACCAAACACCTTCCATCCTTGTGTCTGACTTTTGCTGTCTCTAAGCTGGGTTCAGAGTAGCCTTCCTGAGTATTCATCAGCTGATGATTTATCTTCTTAGGAGGCATACTTGGTCACAGGGCTAACAGATGTTTTCAGCTGACAAAACCGTACCAAGAAAAGGTCTTTCTATCTAGAGAGAAATGTGTCTTTGAAAATCTCCAAAGCCACAGGAACAATCTAAGACAGTTTTCATCCCTGGAGGAAGCCTGTGGGTCCCCTGGGGTGGTGCAGGACAGATTAGGTCAGTCACAGGGGAGCACATCTGTCCTCCCAAGCAGAGAGAGACTTTACTGTGATAGATCTCAGGTATATGGTACCTATCACAAAGGCATGGAGCGGCAAAAAGGGCGTATTTTAAGAGAGCTTGCATAGGATATTCTGTGTTTTCTAGTTTGACAAATTAGTAATGATTATATGTGTCAGAAAACAGAGCTGCAGTACATTAACTATTTTTCTGTTATATAAAGTTCCTTCCTTTTTTATTTAAGTAAGAAGGGATAATGATTCTATCTAGCATAGAGGCTGTGCTCTACCCTGACTGTTGGGTTGAACTGACAGTTTGTTTCTTGCCCTGCCCTAGGGCAGTGCAGCTGTGCTCTGTCCTGTACTGGGCTGGACTGCAAGTTTACTCTAGTATGCCTAGTAAGTGAATGCAGATGAGTTTAATATGAAAGTTCTGCTAGTGATTTCCCAAACTATGTGTGTTTTGCTCTTTGTATAAATTTGATGGGTAGGAAAACACAAACTTTACTATTTTTACTATGAACATGACTTTACTATGGACATCTTTACTGTGGCCATCTTTATAAAACATTTTGCTAAGCAGTTTGATTGTAAGACTCCAAGAATACCACAACATGAGAAAATAGGAGTCACTGTACTGGGTCAGGCCACCTCCAGCAGTCTCCTGCCTTTGCCAGTGGCCAAGAGGGTTCTTAGGGAAAAGTTTAAATGTGGGGGGCAAACATATAATTCTACATCCCTGAACATTTTGTTATCTGCCAATAGTTAGCAGAACAAAGTCTTTGTGAGGTAGCAGTCACATCTTTATGTTCAGTAACACTTCATGGATTTCTCTTCCATAAACTGTCCTTTTTCCCTCTGAATCCATGTAGTCAGCTCTTGAACCCACGTGAGACTCCCACATCAACCTGTGGTGTGACACTAAGGCTCAGCCACCCAACACCTGAAGAGCCATCTCTTTCTGTACACTTTGAAATTGTCATTTGCTAGCTTCATTCGATGCCCACTAATCTTTTTCTTGGAAGAGACAGGGAATAATAATTCCCTATGTCCCCACTTCTAGCTGCTCATGGTTTTATAGACCTCTATCATATTTCATATATCCCTCAATAGTCTCTGAGGTCTCCTAATCTGCTTAATTGTTCCTTGCAGAGAAGTTCTATAACTTTATCATCCTTGTTGCCTTTCCCTGAGCCTTTCCCAGTCTTATATCCCCTTTGAGACAGAGGAAGCAGAGCTGTACACCAAGATGTGGTATTTATATGGAGCCATACTCATCTACTCTGTTCATTATCCCTTTCCTAAAAACTCATAATATTAGATTTGTTTTTCCAAGTGTGTTGCACACCAAGACACTTCTGACAAAGATAATATCTATTATGCCCTGAGATCTTGTTCCTGAGTGATCAAGTTATATCAGATCATCATTTCATAGAGAAATCTCAGGACCATTTATTTCCCATGTGTATTAGTTATTCAAACTGAATTTCATCTGCCACTTTATTGCCAAGGCAATCTCTTTGGCAGTTCTTTGGAACTGGACTTTGGTATCTTAACTTTGTTTGCCCTTCTTTTCCAGATCATTGATAAATATGTTGAGTAGAATGGGCTACAGCATAGCTCCTTGTAGATCTTCACTGGTCATGCCCCTTTACTATGACAAATGATTTATTCCTGTTTTCTGTTTCCTATCTTTTACCTAATCCTCTCTCAGAGAGCTTATGCTGAAATTTTCATGTCTATATGAACATTTTTAGATCTTATGTCAGCCAGAGTAGCTGATTTTATCAGTAATTTCTACCTGATGTTGATTTTAAATAAAAAGGCAGATCCAGCATTACCTCTCAGAAGTTACTATCTGAGTGTCAGATAGTCTGGTAGATAGCAAGTGAGCATTACCCCAAGATAAAGGTCATCCCTGATTCAACACCATTCTCCCCTCCACCTCATTTATATCTTTAGAAGGATCACATTATCACAGAATAACTTAGGCTGGAAGGAGCCTCAGGAGGCCATACACCCTGCTCAAAGTAGAGCTATCTTTGATGTTTGATCAGATTACTCAGGGCCTCGTCCAACCAAGTTTTACATATCTCTAAGGATGGAGAGACCATATATATGGAACCACATTATATATGAAGAGAGAACTGAGGTTAGATTAACTGGACCATATACATTTAGGTTTTCTCTACCATAAGGCACAGATACATTTCCTTTTGGTTTTCTGTGTTCATGTACCTCTCCCATCTCACATTTGGTATTGTACTGGTGCTTTGAATGATGCACAGTAGGATAATGTTGGTGGGATCTGGTTACCTAAATACAGATATTTGCCATCTGAGATGCCCTAGGGTATTGATCTCAGCTTCCAACTCAGGCTTCTGACTTAGACACCAAAGGGCATCTCAAATAGCACAGACACTTATGTTTAGTCAACTAAGCCATCTTAACTGATAACAATATTTCCCCCTCTCCCCTTTCCATTTGTTAAATTCACTCTAAGCAAAATCCATTTGTGTTTGGCTCTTCATATGAAGCAGAGGGAAGATAATTCAATCACACCTCTCTCCTCACAACATCACTGCTATCAATAGATGCAGGTCAAAGATAAACTGCTTCTTTCTCTGCTAGTGGAAGAATATAGCTTTTCCACTACAGTGTACCTATGCATGTCACTCTCTTACATACCATAAAGCAATACTTGAAGTGATGAGAGTAAGCAGGAGCACGGTTCCCAGATCACTGGTACTCAAGTCTGTGTCTCTGAGAGAGCTACAGCCCTGCTTGTCCTTTCCCTGTGCAGAGGAATCTTTCTCAACATGCATCTCAATCCCAAGTGTAAGATACAAATAATACTATAATAAGAGAAGGCATGGGGAATTCCTCCCCTTCCTTATGAGTTACTTTACTTAGAAGACACAAATGGGAAGCTCAAGGACCACAAAGAAAACTGTTATAAAATGAGGTAGTAGGTCCAAAATACTTTGATTTTCTTCAGGAGTTAAAATTTTCATTGACATCTTGTGCTCACATTGTAAGCACAGCAGGAGTGCTGCCTTTTTTTTTTTCTCATTTGTGACAATCCACCTGAAACTCTATTCTACTTTACAAAAATCAAACCTTGCTGCAAATGAGATGTTAAATGAAGGCTGTGTACTGTGAAAAGAGTTGTACTGGCCTCTGAGCAACAGGAAAACAATTGTGCATCAAATGGATTTAATTAATTGGAACTTTGTGTTTATTAATGTGAGTTGATCTGTGAAACAGTGAAAGAGGGGAGTGTGAATCTTTGTTTTGTTCCATTTGGATTATGCAAACAGAAACTAACTTAGAAATATCCATCCTTTAACTAACTTAACTGGCTAGACAGGGCATCCCTTCCCGCTTCTCACAGATCAGGCAATTCTTTTCAGAGAGTAGTTGAATTGCCTCTTAAAACCATTTCTCTGTCCTCTTGCCATAGGAAGAGAACACTTCTATTTACTAACATGAATTTATTCACAACTAGCCTTTGCCCAATGTTTTCATGATAATGTTGTCCTGAAGGCCAAGCAGCATCTATCTTCTTCCTGATGCTTGTCTTCATGTTGCACGTACGGGCAGAAACTCTGTCCCATTGACCTTCATGGTGCCTGCAGATCACACTGAGCTCCCTGTTTCTATGGTCATTTCCCGACCTTTTCCAGTCTATATTCATCTTTTTAACCATGGCTGACTGCCTCTTCTGTCATAGTGTCCAAAAGCCTCGGAATGAAGAGCAATTAAGCAAATGCTTAAATCAATGGAAAAAAGGCAAAGGACGGTCAGACATTATGTTTGCTACGTTGTAAAAATTTCCCACCTTGGCAGCTGAGGGCTGATCTCCTGCAGTGTGTGGATTTCCCATCCACTGCAATGCCAAGTTGGTGCCCCTCTGTGGCTGCGGAAGTTAAGCTTTATCCTGAGTTTTATTTCCCTTTATAACGCACTGGGATCGTGGACAAGGTCGTTTTCTGCAACTCAACCGTCACATCAATAATTTTCAGTTCAGGGCCAGACCAGAATTTCCCCTTGCTCACTTTGGTGAAGAAATACTCTCAGATTTCTAAAAGACTGCTTTGCAGGAGAAGCAATCCACCTGTACGAGGATGGATAGTCCAGCCTACCTGCAATATCTAATCCTGTTCTTAAACTCAGCAGGAGTCTGCACTTTGGGGAAAAAGCAACTGGTATAAACCTATAAAATTACTGACAAAGCAGCGGCACTAATGTGGAGAAGCCTGACACTGAGATTTGTTAGGCTCTGGAACAGTTTCCCAAGGTTAATGATAAAAACACCATCCATCACTTAGGTCTTCTAAAAACTAGTCAAAGCCCTAGAAAAAATACACTTTAGGAAAACAATGCTCTATTATCAGGAAGATAGGCTGTATGACCTGATAAATCTTTTCCATGGCTGATCTTTTGTTATGCTGAGAGCACGGGAGTTGTTTTTTTCAGGGGTAGATCTGCCAAACTTGGCTGTTTGGAAGGAGGAATTTTATTCTGGACAGTTCTGAAGTAGTGCTTTCATAACTAGTCCCTGAAAGAGAGTATTTTTTCAGTATCCTTTACTGAGATATTAATATTCTCTGTTGTAAATACTTGAAATTCTCTTCAAAAATGACAACATGTTCTGTTAGCCCCTCACCAGAAGACCAGCAATTTTGCTCATAAATGACAAGATTTAGTTCTATACAATACCTGCCTATTTATCCTTATCAGTGCAGTAGGGGGAATAATGGATGAACAGACACTCATCTATTATAGTATGCTCTATGGAACTGGTGTAGTGATAACTTCATGGCATTCCAGTTGGCTGCTGGTTTTAAACAGGTGTACCAAAGTAATTCAGTGAAACAGATTTAATCCTCACTTGTACCTACATGAAAGGCAAAGCAGGACCTTTGCCATGACAGTCATCCCATCAGGCAGCTCTGAAAAGTGTCATCAATAGACCCAGCACAGCATAAGATAGGTTCTAGTCAAGGCTTTTAGGTGATTAACTACTAAAGGCAGCAGGCAGAAAAAATGGTTTAAGAAAAAGAAAATGCCAGATCCTTCTCTTGTCATGAACCTTTGCCTTAAGAATAATTCTGAGAACAGTTTGGAATAATTCACTCTAAGATGCCGTTATGGTAACATGTGATGGAACTTAACAGCCTCATCTATAACACCTAATAGAAAATAGTCCCCTTGCTGCAGAATTGGAGGGGTGGTTCAAAAGTCCTGAAGAAAGGATAATGTTTTCCATTTAGTTCTTTAGACTTTTTCAAGTAATTTTGATAGATCTCCATTATATTGTTCTATTAATTCCAAAGTGAATTATTCTAAGAATCCTGGTGGTTATTTTCAAAGAGATAGCAGTCCTTAACATAAATGGTATTGAGATCCAGACAGGGCTGAGGTACAGCTGTGTATGTTGTGACTTTTTTCATCTGGAAAAAAAGATTTCCCCATGCGTACGGCAGTGTTTACTGATTTGCTTCTATAAAAAATGTAAAACAAACTAGCAGTGAGACATCATCTTTGGTTGGATTGGCAGAGCTAATCCTGATTTACACTGCTGGCATTCTTTAACACAACAAACTACCCACACTAACACTCTCCAGCCTACCTGTCAGATGCTTCTTCTCTGAGAATCCTTGTTCCCTTTCCTCCTCTTTATAAGTTTATTTATCTGATACTAAGTGCCACAAATCCAAGCGTTCTTCCTTCACTACATCAGGGAAAGAGGAATTTATGTAGAGTCGTTTTATTGTCTGCTAATAACTTGCCAAAACTATGTCCTCAAAAGCTTTCTTACTGGCTTTTGTAACCCTCCTGTAGCCTGCCACAAGCCTGTTTATGGGAAGAATGTAGTGTTTTGGGTCTGCAGAAAAGTATCTGCCCAGATCCACTGATGACAGAAGTATCCCAGATCCTCTTTCTCACTTTCAAAAAACTAAGCAAGGTGACTACATGGCAACATACCTGCCAAATACAGCCCACCTGAACATATCACATCATGCATAGTCATGCACGATGGAGCCCAGGGTTAGCAACTAAGTGCAGATAACCAGACGGATATCATCAGCAAGTGCCGCCCCCAGCTTCCATGACAGACAGCGAAGGGCCTGTGAATGCCATCTCTGTTATCCCTGCTGGAAATAGCTCCACAGTGTGTTGTTGCTTGGTCTTTAAATTAGCTATTCACTAGGCTGGAAAAACAAACAAACAAACAAACAACTAAAACCCCCAAAAAACCCTGGGCAACCTGGGATGGCAGTTTCATGATAAGGAGGAGGAATCAGCAGCAATGCTGGTTTAGTGAGTTCCCAGTCAGCACAACTTTGGGAAAAAATGTTTTTAATTCCACCAGTCAGTTCACTAAGCCAGTTACAGCAGAGCCCCCCAGTCAGGCACAAGGGGATGGACAGATGGACAGATGCTGGCATTCCCCAACATGACCCATGACCTGAGATGCTTCTGTTGTCTGTTGTTCCTCAGATCTTCACCTGAGCTCTCTGGTGAAGAAATCCACTCATACCCTGCTTGTGTCTCTGAGTGCAGTTAACAGAGAGTGATCCATGGGGCACCATTTCCATGCATCTGACCTAACTGAGACTCAGTGAGGAGGAATTTGCTCTTCCATTGCCCACAGTCCTGGGGCTGCTCACCAGCTCCTACCAGGGCTCTGACACCACTGAGCACAAAGAGGAGCCATCTCTCACATTGAACTGCAATCATATCCATTACAGAAAAGGAGTGAGAGGCAACTAATGGAGAATCTGCCATAAATCACAAGAATTGGATGGTTTATTTATCTGAGAATCGGGGACGAATGAAAGCCTGGAGTACCAAAGCTGCAACACTCCAGTACACAGTGCTCCATTAACAGCAGCTACTACACCTTGAAACTGCAGTGTCCAACCTATGCCAGGCTTGTCATTACCACTGTGACAGTACCACGAGAAATAGCTGTTAACATCTCCGAAGGCAGAGCTGTAAAGCACTGAGATGTGTTTAATGTGACAGGGACATACTAGCACAGCGCTCGTAAAGGTAAATCATGCCTCCCTCGCCTCTTAGGGTGTTTTGAGAAGGCTGAGTAGGGAGTATGTGAGGAAGGGGGATGAGGGCTTGTCATGATCAGTCCTGGCATGGATGCTTTAAAGGGCTGTCATGAACCTGGCACTGTTGGCAGTTGCAGCTCCACAGTGAATGATGACCATCAAGACTGCCCCCAAAAGCTACACTTCAGGTTTAGGGCAATGGCACAAGCTTGAGTCTAGTGTTCGCTAACATGACCAATATAGTGGAGTTTAAGGGGAAAAAGTGACACAACCTTCCATTTATTATCCGTGGGCTGGGTTCCCTCCTCTGAGGGAATTTTGGCCAGAAGAACATGGTGGCAGCATCCCTGCCAGGGGTGAGGCTGGAGCTGTTGGTACTCTGCAGCACAGACACTGTGCTTTTTACAGATGGCCCTGGCCTCCCTGTAGATCGAGTGAGATTTGCAAATGGGGTCCATGGCAAATTTTTGAACAAAGCGGGCTGTTCCAGCTGCTTTAATCTAGCAGAGCCCTAACAACATCAGTAAAGCCAAATATCTTTACACTCCCACACAAATCTTTGACTGCCCCTTTTAGGAAAATCAGTGGAAGCAGTGGTATCAGAATTTTTTTAACAAAAGATTTTTCCCCAAAACATTGTAAATACTTATTTATGATGCCTATTTTAGCTCCAATTTACTTCTTAGCATCGAAACCTACCATTTCTCTTCCATTTCTACACACTGTGCTACACAGCTGACATATTGCTAACCCCATGCCAAAGCACAAGCTATAATAATGTTATCAGACCGGCATTTCAGGGAGTTTTCTCTCGCTAACCTGTGTCTGACCTTTAATTGATAAACAGCAAAGTGGATCTGATAGCAGGGTGATGTAGAGGCCTTGTATCTCTCTATAACTTCAATTGATTGCCCCTAAAATTGAGATAAAGTGATACAAGACCTCAGTATCTGATATAAGAAAACACATTACTTAGCACATGAACAGAATGCCGAGGCAGAGCATGGAAAGGTTAGACAAGCGAGAGAAAAAGGAGGGAATGTGGAACAAAAATCTCTGTGTTGAGAGTCTCAGCCAGTCTATCTGAATTAGTCATGCAGTTATGTACAGATCCAAAACATCTTGTTTGATTAGTCGCAAAGTTTACCAGGGAATTTAGCCACACAACTCATTAATAATGAGCACGTTAGCAGCTAACTACCTTTGTTGACTTTGAAATACTTGGAGTCTTGATACATTTTTCTTCCCATGAGTTTCTCACGGACTGAGAGCAGTGACAATGAAGAAAAGTGTTACTACACGTTTGAGTTTATACAAAGGAATGCCTAATGCAGTATTTTTTTTTTCAGCTGCTACTGCTGTTATTAAGAAGAAGATGAATTTAGAAATACTGCTATAAATAGAAGGCCATGCTCATGACCATGTGCAGTGAGTCATCGCTGTTAATTATTCAGATGTCTTTTCAAAGATACCTGGAGATTCTAAAAAATGAACGGTTGTAGAATTAGTTATTTAGCACTGTTGCTAATATATATATATATGTATACAGGTATATATCCATTTGGTTTTCTCCTGTTTATACTTTTTTGTGTAAATAAAGAGAAGGAATTGTATAACCTGTTAGAGGTGACTAGTCACACAATACAGTGAATAATTAATTGTGTGTGCAAACCAGCTGACAAATCCCCCATGCTAAGCTTTATTGTATGCAAACTATTTGTCAGGTGCCTGTGACTAACAGATTGATTTTTCTAGAATTCATGAGCAGTTAGTGGACAGCTGACTAATCCAAAAAGAAATGGTAGTTCTAATGTGTGGTCTTAGAAATAAATTGCTTTCACAGCTTTCTTAACTACCATGATCAAACAGGGGGATGTTTTACTCCTGTGCCCTTTTTAGTTGGTGGGTCTAGGGTTTTCTTTAAAAGAAGTAGCAACAAAATACACATAGTAAGAGCAAGAGTGTATAGGAATAAGGGTCCGCTTTTAGGGTGTTTATACCAAACCAAAGATACTCTCAGAAACCTTTACTTTATTCAAAAACTAAACAACACAAGGAAAATCCTCTAGTCTGAAATGAAGTTGTCTGTGTTGATAAATTATTACAGTAGCTTCTGGCCTGATTCAGGTCTGGGGCAACTGACATCTTGCCAAACCATTCCCAGGTACAGCTCAGCAGGTAGCACCAGCCAGAGACCATTCCTTGCAGGTTTTATACTTGTAGCCACAGAGTTTCAGAGACTTAGGGACCAAGACATCAGCAGCATGGATATGAGATGTCCCACACCAGTTGCTCTCACTGCCCAAAAATACAATATACTTAACCTACTAAACTTGATGTAACCACTGTCACCAAGAAAGCTTCTCACCACGCAATAACTACTCTGCTTCCCAGACAGGTGAGACACTGCTTTCTTGTTATCCTCTGTCCAGGCCCCTGGGATGGTCGTGGTTTCATTTGCACCTTTATCTATCCTTGCCTTCTTGCTCCCTGTGGGGAGGAAGCCAGCTTGCTGTCTTGCTGAAAGTCAGTACTCTTGAACATACGATTCAATAAGGAATTTGATGAAATCCGAGACAAGTTGCAGTAAAAGCCTCAACTTCTTCAGTGTTTAAAAAAACCCTCTTGCTTTCACATTTGTAGTGAAACTCTTTACTATGTACCTTCAGAGGCCCAGAATTACCTTTGCTCCTCATCTATGAGGCAGGTGCCAGTGGGTTTAATACAGTAACTTCCCACATATATCATATGAGAACAGGCTGAAAGAGGTGGGGCTGTTCAGCCTGGAGAAGAGAAGGCTCTGGGAAGACCTCATAGTGACCTTCCAGTACCTGAAGGGGCTACAGAAAGGCTGGGGAGGGACTGTTTACAAGGGCACATAGTGATAGAATGAGGGGTAATGGCTTTAAGCTGAAAGAGGGCAGGTTTAGGTGAGATATTAGGAATACATTCTTTACTGTGAGGGTGATGAGACACTGGAACAGGTTGCCCAGAGAAGCTGTGGATGCCCCCTCCCTGGAAGTGTTCAAGGCCAGGTTGGATGAAGCTTTGAGCAACCTGGTCTAGTGGAAGGTGTCCCTGCTCATGGCAGGGGCATTGGAACAAGATGATCTTTAAAGTCTCTTCCAACCCTGACCATTCTATGATTCTATGATACAGAAATATCAGGTGCCACGTGTCCCACCAGCAGCAGGCTGGGGAGTGCTCTGCTGTAGCTCCCTTTCAAGTGTTTGTGCAGATCCTTCCCATTCAGAGTAATCATCAACAAGAGCTGCTTCTCTTTGCCAAGGCAGCTCCTGAAAGGTTCAGTACAAAGAAGCACCAATAAAAGCTGAACACAGGAGTTTGTACCCCTCTTTGCCTTTTCTTGTGAGCAGAGCAACTGACCTAAGGGTTGGTACTCATTTCCTTATGTTTTTTAAATCCATGCAATTGAGCAGGGTTTACTTCTGAGGCTAAATTCTCATCTTGACACCCTAGAGGAAATCTGGAAGGCCTCCATGAGAACTAAAGGGTCATAGTTGTCTTACATCCTTATTAAGGAGAAAAGAATTTATCTCCTGAGGATTTTATAACACACAGATTTTTTTGTTTCCTTTTTCTTTTCTTTCTTCTTCTTCTTTCTTCTTTTTTGGTGACTCTAGGCACTTGGAATTTTCTAGTAATTTTTTTGTCAGAACAATTTAAGGGAACCAAATCAGTCTGCAAGTTGCTACAGATTGTTCCTATGAATTATCCCAAGGCCTTTGTGCCAGCGTATTGATTGCTTTAAAGTCAAGTGAAAATAGATGCACAGCTTAGAAGAGCCATAAAAAACCCTCTACAAGAGCAAAGAGATTATTCATCCATAGCATTTAAAAATGTAGCTTGTAGGTACATGGGTATGATTAGTGAATAAGAATAAGTGCAGCTCTGACAGTTTCAAAATTGTGACACATACACGCAGCCAACCGTCTGCCAATTCCTTAAATAAACTGATTGTCTAGAAGCCTTTCTATTTGTAACAGAAGATTCAGGTAAGGATTTTTTTATTATTATTATTTTTTATTTTTTTGGGGCAGCTATAAGGAGCTGAGTTGTAGTCAGATTTTATAACACTAATGACATCAAGGCATTGTTTCAAATATTTATTAGAATTGTTACTGTGGCTGTATCCTTATTCCGCAGTGAGCTGTTTTATAAATTATGATTTATAATTGTATAGACTCTTAATGTGCTGTAGCCAGACTTTTTTCCTCTCTCTGCCTGTTGACTCAATTGGTTGCTATCTCTTCCATGCTAGATTAGCAGTTATTAGTTCCGATAGATGACATCCTTTCAAGTTGTTGCTAGTTTGACTTTGTATCTGGGTTAGGAGGAAAATGTTCATTGAAACCAGAGCAAGCCCTTTGATGTAGACTTTTAACTCTAATGGTGGTTGCTGGTTGTTGGACTGCTCTGGCCACCGGGGCTGTGCCACTGATGAAACCAGCACTGAGCAAGGGCCAGTCTGCAGTTGCTCCAAAGCAGTTGTTCTGAACCAGCCTCTACAACCCAGCCTTGCCAGATGGTGAGTTACAATTCAGCTAACGTTTGAAAGTTGTTCAGCAACCTCACTGAAAGGAGGTCAGCCCTTGTGAAGAAGTCTACTCTGCCTAAAAACATCCTCTCAGTTACACCTGGTGTGCCTACAAAACTGATGAAGAGGAAGGCAATCCTGTCACTACCTCCATGGTCCTTTCTGCTTGGAGATGCAAATCAATGACTAGATCTCCTCTGCCTGCAGTGGGAGCTCCAACATCTAATGCGTGTGGAGACATCCACCTGTAGATGTGGTAATCTGGAGTTGTCTCCCACCTCTGATTTCCTTCTTATCAGGGAAACATGGAGGCACCAAGGGATGGTTCATCCCAACCTCCCATCTAAGAGAAGCTGGGTGAGCCACTGTCTGGAGGTACCTGCGTCTGTGTGCGAGACACCCAGAATGCCAGCTTACACTCGATACCAGTTACATACCAGTTACTATAGGAATAAATCTACATGAGAGCAACCCTATCCCTGCAGTCCACTTAACTGAGTATCCTAGCAAAGGCTGCAGCCAGCACTGTCAGTTTCAGAAGGAAGGATCAGGAGATTTGTCCAGAAGGAAGGTTCCTACCTGTCAATATTTGGGGAAAAGATTTACAACTCGAATGAAGATTAGGCTTGAGCCCTTCTAAAGCAACTGTTTGCCATTAACACTGGGCATTACTGTCTTCTGTATGAACAATCTGTTTCTGAATTTTGTGACATTCTTTAAGGTTTATATCTTATGGTAATGAGTTCCTCAGGCTAATTATGCATTGTCTGAGAAAAAAAATCTCCTTGCATCTTTTTTTTCTGAATATATTTGTTATACCAATTAAAGGACTTTGCTTCCACCAACGTTTTCTTTAATGTTACTGTTAGCTTGAATTCTATGGGTTGGAGAAGGCTGTTGCACAGACAGAGGAGTGGACTAATCGCAGGGCTGGAAATAAGGAATTTATGTGTTCCTTAAAGCTCCTCTAACATCAGTTGCCCAGGAAAGGCTCTTTAGTAAACATTTGTTTGCCTCTCTCTTTTGCTCATTCTGTACTAATTCTATGTGCACATACATGTACTCTTTGTCAGCACTGAACAAGGACAGGACCACTGGGCACTGGTGGGTGCAGATAGCTTTTTCCCTCTGAAGTCTATTTACCAGCTGAATTTATCAACATAGGAAGTCTGCCTTCCAGAAGAGGAATCAAGCCCCTATCATTTTTTTGATCTATGGGTTTACTGTTAAACTGACCACACTGACACCTCCAAAGTGCTGGGAGGTCCTCCCAGGAAAGGCCCAGTTTGGTGTCCAGAGGCTGCAGTCAGAACCAGCTCAGCCAGTTCGCTGCCATGGATTAAACAAACAGAGACTGGTATTTGTTTTTCTTCACATGAATGTGTTTAGTGGGGCTCAAAATCAATCAGGAAAGAAAAGTTTGGAGCTAAAATACAGGATCTTTTTTTATTTGGTTGTGCTGGGGATTTTTGTATTAGAAAAAGACTTTTGGCTTTGAAACCTGGCTGCCTTAGCTATATAGATATATCAGGAAGGAATCTGTCAGGAAAAAACAGACATTTGGCAGGGAAAATTTTTAAAGTAAAACATAGTAAATAATCTTAATTAGGATTTTTAGGGTTGCAATAAGGGTAAGTATTTATGCCAAGCATTCTTTAAGAGGAGTTTACTTCTGTGTGTTCTCCTCTGTTTTTTTGGTTGGGTTTTTTTTGTTGTTGGTGGTTTTGGGGTTTTTTTCCTTCTCCCAGCATTCTAAGCTTCAATTTATGTGACACCAGACAATTACCTAACTGTGCTTCCTTAACCTTTCTTTTTGCTGATCCACTCAAGAGCAGAGATAGTCACTCTGCAATAGATCATTGTGCTTCCAGAAGGGATGTTGTAAACCAAACGATGCTGCATTGTGTGTTCCCTTCAGCATCTTCTGGCACTGCTGATAATGGGGACATCACTTTCTCTGAGCTGCCGGTACCTCTGCCATATATAATATTTAGGCAGATAATCTTTGGGGTAGGGTCATACAACTAGAGCTGCCAAAGGCACCAAGGTGTGTTTCTGCTTCATGCTGAGCAGCGGAAACTGAATGGCAACAACCTCTGAATTTAGTTTTAGAGCCCACAACTACTGAATAAGCCTGAGGCAGCTGTGGTGCTGCCCAGCTCACAAAAAGGCTGCACTCAAAACCAGCTCCTTGTGCTGGAAGAAAGTACTTTACAGTTCACTCTGTACTTGTGTGAATCTGGATTGAAGAGAGTCATATCTAAAGCTGACATCTCTGGAGTGTGGTGCTGTCCAAGAGGGACATTGCCACTGGCACCCCAAGCCTCACTCTCCAGTCCTACCAGCCTGATTGAAGTGTGGCAAGAAAGAGTAATCATGGCCAAATTCTCCAAGCTGGTTAGGAAAGCACAGAGAAAATCAAGAATATGAGGATTATTATGGCTTACAGTTGTCACAAACCCTTGAAAAGTTAGTTCCCATTTATCTGCCAGCTTGACTTTGGAAATCTGAAAGCATATCCCCTGGAGGAAATAACAGACTGACCCCGCTTTGGCCATGGTAGCCAAAGCAACTCCTACAGTGGGTTTCTCATCAGGTTGCTTCCCAAAACTCAGGCTCTGCACTTTGATTCAAAGAAATCTCACTACAAGACCTTCGGCATTCCTGAAAGATGAGAACTGAGCAGAATCCAAACCCTGAGTTTGCTCTGGGCCTCTGGCTGGCATTTCTTCACTGTTTGATCCAGAAAGGGAGTGCAGGATAAGCAAAAGGAGGTTTGCCTGTCAGTAGTGACCACAGGAGGGGTTTGGGAGGAGCCTGCGAGTCAGTTTCCTCCCCCCACATTCCTCTCCCTGTTATGGTTTCAGCGGCTCAGACAAATGGTCAGATACACTTGAGTGCACAGCTCTGCAGTGCAAAGGGGATGCTGCCCTCGTCGTGACTCTTGTGTTTAGGTATTTCGAGGAGGAGGAGGGGATGGGAGAGAGAAAAGACATAAGAATGTGTGAACTTCTTTTTTTTTTTTTTTTTTTTTCCTGAGTCTTTGTTAGAAAAGCTGCCAGCTGTGCACCATGTTATGCCAACAGCTTTGCAAATCCCCTTGCATGGACAGCAAGGTCCTGCTCCAAACACTGAGAAGATCCAACCGGAGCATTACAATCAGCTTTCCTCAAAAATTGATGATGATTTGCTCAAAACTGTAGGTCAGGCACCATTACTGCAGCCCAAGTTCTGGCTCTGGCTGCATGTGTGAAACCTCATTAGGGCTATATGAACGGAAATGAAGGCAGGGCTTGGCCAGAAATGTGGTCTGCAAAATAGACCAGTGCTAACTTGATGTGACTGACCGGGGTCAACCCTTGGGTATTGTATCAAGACATTGCAATCCTTACACAGCCCTCTGTGTGTGCTCTGAACGGGCAAGCAATCTGTGAGGGGTACACTTCACAAGCCTCTATAAACACAAGCATCATGTGATGAAGTTTGACTACGTCTTTGTGCTCAGCAGTGACTGGAAATAGAGAGGTGTTATGTGGCATTCTTCTTGATTTTAGTTTTTCATGGCAAAGTGAGGTAATAAGTGTCAAATGCAAATAAGGGTTATTTCTTTGTGCTTTTCCCCTTAGCTGCTGAGCACTGGGTTGACACTTGAATGAAAGGACAGGCTCAGTTTGCCAGAGAAACGATGGAAATCTGAACTTTTTCAGTTGAAACCAATAAAGATACTGGGATAAAAATCTGGCTTCATGCCCAGCTGTGGAATCCTTTCGGAACACACTAAGGAAAAATAGGTGTGGATTGCAGATCATGTCTGAAGTATAAAGTGGAATTTGCCAGTGAAGCAAACTTATAATTTCTAAAGCTTTTGAGCAACTTGCTCTCAGATATTTGCAGCGCCTTTAAATAAACACCTAAACTGAAATGAGCTTATGTGTTAAAGGAACAAGTGTGGAAATTAGGACACGAGATATTTGCATAGTAGCCAAGAGATAATTATTGGTGATAGTCCAAGCTGAAGAATAGTATCTATTGTTTCCAGCAAAGTAGTTTTCATAAAGGAACATGAACTTCCTGTACTCAAAACACACACATCAGCAATGCCTACAATGATATGCAGCAAAACTGTTAACAAATGAAGCACTTGAGGGAAAAAATTCAATCCTAGACAAACTGTAAAGAATTAAACCTAATCTGCAGTATATCTGCATGTTTAAAAGGTCTCTGTAGTGTATATCTTTCTATCTAGCATTAAGTAAGTGCAAATATATGCTGGTGAAAGACTGGATTTTCATTTCAGAATTACTAGATTTTATGCATATTTATACACATGCAGAAATGTAGACATTAATTAATGACCTCCTTAGGTCAGGAGGCCTGCAATAGCTAGGGACCCCATTAGAGGGCATGACTATGAATAGTTCAAGGTTTAGTCTAACTGGCTTGGCTTGGAATGTGCACTAGGTAATATAATTAGTCACTAGCAGAGGAATTTATCCTTACTCTACCACCATACGAGTCAGTTTTCTCAATGTGAAATGCAGCCACACAGATACAGATCTCAGAAACCCTTTTTTTTTTTTTGTGAAACAATAATTAATGCAGCATAAGAAAAAAAGATAAAAAGCAATGATGGCAAAGTGGCAAATGCCACTGGGAGTTTTAGGTCAGTAAGCAGGGAAGACAAGCCTGCCCTATCTGCTTCATTTGTAAGCCTAACCTCTTGACTGTCAAAAAAAGGTGCTTTTCAGCTGGAAACTTCCTGGGAAGTAAGCAAATGGAATAATGAAACCAAATCAGTTTTTATACTTTAAGTCATATGGAAGTTGGGAGAGTGTCCTGGGGAATTAAAAAAACCCCAACATTATTTGCTTTATCTTACATTTCTTCCTATGCACCTGCCCTGGGCCATTTTTGGAGACAGAGGCATGGGCTGAGTGCTCCTGGGGCTGACCTGCTCTGCTCATCCTTATGTTCCACTGACTCCTCACAAATAACAAGCTGCTGCAAAAATGTGCTGCTTGATTTCAGAAACAGAGATCTGGAAAGCCAGATCTCAATTACACCCCGTTACTCTGAACTTACTATTAAATCAACTTAACCAGAAATGAAGGCTCAGTGCCTTAAACAGGTCTATGGACACCAGGGACCCTACTCCTCCTGACTTTCTGTAACTCCTTATGAATTTGCCAAGACCTCCATGCCAGTGAGAACAGAGCAAGGTGTTGAATATTTGCCTGAATGCTCTTTTTGTCCTCCCTGTCAGTCTGTGTCACACCAGCAGATTCTGGGAGCAAAAGGCCAGGCCCCATGTGGTCTCAGCTACAGTAGCTCCATGGCAGCAAACAGAGCAGTGCGAGGCTAAATCACTTCACAGATTGTATCATCAGGACTGGAGAGGATTATTATACGTGTAATTTTTTATCCTGCTGGCCAGAAAACCTCTCTGATTTTTCTTTATGTTAGTTTCCTCTTTCTTTTTACTCTTTCAAGGTCATCTTTTGGTAGGAAACAAGTGGTCAGATAATGATATGATGTATGTGGCAGAAAAAAGAACAGAGGTGCCATAATATAGTTGTACAGAGGCAGAATATTATTTTCCAGGTGTTTGTTATTTAACCCTACTCATCCACTTTGCCCACTCCCACCAAACACTGCTTCATGTTTACAGAGATCCTCTTCTGACAGTCTTTTAATGTCTCACTCTTTTTAATGCACTGGGTTTTGCAACTGCTTTGGGAAAAACCCTATTCACCCCCTTTTCATTCATGGAGAAGCAGACAGAGGTCCAGAGCCTCAGAGATACACAGGCAACCACCTCTACCTTTGAAGAGCCCTTGAAGAGCCACATCAAATGTATCTATGCAGAGTAAGAGGAAGAGTTTGGGACAACTCTGGGAACTAATCCCAAGTCCTGTAATACCTGTGCACGATTCATCCCGCTTGTTGGCTTCTCATAGAGACGGCCCTTTCCCTTAGACCCATCCAAGGGACAGCTCCTCAGATTGTAATTGCAGCGGGGAAATAATTCATTAAAGAAGGGATGGCTGCCTTGCGTGCAAGGTAGCTGCACAAGCAGGGGAAGGAAGGAGGGAGCAGAAGGTTTTCCTCCCTGTCTACTTGCTCCCTGTTAAGGTTTGCAGGTTAAATCGCTTTAGTTCAGATTGAACCTTTTAGAGCCTGACAGATATTATGACTCTTCTTCTTTTCAGATAGGAAGGTAAGACAGTAGAACACACGTATCCACCCAATACAAAGTTTCAGTGCTCTGAGCAGACAGGTTTCAGTCACTATTATTATGGGAAAGATGTGTGGGTGTGTGTCTCTGTGTGCAAGTGTATGTAGGAGAGTGCAGCACAGGAATATATTAAGGAAAACTAAATAAGCTGAGTTAGTCAGATAGAATAAGCTGACTAGGATGTGAAGAAGGTGGAGAGGGCCTCAGAACCCAGGGGTTGTGCTGAACATGATGAGCTGGGATGGGGAACTGTCTCTGCTCCCATGTTCACAGAATCACAGAATCACAAAATGGTAGGGGTTGGAAGTGACCTCAGGAGGTCATCTAGTCCAAACCCCATGCTAAAGCAGGTTCCCTACACCAGGTTGCATAGGAAGGCGTCCAGGTGGGTTTTAAACATCTCCAGAGATGGAGACTCCACAACCTCTCTGGGCAGCGTGTTCCAGTGCTCTGTCACCTTCACAGAAAATAAGTTTTTCCTTAAGTTTGTCTAGAACTTTTGGTGTTCCAGCTTTTGCCCATTGCCCCTTGTCCTGTCACTGGGCATCACCGAAAGAGCCTGGTCCCATCCATTTGGCCCCCACACTTCAGATATTTATAGACATTGATAAGGTCCCCTCTCAGTCTTCTCTCCTCCAGGCTGAAGAGTCCCAGCTCTCTCAGCCTCTCCTCCTAAGGCAGATGCTCCAGGCACCTCATCATCTTTGTGGCCCTGTTCAGGGATAACAGGCTTTGTACTTTCTTGTAAATACACAAAACTACATTAAAGACCCCTAACCCCAGTACCTTCTCCTAATTAAAACCACATATAATAGCCCAGGCTGAGGCACCCTATACAGATCAGAATGGATCAGACCATCCTTCTCATTTCTATTTCAAAATGAATGTATCTAAACATGTTACAATTGGTCAGGTTGGTGATTTACCATTTTTATCTTCCCAGTTTATATATAGATGCTAATTTCTGCTCTTCAGTTGTTCAACCCAGAAAGGGCATTGATAAGGTTTTCAAAGAGATGGTCTTGGGAGAGTCCTGCCCTTAGACCATCAATATCTCATCTTGTGCACCATGCAAGTACTGTACTTGGAAAGAAAGACAGAAAATATAATCTATTCTTCCTCACACCTCTGTGCCAGAGGGAATCAAGCAGTGCAAACCTGCATGCCAGGCCCTTTCACGGAAAACAGTCTCTGGGAGACTTATCAAACCAGGCTGCTTCTCCAGTGCCTTAGGCAATTAATGCAACTTCTTTACATTCTTAAGGATCCCCCACAGCAATCTCTGACACAGACACACACAAACACACACATTCAAAGGGGTTTTACTCTCCTATCACTTGATGCATAAGGATGGGCAGATGAAAAAAGACAAAGTGTTAAGAGATCACAGTGATGATGACAGAGTCACAGACATGCTGATGTCAGGGGATGATACCTGGTGCAGCTGAATAGAGCTAATATGTCCTCCTGTATTGCACTGGAGACATGGTAAAGGTACATACACGTGAAATAACATCATGTTATATGTAAGGATATTTCTTCATTTTGTGGTATAGCAAAACCAGTGAAATAGGCAAACCCTTCAACCGGCTTGTAGATAGCTTTGTTGATAAAGAAGATGGAATGGAAGTGACTTGTAAATTATTGATATCATATATTGCATGTGAACTTTTGACATGGTTGTCTCCCTGCTGTCATCCACTGCATGCCATAATCCCTTCTTTTCCTGCCAGATTTCAATCTGTTCCACATAACCCTTGCTATTCCTCCAGCAAGGGAATTCAGCAGCATCATAGATTTTGTAGAAGAGTTGCATTTTATAAATTGTTCTTGCAGTTAGCCTTCTGGCAAGCAATCACTTAACATGTTTTAGCCTCTCACACTGATGCTCAGGAGTTTGCATGTCTAAGTCTCAGTAACAGGATTCAGTCTTTGGATAAAGAACAAGAAGCCACTGAAAAGTAGAGAAGCCAGACCTCCAAGACTCTTCAGGTGTGAACAAATTTTTCAGAAGAGCTTGACTCTCTTTAAACCCCTGTGTGGGGGTCAGATGTTCAAAAGTGTCCAGTGCCTTTAATCCTTTTAGTTCTACCTTTAAAAGCCCATGTGTTGATTTATTTGGAGCTTCTGGATTCAGTAGTGAGAGTTGAGGTCTCTGAAAAATTCAGCCATATTTTATCAACAAAGCCTACTAAAGAATAAATGTTACAGTCTGAAACTAAAAAAAAGAAAGAAAGAAAAAGACCTAACATGGAAACTTCTGTTGTTACATTTTCTCTTTCATTTTGCTGGGAGCTGCACTAAAACGGTGCCACTAAGGAAAAACATTGACTGGGAATTTTCTATCAACATTTGAGTAAGTGAAAAAATATCTTGATAGTAACCATCTTATTGTATAGGTAGTTGCATCAACTTAAAAATTTCCTCTTAGGCAAAACTCCAGTATTGACTTTGTTTGAAGTAGGAAACCTAAGGGCCACCACTGCCTGTTGCAACAGGGATTACCTTGCAGATCTTACGCCCTTGCTTTGCTTCCCAAAATGAGATTACATTATAACAGCTGGTTTGGCTGCAGGCTACTCCAAATCATTTGATAAATGCTCAAGTGCTACTTATTGTCTTTTCATTGATGTTTACAATACAACAGAATGATTGAGAGATAAGAGGGGCCCAGACCAAAGAACAAAGTCCAAAGAGACACTAACCATCTGGTATCAGTTTAATAAACAAAAGTTCATATGTTACGAGTTTGATGACCAGGGTTACTGTCCTAGGATGCTATGCTCCAAATTTATGACATTGTTGAGTGTGAATATAAGGTTCTTAGGTTATACTTAGGGTAATATAAATTAATTTGGTACAAAATTTTAATAATTTATCTTACAAAACAAAGTGACAACTTGTATCATCGCTTCAGAAAAGCTGGAAAAGGATGTAAGTGAGAGAATTCCCTCACAATCCAGGAAAAACAGCTGACACAAGAAAAAATGAGTTCTGTAAATAGCAAAAGTCTGAAATTCAGTTTTAAGTATTTTTGTGGGTAACATAACAGACAAATAACTCAAGAGACGTTCAGCAGTGCCAAGGTTAGTGAAACCCTTTATGATCTTCTGGCGACCATCTAGCTGTACAATCTAAAACAACTTGGGTGACCTGCTCATACAAGCACATTTTTCTCCTGACATTTAAGTTACAGAAGAGACTGTAGTGGATGACTGGTTATATCCAGAGAGATGGTGAAGTATTAATTGGAGGCTCTGCTGAAATTTGTATGGGATGCAGCACGTAAGTCTAGCTAATCACATTCAGGAATGCTGAATTCAAACTGGGATGGGCTCAGAGAAGGACTCCTAATGTTACCAAGGGAACCTGACTTACTAGAGGAGAAAAAAGTACTGGAAAGAGTATTGCTGTCCTTACTGAATCTGCCAGAAAGTAAATATCTCTGAGGAATAGAAAGTACCTAAGAGATAGCCTGAGGCCCGTGTTAAGGCTGAACACTGGGACTAGTACCAGTTCTGTCAGTACCTAAGTGACATTGCCAGTTCATTGTGGAGAACTAAGCTGCTCAGGTGCAATTCAGAGGTGGACAGAGATCCACCAGAAGCTTCTGAAAGATTAATCCACTAGGAGAGCTCAAATCGCAGAGTAGAGCTGAGAGCACAGGAGGGAGCATGCATCTCCAGCAGTAGAGCCTGGGGTCACACAACTGACTAATGACATGGCAACACAAATCCTAGGCATTTTTCCACCAAAGATGGTGTAAATGGCACTCTTATGTCTTCCAGGAGTGATAAAATCATCTTGTGATAATTCCAGAGGTGGGGAGCATTCCTCACTTCAGCTGAAGAGCAACCTCCTTGCAATCAGCAATAGTCCCTGCTTCAGAAACAGCATGGGCTTTTTACCAAAAAAAAAGTCATTACATGAAATACACACACAAGTACTGGAAATAGGTCCCAGAACCCAGCACTGTTCTCCCAGTGCCCCATTAAATGGGCTACCGAATCAGGATCCTTCTGACATCACAGATCATACATTTATTTTTTGCACAGTGGCCCATTTTCAGCAGAGGACTATAGTCCCATTAAGATTCTAGATCACAGTTGGTGGAAAAGCATCCCTAGAAAATAAGAGCTGCAGTACCTCTCTCAGGAAGATTAAGATCTTGGTCCTAGACTTGCTTCCTTCCCACAGGGGTTCTAGCCAGCAGGCAATAGGCAAAATACAGCTGCAGATGCTTCCATCTCTTCCTTCTCCATCAGGTGTGCTCCCTGAGACAACATGGAGTTTGTGGTCCAGTTTTTGGCCTGATTCAAATGGAGAAAGGTCATTTTCTTCCACTGATCCACAAAGAGCCTGAGTTATGGCTCCTCAGATAGCTTCCCTGATCTGAGACACAGTGAACCAAGGTGTGGAGGATCCTGAATAATCCTGCAGTTTAGAGGGAGCTGCCGTCACCCAGTCATACAAAATACCCACGCTGTTTTTGAAGGTACTGTGATGGCTCAGCAAGGTAGCTGTAGTGTGTTGTCTGAATAAGGTTAATGACATGAAAACAAATAAATAAAAATGGGATGTGAAAAAATGTAGCATGGAAATAGAGGGAAGTGTAAACATCATTATCAAGGTGGACAAGATTCCAGAATGACATTTCAGAAGTATTAGGGGAAGAAAAAAGTAATTGATTAAGGGACAGGAACCAACATGTGATAACAGGAATACTGGAACACTAGCTCAAGGGTTTCCTTGTATCTTAGTAGGGGCTGCTTTTCCATTGTTCTGCTCTTTTTATGCTTTCTCTATATCAGTGGAAACTTCCCCACCTCTGCTGACATCTCTTTTCCCATTCTACCCTGTTCCCTCTAGATGGACACAGACTGTTGAAAGTGGAAGGCAGATTTTTATGCTAGCCACTTCTTCATTCAAATTACCTTTACGCTTATTGAAAACTGAGGTCTAAATAAAGGTGGAATATAGTCTGAAGAGTTGTAATAAAAAATGTCTAATGGCTTCTGCAGGATGTCAATTAACCCAGCTCATGAAGGGAAGATGGTTGAAAATTCAGTGAATATTCTAACCATTTCAATCTACAAGAACTAAACTGTTTTACATACCGTACTCTGTAGAAATGCCCCACTGAATTTCACTCTCTAATGTCTATAAAATAAAGGCAATACATATTCTTAGCACATAAACGATAAATAGGAAACATTCAAAAAGAAGAGAACTTATGGGATACACATTAGTTCCTACAATAAAATAACACAAATTAAACCCAGTGGCTGAAGAGCAGTGAGTGAATGAGTATTCTGAGCCTCTAATGAAATGATACTGTGAAAGGCATTAGATAGATTGATTAGAGCTCAGCTGACTGTCAAAACTGCCCACTCTGTCAACCATTATAATGAATCTACCTGGAACTACTTCCTTGTGAGTGTGCACTGCTGTGTGCATCCATATGCACGTGTGCTTGTGTGCTTTGTTGCAAATTATTCATTGCTGTTTCTTTGTAGAGTAGAAAACAGCCTAACGTACAGAGCACCATGCTTTAGACTTCACTATGGATACACTTTCAAGGTAGGACTCCTGAAATGAATCATTTTCAGTACATCTGACAATCATTTCAATTAACACATTTATCAGCATATTTACAACATGCATAGGGAAATAAAGATCCTGCTAAAGAATGAAGCAAGATGAATCAAGCCTCTCACTTAGATTAAAAAGAGGCGAAACTAAATCATTACCACAAGTTAATACTGAAGCTAAAAGCACAGTAAGAAGAGAAATGAAGTTTGGATATTTATACCATTAAGGAAAATATTCAGAGAAAAAATAGTCAGAATTAAAAAGAAAACAGGATCAAGATCTTTTGCTATAGAAATTTTATCAGTTCCATTTGCTTTAGCAGAATCACACCAACAGCTATTATAGATGGATCTGACCTGCAGTTTCAGAACCTGCATATTTCAGTTATACCTTGAAACCAAGGTTTAGAAATTGTTCCTGGAAGCATAGACAAAGTCATGTATGTGGGCTAGAAAAAAATCGGGTAACAATATAGGCTGAGGTCTGGCTGACTAGGAATCACCCCTGAAGAAAAGGACCTGGGGTGCTAACAGACAAGATGTTGACCATGAGTCTGCAAATCAACTTCACAGTGACAAATGCCAACTGCATAACGGACTGCATTAGCAAGAACACAGTTGATGACAGTTTGAGTGAGCTGATTTCCCCCTCTGTTTTGCACTTGTGGAGAGTACATGTCTGGACTATTGTGTTCAGTTTTGGGCTTCCAAAAGAAGAAAGTTATCAGCAAGCTAAAGCAAGTTCATCAGAGACCCACTGAGATTGCTAGGGAACAAAGCATATGATGTACAAGATGGCTCCAGAATCTGAGCTTGCTTAGCTGCGAGAAAAGAAAGCTAAGGGGAATCAGGTTAATATTCTCAACTTCCTAAAGAGAGTTTAACGAAGAGATGAAGTCAGACTAAGAGGAGACAGACAATTCTTCACACTGAGGGTTATCAAATATTATAACAGAAACCCAGAGATGCTGGGCAGTTTCCACCCTTGGAAATACTCAAAGCACAACAACACAAAGGTCCTGAGAGGCCTGATCTAACATTGACACCACCCTGCTTTGGCCTGTGGAGATAGATCCCTTTTAATTGTATCTTTGTGTGATTTTAGAAAAGAATAGAAATGAGGTGTAGGGAGAAAATCAGAAATGTCACAGCACACAATGAGATTCAAGAATCAAGGAATATATAAGGCAGACATGAAAGAGGTGCCAAAGTTGAATACTGAGCCAGACCCAAAGAATCATCATTTGGTTATAATAGGCTTAACGAAGACAATCTTCATCTCCCTTTGGAAATCAAAGCCCTGCAGGCTTCTTGCAGTGAGGTAAACGAAGACAAGAATAACCTTGAGCTCCAGTCACATTGTACTTATTCATTGGTTATTTACGACATAGCAACCTTATTGTATATTGCTGCAATTTGTATAGCTAATTATATAAAACTACAGTTACACATTGTGGCTAATTGCTAGAATATACATCCTCTGAAGCCATTAGGAGTGTTACCACTGACTCATTTGAAGTCTAATTTAGCCAGCTGAATTATCTGACTCATCTCAGTAGGCTCATCTCAGCAGGCTCTTCTAATGTTGCCCTTTGGAGGAGCTTTCCTCTGTACACAGTTTGGGGAGACTAACCTAAGGGAGATACCCAGTGCTCTGTGAATACTGCCTTTTCTTTACTCCTTGATAAAGACAGGGATGGTAATAATTGTTTGCCTCCACATTAGATGTGTGAATCAGTTGATGTAAGAGCAATTTAACCACAGGAATACCAATATATCTATTCCATTTGTCAGGGTATAAAAACAGCCTTCCTGAAAGATTGGAAGGATTAATTGGAGGAAGGATTGCTGACCATTAAAAACTCAGCTTTTCAACAATATCATTTAATGCAATGTTTTTAGGGCTGTGTGAACACCCTAGCAAAGAAACACTGTTTAAAGTAGGTTCAGTTAATCACAGTTTTCAAAAACCAGTGTGAAGACAGGCAAAAGCCCCCTAATAAATATTGAACAAACGAAGCTAATCTGTAGTAAGATGACTTCAGCAAATAAGGGTGTGTAAAGTTTTTCTGTCTGTGATTTATGGTCACTGAGTAGTTACACAGGTACTCAGGGTGTTTATGAAAAATTAAAAATGTTCTAAGCAGCAAAAAAATAAAGAAATTCTAGAATATATTAAAGGCTCAGCAATACATGTGAGGTCAAATACAGCAGCTGCAGCTGAGATATATTCTATGCAAAAATATATTCTATATTCTTACATATATTCTATATATTATATTCTATTAACATAGATTTGTTGCTGTATCTTTATGATAAATTAATAGGGCAGAAGGAAGGACACAAATATTTTGTTACTAGAACAGAATTAGGGGAAAAGTGAGAAATATGGAGAAGAAAGACTTACAGATGGGGAGAAAAGTATGAGCGAATTGGGTCATAGAAGATATGGCTGATGGTGTCAAAGAGAGCTGATGGAGGAGTGCTGTTTGGGAAAAGATCATTAGTCATTTTGGTTAGGGCAGTGCCAGTGGAGCTGAAGGAAGGGATTAGGAAGGGTCTGGGACCTCCAAAGGTTGACTGTGAGTACTGCATTTAATTTGTGTAGGTTTGAAAGCAATGAGTTTTGATAAATTAAAACTAAAGCAGGGCTATATTTTAGAAAAAAAGATGTCACTGAGAGGAGAAGGAGTAGGAAGGAGAGAATGAGAATAGAAGAAAAGGAAAACAGGCAAAAAGTTGGAGTGGTGACAGTAGACAAAAGTAGTAGGGGTTGGATAAAGGGAGAGTTACTGAAGGGAGGCAGTGCTGGTTATATTTTATCTGATACACAATATCTGATATGGAGAGGTATCAATGAAATCTTGTGCGGAGAGCAAAGTGGAGAAGAGGGCTTAAGAAATTACCTGCCTCCAGGAACGTGTGATACAATTCACATGAATGAACCTCAGTAGGCTTCACCAGAGAAGCAAAATGAGGATAAAGAAAATAAGAAAAAAAAGAAGGAAAAAGGAAACCTCCTTGGCAGACTATTTAAATTACTGCTGGGACAGTCGTGCTGGAGCTACCTCACTCCTTCAGACCTCCATGAATGGTACTTGCTGGTCCTGTGCTCTGGGCAGGACCAAAGCCCAGATCCAGCTCTCATGGCTGAGGCCACTGGGCTGTTTCTTTTTGCCTGAGGGGACATTATGCAGCTGTGGGTAGTATCATGACTCATTGCAAGTGTTTCCTTCAGGCTTTCAGAACACTGGAGTCATATGCACATTTGGCAGAGATGAACCCTATTTTACCTGAACCCAAGCAAGTTTGGCACAGACAGACCAGATGGTCAAAATCATGAATATCCTCCATTTGCCGTTCGCCCTCAAGCTGTACTGAATTGCTCCTGGTTGTCTGGTCAGTCTGCTTTGCTAGGGCACGCTCAAAGACAGTCAAGCCCATTTTCAGATGCAGACAATAGAAAACTCACCTATAGTACACAGAAGAAGACTTCTGTGACTCAGACTACAGCAGCCTGTTTTGCCGATTGGCCAACTTGTACCTTGGCTTTGGCAAAATGTCTCTCTGATTAACTAACTTTATTACAGTCTATTCAGATCGCTGCATCTGCTTAGGATCTCAGCACCATGGTTGTCCAACTTTCTAAAGTATACTAGGCACACACACCAATGTGTGTCAAGATAGGACAGCTTTTACAAAGGCATCGCTGTGCAGAGACTTGAATGGGGTGTTATTCATCTCTTTAAATTAGGTTGTCTCTGTTGTCTGGGTTCCCATTACAGTCGCTGGAGATCTGGTCAATACAGCCGTAAGGCATCAGTCAGTTTATTCTAAAGTAGACATCCACATTTAGGTCAGATGAATCATGCCCTAAGTATTATGGACGATATTGACTGGTTCTCCACAAACATAGCTGAAGCCCAGATATCCGCCTCAAAGGTAAACACTTATGCTTTAGAAATCTAAATTCAAAAAACAGCATCCCACTGTTGGGTCCATGCCACATGTCCCATCATAAGGAGGAATAAGGTGACACACGGGGATCAGAGTGACAGCTCGGGTGTTGGGAGGTTCACACAAACCTCCCAAGGAGGAAGGACGAACTCACAGCCATACAAATGGTCCAAGAGCATCATTTCAGTCCTAGCCTCACTGCAAACTTCATCTGCCACCTCCTCTGTAACTAAGTCACCTTGTCTGTCTATACCTTTGTCTCACATGGACAGAATGACTTTCCACTCCCCAGACTGTTCTCTCACCTACATAGACAGCAAGCTCCTACTGTGTCTTAGCATGTGCAATTTTGTATTTTATTTCAAACTTCTAGTTGCTACTCTGATATGAGTAAATAATGGAGAAGCCATGGCAGCTAGTCAGGAGAGCTTTCAGTGCTAAGAGTGATTGCCCTTTTAACTGAGAATAGTATGTTTTCATATTGGATTTCTTTCTTTTTTCTGTGTGCTATTGTTGTTGCTGCTGAAAAAAAGTGATTTATTTCAACATGTTTTCTCTTGTTTAAAAAACAGAAGCTTAACTCTTGCTCTTTCCAGAGTAAAAGTAACCCTACAGGGTATGTAATAAATATTTAAAATGGATAATTGAAGGAGGAAGGAAAAAAATCATGTCACTGAGGGATAGCAAGAATTTTATTTCAGGGTAGTGACAGCTTCTGTTGTCTCTGCCATCAAATAACTCTGAACTCAGGAGGACTGCTGCATGCAAATGAAGTAAAATTAATATAGGTGTCCACATCATGCACATCACTTTCATCAGAGTGGCAGATCAGTCCCCTCAGCACAGAGACCAACTGTTGGATGCAGAGTGCTTCCCTGATTAGAGGTGGTCCTGTGAGGACAAGATTAAGGTTGATTAACGGCACAACGAGGAGAGCCTTGCATTGCACCTTCCCTTGCCGTCTTAATTTTGGAGTGCATTTCCTCCCTTGGTGCTGTCAGGCCAGTATGTTTCTCCAGTGATGGAATTTATTTTATCTGTGTTTTAAATCACAAGAGAGAGGAATTGTATGCTGATTAGGTGAATAAGCTGTCACCATCCTACCAGGCAGCTACTCCACACCTGTCTTGAAATCAAATGCTGGGCCTGAGCACTGGTTGCAGCAGAGAAGTGTGACACCAGCCTGGCAGGAGAGATGATCCTTCTAGAGTCACTGCTTTTCACCCTCAACTGCCAAGAAAAAGGCACGAGTTCAACTGTGGTTTCCCTGTGCACTCACGGTTGCCAGAAGAGCCACTTCAAGTCACTGTCCAGGTACATTTTTTTGGAGGGAAACTGAGGCACGAGTAAGTTGATTATTTTATTTGCCTTTCAGTGGGAATTTGGCAGAGCAGGGAACTGGCCATGGCTCTCCAAAGCCACACTAGCACTCTGGCCATGCACTACCCTTACTTATCAGAAGGATCCAGTCAGACTCACGGTCATGCTCTCCTCAGGATACATACATATACATACAACACAGCAATACATACCCTGCTGCTGCAAAGAGTTTACAGTTTAGCACCTTCAGCTTTCCACATGTTCTGAAATCCCACTGACTCCCCATCATGGGCCATGACTTTCCACAGTCCCTAAAGCTCAATGGGACAAGAAATAACAAAGTACTTGGAGCAACAAAAGGCCAGTGTAACCTAGAAGCCATTCCCCCCAGTGCTGAGTACGACTTACATGTCTGAATGACTTTTCTGATCTGGTACCGGTGTGAATCACTAACAAGCTACAAAGTGATGGTGATTGTACTAAAAAAAATTAAAAAAAAGAAAAAAAGAACAGATTCCTGAGGAGGATTTTCTCAAGTGTTACTACTAATTCAAAAGTTTTTTGTCCTTTAATTGTACTGAATAACATATCTAAATGTAAAACCATTTTTTATATTCAAGAATGACTGAAATAAAAATTACTTTAACTAATAAGTGATTATGTAATATTAAAATACTGTTATCACATTTATCTGTTTACCAGAATGAGCTCTAATTGAAATTTGTTCAGAACTCATAATAGCATTAGGTCATGTTATGCTTACAGCATTAAGCAATGATTACATCTGTGGCTTTTGTTTTTAATTAGCTTTTTTCAGTTATCTACAAGAGAGAGAATCTTTCAAGATAGTAATTCACTTTGATTACAATGGAAAGGGAACAAACCGAGTCATTTTACAGAAAAATGCGCGACTGTATAATTTACATTCCTGACTCTGGGGCTGTTAGATCTGACTGTATTTTGATTTTCTGTCACTCATCACTTATGTTAATTGGGTTTTGATGGCAACGAGGTGCTGGCGTTTGCACATTCAGGGATCTAAAATGACTTCTCACAAAAAAGATGAGCATATATTGTGTCTTACTTTTTTAGTGGCAGGACAGAAGCATTGCTTTTAATGCAAAGTACTTTAACAGACCACTTTGTATCAGCCATGCAGCTGAAGGTAGCCAGAGGTGAATTTTAAAGAGGGTCTCAAATGTAGCTGTAGCTCTGATTCAGAAAAGTATTTGAGCATGTGCCTTCATCATTCACCCCAGCCTACAAACAAGACACACAGGATTACTCACCTGCTCTAGGTTAAACAACTTGCTGAGTCTCGTCCTATGGAAGGAGCAAGCCGTAGCAAGCAGCAAGCCCACAGCGAGTCCTGCATGTGCCCCTCTCAGTGGGTACCTGACACTAGAGGCTCATTAGTAATAAACGGACTCAAGCAGTTCCCCAGCCCAGAACTGCCCCTGCTGCCCTCTTTCTTCAAACTCTTGCTTAGCTTGTTGTAAATACCCATGCCTGGGAGAACAGATGAGTAACACCATGAGCCAAAACAGGGAATAATCAGATTTAATCCACTGGAATGAGTGCTGAGAGACAGCGAGCAACCCCACTCGCCTTTCTGCTGCTGCTGGGAGCCTGGTGGGCTTCCATGGCCCAGCAAAGCTCCCACCTCCACACACACTCATCATGCCATGCCATACCCATCCTCTCAAAAAACACACAGGGACAAAAGAGAACCTGGACATGGCCAGCCATGGGAATCTGGTGGCTTTGTTTGCTGGCCAAGTGCTTCTGAAGATTAATTTAGATGGGGTTGGTAGTCTGTGGCTGTAAAAAAAGAGCAAGGTCATTTATTTCACTCTACACCTATGGAAGTGTGAGACACACAGAACTGCAATAGTAAGAAACCAAGTTTGATGAGCTTACATGATAGTGATCGGTATCCCTGGAGGGGTTACAGGAACTGCATAAATTGTAGAAAATGGGCTCAGAGGGGATGTTGAGATGTAACATAATCCACTCCCCCGCCGGGATGAATCAAGGGGTGAATTGCCCATAAGACACATTGCTTGTAATTCTCTTGCTCTGCTCAGTGACAGAGATCAGCAGTTTTCCATTCTCCAGTTGGAAAAACAGCTTTCTAGGAGGGATTGCAGAAAATTCAAGGCAGAGTAACACAAATAATCAAAGGCCTAAAATACATCTGTAGAATTCAGACTGTTACTGAAAATGAATATAACCAGTTAATACCACTTACAGGTGAAAATATGCAGGCTGGGGTTCAAAGCAGCTGACCTGATTTCCCCCTACACACCAGAAACCTATCCTCCTCTTCATTATGCCTCAACTGTGCCAAAACAGTTCCTTCTGTGTTGACCTGAGCCACTGCTCCAATGGCTCAGCCCTTTCCAGTCTTTATTCCTTGCTTCTGGGAAGTAAGGGAGATGCTTTTTCATCACCACCAAATCAACATGTGATACTCTTACCAGGGCACAACTAACACCATTTCCAGTGCCTGCTGTGAGCACAGGAACAGTCAATACCTCTCACTGGGACTGGTTAAATGCATCCTTTCCCTTCTCGGGGTAACTGCTCTTCAAAAGAAATTATTGTCAATGGTTATTCTGGAGCAAAGGATGGAGCAGATTTGGCAGGCTGCTTGTTTCTGCTGGGATGTGATGCTCACTCCCACTTGCAAGGGAGATGAGGGACCTTGCCATAGTAGTCCGCCCATGCCAAGCTGCCACTGTGCTCTGCTTTCTGTGACCATTCGGAGCTAATGGACACTGGTTGAGGGTCTTCCTTGACTTTGGCACCAGAAGTCTTTGTGCCTCTACATATATGAACTGGTAGTTCTTAAAAAGCTGTATGAGGTTTAATGCAGGAGGCTAGCAACATTGATTTTGGTTTTTTGGAAAACCAAGCATCAAGTTCTTTTCTCTTTATATCGATTCCCCTGCAGAATCTGTGGTGAGACCCAGGCAGCATGCACAAGACAGATATCTGTGCTAGGGAAAAGCCCAGTCTCTTCCTGGTGACATCTGGCACTGTCAGGAGGTCACACAAGGATGCAGACCCGGGTTAAGTCCCACACTGCACAGGAGCCAAGATGCAGACATACTCGCAGGCTCAGGAGACTTGGGATCAGACCTCTCATGACACCACGTAAGCCTGCAGTGGCTGCACAGGTGGACATGAGAGCAGAAAGATTAAAAGTCATGCTGAGATGAGAAGAATTTCATTGTGGATGAATGTGGTGGCAAGAGAAGGCAGTTCCTGTCACTGCTTATAGCCAAAGCCACACCAAGGAAAAGATGAGCAGCACACAGTGGTCCTGTCACAGGAAACCTTTCCTGGTCTTGCTCTGGGTTTTGTTCTTGTTCATAACCACTGAAGGGGGTTTTTTGGTTGTTTTTTTAGGTTTTGGGGTTCTTTTTCAGTGAAAGACCAAGGAACAATAAGACTGTATGGTCATTATTTACCAAGCAATCCCATAAGGTGCAGGAGTCCTTCTTATTTCCAGTCTAGCTTTGAAACAGCTAACACTAGGACTCAAGTCTGCCCTTTCCACTACCTAAGGCAGTAACCCAGCTGTCCAAACACTGGCTATGCTGGGGCTGCTTGGGTTTACCAAAATTCCTCCTGGGACCTGAACAACCTTTCACAGGCAAAATTTCAGCAAAGTGAGTGCATTGCCACAGAAAGTGCTGGCTCATTTCCTATATTCAGGCTAAATATATATATATAAAATCCAACTCAGTCTAAACATCAATGCAATGCCATTAAAGTAGTGTAATGAAAATGACTGTGGCCTGAAGACTCAGAGATTTAAGTGAGTCTAGAATAGGCCTTTAATTACTTCCATTTTTACTCTTTAGCAGCTTCAACAGGACTAAAATAGTTCCCTCCCTCCTCTTCCCACTGTGTCAGTAGGACACAGCCATGCATGAGGATTCACACGCTCCCCAGTGTTGTGCCTCCTTAGACTCAACAATACCTCCACTGGCTTTCTCTCCCCTCCCACAGCAGGCATTCTGTGTGGATCAACCATACCACAGCCAAAACAAGAGGCATGCAGGTGGATTTCTTTTTTTGTCTCAGCTCTGTCCCTTCATTTTTTAGGAGGAGATGCAGATGGCAGAGTCGCTCCCTTTGCTGTGTGCGAGTGTCTAGACAAAAAAAACTCCCCACAGCTTGTGCAATTTTCTGAGCTGCCTTCTGCTCACCTCCACCTCCTCATTTTCCTCTTTATCTGCTTTCCGTATTCTCCAAGCCGCTATCAGTCCTGTGGAAATGAACACATCAAAGCCATAAGTATTTTTTTCAATGCTCCTGTGTCCTCTCTCCCCCCTCTTCCTTTAATATTAATATTAATAGCTACTGTACCTTTCTTCACTGTTGCTTTCTTCTTGATCCTCAAGGGAATAAGCTTTTTCTTGGACTTTCTGCTACAGCGAACACTTGTTTGAAGGAATGCTAGAGCATGCTGGGAAGCACAACACTGGTGATGTCTGTGATACAATATTGGGCCAAGCAGCAAAGATATTAAATGCTATTGTACTTATCGGAAGAGTCAAGCATGCCTTTATTCCTGCCACGCATGGCTGGATTTTTTTTTCTTCTCTCTTTCCTAGCAAAAATAGCTTTTTAATCAGTCTAAAATCTCAAAGGAAAAGAAAAAAAAAATAACCTCTTTCCTATGCCCTCCTTGATGCTTTTCCACAGGGCTTGCTGCCTGAGGAGCAAAGAAACAAGTGCTGTTTCACGCCTGTTGTCAAACCACACACACACACACACAAATACACACTATAGGGACATGCATCCCCAGCACCCCCACCACTGCTATTATTTAAAGCACTGATTTAACGAGCTATCCTGCCCTCCAAGGTTTGCTCGCCTGTTGCTCATCCCTAGGGCTGAGAGCTGAACTCCTCGCGCGTGCGTCAGCCCAGCTCTCGCATTTGTATTCTGTGATGCAGTTGCGTGTCTGGAGCGCTAGGAAGAAATCCCCCAGGTTTGATTTCACTTACACACGTATAATGGAAATACGGCAGCCCACAGTGAGCATGACGTTTCTGCTCTGTAGGAGCTGCATGCAATCCACGGCGAAGGTTGCTACTTAGGATCACAGTGGTGCTCAAAAGGCAGAAGGTGAATTTCTTGCTGTCGTTGTCACAAGAAACAGGCACCATGGTAATAATGAAACTCACTGTAACCCTCAGAGTGAGTTATTCCAGCATGATTTCTGCCTGGATGGATGTAAAGGTTATTATTTGCTCCTGTCTTGACACTAGGGATCCGCTCCCTTTGAAAGCAAAATTTCTTTAGTGTGCAGAAGCAGACTATGTGTCTTGGGCAGGAGGGATTTGGGTACACAAATAAGACTCCTCTTACACTCCTTTTGTGACGTGTGCTGCAGCTGGACACAGCAATGACCAGTTCTCCTCCTCTCTCTCCTGCGCTCCCCCAGAGCTGCTGCTGATGTGAAACCAATGTTGTTATGGCCAGTGGAAAGAACTTCATCAGCAGCAGTGGGTTTGCATCAGCTGGAAAAAGGACTGAGGGAGGTCAGGAGATGGATTGACACTGGCTTTCACATTATGGCCCCATCCTATCTTTGCCTTTTCCTTCTCCAGCAAAGCCTTGCGTAGGCTGATAGCCAGAGACTAGCTGCTCTTTAGTCTCCGTGTAATCTGGGGGAATCTCCTCCACCCTGATAAAAATGCTGCAGGACTGAAATCAGTCGTACTGGCACTGTAGCTATGACATGGGAAGAAAACTGGTGGGGGAGAACAATGCACAGAGTTATCAACGGGAGAGAAACACCAAGGACTTCTGCAAAAGCCCACTGCAACCACCAGAGCTGCAGGCTGCAGAGACACAGGTCAGGCTCCTGTTTTAGCCTTTCTGGAGACTAGAAAGCCTCACACAAGAATAGCCCTGTGTCCGGCAGTGCCAGTCTCAAGCATTTCAGCTCAAGCCAGCAGAACCACAGAGCTCTAATGGGAGAATAGGAGATTGCTTGCCACAAGAGTCAGGAGAGTCATTAGTCCTAACAAACAAAAGGAGTCAGGGGGACTTATTTGCTTGTCATAATCACCAGTTTGATTGTTTAAAGCATGTGTAGAAGCTTCAGAATCTAAGAGACACGCCTTATGTTTGCAAACATGAAGCCTAAACAAAGTTTTAGGCAGTGATCAGAGGATGCTTTTGAGATCTCTGCAGGAAACCTAATATTAAAATTCAAATGAGGTCACATGCTTTGCTGCTTGTCTACAAGATTCTCCCAAAGGTCTCCCTTTGGAGAGACCAGCTCCCCCAGCTTATGAGACTAATTAACCCCCTGCACCTAGTTGCCAGGCATGGAATTTTAAGTAATTATGGGGATGTGTGGCTTCCTTACCAGCACGTCAAACTCTTCATGTCACACTCAGAACACTGGTATTTGCTTTGCACTTCTTTGTTCAGTGTTGCAGGGGGTGGTCAGCTATACACACATGCAAAACCTCAACTGGAAGGATCAATTTACAGGCAGTCTTTGGACCAAGGGGGAATAAAAATTACACACCCAACACCATCCCCTTGAGGGTCTTGCAGGTTTCTGAAGCACTCTGGAGAAGGACTCTATGAGTCTGAGTTGTCCTCAAACGTTTGAAATGTTTCACAGGCAGTAACTATGCCCATTTCAGACACACAATCCTACCTTAACCAGCTCCCCTGAGCAACACGGATGGTGTGTGAGCTTTTCTGCATATTCAGCTGACAAGGGACAGCCTGAGAAATCTACACTGCTCCCACAGCTCTTTACACATTCCTCATTAGACAGCTTGAATTGAAAGAATAAAAACAGTAACCAGGAAAAAAAAAAAAACTAGGAGCAGCAAGCAGACCTCCAGGAATCAGACAGGAGCTTTGGCTCGCGCTGCTAGAGTTTGTTCTCTCTGCACTTGTCCTTCCATTACAGCAATGAGTCCTTGGCTACCCTGTGATTTGGTGATAGGAGAAGGTACCTTTGCTTGTCCCATCACTCTCTTAGACTCTATCACACCCTGGTGTTCAAGGTTTTTTCATGGAGTGCAGAAGCCACAGAGTCAAACCTCCCCAGGCAGAGAAGGACTCCAAACCTTCGAACCCCACCTTGTGAGTAGGTGCTCTCAGCACTAGGTCAGCAGGCAAAATGGAGGCAGAAGGCTCCAAATATATGACCTTAGTTTAAGAGATGTTTCACACTCTGAGTTGTGGGGCAGATAAGCCCAGATAACAGTCTCACATGCTTCTTTCTTGGTTCGACCCTTGGTTGGCTTGAAGGACCCTGTGCTCAGCACATTAGATGTCGTAAATCACATGGTAAAGCATCTATTTTCCCTATCGTTCATTACTTAAGAAATTGAGGAGCTGATCAGTAACATACTGAATTTACACTAATTTTACTGTACTGAATTTAAAATACTGTAAATTCCCAGAGCCATGAGCAAACTTGGAGGAGCTGCAGTCTCAGCATCATCATACAATGCTGACATGAAGGACTGTCTGTCAAAACTTCTTTCTCCGCCTTAAGGAGTATTTAGGTCCCCCATATATAGCTAGGCATGGTATAGTTTTCATTTCAAGGGAAATCCTTAGATATTGGAAATCCGCCCTAGCTGCTGTCAGAAAAAGGCATGCAAAAATCTTTCACTGAATTGCATACTGCCTTGTACGATGCAATCATTGCAGTAGCCTTCATGACATCTATTTTCATTTAACTCCACTTTGTATTTTGTTGTTCCTTATACTGAGACAGCAGCAGATTTTTCTATGGCCAGTAATGGACTGTTAAAGAAAACAATCAAGTGTACTAGCACAATTTTAAAAATGATCAGAAATAAGCTGAATAAAAAGGATATCCTTCAGTGAAAAACTTAATAAATGGCATGTCAGTTTCTTTTTAACAATTCAGGAGACCATGACATAAATTCTGATGGAACACAAACTATGCACATTCCTAAAGGTGAACACTACAGGAATTTGCTATGTGGATATTGAGACGGCCTCTATGAGCAGTTAGTGCTATTAAATGTTAACAAACAATCACCAACACAAGTAACTATTCAAGTGCATTTTAAACATTTTCAAAGAAGAGATCATTGTCCTATTACATTCTGTTTATACCAGTTGATTAACCATTTATTTTGGGTACTCATTAGTCCTGTGACCTACTGAATAAAGCTTTTGCCTTGACTCAGGAGTTTGCATCCACAAATCTTACTTAGTGGGTGACTTTCCCTTTCTCTGATTCACTTCCTGCGGATATAAAACAGGGATAATGATAATGACCTCCTTAGTAATGCCATTAGGGATTTATTAATAAGCTAATTATTATTGAGGAATAAAATTTTATGTGAGGAACCATTTATTAAAGCATCCTCACAGCTTATTCACACTCCATAAGCGATTTATGAATGGAGCCTTAGAGGGAAGGTTGATGAGAAATGCTCCAGTGATAAAGCAGCAAAGATCCGAAGCTCATGGCCACAGCTCCAGAAAACAGATGTGTATTAAGGCATAGACAGGAATTCTCAGGAATTCTTCATCTTTATGTGTCTCCTCAACTTTCCTCCGCTGCTGCTTCTGCTGAAGGATGAGGGGGTGAGGAGTACTTGTTTGGTCCTACTGGTGTGAAAGTATGGGATTCTTACACACCCAACACCATCACCAAATGAGTGACAGTAGGTGTTTCTGCAGCGTTACACCCGTCAGTGGCAAGGGAAAGGATGAGGAAGAACCATGCTTGGAACAAGGCTATCTGGTGCAGATGGAGGGAGCTCCTTCACATGGCCTGGAGCACACACTGGAACTGTTTAACCTATGACAGCAGTGAACAGTATACAAAAATTTTATCTCCCACTTTATCTTGCTTCTGCACAGACAATTTAAAATGTTAGTAATTTTTTTTTTTTCCTACTGCCTACTAACTCCTTCTCTACAGGCTCTCTTAGTCACACATGCCCATTTCTGCCTCTGCAGAGCACTTGGCTTGCCCAGATGCAAAATTTGCTTGGATTGCAAAATTTTGAGATCTGATTGAGTGCCAAATGTGGCTTCTTGGCTCCTACCATCCCCTCAAATGAGGATTTTAGCTTCCATGTTTACTTCTAAAAATAGGAATTAATCACTGGAAATTACAGTAAAGTTGCAGGCTGAAAAAACCTTTGAAGCAGTTTTCTTCTACAGTTCAGCTTTTTGAACTGTCCAGAAACGACTCTAAAGAGTGTCCAGTCACAGGCTGTGGTGACCAATGACACATGGATATAGCAAATAAACAGAGAAAGAAGGACAAGTGAAAAAAGAATCATTATGTGCCTTGACTAATGACAACAGTAAATACAATGCTTGGTCCCATGGCTACACAAGATGTCTAATGGTACTGTAGGCTTGTTCTCAGCCATAGTCTACCACTAACTATACCATACCCTAGATGACACTACTGGGAGGCTATTACACATGTCTGTGTATGGCAGGTCTTCTTAGTATCATTCTAAGGACTTTCCAAAATGGTGAGTGCAAGCTGGATACAGACAGGGAGTTAAAGGGAAACAAAAATCCCACTGAACTCTCCCTTTCCTGTGCAAATATATATATATATATATATATATATATATATATATATATATATATATATATATAAATCCTACATCTTCAAATCCTGAAGGCCCTCTTTCCTTGCATACAGTAAACTGTTCCTGTTCAGTTAATGGTAATCATGGTCAAGGGCTCCAGCTGACAACAAATTACACAGCTGCAGTAATGAATAAAGCAGTGCCAACCACTACAGGATGTAGTCTCAAGTCAAACAGGTTAAAGATGTTTGCTATACAAGGAATAAGCTCTTGTCAGATAACTGATACATGAACGTATGAAGGATGCTAGAACATAGGTTTCACCCATATCTGTCTTACAAAGGTCAGGATCAAACTTCATGTTAGAATGAGTGGAACAGAACATAGAAGTCAAATGAAGTCAACATTCTTGTGTATTAAGTACTGAGTCAGGAACAACGCTTTCTTAGCTGGAGTAGGATAAAATCACATCAAGGGAAGAAGAAATCTGAGTCCAGTTAGGATCAGTCTACGCTTGGGGAGCTAACCCTACCCAAGTCTTGATCTTGGCCTTTGTCTTCATAGCCAAAAACATCACCTCAAAATCTTGGCCTTTCTCTTCATAGCCAAAAACATTACCTCAAAATCTGTGCATTGAATCTTCACAAAGTGAAACCCATGCTGTCAATCCGTAGGAATGATGAAGGTCTAGCATCAGTGGAAAATGGCTCAGATGAAACCATGGTTCATTTCAAAGTTTATATATAATGAATAGAAACTGACACTCAGTTTCGCTGTAAAACATCAGCCGCTCAAAGCTTAGTGGTATAAGAAGTGGTAAAGAGGGTTTGGTTTTTCACAGAGGCCATATGCTTCAATTTGTTCAAAGCCAAGCAGACTGCTTGGTGGGAACGGCACTTTGAAGAGGAGGTGGTTGGGCAGTGTGCAGCCAGGTCAGCTTTGCAGCCACACACCAGGTATTTTTTTCCCAGTGAAGGAAAGAAAGGCTCTGATCCTCCGTCCATTTACACCAGTGCAAATAACGTGGACTGTGCAAGTCAGTGAAGAGAATCCAGCTTAGATGAGAGAAAGAGCTAGTCCAGAGAGAGAGAGAAAATTTGTCATCCTGAAACTCTGCTCTGCAGGTGTTTCTGCTATTACAGATGTCTTGTACAAAGCCCCGAGCGGCATGTAATTAAAATCCAATTGGGCCTAAGTAAGGACTGTTGTAAGAAACACAACTGCCTTCTTCTTTAGCTCACTGATGTGGTGAGCCCTCAGTTACATCCTGTCAGGAGTCCCCGCAGCACTCATGGTAAATGACTGAGGAGGGATGCCTCATACAAACTCACAAGACAAATTATATTAAAAAGTAAAAGTGAAAAAGCAAACAGCTCTACTGGGACTTGAAAGAATAATAGCTGCACTGTGTGCTTTTCACTCACAGCTTAAGTTCTTATGGCTGAATGGCTGTTGGAAATACTAAGAGTTTGATTTGGCAAATCCCTTGCATACAGAATTCCTGGGAGCTGGGGCCACTCTGTCCTAACTGTGCTATTCTTACCTGCTCTTTTCACTGTATTTCTGCTTTCCTCTTACTTTTGCAAGACTACAGACATACCAACCATACCTGGGCAAGCCTCAGCAGGTATCTTTTCCCAAAGGTAGGTGCTTAGATGATACAAAAGCCTGAATGAAAGTGCAAATGCCCCAAGGCTGGAAACCTTACTCAGGTCCCCATCCAGGGCCCATTTCTCTTGTGAGAACTGTTTTTTTTCTGTGCTTTGTAGTCTGGAAGCAGTTACACAATAGTTTCTGCTTGAAGGTTTCCTGTCTTGGGGAAATTACCTTCAGATAGACATGGTCTTAGTCATGCATTCCTTTGGTCATGCATAGTTATCTTATGTTGTATTTACAGTGTGCTCACCATGGTAAAGCTGGGACCTCCAGTCTCTGCTCCAATACACATCACTAATAATACTGAACTCTCAAGTTAGTTGCTAGGAAGCATAGGGCTTTCACGACTATGGGTAGTTATATCAGTGAGCCTTCAAGAACTGGCATCGTGTTTCTGGCAGGGGCCAGGCACGGGGAATGTAAAACATAACTCATTTGCTGAGGTAACCCCACGGAATATACTAGATCCCATCCTTCCTAAGCATACTGTGGGGTGAACACATTCTTCAGTATAGAACCAACCAGGCAATCAATTGTTGGCATATCTTGTCACCGGACCTTCAAGAAATATATGTTCAAAACCATTAGCAAAGCCTCCATCCTATCTTCTTCCACTTTATTTGCTGCCCTACACTGAGATATTCAGCTATGGCGACCATGGAGGCAGAGCTGAAAACCCACCCAGAGCCCTGTCCTGTGCAGCTAGGCAGGGTTGGCAGTGTGCATGTCCTAGCCTGTACCATACTGATCTACTGCTGTGAAGAAACCTTGCATCTCAGTCCCCTTTGGGTTTTGTAACTAGAGGGCCTAATTTTACTGGAGGTGGTGGTGGGGGGATGATGTGGTACTAACAAAAGGTCTGAATAACTATCCCCTAGACTCTTCCAACCTGAATAGCCACCAGAGCTGCGTGTAGCTTTCTGGAAAACAGACCCATCCTCCTGCCCATGATGGTTATTCTCATTACTCAACACTTTTTCTGGTGTTTGGGGGGAGGCAGAATATTCCAGACCTGGATCTCCTTCCTGGGTCCAGCTCTACCCTTCAGAATCCAGCCTGCATGTGCTTGCTCTCAGCTCAACATCAGACTTGCCATCACCATTATCAAACTCTGCACCAGATGGACACTGACGCCTTCCCCACTCTTCTTTTGTGTGCATACAAAATACTCCCCTGAACTTAAAACTAGCTTACCTTAGCATTTCTTTTATTTAAAGACCAGATCTCAAGACTTCTATCTGTGCTGACAACATACCCTGTGCTAGTTCCAGAAGCACAGAAACTGTGCTAGTTTCAGGGGGACTCCTCTGTGCTCATGAATGTACTAGTATCTAGCTGAAGGTTTTTAGTCTTCAGAAATTGCCTGCAGCAAGGTCCCCATGCTCTGTCCTTCCCACGATCCCCTTCCCTCTGAAGGAGAGAAGTTGTCCTCTAGCCATGGGATCCTGCTGCCACTTCTCCAGTCAAGAACACTTCAGCAAGAGAAGCTGGTCATGAGTCACCTTGTACATCCTCTTTGTCACTTGCCACCATGTACCTCAGAATCCCATCTAGTATGAAATCCAAGGTCCTAATATAGCTTTAGGTTAAAGTCATAAAGGCTTTTTTTTAAACTGGTGACTAAGCATTCATCAGAAAATGAAATTATGTTGGGAGAAAGTGAGTGTAGGATCTACCCCTATTTTAAAATTCAATTAGCAGCACAGCCATGATGAACAGCCCTGTGGTTATGTAGATTCAGTAAAGTCATTAAGATCTCAGATTACATGTGGTGCTATTTCCCCTTACTCTCCCTTTTGCTGCCCCCAGCAATCCTGTCTGTTTTCAGCCTATCACAATATAAACGGAAACAAATCACCAGGGGTTAAACAGCCTAAATTGGATTACAGTCACACTGTTCAGAAAATAGAGTATTGCTGGTAATTGCATTCCATTGAATAAATATCTCTACATTAGTTTACATCACATTAGTATTCTGACAATGATTATTCTCATTGTAATTTGCCTGTCCTAGAATAAGTGCATCACAGAACTCAGAATCCAAACAACTGATGTGTTCTAAGTGCTGGTATTTGTTTTAAAGATTAAACAGCATCCTGGTTGGACATTAATAAAATCTTCTATCAAAAAAATCCCAGACCCTCTTCTTTCAATCTTGCTGAAGAGTTATAAACCAAATAACTCAAGGACCAAACTTGTTCCTGACAAAGTCAGTAGGAGTTCTGCTAATCTCTCTTGCTTCAGGATCCTCAAAATTTCTTTTATTTATATCACAGTAGCTTTCTAAATTTGCTGGTTCCAAAATGTTTATGGAAAGTCTGTGATGTCTATTTTGATATCTTAGGTATTTTATTCCAGCTTCTAGATAACAGCTTGTCTTAATCAGAAGTCTCCATACCTCTCTCCCCACCAGACAGCTTTAATGCGACCACTGACTGCAGTCTCCAAGCAGTTCACTGAGATAATCATCAACCACTTTGATTTTGTTCAGTGCCTGCTGTTTTTCACTTTCTCAGGGAAAGAGACAATGCCCTGACAGGCAGATAAAAAAAGGACATAAAACAATAAAGGTAAAGAGCAATTTAGCCAGGCACTTCTTCAAGCTTCATGGGGTCATAGGAGGCACATCTCAAGTTTCTCAGTTTCTTTGTTCCTCCAGCTGACTGTCTCTGAGACCTCTGATGTTACCCAGGGGTGTCTAAGGACCTCTGGCTCAGCGGGCTGGCTGTCTAGCAACCAAGAGCATCATCAGTGTTCATGGGCCAGCAAACTCTGGCGTGGAGCTAAGAAGATAAGAGAAGGCAGGGGGAAACACTGGTAGTTGGACAGACAGAAATATCACTTCATTCCTTGCTGTCAGGCTCAAGAACAGCCACACTACCTCATTGAACATGTTTCATAATGCAGCCCATAGTTCTCCCTTGAAAGAAACACCCAGTTGCTGGATATCTTACACTGGGCATTTGTACTAATTATTCCTTTCCTTTACCATAGGTCCTGTAATTAAAAATGTCCCAGCAGAACTACATCATCCTTTTCTCTCAGCCATTGAGCAGCAGCACAAATGACATGGAAATTCAATAGTACTGTGCAACTGTCCCAAGTGCCTATATATCTCATCTGTCACATCAGAATGTTCTAGGCATTGACATTTCCATGTTTCCAGGAGAATATCTTAGTGATGATGACATCTTATTGCAGTACTTTGCATGGAAAAAGTTTTTTGGAAGAGATGTCACCTTTCTCGCATAAAATAAAAGAAGCAAAGACTGTGAGGGCAAAGGAAGAGGGGACTGACATGAAAGAAGTAACAGACGTATGATGATCAAGACCTGAACTAACTGCACCTGTATAAGTATAAAGCTGAGAAACTGGTCACTGTTTACAATCTGAACATAATATTTGAATAAGGCTATCAATAATGGACAGCCGCTGGGAGGCAAAACCTACCATGGCTGGCATTTGCCAAAGAATTATGAGACCTCGGAGTCCAATTTCCACAGGCCTCCAGCCTGTAATCTTGTTGATAAATCACTTCCATATGTAGGACTTGATGCTAAACATTGAGAACAACCCTCATTTTACTGCCAGTACCAAGTGCATAAGAGAGGAACAAAACAAGCTGCAAACTGCTATGAAACAGGAAACTGGGAGTACAGGGCTACATGAAGGTGTAATACAGCAGGGAGTACAGGGCTACATGAAGGTGTAATACAGCAAGGAGCCCAGCACTTTAGCTCTTTCCCTGGCAGATGGCAGCGTATATGAGAAGGACAGAAAGTGGCTGTGGGCAGTGGTGACTGTCTGAAAAACAGACATGGGACAGAGCACCACACAATTGCTCTCAGTAGTATCTTATTCTGGTGTCACTGGTGGAAAGACCTTGCAAAAATATTGCTATTTGGGGAGAGGGATAAACAGAGGCCACACAATAGGCTCCACGCAGGCACAGGCACCAGAAGAGCTCTTTTGCTCTACATAAACAGATTGTGGTGTTTGGAATCCGGTAGGTACAGGAAGGACTCACTGAGAGGACTAAGGTTGAAATGCTAATGGCAATGCTGGCGGCATCACACCGTTGAACTTTTCAGAACATGAATATCCATTATTTATTGCACATTTTGTTTGTAAGTACATCCCAAGCTCAAGCCAGGGATATGTATTTGAGGCTGGGGGAAATGAGGATGGATCTGTTCTCCAGAGTCATGGTTCTACCTTCTACCAGGTTTCCAAAGAGACAAAGCAATTCCACAAGCTCTGTGAACACTGAGCTGAGGCCATGCTTCCCAGAATGGAGGATAATGCAGCAATAATTCATCCTGGTTTTTAAAGGAGAGAGCTAATAACTTTGGTCAGGAATTTACAAAAAATGAATTTAGGGCACTGACCCAAGACACAGCAATTTGGAAGCTGGAGGAGAGATAAACAGAAGCAATTACATGGCGGCAGCATTTAACTATAGTGAGAATGCTGATACCTGACATCTGAGTCTTGGCTCAGTAGCTACAGATATCATAAAACCACCATGTGTAATTAGACACAATCTGTGATGTGTATTTCATAATAAGGCCAGAAGTGCCACAGTACGGTTACCGACTTCATTCACAAACTACAAGCATGATCTTTCCAGGTCACAGTTAAGGTCATTGTCTAGCAACAGTAAAAAATCTTCTGTTTAATGACAGGTATTTACAACCTTGCTGAGGCTGAGTTAATTAGTCAGATTTTATTTTGCTTATATCATTAACCTTGGGGGGAAAAAACAACATGGAAATAAAGGGGAAAAAAAAAACTTGTTCTAGAAAAGCAAAATCCGTAAATCTGATTATGGTGCATTTTTTCATTAGTATGCAAAAATAAAGCACATTCTAAATTTTTACTGAAACATGGTAGCTTTTTGCTATCTGCAGTTAAAACAGCCTAAAAACCCAGTAAATTAGTGGTATGTACTGTTTTTTGTTTTGTTTTTTTTTTTTCATTTGAGTTACAAATGGAAAAATTTAGATCTGACTCCTTCTTTCTCAAAGTCATTATTAAAATCACAAGCAAAATTGATCCTACTGGAAGCACAATTTACTTCAAGCACCTTCGCTCCACTTGGCTAAAGAAGAAATAATCCACGTGCTGGTCCCTGCTCATAAGCCATTTCTAAGAAACAAATACCTTAATCTTAGCAACAACAGGGTTTGGTATTTCCAACCAGAAGCTTTTAACAGAGAAGCCTTTTTTGAAAAGTTAAAACCTAAGCAATCAACTTTTCAAAGCCTCTTTTGTGGAGTGAATAAGGCCAGCTTCACAAAAGCTAGAGGACCCCAGACAGGCATGGCATTCAGCGACTTCATTCCAGCATGAAAGATGCCACCCAGTTGCCCTCCTTCACAAACGCTGAATGCAGCAGTACCAAAGAGACCATGTTGCTTGAGGGCCAAGCTCTCACAGCCTTGCTTACAAGAGTAGCACCTTCTCACAATCCTGTTTAGATCAGTAAAGAATGAAGGCAACCTCTGGCCTTAAGGTATCCATTTATTTGGGATTTGTAATGGCCTTTTTTTTCCATAAGACCTGATGCTGCAGTCATTTTAGTACTGTGTTGATCGTGGGTTTCAAACTTCAGCCTATTAGTACTAATATGTCAGAATTTCTAATAAGGAAGAGAATTCATGAAACCCTTGACCCAAAGAAGAGCATCAGTGCTCAAACCTGTCAGTCCCATCATGGGGCAGTGACAAGGTCCTCTGGGTACCACTGCAAAGTAACTAAGAGGGTGCTATTCACCGTGGATAGAATGTACACACAGCCCTATGAAGTACACACAGCCGGAGGAGAATCAAGGAAGCACTTTTGTGATCTGTCATCTGTTCAGATGACCCAGTATATCTGCAAGGATCAGATTTTCTCAAGCATCCATAGACAGAGGCATTTCCAGGAAGAAAAGTGTTTCTGTCTTTGAAGTCCAGGAAAATCAGAACTTAGGTATTTAGGCAAAGAGAGCCTCAAGGGGTTTTATCTCTTCATGGAGTTGCAAACCGAGCAGAAGATTTTATCTAGTTCTTACTGAATCAGATTCTAGGATGGAGTTGAAAGAAGCTGTAAATCAGATTCATTTGATCTAGTAGGAATTATAAATAAGCAGATCTACTGTATCCTGTGAGAATCATAGCATCATAACTTGGGCTGAAAGAGACCTGCAGAGGTCCCACTGGGCAAAGCAGGTCTACTTAGACCAGGTTGCTCCAGGATGTATCCAGTCCAGTCTTTAACACTTCAAATGTGCAAATTACACAGCATCTCTGGACAATTTATTCCAGTATTTGGAATCTCTTGGTTAAAAAAACAAAACAAAACAAAAACCCAAAAAACTCAGTACTTAAAATTGAATTTTCCAGATTCCAACTTGTGTCTGTTGGCTCTGTCACTGTCCTCACACTGGTGAGCGCAAAATGGAAGCAGCACTTCAGATGCAATCTTGCAAGTGCTGAATAGAGGGGAAAGATCACTTCACAGGACCTGATGGCTACATTCTTATTAAGACAGTTCAGGATGCAGTCGACCCCAAAAGGACTTGCTAGAAATATGGCTATTATATAGCTTCAATTAGCCTGTGCTGGAAATCTAGAACTGGCAATGTTTGCCTTCTATGTTTGTAAAAAAAGGTGCAACCAAGACTCTAAAAGGCCACGAATTGTTCAGAGTTCCTCATGGATGAAAACTGAAATGAAATCTAAAAAAAAAAAAAAAAAAAAAAAAAAAAGAGTGACATTTCACAAGACTTGTGAATCTTGCCAAGTTTCTTTAATACACAGAACTGTTCTGTGTGACACAGTTATAGAGGCACTTTATAGGATCCAAAATCAGACTAATTTCTCATTTTTCTCTTGTTGTAATCTAGCTACAGTTCATGATGTCTTGTCCTGAAGACATTACCTTCACTGCCTGTAGGAATTGTTTTTCCTGATCTTCTAACCTCTACCAGCAAAATAACACTGTCCTGCTGCTGATTCGATAGTCTTAGGATCAGTAGACTGTAAATGCCAGAAAGGGAGAATACCCAGGAGAATTAGATTGTTGAATCAGTGCATTCCTGGAAGACCACAATACACACAACTTAATTCATCTCTTCTCAAAGTTAGTTGGAGTCTTTACCTCAATTTAACTACAAATTGGATTTAGTTTACAACAAAAAATGAAGGATATTTCGGGTGAAAAATGGTAATCTGCATCTTCCTTAGAGGAGTGTCTTTATATTGCTCATTCTAATAAAAAAGCTGCACTGCAAAATGGGTTTGCATTGAAATAACTTTGAATTTGAAGCAGTGGAGATTTAAGCTGATTGTTGCAGACACTACTACAGTAAGTGCTTTGGTCCCTTGGCACAGTGGCCTTGCCGCTTTCCAAAAAATAGTGTTCGTATTTTCCCCTAAAGATGATTTATCTTTACCCACAGCTTTGCTCATGCTGTTATCTCCTTCATGTGGAACCACAAAACACCTAAATCAGAGCAAGAGAACACCATGCTGCACAGAAAGAGCCAAGAAAAGGGATTTGGTATGGAGCTGACAACTTTAACATATACAGGGACTGTCTGAAATTAAGCGCTGCCTGTAAGCATAAGCGTCAATCCCAGTCTGCAGCTGGTATCACATGTGAGGGTGGAAAGCATCATCAAACTGCTTTGAGTGCTGCTGAGTTGAGAGGAGTTCAGAGCTCTGCCCTGAGCCTCCTTCCTATGCAATGACAGCCGGCGGAGGAGGATGAACTGGAATGGCCGAAGGGCTTCCCTGCAGCAGCTGATGTGATCATGTCAGACTCCTGCCTAGCAGACAGCCCAGGGAAAGGAAGAGAGGAGGGAGAGAAAGGAAAAGACCAAAAAAAAAAAAAAAAAAAAAAAAAGGAATGAAATAGCAGTGAACAGCACATTGCTCATGCTGTCCTCTTTCCCCAGTTGGTATCAACCCACATAACCAGGCAGGAGAACATCTGTCTCCAGAAAGGCAAATGTATACAGCTGTCAGTTCTAACAGGTACTAAAGTCATTATTATGAACACATACATCATTATCCAGAGAGCACTTTATAAATCCAACCCAGCAGTGCCATCCAGCAGGCCAGAAGCTTTCTTGACGGTAGAATCTACTAGGAAAATGATTTTAATCTAACTAGTTCACAGGATTGAAGGAATAACCATCTGCTCCTTGCTTTCCTCCCACAGGCACCGACAGAAAGGGCTTAGTGGAAGTCAGGGATAATACCAATGCTTTCTTAGACAAGAACAACAGTGGCATTTCCTCATGCTCATGTGCCTTCTGCAAAGGGGCAGTAATTGTTTAACACAGCAGCCACTGTACCTGCTGTTTGTCTACAAAGCTGACCAGGTTGTCTCAAGGTGTGCGCTCAACCAAGGTAGAAAATGGTTCTTGGCTGCAGGCAGTAATGAACGAATCCATGGGAGTTCCTTCAGCCTGCCTAGGCTCGGCTGCTCCGCTGCAGCCTCCAAGGCCTCAGCAGCATCATTAGCGAGTTGCAGGAGAGGGATGTTTGCAGCCAACTGAAAATCACCTCCATGCAAGGCATTTGGTGTGCCTGCTGCAGGTTGTTTGCTGCATGTCTTTTCCAGAGACAGGCCTGGGCAAGGAGTTAAGGACTTCCCTGAGCACTGTGGACATCAGCAAGCTGATTCAAATTTGGACACTCCTACTGCCTGGAAAAACATAGCACCTACCTAGCAATTCTCTCCTCTGTCTCTGTGGGCCTTGTTAGCAGGCACTCTGAGCACCTCAGGACTTTAATGGGTTTATTTATCTTTGCAGCACTTCAGTGCAACAGGTAGGAGTAGCTTCTATTCACAAATGGAAACCAGAGGCGTGAAAGCATTTAATTTCTTTAGAAGTCTGAATTCATTGCTAAAGCACTCTTGGTGCTCTCACGAGCATTGTGCTCTCACCCAACTTGGCTGGTGCCTCAGTCTGCTCGGGGGTGCATGCAAAGCTGCCTCAGACTGATGCAACCTCCAGCCCACAAGCTTCCCCAAGCCCCAGAGCAGATTCTCCAGCTGCCTGTTCACTCCTTGTGTTGCTCAGCAAATCCCTGTCCCACAGGCATACTTATAACACACCTGGGGGAGATGCAGGTTCAGTCTGTGCATCCATCTGTGGTAAGGGCTGTGGGCAATAAGAAATGTGACACAAGACTAGTGAGAGCCCCAGGTGGGGTGCAAGCTGTGCACCATTCCCTTTCCGCTCTTCACCCAAACACCGGGAACCAGGTTAGCCCAAGGCCACTCCTGGTGCAGGTGTACAAACCCCACAGCTGCTCCCACTGCAGCACTGCAGCCACAGCGATGGAGACTATCAAGGCGATGACTCCTGCTCTGCTGGATTTGGAACAGGTTCAGTAAAAAGCCCTAAACATCACCTTTGCAGGTGGTCTGAGGCTTTGCATCTCTGTTGCTTTCCATTGGCTGAAGAAGAAAAATATTAACCTGTTTCCCAGTCTAATCAGTGAATGACAAGGTGGATTACCTGCCTAACTCTGGCTCCTCTACCCTGCCATGGACCTGCGGAGATAGTAGCTGTGGCCAGTATTTCTAGGTCAAACCAGCAAGATTTCAAAGACAGGATAAAGACAGCAGACTCCACAGATCCACAGCAGTGTTACCACTTTTTGGATGACCACATGTTCTGACACAATTAGCCTTCTATTCTGGCACAGATACCATCAGATGACAGAAGGAGTCACTTTGCTTGGTGGTTCCTCTGTTCTTCCCCATTTAAAATGGAAGCATGTGCATGTCATCATAGAATCATAGAATCATAGAATCACAGAATGGTTTGGGCTGGAAGGGACCTTAAAGATCATCCAGTTCCAACCCCCCTGCCATGAGCAGGGACACATTTCACTAGACCAGGTTGCTCGAAGCCTCATTCAATCTGGCCTTGAACACTTCCAGGGAGGGGGCATCCACAACTTCTCTGGGTAACCTGTAATCACATCACAGATTTGCTGGAGTGATGTGTTTACCTCAAACTACTTTTAATAATTAAATGTTTCATAGCAGCATGGCAATGGCCAAAGACTCGACTCCTTCCCTTTACTAATGGCTTCTGCTTAGGTATTGGTCACCAGGAGCAATCATAGTAAGTCTCTCCACTGAATGCAGCAGTCCCACCCTTTCCTGGCTGCCTGTGGAAGGACATGATGTGCTACCAAGGCAGCCAGCAGTCCAGCGACGTGATAAAAGACACATTAAAGGAGAAGCTTCTGGGGGAGAAGCTCAGCATGAGAGAGATTAGAGATGCAAGGGACTAGTAGTTCTCATTCTGGAAAGACGCATGAGCTATACCTCCTTCCTTGTTAAGTTATGTTTGAAATATAGTTGCTATTTTCTGGGAAAAAAATGGACTGCATTTTAATTAAGCTTTGCCTGCTGTTCAAGTCAGTTTGATAGCAATTCCTAAGAATCCAGGCCTCTTCTGACATATGAATTACTTCATTTTCATTTGCTGGAATGCACCAATTAAATTCTCAGAGTAGAAGAGCTTCTTCCAAGATACAGCCTGGATGCCTCAGTCAAAAACTGTGGCTTTGGCAATCTTAGCAATTTATTTTGCTGCAGATCACATTTAGTCACAAATTACAATGTTGAAAGTAGTTAACAGAGCCATAAGCTTCTAATGAGTTTTACAAAAAACAGTTTGCTGATGGCAAACAAGGCAGTTAGAATTTCTTCTCTGTTCTCAAGTTGCAGGTCTCTCTAATCTGCAGCTCCTCTCACTTTCAGGTCTTGAATATATGGTGGGCCATGCTACACTATATGGAGTACAAAAGATCATATATTGAGAAGCACCTCTTGTTGGTGTCATCAAAGGTTTAGAGGCTAAATGCAGATAAAACCTCCTGACACTAGAGGCTCATTATATTGCACGTTATGTCAAATATAATGAATCTCAAGTTTTAGAAATAACAAGACTCTCATTATATTTGTCATCATTTTGAGGTGCATACATTTTCTGGTTATATGAATTCTGAGTATTTTCCTGGAGACACAAGCAGAGCCAGCGAGTAGTGACAGCTCTGTGCTTATTTCAGCTATAAGCCCAAACACAAGTCACAAACTAGTTGTGCCCCTTCCTAGGCCACTTCATGAGGCCTGGTCCAACAGAGGTATTTAACGCAACAGAAACCAAGAGGAGCTGGTATCTAATAGCACCTGGGTTGCACCAGTGACACAGAATATGTGAGACCCAGAAGCCCAATGTCTTCCTGAGAAGACAGGAACAGAACTCCTCCATGAGCATGTCCTAAAAGCAAAACTTTTGCATCTTTCTGGTGGGTCTGTCTGAATGACTCCTGATTAAGATATTGCATGATTGTGAGACATCTGAATATTCATTAGAGAGGCCCTCAAAGCACTCTCATCCCCTTCCTGCGTCTGATCTAAGAGCCGTTGTCATTCTTTTCTTTTTTTTCCCTGACTGAATGGGTATTTAATGAGGCCCTACAAAGCTGAACAGCTTCAGTGGGACAGAGAGAGCAGGACTTGCTCAAAAATAGCCTACAGTCTGGTGGCTTTCAGTACCCTCCTGGGAGATACCGGTTCAAGTTCCTTCAGTGAGATGAGAGACTTCAGCCTTGGTCTTTCATACCCCAAGGAAGCAATCTGAAATATTCATGCTTTTTATTAACTGATGTCGGACCGTTTCCTCTTTTGTGTGAGAAACAGCCAACCTTATTAAAGCACTTAACCTTGGGAGAGTATTAGGCTGTGTTACATGAGTGAAAGGAAGAGCCATTTTCTAACAGCTAACTCTATGCCTGTTCCCCACCAGCTACCTCAGGCATGTCAGCTTTGATGAATCCCATTTTAGGTGTCATTCCTGGCTTTAGAAGAACTTGTTGCCTGTCTCAGGGACACAGCTTCCACTGGAAGACAAAGAGGCAACAAATGAAATGTTACCATTCTGAATCCAAATTTCCTTTGTGGACTTAGCTATGGCTGTCATGGAAGGACACCTTCCATCAAGGCGCAATCAGGTCACACATCTCCCCCACTTAAGGGCATGATTGATTTCTATGTAACTCCATGGAAGAACTTCCATGGACTTCAGTAGGAACTGGTTTGTTCCTCTGGTGCCCCTAATTCCACCATGGTGTTTAAGCACTCTAGTTTGCTAGGTCTATGATGCAGTAGAGTGCTTACATGCCAAATGGAGCACAGTTTATCTCAGTTCTCATAAAACTCTACTGAAAAAATAAATTGAAGCTATTAAATAATTCAAGGGTGTCATAGCCATCAGCTGGTTGAATACCTGCAAAACACAACATGCTTACAGAACATGACACTAAACCTTGTCTTACTCAGAAGCACTGCTCTCTAAGAAAAAAATATGAATGTATAACAAGAAGACCTATTTCTTCTCATATTGGATGTCTTTTAATAACAGTAACAATGGGAACACATCATTTCACATCCAAGTAAGGATGAATATTGATTTCAAATCAACATCACCTTTTTAATCTCTGGGTGTAAGAAGTAAGGCAGAGATAAGATAGCATTGGAGGAACAAGATGGTATAGCAACAAAATATCTTTGACACTTAATTCTCAAAACTAGAGAGCTTAAGTTTGAAGTAACCAGAGCTAGCACTACAAAGGTCCCTGGATCATATCAGCTACGTAGTCAGGTAGACTAATAAATGCATCTTCTCCATATGTGGCCCACAGTCTCTAAGGCAAGAGGTACAGTCCCCTCTGTGTTCTGTATACATTGATGGACTATACAGCCATGCAGCTTTGGGTTTCCAGAGCCCTGCATCATGGTGGGTTTTTTGACCTTAAAAGGGAAATGGCTATTTAGAGTGTGTGTTATGGGCAATGAAAGTCTCAAACATCTCAAATATCCTATGAGCCATATTGCAACCCACTAGAATGATATTTTTATGACATGAAACGGTAGATATGTGTTGCTGCACTCATAGAGTGAGAGCATATGGATGCGCAAACTCAGCTGGGAAAGCGCTGGAGAACTGTGTAGAACAGAGGGAGCCTGACCTCATGTAGATTCACCCCTGCTTCCTTGGGGTCTTTGAGGGAACTCAGATGGGGGAGTTGCCTGGAGTGGACCAGCACCACAATCACACCTGGGGTTTGTCTAGGGTGGAGTTTTCACTACAAAAAAAATCTACAAGGGACAAATACTTATGTAATCTGTACGAGCAAGTGACTGGGACCTGAGAGCGACCCCAGGGAGGCAGCATATTTAGCAGTGTGGGCATCCCTGTTGACTTTTGGAAGTGTTCAAGCACAGCCATAGCTGCAGTATCCACAGCATTCCCTCTGTGATATGTGCACAGCAGCTGAGTATATCAAAATTGGATAACAAATGCCAGCACACTGAGCAAGGAGTCACCTAAACTAGGAGCCTCCAACAGCAAGGTCAGAGATGTGACTTCAACTCTGCCCTGCTGTTTAGGTTCCAAGCTCAGCAACTGCGCAACCATTGATCCCTCCGCTCCAGATCCACAGACTGGATTATCTTCAGCAGATAAACACCAAAGTATTTTTTTTCAAAAGCTATGCAAGAGGTCAATGCTCTCCTTAAAAGCATCATCACCAAGATAGCATGTCACTGCCATCAGCTCCCATCCCTTGTGCCTGTGGAATTTAACAGCTTTGAGGCTTAGAGGTTAAGCACACAGAGGTTTTAAGCATCATAATTGTAGGCACCAGCCCAGGTGATATATAGGCACTGTAAGTCTTTTGTGGATTTTCCACCCGATGTCGTATCTGTATGTGTTTTATGACACAAAAATACTCGCCCATGGTTTCTAATCCTAGAAAGCAGCAGATTCATCAGAGAATGTGGATTCTGAAGAGCAGTCATTGAAAGGAAACTCAAAGAGATCAAAGAGATCAAAGCAGCTGACAAGATACAGAAAATTAAGCACTGGGGTAAGTTGAAGCAGACAGGAAAAAATGAGAGAACAAGATAGAGAGCTGCAAATATGTGTGGATGTGCACGCACACACGAATGACTTCTCCGGGCAATACCGAGTTTCTAATCCTGCACGGACACAACTTTCCACACATTGCAGCAGATTCAAAAGGAAACCTGGCCTTCAACACAAGGCTGCCAAGCCATTTTAGCCAAGAAATAAAATAGCTCCAAAGATAGCAAGGTATGCTGCTGAGACACAGCTTCCAATACAAATGGGAGAACACGAAAAAGTCACTTCTATGTTCAGTCTAGCTCCTACTTTTAGGATACTCACACTCATCCTTAATTATTGAACCAATTTCACAAAGCTCTGTCTGTGAAGCAAGTCCCTCTTTTGTCCAACAGCAGCTATAGAGGAGAGGAACTGTAGAGTGAAATAGGTAGTGCTGAAAAACGACATCTACATTAAACACATTTTGGAGGTTTACTCAACTAGTCTCAGTCCAATCTTGCAGCTGAAGTACGTCTAGTTCAACTGTATGTGAAAGGAATGTGTGTGCACTATCTGAAACCACACCAGGATACAAACCGAAGCGTGTGTGTTGGGGAGGTAGCTGTTTAGGAGATTAATTTCAAAAGCACACCCCTGATGTAATTTGAAGTTCTCAGAAATGCTCTCATAGACAGAGCCACCAGGTGAACTCAAAGCAAAAAAGGTCCTGATGCAGTTGCCCATCACCTGCTGCAATTGCTCACAACTGCCCCACCACCCCCAGCAGAGCAGAGTGTGTGTCTGCTCACCCCAACGGGCAGGTCTACATTTGCAACCACAGAGGCATATCATCTGCTGGAAACAGTATTCTGTGAGTCTGTGGTAGCACCCCGGTAACACAACATTTGTTCCTTCATTCGCCGCTGCTTAGTGAATCCTCAAAACAGCGGTGTGCAGTTGGGTTTATAAATTACAACACAACTGACAAAGGGAATACATGAGACAAAATTAAAGACATTACTCGTAGCTCCCATAAATTATCTCTGTAGACTATTATAACAGCATGGATTTACCAGTGCATGTTAAAATAATATCGATAATAAACCCACCTAGTAGGCTAACTAGGCATTAATGAAAAAGCAGAATATTGTTTTGCTTTCTCCAAAAAAAACAGAAAGAAAAATATTCCCACCAGTTCTGATAATGCCTTTCCAGGGGGAAAGAATCATAATCTTCTATATTGAAAAAGAGAACGATCTCTTGGAGACGGGAAGAAAAGAAATTAATAAAACTAATTACACGCTCGGCTCATGGAGGAATCGAAGGCACTAAGTCAGCCCAGGAGAACCGGGCTCTTTGGTTTTGTTTGCTTTACAACTTCCCTGTTATTGTTTGCGGCCCCAGGGAGGCACCTCCCGGCGCCCCGGCGGGGGCTGCGGGGCGAGAGGCTTCCCCCGCAGGAAACTGCGCGTCCCTCCGCGCCCCGCGGCGAGCAGCGGGGTAATCGATTCCCACGGCCCCACACCAAGGCTTGACTCTGCTTTGCATCGCCTCCTGGCGCTGTCCCGGGCAAACTCTGGTTGCCGGTACCTCCCCCCTGACCGAACGGGCGGGTCTGGCAGCCTTATGGCAGCGTTCCCTTAAAGGCGCCGCGTGTGAGGGCGAGTTGGTGGGCGAGTGCGTTGTGCACCCGCTGCCAAGCGCCGCAGAGACCTCGGCAGCCGCGGAGTCGAGAGCGCTGCCGCCCGACCTCTGCCTGCAAATCAGCCTCGGCGGGGAGCAAAGAGCTTGGCGTGTAGGAGAGAGGAGAGGGGGAAAAAGGTGCGGGGAGGCGGAAGGGGAGGAGGGGAGAGAAGGAGAGGAGAGGAAAAAAAAAAAAAAAAAAGGAGGGAAAAAAAAAAAGAGCTGCCTCTTTAAATGCTGGGGGCTGAGCCCTCGCCGGGGCGTCCGCAGCCGGATCCAGCCTCCCTCCCCTCGGCCGTGCCTCTCCGGCGCTTGTTGCACAGCCCCAGTGCCGGCAGCGCGGCGCACGGGCGCTGCTGCTGCGCGGGGAGCGCGGAGCCGGGGCCACCGCCACCACCACCACCATGGTGATCCAGCCGCGCTGCGCGCCCACCCCCTCCAGCCCCGCCGCTGCCACCGCCGCCCGCTCGCCCTAGAGCCGTTCCCGGCGCCGCGCAGCCTTCCCCGCCGGGTAAGTTTGCAGCCGCCCGGTGCCGGGGGAGGGCGCGGGGGGAGGAAGCGCACCTGGCCGGCAGTCCGGCTCGGCTGCGATCAGCTCGGCTCAGCGGGCAGGTGCGCGCCTGTGCGGCTCTCGGGTGGGCGCAACTCGGCCGTCCTCAACTCGGAGCTCCAGACCTCCCCCGGCGTTTGCAGCCCCTTCTAACAGGTGGCTCGGTGCCTGCCCGAACCCCTGGCGCCTTCCTCCTTCTCGCTGCCGCCTAACAGGTGGCGGTGCCGCCTCACCTTACTCCGTGCAGGTGGGGGGGTCCGCCCCCCCCCCAATCCCCCACGGCCGCCGCTGCCCCTTCCCGAGGGATTCTTGCAGCCCCCTGGGGCTGTGTTGCAGCGGAGAGAGGTGGGGTACGTGTGGAGCGGGGACCGGTGTCCTGCCCCCCCTTCCCCCTCCCCGGCTGCTTCTCTGGCAGCCTCTCCCCTTGTGCCCGCCTTCATGGCCCCGCTGTCTGTCTGTCTGTCGTTGCAGCGGGCATGGGGAACCAGGTGGAGAAGCTGACCCATCTCAACTACAAGGAAGTTCCCACGGCTGACCCGACAGGTATGGACAGAGATGAAGGGCCCAGGATTGGGGTCTCCTACATCTTTTCGAATGATGATGATGAGCTGGAGCAGCAGCAGGATTCAGTGCATGACCTGGGGGGTGAGCACCCTGCCCTGCAGCCCTACGATCCCCAGCTGCACGAGGTGGAGTGCTCAGTCTATTACCGGGACGAGTGTATTTATCAGAAGAGCTTTTCTGAGGAGGACGCGCTGCCAGAGGAGGGCGATGAAGGAGGTGGGGGGCATCTGAGCACCTACACGCCAGAGAACCTGCTGAATCGGTGCAAACCAGGTGACCTGGTGGAGTTTGTATGCCAGGCCCAGTATCCACACTGGGTGGTCTACGTCGGGGATTTTCAGGTTGTGCACCTGCATAGGCTGGAGGTGGTGAACAGCTTCCTCACCGATGCCAGCCAGGGCAGACGGGGCCGCATTGCCAACCAGCTGTACCGCTACAAACCCCTCAGCCCGGCCGTGGTGGTACGCAACGCCTTGGAGCAGGTGGGTTGCAAGGACCGGGACTTGAGCTGGAGAAACTCTGAGTGTTTCGCTGCCTGGTGCCGGTACGGCAAGCGGGAGTTTAAAATCGGCGGGGAGCTGCGCATAGGCAAGCAGCCCTACCGATTGCAGATCCGTCTGGGTGACAAGCGCAGCCATACGCTGGAGTTTCAGAGCCTGGAGGATCTGATTATGGAGAAGAGGAGAAATGACCAGATTGGTAAGGCTGCTGTGATCCAGGAGCTCTCCAGCCATCTGCAGGCTGCAGAGGAGGAGGAAGATGAGGAGGAAGACCATCATCATCCAGGTGCTCGGACTGCTGTGGAGTAGCAGCCTCAGCACCACCATGCTGCTTAGCCTGGGTGATGGGGATTAAAACTGAAGGCTGCGAAATTGAGCTGTTATAAGCCTTTTGGGCCCCTTCGGTGCAGCTTCATTCCAATCACATGTGAAAGGAAGGGGGAAAGCTGATTAAGTGTCTGCGCTTTAGTGCTTAACTCCTTCAGTGCTTGATGATAAAACCACTGACTTATTGTAAAAGATAAAACTCAGGGCGATTCTACCCTTCTCCACTCCCACCTCTCTCCCTTCCTTTCTGCCGTTTGTGTGCATAGCCTTTCGCTCAACCGTCTGCCAGTAGGCCTGACCCTACAAGATGCTAAATGCCTTTGACATCTACTTATCAGCAGAAGTTAAGAGTATTTAATACTATTAAGAAGGAGCCACCAACTTTCAGGACATGGCCATGTAGATCTAAGCACCCAATTAGTTTGGTAGATGAGAAGTGTGAGGATACTGTTTTCCCTTCTTTTCCCGTTTCTCTTCCGTTGTGGCTCCAGTTGGTATTGCAACAAACTGCTTGCTTGCCTGGTGGCAAGACTTCATGGATTGGTAGCCAGCCCACCAAAAGGTTTAAGGGAGAAATCTCCACTCATTTTAATGAAATGAGTTTGATGTGCCTGGTGCCTTCTCAGTTGACAGGAATGTGCAGATGGGCTGGGGGAGCTCCTCCTTTGCTCTCAGTGTGTGGCTTTGAGGACAGATGCATTTATTGCTGACCAGTCCCAGGGGAGGAGAAAGTTTGCAACTCTGATTAGGGAATCTGTGCATTGGTGTGTGCTGGAACTCTTACAAGCAGATACTGAGCTACTGCAGTGCTTGTTACAGGCTGCCTAGCCTCCCCTAAAGCAAATGGCAGAGCTCCCAATGACGTCTGTGGTACACATCAAAGCAGTAGAAGCAAGTTGCTCATGTGCAAGAGTATGTCAGGAGCAAGCTGTCCCTCGAGAGGGTGGCCTCTTGGCTGGGTGCTCCTGGCCGGGAGCATGTCAAAAGTTCTGCACCAAAGTAAACACAGCTGTGATGGGAAGTGATGGGAGGGAGCACAGGCTGGAAGGCATCGCAGGCAGGGAGTTTGGGTGTTCCCTTTTTCCTTCCTTAAGGCAAAGCAGTTTCCTCTTCATTAAGGATTTTGTGTTTCCTTTTTTGATAATTTTTATGGTATGCAGCTGAGCTGTAGCATTAAAGAAAAGGAGAGGGTATGCCTCTAAAGTTGTTGTGCAAGTCCCTTGTTAAACAGGAGGGGAGGGGGAGCATAGTGCTACCTGTCTGGAGTATTCCCTGAACTTTTTTCAGCTGTTGAACTGGTCTCCCACAGAGGCGGCACTGTCAGGACTTTGTCCTGGGATCTGAAGTGTGTGAGCAAACACTGATTTGGAGGTAGTGTCTAATGCAAAATTCCTTCCCCTTAAAGCACAACGGTGGTGAGGTGAACTTGAAGATAAGCTTGAGTTCATTTAAATAATAGAAACTAACAGTGTGATGTAAACTTGAAGCACAGTTAATACTGTCTTCCCTGCAGTTATTTACAGTTATACCACACATAGCAAAGTATTCCATGTCCTTTCCACCCCTGAGAAGGGAGCAAAATTTGTTGTTTAAGAATAGGTAGATACCAGATTTTGATTAGTTAGGACTATCTGAAGCAACTTTGCCAATATGATCCAAATAGATTGTGATGTGTTTTCTGCCTAAAATACACAAGCTAGGAAAAAGCTGTGAAAGACTAGTTCATCCTCACTTCAGGAGAAAAAGTAACTTTTAGAGTTATGCTAATACACCTCATACAGTTTCCTTAATGACTCCCATGCTCTCATTTTGGGTTGTGAAATACCAAAATCCAAAGGAAAGTTTAACACCAAGCTCCCCTAGAATGCTATAGCTCAGGTGTCTGCACAAAGTTGTGTTGTTTTTTGTTTTGTTTTTTTCTTTAATATGCAATTGAGTTGTACTCAAGTTACTGTGCTTGTCAAGCAGATGTGCAGCCTTGCTTTGAGAGCATAACTACCCATATCTAACTGTAATAGGGTTAATATGTGGATATCTGCACAGAGGTTTTATACAACTACTAGTAACCATTAAAAGCTGAAATTATTACTGAAATAGTCTGAAAAAGAGTGAAGGAGAATCTCTCTCTTGTACTGACTGATACAAGACAACTGAGATTATCTCGACCATGAGTAAAAGTCTGGCTGTGGTTTCTTTCATACTGAAACCTTGTACATAACAAAGTTTATTTCACTGTGTAATATAGGTATGTAAAATAATATTTTCTTACAGATATTTTTGAAAGTTAAAAAAAATTAATCCCTTCATAACCTTGCATTTCAAAGTAGGTTGTTATGCACATTATTTTCCAGTCCTTTGAATGGGTTTATTTTTCATTAGTGAGCTAAAGTATATTCTAGGTCATAAAGTATAGAAACTGCTATAAATGTCAAATATTATGTATCTACAGGGTACTTAATAGTAAACTACTCATGAAAATATTTTTCCCTTGTGTCTGAAATATCAGAACTATGACACAGCCGTTTCTCTTCTTTTGAGGTACCCTACATCGTCCCTTTTGTTTTCTGTTCTTTTTTTTTTTTTTCCTTTTCACTTTTAGCTTAATAAAAAAAGGACCAAATCTGCTTGAGAACGGAGAGCAAAGCTTCTTTGACCGACTGAAATCGTGTCTTACGCTGATCTTGGTGCTTCTCTGTACCAGTCATGCCTTTTGGGATAAATTCCTACACAGGCATAGGGCCTTAGCAAAGAATCCTGGAGCTTGCACTGCCTTGCTGGGGTGGAGAGTGAAGGGGGGAGCTTTCCTCACAGCAAAGCAGGGCACTCTACATTTTACAGCATGCATTCTGCTGTGCTGTAAAACCTGTACGCTCCTCTGACACCTGGGATGCAGGTGTTCAGTATTTAAAACAAAGATATTTGGAATCTTTAAAAAATTTCTCTGCAAGCTGTGTTTGAGGATTGATTCTGTCTCCTGGCGTTCCATTTTGTGTAAAAGTAGAAGAGGGAGGGAAGCCTGGAATTTTTTTGTGTAGTCTGGAAGAGGGCTACCTCCATACATGGATTCCTTATTCCAGCAGATAAAGATGCAGCTGTTGAATATTTAACAGGCAGGTCCTTTTTCCTTACCTGTTGATTAGGCAGTGTTATTTAATAGGTGCTACTAAACACCACTGCAAACATTTCTAAGCAGTCTGGTTTTAAAGCCATGGGCCTGTAATGAGCTGAATGTGAGAACAGGAGTTGCTGTAGAAGCACAGCTGCTTAGTTTCTTGTCTTTGCTGTACTTTACTCAATTCCTGTCTGCAGACTAGGCTGGTATTTCTAGAGCTTGATTTTAAAGAAAAAAAAATCTCCTAGCAAAACAGACTTTTTCTGTGTATGTCTAGTTCAAGACTTTTGTGTAGATCACAAAAGAGAGGGGAAAAGAATAGATAAAAGTGCTAACATAGAAATTCCAGTGTGGTCCTTCTGCAGAACTTCTGGTTCAGCAAAGGTCCTAAGCCTATACCGAAGTTGGAAGTTGCAAGTACCTTGTGCCACTCAAAAATCAGTAAGACTACTCATGTGCTTGAAGTTAACTGTATATTTACTTTTCCTTGTGAATAAGGGCCTGGAATTTCAAGCTGAGGTCTCTGGTGGGAGCGTGGAGGATCTGAGGTTGCATAATCACTGCGGGAGAACAAGTAGTGCTGTGAAAGCTGTTTCTCAAAGGGCCTCTTGTCCTCTTGTCGTGGAATCCAGCCCAAGCTTTGGCCTCAGTTTCCCCCTGGAAGTCCAGGAGCTGCACTGATTCGGTGAGAGGCGAGAGGTGTATTACACAGTAGTTGTAAACTAAGCTGGTGAGCGTGCTGCTGGCTGTTCTCTGGTGTCTTTGTATGTCTTGTCAGGCTTGAACTTTCCCTTGCATTTTTAACATTTAAAGTTAATATCATTTGTTTTAAAAGCCCTTTGAATGTGCAAACACTTAATCATCTATATGAATTTATTCTTTGGGCATACCTACTGCTGCAGATAGGTTGACTGCTGTGAATATCATTATGCACATGTTAAGCCTGGCAAGACTGAGCCCCAGATGTGTAAATGTAGCTCCAGCTAGGAAATGTAGATGAACAGTCTTATTTCCCTGGAGTATTGGTGTGTTTGATGCAAATAATGTCTTGGAAAAGGCTCTATGGTAAAACCTACAATTATCCCTTGATTGAGTAATTTTAAAAACACAATTTAGACATTCACCTCCATGGCAGTGAACAAGGACATAAACTGAAAACTATTTCAAGTTATCTCTGATTCTGTGTGAATGCAAAGTATTGATTACAGCAACACTCTAGAGCTCACCTGGCCAATGTGGTAGGCAGTGGTAGGGTAGGCAGGGAAAATACCCCAAAACTAATTAAAAAACTATATTTTCTTACTTGGAAAAAATATATTCTTTAGACTGAAGGACCCTAGACTATGGAAATAAACTTTCAGTTGTTTTGTATAAATGAAACCCTAGGCAAATTTCTTAAGTTTTGTTCATTGAAATTCAATATTCCACTCATTGCTAAAATGGGTAATATTATGTGATGAATACATTTCAGATTTTGAATGTAATGGTGGCTTTCTTTTTCTCTCCTCCTTTGGTTAAGCTTTACCAAAGGTCTGTCCTTGGGTGTGTGAAGTGTGTTGTCAAGTGGTTTCCCATCTGTGCTTTTCTGACAATTAACAGCACCAACTATAATTCTAACAGCCATGTAGGAACAAATATTTTTTGAAAGCAAAATTTTAATTTTATATAATGGATCAGAGACTAGTAACTAAGTAGAGGTAGAAAATCCATTGTTTCCAACAGCAGTTTCTGTTTGTAAGAAATCTACTGTTAATCCAGTATGTGTTGACTACTCTTATAAATCAGTGTGCAGTGATAAGGCCAGGTGTATTGTATAATGGGCTTAATGGGCTTAGACTTTCAGATTAGTTGTTTTTTGGGTTTTTTGTTTTTCTTTTTTTGTTTGTTTTTTTTTTTTAAACTGTGGATAGGAAGAAATCAAGATGACTTCAAACACCAGTGTTTTAGATGGTTCTTTTGCATTAATATTGAATTAAAAGCTTTCTTTAAATGCACACTTGCAATTCCTGATATTGTAACATTTCATGGAATCACCCACAGTAACGAGTGTAATCACAAAATATGATTTTGTTTTCTTCCACCATGAGCATTTTCTGTAAGCTGTCTTTTGTCAGTAAACGTTGAATTGTTAGTGCAAATATCTTCTTTTCCTGAGAAAGGAGTACAGATCATTGATTGTACCATTTCCTTCAAAGTGAAGGGCATTGCATAGTAACTAAAAGAAATAAAAGATTTATAGTATCTTTTACAACTTTTCTTTCTTTTGTTTGTTTTTTGAATGGTGTGGTTTTCCCCAGCTTTTTGGAAGACTAATGGTTTCTTATGATGGATGCATCAGACACAAAACAATCAATGTCTTTACTACTTCACATGTCAGATAAAAATCTAACTCTTCAGCTGTGTTCTTGCTCCAAAGTGAGAAGTAGAATCTGTACAAGGCCAGACCATCAGCTGCTTAATAAGCAATAGCTGTATTAAATCCAATGAGGATCTGGCCCATAATTTAATTTTAAAAGTGGAAAATGAATTCGGCAGAAGATCATATAGTATTAGTTGGCACCCAAGCTTGTCTTGTCTGCCAGCAACTGCTAAAGGAACAGATGTAGTGTCTGAGAGAAGGAAAAATGGTGAACACCAGAACTCACAGGCATTTTTTGGAAAATCTGTACAACTGTTCAGTTTGTGTCATGTTTTGTCTCATGGAAGCTCCAGGGATGGAGTAGGATCTATGTTCTACCAGCACCAGGTGCAGGGATGTTTCTTACTGGAGGTGATGAGGGTTGTTCGTTGTAATAAGATGTTATATCCATGGAGCAATTGTTCTCGATTTGTTCCAATTCTCAAAGCCTTACACTGCATGCACATCCACAATGAAAAAAAACAGCGATACAGCAAACTGTACTTCTCCCTGAGCTCCTGTCCAGAAAGAGCTATTTGAATCTCACACAAAAGCACCAAGTCAGCTTAAGCAAGAAAAATTTGAGTGAAGCATCCTGAGGAAACTTAACAGGAACAAGATGAAACTTCTGCTGGAAGTGCCGCTGGAGATTGTAGCTCTTCTGTGGGTTGCAGCTGTCCTTGGCAGCCTTCTCACAGGTGTGACAGAGTGAAACAAATTCTTATAACAGAAACAGCATCTTTTAAGGCTCAGGGCCACAGGTGGGATTCACCCTAAACATTTAATTTCTAGCTCTGGCATGGACTTGGGTGATTTTGAACAAGATGTATGAGGCATTCAGCTGTGCTCTATGTGACTGCAAGAGTGCCTGAATTTTCAGGTGTCTGATATTAGATCTGAAAAAGAACAAGAAGAACCAAAAATGTGAGTTGGGTGACTGAATCAATACCTGAAAATCCCTGCTCAGCTGCTGCCTAGAACTGGAGGCCACTAAGCTCTGAAGCTTGATTGTTTGTTTGGTTGTTTTTTTTTTTCCTTTCTTTATTTTATTTACCATAGTGTTTCCAGAATCTTTAGGTTCTGAGGCTTTTTTTCACCCAGAAGTTTCTCCAAGTACATAAAGTAAAGCAACTCATGGCTTCTCTCACAGCCTGTCCCCACAGGGAGGGAGATCCAGCAAGTAGGATCCTGCCTCACATCACATTGTCTCCTCTCAGAATGTGTATGACCTCAGATACCAAAGAGGAGCTTCTTAAAAAGGACATTTGCCCTGCCCTTTTATTTCAGGAACACATCAGAGCTAGAAATAGGTTAGTGTAAAATGCATTTACAGGGATATGGACTGTGATGAAGTCTCTGCACCCCTGGCTGGCTGTGCTGAGCCACTAGGCTTCTGCAGAGATGTTTTCAGTTCCCTATTTTCTGCACTGTGGATCACTTCCAGCAGAGTGCTCTTGAAAGTCCTCACCCCACAAAAATCTGGAAGTTATAGGAAGGTTGAATCCCCATCATCCCCAGGCAGAAGTTGCCCCTCCAGCAGATACTGAATTGGTTCAGCTCCCCCATGAGGAGCAGGGCCTCCAATCATGAGACTTCTTTCACTTGTCCACTGAAGAAGGTCTCATCTACTTCTTTCCAGTCAGGCAATACATAGCAGCAACCCACCACAATGTTGTCCACACTGGTCTTCCTGCTAGCCCTGACCCATAAGCTCTCAGCAGGCTTATCCATCCCCAGGCAGAGCTCTGTGTATTCCTACTGCTTTCACATACATGACAAGTTCACATCCTCGCCATCCCAGTCTGTCCTTCCTACAGAGCCTGTATCCATCCATTGCAGCTTTCCAGTTGTGTGAGTTACCCCTCTACGTCTCTGTGATCCCAGTGAGATCATAGCCCTGCGACTGCATGCAAACCTACAATTCCTGTAATCTCCATGTTGTATGCATTAATGTGGAGGCACTGCAGAGAGGTCCCCAGTGTGCTGATTTCCCAGAGTGTTTGCCCTACGGAGCTGTCTATTGACACTTCCTTATTTCTACGTATACACTTAGGCTGAGACCCCTTCAGCTCACTTCTACTGTTTTTAAGGCCTCTCTCATCCACATCAATCTGCACCTTTTGCTTGACCACTCAGTTTGCGACTTCTCACTTCATTATGTGTCTTGATTTCCCTCCCTCATTCCTTTGTTAAAGCTCTCCTCACCAAGCTGACCACCTCTTGGCAAAGATGTTTTTCCCCACTTGGTCAGGTGGATCCCATTTCCCCTAGCAGTCCTTGAATCTCAAAGAAGTTCCCAGAGTCATAGAAACCAAATATCCCTTGTGCTGACACCATTTGCACAAACGGTCATTGACCATCAGGATCTGTTCAGTCCATCTCAAGGTCTTCCATCTCACCAGCAGGATCAAGGTGAAAACCACCTGGGCCCCCATGCTCTTCGCCAACAGACTCACGTAGTCCTTGGTGACATGCTCCAGATCTCTGCAGCCCTGTCATTGGTGCCCATGTTGAAAAGCTGCAGGGTGTAATATAGCCTCTCTAAGTCCCAGATGTGAGCCTCTAGTGAGCAGCAAACCTCCTCAGAGGGCAGGTTAGGTTGGCAGATGGGATCCTGTGTCCCCAACGGCAGGGAGTCACCCTCTGCTGTCACTCAGTGCTCCCTCCTGGTGCTGCCATGTGGCTCAGGCTTACCTGGCTCAGTTGCTTCATCACACAGAGTTCCAAGCCACTCATTTGCCACCAGAGCAATAAACCTGTTCTGTAATTTCAAGTCTTCAGTAAAAGCAGAAGCTTTCCTCCAATTTTCAAAAGTGACAATTTTCCAGCCTTCACCATTACTGGAGTGTCTATTTTCCAATCCAATAAGCACAGACTCTGCCTGTCCCTCCTTCAGTACAGCTGGAGGGTCAGGCTCCCCTTTATCCAGGTATCTCAGAGGATCCAGTCAACCTTTTTATCATCTCTGATGCTGCACAGTCTGCTGACCTCCTGCTGTAGCTCCTTTACTTGGTGACATGGATCCTTCATCAGCACAGGCCTGCAGATGAGACACTCATCTCCCCTAGCCCCTGCAAGAAGCCCCAGGAACCCACTGCAGCCCAAGGCCTGCAGAGCGGTGTCCTCCCTGTGGTGGGTCAACCTCGGCTAAGGGCTCAAACCCCGAGTTGTTCTCTCACTCGGACTGAGGGAAAAAATAAGATGGAAACATTCATGGATCAAGATAAAGACAAGGAGATCACTTACCGATGGACAAAACAGATTCAACATAGACAAAATTAAATTTATTGTCAAAATAGATTTGAATAATGGGAAAGAAAGACAAAAATTAACAAAACACTTTCCCCCCACTCTCACCACACACTAAGCAGCAAAGGGGCGGGGATAGAGGTTGGGGCCCGTCCATCCCAGCCCCTCTGGGCCGCTCCTCCCTCCTCACCCCTCTCCCTGCTCCAGCGCGGGCCCTTCCCCGGGCTGCAGTCCTTCAGGGACAACCTGCTCCCGCCCGGGCTCTCCACGGCCGCAGCTCCTGCAGGAAATACCCCCCTGCTGCGGCGTGGGGCCCTCGCCGGGCTGCAGGGTGGGTCTGTGCTCCAGCGGGGTCTCTCCAGGGCTGCAGGGGATCCCTGCTCGGGGCCTGCAGCACCTCCTGCCCTCCTCCTCCTCGGGCTCCCTCTGCTGCTGCTCCCTCCTTGGCTTCCTCCTCCTCTGCCTCTGCCTCTGCCGCCTTCGGAAACCTGTTTCCCCCCCCGCCGGTGCCCCCAGCTTGGCTGAGGGGCTCAGCTGTGTCCTGCCGGGGGAGCCGGCTGGGACCGATTGGGTTCTGCACGGGACAGCCCCGGCCTCTCCTCACAGAGGTCACCTGCGGCCCCACTGCCAGCACCTGGGCAGGGACAGCCTGTACAGCCCCTCAGGAGCTTGGGCTGGGAGATGCCTTAATGTTGCAAGGATGGTTGCTCCAGTGGGTGTGTGGGACCATGCCCTGTGGCACATCACCCCCATTGCTGAGCATCTCTGTAGGTTGCTCTTAAAATAGTTTCTGGCCCATTTTGTGCAAACTGCTCTGTTAGCCTTACACTGCTAGCTGTATGCCGGGCCCAGCAGTTATGTCAGCCTCTCCCTAACACCTGTGGAAAGGATGCTTGACCCTCCTGATCAGGATTCAAATGGAAATGGAGAACAAAAAGCAGCCTTTGATCAGGAAGAGCTGGCAGAGCTTGTTAGAAGGGTTTGGAGCTTGCTAGAAACTAATGTTAAACAGTCAATGAGACTTATTTGTCTCACTCTTGGTCATTAAGGACTGTGGTCTGTCCCTGTGTTGAAATCAGAATTTGTTGCTTAGATCAAGGTCATCAGCAGAAATTAACTAGGACTGTTAAGAACCAAGTTAACTGAAGATCATATAAAAATCTGGGCTCTGTAATTTTTCCTTGCTCCTGCGTTTCTTCAATCTTGCCCTATTCAAAGCAAGCATTCCAGGACAAGTTCTGCCGTTTCTGTACAGTAGTTAGTGAAATGAAGTCTCAAGGTGTTTACATAGTATTAATCAAGTCAATCACCAGAGGGCAAAGGAAATGAAATGAGGATGTTCTAGACCATGAAATAGATGACTCACATCCCTGGAAAAGGTTTAATTGAGCAAAACAGGTACCTAAGTGTACCTGGCTCACCACAGAAATTGTATAGAAGGAGATGAGCCTCCAGAGAGAAGGATCAAGACACTCTGACAACACACAGAGAAATATGTGCAGTGCTTATGTAAATTGTGCCTGCAGAGAACAGGCCTCCATATGCAACTCATCCAGCTCCCATAGAAGGCAGCTGGCAGCACGCTGCTTTACAATGCTTTCACTAGAGTGGCTGGTCATGTCCATTGGGAAAAGGTGCTCTGATGGGAAGCTCAGCACTGTGTACATGGTGAGGAGAGTATCCTTGAGACCCAAAGGTGTGACTGTATGGAAACACCTTTGATGCTGTTTTTTTTCCTGTGTTTTCTGTGCTCTTGTTCCTCAGCTCCTCAAGAAAGCAATGCACCTATGAAAGGATGTGCAGAAGAGGGAAATGTACAGTTATGGGAAAAACTGGTGTGCACACCTAGCCATGGTGTTCTGCACTACAACCTGTCTCCTGGAGCTGGGCTCTTCAGCCCTCACTGCAGACTGAAGTAATGAGATGTCCATATCCAGACTTGCAGAGAAGTGGGCAGCTAAAGTGTTTGCCTGGAAAGTGGTTTCAAACCTCAGCTCTGCCTAATCCAGGACATGGTCTTGAACATAGAACTTGTGCAAGTGCTCTAACCAGCACCTAGAGCCAGAGCCATTTGTATTCTCAGGATCAGTGCATATTTCACTCATCACATCAAAGCAGAAGAGCACTACCAGCAGGGAACAAAAACCCTCTACCTTCAAGTAGCTGACAGTCTTGCATTTACTTGGAGGAGTGGGGCACCAAGGCTTTAGCTTTTCCAGCAATTCAGGACTTTCAGTTACAGCAACAGGCCTTATCTCTTCCATGTGATATGCACAGCACCACAGGTCTAAGTAAGCCAAGGAGACCAAGTCCCATGGTGGACTGCTCAATGTCGGGCTCAAAGCGTCTCTGTAGTATTTACTTGAGCTATGTTTTCCAGAGGCAGAAGTGCCCACAGCTCCTGGGCATGCACACAGGCATGCAAGATGATGTTTGGAGGTATTGGGCCAGATCTTCTAGGCCCAGGAAGCCTAGGACTTAACCACCTTAAATGTCAGTGGACTAGACTTTTGTTGGTTTTACCATTATTATTACAAACTATAGATATGATTAAAAGACATACTCAGCTATTAATAAAGTATTTTCTGGTTATCCCTAAGGATAAAATAGTTTGTTCTTTCCACTCACAACTCTGCCTTTGCCCACCTTCAATAGGCCCTAGCGCAGGTTTGTGTGTTTACAGCCCTTGTGTGCCCAGATGCATCTCAGATCCCCAAGTCTAATGAGTTCCCATCACATGAATTAATTATACTACAAAGCACAGGAAAGAAAGCCATTAAATCTTAAGTTAAGTTTTTAAATTAAAATATTACTGCAGAAATTCAATAGTAGCTTGTAGCCTGTGGGAACTGACTCTGCAGGGAAAAATGCCATTTGCAGGTGAGGTGGCACTCGGAGCACCTTATCGTATTCATGAGGAGGAGGTGCTGACCCCTGTGGAGAAGCTGCAATTATAATGAGTCTCTTATCCAGGAAAAAGCAGTTATCCCAATACATTTGTGATGGAAGCTGAGGTACTGAATAAGATGCTAGCAGGATATAAATAATGAGGTGGTGCGCAGCCGCGTGTTGGAACCGAGCCACTAGAGCAAGATAATGGCAAAGGCAAAAGCTTAACTTTACATTGCACAATTCCTGTGGGAAAAAGGGGTGGAAGGATAATGCCACATGGAAAGCTGAGTCCTCGACTTGTAGTGGGTAACATAACTCTATAGCCCTGTTTGTTCAGAGCCAGAACAAGCAGAGCTGATTTACTACAGAGTTCTAACCCTAGGTACAAGGCTAAATTCCAGCTGAATGTGCTCCCAAAGTCTAAACATACAAAGGCCATTTCTGGCTTCACATAACTAAACCCATGCTGAGAAAGGGAAGAAGCTGCTGAATGCATGGGCCTAGATTCATCAAAGAATTTAATCAATGTCCCACTGAAAAGGGATTTGAACTTCTGCGTGACTGCTCTGATAGTCTGAGACTGTCAGAGTATACATTATTTGCTATTTAATGGTGGTTTCCTGTTACCATGCAAGGCATAACTCATATTTCTAATTAAACATTTTAATATAACACAGCTTGTGGGTGTCTCATGGTACAGCCTAGTAAAGATGGAGTTTTAAAAAGGAGCAGTGATTTTTTAGCCATCAATGCCAATGCTTTTCGACATGATTCTGCTCTGCCCTTACCCTCTGCTGCAAAACTTATGGCAAGAATTCCTAACGGGAGCATTGGTCAATTTATACATCATTGTACAGCAGTGTGTTTTGTGACAGGTTTGCTTAAATATCTTTCACTGAGATAAAAGCACTGCAAAGAAAAATGGCACTGTTGTGAATTTTCCCTGTTTTGTAACTCTATACAGCCCAATTTACAGATTGCTGAAATGCTTTACTGCTTTGATTAAAGCACAAAGAATTAAGTAAACTTCTCTGCTGATTTCAGTGCAGGAAAATAGTCACTAATAATCACGTATCATTTTAAAGCACATTACAAACTCACCTGGCCTCTCACAAGCTAAATCTAAAGCCTAGTGAAATCAAAAGATGTCTTTCCATTGACAGTTAATCAGGGATGTATTGTGAGTAGCTGATCATTGTTTAACAGCGGAGAAAAGTGACTTTTTTTAAAATCAGATGGCAACCAATGCCTTATTTAAGCAATATTGCATGGCATTCCCCTTATAACAAATTTCGTACATGAGAACACTGGGCTTCTTCCTGAATGAAAGGATGAGGTTTTTTGAAGTCTCTGATGAGCCTGTCAGCTCTTCCCTGACCATGGCAAAACAAGACATCCCTTCACAGTCTGCATTAGAAACCAGATATCTCGTACAGTCACATTTATAGACATAGCTCTCTGTAAAGAATGGAACATAACTAATTCTCCACTTGTCCCATAATGTGCCACAATGAGTAATGAAGAGCTGGGGCTGGGAGGTGGCCCTGGCCATGAACTGGCCTCAACATCCTAGGGACATTATGGGTTTGATCTTTCTAGGGATCTGCTTAGAAAGGAGAAGTATTCCTTTAGCTCCCATCCAAAGTGCTCCCAGACACTGAGGAATTAAGATAAACCCTCTATTCTCCTTTCAGTTACGGCTTTTCCTAGTTTCATAGCTAATTGTGCTGACCAGCAGTTTTCCTCAGGGAATCATTAGTAGGTCTCCCTTAGCTTCCTTTATCAGTCACTTCCTCCCCCATGAGCTGATGGTTTCTGCAGCTTGAAAAGGTCTATCCACAGGCTTTGCTTTAGCTCAGCAGCTTCTACCTTCTTCTCTTGGGGCAATAGCAGAGGTAACACACAGCTCAGTAGCACTGACAGAGCTATTGGAACAGTTGCATTGTTGCTGGAATAAAAGCATTATGAAAAAAAAAAAGTTCTTCAAATAACAGAGAGATTATCAGAACGTCTTACTCTATACACCTTTGACAACTTCTACATGGAGAACAAGAATGTTTTTGTGCTGTTCTCTAGGGCTCTTTCACCCATGAAATTTTTAAATCTGCAGCACACAGTCCCTCTTCTGAGTCAAGCTGGTCTTACTATAAAGCTTCTAGTCCTCTCCCTGCCACCTTCTTGAACCACATCAAATCAATATAGGATATTTCCTATGGAACTGAAGTTTCTGAAGTCTAGGAAACTGCAATTCCTTTAGTGAATGTACTTCCTTGTCTGACCCATTTAACCAGGAACACAATTGGCAGCAGAACCTGCAGGAGGTATAAACTCATAACATTGATGAACAGTCTGTGAATGCTGCAGATGCCCACAGCATCTGTCCCTTTGCCATCGGGTGGACCTTGAATAATCCATGACATTGCAACAGGCACAGGTGCTCCCATGATTAATATTTTAGCTTGATTTCTTACAGGTATGAGGTTAAGCCACTCTGACAATTGGAGCTGCTGTTGTACGTGTGCTCCGCCTGGGATTTCAGCTGTGCTTTCTGGAGAGGGCTGGATGAGGAATCACCACCCAGCACAAGCACCTACCTTGCTCACTACTGAACTGCTCACTCTCAGCCTGGGTCTTGAGCCTGTGTCTTGTGGGTTCCTCTGCACAGATACCATTCCTTGGGAGTGGGGATCTGTGCCAGCATCCCACTCCTGCACCCTTCCTGTGTGAAACAGAGATGCTTGTTAGCCACTGCTTCATATTCCTGGAATAGACTGTACTTAAGGTGACTATGAAGAACACTTTAAGAGTTCTTTTTTCTCAAGAGAAATGGTCATTGAGATTATAAACACCTCTTGAAAATACTTGCAGAAATATGCTACAGGTAAACAGCAGATGATCACATTGAAAAGCAGCTTTGTTGTCTGCGTCAAGATCTTCAAAGCAGAAGATATTATTTTTTGGCCTTTTGGACTTCTTTGTTCCAGAGATGGTGTCATGGTTTTAACCCAGCTGGCAGCCAAACACCACACAGACACTCGCTCACTCTTCTCTGCCTGGGGAATGGGGGAGAGAATCAGGAGGGTAAAAGTGAGGAAACTTGTGGGTTGAGATAAAAACAATGTAATAATTTAAATAAAAGAAAAAAAAAATAATAATGATGATAATAGTAATAATAGAATATACAAATGAGTGATGCACAGTGCAGTTGCTCCCCACCCACTGACCAATGCCCAGCCCATTCCCAGCTAGTGATCCCAGAGGCATCAAAATCCTGAAACCTCAGTCCCAGAAGACAGAGAGAGAGCTTGTTGGACAACCCTTGTTTATATACCGAACATGATGTTATGTGATATGGAATATCCCACTGCCCAGTTTGGGTCTGTTGCTCTTGCTGTATTCTTTCCTAGCTTCCTGCACACCTGCAGACTAGCGAAGCATGGGAAGTTGAAAAGTCCTTGATTTCTTAGCAACAACTAAAAACATCTGTGTATTATCAACACCCTTCTCATACTAAATGCCATACTAAAACCAAACCACAACACTATTCTAACTACTGAGAAGAAAGGTAGCTCTATCCAAGCTGAAACCAGCTAACTGAATTTGGTCATTTATGAGCCTCCCTCAAACAACAACTTGTTTGCTAGACCTCAACTCAACTTCCCACTTAAATAAAATTCATCACTCAGACACCCCTTAATCAAGAAAGTTTTTACATTATTGTAACACGGTGTCATTTAATAAACTAGGATCACATCTACTCATAAAATCATGAGGAAACTGCAAAAAGCAAGGACAAGAGTAGGGGAAATTAGAGCATGACAACAAGGTTCATAAATGAAATTTGCCAGGGCTGGATTTTTCTCTCTTTCCCATATAAGGAGATGAGAGACCTCCATATTCTCTTCTGAATTAGGGATTTATGCACACGAATGGCCTGTGTGTCTCCTAGATGATTTCTGTTTCATGCTTACCACTCTGCTTCCTGGAAAATAAAATGGAACAAATCTAGCTTGTCTGCTAATTAAGTGTAAAGTTGTCTAAATTTCCTTATTAATACAAATTTTAATATGCTCACTGAATGGAATATATTCTGCTTCCACTTGCTTCTGAGTTTACCAGATGGATTTTGCTATATTTGTACTGTAATCTCTTCCGCTTCTCTGCAGATGAGAAGGAAAGGCCCAGCCTATTGCTTATACAGAACATCAGTTTGTCAAGCATTTTGTGCATCCCCTGGGATTAGTGGAACTATAAAATTGTATCATTATCATTGCTTGCTGCATTACTGAGCCACCAGGCAGGGCCTGAGAAAATATGCATGCATGTTTGTGCAATGACATTTTTCAGCCACAGTTCACCTTTTCATATCTTTACTTCCTGCATACTAATCCAGCCCCAAACTATTCCAAGCTGGTGCCCAGACCCAGCATTTCCTTCTCTGTTTTAAGCAAGGATTTTTTGAGGTGTTTGAGCTATTTCACCCAAGCTCATTGTTTACAGATAGGAGAACTGTTGCTTTTTGCTTAGACACATTTACAACTTCTGAAGAGATAGGCAGACTTGCAGACTGCTGTGCAGTGATTTGGGTTTCAACCTTTGTCTCCACAGCATGCCTTTGAAAAGAGGCCACTTGTAGACACAGAATTTGTCTCTGCAAACACTGAAACATGCACTTAGAGATAAAGTACAACAGCAATAGCAGAGTCATGGCTTTACAGTATCAAGGTGTTATTTAAAAATGTGGATGGGCCTGGAAGCACTTTGTTTTAGGCAAATTAAATTTTTCCACTTTGTTACAGCCAAACAAATTTTAGAGCTAAGTAAGCACCAACCTAACAGGAAATTCGTAAGCCTATTAGAGAGGGAAGTGTGCTTGAAACAACACCCTTTGACACTCTGCAGAAGTTACTGCTCTGGTGTAAGCTTACACCTTAAAAAAATGCTCCTAAATCAAAAGTCCCTAAAAGAACGATTAAGTGATAAAGCCTGGTCTCAGTGTTTGCTGTTGCTCCAGCTTCGCCTGACCAGGGTATTGTGCTCCCAGTTGGTCCTCGGGTCTGCACAGAAAGCTGGCACCGAGGGAATGCTGTCGACGTTTGCAGTTCCTGCCAGGGTGTGACTGTACTTTTGGACACAACCCTAAGCAAACAGTAGTGTCAAACTTTGCAGTCCTGCAAGGGAAGTCACTGTGACGCAGCCAGCCATGCTAGGCTAGGCTGGGAATAATTAACTCTTCCCAAGGCATTTCCCTCTTTCTTGTGGTCCAAATCTGAGCAGAGAGCTCATTCACCCGCTCTTCACTCCCTCTTTCATCTCCCATTAGCTTGGTAACCAGAAAAGCAAAGATTTCAGTGCATTGACATGATGTGGTTGTGGAGGCTGTGAGAGGTTTCAAATCCCTCTTGCACTTTTGCAGAAGCATGAAGGTGAAAGCAATGTTAACATTTAAAGCGTAAGGAAGCGAACTGAGGAAGCACAGTCCCAGCAGCCTGGCAGCTCTGTGATGTCCTATATATTTCATGCAGGCTAATGTTTTGGCAGGCTGGAATGTTTTTGAAATATGAAAATAGGGTGATTGATCACATGTATTATGAAATGTAATTCTAGAGAGAATTTCATAAATTTGTACAAAACTGGTGGTTCATATTTTTAAACTATAACATTATGTAGCTCCTGAAAAACAAGAACTGTAATGCCAACAAGTGGTGTGCAAGGCTAGCACAGGAAATAGAACTCTTGAATGAAAAAAAGGAGTTTTGGTATTTTCACAGAAACATGGTTTGAATTTGTGGATATGTTTCCCCATTTTTTCAAGGAGGGAAATTACAGTAATTTCCCTGCCACTCTTAGGGCCATTATTATAGGATACTGCAGTTAGAGTTTTGTGATTTAATGAAGGAGCCCACCTACAAATGGGCTGAAATATATATTGTAGATTTTAAAGCGTTATGTTAACAAAAATGTTTTGCAAATTTAAGGAATGGATGATGAAACTGAATTGCAAGAATTTAATTTGCCATTCATTGTTTTTTATTCTCTTTTGGCTGCAAACAAGCCATCCTACTGAGGTGCATGCAAAGAAATGGAGATACAGAATATAAGTCATTATCCCTGGTATGTAAAAGCAAAATGAATGAAGTTTGTTATCTGGAAATTGATAACAAGCAGCTGTTTTCGCCTTAGACAGATCTTCAAAAGTCTGATATCGTTTTAGACTCTGTGATAACTAGTACAAACTGTTTCTTCAACAAATAGAGCATTTTTCAAATAATACTGAGTGGGATTTCCGCTCAAACACTAAAGTACGTTTCAGGATCTCTGATGGGGAAACAAGAATACATAATAGCCAAACACAGGTGGTATGTTCTAGTAGAGGCCAAATGGAAGCTACTGCTACAAGGAAAAAACACTTGGAAGATGGGATTATTTATTGATAGCAGCACTTACTATTTCATCTCCTTGTGTCAAAGATTCTACAGTGATGTGAACTAAATCCGGTGCAATCTTGAAGCTGAGATTTTATTCTTTCCAGTTCCTTGCAGAATGAGCATCCACAAATTGGAAAGTGGAATGGGGAACAAAAAAGAGGCAGAACTGTACACAGAAATAAAATTTTGGTTTGAGGAAGTGTCAGGTCTGTACTCCACTGCAGGCTGCATGGAAGAGTCATGATGGATAATGGGAGCATTGTGCCATTCATACATAGAAATCACTTATGTGTTTACGTGAGATCAAGAAGCAATTCCAACACTCAGATTTGAGAGAAATTCGGCTGAGTTGAGCATTAACTGTTGTAAAATTCAACACAATTTACCTGGCTAAACTCAACAGAACTGAAATGCTCATCAATAGGTATTTTCAGAAAAATACCAGGTTCTGAATAACAAGTGGAGTGCTATGAACAAGGAGCAGAGAGGTAAGTGCTTTCTTCAGCCTCTTGCACTGAACTCCTGTGGCTGTAGGTAGGCCTGCTTCAGAGACCAGGCAAAGGGGGCAACTAAACCCCTTATTTTTATGTGTCAGCTACTCACTAAATGCAATTATGCTTTTCCTGTTCTTTTAAGGAGATATACAACCACAGTAGCTTTATCAAAAGTTAGACACTGCCATTGGTTAAGCAATGTTTTATCAATACAATCTTCCTATATTAAATAACAACACCCATTGGCAGAACTGGGGAAATCTTCCTCCTTCTCAAAGAAGCAGTCATCTCAGATGCAGGCTTTAAAGTAAGAGAAGAAAATGTTAACAATTAGTGAAGTAGAGAGAGCATTTAGAAGGCACCTTGTTGTATACCCAAGGTCACTGTGCTGGTTGTGGAAAGACAAGCCAACTTCTTCCACATTTGAGATTTGCCAAAGTGTGCAAAAACCAGCCTGGACTGGCTGGAGTTGAAACAAGGTCTGGGTGGTGTGGATTTGATTGTTTGACTCAAACTTGCAGCCCTAACCCACAGTAATGAGAACCATTTTAGTGGAGAAGTTGTGAAGTGTTCTGTGTGACCTCAGACTCAGACTAATGTCTTCCCCACATTAAGACCAGGGATATTTTAAACAACAAGTAATAAGGGCAGAATTAAAATGGAATAGTTTGAATTGTGATCAGCAAAACCAGTATAAAATGTATTGTCCTGCACAGCAAAAATGTTCCCTGAATTTTTATTTATTAATTTCTTTCTGATAACGAAAAGAGTTGTTGACTTCAGGAGAAATGACTGTATTCTTACACAGCAGCACTGTGGACGTGTCTGAGAATGTAAAAGTGAAACTGATTGGACACTGATTAGTAATAAAGGTGAAAGTACACAGTTCATTTTCATTGCTCACAGTGGAAGAAAGAACAAAGCAAACAATCAGGATTAAAAGCCAAGTTAATTAAATTCCAAATACCTTTTAGTGTAATAAGTTACAATGGTATTAGTAGCACAAGCTAGGAAATTTATTACTAAAAATAGCATTTTTTCAGTCTCCCTAGGTTTTCTCTGTACTTAGTAAAGAGACACGAGCACATCCAGAGGGCATTTCAGATCTTAGTAGAACTCAGTCTCTTTCTTTCTCTCTGTATAAATATAGACATATAAACAGATACACAGAAACACACACACACATATATGTCTGAAGGTATATACATTTCTGTGTGCATGCAAGTACCTGTACATGTCCCCAGGACCCTTTCCCACATTTACATAGGATAAATCCAAGCATGGAAGTTTGACAGAGCAAATTATGATCCTGTTCTTTCACTGTTTTTACAACTATGTTGCATAAAGGAGTTTCTTCTGACTTACATTGATTTAGTTCATATCGGGGTAAGACGCTGAGAATAAAGCATATCATATAGTATTTATATGGCTTTAAATAGAAGCTGGTAGTTAAAGAGTTAATACATGGTTCAGCAAACTAAATATCATACTGGGGAGATATGTAGTCACATTTTCAGCTCATGTAAATTAGCACAGCTCCCATATCCTCAGCTCTCCACGGACCAGTTGAGGCACCAGTCAGAGCCACCCTTGATCAGTATTTGGATCTCCGCGGAGGCCCCTGTGGGACCATTTTGCATGGGGTTTTCCTCTGCAATGCCCTTAGACCAGACAGATCTCTTCCTCCAGCCTGGGCTGTGCCTTGGCACGTCAGCCCTTGCCGACCTGAGAGGTGAGTGCATTTCAGCTCTATTTTGAGCGTGGTGGAGAAACAAAACTCTGTCGTTACCAGTGTAAAATGCATGAATGTTTCTGAGGCACATGCACCCTGCACAGTGCAAAGGGAAAAAGACTTGGCTTTCCATACTCAGGAGAACAAAATTTTGACTCTTGTTTGGAGTTCACTGCAAGAGTTATGACAGATGGTAAATATATATCCTACTGAACACTGGTTACAGACAGGCCTGGGCTGGAGCTACTCCATCTCAATCAGATAAACACAATACATTTTGCCTCGTAGTAACGTTACGGTTATCATAGTGTGACTGTTATCATTGAGTTCCATGATCTTTCAAGATTAACAAATATAACCAGAGATAAACAGGTACACTCTGTGTCTGCAGTTCTTTCCCACATAAGAAATACCATGCACATCAATAATACTGGGCTTATCTTACTGCAAATACTTATGCAGTTACCTAATGCAGCTCACAGTTTTTAAGGGAATTCCTGGTGACGTCTGCGATTCTTGACTAAAAAGCACCATAACTGCATACCAGTTTATCCCAATAAGAGTGGTTAATATTACATTAGAGTGATTCCTGTCTTCCCTTCATGTTCTAATTTAAAATCCAAAGCAGGTTGGCTAAAAGAGAGCACCAAATTTTAGGTGATACACATAACCCTGAAGTGTCAGCTGTATGTCCTGAGCACAGTCCCTCATAGTCATGAGGCATCCAGTGATTTTTAAGCATCTCTGACTGCATTTGCTGTCACTGGGTGGCTGTAACAGAGAGCCAGAATACAAGAAAGCCACAGCAGCACTGGCCAAAACCAACCCCCTCATCCTTTCATATGAACATGGCTGCTGGGCCTTAGACATAATGTCCAGTCCTCCGCTCAGAGAGTCACCTAAAGAACAAAGAGTAAATATGAGTGTGGGTAGATACTATTTCCACTACTTGTAGTTGCAGTTCTCCTGATCCTTTTAATACATTCCCACAGAAGGAGACAGCTCTAGGTTATTAAGTATATATTTGCTTGGTTTTACTGCAGGGTAAGCCTATATCTGCTATGGAAACCTATAGACACCACAACAATTTTCACCCTGATGTATATACTTAGATTTTTACTCTAGTAGCAATGTTTGAGTGTTTGAAGAGCCATCACTACTATTACCACTGAGTGGTGCTGGTTACTTCCAGTGACCATAAACAAAATGGGGTTCTAGTCATGGGGAAAAAAATAGATACTACATATTTTTCCTGTTTGTATGCTGCTCATTATGTAATTCTCCTCAATATAATTTTCAACTCAGGTTGTCTTATCATTCCAAAGCTCTGATGCCTGAGAAAAAAAGAGCATTCAGCTTGATAAGTTTGCTGTTCAGGTATAAAGATGACCTCTAGCTACAAAATAAACAGCCAGGTCACAGACTGGAGTAGATTCTTCTCTCTGACTCCTCTTAAATTAAGAGGAGCTGAAAAAAACCAGCCAGAACAGACTGCATAGCTGGTAAAAGCTCTAAGAAGTAAAGGTTTACTGAGCATATCTAAGCCGACATGGCTTGATGATACATCATGAGCTGACAGCCTAAGTGGCTTATCTCTGTGTCACTAGTGAGTTACTTCTCTTTTAACTCCCTCACTCCATAAAGCTGGTTTCATGCATTTACCTCGATCTTTATTAATGTTTAAAACTCATTCATAGACTATTTAATTTTGTCCAGACTTGATTCACTTTCACTCTAGTGATATTTATTTATTCCTGTAGCCCATTATCATCTTTACAAAGCTGAAGAACATTTTTTCTTCTGCCTCTGCAGGTATATCAGTTTCTAGGGAGCATGGAGATGTTTAGTCCAGCACATAAATGTGATATGACACGCAGTGGTGCTCAGTAGCTTTAAGACATCAAATCTAGTAGTGTAGATAGTGAACTGGATGTCTGTTCTGAGATGTCCCAGCAAGGCAGCAGTGAGGGGGGGTCATAACAAGCCAAAATTAAAAAATGTAGGTGCTCACCAGACCAATGAGAGATCACAGAATCACAGAATGGTAGGGGTTGGAAGGGACCTCAGGAGATCATCTAGTCCAAAACCCATGCTAAAGCAGGTTCCCTACACCAGGTTGCATAGGAAGGCATCCAGGTGGGTTTTGAACATCTCCAGAGATGGAGACTCCACAACCTCTCTGAGCAGCCTGTCCCAGTGCTCCGTCACCCTCACAGTAAATAAGTTTTTCCTTAAGTTTGTCTGGAACTTTTGGTGTTCCAGTTTGTGCCCATTGCCCCTTGTCCTGTCACTGGGCACCACTGAAAAAGAGCCCAGCCCTATCCATTTGGCCCACATTTCAGATATTTATAGACATTGATAAGATCCCCTCTCAATCTTCTCTTCTCCAGGCTGAAGAGTCCCAGTTCTCTCAGCCTTTCCTCATAAGGCAGATGCTCCAGGCCCCTCATCATCTTTGTGGCCCTCCACTGGACTCTCTCCAGAAGATCCCTGTCTTTCTTCAACTGGGGAGCTCAGAACTGGACACAGTATTCCAGATGTGTCCTCACCAGGACAGAGATGGCCTTTCTTGTGCTACTTCATCATCCTTCTCTAACTGCTCATAACCTGCTGTAGCACTTTTTATCAGCCCATGTCAAAATCTGCCTTTCCTCTTGATTTAGACTTCAGTTCTTGATTTTTCCACCCACGTCTGTGTTAATTTGCCTCCCTCATGTTGAACAGAGAGCAGATCAAGGGCTGTCATTCTGCTCAGCTGAATCTACAAGCACAAAATGTACAATGTACAAAAAATATTCAGAAATTCACCGATTAGTCAGCAGAACCACTGTCGTGGTAACTGCCAGGCAGAAAACACCTTTATAATTGTACCCGCACATGATGAGCAGTGACACTAGCCACAAACAGATCCCGTAAGGCAAGAAAATTCTCAGCCCTGAAGGTAAAGTTTGGGTTCTGGCAGACTTAAAATGGCTATACAGTTTTCTTAGCAGAATGTTAAATAGCACCATAAAAGAAGGCTGCTAAGCTATAGCTATGTCTGTAGCAGGCTGTGCTGAACATGCTTTGCTGGGCATCTTTAAATTCAGTGCCCTGATCTCACCTCCTCCACCTCCATACATAGTCTGGGAGAGTACTGTGAATAACCTTGCATGTGGTAAATGCTACAGACTCCTAACAGACCAAGTCCCCGTTTGCTTTGTGTGGATTATCAGGATTCTTATAGCTTTTTTTTTCATGTATTCTACATTATAGCTGATACTCTTCAGTAAATATGGGCAGTGGAGAATATGGCAGGAATCACCAATGGTTTCAGGAAGGACGTTGAAGAGCACATTATATTTAACATTAAATGCCTTGCAGAATTCCTGTCAAAGTGAAGGATTAAATTGAATGAAGTATCTTGCCACAGATGTTTTTGAGGTATCAAATGACCGCTCAGTGCAGGTACTGTGCTGGCCCAGAAAAGTGCCAGATTTCAACACATGCGCAGTTTTATAACACATTCAAGCGTAGGTATCATCAACCTCTCTCTTTAAAAGAAAGAACACGTTCGTGTTGAAACCTCATGAGGGATTTATGTGCCTTCCTCTTTAATAATGCACAACCTTGTAGCTTGTGCAGTCTCTAGGAAACACTGAAAACCTGCAGTCAGGAGAAGGAAGGGATTCTTTGGAGACAGCTGTTTTCACACATTTTTCTTCTCCTCTTCATGTTCCCAGTTCTGCTGTATGGGAAGCTGATACTCTAATTGATATTATGTATATATTGCATATCACACATGTACACATATGCAAATCAACACTCTAAAGACACATTTGCATGCGTGCACACACATATAATAATTAATATCATATCATATCATATCATATCATATCATATCATATCATATCATATCATATCATATCATATCATATCATATCATATCATATCTACAAATATCCCTTGTCAGAATTGAACTTTTTGTGGAGTAGAGTCTTGGCTGAATTCCTTGATCTGTGCTGTCAATTTTCAGATAAAGGCACTGTTCCACATAATCACCTGGACACTCATCATACCTCATCTATCAACTCTTCTTTTCAAGTGTAAGGAACTTGACAACTCAATGACCATAGATATATAGGGTATGGAGGGTTATCTACACTTCTTTTATGTATGAATGTACCTCTACATATAAATTGACAGATCTCCAGTTGATATATTGATTAATAAACCAGTATTGCTCTGTGCATGCCACTGAATCTCTCTTACATTTGTAGAGCATCTGTCCTGTGATAAACTATGATGTACACAAGCCACAATATCATGGTGAAGCATTAATTAACATTTTAGGTATAACTATATAAACAGACAGAGTGGCAAAAAAACTGGTTAACAGAAACTGGACACTAAAAAAGATTAGCCTAACTATAGCCTACTATAAATTCTGTTTATGAGCAGCAATGCCTTGGGGTTTTTTTTCATTTTTACTGGTTTTTCCATTTTTCCATCATTCAATCTGTGAAGTTGATTTAGTTACAGTGAGCCCAAGCAGAAGTTCAGAGTGAAAACAAAATAACAGATATTTCACGTTCCGCAGACTAGATCCACTGTTTAAAAGAAACGCTCATGTTCCATATCTAGCACTCATTTTGACCACTGGTAGATGAATATGCTGTTTGTTACTCTTACAGACAGAGATTAAATATTATCTATTTTGCATTCAGTCCCAGTAATTTGAGGAATGAAATTCTGTTTGAGAACAGAAGATAACACTTCATGAACAGATTGATTAGAAAAAAGAAAGACAGTGAAACATAGCAGCTGGCTGAAAGCATACAGAAGTTCAGAAGGTTAAAAAGGTTGAGCCACTATTTTCTCACAAATAAGATTAGAGATAAAGATAAACAGAAAGCAATTTTCCTCACTATCTGTGGCAGTAAAAGTTAACGCCCTATGAAGTGCTTTGTTGCAATCTCAGAAACCAGGAACCATACTTCTAAAAGACCTGTAAAACATCCAAGCAGAGTAGTGCATGCCCAAAGCTAAGCAGCACTGTAGACATCTTCAAATAAGAGAATAAGGAAGTTAAACAGGAGATTAGTACCACAGCTAAAAAGAAAAGTTAACATGTATTTAGAAATGTCTTGGAGACCATGCTTCAGTGCAGCTGTACAGTATTAGTGATGAAAAACTTCAAAGGCTTTATGTGACAGAGGGAAACAGAATTTGACCAAAAGATGTAGGATTAGTAATGACAGAAGCAGAAGTCATGATTCAGGGACACACTGACTGACTCATTAAACAAAGCAAAACACAAAACCAGCTCTGAAGATCGTGAGTCCTGCTTTGGGTTGTTCTGTCTCTAGGGCAAAAGTTCAATTTATATGAACTTGTAAATGTGATTTATCTACAAGTATCACATTTGTGTGAAGAGCAGGACCATACCTGGTAGATGCTAACTAGCCTCATTACAGACAGACAGGATCCTGTGCACTTCTCAGAACTGGAGATGTTTCCCCTCTGGCAGTTCACTGCAGTTCAACAAAGGGGCAAAGTCACAAGCATCAGTTCTCTACCTATCCCACTCCCACCACAGCAAAGTTACTTATATTAAATTATCACCACAGGTTCATCAACACCTGAAGGAACATTTCCCTCTGATATGGATGCACAAGGCAAGTTTAAACCAATCCCTACAAAACTGGAGGGGGATATAAATAGTTGAGTGCAGGAAATTATGCAAATCATTCAATCAAATGAACTCTTGGAACATTTACATGGAGCACCAATCTCACAGGAAAACTTTGGCTCACTCTTTTATGGTGACCAGGCATCAATGACAGCTGGGGGTGGGGCAGGCGGTGAAAATCAAACAAAACCTCAGAATTCTTAAAGCCAGGGCAGAAGGATTATCTGTAGAGCTCAGGCATAACAGGCAGACCTGAGAAAAATGTGCTTTCACATTTGAAATGGGGAGAAGGGGTGATGGTTTCAACAACCTCCATGACCTGTACAAGCTCAGACAGATTTTGCTGCCAGAGACCAACCACAGTACTTGACACGAACAGGGCATCCAATTCTATGAGCGTAAAGATTTTTTGAGCAACATGGCACATTCACATTTCCCAGTATCTTCCTAGAGCTGAAAATGATTAGTGAAACCCTGGCAACAAAGCTAGTTCATTAGCTGTGTTCATTCCAAAATACGGAACAGTTCCTCAAATTGTGACAGGAGTGAGTACAGCTCAAGTGTTGATGTGAAGGAAGATAAGAGTCCATTTGGATTTATTCATGCTGGTGAGGAGATGTAATATTTTGGGAGCGAAACCCCAACTTTCTTGTTTAAAGCAGGTTTTAAAGTTTCGAGGCTTAGTGATGTAGAATCTGCACATAAAAAATCTTTCAGATTGTGTCTCTAAATATAACAGGCTAGGGACCATTGCCTGGATATAGTAAGTGGACTAAGTGGTATTATGGAATTTATATCCATGCAGCTTTCCCCAATTCCAAGCCCCTGGCCTCAGCACAAGATGTTTGAGCCCACAATAGCTGCTTTGTGTTGGCCCCAAACCACTGCAGAGCAATCTGTGGGCAACCACTAATTGGGGTGGGCCAAAACCATGCTAAGGAGCACAGTAATCATTTGACAGTATGGATATCTGCAGGACAGAGCACAGCCCTGTGCCACCATACTGTTCTGTTTACCAGCATTGAGGAGGCTTTAGAGCCTCTTCAAGCCATGATCACATTACAGGGAAACCAGGTTGGAGTTCATTAGCAACATGGTATTTGAGGCCTTTGCATGATGACCATGGGCCAGAGGAAGCACAGTGTGTCTTCAGGGACATATCCCACAGGTGTGAGGAGCTGATACTTGACTGCAAGATTACACCTGGGTTCTACATTGAAACATGGTAGAGTCATCACCAGGGTTATCAGGGTTGGTCAGCTGTATGGTGGAGCAGAGCCTTGACCCTTGTTACTTCCTGTTTTTAATTTAATAGAAATTGTCCCCTACACACACAAACATGTACATGTACATCCACTCCTACCAGCCACAGTTGGTGATGCAGCTAAGTCATTCAGCATACTCTGGTGTGTTATAATGGAACTCAGGTCACTTCAGGGACTCTTTAAAAGCTTTCTGAACAAGGGTGCAAACTTTGATGTGTGAGCACTAGTCCTGCAAACACTACAGCCACATGCATTTCTTTGGGTGTATAATTCCACAAAAAATACAAAATTAGCTTCAGCTATGCAGATGGCTATAAACTTTAGCACAACTATGTAAAGTGTTTTATAAAAACACTGAGAATGTCTGGGTGTGAAAGGAACTGCTTAGCAGGAAGATGTTTTTTGTATTTGATCAGAAAATGGGCAGTTGCCTGAATCAAATGTAGTGATGTATTGTAGGACTGATTTTTGCTTTAGGAAAAGTTTCTATTTGATTTACATCCTTGATTTAGGGAATCCGCAACAGATGCTGCAAATGGAGGTATCAATGCTTATCACAGTTTCTGCAGCCTCATTTCAGCAATGCGGGAGAATGAATCAGTCTGTTCACCTAAAGTGCCTACTCCTTCTTTCCAGGAAAACAAAAAATTGTACCTTCATGTGTTTGTTGACGTCATAAGTGGACTTTTAAATTAGCTAGGTTGTTTAGGAATGCATAGAACAAAAAGAGTTGTCATCTGCAACAAGTGCAGCAGAGAACATATTTTAGATAACTCGGATGATAACATCCTGCACAGAAGCAGTTGTCTGTTTCCTGAGGTGCCATTGGTGCCATTTCACTTTTGCAAACAAAATGGTTCCAGTTGCTTATTCAGACAGTACCTAATTCACATGTGCTTACATAACTGTCAGCTTATTTGCAAGCCAAGGTTGCTTGAGTACATAGCATTTCATTTCAGTCATCATTTCTTTTAGGCAACGTTCTGTTCCTGAAAATGGAAAGGACTTCATTTAATGATTAACCATCAAAATAGATTCCCACTTTATAATCTCCTAGGGAAAGGGCAAATCGCTTTGGCCAGTACACTCTTAGAACAACTCATTTCAATAAAAGATACTATAATCACCAGGGCATCTAATACTGCCACAGAAAATGCAAACTGGAATATTTCATAGAAAGCCTCTATTGTGTTAGAAATCCTTCTGTGCTCTCTATCTCAGGGCGTATGGCTTCCTACAAAACCACAGCTCTGCCTCCAGCAACTCCCTTCATAGTTCTTTCGGTACTGGAAAACCTTGCCTGGTGAGATTGGTTTTCTTCCTGTAGGACATTTTGATATAGGAGTGTTGTTTTATGCATCTTTATTTCAATAAATAAAGTTGATTGTTGCTGTGTTTGCTTTTCTGGTTTCAGTATTTTTACTGTGTATAACAGATGGAGCTGCTAGCAACACAGAGAGATAAGGTTGCTTAACATTTTCCATGATAAGTCTCTGTTTTCAGTTGCTTAGATCTCATTTTATCCACTTGGGCTAAAGCTTTTCATGCTTGCTTCTTGACTCAGATTGATTTTTTCTCCCTGTTTTTCAATGGAAATTATCCTGTTACTTCTTAGAGTCAAAAAAGAAGTAAATATATTTCCTAATGTTAATTTCCTTTTTGTAAGGCCATTGCATTTGGGAGAAGAGTGTCACATTTTGTTAGGAAGGCTGAGGTGGAGTTAATTAAATTAACAGATTCACAACTTCTAGTCCATGAGCCACTATCATGAACAATAAAACCACTGTGAACAAAGCATATACCTTCCTGGTACCGATGGCTTTTGAGCTCTGTGTCTCAATTAATTTAAAAACATAAAATAACTTGAAATGAATACGACAAAAAAAAACAAACCAGAAACTTTAATATCTAGTTTTATCTAATACATATGCACTCACCCCCCAACACTTGCAGAGCAGATATACACCTTTTTTTTATAAATATATGCAGCCATGACTCAAAGATTTCAGAAAAAATGCTACCACCACTGAAACAGTTGGAATATTTTTCTGCTGACTTTGCTGGAAAAACTGTTGTTTCCTTGGTGAAGCTCCCCACAACCCTACATTTTAAGTAAAGTTATGCAGCTCAGGCTGCTCCTAGGCGGAAAATGCAGCTTTTTCCTTCCCTGCTACCACATCCTCTGCACACATACCTCTTTGCTCAGCCATTTCCAGGCCCAGACAGGCACTTGGTTGTTTGAGAATTAAGCATTGCAGGAGCAGCTGTTTTGCACAGTGTTCAGCTGAATACCTTTAACACTGGCTGACGGGAGAGCCTCAGTGGCTGGCAGTGCTTTATCCCTGAACAGCATGCCCTGCAACAGTGCCTGTGACATTAGCTATACAAGATATATATTTATCTTGGAAATGAAGACTCTCCTGGGGAATGTTAACTTTAGCAATGCCTTCAACAACAGTAAACTAATCAATTAAGATTTGTGTTGTGGTTTAACCCCAGCTGGCAACTAAGCACCACACAGCTGCTCGCTCACTCCCCCTCACCCCCCCATTCCCAGTGGGATGGGAGAGAGAATTGGAAGAGTAAAAGCGAGAAGACTCATGGGTTGAGATAAAGACAGTTTAGAAGGTAAAGGAAGAGCCATGCACACAAGCAAAGCAAAACAAGGAATTCATTCACTACTTCCCATCAGCAGGGAGGTGTTCAGCCATCCCCAGGAAAGCAGGGCATAACAGTTACTTGGGAAGACAAATGGCATCACTCCAAATGTCCTCCCCTTCCTTCTTCTTTCCCCTGGCTTTATCCGCTCATCATGACATTATATGGCACGGAATATCCCTTTGGTCAGTTGGGGTCAGCTCTCCCATCTGTGTCCCCTCCTACCTTCTTGTGCACCGTCAGCCTACTCACTGGTGGGGTGGTGTAAGGAGCAGAAAAGGCCTTGACTCTGTAAGCACTGCTTGGCAATAACAAAAACATCTCTGTGTTATCAACACTGTTTTCAGCACTGATCAAAAACATAGCTCCATACTAGCTACTGTGAGGAAAATTAACTCTACCCAGCCAAAACCAGCACAATTTGTCAAGTAATTACTCTAAGAATTGGTCTACACAATAAAAATTAATCACTTAAAATAATTAGCCTTACAGTTTGTGTGCTTGGTTAATTATATAAACATTTACCACACACATTTTCAAACTAAACTTAAGTAGCATCCATCTAGAAACTCCCCTCAGTGTAAGAGATTGTACCACAAATTAGAGAGTTCACATGTTTAATAGATGTCAATATATTTTCAAGGACATTTGCATAATATATGCAAATGTATTGAAGAGTCTTAGCTGTTGTAAATTCTAATCCTATCCTTTACATCAAAATAATCTTTTTTTTTTTTTTCTTTTTTTCTTTTTTTTTTTTTAACTGACCAGATCCTCCACCAGTTTAACTAAATTAGTGAGGTTACTGAAACATGCTCCACACAGGGCCCTGCTCTGGGACCGCTCAGGCACTGGAGCGGAAGCAGAATGCTGCTTGATTATTTAATGTAGTGGTTCACTGGGGACATGGTAAGATTAGAAATCCACAGTCCTCGCTGCTTGCCATTTACCTTCCAGTTAGAAATCGAGGTGTTGGTCTCAGCCTATAAAATCTTGGATGATTTGGACTTTTGTCAAAGGCAGTAGTGTTAATCTCCTCATGATAAACAGCTAGAGCAATGCCCAGAGACCAAGGGAAATGCACAGAATTAATTATATTATATGAACTAAAAGGGATATACTGGCCTCCAGGCAGACTATTGTGCTTCCAAGCTCTCATATTCCAAGAACTGTTGTAACATACATTGTATTAGCACATAAATTTTTCATTTCTTTAGAGCCTGAGTATTAGAGTTCGAGGTTTTACTTTCCAGCACTGAGCCAGCCTTCAACAGCAAAGTCATGGCACAACATCATACAATCATAGAACACATTAAACACCATCCAGGGAGTAAAAACCTGTGTAAACAAGTCCAAATGCCCCAATGCACTTCCTTTCTCAATATATAATGGCCAAACTCCCAACCTCACTTTCAGACCTTTGTGTATTTTCTGCTATTGCCCTAGCTCAGTTTATCTCTATGGGTGGAAAGATTGTTATTAGGTACTTAAGTAATATGAAGTAGAACAAAAACTTAAAAATATCCCTGAGACTTTTCGGAAACCTCAGACTTTTCCTTAAAATACTTTTTTCCCCAATTTCATTAGTGTGATACATAAGTATATTGAGAGTGATCAGAAAGACAAACAGCTGTGCCAAATGTCACTAGGGATGTCCACTGGGTGCATCACGGTCTCTACAGTAACTGGTCACCACTGATTTTTCTCAGGCATTCAACAGACAAGAGTAACCTGTGGCATGCAGCAGGAAAGAGCAATGCAGGGCGGGCCCTTCCCCGGGCTGCAGTCCTTCAGGGACAACCTGCTCCCGCCCGGGCTCTCCACGGCCGCAGCTCCTGCAGGAAATACCCCCCTGCTGCGCCGTGGGGCCCTCCCCGGGCTGCAGGGTGGGTCTCTGCTCCAGCGGGGTCTCTCCAGGAACCAGGTGGGATCACTCCTGATGTCTCACATAGCCAGTGCAGAACCCTCTCTGAAAAACACAGAGCTGTCTGCAGCCGCTGATGGAAAAGGCTGTTGCACCTGGGTCCAGCTCCCCTGGAAAGCCAAGGCAAGAGGGGACCTGTGTGCTCAGGTCCTGCAGCAGCTCCCACCCTCACCTACAGCCAGGAAATGGCTGGAGATGGGTCATCAGTGGGCAAATGGGAACCAGCAGCATCAAATAAATGGGGTAAGCGGTTAGGAAGCGAAACAGTCATAAACTGTGGCAGCAGGTCCTGGTTGCAGAAATGCCACAGGTCAGCTGCATTGGTATGTACTTTTTACACCAAACTGGGCTTGGTTACACACGCAGGGCTAGCCATGACTTGTATGATTTGCACGTTACACAGCATCAACCACAGATTCCTTATTACACAAAGTTATTTTCCTTATGATATCTGCCACAGACGATAAAACTAAACAAATGGGTGAGTATAATTCATTCACTGGTTTATGAACCTGCAATCCCACAGAGACAGTAGGATATGGCATTCCAGACTGCAGTGCTTCTACAACTGAGGGACAAAAAGCAACACAAGATCACAGTGCTAACAGTTTATAAGGATTTGTTCCAGGAAGCCAAATGTGCTTTGGGATTCATGTTATTCTCTTCCTTTCTGGGTTTGTTATCTTTGCTATAAAACATTTATCTATAAACAACAAAACAAAGCACCATGATTTCAAAGGAAAACTTATGCATCAGCTCAGGCTGGAAAGGGATGAGGGTTTATTTCGGTTTTTGGAAAGTTTCAAGCTGTCTAGGTCAATGATCCCTTTTTGATCCCAGTTTGATCCTTTGAAAATTGTAATGGAGCAATAGATATATGAATAACAAAATTCTTTCTCTTGTCACTGTATTATTCCACTTGCTTTGGGTTGTACTTTAATGGAAAAGAGCAATCCAACAATATCAGGTGGACTGTAGATTTGTTGTCCTGTTGAGATCATTATTAAATTGATGTTGACCTTGCATAAAAGTGGTGACAGCAAAAACAGCTGAATTACAGACATAGTTCAGTTTGGGATTTTTAATGTAAAAAAAATAAATAAATAAAGCAAAAAAGAGAGCGTATCACACAGTGCTCAGACAGAAATCATTCATGCTGTGAAATGCCAGGATAGGGAGCTCAGTGTAAAACTGTCTTGAGGACACCGGGAATACCCAGACTGGCACTGAGGACTTTTGCAAATACAGTCTAATGCCTTTCAGGGATAGTTTTTAAACACACAATGATGCAAATGTTTATTTATCCACAGAGTAGCAGATTGTTAGTATTGAGCATGCCAAAATATGCTTTGAGCGCAATCCAATGACAAAGCCTTGTCTGAGAGATACTGATCAGTCTGGGGAGCTGTAGTGACACAGAAGAGATTTAAAAATCAAGGGGGAGGGCAGTCTGTTCTCTGAGGCATACGCAACATATTCATTAGCTGTTACCAGCACATAATTCTCTTAATCCTGTCTCCTGCCCTGCAACCATATGGGAGGAAAAGGTATTTCAAGGAAACAGATATATTTATGACCCTGCCCCAGCAAAAGAGTTCAAAACCACCTGAACTGGTTGTTTGAGTGCCTGTGTATTTTCTGTGCACAGATTTAGCGTCTCTGAAGCAGTTCAGAGTTTTTACCTTCAGTTGCAGTTTCAAAAGCACCACAGCATACCACACCTGTACATACATTTTACACTGTAACATCTACATTTAACATTAAAGGCAGAGGTTCTTGTAAAAATAAGGTGATGTTGTGGGACTACAGTTGCTCTGCCAAGCCGAGTGCAAGTGCTCCCCAGACTGCTTTAGCCAAACCCAGGGGAAATGCAGCTGATGCACGGGTCGGATCATTACTCACCAGGCCTCTCTCTGCCTCAGATTTCAAGGTTAGTTTTAATAATTTTGCAAGTTACAGTGAGGCTTGCTTAGTTGTGTTTTTATTAGTTGTCCGTAATGGGTCCCTTAAGTTAAGCTTAACCCTTGTTGCAAAAGGCTCTGCAGCCTCTTCTCACTCTGCAATATTGAAAGGGTGTAAGCCTGCAATTATACTCGGTATGGTCCCCACAAGTATGCCAGAGAATTTATGGTTCATCACCAAGGCCACATTGCTATCATACATTCCCCAAAGGTGCCGTACACAGTTTTCCTATTGGAGTTTTGCCATTGCTTGAAAGACCAAGAGATTTCCCCATGGACTGAGGAGCAGTTCTGCAGCTGACAGCAGACTGGAGAGTGGGAAGGAATACAGTAACTTGGAAGAAAAATGTCATGGATGAAAAGAAACTTTCACTGTTATCATGCATTTAGACTAGGTGACTTTGTTTATTCTACCTCTGTTTTAAAACGTCATCATACCTTCTTTAATAGGAAGCACCTACTTACAAACCCTCAAACCATTATCATAATGGAAAACACCATCCACAAAAATGTATGTAGCTATTGATGAGGAACCTAATACTGTAAAATAGCAAAACTTATTTAGAGTTATCAAATCCATGAAATTAGTTATAGTGTTATCTGTACAAAATTACTTTTAATCAAGAAACTCCACGTTCTCATTGCTAATTAAGTAGTCCCCCATCATCATATTGCAATAGAAAGAAGAATGTTGGAGGAGTCCAAATTCAGCTGCTGGAGATCAGACAGAGTAGAGAGGACTGGTGTGCAGAGAAAACTCTCTATACATAGCTTCATCATTAAAATTTCCCTAGCATGAGCAGAAAAGTTATTAAATTCCCAATAAAAAATGTTTAAATGTCATTAAAAAGTTTCAGTTCTATCATAATTCTCCTTAATGGTGAAAATTTCAGTGCTGGTTCTCAGTCCTGAAATTGCATTTTCAAAGAACCCTGTGCTTTAAGTCTCAAATTGCCTAATTACCATATTTATTGCTGGATTCTGTTTTCTAATCCCTGATGACTTTGTCAGATATATTTATGTTCCCTTCATTTTACTCTCATGCAAGAAGGACATACAGGAGTTAGTAAGGATGGCATGTTGCAACCTTAGTCAAATAGGTAGCTGTTATCATACAATGTTATCTGTTTAGCTACCTGGTATTAAAGACTCTGCAAACTGTACACATCTGCGTATGAAAAATCACGGCACTTATTTTCTGCTTAGCACTTATCACTGTTATACTCTCAGGATGGTCATTATAATTGATATAAATTAAACCTCAAGAGTAAACCATTCAGTCTCAAGTTGACAGCACCAAAAGCAGTCTTATTTCACTGAAGATTTGAAGAACAATTCTTCTGCTTCTCAGCTTCCTTTAATTAAAGCACTGCCACAAAAAATATAATTCAAGGGAAGAGGCGGGATAAAATATTAATAAAAGCAAGCATCCAGGCAGTCCAAGAGTAGTAAAATCTTTAAAAAGTTCAAAGAAACGCTCTAGTTTTATTTAGCTCTTGCAAATTTCAGAAGGGAAGAAGGAGTGGAGGAATTCATTGCTTGTTTAAATTAAGATGTCATGAAACTGCAGTTCTCCTTTAAAACCAAGTGTATAAAAATGCCATGATAACATTACTCATTTACTGTCATTTCATAGATTAAGTCTATTTAATCAACAATTCTCTCTCGGTCAACTTTTCCTATCCTCTACCCTTGTTAGCTCAATTCACAGCCTGACAGGTTAGCTGTTTTTACTGTCTTGTAACTGATTGTTCAGTTCCTGATTTTTTTTTTTCTCATTGTTTTAATAAAATTCAAGACCATGCAACTTTTGCAAATTAAAAATTTTAAAAAGGTTGACATCTAGCCTCAAGCAAGCATGTCTTGTTTCAGCTTCACTCTCGTTATGTTACAAACATAAAATATTATCTATAATTTTTTACACAAAAAAGAGAAAATTTCTAGTTTTAAAAAAATCAAAATATTGAAATATCAAAATATCATTTTGTCAGTTTTAAGACACATCTTTGAAACAGAACAGAATTTGAAAATGACCCTCTCTCTTGAACAATGCCAGGATTTAGGGGCATGAAAAGATACCTCAAGGGAACAGCAAACAGAACTTACTGTTCAAAGCTATCCTATTGCCATCACAAATTAACATATTTTACAGATCACATCATGAAACTAGTGGCCATCACAGACTGTGCCTTTTTGGCTGTGACACTTAGTAAATAATACAATTAATAATAAGAAAACAAAAGTCATCTCTTATTCCTATTGAAACACTAATTCTACAGGTTTGAAGCAAGTTAAAATTTACTGTAGACATCACAGTCAACAGCTTTAACTCTGAAGACACAGAGCAGGTCTCTCAAATTATAGATTTCCCTTTCTAATTCTTATTTCAGTAGAGCAGATTTTTAAGACTAGAAGCAAAGTCAAGCCGTGGCATTTTAATGTAATAAATGAGTGAATTTTAAAATATTCAGAATTTTGGGTTAGTCTATTGGAGCTAAAGGACAAGCTCTGATGTAGGGTCTATGCTGCCCCAAAGTTGGCAGTGATCAGTATAAGGTGGTTAACTTCTTCTTTAGTTAAAGATTTATATGAACAGAAATGAGCTTCTAATAATTACTAAATTGGAAACTATATGCCAGAGAACACTTTCTAAAAATAATAGAAAAATGGAAGACAAAGTATGAACTGTAAGAATATAAAAAAATTTCTGGTGCATCTAGAAGCGGTTTTTTTCCGGCCTTCTATTCCCACAGAAATTGACGTCATGCAGCGATTTAATTGTTTTCAAATTTGAATCAAATGTAGGTAAGAATAGTAAATTTTAATTTTTGTTTTAAATACAATGGAAGCTATCAGGATTTTTAAAATATATTTTGCAAGCATACTTTAAAGGATGTAAAAATGTAAATGATGTAAGCCTTTACTGTGCAAAAAAGAAGCTAATTGGCATTGGTTGGTATGAATCACACATCAGTTTTAACAGATCAAATCTGCTCCTGTTTCTCAAAGATGGTAAAATGACTGAGTTCAAGAACCATTTACTGTTTCATTTACCAGTGAAATAGCTCACACAAAGGTAGAAGGTAGTCCCTCCTGGAACGGATAAAAGAAAATAACAACCAGTTGATGACTCTAGTTACAAACACCTTTTTCATGTCAAGCAGTTCAGGCACTTGCTACTCTTTGGATTTTCTAGCAATGGACTCTATTGATAGTCACTAATTTCAGGAGCTACACTTAATGCCTGACATCAGCTTAGCTTCACTGTGTACAATTTGCCTGCTTAATTTGAAAAAATCTAAGTATAGGCTTAAGTCTAGAAAACAGTAACTAAAACTTATGGAGAAAACTCATTAAAAATGGCCAGTGTATAAAACTACCTAATATTCTACTGTGCTAAGAAACCTAGAAGGATTTATTTTGTATAAGTTTGGAACATCAGCAGACTAGAAGTTGAGACAGCATCAGCATATGAGGTATCGTATAAAATCCTGTCTGCAGATAATTTGCTGACCAATTAGCAAACAAGAATTGAGCTCTCCAGTCACTGAAGCTCTCACAGCATCTCTATAAGCAAGAAGGGTTAATTCTACTCCCCTAGATTACCTTTAGCTATGACTTGACTTTCTAGCAATTTCATCTAAACCCACTTCTCATTCCACTGATGTTTTTTATGTTGGCAGGACTGCAGTGAAATTGTAGCATCACAGTGCTTTCATTTAACAGACAATTATTTCTGCTTGGATGTAGGTATTTTCAGTGGGATCTTCTCACTCTTGGTCTTATGGGTTCTCTTCCTACTTTGTAGGAGCCTTGGAGGATGCAGTTCAGAGCAGCTTGCAAAGAGGATTCAAAACTATGGCTGAAGGCTCTCTGATGTGAATTATTATTAGAATAAGAAAACTAGCCTGGATGGCCAAGGTAAAAAAAAAAAAAAAATTCAACTTATGATCAAAAAGAGAGGTCACAGTAACTACAAAAACAGTAACTGAAATTATTAAAGCTATAAATAAAGCTGAAGAGGAAAACAAATTCTGTAATCATGATAGCACACAAAGCCAATTTGTAGTCATCTCATGTTTGATGCCTAAGGCAGGACATAGGTCTCATGAGGCTCTCTATGTGGTCAATAGAGAGAGAGAGAGAACAATTCAGCCAAGAGCTCAATTTACGTGCCAAAGTAAGCCTGGAAAGGCCAGAGCTCCTCTTCCTCCCCTGACTGCTCACACAGTCAAGGGAAGAAAGCTTTCACATTTAGACATCTCAGCTGGATGCTTCAAGTCATTTGGTGTAGAACCCCCAAGGACTTGAGCCACTGGAAGGGTCCAGCTACACTGTAAATGATACAAGGATGTATGAAACTACTCTCCCCCAGAGCATGCAAAGCCAAGACAGAAGCCAGAGCAGAGAAAAAGATGGTGTAATGGAAGTGGGAGGACAGAGGCGGTGATCTCAGCTGGTAGGAAGACCTGGCACAATCTCACAGGCAGCTGCCACTCTGTGCCCCATTACAGGAAAGAGTCCTTGAATTAAAGGTGTTTTGTCACTGACAGGACTGAGTTTTTGTCTTAAGGCAAGCAGAGGTGAGTTTCCTGTTTGCTGGTCCCAAAGCACTCCACCTCCTATTCAATTAGATAACTGAAAACTGAAAGGAGGACTGGGTGGATGTTTTAGTCCTGCTATATTCCCATTTCAGTGGCCAGGGGAGTACTCTAATACCTGTTTACAGAGGGAAATAGTCCCACGGTCTGTGACAGAGCACAGACTTGAACTGAAACCTCTGAAATCAAAGCCCGTCTCACTTCTCAGAGTGGGCATTAATCCTAACACCTCTTGCTTATAAAGGAAGCAATCTCCCATGTAAGAAAAATTTCTTGTTGCAGCCATATAAGTAGAATAAGGTAGCAACATGGAGGCACAGGACAAATATCAGGTAAAGATCAGGCTTTCAAATAAGTTATTTTCAAGAAATAATATTATTAAAAATGCTCACTCAATAATAATAATCTGAGTGAGCATCTTATAATATAAATAATAAAAAGGATCTAAAACTCAAAAGTGTAAAACAAACACTTCATTACAAATTTAAATTCATCCACAGTCCCACACTAATGGAAATCAAGGTTTAGTAACCTAAAATCAAAACCTTCATATTTTCAGAATTTTCCTGTTACTACTTAACCCATGGTGAATAATGTTATCTCAAGAAATAGTGATTAAAACAGATTTTGTCAAGACTTAATCTGAAATAACTACAGGACTTCAGATATAAGCAGTGTACTGTCATATAAATATATATACACACACACTGCTTTAGCGCTTGCTTTGTGCAATAAATTACTTTTCAGTATATTAAAATGTATCCTGTTTTCAAATTGTTTGCTGCAGCTTTTTGCTGAGTCGAAACATCCAGACCTTCCTCAAGTCAAGCTTTTGATTATTACTTCTCCTGTTGATATTTAATCTTCACAGTGGTATGATAGATCATCCTAAAACTTGTGTTTTCACCAAGAGGGTTAACAGTACCTCAAAACCCAGTAGAGAATAATTATAAGAAGGCCAAATCCTTGTAATAAACACTTCATTTTCCTTATAATTTACAGCTGATTTTGAAACACAGACTGGAAGATACAGTGAAAAAAGCATTAAAAGATCATTTTACACATGTTCCCACCATCACAGCTTTTTAAAAAATATACCATGATTTACACTAAATAAGCTATGCCATGCAAATAAGAAATATTATTAAAATATTAATGAAAGCATAATTACATGACAGACAATGTTATCATGGTTTTAGTTTCATCATATTGAACAGGTTAACTACTGAGGTATGAGGTGACTTTGGCATAATTTTTTGTGTCTTCTCTTTTCCTGGCATGATGCTAAACATCTTGGCCTTTACATTTGGGCTGGGGTGAAGGAAGGAATTAAACTCTATAGTAGCTTATTACAAGAGTTACGTGTCAGCTTGAAAAACAAGGAGACATCAGATTTCCAAATAAACATATTTCTCATCATGGCATTATATGAATGATGTATTCAATGGTCAGTAAAGGGACAATTACAATTTTAGTTCTTCGTTATTGCTTCCTGTCCTATCATCATTCCTCAGGCTATGCCTATACAAGCCCTTTTGGTGATCCAACAGGGAATCAGACTGAAGAACTGATCTGTCTGGAAAACAAACCAAAAAAAAAAAAAAAATTAGCTTTCAACTGGCTTAGTTCCCCTTATGTATCACAACACAGCAGTGCAAAGAATTGCTTTAGCACCGAGCAAGAAGAACAAGCAGGCTTGAGCAACAGAGACAGCAAGCAGCCATCCTTCCTAGGTTCTTCAGTTTATTCCCTCTTTGAAAATATTCCCAAAGCATATACAAATTTTGGACACCTTTTTATTGGATGCTATGATTCAGACATCACTGATTTGATCTCAAGGTATTAGCCCCTTCTCTTTTATAGATTTCAAGTCCCAGGAGATGCCTCCCAGTGCACCAGTTTAAATAAGGTCAACTCATTGTCTAGACAGGATGGCAAGAGCAAGTCTTTCACCTTTTGTTCTATAAACCTACTTATACATTTTCTGGATTGACGATCAGCAAGAGCGCTGAGGTTTTTTAATTACCCACTGAATCCCAGCCAACAAAAAGTGTGCTAACTTTTGAAGCATATTCCTTTACATGTGAATTTAGGTAATTTCTGCCTGTGCTTTTAAATTAGTCATTATGTAAATTCCCTTGATAACTTCAGTAGAATAAGCTCTGTTATGCTTAACTTTGTTTTGTGAGACTCAGAAAATGGAACAATCATAAAAGAATACCCATGAGAGTGTGTCCGATGAAGGGGTAACCAATATGTTTTAGGCTTTGTTTTTAAATAATAACCAGCCACTAATACACAGTCATAATTTCTCTCTGATCTTATGAGCTGCTGTCTTTGCTATCAAGCCACTGAACTTCATTCAAAAGAACATTAATAATCTTTTAAAAAAGAAAGCCAAGGTACAGCATGTAAGAATATCATGTTCCGTGCACTCTACAGCCTTGTGTTGTTTTTATGCATTGCTTGTTCAGGGGAAGTCTCTGTTAAGTCAGGGTGTTTTCTTTTCACTGAACTGGAAAATGGAATGACATTGTGGAAATAAAAATGCTTGGTAAGTTCGTTTTTTTTCCTTAGCATAAAACCTGTAGGTAAAGCTGAAGTACATGCAGTTCACTGAAGTTGGTGGACGAGGACGAGCTGTGCCCTTACAGTTCAGCTTATGTTCATATCTGTTGCTTGAATAAAGCTTGTAATCATTACCTTTCAAATTTAAGGCCTGTTTTTGTTAAACTTGATTCCTGTCAGCAGAGCTGGCTTCACTGAAACCAAGGGTGGTGCTGGACCTACACCCAGAGCCCTGCTGTGTCTGTCACATGGGGTGGGGGCAGCACCTGGTCCCTCTGAGGGCCCATGCTGAATGGTGTGCAGACCCTTTTCTGAATTATTCCTAAGGAGTGTTATTTCCCTCCAGGATTAATCCTGTGACTTTAGATTTCACAATTTATTGCCATTCTTTGGGTTTGCTTCAAGCCCTGGTACACCACTTCTCCACAGGGAGAAGAATAGGGCTTAACCTGTGATGATTCAGCTTAGCAAAGCAAAATCCTGTTTATTTAGAGAAAACACATACCAACAAACAAAACCTCTAAATTCAAGCTACTTTTGCCCATACTTCTTCAAAGCTCCTTGCAAGACCTGTCAAGGAGCAAGACAGTGCCTCATTCAAGCACAGGGCTGTCTTCTGCCCCATTCTTTGCCAGTTCTCTTGAACTGGGCCAAACCAAGATACGGCTCCTCTCAGGGTGCAAACATCCAGTGAGCTGACTACCAGCATTGGGAACTGGCAAGAATTCTCTCTTATGGACTGCTATGCCCAGTGGATCCCTCCAGCAATCTTTAATTCTCTTTCAAGCATACATTAACCCTCTGAAAAGCTCTAAGTTTCCATACTTTTGCTTTTCTTACTAGAACTGTTCAGGTAGTTTAAAGGCAAAGGGTGAGAGGAGTGGTTTCCCAATGCTCTGTAAGAATATTGTGACTGTCAAAGAGTTAGAGAGGTAATTAAACCAACTGTATTTATAAGTACACATTACAGAATGCTTTATCAAAATAGTTGCTTTTTGGATGACTTTACAGGACACTATATTTGTCTGTAATGGGAATCTGGTGTAGGCAAAAAATACATATATGTAAAAACTTCTAAATTAAGGCCTCTCAGAATTTACTAGGAAAAAAATATTTCTAAACAACAGACTGTTGAAATCAGGAGTCAAAAATAGTAAGAAAATTATAAGTGTAATGTAATTCCATGAAGAACATTTGCAAAATTTCTATGAGGCATTTTGGAAATACAAATGAACTGTCACACTAGTCCCAAAGTATCTTCTGGTATTTTATAGTCTATGGTATTTAAATCAATCCAAATGAAGTAAGGATCTTAACAGTGCTACAGAAAACATCCAGTTCAGATTTGAGACCAAAAGTAAGGGTTTTTTTCAGGGCAAGCCGATAGGTCCTCATGCCTCTGCAATTCTGCTGATAACTAACTGCAATTATTCCATTAGTGAAGAGTTGGTGTGCAGGGACAAGTGACTGCATAAGCAAGGACGAACACATTGCATGGGACAGTAGTAGACAGGTGTGGGGCTCCACGTAGTCTTCCCTAGTAATGCCCTGTATTTTCAGACCGTGGAGCTCACCATCTCTGTGGTCAAATACCAAATCAATCTCTACAGATACAACCACCATGGAGAAAATACAGAATAAAGACCCTGATCGAAACACACAAGTTTCAAAACAGTTGTTATGGGTGATGGGAAAATCCTTTTAATGCGATGTCTCTGAAGGCATTAAAAACTAGTAGAATGAAGGCTGAAATCTCTTCTTCATGGCAGAACCCAGGTGGAGGTCCATGGTCTTAATCCAGGCTGCAGGATTCTATCTGACCTCAGAAGATTCTAAAGGGCAATCAAAACCCTTTTACTTCTACAGTATTAGCTCAGAGAACAATCAAGATGACACTGAAAGGCATCCCCTGTACCTAGTATTCCCTAGAGGGTTAACATAAAATGCCACATTATCAGTCTTTCAGAGCAGAGACTGATGCTAACACTTGCTGTCTGGCTAGAGAGGCGACAGAATGATGGGAGCTGCACATCTGAGTGGCTGTCAGTGGAGCAACGATACTAAGCAGGAGAGAAAATGGACAAGTCCAAAGCAATCTGAGAAGAGCTGTCAGGCTGTGGACAAGCAGTCCTTGCAGCTACACGAGATGACACATTAGCAGTTTTGAAGCAACATGGCAGTTTACTCACAAGTTTCTATTAAAAGTGCGGGTTTCAATGCATTGTTCTAATGAACAAAACTAGGGTCCTAATAAAAATACGGCTTTAAGTTACTTCTCAGCACATCTTTAGAGCTAAGGCCTAATACCAGCAGAGGTTCACTCAAATGCAATTTCTAAGTCTCCTCAAGTACGTTACAAACACAGAAATACAACATAAAGTACAAGTCTTCACTATTTACAGTCACATTCATATAGAAATAAAGCAAACAATGGTGATGAAGGTGAATAAGGCCACTTCTGAATATGTGGATGACTTCCTTTCAATGGTTGGAATACTGTGAAATTATCCTTTTTTGCATCATGGGACACCAGAAATTTCTTGTCTGCAGTTCTCAGTTTACAGAGGCATGAATCCTCCACTGGTGGAAACACTTGCCCACCACAGTCCTGACACCATTTCTCACCTTATTTGCTGTTTGGTAACAGAAGCCCTGTCTCCTGGAGTCCTGTGAACTCTTGAGAACAATAGTTCTTGCTTGCAGTGGGAAAAAATAAATACTGAATCCAAAAAGGATCAAAATCTTAAATTCTAACAGTTCAAAGAGCAGCTAAAAACAATATATATTTAAAACCATCATTTTTTTTTTAGTCCATTTGAGGAATTTCAAAATCTAGCTTTTGTTTTTTGACCATACTTGGGTAACAAACCCAGAGAAAAACATGTTACAAAGAAAAAAAAAACAATTAGAGAAATAAACTACATAGAAACAATTGAAGATCTTGCATTTTGGTTTAATTGACTTTACAGATAGATTAAAGCACTTCTGCTACTGTGCTGAAAAATGATATAGTACTAGAGAGTTCCCTCTGGAACACTAGCTATATTAATTTCCATTCTTGTCATACTTAAGTAAGTTTAATCAAACTACGAAAAATAGATCCCAAGGCAATAATTTCTGGGGTCATCAAATTGATCCCATGTTCAATAAATGACTTTGCACTGATACACTGGTTGCTGACTTTGGGTTAACCTTCTAATGTTGTTAAACCTTAGACTTCTAGTCAAGGACTACCAGGGTGAAGTTGATATGATCCTCCTCCTCCATTTTTTTTTCCTACCATTGGAAAGGAACAATTAGGTAAATAACTCTGCCAGAAGTCAGAATGGAGCAACATCCTTTGTTTCTGCTTCCTATCTGCAGCAGAGGAAGGACGGTATTTTACAGTGATAGCTGTCATTGACTCCTGAGACCTCAATGGCTTGGAATAGAAATGGCCAAAAATGGAGAAAGACTTTTCAAAGTCCTATCTTGTAGAGTTTTTTCCTCGCCTTGAAGTGGAATAGTTTGGATAAGCACTTCATCCTATTTAAGTCCACAAAGTAACTAAACAGTCAGGAAGCATCAAATCACTGGTTCTCTAGCAGCAAATGAGGAACTCATCTAATGTAAAGGGGAAGGAGAAAAAAAAAAAAAAATGTCTATCTTGTAGCTCTCTACCATGGGTCTGAGGAAACATTATTCCTATTCCACCTTCTTGGGAAAGTCCCATAGCAGTGCAGCCACCTTCTAGCCAGAGATCAGAGAAAGCCTGGAGAGGAGGAGACTGAGAGGAGACCTCATCGTGGTCTAGAACTTCCTCACAAGGGGAAGAGGAGGGGCAGGTGCTGATCTCTTCTCTCTGATGACCAATGATAGGACCAGGGGAAATGGCAGGAAGATGTTCCAGGGGAGGCTGAGGTTGGCCATGAGGAAAAGGTTTTTCACCCAGAGGGTGGTGAAGCAGTGGAACAGGCTCCCCAGGGAGGTGGTCATGGCACCAAGCCTGACAGTATTCTAGAAGCATTTGGCCAAGGCCCTCAGACCCGTGGTCTGAATCTTGGGATTGTCCTGTGCTATGGCAGGAGTTGGTTTCAATGATTCTTGTGGGTCCCTTCCAACTCACAACATTCTGTGATTCCATGGTTCTATGATTCCATGATTTTATGATTCTATAAAGCCAGAGAGAACCAGAGATCAGATCTGGCCCTACTGGACAGATTTAATTTACAGACATAACCACACAGCAAATGTAAAGAATGCAAAGTGATCTGCACTTTCTTGGGAACCTGAAATAGAGGTTATTAATTAATTATTAATAGAATTCCTACAACTTTTTTTCATCCATTCCAGTGAAGTACATCTTGGAGCCTGCACCCACACTGCCCTTTTACTGGTGATATTCATCCACCAAGACCTGGCTCTGACTCTATTAGTCCACCTCCTGTATGCTGCCAGATGCACACTAGATGGTGAATTTTCATTCCATACATGAAGACTATAGCTTTCTGGGTGAGGGAATATCTTTCTGTCTAGTTTTGGGCAGCCCTAGCACAATGCAGTTTTGGGTATTGACAATTTTGCCAACCCCTACAACCCATAACACTAACCATAATTTTGAGACTGGCTGTGATGGGTCTAATGTCCATCCCCAGAGAGAGACTGTGAGGCCACATGAATGGCTATACAGCTGTAGAAAGCTCCACAGTGTCTGAAAAGCCTATTAGAGGCAAATGTGTACAAATTGGCAGTTTCTACTAGATTTTCCAGCCTGTTAGACGAACAAGCTCATTAGAGTAAAATTTACTTCAAGTATGTAAAAACTGATGGTTTGAAACTGAGATGTTTTCTGGAACAGCTCAGCAGCTTGTTATAATAGTAGCATGATTCAGTGCTTGGGCATCTTTCATATCTCAAGTGCTGTCTAAGCAACGAGCAGAGCTTCTGACAGCAGCTAGCCTGAATGTCACCCTCACGCAAACATCGGAGCAGCCGTGCTTCCAGCAGGGCAGCTAAAGATTTCTTAGAAGGTTCCCTCGCTTCCTGCAAGGTTGAAAGCACTTGGAGAAATACAGTATACCTGCTACACCCCACTCCCCAACTCCTTCCTAAATGTTATAGGTATTTTCCCAATCCTATCATTACCATCATTTTTGAAAGCTTTGCAGTCATCGTTCCAGAGGTTAGGACTGTGCTGTGATCTGCATATTCCAGGTGGGAAAGTGGGACATAAAGAAAGGGTGCCTTTAGGAAGACTTAAGATCTACCAAGGAAGGGATAGTAAACCCAAGGACAGGTTCAGTCACCTTCTCATTAGGACAATTTTCCTAATAAACTATTCCAGCCTTCTTGTTCCCGATTCTTTTGACAGCATCTGGAGCCATTGGCATTAACTTTTGCGTTAAGGTGTGGAGCACAACAGTATACTGAGCTATGTATTGTGCTTATAGAGGCATTTTATCACATTCAGCCTTGCCTTTCTTGCCCATTTCCTTTGCAAAGCGATTTCAGTAGATGTAGAGAGCTATTAGAATAGAAACCAACACTTGCAAGAATGTGCCGGGTCAGAATACCAGCTTCAAACATTGCATGCCATTGTCTCTAAGTGGGTCAGTTCATAAAATATTGTCTGTTCAAATGATGTCCATGCTGTAGTAAGGAAAAGGGGGAAATGCAGCAGTAATTGAAATGATCTGATTTTAAAAGTCTGGCACCTGGTGCATGTTCAAAAGAGCATTTCAGTGCTCCATTAAAAATGCTTCTAGGACACAGGAAATTTGCAAAATGTTGCTCCTAAAGATTATGGTCTGAAGTTTAAAAAAAAAAATATAGAGAAATAAAAGGATTTTTAAGAATCTTTTGTGTCTTTGGATTCTGGGACATTTTTATTTATACTTTTCCTTTTTTTTCTTTTTACTGAGAATGGGCCTTTGGGTGCCCCCCTACCTTAAATGCCTATTCAGTGTGCTAATAAGATAGAGAATTCAGCAGAATATATTGTGCAATGGCAAAGCATTAACTATTGCTCCATTTCCACGTATTCTTTAATAACAGACATTCTGATTCAGCAGAAGAATATTTTACTGACCTTTCCATTTATTTGTAGTTCACTGGTGTGTCTAGAGCTATCTTGTCACTTTGGAATTAATTTTTGTTTTAGCCTAAGTGACTACTCAGAAGCAACAAGCCTTGCTGGAATGTAAGGCACAAACTCTGCTCTGGAGACACTGAAATAGACCCCATGGTGTCCCGAGAACTGGGAAAGGGGCAGGAATTTGTGTAGAGGAAGTGACCCAGGAGACAAAGTGAGACGGGCTCCTGCAGTCTGTACCAGCTGAAGCTCTAACAGACGACGTTTGTGACTCTCAGTACTGGTACTGGAGCCTAGAAGTTGCAGATGCTGGTCCATGTAGCCAGGTCTGCTACTGAGAACACAGGATGCTATTTCCTACCCAGACATTATATTTTTCTTGATGTGTCATTTTGAGCATCCAGAAGCCCCAGATCACTCTTTCAAATTGCAGTTTCATTCAAGTCAATCCTTGGTAGGTTAGCAAATTAAAAACATGCTATCTGGGAGAAAAGACAATGTCATTTCTGCATTGGCATTAAAATACATTCATTTACTAGTGTATATTGGGACATAAAAGGAGTTTTAAAATACTTTTGCAAACAATAGAAAAGAAAGAGCAAGAAAGAGCTGTGCTGTGGTAGGTTTTTTTCTCAATTTCTGTTATGAAGATGAAAATTGTATTGAAGGATTTGCTTTAAACTAGAAAGAAAATAAATTTGCCTCTGATTCAAGCAAATGAAAATGATTTTTACATTTCAAGAGTAGTTAAGAATTTGCAAGCTACTTGCAGTGAGCTATTTATAGGTGTATCTGCTGGAACTTGTGGGTTCTGCAGGAAGGAGAGGAGGACAACACCATGGCTCAATAGGTGAACCCTAATATGGGAACAGACAACAAGAACTTGGCACCTCCGTTCTCAGCATCAACTATCATACCACAAAACCACTGAATCATGGAACAGTTGAGTTTGGAAGGGACCTCCGGAGATCATTGTGTTTATGTGCCCAGGTGCTGGCAGGGGCTGCAGGTGACCTCTGTGAGGAGAGGCCAGGGCTGCCCCGTGCCGGTCCCAGCCGGCTCCAGCGGCCCCACGTCAGGACACAGCTGAGCCCCTCAGCCAAGCTGGGGGCACCGGCCGGGGGGAAAACAGGTTTCCAAAAGGGCCAAAGGTGGCAGAGGCAGAGGAGGAGGAAGCCAAGGAGGGAGCAGCAGCAGGAGGTGAGTTTAGGTGAATGTGGTTTAGTTTTTGTCTACGTTTCCTACTACCCAAATCAGTTTTAATTTGCACTAAATTAAATTAATTTTCTCCCAGTTGAATCTCTTTTACCCATGACAATTATTGGTAAGTGATCTCCCAGTATTTATCTCCACCCACAAGCTCTTCTTATTTTGTCTCTCTGTCCTGTTGAGAAGTGGATGGACATCTAGCAGCCAGCCAAGGTCAATCCACTAAAATAATCTAGTCCAATCCCCCTGTTTAAAGTTGAGTCGACTAGAACACATCGCCCAGGACTGTGTCCAGTCAGGTTTTGAGCAACTCCCAAGTACTGAAGCTTGACAGCCTCTCTGGGCAACCTGATTCGGTGTTTGACCACCATCATAGTAAAAAAGTTATTTGTTACACTTAAAAGGAATTTCCTGTGTATCAGTTTGTGACTTTTGCCTGTTGTCCTTTCAATGAGCAGAACTGAGAAAAGTCTGGCTCTGTCTTCTTTACTGCTCTGTTATTTGGTCCGTACTTCATCACTTTATCTATAAGGATGTTATGGGAGTCAGTATCAATCACAGAATCATAGAATGGCCTGGGTTGGAAGGGACCTTAAAGATCATCTAGTTCCAACCCCTGCTGTGAACAGGTTTGCCAACCACTAGATCAGCCTGCCCAGGGCCTTGAATGCCTCCAAGGGTGGGGTGTCCACAATTTCTCTGGGCAACCTGCTCCAGTGCCTCATCACCACCCTCTGGGTGTAAAATTTCCTCCTAATATCTAACCTAAATCTCCCCTCTCTTAATTTAAAACCATTCCCCCTTGTCCTTTCAGTATCTGCCCATGTAAAAAGTTGCTCTTATCATCTTATCATAGAAGGCTATCAAATTGGTCAGGTTTGCTTTCCCCTTCATAAATCCACACTGACTACTCCCAGTAACCTTCTTGTCATTAATAGGTTTGGAAATGGTTTCCAGGGTTATTTGTTCTATCACCTTCTCAGGGATCAAGGTGAGACTAAGGTTTCTCGATTCCTCCCTCTTGCCCCTCTCGAAGACAGGGAATGTCATTTTTTTTAATTTATCTATTTAAACTGGTCACTCTACCTCTCTGAGGAGTTAATGGGAACAAACAGGTACTTCTAGGGCATAGTATAGATGAACTTTGCTTGATATGTGGATTTAAATGAAGAATAGTGCAGGAGGAATGTCTCGTGTTATTGACCATAAAGGAAGGACAGATGACTAGGTCACAAGTGGATGCCTATATGTGCACACCTACATGTGGCTGAATAAATCCATGGAATCTAAAGAACCAGTGACTTTCCCAACAAAGACAAGCAGGTGATGATAACACAAGTTCACTTTTTGCCCATGAATGGAAGCCTGCTCTTACAGCAGAGTCAGATACTAGTCAGGTCAGTTAGGTGAATGAATCAATATATTTGATGACAAAGGGAATTTCTATTTCTTTTGGTTTAAACAGTTCTACCTCAGAAGGAAAGGGCTGCAGACCACAGTCAGGTCCTCTTCTTTTTCATGTATCCTCTGTTGCTGAAATCTGTGAGGAGCTGTGGCAGATTAGATAGCCCTGCAAGGTGATCTGCTGGCTATCCTTGAGCAATGAATATACTAAAGAAGCATATGCTCCAGGCAATTGGAATCTGTTTCTTTTCCTTTCTTTTAAGCTATTACAAGTGATTACAGAACGAAGCAAAAAATGTTAGCAGTGGACTTTTATCTAGAATGTAGCAACACTGTGTTTGGAAACTTAGGGGTGTCATTTAAACGGCAGTGGGTCACAACGATTCATATTATACTCCCTTTGACTACAATAAAGAGTGCTGCCTTTCACTTTTAGTCCAAGCTAGACAGCCTGCCTTTCAATCTGTACAAATATTAGCCTTTCAATTCTCAAAGTTAAAAAAAACCCCAAAAAAACCCGAAACACAAAACAACACAGAGAAATATAATAGAAATGGCTGCAAGAGAAATTCCAGCCTGAAGGGTTGATCCCCCATTCTAGCACAAATTGCATGCCAACCCAGATTCCCTTGTCCAGCAGCAACCTTTATATTCTGTATCTATCTCTGCTGATGTCTGGAGGAATCTGGATCCAAGGCCAGATGCGTGTGTTGCCCTCACAGCTGTATTCATGGGTGCCTGCCTTGGAGTGAATCTACCAGCTCCTGGGAGAGATCAGTCATTCAGAGGTTCTGGAGCAATGATCCCAGGTGGGTTTGATGTATGATCTCAGAGTGGTGAAAGAAAGGCATCCAGCCCCCATGTCGTTCCTTGCCACCACAGGCTCTTTGAAAGAAAATGTAGAAGAGAATTAAAAAGCAAGCAAACAAAAAAATTACCAAGGGAACAAGGCACAAGAGAGACAGGACAAAGGGGAAAAATGCTTGGAAAAAACATTTCCCTCTCCTAACAAGTCTCAGTTATGTACAGAAAGCCTATGAGAAATACTGAACCTGTGACAGCAGAAACATCCCAAAGAGAGCAGTGTGTGTGGGGGGGAGCACAATTAATAATAAAGCCCTGTGGAATTTGTGAAGGTTCAGCACAAAAGCTTGTAAGCAGCCTTTTGAGAAGCCGAATCAGCTTTAATTACTGTACTCTGGGTAATTCTTTTAAAATGCTTTTGCAGTGAAAGTTTCTCAGTCTGAGGGAGGGCAATGCTGCTCTCTGCTATCATTTCCCTTCATTGTTACAGGCTTCAGCACACAGAGAATGTGCGCGAGGACAAGCAGATCCTCCATGTCTTTCATTTCAAGTGTTATTTTTTTTCCCCTTTTCATTAACAGCCTTCAAGAAGAAAAAGAACTACTTAGGGCAGGGTTTTCTTTTTTTCTCTTTTTCTTTTCTTTTTTGTTTTGGCAGCCTGGGTGAGGCCCTTTGCATTCACTACACCTTGTTATCTAAAAATCAATATAATGGAGATACACAGATGCTCATTATTAGTAGCTATGCCATATTAATGCTTCCTATAATGGTATTTTCAGGTCATAATAGACAGTGGATGAGACGTGCTGAATAGTGAATGTGGTGCTTGATTTTCCTCTCACTTCAGCAAAATCAGTGAAGTATTTCCCCAGTTTGCAACAATGAGAAAGAGGGAAGAATACACTCCCCGCAGTGGCTTTCCAGCCCCGCAGTGGCTTTCCAGAGCCTGGTTGCTACAAAGCCTCACTCACTGACGGTAAGAGAGGGGTTATTTCAGCAAAATGGTAGAATGTTTCAAGTTTCTGGACCTTAGACACTGATAGAAAGGAGTTGTATTTTTTAGGGTGAACAAGATTTGCAGTTCTAGAGAAAGGACAAAGGACAAAAGATGAGAGGGGAAAGCAAAGTGGGAGGAGAAATCTAATCATTCTTGTTCAACTGCTGCTAGAAATGTTACTGATGTGCAACATGGAGGGGAAGAAAACTGCACCAAAGAAAAGCTTATCCAAAACAGAATTAGTATTCCACTCTATCTTGTTTGGCAGTGTCTTGAAAGTATTTTTCTGTGTAGTGAGTTTTCATAAAAATTAGAAGTGCCTACATGTCATTATGTACTCTCACACAGTGAAGGCATAGCTGTGGCCACATCTACCTCTCTTTAAGAATATATTTCATGGTCAGAAATATAGATAGAAGATTTCATAAGAGACACAAAACCCAGTAAGTAATTTGCCCAAACCTGGAAACAAGACACAGATGCCTCACTAGATGGGAAAGGAGCTACCCCTGTATCGCTCAGTTCCAGCAAATACCAGATTTGAATTGTTATTTTCTTTTTGTGCAGAAACATAGATACATTCATCAGTTTAACTGTGTCTTGAAACTTTGCTGAAATCAGGAATGTGAGTGCAGGGGAAATAGCAATTCTAGAATCACAAACTGCTCCTCAACGACCCAAGTTGATCTGGCTGATCACCTAGAAAGGTCATGTTTTTTCTATGATTCCTAAACATTGGTTCCTTGCTATGCAGTTTAGGATTATGCACTAAACTCCATGGAGGGCACTTCCTTTCCTCCACTTAATCCCAAACAGAAAGATAGTGAGGATGGAAATGAAATATAAAGTAGGGCATGATAGTTACAAAATGAGAAGTGATTGGAGGGTCTTCAGGCCAGCACTGAGGACTAGTATTCAGGATGATTGAAGTACATTTCTCTTGTGTCAAAATCAGCCTCATTCATCGCTGTCCATGCTCAATTGCAATCCCAAGGCTCAAATACCCTCAGAGCCACCCAGCAGACAGTTCCAACTGCGGGAGCATAATTGGTTCTTTAGCTTCTGTCACTACCAAATGCTTGATCGCATGAATGTCTGAACAGAGGCTGAGAGTGGGGCTAAAAAAACCACTTCCAAACAAAGTAACTGCCTACTTATTTAAATATATTAAAAAACCCCCAAACAACAACAAAAGGAAAAATCCTAGCAGGAAAAAATATATATGCCTAGTGCACATCATGTCATTGCCTTACATAAATTTCCTTAACCTGAGTTCCTTTGAAAGTCACATCCCACCCAATGGTACCTATGTTTCTCTCGTTATCAGACTTTCATTTCCAGCCATGGCCACCTTAAGTCTCTCCTTTCTCCTGTCTAGATAGGAACATCAAGGTATGGGGTTTGTTTGCTAACCTGACTGGAACCAGACAAATAGACATTCCTTAATTAATATCTTCCCCATTGTTTCCTCAAGGACTTCTGGAACTTCCTTGAAGCATATTTAATATTTGTTATTGTTTCATTTTCTGCTCATGCTGCCTAATTGTCTCCTTTGCCTTTACTCTGTACAACTGGAGCAAACATGGAGTAAAGTGCAGTGCAGGGCACTTTTAAAGCAGTTTCATAATGTAGCACCTTTTAGTCTTTTGGGAAAGCAAAGGAAGAAGTCAGGGAATAACTCACAGTAAATGGCAGTGTCTTGTCATCCAAAAAAATTGTGTTCCTTAGCATTCCAGAAAATGAGGGCTGAATTTTACCCAGATGATTGTCTGGAAATCTTTAGTGAGCAGGATTCCATGACTAAGAAAGATCTGTAGAGCAAATATACTGCTACAGCTCAAGACCAGCTGTCCTATCATCAGGGAAAATCAGTTTCTCACTTTGTGTAAATTTGTTCTTGAAAGCACAAAAGTTATTAACAAGGTTAGCATTGACTTCTTAACAAAGTCAGGAAATTCCAGTTTGACCCCACCTAAGAGGTCTCCACTGCATGCATACAGGGTTGCGTGCAGTACATTGAATATGGTGCACGCATCTCGTTTCATGTTTGATTCTGGTCCAGTTCTCCTGAGTTTAGGACGCAGGCACTCCTAGACTCATCTGCAAAGTTTGGATATAAAGCCATATTTTCAAACAGACTTCCTGTAATTCAAGTAGTATCAGGCAATGTGAAACCTGTCCACAGCTAACACACAAAAACTTAGATTCATAGTCTTACAGATAGAAGCTTTTTAGATTAAAGACTTTTCTTTTGAGACGGTCTAACGTGTTGAGAGTAGTTCTGGTTGGTACAGAAATCATACCTTTACCTTTCTGATTTTGATGTGCCTTGCTTTTCCTAATGTAACCATAATTTAAGTTCTGTAACAGTTACATTCGAGCAGTATTATTCTGCCCAACTTCACACTGAAAGAGACAGCAGTTGCTTGCATGTTTTGGTCACACTTTGTTTCTTGGAATGGAGCTACTGATCAAGCTGCTCCTCCCAGGTCCCCCTTCAGCAGGGTCTGCCCTGCTCTGATGGTCCTGCATGCCTTTCAATTGTGACTTTTAAACACACAGGGGACTGCTTGTCACAGCATTATGATGACAGCTAAGAACACAGCAATACTCTTTTTTATGTTTGAAGGGTGTTTCTTGTTACAAGGGGTGAAGATGAGATCTTCCTGGGTGTGAGACTATCCTATGTGGATCAAATTAGTTCAGTTTGTCTTTGCGCCTTTCTCTGAGTGTCAGCTTCCACTGGCCAGACTCATCGCACAAGAGGAACCTTGGTCTATTCTGCCAGGGTGAATCTTACCTACTGCTGTAGCCAGGCAGCTACATAAAAGCTCTGGCAGGAGGAGTTCCTGTTGCTTTGAAAAGTGAACGTGCTGGGTCTTCAGCTCAGCATAGGCTAGGCTGCCATAAAGAGAATCTCTAAAGAGAGTCAGCCCTTGATTCAAGATGAGAAGGGCTATGAGCATAAAAACAAAGTCATACAGCACTGCTTTGTCGTTACACAGATAAAAATGTTCTGTGGTTGTAAAACAACTCACTCCTGTGTATTTAGGAGCTTCAAATTCAACAGGGAGGGAAAAAATAGTGGATCATTTTTGCTTGGTTTCAGAATGCAGTGATTTACCTTTGGTCCATCTCAGAGTTTCAGGCTGGCAACAAATTGCAGCAATTTGCTTGGAATTCCTTATAGATGGCCATTCATGCATTTCTTTTTCTGTTTCAATTTGAAAACCATTCAGGTTAATTGAGATGCTGTTCTTAACAAGCAAATGTTTGCTGAGGATCCCATTATATACATTAGCAGTTGAAATAGAAAAAAAAATACATAGCTCTGAGATGTGAACTTACCTTCTAGCTTTCTTAAATACAGAACATTGTTACATTATTAGTGTGGTCAGACTATTGTAAATGCCATTTATGCTATCAGTGTATCCTGCAAATATAAGTAAAGATTATAACCTCCTAGTCTCACATGAAAATTTTCTGAGATTCAGTCTGATGAAAAGAAGAAGAATAGTAAGTTTTAGATCCCCCACAACTGATGGCTGTTAAAGTTACAAACAGCACAGACAGAGAATTTATGTCATAGGATGTACTGGGAAGCTTTAATATAAGCTTAGTGCATCACAACAATATACCATGAACAGTGGCCACCAGCAGCTGCGTGGAGGACTCGTAAATTAAAAATAGCTGGCATACCCCTCTATTTAAATCAAGGGGAGTGTTCATGAAGTGAATTACTTTTCATCCTGAGCATGGCTGGCAGAGTGTGTGATTTAGTCTGTGTGATTTAGAGTGGGGAGCTGTGTACACATTTTGTCAGTGTGATTTCTCCCTTGTCATTAAACTCGGCGTGCAGAGGCTGGCCAAGCAGTTCTTGGTATAAACTCCCATCCAGAGAGGGTAGAGGAGGGTGATTGAAAGGAACAAAGTTACACACTATGTGGATCTGGGTTTAAATGAAGTGTACACAGCACTGAGGCAGAGACACCAAATAACCAACCAACCCTCTATCTAAACTCTCCTCCATCATGTAGGACTAACCATTTTCTCTTCTAATGGTGTGGACATGAGGATGAAGGCATTCCAGGAGATCAGCATCTCAAGGGCCTGAAGAGGGATTTGCATATCCATCATGTCCCAGGTCTTTCAGGAAAAGAGGGGAGAAGACAATAAGCAGAGTAAGGGAATGGGGACAGAAGGAATAGGGAGGAAAGGCTAGGTCTGAGATGGAGAGTGGAGTACATGGCTAGGACAGGTTTGCCATCATGGAATGGAGCAGAGGACCTTGCCCTGAGCAGTTGCAGTGGGAGCTGTGTGGGAGATCATCCTGACCCATGTCTTGGTGATAGCAACGGAGGCAGCTGGTTCCCTCAGCCAGGCACAGGCAATGCAGATGGCACCACTGGGATGCTCTGCCTGGCCCCACATCAAACCTGCCAGGGGGTCCCACAGAAAAATCAGCTCCACACGTCAGTTCCTACATGCACATGAGTCACTGTGAGGGACAGTGGCAGCCTCCACCAGAGCCTGGTGCAAGCAGAAGCAGCCAAACTGTGCTGTTACAAGAGGAGCTTGAGGAAGAATTACTTCTTTGAAGTATAATTATCTTTGTGACTCTCCCTCGCTTCAGAGAACAGTAATTTGCTGCTGGCTTATTCCTGCAACAATCAGATGTAGTGCAGCCAGATATTAGTTTTATCTGTGGACCAGCTATAAAAGTTTTCCTGTCTTTTCCCCTTACTACCCTCAGCCATCCATGCCTTCCCTTCACTCCCCAGCTGGCTGCCTGATCAACTGTGCTGGGACAACTCCTTGAAGCTTGTGTTTCAAGCTTTCCAGAGTGAAACATCTGAAGAGATTTATTCTAGGTTGAGCTGTTGGCTATGTGGCTTCCAGAACAGGCCCCAATGCACTTGAGCTAGCTCAGCTGAGGCAAGGATTGGGGACATGAATAAGCAGGCAGAGGAGAGAGGTGAGGAGGAGAGAGCAGGTCTTTCAGCTTGCTTTGCCTGTGAAGTGGGCATCCTATGAGAATGCAGCCTTGGTAAGCTCTTTTGCACAGGCTCATGCAAAACAGGTGCTGTTGATAGGGTATTTATGTGAAAGCCATTGATACACAGTCCCTTTGCAAACAGATGTGTTGGATGGAGGCACAGCTGCACTGAGTTTTGAAATGGCCCTTCTGCCGCAGCCTGTGAGGCAGTGGGTGCAGCTCTGCCCACAGAAGGACCCAGGCAAAGGCTGCCTCTCTGCTCCAAGCAAACCCAACTGAGGATCACCAGCTCTCTACTGATGAGGGTTTTCCTTCTCCCACCACAATGTGCTCATGGCTTCAAATTAGAGCATATGACCTGGACTTCTGCATGTATGTAGTCCGTATTAATGTTGGCAGAAGGGACTGAATGGATTGTATATACAATTTAACCTCCTGTTAAGGAAAAGGAATTAAGCATTAGGAATCTGAGATCAAGATTCTAAGTCAGGAAAGTTTTTCGCAGTTTCTTTGTCAAGTCTATCATAAAGCCCATGTATATTTTTTCTATTAACACTCAATTACAGCATATTTATCTAGTTCAGACATCTGTTCTTAAAGTGACATGTCAAGGGCACTACAAGGGCTAACCGCAGAGTAGAAACAAAAAAATCACAATTTAAAAAAAAAGAGGAAAAGAAAAGAAATAATAAAACTGAATAATGGCATGTTCAAAGAATGTAAGCTAGTATTTTCAGAGTTCAGAACAAAGAGCTACATAATACATATACTACGTAATATATGAATTACACTACATATAATATATGTAATGCTTCCAGCATCTCTTATAGGAAAAAAAAACACCCAGTACACATATTATTCCATGGTACATAAAATCTCTTAATTTTTACTGCAAAAAGATGTACATTAGAGTGATTTGATACATTTGGTGCTTTAGTCTTTCATTGAATTTTAACATGAAGTCTTCTGAGACATATATCTGGCATTGTTCCTAGCCAGGTGCATCATACAATGTGTGAGCAGTAGTCTTATCTGGATTTATGTTGTTTTCTGATAAATCAAGCTAAATCAGCTTAGAAGGATTGTGCATTACGTTTGGAGACTAGTTAAGACTGCTACTATATTTATGAGGTAACTAAAAATCTTAAAGGAATGTGAGTGCTGAATTTTCTTAAAACTGTACATTAAACAGCCCGTGAATATACTGAGGTATTTACCTAGTTGAAAAGCATGTATGCAAGTAACTAAAGATTATAAGAAGGGCCTATTACTGTTTCTAACCTCAGAACCAGCTCCTTCACTCACCTTTCCTTTGGCACTAGCCAGAAGCAGACACTTAGAAATAGCTTAAGATAAGTGCAAATACAGAGTGATCCTTCCTCTCATGTGCACTTTGTTTATTCTTTAAAACAGCCTTATAATTTTTCTAGATGTCATTTAGTGCTTGCATTACGATTACTTATGAATGTTCATTCTCATCTCACTGTCTCTGTTACATTTCCAATGCTAAAAAGCCTAAATATATAACACTTCAGGTTTCTTTTTTTCAGTCTGAGGGACTCTGGGGTATTTGGTCTCTCCTTAGATCACTTTTCACAATAGCTGGCATTTTTCTTTTCCCTATTTTCAGTTCTCCTTTGAGGTTTTACTCTGCTGATTTTGAGGTAGGTGCAGACACAGTACCAGATATGGATGTACAACACAGTGACATTAGGAAGTTTCCTGCCTTATTCTCTATTCTTTTCCCAGCAATTCATAACTTTCTGCTTGCATGTTGACCATCAGAGAACTATACAAAGTGACTCCAAGACCTCCTTCTTGATGGCAAATTGCTAATTTAGAGCCCGTGATGGTATATGTTTGTATTCCAATGTGCCTTATCTTATATCTATCAGCACTGAATTGCACAGGCAGTATCTTGGGGATCTAATGAATTCCTTGCACTCAGCTCGAGTTTCAACTATTACTGTTAATGCCATTTCATCAATAAACGTTTTAATTTTCTTAGCTTTCAGATAAAGAGTACCCAAAAGTTCCATTATAATCTCACAGCTGTAAGAGGTGGAAAATGATTTTGGGGGTAACATTCAGCTGAATCACTCCTGCAAGAAATCTGAGAACATTTTTGGCTTGAAGCTTCTATCTCAGTGTCATGCCCCAGCAACAGCGACTGTAAAGTAGGTTTCCCAGATTTTGTGGTATTCTCCAATAGTTCACTTGCTGTGCATTCACCATTGTTTACTGTAAGCAAGACAGTACTGTTTGCTTTCTACTTGAATTGCATCTTACCTTCCTTATCTAATGCTTTCTGCCATGGTCTTGATCTGCACTGATTTAATGGGAGCTGCATTAGAAAGACCCTTGAAATGGTCAATCAGAAATCTTTCATTAGAGTTACAGATATTATAACAGATTTGATGCCTTGATTATAGTCTCCCTAAGAACTTGTAAATCAAATGTTTATACTTAAAGTAAGCTAGGACAGAAATAAGCTGTTTCTGTCACTATTACTTTTATGCTCTTTTCCTAGATCCAAAGAAGTCTTTTTTCAAGAGCTGTTAACTCTTCTTAAATCTTTACTAGCACCTGAATATCAGCAGTAAGCATGAGAGGCTGACTTACAAGTGGACCAAGTATTGCAAAAGTACTCAGGTACATTATTTCCCCATAGAAATCAAGTTTATTGTCCCTTATTGAATAAGAATTCAAGAAAAAGGAGGAGCTTTCAAATGAATGGTTAAAGAAGAATTGTCTGAAGAAATCTGAAAGGAAATATGAAAATCTAATGAGAGGCTGAATTCCATCCTGTTTGAAGAACACCACCACCCTGGAAGGTGCCGTACTTTGCTAACTCTTTATGTTCAAAGTTGCAGTATTAATTTTATGAACAATCTAGGGCCAGAATAAAGCTCTTCACTGAGCTTTTTTCTAAGCAGATTGTCAAGCTAAAAATTGAAATAATGCCGCTCTAGACAGGGGTCACATTTTTAAAAGTGGTGCAAAAAAATCAGTATTTTGGTCACAGCAAAAATAATAATTATTATTATTACTATAGATATCTTTGGAAAAACTTCTCATTCTTTATTTGATTCTTTAGAGTGTTCTAGGCAGTCCTCAGCCACTTATTACCTAAGTGTTCTTCAGCAGTTACTAGGCCATGTAGCTAACCTCTGTAGTGTGTGGTTGACACTTTCTCACTTCTCCCCAGAAGCAGTGTGGATGGTTTCAGCACAGTTTTGTTTGCGGGTACTGCAAAACCAAAATATATCTGTTTCATTATCTGTACGTATTACTGGACATTGCTTGGAGGAAGCTGTTCATATGTGTCAGCTTTGATGTTGCCAGGAGCAAAACACAGGGAGATTTCCCCAGGTTCATGTGGAAGCACATTGGATCTAGAAGACAGCTCTGGGGCCAGCCCCATGTGAGCCTTCTCCTCCTATTTTGCAAGGAAGTACACCGAGATGCAGGTTTCTTGCCTTCTTCCCATTGCATCAACAGTAGAGTTGGAAGTTGGAAACAGAACCCTCAAGTCCCTGCCCTCTGCCAGAAAACTACTACAGGAAGTTTTCACCATCCTGGAGTAAAATGAAACATTTAAAAATTTTGTATAAACTGATACATCCAGTCTATTCTACTGAGAACAGCAGAGAAATTGTCTGGAGTGCTAGATATGAAACAATTGCAAAGACTACAACTGGCATATCAGGCAAAATTATAGCACTATTCATTACAATCTAGCCAGCCTCTGTGAAGTTTTCCAAGTGAAGGGGAAGAGGCCAAGGGGAGCATCGGCAGGGAAGAGTAAAGAGCTGTTTTGGTGGATAATTAAATCTGAACCAAAAAGGTCATGAGATACTTTTATCAGCTTTCACACTGAATCCTAACACACCCAGAATGTTATCAATTCACTGTCATTGTCTTCAAATTAGGAAAAAATTGTCTGAAATCAAAACCCTGTGGTGCAGAGAAAGCTGAATTTGAATCTCCTCTTTAATTTTTGTTCATCTCCATTAATTTGCCACTTGTTAATAACAAGTGAAGAACAATCAATCTAAATAGAGTTCCAGCTACTGGCTCCCATAAAGCAAGAGGGAAGGAGATTAAATCATCATTATGAACCTGCGGGGGAACTGTTATACACGGAGGGTAGGAGATGCAGGAAGGGGAAGTTTATTAGAACTGTGGCAGGAAGTAATTTTCATTTTACAGCTTGTCCATTTGATGAAGCTTTGAATGATCCTAGATCCAATTTCTTCTTTGAAACTGGGCAAATGAACTTCAAGAAATATACCATCATCAACAAAACCATCATCATCGCCATCAAAATAATGAAGAACTATATTTAAATCACCTGTAAGTACTTTAAATTTTGTCTCTCTCTCTCCTTTTTTTTTTTTTTAATGGGAAAACATTAGAGGAATTTGTGCACTGAATAAAAATATTCTGCCTACATGTAGCACTTAGCTTGTGTCTCCTACCTCCAAGCAGTCAAGTTATTATCAAGCTGTAAGTAATGTATCTTACTGTGGCCAAATAAATGCAGGTTTTGTGAAGACAGACCTAGTTTTATGTCTCACTATTTCCAGGCCACATGTGGCTCCTTGACTTTAGGGATAGGAGATTGATCTGTTTCTTTGGGCTACGCATATAATAAAGTACCTCTTCAAATTGGAAACAACCTTTGGTCCACAATTTTAGTAGCCAGGGAGGCAATTTTCCACTACAAATAATCAGTGTTTAGTCAGTTTATTGATCAGATATTGTATTTCTTGAAACTCGGAGAGAATGAGATTTACAGCTCTGTTCCTAAGAGTTGCCACAAGATCTATGCATCATTGGTGCTTAACTTAGTAAAAAAGACCATTTTCATTCTCCATATATGTTGTGGTTTAACCCAAGCTGGCAAATATGCACGATATAGCCACTCACTCGCTCCCCTCAATGTGGGATGGGGGAGAAAATGGGAAAAGTGAGAATACTCCTGGGTTGCAATAAAGACAATTTAATAGGTAAAGCAAAAGCCGCCTGTGTAAGCAAAGCAAAACAAGGAATTCATTCACTACTTCCCATCAGCAGGCAGGTGTTCAGCCATCTCCAGGAAAGCAGGGCTCCATCACGGGTAACAGTTACTTGGGAAGACAAACACCATCACCCTGAACATCCCTCACTTCCTTCTTCTTCCGCCAGCTTTATGTGCTGAGTATGACATCATATGACATGGAATATCCCTTTTTTCAGTTGGGGTCAGCTGTCCAAGCTGTGTCCCCTCACAACTTACTGAGCCCCCCACAGCCTCCTCACTGGTGGGGTGGTGTTAGAAGCAGAAGAGGCCTTGACTCTGTGTAAGGTCTGCTCGGCAATAGTGAAAACGGCCCTGTGTTATCAACACTGTTCCTAGCACAAATCCAAACACAGCCCCATACCAGCTACTATGAAGGAAATTAACTGTATCCCAGCCACAACCACCATGGTTTATTTGGTAAAACTTGTCCCGGTCAACTTGCCATACTCTTCCTCCCATTAGATACTAATTTCTACTGGCTGACTTACAGCCTAATTCTTTGGGTAAAAGACCAAATCAACAGCTGAAATAAGCAAGATTTATTCCACTGAAGTTGACAGAAATATGCATCTTTACCTCCACTGGGGGATAAGGCTCAGTGATGGGCTGGATGACAGATGAATTTTCCAGCTACTGGACTGTTTGCTTAAATAATTACATCTCTCTTCATTTCAGTATGTATCTTATTATTTGGAGCACAGCAATATCTCACTACCCCCTGGGATACTTTTAACATATATGAAGTGCATTGCAGTCCTTATTGTTAAAAAGCACCTTTCTGGGATTTGGCAACAGCAGCAGGGATCAGGCAAGAAAAAACATTAATTTCTGAGTAAGCAGTTTTCAAATTGTATTAGCCATTCTCATCCCTTTCCATCAAGACTCCAATTTGCCTCCAGCTCCATAAGCACCACTCAGTGCTTAGCATTCTGCTCCACAATGTAGTCCTAAATTAGGAAAACTCTGAATAAAATCTATGCTGCTTGTACTTTAAATTCCCTGCAGGCAACCAGTAGAATTCCACGAGTTCTTAAGCCTTCTGACTTCAACATTTTCTTTCTTATTAAAGAGGGGCAAAAATTGCTCAGTCAAATCTGCTCACCCCTTCTAGTGACAAAGAGCTAGAAGGGGAACTGAGTTTAAGTTCTTTTGCCTTCCTCACTTGTCATGTCCTGGTCCTGGATGCTCTGGGACAGCTACAGCCATCAAAGATGAAAAGAAGTGTCATAAGAACAGCAAGTTGTTAAACAGGGCTTTAGCCAATTGCACTTCTTACCTAAGAGTTTGTTGTGTTTTCTGGTGTGTTGTACATATAACAATTCTTCAGTCATCATTCACATATTAAAAAATATGTCTTTAGTGCAAATATGTGAAGTAATGGAATACCAACACCATTATTAGATAGTTTTCTGATAGGCTGGTTTATAGATATTGCAGTGATTACAGCCAGGATTAATCAGAACTAGAAATGTCAGATACCTCCATCTGAGGGTGCTTCCTAAATTTTAAAAAAACCAAACCAAAACAAAAAAATCTATCATCTAGTAGTCTGGACATTCACTGGTGACTAGAGCAAAGCTGCTTCATAATATGGGCTTGGCTACCTTATGTAAAGCGGAAAAGCATAAAACCCAGAAACTAATAAAAGGCCCGTTGCATAACAATCTCCAAGCAGCTGAAGAATTTAGGTATTCACAAAGGAGTAGGATATGTACTGATACTCCTTCAGATAAAGCAGGGACTTGGATTTGGAATCCTACATGCTCAGACAGAGTGCCCATACACTCAGACTTTGAACAAAATACAAATTTTCCACCTCTGGTTTAGAAGGAAGGGACTTAAATCCCTGAAAAGAACATAAATAAAGTTCAGTAACTCTTTGTAGTTGTGATAATTTAACTTAACTGGTAGCCAAACAAGACACAGCCACTTGCAGCCCCATGCCTTCTCCCCTTTCCCCTACCTAGGGAATCAGGGAGACAATTGGAGGGGTGAAGGTAAGAAGACTTGCAGGTTGTGATAAGAGCAATTTAATAATTAGAGTAAAAAATTAAGATAGTAATAATAATAATAATAACTATATGCATATGAATGATGCAGAGTACGATTGCTCACCACCCACTGATAACAATCCTGGAGGAGTAAAGAGGGACCCCAAAACTGAAATCACAATCCCGGAAAAGCGAGCCCGAGCGATTCCCGAGAGAATCCCCGCCTTTCCAGTCAATCTCAGTTAATATACTAAACATGGCATCATATGATAGGGAATATCTTATTGGCACATCCAACTGTCAATTCTGGGTTTTGCTAGCTTTCCCTCGAGTCCTCTGCACTTGCAAACTGCCCAAACATGATGTCCTTGTACCTTATCAGCATTCTTCTCATAACAATCCCCACTGAAACCAAAACACTGCTTTCCAGCTACTAAGAAGAAAATTAACCCTATCCTAGCAAAAACCAGGACAGTAGTATATCTCACTGATATGTGTAGGTAGTATCCTGGCCAAAGCACTCAATTCTGTGATGCCCATTCCTACAAACCTCAATTTCTTCTCCTGAAGGGAGACTGCACCTCAAAGCTAGTCTGTGCCCCAGAGCTAGTCTGTGTGTTCAAATTATATTAACAGCTCTAATAAAAGATATTATTTCTCACTACAAATTTGGGTTCCTTTGTGTCTTTCAACCTCCACAGCTCTGGCAGCACTGTTTCTCTTTATTTTCCACATGTGAATGCACAATTGTAGATCATTAGGCTGCAAGATGCAGAAAAGTTAGTTATTTGGGTGCCTTTATATCTCCCAGGTTTAATAGAAAAGCAGGAAATGTAAGTTGCAAGTCTTGCCCTGGACACTTAATACCCAAACCTTTTTGTGGTCATTAGTTACAAAGCAAATACATGGTAATCTTCTACCCCACTCCACCTAAAATAGTAGGACTGCATTTCACTAAATAGTTGAGACTCTAAGTTGGCAGCTCAGTATCTCCCTATCAAACTTTCAATCATATTGCTAAAAAAAGTAAACTGTCAATCAAACAGAGACTCTTCTTGGTGACAAACCATCCTCATTTGTGATCCATTCAGTGTCTAGTCAATTCTGTTGTTGAATTAAAGGAGCTGTGTGGCACACAAAGTTGACTGTTTCCTCACTCCTGCAAAAGACAGGAGATAGATTGCAGCAAAGCATGTGAAATGTCAGTTTGTACCTCTGTCAAAGAAGCTGAATGACTGAAATGTCACATATCTCAGGCAGGAAGAAAGAAGAAGATATAACGATGAATCTGTGTTCTCAAAGAAAAACATAACAAACATTTTAATGAGGACTTTTTCTAGATGGAAATATACAATTATTTTTGTGAGGGAGCTGGATCTTCATTGGCCAGGATGTTTATTCTAACACGCCTTAGCTTACTTCTGCTGTGCTGGGCCAGCACAAGTGAACATCGCAGGTGAGGGACTTTTAGAGACTTTTGTATAAAAAGTAGAAGAATCTTAACAGAGCCAAGAGTATTTCCTTTGAGGCTAGGCCAAAAGAGACACCAGTAATGATATTGCAACTCAGATATACAGGTAAAGTTAATGACAATTGAATGACAATACACCATTTAAACCCATGAAGTGGGATAAGTGTCCTTAAATCCCAGTCCATTGACTGGTGGCAATCTACTGGGTGTGCCCTCCACTGATTAGGAATTTATCTTGATTACACCTCTCAGAATATTTGCTCATGTCCATATTCCTAGTTTCCAACCATCATAACTAGAGAAGAATACCCAGGGGGGTTCTGGAATTCTCCCCTTTGCTCCTCAAGTACAGATGCACAAAGCACAGGTCTTCACTCTCTATACAATTTATTTCCTGGTCGGTAAATGTAAAGTAATACTTCGATAATGACAATTAGTACCAGACGTGTACTGATAGGTCAGACAGCAATACAGATTTGATCTGAATTAGTCATTGCCATGTAAATATACCAGCTGTGGAAGCAGACATAACACAGAATCCAGCCAGGTACAGACAGGTACGGGTATGATTTGGGAATGATGCAGAGAAGAAAATTGATGTCACCTAAAATATGCTGAAAAAAATCAACCCAACTGTATTCCTTTGCACAAATTTGAGCCAAGAGCATGAATTCATACTGTATGAGCACTTAGTTATATTTGACCACAGTTTCTAATCCAGCAATGAGGATCTTATGGAGAGACACACTTCATCACCACATCACAGCCTGAGAAATGCTGTGAGGCTAATGGTGCAAAATGAAAGAGATTCAATTAAACCCTCACAGCATCACAGAGTTAATATAGTGTCTCAGCTGATAGAATGGAAAGAAGCAAGAGAAAGGTGTTCATAAATCACAGATGGATAACCATTCTTTAAATCTTTAAAACTTTTAGAAGCAAACATGGGACTGCATTTGGTCTTTTATCATTCGGGTTTTTTTTAATCGCCTTTGTCTCTGTTACCCTAATGTTTGCCAGGTTCTAAAGCTGAAGTGTTAAAATTTGAAGGCTTGTCCTTATGGCAGTTTTTTGCCCTAAGCAGATGTAACTACCAGAAATGTGACAGTATGATGGTTTTCCCAGTCCTGGTTTGCTGACTGCAGAAGTTCAGATGGATCGGGCCATTTATCTTCATTCAATCGCTGAAATTTGTTTCTGGCCATATAGTTATGTGGAAAGATTTTAACAGCTGCTATCGAGGGTGCTGACCCAAAGACAAACACAGACCTCAGTGGAATTGATGGATTTGCCACGCACATCTTTCAGATTCAAGCAATTAAACTTTTTCCTGAAGTGAGACAGCCCCAGACAAAAAATCTTCTCCCCAACACATTTAACTGCAGGCACAGCCTGTGGAGACCCAGCCACAGCGATTTCCCCGGCTGCAGGTGCATGGGTGAGAATTCTGATTTGCAGGATGTGTGCACCAGAGGAGGAAAGCCACAGCACCATAACTAGAATGAGAAACAGAACAGTGTTTCCTAAGCTATGAACTCCCTTGAAAGACAGGGCTGCGTGTTTGTAAGCAAGGAATTTCATGCATTTTCTATAATTTTCTACAGAGGTTTTTTACAAACAAGATTACACCAAGAATTTACATTACTTCCCAAGTCGATGCATCTTCCTAATTAAAGCAAACCCGTAAGATCTGAATATTGACCAGTGACTCAGGCTGCATTTTATTCTGTCTTTGGCTTCATGAGAAAATAGGAATTCTATTATTCCATGCTCATGTATCATAGATAATCTACAAGTTCAAAAAGCTGTGTGTTGCTGTGTGAGGAAATCCCTGCCCAGAGAAAGATTTGTGATTTAATAAAAAGCAGAAAATAAATCATAAATTAGATACTATGTGCTGCTGGTGTTTGAACAGGCGATCAAATAAAATTCATGAAAAATTCTATATATTTCAAGTGCATTTAAAGCTCAGGCAGAGTTACAGCAATAGTAGTCTGCTTCTGGCCATTCACTACACAACTACTACCATGACTGCTGCTGCCTAAGTCTTATTCTTACATAAACAGAAATTTGCCCTGAGGAAAAAAGGCTAAAGATGTACAGTAAATCTCTCACTGTGAATATTTTCATGCATGCTTCTCAGAAAGTTATTTCCTTTGGAATTCAGTTAATTCTAGACAGAGAGAATCCTACAAATGTACATCAAAAAATTCCTTTTGGTCTGGCAATATTGTTATTGGGTGACCCTAGGCAAGTTATTCAAGGATGACTCACAAGTGTCAAACAAGAATGGAAATGTTTGCAGGACTATACCCTGCAATTCCAGGCAGACAGATAGGCTGTCATCTTTAACTTTGAATCTCTCAATTTTTACCACATAGCATTTTTTAAAAATACTACTCGTGTGTGCAGAATTATAAAGACAAACATTTGCACAGTGCAAAACAAAGAAAAATAAAGGCATTTAACACAAATATGCATAAGAAAAGATTCTGTGCAAGACAGAACAAAACACCACTTGCAGATACACCAGAGAAATTCATTGTCATTCCCATTTCCTTCCTATCACAGCAGCAGTAGTTCAGTACATTTTTACTCTCTCAGCGATGACCGTCCTTCTCAGGAGTCCTCTGTACTGCCTTCTCAGGAAGGGTTAACTTCTATTTCCTCCACATAAACATCTTTATAAGCTTATCTCCAGCCCAGGTGACAGAACTACTATTCAAAATCTGCCTTACAAGATCTTCAGCAAAAAGACACATTTTCCACTTTTTTCTCATATCCTCTGAAATCTGTTGACAGGTATACATGGAGCCACCTCATCCCTCCTTGCTCCAGGACACTTACTATACAGCAAGTATTAGTCTTTGCTACCCAGACTATTCTGCTCTGCACTCACTGTGCTATTTCTCTCTTCTTTCAGGACTTTAGGCTCCAATATTTATTTCTTTTCAAACAAGAATGTACACAGTCTGGCTCATACAATTATACTAAACAAAGTGACCAGTTAAACAAAGGACTGGTACCTGCACAGAAAATCACCATTGACAAATACTAGACTTATGCAGGCTAGGCTTTTCAACCTTCTACTTGGCTCTTTTTGACATTGAAGAAGAAAATACAGGTTGTATTTCTCTTCTTGAATATCAGGGCAGTATTTCCTTCACCCTGTGGAAAGCACTAGTGCACACAACACTGATATAAAGAAATTTATAGATTTATCCATGCCTGATAGATTTTGCTTTCATCTATTCTAGTCTCTGACTCTGTTTATTGGAGGAGAGGCCACTAATGGCATCCCCAGTGATGACTGGGACAGGGATTGAGCCTGGAGCTGATCTGTGTGGTCCTGAAGCCCGGAGCACTATCTCACTGCTCCTCACCATAACTGGAGTAGGCTACAAAATGATGAGTTTAGAGCACTGCCTGTAACTCCTTTTTGCCAGGATAATTCCAGGCACTGCCATGAGCTCCTTCCACAAGAAAACCACAATGGAGCCACAGAGTGATGGGGTCTGCAGTCGGGTGGCTTGTGAGGAGGACAGAGAACTTAAAGTTGCAATTGCCTCTCAATGAGGCAAATGCAGTGAGGGGGCTGGAAGAAGACAGTGGAAGTGGGCAAAGGTGAAGAGATACTGGAATCAGATTAAATGTATAGAGAATAAAGGGATGTCCAAGCAGAAGTAGGTAGTGAACCAGCAGGGTGTCTAATGAATCTGCAGAGACTTTGACAAGGATTTTGAAAAAAAGAAGACCTAGAATTTGCAAGAAAAATTTTAATATGGGCAGGATAACAGGGAGCAGGGGAGACATGCAAAGCCAGACAACATAGTCTTCAGGAACGTCCAAGACAAACTGGGCACAAGATATGGGAAATCAGAGAGCTCCCCAAGCGAAGAAAGAAGTGTAGAAGGCAAAGAAAACAGATGGGGAAGAAGAGCCAGAGGCAGGGGAATATGTAAGAGAGAGGTGGGAGGTGTCAGCATCCATGAAGATACCCTAATGTTTTATGAAACCCAGCCCGCCTTCGGTGTCTTGCATGAAGCAAATGGCAACATAGAATATTTCACATTATTTAGTGAAAATCAGAGGAAGTTTTATTCAAAATTTCTTGTATCTGTAAAACTGGGGCAATGACCTGTTTCCACATTGCAGGTATTTTGTAGAAATTAATGATCTGAGTAATTAACTTCTGTGCAATATTCAGATACTACACTGATGCAGAGATGAATTACTAATTCTATCCTCAGACTGAGGTCTGACTCACGTTCAGCAAGAGCTGGGGAGCAGGGAAATGTGTCTTTAAGCAGCTGTCAGAGAGTCAGTGGGAACCTGTTGTCTTATGCAGAGGCTAACATTGTACTGATCAGCTGGAATTTGGTTCTCTGTCAGGCTTCCTGGCTCCAAGATATTTTTAAGCAGCAAAGAATAGTACAAAAAAAGGTCACCCACTGAGTGTGGGGGAATCATGCAAAATATTGATGAGTAGATCATTAATGGAGCACAGCCTGTCCTGTGGAGTTTAAATTCTGTGGAAAAAGTCTAAAATACATTAGTAAAGATTTGCTAAATGCACAAGAGGAGTGAATTAAGGTTTCCCAAAATCTGGCACTTCTTAATGCTTGGATGCATGCCCTTGTAAGCTTCTGTTGTTTTTATTTTTATTTTTAATGTTGATTTTTTTTGCATGAAACATATATTTGAAGAGTTTCCATGTAGCAGTCTTGTCTGACACCAGCATCACACGAAACACAAGTTTCCTGATTAACATCTTCCTTGTAAACTCATCTATCCCCAAATGTGACATCTGGAAGAGACATTATTTCTAGACTCAGAATCAGAGATGCTAGACAGCTGCCCAAGACACAGCACATTAGCATAGCAATACTAATCATGCCAAAAGAAAGGAGATTAGAGACACAAGCATTTCTACCAGCATTGTTAAACAGATTTTCTGTCACATACACTGACTTTCATAGCAGATGCAGTCAGAAGCTGCTTCTTAAAAGTATTATCCTCATTTAATCGTTTTTAAAATGAACTATTTCATTTCTGAAAAGCTGAAATGTTTTGCTTTAATATTTTTGAAATTTAAACGTTGTGAGATTTTTTTTAAACACTTTTTCATTTAGGTAATCTAAAGTAAAAAAAAAAAAAAGGCATGGAGATCAAAAGTGGGTTAAATAGCCTCAAAATTAAAATTTCCTTTGGAATAAAGAAAACATTTCAACTTGACCCTAAAGACTGTCAAAATTGCTAGGTTTGTTTGACCTGTTTTTTACCTTTATTTTCATTTTGGCTGTAGTATTACCAAACTCTCCGCAAACTTTTGTTTGGATGCCACCTCACTTATGTAAGAGCTAATTCAGTCTCATACGTGGTTTTATCTTAGTTCACATCTTTTTTTTTTGCATGAAACTGAGTAGTCTGAGTGTAGCAATGCATTGAACCCCATCTAGTTCAAGTGTCCTTCACGCTGGTAAGCTCTCATTTTGCAGCCAGGGTGTGGCTATGACAACAATCCATGTTCTTCAACATTATCCACATGCTTCATAGCTCTCCCTTTTCCCTCTCTCACCTCTCACCTCAATTTGCAGAGAAGTTCTCCTAAAATTTACCAAGAGAGAGATGACTCTTGGATCCACACACCTGGGAAATGTCTCTGCAGTCCTTGTAATAGCCTGATCCTTCTGCTTTGCTCTGCAGCAGCTCACCCCTGGAGGAGATCAATGTGGGGCTTCTGCTGTAAGAAAACATACCCAAAAAGCAGGAGTTTGTCCCTGTTTCTTGACTGGTAGCAACTGATCAGTTGTTTTTGTGCACTTTTAGTGCTGTGTTACCCATCTGTCTGCTGTGTGTTTGATGTGTGAAATATTTTGTGTGCTTCTGAAATAAAGGTGTTTCATACAGGGAGAACATCCTTCAGTGGGGATTTGCTCCGACCTTCCTCATCCTGCTAACTTGCCCTGTGCACTACACTCTGTGACACAGAAAGGGCTTTGAAGGGAAAGCAAAACACTCATTAGTCAAAACAGCAGTATGATATAAAAGCACATCACACACATGCTCCTAACATGCAAATTTAGCTGCGCTTTTCCTGAAACAAAGTGTTGTGCTGCATATAAATGAGGAGGATGACTGAGCCATACACAGCAGATTCAGATTAGCCCCTTGCTTACGGCAGTAGTGAAAGGCACTCAGATATGGCAGTGTCATGACCAAAATAAGAACCTACAGAAGATAAAACAGAACATGTATTTTATGCGGTACCTTTTGTATTCAGCAAACGAAAGATGAAAGCCTGTTCCAGAAAACAGATGGGGAGCTGAGTTTTTCCAGCACAAGTGCTAGCCATTTAAGTCAACTCTGTAGCAGCAGCAGTGCTGAGTAAGCTAAACATAGAAGATACTGATTAAAAGTAGGGAAAAGCAATGGCAGAACACCAGCAAATAAATTCTACTGGTACATCAAATGATCTCACGCTTAAAGGATCTGAAGGAAATCTGCTATTCTTGTGTGCCTATGCCTAGAACACAGAGCTCCCAGGATCTGATGCTGAATCCAATAAAACATGAAATCCAGAAAAAAACCCCAACAAACAAACAACCCCTCCCCTCCAAACAAACAAAAAAGAAAACAAACAGGACAGACAGTAGACAAACCAATGGGAACAGTAACCCATCAGCTTCACATGAAATCAAGAAGGATTTCTTGTTATCCCCTAATACAAGGCCTGATTATGTTGCTGTGGGTGACATTACCCGCCATTCATCTACTGACTTTTATTAATCCCCTATTTCAGTTGCTAACCACACTTTGTCTGCTACGATTGGTGATTAATATAGCATCTGATATCTATCTGCTGGACAGGACATCTCTGTAAGTCCCTGCCTTTTTGAAAATCCTAGAAGTAATGAGCAGCAGAGCAACTTTTCATTCTGATTTCCTTCAAAGTAGGAGAAATATGGTTGGGCTGGGAAAAGTAAATTTGCCTGTGGAGTGATCCAAGGTGCTTTAGTTAGGTTCTGGCCCCTAAAAGATTATCTTAAAGAAGTCTGAATAGAAGAGGAGTCTCTACCCTGCAATCTGATTAGCAGGCAACAATGAGGGAAACAGCATTTTGCTTTAAAAAATACTTTGGTGGTGTGTAACTCCCTCTTTTCCCTAATATTCCATGACTATTCTGTTTAAAACTTGACATAGAAAGTAGAGACTTGTCCCTGACACTGCTATGATTGCAGTCACAGCCATATCACTTAGAACATTAATTTCAGATTAGGTCGGAAAAGAAAGATAAAACCTCTGTTTCATCATTAAACATTTATGCTCAGGTTCCCTGAAATAAACTGTCCTTTAGTGCTACATTTGTTTGTTTGGTAAATAATACACTTCAAAAATTAAGCATATTGTCAACATTTTTTACGTTACCTAATCCACATTCCATCTATTATACTTTCTAAAACAAATTTAGCCAGATCCATCTGATTACTCTTGCCCTAAATTAAACCATCATGCTATTTTCCATAACAAGCACTGTCTTATACCATAAATTATGATTAGAATTAATTTGCATTGAAATTTGCTTGTATAACAGAGGAAATTAAGAGAAAAACCTGTCTTTCCTAGTAAATGCTAAATGACTGAAGACACATCAGAGAAAGACAATTTATATCACAGGCATTTTGCATTGACGTGTAACCTTCTTCAATACAACTCAGTTTTACTTAAATTTCACAGTTTCTTTAAATGGGATTTTTTTCCCCTCCCTCTGCTATACATGCAAATAGTCTCTGAGTGCTGTCAGTGCTGCCTAGTGACCTCCAGAGCTAGACAACTGAGTTCACCACAAGGTAACACACAGTGCAGGCTTGCAGCAAATGCACTTGTCCACAAAGGAGTAGTTCTATGTGCTTGGCTGTCACTTTTCTTTACTGAAGCTTGAAGAAAGGAGCTACAGACTCCTTTAGACAGCTATAGAAGGGTTTACCAGAGCTTAGAGAAGGTGTGTTGCCCTCTAAGCTGCTCTAAGAGGAAACTTCAGAGGAAAATAAAGGATTGCTGAAGGTGGACTAGGGTTTAGATGGGGAGCACTCGACTCTGAAAGGAGACGGATCATCAGAAACACTGAATCTTCAGTAATTTACCTTTCATGCAAACCCAATGAGTGATTTTTTTAACAGTGAAGTTATCTGGTAGATCAGCCAAGAAGGGCACCCTCTCATTGGGACAGGGACAAGTTCAGAGGATCATTACAATTACATTTGTCCTTGCAGAAGAGATGGGGAGCTCTCTGCAGACACACAAAATGGTAGCAGATTTTTACTGCACGTACTGCTGCGATAACTCAGCCCATCACACTTTCATAGGAACTGATGGCCAAAGAAACAGTCCTTAAAAAGTAGCGTACTTTGTCAATAAAATACAAACTGAACCAAAACAGAAATCCCCACCAAAATTAAGAGATGAGTTGAAGTGGTCCTTCTTCCCCATAACTAAACAACACAGAGAGCTGCTCTCTGCCCAAAGCTATCTCATTGGGATGCAATTACCATAACCACATAGAGCTTATTCCCAATCCTTTTCTTAGCAGGAACTATGGTAATCCTTTGTCAAAAACTTTATGAAAAACAATGACATCAAGAGTTGATAAAGAAATGCAGAACACTTCTGTTGTACATGATTCTATAACAATAGCATTCTTCTTGCTTTCCTTCTTATTTTAAGCTGTTCTTTATTGTTTCCCCAGTAGGTTAGATTGGCATTCAGGAGCAGTTTTCCTGAGTGTTTGAATTAAAAAGAAACCCCTGTAACAGTGAGCCTTGTTACACATGGAGCTTTTGTAGCTCTTGTGGATGGTGAAGTGCACATGAGAAATGAAACAGCACTTCCCTCGTCAGGAAAACAATCTACAGCTTTTTTCTTAATTAATGCTGCAGAACAGCTTATAAGAGATACTGATAGTATCTGCTTTACTTTGCTAATCACGCTCACTCTGCTTCCCCATTGATTCATCTGGCCATCAGAAAATCAGATCTTCTAATAAAAATGGATGCTAACTAACTATCTGAAAATACAGGTCATATTTTAGAGAACCTTATTGTGAAATGGCAAGCAAAGAAGTAACTAAGTTTCCTGATATATTTGGGAATATTATATTTCTCTCATTTCAAGTACATTTACTACCAAAGTTTCCTCACAATTTATTGAGTGAAGGTAGAGAGTCCTGAATGCTCCCTTTACAAAAGAAATCTGTGGAAGTTAGGTACTCATCTCTATTGGAATTAACTGAGTATCAATAAGAATTCCTCAAGTGTCCAAAAGTCACAGCCTGGTTTTCTGAGCTGAGAAACTTCAGCACAGATTTGTGAATACTCTGACCTGCAGCATGATGTGTATCAGAGGGCCTCTCCTGTGACCTCAGTTGACAGCAACTGTGAATTTGATATAAGGAAGAAATTCTTTACTGTGAGGGTGTCGAAACACTGGGACCTGTTGCCTAGAGAGTTGGTAGAAGCCCCATCCCTGGAAACATTCAAGGTCAGGCTGGACAAGGCTCTGAGCAACCTGATCTAGTAGAAAGTGTCCCTGCTCACTGCAGGGGGTTGGACTAGATGATCTTTGAAGGTCGCTTCCAACGCAAACCATTCTATGATTCTGTGATTCTATGATTTGAAATTGCAGCAGGCTTTGTTTGTAGCTGCTGAGGTATATCTAGTTTTATCTAGTTTGTATTTCAAGATGATCAAGACAATTAGAGGTTTAGTTGGTTTGCCATTTTAAAGCTAAAGGCCTTTGACAGTATAAGGGCTGGAGAAAATGAAGGAAATGAAAAAGAAGACTAATCTTTTTCCAAAACATAGAAAGAGCTCACATAGATTTTTTTTATTTATTTTTTTTTTTTTTTTACATAAATTGTGATGAATGAGCCATCTGGACATTCCCTTTCACTCTTCACGTACATGGGAACCAATTCTTATCTAATTTGGTTCTGGTTTAAATAGAAGCAAGTCTACTGACTTCAGTGTTGCTTGGTTGGCTTGAACAGCCTCCAAATCTGATCCCTTGGGAGTTTTGACTGAAAAAGAACTGAATTATATTCTCATAATTTGGTCCTCAGAAGAATGAACTAATCTTTTCTCTTGGCCACAATCCAAAAGCAATTGTTTTACATTTAAAAATTCTTATTTTGCTAAAAATAATGTTGTTGAGACTCATTTATTTAGACTGGTTCTACTTATTTTGATGTTGAAATTTACACTCAATTCTAGCACTACATAGGACAGCTCTCTCACATAAGCCATTAGAAAAAAAACCAAATATCATAGCAATGTAGCATTATTACCGCCACAGAGTGGAAAACAAGAAATGAGCGTCAGATTTATATGTAATGAACTCACTATAGTTTAAGGAGGATTAAATACTTGCACTGTATTGTAACACTCTCAGCAAATGAAATTACTACACCATCTGCTAAAGAGTGACATAACATCTCCTGTAAGACATTGTTCATATTGTTACTGAACTGCACAATACGAGCCTTGTTAACTTAATGGGAATTACATGAGGATCTGTAGTAGCAGGCTGTTTCTCCCATCCCACACTGTAGGAAATATAAATTCTTCTTTACCAAAGAAAACCTAAGACACACATTTATGATATTCAGAGCACTCTAGCTCACCAAGCCAGATTCACCAGTTTAAAACATTACTTTAATATACTCCACCTTTGACTCAAACAACTCTGTGCATTTATTTTTCAAAGGAAAAATGCATAACAAGAAAAATCCTTTAGACTGTGTCAAGAAAGGTAAATCTCAGACAGGGCTACCACTGCAATGTGTCTTAATCCCCTTGTTCTCTTGAATGAACAAGGAGGGCAAAAATCAGCACTGAAGAATTTAATGTACCAGCTCTGTGCTTACACCAGCTTTCCACAAAACTTTCTGATCCATCTATGGAATTAACCATTGCCACAGTAACAAGCAGCTTCTGAAAAGTGCTGTCACTTTCCTTGCAGTTTCTCCCTACTATTCCTCCAGCTTGTCTGTACTATTGACATAGCTCTGTAGAATGCAAAGAGAAAAAATAAAAATACAGATTATAGATACTGCTATTTTTACAGGCTGGAGAAATTCTATTATGTTAATTACTGTGGCCCAGAAATTATCTGTTCCAGTGCACCCAGACATGAGTCCAAACACACTGGCAATATTGGTATTAGTCAAACTCTTGGGCAGCTCCCAGCAAATGGCCTTTGAAGAACAAGAGATGGTGAGTACAGAGCAGGTAGGCAGAGCACATCATGGCTAAAGGAGAGTCTACAACACCTTTCCAGTTGCCTACTTTCTCCTGAAAGACTTAATTGGGAGCTCAAAAAGAAATATTATCTTCCTTCTACACTTACTGAAGACCTTTGCCCTTGGGGGAAGGAAAACAAAGTGTGTGTTTTCCTGTGCTTTCACTTCAAAGTATGGACTGGTTTTAAGCAGATAGTTTATAAATGAACAAGTGACTGGATAAATGTAAGCATAGTTTAGGGCCACAGCCTGCTTATGAAACAGGAAACATTCTGAAATCAAATAAGCTGTAGATACAGATATCTGATCAATTTGAATTGTAATTTCCTTTGAGATAAACACTAAAATAGAAATTTGGGTCTGTATTGTGGTTTAATCCCAGCTGGCAACTAAGCACCACACAGCCGCGCACTCACTCCTTCTCCCCCAGTGGGATGGGGAGAAAAAGAAAAAAAAAGAAAGTTAAAAAAAAAAAAAATTCATGGATTGAGATAAGAAGAGTTTAATAACTGAAATTAAATTAAATTAAATTGTTGCTGCTACTGCTACTAATAATAATGAATATATCACAATGAAAATACCAAAAAGAGACAGAAATAAAGCTCAAGAAAGATAAGTGATGCACAATGCAATTGCTCACCACCCACTGACTGATGCTCAGCCAGTCCCCGAGCAGCTATTGATCTCCTCTGGTAAACTCCCCCCAATTTATAGACTGAGCATGATGTCATATGGTATGGCATATCCCTTTGGCTAGCTTGGGTCACCTGTCCTGTCTATACTCCCTCCCAGCTTCTTGTGCACTTCTTCGCTGGCAGAAGCTGAAAAGTCCTTGACTTAGGATAAGCACTGCTTAGCAACAACTAAAACATCAACATTATTCTACTAAATCCAAAACAACACTGTACCAGCTGCTAGAAAGAAAACTAACTCTATCCTAGCTGAAACCATGACAGTCGGATTTTCCAAAATTCAATACCCACATTGGATATTGAACCAACGTTTTCAAAAGAGTCATTGCATTAGGGATGTTTCATTTTCTGATTTCCCTCTAAATTGAAAACTGTTGGGTTTATGTGGCAAGGATTTGGTAAGGTTTTGGTAGCAGAGGTGGCGTTCATGAGAATATGCCAGAAGCTGCCCCCATGTCATACATGGCCAGCTCCAGCTGGCTTCAAGACAGACCTGTCAAAGCTGAGCCCATCAGTGACATTGGTAGCAGCTCTGTGATAACAAATTTAAGAAAGGGTAAAAACATTGTGATGGTACTGGGAGACAGGAGTGAGAAAATGTGAGAGAAAGCCTTGCAGACACCCCAAGGTCAGTGAAGAAGGAGGGGCAGGAGGTGCTCCAGACACCAGAGCAGAGATTCCCCTGCATCCCATGGAGAAGATCATGGCAATGCAAATTGTTCCCTTCAAGCCAATACGGGACCACAGTGGCACAGGTATCTATACTGCAATTCATGGAGGACCCCACACCAGAGCAAGTGTATGTGCCCTGAAGGAAGCTGCTGCCCATGAAGAGCCCATGCAGGGGCAGTTTTTCTGACAGCAACTGCAGCCTGTGGGAGATCAACACTGAAGCAGTCCATTCCTGAAGGACTGCACCCCATGGAAAGGACCCATGCTAGAGCAGCACATGAAGAACTGCAGCCCCTGGGAAGGACCTACATTGGAACAGTTCATGAAGGACTGTGTCCTGTGGGAGACACCTCATGCTGGAGCAGGGAAAGAGTATGAGGAGGAAGGAGCAGCAGACACAAAGTATTAGGGACTGACTGCAACCCCTCTTCCCATCTCCCTGCACTGCATGGAGGGAGGAGAAAGAAAAGTCATGAAGCTGAGCCTGGGAAAAAGGGGGATGCAAGGAGAAGGTGGTTTTAGGTGTTTTTTTTATCTCTCACTATCCTACTTTGTTATTAATTGGCAATAAATTACACTAATCTTCCTTAAGTCAAGTCTGGTTTGCCTCTGACAGTAACTGGTAAGTGATCTTATCTCAATCCACAAGTTTTTTAATCATATTTCCACACCTAAACTGTTGAGGAGGGGAACTGATAGAGCAGCTTGTTGGGCATGCGGCAGCCAGACATGGTCAACCCACCACAAAAATGGAGTGTTTGCATGTGTATATGTGTGTAATTGTAAGCAGAAAAAATAAAACTTTTTGAGTTGACCTATCATGGAACCTGTGTTCAGATGCTCAGACTTCACTTCTGTAAGGAGCCTGGTTCCACCCCCTGTTTCCCTATTGGCAGCCATGTGAATCTTCCTCTTTCTTGTAGTGTTGTCTCTGACTAATTTCATAGTTATTATAGGGTACGACTACATTAAATGGTGAAGTATGGTGCAGTTTTTTCAGCTGGCATCAGTTCAAGATGATATACCAACACATCAGAGAAGACTACTCTGTGGAGATAATAGGAAGAAAGGAGAGTAAACTCCTTCCAGATATCACCATAAAGAAACAAAACATGTCACTTTTGACTGCTGCTATAATAACTGAGATGATGAAAGATACTGAAGAGAATATCATATCTGTATTTGAGATCTTCTTACTGTGAAAACAATACCTGAAGCTGTATTTTTTTCCTTGTAATTTATCAGTGACAAAAAAAAACAAACCCAAACAAACCAAAACAAAACAATGATCAGATTTTGACTCATAAGGTTTCCTAACACCTGTGAGTTTTGAGACAGGTATTTGTTTTAGGGAGTACTTTAAGAAATATAAGGTGGGAAGGGAAGTGGTTTGACACATAGGAAGAAGCATAGTAGAAAACAAAATCAGGTATTGCACAAAGAAGATATTCATGGACCAAGAAAAACAGGATAGAAAGTGAGAAGGTCAAAATCAGTTCAAGGCTACATGAAAAGTCCCAGGAGCCAATTAGGAGTTAAGTCTGACAGAGAAAGGGAGAGAAGCTGGTAAAGAAATGTAAGAAAGCAAGTAAAATAGGGAATGGAAAAAACAATAGGCACATCTGCTATGCACTGAGGAAAGATGATCTGAAAACTCATCATCACTGTAAGATGGCTGGCTGAGAGTATCTCCATATTTTCAATTGCTCTGCATGAAAGATGGAAGGATCATGGCATAAAGGTGTGATTAAAACACTGAAGAAGCAGCTTTTTTTCTTCCAGTCAGAATATTCTATAATAACTCTCTCCCTCTCTGTTACCCTCTGAACTTCTCACAGGTCGCAGGCATCTCATATTTTTGGTACTGAAAATGTCAGAAGGTTCTTCAAGAGCTCACCAGAATTACTTCCTTTCACTGATGAACAGTGGATCACCCCAGCATGAAAACAAGACAACTGAAATAAACAGGACTCAAACACCTAAAGATTAACTTGGTGTTTATGAGAACAGACGAGAAAGACTAAACCACCCCATTAGCTACCACTTAAATTAAACTTAAATTTCACCTTAATTAGGATCTAAAATGACGGCTAGACTGTTAACTGTGCCACCCTGCTAAAGAATTAAGCTTTGTGCTGTCTCTCCTCATTAAGATGGTTGCCATCATTACATGTATCGTTCTGATATATCACCCAGTCACTTTGGCAGATGTAGCTATGCACAGTGAGTGTCACACTGCTCACAGTTAATGGCACTATGAAAGCAATACGAGCCCCAAAAGCAGGGCACAATTGAGACCAGATAGCATGAAATAAAGCAGATTACTTTCTTTGCCTACTGGTATTAAGTAGAATTGGTGTCAGTCAACTATAAGCACTTATTGTGGAACACTTGAGTTCCTCAAAGGGCATTTTTACTGTTAAATACTTTAACAGTTATGAAAAATTAGTCAGAAGTAATCCAGTGCTAATATACAATTCTATTTTTTACTTTAATGTAACCTATGTAAATTAAATTCAAACAAGGCCAGTTCAGCAGTGGGAAGCCAATTTATACTTTTCTTTCTATATTAAGTTTCCTTTTTGCAACTTCACTATAGATCAAGCTGTTGTATCTATATCTAACTATAAAAATATCTGCATAGGCGGGAATTTGAAAATAAGAGTTTAACAGAAGGTTTTTAGTCTACTACTTAGTATATTTCATTCTCAGAGAGCAGAGATACCCTGAAGAAACTGAGATATATTATTTGAGAAACAGTATTGTAATTTACTGTCCATCCCATTTTATTGTATTTATCTCTCCATTGCCAATTCTGTTACTCAGATGCTCACTGGCTTTGTTGACGGAGACAGGTAATACACTGCACTGGTATTTCAGTGGTCTTTGCAAGTGAGGCTTTGCAAGCATCTGAGGAAAGAGAGAAGGGGAAAGTCAGCTCTTGTAGAGGATGCTTAGAAAGTAATGTTGGAGCATCTTCCCTTTCTGTGTAGGACCTCAGTCACCTGATCATAAATGCATATATATACATAAATGCATATATATATATACATGCACACATACACTTAAGATATATATTTGCTTATGTATATACATATATGTCAGGAAACACTGATGTAGTAAGTAGTTCCTTGGATATAGATACCTAGATGTGATCTAAGTGGCCACACTAAACCCTATTTGCCCTATGGATACAGCTTCTGACAAAATTACCTATTCTCAGTCACTCAGTCCTCCAAAAGTTTCCCTGCAAGTTATGTAGTCTTGCACAGTTGTCTACCACAGTGCCCACAGACCTCATCATTTTGGACTGTCACACTCCAAAAGTCACCTCTTCTGACCTGCAAATTATCTTTCTCATTACCATGCTTCCTTGAGGAGATAGTGTGTATGCAGAGACTATGACCTGCGGCTCAGAGGGCACCAGAGTCCTGACTCATATCTGTTCTAACCTTGCCTCTTTGCCTGGTTTTACACACCCTGCCAGCTACACAGACTGACTTCACATGAATGCAGGAGCATTGCCAGAAACGCTGCAAGCCACAGGAGAACAGATTGTCCTTGGATGCAATGCAACCTATGTGCCAGGTCTATGAGGAGCTGGCTTCACTTGATGCCACAGCAGAGAGACCACTAGTAAACTCTTCATGGGTCACTTCCATTGGGGCATTGGGGCAGGTGTGGAGGGCAGGTTACAGTGCAGCACTGGAGATTCATCAGCACACTCACAGACAAGTGAGTACACCACGCTGCAGCTGAAGCTAACGAGAAGTGTGAACTCTATAGTTGAGACCATGCGCTCCTCCTGGGTCCAGTGGATACTATCCACTGCAGATATCCAGTTTCAACACTTGCCTAATCACAGAATCAAATAATACATTTCATCTTTCAAGTGTAGTAAGCTAAGAAGGTACAAAAATGTGGCTTTTATTGGTGTTTAAATTAATGGTTCCAGCATTGCCTTACTCATCCTCTTCTGACAAAGAGGCAAATTACAGTTTGAAAGAAGGCCTGCGATGCCCAGTTTTGAAGGTAATGAAAATCATAAACATCACAAACTTATGTGACCCTGGCTATTTTTCAAAAGTGGAGAAACAAAACCTTCAGTTTGGGCATTTTGTGGTATTGATTACAAAGAAACCAGATAAGTGAGGCTTTGCTCTGAACGCCACTTTTTAAAACAGGCATCGCATGCTACGCTTCTATGCACACAGAAATTAAATCTCATGGTGATTATTGAAGCTTTTCAAACTGAGCTGAGTAAACATTCCTTGCTTCAGTGCAAAACACCATAAAATCACATAGCAGTTGCTATGATCATTGGGCATTTCCTCTGATCAAAGAACAGCCATCCTGCGGACTGGAGGCCCCCAGAAGCTCAGATGCCCATTCTGTGGTAATGCTCACATTGTTCTGAGACACTGAAGGCTGAGCCAGACTTAAAAATAAAAGTTGCTGTACTCTGTACTGAAATCATCCAGATACAACCCCAAAAGATTCGCTGTATCCTCAGTGGGTCTCACCTCCGAGGGACATGTGGCTCCATGAGGAAGGTTTTCCTGCCTTTACTAATGGAAGATGTAGAGAAGGAGGCACTGAGATAAGAGCCACACACAAGTGGTAGTTGGTCTCTCCATCTAGGAACAGTGTTGACTCTGTGAATAATCCAAACAGAAAACAACTACATTTGTTGATCGAAGTTACTGGCCAAAAAGGAGTGTCCCACAGAGGTGGGAAAAAGTGGGAAAACTTGGGGCTACATGATTAGACCATTGGTGCTTCAGATAAACTGGCCCCATGTTAAGAATGTCCCTTCTAACTAGCTTGGATTCCCATTTTGAAAACTTTCCATGGTTCATGAGACAGCCTGAGAGGGAGATGTGCTTTGTGTGCTCCTGAAATCTTTCCTGAGGTTCTAGACGCTACCATTTTAGATGCTACCATGTCACTAAACAGCTGATCTTTTCTTTTGGATTCTCCTCCTGCCACAGACTTGTGTTCAACCTATAGCTCTGGTGGTCTCTGCCCGGGACTATAGAGTAATCAGAGGTATTATTTTCCTGTGAGTCTTTAAAATGCAGAGCTGAATGTTTCCAAGCATTTGTGTACAGGGAGATCCCACTGTGAAATACAATTGTATTCAGTGAGCTGAGTGAAAAGTTTCATATATAAAATTGAATTGACAGAGTAGGACATTACTAACAGCTTTAAAGTTGCAAATGAAATCTTTCTATCTTAAATGTTCTTTCTACCCCCTCTCACTTTCCTCACCACTGTGGTTTAAACATTAGCACAAGCTAGTTTTCTGCATTTATTGTAAAAAGAAAGTAAAAGTCTTTGCATAACACTTAGGTTCACACCTAATGCCCCACAAATCCCTGGAAACCTTTTCATTGCCTTGAATGGGATTTGGGTTAGGTCAAGAATGAGTTGAATTAGCAGATATGAATTGTTTCATGGTGCTGCTTTGTCCCTGCTCTGACAATGGATGATTTACGCAGGGGAAAAATCACACAGATTGAAGACTCTGTGTAATAAAAATCGACTATTTGATATTTTATCTAGCTATTGTGCGTGCAAATGAAAAACGTATGAACACCACATTTGAGAGAATGTGCTTCTGAGTGACCTAAATATACAATAGTGACTTCAGTAAAACAAAATAAGAGCCATAATGTAAAGATTGATAAGCCTATATTTAAGTTACTGTATGTCTCCTTCAGAAGACCATATATGACTGTACAGAACTTTTATTTTCTGGCTGAATGACAATGAAAGATTGAGGTAGGCCTACCTATGCTACATGATGTGTTAATATTGAAACCAGATCCCTCTTCACTCCTAACCTAGACCAAACTCTAGAAATAGTAAAAATTTTAGAGCAATCCTGATTCACATGCTCGACATGTAAGGAGACCATCTCAATGAAAATTGTTCCATTCTGAGGGCCCCAGACAAAAGCAGGTTTTTGAAAACCTTCATAAAACTGGTATCTGAGATTTTGTGTATTATTGCAAGCAAGGACAATGGTAACTGATTAGATTTGTTTTATGTGAACAATCAGATCATGTGACAGTCTAGTGAGATCTTTGAAGCTGAAACACTCAGAAAACTATTCCCAAGATGAGTTCTGCACTTCATTTCATCTAGACATTTATTAACTTATTAATCTGCCACACTAAAAAGTGTGCTGCAGACGGATGTTGTGCTACAGACAGAGCTGTGACACAAGCAAACCAAAAGGAAGCTTTGGCTGTTGATAAAGAGCTAAACTGGAGAAATGACTGATTTCCCTCATGAAATATGGCTCTATTGCTAGGACACAGTAATAAAGCATAGAGACAGACATTTCAATCACCTATGATTGGTGTTTCACTTGTCAACTCAATGCCAAAGATAAAGAGTGGAGGAAGAAACACAGCTGCAAAAGTGCTTAGATATACAAAAAAAAAAAAGTTAACATTTTCTTTACAAAGATACCATCTAAAATTTCTCTAAGAATCAACTGAAAATACCTTTTCAGGGATGAGAATGAGGCACATAAGAACATATGCTTTCAATGAGTGCTGTTATCAGTTGTCTAAAAGAACACTAACTTCTCCATTATCATTATTCTTTTGCTATCTGCTTCAGATTGCTATAGCCTAACACTCATTATGTCGAGTTTATGTGTCTTTTTTATTTCTAAATTCCAGACTGATGTTGCATGCACATGAACTGCAACACTAACAGGCTAGCTCAAGAAGTCAGTTCATGAACAGTGCCTATCTTTTGTATGCCACCCCTAAGTTTTCAAAGAAATAAGCTGATTCACAGCTGATAGACTTGATAAAACAAGCCTGTATCACACTAGGAAAATAATATCATGTTTTTCTCTGGCACTATTTGGTACTCTAAAATCTACATGTTGCAAAAGGCCTCCCATCTATCAGGAATGGGTCAGAGCAGTACAAACTTCAAATGCTTAGCCTCTGCTTTTGGATTTAAGTGGTTAAAGATTCAGTGTTTGAAAATTTGCATACCATTCCCAAATATTTGTGGTTGAAAAGGTTATTTTCTGAATGCAAATCAAGACAACCTCTGAAAGCTCTTCTGTCTGAGTTAATGAACAGGTAAGGCAAGCACTCTTAGAAGTCTGAGTTGCTTCCTTCACCTCTGGAGCCTGTTTTCTTTGAAATCTAATTAAGATAATTCAAATATCAATACTGATAGGTATTTAATTTCTATAAAACCCAGTAAAGAAAGGTACCATTATTTATTTATTTATTTATTTATTTATCTATCTATTTATTTATTTATTTCTGAAGGAAGGAAAATCACAAATATATTAAACAGGCTGCTAGGAATAGCTTATTACAGTGGGCCTGAAGGTAGTGTGGTTCTGTATTCCATGCGGGAGTACCAGGAATCTGATTTGTGGAGTACTGTATAAATGCTGTTTCTCAGAGAAATATGCCTGAGAGGTATTCCTCAGTTCAAAGCCTCTCCTAGAGCACCTGGTCTGGTGTAAGGATACCAGTTGGTTGGGGAAAAATTTTAAGCTGCAATATGTTGGAAATGGCAATCCCAGCCATCTGCAGATGCTGTTATGTTTCCAGTTATTTGCACTTGCCTCCTCCAGCTTTCTGGTTTGCCAATTCAGTTCAGTATATTACAATTAAGATCCCCAGATTCTCCTGTGTATTCCCCACATTTCTTGCACTTGAACTGACTCACTGTTTTTCTTCTTCCTTTAGCCTTTTTCTAATTATCAACATCTAGGTCACACTTTGGGGCTATAACAGTATCAGTCTCATTTATAGCTTTCCTCATGAAGAAGTCTGTAATGGAGGGAACTGTTTCCCATTTTTCTTAGACAGTCTTCCTCCTTACATTGACACCCTGTAGTCAAGAAAACAAAGGTCCTGCTGGCAGCACTCTTCCAAGGGGCCATGTATTTAAAACTAGGAGGCATCTATCCCCTACTCAGGCCTGTAAGCTGGACTGGATGGATTGGAGAGAGCACCACCAAGTCCTCAGCTCCTGCTTTTCCATTCTTCACTGCACAGCTTCTCTGATCAGATCAAGATCAATACTCAGTGTGTGACCATCTGGTTAAAGAGCTATCTTAACTTTTCTATAACACCTCAGAAATTTGCAAGCACCACAGAGTTGCTTAGGCAGCCCATTTCATCATGGTTGCTGGTTTAGGTCTGCAGATAGAAGTAGCAGAATGACCACTTTCCCTTTAGGATGAACTGAGGTCTGCAGGAGGAGGAATGGCTTGCTGAGGAGACTCTATTCATTTAAAGCACAGAAATATTTTTTCTAAGTAGCAGTGAAGTGAAAGCAATTAACCCAGTCTTTCTCTCTGGTCTGACATAGTTAACTTTGAAAAGCATAGTCTGGAACAAGGATCTAACTTTGTTCTTTGAAGAAAAGTTATTGAGATATCTTGTTATCTCTCTTTCAAGGAAACATGAGGGATAAAAATCTCCTTTCTTTTAGTCTAAAATCCTAAAACAACATTTCAACATTTCTGCCTAAGTGTTCTGCCCACTAGCTGTGTCATGCTGGTCAAGGACACCACGTGTCCTGCAAGCCTACAATCCCCTGAAAGCTAAGACCGAAATTAGCATTCTGTTCCTGCATTATGGTCTGTAAAGTGTAAAATAAATTACTCAACACACAAGCACATAGTTCCAGCTGTGCTTCTCTATAGGAAGCAGCTGTCCTGATGTATGCACTCACTGTAAATATTTAAATTGAAAACAGCAAAACTTTTCTTCAAAATATGAGCAAACAGTATCGGCTTATCTCTGAAAGACACCTTGGATGTCATCAGTGAGTTTTACATCACAGACACTAAAATAAGTAGATGAAATGTCACAGGCATTCTTTTTTTTAATTATCTGTAATGTGGGGTGTGTTGTGTGTACCTTCAGTACTGACCGAGCAATCCGGGAGGTGATCCCAATAAGCAGATTTCTGAAAAGGGTAAAAAATATTTATGTTGAGAAGAAAAAAACAAAATGAAAACTATTCTTGTTTCTTGTGAGTCATCTTCAACTCTGCCAGCTTATTATTTCCTATGCCAGAATAAAAAAAACACACTAAAAGACAACAAAAATAGAATGATTTGGTGGCAAATTTGCTATGAATAAAATAAAACCAGGTTGTTTACATTGTGAATTAGTAATATTTTCATGCTTTTAAATTTGGAGGGAGGCAGCATTACCTGAAAAGATAGTGAGGCAATCAAGCCCCAGAGAGACCTGTACCCATCTGGCTTCATAAGCCTGTCAGGCATGAAAGGATGGAGGGACTTGGAGTGCTCAAGTAAACATCCCAACAAATGTGTCTGCAGCAGATAAGATGATTTCACCAGCATCACCTCTGTTTGGTTTTGGCTTCATTTTCCTTCTCTTCACTGTTTAAAGATAGAAAAATAATTAACAAGGTGAGTAACAATGACTCCACGGGCAGCAAGGATAAATGTCTGCTGAGGGATATTGAATTATTGCTGGGTGACAGGGGTGTAGAGGAGGAAGATCCTGAAAAGAATAAGTCCAGGGTTTGAAAGGTAATGCAAATCTCTTCCTTAGCCCCAGATGTAAGTATCCCACCTTCTACCAGGGAAAGGACAAAAAAAATCTTATTTATAATATGTACTTTTTCAGAGTTTGCCTGCCCCTAATCAGATCTCAGTCCAGAAAGCTAAACTTAATTATCTGATCCCTCTTCTCTCCCCAGAAGTTTATTCTGATCCTTTTTCTAATTATCTGGGTTGTTTTCACCCAAGAAAAGAAGAGAAATAGCACTCACTGTGTCTTTGGGGTCACAAGTGGTGTTCCTCAGGGTTCAGTATTGGGGTCAACTCTGTTTAATATCTTTATCAATGATCTGGACAAGGGATCAAGTGAACCCTCAGTAACTTTGCAGATGACACCAAGCTGGGCAGGAGTGTTGATCTGCTTGATGGTAGGAAGGCTCTGTAGAGGGATCTGGACAGGCTGGATTGATGGGCCAAGGACAATTTTGTCCTTGGCCCATCCAAGGTCAAATGCCAGGTCCTGCACTTGGGTCACAACAACCCCATGCAATGCTAAAGGCTTGGGGAGGACTGGCTGGAAGAAAAGGACCTGGGGGTGTTGGTCAACAGCTGACTGAACATGAGCCAGCAGTGTACACAGGTGGCCAAGAAGGCCGATGGCATCCTGGCTTATATCAGAAATAATGTGACCAGCAGGAGTAGGGAAGTGATTGTGCCCCTGTACTTGGCACTGATGAGGCTGCACCTTGAGTGCTGTGTTCAGTTTTGGACCCCTCACTACAGGAAGGACATGGAGGTGCTGAAGCTTGTGCAAAGAAGAGCAACGAAGCTGGTGAAGGGTCTGGAGCACAAGTCTTATGAGGAGTAGCTGAGGGAACTGTGGTTGTTCAGCCTGGAGAAAAGGAGGCTGAAGGGAGACCTTATCACTCTTTACAACTACCTGAAGGAGGTTGTAGTGAGGTGGGCGTTTGTCTCTTCTCCAAAGTAACAAGTGATAGGATGAGAGGAAACAACCCCAAGTTGCACTAGGGGAGATTTAAATTGGATATTAAGAAAACATTTTTCACTGAAAGGCTGGTCAAGCATTGGAATAGGATGCCCAGGGAAGTGGTGGAGTCACCATCCATGAAGGTATTTAAAAGATATGTAGATGTGGTCCCTGGGGACATGGTTTAGTGGTGGACTTGCGTTGTTATGTTTACAGTTGGACTTCATGATCTTTAAGGTCTTTTCTAAACTAAATGATTATATGACTCTCCATACCATGGGTATATGGTGTCTATCAATAAATAACTCAGCTGCAATCTGTGAGGTACAAATACTTACAGTGGGGTCTTCGTGATTGGTCCATAGAAAGAAGAATTGTCTTCAAAATTTACTGATTGATTTTACAAAATTAATAAAATGAGGTCTCTCAATGCATTCCATAAGGCAAAAAAGCTAAGACTCACTTCCTTTCTTTTGTTAGTACTGTTTAAGTACAATTTCCCCTTTATGTTAGAGGGGGAAAAAATCAAATTTACTGAGAACAGCAAAGCTTCCTGGTAGCTCTTTGTGTGAATTTACATACCTATACTCTCCACTTCTTCATCTCCTCCCCACTTCATTCTAGTACCCAACTAGAAATATTTGTAAACAGTTTATATCACTCTGAAAATGGTTATCTTTTTTCTGTGAAAAAATGAAGTATCCAAAACTTCCTATTGATATAACATTTGAGAATCTACCATAGACATTGTGGATGCAGCTGGGATATTGTCATACCATGAATCCTACCTTCTCTAGTTGTATAAGCAACTTGCAAAGTGACTAAACCAGAATACTACCTGAAGAAAAGAAGTCTTGGAACTATGTGCAGAAGCTTCTGTGTAATCCTGGAAGCCTTCACACAAGAGGTGTGCAAAGTGTACAAGCTGAACCTGCTCATGGTTGAAACTAAATCAGTGCTATTTCAACAACAAGGTGATGGTCGTCGAGAACTACTTTTCTGTTACTGCTGGTCTGCTCCCCAGAGTTAGCACAACAGTAGCAAGGGCATCCAGCTGCTGGGAACCTGAGCTCTTGGTTTTGTAATGTTTGCATTTTTTTAAAAAGCTATGGTGGTTTTAATAAATATTTTCACATATTCGCTGTCTAACTGAAAGTAACATTTTTGTATTTCTTTTGAATATGGACACTCATTTTAGCACAAATCACCAAGATGTTATGAAAATTGCTCATGAGTCTTGAAATAAGCTTGTGACATGTTTGATTTTACAATGAAAGTTGTCACACTGTGTGCCCTGTGACCTTTCTGAAGTTTAGTATCACTTGATAAAGGATTCTCAGAATGGGAATGAGACATAAACAGAGAAAGAACTAATGTTAAAAACCCCTTTATACTACTATGGACCTGTATATTTATAATACTTTTAACTTTATAACACTATAGACTAGTATCACTACTAGGAACGAGGAGGAAGGAAATTATGTGCAGTGAGGACAAAAATGTTACACAGTGTATGTAGCTCGACAAGTACTCCTGATCAAAAAGGCCCCAGATTCCTTGCAATCCCTAGCCTGGTTTTGTCTGAAATAACTAATTTCACAATTATTACAATTAAGCTGTGATTAGTTTTTGTGTTAGTAGACTGTGCAGTCACTAACAGACCTGGGCCCTTGTCCTTGATGGTGGCTTCTTATTACTATGTAACTCTCACCTGTGTAAGAGCAAGAAGAGAAATAACAGACAAAAGCACTCTCTGCCTGGGAGATTGGAAATTCTTTACTGGCCCATATTTTCACTCAGTCAAGATTGTGCAGGTTTGGGTTGATATTCTTCAGTGGTGGAGGAAACACAGTGATTTATGCCACCCAGCTCCTCACGATCAGTGCAGCCAGTGCAAAATGAGCTGCAAGCCATGAAAAAAAATTGATGCTAGATTTAAGCACTGATTAGGGATTTGGTTCAAGGTCTGTAGAAAACATACAAAATACTTCAGACTGATCTGAATGCAAACATCTTAAACAAACTTGCTTCATTTTTTAACTTTAAGATTTTTAATTATTGTTATTTTCCAGTCCTCTGAGTGACTCCTAACAAATGAAAAGTTGTGCTCCATTAGTCCAGAAGATAAACTTACTGTAGGCTTTTGTCTATTGAGCTTTTAATTAAAAGAAACTGAATTAAGGATTGAAACTCATCAGCTGTGACTTTTGTTTTTAAATAGCTTTACTGTTTTCAGTATAAAAAATCAGCAAACAGAACTGTATGTGTGCATACCATTTTCCAGACGGCTCCCTGAGGACTGAATCTTACTCTTATGTCTGGATAACACCTATAACAAACAAGAATCAATTCTTATTAAAGCTTCCTATTATTCTGCTATTAAATTAGAATCCACCTAATTTATAACCTTTTGTACAATAACCCTTCACTCATTCTTCCTCATGTCATCCATTTGTTCAGGACTCGCTGCTTTTCAGGCATTACTGAACAAATAAACACACTGCCCATGAGATTAAAAAATACTTTCTCTCTCCCTTTTTTTGGGTAATATAAACTGAATGCAAGATATTAATAATATCATTTGATCTCACTTCCTTGATTAATATTTTCAGTATTTTCCTTCTTTTAAGGTCCTCTTCAACACTGAGTGCATCACATTAAACAATGCTCATTTACATGTTACCAAACTTTTGCAGATCTCTTTCCTGAGCCTGACTTCGTTCAAATTCTTTGAGACACTGCCTAGTTGTTTTTGCTGCACTGGAATTTATTCACACAGAAAACTGGACAGTAGAGAATGCCAGCAGGATGAAATTATCATCTAGTTAAGCTCTTTGCTTTCAGCCTGAATCAGCTACTTTCATGTCATCATTCCTTTATGGTTATTCAACCATCAATCTTAAAAGCCTTCACTAAAGAGGACTCCATCACATTCCTTGGCTCTCTCTTTCATTACTTAAATACTTACTCAAATACTTTTCTGAATTGCTGGCATAATTCCTTTCTTTAAGACTATTTTTTTTTTTTTTTTGCCTTTGAAATGACAACTTTAATCATTAATTACATTTGGATTATATTTTATTCACGTATTATCTACCATCAGAAAAGCAAGGGAAATATTCTGCCGGATAAAAATGTCAGTAGATTAAATCCTTAAATAGATGAGAGCTAAATGTGGTTAGGATCTGGCACGATCTGGTCAGGAATAATTAAAAATAAAATAAAATAAAAAAATCTTTAGAATCTCATTCAAAGCGTTAAGAGGCAAGAACTGATGCATTTGAAGGTAAAATAACAAAAATTAGTGTCTTCCCTCTGCCACTATAAATCAACCAAATGAAATTCCCTTAGAGGGACATGGTGGTAAAGAATATGAGAAGATCCTGAATTTTCAATGAAGTATGATTACATGTTAAATAATTTTGCACAAAGTAGAACCTCTTGATAATTTATGTTGACAACAAATCATAATAATGTCTGTAGCAGACCATAATTAGGAAAATTAATTTTCTATTGCAAATAGAATTTTCTGCTGAATTATGAGGAAAGAAAAATTGCTGCAATGTAATGAGATGCCCGAATGTCTGAATGATAACTGGGCATATGTTTCTCCTTTAAATTACTCAGTTTAGGCTATAGTATTTCATATTTGGAGTCAATATTATACCTCACGTAATGAAGAATCACAATTTATTGAAAACTTCCCAGTTTATCTTTCCAGCTGGCTCATTTTCCACATTTGTTTTCTATATTCTTGCAATCAGTCTTTAATATCTAGCTTAACCTTTGGTAGAAAGAAGGAAATAACATGAAAAGTCAGAGCCAAGCCTGGACAGCGAAAGTTACTCAAGTTATATAAGTCTGAAACACCTCTTTAGCTGAATTCTTCAACAGAGTCCCAATTATAGGCGCACAGACCTACACTCATTTATTCATATGAATAAGCATTACTGATGAGTCTAGTCATATGGAATCTGTGAGGTCATAGAGCTGTAGGCATGTGCTCAAGTAATTTCTGAATCATGGTCAAAAGGCACTGAATTGAATTGCATTGCTTAACAAAGACAAACATTTTCAAAAGGCTAATAACAATCCCAAACAAAGGTGATGTTCTTAACAAAAAGGATATTGTCAATTAAAAAGACTTTTTACTGAAACATTATTTCCTGAACTCAGTTAATTACAGAGATCCTCAGGGTGGAAGTTTGTGGCCCACTGGCTTAGGGAGAAAAAACTGAAATTATTAAAGTTCAGAAGACAAAGAAAGGGAGTCACTAACAAGTCTCATAATCACTATTTGGAGGAAGACATTTGGGAAAAAAGAGGGGTAAAATGGTAATAGCACTGTTTTCACACATGAGGCATGACCCAATGAAAACATGCTATGCGTCTCTAAAAAATCCTATTTCCAAAAGCTCAAAGCAGGACCAATCCTTAAGAATAAGGAGAAAAAGACTTGTGTGAGAGTTTCACATGATCTTTGTTTCTACATCAGTAGTTCTTGATTCGTTACTAGTTATTGCTTCCTCTGCTTTTACTCACCAAAAAATTTGAAACTTTTGAGAAAGAGAAGCTGGAGGTAATTTTTCGCCATTCTTTCTCAAAAGTGTATTTCCTCCTCAAAAAGGAAATCATGCAGTAATTCAAAGCATTTTCTTCCCTCATTTGAAGTCTTTTTCTCACTGATCTTATTTTCTGCCCAGAAGCTACAAATAGCGGAAACGACTTTATGAGTGGGAAGATGTATTTTTTGTGAGACTGACCCCTGGAGATGTCTTCTTGAATGGTCTGGCTAGTGGCAGCAGACCTGTGGTGTGGGTAATTCCTTTTCATGAGATCATATCTTTGCCAAAGAAGATTTTTCTCTGGATTCTGGTGCACAACAAGCTCTAATACCTAGGAGAAAGAAAGAACTTTCTGAAAAGGCAGAGACATAGAATATAGTTTCCATTCTCAGCCTACTAGGGATCATCTTTGAATATGAACCATATTTGGGCAAAAGAAAGTGATAGAACATTATTATAATAAAGGAATTGAAGAAAAGGCCAAATCCAAAAGTCAAGTCCCTCTAGTAATTAAGAATTCTTGTAGCTTCTACAGAGACAGGGATCAGAGCAAAGTTTATGACGTGCTTGCAGGTTGCCTGCCAAAATACGGCTCAGATACAGTGATAATACAGAGATATATTAACCTTACTGATCCAGTCTGTAACAACCAGCTAGTTGCTTGTTCTTGTTCTGTGATAATTTCACACAGGAATTGTGTTTGTGTGTGTTTTATCCTTTTCCTACCATAAGGCTTATAAGTGCTTTCTTAACAGCTGCATATGTTGGCGATAATTCACACAACGTTAAAGAACATTTTGATTGGAATATAGAAATCTTTTAATCAGAAGGTTTAAGGACTGTCTAGGGCATGGCAGCTGGCAGTCTCCTAATGGCACAGGTATTGTGGGATCTTTTATGGTTATGGTTAAACAGTTACAATTAGAAGAGACATCTGTATACACAACATAACTACATCTGAGAAGGGCTTTCAGTCTACCAGTAAAAGAGGTAGAAAGAACTATGCCTGGAAGTAGAACAAAAATTGAATGCACAATTTATTTACTTATTTATGTTGGGGTCAAATAACCACTCTAACAACATCCAAGGGTATTAGGCTGGAATTTGCCTTTGCAATAAAAGCTCTTCAAGCAGCAGAGCACATAGGCCTCTTGGCTTGTAGTTACTGTTAGAGACAAAAGCAGGGGTAACCACCTGCATTATATCCCTTCTAAGAGCCATGCAATCACGTATCATATTGTCACTCTTTTATAAACAACATATTTTCCCCAGGTCTTGGTATATCCAAGGTATAAGGAGACCTGTATGGTGATGTAACTGCTTGACAAGCAAGCTCAAGAAATTCAAATAGTTGTGCTTCGCTGAAAAATGTGATAAGAAAACATGTTTATCAGCAGAGCCACTCCTGTGCAACTGTATATCTCCCAGAAATCCCACCTCACATTAGTTTAATTGTGCCACTAATTCATCTGTAGTTAATGGGTAAAATTCACTGCCATTTACAGAATTAAGTGACTGGATACTAATCTCAGATTTGTCTCACCATAACTTGTAAGGGCTGACCTGTCAGCGCAGACACTGTGCAGATACAAATGAAAACACCACACTGAAAGTACCACAGAAAAACTTTAAAGAGGCATTATCAAGGTTGGTGACTTCCTTACATATACACACTTTTACAATTTGTTGGTTTGGTGTGGTTGGTTTGGTTTGTTTTTTCAAACAGGAATGCCATTTCTTGTCCAAAGTATTGCTGTTTAAAACCAAAATATCTGGTAACAACTCCGTCATAAAGAAACTACTCTGGGAGGCAACAGAGAGGTGGCAGGTATCCCAAAGGAGTTGTTTCAAAGAAGCTGAATTGGGCTTATTTTAGAGGAAGATGTGGTCTTAAGGAATCTAGTTGCAAACCTGTTTAATGTTGAATAGGCCATAGGTCTATGTTTTAAGGAAAAAGCAAAGTGAACTTTCAATTGAAGGATATGCCAGATGCAACACTGAAATGCTTGTATGAAAATGCAGATGCATATATTTATGTCACAAACCAGTTCTGCTATGGCATTACAGATCATTCCAGCACAAATTAGTTGTAATCAAGAGATTTTGACCTAATTAGTCATCTGGCAAATGCCAGAAAATTCAATGCCAAAATTCATATTGTAATTCAAATGCAGTTTTAAAACTGAGTAGATATGATAAAGGGATAATGTTCCAAATATTAATATTTTTCTTTTTATAGGATAAGTTATCCAATGAATTCTGTTATAATATTTGATCAGTCTGAAGAACATAGTGCAAAGAAAATATATGCGAAGAGAGAAAATATGTGTGCATTTGTTCAGCATATCATTTCATGCCTATATAATTTATTATTAATATTTTCCCATTCCTTTAACTGTGCTAGGTGATTTCCAAACACAGAGTTGAACTGAGTCTGAAGGACAAGGGCACCATAATATTACAAAGAAAAACCTAGGAAGGGAGTCAATGGGATATAGTATATAATATAAAGTAAGAATTGGAACACAATGGATTATTCATCCTATTAACCTCTATACCATTTTTCGTTATTAGAGATACCTATCAACATTGGTATCTTCCCTGCATGTATTCAGATGTAAGGAGCAGGCAGGCAGGCTAAGGACCTAGAAAGTGCAGACGTGACGTGATTTCTAGAGCATCGTGGGAGCAGCTAAGGAAATAACTGAAAATAACACCTCAGTCTTCAAAGAACTTTTTTTTTTTTAAGGGTTGTTATTCCCTCCAGCTCTCTATCATTTACCTTTTAAACTCTGACTAATTTTATCATTTTAGTGAAACAAGTTTGTTTTATTTCATTGAAGAGGGCCTGCACTCATCTTTTCTCACCCTCTTTATATGTGCTCAATTGTAACTAATTGCCTCATTCTCAGTCCTATTAAATGCTGATAAGAAGAGAATCTCAGACCCTGTCACCTCCAAAAAGCAGGGGTTTAAATCTGAAGCCTAGTTTTACAGTTCAGGTTTCTATTAATTGTGCAGTACAGAGTATGTTGCTGTATCGTTATAGTTGGAAAAATTCAATGGACCTGAAAGTCAACACAGCTATTCACTATACACCTGGTAAATGGCATAAATTTACACAGAAATACATTATGTAAGGGATATAGAGCATGGAAAAAATTACAATGAAAAGCTAGGAAAGGTCCACTGCATTTGTCTTTTAAAACCTAGTTTTCAAGGAATTTCTCATCTCATTTTCTTTCTAAATATAAGTCCCTCATCTCACCAGTAACCTTTTCATAATCCCTTATTCTATTCTGTCCCTGTAATAGCTGGTGGCCTTGCTTCTGTTCAAAGGCCTTTTCCCAGCTGGAAACATTTCCTAAAATAGGAAAAAAAGTTGCTTGATTTTTAGCTAACTAAATGCAGCTGGTTACCCTTACAAAGAAAGGGAGGAGGAGGAAGGGAAAAGAAGAAAGATAAAAAGAGAGATTAATTCTTAATTTTTACCCATATTGAAGTTATCTGATTATCCTAAAAAGCCAGTATTGTTAACATGCTCCCTCTGCCTCAAAAGCACTGCAAGCAGTAGCTTGCTTTGGAGCATAAATGTTGGGCTAGAAGCCAACGAACCAGTTCAAAAACCAGAATGTCTGTCAATGTTCAAAGAAAAATCTCTGCCCCTTATTGAACCGATAAAATGCCATTCCTTTTCTCTTCCACCACCTCTATGGAAACTCCCTTTCTGTTCCATCATCCTCCAATTGAGCTTTGCTATTCTTCTCAACCACTGAACTCCAATATGGTTTGTCTATCTTTCTCTCCCTCCCCTCCTTAGCCTGTGATCTCAGCCACCTTTGTAGCTCCCATTATCAGCCCCAGCAGCATCTCCACTATGCTTTGACTGGCAGCACAATCAGAGCTTGTTCTCTCTGGGATGCACAATGTGCTCTGGGGAGTGGAGCCCCCCTTGCACAAGGAATTAGACTTCAACAACATCAAAGGGGCACGGGAATAGCTGGCAGAACCAATGGGCCCCATGATGAGCATCTACAATAACTACTTGCCACCCAGTTGCCTTTCAAGGTTTGTGGAAAAGCAAGGAGGGATAATGAGCGTTTGCTGAAGAGTCAGAAAAAAAGAAGGAAGAAAACAGCATTTGCTGTCACTGAAAGGAGTCAGGGCAGTGGGAGAACTAAGAAGAAGTGTAGAGTTTGCAAGAGAGAAGTTTGAAAATGCTCCAGATTACAAGGAGGCCTTAATAACAATGCTCAAAGAAGTTACGGTCACCATAAGGTGCTTTGATTTGACCCGTTAGGGTCCAATACCATAACTTGTTTTGAGGTGCATCTCACTTGAGGTTAAATCAGGTATTCAGGATTGTCTCCATCTTTAAGACATACTATTTTTTTCTGATCATAAATTCTCAGTATACACCCCTTATGTCAAGCAGAGAGCAAAGCCTCTCTGAGAGCAATGCAAGGGTGTTAATGTTTGAAAGCCTATGCAGATTATCTTAAAGGTAGGTCTACCAATCTATTGGTCTGCTTGTTTCAGATCAACTTTGAGAACTGTCCTCACCCAGATCAAACTGTTAAGTCTCTCTTTCTTCATTCATAACAGATACTTGTCTTGCAATAACCTCCATTGTGCTAGGTCCTTCTCAGAATTGGTCTTGGATCTTCTGGGATTGTTTCTAAGAGTGGGCAACGGGGACAAGAAGGCAGGTGCAGAAGGGAAGAACATCAGGAGCAGGAGAGGCAGGGTTAATGTTTTCTGATAGCAACTGCTGACAGTCCACAGTTTTCAAGGATGTTCTAACCATTTTTCAAGGGTGTGCTGAACAAAACCTAGGCAAGGACAGGCCTGTTGGGAAGACTTAAGAGCAAATCCTGAAGTTCAGCAGAACTTCCCAGATGGGGCTGGACAGCTGCTGGGGTCAACTGAAAATGTTTGTACAGTATTTATAGCCCAAAAAAGATATATAGTACACACTGGATATACAAGTGGCAGATTTAGGCCATTGTCTCACTATCAGTGTAAACAGGCACTGTGTAATCCTGGAACTCTGGCTTAAAATGAAGATGGCTCACTTTGAGAGAGCTCTAAGTTTTCGACTTACAGACTTCCCCTTGATTTGTGTTGCAGGTGCAACGCAGCTGTTTTAATAACAGGTCCTGAATCACCAGAAAATTCTAACTCAGCATGCTAAGGGCAGTAAAAATTGGTTTAGAGTTAATTTGACACATAGTGCTAGGAATTTCAGTCAGGAGATTACTGACACTGGTGAGGCAGAAACCTTTCAGAAGGGATGGAAATAGACCTGGCAGGGAGCACTGATTAAACTTTTCAAACTACTTGTGCAAGGTTTATGCAGTAAAGTTGTAAACAAAACAGGATTGCACACATTCATGAACCAAATGAAGAAGTAAACAGAAAACTTCCCAGAGCCCTCAAAGAAAAAACAAAATCCCTTTTAATGAAAACAAAACCCCCCAGCATTTTTAGGAAACTCGGGCATTATGAGAGTTTCTATACGGGGGCAGGGGGGAGAGCTGTCATTTTGCAGCTTGTGAGAAAGTGAATTTTAACGTTATTTTTATTAAGTTGAATTCACCCTACCCAGTAGCTAGGGAATATCATAGTATGCAGCTGAAAGACATTTGTAAAAGCACCTACTGGGAAGAAACAGGGATGTTTCTTTCCCTAACATGGAAAGAGGAGGACATGCTGGAAAGAAAGGACAGAGAAAAAACAGTGCTTCATTTGTTGCCTTTCTCTTAGGAATGCAGAAATTCTTAACAAATATTTATGAATATCCATTTATCATAATCATTCTCTCCAAACTAGGTAATGTTTAGGAAGTTTTTGCTTGTAAATATCTCAAGATGCCTCCAAACTCAAGAGTTTGCAGGACTGAAAGGAAAAGAAAATGAAATTGACTTAATCTAATATTATCATTTGCACTGAAAACATAAAAAGCTTCGAAGAAGACATTTTAACCCAAACTAGTAATGAAAATGTTCATAATCAATGGTCACTTCCAGAGCAAAATTAATATAATAGCTATTTTAGGCATAGGTTAATTTTAGGACAAGGTGGCCTGAGATGTGCCAGCTTCTCCTCAATTTATAAAGGAGACCTCAAATAACTAAAGATTGTGTCTACATGACAGATATTTTATCCTGAACAAACAGATCCCATCCAGAAAGTCTATGGATGATGATACAGCTAGAAGTTATTGATCTAGTGTCATATCCAACCACTGTGGGTTGGTGAATCTTGGACTTCTGAGTCTACTAAGAAAAAAACATTCAGGCCAAAGGAGAAGGCATCTAGATCAGAGCTGAGCACTTCTGTCCCTCTGTGCACCGCCCTTTACCTCCTGAACAAGCCACAGCAATGCCATCTACAGGTATTTACCTAATATACACATCATGGATGTGCTCTGCTAGATCCACACTAAAAAATAGTGTTCCCTAGTTTCTACATGATAATACTCCAATTTTATGGCAGTAATAACCAAAGGATTTGCAGTGCCCTTATTTTCTCAGTAACATTCAAGAAGAGCAGAGAATGGCAAAGGTACAAGGGTAGGTATAGTTAAAACCTAGGTTATATAGGTTATAAAGATAGATCATTTATGGTCCACATCAGTTATTTCCTAAAACATCTTGTATCTTTCAGAGTCAGACTGGCCAAAGAATTCACAAGGTACCAAGGAAGTGACCAGATTTTCAGAAGAAATGCACACGCTGCATAGCCAGCTTTTCAGGAGGTATGACCATAAGGTGCCATTATCTGAGGAGGCACAAACGCTCTTGAAAAATCATTGTGGATGCTGTAAAACTTGAAACCTGACCAATAGTAGTGAGGACCACGAGTTTTGCTTCGCATGAATGATTTTAGTGTCATTAAGCAAGATGACACATGGACTCAAAAGAAAGAATATCACCTCTTGAAACACTGACACCACAGAGATTGTCCTTGGAGGTCTTCCCATCCAGGCAGTGATCCCAAATAACCCTGCTCCTTTTATGCAATGTGGCATCCAGGGCTCAGGATGATAGACTGCAGGCCATATGCTAGATCTTTTTTTTTGCTAAAAATAGGATATTTTTTTTCTATCCTGATAGGGACAAGTCAGTATAAATGTGATCAGAAACCTGGCACAAATCCATAAGGCTGAGATGAACAGAGGTCACTCCTTCAGGCTTGTCAGACAGCAGCCTAATCAAAATCCTCTAAGGACAGGAAAGGCGGGGAACTGATAGCTAAGTTTATTTTCCCTCAAATGCTTCCCTCACTCTTTGATCCCTGTTTCTTTTGTAGAGTAACATGCACACTTCAGCCAGTGCTGATGCTGATGGAAATGCCAATGCCAATGCAAACATCCTTTTTTTCTCTGCACCCTCCTTCCCTTTCTCTCCTGGACACTGCCAGCATTAGACATCTAGCGTAAAAGATTTCAAAAGGTTAGAAAATGCTGGCACAGTAACTGTGCGTACAGCTGCTTCCTCCTTCCTTTGCATTAGCACCTATTTCATGTTTAATAATAGCATGGAGTTGAATCTGAAATTCACTTGGAAGCTGTTAAACAAACACCAATTATTTTTGAGGGACATAATCTCCCTTTTGCTGACACTCCCTAAAAGCCCTGTCCTGCTCAGATTCCTGGAGGCTCCTGGAGAAGTGCCACCAGGCTGAGCTCCATTTCCTGAGCAATGTTATTGCCAGCTCATCTACTACCTGTCCAATTTTCCACTCAGCTGATATCCCTGTCTTTGTATGTTTGAACGTGCTACAGAAAAGACTATAAAGCACAATGTTTATGCCCACTTTGTGGGTAGATCACAGTTCCTGACCTTACTCCCTACTCATACTAGCAAGGCCAGTTTTATCATCTGGTCCCTCCCACTAATAAGAACTAGTGCTGTTGAATAGGGAACAAACTGTTCATCAAGATTTTCATGACCTAGAGTGACTCACTTTTCTGGGTTTAAGACACTCCCTTTTCCCCCCTATTGTCAGACCCTTGTCCTGCCCTCCCTCCAGGTTTCCATCAGCATGATTAAATGACAGCTACACAAACTGCTCATTGGCATCCAGTACAGAGGTAGGGATACCAGCCTGTTCTGAGGATGGCAGAGAAATGGGCAGGAACCCCAAACTGGAGTAGTTGCTGGCAGAAGTGGCTGAGCTGTAGGATGCAGCTCACACACCCACCACGACCTCACTGTCCCCTTGACCTTGCCAAGATTCCTCATCACCTTGATTGTGACAAATGCCATGTCAACTCTTTGTGCTGCCACGATCTAACTGAAGCTGTAGCAAGGAAAAAAGAAGAGAAGGCAGGAGTATTTTTTTTCTTCCTTTTTTTTTAACCTTTCATTTTTTTCCTCTGAAATCACTTACAAGTGATAAGTCAAAGTGAAAAAGCCTCATGACTGCTGCAGAAATAGACCTTTGTTTTCTATCTTGAAAAAGGATCTAACCTAAAAACCCCTGCAGATACACAAGATTAATTTTCACTACTTTGTTTCATACTATATATAAGCAGCTCTTGCTGAGTTTTAGATTTTATGGCTCAGCCTGCTGGCTGAAAATACTTTCTGTCCACTCCTGAAGCCTGATTGATTAGCGCTGCTAGCCAAATAGCAGTCTGTATCAGCAGGCCCAGGCAGGCAGGCTGGAACATGGCTCACAACACTTGTTTTGAATTCCCATATTTATACAGGAGCACACTGCAGAAAAAGTCTCGGTGCATAAGCAGGGACAGCGTGAAACCTCCAGCTTGGTTCCATGAGCCCCTGTTTTGCAAACCTCAGGCAGAGACTGGATGACATTAGGCAAGGAACCCTGTGAAGACAGAAGCGTTGACTAGAAGAGATGGTCAAGCTGATCTCCAGTAGGACAGTGGGACAGTGACAGAAATGAGCACACTGTATATACACAAAGCTTGCAATGGTCCTTCTGCTTCACACATCGGTTTGTACACTGGAAGAGGTGAGAGTCAACTGAGTAAGTTGTGCTCTGGGGTGTGAGACTTGACCATTCTTAATATGTCTCTAAGTATGTCGTAGTATATGAATATCAGATCTGGATGAATATTTCTCCCAGTTCCGCACAGAATAACTAGCATTGTAAGCAGATATCTCAGATTAAAAGACAAGGCAGTTCAGTAAAAAATCCATATGCTCTCTGTCTCTGCCCCCAACCTGGCTTGATCCTCAGAAATTAATAAATTAAACAGGAGTTCCCAGCATTAACTGGAAATACAAGGTGTGTTGGAAAGAGCTGTTAATTGGTACCAAGAATAAAGAAATCTGTCAATACATTGAGTGGCCCTGGGTTAAAATTTTTACATCACAGTCTGATTTATTTTAAATAATTCCTCAGAAACAGGGAAATAAACCTGGAAGGAATGTCAACAAGAGGCAACAAAAATCCCTGAATTGCATGCCTGAAGGGATGGGAAATATACAAGTTTCCCACTATACAAACACGACCTGGCACCAGTGCCATGCTTGGCCTCCTGTAGCATCTAGCCTCTGATTTATCCAGGTGCTTAAAATGTCCCTTCTTCATTTTCATAATCATCACAGTGTCTGAGCACTCCCGAGTGCCTCACTCTATGGCACTTTCTCCCACTTTACAGGTGGGAACAGAGACAATAAGACTAGATGACTCACTGGAGAGTCCAGGGACAAAGGCAAGAACTGCACAAATACTCACCACACACTGGAGTTAAGCGGCTCTTCCCTTAAGTGGGTACTTAAAAAGTTCTCCAAGGACTCCAGTATGCCATCTTAATGGAGCATTAGTTACAGCTTAACTCTAATAGAAAACAGTTTTAAAGATTCACTGGTTGGCTTCTGAAGATTGCCTTGCCTCAATAGCCCTGATCTTCAGTGATATTTATAGAACTTATTGCCATTGATTTCAGTGGGAGGTATTCATCTAAATAAAACTAAACTGCTGAGTTCTTGAGCAGTATCCTATGCCTCAGTCTCATGTCCTGCTAGGAGGATGGACACATTTGTCTCTAGTAGTGCTCAAGTCAGAGGATGCTGTGGTTAATCAAATATCAACCTTCACTTTCACACTACTTTTTGGAGCTTTGCCTCTGTACACTGCGGTACACTTCATCTGTGAGAGAATAAATTTCCTTCAGACCCAGCAGGCAGCATCTTTACTTAAGTGGTAGCAGTAACAGAAGGGGAAAGGGAGGCCAAGTGGTTCAACTCTGAGTAGCACCATCCAAGCCAGCAGAAACATGAGGTTTTTGTGTGTCATGTGCCTCACAAAGTACTTTGTTTCATTTCCACTCTCAGAGCACAAATAAATAGTCCATATTTGTGCCAGTAAATCAAGGCCCATCATTTCCAATGACAGACTGTTCTCAGGAACACAATGCAATATATGGCATCTTCCCCATGTAACCACATTGTTGTGGAGCATTGTGCATGTTCCTCACCTTGTAAGAACTGCTTAGACAGGATCGAGGTAATGAGGACTTCTGGGGTGGGGATTCCCTTTACATGCCACAGGAAAACACCATGTGAGTCAAGTGTGCAGGCTTGAACTGTGTGCCTCTAGTGTTGGCCACCTTGAGTCTATGTTAAAACTTTATTTCATAATGTAGCTGTGAAAACTGAATGCTAAAACCAAAAATGCTAAGTGCTGCAATAGATGCCTCTATTTACAGTTGTATGGTTAAAAGAAGTTGATGTGTTTCTCTCCCTTCATCTACCTGTGAAGTACTGTGAGACTGACCTAGTGCATGTTTACAAAGTGAGTTGGAACACTGTTATTAATTATGGCAATGTACTATTCATAAGGTTCATTTTACAGTAGCATATCAATGCTGAAGCTCATGGAGGAAAGCTTTTCTGCTACCTGAGGAATCAGAGGACAGGTGAGAACAAACTGGTTCATTTGCATAGATGGCTGTATGAATGCTGATGCAGGTCTGCTTTAGTTAAAATCCTTTTACACTTTGATGATATAGATAAGGTAATCAAACCATATCATACTATTAGTAGACAATTAGAAAGGACTTGATGGGAACATGGATAGATTTTATAACCCAGATCCACACACCACTCACACCTCATCTTCATATTATGGCAAGATTTGGGTATGAAAGAAACCTTTCTTCCTTACCCCTTGTTTCCCACGTCCTGATCTCAATACACAGATGCCATCCAACTGATCCTGAGAGTGCTTGGGGCCCAGAGCTTGGAGCATGCAGGCTGATGCCTGCTTAGACACACTGATGTAGTCAATATAAATTTAAGGTTTACCCATTAGCCATTTTCACTTACTATAGGATAGGATGGTCTGGGGTAAAAGGGAAGAGGTATCTAGGGAGGAGCAAATCCCTGCTGTAACACCTCTGCATGAGGATCTTCAATCTCCATCCTGGACTGAAAGTGAAAGAAACCAAGGTGGGTGCATGGTTATGAGGTCAGCCAAGCTATGCAAGAGGCACAGATGCTGTAAGCAGATAAGAAGGCTGAAGACACCAGATACTGGTGCCACTGGGAGAGGCAACCCTGATGAAGTGACACTCACACAACACCAGAGGAGAACAGAGCTGCTGCTCACTGCATGAGACTTAGGAGCTGGAAATCTCAGATGTGGAGTGATAAGAGAAAGACAGCTTGGTGGCAGATTGTGCCTTTCAAATACATGTAGAGGAAGCAAGCAAGCAGAGTCAACCACTATAATGATTCTCCCCACTTCCCTCTGCCACCCTCATTTACCTACAGAGAGATGAGATTTGAGTGGTAGGCTGGGCGACAGCCTTTGGGCTCATCCAGGGGAAGAACAACACATCAGAACTGGACCAAAGCCATGAAACAGACTTCTCCCAGTGGCTTCATCAGCCAGTGGGAACAAACTGTTCACCAAGGGCAGTGGAAAACCAAAGGAGAAAGAAAAAAACATACACAAAAAAAAAGAAACAAAGGAAAATAAAACCCCAGCATTTGGTCAGGAGATATTCTCTGGCAAAATTGCAAAAAGCTGCAGATCCAGATACTGTGGGAGCAAGCGTTTAACTTATTTTCATGCTTATACTGGTGACTCACTGTTGTAGTGTTTTTAATAAATTATTACTGTGTCCTTTTCTCTATTGTTAAAACTTCCTTTGTTTTGTATACTCAGGAAAGAGATCTTAAAGTCATTGAGGACAGGCTTTTTTTAAAAACATCAGTTCAATGCCTTGCAGCAGTCAAAGGGGCAAATGAAACATTTGGAATTATTAGGAAAGGCACAGATAAAAGGTTCTCTCCTTGGGTCCCTGCACAAATTCACGGTGCGACACATCCTGGATCTGGCATGCAGCCCTGCAACATGTTTTTGGACAGCAAAGATACAAAGAAGGGCAGCAGGGATGATTTTGAGTATCAAAAAGCCTCCACACAAAACCTGTATTTGGAAAGCACATGAGTAGGTAGAGAAATATGGTGAAAGCAATGGCAGGAAGGGAAACGGTGGAAAACCATGAATGGTATGGGAAAGGTGCAGACTGGAAGGTGTGGTGAAATTATCTGTTAACAAATTTAAACTGAGACTAGAATGACTTAAAATTCAACTGCAGAACTTACTGTCACAAGATGATACAGAGGTCAAAACTATGAAGGAATTTTAGAGGGGAGAAGACATATTGATGGAAGATCAATGACTAATCAAAGGCAATCTCCAGCCCTGGTATGCTTCCAAACTGGTGAGATATTACAGAATCACAGAATTGCATAGTTGGAAAAGACCTTTAAGATCATTGAGTCCAATCACTAACCTAACACTGAGGTTAGGTTAGTGACCCCAACTAAATCATGTCCCTCAGCACTATGTCTACACAACTCTTAAGAACCTCCACAGATGGGGACTCCACCACGGCCCTGGGCAACCCCTTCCAATGCCTGAGAACCCTTTTAGTAAAAAAAAAAAATATTCTTAATATCCAATCTAAACTTCCCTTGGCACAACTTGAGGCCATTTCCTCTTGTCCTGTCACTTGTTACTTGGTTGAACAGACCAAGCCCCACCTCTCTACACCCTCCTTTCAGGTAGTTGTAGAGAGCAGTAAGGTCTTCCCTGAGCCTCCTTTTCTCCAGGCTGAACAATCCCAGTTCCCTCAGCTGCTCCTCATAAGACTTTTGCTCTAGACCTTTCACCAGCTTTGTTGCCCTTCTCTGGTCATGCTCCAGCATCTCCATGTCCTTCTTGTAGTGATGGGCCCAAAACTGAACATAGTACTTGAGGTGCAGCCCCAGCAGTGCTGAGTATAGGGGCACAATCACTTCCCTACTCCTGCTGGCTGCACTATTTCTCATACAGGCCAGGATGCCGTTGGCCTTCTTGGCCACCTGTGCACTCTGCTGACTCATGTTCAGCACCTATCAATTAACCCCCTCAGATCCCTCTCTGCCAAGCAGCTCTCTAGTCTGTAACACTTCTGGAGAAGTTTGCATGAGTAAACTTTTCCTTACACTCCTCCCAAATATGTTTTATTCTCCACTTTCCAATAGACAATGATATAATTCATCATCTCCTTATCCACCAGCAGAGATGAAAGCTGTTCCTCTTAAGAACTTCCCTCAGGGCCCTTCCTCCACCTGAGTGGAGTCAATGGGGCACCTGGCAGACAGGTTCCTGCAGCATCACCCCGTGCGTGATGTTTCAGGACATGTGATATGGCCGATGAAAGCTGTTGGCAATGCAGCAGAAAGGCTGATGCATGCCCCATAGCTGGTGGGTGTGTCTCCAATTGACAGCCCCCCCCACGCCCTCCCCAGCTCCCTACTGTTTCCGTGACTCCTGCAGAGAGCGGCACGCAGTCTACCCAGCGCAAAATGGAAACAACGCTGTGCTTCATTTATTAACCAGAAACGGAGTGTGAAGGAAGAATTACAGAGACCAAGCACACAGACAGAAGCTCCGCAGTGTAGCAACAGCAGAGATCTGCAGAGATTCTGCCTGCAATGCTGTATGTGCTCCACATATCAAAAACAAACAAAAAATACCTTGGCTTAAAAAAATACCTTACTTTGTACATTGTTTGCACCACATGGAAAACATCAAGTATGCAAGATATATTTCCTGGCTGTTAAGAGAGTCATCTCAGACCTCTGAGACAGCAAGACATGTCTATGTTTATATTTCACCCACCAACGAGCAGACACATGATGGACCCCTTTTTTGTTAATTAATACCCATTGTGCCCTTTCCTGCCTGGGTTAGTCAGTGTTCATTCTGCTCATAGTTAAGTAGCTTTAATACATGCATGCATGATGTGATTCTTGCATAGGGTTTGTTATTATTCACCCCAAAGGCAGATCCCTCACGTAGTACTTGTTGGCAGGACAGTGAACTTTCATTGTATTTCGCTGCAAAGATGTTTTGCTGGACTACATGAGACTTCCCATGCAAAAATATATCAGTTTTGTTTGGTTTTTTTCTCTCTTAAAAAGCATACTTTGATCACAATTTTTACTGTCACAGAAAACGAAAAGCAAGTGAAAGGGACAGGGGGAAGATAATTTTGTCCTAGTATTTATTTAGAGATCTTTCACAGATTTACAGTTCAACTAAAGATAAAAAACTCACAATACCATAATCATGAAACCAATTTTGTGTCACCTCAGCAAGCTGACATGCTCGATCTCTTTAGCCCATCTTTTCATACCAGTGGTTTTTTCTTGTTACTGTAAGACTATAATTTTCTTCAGGGCTTGGATTTTATTTTCTTTGCCCTGTACAGCAAATAAGATGGTTGTAGGAAACAACTAAGCAGTAAAGACAATTTTGTCAGAAATTAAACCTCTTCTAGATGTGTACAAATATCTGCATTCCTGGCAGTCTGTATCTGCTCCTTACTTTTGTGGGTTTTTCTCCACATTCCCCTTACTGGTTGCTTAGGATATCTTAATGAGAAAGCAAAATTCTGTATATACCATTTAATAACTACTTCATTGTTTAGACCAAAAGCATTTGGAAGCACCTGCCACACTAGTGATACAACAAGAGCAATAAAATGTAAATAAATATTTATGCAAAATATTTACGTTGTTTATAGTGATATAACTATGCAGAAACCTACACGATGGAAGTTTATCATATGCCTACACAGAATTTTGATTTAGGAAGCCTTTTAGATTATTCTCTGCCAGTGTAGCACAGCAGACTGTGATTCATGCGTTTTTCTAGATTTCTTTCAATGGGTGAAAAAAAGGTGGTAAGAAAGAGTTTACTTTAGGTAAATGGTTAAGTAGTAAAATGTCTCTCATACATCTGCCCATGCAAGGGATATATTGTGGCCTTGACCCAAATACTCTAATTCTGGGGACAGAACTTCTGTTGCTGACATTTTTATAATCAATTTGAAGATTTCAATTATCAGTGATTCAAAAAGTTGCTACCTGATCCTGACAGAGAGAAACTTTCTGCTGTATATTATATTTCAAAGCAAAACTAAAACCCAAGTATTAGACACAGAATCACATATGGAATGCAAAGATTTATAATATTTACATTGCTTTTCTAAAACAATAACAGAATCTAGGAAAAAGTGAAGTGAAATAGTTTTGGGATTTTTTTCTCTAATACAAAAGTTTTCCAATTATTAAATTTTAGGATAAATATCAGCATTCTGTCTTTCTGTCTGAACAATTTGTAAACCACAATTACTGTCTTTATAGCAGTTTCCTACTGATGGTGGTAAAACTATAGCTAAAGCTAAAGATAATTTAAGAAATCAGTCTAAAAGTGTTAGTCAGAAATTGGCATGAAAAATTCAAGATCCAGTCCCTGCACTAACATTTATTCTGGTGGTGTTGGAAGCAAATGATTTGTGTTAACCTAAAGCAATTTGGCAGTGTGTTACTTTTTCTGCTAAAAAGTAATGTTTTTTTTCTTCCATTTTGTCTGTAATCCAAAATCTAAACCTTTCATTTCATAACAAAAGAGAACAATCTTTCACTTTTGTGATCGCTGAGATAACCTTCAAAACAACAATGAACTGTAAACAATGCAGTGATGTTTGCCTCAGCAAGAAACAATAACCATGAACCATTATTTGCTTCTAATCATTCATTAGATAACTCAATACACTAATTACAATGTCTTCAAAGGAACTACAATGAAAACATGTTACTATGCAATTTAAGATGTTTTTGAAGATGAATTGCCCTAATTAAAGACAAAAAAGCCCGTGCAAATATGAACTAATATCTGTGCAAAATATTTGCTTCACCAATTGACCTTTATAGAGAGGTCCCAGTGTTCCCAGTCCATGTCATGGCTGGGACTTAGTCCTTGCAGAGTGCAAGGATCAGGTTTTCTCTCTGCTTTTACCAAGAGGTGCCAGGTGGCCATGGCATGTACAGCAACAATTACAATGTCATGACATTTTCTATCATGTTGTTTGAAATTAAATGTAGGCAAATAAAATCTAAGTAATTTGCAGAAGAGGAAAGAGCACTGTGCTCCAATCCCAGTGCCAGGTACAGTCGGTATACTGGATATGCAGGTATCCACTGGAGCACCTGGGAATGGGGCCAGTCTCTGGGGGCCTGGGACTGTCAAGCAGTTGGACAGTTGAATGGTTGATGGTTGAACTTGATGATCTCGGAGGCCTTTTCCAACCTTAATGATTCTATGATTGTATGATTCGAAGCTTGTTCCCAGGAGCGTGGGCTTTAAATCTTCCCAGGAACATACCAGGCTTCAGCCAGATGCAACCTATAACTTCCAAGAGAGAAGAGTTTCTCAGTGCTCATCTGCAGGGTCTGGCAAAGATGAACCGTATCTCCTGCAACATGCATCATTAAGGGCACAAGAGAGATGAGAAACAAGGAGACAAGCACCAGGTAAATCCTGCAAGACATCCCAAATCCCATGTGAAAATACTGGTTATGTACTAAAAATTTCAGGGAGAACAGAGAAGCTCATTGCCACTTACAAGAGCTGCCTAATTAATGTTCACTTTACCTCAGCCAAATTTTATATTCTGTTGCTCAGTTATGTAAATTGGGCAGCATTTTGCACTATGATTAATAGGTCCTTAAACAAGCAGATTTTATTGCTTGACATAACACTGTGAGGAGAATTCTTGGGTTGTTTTTTTTTAATTTGTTTGATGAGTTTGTTTTTTTTTCCAACTAGCTATTTCTTCTCCAAAATATCTTTTCTTTCTTAGCTTCAAAAATGGTTCTGACATTACTCAAGATGGTATCTCCTACTAAGTATGCCTTGCATGGCTCTGCATTTTATTCAAAATCATGTTTGATATTTATCATAATAACCTCACTAGGAGTGGAAAACTTCATTTATTGTATAAAATATGAATGTGAGTAATTTGCAATTGGAAGACTCTTGATTTCAGAAAGAGTGAGACAAGAAAAGAATCTTATTGATTTTTAGTTAGAAGTTGACATTACTGATGAAAACATTAGTATCTTTGAAAGGAGAGCTAGAAAATTGTGTTTGCAAATTTAAGTGAGAGATATTAAACAAACTCAATTATAATGGAGACTCATACTTCAACAAAAGCCTGGCTATCAGAGGCTGAGACAGTATGAGTACTGGTCAGATTAACAACAATATTATAAACAACCTAAGGGCTTCTTTAGGCTTGGAAAATGGACATGACTAGACTATGCTGGAATCATTTAAAGAAACAATTTTCCAGGGAAAAACAATGAAGTTTTGTGAAAAGAAGTATTTTTTTAAGCACATATTTATGTCAATATATAACATGATCTAATAATCAAAACATGTTACTTTTTTTCCAATTAATCTATAAAGTAGTTAATTGCCAGGAACAATTTTTACAGGATATTACAACCAGCTGCTACTGTACTACCAAGTGAAACATCTAATTCTAATTTCTTCTTTAAAGCATCTTATGTTTATTGAAAAGAAACACCTCGAAACCTTGAACTAAAATAGCTCTTTACAGAACTTTTAATATCTTAAGGAAAAAATAAAGACCTTCTTGACATGCCAGTAAATGTATTAATAGTAGCACATAATCTTGCTTTGTTCTCTTCAATAAGCACATACAATTTTCTATGTAAAAAGTTGAATGCATTTGAAAATGAAAGTCTATTCAAATGGTTGTACTTTTAATTTTATAATATCAGTTATTACACATAATCCATTTTAGGACATGCCAATAATGCAGAATTTTCAAATAATTTTAATTTTAAAACAAACTTTCACATCAAGTTTTCAGCTGCGGGCTTCCAAAGGAGAACCTCATCTGACTAAAAGTGAAGATGTGGCCCACTATTTGTCTCATTTACACAGCCCTTTCTCACTGTTTCAAGCTTTCCATTTGCTTGTTGTGTCTGGTCTTTTTTTTTTTTTTTTTTTTTTTTACATTTAAGGGGCTAAAATCCTCCCTAGCTGCCAGGGTTTTGCCAGTTAACTACCTCTGAGCACTTTACTCCAAAGCAGCTTCACACACCTTTGCTTTGCAACTCCTCGAGCTGCTACCTTGCTCTCTCTCTCTTCTCTCAGGTACTTCAAAACTCATCTCAGCCAACCCCCTACTCTTCCCTACTTCAATAAGTTCTCTCCTTAGACCATCTCACTAATGTCCATCATTGGACTGGGTCTTAGTCAAGGTCCCCTAAAGTTTTCAGACTGCACCTGCTGTCCTTTTTCTCAGTTAACAAGTGAATTAGTCACAAGATGCAAACCCACTGGACAGCACATCTAATCTATTCCCATGCTCATGTAACTATTTCCTTCTCCATTAAGCTTTCCAAGACCATTTTTTGCCTAATGTTTCTGTAACATCTTTTCTTTTTTAGGATTTCCACAGTAGTATCTTCCATCATTGGCAGATATTCCAAGGTCACAATGTCAGGCAGTTGAACAAAACAAAAAACAAAACAAAACAACCCCCATACATACAACAAGAGAGATATTGACAACAGAGAATTCTACAAGCACATTCCTAAGTCAAATTGGGATGAGGAGAATGCTTGAATTTGCTATAAATTTATATAATTTATATATATTTTAAATTTCTTTAAAATCCTTGTTTGCCTGTTTCTTTCACATACAAAACTTTCCACATTTTTTTTTTTTTAAAAGACTTGTTCAAAGTTTATCCACCAAAAATAAAAAGGATCTAGGAATTAGATCAGACTCTCAAATCAGGTACTAACACTCTGAAATTATTAATCTGACAATGCTCATATTGACTAAGCCATGTGATAAACTCAAAAAAGCTCAAAGGCGAGGTTCATGGAAGTGTTCAATGGTTTAGTTTCTTATGTGGACCTCTGTGGCTTCAGAATCTCATGCACACAGGCCTTCAAATAAGTTTCATGGTACTTTTTGCTTTCAATAAGGTCTGTAATACTAAAAGACGTGGTATTTTCCACTTTGTGCAAGAAAATGTGACACTGAAAGGAAAGGTATCAAAAAAACCCAATGTCAATGTGAGTTCCTTCCAAAAAGGTGCAGGATTGAAGTATGAGTTTCTGGTCTCATAAAATGAAATTGCTCATCACTAATTAAAATGGTCATTAAAACAGGCAGCCTATCTTCATTTTTTCAATAGATATAAATATTTTTTTTGTCCAGGTCACACTCATCTTATTTAGGTGAGTTAGTTACAGTGAACTCAACACTGAGTAGAGGCTGTGTGATCTGGCCCACAAGCAGGAACTTGTTAAAGGATATCAAAACTTTTCTAAAGGCCCAGACCTAAACAACAAGAAGCTCCTAAGGGATGTTCCTAAAGATAGAAAATCCTCAGGAGGGATGCTAAAAAGATCTTGTGAGAGAAAATCCTCACAAGAAGAACTGGGAGAAGAACCTCTCAGGAGTGGGAAGTCTTCAAAGGTGACCCCTATTAACAAGAAACTTCAAAAGTGGGATGTGACATGATGTGAAAATCCTCCCACTGATGTTGAGTGCTTTAAAGATAGAATCCCCTGAAGCGAAATGGAGCCTTTGAAGTGGCAGTATCAGCATCAACTTTCAAATGCATAAAGGTACGGCGTGCAGTGGGACTAGTGCATCGGTGTTACAGAGCTCCTGGTGGCCTGGTCCTTCTTGCTGAAGTCTGATAAGCCTAAAGGCCAGCCAAGAGAGCAAGCAAAGAAATACCATTTAGCTGACCCTAAAAGACCTCTTTGATCTCTTTCATTTAATCTTTCTAATGCTGAAACAAAACTGGGTTCAAAACAGGAGTGCATTACCATGGAGCTGCATTACCATACTCTTTTGCAGATGACGTGAGGAAAGATTTGCCCCTTTATTTTTCTTCAGTTTGCACAAATGTAAGACACTGAATTGACTGAGACACTTGTTAATGTTCCTCTATTTCAGAGTGGTTTCGATCTATGATCCTGAGCTTCTTGAAGTTCATTAAACAGAATACATCATGAACTTGATGGAAGTCTATTTCTCAAGCAGCAGTCCCACAAGTTAATACACTTTCAAAATATGAGCTGAAAAGAAAACACACAGTATTTGCTGATGTTCATACAATGGAATGCAAAGTTCTGGTCTTAATTTAAAACTGTAGAAAAATGTAAAGGCAAAACCAAGGTTCCCTGTTGTCTGTTTAAACAGAAATTACCAGAAAAGAAATTAATATAATTTTCTAGTTAGGTCTACTCTTGAAAGTAAATAAGAAAACCTTTCGTTTTGGGGACTAGAATAGTACTAGAATAATTAAACCAGTCAAGACCCAACAGTGGATGAAATTGTACAGCTATAAAGGTAAACTATATTAATACAGAATAAAGGACTAGAAAATGTAAACAAATACAAAGAAGGGCTGTCCTGAGCCAATTAATCAAGTCACCTACTACAAGTAGCCATATAACAGCTCTCTGCATAAATTTAATAATTTATGTTGCAACCTTTTTATAAATAATTATTTCTATAATATGAAAGAACTTGACTTACAACCTTGTTTGAATGCTGCTTCAGAAATTTTTTCCTATAATGGTCAAAAATACTCTGACTTTGTTTTTTCACTGAAATAAATGAAATACAACTCTTTCCACTCCACAAAAGCCCATAATTTCCCTTTTTCAGAGAAAACATGAGCAATATCTTACCAATAAAAATAGCAGCTGACTTCTGGAAAACGGGTGACACAATGTAACCACATTGGCTAAAATCTTTAGGATATTTGCATGTAAAATATAATCCTGAATAATGTGGCAAAGTTATCCACAATTAAAATCACTGTCTTGTAACAGGAAGTGTTAGGGAGCAAAATACTAATGGACACTATAGCCCCGTCCAGGACAACTTGGACACAAGGATACTCACAGGCTTGAATTTCTCTGCTTGACCTCTCTGCTGGGCAGATCTGAGTCAATTCCAGCACAAAAGGCATTAGAATCTGATAGCACAGTATTGTGATCAAGCTAATAAACAGCTGAGTCTATACTGTTAAGTAAAACATGTCCCAGCCAAAGCTTGTTTCTAAAGGACCGATCAGCGTCTTCACTGCTTCAAGAGGGCTGGCGTGATCCAAGACTGGTCCGAAACCTGGCCTGAGCATGGTGGCCAGGTCCCCAGTGCATAGCATCTGTCTCTCAATCTCCTCTGAGTCTGTGGTGCCCCTTTGACACTAAAACAGAGCTAATATGTTATATGTTTTTTCCATTAAAAATGTCATATATGAGGGTCCCATTGTAGTCCACCAGACCACTGTATTGTAGCATGACACCAAAGGTACACCGTGCCCCTAGGCATGCAGAGAGTCAGACCTGGAGGAGCCTTTCCCTTGGAGCTGGTTAGCTGAAACAGTCTACAAAACAGAGACAAGGAGTGAAAAAGCAGTTGGGGTTCAGTGTTCAAGGTAATTTTCTTTCACTCTTTAGATCAGTGGTATGAACATAACCAGTGTGCTATTGTTGTGTCCTGGGCTGCACAGTGTGTACACTGGCATTGTAATGGCACTGATACAGCTTCTCAGGACTTAAGAACTTGCCAAATTTTATCCAGGGATGTCTAAAGATTCTCCATTTGATTCAACTCCAAAGTTCATCTCTTTTCTAATAAATGTTTTCTCTCTTTGAACACTGAAGTACATACAAGAGAACTAAACACTTCATAAAAGAAGTTGCCTCCGATTTTCAGTGCACCCTGTTTCCCATATTTCCAACATCAGTGATTATCTGAAGCATGTAAAACAACCTGCTTTGCAAATCCATACTTAACCTAACAAAAGGTTAAGGCCAAGTTCCCCAGAAGGATTCTTACAGTAATTCCTATTGAATTGTAGAATATAAATAGAAGCAGAGAGTGCTCAGCAAAATATATGTGTCTCTTAGGAGCATCTGGGGAAACTAAACAGGGAGAAAGGTGCACATTATCTTGCTCAATCTAACCTGCTTTTGTGGAACCCTCAGCCAGCTTGCAGAGGTAAAAAAGTCATGGGATTCCTCCAAGCATGAGCAGAAAGCAGATTTTGCATGCGTGTAGCTGAAACCAGTTCCATGTAATAATAAACAATTTTCTTAGCGAATTATGGAGTTCACAACCCCCATTTACAAAACAAAAACAAAAGCCCACATAACCTTCCCTGCTCTGCAAAAGCTGCTTAGTGTGCCAGAAGGATTTTTAAAACCTGCTTTAGTTCTCTCAGTATTAGGACCTTGTCCTTCAAGCAACCTTGTGGTCACACATTGCTCATTTACTTCAGCTGTGCTGCACAGGAGGTTCCACCCGTGCAGAGCACACCATAGGGCTGGGGAAGTTAGCAGGTGCCTGTTTGCATCCAGCAAGCACATTTATCTTGTACAAAAGGAGTCTCACAAGTTTATCTCTGTCTCTAGTCCCTGTGCATTTGGTGGTAACATTTGTCTGCACATAGTATGAGGGCAACGTTTAAATCAAAAAACTCTTTTCATTAGAATTTCTAAGGAAGAAAAAAAAACACCTCCAGAGCCACATCCAGTAGAACTGAAGTAATGTTTAAACACTGGGCTTGAATATGCCTGATTTAAATATGCCCTTAACAGCCCATGGCAGATCTGCAAGATGGATCCTCATGCAAGTGCAAGTATTATCATGTGATTTCTTCAACGTTACAGAACTGTAAAAGAGTTTCTACAAAAACAGATTGAGCGTTCCTCCAATAGTATCACAACATCATCTAAAACCCAGGCTTGACAATTGTGGCTGACATCAAAAGTAGCTGCTTTAGGCCTGTTTTTACAGAAGCCTGTATCACTTCTGAAACACAAAACAACCCTTTCTGCCTTCTGATAAAAAATCTTTTTTGTAGTTGCCTTCCTGAGCAGTCCATTATATTAAAAGAACCCTTTGCAGATGAGATCATAATGTGCTTTTTTCCCTAAGAAACTCTAAGCAGTGCCAGCAAAGACTGACATGAGAAGGCAGCCTTCAGAAACTGCAGTTATGGGAATGCGTCCTTCTTGCTTTACCTTGCCTTCCTTCTTCTTTCTTCTTCACCTATTAAGGCCAGAGAATTTGGTTATCTTCACTTTCCTACAGGCAACCTTCTATATCCTCTTCTTACCCCCATGCCCATTTTCCCAGTTCTTTACATTTTTCTTATTGTGAACATCTTTATTACCTCTCTTCATCTTTTTCCTAATCTCTGCCATCTTAAAATCACAGAATTTCTCCATTTGTCTTTTTAGCTATTGCTGCATCTTGCCATCTTTTTCCACCTTTATGATTCTGTTGATTACAGTTTGAATTCTCTAATTCAAGCCTGGCCAATCCCAAGTCTGGGTCCCCTGTCTCTACCCCCTGCACCCACAAACTCTCAATATGTCATCCTTGCTGGTGCTCAAAAGAGGTATTCCACTCTCAAATCATTAACATGTCAGTCATAACTGAGATTTCGTGCTGCAGGAAATCTCTAAGTTTCAGCTTTTCTTATCTATCCACACAGCACCATTTTTCCATCCAAGCTCTTATCCTCCTGTGCTGCAATCAACAAATCAGAGCTGGAAGAGGTCAGGCAGTCTGCTCTGCTTTACCCAATCCTTAATCAGGATCAAAAATATATTTATTTTATACTTAACAGATGCTTTCCTAATCTATTCTGGGTGACAAAGACCCCATAACCTCCCTGGGAAATCTTCCAGTGCTTCACTATCCTGACCAATAGGAAGACATGCTTCTATCTAAAGAGATGCAATTTAAGCTCACCACTTCTGGTCTAGTCCACCACTTTTCACTGATTTTGATGGATACAATTTTTTCCCACCACAGAGAAACTTAATGTGCTACCACAAAAATTACTTTTCCTGACTTATTGCTTTGCTATATGAACATATCTTTTCATACCTCCACAGCAGCACTTCTAGTACATCATTTAGTTTCAGGGATCTTTGTCACTTTGCCCACTGCCTTTCATTTTTCATGATGTCAGCTCTTGTCTGTGTTCAATATATCTGTGTGACAAGAGCCCAAGTCAGCCACAGCAATGACATGAATAGGCTTAAACCTGTCCCTTAGAATGAGATTCCAAAGGATATCAGGAGGAGTTAGAATACAAAAACACCCTTTTCTCTCCCTAATACTTTTACTTCAACTAAAAACTACTAGATATTACATAATAAAAGTGAGAAAAATATATTTTTAAGTCAAGAAAACTCAAAGCAATGAAATCCAATATAAATAGGAAGGTTTGAGCTTGCTGCTTCTCCAGCCCACTGTAGGGTCTTGCTTTCAGCTGTTCACTGCCACACCAAGTGGCAGCCTCCTAAGAACATTCTACTGTCCTTTATGGAAGGTGGCTGGTTCATGCCTATCCCTCACCACAGCCTCTACATGAGTTATAGTCTATCCACAATGACCATCCTGCCTGCCACAATTGCCATTCCTGGGACCTCTTTCTCTGCTGAGTAGCATCAGTGTGCATGAGCAGTCTCCTTCCTGAGAGACCCAACCATTCTCTTGAAGCATCATGTTTGGATAATCTCTGTTTCAAATCAGCTTCAGTACTCACATCCCAGTTTTAAAACCAGGGCATTTGTATGTTGGAGTATCCTATGTTTGCCCTCATTGCTGAGAAGAAATCTTCATGAACATATCCCATTTTACAAAGCATACCTTAAAAGACTTCCTCTCTGCACTCTTTCCAAAAAATCTTGACAGCAAGAAGAGTCTTCATTTGCTAAGGCCACTGCCAGTTGTGGTGATCAGTATTTAAAGTTGTGACTCCGATGTTACACAGCAACTCTCTTCTCAGACCACCAGAGGAATACTGAAAACGTAGCACATGGTGCAAGTTTTAACATGTTGCAGTAATAATATATATTATTTATCAATTTAATATCACTATGAAAGCAGCTGAATAAAGTCCTTTACTTGCTTTCTGAAAAGAAACGCATGATGGTTCTAACTGAGGAAGAACTGTGAAACTAAGGAATGACATTTTGCCCCTGCCTTCCAATGATATGTCAGCAACACTAAGAAATTTTTCAGCAGTGCATGACCATAGACCATGTACAAGTTGCAAATCTCCAAGGAAAATGGAGCATCCGACATACGGTTTTCAATTTTGTGTTTCTTGTCAGCCTGTGTCATACAATACTCCCCTAATCTCAAGATGACATTATTAAGTTACAAGGCACCTCAGCTCTCTACTTCTCACTAGATCTGTGTACTCATGAAAACTGCTAGGTTCACCAATCCTGAAAATGAAATCCAAAGTACTGCTATGTTCAGCCAAGAAAATGGCAAAATATATTGCTGAATGAAATCCTGCCTCATCTATGACTCAGAGGAACCCAGTTATTTTTTAGCTTCACATCCACTTGATCACATGTCTATCAAGACTGTGAGGGTGATACCAAGGGCATCTTAGGTCTGGCTAAGGTCAGATTAGACTGTTAATGCTTCAGAGAGTGGGTCATATTCCTGTACAGATGAATCTGGATCCTCTGTACACCCCTGACCCACTGCTGCTCACTGGATGCCTCTGTACCACAAGCTACCAGTGTCAGTGGGGTTTTGTGATTCAGATATGCCTACAGAAAACTAAACATCCTGTTATCACCATGAAATTGTGGAAGATACTATGTGTGCTATGGTGACAGACCTGCTGGGACCGTGAATTTATCATGATAGCTTCAGTTCCCTGAAGATCTTTTCAAACTAAATATTAAAAAAAGGTCTGGTTTGGTTTGCCTTAGGACACACCGGAAGATTTTTTGACAGTAGAGAGTTTCGTACTTCTCAGAGTTCTTATGTTTGGGTTTAAACATTGTAACATTTAGTGAACTTTAGAGAAAATTATCTATGTGGGATTCTGCAGCAGGCTTCTTTCTTGTGGAAAAAAAAGTCTAGTTACTTCCATTTAAAATATATTAATGAGAATTATTAAGAGTTTTGTACTGTTTTGACAAATGTTTACTACTTTTGTCCTTTTCTTCTTCCCATGCAGCATGTTTTACAGTCTTAAAAGATGAAGGAGCCTAGAATACTAGAAGACCTGGCAGAAATGCCACAAAATCTTTTTCTTGTTACTTAAAGGAAGTATATTGTATTTTATCTGTCTTCCAGGATGAAACCCAAATTCCCTGGAAGGCAATAAAATTCTATTGACTAAATTGGCTTTGGAGCAGACATTGATTTAAAAGCAGGGTAAAAAGAAGCAAGTGTGTAACATGTCAAAATATTCACCTGATATTTTTGAGAAATGCACGCAGTCAGAAGAATCCAAAAACCACACATGCTGCTTTTAGTGATTTCTGTTACTGTGCCTACCTCAGCCAGATATGTAGTGAAAAAAGCTAGCATGCCAACTACAGATTGGAAGCAGAGAACTGAAACTTTTTCCTTGTTAATTAGCTGGCTAACCTTTATTTAGTGGCATATTCCTTTTTTTTTTTTTTTTTTCTAATTACTTATATTAATAAAAGGGACACACAAGTATACTAAGCCCTTTACAGACAAACAGAAGGCCTAAGCAACATTGAGCTGATACTTTGAAAGAGAAATAGAAAAAATTAGTTAAAAACCAGGACACAGCATCAATTGGTGTTACAACATTGGTTGTGATATTTCCACTTTTAATTTTTATGGTTATAGATAAAATATACATATTAACACAGTTTCCAAATAAAGCAATTGTTATTAATTAGACATGCATTTAAGTATATACCTAACTTCTTTAATCCTAAGAATCTCATTGCTTTAATTCTTAAATATTTTTTAAAACTTAATATATGCAAGCTTATCAGCTGGCTGGTCTCTTACAGGAGCCAGGGCAACAAGTAGGTCTTGAGGTTAGGTAACAGCACATAGCTTTCTCAGACTGACATGTCCTGATTGCCTTAACTGATTAAAATCTCTGTTTCCACTGGGGCAACAAGTAGGTCTTGAGGGAGATAACAGCACACAGCTTTCTCAGATTGACATGTCCTGATTGCCTTAAAATGATTAAAAATCTGTGTTTCCACTGGAAGGGGTCATCATAGGCTTGCCACAGTCATGCAGTCCAAGTTCCTGCCCTGGGCAGATGCAGGAATTCATACAGCTACACCAAAAGCTCGGTCAGAAGTGTGATTTGGTTGAAAATTTACCTGCAAATCTTCTTTTCACCATGAGCAAATAGTGAAGTAATTACTCAATATCTGGTTGTTCCTCATCTGATGGTCTGGTTTACAGAGCAGCTGTCTTCTGGAAGCCATGTATGTTGACCTATGCATGCAGCATCTCAGACCCTTGAAAAATAATTCCCATAGGGCTTTAATCAGACCTACTGTATTGTACATAATAATCCTTTTATTAGCAGTGTTTCTCTTAGGCTATATCAATACAAGTAAATAAAACAGGGCCAAGGCACTGACACTGGCAATGGTCTGAAATCATCTATTCTAACTGTTAGCAGAGTCTCTTGCATGGTTTTGGCCCATGCCAACACCCCAGCAGAGCTCAGGAGATATCAGATGCCAAGGATTGTTTCCAGTAAGCAATTTGGACATGGGCACCATGTTTTGGGGATAAAAGGAGTAAGCTTGAGCATATGGAGGTGATCCATTGCCATGCTGCTTAGACTCACAGAGCACAGTCCCTGGTCAGATCAATTTAGTGCCACAGAGGTTGCTTTCCAATCCAACTCCTAAAGGCTGAGTTTTACAAATGGGAGATTGAGAGTCCACCTTCCAGTAGCGGTGGAAAATACTACATTGCTGAGGAATGCAGCACAGCTACAACTGAGATGTTTTTGGCTGCCTCTGAATTGCCTAACTAATCCAGCAGTTACAAATCAAGTCCAGAAACAGATGGGGCACTTCTGGGTATGATTGTCTGGAAAGGTTTGTTTGATGAGAGCCTTTGTACACTACATTATATGTGCTGGACAGAAAAATAACACAAAGGAAAAGGCGATACCAAAACAGTATTATGCAGGACTGCTATTCTCCCTTTGCTGTTCCTGAGCCCTTAATTTTAAGTGCAAGGTTTCTCCAGGCTTTTGCACTTCTATCCAGTAACAGACACCTTCTCCTTTGATCTTCACATGTGATTTCTCAGACTTTCCAGCATGACCAGAACAAGCACGTCACCTAGATTTTTCAGAGTTTGGGAAAACAAGTGGGCTGCTGGCAAACAGTTCAGAGCCCTTCCTGCAGAAAAGCCAACACAAACCAGTCACAGCAGTCACCAAACCCACAGCTAACAGTGGCCCAGATCAGGCTTAACAGATGACCTGGGCTCAGTTGGCAAGGAAAGAGAAATCTATAAACTGTATCCAAGGTGATGCACCTTTTGGTAGGAACTCAGAAAATATTCATTCCCTGGCTAAAAGATGCCACATCTACAAAGTGGTCTCTTTCCCCTGATAAGCTTGGCAAAGTCTTGGGTCAGTCCATGTTTCTTTTTAGGTTGAGTCACCATTCAGAGCAGCTTGTTGCAGCTCCACAGATGGCACTGTCAGCTTAAGAGTCAGTCACTGCTCCCCTCACAGTTTTTTTCCTCTAAGTCCATAAAACACACCACAGTCATCCCAGTGGGAAGCTCTTGAGACATACTTGTAGTTGATTGGCTGTATTTTATACAATTTTCCAAAGAAACTGGCATAAAATCCTGCACCTTGCAATCCTGAGTAAATTATGCCCTGATCTCAGCAACTTCACGTTTCCTTCTCACTACCGCATTATCTACTTCAGCTCGTGCCTTTTTACAAAATCATGAGAAACTGTGGCAAGACAGGACTCAGAAGGCATCCCTTGCTCCACTGCAGAGTAGTCTGTCTGTACACACTGATCCCTGCCAGATGTTTTCCTGCACTGTCCACAAAGAATTCCATGAATGGACATTCTCATTTCACCTGTCCCAGTGACTGCCTGTTTTTAGTATTGGAAAGGTTTTCCTAATTTTTACAGTATAAGTCAACACTTCTTGCCCATCCATCCTAGACATGGAAAATGGATAATTTTCTCCCTCTGCAATATTCTTGCATTTTCTAATACTCATGTCTTCTGTTGCCTATTTTTGCCTTGTTAATCTTCTCCATTTATTTAATCCTTTTCTCTTAGCTCATGTTTTCTAGACCTCTGCCTGTTCTCATTGCTATCTTCTTTTAAAATCGTCCATAGCTTTCTTGAGGCACAGTGTCCAAAGCTGAAGACACTATTCCAGATATTCTTATTAACATGGAAAGTGCAAAAAGATTGCTTCACACTTCCAGAAGGCTGTTATCCCTTCTGCTTATACATCTCAGCATGGTGCTCACCTTGTTTACAATAACATGACATCGTTACATGTATTCACTTTATTCTATCCCCTTTTTGCCCCTAGGTCTTTTGTTTGATGAATTGCCACGTAGTAGATTGCTGCCTGCTTTGTATTTGTTTGATTCATTCTCCCTGCCTAAGTTCAATGTCTTTCCCTTCAGCCTGTTGAATTTCCTCCTGTTTTAGAGACCATTTCTCCAGATTGTTAATATTAGTTTTAGTTCTGACTTAATCCCTAATTTTCTTTACCAGCTCCAGATCTTATGCAACTTTAACAGCATGTTTTTAATACTGCCAATCAAACTGTTACAAAAATACTAAACAGAATTTTCCTTTGGAAAGGTATCAATGTAATTGTTCTCAGGAAAACTGCAGTTAGAAAATAGCAGCTGATCACTACTCTTTGGGTGCTGTTTCTTCCCCTGTTCTGCACTTGCCTGTTTCTTCCTAGTTTATATCTGTAGTGTTTTACAGAATACTTATACAAGGCTGAGTAAAATAAAGTAGTGTCTGATTTAGAATAAATCCACATTCTTAGTTCAATGACCTGTTAAGTGAATGCACATGCCATAAAAGTTAGATGAAAGAGTGGCAAGAGCTTCTCACTCTCTGATTTTTACTAGCCTCTCTCTCTGCAGCAGATCAGCCCATCAATGCTTTGCTTATTCGTGAAACATAATTATAATGCAAGAGAAGTTCATTATAAGCTGTAATGTGTTTGCTATGGTTTTACAGCATCTAGAATGAGCAGGAAAGGATGAAATAAAGTAGCAAAAAAAAAGGTGAAGTGCTACAAAGCTGAAGAGTTTGTTGCAAATGAGAACTCCTTCAAATTTCAGTTTGATCAGCAATTATCCTGGACAAGAGAAAGGCTAGACAAAAAAAAAAAAAAGTCTCATCTTAAGAAATTATGATGAATTTAAAACAGCTTTAAGAATGAAAAAAGGCTTTGATTATTAGAGATCATTCTAAACAAAGAAAGAAAATGTCTGGAAAATTACCTTTGAGAATAAATTAGTAAGATGCAAGTTCATGGGCTAACAGGATAAATCAGCCACCAGTTTAAACATGGAATTGGAAAATTTAAAATATACAGTCACCTACTAAAATGAGTAATATCCATTAATACAGGGAAAACAGTGAGCAAAGGGTTTTAAAGAACAAAACAAATTTTTAAATCCAATTTCCACAGCTGAAATTATTATGCTATATTATGCTATATATGCTAGAAAAGTGGGAGTCCCAGATTGTAAAACTGGGTCTTCAGGAACTGTAATTCTACAAAATCATATATGAAAATAAGGATTTCAGGTTCAGTACTACCCCATATTAAGATCTGCAAATACCTCTGATTAGTATAAATTGAGGAATCTACCCTAAGCAACAGTAAATACCTGTTCACTGGAATCCTCTTTTTAAACTTGTGTTCAAGGCTGATCAAGTATCAATAAAATTTAATACTGACTCAGATCCATTTCCGTATAAAAGTAATAAGGCATCAGGTATTGCTTTCAGTTTCATTTAACATCACAGTAATTCTACTAAACATGTGTCACAGTAGAAGCTACTGCTCTTTCCTCAGACTGGATACCCCTACGTGTGCAGCGTAAGTCTCCACAACCAGGTAAATCTTTCTGATAATACTGCATTACTAAAGAGAAACTTTTGGAGGTGATGTAAAAAATGAGGCTTGCATACATGTCAGCACTAAAGACCCCACTGTCTTGTCTGCAAGAGTGGGGATGTCCTTGCTGACTTCCTTCACTATGGCTCAATCCCCACATTATCCATGTCACAGTCCCTGCCATTCAGCTTCCTTCTCACGAAGGAACTCCCTGAACTACTCTACAAAGTCTTCTTCCCATCTTCATAATCAAATTCACTTTCAACATCCAGGCTTGCCAAGCTGTGTAAGCAGGGCTTATTTACAGACATTGGAGACATCTGCCAGTTCAAGTACCAGGCACCTTTGTTTATAACTGGAGATTTTACCTCAGAGAGATGAGAAATCCAAGTAAAAACCTTTGACTCTGAAAAAGTACAGTCTGTCCTGTCAGACACTTCTTATTTTCAGCTTTTTAGGTTATCTTTTTTTAAGAACTTACAGTTTTTGAGCAAGGAAGATAGTTGCAAAAGTTTTATTTAAAGCATTGATTCTAACTGTCTATTTTATATTTTTTATTTTTTATTGTAAATGAACTTAAAGCCACATTTTCAAAGAAGCAAGGCATTTATTTCCCATTTATTTTCACTGCCTTTGGGAACCTAATTTTCATTTGACAGTGAAAGATGCAGTATAGACAACTAATGGAAAATGAGACATTCCATTAAGGAATGGTTGTTGACCACTTTTAATCCAATGCAGACTTTAGAAAGATTACTTAACTGTTCAATAACTAAAATTGAAACCTTGCAATATTAATTCCACACTGCATATTGTGCTCACCAGTACTATCTCATTGCTGCCTTCTGATGTCATCCCTGTGTGTACATATCTACCTAATGCAGCTTTTGTCTGAAATGATGTGTTTTGCTCTACTGTATGGAGCCTAGACTCGTGTGGTAGGGAGTGAATGGAGATCCCAAGCAGATGATGCGCTGTTTTTCCTAAGAACGACTCAGCACTTGGCTGTGTTTGTAAATTTAGGTGTGACAGTGCAGAAGAAAAGGGAGAATCAAAAGACCTGAGAAGACTGAAAGGGCAAAACTCTGATGCAGGGGAGCACATAGGTTTTGGAGATACAAAGTGAGAATTAAAAGTTTACACAACATGGTCTTCAGTTGGCCTCCTGAAGTAAACTAATGCAAGACAAACCCATGTACCAATATTCACTTGTACACACTTTTCCCTTAATTGTCTTGTTCCTATTGGTATATCTAAACTCTTTCTATGAAAGGCCTATTAGGTCATTGCCCATAAAAACATGGTAATCAAAACCAGTTTCCTTGTTGGTGACTATGACAGATACTCTCCCATGAGCCACATTTGAGACTGGGCAAGGACTAGGGAGAACGTCCGAAGATATATGAAAGCACAAGACAGGATAGCTCAGAACAACAAAAGAAAGAGACAGAGATGCAGTTAATCCTACCAATGACACCAAGTCATTCTAAAAATTGAGTCACAAATTTTGGTTCCAAACTCAACATCTGTTCTATGTGCACAATCAAATTCCTTTGTTAGCTTCTTAGCTCTCTAGCACTCACCGAATGGGACTTCTAAGCACATCACATTATAATCTCTACAATCATTGCTCATAATCTCTCAGAGTAAGCAAAGGCATTTTGTTCTCATGTTCGCAGACAATGGCAATTTTCCTTTATCCCTTAAACCTTTGCTTAAAAAACACAAGACTGCAAGTCAAAATCTCAAATACCAGCTGCAGTTGTGTATGCAGAGTATCATTCCTCTTCATGAGAGATGTTATAAACAGAACTTTGATAAAGAGAGGTGTGTGATAAATAAATATGATATGTAAAGCTGTCAGGGACATGACAGAAATGAAAGTTTTGAATACTGGGAAATTTGATAACCAAGGCAGTACAACAAATGGAAGTGATCAGAATCTTCTTTGTTCTTCTGGATATGCTTATTTATATAGTGAAATCCAATATTTGATATGTTTCTTATCAGCTGTTTGGCAATGAATTTTAAATTTAAAGTTACCACCATGCATTTGTTATTTGTCAAGCTGGAAAAAAGGAAATTGTTGAAAAAGTGTCTGCAAGGAGATGACACCAACCTTGTGTTCACTTTCAGCCACAGCCACAAATTAAAGCAATTATTTCAAAATGACTGATGCAGACAAGTTTTCATATTGCACATTTGGATGGAGAATACTATCTATATACATAGTCAGGAATAAAAATGCAAAGTTTTACCCTGGGCTTTTAATATGCAAGACAATAAAGAAACATTTGAATGTTGACTATATTCCCTTTCAATCTGTTCAAAATCTAGAGAGGGGAGTATATGCTATAGCATTGCTTCTTCCAGATCTAGTTTGCTACAGTTTTCTAGTAAATCCCTACAGCTGACTACAATCTGTTCTATTAGATGCTTTTGCAAGGTCAACATAGAGTGTCGCACTATATTTATTGCTAGCTGGTGAAAATTGAGTATCATTTAAAACTTTTAACACAACTGCAATTTGGCAAGAACTCTATTAAAGTTCATGTCTGTGGGGATTTAAACACTGGAGTCTTATAGATAATTCTATAGACATTTGACTTGAAAAACTTCATTTTTTTCTATTTGATGCTCAGTGTTCATTTACTTTAAATTGATGCAACTATTCAAAATTCTTTTGAGATTATTGGGTAAGACTTTTGAGAAGGAGGAAGATGGGAAAATAGGGAATGGGCATTTTAAAGTAGAAATTGAAATTTGTACAGCCTTACCCACTGCAGAGGAACATATTGTGGGAGACATGCCATTGGCCATGGGCTATTATGTTTCCAATGCCAGTTCATTATTCAGGTCTCACATTCAAAGCATCACCAGTTTTTTGCTGGGCGTCGCACTAAGTATGGCTCAGCTCAGAGCTTCACTACTCTAAGGCAGTGACATTACCATCATTCTACTGAAAGTCATCATACACAAAGCAAATATTCAATTAGCTCAAAGCTTTTAAAAAGTAGGTTTGACTATATACTGATCATATTATAACTCACAACATTTCAATGTCAAACTAAAAGAGAACTTAAAGACGGATATTATCCCTCACAACCAGGAAATTCCTCAAGGTATTTTTAAAGTGTAAAAGCCTGAGCAAATGTGTTAGTAAAATTACCCTACAAATGTTTTTACCATTGTTTTCTTCTTAACTGAATCAAAGATGTTGATATGTTTCAGTATAAAACCCAATTATCTAGGCATCAAAGAATCAAAGAAAGATTATTGTTAGAAGAGATCTCTTTATCAAAGCAGGACTACCAATAGAAGGTATTTGTGGGCTTTGGATCTATATATTAACAGTTGAGTCTTCTATGAGGATGTAAAATCTGGAGCTTTGTATTTACAGACTCAAGTCTTTGTTCTTTAAATTAAAAAAAAAAAAAATCTGTTCACCAAAAGAAAAAAAACAATAGAAAACTGAACTCTCTGTGTGCAGCGTTGTCACTGTTGTTACAAGAGGGAAATAAAGTGGCACTTCATTATTATGTACTATGTCAATATTTCCCAGGTTATTTTCTCTGCAAATAGCCTTAGTTGTTCCCATTCCCCACTAGTTTGTATGCAAATTAGTGTACTTTGATGTAATAGACAAATTTCTCTCTAAATCTCCCTGAACTCTTATGGTGCTTACCTGCCCATTCCCCACTCGTCTCTACTCCCACTAATCCTTGTTTTATATTTTAGGAGTTGCTAGATTTCAATTTCCAAAATATCTGTCCTAAAAGTGAAGTATTTTAACAGATTGAAACATGCTTTCAGATCAAAACCCTCCTCAAACTACCCAACATCTTTGAAGAAGTAACTCAATGAGACAAACAAGAAGATTAACCAGGAGACACCTTTTAGGTAAAATTAACTCCTTTTCAAAAAGCCTGCATAAATCCCATGGCACACCAATGTGCTCAGAACTACATAAGGAAAACCAAAGCAATTTTGACACTCCCACATACTTCGCTTAAATTTTGCAGCATTTCAAAATACAAGTTCAGAGGGGAAAGAGAGTTTCTTCTTATGTCTACGTAAGAACTATGGCACAGATTAGAGTGATAATTTAATTTAATTTGTTTCTTTCAGGTCTCTTCAAAACTTCAAGAATTGCACCAGTTCTTAGGTAGCTCAAATACATTGTACAATCATTTAAATTTCTTTTTGCAAATCAGCTTCAAACCAGTTCTCACAAGCTCAGTTGCATTCTGGAGATGGGGCTATATACCAAATGTGCATATTTCTGTTATCATCTTCACGCCTATATCATTCATCATTCTTAAACCGATATAATTTTCCAATTAGAGTAGTGAATGGGGCATTGTACCAGGCTTTATAAGACATTAATTCTGTTCCCAACTCTGCAGTGGACCTGTGGGGCAAATTGTTTCATTTATCTATGAATTAGTTCCCTTAGCTGTATTGGAAAGTAATGATCTATTCTGATGAGCTTTAGAGATAGTGTTTTAAAGTATTCATCTTTCTTCTTCATGTCAGACCAAGACTCAAGGTAAAACACCTTTTCCCAGAGAGATCTAATTGAAGAGGCAGAGATACAACTTACTGGCCTAAACTTTAAATGGAGAGCAATACAAATTTCTTAAAATACAGTCCTACAACCCCTGTGTGAATTGTCCATTTATAACAGATTCACATTCCTGGTTCTCTCATATTAGTTCATTTGCTGACATAAGCTGTTCCCCCTCTATGTGCTCTTGGCAAGAACTGATAAAAAAATTGTTCCGTTGAAAGGTGCCATAATTTGACACCTGACACGGATCTGGTCTGTTAACCTGCAAATTCTCCCCTTGAGGCCACTCAGCTCACCCAGCAAGGCAATTCTGCAAAAAGCAATGCAGCATGCTGAGGACACATGGCATACAAATTAGCTGACCACCAAGTAAGTCCAACTTAGCCCAACTAAGTATATCTGTGGTTCTGCACTGAGCTCACCAGCTCAGTAGCCTGTGAGTCACACCACAGTGGGGCTAGGAATGTCTCTGAAGATTCATGCTGGTGCCTCTGCACAACATTGCCCTGCACAATGTGGAAATACCAGTGTGTTCAGCCCTTGAATTATAATCTACCACATGGTGTTAAAACAGCCCGTGTCAGCTATTTGAAAATGTGTCTTTCCTGTGTTACAGCACCATCTAAATTATCAATATGGAGGCACACAGGAGATAGTGAAGAGACCTGTGAGCCTCTGCTTCACACGACAGTCCTGATATAAGTCCTGCAGAAGCTACAAGAAGGGCTCCCATGAAAGATCTCAGCCTTGGTGAACAAAATGTACTTTTAATTCCTCTACTTTTATCTTCTAAGCAATTCCTTAGCCATCTAAGCATTCATCATCTAATCCATATTTAGAAGACTTTATGCAGTAATCCATCATGTGAAACTTTGTGGAGAGCTTTCCTGAAAATCCATCTATAAAATAGCTAGCAGGTTTCCCTCTATGTAAGCCAATCATTATTCCATTTGAAAATGTAACCAGAATTGTTTGTCATAATTTCTTCTTCCATAACACACACTGACTCATACTTATTACATTTTTATTCTCCAAATATATCTTTAAACTCTCCATGAACATTATCACAAAAATACTTTAATACTGTTGTTGGATTTAATGAACTTAATTTTCATCATCTTTCCCAGACTGTTCCCTCTATGTGACATAAGCATACTTAGTGTTTTCTAGTCTCCAGTTGTTTTTTTCAGTGTTGAAGGACATTCACAAAAAAAAAAATAAAATTGGTCAGCCATTTTATGCTTAGTTCTAGAATCACAGAAATTATATCATAGTTTTCCCACTACACAATGGCTTCCATCTCCTCCTGTTTGCTGCCTATGCTGGGCGCATTGGCGTAGATGCACTTCAGATGGGCTAGTGATCCTGTGACGTGACTGTAAGTTGATGTGTAATTTTATGTTAACCAAACCAAAAATAACTGAGTGTTATTCTCAGTCTAAGGTACTGTGCTTTAGTGTCTCCTTAAGTCTTACTACAATAATTACAAAACTATTGTGGATATTTTCTCATTTGCCATTAGATAAAGAAAAATTCTTCATATATATTGTTCTTTAGATGGAGAAAAATAGTCAGTGTAACATCGGCAGCTGAGGCACTGTTCAGAAATCTCAGTGCTACTGATGATGTGGACTAGATGTCTGCCTGGTCACAGCAAGAATATCCTTTCTATTCTCTGTTTTATTTTGTCTTCAGTTAAAAAGTAAACTGCTTGGGATAGTAGTCTGGATATTGCCATGCTGAAGTGCCGTAGCAGTTAAAATTCAGAGTAGCAGAATGCACCTGAAAACTCCTGGCATCTTAGGAGGATGGAGTTAGGTCTTAGTTCAGGACTGAGGTCATCTGCTCCTTTTGCACAGAAAGGATAACTTCATCTAATTACATATGATTCAAGTTGATCTAGAATAATTGCCAAATTAACAATGGGAGCTTTGAAGGGCAGCCTTCTCAACATTTATTCATATTCATTTGCATCTTAGTGCACTCAAAGGTGTTCTGTGCAAATATTCTGAGAATATAGCAGAGTATTATTAACATATTGCTCTAAATATGCTGTTCTATAAACCTCCTGGTTTATTCTCAGTTCTGAAAAAGTGACACCTCCACTAGGATACATCAGTAATGTCTGTCTCAGGAGGAATAAAACAGGATTTTTGAGAGGAGGTCTTGTTTTTGTTATGATCAAATGTCTCTTCCTTTCCATGCAGGTTGTCAAATCCAAAAGGGTGCTTCACTGTACCATCTTTTTATTTTAGAACTCTGGTTTTAGATGTGTATTTTTAACATGAAAAGGCTTAATTTACAGATGTGGTTTCTTAGTTATTTTGTATTGCTTTGGTGAAGTCCTGATGTGCTCTTCTGACTTCTGTGCATAACTGTTATACTCCAGTCTTTATAGGGTTTTCTACAGGGCCCTTTGCACTCCAGGCCATCTTCATGGCAGATTTATTTTACACTGCATGTCTCTGAGAAGTTTTGAAATTTATAATGGAAAAGAAAAACAAGCCTCCAGTCAGAACTTCCTCCCTAAAACTCAGCAAAATCTGTACTCAGATGTCACAGCCTCAGGGAATCATGTGCATGCAGACTAGCAGAAAAATGTAAACGTTATGCAGCATGAAGTCTAAAGCCATTGGCTTTTAGACAGCTATACTACTGCATCTGTTCAGCAGAACAATCAAGTTCCTTATGAATATTCAACTGCTTGGAAACTTTTCTGGGCCCCAGAGGTCCACTTGGGTCCACTGTTTAGAAACAAGATCCAAACCCTCATCAGTCATTTACACAGGTAGTGTGATTATCTTTGAAAGATGTATAATATTCCTTTACCCAAGATTCACATAGCAGTACATAATTTAGTTTGGAATTCCTCTGTTATTTTTTAATTTTTCTTTGTATTGAAATTTTAAGTAAGAATCAGCCAGCATACATGAGCTGGAACCTTATTATTTAAAAGAAAATAATATTAAAGGAGGGAGAAGGAATTATATATTTTAACCACACTGTATTTGGCTTATAAGTGTTGATATATTAACCTCTAGCTAACTACCGACAGAATACAAACAAGTCTGCAAAACTGAATGTATATAGAAAATAAATACAGTCTGAGAAAGAGCATAACAGAAGGAAACATTTGTACAAGCACTATGATGCCAGGCTTGTATGTTGACTTTTGGTGATGTCCATGTGTTTCTCTTGCATCTGTTGACCAATTTCTGTACTGTATCTCACTTCCACAGCACCACCAACAGCAGCACCCATCCAATTTCAGAAACACCCAACTACAAACATTTCATACATAATTTTTGTAATTACTGTAACTTCAACCATGCCTCATTGCCACAATGGAAAGCTGCTTATGAGGAAGTGAAGTCACACATCTACATATCTTTTAGAGCATCCCCTGAAGGATGTCATTGAACCCCGCCCAGTAATTGACTGACATTCTGCCATTACACCAGCCTTGCTATGACATTGTTTCTATGGTTTGTTCTTTTTCCCCACCACAGTTTCTCTAGCTTGTTGCCTATCTGCTGTTAGTCTGCAAAGAAGCTTAATCTGAAAGACATCCAACCCCACGGCAAATTGCAGTAAAAGCAAGCTGGCTCTAACAGCGCCTTTGGGTTCCATCCACTTTAGGCCCTGCTGCTTTGTTAAAAGAGACATGTAGCCACGTCTGGTCCTTCTGCTATTGCCAGTGTCATTTCAGAGAAGGGCCAGCAATTTGCCATCCATCTCACAGGCACTGAAATGCTGGCATCACACAACTGGCTGCCAGCCTGACATAACATTGGGCCTAAGCTCCCTTTGATATCCTCTATGGCCCAGTTGGAAAAACATCATTCTAGAGAGAACAGACACAAGAGGAACACATGTCCACAGATATGCCTGGAGTTTTTACATGAGTTAGTAAGCATCACTAAAGCAGCCCTGCTCTTGTTACTACAGCTAAAAAAACCTCCTGAATCATTTATCTGAAGTATAATAGAAAGTTTGAAAGCAGACTAATAGCTGAAAGCTTAAAGATCATCATTAACCTTTCTGTCATTTACATCTTTCACCTTTTCCATGAGTGTACTAGAGTCAGCAAAGAATCAAACTGAACTGCAATTCACTTGCCTCAGAGGAAAAGTAAGCTTTTAACTCCATAGTGGTGATGAAGAAGAAACCCAATGGCTTGTAATGATAATCAGATTTGTTGACCTCAACCTAGATGCTAGTGGATGTAAGCTATCTGCAGGTATTTATAAGTGCACCTACCACATATAAAAAGCAGTAGCAGAAGATAAATCAGTGGAAGGAGCATCCTTTTTACAATCCCAACAAAATCTCAATCTCAGGCACAAAACTCCCCACAAACTAGCATACAGGAAGGAGATGCTAAGAGGTTAATTTTCTAGTTCAAAGTTAAACAGCGATGAAAGTAGACTTGGACTGCTACTGTCTGGACTGCTGAAGTACTCAGTGGTGGATAGGTCTTCAGTCTCTTGCAAAGTTCAACCTGTCCTTCCAGAAGCAACCTGCCACTAGCACAATGAAATCCATGGCAGAAAGAAAAACAAAATAATAACATTTTAAAATTCTAACTTTACCATTAGGAAAAAATGTTTTTGTTGGTTTTGTTTTTTTTTTTTTTTCAAATTTTAACTGCTATAGTCATGGGTGATAATTAGCAGATGCATAACTGATGTTTAAACATCTATTACTATTTTTTCTCTCTCTTACTTTCTTTATTGTGTTTTTTTTGTTGTTGTTGCAAAGTCTTGTCATGATTTGTGCACATGCTTAGTGTTAATAAGTTGGTAAGCAGTCTCACTGAATACCAAGTAGTCTCATTGAGTTACATTTGCCAGTGTTAGTTGGAGTCACCCAGAATAATCCATAGTAAGGCAGGAACATACAAGCCAGTGTTACAAAATAAGACAAGTTACACCCCGCCAGTAAGAGGTGTATTGAGATGGAATACAGCCATTTATCCTTGCATGTGTACATATATGTACATATACTAAAACAGATGCAGATCAGTACAACAGTTAAGAAGGAGGGAGGAAAAGAGCTAGCTAGGTAGTTTTCAGTCAATTATATCAAAATGAATTGTGAGAAAAACAAATTAATAATGCAAATATTAGAATATTAGATTATTCTAGAGAACTGGCTTTAAAAAGTCACTTAATTTTATTATCAGCCCCAGTGGTTTGGTTATTGTTGCAGAATGCAGAAAGATTCATTTCAATTAAAGGCAACTATTTGTTCTGCATTTGATAAATTATTTGCCAGCTTTGTCTGACACTGAAATTTTGGCTTTATGCATTCAAAATTATTTAAATTATTAACACACATGTAAAGGAAGCAAAAACTAGAATGCAGAATGTGTTCCACCTCACATAGTTCTGTTTTCCCCATGGACCTGAAGGAGGGAAAGTGATTCTCAGTGCTTTTCTTTCCCCCTCCCACTGCTTTTATTTGATTTAATGAGGTAGGCCCCCTGCAACTTTATATTTATGAATTCATAATGTGAGCCAGCAATTTCTTATGCAAAGTCAAATAATTTGGTTGCAGACTCTTTCTCCCCCCACAAAGATATAGTTATCTGTCACATTTTATAATAGCACCATCTTTCTTCCATTAAAGAAATTACTTCAATAAGATTCTAGCTTTCCTAAGGCACATCACAGGTAAAAACCTGAGTCATCACTCATTAAGTAGTTTTAAACTTGGCTATTGAACAATTGATGCATAAGTTTAACTTCTGAAGCATAATTCTTTTCCTTCTGAAATTGTTTATTTCTAGCTTTCATTCTTACTTCTGCCAGGATATGATTTATGGTATAGAGCAGCTCCCTTCAGATTTGAGACATATGTTCCAAAGCACATATGTTTGGCTTCCTCTTACTGCATGATGCCAATATGGGTTGCTCAAAAGCCTCCTAAAATCAGCTAAAGCTCTCACAAAACTTCATTTCAGGAGGTCCTTTGTTTCGCTTCACCTCTTTCCCCAAAAGATTACAGGGATGAGCTAGCTATTCACTAAGAAAAACAGTTGCTTGCAAACAGTTTTTCAAATTCAGTCAGCTAGTAAATGCATCTCTTAGTGCTTACAACCCTAAAATATTCAGTTATTTGCATCAGTTAAGATTTTTCATGCTTATATTTTCCACATTTATTCACTATTTTCTTACCCGTTATTTTCCCTTGGTCAGTGAGTCAAAGAGCAGAAACAAGGTGCTGTGATTCAGGTGACATTCATAGACTAGAAAAACAAGCAGTTCATGAAAGACCTGTTGAAGACGCTATCTACAATTAACCTGTGTGGCTCTCTGTGATGTTCTATGAATCTTTATATGTGCTGAATTCAAAAGTGGTCCATTACAGGAGAAAGGGAGGGTCAGCTCATTGATGTGTATTTCTTTGTCAAACTGCACTTTGGAATATATCCCTGAAGACTACAGAGAGGCAAAGGATCCTTTAAGTCTGAAAATTCTTTGAGAATATGGCAATTGCAATACTGAATCACACCTGAGGTACTCTGTATCTCCTAGTGGTCAGTAGCAAGCCTTTCAGAGGAATGTTGTAGTACATGCCTCAGTTTCAGCCCTCCTGGGTAGACTGTATTCAAATTTATTCTTTCTACATTGGCAAAAGATGCAACAGAAAAATAAGCCCTTTAGAAATGGACATAGAGAGGCATTTACAGTGCCAAGGTCTGCAGGAAAGGCTAGGACTTCTTGGTTTAGAAAAAAACCAAAATGTTATACATGACAAAATTAAAAAAAAACAATTTCAGTATAAAACCAAACCAAACCAAACCAACCAACCAAATGAACAAACAAAAAACCCAAAACAAAAACAAAACCAAGAGGAGATGCTCAGTCAAACAGAAATGCAACATAATTGAAATGGATTAAAGACTAAAATTTTTTTCACACATTGAAATTTACCCCATGCAGAAAGTCAGCAGAAGGCCTAGGCTCTCCTTTAGCTGTCAATCCCTACCCTGAAAGCTTTCCTGGGACTTCAGCAGTTCACAGGCTCTAGCCTGTCTTTCAGACAGAGGTGTATTTCATCCGCAATATACAGTCACCTTACAGGAATAACAGTCCATTGTATCATCAAATCTAAGAGCTTCTTAGCAAGATTTTTTTTCTTAACACTCAGATGTATGTGTAGACATAAACATAAACAAACAAAAAGAAAGTTATCCAGAGTTCCATTTGCATGTAGTAAAGGAATTGGAAACAGGCTGAAGCAGACCTGTGATCTGATGTGTATCTAAATTTCCCCAGTGATGCCACTCAAGCATTGCCAAGCTTCCTTACATTCTGTCCAAACACGGATCTCCCTTAGCTCAGTGAATCCCAGACCTTCACCCTACACCCTCAATCAATTCTCATTTCTTCTGCAACTTCGGTTAGGAATATTTCCAGATGACAAGAGATGAGGTCCAGATGGCAAGAGATGCAAACCTGTGTGCTAGTCTCCACGCTATTTACTGTTATTTCAAGTTCCTTCTCGGCCCCAAATGTTCACCACCAGTAGTCTCAGCCCCAGCATTAACTTAGACAGTATTCCTTAGGGCCGGGACTGGAGCCTTCCTATCTTAATCAGTGAATAATTATGTTCCAGGTGAGAACCAATAGCTTTCCACTGGAAACAGGAAACTGCTGTTACAAGCTGTTGCTGTAGGGACAGAGAAGAGAAAATTCTTCTCAGACCCAGAAGTGATAAGTGAGAGCTGAACTGAAATGAGGAACATGATGGCAAACTCATCACCAGGTTGGTTACTTATCCATAGGTTTACTGTGAAAGGGAGGAAATATTTACTGAGATTAAATGCAGTGAAGAAAAAAATATGGAAAAGACAGAGAACAAGAAATATCTGTTCCTTACCACCTGCACACCTACAATCAGTCTGTGGATTTTTGTTGAAGGCTGGAACGAGTGAGTGGAGACATAACTAAAGAGGAGGTCATACAGAGAGGTGCACAAAGAAGTCGATGGGTGGCTGGAAAGTTTTTGGAGGTGCGGGAGTGTTCCAGGCATTATCCATATTAATAATTCTGAGAACTAGATTTTTTTTTTACATTATTTTATTTTATTTTATTTTATTTTATTTTATTTTATTTTATTTTATTTTATTTTATTTTATTTTATTTTATTTTATTTTGTTCCATCTTCTGTAAAGACACTAAAGCCTCCTGTGTACAAGATTCTTATGGGAAGAGATTACATCTCATCTTCTGGAAACAGAACTTTTAATGTGTCCAGTTGTAGAAATCCTGTAGGATGATCTAAGGATTTCTGTCTACCTCATTTCCTAGCATGAAGGAGCTGCTGTCAACTGCAAAGACAGAGAATTAGTCACTACAAGACAGCAGGAACCCTTCCTTTATTGCAAACAAGTCTGTTTATCAGCTCAAGGAGACTGATAAAAGGAAGTCATATCAGACTTCTTAATCAACCTGAGTAGTAATGGATTTGTTAAGTGACTATTTGTCCCACACAAAAGAAATTAAAAACAGAATCACTGGTGTATTAGTTCTAGTACAGTACATTAAAGTCATCAGTTACCAATATCTCAGTGCTACTACTAGGTTCTTATACATGCCAAGTAGGACATAACTTCAACTGGATCATCTGAATTTTAATTATTTTCATTAAAAGCAAGTAGGATGGGGGGAAGGGGGGGAGGGGGAAGCCCATATATTATTATTGCACACTGTAATGTACTCTAAAGCTCACACTATCCCACTGCAATGCAAACCCCTAGCCATACTCTGTAGCAATCACCCATTTAAACGGTTCCACAAAAGTAATTCTGATTCATACATTCCTCAAGAAAAATGACTAGGCAACAGAGATATGAAACTATTTTACTGCACAAGAATATCAACAGTAAATAAACACACTGAAAGAATTGGGTACACAGACTTCTGTTTGCCAGAATAATTCCTCCACTGTGTTGACACTCTCAGATTCTTCAGCCCTTCCTGGTTTCTAATTTTACCTAAACAGAAGTTCAATGTTTCATCTCTTATGATTCTTTATAAGCTTCTTTTCTACTCATAATAAGCCAAACCAGATTTTTATTACTTCAACAAATCAAGCCAATAAACAGAGAAATCAAGGCATCTCTTTTTCTGAATATTTATCAGGCTGAAAGGAGAAAAGGTATTATCACCTCATTTTAATACCCATAGCTAGTACTCTCCAAAGGCCTCCTGACAACTTTCTAAGGCAGGGTCAGCAGCAAGGTGACCAGCTAAGAAGAGGGCATATGTCTTTAATGAGAGCACAAGATTTGAGCAAGTTGTACTCAGAGAGGGGCCATCCCTCCTTTCTGTAGGTTGTCCAATAGCCACAGCAGATTGCAATTTTTTAACACTTGCATAGCTCCTTTTAAATAATTATACTAGGAGGAAAAAAAAAAACAACCTGTATTACTCTCTGAGAAGCCACTTTAGTAGTGAGCCTGTGTTTTGACAGCTACTCCTACAGAGATGATTTCATACTTAGAGGAGGATAAGGTAAGTGTCTTCACCCGTTTAGGCTTGACACGGGCAAAACCAATACATCTGGTAACAGACCTCATGGCAGAAATGGAGTGTTTGCATCTTAGGAGGACAGGGAGAGGTTGAAGTGATAAGGCTGAAGTGCAAAGGAGAAGAAAAATGCAATAAAAAAGGTAGGAGAAGACCAGGGTAGTTGAAAATCAAAAGGAAGAACTATTTATTTTTTTCCCAGTATAGGTTTTTTTAAATTAGCTTCTGCTTATGGACAACCTCTGCTGCAGGCTCTCAGCTCTGCAAAGGCTCAAGTTACCTCTAACCTATCCTGGGCTTTACTCCCAAATAAGCTTTTGAATTTAGTGATACTTCAGATCTATTGAAATCCCAGTGTAGTCTCATTTTTCTTAGAGCATGTGTCAGAGACGAGCTCTTTCGTAGTATCTGAAATTGCAGACACTATAGTACCCAAATTACCAAATCCTTAAGAAATGTTGCAAAGTTTTAAACTTGTAGGAAGTTTAACAGTTTCTATGTAAATATCAGAAATAAATATTCCCTTAGCTTTTTGCCAGGGTCTTTCTTTGAGTGACTGACGTATCCGAGTATCTTGAGTGCCGAGACCTTTGTTTCAGTATCTTAGACTGAAACAACTAGGAGATAAGAAACAACAGAATCCAGCTGTTCTGCATCCAACCACTAAAGGAAAAAGCAGGAAATGTTTTTTCTTTTTTGTGTTTCTGGTAATGCCTCCCTCAAGACAAGTTTCCAATGGCTGTTATAAAAGCTGAATTTTCCTCTCTGCATTCAATACCTGGCACAAGATGAACAGCAGTATGAAAGAAGAATAAGCCACTTTAAACAAAAGCAATTCTGCCAAGGATCTGTCCCCTCTCCAGCTCTGCTGTTTACTGGCATGAAAAAGGGAATAGAGCACTTTTCAGCTGTACATATAGAATTGAGATGTCTAAGAGAATTATTAAGAAGCATATGAGGTAGCGGGAGAGCAAAGAGAAATCACAGAAGAGGAGAGGGCAGGTAGCATGCAAGAGGAGGGTCCCAGAAGCACATTTACAATCTAAGGCAGCCAGCTCAACCACTTCCTCTAACCCCTTGACACTTCTCCCTCCCTCTCTTCTGGGCAGTCCCTCAGCAAGGTTTGAAAATTTAGACAGTGTATTGGTCTGCCAGATACTTCTTTAGTAAAGTATTTCTTCCTCAGTGCACCAGACATTAACTGCCTGCCAAGGGAATGGCTTCTTGACACATTGATTTCTTTTTCCTCCGAGACATCACATGGCTAAAGATTTGAGACATCACATGGCGAAGGCTCAGTGGATGTTCATTGCTCTTTAGCTTCCTCTGATACTACACAGTGTGGATTAGTCAGGAAAAATCAGTAGGTAGGGCTGTCCACAGGGAAAGAGTAATGCTTAACTACAGATAATTTCCTGAAAATCTGAGCAATCTCTATTTTATTGAACACTTTTCTCTTTTCCACATCTCTGCACCTTTATTTACACCATCCATTGTCGGAAATTCTTCCACCACTTTCAAATAAAACCCTTGCCTACCAAGACTGGTCTACTTGTACAATGATCTACTTGTAAGTATCCTGATGTGCATAGGATTGCTCAGAGAAAGCAGAATACAAAGTATTTATAAACTTTGTAGTAACTGAGGACAACACACTATAGGTGTTTATAGTTTTTCATATTTATTTATTTTTAAGAGCTGTATTGTTCACTTGAGCCCTTAGGCATTTTTCTATCAAGCTTTCTAGTTTATTTTGGAGAGCCAGTGATGAAAATCAAATGGGAGTCAAGTGAAGGACATCTTATACCACTAATTGATGTAATTACATTAAATGGTTATTTTATGTCCTCCCCTTTTTAGTTATTTACCTTTCTGACTTTGACAGAATACTAGTAGAAATATCAAGTGCTTTTCAATATTTCAATCATTTTAATTATCACAGCATCTCAAAATCTTTTCTGACCTCTTTTGATGCAAGCAGTAAAACACACAGTAAAACATGATCCATTGTAAAGACCTAATGTCATAAAATTGCTGATCCAAAACAGAAAAGTACGAGAACTGACACAGTAAGTCAGTGTGGAATGGTTACCTGATGACTTGTTCACCTTCTTGTGAAACAAAGACAAAGCAAAATCCGAATGAGGGAAAGAATGCCTACAAACTAGCTAGGCACTTCGATCACCAGGCTATTTTCTTGTCTGCATAAGTGCCTGAATTACACCGGAAATTAAATCTTATCACTAAATCATATCTCTAAACAAATTTCCTCAGAATGAGCAGATTTGTCCAAACAGTTTGAAAAAAGGTAAATGCATATGGGCAATGTTAACTAAAATACTTTCAACCATTTTTCTCCTTATATACACCTTGGACCAGTACCTCCTGATTCACAGTTTAATGGTTTATCTGTTAATCTTTTGTGATCTAAGGCATTTCCTGTCTTGAAAATGTGTAGACTTCTCCCATGGTCTTCTGATAAACTAAAATAATTGTGCAATTTCTGTGCAACTAATGCTCCAACTCGTCCTTCCTCCAGGTCATTTGTGCATGTATTTCATAACAGACTGGTAGCTCCTAACGCTCAGCTCTGGGGCAACTCACTATTAACCTTTTTTTCTTCTGAAAAATTGGTTGGTTTTTTTTAACTTCATTGTCTGTCTGTTAACCACTTTTAATCCATGGCAGGATGTAACCTCTGACCACCAAAGTTTCTTAATAGTCTCTTGTGAAGACCTTCAGGTAGAGTCTTTTGTTCACAATTTTAAACACATTTTTCTCATCCTTTCTCTTTCACCCATTACTTCTTTCAAAATTTCAATGAGTTCCAGAAGGTTAAAAAAGCTTTGATTCAAAAATAGCTGGTATCTTATGCCATAGTCACCTTGGAGATTAAAAATTTGAATAGCTTCTCAATTTATTTCATAGTACTGCATTATTATTCACCAGGATATAATTTTTAGCAACAACCTTATCTTAATAAACACATAAGGGCTAGCCTGATTCTACTAGGTACCTTCTTTGCAATCTAATGTAGACACACAAAAGTACTTTTACAAAGTGATGTGCCCATAACTACACAACAGGTATTACAGATATTATCTTTAGTAATACTTTCACCTTCCCCATTAAACTGTGGATATAAATTGTGGATATTCACAATTAAAAAAAAATACAGAGACTGTAGCATCAGGTAAACTCACACAAATATTTTAAAGCTCTCTGTGCTTTTCACTAAAGTCGTTTCTTCTGTCCTACAACTTTCTGTCACTAACAGTGCAAGTGCCTCAAGAATTCCTAGACTTGTAGACTGCAGCTGTCCAGGAGATGGGCCATGCAAACCTTTGTCAGTGTGGTTAGACATGCACAGGTCCCACAGAAGGTACTGCTACACATCCTGGTCATGCAAATATGCTTTTGCCCATGAAGCAGGGAGGCAGAAGGGCATGAGAGGACAAGCTGGAAGAAAAACTTAACCAGCTCATGACCTGCTCCTTGTCCTTGTCTGAGGAGCAGAGATGATGTGGTTGGCAGAAAACAGCCTAAAGACACATTTAATTGTTCTGGTTTCCACAGTGGCCATAGTGTGCACAGACACATCTTTTAAAAAGCTCTCCAAAACATGCCAGTTGATGGAGGTGCCATTTTGACTCATATGGGCCCACCTGAGTACACTCTGACTACTGAAGACATCTCATAATGGTAGAAATGTGGCACTGCAAGACAAGCTGTTGCATCGTTATTACAATTCACTGTTGTGTTGTATTTGGTTTTCTTTACCTGGTCAGTAAGTAAAAAAAGGTAACCTTTCTTTGCAGAGACAGGGAGTTAGAAGAGGATTATTGTTTAAGTGGCTGGTCAGGGAAGGGGAAGGAGGGAAGAAGAACAGGGAAAATTGCTGCAGGTTCATAGACTAGTCAGAAAGGAGAATAGCTAGGTGAAAGCATGTATGTCATCCAGGGTTTTGTATTGAGCATTTTTTCTAGCTTTAAAAGATTGTAGTGAGAGCTTCTAGAGTAGAAAGAGTACTTAAAGGAGAAAATAGTGGCTATGGAAATATCTGAGATGCAGAGGCATGTTTAAGTCTATTCTTTCTGAAACAAAGCTTGCCATCAAAACACTCCTCTTCAAATATAAGCCAGTTCCAGATTGTTCCCTCTTCTGCCTAACTCAAAGAGGATATTAGTCTTCTGACAGTAATCCTTCCACTGCAGCTAGGCTGTGAGGATAAAGAAGGATCCTATCCCCTGGGACACTTAGTCCCACAAAAAGCTGATATTAGTAACGGGTGTTATGTGACTACAGTTTAGTGACTGCCCTGTGCTTCCTACAAAACTGATGGATTAGTGCTGCTTTGTTCAATTACTTTGTCTGAGTTTAATTATGCTACTTAGCTCCACCACTTCATGCTTAAAATAGTCATAAGGTGAAAAGAGAGACATTTTCCCTTATCATTCCAGCATGTCTTCTCCTGATCTCCTCTGTAACAGCCTTGACTTGTAATGATTCACTCACTTGCCTAATGTCTGCATAGCCTTAAAGTACTTTGTATTTTCTCACTTGCTTTGATAATTTGTTCTTCAGATTTTCTCATCATCTCTTAATCTCCATTTTATATCCATCTCGAGCAGATGCTCTGTTCTGCTGGAACTGATGACAGTTTTTGTTTCAATAATTACTTTTACCCTTTTGCTTAAACTCCCTGAATTAAGCCTATTTTTTATCTCATTCATTTGGGGGAAATGGAAATAAAGCCCAGAAGTTCTTGAAGTTTTCTATGGCAATTTCATCTCTTTTCAGCGCCTCTTAAAGAATGTTAAACCCGCCCTCCCCCAGCTTCCATAGGTTGACAACCATAAGACTTTATCCTGCAGAATTAAAATACAGGATGGATTTTCATGGTAGAATTGCATTGTCCTCAATGTCCTCAATTGACATACAGAGCTGCAGCTCACCTACTAGTGTTATGAGGGATATTTTGTTTGGTGTATTGAGTTGTTTTATCTCCTACAGTAAGGATCCACAAATAATATATAATCACTACTTCAGTAGAATCCAAAGACCTCAGATAGGGTAAGATTAAAATTTGCAATGTGGTAGACATTTCAATAGATTGTTATGACACGTTCCTTGATATAGAGAATGTTCTGTTGAGTGTGGATCAGACAGCCACAAGGGCAGGGGAGGATTGTCTTTAAAATGAAGCAGAAAATGTTTTTTATATCATTACTTTTCTCACATTCATCATAAAAACATGCTTGCACTACATTGCAGCTTATGCAACCTCTGCAGCCTCTGGTGCTTACTACAGCAGCACAGATTAAAACAACTCAGTCAGATAAGCTCTCCAAACAGATATCCATGAAAAAAGGAGGACACTAACCAGGGCCCCCCTCAGCTAACCTGCAGGGATGTCATTGCAACCAGGACACCCAGAAGACATACAAGAAATCTACAGCAAAGTCTGAAATTGAAGCCACTTGTGTCAGGCTGGTTTCAAAATAACCATCCCGTTCATCCTTCCCTCTCACCTTTCCACAGGAACCCACCTCAGATCAGTACCTCTGTGACAGAGGCTGAAGGACAAGGCCTGGCTGTCTGTGACTGGGGTTTTGGCCTGGGGAAGTGGCCTGTCTTTGGACAGTGTGGGGCTGTCTGGGGCAGCCAGGCAGGACCCAGCACGGGGAAGAGATTTTGGTAGCAGCAGGATGTGCTATGGGTGGACAGGAGCTGTATGAGGAGGTGGTGCCCCAGCAGTGTGGGGAGGCACTCAGCAGAGGACAGGGCCCAGAGAATGGCCACAGAATATGAGTGATGTTGATCACCAGTCAGGCTTCTGCAGCCTTTTTTTTCCCCTCAAACACCACTTCCACTTTTCCTTCTACACCTGTTCTCTTTGACTTCAGCAGGCCTGGACAAGAACATGAATAGATCACCACACACTTCCACCTTCTCCCTCCTTGGTCATTCAGCCAGAGCCTGTGAAAATTTCTATAAGGTCGTCAACACAAAGTCAAAGGAACCTCATATAGCACCAGCCTGCACCCATAACTGTCTTACAGGTACCTGTATGCTCTGCTAGAGCTGTGGAAAATGGAGTTCCCCCACTTCCTGCTCTCTCTGCCCAAAACTTACCTCAAACTACAGTTTCCAATTCACAGGCCTATTGTCTGGTTCTTCTAGTTTATGTGTTTTTTCCTGGGAATCCTTTTGAGGCTTTTCCTTATTGTCTTCATACATACAAACATCCTTCTAAAGATGGCATTTTGCTCTGATTTTCCATATTCACAGATGGTGTTGCCTGTGTGTTTATAAATATACATAAAAGTATATGTATTTCTATATGAACACTTCCTGATCCAAAGGAAATGGGCAATCAGACGGTAGTCTCAGATCATGAGGATATGATGGGTTCAAAAAATGGCAGCCAGACAATCACAGAGCAATATGAAAATGTAGTGGAAGATTTTGTCAAAAATGGCAGCTTCCATGTACATCATGGGCAGGAGCTTCCTGTTCCGGTGTACTTCCAGGTAAATTGGAAGGGCAGCTGCTCCTGACAATTGGAGAGAAGTGGAAGCCAATTAGAAGGCCAAGTGCAAGGTCCTGCACCTGAGCTGGGGCAACCCCATGCACAAATACAGGCTGGAGGGAGAATGGATTGAGAGCAGCCCTGAGAAGAAGGACTTGGGAGTGGTGGTGGATGAGAAGCTCAACATGAGCTGGCAATGTGCTCTTGCAGCCCAGAAGGCCAAAGTTATCCTGGGCTGCATCAAGACCTGGTGAGCCCAACCGACCACTACCCACTGCTGATCTTCCAGACAGGTGGGGAGGAAGCTCCATCCCATAGTCTGAGGGCAATGAAGAAAGGCTTCAAGGCCTTGGGACAGTTGCTGAAAGGGTCTGGGGCACAAGTGATTTTCTCTTCCCTCCTTCCACCTTCAGGTGCTGATGTGGGATGGAATGGCAGAATTAAGGCCATAAATGCCTGGTTCCAGGACTGGTGCTACAGGCAGGGCTTTGGGTTCTTTGATCATGGCTGGGTTCATAGGACGCCAGTCCCGACAGTGATTTGTGGGGAAGGCCTATCTCGCAGGGGCAAAAAGAGGCTGGGGCAGGAATTGGCAGGGTTCATTTGGAGAGCTTTAAACTAAATTTGAAGAGGGAAGGGGTTACAGCTGGGCTTGTGCCAGTGAGGCAGCAGACTAGAATTGATGAAGGCTGGGAGGCCTCCCACCCCCCTAGGCTGAAACTGGTGCACTCGGCTTGCTCCCTGCAATGCCTGTACACCAATGCATGGGGAATAAGCAGGAGGATTTAGAAACCTGTGTTGGGTCAGGGGATTATGATCTGGTGGCAATTACAGAGACATGGTGGGACAGCTCACATGACTGGAATGTGGCCATGGATGGCTGTGTCCTTCTCGGGAAAGACAGGCCAGAGAGGCGAGGTGGTGGAGTTGCTCTTTATGTGAGAGAGCAACTTCAGTGTATTGGGATCTGTCCAGGGGCGGATGAGGAGCAAGTTGAGAGTCTGTGGGTGAAAATCAAGGGGCAGGCTGGTAGGGTTGATACTGTTGTGGGTGTCTATTACAGGCCACCAGATCAGGGTGAGGAAGTTGATGAGGTCTTCTACAGGCAGCTGAGAGCAGCCTTGCAATCACAGGCCCTGGTTGTTGTGGGGGATTTTAATTACCCTGACGTTTGCTGGGGGACTACTCAGCCACCCACAATCCAGCAGGTTCCTCCAGTGCATCGATGATAACTTCCTGATGCAAATGGTGGATTAACCAACTAGGAAGGGAGTGATGCTGGATCTCATCCTCACTAACAAGGAGGGTCTGGTTGAAGCGGTAAAGGTTGAGGACTGCCTGGGCTGCAGTGATCATGAGATGGTGAAGTTCAGGATCTCATGTGGCAGGAACAGAATTCCAAGCAGAATTGCAACCCTGGACTTCAGGAGGGCAAACTTTGGCCTTTTCAAGCAATTGTTAGGGGAAATCCCATGGGACAAGGTACTTGAAGGTAAAGGGGCCCAAGACAGCTGGTTAGCATTCAGGGACTGCTTCTTCCAGGCTCAAGATCGAAGCATTCCGATATGTAGGAAGTCAGGGAAGGGAGGCAGGAGACCTGCTTGGTTAAACAGGGAACTGCTGGGCAAACTCAAGTGGAAGAGGAGAGTTTACAGATCATGGAAGGAGGGGTTGGCCATTTGGGAAGAATATAAGGCTGTTGTCAGAGGATGTAGGGAGGCAACTAGGAAAGCTAAGGCCTCCTTAGAATTAGACCTTGCCAGAGGGGTCAAGGACAACAGGAAGAGCTTCTTCAAATACATGGCAGATAAAGCCAACATTAGAGGCAATGTAGGCCCACTGATAAATGAGGTGGGTACCCTGGTGACAGAGGATACAGAGAAGACAGAGTTACTGAATGCCTTCTTTGCCTCTGTCTACTCTGCCGGAAGCTGTCTTGAGGAGCCCCAGACCCCTGAGGCCCCAGAGGAAGTCAGGACAATAGAGGAGTTTGCCTTGGTTGATGAGGACTGGGTTAGGGACCAATTAAGCAATCTGGACATCCATAAATCTATGGGTCCAGATGGGATGCACCCACGGGTGTTGAAGGAGCTGGCTGAAGTCATTGCTAGACCGCTCTCCATCATCTTTGCTAAGAAAAAAAAATCTTGATAAAATATAATAAGGGCAAGTGTAGGGTGTTGCACCTGGGCAGGAACAACCCCAAGTTCCAGTATAGGTTGGGAGATGATCTCCTAGAGAGCAGTGTAGGGGAAAGGGATCTGGGAGTCCTGGTGGACAGCAGGATGACCATGAGCCAGCACTGTGCCCTTGTGGCCAGGAAAGTCAATGGCATCCTGGGGTGCATTAGAAGGGGTGTGGTTAGTAGGTCGACAGAGGTTCTCCTTCCCCTCTACTCTGCCCTGGTGAGGCCACATCTGGAATATTGTGTCCAGTTCTGGGCCCCACAGTTCAAGAAGGACAGGGAGCTGCTTGAGAGAGTCCAGCGAAGAGCCACCAAGATGATTAAGGGAGTGGAGCATCTCCCTGATGAGGAAAGGCTGAGGGAGCTGGGCCTCTTTAGCTTGCAGAAGAGGAGACTGAGGGGGGACCTCATTAATGTTTATAAATATTTGAATGGTGAGTGTCAGGAGGATGGAACCAGGCTCTTCACAGTGGTGTCCAATGATAGGACAAGGGGCAATGGGTGTAAGCTGGAACACAGGAGGTTCCTCTTAAATTTGAGAAGGAACTTCTTTACTGTGAGGGTAACAGAGCACTGGAACAGGCTGCCCAGGGGGGTTGTGAAGTCTCCTTCTCTGGAGACATTCAAGACCCGCCTGGATGCCTTCCTGTGTGAACTCATCTAGGTGTTCCTGCTCCGGCAGGGGGTTGGACTAGATGATCTTTCGAGGTCCCTTCCAATCCCTAACATTCTGTGATTCTGTGAAGAGATGTGTGGCCAGCAGGTCGAGGGAGGTGATTCTCCCCCTCCACTGTGCTTTTATGAGACCCCACCTGGAGTGCTGTGTCCAGTTCTGGGGTCCCCAACATAAGAAGGACATGGACCTCCTGGAGTGAGTCCAGAGGAGGACCATGAGGATGGTCAGAGGGCTGGAGCACTTCTCTTATGAGGACAGGCTGAGATAGTTGAGAGTGTTCAGCCTGGAGAAGAGAAGACTCTTATATTAGACTTTATAGCAGCCTTCCAGTACCTGAAGGGGCCCACAGGAAGGCTGGGGAGGGACTTTTTACATGGGCAGGTAGTGATAGAACAAAGGGTAATGGCTTTAATTGGAAGAAGGTAGATTTAGATGAGATATTACAAAGAAATTCTTTACTGTGAGGGTGGTGAGACACTGGAACAGGTTGCTCAGAGAAGTTGTGGATGCCCCCTCCCTGGAAGTGTTCAGGGCCAGGTTGGATGAGGCTTTGAACAACCTGATGTACTGGAAGGTGTCCCCGCTGATGGCGGAGAGGTTGGAAGTAGATGATCTTTAAGGTCCCTTACAATGTATGCCATTCTATGATTCTAAGACTGCAAACACATGGGGTATGGGTTTTTTACAACATGGCAAACCCCAGGGGAAAGAGGGGTGGTAAACAGGACATATGACTGGGAAAGGGGAATTCCATGGCAAGGGGGACACTGACAGCTGGCAGGGGCAGGATCTGTCACTTCCAGTCTCTTGTAGCAGATATCCTTCTGTGATTTGACAAGCCTATTAATTAAGATTTGCTTTATTAATGGTAGCTGGAATAGGATTAAAATATCATTAACACCCTAAAAGAAATAAGAAAAAAAAGTAACATCTGCAAGGGAAAATTCCTGCAAGTAACAGATGTGATTCAAAAAGTCTTCAAAAGTATTTGAAGTTTTAATTATTTAAGCAAATCTCACTATGTAGAAGCAAAACTCTCACATATTTCTGAACCATAAGTAGCAGAATCAGATTATATCTGAAGAGATTTGATGCCAATAGAAGAGTGGACACATTTTTACAGAATAAGCTGTACGAAAGGTCATTTGTGGAGGCATATCCAAAGGGGAACTAGTTTAAATACTGCACAAAAAGAATGGAAAAATGCAGGTTTTGTATTAAGAATAAATTCCAATTAATTCCCTCAAATGCTATGATGAAATTCCCAGTTCCTACTACGTTGAAAAAGGAACAGGACAAAATGCTGATTATTACAGGGGAAAAAAAAATACCTTCTGACAGTTATATGGAGTACATGAGTGAAAAGGTGTTTTTATCTCTTCTTCATCTCTAATTTCATACTCATTGATTAACAAATTTGCTCTGTGCTTCATACGATATCATGCATTATTCAAGCAACTTCTTAAAATTTAACAGAAGCACAAGGAATGAGAGGGGAATGTCATAATACACAGAATTTTAAATCTTGTTAAACCAAAAGTATGCTTTAAAGAAAATATCTCCTAAGCGTACCAACATAAACAAGCTGGTTCCCACACAGCATGAAACCTGGTTTTGTTTGCCTTGTGTACCAGGCTTTTTCCATGCCAGGAGCCCTGTGTACAAAGCCATGCAGTAGCTTAATAACATGCTGCAAGTAAACGAATCATTACAGAAAGGAAAACACAATTCTTGCTCATTAGGCTCACAATTCTTTTTCATTAGTATATTCTTTCCCCTTGATTAAGAAGAAAAAAGGAAGAGGGTTGAGGATTTTAAGAGAGGTACACAGGTTTTTGAAGTGCAGGAGTTCTCGCAAAAGGGCTGCAAGGGGTTAAGAAGGAACGAGTGATCTCTGTGTGCAATCCCACGTTTGTCAATCCAGGTTACTGGTTTTTCTCTGCTCCTCTACATTTCTCTGCAGGTGAAATTCTATATTCTGAAAAGATATAAGGCATGGCAATGTTGGGCTGGTACAGGACCTGAAGCATGAATGCAGATAAATTACAATAGCTTCCAATCTCCTTTCCTGGAAATCTGATGTATAATTAAGAGTTTTCTACTTGAGTGAAAACTATCATTCTGTTCTTTTACTGACCTTTACTCTGCCTTAAATAATGTTGTTTACACTGTTTGACTTCAGAGCTGGTTACATTTTTCCCTTATGGTTGCTTAAAGTTTTCTATTGAAATGGTTTCATTAAGACAGAAAAACAAACAAACAAAGAACAAACAAAAAAACCAACCCACAACCGCAACAAAATCTGAACATTGCTCAATCACAAGATGCTTTTTGTTTAGAGAACTTGATCACACCTGGCAGTAGTGATAAGCAAGAGACAGCAGACTTCATGATAAATTCATAACAGATAGGTTGAGATTACAGGGGTCTCCTTAGATTTACAGATCCAACTAAAATTAAATAGTACTTGAGCTCTTAACTCCCTCGGGAGCCTTTCACAGCTATCACAGTTTGGTATCACAATTATTGTGACTATGCCTATCACAACAAGAGAATCTCTCAAGCTCCTATGAGTCATTAGAAATAACTACCCCAAAGTGTGAATGCTTAACCAGAAAGGCCTTTTCTCAGCCTTACAAGCCTGAGAATTTAGTATTACAGAATTTATTAAACATGAGTGTAGATGCTGCAGTTTTAGAGCCAAACTTTATCCTACAGCAAGAGGCTGAAGAAACCTGTCAGTATGGCTGGTGAAATTACACAACAGTATTTTTTTTCTGTCTGGGGGAGAGGAAGCATGATAAGCAGACACACTTGGATTTGGAGGGGTTTTCTCACATAAACTTCTTTACCGGGTTTCCCTATGCTGACTGGATATGTAGATGATACATGGATTAGGCAGCAGACAGATCATCTGTCTAAATACCATCATGAAACATCTGCCCTCTTCTTTTCTATCCTGTTAATGCTAATCTTCCAAATCTCCAGTAGACACTGGTATTATTCCTAGAAAGACAATAATAAGAGCAATGGACCCAGCAGAACACTATGCAAAATGACATGTCACATTAGAGGAGCACTTTGTTTTCATCTGAGGTTTCAAAGTGTTGGAGGCAGCACATTTAGAACAAGACTCCTGGACTGAAACCTTGAGAGCTTCACAAATCACATTTTCTTTGCAAGCCAACATAGCATTTTTTTTTCTAATTGCCAAGCTGCTGATTTTAATGCGGAGTGGACTCTGTCAATAGGCTGGGATTAATGTTGTGGAGGTGTTGTAAGTAGCTAACAGGAAATAGCATTCCCACTCATAAAATAATCTTTATTACTTGTATCTGCACTTTTTGGTTCTAATGAAAAATCCCTGGCCCAGGATAGTTTCTAAGCACTTGAGATGTTACGCATTTACCTATGGCTTATTCATTATTGTAATTACAGTCACTGCCTGGAACTGAAATAACATGTGCAGCAGGTTTTTTTTCCCTCTCTTCAGATTTGTTGAACTTGAACCTTGTGTGAAACCTTCTAATCCTATTGTGTTACTACTCAGCTATGAGCCATTACATATCTGGAGCATGTTTGCATACATTTTATGTTTATATCTTACCATATCTTTTCTGCTGACTTCTGTACACTGGAGACCATAGGGATACTGTGTCATTTCTTGTGTGAATCCCAAAACATAAAGAAGGGAAGGTACTATGAATAAGGAGATATGAAAACATCTGAAGTCATTTAAATGTGACATAGGATCATCTGCTGTTAAAATAATATTTTATCTTCCATGTGTAATTTTACTTGTTCACATCTGTAAAAGGCTGCTAACCCGTATTAAGCAGTTAGTAGTCCATTTAAAATACATATAAAATACACTTGCAATATAAAAAATGAACAGATTAATTTTTTCTTCCACTGTTTGACATCAGTTTTTTAACATTTTTAACTTCTGCATTTAGGCCATTTATCTCGCAGTCCTGCTTTGGCATGGCAGCATTGCACAAGCTTGAAAGGTGACGTTGGGCCTCTCTGCTAGAGGGTCAGTAGAATTTGCAACACCATTCTCCCATTCCTGCAGCAAAGACTAGTGCATGGAACATGATTTTTCTAAAACCTAGTCAAGTCTCATCCCCATTTGCTTTGGAGAAGCAGGTTTTGGATGATTGCACTGTAACAGTGACACAACTTGTCTCTGATGTTTCAGGGCTTTGGTGCAGTGCCCAGGCGATAGGACCTGTCATGGCCAGCCCTGTCACACACCAAGGAGATGTCATGGGGTGGGTGCCACAGGTGTGGTGCACCGAGGAGGAGTCCAGCACTACAAGTTGCTTTAGGACCTTTCCCTCTTCCCCCTTCTGCTGGGTAACATCTGCTCTTGCCTGAGTGAGAACATGACACATTGTGTGGGCACCAAGAACAGTGTGTAGTGAGTTGTTGCCACCATTTTCTCTGCAGAGCGCTGTCTGTGTGCAAACTGGGCTTGATCCTGCAAGCTTATGACGCCTAGCAGCAGTGACAGCTGAAGGTATCTTGGCATAGGATATATTTTACCTGCATTCTGAGTAAACTGGAAGATGACTGTGTGTTGAACAAGTCTGCCAGATAAATATGACCCCAAGTGATGTAGGACTGCTGTTTGTTTACTGTGGACCAGGAACTTACCCCACTGTAAAGTTAATATATTCCTGCTTTGGAGAGGCACTGATCTGATCCCACTGACAGTCAGTGAAAGGGGCTTGAATAATTTTTATAGGAATTTATCTTTTTACTCTTTATGACAGGAACTGGGAAAAGTCAGCCAAGAAAATGACTTCAGAATATTCTGGTGTCTGCTAAAACACTTGCTCATTGTAATGACAATTTCTTCTGTCCTGGAGAAGGAATGGGAGACATTTCTCAGGATTATACAGTGCTCCATGTACTGTGGCTGAACTGCTGGCTGAGTCCCCAAGAAAGGACAATAATTGGCTCAATGCTTAACAGGTTCTGTTCAACTCCTCTTTGTGCACACAAAGACTGGGAGGTAGCCAATGAAAGAAAATGTACAGCAAAACACAGCTGACATGAATGGCATAATAAACAAAAACAAATGTGCCTCTTTACGTAGTCAGTGTGAGGGAGGTGGGAACAAAATATGTTTCAACAACAACAAAAGAAAACTGGTACCCAAACCCAGGAGGCTTTGCAGACAAAGAAAGATGCTATCAGTGATCATAAGTGATGTAGCATTTGCAGATTGCTAAGATACCGTGAGGAAATTACCGTTGTGGGTACCAAACCCACACAACAGCCCAAATAAATGACACAAGTATGATGTTCGAGTTTAAAGCTTCCAGTGAAATATTGTTGGCACTTGGTCTGGAAAACCCAGAATCCTTCACAAATCTATTATATGGATCAAAGTTCATTACAACCCTGCCACGTTCTGTGTACTCTCAGGTACAGTCCAGTTTTTTGGAGACAGACCAAAGGGCAACAAAGAAAGAAATTAAGCATTATTTAAATTTGAATGACTCTCAAGTGCAGATGATGGTACTCTTGAAATTCAAGACGCCTTGAAGTTATAGATATGCCTGCCTTATGGGTTGCTATAATGTTGCTGTTACATAATATCAAGACCACTGTGAAAATATGTGTATTTATCAGCATGCAGAGTTTTCACTGCATCTCTTAGTGGTAATAAATGGAATGATAATGGATATTTTGGTCCCACCTAAGACAAAGCTTGCACAGGGCTAAGAGTTTTACCTACCAGTTTCACGTATCATCACACACTAAGAAACCTTACTCTCTAAAGACAGACAATGGGTGAGTGAGAAAACTAATAGGTAAGGTGACTTTCCAGGGTTATTTCAGTGTCAGAGTTGAAGTCCCTAACTTAAATTGTGTCTTATGTTTAAACATCCCATAGGATAAGTCCCTCAGTGCTGCTGGGAGCAGGCTACCTTAGATAAATCAGAGTACTCAGAAGGCAGAGAATTACTTTAACAAGATAAAAGGTTCTGCAATTCCTGTACTTAAATGACAACAAGAATTAATAAAATAATAGTTCTTAGATAGCATGTTGATATCTCAGAATTAACAGAGGAAGACAATATATTCTCATTTTATATCAAGCTATCTGTGTCTCAGGAGGGAGATTTTCCCTTCCACAGGGGATTTAGTGAAAGCTGTGAGGACTGTCCTTAGACTGTAAGTGTTTTGGGGTAGGGGTAGATAATAGGTCTTTGTTCTTCATTTGCACATCATGGTGAGATATTTGTCACAACAGGGATGCCTAAGCACTACCTGCACATGAAAGAGTAAATGTTCTTCTTTCTGGGTTCCTAAAGGGATTTCTTCTTAGCTTGTATGCAGAATTATGCACTTGGATTTTGGAAATAACTATCTTTGGAACTACAAACTTGTGTCTACTGATTTTATAGTGGATCATCAGGGATGCAAAGAACTATCTGTAAGTGAATCATTATAATATTAATAACAAAATTGTTCATCTACATCATGAGAAGCCCTAAATCATGGTCATTATTAATGACAAATGTTTGCAGTTGAGTTGTAACTAAAGCAAGAGAGAATTTTTTTCTGTGTTATCTATCTAGAATTAAATAGTATCTTAGTATTGTAACACAGAGACAAGCTGGCAAATGAAGAGTTGTACATGAAAAATGTACATTCATATACATTCAGAACTCAGTGTACAGTGCACATGCAGAAAATTTCGACTTTGGTTCTTTAAGGAGCAGGAAAAATGGTTTTGCAAATTATTTTCCAGTATTATGCTGGAAAGCCCTACAGTTATTTTATAAAAGGCCATTTTATGTCTTTGTTTGCTCATTCCTTACATTTTTTTAATGCCAAACGGCATTTTTCTTTACTAATGGCACTGTAGTCCAAAACACCAGGAATAGCAGTAAGCTTATTAAAAATTAAAAAGGGCCTCTGAGGTAAAATAGCAAGAGATGCTTGACTATGCTATCAATGATTTTGGAGTTTGTTCTGGGTTTTTTTCTCCTTAAACTAATTTATTTTCAGGGCACCTGCAATATTCAAACCAGAGGACATGGAGAATAGGTTTTCAGGCCATAGGGGAAATATTTCTTAAGAAAAGACAAGGAACTGAATGAAGAAAAAAATAAAGAATAATAATTATGGTTAAAGCTTCCCTCATTTGGGCAGTTGCTGTTGTTGCAACTAAACAACCAACAACCAAACAGCTGATTACCAGTGAGAATTCAGTTATTGTATAATTCATTGAGTTTAACTCACAAGGCTGAAATACTCAACAGTCAAAGAATTAAAATAAGACGTGGGAATAAGATGTGACATCCTACACATTCATATGATTTAAGGAAAAAATAAGTTTGCATCTACAGTATTGAGATTTATGATGCAAATATTTACATTTCTATTTTTACCCCTGGAAAGAAAGAAACTCCATGCATTCTAGTAAGAACACTGAAGTCTGAACAGCAGCCTATAAACTCCAAGAACATACTAATACTAGATAACATTTTAGGTACCAACTTAATTCCAAAAATTACTTGAAAAAGAAGAATCAGCTCTCTAACTGGCAAAAAAATCTATATGTATATTGCAGTCCATAAAATTATTTATAAGCCCAAACACAAAAGATTACACCTGGTGACAAAAAATTTGTTTAGCTAGTAAAAGAGCAAATTGCTGTTGAACCACTGACACAAAAACAATCAGGGAATCACAAATGATTTGTTTAACATGGTTCTAACTTATCTGTGTGATAAACTGCAATATTTTTGGCTATATAGACCAAATAATTTGTTTGTGTTACTGTTCAACAGGTGGCACCTAGCTAAAAAAACTTACCTTGAATTTCAACAATACATCTAGAAGACAAGGTGTTTGCATGAGAAAAGGTGAAATATGCCAAGAGTTATTAAAAATTTAAATATAATGGATGCGTATGTCCTATTCTTAATGCTTCTAGATTAAAAAAGAAAAAATTGATCATGGCAATGGTTAATGTTTCTTTTAGTGAAGTGTTTACACATGTTCATTAATATGTTCAAACCTTTGCACCCTTTCTGCTTAAAATGTAGGTAGCATTCCCCAGAGGCTGTAATGCAATATTTAATTATTTACTTTGATTCTGAAATTGCAAACTATCTTAAATCACAACGTTCTGGTCAGTGCTTAAGCAATGAAAATTTAAATTTAATAGACATTTTATGCATACCTTGTATACAAGGAATCAATTTAATAATTCCTTGATTATGATTAAGATATTTAGATTATCTCTGACCAGCAACCGTAACAGTGTTAGATTTTGTTACCATGGGGAAAGAAAATAAGGGGAGGTTGATCAGTGCACAGTATCACGTGTTCATTCCCATCCTCTGCTTTTTGCTCCATACAATTGTCTTCTTTCTGTAACTTCTCATCTGCTCTTTAAGCTTGAGAATTTTTTCACTCTGATGCACAAAAAAAAAAAAAAAATTAAAGATGGTGGATCAGGCTTTTTATCGATAAAATAATGAAATAACTTTAGTTCCACCTTAGAGTGACATCATGAAAGGGAAAAAAAAAAAAGAGAGAGAGGGGAAAAAACCCAAACCAACAACTTCGTAGGTCTGCTAAGTCAAATTAATAGAAGTTGGGATCAAAACCAAAGTAGATTTATTTTAGTGCATATTTATCTTATTACACTGACACACATTGAGATTATCAGGATGCTCAAACTGTGCATTTCTATACCTTCCATTTCCTTTACATTCAACTTTAACTTTACAGAATTTGTGCTACCTGCTTAAGGGACAACTGTAGCATTCACTTTTTTTTTTTTAATTTTAATTTAATTTTAAAATCTTGATTTTAGTTTTATTACATTATTTTTACTTTTTGTGTGCATGTGTTTGTCTCTGGAGGTCTACAGATTGAAGAATTTACTTTCAAATGTTTTGTAAATAACTGTGTTAGTCTAGCCACTATTTGATTCAGAATTCTTAGTGCACTTGAAATATAAAAACATTCTGAAAATAAATCCCCATTATAAACCATTTCAAAATCACACAATTTTGTGACTGAGAACAGAATGATATAATAATCTGAATAAAAGAAATACTGAGACAAAATATCTGTAACATTAAACTGAGTATACAATGAGAGCTTCCAGAAGGTATTAGGCACACTGTGTGCATTCATGAGAGCCAACACAGAATAATTCTGTGACCTTTTCATTTATTTGTTCCTTTTCCCTTTCAAAAACCTACTAATCATGGGACAATAAATAAATTTATAAACCTGAGTATGGGGAACCTTCCTTTTTCATTCAAGAAGGAAAAAAATAAGGTTACTAAATGGAGTTACAGACATAAAAAACATTCCTGCCCCAGTAAAAAGAATGAAAGAAATAAATGGGTCAGAACTTCACCTGATGTATTTTCAGGTGATTCCATAGAAAAGGCTGATAGAGACATCAGTTTTAAGGTGAAAAAAAGCCTATTAGACCATTCTAGTCTGACCTCCTGCATAATGCAGGACAGAAAACTCCATCCAGTAACCCCTGTTGAGCTGATAGATCTCTTGATTTACTCAAGAAGAGGGTATGACTCCACTTTTTGAAAGACTAGTTGATTTTCTCACGAGGAGGGAGAATTTCATGATACGGCTACAGTATTTGATTCAGCATTTGATTTGAAAAAAACATTTACAATTTTGGACTGTGGTGACTGTGAAGGTGTCAATATCCCATGCTGGCTTCTCAAGGCATTGGTTGACTGCAAAAGTGAGGAAAGGCAGTGTTTCAAAGAAAATGAAAACCTTTTTGGAATCCCAAGCTGACAGTGACAAATGTCTAGATGACAAGGTCAAACGGCAGGTGTCTTTCTTTGTTATTGAATATAAAGAAAGGTCACACATATGGGATGAGCTTCTGATTTCTAAGAGAATTTTAACTGGCACCTTGTAATAAGACATCAGAAACAAGGAATAAAGAATCAGCCTAGCCATTTGTAGAAATATCATTCACTTTATAAATGACATGAGCACTATAGACGTGGACACAAAAGCAGAACAGAGATATAGAATTTAATTCTTGAGAGATCGGATACCTCTACATGAAATAATTTGTGCTCTCGGTGGTTGGATTTTCTAAGCTTGAGATCAGTCTTTTTATTTCTTCTCTGCACACTAGAATTCACATTGGCTTCAGATAAATGTGTGCTTGGTGTTTAAATAGACATAATAAATGTGGTGGCTTAAAAATTGACTATTTCTGGTGGTGGAAGTCAAAAGTCATTGATTCACTTCAGTGAAGAGATAGTCAGAGGAAGGAGAGGTTAGTTTACAAATGAGAAACCTGCTTATTCAAATTATCTTAGTTCTGCTACTTTGGTGAAGTTACTCTGAATCAACTGAAGTGATTGTGGCTAATTTAAAGAAAAGTAGACTTAGATTTTTGGAATTATAATAATCTTGAAATAATGCTACAATGGCTTTGAAGGGAAGGTTGGACAGAAGAAGTCAATGGCAAGAACAGATGACCTAGATTTTAGTAGAAACTAGGCACTTCTGGATAGTCCATTAAGGGTCAAAGCCTATGAGCCAGATGAAAGTAGTTACCAAATGTCCAGACAAAATAGATAAAGACAATTCTTTTTTTTTTCTTTTTTTTTGCAAAATGCCCCAGCATCCCAGTAAAAGAATATAGGTTCCCATGTTTGCTGTAAGTCAGTTGTAACCCACCTAGCTATTTTAACACTGAAAGCAACCCATAGATTGTTCAAGGACCTTTTGGGAGCCTGTCCAGCTGCTGCCTGCTCCAGCTGGCTGTGTCACAGGGAGACACTGCTGGAGCGGTGATACATCTGGATTGGTTTTTAAGCCCAAAGGAACACTGTTAGCCCCAACAGTACTCCTCCATGTATTTGAAATTGAATCCACATCTCCCAGCACCCAGAAGAATGCCCTGATCATCCAGCTGTTGGACTGTGGCAATGATATTGGCACCCGGCAGAGATAATACTCTGGCAGACACTTCTGGCTACAGCAAGTTTCCCTCAGAAGTGATGAATTCTGCATTGTGTTCACTGAGAGAATACAAAGAGATTTCTATTCAGTTCAATTTGGTTTAAGTTTTAAGCTATTTTCCAATGCCTATGAATAATTTTTGGTGAGGAGCTTTCTCATACACAACTTATTGCAAGGCCTGAAAAAGCAATGGGACAGATTCTCCACTTGTCAAAGTCAGCTTTGGTCCATGATCCACGGGTAACATGGAACTGCGCTGATTTTGTTTAGCTCAAAATTTAGCCTGACACATTTTGATAGGCCATGACAAGTCAAATATCTAATACTGATGCCTCACTGAATAAGCAGGCCCCTTAGAATGAGACCTCAGATGTAAAATACTATCTGAATGTTCATTTGCCTGCAATATCCAGCCTCATCTGTTCAGGTATGACAGTAAGTAAGCCTAAAATGGCTGCACAGACGCTGATAATACTGGTATATCTACTCACTGAATTTGCTGCTTTCATATCTAATTGGTCTGTATTAGCAAAGGTTGGGAAAACAGGTAAAAACCCTGGGTGCAAGATTCCTTAAAACAGATGAAGGAACTTTTAGCTAATTACATTTTAATTTTTTTGTCCAGTATTTTGATAAAGCTGAGAAATAAGTCATTTCTGTAATGAAAGGTGCAAAGAGTCCACTAGCCATCATCCTGGGCAGTAAGAAGCTTTGAAAAACAAGAGAAAGTATCCTTGGGGCAGCCACAATCTTCTGCCATGTACCACAGTCTTCTGCCTTGCTTTGCATGCGGTGGGAATGTATTCTTTGTGTGCCCACAATTTATTATATTCACACTGCAAAGGACCATTAAGTCACTGTAATTACAGGGCTGCTTTATATGCTGTGCTTATAGCTGTGTTTATAGTTGCAATGCTACTTGCAAGGGACTGATGGAAAAAGCTGGACTGTGGTGGACAGCATCTGCATTACTCATACCTATGCCAAGGGTATGCTGATGGAAAAGGTGTTGCCTGCAGCAATAAATGCACCTGAGCAAGCCTGGGTGCTTTGCTGGGCTGGCTTTGGTCAAGTATCCTGGTGAAAAGGAGCAGGTTTTATCACAGATCCTCATCATCTTTGACAAACTCCCATTCTGACATAATGAAATTGGCCTGGCAGCCCCTGTCCCAGGTTTGAGATCGCTCAGCAGTGCTGTTGCTCACATCTCCCACTGCCTCCACACATGAAGACGTCTCTGGGGCGAGGGCTGATGGGGGCTGCTGGCATGTCACCGTGCTGGCACGTCACCGTGCTGGCATGTCACTGCACTGCCAACGGGGAAATTCACTGCAGCTGAGGCACAGCAGAGAGGTCTAACCACCACTTTAATCTCTGTTAAGCACAGCTGACCTTATGCAGCCCAGAGGAAGAAAGAGTTAGCGATGCAGAGACTTCATGTGGTCCCGTAAAGAGGGGAAGAGTAATACGGAATAAAGAATAACAAGGCATAAGCCCTTTTTCATTCCTGCAAAGCCTGGCACTGGATTCGTGGATGCAAGTCTCTCCTTTCTCCACCCCTTTGGTCTCTTGCACTACACCTCTCAGCCCTGGGTTGGATGTTGGTGACCCACTTTTAGCACCAGGTCTGAAGCTCTGTGTCTGCGTCCCCTCAGTGTCACCTGCACCAGCAGCTTTTGTGCAGTTGTCCCTGGGCACTGTCTCTGATTTTTCTCAGGACTAATTGCTTGATGGATGTGACCATACCTTTACTCATTTGTCACTCTTTTAAAAAAAATTATTTTCAGTAATAGTGGCTGGAGTGGTTGGGACAAATAAACACATGTGAAAATCTCATTTACTCAGAACTGTTTCTTGAAAAAAACTGGAACACAAGTGAAAAATACATCCTTAATCTGATGCTTTGTGAAGTCAGTTTTGTGAAAGGCAAGCTGTCAGGTCTTTGACTGGACATCTTGATAGCAGCAGGCACAGGTATGGCATTTAATGCTGCTACCCCAGAGACCTAGTGTGTGTGAGAATGTTATTAGGATTTCCTTTAATGACTTCAAGAGTGATGATTCATTCCTTCTCAGCCCATCACACTTGAGGACCCACCTATGATATTCTAACACTGCTTCTGCATTAAAACTTTGAGTTGCTAATTCTCAGCTTTCCTAAGCATATACAGGGCAGAAACATTCCATTTTACCCCAAATCTCCCTTTTCATTTAGCATTATCTTTCTTCTTCATTAACACATAGGGGTTATAATTGTGTATTTGAACTTCCATTACCTTCATGTGTTTGCTTCCTTTCTACTGAACTGCTGTACTAGGAGTGGGTCAGTCCCCATAACTGATAAAGATTGCATCAGCTTTCTGGGGAAAGTGTTAACAAATGGCCTCATTGCGTCTAGAAGAATTCTTCTCATATATATTCCTTGTTCTCATAAGAACAGGCATCCTGCATTGCCTACCAAGTTTAGGGACAAGCTAAATACATCTAAGAAAAAAACCTCACATTTATTCTTAGTTCACTAGATTTAAGAACATGGCACTACGTGTTGGAAATCTGTCTTTTCTTTTTTTTTAAAAAAAGAAAATCTTCTAGCAATACTGCAAACATACTGTATAGAAAGCTATTTTCTTACTTGATAATGAGTCTTATCACTTAAAAGTCAGATCATGAGTTTCAGATTTAAGTGCCCAAGTTCAGACAGCAAAATAAGTGTCTTGATTTTCAGGGATGCTCACCAACAATTCCTCTGTTGATTTAATTAAGCATTACGGTACTTGCCTCTGAAGAATTCAGGTCTACCTTAATTTGGATGTATAACGGTGCCTAGCTCTAGGCGTCCACAGAATAAAAAATTTATGTTAGCTTTAAAAACTCTGTAAAATATGTCAGAGTAACAGTTTTGTCCAATCCCCCTTATCCACATTTCCAGTGAGCATTTAACATGGTCTGAAAGTTAACCACTATTAGAAAGAAGGAGACCTAGGGGAACAATACTGCACTGGCAAGGTGATAAACTACCAGCAGTATAATCAGACTGTTACAGCACAAAATTGAGAATGTGGAAATACAAGTCCTAATCTTGACTTGATGTGTGGCTTTGGCAAAGTAATTTCAGTTCCTCCTTTCAGTTTACTAGCTAATAAACAGAGAACAGGAAGTTATTCTGAGGATGCTCTGATATCTAATTAATTTTAGTCAAGCAAGCATTTTGAAAACTGGCTATACTAAGCACAGTTTTCTACTACTTCTAGCAGAAGTAAAAAAGAAATTAATTAGGTGTGAGGTGTCTCTTGGAAGACACGGGTGGAGCACCTGTAGTCTTCTGCATGCTTCTGGTATACAAATCTTTCCCTCCAAGCTTTCAAATACATTCAGGCCCTTAGATATAACTAGTTTCAACTGGAATTCACCAACCTGACCCGTTTCTGGTTCTAAGTATCCACTTCAAAATGAAATAAAAATTCCTACATACCTTCCTCATACTGTTGCTCTGACACATTAAAACCTGAGGTATTTTATAACACAAGAAACTATGCACACTCTCCAGCCTCTATATGTTTTTGAATACTCAAAAGATTCAGTTTTGGTTTTGTGCCAAATTTTTTAGCCTCTATGAAACAACAAAACAAGACTGCTACCTGTAACATACAAAAGGATGGACACTGTGGTTGTAAATTAAATGTTTAAATTACATACCTGGGCTTTAGAACCAGTGCTCAGGAAAAAGAAGGGAAAGTTCTCATTTATTATTCTTTCAGCATCTCTGTTTGAAGGTTTGCATTTTGTAGATTATCAGGATATCACAAAGGTCATTAACTTAATAATAATTAAAGATGAGATTCTGTAAGATGAACAGGAAATCCACTCAAACTCTGGATTTTCCAAATCCAGAGAAAATGGATTTTAAGTATTTTCTGTTTGAGATATGATCTTCACAGTTTTTACAAGAGTTCTGTATTCATTGTCATATTCTCGTGACTACCTGTTTTATCCTAATCTGCCCATTAAATGATGTATCCTGACCAAGCTCTTTAGGCAGACTCCTGGCCACTTACAATGTTAACACAAACATCTTCTTATGTTTCCAAAACCATAAAATGGTATTTTCCTGTTGTGACTACACTTCAGTGAAATAATTTTAGATCTAGGGATTATTTTAGTGATATTATACACTTCAAAAAATTTTCAAACTTGAAATATAGGAAATAAATTCTGACAGCTTCATTTGTGAGGCACAGGCTAGTACAAGTGATCAACATATCACTTAGGGGTGGCGGTGCTGAATATCGAAGTGTGTTAATTGGGTAAGTCAAACTTACGGTTATTGCTACGCTGATGGCTTACCTCCAGCACTATTCGTTCATCATTAGAAAGCTAAAGCATATTTTGAGCATGCCATTTGAAAAGACAGTAATGCTAAACTAGAACTCCAGGTAGCAGAAGGAGAAAGCATTAAAATCTTACAGAAGGTGCAGATTTTAACCTGTGCCATAGGCAGAACCAGACAGATTTTATTTTGAGACAACTTTTTTTTTTTTTTTAAATTATAAGGAAAGAATTTAATTAAAATAAGCACTTGTTTAAATTCAGACCAACTGTTTAAATGATGGCGAAAAATGCATAGTTAACTTATATGATCTAGAGTACTCTCTGAGTTTGATTTCAAGCTTGAGTTTAAACAGGAATGACAAAATAAAAGAAGAGGGCAGTTTCTGTAGATATTTCAGCTGTATCAAAGGAAAAACTAGAACTGTGAAAATGTTTATTTGCAAGCAAGCCTTGCTATTTGATATTAGAGGTTTAGATCATATAGATATTTACAGTTATTTGCCTTTGTCCAAGTCTTTTGATAGCCACTATATTTGCAATAATAATTTCTGACTGTGTATTTTTACATTTCAGTTTCTGTTGCAATAATATGTCTGTATTTTAACAATGTTGAGTCTCAGACTACAGGGTCTTGAGTGCCCTCGTCTCTCATGGTCTAGTCTTCAAAAGAGACAGGAATGGAATGCTACAAAAAGGGCTGTTGTCTTGATGAAAATTAATGGGGGACTGTAACACAGCCACTTGTCTTTGTTAGGAAGTGTGTGCACCTGAAACACTCCATCCTACAAAGCTGCAGATTGTAAAGGTGAAAAGCTCCACCCAGTCTGACCTCTTCTGTTGTGCTTCATTAGAACATACAAGCTAAAAGAAACTCCATGTCTAAGTAAGTTCAGCTTCCATTATTGTGGACAGCTATATCACAAAATTGTCCTAATACACTAAACATTCTCCTCAGATCATCCCTGTTACTCTTTATGAAAGTACTGCTATAATACTTAGAAACTTTTCACCCATCTCCAGCCTGCACTTACATATAACCAGTTCATATCCACATAAGGTTTTTCAAGTCCTATTTTTCAAGTCCTATTACACTCTCCTTTTATCCTCCACTCAGAAGTACACTCTTAAATTAAGTATGCCAGTCCCATCTTCAAAGGAAGCTTCTCTATTCTACTTTTGAATAAAGAAAAGTTTTGAATAGTTTTGAGACACAAACACACCACTATTGCAACAGTGAGTCTCAGCACCCGATACTCCTGACTGTTCTTTTTCATTTCACTGTGCACCTTTCAACTTCCACTCATCAGATTCTGTTACCCTTCCCCTGGAGGCATTAAACAGACACAATTTCTGGTGTGCTCTCATAGAATCACAGAATGGTTTGAGTTGAAAGGAACCTTTAAAAGTCATCTAGCAAAACCGCTTTGCAGTGAGCAGGGACATCTTCAACTAGATCAGGTTGCTCAGAGCCCCGTCCAACCTGACCTTGTATGTTTCCCCTCCAGGGATGGGGCTTCTACCGATCTCTGGGCAAGCTGTTCCAATGTTTCACCACCCTCATTGTAAAATATTTCTTCCTTACATCTAGTCTAAATCTACCCTCTTTTAGTTTAAAACCATTACCCCCATCCTGTTGCTAAAGGCTCTGTTAAGAAGTCTGTCCTCATCTTTCTTATAGGCCCCCTTCAAGTATTGAAAGGCCGCAATAAAGTCTCCCTAGAGCTTTCTCTTCTTCAGGCTGAACAATCCCAGCTCGCTCAGCCTTTCTTCATAGGAGAGCTGTTCCACCCCTACGATCATTTTTGTGACCTCTTCTGGACCTGTCCAACAGACTCCAGAGCTGAATGGAGTACTCAAGGTGCGGTCTCACCAGAGCAGAGTAGAGGAGCAGAATCACCTCCCTCAACCTGCTGATCACGCTTCTTGTGATGCAGTCCCGGATACAGTTGGCCTTCTGGGCTGCAAGTGCACATTACTGGCTCATTTCCACCTGTTCATCCATGAATACCCCCAAGTCCTTCTCTTCAGGGCTGCTTCCAATGCCTCAGTTTCCTAGCCGGTATTGATACTGGGGATTACCCCAACCCAGATGTGGAACCTTGCACTTGGCCTCCTTGAACCTCATGAGGTTCACATGGGCCCACTTCTTTGTGAGTTTGAGTTTGTCAAGGTCCATCTGGATGGCATTCTCTGTGTACATTATGGTCAAGTCACCTTTCAACAAACCAGAATCCGACCTTGTTATGCATGAAATTTTTTGCAGGTCTTCGGGCCACTGATTCATGAGTATTTTTTACAGACACTTCAGCTTTTAGACATTCTTCAAATAATACAGACTCAAAATACTAAAATATTTCCATATTAATTCGTCCAATGCTGTAGGCAGAGAAGATTGACTTCCATACACTCCTCTACACTGTTCACTAGATCACATTTATTCTTTTTTGTAGTGGCTACAGAGCTACTGATGCTGATTACTCACTCACCATGACTTCTAGCACTTTCTCAAAGTTACATCATTGGAGGACACATTTTTCCACTCTTTATCAAATGCCTGGATTTCTGTCCTAAGTATGTACTTTTAGATTTAATTGTATTAAAGCATATTTTATTTGAATGGAACAAGTAACCCAAATATCTTTATGTAATTAGCTTACTATTATTTAGGATTCTGCAATTAATCAGTGATTGAGTTTATATTTATGATATTCAGATGATCCATGAGATGTTCAATAGTTTAGACAGGCCATCAGTTCCCAAGGTCTAACCCTATTAACATCCCCAAATTCACTATTGACAGCCTTTCAAAGTTTATTAGGTACCTGAATTTTATCTGTTGTAGCATATACTTTGTTTTTGTTGCGTAGGAACATTAAATACATTCCCTCTAAGTACAAATAACTTCATAAGAAAGTTTTTGTTTAACGAATCTTACTTCCTGTTAACTAATTTTGACTCCTTTCATTTAGCTCCATCTCAGCTGACACTGCAAGAGGAGCGTTCTCTGTGTGTTGCTAACAAAAGTGGGTTTTATCACTGCTGCTTCTTATTAGTGGCTTGGACACAACAAAACATTAGTTAGCTCCAGCTGTCCCTGCATAGAGAATCCGGTCTTCAGGCAGCTCTCAACGGAATGGTATGATCTCACATTGAGATGAGGACTTAGACATAAATGTCTGTTTTCTGCCTCTAAAATGCTAATATCAGTGTCCGGATGGAATCCAGGCATCTTATGAAGGAGACTGTTTTTAAGCACTGGGCTCCAAAACCAACTTTTAAACAAGAAAATTTACATTAATCCTCCCATATTATATTAGCATAACTGCAATTCATTTCTAGTCTCACTATATTGATCTTTGTGCCGAAACTTTCACTTGAGCAAAGAACAGGTTTCTTTGCAGCTGCAGCTCTCTCCCCTGCTGCTTCACAATAATGTTAAATAGAGTATTTATGGCACCCTCCTTGGATATGTTTTTCAGGTGGCTGCTCATCACCCTTTAGCTCTGAAGGAACATGGCAGCAAAAGAAAGGTCACTGAAAGGTTTTCTCTTATCTTTTTTTTTTTTTTTTTAAGTCCTTGCCACCAGTGACTTTAAGGCAAAGATGACATTTAGAATTTTATTGCACTTTTTGAGACAGGTAAGAGATTTCAGGTTTTGGAGTCAAATCTCTCTCTCGTCTCCTCCTCCTCCATCCCTTTCAAATGAAAGCTTTAGGTATTAAGTCTGAAACTGCAATCCAACCTCCAACCATGAGCTAGTCACCTTGGATTTAGTTGCATGGTACATTATGATCAGATGGGATGATCAGTCTGCCTCCTACCTCTCTCCTTCCAAAGAACTTCATTCTGGTTTTGATGGTATCACACATTCTATCTCAGTGGTCCCAATGTACCAAGGTATCCAGCTCCATTTACATCACTATCTTACCATCATTACTTAGAGTTCCATCAGGGCTAGCTCATCAGGAATGTTTCCACATTGGGCTGCTCAGTCAATCTGAATTCAAAGCCTCTCTTTCACTACAGCAATGCAAACCCAGGGGACCAGGATCAGCAGATATAGCTATGAATCGGTAGGCAAACCTGTCCTGTTGAAAGTGCTATGAAGACTTCAGGGTTCATGGAGTAAAAAAAAAAAGAATTAAGGACATGAAGCTGTTGCCTAGTTGTTAGGGGATAGAGAATAGGAGCAAATTATAAAAGTCAGTCCCACAGGGGCTTTACTGTCAAACTGAGATTATTATCACCAGAACTTTTCCAAAAGTACAATAATTTCCCAGTTCATTACAAAAAAAACAGTAATTGAAGGAATTGGGTTGGGTGGAAGCCCTGAAGGTTCTTTGGGCCAACCGCGTGTTTAGAGAAGGGCTGATTTCAGATGTAGATCACTCTTCTCGTTTGGTATCACCCATCAATTTGCTTAGGCTGATATCTGTCCCATCATCTCACTCATTAGTTAGTTTAATGTCTTCATTACTATGATGAAGATATTAAACAATCTCAGGCCAGTACCAATCCCTGAGCAGCAGCAATGGAGGAGGCAGTGGCAGTTTGCCTTCTCCCAATTGGTTTCTTCAGTAGAGGACTCACCAGGACCTCCATCCAAAGCCTTTCTCCAAGTGAGAGGTGCTAAGCCTGTTGTGTGAGATCCAGCTTTTTTAAACTGCATAAAAACAAACCCTTTTCTTAAGGTTTAGAACATTCATGGTGAACTATCAAATTAGAGAAAAAACTGAAACCTGAAAGTTTTTCCTATCTTATGGCTGCAGTATAGGAAATAGTACAATGAAAATAATTTGAAGTATACAGGATATTAAACATACAAGAGGCCATCTATACATTTGCAAGTTTAATCCAAAGATAAATGACATAATTTGTTCTCATAAAATTAATTTTAATAAGCAGCTACATTTTCCTAATCTGATTCCATTAATACTAATCTTTATGTAATGTATCGAGATCCACGAGTAGAAACAAAAATTGTTATTGTGGTCTTAAAATCCAATTTTCAGAAAAGCCTATTCCTCTCAAATCAGAAGTATTAGATATGCGAAATAAGCAGAAATCATTTTCGTCTTGATTTCCTGAGTAGTTCCATTGAAATCAATCTCTGTGACTACATGCATGCTTAAGAAAGAAACACACTAGTGTACTGCTGAAGAGAAGCTAAATTGCCAATAAGCACAGTTTAGATGCTCAGCTTACTAATGCAGCACTAAATCCAGTACAGTTCACTCCAGGGGAAGAAAGTCTTTCCTAGTTATCACAAAAATTACACATAGCCCCTGGAGATAAGTTCTGGTCCTGACTTGACTTAAAACAAATATTCATTATTTTATATTATGTCTTATAATAAATGAGCCTTCAGTGGAAAAGTATCTTCAGATAATATAACCCATGACTGTAGATTTCCTCAGGCTTTAGCGGCTATTCTAAATAAATCCTTTTCTTTACAAATTGTGTGCGTGTACATGTGCTCACCCACACATTTTATTTTTTAAGAACACAACATTAAGTGAATCTTTTAACTCCCACTTAGACTTCAAACAAGACTTCTACAACTTTTTTGATAATAAGCTTTACAAAAAATATTATTAATATCAGATTGAGATCTGAAATGCTAGTAATACTGCATTCGGGTTAGGTTTCTAACCTAGTCCACCTGCACAGCAAAGTTATCCACTCTGGCCAGGGAAATGTACTATAATGTGTCCTGGAAATACCATGCTGTGATAATTCCTTCTGGAAGACTTTTGTGAAGACTTCCCTATGTACTGTACCATGGGATGTGTAGTCTGAATCTACATCTGGAGTACCAGCAAAGCTAGTTCAGGAGAAACATCTATCTTTAGTGCAGAACTTTCTCTACAGTCAGTGAGGAGAAACAGGCATCTACAAGATACAATTAGTCTATTTTAAGTATTTATCTTGGGATGACTCATGCACTTGAAGTACCCATTTCTCTACACTGATTATAAAGGCTACCTAGTAATTAACTCAAATGCAAACATTTACACCACATGCCCAACATTAATTGAAATAGATTTGACCCTTCCTATGTCTGTGAGCCTTTCAAGGAAGTAGGCCATAGGAAGAATCCTAATAAAATAGATCCTATTCATGAAAACCAGGACTAACAGAGCTCATTTCTGTGTGGTAAATGAGAGGAACTGAGGTTACAGATCAACATCCCAGAAAAGGTATTTCTGCTGGTTACAAAGCTGGTTCTTAGCTTGGCATTCCTTTGTAGTTTGTTTCTCAGCAACCCACAAGGTATAGTATGAGTAGGTTGGGTAAAAAGGGTTCAGTCTCCTAAGACCACAGTGAAGCCAACATTTGGTTTTCTTCAGTCCAGCCTCACTGAAAGCAGCTGAGCAATGTCCAACTGCCCACAATGAAAAAGAACTTGTAATAAAACGGAGTTTGACTCTGTGAGACTGGTTGATATGATCATACTAAATATGAAGAAAGAGATTAGCAAGCAAGTTAAAAAAGCTGCAAAGGTTAAATACAGAGAAAGAGACAGCAAGAAATGTATCTCAGTTGTGTACCATTTGAATTATAATCAGAATGGTTTTAGAGGAAATAATAATTTTTAAAAAACTAAGCAAGGAATATTAAGAAACACATTCACACATTTGGACAAAAAATTGCTTTATTGGTTTTTAAATTATTTTTTTACGTGTTTATCTCCCCAGATTGCTACAGAAACAAGTCTGAAATAAACCAAAGGCCCTCTTGTTCCAAAATATTTTAGTTAGATTTAGTTCAGATGTCTGATTTTGCTTTGACTACTGATTGTTAATGTTGCTTAATTATTACAGTGAATTTAAATTTTCCAGTAAACTATTTTTCATCCCTTAAAATGGAACATCATTGAGAGAAAAAAAAAAAAAAAAAGAAAAAAAAAAAAAAGGAGAGAGATTTAAGCCATCTGGAAGATAATGAATTTCTCTGGAATAGTTCTGACTTCTCCCAACAAAACAGTTTTATTTTTACCAGATAGATTAGAAGCTTGATTATCAGAAAATTCCTCCAATTTTGCCAATATCTATCTTTTTTGAGTCAAAAAAGGGACTTGGTTTTCTTCATACTTCCATTCTCTCAGTCAGGAATGGCCACAACATGACAGTGGGGTACACAAGAGACCTAGATGGAGAATGATTCTTTTGGTATAGTTTTGACAATACACAAGAGGATGCTCAGCAGCTGCATGTTATATGGAGGAGGATATATGTACTCTGTATGTGTTCCAGTCCTTTGCTCACAGATGTGCACACAGCTCCTGCCTTGACTCACAAACCTCGTGACCTGTTAACCTGTAATAGCAGATGCAGCAGTAGCATGGTCTAGGCTACACCTGAGCCACCAGCAACAGTTAAACCGTATGTCTTTTCCTTCATACCTTGGGATTTCCCTCTAATGCAGACAGTCTGAGATAATTTTCTCTCATAGTACTCTTAAAAAACTGCAGCTTCTTGATCAGATGAAAAACCACTCAAAGAAAGAAAGACTAAAAATTAAGATCATTATACCACACCTTTTATGGAAAGTCTAGGGGAATGATTCAGTGAGGGCTGTGAATTTAAGAGTATGATTCTTTCAATCAAAATAAAGTGATTCAGCAGGCCATCACCTCAGATTCTCTTCAAATCTTCATAACTGCCTTTAAAACTTAAGGATCAAAAGCAATTGTATTATCTTCCTGTTAAAGGAAAGTAAAGCAATTTAGTCTTTGATGTTTAATCTTATGCTTTCTTCCTGCCTGTGGGCATGGTCCTGTGAGCTGTCAGGAGTCTCCCAAGTTGCTTGCAGCACTTAACAAGGCTGGGCCAGCTCATGTCTCTCCCTCTTGAAGTCAGAGGATGGAAGGTCTCCTCTCCATCAGTTTTGTGGTGCAGATGCTACACCTGCTCTCCAAAGATCCAAAGTCAGATTGTGTGGATACCTGTGACACCCAAGTTACCTACGACCATGTCACTTCCTGTGACCTGAGTTGCAGGAATCTTAAGTGTTAAAGGTGGGATTTCATCATTCAGTTATTTAATATGCAAACTCTACAAGGCAGAGACTGCACTGCACAGGAACTTCTCTGCTGGTCTCAGCCAGTCTCCTTTCTCTCTCCCTCTTTCAAGAAATGCAGTTCTTGGAAATAACCCTTTTACCTTTCCTTACCAATACGAAATAGAAATTAAAGAAAAGCACACAAATTAGTTGTTCCTTTTTTTGGATGTGACTCATGCTACTTCAATCAAAGAGCACCTAGATATAAAATAATTCTTCAAGGCCCAAACTAGACACACAGAACTTCAGAGTGTATATATTTTTCTGTGTTTGTATATATAGAATTCCAATAAATACATATTAAATAAAAGTAGAATTTGATCACATCTCATGACTGGCAACACCCTGTCATGCAACAACACATCTATGGGCTTGTTAATTTAATCTCACTTTCCTATATCCTTTGAAAGATTAAAAAAAAATAGGCTCCTATAACATATATGCACATCAAGATGCACTCTATTCATCATTCGCCTCTTGCACTCAAGAAAAATTATGTTCAGTTACCACATTGACTTGAGGAAATTTGTAAGAAATTGAGGAATTTGTTCTGAATTACTGTCTTTTCTCAGTGCTTTCACCCATGGAAGACCTAGCACTTTTAATATATGCCTCAAAATGGTCTATCCCCTTTAAAGATAAAGATGAAAAAAGATCATGCTGAAGATCTTTCACTGTCATAAGAGTAAGATCCTATTGGAGGAATGGACAAATGACTGTGATTCATTTGTAACAAATTGGGGCTTTTCTGCAACAAAAGTAATTTTTTTTTTCTCCCTTATAAGACAAAGTAAATTTATTTTAGCTGTATGTAATGTTAGTCAAAATATTTATACAAAAGCAGAAAAAAATTCTGTTTCTCGAGGTGATGGGTTTGTTAAGGACGGATCCTGCCACTCCTGCCCAGCATTACCATAGGTGTGGGGTATTTTCCCCTAGAAACACCATCATTCCCACAGTGGTTCACATTCCTATTCCAGATTCAATGAAGTTTAAACTAGTTGTTACGTAGGGGACACTTTTGAGATGAGAGATTGTGAGACAGCCACCTGAGAATACTTTAACTGGGTGGGGCACTCTGGAAACCCCTCCTGAAATATTGTTCTGTTTATAACATAGAAACATCAGGTGTGCAGACTGAATTTAAACCAGTGCTTTTAAAAATCTTAATGGTTGCATGACTATTTAGTGTCCCTCTACTGTTATCCTTTTATTTAAGGCCTAAACTAGAAGATGAGACTATTACCTTTCTGTTCAGGTCCTGTATTCAAGAATCTTAATGGACAATAATCTAGGCTGTGAATCTATGAGGACTGAGTTACGAAAAAATGCAGGATTTCAGCTATTTCATGCCTTAGATTTTAATTTTAAACAACTAGATATCAGATTCAAATTCATACTGTGTCCATCCAGAACCAAAAATCTTTATAGGTTTGCTCACACCTGTCCTCATTTTGCCATCTTTTTATACTGTAATGCAGAATTTGATTAAATATTTTATTTCATATGGGGCAAAATCTGGGCTACATAAAAAAATCATTGGAGGTTTTGCTATAGATCTCAGGAGGTTTCAGAAATTGCCAAATTTAATGATTTCCTCATTAAGAACATACGATTTTGGTACCTTTAGAGTTTCACCTCTCAGGAGCCAGAGGGCTAGAGTCACTCTTTCCAATATACATGCAATACACACAGGTGCAGGTAAAGCTTAGAAATGTGAATACTACAGAGCTCTGAAAACATAAAATGAGCACTAACTGTATGATCTTTCAAACAAAATATCACCACAGCCTTAAGATGTGTAAGCCAGTCTCATGACAACTCGGAGCCTGGCAATTGCTCTGAGAATGCATTTAGTATGTAAAAAATATTCCATTTTATGTGAAAATACAGGAAGGTTTGGATGATTTATTTTGTTCATAAATAACCATGTTTTGATATGCCATTTGCATGAAGGTTCGTAAACAAGACCTCTAGGTGATTAAAAAAACACGGCAAAAGGCAAATTGGGGAATTTAATTTGAAGACTACTTTGCAAGTAATATTCAGCACATTTTTGCTAGCTCTGCTCAGCAATCTCTAAGCAGCTTTCAAAGTCCCCACAAATCTGATGATAGGTAGTAATTCAACAAGTGAATTGAGCTGATGCTAATGTTAAGCTTGGTGCTTTTACAGTACTCTCAGAAAGAGAATATATAACCTTTGGAGATATTTTTCTCCATTTCTGTGTAAGCAGAACTTTTGCAGCCCGGGAGAAGAAAGTGTTGTTAGCATGTTTATTCATTTAGGGGAAAGGTCTGCTGTCTGTAGAAACAAAGCCATCGTTCTCATACATATTGACAGAGTGTAGGCACAGTCATGGCTGGAGGTGGCTTTTCTGCTTCCCTCGGTCATGTGCTGTGTATTACTGATCTGGAATGATACTGAGAATCTTTTTTGTTGGTGGTTTGTTGGGTTTTTTTTTTTCTTTTTTAAAAAAGTATTCATGAGCAAGGAGGATTTCTCAAATTTCTTATTTATGTGTTAGTGAGACTATGGCAGAAGGAGCAGCTCTTCATGAATATACCACTAACTTCAGTTAACTGGATTCTGAGCCCCCTCTGTACAGATTCTCTGAAAAAAACAGACAAAGCAGAGTCCAGCATTCCTTTTAAATTGCTTTCTCAGTTGATTAATGATGCCACAAGAGAAAAGGTCATATTCAGCAAAGTCTTCCAAACCCCATTAGTTTGGCGAAGAACCTTAATATCTTACCAGGTAGAAAGAGGAGGAGACATATGAACTGGACATGACCTGTTGCCGCCTCTGGACTCTTGGAAATGTGCAGAGAGGGACAGATACACTGAGCTTTTCTTATGTACAGACACACAAACAGCCAGGGAAAGTTATAGGATGATCTAAATAAAATGCATGAACACTGCTGGTGGCTAACAAAATAACAAACATGCAAATACCATTGATACATGGTAGTATTAAATTGCAAATGCATGCCGCAGTAAAGGGTGTGCAGCCACTAATAAATGTAAACTATTAATACCAGTTCTTCAACAAATAAAGGTACAAATCATGCCAAGACCTACCATGAGTGCTGCAGAGCGCATCAGCAACTGCTCTGTCTCTGTTCAGGATAATAATCATGACAATGACAAAAAAAATATTCAGAAAATTGTATTGAGATGAAATAATAATAATAATCATCATCATCATCATCAACATTGCTTCCTCTTTAACAGAAGCCCAGATTTTTTTAACAAAATCTTTGTTTGAGCTGAGGAAAATATTTTTACAAGCTTCTACCTTAAGCCTGATTTTTATTCTTTTCATAATTCTTTCTTCATTGTCCTGCCCAGGACAATCAGGAAGAAGTAAGAATCAGGAGCTTTTTCTCCTAGCCTGATCATAATACATATTTTTACAAACTGTTTTTCACCATTCGGTCTCAAAACACTTTGATAAGGAAGTTTTTATCCTCAAAATGGGGCAACAAACTGAATGAAAAAACAGTTCCCCCAATCATCATGTAGTCCCCAAAGGTGGTTAGGAGCAGAGCAGTTTGCTGAGTGCCAGTGCAATTCACTCTGCAGTAGATCTCTGTTTGCAATCCTGCTAATTGTGGGGAGGGGAACCTGGGCGTTTGTGGCTGCTATTATTGAAGTCAAAGGCATCTTCTGCTTGCGGGTGATGGTGTATGATGAGATCTTTGGGGACAGGTCTGTGCTGGCAGTCTTTCCACGGCATAATGTCCTAGTGCTCACAAGGTTTTGGCATGGGACAAACCCAGTTCATCTTTAGTCAGGGGACTGAGGCAACTGGGAAGGAAAACCAAAGGTGAAAACAAAGAATTGTAGTCAAATAGTGCTTCTGAACAATGGGGCTACATTTTCACACAGAGCCCAGCAGTGAGTTTAATTAAATACTACACATACTTACTTAATGAAAAACCCTGTTTCATTAACATAAACAGATAGGAGAGCATCAGTGCATGACAACCCATAGGGCACTGGGGAAAATCTGTTTTGAATTTTGTACATCAATCAAGTGATTCATATACATGGTATTTGCAACTGATGGCTGCCTGAATGGAGTCTAGTGATTTTTACACCAGGGTACACCACTAAAAACCTCTCATTAATAGATAATCAGCTTCTACTGATCAACTCCTCGGCTGCATTCCAAAGCATCTGTTTCTCCTGTTTTATGATTTAGAGCTGCTAACTGTGATGAAAGCAGTTTTATGTTATTTCTTTACTCATTAACCTTATTACACTATTTCACTCAGCAGTGCATTATTATCTTTTTTTGAAAGATCATAAAAAGCAAGTGAAAAATACATTAGCCCAATAACTGGCCCATTATTTCATTATGTTTGTGCTAACAATGTAATAGCAAGAGCCATTCTAAGCAAATAATATTTTCAAAGAAAAAATCGTGAGAATAATTTATTCGTTAGCTAAAGTGAATAGTTTATCACTAGACCTTTAGACTTCAAGTGATTTTGGTGGGATTTTTTTTCCTACTAATGTTACACAATGAGATGAATAGAAAATCAGTAGGTGAAAAATGGCTTAGAGGAATAACATTTTTTACTTAAAGCATGTAAAATGTTTATCATTTGCTTTTCAGAGTGATATTCTAAGAGTTGCTTTAAGCCTTTTTTTCCACTGCATGGTAATATACTTCAAAATGCAGAGATTTTTTTAAAGGGTGCTAACTGTGTCTATGAACATATGGTGGTTTCCAGCTTTGTTTTATATTACTCCACCTGAAGCTGTTTTTGGTCAAAACATTCATGTAACTTCTATATATTGGTTTTTTATATATTTTATTTTGGAGGTAAATTAGCTAAGGGCTAATCACCTCTAGATCATGTTTGCCAGTACTGTTTTCTGATGTCCTATTTTCAGGCCCTATTAAACCTGACATAATGATAAGAGGAAGGAAGGGAGAAGACTAAATAAACCTGCAGTAAGCTTCGAGAAAATAAAAACTTTCAGACCAGTTTGGTGTAGCTTTAATTTGTTTCTTTGAAAATCTTAGCTGATAAAAACCTAATCTAAAGCTGACATCCAAAATTATAGCCCCTCAAGTTGCAGGGGTCCGAAAAACACTCAGTTATCCTCTGCCCACTCTTTTTCCAGGTTGCTTTTCTCTGTGGGTTAGGCAGTAACCTCTAAAAGGTTATTTGCACAACAAGATCTGCAGAGTTTAGTAGCAATCTAGGACCTCCAGGCACACTCATCCAAAGCAGATGCTGTGATGCTGTTAGTGCTCTCATTTGTTGGTAACCCACTGGCTCTTCTGACCAAACTGTGGCTCTTGGCCCATTTCCCAGGATGTTGGTCCAAATGGCAGCTTGCCTTTCTGTGAGATGCCATTTCATGAATATATTTGCCCTTGCTCTGTGGGAAAGTAACCAGAACCAGTTTACGCTGGTAGGAGGTCAGTTCAGGCTTCAATCCATCCTCAGGTAGTTCTGCTCACATGGACAAGAAGAGGATGTAGGGGAACTGGATCTCTCTTCAACTATACCTTCTGTAATCATAAACTTGTTCCTTACTGTTCCTCCACATATTTAGAGCATGTCAGGCTCCTACCTCACACCTTATTATTATCATAATAATCCTGAAACATTTATATTCTCAAGCTGCTGAAACTTTGCTTATTAGGATGTCACAAATTCCATTTAGTGAATACTGCCCCTACTCATTAAAGTTGCCATACTGGCAGTGCACTCTGTAAGTGAGCAAGGTTTAGCACAGACTTTAAAACAGATAAGCATGGATAAATTAAAAACTTAAATTAATCCATTTCAATGACAGATGCAGAGCAAATTACAGGGCGATATTGCTGACTCAACAGAGAGTCCAGAGCTGTGGGGTTTTCAGGAGTTGTAGCTGGTACATGACTCTTATTTATCTATCACTTATACTTTCTGGGAAAGAGATGTGACATCAACAGTCCCACACATTGAATTTTCTTTGTCAATAGTGGTTATTGGCAGCCCCATGTAAATTAAAACAGTCCTGGGACTTGCAGCTTTATTTGCTCCTGTCTGGGCTGTGCTGAGTACAAGTCTGCTGCAGCCTGGGACTGGGGCCATCATCATCTTTCCTCAAAGACACTGTGGGAACCCTAAGAGCTTGTGTTTTCCAGCTGCTGTGATCTTCGAGATGCTTCTATCTTTGATTTTTAAAGGATTTGGTCTTTGTTGTCTTGAATTCCAAGAGAGATACCTTCTAAGATGAACTTATCACAACTGAGATTTTTCAGCAGTTGAGAAAAAGACTTTCTGCTTACTAGTTTAAACAACAATTGAAGGTACAGTTAAGACATCTCTTACCAGTGAGTCAAATTTAGGTACAGACTCTCTAGTGGCAATCTGCATCATTTCAAGCTATGGGTCTAGTTTTCATAACCACTTAGGAAATATCTCCACGTAAATGAATTAATTTACTTTATTTTGCAACTGAATCTCTTCCCAGGCAGAAAATTATATTTTTTTAATTTATTTACCTACTTATCAGTGAGAAGAATAACCTGTGTCAGCATAAACAGATTATTTGTATGCAAAAAACATTTGTAACTGCTACCCATTTTCTTCTCTTCACAGAGGAAGAGAAAGATTTGTACATTTGTAATATCACAGAATCCTTTTTGGTTCAAGCTGTGATTTATGTTTCAGAGTTTGGTTAGAGAAAACTGTGACATTTTTTTGCTGGATATAAACCAAATATCTCAAAGCAAGTTCAATTTCTTTGATCACCATTAATAGGCTAAATATCACAGAAACTTTTGCTGGCTCTAACTTCATAGGAGTCTATGGAGTTAGGGCAGAATGAAGATGAAATATTCCTCACCCACAGGGGCAGAGTATTGAGCAGGTCTAGGTGTGATTTTCTCCATCCACTGGATATTAGCAACATCATTGCTATGGGATTTCCAGTGATAAATGACACATGCAAAATGCAGAATAAAGTATAGCAGTAACCAGTGAAATAAGACATTAAAGAACACAGAATTTGATCTTAGGGGGTCTTTTTATAGCACCAAAGTTAACTTGCCTTAATTTCACACCTACCTATCTTCTCACAAAGAAAAGCAGACTTTGTCCACTGACTTTCTGGTAGTGCCCATGTTACAGCATAAACTGCTTGACACAAAGAGTCAGATACTAAGAAGCTGAGAACTGCAGTCCAAACGCATGGATTATCTCACTGTATCAGACTTGCAGGGCACTGGATGTGGACTCCAATGCAGGTAGAAGCAAGCACTGGAGGCAGGGGAATCTTCCAAATACCATGTAGTACTCTAGACTGAAAACTTCAAAGGCACAGAGAGGCTGAATGTCCTCATCTAAGACAGCCTCACCTGGACCCAAAGTTTCACTGCCAGTCATCACTTTCTTCCACTTTAAGTGCGACAAATCTAGCTTTTGAAAATGAGACATAAGTTCTTAAATCACATACACAATTCCAATTATTTTATTTGCAATAGAAGTAAATAAACTAACAAAAAAGAAACATCACCTGGGGGACAAGAAAATTATTTTCTATTAAAGTCTTATGCTCTTAAATTCCCATTTTAACTCTTCAACTATGACCAGGAAGACTAGTGCTTTGTCTCCTTTCCAAAACACAGAAGCAAACACCAACACCCCATGAGACATTCTTTGATTCATTTATGTACTTATTTTTAGAATGAGAGTAAACGGCTGTCTTAGCTTTTCTGGCATCTGATAGGCTAATTGAAATTAATATGAGCACAATTAAAAAGAACTAATTGGTATAAAACCTTATCTTTAAAGGTATGTCACAGTAGGGAGCCAGGCAGAGCAACACAGCATTCCAACAATGTCAGCCTTAATATCAGCATCCAGGCAGTTCATGTCTCTGGAGGGTTTACAAGACACCTTTTCTCATTATCCATTTCCTAAGGAAAATATCACATCCTCAAATCAATAAGAATATTTGATTGAACTATAAATATGCCAAATAGAAAAATCAGCTTCAAAGAGCAGTGTCTTCACATCAGTAACACCTCTCAAGAAAGTCCTCTTAGTTTCAGCCAGATTTCTTGGTATGGTTAGAAATGGCACGTTTTCTACCTATTCTTGTGTTGCCTGTCATTGAGACTAATGTATCAATAGCAATGGTTTCTGTCACTTTTTCTACACATATTTTGTCTAAGACTGTATTGCTTTTCTTCTAAATGGCTGCAAGAAGGAAATGGTACACTATTCCTCTGTATTATTGCTCTTCCAGTAATGTATCCATTATTTACTGTCCTAATTTTTGTCAGGCTTATTTAAATCATCAATGTAGAAAAAATTTGTTACACAGTCATGAGGAAGGCACATGAGTAGAAGCTCTACAGTCTTACTGTGCACTTCTTTTCCTTTTCCTACCAGTTTTACCTACCAGTATAAGCTTCTAGAACAGATGTAGTGAGAATCTAGACCTGTCCCTGGCTCCACAGTGTCATGCTCATAATTTTCAATAGTAATTGTCATCATAGGTGTGTACCATACCTTAATACACATCTCTACAGCTCTTCAGTCCTCATCATGATAACACTATAATTTTACTTGAAGTTTGAAGATTCAAAGAATTAAAAACAAAAAAGAAACAAACAATACATTATACAATCATAAGAATATGTTGCCCTGCTTAGTTCATGCACTAGGAATAAAATCCAATCAGTATTGTTTAAGTTTGATCCAAATAAATCAGAGAGCATAGCTTTATTTTTGGAGAACAGCTGTGCAATTCAATGAGAGCCCATTTTGAGCATCAGCTCCTCTCACCTGATACCATTCACTGCTTTACCTTCTTTCAGAAATGTCACAAGATACCTTGTACTGCATCTCCTTTCCCTCACCCCCAGTATTCCTGTGCAACCCATGTGCCAGGATGGAGGAATTCAGTGATAGGCATTTGCCAGTGATGACATCAGTACCTAATCTGTCTCTGAGGTGAGCAGGAGCTAAAACACTTAAGGTAAGATGCAGCTAAAATTAAGAGGTTGGTGCTGATGTTCAATTCAGTTGGCCAGGCACTGAGGTGCGAATCTATAGGATATGCTTAGGTCACCTGAGATACCTGCATGGGGCTGGTAGATGTGGCATAGACATGGGGAAGATGTGGGAGACCTGTCTTCTTTTGGAGCCGTAGAGCAGAGCAAGACAGGATATCTCAAATAGGGAGAAATGCTTATTGATGGAGAACAAAATTGAAGTCCTTGTCAATACAACATGCAACAGTTCAGCTGAGGCTCAGCTTGGCTGCCTAACATAGATGTTCAGAGCTTTTTGACATGTTTTTGGTTATTTGAGGCAGCCCTAGGGGGCTAACAAATATTGTTTAAGTTGGCACTTGGACACCTATATCTAGTCAGCTGGAGTGAGCACCGGCTGCCTACTGAAGAGTGTGCTGACTGCTCCATTAACTATATTGATTAGATCTTCATTATTTTTCTCTGTATCACTTGTTTTTCAAGTTCTGCCTACATACTCAATAACGTTCACATTCAAGTTGACCTTTTGAACCTCCTCACATTGTTTGAGGAAGTTCATAATTAGATAAAAATAAAATCTCAGGGTTTGGTTTTTTTGTGGTTTTTTTGTGGTTTTGTTTTGGTTTTGTTTTTTTCCCCTGCTTAGTCCCATTAGGCACTGGGAATAAAACCCAGTGAGAATTGTTTAAGTGTCACTGGAGTAAATCAGCATAGCTTTCCTTTTAGAGAACAGCTGTACAATTAAATAAGAGGCATGTGATTACTTAAAAGTGATATCTATGTAAAAAATAAGTTATTTAAGGTAAGACTCATTGTAAATCCATTGTGCTCATTGCCAAGTAGTTCAGACATTACACAAAAGCTTAAAATAAGGAAAAGTGTTACCTGCAGGAACTGCTCTTTTAAAACAACCCCCCAAGCTCCTGACTGTCATTTATTAAAAGCTTGCAACTGAGCAATTGTAGTAGTACTGCTCACTGCAGTAAATTACCAATACACACACACACTCCCTGCTAGGCAGTATCAAAAGAAAGGAGAACAATCTCCCCTAGGTCACTTTGGTATTTTTCCTTAAGAGATAAATATTGTTATCGTTTTGACCGAAGCAGTCAGTAAGTAAATGAGAACTTGTGGGAATATTTCCATTTCAAGAAAAAGAAATGTCCAGCATGAAACAGGCTATAGGCTCTGACGTAACCTCGTTTCTTTGCAAAGACTGACAAAGTTCAGTTTCTCTGAATAGGCGGAAACAAATGACAGTATGCAACTCTTTCACTCAACATTTCCAAACCTACTTTTCCAGGATGTTATGTTCCCTAAAAGCTCTATCTTGCTGGTTTTCCTCAGGGACATACTCACAGCTGTTTCTCCAGTTTTCTGCTGGTTTTTTTCCTCTCTTCCTCCCACACATTCAACTTGTCAAACAATTTCTTAGCCTCTGTATTTTTACACAGGTTTAGGAAACCCTTTCCCATTCTCACTATTCTTTCCTAGTCTGGGTACCACCATTCCTGGAGCAGGGGCTTCTCTTACTTTTTATTAGCACTGTAGTACTTGACCTTCACATAGTTCCTTTTGGTTAGCTCCAGTGAAGGCTGAAAAAGACTTGTCAGCTTTAAATATGTCTATACTGGTCTTGTGAGCTAATAACCACTTGATGGCAGGCGCAAACTCTTTCCAATACAGCTCAGTTTAGAAGCTGTATCAATAATACCTGTATGTTGGCTACACCAATCTTCCACTCAGGCCACAACGTTAACATTTAATATCCTAGTCATGCAAGCAGTTGTATACACACACAGACAAATAATATTGCAGAGCAAGATCAAAAATCATATAGTCTCAAACGTGTTTTTCACTGATACATATCCAAGAAACTAAAACTGGTTTTGAAGACAGAAGGAAAGATGGTGATTCATAGGCCAAACTATTGAGGTTCTTATTCTATTTTGAAGCAGTACTGCTCTAAAGTGAAGGAGACAGTAATTTCCATCAGGATTTTTTCATTACTTTGGGTATACTGTAACCACTACAAATACACACTTCTGGAGTAAGTCAGACTTGAGAATAGTGTTTAAAATGTTTATAACTTGGCAAAAGTAGAAATAGGAGTTTGATAAAATGATCTTATTTTTATCTTTGCCAGAGTTTTAGAGCTATTCCAGGATACCAACGTCAAATGGTATCCAAAATTAGCTAAGGAATAGCCCTTAGACAACAGACCAGGATGCAGCTAGAACAGATCCACGAACTCCAGGCAAATGTAGGCAATATCCCATTTTCTTTTGTCAGGTTTTTCATTTTCACATAAAGACTGCTTATCACAGCAACAAACCACTCCATAGCAATCTTTCCCAGACAAGCAGCATGCAGATAAGGAAGGCATCCTTAGGTCTTGCATCTGTTTCACACACCTACGTGAGACAGGGTGGTAGACCTTGTCAGGCAGTGTGCTCTAGCACACTGCCTGACACACTGTTACTAACTGAGACTATCATCTCAGGCAGTAAGGAGCTTCTGTAACCAACAGGATTTAGATCTAGCCAAGTTTTCATATATCAAATTAAACAGATTTCACTGGAGATTTTCAACCTTAGCACTGTTCTAATAACAAACACCTTAGGTGCCAGAGCCACAATATATGGTGGCTTTGTAGCAAATAAGAGGATAGCTATGGTTCATCTTGTAATGACTGTAGTGTTCATTTGTCATTAGAAAGATGCAGAACTCCACCAACTCTGATTGAAATATGTCATATCTCAGCCAAATGGCAAAGTGAAACAGAGAATGTCTTTCCCTACAAGGGATCATTCAAGAAAGCTTAGATGTATGTCAACATGGAAATGTTAGTCATCATAGATCCCATTCTATGAAAAAGGCAAGCTGCAGAGCCTCAGGGTTTCACCAAGTTGCCTTTAGGGAACCAAAAAAACAGCCACGTGTATAACATTAGGCACACCAGTTCTTGAAGACAAAACAAAAACATGTGGCTATGGTATAGCAGTGACCACATGTGCTAGTGTTATATCATTCTTGCTTATGATTGAACACTTGAATAAATAAAAGTATGGAAAGGTCCTATAAAAAATCAAAAAAGGAATCACAGAAAACTCCTACAGACCTATTTCAGCCATCAGAAGTGATTTTCAGCTCTATCCATTAGAAAGAGAGTTTATAACAATCTCTTTTCTTCAGAGAGCTGAATACTGATTCAGAACTCAACTATGTGGAAAAAGAATAATTATTGAGAGAGTACTGAAAGGCTTTCATGAAGCTAATGAATTAATTTAAATTGGAAGGGAAGGTCAGTAAATTCAAGGCTTTCTGAAAGCTCACTTATCTTCGTCTGTAAAAGTGGTAGAGACACTCAAACACTCTTTTTGTTAATGCTTGGGATTGGTACAAGGAGATTTTTACACTTAACATATTTTCTAAGACCATTCATTATCTAAGATCCCCTACAACATACAAAAGGGCTGGCTTCCATTTTTACACATAACTAGGCTTGACTGTTGACAGAGAATTACTCATGATATATATTGCAACTGAGAAAATAAAATTCTTGGTATGTACACCTTTGCAAGAAACTAATAAAAATCCTACTTTGCTTCTTTATTGTATAGCAAGCTTCAGTGTGCTCTTGCTTTCTGGTGATTTGAGCAGACCCAGCTTTATTCCTACGTTTCTCATTTTGTAAACAGTAATAGTAATAAAAAGAATTTTAAACATATTTTAGGATATTTTACACTAGGGAGTATGGCTTTGCTTTGAAAAAATACAGCACAACAGAGTTCTGTGTTTGCTGTTTCTCAATGATTTCCTGATCAAACACGTTGACTTTATAAATATTGTACAACTCTCCATGCAAACTCTACTTGGAATTTGAGAGCTCACACCAAGATCTTCCTTTCTTGTGTATCTTTGCCAGTGATAATGATTCAAGAGAACATACTGCATCCTCAACAGTAAATCTTACCTGAAAAATGCAAAACGGTAGAGAAATTCTCAAGTTGATTCCTAAGGGGTAAGTCATTTACAGCTCTGCACAACAGCTTGGGTGTGGAAATACCTTTCTGTGCTACCACAGTGTTAGGCAGGTGTAACACCATGCTAGCATGTTTAAGCTGCATCCAGATCCAAGCTGATAAAGCCTTCTTTGTCCTGTGTCATGTGTAGATGTCTACAAACTCAAGCATATCCAGTAAACCTAAATTATATGTTGCTTTGTCCTGGGTCCTCACTGCATTGGAGAGGGAAGTGAAATAAAAATCTAGAAAACATAGGTAATTCTGGAGAAATTCCAAGTAGGAAAAAAAAAGAACATCTACCACCAGTGAGAAGGGAAGGAGGAATTAACACCTTAAAAGCTTGCCTTACAGTAGGGCTTGTCTTTAGGGAAAGCTTACTGATATTTCAGGAGTCAGGCATTTGTCACTATTTTTGAACACTGAAATTAAAAAATCCCAACCAAAAGCATAATTGTGTTTTAAAACCATAGAGGCATCACAAGAGGCAGAGAAGAGATCTAGGGCCAAGTACTATATAGGGTGGATGCAACCAACCTGCCTCTAAAGGAACTCACAGCAGTGCAGCTGGAAACAATTTGCATCACCTGACCTGGGAACCAGGATTTACTCCCAGGAGTAGGTGCATTCAGCAGTGTAGATGTAACCTACAGGTTACAGGGTTTTTAGTCTAGTCAAGCAGATGTGATTAGAGAGGGACCAGTATATTTAAAGCAAACAGTTTTATCCTGAACCCTACGTGCTTCTAAGGAGATAGTCTACTATCTGAGAGAAAAACTACAGTTTGGATGAAAGAATCATAATCAGATAAATTTTTACTGCTTTTACCCATTGTGGTCTGTATGAAATACCTTTTGACAAAGAATGCTTTGCTTCCAAGAGATTGCTCCTGTGACACGTTATTTCCTCACCTCAGAGGGAGAGGGTTTGTGAGTGCTGGTAAAATGAGCTGCAACATCAGTGTGAAAGTGTCATGTGATGCCATTCAGATTTGGTTAAACAGGTGAAATCTGTTCCCAGTAGGTTAAACTGAAGAGACACTAAAAGGAGTCTAAAGCACAGCTTCTCTTTCACATCCATCTTCATCCTACATATAACATACCTAGATGAATAGGTTAGAAAGACTATTTGCATCATCTGGCTTCTATTTATGCACAGCTTGGACCATATATTTTTACTCAGCAGTTCCAGAAAGCAGGGATGAACTGGAGAAATTCCTTACAAAGACATGAAAATTGAGTTTAAAGATTTAGAGTGGAAGAGAATAAAGAACATGACGAGCAGAAATACTTTTTCATCTCTGGCATAATGCTGAAAAAATAAACAAGTAAGGCAGTCAGACAGCCCACAGATGTCTCTTCACTGCAACTGGTGGAGAGGAAGAGTGTGACTTTAATCAATATTATTGTTTCTAACCTACCAGGTATTATAGGCAATCTTTTAATTTGAAAGATAACTCTACCTTCAAAAATCAGCAGTTATAAGGAAAAAACACTACTAGGGTTTGGGGTTTTTTTCCATTCATTTGAAACTCATCAAATGCATAGAACTAAGAACCAATTACTATGGGGTGAGCTCAAGGGTAATTTGGGGCCAGTATCTGGAGAAACCAGCTGTTAACCTCAATAACCTTTGGCAGTCCTAGAGCTAATGACATTGCTCCGTCTACCTCTTCTTTTTGTATTGATCAATTTGCATTTCACAGGAGAATTCATGCCAATACTGGAAAAGCTCATGATTAAGAACAAATAACTTAAGAACACTTTCTCAGTTTCCTTCTTTCTTAGGGAGTTGCAGATAGCTGCTGACATAAATATTGCGTCAGTATATACTGAGGTTTGAGAAACAGAAATGTTCTCGCTCAATATGTAAGTGATGAGCTCAGTCCAATAAAGAACATGGTCTTTATCACACTCATCACGTTCCCAGGACGTTATCATGACTTACTCAAGTTCCCACCAAAGTAAAATAAAATCTCAGGTTGCTTAATCTTTGAGGGGCATTGAAATTCAAGAGGAATAATAAATACAGAAGAGCTGTTCCTAGAGAAGCTTAGGGTTTTATCTACACAACTTCCATAAATATATATTTGATGGGAGCTGAGCAAGTAAATCCCTGTGCACTGTGCTGAATAATTGCAACAGGGTGCTGAAACAAATATTTAGGTTTGAATATATTTTTTCCCCTCCAGATGCTAAATACTATGTGTGTTTTCCCATTCCTTCCCAAGGCCAGTAGTGTCTCCAGTGTCTTTCATCTCAAATGGTCCCAATAGAACTAGGAGAATCGCTTCACTGATTCAGTGTTTCCCACCCTGAAGTGGAGGGCAACAACCTTGTTTTGTCTGATAGAGAACTTTTATCAAGCTGAATGGGGCAATTCAGACCTTTAATAATCACCATGGTGCTATGATCCCTGTGGAATTAATGGATAACTAAATTAGAGATGAAACTTCAGACAAATAAAAAGTGCTGGGCTCAGTTTTCCAAGGAGTTGCCTTGGCTTCTGCCTTAGGCAAGATGTTCAGGTAGTATAAACCAGCATGACTACTGAAGTCAAAGGAATGACACTGATCCATATTCGTTTCAACAGAGGAGGAAGAAGGTGTTAGGTAACATTGCTGCATTTAAACCTCTGATATCAGCATATAAAGAGGGAAAAAAAAAAACAAAAAACAAAACCAGATATCTGCACAGACTTTCCCAAAGTTTGAGAGACCTCTCAGCGCAACTCACATCATCAAGCTCTGCTGTTACCCAGAGAACATAAAATTTGTTTAGTCAGCATGACAGTCTCAATGACTTCAGGGAGATAGGCTTTTGAATTATCTGAGAAAGCCTCTGTTCAGTGACATTAAACTTAAATTTATGGATATGCTACTTAAATCTGAATGTAGCAAGTTCATTTTTACAAACAGTGAAGAGAAGAAAATAATTTCTTTGCATAATTAAACAGCCAGTGGTGTTATTAAGCTAACTTACTTCCTTTGCTTGTTTGTGATATGTTGTCCATCTTCCCTCTACTTTAGTGTTTAGGTTCTGAAGACAAACTTCCTGTAGTTCATTAAAAAAGAAGAATAAATTTTCTAAGACCATAAGCATGCATTTTTTCAAACATACAAATGTCTACAGTTATTTTCTTCATATCAGAATAAGAAAACAGAAATCACTGTGCTCCTGTCCATCAATTCAGTTTCTGATAGGAGATAGGTATCCTATGTTTCAGAAGGAAAAAACCATCCCAGACTTGGCAGATCGTTTTTAATATACCTCCAACCTCTGGTCTCCTAATATCTCATAGTGTTTGATTGGCTCAATCTCAGGAGGGAACAAACAAGCTAAATATGTTATAAAATGTTACTTTTACAATTGCGTGTCACTGTATTTTTATTATACCTATATACTTTTAATTCTTACACTGACCTTTCTATGTCTTTCTAGCCTCTGTGTCATGAGAGTTCCTCTCTCCTCCTCATAGAAGCTTTCTGGCTCTGTGCTGTGAGTTCCAGTTTAAATTACAAGCAGCATGAAAAGATATTTTCTTTATACAGTTTTGAATTTGCTTTCTCCTTGTGTCATTGAATGTGTCCTTGATCTAGGAGGAAAAGGAGAAAGTGGAAAAGGAGAAAGGAAACTCACGATCTTTGTCCTTTGCACTGTAATTGCATAAAGAAGCACAAGATTGCAAGCCAGTATAAAAAAAAGACTTCCAAAAATATACTGTGATTTGTGTGAAAATATTAAATTCCAAGGGAGAGAGAGTTGGTGAAAATGGCAGTGTACTGGATTGTGAATCACTTTCTCAAAACCCTTCCCAGAAAACTAACCCTACTGGTATCAGAACAAAGAGAGCAACAACTTGTTCAAGAAAGGCAGAGAAGCCTGGAAGGCTCAAACCAGGCACAAAGGAGCAAAATTACACTTTAAATTCTGCTTTGATTCATCCAGAAGTTCTGTATTGCTAGGGTTTTATTCAAAGTTAAAAGATATTTGTTGTTGATTTTGAACAAAGCTTTCAAAAAAAGTGTCTACCAAAGAAACCGCACAGAAAAGTCATCGTCCTTCAGATGGGGAATGAGGAAAGCTGAAGCGAATGGATCCCCCAACTTCAGTTACTGATCAGGCTTATAATAACACCTTACCAACCTGAGATACTGTGAAGAAATTTTGCAATGGGGAAAACACAGCAAGATCTGAGATAAAAGTTATTTGCTTCCTCTTGAAAAAAAAATGAAGTAAACCATATATGTGGAAGTTGACAAAAAGAGAAATGGAAGAGGAAAAGATTGCCTTCAGTGCAAGGCTCTGGAAAGCTCTATTTGAAACTTAATAAATTAAGTAGGAAGTGCTAGATAGATTATTGCCATGGGCCACAACCAGTAAGACCAAATTCTATCAGGTGAATTTTAACTCTAAAACTCCAACTCCCTGGCAACGAATGAATAAAGAGCAAATCTTATCTCTCATTAGGAAAAAAGAAGGCTGCAGAGCAAAACTGAATAATCTGACATGAATAAACCATAAATGAGTGAAAAAAATGTGGTGAAAAAAAATGTTATCTATTATTTTAAGGTTTCCCCATGTTCAAAAATAGCCTCAAAATTTGTGACACTTCCCATATTTTTCTTGAGGTTGAAACTGGGAGGATCGACAATGATGCCTTTCTGTGGGTCTCCGGACCTCATAGAAGAAGAGTGAGGATGTGAACCTTTGACGGCATGAAGCACCGCACAGAGCAAACATCAAACTGGTTTTGTATGCCCTTCAAAGGAATTGGGAGAGGTTGGTAGCAGAAGCCTCTAGTCTGCCAGGGTACAAAGAAAGGTCAGCAATATAAATTAAATCATGTGATTCGTCATACAGATGTAACGAGCTTGTAGTAAGGACTTGAACCAGCTAGTTTAATCCTGAATCAAGGAGTTCACATTAATTACCCAGGTACTTCAGTGTTGATGCACCATAAAACTGCACAAAAAAGAAACTCCAGCACCAGAATTCTGCATTCTAGTTCCAGACAAAGTTCTTCTTTTCTTCCATTTATAAAAAAATGAAATAACTACAAATAATCTAAATTTCTGCTGCTGATTTCAGAAAAACAATTTTGTAAAAATAGCATCATTCTATTTTGACACCTCCACAGTTGCATTTAAGGTTGTGTCTGTAAGCTGTAGAGATGAAAGCAAGAATTTAATGCTTTTCTCTGCTTTCAACCCTTCAGACCCACTGCAGCTATGAGAGACAAAAAGAGTCTTTCTGTTCATTCTTGTCCATTTACCACTGATTTGCTCCTAATGTCCTGCCAAATCCAGCTAAGCTAATCTGCTGAAGCAAAAATAGCTGGACAGGTGTCATTGAAGTCATAATTTGTCATTCAGATGACAGAACTGGCACTGCACATTGAGCTCTTCAGGGATTAATGTTTAAAGCCTCAAATCAAGAAAATAACTTCAGGTGAGCAATTTGGCCTGTACTGCTGCATTTGTGAACTGAACTCGATTGATTTTGTGAATCACTGAGAAAGAAAATAAATTCTGAACACCCTTTTTTAATCAAGATTTTCCAGTATAGTCCTATATAGGAGAGTTCTTTCAAATCAGCTGTAGTTATATCTGGTGTATTTGGATATTTGACATTCCTTGATTACTGTGGGCTGGCATTCATTCTATTTATCACTGCAAAATTAATTCTCCTTGTTATGCTAAAGCCTCTTGGAAATAGCATTATGACCTCAGTTTTCATGTACCAATTCCTATGACACTAATTAGAAATTATAGGCTGTATCCCAGAAGATTCCATTTAGCCCAGTGAGGACTTCATTTTTGCTGAGTTCAAATGAAAAGTTTGCAGAATAGAGATAAAAACCACAAGATGTCCTATCAAAGACCATATTAGAGCTTACAACCAAGTGAAAAACAGAATTCAGGTGTTCAGACTCTTCTTTTCCTTCTGCTAAGCCTCATAGTTAAGAGATCACAGTGCATCTGGACCTCCTTACCCCACTGGTATTTCACATTCTTGTCATGCATTCAGGTCTGTGCAGCTTTAGAGCGGCTTTGGCAGAATATTGCAATAATAAGAAACTTGAGATCTCTTTCATCTCAGTGATAAGTGAGCTAGGAGAAGAGGCTCCATGAGTAGCAACCTCTATTTCTAGAAGACAATTTTCAAAGCGGTTACTTTTAGTTTAACATTTCCCATTGAAAACAGTGATTACACCTTCAGTGTGTGTAGTCAGGTCAGCACTAAAGACTTTCTGCCATACTTACTTGTTTTTCATGAAAGATGGCCTTGTTTAAGTGTGTCACTTCATTATCACTGGTTGGTTGTTTGAAAGCCTCTGCGACCCTATTCTGTTTGCATTGAGCTGTAGCTTTAAACTGAGAAAAAAATATTCATTTTTTCCTAATAAAGCAATAATCTCTGCAGCATTTGGAGGTATAAAGGAAGAATTGTATAAATGGCAGCTGGGCAAGGTCAGCATTAACTTAAGTCCTGGAGATAGTTGTTGGCATCTGCGCTTATCCACAAAAACAGGAGCTGGTTTTGGGGCTTCTGGAGTTTCTGTATAAAACCATTCTCCCACATTTTAAAAGGAAACAGCCAGGACTACATTTGTAGTGAGCCTCTAAATACATTTAGTCAGCTTGACAATTCCTCTGTTCACATTACTGCTGATGAAATTTGAGGGCAAGAGTATAGGGGAACGGGGAGGAGAAAAATGGTGACAAGTATTATCTTGCCAATTTTTTATTGAAAATTTGTCTCCATTCTGCAATCAGCTTCAATTTGACATTCTAGGGAGCTCAGTCCAGGTTAAAACCAAGACAAATTCTCCTTTTCTCCCTGTGTGAGGTTGGCTGGAGCTTCGTGGGGTAACTCTCCCTGCAGACAGGCAGTTCAGCCAGTGAAGCTGTGAGCCTTACATGTCCCTTAGTTAAAAGTCTCATAAAATACAAAAAATATAACCAGAAATCGCATAAATAAGAAAAACTTTTAAAGATCAGACAGACACTGGTTATTTGACATTTTGGGATAGGGCTCTAAGCACTATAAAGTTGTTTGAAAAAAATCATTTCTATTTTACATATTTTGACAGCGTTTTTTCACTTCAAGATAGTTTGAAAAGTGTAAATCTCAAAATATAGAAGCATATTTTTCATTATAAAGACATCTTGAAGGACAGCTCCTGGCTAGCCTTTTGACAATAATTTTCCATCTCCCACTTTCTTTTTTGCTGCCAGAATTGCTTACAGTATTCTCTTATTCACATTCCTAAGCATAAATATGGAGATAAATTGAAACCTGTGCATGTACACAGCTAGATTTCAGCAATGTTAGCAATACTGCAAATTAAAAATCAAATTTTGGTACACGAATTCCTCATTGTGTCTTGTTTTTTTTCTTTTTTTCTCCAAGTAGTTTGTTATATTAGTATGAAAAAGAAAGATCACAATATTTTTTAAAAATCCCACTAGTAGCATAATTTCCAACATATAGACATATTCTGTGAAAGGAATAGTGTAAAATTCTCTGGAAATGGGGGGTTTTGTCACAGGAAAGATAACACAGCTGCCAAAATTATGATAATACTGCATTTGTTCTTGTAGTTTTGACCTTAGAATAGACTAATTGATATTCAATTTCATCCTTTTCTGAAGAAAGGAAACTCTGTGCCTTCATTTTTGACAGAAATCTTCCTATAGTTTTGGACTGGCAAAGACAAATGCAGAAGAGAAATAGGATTTATTCTAGCTAGACTAAAAGATTTGACACCCATGTCAAACATTATTACAACCTATATGCTTCAAACATTGACTGGAAGTTAAATACTGCACAGACTCAAGCCAAGCATTACAAAAACAAAATGTTTCACAGCCCACATACTTCTTTCTATAGGTTCTCAGTGGTTCAGTAATGAACAACATGCTGAGACAACATTTGAAGACTGCAATGATGTGCAAAGTGCACAATACAGAAATTAATATATTTATAGGCTGAAATTCACTGTAGACACAGGAACCTTTCATAATCAGGTTCTGCACAAGGGGAGCGGATGCCTGGGGAGGTGAAACAAATTCACAAGCCAGACTACGGAGCTACTTGCTCTCTCGCCCTCTCCCTCAGCATGCAGCAACCACATTCCCACATCAGTTTTTTAAAACCCTGAGATTACTGGATCCTTAGAAATATAAGTCCATAGCTTCATGTGCCCTCACATTACTTCAGCAAGCATTTTAAGGAAGAGACTCTTCTATTTGGTGTGCATGAGGTACCCAGGTATCTTAGTTGTGTTTTTCAAACTGCTTTCCCTCGGAAGTGAATAAAAGGGTACAAAACTTTGGACCAGCTACACAACACCAGCAGAAGTTTTCCTGCACTTGCTCTCCACTGTGGGTTTCTTGTGGTTTGCACTCCCTGGAACAGTCCTTTCCAAAGAGAGCTGCTCCATTGGCCCCAGTGCAAAATGAGGGCTATTTTTCGGGGACTACCAGGATTGCAGAGCTGACATTTTATTGAGTAGGATTCAGGATGCGGCAGGACACCCACTTCTCAGCAAAGAGCCCCATCAGCATTGCAAAACAATGACACAGCTCTGCAAAACTTCTCACGCTGTGAGCTGCTAAGCCCATGTTCAACCTTGAGCAGAGCCTGCTAGCGGTCTCACTGTAGGAGTCCTGATTAAGAGCAACCTCACGTTTCACTGAAGACAAGGGCCTCAAGTCAATAACAGACATATTAAGGATGGAACCTTTTGGGCCTATGCAAGCAGAGGAAGAAGGTGAATATTTAAAATTAATTGAGTTTTCTTTTTCGCCAGTGATCCAGAGTTTACAATAAGATTCTCCCTCCTTCTGTGCATGTGTTTGTACGTAGCTTTTTCACCTGCTCTTAAAGTACATATTTGCTTCAATATCCCGTCTGCATAAGCAAAGCACCAGTACTTCATGGATGCATTAAAAAGATAAATTCAGCAGTGTTCAAGAGGTTGTGACTGTGAAGGAGGCTGGGTGACATAGCAAACAGACCACTGCTTTTGGACTCCTAGCATCTCAGCTTTATTCCAGCTTTACCACTAAGCCATGCCCCAGTTTCTCCACCTGTAAAAACATGTATAACCACACTGCTCACCTCTCAGGACTGCTTTGATGCTACTTGCCTTGTAGGAAGAAACATTATAAAGAGTAGATGCCCAGTTCCTGCTCCTTTTTTTCCATACACTGAAAAAAACAGAATTCTGTTCAAATTTGTCAAAATAGTGAATGTTTACAGGTCTGGTGCTGATAAAATATGGCCTGCTAGCTTGGCAAAACTACATGGAACAAGATGAAAAATCTGCTTATTTAGTTTCCTGAGAACAAACACACAAAATGAATGTCATGCATTTCAATAACAATTGGCTTCTATGTAGTTCAAAGAAAAACTTCTGGTCCAAGGAGAAAACAGATTTTATTATACAAATTAGGAATAGTAATCACCTGCCAAGACAAAGAAGTGCTGATCAGAACACGACACAGAAAGAAGGAAGAAAAGAACTCAGATTTAACCTGCAGAACACTAAAATTATTTCTGGTCGGCTTGTGCACTAGGGAGTTGTCATAGTTTAAACTCAGCTGGGAACTAAACAGCACACAGCAACAAACTCACTCACCCTGTTGGGATGAGGGAATCACAGAATGGTAGGAGATGGAAGGGACCTCTGGAGATCATCTGGCCTAACCACCCTGCCAAAACAGGTTCACCTAGAGCAGGTTGCAGAGTACTGCATCCAGGTGGGTTCTGAACATCTTCAGAGAAGGAGACAAGAGAAAGGGTAAGAAAGAGACAGAGAAGGACAGAATCAGAAGGGTGAAAGTGAGAAAACTCATGGGCTGAGATAATGACAGTCTAATAGGCAAAGCAAAAATCATGCACAAGCGAAGCAAAGCACCCAAGGAATAATTCACTACTCGCCATTGGAAGGCAGGTGCTCAGCCATCCCCAGGAAAGCAGAGCTCCATCACATATAATGGTTACTTGGGAAGACAAATGCCATCACTCCAATTGTCCCCCCCTTCCTTCTTCTTTCCCCCAGCTTTATATCGCAGAAGCACAGAAACTCAGGGGTTGGAAGGGAACTCAGGAGATCATCTAGTCCAACCCCGCTGCCAAAGCAGGTTCCCTAAAACAGGGATTGAACAGGAAAGTGTCCAGGCAGGTTTTGAAAATCTCCAGAGATGGAGACTCCACAACCTCTCTGGGGAGCCTATTCCAGTGCTCCCACACCCTTACAGTAAAGAAGTTTTTTCCTTAAGTTTGTCTGGAACTTTTGGTATTCCAGTTTTTGCCCATTGCCCCTTGTCCTATCACTGGGCACCACCAGAAAGAGCCCAGCCCCATCCATTTGTTCCCCACACTTCAGGTATTTATAGACATTGATAAGATCCCCTCTCAGTCTTCTCCAGGCTGAAGAGTCCCAGCTCTAACAGCTTCTCCTCTCCTCATATGTTGACTATGATGTCATATGGTCTGGATTATCCCTATGGTCATTTGGGGTCAGCTGTCCTGGCTGTGTCCTACCCCAACTTCTTGTGCACCCTCAGCCTACTCACTCATGGGGTGAGGAGCAGAAAAGGCCTTGACTCTGTGTAAGCACTGCTCAGTGATAATGAAAATATCCCTGTGTTATCAACACTGTTTTCAGCACAAATCCAAAACATAGCCCCATACTGGCTACTATGAAGAAAATTAACTCTATCCCAGCCAAAACCAGCACACTTCTTCCTGGGAAGAAGTGGGCACCACAACTCAGCAGCACCAGCAGACCCTTGACTGCCCACACTCCTCTTCATTGCTCCCTAAAAATGCCATGGTCCCATTTTTATGGGATATTTCTAAACCTTCAATAAAAGATGAGGTTTGTAGTCCAATCTGTCATTTTTTTGTAAGTGTTAACAGTGCTGCAGGTCAGATTATCTGCAGACAGATGACTAGCAGCAGGAGAAGCTGCCCTGCATGGGGTCTTGGCTCCAGACAAAAGAACCAGTTGGAAATTAGGTCAGCAGAGGTGAAACTTGCTAAATCTCCTATCTTCCTAAATCCTCCATCTTGCTAAATCTTCCATCCAGCCTGTTTTGACTAACCACTGCCTGATCCTCTATGCCAGACTGTGATGGGCAATTCCTTGAAGGATCTGGGCTGAAGGGGAAGACAGGAGGCACAGGATCTGCCCATGATGGCATGGGTAAATACTGGAGGGCATGGAAGAGAGTCTGCCCCACTGCAGCATCCTGGGCTAGATAAACCCGCTGAGTTGTCTCACCTCTGTACTGATTCACATCCAGATCAGCAACATATGAAAACAGAAAATAAAAAATTGACTTAGGGAGCATATTTGGCCCAAATATTTCCATCTGTTCCTCTCTGCTCCCCAGGTACATGGACAAAAATAATTTTCAAGCTAAGTCTTTGCTGACATATGCTTTTACAGGTCTGAACATTCAGCACCACCCCAAAGCAAAGAGAGGTAAAAGGACAGCTATAACTCTGCTCTCCCACACACAACTACAAACCTAAAGTAGAGCCATTTGTCTAGTTCATCTTAAATCATGCAGGTTTTTTTACATTTAAATATAACTACCTCTGTTTTGAATAGTGTGGAGCATTCATTAGGCCAGTCTGGTTTTTCAGTGTTTGGTCTGTTACCTTATCCAACCCTGATCCACCAAGACCAGATAAAAATGGAGTTTGGGAGCTCAGCTATCTCGGTCTCACATTTTTACGATGTGTTGTGTTCACTCCGACACCTGAACAGGGAGCCTGTCCACACACCAGCTCAGCTCCTACCAGAGATGCTTGGTCCTGTTGGGTAAGTAGATAGTAACAGAATACAGGGCATAAAGTTACCACAGCATCCACTTCTGGTTTTAAAAGCAAGAGCAGAACTTCCACCACTTTGCAGAGAAAAGGTGAGGAGCAAGAGTGCTAATGAGCCAGCATGAAATCATTTACTTCCCGGTATATTTAGAAAAATGATATTTTTTTCCATACAATATGGTTTCACTATGTCCCCTGTCTGTAAACCAAACTCTTTTTCTCTCATGGTAATACAGGCATGTCATTTTTCCTCCCTTTCCCTAACAGGCTTGTCATCTTAAGAAAATCTAGCTCACCATTTTGATGAAACACATTCAGAAGGAATTTCCTTCTGTTTCTTAACACTGAGGAACAGAGCCTCTAAAATGCTTATAGAGAGCACATTTTCCTGGGGCTGCAGAGAATGAGTCACGCTAGATATATGCCAGATCAAATACAGCAAATAATCAGCAAGTTGGCACACTGGTTGGCCTGTGAAAAGAGCATTTTGCTTGTCGGTCCCGCTGTACCTACCTACAGCAATAATTTTCAGGGTGCTATTCAGCAAGAGGATAAACTGTCCCATGCTATCTTCCTGCTTCAAAGTTGTACAAATTAGCGTGAAAGAGATAGCCACACATTGTGAGAAGGCCATTTTGGGCTTGTTCTCACATGGTGCACTCTGGCTCCAGGCCATGCTGTGGCTTAAGCACCGATTGTCCCATTGGCCACAGCGGGTACCAATGGGAGTCAGTGCTTCTGAATGTCAGGCCTCAAGGACTCGTCCCTTAAATACAATTTTAAAAGGCATTTAGGCACCTAACTGCATTCTGCAGATTTAATTACAGCATGAATCACATTTGTGCAATAACCCAGAGCGCTGGGATCAGAAGGGAGATCCCTCAGCTCCAAAATGGGGAGAAGTCTTTTACTTCTGTGTTTTGCTTGCAATTGCTGGGAGGAGTGAGACATGAACTCTCTCATAAATGGTTCCAATTCGGTACCCAGCTCTGCCATCCACACATAACAGGTCACAGTGAGATTTAGGGAAGCAAGTTAATGACTCTGCCTCAATGTCCCCATCTGCAAAAGGGAGTTGTTCCAAGGTTGCACCATCCCTTCTGCTGGAGAAGGTCCATTAAAAGCATGTGTGGCTCTGAATGCAGAAAGTGATGATGAAAAGCAAAGCCACATAGCAGTTTGGGTGAAGTGTTTTTCTCTGTTTCTGTACTTGTAACAGAATTCTTTTTTTCTTATTTTATTTTGCCAACTCTGCACATCCCAAACCTGCTGGCCACTGTTGTCTAAACACTGCTCGCGGAGAAGTGGATAAAGTGCGAATAAAGTTGTGTGTACTTTGTTCTCAGCAACTGAAGGAGCAGTCTAACCCCAAAAAGATCTACGCCAAGCACTGAAGCTCATTTTCTCAGCCTTCTCTCTTCTTACCATGCTGAAGTATGGTAATTTTCCCCTATGGTCAATAATTATTGAACTTTCATGGTTTTTCGTTCATACTTAGTACCTGAAATAGGGAAAGAATATAAATATACAAATAAATTTATTCTAATTTTTAAAATCCAGACATAATTATTTCTATCTTTAAAGTACCTGCATTAAAGTTACCTCAAGGTCAGTTGCAAAAGTGTAGTAATTATTAGCTTAACTATTAACATCTCTCAGCAAGCTAATTAGCTGGGCAACAGATGAAAACCGTTTATGCCTCAGGTCTAGAGGGGCTAAAACAGGAGATTACTTTAATGTTTCAGGTGGAATTTTCAAGGTGGGAGAACTTCTGCCTCTGGGAATCATGAGCTATTTTATTACTCAAAATGAAATACGAAAAGGCAAAAAAACATCAAACAAAAATGATGGAAATTGGCCCACACCCTAACTCTAGGCACTGCTAAAAGATTAATGTATCACCTTCCCCTGTCGATGATGGTGGCTATGCTTGTCTAGCAGGCTGGAGCCTGCATTTTCCATCTGAAAGCCCCACCAGCACAACCTAGCATGTCACTGAATGGATAGACTGTCACTGTACAGGGCAAATCCTCCAGGTTTCTCATCATTGCACCTTCATCAGTGGCATACTGAGCCCTGTGACTCCCTCTGTAGCAGAGGACACGCTACCTTATGGGATGAGACCACTGTTCATCTATAACCATCAGCAGGGATCAGATGGACTGGGTGATCAGGAAAAGCAGCCTTTGGAGTTTGTGGACTGCTTTGCCCCGGGTAGAAGGCCACCTTATAGCAGACAGCCTTTGTTGTATCTAAAAGAGAGTAATGAAAACTCTTCAGACCAACTGGACCCTCAGGACAGCAAGGGGCAGAAATGCCCCTGGGTTGAGAGGTGCACGATGCATGTACGGTCAGGTCCCACCTCACCCTCCTCAGCAATGGTGTCTGGGGATGAGGAGCAAGCATAACTGTAACACAGCTGCTCTCCCACTCCAGGACCCTAAATGCCACATTGTATTGGGTTTGCATGGCCAGGTGTTGGTAATGGAGGGGCTACAGGGGTGGCTTCTGTGAGAAGCTGCCATAAACTTCCCCTGAGTCCAACAGAGCCAATGCCAGCCAGCTCCAAGATGGACCCACTGCTGGCCAAGGCTGAGCCCATCAGCAAGAAAGGGTGGGGAAAATTGCCCAACTGCAGCCAAAGAGAAAAGTGAGAATATGTGAGAGAAAGCTCTGCAGACACCAAGGTCAGTGAAGAAGGAGGAGGAGGAGGAGGTGCTCCAGGCACCGGAGCAGAGATTCCCCTGCAGCCTGTGGTGAAGACCAGGGTGGAGCAGGCTGTCCCCCTGCAGCCCCTGGAGGTCCATGGTGGAGCAGATGACCACCTGTAGCCCGTGGAGGACCCCACGCCGGAGCAGGTGGATGCCTGAAGGAGGCTGTGACCCTGTGGGAAGCCTGCACTGGAGCAGGCTCCTGGCAGGACCTGTGGCCCAGTGGAGAGAGGAGCCCACGCTGGAGCATTTTGCTGCCAGGACTTGTGAACTCGTGAGGGATCCACATTGGAGCAGTCTATCCCTGAAGGACTGCACCTCAAGGAAAGTATACAAGCTGGAGCAGTTCATGAAGAACTGTCATTCATAGGAAGGACTCATGCTGGAGAAGTCTGTGGAGGACTGTCTCCCATGAGAGGGACCCTACACTGAGGCAGAGGAAGATTGTGAGGAGTCCTCAGCAGAAACAACATATGATGAACTGACCACAACCCCCATTCCCCATCCCCCTGTGCCACTGGTGGGGGAGGAGGTGGAAATGGGGAGAAAAGATAAGCCCAGGAAGAAGGGAGGGGTGGAGAGAAAGGTGTTTTAAGATTTGGTTTTATTTCTCACTATCCTCCACTGATTTGATTGGTAATAAATTAAATTTATTTTCCCCAAGTTGAATCTGTTTCACCTGTGATGATAATTTGTAAATGATCTCTCCCTGTCTTTATCTCAACACACAACCTTTTAGTTATATTTTCTTTCCCCTGTCCAGTTGAGGAGGAGGAGTGATAGAACAGCTTTAAGGTGGGCACCTGGCATCCAGCCAGGGTCAACCACCACACACACACTGGCCTACTCTATCTGGTCCCTTCAAATGTGTCCTGCAGGAAGGGTCACAGCTATAGTGCAGCAAGACAGAGTAACTGTGACGCAGCCTCCCCTTTGCCATGGGGCCAGTGAAAGAGCTCATAACCCACACACAGCCTGCATGCCCAGTGCACCCCTGTCTCACTCACTGGAAAATAAGGTATGGGGAGGTTTCCTCTCTGGTTCTGGAAAAGGAACCCTATCATAATCACAGGAATAGCCTTGGAAAAAGCAAAGAGATGTAAGGTTTTATCATGCAAAACCCTATATGTTATCTCTCCTGTTAAAAGAAATTCAGGTGCTTACCCACCACTCTTGTATCTGCACTTTGTTAGAATGAGAACAGCTCATATTATTTAATTCTTGTTTTACATACACCACTTGCCTCAGCAGCCCAAAGAAAGGTTCTGCCTCACAGCCCGCAGCAGCCAGCTTTGCAGGGCAGTTGCCATCCTGGAATAGGAAGGGACATTTCAAGGCAAGTCTGGGCTGTGTAGTCTCATCCATCACTATCACAGGCACCAAGTCATGGTCATTAATCCCAGAAACGTACCTAGCACCATCTCTCAAAACCTGATGTAACAGCCGCTGCTCTGTACACACTCAGTGGGAGGCTGACAAAAAAACTCTCTCATCTTTATCCAGGGCAAAAGTCTTTCCAAGGCTGCTGTTTCACTTGTTGTGCTATGAAAGATAACAGCTTCATACAAAAATAAACAGGCTTGCAAACCATTCCAGGGTGCTAACATCATAATGGTTTAATATACACAGGGTCTTATGCAAAGCAGTTTTTTTAATAAACAGACACACCAACCTCATGCCTTCCCCTGATACAAATGCATTTTCATGGAAAAAGCTAAACTTGCTTTCTGCTTTTTAATAACTCAAACCCAAAATAACTGCGTTAAAATATGAACCTCCAATGAAAAGCTAAACCATCAAAATATTTAATTGAAATACATCAAGAAATCACTTCCTTGCCAGCTGTTACTGATGGAACTGTGTCAAAAGCTACAGCTGGGTTTAAGGAAAGAACCAGATAATTTTATAAAACAACACATGTAATAAGGTAATAGAATCATAGAATAGTTTTGGTTGGAAAAGACCTTTAAGATAATTTAGTCCAATCATTACCCTAACACCTCAGGGTCCACCACTAAACGGGTCCCCAAGCACCACATCTACACATATTTAAAATCCTCCAGAGATGGTGATTCAACCACTTCCCTGGGCAGCCTGTTCCAATGCTTGACAACCCTTGCAGTGAATGGGTTATGTATTATGCTGCTATATGCAGCATAAACTGAAGGAACCAGAGAGCATTCCCCCCATTTCCCTCCCCTGTCCCAGATATGGACAGGGACAAGTTTTGGGGGCCGAGGAATGAGAAAGTGAGGGGATTTGAACAGCAGCATCTCCCCCACCCCCTGTGCTCTCCTGCAGCCCTGATCCCTGCACATCCATTCCCAGCACCCTGCTGAAGCTGCCTCCCAGCACAGCTCCTGCCAGGTACCAGCTGACAAACCTGCACTGGGAGAGTAAGAGGCAGGAGAGGTTTGGCTGCTGTTCACGTTATCGCTGCTCTCACCCAGTTGAGACAACCCAGCAGGTTTGTTAAGGGAAGGTTTCCCCTCCCTTTTTACTTCTGACCATGTAGCAAAGCGTATTAGGACTTTGAAAGACTTTAGCTCACCATGGTAAGATACTCGCCCTGAGGATGCTTAATCAAAGTGATCAAAGCAAAGCAATATACAAATGGCCACACTAAGATTAAGATGCAGGAGAGAGTCTGTGCACAGACCAAATCTCTGGTCTGTTTAATCCTGAGAGCTGGGCTTTCTGTTCAAAACAGTCCTACAATCCGATCCCCACCATGAGCTTCACAGCCTCTTTGGCCTGATTATAGCCCATTGAATTTGAAAAGACTGACTGAGGACTCTGGATATTCAGCTTCACTTGCAGCAGGATCAGCCTTTATCTGCACAGATCAGTTATTCCCTCTTTCCAAGTATCTACTGCACAATTACAATGGTATTCAAACAAGTCTGTGCAAGACTGTAGTTGTTATGAGTTTATACATTATTTTTTTTTTAATTGAAGCAGGATTAGCCTCTTACTTCCTGATCAGATATAGCAAATGTCCAGATAAATTTCTGAATAAAAGTTGGGCTATTAGTTTGTCACTTAATGCTCCCTTCAGGATTCAGTCTTTATAAATAAAGTTTATACATAAAACAATTAAGTTCACCTCTTATTAATTTTGTGATAATTTTGTGAATTCCTATACAGCTTTTACTGGCAGTATATGAGCATTTTCCCCATCTTGCTTTCAAAGAGAAACAATGTACTTCTTAAATGGAAGAAAAGATTACTTTTTAATTGGATTAGTGACACACATGGGAGACTCTCCAGAAGAAGAGAGATTATGCTCTCTGGGGAGCATAATTTACATATGAAATACTTCAGGATCCTTCATGATCTAACGGTGGTGATCAAATCAAACTATATAAAGAGATAAATTGCATGTAGCTTACAAGCATTATGCTCACAACTGAGTGTTTAGATTTCTTCTGAGCTACGTCTGTTTTAGCAATACAATCTGGACATTATCAAACTGGTTCTGAACAGTAAAATATGTAGCCATAAAGCAGAGACATAAATAGTAATTTGCCTCCTGTCCAAGGCTGCATGTCAGGGCTCCCTTGTTTGCTGCATGCCTGTTTCAGAGCACACTGTGTAAGAATTAGCCAGACTTCCATCTATGCATCCAGTAAAATTAGGGTGAGTAGATTAGGTGTGGAAACCAGAGGTGGGAGTGGTGTGGTGTAGGGGAGGAGAATAGTGAACCTAGGGTTTTGCTTTGGGAAGGAAGGGAAGAGCTGTGGGCAGTGTTATCTGAGAGCTGGGAGGAGGAGGAGGAGGAGGAGGGAGTGGAGAAGCCCAACGTTTCCCAGATTTCTCACACATCTGGTGCCTCTCAGCCACATGCACATTTTTATAGGTGGCAGATAAGGCAACAACACCAGACCATCCCTAAAATCCCAGAGGATTATCAGCATAAAAGGAATTTAATCTACTAACAAGTCTAAGCAACATTTTAGCCTGTTTGGCAGTTTCTTAATGCTATTGGCAGCCCAGCAACAGTGAAGGGCTCTCAGTGACCTCCCCAGCTGGGAAGCATCTCTGATATACAGAGGGAATTAACTTTGGCTCCAAAAACCTTGCAAGCTAATGGACAGGAAGGTCATGTAGCAGAGTAGTGCCTGGCACAAAAACATTTAGTTCGGCTCTAGAGCAGTACCTACTTAACTACCCACTGCTCTCTCATAAATAATCACGCCCGTGTTTGAGCAGGAGCTCACTTCAATAATCTGAAAAATGTTAGTCTCCACCATTCAAGCAGGCTTAGAAAGACAAGAACAGTTAGAAGCATTAAATCTGAATAATCTTCTTTATCTAGAGATAAAAGACATTGTTAAAGCTTTTAGGCTTAAAATTAGTCTAAATAACTTTGATCTCTCTGTGACATATGCCTTCTGGTTCATAAGCCTTGGATATGCATGCAGATAGACTAGCAATTTTTATATATTTGTATATAAAAACATGTATACATATACATGTGTGCACACACTAAAGCTCCTTTAAACTTCAGAGGGAAAAAAAAAAATGCTCACTGTGACTACAACAGTGTCTAACCTTCAAGTAAAGCCACCTCTGTTTAGCACACTGGTCCCAAAATCACCATCAGTGAGGAAATGCTTTATTGCCGTTACCGGTCATTGAGTCGCCAAACCTGAATCTACACAGCCTGTCGTTCCTTCCCGCAAAGTGGGAAGTGGGAACAAGTTGCTCCTAACCAGAAGGCACTCTCCTCAGGGGTCCTGTTGGACCATTTCACCCTCTGGTCCAGAGCTCCTACTGCAGTCTTGGACTACTTTGCTCCTTATTGCCTGAAAGTATACTGAGCAACCATAGGGTAAAGATCATAAAACAGCTGCTGAGTGGCTTGAAAAACTATCCTGATCTCCATGTGAATAAGGGGAATTCTGCTTGGGTCATATCTTGCTCCCATTTTTTTCTGTTTGGCTTGATATACGGGAGTCAATGGAATCATGAAATTTTCAGCAAGCCAATTTGAAATCTCCTACAAAGTGATGGAGTAAAGAAGGAACATTAAGTTTTTTACTCCTGACTCAAGGCTTGAACCTGTCCTAACTGAAGTTTATAACTATTCCATCTATTTCAGGAGCGGTAACATCCTCTTGCACTTAAATCACTAAAAACTTGAAGTTCCTCAATTATCAAGTATATTCCCACCATGTAGAGCATTCTAGCAGTGTTACAGACTCTATGAAGAGGATAGAAGTGTAATTTATTCTGTTTGCATGCATAGATGACTCCCTATCACCAGAGAGGTATAACATTTAATGGAAAAAGAAACCCAAATCATCCAAAAAAGGCAATTGCCTCTTTGAATACTTGAGAGGAGGTAGGCAATAAAAAGGATGCCAAAGCAAGCTCCTTGGACAAGATTTTAATAAATATTGCATAAAATGAATTAGAAATTCCAAGCACTTGTACAAGAAAAAAATTGTTCCCCCTTGATTAAACATACATTACTGCTGGAAGTGTCTGTGCAGTCTTCTTGTCATAGCACTGCAATTCAATGTTTGATCTTCCTACCTGAGTTTATACTGACACACTAGCAATTCCTCGCCTTTTCAGTTTATAAATGTGTCTCTTGTTCTCCTTTTTAAAGAAAAGGTCAATGTTCTTCACTTAAGCAATGTCATTAAGAAATCAAAACTGATATTTTCAGCTTGTGTAGCTGAGCAACTGAAAGGCACAACCTCCATTTACCTCACTTCTACATTTTGAAGATCAGTAAAAAAATATGAATACAGATAATCACAGAAAATGAAGAGAAATGTGTAGTAGTCTGCCTCCAGAATTGGTCCCTACAGTATATTTTCCACTATTTTTTTCCAAGAATTTTAAACTACCCATTTAATAAGCCAACTGTTTCTTCCTATTCTAGGGAAGACAATTTTGCAGTGTAAGACTTTCATGTTATGAGGGTCTGTTTAACTTAGCCCATTATTTCTAGTTATATATTTTAATATGAGCAAACCCGACTATGCTTTCACCACCATGTACCCTTCTCCTTCATGTTTCTGTCAATACAATAAACTGATCTTGCACCGATCAAAGGAACAAAGTTGTTACTGATTTCCCCACCTCTCTGCCCATTCCCATCAGGAGGTGTTATCTAATGTAATGCACACTACCAGCTTATTCTCACGGCAAAAAAATGTGGGGTATTGTTTAAATACATGAAGATAACACTCTTTACAAAATCAATGTCAATTTAATGTATTGTATTGCTTTCTCATTAGCAGTCAGTGTCCCTCTTTAAAAAGTGAGGCTGTTTTTCCTCCAGTCATGAAATTAAGAAATTTTACACCAATAAATAATATTCAGATTGAGGAAGGATTTTGAAGTAGATAAGGCTGCTTTAGTTAAGCTTTATAGTTCCTTGTTCAGCTCAGATTTGTAGTCAAAAGACAAGACTGATCACAAACGTTTTAGTTTTGATGCAATGACGTTTTTAAACATAGGTCCCACGGAGAATCTGAAACAGGATGGGAGTTTAGAGTGCAGTTTGTGGTTAAACCAAGGCCCCCAAAACCTGTCTGTAATGTTCCCTTTACGGTTATGCTAATGTTCCCTTCCAGCTACAGAGCCAGACTGGGACCTGTGGTATGAACTACATATTCCATTTGCTTCATACATCCTTAATTCATGTTTCATATAATTTTATATGATGTTGAAGGCATTATTTTGGCAATGTCCAGTCACCTGCTGATAGCATGGTCATATCTGAGTGAAAAATTGTCTTCTCCTGGGAAATATCTCAGGATGTTTCTGTTTAGTTCAGCAAATAGCATCAAAACATACGAGAGTTGAATTTTTGTTCACTTCAGTAATGTGATATTCTACTGCTGATAGTCTCCCTGGATGCCTTGTAGTCAACTGTCCTACCCCATAAAGCAATTATATGGGCATAAAAATGAAGCAGAGTTGGATAACCTCAAATGAGAGAGATCTCACATGGAGACCGATAAGGCACTGTGCAGGGCCTTAATAGTATAAAACAGAGATGAAAAAGATAAATTAAATGGTCCTGGAATGTAGGCATTTTCCTAATCAATACCTCTACATCATTTCCCCTCCCTGAAAGCACTACCTGTCTCTTTTTAGTTCCTCCAGGCTTGGCAAGATCTTTATGGTTGAACTAGATGATCTACAGTTGGACTACATGATCATAATGGTCTTTTCCAACCAAACTGTTCTACGATCCTACTGGACTATGAGGAAGATGCTCTTCTGTGGAAGTTAATGGTACGAATCCCATCAATCTTTCATCTGAAATTGCACCCGTTGCTTGAATACACCAAGTAATGAGACTTGCAGGACAGAACTGTGTTATCATACAAGAGTTTGAAAACGTTCAAGATACCCAGCAAAACATTGCCCCTCTCTTTGTGGGTGTCAGCCCCGTGTGCTTCCTTGTGCTGATGAATATAATTCCTATTTTGCTGAAGAGCTGGAAGTGCTGACCAGTTCCTAGGCTTTCCACAAGCCTCTTCCTGAACAGAAAGCGTTTCTAGCACAGGTATCTCCACTCAGATCAGCATGCACAAAAGCCCACAAGAACGTGCAGAGAAAGGTTACTGCCCTCATCAGAGAATGGGAAGAGTAAGGGAAAAAAAAAAAAAAAAAGGTAACTAACAAGAAAAATTATCTCTCTTATTTTCTTCCTGTCACAAGTTCTGCATTTGAGATCTCCTGAGATGCCACTGCTGTGTGCTGATGATAAATATCATGCAGATAAGCTATGGTAATGGATTTTTTTTTTCCTAGTGAATTATTTGCCTGGGCTGAAAAGAAATATGCCACTTTCTGACAAAAAACTGATTTGCACAAATTCATGAAGACTCGATAAACTAGCACTAAAATGGCTATTGTTTGACAAAGTAGCACCCTGAAAACAGGCAACTATGCCACAAACATAACAAACCCACCTCTTTTTGAAACCAGAAATGTCATGTTTCTGTGAGCAATGTCACCTAGTCTGATTTCAGCTGGTATAAATCACTGCCATGCTACTGACAGCGAATGAAACCAATCTCAGTTACTTCATTTGTACAGGAGCATGCCCTTACTTCGACTCACATTGGCTTAGAAGATGTGGTGAAAAGACTGACATTGATTTACCTTGAATTTTAGTATAGCCTGAGAGCTGGCTTTAAAGAGCATCTAGGACATAGTTGTCCTGATTTGACTATATAATCTCACACACAAAATCACAAGTACAATTAGACATATACAGATGTCCCTCCTCTCCACACAGATGCACAGACATTATAGTTATTGTGCATGTGTACCCATGATACATTCACCTTACAATTAGGTTGCAGCAAAATTAAACACAGTGACAAGCTGTGCTATAGAAGTTGTTATGCGGAATCTCTGCGTAAAAAGAAGCTGCTTTAGGATCCATGTTACTTCACAAAATTTAGAGGCAGCCAGACATCTGTTCAAAAGCACAGAGAATTGAACAGTGAGTTTAAAATGGCCACATTATATAAACTGAAGCTTCCATCAGATCTAGGAGTTGGTCTTTATCACCTATAGCTTGCTCCATCCACTCTAGCCTCCGTGTAAAATGCCTTTCTAGGGAAGCACCATGCTACAATTGGGTCAGGGACCAATTAAGCAACCTGGACATCCATAAATCTATGGGTCCAGATGGGATGCACCCACGAGTGTTGAGGGAGCTGGCTGAGGTCATTGCTAGACCGCTCTCCATCATCTTTGCTAAGTCGTGGGGATCGGGAGAGGTGCCTGAGGACTGGAGGAAAGCAAATGTCACTCCAGTCTTCAAAAAGGGCAAGAAGGAGGACCCGGGTAACTACAGACCGGTCAGCCTCACCTCCATCCCTGGAAAGGTGATGGAACGACTCATCCTTGGTGCCATCTCTAGGCATATCAAGGATAAGAGGGTCATTAGGGGCAGTCAGCACGGCTTCACCAAGGGGAAGTCGTGCTTGACCAACCTTCTAGACTTTTATGAAAACACGACCAGGTGGCTGGATGATGGTAGAGCAGTGGATGTGGTCTATCTTGATTTCAGCAAAGCATTTGACACGGTCTCCCACAGCATCCTCGCTGATAAATTGAGGAAGTGTGGATTAGATGAGCAGGTAGTGAGATGAATTATTAACTGGCTGGTGGGAAGAAGCCAGAGAGTAGTGGTCAATGGGGCGGAGTCTAGTTGGAGACCTGTGTCTAGTGGAGTCCCTCAGGGGTCAGTACTAGGACCAGTATTATTCAATATATTCATAAATGACCTGGATGAGGGAATTGAATGCACTGTCAGCAAGTTTGCTGATGATACCAAGCTGGGAGGAGTGGCTGACACTCCAGAAGGCTGTGCTGCCATCCAGAGAGACCTGGACAGGCTGGAGAGCTGGGCAGGGAAAAACTTGATGAAATATAATAAGGGCAAGTGTAGGGTGTTGCACCTGGGCAGGAACAACCCCAGGTTCCAGTATAGGTTAGGAAATGATCTCCTAGAGAGCAGTGAAGGGGAAAGGGATCTGGGAGTCCTGGTGGACAGCAGGATGACCATGAGCCAGCACTGTGCCCTTGTGGCCAGGAAGGCCAATGGCATCCTGGGGTGCATTAGAAGGGGTGTAGTCAGTAGGTCAAGAGAGGTTCTTCTTCCCCTTTTCTCTGCCCTGGTGAGGCCACATCTGGAATATTGTGTCCAGTTCTGGGCCCCACAGTTCAAGAAGGACAGGGAGCTGCTTGAGAGAGTCCAGCGAAGAGCCACCAAAATGATTAAGGGAGTGGAACATCTCCCTTATGAGGAAAGGCTGAGGGAGCTGGGGCTCTTTAGCTTGGAGAAGAGGAGACTGAGGGGGGACCTCATTAATGTTTATAAATATTTGAATGGTGAGTGTCAGGAGGATGGGGCCAGGCTCTTTGCAGTGATGACCAATGATAGGACAAGGGGCAATGGGTGTAAGCTGGAACACAGGAGGTTCCGCTTAAATTTGAGGAAGAACTTCTTTACAGTAAGGGTGACAGAGCACTGGAACAGGCTGCCCAGGGAGGTTGTGGAGTCTCCTTCTCTGGATACATTCAAGACCCGCCTGGACGCCTTCCTGTGCGAACTCAGCTAGGTGTTCCTGCTCCAGCAGGGGGATTGGACTAGATGATCTTTCGAGGTCCCTTCCAATCCCTAATATTCTGTGATTCTGTGATTCTGTGAAAATGTTTCTCTTTGCAAAGAAATAGCAAATTTAAACAGTACAATGCTTCACTTAGTGCTGAGCTAGCCTTTTTTCTTCTCTCTTTCCAACTCCAATACTTCTTATAAAGATTTCAACAAAAATAAAAGAAAACCATGCTTTCTATGCAGTCTCTGCTGCAAACCTATCTAATCTCCTACAAAGAAATAATAATGACAGACTCAGTTTTGTCTTAATGTAAAGCCTATTGCTTTTAAGTCAAACTCAGCAGACAGGCTTAGAGTGGAAGTAGAAATTGATGTCAAGTTTAGTGGTTCTTCAAAGCGTTAGAGTCTATACATTTTGAGAGTTCAGAGATCAACCATAAGAGAAAGCAGGGAAGAAGCTCACGTTCTCCAACCAACACAGCACTTCTGTGTGTCCATTCCTACCTTGCGTAGTGCAAACAAGAGCAGCTCCAGGAGACTCAGTAAGAGTCTGTCAGCACAAAACATGATCATACAGTCAAATATGTCATCGTTTTCATGACCATTCATCATTAGAGATAAGGAAACCTGGCAAATGTGAGGAGTGGAGGCCTGAAGCAAGACACATGATCATCAAAATACCTCAGCCTTACAACTCCTCCAGGTACATCAAGTCTTTGGTGTGTCAGAAGACCTTGTACCTTGGTATATGCTGTTAGCAAGTGACATGGTAACACATTCTTTAGGCAGAGGTGTTAATTTTGTTCAGGTTTTTTTGTTCTTCAACTCACATTTAGTCAAATAAGGGCCAGGATACCTGAATAGTGTTCAGTTCCCCTAGAAGTAACTTGAACTAGGCATTAATGCATATTTTTCTTTCACTAATAGCTGATGTCCACAGTGAACTGAGTGCTGTACAAAAGCTGTATAAAGGACATGAGCCTGCTTTGAAAAAACTGCACTCTCAGGACACAAGGGGTAAAAAGCAGAAGGGATAACAGCAAGCAAACAACAAAACACTGTGGCCCAAAGCTTGCGACTAACCAGGCGCTGATAATATAAACTGTTAGAAGCACAATAGATTTGCTGAGACTGGAAGGTGACAAATTTTGTACTGATACAAGGACACAGTGTTTCACACCAATTTAAATTTGCCTGTGGAAGTTTTTGACATGTGATATCACCAAGGCCAAGAGCTTCACAGGAATCGCAAAGGTCCAAGATTTTATACAGCCATCAAGAATAGCCAGAATTACAGTAGCAAACCTCCCTCCCACAAAAACAAAAACAAAAACAACAACAAAAAAAAACACCACAGGAAAAAAAGGAAAAGAGGAAAACTTGCAAACCTTCCTGCCTCCAGGCAAAAATGAATTTTCCACTTATGGAAGCTAGGAGGAAATTTCTCAAAGGTTAATTTTCAAATTGCCACTAGCTGTGAAACTTCTTGTCTCTTCCTTTGAAGCAGCTGGTGCTGTCTGCTGCCAGCTGCAGAAGACTGGCCTTCATCAACCTTGGGTCTGACCTGCTCTGGCAATTCTCCTTGTCCTATATATTGCAAAGTGGGAAAAAAAAAAAAGTCTGCTGTCACACAAGATACCACAGATAAATATGTTTTAAAAGACAAGGTTATCCTTTTCTCCTTCCCCAGTAAAGACTTTGAAATAGAGCTGCTTATATCAGGGACTTTTAAACATCCTAAATGTTTAGAAAGTATGACAACAAGAAGTATGATAAAAAAATTCTATAAATCTTCTAGCATAACACCATAACAAGAGGATATTTAATAAAAAATGTGAGTGCAATGAACAGAATTTGAAATTGCCTTAAAATCTCATCTCCACTTCAATGATTAATCAATTTCAGCAGCAGCTTATTGCTTAATACACAGCACCTCAATGGAGATTATTGCTGAAACAACAATTCCTCTTAGTCAGTCCTACCAGTGGCTGAAATTTTCCGGAGCAAAACAAATTATTCACACTAATGGGCCAATGATCGTCAGTAGAGAAGAACAGGTAACAGAATCTTTTCAAAAGACAAATAGAACACACAATTTGGACCACTAAATATGTCAAATGTGCTTTCCTTTTTCAACTTTACAAAACACCAATGCAGCAATTTCTAAATGCACGTTACTTGCTAATTCTCCTGAAACAGAGAATACAATTATGTTAACAAGTTACAGAAGAGATATTATTTTCCTAGCAATGAGAAATATGGCTATAAGGCTCATAAATACACTTCTGAAGTCTCTAGCTGCAGTCCTTGCCTAATTACCCACAGCTACTTCCTGCACAGAACTGTTTTATTCCAAATATGCATTTTAAGCCCTAGATCCTCCTTGTTTGGTGGAAACTTGGGGTAGTTCCTCTGATTTCAATAGAACAATGCCAAGCTGCATCTCACACAAATGCAGCCAGAAAAGCAAAAAGAAAGATGAGACATAACCACTGTTTTAAACATTCAGAACAAAGTTTAAACAACACTTAATGTTGGGCATGGGCAGAGGGGGTGGGACTGGAAGCTAGATGGAGGGATCTGGATACAACCTTGATTTTTCTTGGTCAGGGCTTTGTTGTTACAGTAGTAAGTGGATAGCCCCACATCTGTAGGTACCCATCTGCCCCAGCCCTTCCTAGAAGGAGCATTTTGCAGGAGGATGCCAGGGTCCTGCAGATGTGAAGGTTTGTTTTATACACCCAGTCTGGGAATAAAGTGGATGAGTCAGAGTGCAGATGGCAACTTTGAGCAAATAGGAAGAAACTTCATTACGGAAAATGTCAGCAGCAATTTTGATCCACACCACCAAAATTAAGCTCTTGGCAAACGTTTGTTGAGACAAAATTCTTTCCATTTATTTTCATCACTGTCTTTTTCTAACTTCTGTGCTAAGCTTCAATTCTTCTCTGCAACTTCCACAACACCTGCTTCTAGCATTTCATGTGCTACCTGCATCGTAACAGAAATCTTGCCATGAAAGTCCTTGAAGGGCTTTTTAATCGGAGCTGTTTACTAAAAGAAACACTTTCAAGAACCACAATTTTCATTTAAGAAAAGCAGCAAATACCATCTCTCTCCTTGCAAACAGAAGCAGATCCTTGAAGAAACCTTTTAAAATGAATGTTTCTAGCTCTTTCTTAGCCTGTGAAGAATTGGGGAAGTCACAGGCATGTGTAAATGTGCAGTCTCATGGCAAGTATGAGGAATTCAGTTTCCTCCATTGGGTTTGCTCCTTTTGTGGATACCCTCTAAAACCCAGGCTTCTCTGTGGTGTAATAAATACTTTTAACTGTCAATGTTGTTACCAAAAAGAATGAGTTTTAAAGGGTGCCATACAGAGAAACATCTGTGGTGTCTTCATCATGGGTTGTTAGTTTCTGCTTATTACATAGCTCCCATAACACAATATAGAATCACAGAATTATAGAATGGTTAGGGTTGGAAGCAACCTTAAAGATCATCTAGTTGCAACCCCCCCTGCCATGATCAGGGACACCTTCCACTAGACCAGGTTGCTCAAAGCCAACAATATACCTACAATAAAAAGCAAAACTATTTTTTTTTGTGTGACTAGTATGAAAATTCCACAGGGTACACTCACAGATGGCTTTGCAAGGCCCTGTTTCAGCCCTAACTCTGAGCCGAGGAGAATGTCCATTGTCTGCCCTACCTGGTTTTGAGTGAAGGTCAAGATAAGACTCTGCAAATGCAATACTCACCTTGGCAAGTAACAGGAAACATAGGTGTCATTCCAAACTCCAGCATCACTGCCTAAAGACTATGGATTTCCAGGGGAATATGACCCAACAGCACCAAACAACAGCAGTGCACGCTCATGTTTAATCATTCCAGCAAGCAGAGATGGGGGTGGCACATTCACTTCTGAGCCTGCCTATGACTTGTTCAGAGAGTGATATATTGCACCAGGCACCCGTCTGACTCACCTCTCCCAGCACAACAATAACTGATATTCCTAGATTACTTTCTCCTGACATACTTTATGTAGAATAACATTAGGTATACTGGTGGTTCATAATACTCAGTGCTGTAGCTGTTCCTGAAACTTTTGCTTTGAAGTAAAAGAGTAGGAAAAGAGCAGGAACATTTTGTCCCAGGAGGATGAGGGTTTACCTTGCCTTTTCTTTTATTCAAATCCTTCCTGCAGCTCAGAGGAGCTACACGAATGGAAGAGAATAACGAGCGGGTACTAAATTCTGTTTAAATCACTGATAACTTCTCCTAACAGTAGTCCTGGATTAACCTTTTCTTTCCAAAACAGGGTATAACTGAGTGTGGTGGGTTGACCCTGGCTAGAGGCCGGATGCCCACCAAAGCCCACTCTATCACTCCCCCTCCTCAAATGGGCAGGGGGAGAAAATTATAGCGAAAAGCTCGTGGGTGGAGATAAGGACGGAGAGAGATCACTCACCAATTACTGGCACGGGCAAAACAGACTCGACTTGGGGGAAAAAACAAATTTACTTTATTACAAATCAAAATCAGAGGAGAATGAGAAGTAAAACCAAATCTTAAAACACCTCCCCCATCCCTCCCTTCTTCCCGGGCTTAATCTCTTTCCCGGTTTTCCACCTCCTCCCCCCAGCGGCACAGGGGTCAGTTCATCACACGGTGTTTCTGCCGCTGCTTCCTCCTCAGGGGGAGGTCTCCTTCCCCCGCACCAGCGTGGGGTCCCTCTCACGGGAGACAGTCCTCCACCAACTGCTCCAACGTGAGTCCTTCCCATGACTGACAGCTCTTCACGAGCTGCTCCAGTCTGGGTCCATTCCATGGTGTGCAGTCCTTCAGGAAGGGACTGCTCCAGCACGGGTCCCCCACGGGGTCACAAGTCCTGCCAGCAAACCTGCTCCGGCGTGGGCTCCTCTCTCCACGGGCTACAGGTCCTGACAGGAACCTGCTCCAGCGCGGGCTTCCCGCGGGGTCACAGCCTCCTTCAGCATCCACCTGCTCCGGCGTGGGGTCCTCCACGGGCTACAGGTGGTCATCTGCACCACCATGGACCTCCAGGGGCTGCAGGGGGACAGCCCGCTTCACCCTGGTCTTTCACCACAGGCTGCGGGGGGGGAATCTCAGCTCCGGCGCCGGAGCCCATCCTCCCCCTCCTTCTTCACTGACCTTGGTGTCTGCGAAGTTGTTTTCTCTTACATCTCACTCCTCTCTCTAGCTGCAAAGTGTGCAGCTTTTTTTTTTCTCCCTTCCTTTTTTTTTTTTTCTTAATTATGTTATCACAGAGGCGTTACTGATTGGCTCGGCCTTGGCCAGCGGCGGGTCCCTTCTTGTAGCCGGCTGGCATTGGCTGTGTCGGGTCGGACATGGGGGAAGCTTCTGGCAGCTTCTCTCACAGAAGCCACCCCATGTCCCCTCCCCCACTGCTACCAAAAACCTTGCCACACAAACCCAATACACTGAGACAGAGTTAATTTTCTTCACAGAAACTCATATGGTTCTGTGGTTTAGATTTGTGGTTTAGATTTTTTAGACCAAAACAATGCCAATAACACATCGATGTTTTACCTATTGCTGAACAGTGCTTGCACAGTGTCAGAGCCTTCTCTGTTTCTTACTCTACTCTTCCCCACCAGTGCATACACTGGGGATGCGCAATAAGATGGGAGGGGACACAACCAGGCAAATGACCTGAACTAACCAAAGAGATGCCAGGTTATGTCATGCTTAACCACAAAAAGATGGAGACAAGGGAGTTACCCATCTTTTGCTCAGGAACAGGCTACCCGTGGGAGTTGGTGAGTGACTGCCTTTGCATCACTTGCTTTGTTTTACTTTCTTTCTTCTTCCATTACTCCTCTGTTTATTAAGTAGTTTTTTTCTTGACCCACAAGTTTTCTCACTTTTCCTCTTCCTTTTCTCTTCCTCCATCCTGCTGGGAGTTGGGTTTGAGGGAGGAATGAGTGAGTGGCTGTGTGGTGATTAGTTGTCTGCTGGGGTTAACCCACAACAGTGTTTATAATTAAAAACTTTTGCTTCATAGAATACAGACTTCTGCCACTGGGAAACACCTGTGACCAGTGGGCCACACTGTCACTGATCCTCAGCAGATGTGCAAGCATGTGTGGACAGGGTACAGCAGTGACCTTCTTCTCTTCAGGGGGGTACTATGCCACAGCTAATGCTTTCCGTATTTGCAGCTGCAAGATACAGGGCGAGGTTGGCCACAGGGCTCCAGCCCTTCTGCCGTGCACAGCAGAGGAAAGCACCAGGTGCATGGTTTCAGGCTCAGAGCAGCTGAGTTTTCTTGCCCAGAGCTGAGGAAGGCTGAGAGGAATGCTATACTGCTGGAAGTTCAGTTGATGACTTTCCTAATTATGTCACCAGTGTACCAGTATGCAGTATTTTCCCTCAAAGTCCAGCTCCCAGCATCCTGACATTACATGAGATTTTATTTTTCTTGTTAAAAAGAGAAAGTTTCTATACCTTAGGGTCACACAGGAAAGCTAAAAAATGCAAGGCTCAAAAAAAACCCCAAAGGCAAACAAAATCTGCCTCTCATTTTTTAATAGCATATTAAGGACCTGATATATGAAAAGCCACCTATGATGGTGTTGGGGAAGAAGCGAGGAGGGACAGAGCAATGGCTCCCAAGCACTTTGAACTAGAGACAGTGTACTGACAGTTTGGTTCTTCATTCCTGTGTTGTGTGCTTGTTGGAGGACAGTGATAGTGTTGATCATCTGGTATTGTGCATAGTACACTGCAAATATCATTCAGTCACACCATCAGACAAAATGAGGAGAGGAGTTCCCACTTTCCATTGGAGACTACGGACAGGTGAAGGTATCTCACTGCACTGTGACCAGGGTTAAGCTTGAAAAGCCTCTACAGAGCAAATAGAGATAAACAGGTTCCCAAGCAGAGGCAATAATATACAAGTTGTCTGTTTAACTTATATTGTATGAATGACCCATCCACACCCATGGTAAGTATATAACATGTTAAAAATTATCAACTGGTGTTTTTGTCACCCAGAGCAAGTGCCTACCTTAGTTACTTGCACTAGCTTAAGGTGAATTATTTATAGACCAATCTGTTTTGATGGTCATGGATCACATTCTGCATTTAATTGCTTCAGTGTAAAGTAGAGTAACTGAATGGCATAATTAGAAACACTACAGATTCACACCAGCCTGAGAGAGGAGTCCCTGCTCTTCCCCATCCCTTGCATCCCAAGGTCATAGCTCCAACAGACTAACAGCCATTTCTTGTGTAGGAGAAGCTTGGCATGGAATTTGGATCTGATGAAAATAAGAAAATAATGATAACCTAAGCAAACAATATACAACTACTCTTAAGCTCTAATGAGTCAATTAAGAAACTGCCACAGATTACAATATTCAATTTAATTGACCAGCAGAGTCCCAGGTCTTAGCATTGTAAGCAAAGCTAAACAGTAACATATTCAAAACTCACCTCTCTGTAATTAACTATGTTAAATGTTTTTAATTAAGACTAGAGAGAACAAGACTCTAGAGAATAAGTCTCATGAGGGCCGGCTGAGGGAACCGGGGATGTTTAGCCTGGAGAAAAAGAGGCTGCGAGGAGACCTTATAGCTCTCTACAACTACCTGAAAGGAGGGTGTAGAGAGGTGGATGTCAGTCTCTTCTCCCAGGTAACAAGTGATAGGACAAGAGGAAATGCCCTCAAGTTGCACCAGGGGAGGTTTAGGTTGGTTATTCAGAATTATTTTTTTTTACTGAAAGGGTTACCAAGCATTGGAACAGGCTGTCCAGGGAAGCAGTTGTGTCACCATCCCTGGAGGTATTTAAAAGATGTGTAAAAGTGGTGCTTAGGGACCTGGTTTAGAGATGGACTTGACAGTGTTAAGTTAATTATTGGACTCAATCATCTTAAAATTCTTTCCAGTCTAAATTATTCTATGATTCCAAAGTCCCACAAAAAATAATGGGACACTTGTGCCATTGATTTAATTAGTGTTGCATGGGAAAAATAATAAAAATGGTCTTGCAGGCATATGTGAGATTCTTAAGGACAGAGTAACACTATTGCTGCATTGAGTCCAGCTTGACAGTGTTGTTATTACAGTAAGAACCGCACTTGGCACACTTGCTACACATTCTTCAAAATGCTCCTAAGAGAAATATTCTCTTAGTATTCCTACACAATATCTCTAGTTGTGGTTTTCTGTTATGCTCATAACACTGCATTTAGGTATTTCAGCTCTAAAGTTGTGAAATAACTTATTCTATGTTTGCTTCTCAGCAATTAAATCAGACCTTGAAAAGTTTGTACAGTGAAAATAAGAAGTAAAATGAAATAAGTGTACAGTAGTTACAGTTTATATTAAGCTACAGTGTTTTCCTGCTATAGGGGAGTTTTTGGTTATATTGCTCTGCCTTGATGGTTTCAAAGTTTTTTGGTAAAAAAAAATTGTGTAGCCCACTGCTCAGACCCATCAAGTCCCTTTGCTCCCTAGATTATTCGGAGGGAGAATGATTGAGAGGCTGGAGGCAGCAAATCTCACATTTCAGGTAGCACTGATAGGTGGAATAAACACAGCATAAACTGCTTTAACCTTTAAGAGGTCTCTGACATATGTAGATGTTTATGTAAAAAGACAGTACAGAGGGAGATGAAAAGAAAAATGGAAATAGAGAGAAACACCAGAGAGCACCAGTGTGCCTGTGGCAACCACACACCTCTGCCTTTCCAAGTTCTCCCAGCTTTGGAGAGATTTTGCCACTAACCAAAATTTCAGTTTCCTGCAACACCTGAGTAAAGAGGTAGAGACAAAATACTCTGCCCATCACTCTTCCTGCTCTGCTGGTCTCAGGGTCTGGCCCATGCACAGCACTAGGAATGTTCTACAGGCGTCTTGGTGTCTCCTTCTCTTCTTTCTCATTGCATGGTGCAGTCTTAGCCATCACCCAAATGTATCCATGACTAGTCACAGCAGAATAGCACAGACTTCCTTCTACCATCAGTGGAAAGGTCCTCAGCACAGAGGGCAAATAAAGGGCAATTTAGTGCCACATTCATGGTAAAGAACCACAAAAGGCTTGAGCTCCTGTTTGACTCAACTCTACTTTATGGAGTCCACAGATATTTTGTAGGATAAAACATCATGCAATTATTTGCAGAATAAAATCATTCATCCCGTGCATTGGAGCTATAATGCAGGAAGCCAGGATGACACTAAAATGAAAAATATAATCCTTCTTGTTAAACAAATTTGAAATCTACTATATATTGTGCAAATCCCTATAAAATCTACTGTTTCTATTACATTTGCTCCCTGACTTTGGATTTCTGAATGAAGGCATGCATGGAAGGATCTTTTTCAGGAAATTTAATTAACTTTCTCTCAGATCATGCTAAACAAAAGCATATGAAACAGGTGTGCTTAAGTCAGTGTGTTTCCCAGAAGATACTTCTAGGTTCTTCTAAGGAAGCTAAATCATGTATTTGTAATAAAAGAAAAAAAGTGTCAAATGCCTTTTGGTAAGTAGTAAATCTGTACATGACTTTTATATATCCTGAAAAAAAACATTCAGGATTACATCACCTGGTATTTTGAAGTTTCTTCACACAAAATATTCATCCACAAGGATCTTCAGGTCTGGAGAGCAACATGTTGGTTCTTAGCTGGGACACAGCATCATTGACCATGTGGGCCACCAGTGTCTTCCCTCCAGGCAGGTCCCAATTGCTTCTGGAGACCTGAGTGGTAAATAGAAATCCAGCCATGGAGAGAAATGTACCTGGGAGTAGCTCAAGCTCCCCAGCAGTCAGAGCCAGAAAGACATTGTACATGACCATGCAGACAGGCAAAATTTGTGAGCAGTATCTATTAACAGAGATTGATAACTTACTCCAGAGTGGCTAATACCAGACAGATAAAGCAAAGAGGGGATGGGAAAAGGTTAATGGCAGATGTAAAGCAGACACCAGCAAATGCATTAATTCTTTGGATTCAAAGTATTTACAGCTGTAACAAATCTTGGATGTCCTGTATTAGATCAAACAGGGTTCAAAGGCTGGATTTCAATATCCATTCAGATGTAAGGACTGAAAGCCTGCAGGCTTGTCTATCTCTTACTTCATTCAAACCAGATTGCTTCCCCTCTCTCCTACACACACATGTGCTCAGGTTTTTACACTTGCTGTCAGATCACACTTACATGTTCTGTAAGTGTCTATGGATAAAATAGGTGAGTAAATGACGGTTTTAAGCATTGTATTTGTAATTTCTTTGAATTCCAGTGTAAAACGGGTAAAGTGATTCAAGAGAATAAGAAGTACCTTTCTCATCCTTTCCTAAAACTAGAATTTAAGCCTACCTGAAAGCATATTTCTAAAGTTGAGTACTCCACCCCTCCCCGTGTGTTTATTTTCCATTTTTCTGCATGTGCAATCTCCTAGCCAACCAGAATTCAGAGTGCCCAACTGTGGGGTTCATGCTGTGTATTTGATCTGATAAAAACCATTGGGTCAAAAAAAAGCTGATATTTCAAAACATAGTCGACACATGCCTCCTTATCTTGCCAGGAAAATGAAGGTTTCACTGTTATACTTACCTTTACATTTCTGTTGCCATATGTCACCTTGGTCAAAACAGAGGCTTTCATAAAAGTCTTATTCAGGATTTTTAGAACTAGTCCATGCTCAAGGTATCTAAGTGTTGAACATCTGTTTTACTAACAGTACCTCTTAATCCAGTAAAAATCATTCCAAGGAGCTGCATTAATACTGAAAAACAAACAAACCAGCTCAGATTTTCAACAGTACTTGCAATCCTCTGCATTGGAAACAACCTATAAGGTTTCCATTGAACCCAATCCAGTTGGTCCTGCTTTGAGCAGGAGGGTAGGGTAAAGGACCTGCAGAGATCCCTTTCAACCTAAAATCTGAGTCCACAAAAGGTGTGCCAGGTGTCCTAATATTTGTCAAAGGGTGCTCTCAGAGGAATGCTGTCACCTTTTTGAGTATGTGATATACATCTGACCTACTTTCCTTCTTCCCCCCACAGCTGGAGTCAAGATGAGATACAGTCACGATAACTCACATTCTGGCAAGTGTGTGTTGTACCATCCATTGCAGAGCAATTATTAGGTATTGGCATTTAAAGAAGCCCTAAGATTTCTCTGCTATATGTCAGAAGCTACACCCAGTACCACACAGTGGAGAGGCATTTTTAAGATTCCTCAGTACACTTTTCAAGTTCATACCCTTCTAATGTTCTTCACAGACAGCATCAAATTCTCTAGCTGGCTCCGTGCTAAGGTCTGGAGAGTCTAAATTCTTCTGATTAGAAGTGAGGATCAGTTCCTCCTTTAAGCATTTCTGCCTTGCTGACTCCCCTCCCTCCCCAAAGAAGCAAAATCCTATCATCGCTTTGTAAATTGCATCGGCAGAGTGGATGCAAGGTTTTTTGTTGCCATAAGCAGATAAAAATTACATTCATCCATTCTTATCTTTCCTAAGGTAAATTATGCATGTATAATAGCAAGATATGTGATAGCTGTCCCTTGATTTCCACCAGGCATAAGCAGACAAAATATTATAGTTCTTAGATATGAGTACATGAAGTAACCACTTTTGTTTTGGACTGGTTCCAACTTTATTAGGCAAACTCCTTCTCTACAAGTGAAAAAACACTGAGTTAGAAATGAGACTGGTAAATCTTAATTCCATGGATCTCTGGCCATTTTGTATTCTTTGTTTTTTCATAAAATCATATTTAAATTAAAAACCAGCTTCCCTCCAAGTCTTCTGCTTTCAGCACACTGAGCAAAGCCTCATTTTTCCACCAAAATAAAGCAAGATAAACCTGTAATCAAAACCATGTCCTCTTTGCCTTCCATTTTTTTGTTATTTTTTTTCTCTGAGAGATACAATTTTAAAAATCTTCATCTTTCTGCATCGCTCACATTTTTGTCTCTTCTCTCTTTGGAGTTTACAATCAGCTTTTTCTAAGCTGCACCCCAGTAAAATGCAATTTATTTGGTTTAATTTAAGGGATTAGAAGCAAGATGGAAAATTTTAACATTTTGGTTTAAGAATCTCAGGGTCTGTGGGAATCTGCCTCATGATTTTTAAACACCTGTAACTTTGCAGGTATTGGGAAAAAACAGGATTTAACCACCTAGAATCAGGACAAATCACTTTGCAGCTAGAGCCTAAGAAAATCAAGAACATTCTTCAGAAAATGAGAACAGGGGCACTGCTTCTACTGTATCCTGATTTTTAAGGGTATTAGAGTTGACCTTTTTGCAAGATTCAAAGTCTTGATCAGAATTTGTTCAAACTGGAGGAGTTTAGATCTATAACTGAGAAAGACCAGGTGTGATTCAAGGTAAACTGTCCCAAGCTGGACCCTTAGATTTTCCCTTCAGCTCTTTCCCACCTGTTAATTAAATTTTAGGTGAAGAACTGCTTGTGGAGATTAGTTGCTCTTGATTAAAGGTGCGTAGTAAGTGCTATAAATTCCTAAGTCTAGAAGAAGCAGATTAGAATTTTACAAACAGAATAGATTTTTACTTCCAAACTAGTGCTTTCTTTGTAAAAATTTGGGGTCCTACACTACAGATATGAAAATAAGTTATTGCAACATCTCTGAATTTGTTCCCTGTGTGTATAAAACTGAAAAACAAACATAGATTTGCAGTAGAAAATTACAACTAGGCTCATGATCAGCTTTCAGGTTTTGAGTTGGAAAGTTAGGGGAGAGTTAACTTTTTCTTAGCATCTTTTAAGACATATTTTGCACCATGGGACTGAGCAGCTGGTATAATGCCTCTCTCCTCTGTCTCTAACAGCATTTTGCTTCCAATAGGCACAGTGCCTTGGAGCCAGAGCGAGAATAGCTTAAGTCAAGAATAAGGCTGTGGAGCTCACTGATACTGGATTGTCTATAAGGGGCAAACCCAAATGCTCCATGTTCAGGGGAGAAAAAAAAAGGCTGTGAATGTATTTGACACATGCCTAGGGGTGCAGAGAACTTAGGAACACTCCTTTCATTCCCCTTTTCCAAGTGTTGCTTGTGACAGTTGAACAGGTATTTTTGAGCATTTATTTTGGTTGAAATATTTTGCAATCTTCTATATATTACTATTATCATTGCATTTATTTTCTTCTTGTTAAACTTATCAACCTGAAAAAAGTCCTCTTTGCACCTTTAAATGTACCTATAACTTATGCTTCCCATGGAGTTTTGCACTGCTCCCACCTTTTTTCATACATATATTTTTGTGGGTGTTTGTAATTTTGAAATTCTTCCTGCACCAATTTATCCTTTTTCTACCCACTCCCTCTCAATTAAATTCCACAAGAAGTGGAAAGTTTCCATAATAAATAGTAGGCAGCATCAACTAGATCAGAAGCTACTCCAGTGCGGACGTACAGCTTGTCTGCAGTGCCACCCTGCCCTCAGTCCTTCAGCTCTTCCTCTGCCCTGGGGCTGTTGTGGAGTTGTTGGGACAGGCTGCTGTGTATCTCAGCTGCTTCCTTCCTGAGCTCTCAAAGTAAGAACAGCCCTTAAGCAGACAACTTTCTGTTAGTTGCAGTGAAGGTTTTGTCTTGGTAAGAGACTGAGAACCTGCAGAGACTTACTGTCCATCCTAAGGAATCATTTCAGCAATGTGCGTCTAAAAGCTGAGAGCATTTCTCACTTTTGGCAATGCAATTGCTGAATTTAGAGCCATCAACTGGCCAGTATTCCCATTGGCCTCACAGGAGCTTTTGCCAATAGAGGATGCTCAAATAATATACTTGCATGATGTTTTCTTGAGTGTTTTTGGAATATGTTTAATTAAGATGAGGAGAAATGGTACCTTAATGAGTAGCCAGGTACCTTATTGAGTAGCCAGAATCAACACATGGTAATAAGTAACAATGAACAAATAAAATAGACTTTAAGAATATGTAATGTCAATCATTTGGACATTAAAATAATTTTTATATATGGTGGTGATACCAGATGATAATTTCATTAAAAGGGGAGAGAATTGCATTGCGTATTTCTATCTGAATAAAAATAGGTAGGTTACATCTCTTAAGCTTTGCCGTTGCAAATACTGTCGGTGTAAACTAAATTATTGTGTCAACAAACTAAATTATTGTGTCAACTAAAACTGAGTTAAAGCAGCTGTAAATTCTGGGACCATGTTCTATACTAATCCTCCAAAAAATGAAAAACTCTTTAGAACATCTGTGAACTTGATGTGGTTGGTTTTGTGTCTGAGCATTGTGCAATTTTAAAATTTCAACATTTGAAAAGAATTGCAATCAAACACAGTAGTAAAAAATATGCAGTCATTCTTTGAATGAAGATGTTTTTATTACACTTCTATCTCTGGCATATCAAGCATGAATTCACAGTATTACAGAAAAATGCTATTCTCTCCCACTATTAAGGATAAACAATACTTTCATTATAAACTCTTTCCAGTTATGTTTTCTGAAATTATAATCAGTCTCACAGAACTGATCATAATTTATGAATTTTTCTGGTCCACATAAAAACAAACTAAAACCTACTTCTGAGAGATACAGGCAGAAATATAACAAAGTGTAATAATTCACTCCTTTCCTGCCTATCATGGAAATCCTTTCATCACAACATAGCACAGGTTCTCTGCTTGACACAAAGTTGGGACTGAGTTCTCACAATCCACAGTTCTCCTCAGATCCACATATAGCAAATAAGACACAAAACAGGGCATAAAATATTGGCTAGGAATCCACAAAAATTAAAAAACAGAATTTAGACAAAAAAATCAAAGTGTCTGGAAGGGTCTTTTTTTCTGCTAAATTGTCCCTTTTTATAGAAAGTTTGTAGCCTAGTCACTGGTGCAAAAGTGAAGCTCAAGATACGTCAATATAGACCATATGTGCAACATTATTCAGTGCTCAGCCACTTTGGATAGATCATGGCAGAATAGAAGCCAGTTAGTTACATGCCAGATATAAAAAGAATAAAAGCCTATATTTCATAATTTAAGGCAGTTTAATTACAACAAAACTGAATGAATGCACACTCTACCTCATCAGACTTTTACAAGGGAAAACTCTTCTGGAGGAATCTTCAGAAAGCATCCCAGATAATAAGGTATTACAAGGTATACATTGCTGTATTTGGACTGTGTTACTCAAGTTTTCAGCCAGAATTACAGTTTCTCCTCCTCCGAATAAAGGAGCAGAAAAGTCAGGATCTCCATCATTAGTTTATGCAGCTGGACTTGGTAACTCTGCAATCCTCATCCAGTACCACAGAGAACCTCCTGGCTTAACCGAGGTGCAAACACTGCCATGGCCCAGAGTACAAGGTGATCCTGTCTCAATTCTCAGTACCAAAAACTTGCATGAATAACAAAAGATAAATACCTGAGGAACCTTTGAGACTCACAAGTTTTCAGACATTTTGGTAGTTTAACTTGGCTGGCAGCCAAACCCCACATAGCTGCTTGTACTCCTACCCTCCCTTGGCCTCCCCCACCCAGGTAATAGGAAGGGTAAAGGTAAGGAGACTTGTAGGTTGAGATAAGAACAGTTTAATAATAATGTAAAATAAAATTAAAATAGTAATGATAATAATTATATTTATATATGTAAACAAGTGATGCACAGTAAAATTACTCCCACCCTCCGATAGCAATTCCAGAGGAGAGAAAGGAACCCTGAACCCTAAACTGCAATCCCTGAAGACGAGCCTGAGCGATTCTGGAGAGAATCCCCCACTTTCCTGTCAGCCCTCATTAATATACTGAACATGATGTAATATGTTATGGAATATACTATTAGCATACCCAAATGCCAATTCTGGGTTTTTCTAATTACTATACTTCCCCCTTCCCAGTCCTTTGCACTTGAAAACTACCCAAACACAATGTCCTTGTATGTTATCAACATTCTTCTCATAAATCCCATACTGAAACCAAAACACAGTGCTTTCTAGCTACTAAGAAAATTAACTCTACCCTAGCAAAACCAGGACAGACATGAATGCACCTGACAGCCTCCTACACTTGGAAGACTAGGAAAACCTCTTTCAACACAGTGAACGATGCATACAACCAAATAGTAAGCCAACTAGCAAATTTGATATTTCTGGAATATTAAAAAAAAACCCAAACAAAATACAACAAAAAACCCCAACTTGGGACATATAATGAGCTCTGAAGAGCTGAAATGCTGTATGATCATGAAGTGCATCAGTACTGAGAGCAGTTTTCTGTAAAAGACATTTTTGTCCACCAGGGTTTTATTCAGAGAAGAAATAAAACTGAGATAAGCAGTATTTCATCACTTTGTTTGTCAGCCACGAGTCCATTACCACAGCAAACTGGAAGATGGAATGTCAAATAACACTAACAATTACTAGTGAAAAATGAGAGTGGAATTACAGACAAGTAATCTATGATGGCTGAGATTTTTTTATGTATAACAATCAGTCAGCTAGATATGCTTCATTCCCTCTGTGACTGTTATAGGGGCCATAACTGTCAACCCTACACTGATTTTGCTGCACTCACTTCTGAACTCTCTTCCTGGATTAAATAAGCATTAGACATCTGTCTGAGGGTAGTGGAAAGACAATAGAGAGCCTTTGGATAGTGGAAGAAGAGCATCTACTGATGATATGAAGAGTTTTGCCGCCTGAAGCTGCAGTGCAGACCTTTAATTGAATGATTTTGCAGAATGAGAAACACTCAATAGTTTAAAAATGTTCACTTAATAGTCCATGCAAGAATAAAAAACTTACCATGAGAAATCAGACATAAAGACTGAGCTATAAAACTAGATCAAGAGGCCTTCCTCCAGGTTAGGAGGATGTACTAACCTATAAATTTATAGTATCTTTCCTCTCTAACAGACACTGTCAGAAAGAGAGACTGCTAGTTTATGATTCCTTCCGAATTTTCTTTGTTAATATTTTTGACACAGAGGAATATCAAAGTGATAATGCCAGACCAGACACCCAGTGAGACCAGAGCTGTACGAGGATCTTTTTCCAGTACTCAGAACCCTTCACTTCAGGAATTTTCCTCCTGGCCTTAAGAAACTGTTACCTTGGTAAGGTACAGAGAGTTTTCAGTAGGTGACAACCACTTTATCCTTTTGGCTACACTAGGGAGGAACATGACCATTGGTGGATGCTGGTGTGAAGAAGTGGACTTGGACACAGAAGATGATCAGTGCCTCTGCCTGTGAGGTTGACTTGAATGTCTCTCTTTTTCATTTCCCATTGAAAAATTAATATTAACTTAATGTCCATAAAAAGCCCCTATATTAAAATAGATCAATCAGTTAACCACTACAGTATTATTGTATTAGTGCATGCCATGAAATAACTTTGCTTTACATTAAAATGAACTCCTTTTATTAGCTGTGTATCATAGAATCATAGAATGGTTTGGGTTGGAAGGAACCTTAAAGATCATCTACTCCCAACCTCCTTGCTATCAGCAGGGACACTTTCTACTAGACCAGGTCTCTCAAAGCCTCATCCAAGTCCTTTTATGTTGGAGGCCCCAGAAGTGGATGCAGTACTCCAGGCGGGGTCTCACAAGATAATAGTAGAGGAGAAGAATCCACTCCCTTGACCTTCTGGCCACACTTGTCTTAGCTGTTGCTTTTCATTTTTATTGTCTTTTTGTCCTAGCTAGTGCAAGTAGTGAGCTGAGATTCCTAGCTGAACGAACACTGGTTACCAAAGTTTTTTTTCATGTCTGTAGTGGATGCTTAATGCAAGGAGCCTGCCAGGACCACACAAAGGAGCCTCAGAGTTAAAGTACAAGTAAACCAAGTGCAGTAGTAATATCTCCTAAGTTACAATATAGGAAATGGGCATTAAAAAAAATTCTGCCACACTTCAAGGCCTCAAGGTCTCCAGATCCAGACTACAGTCAGACAAGAAATTAGAGGAACTAACATAAGCTATAGGACAAAGGGTGAGCGTAACTTTTGTAAAAGTAACCTCTGCAGTATCACATACTACTCATTCAGAGCAAAAGAGGGAGAGGACAGAATAGGGACTTCACTAAACGACTGGAGAGCTAATATGATGAAAAATAAGGAAGTTTTTCCTTTTGTGTTGTGCAAATGTCATTTTGAGGTACAAAAAGTCTATCCAGATGGGACAGATTTCATCCAAACAGTGATTTTGTGGAAACAATAAACTCCTGAGAAAGAGCTCATGGGGGAACTTAACTACACAGAGGGAAAGGAGAGTGAAAAGCATGAGGATCTGTTTGAAGAGAAAAACAAAAGGGATGATTGTGCTTGCAAATGAAGTGAACTATCTCAGAGATTAAATTTGGGATTTGAGAGTACGAATAAAGGAATAAGAACCAAAACTTCCTGAAGGGGGTCATTAAAGGCCTAATGCCCAAATGAAAGAAGTTTAACAAAGGAAAAAAGATGGTCAGGAATACCTATATAAAGAGAAAATGGCAACAGAATAGTATGCCTAAAAGTGTAGCTATGAAATTATGAAGGCATGCATATTAAAGTGTTTTTAAAGTTTGTGAATTAGTTGTAACACAGTCCCCTATGGTGAAGGCCATCCTAAGGTGGACAGCATACCACCACATAATCTGCCATTCTCTGATTTTTAGATTGAGGGAAAGATGGTGTTGTCACGCCATCAGTTATAATTAATTTGGTAAGACATTTCCTTAACTTCATGAACCTGGAAAGTTTATATTTCTCTCCAGAACCTTATCTTCTGATGGTTAATGGATGACCAATCTACAGCCCATGGGAGTGTTATATAACAGCTAGTGTTATTAACTAGAGGATAATTCTCTACTCTGTTCCCAGATACCATTTTTCACAGGAGCACTCTTGTCCCATGAGAGAGGCAGACCAGACTCCTGGGAGCAGAAAGGACCTAGGAGCACAGGGTGCTGCTGATAGAGTTACACATCTCCTTCCCTGAGGGGCTGGGAGGTGATACTCAAAGGGCCTTTGGAGAAGAAGGGAGTGAACCACAAGCTAGATGAATTGACTTGGCTGGAGGTGGCCCAGCCACCCTCACTGTGGGAAACATGCATGAAGCAGACATTATTTGTACTGGCACAGTATATCTCGTGCCTTCAGGAACAAGCAGGCAGGTGGGCAGCATGGTTCCAAGGGTGGGCAGCTGGAGTTACCCTATGGGCTACAGGGGATGTTCACAGATAATTTATTTTTTCTCTAACTGAAAGTATTCAATACTAAAAAAGAGGACAAAGAGGGTTGCACAAGCAGCATAATGCCAGCAATTACACTTGCAGTCTTGAATTTTATTTGAGATAAGTTTATTGAGACACTGAGAGCTTGCTAGTAGTCACTTTGCTGGGCAGTTATTATTAGTTGAACTAATAGCCCTGAAGGATTGATTTCAGCTATCAGACAAAGAGGGAAAGTGGAGGATGTTGCAGAGACTCAGCATCCCTAAAGGAAACACATGTGTCCCTGTGGTTGCACAATATAAGATGTGCTATCATTGCAGAATGATATGTAGAAATATATAAAACTATCTGCAAAAGCCCTGTGGTGTCTCCTCCCCTTGCAGATAGCCCAGCTGCCAGCAGCTGGAAAAGGCTCCTTGTAGCTTTGATAGCCCAGACTGGGCCAAGCTGCAAACAAGAGGAGTTTTTCTTAGAGCCCAACTAATTTTCTCTCTCTTTGTAACCATCTCTTTAAGGAGTACAAACTCAACTGAAATAGAAAAGATGCAGTTCCAAGACAGCAGCATGCTTTTTTCTCTGTCTGACAGCCTGGAGAAGAAGCATTCCTCAGTTTGTTTTCCAGTTAAGTCTTAGCAAGTTATTAGATGCTGACTTTTGCACTAAACTTCTCAGATGATAACCTCAACTAAGAACCTTAACAAGAAAAACTGCCATGAAGAGAAAAAGAGAGAGGTGCATAGGATTCAGGGCTCATAGGATGTAACTGAAACCACAAATACACAATAAAAGTGTATTTACAAGAACAGATAATTTTTATGTTCATCCCACCTTGTCAATGCCTCCAACAACTTAATTTTCCTGTGATATCACAAACTCTGCAGATATTTTATGTTTCCAGAAACAAATTTATGCTTCAAAGACTTTACAGTACAAATATTTTCCACAATGGATTTTGAATCCAGTTCAGAGTTGCCTGGATGGCAAAGTTCACAAATGCAATATATATGCACACATCCCAGGAAACAGAACCAACCACTCTGAAAAAATCTTCTACTTCTTCTACTTAGCATTTGTGGCTCCTTTTTCTCTATAATGAACTATGAGCTCAGTAACAGACCATGATGCTGCGCTGAGTCTTCACATGTCTTTGGTCCTCTGAAAAACAACCATAAGAGGAGGAACAGCTCTACATATATGCACAAGATTAGTAGCATTGTTGTTTTTTCCTTCTCCAGATGTCCCACATCAGCCATCTCTTTCTTTCCTTCTTATTGTCACTTACCATCTGGATCTATTCTACTACATGTCCTCTACTTGCCTCTGCTAGCCATCTACCTCCCTGGTGCCTCAAGAATCTACTCTAAGTAAAAGTAACAGAGACGAAAAGCAGTTTCTAAAAGCTGGTGATTCAGCTACGCATCATGTGGATTGCTCATTGTCAAGAAGGAGAATTAAGAGTGTCATGTTGAAGTCTCTGTGGGCACATTAAATCATAGCTGTTTCACTAAGGTAGCAACATATGAGGCAAAAAGCAACATTTCAGAAGGTTTCATTTCAGAATATTTTTTTGCAAGAGTAGTATACATTTTATTAAAAAGATTACATGGGAAATTTAGCTATCCTATGCAGTTATTGAGCAAAATTTCAAGACTAAATTCATAAATTATGAAGCCAAAAGAAAACATTGCAATGTTTAATTTACCAACTACATGAAAGAACCATAACACTTTGTTGAATAAAGACCGTTGGAAATAAAGCTTTAGTATTAGAAAGCAATGAAATCTTCATCTTTGAGATTTCTACAGTGGAAACTATCACAGCTCTTACTAAATTGTACCTGTGGCTGGCTACTCTTATTGCTTTATTTTTTAATCTACAGAAAAATTATGATAGACTACACGTATCTGCACTGAAATGCGTGGAACCTGTTTGCACCCGTGTATATCCACTTTCTCTCCTACCAGTGCCCCACTGCTTCATACCAGTTTTCTAAAGTTCTTTCACCTCTTCCCTGTTTCAAGCTTCTAACTGTTTTGGTTTGGTTTTATAGCTGGCAAATCCTTCTGTTCCCACTGTCAGAATGTGGCTTTTGAAGCGTCAAGTGAAATGTTCTGCAACGCCTCCCAATCATAAATCATCAGTTTGTTGATAGTCTTTTCCCAGATGATTTACCTCCTAATTGTTTTAATTTCTGTGAAACAGAATGTTTTAAAACACCAAGTATCTATTTTAGTCCATTGATCTTACTTCTGTTATTTTGCTTGCAAATATAATCAAGTAAAATCATTTGTACCTAAGCAACCATATCTTTCAGGTTTGTGATCTACTTCTCTTAATCTTTCAAAATTATTTGCCCAAGTTTAGGAGCTAAAATTAAAGAACTTTTAGTTTATTTCAGCACAAGAACTTGGACATGTCTCACAGTATCTCACCGTACATGCTAGTGCAGCTTTTCCCCTAATATAAGAGATGAGGTTAGTCATCTCCCACTCTGTCTTGTCTTGGCTGTCTGTTGCAGGTACTGACAAGTTGTGATTGTTCTGCCATCTCATAAGTGAACTTTGGAAGACTACCTGTCTCCTTTACGTAGTCTGCTCACCAAAACCACTGTGGTTTTTTGGTTAGTTTTGGTTTTTTGGGTTTTTTTTTCAGTCACATAGACCATCCTATCAGGCTTATATATGCCTCGATAGTTAATAACTTAAAAAGAAATAGTTTCAAATCCTTACTATTTTTCTCAACTCCCAGTTATTTGCATAAAGCTAATGGAAGATATTCTCACTATGTATTTTGATGCATTTTATTCTCAATATCTTTTGATATTATGTTGATTTATCATTTAAATCCATTTTGTTATTAATTTAACTTCCTCTGGTAACCTCCTCCTTACCCAGAAAACTGGCTGCTCTTCTACAGTTGAGGATTGAAAGGTTATCATCCCTCTGTCTCCTTAGTAAGTGAATCAGTGATCCACAACAACAAAAACCTAAAACCTCTTACCAAGTGAACTGCTCATTTTCAGAACACTCTTTCTTTATTTTGGTTTCCCTTCTTCAGAAGCTTCTTGAGCTCTCTTAGTTATATCTCCATACACCAATGTCAATACCCATCATCACCAGCAGATCCATTCCCTCCCATAGCCAGAAGTCTATCCAACTCTCAATTCCCATTTCCTGTTATCATTCTGAAAAGTGCACAGTTCTGATTATTTGGTCCTTGAAAATATTTTTCTATACTTTTTTGCACAGAATTCCTAACAGGAGCATCTTTTCTCTTTAGCCTGATGGAGATCTCCATTTAGACACACTCAATTGCATTGCAGTCTGGGCTACCAGCCAGCCACAGGTATGTCATCTCATAGCTGTCTAGTTCAGTCAACCAGCTGTGACTTTAGAAATGTTTTCTTCTGTTTTCATATTAAAGCTATGAAAATAGTAGGAGTACTTCAAATTGTGTTCCTTCTATTAATTTTCCTCTTTGTGTGAATTGAAGGAGCTATAGAGGGTTGTACACCATATAACTTCATTGGCTGAGTTTTGATGTAAATTTCCTTAGGCTTCCTCTTTAGCCACAGAAAAAAGATAAATCCCTTTAGGGAATGATGCAAGCACCTCAATAATGATCCTTAGGAGAGCAATTCCTAGGAGCAGCTCTTTCCATCTACATTGGCTATGGAAAGACCAAAAAAAAGTGCCTTCACAACACTCCCAGCTACACAGAGTATTTAGCATTGGGATATCTGAATACCTCTGTCTCACAAGCTGCCTTGAGCCATGTTGTATGCTTGCTTGACACATTGACATGTCTCCTTGAATTGACCAGTATAAATTTCCTTATTTGAGTTTTGCCATTGCAAAACTGCTACACCTTCCATTTCCTTATTCAGAAACTCTTCATTCACTATTACATGTGGTATCTGCATCTGTCCTTATGATCTTTTCTTCCAGTACAGCCACTGACTTGTATTTTGGATAGAGAAAGTCCTCACTGACTTCAGGAAGGAAAAAAAAAAAACAGTTGTGGACATGGTTACTGCTCCATCTCAAGTCATTGCATACAGAAGAACATGTGTGTCATCTGAAGGAAAGTATGTACGCTGTCTTAAAGTATTTTCTAAATAAACCAAGCACCCCAAGCAATCAGTCATTTGTTGTTTCTGCTGCCCTGCCCCACCAGTCTGTTGTCAGGAGGGGACTGTCCCCTCCAGTGCAGAGGATGACCTCAGTCCCCAAGGTCTCAGCTACACAGACTCAGACATATGAAAGTATCTTGCCTTCCATAAGCCTAATCATGGGAAGAATAAAATGAAGAGGGTAAAAACACCTGCACAAGCCTACGCTGGGAAACCATTTTAATCAGTTGCAGTGTCCTTCTCCCAGAAGAAGTGCCTCTGATTAAAATTATAATTTTTTAAAATAACTCAACCTATTAATGGAGCTAACTAAAGCAAGGGACAGAAATCCATGGTAGCACATCTCACTTATGCCTGAGGAATCTTCAGTAAATATGCAATGCAGCTAATAATAATAATTAGTTTTCAACTAGTCTATTGACATCATTCCTCAAATGAAATAAAAACAGTCTACTTATCTCCAGTGCCATTGGCTCTATCTGAAATTGCAAACAATGAAGCCTACTAGAGAAATCAAGTGAAGCAGGTTCAATGCCTACTTTCTGTCACCACACTTGATAGTCCCACATATCTGTGCAATAACATTTTGACCATAAAATATACTACACTATTTTAACACTCAACATGTTTATGCTTGAAGCTGCCTCTTGAATTCCCAGGGAGGCATTAGAAGAAAATTAAAAAGCACAGCCAAAAAATATAACCATAGTCAATCCCCAGTCATAAAATTTAATTGGAAAGCAGATATTATGTATCTTTATTACATTTTGAAACAATGAATAATATATGTTGTTGGCTAAAGACTGAGCTCTGAAGAGTGAGTACATTGTTTTATTATTCAAACGCAAATGAAATTGCACTGTATTATCGATTAATATGGGCACTACTTTCTACAAAATAAATAAATCCACTAGTCTCAGCTGGTGATTTACATACTCAAGTACCTTTAATCACAAGCATAAAAGCAAGGGTGGGAAGAACAGTAGCCAAAGCTGTTGCCAGGACAACTTATCCCTGGATTGAGCATTATCATGAAGGGAAAATCTACAAGGAATTTAGTTAATCAATACTTCAGCCTTCCTGCTTGCCAAACTCTGCTTGTTCTCTTTCAACTCCAAATGCCTTAGGAATGGCTGCACTACTGGTGGCTACAGCAACTCAACAGAGAAGCAGTGTGGGATGTGTCCACATGATTTCTTACAAGCTGGCATGAGCCTGGTCTGCCCCCTAGACCACAGTGGGCGACACGAACCAGCTCTCATGCCAAAACTGGCTGCCAGCCTGCAGCCAAGCCCCAGTTAATATAGCCCTTCCTTTAAAAGCATATATTAACCTGTGTTTTGCATTGTATTGATGTGATCACACTGCCCTTGGTGAGCTGTGTGAGTAGGCAGAGCTTGCTTGCATCTGTCACTCTCTACAGTGTGGTTTTAGTCTTCAACATGATCACTGCCAGTGAGGTTAAGGAGAAAACCCATCTATCAGATACATTTGGCTCATGCAATTGTGTTGGATGGTAGAGAAAGGTGTGACAAAATACAGAGGACCTCCCCCATGCTGCAGCTGCTCCCTACTCCTACAAACTGCTTGTGCATCCTGGATAGGAGATGGCAGAATTTCTCCCATTGTTTATTAATAACTTGACAACCTTCCTCAAGACTTGAATTACCTGATGTTCATACTGCTGTTGTCAAGAAAACATTACTGCTGCTCAGTTGGTGAAGCCCCATGAAAGGTTCTTCCACATTTTTTGAAAGGATCAGGTAGGATACCTGATTCCTTTCCACAGTACAATGCCTGTTTCTTCTTTTAGGGAATTCCAGAAAAGTACATCTGAAAGCATGTAAAGATACAGAGAAATCAATTATACCACTCTTCAGCAAACAGCACATTATGGCTTTTTCCACTTGAAATGTATTGCAAATGATTGAATTATCACATTATACTTCTTTGTGGAAGAAAGACATGCACTGATGTTACTAAGAAAGAACTAGAAACTGGATTTGTTTCTTCAGCAGGATATGTGGCTTAAATTAGTCCTGTTTATTTAAACTTTTAGGCTTATGGACCTAATCACTGGAAGAACAGGACTTATGGACCTTACACATTTTAGGCTTATGGACCTAATCACTGGAAGAACAGGAGTTTCTTTTTTACTAAATGCTTTCTTTTGTTCAGCATCCATTACCAACTAATCCTGCAACAGGAACAATAACTGACTGTGGGATTTTCAGATATAGTGACAGGAGAAAAGTGCTGCCCCAGCTGGGTATGCACTCTCTTAAAGCATGGACCAAAGCTCTACCAAGATTGTCCAAGCAATGGCTTTGTGGGAATATATTAGGCAAAAGATTTAATCATCATATTTATAGATAATCTGTCACTGCCTCAGAGTAGCAGATATTCATTCAGACTGGTCACCTTTTCTGTCAAGAACTGAATTTGTTTTAGAGACTGTAGAATATCATCAAGGTACAGGGGAAAACGTTTCTCAGCTAATCCTACAACTTTCAACACCAGTTCATACACACATCCTTCCAACTACAAGGATGACTAGATAGTAAAATGAGCAGATTCAATAACAGAAGTTGGAAGAAAGTAGACCCACACTTACAAATGAATATGTAGAGTTTGACAAAAGGATCCATCTTGGTGAATTTTAGTTGTCCAAAAGTTATTCTCTGGATTGTGTTCACTAATGGAGACAAGCAGTCACCTCCAGAAGGAATCCACCTCTTTCTGAGGTGGCATATGAGATAGACGAAGCCAATCATGTTTTGAATACGTTTTCTCTTCCAGTTGGACTACTGAAAGAGTGTAACAGCTAACTTAGATAAAACATTTAACTCTTAGTCCCACAGTTGGCTGAGATTATCCACCTTTTGTTGAGTTAACACCATGAGAACTCACAATGACTAGAGAAATTAGTCCTCAAATAACGGCTCATGCTCTTTCTTTGGTTAGGCATAGTGTGGCAAGAACATTTTTTGGAGTATTTCAGTATATGGGTTTGTGTTGATATTATATTGTCAATCTAGGTATTGGCAAAGCTTAAAAGATGAACATTTACAGAGCTAGGCAGAAGGAATGAAAAGCGGGAGCGGGGGAGGAAGGGCAGGGGGGAAGCTGAACTTGTTGACCAGTTCTTTTAGGACCTCAAAATGAAGGTTTGTGGTGAAGTTTCTTGTTGAAAAAAGTTGAGTGGTCATAAAAGATTTTATAATTCGTGTATTTATTGAGAACATGCACAACACAAGTCACTGCTTAGGAACACTGGTACTTAACATATCCTAATTTTAGTGCTTTTCTTCATTTAGTGCTATTTTCCAAAATAAGAGCAGTTTAGCAGAAACTAAAACTTTTCTCAAATGTCTCTCAGGTTTGTTTTGAAAGAACCTTTAACCCCAGCCTACACTTACAACCTAAAATTTTCCCTTTCCTCACATAGCCAGCCTTGTCATGTCTTTCATAAGGTTGTGTCAGGACTACATATCCTTTTTCTTATGACCTCTTGTGACCTCAATAATTTTCTTGTTGCCTTCAGATCTTTATACCCTAGCAGAGATTTACATCTAAGCCTGATAAGTGAGATTCAAAAGTGGAACTACAGAGATCCACCAATGCATACACCCTCACTCTCAGTATTAACAAACATACCATATTCACAGTTCTCTTGAATATTAGCATGGGCTTTCTGTTCATCTTCAGTCCAGTTCTAGACCCTAGGTGCCTTTTTCAGTCACCAACTCAGAGCCTGGGTCTTTTCATGTTGTGGTCTCCTCTCACTTGCTGGCTAGTCTGGCTTGAAGATCACTAGCAAACATATACATATTCCCCATGTGCAGAGACTAGAAAGCAATATGAAAGCAATATCATAGAGAAACGGGAATAGAGTCCAGTAAGAAATCTGGATAAACTATGGTGATAAGGTGTAGGATTGTGTCCAGGTCCAGTGTTGGGCTCCCCAGTATAAGAGTGACATGGAAATACTGGAGTGAATCCAGCAAAAGTCCTCAAAGATGACTAAGAGACTGGAGCATCTGACCAATAAGGAAAGGTTAAGGAAGCTGTGACTCTTCAGCTTGGAGAAGAGAGGGTTTGGGAGATCATATCAGTGTGCATAAATACCTTATGGAAGGCAGTATGGAAGACAGAGCCAGACTCTTCTCAATCTTGTCCACTGACAGGACAAGAGACAATGGGTACAAACTTTAATATAAATGCATGAAATTCCACTTAAAAGCAAGAGAAAGCTGTTTCACCGTGAGATGGCCAAAAAAGTGGAGAGGGTTGGTCAGAGAGCTGGAGGAGTCTCCATCCTTGGATATTCTTACAACCCCGCTGGATGTAGCTTCAAGCAATCTGCTCTAGTTGACCCTACTTCAGGTCAGCAGGTAGCTAACCATCCAGAGCATTGTTTTGCCACCACCAGAGTTGATGCTGCAAAGCAGTTATTCTTTTCTTTTTCCTCCCTGCTGAAAAATAATCATTTATAATTGTCAACAATTGACATGATTTTCTTTTCACTCTCTTCTTTTTTTTTTTTTTTTTATTTCTTGCAGTCCTTGTTTTCATCAGTGTTAGCTTATTTGGACTAGACTTTTTTTCTCTCTGTTTTTGTGGTTTTTTGGGGATTTTTCCTTCAGAATTTTTAGTAGCAATTTAACAATTAAAGTTTTAAACTGTGGTGGAGGAAGAAGACAAGTTGTTTAGGTTGAGATTAAAAAAGTGGATTTAAGAATGCAAGCATTAGAGCAGCATTCACGGAATTTATGAATTTCATTAATACTGTCAAGCAATAAATCAGTATACGGAGGAGAAAGAAAGAACAGATGTTTGCATGACTCACACAAGAAAAGAATAAAAGAAATATCACCAGAAACAACCACCACTTTCAATATGACTTTCATTCTTCCTTTCTGAAGTTCTTCATATAGTCATGATTTCAACATATATTTTTGTAGTCTCTCAATCTTCACTTTCCTTTCAAGAGAAGCTCAAGAGATGAAAGTATGGAAGAGATATTCTGTATCACTTCATCACATTGAAATAACAATGCTGACACATCTACACTTCAGGTACTGTCGCATTAATGTTTTTAGAGGCCTAAGTGCTGGTTAATGGTATAATCTTTGTCTTTCTCATGCCATAACTGGCAAAGATAAGGACTGAAATCTTTTAACATCATGTGTCAGGAAAGCTTCAGTCAAAAGTCTTTTAGTCATCTTTCTTTGAACTAACAGAGAAGCAAAGAATTTTGAAATGGGATACTGACATTAAAGCTTGTGGAATGCAGGTGTTATAAATATTCACAAAAAAAATTTCACAAAACTGCCATTCAACATTCCTGCAGCTTATGGAGAAAGATTAAGTGTTTGATTGAAACAAAAATTCTTTAAGCATCTTCAGATTATATTGAAGCCATGCTTCTGGACTCCCTTTCCTGCTGATGAGTGGTGACACTAGAGCATTTTCATGCTTGGCCATCATACTTAATAGGCATGCTCTTTCTCCAACATGCACAGTGCCTCAGTAGTGGGTTAAATTGTGCCTGACTCCAAAAATGAAAATCCAGGGAACATCAAGAACACACAGGGCCATTTTCTCCCATATCTTTGATGCTCCTACTCACACGCAATTGCAAAGCTGCAGCTGTAAGGTGTGGTTTACATCCTCACACACTGATGCAAGTGACCTTTGAAGTGTCCTCTCCAGAGAACTTTAACACACTCAGAGTTATTATCTCTCCCCCTTCATATGTCATGATGTATATGTTTACAACTTTGTTGAAAATCCGTAGAGTTTTAGTGATTGATTGTGTAATGCACAGAGCAAGAACACACAGACACATTGACCTAAGAATCCCGTGTACTTTTAAAAGTTATGTATAACTTATCCCTCCCCTTCCTCTCTGTAGGGATCAGAGTAACAGTGGTATCCAGCCTTGGCTCAAATCCTGCATATTCTTATGCATTTATTTAATTCTAGAAGTCCTATCACCTTTAGATAAGGAATCCCAGAGTGGGGGTCATCTGAGATATTCATGATGGTAAAGGGAAGTAAAATCGTATCAGTTACATAAGAGTTTATCATAATCAAGAGAGTGGCAATGAATGCAAACACAGGTCTTTGAGAGCTCCTGGGGATCATGTGGAAAGTGTGGAAGTGTTCTTTCTGCCTATGAGAGAGATGAGGAGAAATGTGGATTTCATTTCAGAAGAAGAGGTAAACTCCTGCATTAGGATACTCAGTAATAAGGGGGAATGACACAAGCCTAGGCTACTGGACGGAAACATCCAGAAGCATTTCCACATGCCTACACTGATGAGATCTGCTCACGTGGAATCGTTAGAATGGGCAATGCCTCCTGTAATGATTCCCATATGAGTCCCTTCCTGCTTATAGAGCTGCCTTTCCCTTCTGGCTGATAAAGCAGGCAGAGAAATGTATGTTCCTGGGTCTTTTTACATTAAGAGTCTTTGGATGTAGGATGAAGGCAGTGCCCAGTCTTAATACCTCCATGTGCAGGTAATTGTACCTTCAACCTTAGCTACCTTTTTCCCCACCTCAAAACTTCTTTTGATGTCATCTTTGTTAGATCATTCTTTTCTTCAGTCTTTGCCATATCTTGCTCTGCTGTCTTGAATTGTTCCACTTGAGAAGGGAATTGCTGGGTGTATCTGGGCGCAAAAGTATAGAAATATGAATCCTGACCCCATGATCACAATCACTCAACAGGAATCACATGGCAGAGAGAAGGCAACACCAGGGTCTTTGTGTCTGGTATACTTGCTTGGATACAAAGTCGGAAAAAAAAAACCAAAAACAAACAAACATGAAGGTACTGCACAACAGTGTGAGCAGCTTTTAAGTTTGAACCCTGTGGCTACCAAAAAGCTGGTTGCTGAGAGCAGTTGACAAACAAGAGAGGTAGACACAGCAAGTAGGCAAACACAGATAAATTTGTGGGCTGCCACAGTAGGCTGGCAGATAAAATCTTGCAGAAAATTTAGCCTTAAGTTGGTACCTTTTCTTTCAAACACAGACCTACCTGGAATGAGAAAAGCAGTCATACTGTCTGGCAGATGAGCATGCAGTGTCAAAGTGAAGGGGGAAAAAATGCAAACATTTTCTGGGAGAAACACAAGAGATATAATAAGCCTTCGTGTAGCTGTTTAACACCAGTTTGACTCCTCTGCAGGAATAGGTCTGCACTGTTTAAACTGAGTTGCATTAACTGAGCATCTGGCCCAGTATGGTCAGCTATCTTATATTTATGTAACTGTACCCTGGGTTCAAAATACCAACTATCTGCACACAAGACAGGTAAACTGAAGCCTGAAAAAAAAGAGGAAATGGATGTGGGGAAAGAAGCAACCAACTAGTGTAGCAGAAACCACCACAAAAAGTGAATAAAACCTAGAGAGAAAATCATCGTTCTCAGAAGGAAGCCATGGGTTCATTGTGTGCTTTTTTGTAGCCTAAGTAGCTCAGAGCACTCACCATAGCATATTCAGCTACAAGCCCAACTTGGGTTTTCAAGTTTGGGGACTAGATATTTATCAATGAGATCAGCTTAACCACAAATTTATATTGACCTCAGTGGAATAATCACTGATTTATGACATCTTAATTAAGATTAAGAGCAATTTTTTTTTTTTTTTTCTTTTCTCAAGTGGAGCATCAGGCAAGGCAAAGCTCAAATTTGTAGCTGAGATTCACACTTCCAGGTGCTTGCACAGTTTTGTATTGTCATGCTTTGTTGTGACCAGCAAGTCTGCTTTGAAAGGTGATCCAAAAAAAGAGAAATCAGAGAAAAGTCTTGACAGCTCTAGATACACTGGCCCTGCTATGCCAAACTAGTGTTATTTAACATCCCAAAAGCTGGTCTAGAAACAAGACATTGTGTAAAAAGGTAGAGTACTAAGGAGAGTGAGATTTGCTGTACTTAATTAGCCTGTCAGGTTTCACCTCCTCAAGTAATGGTTGTATCTGTGTTTAGCAGGGCTGGATGGAGAATTCCTTCTGCCACGTCTGTAACTCAAGCTCAAGCTGGTGTTGCAACAAGCCAGTGTGGCCTATGGAATGTCTGTCTATTTTCATGCACAGCAGTGCCTGCAGAGCCCTGTGAGCCAGGCAGAACTTCAGCAATCAATTTTCATATGCCATTTGCAGCACAGACCCTTTGGGATATGATGCAATGGCGTTTGGCTAAGGAAACACAAATACCTCGGGTGAAATAGCTTTACAAAACCTCAGTGAGACACCAAGGTTTCGAGGACTGAAAGTACGACCTTTTTGTCTTGTACCATTTTGGGAAATCAATATTTGCGTGCTTGTTCTGTTCTCAGAATAAATATTGCACAGCTGGTTTTCATTTTCTTTTCTTTTTTTTTTTTTTACCCATGCCTGATCTCCCGTACTCACAAGCAGTTCTGCAATAAGTAGCTCTCAGGCTGAGGAGTACACAAGGCAGGAACCTCAGTGATTGCAGGCTTCTGGGTTGAACATCCATGCCAATGGGTCATCAGGCTAACATCTAACTCCTCCCTCACACTAGGTACATTGGGTTGTGGCTGTCTTTGTTCCTTCTCTCCCAATAACTTTTGTACTATTTAGCCTATGTCAATTAAATCAACCAAGTTTAACTAATTTAACTAATTCTACTGTATGCACACTAATTTGTGTAGAGGACATTGGAGAAATGAGAGTCTCTTTCCCTCCATTCCTGTCTTTCTCAGTAACATCAGGTAAAAGCTTTGATTCTAGTCTCCTCTAACTCGTTGTGTCTGTGTGGTGTAGGCAGTTGTATGATGGATGGCTACCAAGTGCCTGTATCCCTCTTACACAGAGCAGAGTGCATGGTGCACTGGGAAGTGTAATTCAGGGGAATTGAAGCTCAGTCCCCCATTTCACACTGCTCCTTAAAAAACTATGCCCACTACATAAATAATGAACTCTTCAGAATAAGATTTTTCTTTATGCATGTTTGGACAGTGCCTAATAACACAATAAAGCCCTGGTCACCTCAGCAGCCTTTACGTGCTTCTATAATATAAATAAATAATCATAAAAAATGAGTTGTCAGAGAAAGAGGTCAGGGATCAGCCAAGTAAATCAAACTTTAACAGCCCATCAGGGCCAGACTGCCTAGCAACAAAACAATTCATCATTAAGAAGTTTTGTGCTTCATTATAAATTTAGATTTAAAAGAAATGTTGAAATCCCTGGGTCAAATTTTGCTCTGTTACTTCGATGCAAACCAAGAGCAATTTATTGAAGTCAACAGAGCTGCTATAAATTGAAGGAACAAAAGAAATTGCCTCCATATATTGTGAAAAATATTATTTTATTCTTTAAGTCTGGGGAGTACATACTACTGTTTTAAATATTTACTGCTGTATAAACATAGTTATTTTCTCAAACAAATTATTGGTTTGAGTTTCGTTATTTACACTTCTTGTGCCATGGTCATTTCAAACACATATAAAGCAAAAGGCTTGGATCTCAAGGGGTCTGAGTGACTGATTGTATCAGAAAGTGAAAATCAAACCACCAAGTCTTGTTTTTTTTAATTAAGATAAAGAACTAAAACTACTTAAATTTAAAAAAAAAGTCTAAATTAAAACTGTTTAGATTTCAGGTTTTGCTTGGCTTAGTGTTAGTAAACTGTTTTTGAAAAGTCTATTAGCTTAATAGAATATGTCATAAGATATTCACGAAAAGTCTTAACTATCCAAAATCCCTTTTCCTTCATATATATATATATATATTTATATATTTATATATATTTGTTTTGCTTCTCTCATACACAGTAAGAGATCCAACTCATGTGTACTCCATATCACACTGATTCAGCTTCTGGCCTCAGCTCTGGTTTGGTCCATGCAGGCATCTCTTGTCTTTCTATGCAATCTTGGTGAAGTAGCAGAGCTGACAAGAACAACATGTTGGTGGATGACAAGCAAAACATGAGCCAACAATGTGCACTTGCAACCCAGAAGGCCAACTGTATCCTGGGCTGCATCAAGAGAAGCGTGGCCAGCAGGTCAAGGGAGGTGATTCTGCCCCTCTACTCCAGTTTCGTAAGGTCCCATCTGGAGTCCTGTGTCCAGTTCTGGAGCCCCCAGCACAAGAAAGAAAGCGACCAGTTAGAACGAGTCCAGAGGAGGCCACAAGGATGATCCAAGGGCTGGAGCACCTCTGCTACGAGGACAGGCTGAGAGAGTTGAGGCTGTTCAGCCTGGAGAAGGCTCCAGGGAGATCTTATAGCGGCCTCCCAGTACCTGAAGGGGCTACAAGAAAGCTGGGGAGGGACTTCTGACAAGGGCAGATCATGATAGAACAAGGGGTAATGGCTTCAAACTGGAAGAGGGTAGGTTTAGATTAGATATTAGGAAGAAATTATTTACTGTGAGGGTGGTGAGACACTGGAACAGGTTGCCCAGAGAAGCTGTGGCTGCTCATCCCTGGAAGTGTTCAAGGCCAGGTTGAATGAGGCTTTCAGAAACCTGGTCTAGTGGAAGGTGTCCCTGCTCATGGCAGGGGGTTTAGAACTAGATGATCTTTAAGGTTCCTTCCAACCCAAACTATCTATGATTCTATGATCATCCCATAGGACTGTCCTTTGTCAGGAGCCACACTATTGAATTTAGTCTTTTAAAAATAACACAAGAATATGCCAGCTATGTATGCTCCATTTTTTTCCTTTTTCCCCTATCACAGGGTAATTTATGAAGCGTCCACCTCTTCCTTAACAGGACTTTGTAGCTGGTTCTGGCAGATCTCAAAACCAGGGATGTTTAATAACTTTCACATCCCAACCCTGTCTCTGATAGCTTTAGATGTTGCTGCATCTTAGCTGACAGTTCCAGGTGTGGTACTCATCTATTTCTGTGGATTTTTCAGGAGGGTTTAATATAAAATTTTTACTATACCGTCTGAATAAATTTCTGTAGGTTATGACTTTGTGATCTGGAAGTACTTAACTGCCCTTTTCCCTTGCCTTCCTCCTCTGAAAAAATAACAATAAAATAAAATGAACTTCTCAAATACTAACGGTTTTCACAGTACCAGCTCAGCTCAGAGGCTTGAGATGGGCAGTTTCATCTTGTCTTTGACCATGTCATATAGGCCAGTTTGACTGGAATATAAACTGTGTTTGTTTTTTCTGATTCTAATTTCAAAGGTCTGGTAAATTTTTGGGTAGTGTCAGAAAATAGACATCTGATTAGACTGATAGATTTTATAATATGAAGCTGTTCCATATTCTGATAGGTTGGCTGATTTTAGTGCTTTGAATGTTATATTTTTAATTGTAAACAGAAGGTCATCTGCATAGATTAATAATTTGTGGGTGTCTGGCTTGTTGTTTTATTTGCCTTTTGCATCCAGTAGTGTTTGCTAATGTTTCTAGTTATACGACAATTAATTGCATCTCTCTGTATACTGTTAGCAGCAGGGGTTTTACTATCACAGATCATGACAGATGGGCGTGTGCACAGAGCTTTGATTAACACCCCAGTTTTATTTTAAAAGCCTTATATTTATTGAGCCTGTAGAACAGATAGTCAAGAATGAGACTGATTTTTTTTTCCTTTCCTAATATTGTGTCATTTAATTCAGTATTACAGATGGCCCATAGTGGTGCATACACTCTAACATTTAAAAGCATCTGAATTACTTAGGACCTTTAAACTAATGAGGTTTAATGAAACTTTCTGAAACTGAGCATTAAACCTGCTTGAAAATCTGTAAGAGCTGATAAAAGAATTTAAGAAGGATCAAAAATTTCTGTGAGTTTTCAAGAGAGAGAACTGAAAATCACTCAAATTAAACAGTTAGAAACAAAAAGTAAACCAAACAGAAAACCATGGGCACTTGGAGGTCAATTAGATGGCATTTCAGTATCTAACTCTGGAAAGCTTGATGATACTCTAAAACACCAAGAAGTTTCCTGGGACTCATGTTTCATCAAAACATAAAATCAGTACTTCTGCCACCTTGCATAGCATCCTGGTAGCACAGAAAGTCCTAGTACCTTTTCACACATGCTCATCAACCTGTAGCACTCCTGCCAGAATCCCCTGGGACTTCTTACTCCTCCTCAATATGAAATCCGGTAACTTCAGACACTTCCACTGAAAAATATAAACCTTTTTTTTTTTTTTTTTTTTTTTTTTTTTTTAAAGAAGAAAGGAACTAGGAGAGGGTCATCAATTTTTAGTATGATAGCCTAAAGTGCTTATTTGGACAAATCTTTATCTCCTACCTCTTTTGAATGTGCCTTATCATTAGGTTTCCTAATAGCTGTGAAGGAAAGAGGGAAGAGGGACCTTAAGCCATGTTCATGGGAAGGTGGGTAAAAATAGGGGTAGAGTGTCGGGACAAGAGTACAGATCATGGAGCTGGAGAGCACACAGGAAGAAGCTTTGCTTCTCAATCTTTGCTCTCCCTACTACTTTGATATTTTGCCTTTAAATGTCATCAAATAAATGTGGCAAGCCATTTTTTCTTTAATTCTTCTCTTCCTGACCACCCAGATCAACTCTGAAATGAACAAAGGGGAAGGAAAGCTGTCATATGACTACCAATACGGAAATCCTTTTCACAAGTGATAACATTCATGTCAATATAAACCAAAATGCATAGGAAAGGAAGATAAGCAAAATAATTTGGAGATATTTCAAAGCAGAGGGTAAGGTGTGGGATTGTTGAATCTACACCACTGAGCTGGTTTTAGATAAATGAATAGAATTAGTGCCAGGAATCCTTTTCCCTTAAGGGGTAACATCTGTGACTGATTTATCTCTAAACATTTATGGCAACCAGAGCTGTCCCAGATATCTCTTTGCCCTGCTAAAGCAGTTCATCATATGTGGAAGCTTTGAATCAGAATACTTTGAAATTTGGCTCTGATTGGAAAGAGGGGTGGGGAGGGTGAGAAGGGGGAAGAAAAATATATCCCAATTTTTCAGCATATTAAAGGAGACTCTCTTTGAACTTCATGGTTTAGGACCAAATCAAATTCCTTTGCACAGTTATACTCACATAAATATAATCAAACAAAAGGAAGTTATCTTTTCCATCAGGTTGCATACTGAACCTCTATTGAAAGTTATTCATTACTTTTATTGAAAGAGTCAGATGTAATCATGACTCTGCTAGTTTGACCGTATATAACGCTTGTCTTTCCTCGGATGATGTAACCCTGAGATAATTGTTACACATAAAGATAATCAGAGATAAAGGTATTTGGCCAGAAAGGTGTCTGGACAGATATATGGCCTTAATTTTCTGTTCAAACACCTTTAGGGCTTCACAAATGACACTAGAAATCAATGTGTGGCACACTGATTCAAGCTCCAAATCATTCTAGTCAGAGCCCAAAGACCTCCCTCTAAAGTAGATACCTGCTGACAAGTTAACACTCTTGGTAGCATCAGTCAATGGGAGGAATGTTTGATTCACTTGTCCTAATACAGGCATTTAGTGCTATCAGGATTTGCCACCTGGCCTCCAGCTGTTCTCCCAAAGGGCATAGCTCTTCCTTAAATCTTCTGCCATAGCTTCCAGTTCTCTACAGCACTATGTTAGTAGGATACTCTATGATCTCGCAAATGACAGAGTTACTTTGTTTAAGAAGCTACATCCCACTCTACTTCTCCACTGTCTGTAATGGAAGCTCAAGCATTGGCAACAAGCATAGACTCCTGCACATCTACATCTACATTTAAGTGCTCTTGACTCCATGTCCATAAGTCCGCTTTACACCCCAGGAATAGGGATAACCTTAGATTCCATATGGGAGAAGTACTGTGTAGATTGTCTCACTAGGTAGCAGGGGTAACATGCTCTAGTTTTCATGGACTTTGCTCTGACCTAATTAGCCCAGCTTCGAAATAACTGTTATCCTGACTGGAATTTATAGCTATTAATGGCTTTACCAGGACAACTGCTTTTTGTGACTTGGACATCTCTGTACAGCCATTTATCTTGCCTTGAAAGGCTAAGTCCCCTGATTCCAGGACTGTGCTTTGATTTCATGACGTGCTGCTCTGTATTAAACTTGATCAGTGAGCCAAAGTGGTAGCTAAGAGGAGACCTTCAAAGGAGATATGCTAATCTGTCCAGTGAAGTCAGTGTTGGAATTCTTCACCATGCGCCATTCATTGGTCCTTTTCTATTACCTTTCCAGTCTACCTTACCCCTCTGCAACCTGGTGTATATCCCCTTTACAGCTCCCTGATTCCAGCTTCCTTAAGATAATTTCCTCTCATCTCCTCTGCTATTCCATTTTCACTGCTTGTGCTTCTTTCCCATGGCACTCCTTTCCTTCAGCAAATCTGAAGGGAAGTAGAAGCTCTGAAGCACATTAGCTCTGCCTCATTTAAGTTTTTTCACCTCTGCTCCTAACCCTCCTACAGATGCTGCTCTGTGCCAAGGGAACAGGAAGGAGAAGAGTAGGAGGAAAAGCTATTAGCATACACCGAAGCACAGCTGTATTAACATGCTCCAAAGCACTGTGTTATTTTGGCTAATCAGGCTGGAGCCCAGATGATTGTGTTGTTGCGTGGCATGGACATTCACTAACCTTGTCTAACTTCTGAAAAGGCCTGATTTTGTTTGATTTCCACAGCAGCTGTTATTGTGTGACCTGCTGAATTGTTCAAGATCAGCCAGAGACAGTGAATCACAGTAACATGATCATGAGCTATGCTATTTCTATTTTCTATCCTATTTATACCAGAGTAAGGTGGGCTCACAGTGAGTTGAAATTCACCTTCTACAGAAAATAAGATATTTTGAAAATTATTGGATAATCTCTTTCTCCTGTTAGCTTGGATACTCTGAAGCTGAAAGGTCATGAAAACCTATAAAGGGGTTCAACATTTCTGCACAATGCAATGGAAAATAAAGGGTTGGTCCAAAACTGGTCAGCAGAGAAAGCTCAAAAATCCGTTTTTTAGGCTTCATTGCATAATGTGCTTTGGCTAGAAAAGAAATATAATAACTAAGGGATAATGTAAGTCATTGAGTGTGTAGTTCAGATATCTACACAGACATGACCAGTGCCATTTTAGACCTCACTGGGCTTTGGATACTGCTACAGAAAGACGTTGTTTCCAATGCAACTCATGGCTTATCTTTGTGTCTTGTGTGGATTTCTGGGATTTTTTGAGGGAACAGTTCTACACACCTTCGTTACAATAGACCTCGAGGGGTAATCTACACCAATGCCATCCTTAAATACTTCATAAGTTCAAAAGTTACATTTTAGGAGCATTAAAAAGCATGAAAGAAGATAAGAGACTCTAAAAGTTAGAAAAGTCTCTAATTTTTCTGTATTTGGGCAAAACTCAAATTTTTATTATTGTTAAAAAAAAAAAAAAATCTAAAGTTGGTTTGAACTAGACTTATCTTGGGATCTCATTCCAGTGAAGTGTAGTGTTGCTTTCTTCAGAGACCAAGCCAGGTAGCAGAAGTCTAGGTTTTTATACTATTCCCAACAATGCACTTCATCCTAAAGCCAGGGAGGGTAGCTTAACTACCAGTGTCTTCAGTCTTTGTAGAAGACTAACAGCAAAAACACAACATGGCACCAGCAGTAAAGAATTATATCCCATTAAAATGGGACAGAGACCTTTAATTGAGTACTGAACATATCTCAGGTGGTCATAATTTCGGGTTACTCTCTATGAAGACTATAATTCACTCTCCTTAGTAGGACTTCTATGACTTGTAATTGACATGGCAGTTACAGATTCTATGATGCTAAAACTTTATATAAATGTCTTATTGTCACATATCTGAAAGCTCACAGGTCCTATGCTTGCATAATACAAGCTCATGTTGATTCGATTCTTTACAGCCCCCAAGTTTTCTTATGCCCTGAGTGCATCAATGTCAACTGCAGGTCCAGAAGAGCCTTATTCATTTTAGACCACAATACTGATGATGATCATTTGCCAGATACCAGACTTGCACTGGATTTCAGTAATCTATTAAAGTAAGGATGTAATTATGTGCATTTATTTGTTTATATGTGAATGCTGAAAAATCTTTTCTTGAGTTGATGATGAATCTTTTGATAATTCAATATTAATTTTGACCTCCACCTGGTATTAAAAATGTTGATGTATTAACTGTGTGAAAGACTATAATGCAATTTTTTTTTTAGGGCAGCAAATTAACATTTTTATCAAGATGGATAATGCACAAGCAACTGCTTTTCAAACATTTAATTTCAGTGATTTCCCTATTGCCCAGTATTTAAAACAGATACACAATAGGTCAGTAGAAAATTAAAGAATCTTTTTTTCTTTTGTTAAGCTATTTCTCTTTCCTTCTTTGTGACCAGAATGAAAAGCAGGGAGCAAAAGAATTTTGCCTATTGCTTTTATTCCTGGTCTGCCAGAGAGATACAGAAACAGACATTACATGGGAGAACCACAACACATTCTTGTAATCCTCCACAGATACATAAAACCTAGCATGGTAGCAGCTAAGAGAAAAATGATCTCTGAAAATAACCTTAAATGTGTGCATATTTGGGTGGGTGTGTTTTGTTGCCTTAAACTTTTGGAGAGTCCATGTTTATATGAATCTTTTATTTCTATATCAAGAGTCTCAAGCAAATGCTGAATAACATCAGAACACTGAATAAATTATTTTATTCCATCTTTCTGAAGCCATCAATACCCTCTGGTCCAGGAAAAAACATACATCTAAAAATACTTTCCCATATTTTTGTTGATAGTTCAGGCCATGAGGATACTAAAAAACTTAAAATCACATGTATTTTATTAAAAAATATCAGTAAGATATTTTTTAATAAATATCACAGCTTTCAATTGCAACCTTAAATGTCCCAGCAGCTCCCAAGCTGCCTAGTCCTGAAAGAGCACTCTCTAACTGAATCAATTCTTTTCCTGATTAATTCAGTGTTAAAAATCCCCAATGATTCTCTATAAACATGGGCCTTGTACTTGTTTAGCTATCTCCTTCTGCTACCCGTCTGCCTTGTTACCTCCACCCAAGAGAAAGGACTGGACTTTTATTTTCCTGAGAAAACACCCAATATGCCTGTTGAGACTTTTGGCATGTTTCTGAACCTGCCCACCACAATTTATGTCCACCCTGCTTTTTTGAAGTTAGCCCTTCTTTGAGCACAAGGTTGGAGTAGATGACGTCCTAAGGTCTCTTGCAACCAAAATTTTTCTATCATTTGATGATTTTTCAGGGGCGCTTGCATCCATTTCACAAGGTATATCCTTTTGCCAGTTGATGGGAAATTTTGGAATTTTTACTGAAAACAAGCTGAAAGTATGATAGCATAGATGCCTTACTTGTGTATTTTCATACTGTGATACATTTTGATTCCTTTAGAATGTAAGCAATTACAGATTTCCTATAGTGCAATACTTTTTGTGGGGATAACTATTACAACCATGTAATGGGTTTTATATCTTTAAATTAACCAAACATACTCCTAGTCTGAAAGAGCAATATAATTCTCTTGGAATAGGGAAACATCTGTGGCAAGGCAGCAAAATCCTAATTTTGTCTCAAAGGTGACCATCAAAAACTGACTGATGCTTATGTCATATTTCAGTTGCCTAGTATGCAAGTGTCTGAAGGTACTCCTGATGCAGTAAGGTACCTGATATACCTGCTCACTTCTGAGAGAGATGAAACCGGGCCTGTAGAGCACAGCAGATGGAGGCCAAGTAACCTACAGCCTCCAGAACAGCATTCCACACTTCTATCCACGCAACCAACTCTCCCCCATTGTGTGGCCCTGAGTTCCACAGTAGGACACTTAAATGTAGGTGTCAGTACAGAGCTGCCTACGCATGGACTAAGTACTGAGTCTCCCTGTCAAATCAATGCGGAGCTAAGCTGAAGGTCAAGGCATCTGGTGACATTTCTATTGCTCAAGAGTAACCAAAACCTACAGGTGGGATGGGCACATATGACACAGGGTCTATGGGAGTTCCGAGGCCTCTTACCAGGCAAAATGCCTTACCTTATCTCAGATGACGGGTAGTTTCTATTTTTAGGAAAGTAAACCAAGTCATCAGTTATTCCAGTCAGTGGTGCCTTTGGAGGGATTTGGTTCACAGAATCACAGAATCACAGAATGTCAGGGATTGGAAGGGACCTCGAAAGATCATCTAGTCCAAGCCCCCTGCCGGAGCAGGAACACCTGATGAGTTCACACAGGAAGGCATCCAGGCGGGTCTTGAATGTCTCCAGAGAAGGAGACTCCACAACCTCCCTGGGCAGCCTGTCCCAGTGCTCTGGCACCCTCACCGTAAAGAAGTTCTTTCTCAAATTTAAGCGGAACCTCCTGTGTTCCAGCTTGCACCCATTACCCCTTGTCCTATCATTGGTCATCACTGTGAAGAGCCTGGCTCCATCCTCCTCACACTCACCCTTCAAATATTTATAAACATTAATCAGGTCCCCCCTCAGCCTCCTCTTCTCCAAGCTAAAGAGGCCCAGCTCCCTCAGCTTTTCCTCATATGGGAGATGCTCCACTCCCTTAATCATTTTGGTGGCTCTGTGCTGGACTCTCTCAAGCAGCTCCCTGTCCTTCTTGAACTGTGGGGCCCAGAACTGGACACAATATTCCAGATGTGGCCTCACCAGGGCAGAGTAAAGGGGAAGAAGAACCTCTCTCGACCTACTGACCACACCCCTTCTAATGCACCCCAGGATGCCATTGGCCTTCCTGGCCACAAGGGCACAGTGCTGGAAGGGCACAGTTCACTCTAATGAAGTACATGTTGGGTTGGTGGGTCAGCTGAATACCCGTGGGACTCCACCAGCCATACTCCCTGCATCTCCACTGACCACAGCAAGAGTTCAGACAGCATGCACACGTTAACTAAATTACACCTTTCAGATACCCAAAAGTAGGTGTCTTGATGTACATTGACTCTCATACTTAATGTAATTTCTCCACATGAGACTAATTGTCATCTTATCAAAGCCAGTATAACCACTGCCCTTAAAACAGTAGGATCAATGAACACTGTAATGTTATTTATAGGGATTGTAATTATAAGACAAGTTAAAGATTTTATTGTAATTTCAGCTTGCTCCAGAAGCCTCTTAAGCCCGTGAGGGTCCTGTGAACTTCAGTTCAAGAATTAAGAGCTATAAAGTCATTTTTTTTAGAAAGGCCTGTAGGTGGTAACAAGACGACATAATTAAGTTGCAATTAAGGCATAATAAATGTGGGAGGGAGCAAGAAACCTGCCTAAACTCTTGAGTGAGATCTAAGTCCTTTATAAGCAGATCTGTAAAAGCACCACAACTCTTCTGAAGGAAGCTTGGGTATTTCTTTTTCTTCTGTGTTTAACATTAATCCCAGCCTTTAATCTAATCTTTCTGCTGTCACTGTCGCCAAACTCTTCTAGACATAACAAAAATGACCATAAGTCACTGATCAGCACTAATTTTATTTTGGCAATTTATTAAAAATAATATAACAAATAAACTTCTTCTTACCTTCTTTTTTTAACCCTATACTTAAGATGAGTTTCAATAGTACTATAATTGATGGTCATGCATAAAATAAAGGTAGAAATGATTGGTACAAGCATCTAAAAATACATTTTGTATTTCTGTACCATAAATAATACAATCCTTTTCTTCCCTCTCCCCTGTTCTGCTCCACAACTCTGTTCTGTCGGCTGCTCAGAGACTGAAAGAAGTAACCATGGTCCCTTTTTAAAAAACCTGTAACTTCTTATTTGCTCATCTATGGAATCCCTAAAGCTAGATCATCCCTAAAGCTGACTATATTCTAACTGTAATGCCAGCTCTGCTTATAGAAGTTCCAGAAATGGTAACCAGACCTCAGACAGAAAAAAATAACTTTCACCCATACAATTCAAGCCCACATTTTACATTAGTGGTCTACACCATGCATGGGTGGTTACATCTCCATTATTTTCTCAAGCTTAAACTTATCCCTAACACTGTTAAAGATGATTCTTGAAGGTGACACTGTTAAAAGATGACTGTCAGACCCTGAAACAAAAGGGTATAACAATATTACAAGCCTCATGTAAAAGTGTACTGTCCACCATATAAATTTTAAATATTTCCATGCTCATTTGTTTTACACTAATCATAGCCCTAATTCTAATCCTGTTCACTGCTTACTTTCCAGAGATACTGTCATATTAGAGAAAAAATAGTGAGCCACTTGGCTCATATACTTGTTTCATTTCTGTAGTCTAGAAACAGTACCACAAAAATTGTATCTCTTCCTCATTTTCTGAGATGTCTTTCTTGTGCTATTAATGTTATGTTTCACTCAGAGGTACAGGTAAAACTGACAGATGCTCAGGATTTATTCTGTATCTGCTAGGAAGAGGCTGATTATAAGTATATCTATAAAGGGTTTTTGCAAAGACTGCCAGTTTTGGAAAAGCTTCCAAACCAGTCCAGCCTAGGATATGCTCCACAAATGCTGTGACTGGACAAGCACTTGGATCATGTTGTGCCTGAAAAGAGATTTAGTTTGGAACTATTGCAAACTGCTTAGATTTTGTGACATCATGTTTACCAGAGGGGAAAATCAAGTAAAAAGGTTTAGCATTCTCATAAACTGAATCTCTATCACCCTCCTTTGCATCGCAGGCCAGTAGTCATGCATGTAGAATAAAGATTTCCAAGGTCTTAGTGTTGAGATGTGTCACTAGATAGAGTATAACTTAAAAGATTGTAAACGTATTCCTGTAGGAAGAAACTATCTATTTCCCCAGACTTGCTGGCAGGATTAGACTGACTTTAGCACCATATATGTACTTTAAAAATCCACTGCAAAATATTCAGGATGGGTGCTCCACAGAGAGCATTGCATAGGAGATTTTTCTTAAACATATGGCAGAAAGCACATTAGCATGAGTAACTTCTATGACATTTCCCCCTCCTCCCATCCCCAGAATTCTGTGAGGCGAATACAAAGTGAAAGTGAGGATACAGAGGCAGAAAAGAAACAGGCAGGAGTTGGAAATCAGGACTGGCATTCAAATCAGAGGGTTTTTGAGGCCCAGGTTTTCTTCTTCAGGTACTACCTGGTAGTTGTATAAAATACTACCTGTATAAAATACAAGTAGTTGTATTTTGGCAGCCCTTACAATAAAAAATTATTGAAATTCAGGAAGTCTTAAGTCAATTAATGAACCAATTAAGGAATTTTTGAGCATATTTACACATCTGTGTAATTAACCTACTAATTAAATTCTTGTGACTGGGTCTTTTAACATTCCTATCTCTACCATAGAGCTAGTTTAGTAAATTATATAATTGCAATGTACCTCAGCTCCATGTATGCAAAATTAGAATAACAGTTCTTCCTTTCTGTAATTTAAGTTGTGAGCAATTAGGGAAGGAAACTAGGTCTACCAATGCCAGAGGCTACCCCACATCATCTGTGTCCACTGCTAACAATGAAAAGCTCCAGCCACTTGAAATCTTGCAACATTAAGAATAAATCTGAGCACAGGGAAGTATAAGAAACCATTTTCATCCTCTCCTAATCTAGTCTTTGTGATGCTCCTGGGAGACCCAATAAGACTATAAAAATAATTTTTAAAGTGATTTCATTAAAAAAATGAGATAGCAGATTTTCTGTCTCTCTTCAGTCATCCAGTATCAGCAATGTGATAATCCTGAACTCCAAATACATCATTACGTCCACGCACTGATCTGTATGTCATTTTATCCAGTCATTAATATATACTAGGGAAAGCATGATGGGGAAATGTAGCAGGTTTTCTGGCACTGAAACCATGACAGCTGAGCTCCAGAAAAAGAGTAATCAAAACCCCAAGAGACTTCATCAGCTTTGTTTCTTTACCTGGTTGAGAGAGACCTCAGCTGCACCAGTCAGTAGTTTCATTGTGCAGCCTTGCTGTCCTTACTCTTCTTCACCTGAGACAGGAACTCTGTGATGCCCCAGATCCCTGCTGACTGCATGTGCTCCTGCAGTTTGGGAATTAGAGCACTCTAAATGAGAGTGAGATCTCAAATTTTGTGTCAGATTGATGCTAAGATGTGATTTCACAGAAAAGGTGGCAAGATAATTTTTTAGACAAAAGTCAAGCAGTCTGTCATATTCCAGTTAAACAAAGTTTCAAGTCTTCACTAATAAATGTGATATGAATGAAAACTTTCTACTCTGAAACTATCAGGAAAATGAATAATAAAAATCTATAATTGTAGTGTACTTTTTTCAATTTTATCACTTTCATATAAGCAAGTGAAACAACTGAAACTGTTGTTTAACTGATAAGTTCTGCTTTTCAGTCACGCTATTAGCATGTTTCTCTACTAGAGTTTTCAGACTCAGAGCACTGAGATTTCTCATTTGGGCTTTCATAACCAGAACAAAGTTGATCTCATTGAAGCTGACAGTGGAGAGACTAAGCAGATCCTAAAAGTAATTTCAAATGACAAAAAAAAAGTCAGGTACCATTCAGCTTCAAAAAGTTAATGGCCCTTTAGGCTGAGATCTTAATACTGGTTTAACCCCAGCTGGCAACAAAGCACCATACAGCTGCTTGCTCACTCTCCTCTACAGTGAGATGAAGGGAACAGAATTGGAAGGATATAATTAAGAAAACTTGTGGGTTGAGATAAGAACAGTTTAATAACTGAAATAAAATAATAATAATAATAATAATAATAATAATAATAATAATAATAATAATAATAATAATAACAACAACAACAACAACAACAGTCATTAAAAGGAAAATAACAAAGAGAAATAAAACCCCAGAAGGACAACTGATGCAAATGAAAACAGTTGGTACCACCAATTGACCAATGCCCAGACAGTCTCTGAGCAGCAGCTGCCCTGCCAACCTTCCCCCTAGTTTTATTCCTGAGAATGGCATCCTATGGTCTGGAATAACCCTATGGTCAGTTGTGGTCAGCTGTCCTGGCTGTGTTTCCTTTCAGCTTCTTGTGCACCGTCAGCCTCCTCACTGGTGGGGTGGGATGAGAAGAAGAAAAGGCCTTGACTCTGTGTAAGCTCTGCTTGGCAATAACAAAACCATCTCTGTGTTATCAACACTGTTTCTAGCACAAATCAAAAACATAGCCACATACCAGCTACTATGAAGAAAATTAACACTATCCCATCCAAAAACCAGAACAAACAGGAAGACAGTCAAATTATCATCTCACCAAGACCCAGAGAAAGTGACACTTTTGGGTATAATCATGTAGATTGAACAGTCGAATCCAAGTAAGCAAGAGAAAACACTGTAGATGTAGTAGAGCCTTCTTGATCACTTATGAAAAGGTCCTAGGTGCCACAGTCATGAGATGAAGCAGATTTCAGTACATGTTATCACTGTTCAGAGACAGCCCAAAGATAGACACAGTCGCATAAGTGACAAGTGGAGAAATATAGACAAAAAAAATAGCAAAAGATTGGATTTTCTGGTTTTAAATATTTTTGTAGAACTTCAGTGCACCAAGATCCTCAACTCCATTTCTGCTTAGATCCAGCCTTGCCATTAAGTTTTGTCATTAAGTTTGTGAGGTTTTGCATTTCTTAACACACTGCAAGTCACTAAGTTATTTAGCTTGAGTTCAGCTTTGAGCTGCAATAGGAACTGGAAGTCCTGTTACACTGACAGCATCAACAGTGTATTTTAATAAATATTGGTCTCAGCTATTTAGATTTCAAGGCAATTTGCATAGCTATCCTCCATCATGGTATTTAACTGAAGTTCCTTAACAGTCTGTAGTATAAAAGTAAGAATAAAACTGTGTTAAAAATGCTAATGCTCTTTAAATGATTTTGCAACCAAGCCTTTACAAGAAGAATGTGTAATTAACTGTTCAGCAGTGTTTCCAGATAGATGACTATGTGTCCCTTTCATTTTAACAATAATTTCCTTACAAATTTTCTGTACTATAATTTTCCACCATGAAAGAGTGTATGAAATTTTAAAAGCAGAATCAGAAGATGGTTTAGGATGAGAATCAATGGATGAAGTTTTGGTCTGAGAGGGTTTTTTTAATCAAGATGAAAAGGCAATGCAGTTCTGGGGTTTTTTGTTCTCAAACTTTTTTATAAAGCATGAAGCTTATGGAAAATAACAGCATAATTTTCACCCACAAGGCTCCATGTTATTTAGTATACACAATACCTTAAAAAAGCAAGTCCATAGCACCACATTTTTCAAGTTTTTTGCATGTATAGGTGGATTGTGTTTTTATTGCAACCTTCCCTCAAAGAAATCAGACTTCACAGGTATGAGACCAATTTGCACAGAGGGCAAATCAGAAGGACATTAACAACCAATATAAACACATTAATAAGCCTTAACTAGTTCACTGGCTGGCAATCAGGAGAACTCTGGCCTCAAGCAGCTACAGAGTTACTGGCCTGAATTTTTGTGTAGTAATCATAGCAAAGTGGCAGATGTTGTTTACATCTAGTGTTGGAGGATTCCCCTTGAAAGCAAGCTCAGATTGGACTGTGACAGACTGGTCTGGCACTACAGAGAACTTCACTCCTTTTTAGGCAAGTTTAACCAAAAATAAATGGATTCCCCTCAGTATTCACACACAGTTCTAGCCCTGAAATAATTATGCCTCTGTTCAAAGTTTTAGAGCCTGTGCCAGTTTGTGTGAAGAGAATGACAAGAAAAACACCCTTCAAAAGTATAATTTTAGTAAATGCCCAGCATTAAGTACCCTTTCAATCTCATAATACATTCTCCATCATGACTTTCATGTACTTTCTCAGAGTATAAAGGAGGTATGGACATATATACTTATTTTTTATTATGTGTGTGACATAAAGGGTACTGCCCTGAGCAGTACTTGTAGAAAGAATAGGAAACACAGCACCTGAACCATATCTTCAATAACTCCTGTGCTAAAAGATTTCCAGGACTTCCAAGGAGTACTTCAAAGAGCTCTTGAGTTGCCTATTCCAGTTGGTTGTGACACCATGGTTCATATCTCCCAGGGAAGACCCTTCCTAGATGGCACTCAGCATTTTCCTTTTTCACTTTCCTATAAGGAGCAAATTCTGTTCTTACACAGATCTACAATCACATTATTTTGGTCACACATCTCCATTTCCTCTTGCATAGAATCATAGAATGGTTTGGGTTGGAAGGGACCTTAAAGATCATCCAGTTCCAACCCCCCTGCCATGAGCAGGGACACCTTCCACTAGACCAGGTTGCTCAGAGCCTCTTCCAACCTGGCCTTAAACACTTCCAGGGAGGTGACATCCACAAACTTTCCATCAGTTCATGTGAACCAACTTCACTGGAATGCATTTGGTAATGAGCTATTAGGGTGACACAGGAGTTTCTGATCTGCAAAAATCCTTAAAGTATATAGGACTTACTACAACCCACCCCCACACACCAGTAACCACTTTCAAATTTTCAGGTTTCATTTTCATGTTTACATATTTTTTTCATCAGAACCACAACCATCAGATATGTATGTAAATTACAGATTCAGAACCTCCTGCCATAATAATGACATTTGTGTGATATGTCACAAAAATTCACTGTGAGAATGATAGCAGCACCTCAGTCGAGTAATGCTCCTAACATATTCTTCACAAGAGGAAATAAAGGCATTTTCTTTGTCTGGAAAATGTAGATTTGGGAAATTTCATCCATGTAGTTACTTAGAGCTCAGCTACTGAAAATTGCATTTTGGAACCTAAATTCTCCTGAAGTTAAGACTACATTCACACTGAGACTGAGATAATTTGTCATTACTGCCCTCCATCTGACGGGAAGACTTCTTAAATATTTTAAAGAGCTCCCCAGCAGATGGATAATACTGCTATATGATCCAAAATGCAATGTTAGAAATTGATAGTTTTAAATTTAATTTTTAAATAAGATTGGTGCATTTAATATAGTCAAATTAAATGTCATGCCTGGTGGATAAAGATGTTCCTCCTCCCTAGAAGCATCTCTTAAAGAGAAAAACAGTTAGAATGTTTCTGACCTGTATATGCATGATATTTCCTGTTTTATTAGAAATCAGCTTTCTGAACAAGATCTAAACAAACAAAAACATTTTATGCTTGCACGATACTACTAATAAATTCAAAATTGCATTTAAAAATAAGAATGTGGTATTCCTTTCTAAAGAAAAGTCACAGTCTTGCAATTTCTGAATGATTCCTTTGAATTATTTATGAAATCAAATCTTGTAAAACAAAAAATGTAATGTTCTGTTGGAGAAACTTCTGCAGAAAACTTCTGAGAAGTTTCACAAACTGCAACCTATCAAAAGGAATCTATCAAAAATTTTATATTTTGGAAGTTTTACAAGAGGTGTTTGCATGTTCTGCACATACTATATTCTTTCCTACAAAGATGCATGTATTTCTAATATAGATTTGTTTCTTTCTATGTCAGTAGATCTCATACTTATATGGACAACATCTCTTGTGAACCAACTTCTTCACAAACTTCACAGTTCAGCTCCAAAGGAATAACAATACTGCTTGAAAAAGAAATGAAGAGCCTACCACAACCCCCATGTATACACTGTGAAATAGGAATAATTCACCTTCAACCCCTTCTTGCATTATTGTTTTTCTGTAAATGTCACCATAAAACTGGTTCTATACTGGTATTTGTATAACTGCAAAACCTGAACATCTCTAACTCCTTGGAAGAGAAACAGTTTTCTACCTTATCTGATTACTTTGAAAATTGCAGGAGAAAGATCCCAAAGAAAGTGGAGTTTTGTAGTGCTTTTAAAATAAGCAGAAGTGTAAATCTCATTGAAGGAAGGAAAAATGTCCTATATATGCTGTCCTTTAAGGGTTTTTACAGATTAGGAATTTCTGTGACACCCTTATAGCACAATACCAAATGCATTCCAGGGGAGTTGGTCTACATGGACTGATGGAAAGATCAATCTTGTCTGTATCTCTAGGAATCATCAAAATTGTAGTTTTCAACTAAAAAGACTATCATCTACCCTTGCATCTACCCAACTCATTTATGACCATATCTTAAATTGTCTTGGTGTTCTTATTCCTTTTTGAGAAAGCCAATGTGCACCAGGGATGACAAAATCCAGAAGATACCCAGACATGATCACTTCTTCCCAGGTAAAAATGTCTATTGTTTCTTTTATTCCTTCTCTTTGCAAGAAACTAGTGCATCAGTGTGAATCCTCAAGCAAAATGCAGAAAAAACATTAATATTTTGAATTACCAGCCAGTTTTTTCAGCATGACACTGAGTAAAACTGAGGGAAAACACAGAAGACAAATTAATTTTTCTGAGACTCTTACTTCCAAACACCTCAGAAATTAAGGACGGGAAAAAAAAGAGTAAAATACTGTGTGAGTGGAAAACTGAAGGATGAGTGTTAATCTAGTTTCTTCTGAAATAAATCTTTGTGTGCTGTGGCAATATACAATACCGGGTCACATAACAGCATTACAACAACTACAAAAAACTGAACATCCCAGGAACATTTACCATATGTAAAGAAATAAATAGTAACAGAGTGGTTTACATTTATACAGCACCTTTCATCCCAAAGGATTCTGAATCACTTGACAAGTTTAAACATCCACACAGATTTACATACAGAAAACAACTTCTTCCACTGCTGAAACAGATAACTTTCATAAACAGCAGTGTACAAGTCAGAAAACAAAGAAAATTACTTAATCTAAATGAATCCACAGAGGAATCTCTCTTTCTTTTTTGTGTTGTAGTGTAGAAGGTCTGACAGAAGAGCAAGGAGATAGATTCTGGTCTAATTTGCTTCTTCTAGTTCTAATTCTTCATTTGTTGTGAGTGTCCATCTGAGGAAACTCAATATTCAAAACCCATCTGGACATGGTCTTGGACAACCTGCTCTAGCTGATGCTGCCTGAGCTGGTGGGTTGGACTAGATGACCTCAGGATGTCCCTTTCAATCTAAATGATCCTGTGATTTTCCTGTATAGCTGAAGCAAAAAAATATTGGTATTTGGACATGGAAGCAATCGTACAATTTAATCATAAAATAGCTACCTCCCTATTTACTCTTGATCTGTGAGAGATCAGAAAAAGGGTTTCAAGATGCTAAAGCATCAGATTAAGGATTTTTCCAATAATGATATCAAGTACTTAGACTTAAGGAGAAAAAAAAAAATTTTGGCACAAGATAATGGAGTTTTTGCCTCCATGGAAAACTGTGAATAAAGGCCAGCTGCTGGTCTGACAGTCTGCCCAGACAGCAATGGTAGCTGGTACAGAAAGCAGAGTCTGTAATGCCCTAAAATCCTTGATCTGGTGATTGGGATTGCAGAGTATGTCCATCTGCAGTAATTGTTCTTCACCAGTATTGCAGACCTGGAAATCCTATTGTGAAAGAGATCTCAGCAGTCTCAACAAGAGCATCACACCTCCAAACTCTGTCACAGAAAGCCTCTATTGCATAAAAAGACAGAAGCTTTCACAACCAGAAGTTTGTTTCACAACCTAGAGAAAACTCTAAGGTAAATAGTAACCCATCCTAACTTATATTTATGAAGCTATAATATATTTGAAGCTCTTTGGGAAGGTGACAAAAAATTCAGATCAAGTACTCAAGCAGGCAGGTGGTTTTTATCAACACACAAAGCTCAGGGGTGAATCCCAAGCAGATATGTCAGTGACTAAAGTTCCCAATATGAAATGTCTAGCTGATTATACATGTGAGGTAGGCAAATCTCACATACCCAGAAAAACACTTCAGAGAACCCGAAATAGTTAAATGCCCATCTAGTTGCTCTGGAATAATTACTGACAACTACCCATGGGTTGGGCATACTATAAATAACCTCATCCAAAACCCACAGTGTGAAGAAAACATCAGAGCATTAAAATTTAAATCTTGATAAATATATACACACACACATATGCATACACACTGTCCTGACATTTAAAGGGTAATGCTTAGCCAGCTGTGTTGCTATTTTCCTTCATGATTCACAAAAGTACGAACAAGGCTAATAATAACACATAGCGAAATATTGCTGAGCTTTTTTAAGATAACGATGCCAAAGCTCCAGGTGCTGGCCAGGTTAAATTGATGTTAGAACAGCGGGAAGCACTCTTCTCTATCATTGCTGAGAAACAAATATCATCCTGGTTTGGCTCAACATTGGGGTTTACAGAATAAATGAGGCTGTATTTTTATATAAATGAGTGACTTGAGCTACAAAGTAGAACTACATAATTTTACATAGCTGAGTGGTGATTTGGATATCTGTAAAAGTCTGCAGCCATAGCCAAGAAAAGGCCAGCTTTTTAAGCATTATTGAGGTTTTATACAGTGGACTAGCATCTGAAATGTTGGGCAATAAGAAGAAATCTTCCTTCCAGGCACTAGAGCTCAGATCAGTGCCAGACACTCCAAAGTGTCCCATCACCTTCTGACATAATGTGGACAGAGCTCTACTGGGACAGGCACAGTCTGTAAATGAGTAACCGAACATCAAAGATCAAGTGCAGAACCTAAAATTGAACTAGTCTTCAGTATACACTACCCTACCTTGATAATGGTGTCTCAAATTGACTTCTATAGGGTGAAAAAGGCAGAAAAGCTGTGGCATGGTATGGGAGAAGGAAGACAAGAAGCCAGGACAATGGAGTGGTTTTCCCCTTTTTTTTTTTTCTGTTAATATGTAAAATTAGAATAGAATATAAATATTCTAAAATATTTTTTCATGTTTGTTATACTGAGTCTTTGATGTCTTCCAATTCTGAACACTCAGGAAATAAAGGCAGTATTCACAGAGCAGAGCAGAGGGCTCCTGCAGTGATTTCGTGCTCACAGACCCCTTGAGTCAGCAACCTTTCATTCGCACCTCAAGTGCTGTGTTCAGTTTTGGGTCCCTTGCTACAAGAAGGATATGGAGGTGCTAGAACATGTCCAGAGAAGGGCAACGAAGCTGGTGAAGGGTCTAGAGCACAAGTCTTATGAGAAACGGCTGAGGGAACTGGGATTGTTTAGTCTGGAGAAAAGGAGGCTGAGGGGAGACCTTATCGCTCTCTACAACTGCCTGAAAGGAGGGTGTAGCAAGGTGAGGGTTGGTCTGTTCAACCAAGTAACAAGTGATAGAACAAGAGGAAATGGCCTCAAGTTGCACCAAGGGAAGTTTAGATTGGGTGTTAGGAAAAATTTATTTACTGAAAGGGTTCTCAGTCATTGGAACAGGTTGCTCTAGGCAGTGGTGGAGTCCCCATCCCTGGAGGGATTGAAGAGTCCTGTAGACAGTGCTGAGGGGCATGGTTTAGTTGGGGCCTTGTCAGTGTGAGGTTGATCTTAAAGGTCTTTTCCAGTCTCTGTGATTCTGTGGTACAGGCTTGGGTAATGCAGAATAGTTTCCATGGGACTAAAACTGCTACTAGTGTCCACAGGAACGTGCATAGGAAGCTGACATTTCTAGCAAGCCTAGAAACAAAGCAGTCATCAGACTGATTAATTTGGCACATTAAAACACAGAAGTGCAGCAAGTCTGGTTTCAAAGAAAGGGAATGTGTGTGTGTACAGTAGGAACACTCAGCATCTCCTTTGCTGTGGAATGGCAACTGGGAACAAACCAGCTCTGCAAGCTCCCATCTGACAATGTGCCAGAGAAACTTAGTTTTAGACTATATCTCAGTTTTCTACAGGAAGAATATTTTTTGCCTGTATCAGAGGAAAAGCAATAATCCTCCCTTAGTCCAGTGTCAGGATCCTAAAACCCAGGATTAATGTGCTGAGTAGCTTCAGAAGACACCATTTACCCTGAAGATATAGAGAATGGTTTACCCTTATTTAAGAAGCAAGAGAAGGGAATCCAGTAAGAGGGGTGATCAGGGCAGTACCATGTGCACACTACAGCATGTGTGCTGCTCTGTCATCGCTTTGCTCTGGCATCCACATTTTCCTGATATCCTGTCATGAATTCAGGAGAGGAGTTTGATATGTGGAGCAAAGGGATAATTAATCTGTGAAATACTAGCAGTATTTTTTTTTTAAAGGAATAGATATACTCATATTGTTATGTCAGGTGAGTAAAAAGAAAGAGGAAAAATGCACAGGATACGACTTTATCCAGAAATTCATAGCCTTTCTGACACTTAAAAATACAGGGGCAAAGTGGGTCTGTTTATTGGAGTAACCATTAATTCCATAAAACTGCATAACAAGCAAGTAAATGAGGTTCACACCCCAACCAGATGTCAAATGCAAAGCAGAAAAGCAAGAATTCCTTAATAAAGCTGCAAATGAGTCTACTGCAGCTGTGTGAGAGTCTCATTAAAAAAGAAGGTGGAGGCAAATCTTCTTTGGATCACATTCACTCATGACACTGAAACTCAGAAAGTAGAAAGTACACCAGAAACAAAATACTCCATGGCATAGGAACAGTGGTCTCCATCCCTCCGACCACTACAAAGTGTTATGTATGCCTAGAAGTCATGGTCAATGAAGGTGACTCATTATACATTATGGAACTGTAAATCAGTCCTAAGGACAGATGCAGTCATTCACAAAGGTTCTTGTCAAAAAGAACTTCAAATTTTAATCTGAAAACATGAAGGACTGTAAATAAGTGAAGCCAGGTAAACTGCTGATGGCACTATGTAAAGTTGTCTGGAAACAGCTCCAGTGAAGACAGCAGCCTATAGCAGAAGTTAGAAGTTAGTATGCATCTTTACAAAGTCTCAGTAAAGGCCTGTTTAGAGAGAAAATATCAGTCTTGAGTTTTAAATCCCACCTTCCCAAAAGTTTGGCTGATAACTATTGCATTGTCATTTTTATATAGATTATTTCACATGTATGACCTTGTTGTCTTCCTGGATCAACTCTTAATCACTGTGCCATTCATAATCCCTTTTATTTTGCCCACATTTTCTTTACAGAGGGACTGATTTTTTTAATTCCATTGTGCTTCAAACTTGGCTCAACTCTTAAGGACTACACTTTCTGCAACAGCATGTGTGCATTCAAGGGAAATACAACACTGACTGAGGGAAGAGGCATTTGAGTTCAATTTTTCTAAACTTATAATATCAAAAATTACACAGAGAAGCACCCAAAGAGAAGGTCTTGTACATTCACAGCAGGGCTTCCAGAAACTGTTGGATAAGGTATCAGTGTGAAAGAAAGAGCTGAAGCAATAGGGACCTCATCAGAAAGGGGAAGCCTGCATCCTGGCTCAGTGAAACGTATAATCTTCTTCTGTTTGTTGAAACAAAACAGAGCAAAAATACATTTCGGAAATCGGACTATTTGCTGCAGCTGCCTTATGGAGGAAACATGGCAATAATCCTGCTGTGAGATGCTGAGTTGCTCAGCCATGGTGAAGTAAGCACAGATCTGGACTGTAATGTTTGATGATCAATTTGGTGTTTGTTTCTTTTCTTTTTCTTTGCTTTATTGTACTTTCATGATATTCCTCAGACAGATCCATATTCTTTACACAGAACCATAATGCCTGAGGCTTGTAACAGTATGACTCTCTCGATGCAGCCATAAATCTTGCCTTTACTTGTCTTTTCTCAGCTTTAAGTTGTCTTTTGTGTCACATTCACTTCACTTTCTCAAACACGTCCTACAGGTTTGGAGGAGGTTGAGATTTCTGTTGGGGTTTTTTTTCCCCTCTCTAGCACTGCTGTGAGTTGTGGGTTTCTCAGTCCTGCTGCCTTTATGAAGAAACCAGATAGATCATTATTAAGAGCCAGCGGCTGTGTCTGGCAGAGGTGAGCTCTTCATGTTCCTGATGATTTTCTGCCCCTGCAAAGGGACTTTTCCTTCTCTTGAAGTAAAGTTTTGTGCTGTGCCAGCAGCAAGTACCAGAGGGCACCTCTAAAACTACTTATTCAACACCCTAGGGCTCAGACAAGTTTTCCTCCAAGCACCTAAGGTCTAAATAGCTTTTGTTATTGCTCCCTGCAGTACCAAGGAGCACTCACTGCCCGTCTGGGCTCCCTTGCCTTGCTCCTGTCTGCAAAGCAGCCTGTGCAGAGGCACCTTAGTATTTGTACTAGCAGGCTGGATGTGGGTTGTCCTGAAATTCTTACTCTGCATAACACATCAGCATCTACCACCCCTTCAATTAAACTGCTTGTTTGTTTGTTTTATTTGTTCATCTAAATCTCGCTGTTGGATATTAAATATAATTTGCAGTACCCACACAAACTGAGCGCGCTTGGCTTTTAGAAAGTGAAAATTACTGTGAGTGAAGAGCGACAGATTATTATTTGTGTTCTATTATAATTAATTGCTTTGCACAGCTGGAAACTGTGTTACAAGTCTTAGGTGTTTGCAAGAATGAATGGCCTTGTAAAATGTAGCTGGCAGCTAAATCCATTCTTGTCATCCATGCTCGATTTTGGTGCTCTCAGTGCTGGATAGATGTGCCTGCCAAAGGCTCTCACAGGCCCATTAGTGTCTGGAGTGGCTATGCTCTTAAAAAGACATTTTTATTGTTCTCTGCCCTTTGAGTCATAGTAGTTACAGACACCTGGGAAATACATGATACTCATAAACAGCTAGGACAAGCCAGATAACCAGGCCTTGCACAAAAACTGCACATTACATATGTTGATAATTACACATCAGGAGCTATCTGTTGAAATACAATTATTTTTCAGATCCATTTCTTAGCTTGCTGGTATCATTCAGGACCTCACATGGCTGTTCATGTAAAGAATATTTAAATCTCCATTTTGGTTTGTGAAGGAATGATGAAAAGAATTGCAAAGTTAAATGATATTTTCTCCCATTATTTTCCCCATGGTTGAATGCATTCCATCCAGTGAAGCGGTGTGACTACAAACAACCTCTGAAGCTTTGGTTAGCTCATGTAGGAGTGTCAGCATTAGATGGGTGGCTGTGCAGCACTAGAAAAAGCCACAGTCGCTGGTATAGCTGTGGCTGTAAGGCTGGCATGGCCAATGGGTCTACCAGCCAGTGGGGATGACAGAGACAAAATGAGCAGGTGGGGTCTGAGCGCCCTGGTACCCATCAGAAGAGGATGCAGCTCCCACAGCTGCCTCAGAACATGGAGGAAGTTACCACTGCTGTAACCAAAGGGGGCAGAAAGTAAGATTCTTAGGATATTTTGCCCTTTTCTGCCACAATGCAAGACATCGGGCTTTGACCCTTAAGCCAAGGACTCTAAACATAAATACAGTACAGCTACCAAGCTCCTGGGAAGGAATTGCAGAAACCTTTGCTGTCACAACATCTTTTATTTTTTGTATCCCCGACAAGCATTGCATTACATAGTCATTCAAAGGTAGGATATATTTCCTTCCAGAATGACTACTTTCTTTTTCTAGGGATCTCTTCTAAGCACAATTTTAAAGGAAACGTTTAAGAGAAAGACAAGCTAAATCTACTTGAGTCTCAGTATATGTCTATGATGGAAATGGAAGTAAGTACAGTATGGAACGGAGGGAACTTAACTCATACAAAGGAACTGGAAGTCATTTAGAACTTTCCAAAATATGTTTGAATTAGATAATGATAATTAATAATTGATGTACATTTGCTATTCAACATAAAATGCAGTTAATTTATCAGGGAGTAAACTCTAATTTAGTCTATTACTTCCCTCTCCCAGAGACAGGGTCCTGGTTCAAGACCAGTTAAAAGCTCTATCAGGATATGGAAGCAAGGCTTAACTAACCAAGAAAACAACATTAAACACTTGTTTTTATTTCAGTTGTCACAAAACTTCACACAGACCTTTAAAATTAAAGGCCATCAAAACGTATGCTGCATGTTCAAGATGCAAATGATAGCTTTTGACAGGCCATAGATGCAGTGTGGGAAGAAATTTTATGTGTATTCTAAAGTATGAGTCACTGGGAAAATAAACACATAGCATAGTGAAAAATAAGTCTTATAAAAAAAAAATCACTGTGGAAAAAGGAGGTAGTGGGAGCAGTCAGCATCATGAAGACTTGAGTGTCTTTGTACATGAGAGGAATATGATCAACCAGGGAATGTGGAAAGTCTGAATACATTAAAGAAGCAATATGATCCTGCATGATACACAGTGAAAGTGGACAAATGTCTCTGACAGCTAAAGAGTGTGACTCAAACTTACTGTTAGTCAAGTGCAAGAAAAGAGCTAGTTTCCTCCAGACTTTGATCCAAATTAAATAAAAGATGTCCCTTGGTATGACCATTCATAAAAATGCCTGGCTGAAGAGTAAAGATAATTTTATTTAAAATTAATATTAATATTTAAAGAAGTAAGCCAGAGTTCAGGTGTGATAAGACTTGCTGATCCAATTCACTGAACTTTCTGATTGTAAAGGCAAGCATATTGAACTATTGAGTAGTACTGTTTTATAGGAAGCTATCAACTGAGATATTATTGTCACTGATTTAATGGGATGAGGTTTAAATACATATACAAACACAATGACCTCAAGAAGTTTTGACAATACTAATTTCAAGTGGATTGAGTAATACAAACTATTTATTTACCAAATGTCGTTCTGTCAAGAAAGTTCTTTCTTGTTGTCCTCTCCCCTTAATATCCTTAAGGCTTTGTTCCTCCATTATTACTCTACAGAGTACATTACAATACCTCTGACTTGCTCATGGGTATCTATTGATGAGGTAACAAGGCACAAGGATTGAACCTACTTTTCAGCCTCATTCATTTATTATATTGCAACCAGAGATAGTGGCGGGGGTGGGGAGGAACAATTATACCCTGATTCAGTGCTGGAGATAAGAGACAGAAAAAGATGCCTGATGTCCTGCCACCTTCTCAGCCATAACCCTTCTTAGGAGAGCCTTGCTGGTCCATGGAATAAAATATTACATGAAAGTATGGATTACATTCAGTTCACCTATGTTTAGGCATCTACTCTGTAGCTTAGTTACCCAGCTTTCCACTACAGTTATCTTGGGGTGCAATCCATCTGTTAAAAAACATATGTTTATTTTCAAATGAGCATGCTAAATTATGAGCATACTGAAGTTGGAAACACTGGTTTCTACCAGTTGATCCCAGGATATGTTTTTCCACTGGCATAAAATGGAGAAATGCAATTATTATAGCTAATACAGTGCTATTTCAGTCAATACACATAAATTTTTTTTTTGCGACTTGAGCAACATTCTATTTCCTTGCATAAGAACCTAAATGATGGGGCTGCCTAGCCTTATGGCAGAGTCTTTGCCAGTGCAGAATCTAGTCTGCTAAAGGACTTGAGCAGAAGGGGCTGAGTAAGGATTACGTGCCATAAACACACTTGTCAGTGCATGCAACATGTTTTTTTCTCCTTTAAGTAGTTGCCACGATATATTGTATTTCCAGTGATGGACAAGCATTCACCTTGCTGGGACAAAATGTTTGGTCACAGTCCATTTAAATGATAACTACAGAACGATTTTACCAAAGCAGGCTTAAGCTTTGGCATATGTTATAGTTATATATATGTCATATATATAGCTATATGTATAGTTATATATATGTTATATGTTATATATTTTTTCTTAATTTGCATATTCCTGCCCTGAAAATTTCCAAGGTTCAGAGAAGCATCCTGAGAGCTCTACTAGAAAAGTAGCTGTAGTTGGAATGAGTAAATCTAATCAGGTTAGTTGGCACAATTTAACCTAGACAGACACTTATTTCCAGAATCTTTGGGAAGACAATGCCTTTCAGTTTCATTCACAACAAATCTAAATATTACAGAGGAGCTCTTGAAGGGATGTACCATACCCAGACAAACCCGGAGTCTATTCAAGTTGTATATGTTGGTTGGAGAGAGATAAGAGAAGGAGGATGCGCAGGTGGTTCCGAACGTTTGAACATAGAGTGAGGATAAGATCTGGGAAGAGCCTCTCTGGCACATGGTCCAAGATAGATCAGACAGCCCCTACCCCTCTAGCAGACAGTATTTCATAGATAATTCTTGCTCTGAGTGCCTACTTGAAGACTCATGTGAGTACAAATTAACACAATAAAAATATCTGTTATAGGTAAAGAAACATCTGAATAACATCAGTGAGGAAATCTATCAACTAGAGGATTGGGAGAAAAAAAAATAATCATGGGCAAAATCCTGGTAAGCTGGTGCTGCTAATAAACGTAGTCTGTAGGCTCTCTATGCTCTAGAAGGAGCAAATAGCCCTAAATGACAGTTTGTAGAAATTCCCACAGAAGAAATCCCACTTGTGGCTCTACAGGTTTTTACCAGCACCCATCCTGCTCTGCCCTAACAGAGTCAAGTCTCTCAGGGCAATTTCTTCCTGTATCCAAACACAGTAGTGATGAGCCCGCACAGAAGAGCTGCCCTTTTCTTGGGGAGAGGAAGATATCAGAGAAGATAAGAAATCTTAGCAACTGCTGTGCTGACAGCTTTAGAAAGCCTGACTGGGAGATCGTTTGGGCTGTACAGGATGGTCACACCTGAGCTCTGCCTGAATTTCCTTGGGTACTGTAGCAACTAGTTTGACAGTCAATATGTGATGTCTCTGGAGCACCCAAACCAGAGAAAACTAAAAGAGAATACATGGAGGCAGAGAACATCATGAAGAACAGCAGAAGCAGCAAAGGCTTGTGCAGTCAAGACAAGATTATGGTGAAGGGGATTACAGAAACAAACATTGTAATTTAATTTCTTCTTACCAACTGCTGATCCCTGCACTGAGTCAGCTCTGCTTGGACCAACCTGGTTTCACGGTCCTTTCCTACTCCACTCGTGGCAAATAAAATTGTGCTTTAGTTCAAACAAAGCAGGAAAGAGAACAACAGGAAAGGAAAAGAAAGCCTGTCCTCCTTGGTGTTCAGTGTAGGGAGGAGAACAAAAGGAAATATCAAACAAAGAACTAGGGGAACCAGCTAGGGGAAACAATCTTCAAACCATCACTGGAAATCTGAATTCTGCCAGAAAGAACCTGCAGCAGCAGCTGCTTTATTGCTTGTTTTGTTTCTGAAATGACTGAAAGAGCCTGCCAAGGATGTGGCAGAGGATTCACTGTAATGACTTGAAGCTGAGGGAAGTCTGGCATTTTCCCATGAGTGACAGGTTAAAGGCAAGGCAGAAGAGAGCTTTTATTTTCCTTGTATGTTTCCCATTGCAGTCTGACTTTATTGCCCCAGGCTAATATTTTGCTCATAGACACTGATAAATCTGAGTTCCAACTGCAATATAATGTACTACTCAGGTATGCAGTACTGATGCAATTGCTTAGCTGAGTGTTACCTGTAAAACCTAATTAAAATCAATGAAGATTTGTAGCTGGAGATCCATGTTTTATCAGACCATGAAAATGAGACAAAACTCTCAATAACACAGCTTTATTTTTCCATTTATCTTCACAGAGATCTTACAGTAGCCTGTGAACAACCCTCACTTCAAAGTATTTACGATAGACTTGATCTAAGTTTATCTGTTGACCTTGTAGGAATACTGGCATAGTTAACATTTTCTTCATCTCTAAGCTTGTCATGAGATTTATCCTTTGCCCTCTAGTGACAAGAAGGAAAGTAATTTTGGGCTAACACCAGTGTTAAGTTCTGTAATAAGCTTTCTAATGAAGTGGTTCTGGGACCCGTCAGTTTGACTTTCACCCAGGACTTTTTAGCTTTTAAAAGTGGGGTGGATTGGGTCATTTTCTTTTCCCCAGGGAAGCCCTAAACAATGACTTTAAAGAGATGTAAGGGAAGAAAAGTCAGAATCTGAACTGAAATCTGATGAACTGCTTCTTCACAACCAACTTTTCTAACAGACATTTCTCAAGTCATGAAAGATCCAGGGTCCAAAACTATGATTTGAGATCGTGCTTCTAGCTGGTGTTTCTTTATTCCTCTTTCATTAAAATATCAAACTTTGATCAAACACAGAATTCTTAGGTGATATCACTGTTAGCTATCGTACTAGTGTTCGGTCACCACAGTCAAATCCTTGTTTTACCAGGAAAATGGCACAAAACAAGTCAGTCCAAGTCTTTTTACCCAGTCCTCCATGTGCAAGGCTTCTGAGCACCATGGAAGAATTTTAAAGGAGAAATAACAGTAATGATGTCTTCTTTGCTGGCTTGCAATGGCTCTGAAGATCTTGCAGAGCAAAAGGCATGTAAGAGAACATAATTTTCCATATAGCTTTGCAGATAAGTCCCATGATAGAACTCATCAAAGATGAGTTTGTTTTTCTTTTCCGACTTAGTCACCCATCTCCATCACTGACACATTAACCATTTTCCAGAGGCTCCAAATCCATGTCCCTACAAAATCAGACAGAGATTTCCTTGCTAATGAAGAAGGCTTAACCTAACCAAGCTCATGTAGCTCTATTCCTGTTTCCAGTACTCTATATTGGGTTTCATAAGCTCATGCATCTCCATCTGCCCATTTAGATATGGCAGAAAATCCACTCATCTCTTTTGCAGGATCATCAGACTTTTGGGTTCATGAACATGACAACAAATTGAAGGCAAAACAACCCAGTACTGCCTGTGTGCTGCAGCTTTAAAACAGTTCAGTTCTCTTAATTTTTCCTTCAGCAGTTCACTCCCTACTAATTGTGTAGTTCTCAAATGGTAATATAAAATTAAAATGAAAGAATCATACCCCCTAACGATGTCATTTATATTATAATTTCTTAATATTAAACATACAAGTTGTGATCAAATATTTGCTGATTCTTCTTGTTGAGTCATTTGCAGTGGCATATTTTTTATTTCTGCATTACAATCCAGAATAATTAAGATCTGTACTTTATATGATTTTGAGATTGTCATTGGTTGCAGCAGAAGGTCAAGGCTCGAGTGACTTTTTAAACCAGAGTCACTTGATATGGAAGCAGAGTCAAATGAGTTTCCCATCTCCCAGTCCTGTGTCCAGAATATTCAGTTGTTGCTAAGTGCTCTGCATTTTGATAGCAAAAGCACCAGATCTGCAGCAGCTGATACACCTGGCATTTAACAGTACTTTAAATTTTGAAAGAGAAAAAAAAAAAAAAAGAAAAAAGAAATTTTAAAAAAGCAAGCTGAAGCTTTTACTTTGAACACAGTTTTTGATGTATTTCTAAAACTTTGGCAATGAGATCACTTTGCTGTTAAGGGTGTGCAATCAAACTGACAGATAAAGATTGCTTTTGGCTTTAATTCATTACTCTGTTAAGGATTTAACCATGTCAACCAATTAAAAATTATATGAGTTGAAAATAATTGCACTTGTTATATTTTTTACCCATTACCATGGTGCCAAATCCTTGAGAGAATAGTGATTTCTAGGTGATGCTAGTGGTTCAGGATTTTTTCCCTTTTCCAACTATACATTTTATCTTCCTCTGGTGTTTTTTGAGATATAATGCCATCCCTTTATTTATAAGAATTCTTTGCCTATTTTTTGATGTGCGGAGATATCTACAGGCTGCCCTAACCTTGCCTCATGTTGCCATGTTTTATGAATTATTCAGAAAGTTTCGCTTTTGAAGTGGTCAGTAATTACATAACTTAGCACCCAGATAAAAGAGGGAGAGAGAACATGAAGAGGCATCACATAAAAGATTTTATATCCTTCAAGTAGAGCCTTAGTGGATACATTTTGGAGACAATGTGTAATTAAATTAGTGTATTCAATATATTCATTGGTATTTTACAATTTTAGAGTTCAAGGTTTTGCCCCTACTGCCTAAAGAGCACTTAGCACCTCTTTTCCCTTATCCTCTTGCCAACCTTTTGAATTGTTCTTCTTCTTCTTGGGGTTAGTAAATCCTTAAAGTACTGGATGGTGAGAAGTAAGAAAGTAAGAAATGCCAATCATACATGTACAGGTCGATATCAGATCTGCCTATGACATCAGCAGAAAGAGGTACTGTTTGAGGAGAAGACAAAAGCCTGGCTTCTCTCCATGGTTTCCTTCGGCACTGAAATGGCTCTGATGGCATGTTAGGAGCTCATCCCCATCTCCTTCATTTAGTAATTTTTTGGATCTGTTGTCCATGAATTTGCATTTTTTAATATTCTGGTATAGTTTGCCTCCAAAGCCCCCTGTGGCAGCAAGTCCTAGATGTTGAACTTTTTTTAATTTTCTTCTTTAACCTGTCAATCTCCTGCTAGTTTCAGCAAGTGCTTTCTAGTTCTAGTGTTACAGAATTTGGGGGGCAGCAGTTCTGCATTTAGTTTTTCCTCTGCCTGTGTGATTTTTTAAATTTCAGCACCACGCAAGGTTTGTTCAGATTATTTTTTCTCTGGATACATTACCTTATGTTTATCTACATCAAAGTTCATCTGTCACCCTTTTGACCACTCAGTTTTGTCAGTCTGATGTAATTCCTTGTGGTTGATGAAGCTTTTGGCTACTTGAAAGGTTTTAATACCATCCTCACATTTTGAGCTTTCACCACATATTCCCCTTTTTAGGTCATTGATGAGATATCAAATAAAACTGGTCTCAACACTGATCCACCGTAGGACCTACTGCTGAGTATTCTCCAGCCTGAAAAGCACTAAGCCCTACTCTGCCCATCTTACCCTTTAACCAACTTTAAGTTCATATAAGGACCTTCTTTCCAAACTCATAACCACTTCATAACCTCAATAACATTTTGTGGTAGAATATTGTCAAAGGTCTTTTGAAAACCCTAGTTTCTTGTATCCACTGGATCTCCTTCACCCACGTATTTGCTGAAACCATGGTAGTTGTAGAGAGCAATAAGGTCACCCCTCAGCCTCCTTTTCTCAAAACTAAACAATCCCAGTTCTCTCAGTTGTTCCTGATAAGACTTGCTCTCCAGACTCTTCACTAGCTTTGTGGTTGTGTTGAAAGGGACCTTTAATAGTCACCTGGTCCAACCCCCTGCAGTGAGCAGGGACATCTTTTGATCAGGTTGTTCAGAGCTCCATGCAACCTGACCTTGAATGTTTCCAAGGATGGAGCTTCTACCACCTCTCTGGGCAACCTGTGCCAGTGGTTCACCACCCCCATTGTAAAGCAATTTTTCCTTATATCTAGTCTAAATCTACCCTCCTTTAGTTGAAAGCTATTACCCCTTGTCCTATTGCTACAGGCCCTGCTAAAAAGCTTTATAAATCTTTCACTATCTCCTTATTTGGTCAGCAAGTCTTTAGAAACGTCAGTTTTGGAACTGTTTCTGTTTTTATTGGACTGGCATCTAACTTGCACCTGTTTGCTCATTAGCTGAATCCGTGCAGATACTTTAATCAAACCCCAGCATTCTGATTTTCAAGTAAGAAGAGGCCTTATGATCTACTGAAAAAAAATCAGTCACAGATCATACTGAAATATAAGTTCTGGGGTAGTGTTAGTCAAGAGATTTATTTTGCCTGGTCAGCTGTATTTTAAACCACTCCAATTGGAGAAAAAAGCTCTTCATCTTTGAGAGTCCCTGAAACAGTTCAAAGGAGTCCCTGTGGTACATTCATGCCCTTAGGGCAAAATTTCATTATGAATATAAGAATATTGTAAAGGATCAATGACTTTCAGAAGGTCAGGCAAACCTTCTTCAGTTCCTTTTGGAAAAAAGAAAAAAAGAAAAAAAGTGTGTGTATATATATATATATATATATATATATATATATATATATATATGTGTGTGTGTGTATATATATATATTTCCCTGTATTAAATCTTGGCATGCTATGGAAAAAGGTTATTTATTTCTGCTGAAGCTGGTTCAGCCACACACAGAACCTCATTCTTGAGATCACCAACGTTTCCTTCCTCATTGGTAGCTATAGCACTAGCAAAACTCAACATTTCTAAAGGCTCCTTTGCTAGTTGCATCATTTTATAGAACACTTCCTTGAAAGTGATAAGGCTGCTTTTCTGTCAAGATGGGAGACATTTTCATTGTGTTGCAGGGTGGCTCCTCAGGTCGTTATTGATTGGAGACTGTTGGTTTCTGGAAATTATGCTTCAGTGTCAACAACTTACCTCATTTTATCTATGTTTACTAGGACCTGGTAATCAGAGACGTTAAGAAACAACCAGTTCAAAAAATTCAGTACTCCCTGTCCCACATCAACTGCTCTCAACGTGTCTGATAATGTTTCTAGCTCTTCTCTAGGTTTCTAGTCAAAAGTCTTTGTTGATATGTATACCAGGAAATAAGGCTGCATGAGAGAAGTGTGGTATACTACAATAATTGCTAGAAAATATAACAATAGGGCACAGCTCATAATGTAACAAACATTCTAAACTTGTCTGGCTTAGTTTATGAAATGTCTGTCACTTACTCACAGGAAGGGACAAATGTCCTTAAGACATGCTGTCATGTCTTTCAATGAGGATTATTTTTAAAAATTAAGTTTAAAAAATTAAACAGGAATAATGGATTAATTTGTAATTTGGATTGTTCTCACATTTTCTTTCACCATGTAGAATAACTTCCTCTACAAACCACAAAGACGAAGTAGTTATGTGTGGGGAGACCTCATGGTGGGAGGCAGGCAGTGAATAAAGTTCATATTACTCGTCCCAGACTCTCATTCTTGGCTAGATTCATGTCACCATACTTTTATTGCTTAACTGAGATGCTAGAATGCAGTTCCTCACATCTGACTATGTCTGCAATGTAGATGTCAGTGTCTGAGCTGGCCAGCTCCCACTACATTCTATGGAAATATCATCAATGCAGTCAGTGGAACCTGGGTGAGATTTGTCTGACCAAAGGCAGACATCTACTCTGGGGTGAGAGGAATCATAATCTAGACTCCACTGGTAATCTCAGCTAGCTGTTCATTCACTGGTAAGGGGAGTCCAGCATGGCTTGCTCAGGTTACACCTGCACTGCTCACAGCCATAGCTTCTCAGATGAATTTCCCCCCCAAGCTATGTGTACCATCCATCTGAGTCACCAAAGAGGATTGAGAGCCATATCCAAAAAAATATTCATATGCAGGAAGTTCATATTCACATTTCCCTTCTGACAGATTCAGATTAATGATCAAACCCGTGCCCCAAAACTCAGCTGAATCCAAAGGGCACAAACAAGTCACTTTAGGATAAAAGGTAGCTGTAAATCAGTTGCTTTGCAATAATTGTCCCTATACATGTCCCTCCTCAGTGGTATCCTGTAGTAAACACAGGGTAATATGAGGAATTTTAGCCTTTAAAGAAAGAAAGGCTGAGCTACCTTGACCTAATTGAAGAGGACCATGTGGTAAGGGCAAGTGGAGGACAACAACCGAGCGGCTGACAAAAAGATGAGATTCATCTGATCAAATGCAAGCATCTTTTATCTGTGTTTAGGTGTAAGGTAGTCACCCAGAGCTCATTAACTCAGTTCTTCTCATCCTAAAGTAGCTCTCCAGAATATGTCAGATGAATTGTTCCCTAAATTTACATATTCTTTCCACTGGCTGGAAAAGGAGCAGTGACTGTGTCACTTAGAGATGTACACTCACAGAGACAGATAGGATGAGCCGCTCTCATGGAAACTTTTCATTCCACAGCAATTTACACAAATGTAATGCTATCCCAAAGTGATATGTGCACATGCCCATGACTTTTCATGAGCTAGACCAGAGATTAAATTTTTCCTTCTCTTGAGGCATGTCTTGCCCAGAGAGAGGTGATGGGGCACAGCTGCAGTAATTATTTTTTATGAGCTTTTTTTTGTGAGGATCATCTTTTATTCCAAACCTTTTAGGAGAATAACATTTTTACATTAATTAGCACTTTTATTTGTGTATTTATGGAGTCATTTCACAAATTTCATTTTTATTTATGAAAGCATTTCATGTTGCCTTCAACACTATCCCTAGAAACTCAGATTGTTTGCATTAAAAATAATAATAAACAAGCAGCAGTTCATTTGAAAATAACAAGGTCTCTGAGCAATTTCATTGTGTTTGGAAAGAGGGTCACTGCTGAAAGCACTTTCATTGAGGCTGATTAGATAGAGCGTGGGGGTTTTGCTGTAAATATATTTATTCCAGCAAGGATGATATTAACCATTTAAGATCTAACATACAACATGGAGGCAGAAGAACAACAATCTAATTGTTCACTGGGGGCTCGTTTAACCTGCCTGGCACTCTCCTATGAATTCTCCTGTCCACTCTGCCAGTAATCACACAGAGCATCAGAAACAGTTTTTAGGTGAGGAAACTATACAGGTGCTGTAGGGCAATTTTTTAGAGTGTGAGACTGTCTCATAAATTCTGCATGCTATATGGCTCCTGTTTCGAGGCTGAAAGGAGAGCCATGACAAATTGGGAGCACTAACATTCAGGCTGTACGTGTGTGACTAATCCTTTCTCTCCTGCCATTAACCTCTGTTTGAGGCAGATCAAGTGAATCCCAGCTCAACACCAGCTGCAACCACCCACACACTGTGCAGTGAGTCTCTTAGGGTGAAATTTATGGTTGTGTTGAAACACACCAATTTCACTCATGTAATCAGTCCACAGCCCATCACACTGATCCTCCCTGAAGAATGTAAAGTGAAACAGATCTTGAAAACAGCTCTGATGGCCTCCATTGCTTTACTTTGGTAGTAGAGATGGGTTTCACTAACTTTCCTGTTCCTGAACACTAGAGTTCTATATGTTGCAAAAATCTTAGTGTGGGATCAAAAACAGCCCTGGGGAAGGGAAAAGTGGCATAAACCTGAAAACCATAAAATAATTCTTTGCACATTTGGTTTGTATGGTGTTTACATTGCAAGTTACTCACCTATAATAGCTGTTTTACAAGAGAAGAGTTCAGGGTGTGCAGGTATACCCAGGCTAGCTTTAATCTAGCTCAGCCGAGCTCAGCTGGGGCTAATCTCTTCAGTATGTTCCCAGATGGTAACTTGTACAGAGTGTGCTGCCACAGCTACCCTCTTGTTGATGACAGTTAGTGTAAGTGTGTCTACACATATTCCAGGCATACTTCTGGTTATTTAAAACACAGGGCTGCTTGGAGTTTGGAAGAGGATGCCCTGAGCAAGTCCTGGAGTAAATCAGTGCATATTCATGAGAGCAGAGCCAGAGTTGTGGCCAGTACTCTGGGGAAGTGCTTTGAAAAGACATAGAAGGAAAAATGGTCACTTGGCAAAAAGTTTTACACTTGGCAAACCAGGCACAGTTTTGTTCTGCAAATCTTCCTACATCACCATGTATTGCCAATCAATGCTTCACTTCCCCATCTGCTTTGCAGTGTGCGATGAAGGCAAACCAACTCATCTGGCAGATGCCGAAGCCCTGCAGCAACAGGTGCAGGATGGATGGCAGACAGATGGTGGAGCTGGATGATGTAGGTCTCAAAATTGTTGCAAGAGCCTGCTCAAAGCTCTGATGTCTTTTAGTTTCCCTCTTGTGGAGCAGAGACCTCTGGAAAATGTGGTTTGAGGAAATCTTGTGGTTGACAGACCACAAGTAGCTCCTGAGGCCAGGTTACCCCAGAGCAGCACTGAGAAACTATATGAAATAGGAAAATGTCTGAACTCTTAATTACAGTCATTTCCTTGGCAGATTTTTGGGAAGGGTTTACATAAGCGAAGAGGTAAGGGAGGGAATCCTATAGAGATGTGACTGATTGAGGTAAAGAACCACTTGTGATAACATAAACACCCTATTGTCTGGAGCTCAAGAAAGTGGTAGAGACCAGGGAAATGCTTCCTTTCTGTTCCCCATGCCCAACATTCCTGGGGCCAGGCAGGTTATACCTGCTGTCAGGTATCCAGTGGGTGCAACAGGACCATTTCCTTAAGTAACTATTTATTACAGTGTGTTTAATACAACCATAATGCGCTGTACAGCAGCTCAGAAAACCTAGGAGAGAGAGAGACAGAGTGTATCTACTGGCATCTGTGAGTGAGCAAGCTCCTCTGCTGCTGCTTTAAACTGTTATTTAATTTAAACTTGTCTTAATTTAATTTAATTCTTCTGTTCTCAAGCTGTCAGTTCCTGTCTCTGCAGTGCCAAAAAGGCCAGCCTTCACTGCCCATTAATCCAATTTATGCTCAAGCACCATCGCCTTCCTCCCAGGCTGCTCCTCATCCAGAGAGGAACTCCCTGTAAAATCTGCAAAGCTCTGATATTTTCATCTTGTGAATGGCTCTTCAGAAAGCCACAGATAAGGACACCAGTGTACTCTCTCTACATATTGAACATGATGGTTTGATACTATTTTGTGTTTTCTACTGTATTGGTATTGCAAACCCAATACATCCACTTTTGATCTCTCTTTGCTACGGTCAAACTATTCATAGTATAGAGTATACACACCCTCATGAACAGGTGTAACAACAAATTCCTTGGCTGAAGGGACTATTTTGTCTGCTCTTTGAACAGCATCTTAAGGTCTTGACTCTCAAGGACCTCTGGGATTTCATAGACATTATTACCAACAATAATGTCATAAATTATTTGTCCTGTGGCTGTCACTTTCAACTTTCTCAGTGCCTGGGTTTTGCTGCAGTTCTTTAGTTCACTTTACAAGACCATGTTCTAGTACATTTAGAAGAATGGAAGACACCAAAGCAAACTATGGCTTTTTTTACGTTTGTTCCGTGGTCTTTAACCATCGAAGGAACAGATAAGTTAGCACAGTTACTCTTGGATTACCCTTAAATAGTCTTAAATCAAGGGGAGAGGACAACTGGATGTCAATTCATAGAATCATAGAATAGTTTGATTGGAAAAGACCATTATGATCATCTAGTCCAACCATAAACCTAGCATTGACAAGTTCACCACTAAAGCATGTCCCCAAGTACCACATCTACACATCTTTTAAATACCTCCAGGAATGGTGGCTCCACCACTTCCCTGGGAAGACTGTTCCAATACTTGACAACCCTTTCAGTGAAGAATTTTTTCCTAATATCCAACCTAAACCTCCCTTGGTGCAACTTAAGGCCATTCCTCCTTGTCCTATCACTTGTTATTTGGGAGAAGAGACCAACACCGACCTCACTACAGCTTCCTTTCAGGTAGTTGTAGAAAGTGAGAAGGTCTCCCATCAGCCTCCTCTTCTCCAGGCTAAACAACCCCATTTCCTTCAGCCACTCCTCATAAGACGTGCTCTCCAGGCCCCTCAAGACCTTCATTGCCCTTCTTTGAACATGATCCAGCAACTCAATGTCCTTCTTGTATAGAGGGGCCCAAAACTAAACACAGTACTACAGGTGTGTCCTGGTTTTTAGCTGGGACAGAGCTGGGTTTCTTTTTAGTAGCTAGAATAGTGCTGCAATTTGCTTTCAGCCTGGGACTTGTTATGAAACACTGGTAACATCCCAGTGTTACTGGGCTTCATGTTTTGTTAGTCTACAAGTGTGAGATATAAGGAGGTGAGGAATATTTAAATAAATAAGCTAAATTGGCATTTGGATATGCCAGTGGGATATTCCATATCATATCACGTCATATCCAGTATATTAGTGAAGGGCATTTCTTCTCTCTGGCTTTCACTCGGGCTCTCCCTCTTCCAGGATTGCGGTTTTGGTTCAGGATTGTCACTCTTCCTGGATCGTTACCTGGGAACGGGCCGGGTTTGGTCAGTGGGTGGTGAGCAATTGCACTGGGTATCACTCATTGGCATATTTTGTTACTGTTATCAATGTCACTACTGTTTTAATATTAGTATTATTTTAAGGGGTTTTTTATTTCTAAAAAGTTACTATTAAATTTTTCTTATCTCAACCTCTGAGTCTCTGTGTCCCCCAATCCTTTCCCCTGTCCCCTGGGGGTGGAGGGGAGTGGGTGAATGGATGTCTTGGCTGCTAGCTGAGGGCTAGCCCAGTGGAACTATCACAAGGTGCAGCCTCACCAGTGCCGAGTACAGGGGCAAAATCACTTCCCAGTCCTGCTGGCCACACTAGTTCTGATACAGGACAATTCACCAGCCTATGACATGGATAAAGCTCAGCTTAGTTATAAATGCAATAGATTTCAGTAGAGTTACCTCAGATATACAGAAATATTGCCAAGAACTTAATTTGTTCTTAAAGTAGCACTTCAGAAGACTTATCAGAACAGTATCTGGATTGTTAATGGCAGCATTTAACCACATTTCAGCCATGCAGTGTCATTACTGTCGGTGGGAATGTTCAGGTGTAATTTTTCTCACTGTTTCTGAGTAAGCAAAGTGGAGACAATAATTCTATTAATGAAAGCTGGAACTGTGTTTACTGGCAGAAATAGAGTCCTGTGTCTATATGTTAGAATGGAAATTAATCAGTGGAAAAACATGGAGGAGAAAGTGCTATTCTAAAAATAACAACAAGAAAATGAACCAATAATTACCTTTTTCACCAAGTCAGCTATTTTGTTAACTGCAGTGTATATGCAAAGCATGAATAAGCTTGCAGTTCTCTTGACAGAAAGATAGCAATCAAATCATGCAGCATGTTCTTCTGCTGTCATGTTCAATACATTAAATTGTGCTGAGCAGGCATCAGCAGAAAGCCTGTAGGACTTGGAAATAAGCAACGTGCCATCAAGAGAAAGCATTACAAGTTAGTTAGCCATTTAAGAGATAACAGCATCTTTATTATTGGAGATGAGGAAGAGCTAGAATGCTGAGAAGGTGGCCCAGGACACAAGTATTCTTAAAGTTTAAGGAACTTTCTTAGTGGAATTTTAATTCCAAACTTGGGCATGAGCAAGAAAAAGGACTACAAATGTTATTCACCATTTATATGTTCATTACTAAGTCAAATTGTTTACTATCTGAAGCAGTACCAATTTCAACAGCTCACTATTCTGTGCAACAATCTTCACCCATGGTTTCTGTTACCATTCAATTTAAAACACTAGGTCTAATGGGAGGAAAAGAAAATTGTGCTGGTATTTTTCTAACATAGCATATGAAGATACAGAGGAAATGAAAGCAATATTAGAGTTAATCATAATTTAATGATATCATTCAGTATAACCATCTGTTGTAAGAAAATGACCTGACAGCAAAGTAACCAGAGCCTGACAAGCCAGACTGTATGTAGACAATAAATCATTTGACAAATACAATCTGCTTTCACTCTTTTTTGCTAACTAATCTATGTAACAGCTCTGCAGAGTTACTAGATCTTAGAAAGACACTACTGGCTCCTGACGTGTACACATGGCTGCTAGTGTGGTGAGAGAAAGGTTACATTTTGCCTAAGGGCAAAGTAAATCCAGTTTTATTGACGTGCACCGGTAGATTCTCTGAAGACCAATGGGGAATTAAAGATACAGAAATATTAAAGGAACATCAACAAACTTCAAGAAATACCTGAAATATGTTCCTTTTCCATGTTGACTGCTATTAGGATTTTAAAGTCATAAAGAGTAAATCAGATACTTGTAGCCAAAATACTTAATATTTTTATATCAGTAGATGAACTGACCAGGGGAGAATGAAGATCAATTTCCCCAGAGATAAGCCCTGGTATGTGCTTCCTTTGGACTCTGAGGTAACTCCCATGGTAGGACTGTGGTAGAAATTTAAAAGTATGCATGATGTGAAAAGCAAAGGTCAAAGCAATGTTAATGGCCATGGCTGAGATTTTCCCTACAGGCACCAGACTAGTAAGGACACAGAGCTGCACCAGAGAGGCATTGCTATGGGGCTAAGGCTAGTGGCAACTGCATCCACAGTCTGGGCATGATCAAACGAGGTTGGACGTGAGTTTTGTTCAGTAAGCTGAACCATTCGTCCACTCGGTGTCAAATCCCAGCAGCTCCTTTCACTTCTCCTTCCTACAAGCTTAAGCTTTTTAAGCTTAAGAGTGACTCTGATATCACTTTTCTCTCTCCCAGGGAGAAGCAGTACTCTATATGTCCTCTGGTGCACAGGGTTCTGTTTCTCTACCTACTGGGCTTGGATGGATCTCACTCAAGCACATTTCTGTTTGGCCTTGGGCTCATTGTCAATGGATCACTTATTTTTAGCATCCACTGCCTACTGGATCAGGCCTGGAGTCCACACTGGAGCTGTCAGCTGCTTCACCAGCAACTCTTAGCTCTCCACTTCACTCTGCTTAGGCTATTTTGAGTGGTGTTATGCTCATCCAAGAGTGCTGAGGGCTGTCGTTGACTGCAGCCCTCTGTGATATACTCACTCCTCCTTGCCAACCCCATGTACGTTACCACATTGGGTTGCTGTTTTGGTCATGCTTTTTTCTCTGCCTAAGAGGAATATGGTCCAGTAATCCTATACTGCTAAATAAAAGAGGGGAGTGATGCTAATGCCAAGAGGTGTGGACCTGCTCACATTGTTTAGTCCTAAGTCCTTGCAGGGGAAACCAGCCAGTGCAAATCACATGGCTCTTTGCCACAAGTTTCCTCTGCTCTGAAATGGGGTTTCTTTGTTCAAAATATTGGAAGTACTTTGAAGGCTGTGGTGAGACCACCTGTATAGCAGTCATAGGACATGAAGCACAGTATGTATTGCAGCTCCCATGGTGCCTGTGAGGGCACAGCAGGCTAACTGAGGGTGCTAAACCTGCTGCAACTGCACTACAGTGTTTGTATGATGGAAGGACCCAAACTTTATCCATTCTCATCTACTATTGTCCTTCAGGAGTAAACTATTCCCTGAAAGACACCAAGGCTTTGTCTTGGAAAAAGAGTCTTAGAGAAGCCTAGGACAGAGCCAGGGAGCAATGCAACAGGCCACATAGACAAGCAGTGGCAAAACCTCATAACCACACCTGTTTTTCTTAACAATATAGATAACTTCATAGAGAGAATCTTTTGTTTCAGACTGGGTGGATGTTTCACATCACATAAAGGATACACATTCCAACCCATGTTATGTGTGTGTTCAGTGTCAAAAGACGTTGAAAGAGGGACACAAAAGACACACTCAGAGGAGGTGTGCACATGTTCCATGGTGTTCACAGAGCCTGTGCTAATCCATTTGTGGCTTTCAGGGTTTTGTAGATATGCTTCACAGCTGTGATGGCTCATGCAATGCTGCAAAGGAGTAATTGAATTGTGTTGCCTGTTGCTATTTTTGTATTGTCAGAGCTAAATTACATCTTTGTCATGTTCATTTACTGGAAGGGGGAAACATACAGAAAGGTTCTTCTTCTGCAGGGATCTCACACAGGGATCAAACAACATTCAATATGCAAGTCTGGTGGGGAATCCTGGGCTGTGAGATTTAAGGGAAAAGCAGTCCCAGGGTCTTGCATCCCAAAATAACACAATGGGAGAGTTCAAGAAACTCACAGCACCATGTTCTCAACATCCGGAAGTCATCAGGTCACAGGACATCTGCTCATACTTTTCCCGAGCATGCTTCAACATCACAGGGAGCATAACAGAGCCATCAGGTAGGTTATCTCATAGGTGATAGCATTTTGCCCTCCAATATTTTTTGAAGTATTCTGTCTCCCTGTTAGGCTGGTTCACATCTACAGCAAGATGCTCCTTCACAGAATAATTTCTCCTCTCAGATAAGATTTTAAACTATAATATATATTACCCAAACTCATTAACTCTGTATTATACCAGTTCATTGCTTCATTCTGTTTATCAAGGGATCACTACAAGCATAAATTGTGTCCTACAAGCATGGAAAACTCCAAGGGTTTTTCCTTTCAGTATGCATAAGTCTGCCTCATTTATTTTTTTCCATGAGATTTGTAGATGATCAGCCTGAGGTTTTCCATGTACAAGTTTGTCAGAGTAAATGACCTGCAGAAGGATATAGCAGTTTTAGCAGGCCACATCTATATAATCATCTGCTGAATCAACTAGATCAAGAGAAAATATAGCATAAACATTTTTGAAATAATTAATAACTCAAGATATTGCAGTTCCACCTGTACACCTTACACTCATCTTTTGGAAAGCAGACCTTTGACCTGAGCAAAATCAAAGCACCAAGAATTTCTAGTCTTTTTTTTTTCTTTTAATAATGACAAGAAAAAAATGATAGCAAGAACAAACACAACTGCCAACACTGAAACTCACATGTCCACTGTGTCTCCACTTACATTTTGTTCAAGGGCTTCAGCATGTACATACTGAGCACCGAGGGAATATAGAAGACATGATGAAGTTCCAGTGCATTTTGGCACAAGAAGAATAAAAGCTGAATTCAATTTGTTTCCCTGCTAAACTGGAAATGAGGAAACCTCAGAGGCCAAGGATGGAATATCAATTGCAGTGAATACCCAATGCCTGGTATGAAAAACACGTGTGCTTTATAAGAGCCCTCTCTTGAGTAAGTTATTTTGTGGCATTCCTCAGATAATGAAAATAGAGAGATCTGACCTTTTCAGGGACAAAGATTCAAAAGTTACACTATATAATCAGGGCTTCCCCATAAAAGTACAGCACCATTAGAACCTGAGGCAAGTCAAGTCAAACAAGTTACCACATGAAGTCTATTAAGAAAGCTAATCAAGCATCACCAAATGAAGCAATGAACTGGGAACAAGACATAATGTGAGGTTCACTGCTGCTATAGAATTAAGCTTATGGGTTTCTGTGGCAAATAATATCTTCAGTTGAACTATTTGAATTTATTCCACCAAACAAATGAGAGAGCACATTCATGGTGCAAGGAGAAAAAAAAATAAAGTCACAATGAAAAACAACAGAAGATGAAAGTGGCTGCAGTGTAGGTCCAGACTTTGATCTCTTACTGGAGAAAATGTTTATGCTACAAGTAGTCCCATTGACTTGGAAAACAGTATCCACAGAGTAAATTCCTCTTCCATACGAGCATGTGTAAAAGCTTCTATCAAGCTGATTACACTCTAAAATGCTGACTAATCACAAGAAACTCATACAGAATCACACAGAATTGCCCCTTTAAGATCATAGAGCCCAATCATTAACCTAACACTGACAAGTCCCCAACTACAGCAAGTCCCTCAGCAAAATATCTACATGGCTCTTAAATACCTTCACCACTGCCCTGAGAAACCCATTCCAGTGCCTGAGAACCTTTTCCGTAAAGAAAAGCTCTTTGCACTCCACATTAAAAGAACCACTGCCTGGGATGAAGGTAAGAAATACAAGCAGATATAATCTCACATGGTGTCTTTATGGGTGAATATAGATAAAGGAATTGATTGTTCACACACATCCATTTCTTTCAACTCCATTCCTTTGGAAGAATTCTTACTACTTCACAATTATGTGTAGGTGATTAAGCTATAAACAGGACATACATTTTGTGCCATTAAATATTGTGTGCAGACTTCAAAGCCATGACCCCAACAGCATCAGTAAATATGCATGAAAAACTTGTCTGCAGGCAGTCTGGGGGCAGAAAACTGCAAGAATGCTGGTCTCTGGACACGCCAGAGATATGGTCAGTCTGAAGCATTCAAAGCATTGTAGATTTAGCCAGTGAACAGTGTGGGCAATATCCTTCATTGCAGACAGGTTACTAAGCTGTCACTAATTATAACTAAAGTGCTTTGCTCTGGATGTAAGGTAAACAGGGCCAGATGCATTCATGATGTGGATAGAAAGGAGAACCTACATAGTCAGGCAGCTACTTACCCTTGTGTAATATAATGCTCACACTCCTGAGAGTGATGCTAATGCTCCTTTTGACCTTTCTCACCCAGTAGCTATTTCCCTCCTTTTCTTCCTTAAGAAAGTCTCTGCTTGGATAAAAATTCATTATTCCCTCTAGCTGTCTAGCATATTTTTAAAGCCTCTTTGTGTAACCTAAAGTCATGATACTCAATATTATTCTTATAGTCTGAGAAAGGCTGAGCATTCACAATGAGAGCATGAATTACATGGTACTTTATTAAAAATTCCCTTTAACTTTTTCATGGAGGCAGACTAAGGTAAGTTCAAAATATGCTTTAAAATTTAACTTAAGCATTAACAAAAGGTAATACATCAGTTTTCTCTAACTTTAAAAGCAAATAAAAAGCAAAGTTATATTCCCTTTGATCTTAGTAAGGATGCTGGAAACTAAGAGGAACTGATTAGCTACAAGTATAAAACACAAATACTGACCAGTCTGTTTCCTTTGACCAAGCTGTTTCCAATGAACAAAATAACTAGTAAAAATCAGGTTCCTTAACACTTCTGTTGGGAAAATGTTGTCCCTTTAGAGGAATTTCAAATTTCATTCAAGACCCATATTTCGTAGAGGGACTCTTTATCTAAGCCAGACATATAACCCTCTCATACATGTTCTTTACTCTTCTGCCTCACTTCTGCTCAGAAAACATCTTGTTTTGGTTTTAAGACCAAGTTAAACAGATTATTTTTCTCTTTCATCAAAAAGTGCTTAAATAAAATCTGATATTTTGGTGCTCATATAACACTTGAAATAATCACTGAAATGGAAATAACAACATACATTTTTAACATAAATAATAATCAGGGACTGCATTACATCTTATAGCTTATGCAAAACTCACCTCCCAGATTTTGTCTTCAAAACTGCATTAAGTGAGACACAGTGGGAGACACTCCTTAGTGGCACTAAATAACAGATGCCCTGTGATTGATGTTGCTTCTTTTTTAGTGAAACTTTTAGAACTTCTTTACACTACCATGGTTTAATTCCAGAGCTGAGTCAATGGATGTGGGCCCACAAGGCTGGTGAGGCTCATGCCTTGCAGGGTTGAAAGTGCTTCCAAGCTGGGCCTCTCAGAAAGGAGACCAGATGTGATATTACCTAACCACTGTGTGTGGCTGTCTCTGTGCCATAGGATGTGTAACACCCTTGTGCACTTTCTACTAAGAGGCTCAAGAGTAGCAGCAGCTTCATGAAACAGCCTGGCAGCCACAGCAGAGTACAAATGGATGTCTTTAAAACTGCTCTTTCAATAATGATTATGTGGCTGGTAAAGATGTATTGCAACTGAAATGTTCTAGAGCCACCACTGGGCAGGGATCTGAACCTTTGCAAACCAGCTACACATGTCTTTGCTCAACAGAATCAGAACAGAGTGAGTTTGACAGGGTGGCTGCAAGCACAACATTGGTTTGATCATGTATGGGAAAGGCAAAGTGGAAGCATGAGGCTGGAGAATTTACCATCCCTGCAGAGGAGGAGCTCTGTTATCTTCAGTAGAGGTTTCTCACCAGACTCATCCACAGAGTGTTTGAGCACTTCCACTGTGAATGAAGCAATGTGGATGAACACTGTCACACAGCCTAGACACGCAGCATAGGTTCAAAAATATATTTATGACTGGTCTGTACCTTGCTCCACGCTGGTACACTGTGCACAGTGAAGTAGCTGAGGGTGATGTCTCTGGGCTGAACCTCAGTCCTGGCACTCAGGTCAAAACAAGGATCCAGGATGCTGGTTATCATCCAACTTGAGCAGGTCATGTTTTTGCATGCTATCTTGTAAGTTGAAATCTCCAAGGACAAGAGGTTGTGAGAGACTGAAAAAGTTAATGTATGTCTCAAACATTGTAGCAAGACAAGTTCTGCACAGGAACAAGTTCTCCATAACAAAAGTAACAACAAGAGAAGCAGTTAGTGTGATGCAGAAGGTGAAGAAGACTATTAGCAAGATGCAGAAGACGGGATGGAGGGTGGTTTGAAGTTCCATGTTCTGACACACTGAGCAAAACAACAGTATATATGGCCAAAGGTCATACAGGCTTCACTTGGGGAAGGGGCTCAACAACCACCAAGACCACCCAAAAAGATCCTCTGTGACCACCCCTCAGAGTGGTGCCTGCACAGTCGGCCAAGAGTTGCATCAGTCCTCGCTCGAGGGGCTGAAATGGATAAAAGACTCAAACTGGAGGAGCCGTGTGTACACCCACCAATGGAGATCAGCCAGTCTTGCAGCGTGTGTGCCCACCACCAAAGGAATGTCCTATCCACCTTTGAGACCTCTGCGGGATCCCACGCTGGTGATATTTTTCCTTATCCCTTTCCTTTCCCATCTCTCTTTTCCCTTCTTTTCCCCCCTCCATAGATTTTTTTCTGATAAGAAGCTGCAGTGCCAACATTTTACATTTTTCAAGTTCAGATTATTTTCATTACAAATAAAATGTGTGACAGATTGTTTGCTGTCATTTCACCTTAATTTAGCCCGAGGGGATTTACAGAATTTTAGTCATTCTCCTCCTGCCTCAGGGGTGGGATAGGACAGAGATCCACTGCTAATGACAGGTGCCACTGAGCCTCTAGTCTAGCTTGAAAATGAGCCTAAAAATCTATTACTTTTACCTTAGGTCTGCTTCTGTTACCAGGTAAGTGGATTTCAATTGACTTGCCTGCCCTGTGATTTCTCTCAGCCTTGATAGGTGATGCCAATAGGAATGGCATCATACCTTCCTTTTTTACAAGCTTGGTGAGTCAGCTACACTGAGGAACAAGGTGGATTTCATGTCCTCCATAAACATATGGGCAATACCAGCTGTACTTACAAGGTTTCAGACTGTCCTGTAGCTCTGAGTCACAAACCAAAAGCAATGAAAAAAGCCATGGAGCATAAACCATATATCTTGGAAAGACAAAAAAAGCAGAAGATACTGAAGTGGCTCTCAGGGAATTTGACAAGTAGCTCCTCTACTCCATGTAAAGATGGGATTGGATTCATCAAGGCCTTTTGTAATGCTTCAGCCTGGTTCACTTCTTCCTTCAGCTGAAGACGAAATGTCCCAGCAGGGATTGTGTTAACCCCATCCCACTGTCCCACTGCCCCACTGGTGCCAGTGCGGGGCTATGTCCAAACTTGCTTTAAACTGCCTACAAGAGAGACATGACCTGAGACTATGAGGTTTCTGTTGATAGATCCATCCCTTCATCTTGTGTCTTTCATTCTGACAAAGGAGAAGGTTATGTGGTCCTGGATTGGACATACCCATGAAACACCTCAGAGCTGGGTTCTTTAACTGTTTTGGTGTACTGATCATCCCCATCACTGTTCCATGAGAGATATCTGCAAGTAGACCTGAGAAGAGTAACAGTTATCTGGTTGATAGCAATAACCCAATGAGAAGCTTTTGGAACAGTCTTTGGAGCTGTAATCCATTACGGTCCCGGGATAGAGATAGAAGCACATCATAATTTATGTTTTAGAAAGCTTAAGGCAATGACTTTCAAGGAAGCTTCAAAACGCTGATTTGAACTTTAGCTGTGGAAGGGCATGTCTGTGAAAATCTCCTGAGCTGTTTTCAAATCATATGGGCCCAAGGCCTGTGGTCCTTACAACACAGACAACAGTAATGCAAGGAAATGCCCAGGTCCTTTCATGTACTGAATTTTCCCTACAACATGAAATTTAGACCTGCAGTTCCCAAAGAGACCATAAAAGGTACAAGATCTTCCACATGGGAATTTTTCTCTGTGGTCTTAAATGCCCCAAAGTGCTATGGTGCAGGGAATAGGTAACTGAAATATTTTGATGATTTGAGCCTTGGCATTCATCACAGTTTCCATGCTAGCTAACACTCTAAGAGTGTGTCTCTTGGGTTTTCTCCTGCCATTTGACTCCAGTGGACTCAGGCAGACTGGGAGAGTTTGCTGGGATTGGAGAGGGCAGCCTGGGGAAACCGCTATAAAACCTTTATGCTCTCCTGGCATAAAGGGAGCTTTATAACGCAAGGGAAGCAAAGCACAAGGCGTGCCTTACAGACTATCTCACAGTATATTTTTGTACATACCAACCCATTAACTGAAACAATCCTTTCAAGGCTAACTATGCCGAGAGATCAGTAGGAGCTGTGGTCATCCAAGGGAAAATTATCCCTTTATGGACTGTATCACTGGCTTTGGTACATCTTGATTAATAAAATTCTCTCTCAGTCACTAAGAATAGATCTCACCTGGTTCAGCGCAGAGGTATAAAAGGCACTGATTGTGAGCCTGATAAGCCTCTTAGCTAAAAAGGCAGAGAGGCACAGAAGACTGCAGGCTGAATGAATCATAGTTTGCCCACTGCTGAAACTCAATTTAGCATGCTGTAATACAGAAGAACTATAGCAAAAATGAGAAGGGGTGAAAGGTGGGGAACTGTCGTATGTAATCATTTAGTCTCATGGATCAAGAAATTATGTCTTTTCATATGCATTCATCAAGCTAAATCCAGTGTTTTATTCATTATGCAACATTACAACAATATGTTACCTTATAAAAATTACAGATCCTTGAGGCATCCTGTCCCTTCTCATAATCGTTTAGCGGAAGAAAAAAAGTCTTTATGTTCCTGGAAAATCCACTTTCAGAGGACGTGCCATAGTGATGTGATTGTTACCTGAAGTCTGGCATGCAAGAACTTCTTTCATATTTTTCCTCACTCACTAAATTGCTAGACACTATTCAGCATGGCTGGAATTTTTTTGTATCTCAAGTTAAATGAAACTAATCCTTCTCTGATTTCTTAAATTTGGCTTTAGAACAACCACTTAGTCCTTTTTAACCTATAACAGTGCTAGGTACTGACCATAGCATAAAATAAAGCAGTGATTAACAAATGGCTATCACTTTGACTACCATAATTCATAACATTTAATTCTCTTGACCAATGCACTTTAATGACTAAAGGTGACAAGTTGTCCCTCTGCCCCTCTGACCCTCTCCCCCACCAGGTCATCCATCTAATTGTGATCCAGGCTGACCAAAGCTGGTGTCTTCTGATAGGTCACCTCTGTTTCACCAGGATTTAAAGCAGTCATTGGAGAAAAATGTGCATTTTCAGTTTCCATGTTCATCTGTTACCTGATTCCCTGCAGCTTGAAGTCAAATCACTTTCTAAATTCTGCTGACTGTAGGGTCAGTCTCTGTTGGGTATGCTGGGACTTTAGATACCTACAGGTAGATATCTCAGTACAGGTGTCTTATCCAGATCCGAATTCCACTCTAAGAGCTTTCCTGCTTCAAAGCAGACAGAGCAAAGTTATAAGTTACTCTCAGATGTGTTACAGCACAGTCTAAAGTAAGTGTGTTTTTTTTTTTCCCATGGGCAGGAAAACTCCTGACCCCTCACATGAGAAGAGAGATCACATCTGAGGGTCTACAACAGAGACAAGGTGTGCAAGGAGAGAGACATATCTCATTCTTCAGCTCAGCCATCTCCCTGTTTTCTTCTTTCCCCTCTGGATGGTGTAGGTGGCTTCTCTCTCCACAGGTTGTGAAGGACCCCTCCCAGGGAAAAAAAATCTGGGGGATTGTACTATCTCACATCTATCCTCAAGCAATTTGTGTTCTTTAGACTGTTTTTTTTGTGCCTGGGTGTGATAGTTCCACTGGGCTAGCCCTTGGCTAGCAGCCAACACAGCCGTTCACCCACTCCCCCTCACCCCCAGGAGATAGGTGAGAGGATTGGGGGGCAAGGACAAGAAGACTCGTAGGTTGACATAAGAACAGTTTAATAATAGAGATAAAAGAAAACTTAAAATAATACTAATATTAAAATAGTAGTGACAATTATAACAGTAACAATATGCAAATGAGTGATACACAGTGCAACTGCTCACCACCCACTGACCAAACCCGGCCCATTCCCAGATAACGATCCCAGAGGAGCAACAATCCCGAACCGAAACCGCAATCCTGGAAGAGAGAGAGCCTGAGCAAAAGCCAGAGAGAGCGAGAGAGGAAGAGACACCCACTAATATACTGGACATGATGTGATATGATATGGAATATCCCACTGGCATATCCAAACTTCAATTTAGCTTATTCATTTAAATATTCCTCACCCCCTTAGATCTCGCACTTGTAGACTAACAGAACACAAAGTCCTTCACTTGCAGCGACAAATATGCAAACACTGGGATGTTCTCAGTGTTTCTCTCATAACAAATCCCAGGCTGAAAGCAAATTGCAGCACTATTCTAGCTACTAAAAAGAAACCCAGCTGTGTTCCAGTTAAAAAACAGGACACTGGGACAGCTCACAAAAAGCAAATAGAGACATTATTTCTTGTGGGGCATGTCACAGGATGTAGGTGTTAAAAAATTAACTAAAATGTTACCTCCTGAAGCCCTTTGCCTCAATATCCCCATTTGCCAATAGGACTGTTCAATAGACAGATGTTTCTTCAATATATGATTTAGCATGTCTCTTCCATCTTCCACTGCCACTCTTATGACAGAGATTCACAAATTCTGAGTGACTCATGGAAAATTAATCTCCAGCTACTGCTTTTTGCATATATTCATAACTTCCATCTATGTGATGCTGACTCCCTGTTCAGGGAACATTAAAAGTACCTTTAGATGATTTTTCCATAAAGATACAATTTTCCTACAAGGAAAGCAGCAATCAGCTGCACACAAAACTGAAGTTTAGGAAAATAACCTAATATCCATATGAGTGGTGCACAGAAGAATGCAAATACAGTCTTATTCATTTTATCTCATCCTCTGGCTCACTAGTAGATAAAGGCAATGAGCTTCTGCTCTCTAAAAACTGTGATTAACACTTTGCAATAAATGCAAAATAGGTAGCTACATTTAGAGAAGTTTTTACTTGTCAGAAATAACTGAAGACACAGCAAGAATATCCAGCAGCTCACATCACCTGAGTGTCAGATAACCAGCTGACATCTGTCATTTAATTTTAAAAGGCCCATAAGTATCACAAAATGGCATTGGTAGTGGAACAGTTTTCCACAATTTCTTCTCTGCTCTCTCACACAACCTTAAGCAAATTGAGGGGAAAAAAGATCCTCACAATTAACACTTTAACTTCTGTATGTCCCTTCAGCAACCCTGGCCGAACACTGTTAAGATTTCATGTGACAAGCAGAGGAAGGCAGAAATTTTCTAAAAAGAAGTCAGAGGGAGTCCTACCTGACCACTCTCGGGAAGTCTAGGTAGATCTGCTCTGTCTTGGGGTAATTTAAAAGACCAATGCAGCCATCTCTGATTCTACCACAATAGCATCATTCAGTGTCCTAAGCTTTTAGATATATTACATAAATCTGAATTTAGAAAATTTTTTGCTGTTGTTCTCCCTTATGTTTTCAGGGTAGAACAGCTATTTTTCTACTGCTTTTTAGAAGAACTTCTCCAATGAAAGTTAGAGAATACCTGAGGCTCTGCTAACCTTGCCCCATACCACCAGGCCAATGAATAATTCAAGAAACCCAGTTTTTGGAGTGAGTATTAATTAGAGAATTTAACTTCCATCTAAAAGGAGTGCAGCAGAAAAATGGCACTTTTCTTCTGCTTGAATTGAAACCTTGGTGAGATTATATTGTATGACACGAAAATAGAATCAGAGGTGGAGTGTAACCATCAGTGGCTTGATAAAATATGAGTCTGGGTTTGACTTTTGTTTGTTTCCCTCAGTGTCTTTTTGTGTATTTCATGAAAGACTTCAAGGCATAGCTTTGACATATTGCTGAAACTGAGAAGTGGCAGATTTCCTTCTAGTGTTTGTGAAAGAGTGCATGTTTTGAGAAAAGGCAAAGGAGAAACAGGTTCACATGTTCACTTGAATCCCAAGATTATGTTGCAGCCACTTGTCAGCCCAGGATTCACACTCTTGCACTTTCTGCTGGTCCACTGCTAGCACACTGGTTTACTCTCTGGAAGAAAACAGGCCTGATTACGGGGACAATGTACTCTGTGAAGCACTGTACGTAATGTCTCCAAATTCAAACGGCTGCCCAGAACTGGAGCTGAAACCAATCTTTTTAAACAGATTTCTTTTTATCTTTGGTGTTGTTCCAGGCAAATATCCTACATCCGAAAAAAAAAAACCCTTTTAAATCTTGAAAGTGGAATGTGAATATTGTGACTTGGATTCTCCAATAAATATTATGGTTTAAAAAGCATTTAGTTTTATGCTAGCATTCAGCAACTGTTTACTCTCCAGAATTATTAGCTATTTCAAGGTTCTGCTGCTGGCCTGTACCTCTTATTTATAGATCATGCCAGTATGCAGATTTTTATTCATTAGAAACTCAATTGGAGCACCCATTGCACTGCATTAAAAACAAGGCCATCTATATGCAAGCTGTAGCTATAGGTAGGTGAAATTATTATATAGCATTTCAATAAAAACAGGGTAAATTAGATTAGCCTGAACAGTCTCCTATCGCATTACGGCTATTACGATGCAGATGACACTGCATCATAGAGTGTAAACTGCTCGTTCATCTTTGCAGCAAAACAGACAGAAATTTGCCACTTGCTCCACTTTCGTATTCAAGGCACTTTTGCTTCCCTGCTGAATTCTCCCTAATTCCTGAATCCCGAATGCCGGAGCTCAGTTGAAGTTTACTGATGTCCCACTCTGGGAGAAAAGGTTGGTGCCTGGTTCCCAAGGGACATTTCAAGCAGGGCCACGGAGGAGGCACATCCATTACTGTAGTCCATCAGGCCTTTGTGCAAAACCTGTAAAGGACTCTGTGCCTCCAAACACCTGAGTCTCTGACACATGGCCACTTTTTGGCAGCCCTGAATTAAGGACACAGGGTCCTTCTACAGTGTGGGAATGCAGGGACCTGCCACAGGGACTGGCAGGGATAGAGATAGGGAGAGACCTCAACCAGTTAATGGAAATGATGAGAAGAGGGGCACTTCTGTAAGGTACATACTGCACCTGGAGTATTGTGTAAAGTTTTGGGCCCCTCACTACAAGAAGGACACTGAGGTACTGGAGCGTGTCCAGAGAAGGGCAACAAAGCTGGTGGAGGGGCTAGAGAACAAGTCTTATGAGGAGCAGCTGAGGGAACTGAGGCTGTTTAATCATTAGAGTTTCTCAGCAATGCAAGAATTATTAGGTTTTGATTCAGATATTAAAAAATAAGCAGGTGATAACTTTAAGTAGCTTCATATGCATTGAGCTGAGTAAATATTCAGAATAAAGTAAAACAATCTGAGGAATGCTTAGTAGATGAGATGACCAAACTCCTATTTAAATTTCATAGGAAACTTCAAAATATTTGTGTTTCAAAATGTACCGTGACCATAATTTTCTAGAAATAAATTAAATTCTATTTCATAAAATTGCTTCCAACAGGATTGAATTGTAATTAAATTATTTTATATTTGGCCTTTGTCAAAAATAATACAACAGCAAAAATTGAGATTTCTTATGCAAGCACCTCCATTTTTCTTGAAGTTATTTATAGTTACTTATCTTTTAAAAAAAGAAATCCATTCTAAAAATTTCAATTAGTTCTATCTACAATAAAAGTAGCTGATGACCCATTAATTTGCACCAGATTTCATATGACTTCGGCACCAGAAGATATAAGTAGAACTGGAAGACTGGAAACTCCTGGTTTGGAGAGATGCACATCAAGTGGTAATGCAGGCTGTATACTACATACATACCACTAAAGAAAACATGATGAACGATTGGTTTGTGTTACTTGAAAAGATACAGTTTCTTAAAATTAAAAGCCTTAAGATATCATAAAATTTGTGCTCTTTTCTGTTTTTTTCAGTGTCTGCAATATGGTGAAGGCTGTGCTGCTGTCCAGGAGGGCAGCATTTTTGTGTCATGCAGCTGAGGACATGCCAGTTTGCTGTTAGGGCATGTGCAGGTGTGTTGAGGATTCAAAGCCTGGACAGGATAAAATTATAAGACTGTACAGCAGAGAGGGAGACAAACCTGTTGCAGCCTTGTCCCAACTGTCTTTTGGGAATCCCCCTGTCACGGGCTATTCCCCAAACTGTGCACAGGTACTGTCTGGGAACTTCAAGTCCAAATCATGCTGGGGAGGGTAAGTAACTAAGCAAACTGTGTATGTGCAGATTCTGTGCTCAAAGTAGCAATCTCACCCCATTTTCTTAACTAATGTAAGTGCTGCCAGGTTGGAGCTGGTAATGCAGGTGCAGGGATTGGAACAAGATCTTTGCCATGACTGGACCAGAAGAGCATTGCTGTGGCTTTCATTAAAAGGGAAGCCAAGCAGTATATAAAACCCAGGACAGGGAAGCTGCCTTTATTCAAGCAGGAAACTTCACCACGTCACTAACTTTATGCATCTGCTCAAAGCCTCGTTGAAATCCCTGACACCAAAGCACATGTTGTAAGCCTTTTCCCTGAGTAAAGACTCAGTGGTGAACTGCATGTGCATTGACTGTTTACAGAACCCAGAATGTGGCCAGAGGAACTGCAAGCAGTATCTGTGTCAAAATAGCTGCATGCATCAATTACAGTCTTCAGGGGAGTTGTCAATGGCTTTCCTTCATTTATGGTTCTTAATGTGGGAGTTGGTACATATGTAAATCAATGGGAAAACAATGGGCATTTGTTTATTTTATTCCAAAGCACTATTTCCTCCTAAAGATCATTAAGAAATTACTTGCTAGGCATCCAAAAGCCTCCTCCTACTCTTTTATTAAATATATACTCATCTCGGGAATATTACACATCATAATATCAGTGTTAAAAGATACTTTAAAATTCTTCCTCTATCATGCAAGGAGCAGCACGAAAGAAATTATCTCTGGATTAATATATCAACACAGTGGTCTACCAGTTTGCACTTTGTTGTTCAAACAAAATCAAGTCCTCATTATCTTACACTGTATAAACACATTAAAAAACAGTCCACAACCTAAAGGGTTTTTAGTTTAGATAGAGCAAGCAGGCAAACAAAGGATGCATTCCTATCTCGTATCTATTCTACTGATGAGGAACTGAGGCACAGAGAAGTGATAAGACCAAGCAAAGACACACAGGATTTTTATCATATAGCCAGGAGCTGAACCCAGGTTCCCAGAATATCAGCTCCATGTCTTAATCACAAGTCAGGCCTTTGTGGGACTGGTGCATTGAAAACGCTTCCAGCCAAGAGAGATGCCAAAACCAAACACAATGCACCAACAGCATAAACTAATTACATTTTAATAATTATTTCAGTTTCAGTCATTTGAACTGTTATTAGCCGCTCAAGCGGGGAATGTGTGGGCTGAGCTTTCAAATTAGGTTATTTCATCTTGCTTTATTTCTTTTTATGTTGGACAAAATTGACTTCTGTTTTGCCGTGTTAGTTCCCTGTGTGTGATTAATGCCCAGATGCTAGTCTGTGAAGCTCCACAGCAGCTGAAATACAGCTGTATTTCCAAGGCACAGAGCACTGACTGACAGAGATACCCGATAAAATCATATTGAGCTAATAAATACGACAAAAGCACCTCAGCATTGTTAACTGCAACCAGAGACAAATTGCTCAGAAAGGGATTGTGTTCTTTGACCCAGATGAGGCAGCGCTTGATGCTTCTCTCTTTGGGGACCCAACAGTTTCATGACCCCATAGAGTGCTAAGGTTCACCTGGGCTATCTATATTATCTGACCTGTTTGCAGTTTTTTCCAGGCTAACCTTTTTTCCTCTGCCTTATTACTTTTATCAGATGCAGGTTTTTAGGTTCAGAACTTGCCCATTAAGCCATTTCTGTCTTTTCATGCTTGTGATGTGGTGGTTGTGTTCACATAAACCAAAGCAAGCAGTAGGATGGTTCCCATTAAATGTGAGGGGTTGAGTAAATCCTTGTGCAACAGCAAACAGCAACATGGAAACGTTGTTGAAAAGAAACCATCACAGTCCATGCAGAAGGAATGAAGTCAGAGCAACACAAAGGCTTGCTAATCTGTATGGAGAGGATCCAAAACATGTCAGAAGCTGGGGAAATACTAGAATAGACACAGCTTGTTGGTCAGTGGATCCTTTAATTTGTGCTTGGCAGACAGTCGTAGAGAGGGATGAAGGCCAAGGGGCTATGCTGCAGCTGTGCCAGGCAGCCAGGCCTCCTGGAAGGATGCTCCCCATGCGCAGCCTAAATCATCTTTCAGATATTTTTCTTCTGAAGTGGCAAGATTATTTTATTTCCTTAAGTAGAATTAATTTTAAAATAACAGAAAAACAAATAATATTAAAATTAAACAAAAAAAAGCCCCACCCAGTTGGGTCTGACAGCCCAGCAGATGGTTACCTAGGACTAGTACAAACACCACCAGCCAAAGCACGACTTTGCCAACTTTCTCTCAGATTCTGGCTGATTTTGCTTTCCTGTTCAGGCAGCAGCCAGCCTTATCTTCTGTGTTTTAGCAGTGATGTCCTCAAATCTTCAACACTTCACTGTTACTTCTCCCCCTCCCTATCAGAGCCACCACCTTGGTTTCTCTCTTCCTAGCACACGCTTGCATTTCATGCCGGGGTACTTGCATAAAAAGACCAACATAGGTCACACCACACTGTTTAACATTTACTACAACAGGATATGCAGATAGGTAGGATGGAGAAAGACAGGTGTGATGTTACCCTTCCTGTGTGCTGTGGAAGAAATATCCCAGCCAGCGTTGCATCCGTGCCATGGAGGACAACAGAGTGGTTGTGTGGTGGTGATCTCCCCTTAAGCTGGGACACCCCTCAAGGTTACTCCTCGAGGCAGAGAGACCTTTCACCAAGAGCAGATCTTTGGTAAGTGACTGATAGCATGCTAAATTAATATTAATAAAACATTACTAATACATGTAGCTGTTAAGTATTATTATACACTTTGTATAGATAATTCCATTAAACATAAACTGTTGTCCAAGTCTGAGACTAAGATTGGATTTAGCCACACCTAAGCTCCACCAGAGTTTAGAAAGAAAGGGGGTCCACTGTGAACCTCGTGGCTTAACAAGGTCTTCCTTACCCTTTTGCATCTCTGGTCTCTGCGTGAATAATTCTAATTCAATTTGACTTTGTACATTTCTTTCATGCAGTAATTAATAAGGTGAACCTTGCCATCAAACTTATTGAATCTTGGTAAACCACTGTTAAATTTTGTTAAATTCCATCAATTTTATTGAACTCTTTGAAATTATTATTTTTAGCTCAATAAAACATATTGCTGTTTCTCTCTTTTCAGTGAGGTGCATTCCACTCTTTCATGGCTCCTTATATCTTTCCTCAGCACACTTCTCCCATTGCAGGACCCAGTCTGGCACAGTTTTAGGTTCAAACTGAAATAGACTTGAGGTGGCTATCAGAAGGGTTCCTATTTGCAGACAATCTTCATGCACCATCATCAGTGTTGGAGCCCTCCCACTGTCTCTGAATCCAGAGAGGAAGGATTTCACCTCTACAGTCACTCCTCAGAAATTATCCTACATCTTGTTTGTTCACCTTGGAAAATATTCTCATCCTCAGCAGGTTCCACAGACCAATTTTGAAGGCTTTCAATGTGCTTTTTGCAGGATGAGGTGCCACATACACTCCTTCAGCCTGCAAAGAAACCTTCATCTCTATCAGCTCTACCACAGTGTTTCACTGTGCAGGTGGGAATAAACATGTCCTAAAAGATCTCAATGAATGAGCTGTATTGGACACTGCTATGCTTATACAGAGCACCAATGTATCTGCTGATTGCTTTGGCTTCCAAAGGTCAAGATGTTATCGAGGTCTAGCAGACGGTGCAGGCAATGGAAGGAAGCAGGAGCCATCTTCACATAACCTAGCAGAGGTGGTTTACTGAAGCATTGCAATTTGTTTCCTTTATGACTATGAGGACTGTAACCCAGCAGCTCTAGGGAGCAAGAGTGTGACCTTCATTGCTCTTTTGAACTTAGAGGGGACTGTACATACAATTCAACTCTGTATATAAACTCTATATATTTCTGAGTCTGTTTAGCCTGGAGAAGAGAAGACTGAAAGGGGATCTTATCAATGCTTATGAATACCTAAAGGGTGGGTGTCAAGAAGATGGGGCCAGACTCTTCTCAGTGATGCTCAGCAAGAGGACAAGGAGCAATGGACACAAACTGGAACACAGAAAGTTCCATCTGAAGATGAGGAAAAACTTCTTTACTCTGAGAGTGACAGAGCACTGGAACAGGCTGCCCTGAGAGGTTGTGGAATCTCCTTGTCTGGAGATATTCAAAATCCACCTGGATGCAGTCCTGTGCAAGATGTACCTGCTTTGGCAGGGGGTTTGGACTGGATGATCTCTAACTCCTACCACGCTGTGATTCTGTGGTTCTGTGACAACCACAGCTTAACCCTCTACACAGCCTCACATCTCTACAACACATCAAAGACCTAAATGAGCACAGTATAGTGTAGCAGACTGGGGTGTTTTCTATCAAGTTGTGTGTGGGAAGGAAGGTTCCTCATCCAGAACAATCCCCAAGTAGGACATGTTGGTTGTCAGGCTATGTATGTTAAATTCATTTTTTATCCCTCCCTCTCTTTTTATTGTGAAATCATTAGCAGAAGGGTTTCCAGGACAGAAAAGTAGAGTCCCTGTTTGGCCAAGAGAATAACAGAATCATAGAATGGCTTGAGCTGGAAGGGACCTTTAGAGGTCCCACCAACCCACCAAACATGACCTATGTGGTATTTTTGCAAGGTTCAACAAATTAAGAGATCCCAGTAACTTCAAATATTTGACACTCAGTATAGGTTATGCTCGTGATTATGGTAGTCGCTAAATTTGTCCCTTTTCTGTGTTTTTTTTTTCTCGTGTCCAAAATAAGAACAACAATATCTGCGCATCTTTTTTTGGAAAGCCACTGCTGAAAGATGCCACATTAACATGGTATTGCAGTAAACAAGCACAGCTCACCCCAGTGAGAAAGAGATCCCCACTTCAGTGGTGGCAGCAGGCCTGTAGCAGTGGTACGTGCCACACAGATCCAAGCACAGACTTAAAAATCCTTTCCTTTTCTGCTTTTATCCCCTTAACATCATTTTCCAAGCACAACCTGGTGTCCTGGACCAGGCCTTTGTCCATCAATAAATTCATTGTGTCACTAAAGGCACTCAAACCTCACACTGAATCTGCAAAACACCAGTACTATACAACCCTGGAGCATCTTCCTGCTCAATCACACAATTTGGAAGACCTGCTGTGCTCCACTGAGAAGCTGTGGGATGCCCAGTGATTACCAGTGTGGAGTCTGGATGGTTTCTGAAGAATAGATCTGATCGCTCTGGAGTGACAACCATGGTTTCTCTTGGCACAGAGCGCTGGACTGTGTCTGAAGCTCACCGTTTTGGTTCTCTAGCCCTGTATCTCCAACAACAGCTGCTCAAGATTAAGAAAATAACATTAAAGATCTGGCTGGCACTTCTAACTCACTCCTCTTATGTAAAGGTATAATTGCACATATGGCCCCTATCACAGTGCTCCATGAGGTTGGGAATTATGCACCACCTAATTCAATTCTAGGCAATGGTAAAGTGCAGCATGTCAGAAAGAGAAATCAGGGTAGATCTTAACATCAGAGAGTGCAATTGCACCAGTCAGTGCAAAATTTTAAAAGAGAGCTGTGAGGGATCTAATTGTCCCTCATTATCATCTCAGGTTGACATAATACTTTATGAAACTCCATTTACTTAATTACAATGACTACTCATTTTTGCTAATGTTCCAGAGATCAAACCTGCACCTAGGGTTTATTTTCATAGCCATATTGTTTTGAAAAAGCATATATTTGGATTTCTGAATGTGGTGGGTTGACCTTGGCTGAATGCCAGGGGCCCACCAAGCCGCTCTATCACCCCCCTCCTCAGCAGGATGGGGAGGGTAGAAAATAAGACGGAACAAAGAACCACAGACTTATGAATTGAGACAAAAGGCAGTTTAGTAGAAACAAAGCAACGCTGCACACACAGAAACAAAAGAACAAAATATTTATTCTCTACTTCCCATCAGCAGGTGATGTTTGGTCACTTCCAGGGAAGCAGGGCTTCATATGCGTAGTGGTTACCCTGGAGGACAAATGTAAATAATGAATGCTCCCTTCCCCTTCTGTTCTGCTTGCTTTTATTTCTGAGCAGAGGTCATATGGTATGGAATATCCCTTTGGTCCGTTTGGGTCAGCTGTCCTGGCTGTGTCCCCTCCCAAGACCTTCCCCCCTCCCAGCCTACTGGGGCAGCAAATGTTGGAGAGACAGCCTGGGTGCTGTGCAAGGACTGCTCAGCAGTAACCAAAACACTGATGTGTTATCAACACTTTTCTAGCTACTAATACAAAACACAGCACTCTGAGGGCTGCTATGGGGAAAATTAACTCCATCTCAGCCAGACCCAACACATTGAAAAAGCTATCACATAAAACTCTGTTCCACCTGATACCAAATAATTCATGTGAAATCAGACTTATGACTGAGCTCAGTCAAAAAGGTTTTCAGAGTGCTGTGATCTGCTGTCAGTCTCTGTATGCTCCCATTGAAGTGCGTCCCTGTGACGATGGAAGGCTCTTGCCCTTGTACAGGTAAATGCAGTGGAGTATGTAGTTTGCTAAACTACATCTGAATCATGAAATTTGTGACACTTTAGAAGTCTTTTGGGACCCTTCTGAAACCCATATATAATAACAATATCATCCTAGATGTCCTGCCAATAACCCAAACAAATGCTGGGTGTACTAGTCAGCAGTTCCTACTCCTAGATCCCTTACACCATCAATTCCAGCTGTGCTGTCCAGATCTCATTAGAAGACTTTTCCCTTGCACTGGAATTTCTTCTGAATTGGCCATGTTAATGTTCGCAACTGGGTTAATAAGATCTTAGTTTATCTCAAGGGCAGCCATACTGAAATTATTCAAGCCAAAATGGGATTTTCTCAGTTCAGATTGCCACTTGATTCCAAGTAGTTCAGTTATTCTATCAAAACACAGCCTGCATGCTTTTCTGCTAATTCAGATTTCTGGGATCCCAGGCAGGGCTGTGCCCTGTTTATTTTTCTACCTCCTGAATTCCCATCTTTAACCATCCATTTCATACTGGTCAGCAACATGAGGTACTAAAAACCACTCTAAGAATTTGGCCTAAAGGGCGCACCTACACAACATCGCGGTGCTATGCCCAGTTCATACACCAGATGTGATAACAGTCAGTGCAGCACAGTGATCCAACCAAACTAATCAGCTGGGCTAATTAACTCAGGCCCAGCTTTACACCAAGATCACTTCCAGTTTGCCCATTGCCAGCTCACAGCACAGCACAGCCCTGCGCTCCAGAAATGTGTCCTCACTTCCAAGAGGATGTCAGGCTTGAGGAGACAGACAGAGATGAATGAGGGGGTGTTCCAGTGGGGGTCCAAGGGGGTTCCAGTGAACCTTCTCCAGGCACATGAGTGTTTGCACTCTTTTTTGAGGTTTAGGCTTGATGACCAAGTTCATGATGTTGAACTTCATCTTTTTGCACTGCAGGAATGGCATGTATTTTCACCCTGTGAAAGCACTCTGAATATCCAGGGATGAATTATTTTATGGGGTTGGGAACGTATCTGGGGCTCATCACTGGTGGTAACAGCAGTCCCTCTGGTCTCATGTACTGCAATTCAATAACCCATTATTAACAGTTGGAGGCGGTGATCTAGCCCTTCTGATTTTTCACTTCTGAATGCAGCTAATTAGTTATGATAATTAGCAGAATTACAGCTCTCCATTCCCCACTTGGGAGTACAACAGTCACAATCTTTTAACCACCTACTTTACTCTCCATCCCAGCTTCCTGAGAAACTGAGTCAAACACCTTTATTAGAATTTGAGTCTCATGAGACATAAAAGGTAGAACAAAACAGTAATTTAGCAAGGCAGATTGTTAACATCATTTCAGTTCTTTCTCTATTACAGCTCTGTTTGAGTGCTATGTGCCAAACACAGGGCCCACGCAGGGCCCAATCCTGCAGGCTCTGTGGCAGCATTTGCAGGGTCTGGCTCTAAGATGAATTGAAAATCAAGTTCTGAATCATCACTGAGCCTATGTGACCCAGAACCAGCTCTTCTCAGAGGCAAGAAAGGAAAGAAAAGCTTCTTAAAACTTTATTTTGATGGTTTTTTTGACTGCTGAGGTGTCCTCTAAGATGAAGGTTTTCATTTCGCTCCTCAGTTATTAAACATCATGTTTGAGAGTGCCAGTCCTCTCACAGTCCTCGCCACATGCCAGCTTTCATATCACATAAAGTGGTAGGTCTGTAGTCTATTTTCTAACAATCTCCAGTTCCAGGGCTGTTTTCTGCTTTAAAGTTCCCTTTCTATCAAAGCAGCCACAATGTTTTACTCCAAAAACCATTTCATGTTATTATACTGAAACAGAATTTACTCAAAACAACAAAACCCTTGTGTCAGCTGGGAACTGCTTTTACCAGCGCCAAGGAAATTCCTCAGATAGCAAAACCCACTCTTCCAAATCTATCATGTATGTAGGCGATGAGCAAACTTTCCAGCTCTTTACCTTTACATCCCACTGGTGTCCCACATAAAACTTTGAAAAATGATGTTTAACAACAGTGTATTCCTTGTGTCCAAAATTTCCTGTATTCTTTCCCTCCCTGAGGACATGTGAATGACAAGCAATATTTTTTGAGTCTCTGTAGTTTATTTTTTCCTGCCTCTTTTGCTCTTGCTTGATGGCAGACTGTCCATGTCTGCTGGGACACAGCTATCCCACTACAATCAATTCTAATATCATTGAGTATTATTACAGATTGAGATAGAAAATGAGAGAACAGGAGAAAATAAAAAAGTACAATGCAGAAAAGACAAAGTTCTGCAACTCCTAAGTCCCAGCAAACTCCTGTGGACTTAAACAGAGGAGGAAGGCCTGAGGAAGAACTCTGGTCCTGGTTACACTTTCAAAGGCTTGTAAAGAAAGTGTACGTTTGCTCCCTCCAAAAGAACAGCCAGTCCCCTCTGTTGTATGACCTCTTTGGAGGAGGAGTTAACATCATCCCAAAATTGCAGTGTGCAACACCCAAGCTTGGAAGGTCCTGAAGAGCTGAGGGACACACCAAACCCACAGAGATTATCTAGGAAGTTAGTACAGCTTTTGCTGGGAATTCCTGACCAATCTTACATGCAGCAAGCTCCTAATGGGCATCTTTCTGGACAGAAATTATTTAGATGTTCATGTATATTTGATGAAAAAAATTAGCTGAGATGAGAGTACCCACTCCCAGCACCAAGGCGAGTGAAGACTCTCACGCTGAAGTATGACGTTAGAGAGCCTATGGACTGGGAAATGAGACTTTGATTAAGGACAGTTGGATGTGGTCAGTGTCTCCAAGTGGTTCAGATTTGCTTAGGCTGAGAAGCTAGAGCTGTAATGTAAATTTAACAACACAGTGCATGTTCCCTGAAATGCCTGTCAAGTCATAGATACCCAGCAGTGCTTGTAGGCTTCAAATAAAAATAGCTATTCCCCAGTGACACATAGCATCTATTCTCCAGTTCTCTGAAACCCAACCACCATAAATGGCAAACAATGACACTGCAGATGAAGCCGCAAATGTGTTGTTATTTAACATTGACCGTTCCATATAATTAAGGGACCACATTTACTTAAACGTTTGTGATGTAAACAACCATGCAAATTGCATTTCTAACTACTTTGACTGTACCCACAGCATAATTAGAAGTAGCAATTTATTACTCAATGTAATAATTACAAGTAATTAACTACTAGAAGTAATTACAAATAATAAATTTCTTAATGCAATGAGCTGCTTTTTGCAGCTCGTATGTGTGCAGACATGTATGTTTATGCGCACGTGAATACTTAACAGTGGATAGTCACTGCAAAAATGCATTTATTCAGGGGCTTCTGATTCTATCTTTTACTGAAATTATCTAATATATGAGGAAGGTTGATCATAGCTCTGTACTAAGTATTTCCAGACATTATTTGTCCAAAAAAAACAAGTATCTTTCAACCAATATGTTGAGATTTTCCTTTCTAAGGTCAAATAGTGGATGGACAGCCTCCATGAAAAAAAAATCAATAACAATAACCAGATCCAAGATGATTTACATTTTTTCATTTGCTTACAACTCTTCATGGAATAGCAGGTACAGGAGAAGTACATTGGAATAGGACCTACAGTTCATTAACAATGACACATAATAATGTTAGAAAAATTGTAAAACATCTGTACCCTGACATAACTAGTGTATACTTACTTACTAGAATTTTAGAATATACCCTGGTCCACATTTATGAGTAAGAGGAAAATAAGCAAACTACCTAAAAGATGTAGTGAAAATGTGCCTTGCCTTTTGTAGACAGTCAAAAGAGAATGGACACGGTCTGTGTATCAAGCACCCCACTTCCTACTTCCAGGTAGTTGCAAACCTGAGGAGCATACAGCAAGGAGTGTCAATCAGCTTTCCAGGAGGCAAAAGGGGGACCCACAGTTGTTTGCTAGGGAGATGAGGTGAAAGACAAACACTGTTTCAAGAGCAAGAAACATTGAGCCTGTCCCAATCCAAGGAACAGCAGCACTAGAGAATGAACAGATATGTTTGTCATATCTGTTACCTCCCTGAAAATCTTTTGGTCTTATTAAGTGATACTTCAAAAGAAAAGGTCACCTGTTGTCCAGGGTGGCCCAGCTTAAAACCATGCATTCAAAACCTCTCTTCTCTCTCCTACTTCCTTTGGCATAGGGATGCTACCAGCAATGGATCTGGCCTGGGAAAGCTGCAGGAAGCTGCAGCCATGGGCAGGCAACTGAGACTTCACAGGCTCTCTACAGTCCATTTGCAAACTACACTACTGCCACCTAATCTGAAACCCTCTCATTCTCCTTTACCAAGCTGCTAGTTAATGTTCATACCTTGGTCAGAGATTCATCAGTTAGCTTCTTTCTTGAACAAGTTTCACACACAATCCAAATCTTACCAAAAATGTATGAAGTCTCAACTGTTCGCTTGTCGGTTGCTCCAGCTCCATTTTTCATCTACCAAATCTTCTCAACTTTTAAATACATTTTCTAAAGTAGATTCTCCCCCTTCATTTCTCACTGGCCAAAGCTGGCTAACACTATCAAAGATACTGTTGGAAAAAGAAAAAAGCCATTCTCACTGGTTCTAATTTTCTACAGAAAATGCACCCAAGGCAGCCGATGATGATATCTCCCCCAGAGCTTCATATCTTTGAAACCGTGCAATATCTGTAAATGATGCTCAATGGTATACAACTGGAAGGCACCATAAGATGGTGAGGAAGTGTCTGACTGCAGGAACGCAGCTGCTTAAGACTACCATAGCTTTAAGCCAAAGAGATCCTGGAGAAGAGAGCTTACACTCATTCTCTCTGTTAAAATCACTTTCCTCCTCATCTGTCTGTGATGCAGCATTTTTCTGAACATTAATTCCTAGAGTTTCACTCCCAATGAAACCTTTTTACCATGACTTGTCATTCATTACTTCACATCAATTAATCCAGGTCAGTGAGTTGTGAAGTTAAGGGACCAGGCATCTGGTAAATTACAACTGTGAAAGGTGAAAAGAAAATCCACCAAATTAAAAAAAAAAAAGCAAAACCAAATTTATATTTAAAATACAAATTAAAATTGCCATAGTAGAACTGGAACTACATTCCCTGATTGACGTCTTTGGCTTCAGTCAATGTTGGGCACTTGTGATAAAAGAATCATCTCGCCTGGATTTCCTGAGAGAAGAAAGAAAAGAAGTTAGAAGAGATGTCTTTACCATGTTCCTTTTATTGTTTAACTGTAACCATTGTCATTATTGCTGAGGTATGGTGCAGCACAAAAAAAGATAAAGGAGTCCCCAGTGTTGTCCATTGATTTTGCTATTATCATTATTCTCAATTTCATTTTAGTTATTACACTTTTACTGTAGTTACTGGTAACTGGAGAAAATTAATAGCTCTGACAAAGCTGTCAGAGGACAGGAAGTTCCTGTCCTGGAACAGGGATCTTCCTTCCCTAGTCAGAGAAAAAACACAATATTCACTGAAAGATCTTCCTGAACTGAAGCTGTGGGCATGGCTCTCACTGAAACAAAGAGCTGGAATTTGTTGCCAGATAACAGGTGTATAAGTGTATGGAAGTCATTGCTCACATCCTAGTAGCACTGACAGTTTCCAAAAAGGATCATGGCACCATTATCTTAAATACAGTATGAACAGATAATTCTTAATTCCCTACACAGAGAAACACAGAGCTAGGCTTGCTCTAGGAGAAATAAAAAACCTTTCACCCACTAGCACTTCCCTTTAGCTCTTGCTAAAGACCTCTGAGAGGTAAAGCATGAATTCTATAAAAGCTCAAGAGAAGCAGAGACTATAGATAACATTAGGCCATCTCTGCACTCTACAGACTAGGGGTTACTCCAGATACTTAGAAGTCTTCTAACATAGCATCCCTCGAGGCTTGTCTCAGTTGTAAAGTACTGCCTGAGTTGCCTTCTGGAGAAGTTTTCCCTCTCCTAAAATTTATCTATTCAAAAACCAGGGTTTAAGGGCACTCCAAAAGCAGTCTGAGATAGATTTCAGGTTTTAGACCTTTTATCTGATCGAACAAGAGTAAGAGAAATTTCATCCCCAGTTTGGCAACTCTAGGAAGAGTCAAGGATTGTCCCCACCTGCACACCTAAATAGGAATCTGAAATTTCAACAGTGGCTTCAGCTTATGTCAGTGAGGCTGTCAGTACCACAGACAGAATTTTTCTTTCTTTTCTGGAACAGTGAGGTCAAGGGAAGATGCACTTTGGCCAAAAGCTTCAGTCAGCATAAGTTACGAAATTGCCTCTTTATGCAGTAAGCATGACACACAACAGAACTACAACCACTCTAAAAAACAGATGGTTCACCCCACTTCTGATCTTAGGGGCAAAGTGCAAGAAAGTACAAAGGACTACTAAAGTCTAAAAGTCTACATACTCCTTGAGACTTACTGGTGCTGTTCAAGCAAAGAACAAGCAGCGTTTCTGTGTGAAAGGGTTTCCAAGCACTCAAGACACCAGATTCCCACAGTAAGTCAGAAAGAACTGGACAAATCTCACTTATGCAGTTGAATACTCTGCTGTGGTGTACAGGTCCTGAGCTAACCCTCTGAACCCAGCTGCACTGCCTGCTGACACAACAGGGAAATGATTTTATGATCTCTACTGGGTAAATAAGGAAACAACAGCTTGTAAAAATAGATTGGTTTCTCTTTTCACTCTCCACCTTTGCTTGAGTTTTCAGCTTATCGACTAGATGGAATTAAACAACTATATTTCTAATACATTTTGCCCATATTTTATTCTGTTTCACTTATGTTTTCTTTTGGAATCCTTGACTGCATACAACTGAGAAAATTAATTTCTAAAAAAATATATACTCTGCCCACACATGCATAAACAATGTACCACATAAAGTAAGTGAATGCAAGTTGTTGTATTTCAAAAACACATCCAAGGTGTATTAAAGCCTACAAATTTGTTATTGGTTTATAGCAAAAAAACGTAATACAGTTTTTGATTTATTGAAATTAAGCTTTGTGTTTTGGAACAGAACACAAAAGCTCCTCCTCGCAGTTCAGATCAGCATAAATGTTCTCAGGTATGGTGGTGACATACCACAGGGCACATTCCCCAGCAGATGTGAGAGTAGGTGTCCCTGCCACAGTAGAGGTGTCAAGTCAGACAGAGCTTCAGGTGACAGTCACAGCCCTGGATGTCCCCAGCTTCAGGGAGTGCCTGATACCTCTCCTTGAGGCTGGGAGAGATGGGATTCTTTCCCTATGTTTTGTTGTTGCAGAGCTTTGCTGCCAAGTGGAGGAGTTATGAGAAGGAGTCAGCATCAGAGATTATGAGAAAGGTAGACAGGACCTTTTCAGAGACCTTGTGGCTTCAAATATCCCAAAACCCAACTGCAGTGGAGACATAGGTAGAGTCTGTCCCTAGCAGGACAGTAAGTGCCAGTCTGTGGTGAGTGAGGGCTGAAAGATGGTGACTTCTGTCACCAAGAGGAAGGCTTCTGCTCCACCACCTGAAGGCTTGCAATTATGGAATAAGTTCACACCCCTCAAAGCTGAGGAGGAACCAAATGTGTTTTCAAGTGAAGCATCTAGGTCAAGTGACCCAGAGCTGAGAAGGAGGACAAGGAAGAAGTGATAAGTGATAATGTGGGTGAATACTGCTGTGGGGGACAGAGGACCCATCTGCCAACCTGATCTGTCACGTAGAGAAATTTTTTACTTGCCAAGGCCTGGATCTGAGATGTTGTGGAGACACTGCCAAAGTTTGTCAACCATTTGACTGTTATGCCCTGTCATTCTAGGAAGGAATCAGTGATAGTCTAACATGACTACAGAGCTGTGTGGATGATAGTCAGGGGTGTGGGGTTCTGATGATGTCTCCTCAGTCCTGTCAGTGAGGGGAAGAGGTGTGAAGAGGAGAGACTGTTGCTGCATGTCAACAACTGGTTTCAGCTATGATGTTGGCAAAAAGAGATATGGCTTCTACTGCCATAGGACCCTGTTTGAGGAACATCATCTGCCTGGAAGAGATGGGATTCATCTCACAAAGTGGGGCATAGGTTCCTTTGCCAGTAGGATGGTTGACCTGGTAAGAATACCTTTAAACTCCCTATTAGAGAGTGATAGACAGGGTTGAAATTAAAGGGCTTGGGGTGATGTGAACAAAAGAGGAGACAAACAATAAAATAGGGCTTAATTGGGGTCACTTCAGGTGTTCCTGCTCCGGCAGGGGGATTGGACTAGATGATCTTTCGAGGTCCCTTCCAATCCCTAATATTCTGTGATTCTGTGATTCTGTGAAGTCAGCTCAAGAGAAACAAGTGGAGAATTCACAGATTCACTCCAACAACTCTTAACCCCCTCAGCTAATTTCTATGATCAAATGTGATCAGCTATACATCCACAACAAAACAGTCCTAGAAATTATGGTCATAAGCGATGAGCTTAAAAAAAAATGCAAAGACAGATGCAATGATTACAAATAAATGCTAGTGTGAGTCAGATATCAAGTCACTCATCTGAGTGATGCAAATCTGTTTCAAAAACAGGCTTCATTAATCTACTGCTCACAAATTACTTGTTTATAGATTTTGATTTTTGTCTTACTGTAAACAAGATTATGAGCTTAATTAGGTAGGATATTTATATACATGAGGGTTTTTGAGTGATTGCAATGAGACCTTTGGCAGTGTAGGGGAAAGGGATCTGGGAATACTGGTGGACAGCAGGATGACCATGAGCCAGCACTGTGCCCTTGTGGCCAGGAAGGCCAATGGCATCCTGGGGTGCATTAGAAGGGGTGTGGTTAGTAGGTCAAGAGAGGTTCTCCTTCCCCTCTACTCTGCCCTGGTGAGGCCACATCTGGAATATTGTGTCCAGTTCTGGGCCCCACAGTTCAAGAAGGACAGGGAGCTGCTTGAGAGAGTCCAGCACAGAGCCACCAAGATGATGAAGGGAGTGGAGCATCTCCCTTATGAGGAATGGCTGAGGGAGCTGGGGCTCTTTAGCTTGGAGAAGAGGAGGCTGAGGGGGGACCTTATTAATGTTTATAAATATATGAAGGGTGAGTGTCAGGAGGATGGAGCCAGGCTCTTCTCAGTGGTGTCCAATGATAGGACAAGGGGCAATGGGTGCAGGCTGGAACTCAGGAGGTTCCGCTTAAATTTGAGAAGGAACTTCTTTACAGTGAGGGTGACAGAGCACTGGAACAGGCTGCCCAGAGGGGTTGTGGAGTCTCCTTCTCTGGAGACATTCAAGACCCGCCTGGACGCCTTCCTGTGTGATCTCATGTAGGTGTTCCTGCTCCGGCAGGGGGTTGGACTAGATGATCTTTTGAGGTCGTCTTCCAGTCCCTGACATTCTGTGATCCTGTGATTCTTTGCTTTTACTAATCATAAAGCATTTTATTGCTGTAACTTTTACTAATGCAATATGGAGCCATTATATTTACTGGGTGAGAAACAATTCAATTATGGTTAGTAGAAATCTGGCATTACAAAGGATTGCTCTTGCTTTTGTAGACACTCAGTCCTGCAAAAACCTAGGCATGAATTTCCATGGAGCTTGCAAGAACCTGAATAAATATATCAAATGTGAGTCTGTGTAAACATTTTAATTTGAATCAGAAAATAGTTCATGCATTGACTCTCCAGATCAGCCCCATTTCTTTGCTTTCACACCAATGTAGAGTTGTTACAGAGTTCCTGATGAAACTAAAGCAGAAGCTGTGCTTTAAGAGTGCACCTAATGCACTCCAAACTCCTATGGACATTCAGTCCATGGAAACAGCTTGAACCCAGTCCAAAATAGCCTCTTCACCCCAAAAAACATATAAGGTGAACAGCAGGTCCTTGGCATTCAGTGTTTCATTTTACAGATCTGCTCCTATTGCACCATGCTGCTTGGTAATGCAAGTATAACTTCCCTAACTACAAGAATGGGACCTAAAATGAGGCTTGTCTCTGCAAAGGGGTCTGAAAAAGGATATTTACCATCTATGGGCCATCAGACTATATATAAACAGGATGTGAGTAGCAAAAGGAGCAAGCATTCTGTCTTTCTCTCTAGAAACAAGTTTTACACTTGCTGCTGACACATAAGAGCACTCAACTCCTAGAGATTCCTCATAATTCAAAAGTTTTGATTTTGGAAAGTGCTCTCTCTTTGTCACACACACCCACAAACACATGCATGTTTGCATAAACACATTCAAATATTTATATAGGGTGACATTTTAGAGACTCATTATCGTTGTTGGCTAGATCTACTTCAGTATTTAAATAGCTCTCTACACCATGTACATGTTTATGTAATTGTCTTTGTAATAATGCAATTTATTTCTTCTCTCCAAAAATAAACATATAGAACTCTTTTTCTCCTTTTGTTCATGCCAGGTTAAGATTAAAACAGTAATGGCAGCACCACCATTCTGTAACACAAATTAGCTCCATGCAACAGAAACTCCTTCCTAATGAGGATCTTTTCTGCCCCTTACACACACAATCATTTTGTTATCAAGACCACTGTCTTAATATTAACCCTAAAACCCATTATCTGGCTAGAAAACTAAAAGGACACCAAACCCTGTATGGAATCTACAATCTCAGAATTTTTTTTCCATTGCGCAATTTGATTATCTCATCTCAGAATCTGGAAGGATAGGTATTGAAGTGTTTTCATGAAAATCCTGATAAAAAGTGTCCTCATTGTCACCTTATTCAAACTAATTGGCATAGTGGGCTGTGCGAGCGTTTTACTCCTACTTGTGCCTACTTCTGGGAGCTCATTACACTTTAGTTAAAGGTGACTCCCTGGGGAAAGAAAAAAGGAAAAAAGTAAAATTTTAAAGGATCATGGTTTTCAGTTCTACTCCTGTTAGAAATACTAGGTACAGCACACACAATTGTTCTGTCATTGTTGTCATGTCATTGTAGCTCCCCTGAAATCACCAATGTAAAGTCCTGAATCAACCATATCTTCATTGTCAAGATCTTGAAGTCTTGCAGGTGGTTGCAGCCCCACCACCACCAGTCTCCCCAATTCCCAGTACAGCCTCATCACCAGAATATTAGGAGACAGGCAGTGCAGTACCTCCATCTCCTCCATGCCATGGTAAGAGCTACCAAATGTCCCAGGCATGTTGGCATTGGTCTCTGAGCCATACAGGCACAGCTACGTCACACAACCTGCACATGCACAGTACATGGAGAGAGCCAAAGCGCCAAGCCTTCACCCAGCCTTCCTCTTGCTTCCTCCATGCCTTCCATAAACTCATAGCTGATAGCTATTTTAGAGAATAAAGGGGGTGTAGAGTTGATATTGCACTTTTTGTTGAAATTTTGCTCATTTTAAACAAAAAATTCAACTTTTTTAAGAAAATGTTTTCATTTATATTGTCCAGGTTTTTATAAAAAAACACTTTTTTTGCTCAAAGCCAAAATGTCCAAAGTTCTCAACAACAACAAAAGCAGGGGCAAAGTATACTTTTTGTCTCAGTGGTGTTGGATTTAGCTGGAAAAAATGCACTAATTTTGAAAGCAGTGTTAAGCATACGCACATAGTCTCAAACTGGCAGTTTCTGGCTAACTCCAGTGGGATTTAAAAGGAGAATCCAGCCTACCTGCAGGCATTTGCAGCAGATGAGGGAAATATTCAGTCAAAAAGCAATTCAAATGTCAAGGGAGTCACTAGAGCTAAAGACATCCCTAACACTTCACTTCACTAATGCTTCTCAGAAATCATTGATCTCATACCTAACAGGATGTTAACCACAGGATCCAGATCAGCTCAATATTGTCACATCAATTCGTACATTAGTTAAGGATTAAGTGAGGTCTCAAGTTCTATGGAAGCTTTTCCCTTTCGGCTCCTGGAACTGTTGTGTTGTACAGCCAACTAGCTTCTCCGACAGCTCTCACCACTAAAGCAAACTGCAGGATTACTTGGCAGAAACCAATATGAAGCCACAGCAAAAGCAAGTACCATACAGAATGGACACCATTGCCTCTGGGAGAAATAATTTATTTTGTTGGAAGCCTGATTTCTTTTGCTATCCTTTAGAAAAACTGATAGAGCACAAAGTTCTAGTACCTCCAGCCCTGGATCATTATTTTCTTGCAACCTATGATGTTTTAATGGTACCTAGTTCTGTACCTTCTCAGGAAGTATTATGTTAGGATTACTTGCAATCTAAAAAAATATTAGCAACACATAAATTACACTTCTGGTGTCCTATGAAAAAAAGTCTCAAGAGGAAAGCGTAGCAACCAAGATTTCTTCTGCACATGCATCATCTGCCTGTGAGCTGCTATTCTTGTTATTAAGCAGGAGTGACATTTAACAAGCTTGACCAGCAGAAAGAGCTGGAAGTTATTCATCAGTCAATGTCAAATCAATGTACATCAGTCAATGTATTGGCTGCCACCTTCATGTTGACTGTGAAATGAGTGGATGCAAAATTGAGAGGCCTTGTCTGGTTAATGACAAGGGGAAGACAGGGGCTGTTAACAGTTCATCTTGGACACAGCCCAAGTTAGGTAAGTGCAAGGTACCTGGTGAATTCTCTCCTGTGGTTTTAATTGGTCATAGAACTTTTTGTTCTTGCGTTTCTGCTCTCTGTTGTTGTGCTGTGTACAGCTCAGCAGCAGCCAGGCTTGACTGCAGCAACACCAGAGCTTCAGAGAAGAATAAAAAAGGGCATGTTGTGCCAGTGAAAACTAAGATTTCCAATAACTGACTTGGAGGAAAAGCAGCAGCTTTTGCCCATCTCAACTTAAATTTGTGAAGATAGGGAGTAGCACAAGCACCCACCCCTCAAGGTAAGGACCTAACCAAAGTAGAAACAGTTGTAGTGAAAAAGAGAACTACAAGGCTGGAGGAAGGCGTCCTACAAAAGCAGAATTCTTCAGGAATGGATCCATGCCACCAGTTATAAAAGATGAAAAGAGGAGACCTTAGAAACACAAAGATGGAGGACGCACTCAGTAAGACAACTGAACAACCTTGAGAACTAATTAAAAAGTTAAATTATCATACAAAGTAGAAAATTAATGCACAAGAAGATGCACTAGCACTGAGTTATAAGCTGTTGTAAAAGCAAGTGCTGTCAAAGAAGTCACAGTGGCCACAAAAAAAAGCAAAAGCTGCCATAGGATGCATTAGCTGAAGTATTTTCAATGGAGATGGGCAAATATTAAAAGCACCGTATGGTGCATTAGGAAGATCTCATTTGGAGTAACATGTACTGTACTAGTAATCCAGTCTCAGGTCAGTTAATTCAGAATGAAGCGGTGCAGGATGATGAAGGAAATGTGAAGCGTGTCTTATGAGAGAAACCTACGAGAGTTTGGTTTGTTTAACTTCCCAGATGAAAGCTGAGATGGATAGGATTGCTTTCTACAGGAAATAAGTGCCAGAAGAGCTGTTTAAACCAGAGGGAAAAGGTGGCAGCAGAACAAAAGGGTATAAACAGGTCATGAATAAATTTAAGCTATAAATTACAAGTTTTCTAACAAAAGGAAAGTAGAGATTCTGGAACAGTCTTGTTGTGGGAATAACAGCAGTAAAACATTAATTGAGTTAAAAATAGGAGGATATTTTTCTAAGAAGGGAAGGTATGTCATGGTTGCCTGCAATAACAGAGGTCAATGGTCAGAAACTGCTGCACTCCTTTCCTGGCCTGTGTTCTCATGAATCCTCAGTAGTAATATCTATGTAATTTGTACTGTGGCTGGGGACCCATCAAAAGCCTATGTTACCCACACTGGGTAAACTGCTGATGAAAAATAGGAAGCCATAGTGTCTCCTCTGTAACTTCCCATTTCCTGGTGGTAAGACCTAAAAACGGTTCTGTCTCAAAATTCATGATTTATGCAAAAAATGTGCCAGGGAAAAATTCATAAAATCACAGGTTCATAAGATAATTCAGGCTGAAAAGGACTATAGGGTGTCCTAGTCTTTAGCTCAAACAAGGTTTAGCTTTGAGATCAAAGATTGTCTTGTGGTTGCACAACTCTAGCCACTTGTGTTTTCATGCAAAACAAACAGCAAGCACAGACTTGCCACTGAAGGTTTAGAGCAGAGAATGAAGTTGAGGAGACAAACATGGGACTTGGAGGAGATTCACATTTTAGGAATTCATCAGTTAAGGCCTTAATCACCCAATTTTGTTTCCTTTGAAAATTCCAGCACTGAATTAAAGAGAAAGTAAAATCATATTTCTAGATCAAATAAAGTAATCTGAAACGTCTGTGTGTTCAGAGTCAGCTCACTTCAGTAATCAAATGGCTAGAGATGCTGCTGCCTTTTGGCAGAAGACACAAACTACCAAGGCTTTAAAAGTATACAATAGAGAACTTGCAAACTAAAAACATACAGGTTTTCCTTACCTCTGAAATAAAATCTGATAAACCTTCACATTCACTTTAATACATAAGTTAGGAGAAGAAACAAAGGACTCAAAACATCCCATGTCACAGCAGGTGCTGACTACTCCGTACTGCCTCAGTTCCATTCACTTGGGTTCAACAGCTTCTTGTTTAAATATTTCAGCTGTTCCTTTGTTGTTGCCTATTACAGCAACAAAAAAACTGCAAGCCTTGAAGCACGGTGTGAAACCTTAGAGCTAGTTTATGGGGAGGGTGACTGGTAACTTGGAATCCAGAAGTGAGACCAGCTCAAGCTGTTCCTGTTCTCCCCTCTCCGAAGGCTACAGCTGCTCCTGCCAGGGGTAGCAGGGCTTCAGTGAACATCACAGCTGCAGCACAGATATTGCCATCTGCGCAACCACAGGTAGCTGCACAGCTAGCCAAGCACATTTCCAGCGTTATACAGAGCCATCTACCCGCTACCTCCTTCTCTAATGTACATCTGTTCACTAACTAGAAACAAATCTGTTTCTTAGCTACATATGTCAGTTTACTTGCACCCACCCCATCATCCAAATTCTTGTACGATATTGCTGATGGTGACGCCTCACAAACCCTGAATTACAGATCAGCATTAATTCAGCACCATCATTGCTTCTAAAGGTTGATGTCTAAGAAGCATTTCTGTTAATAATCCTTATTAGCAGTGGTTTGCAATGGATAGATAAAAAAACTGACATACCAAATCCAAAATATTTAGCCAATATGCAAAATGATCCACAGCAGGGCTTTTCTACCTTCAAGTTCAACACAGTCACTTTAGTTGTTTTGTGAATTTTCTAATACATTAGATTTGGGAGACAAGGAAAAGTCACATAGCTCCAATCTCAAAACTCTATAGCAGCAAAATGTTCTGCTTTCCAAACATTCCTGACATCTGATCCCACTTCAGATTATAAGAAGAACAGATGAAAGCCAGAGAGTGAAAACAAACCTTCCTGTTTATCCTACTTTTTTCTTCTGAGTCTCCTTCAAAGCATAAAAGATGAAATTAAATTAACATCCACTAGAGTCATTAGATATCACAAATTGTTTTGGCCTGGCAATTGTATTTGAAGGAACAGAATTGATTATCAGGATTAAGGAACCAGTACTCTAAAGTAAGTCATATTTTGCATGCAGAGATTTAGTGTAGACTATGCTTTCAGACAGGCTAAAAGAAAAAAACTAAAATGCAATACAGCATGTAACAGAGGATGTTACCAACAGGCTGGAGGCTCTACAGCTACAGGAGCATAGTCTCTGCTGGGAAAGACATGGTGTTGCATTATTTTAGTTGTAGGAAATACCAAGACAACTGAAACATTACTCGCTTCAGTGGGTTTCTGGGGAAAAAACAAACAAAAAAAGGCCACCCTAGATCAGTGGTGAGTGTGTCAATGTGGAGGTTCAGAAAAACAGGTGTGATTCCATCCATCATTCTCCCCCACCCCAAACTCCTAAGTGACCTTGGTCTCAGTTGTCCTCTCTGTACCTGCAGTAACTGCACCTATTAAATCAGTCACATTACATGGACCCAGACAGAGGAGTGAATGGACCCCCAAGCTCAGCCATGACCTTTTCCTCTGCCTTTTCAATGGGGCATCACATCTCCTGTTCCCAGGGACCTACATCTGAGGGTTATGCAATTGTACTTAACTTACACAGAGGCTGGAGGAAGGCGTCCTACAAAAGCAGAATTCTTCAGGAATGGATCCATGCCACCAGTTATAAAAGATGAAAAGAGGAGACCTTAGAAACACAAAGATGGAGGACGCACTCAGTAAGACAACTGAACAACCTTGAGAACTAATTAAAAAGTTAAATTATCATACAAAGTAGAAAATTAATGCACAAGAAGATGCACTAGCACTGAGTTATAAGCTGTTGTAAAAGCAAGTGCTGTCAAAGAAGTCACAGTGGCCACAAAAAAAAGCAAAAGCTGCCATAGGATGCATTAGCTGAAGTATTTTCAATGGAGATGGGCAAATATTAAAAGCACCGTATGGTGCATTAGGAAGATCTCATTTGGAGTAACATGTACTGTACTAGTAATCCAGTCTCAGGTCAGTTAATTCAGAATGAAGCGGTGCAGGATGATGAAGGAAATGTGAAGCGTGTCTTATGAGAGAAACCTACGAGAGTTTGGTTTGTTTAACTTCCCAGATGAAAGCTGAGATGGATAGGATTGCTTTCTACAGGAAATAAGTGCCAGAAGAGCTGTTTAAACCAGAGGGAAAAGGTGGCAGCAGAACAAAAGGGTATAAACAGGTCATGAATAAATTTAAGCTATAAATTACAAGTTTTCTAACAAAAGGAAAGTAGAGATTCTGGAACAGTCTTGTTGTGGGAATAACAGCAGTAAAACATTAATTGAGTTAAAAATAGGAGGATATTTTTCTAAGAAGGGAAGGTATGTCATGGTTGCCTGCAATAACAGAGGTCAATGGTCAGAAACTGCTGCACTCCTTTCCTGGCCTGTGTTCTCATGAATCCTCAGTAGTAATATCTATGTAATTTGTACTGTGGCTGGGGACCCATCAAAAGCCTATGTTACCCACACTGGGTAAACTGCTGATGAAAAATAGGAAGCCATAGTGTCTCCTCTGTAACTTCCCATTTCCTGGTGGTAAGACCTAAAAACGGTTCTGTCTCAAAATTCATGATTTATGCAAAAAATGTGCCAGGGAAAAATTCATAAAATCACAGGTTCATAAGATAATTCAGGCTGAAAAGGACTATAGGGTGTCCTAGTCTTTAGCTCAAACAAGGTTTAGCTTTGAGATCAAAGATTGTCTTGTGGTTGCACAACTCTAGCCACTTGTGTTTTCATGCAAAACAAACAGCAAGCACAGACTTGCCACTGAAGGTTTAGAGCAGAGAATGAAGTTGAGGAGACAAACATGGGACTTGGAGGAGATTCACATTTTAGGAATTCATCAGTTAAGGCCTTAATCACCCAATTTTGTTTCCTTTGAAAATTCCAGCACTGAATTAAAGAGAAAGTAAAATCATATTTCTAGATCAAATAAAGTAATCTGAAACGTCTGTGTGTTCAGAGTCAGCTCACTTCAGTAATCAAATGGCTAGAGATGCTGCTGCCTTTTGGCAGAAGACACAAACTACCAAGGCTTTAAAAGTATACAATAGAGAACTTGCAAACTAAAAACATACAGGTTTTCCTTACCTCTGAAATAAAATCTGATAAACCTTCACATTCACTTTAATACATAAGTTAGGAGAAGAAACAAAGGACTCAAAACATCCCATGTCACAGCAGGTGCTGACTACTCCGTACTGCCTCAGTTCCATTCACTTGGGTTCAACAGCTTCTTGTTTAAATATTTCAGCTGTTCCTTTGTTGTTGCCTATTACAGCAACAAAAAAACTGCAAGCCTTGAAGCACGGTGTGAAACCTTAGAGCTAGTTTATGGGGAGGGTGACTGGTAACTTGGAATCCAGAAGTGAGACCAGCTCAAGCTGTTCCTGTTCTCCCCTCTCCGAAGGCTACAGCTGCTCCTGCCAGGGGTAGCAGGGCTTCAGTGAACATCACAGCTGCAGCACAGATATTGCCATCTGCGCAACCACAGGTAGCTGCACAGCTAGCCAAGCACATTTCCAGCGTTATACAGAGCCATCTACCCGCTACCTCCTTCTCTAATGTACATCTGTTCACTAACTAGAAACAAATCTGTTTCTTAGCTACATATGTCAGTTTACTTGCACCCACCCCATCATCCAAATTCTTGTACGATATTGCTGATGGTGACGCCTCACAAACCCTGAATTACAGATCAGCATTAATTCAGCACCATCATTGCTTCTAAAGGTTGATGTCTAAGAAGCATTTCTGTTAATAATCCTTATTAGCAGTGGTTTGCAATGGATAGATAAAAAAACTGACATACCAAATCCAAAATATTTAGCCAATATGCAAAATGATCCACAGCAGGGCTTTTCTACCTTCAAGTTCAACACAGTCACTTTAGTTGTTTTGTGAATTTTCTAATACATTAGATTTGGGAGACAAGGAAAAGTCACATAGCTCCAATCTCAAAACTCTATAGCAGCAAAATGTTCTGCTTTCCAAACATTCCTGACATCTGATCCCACTTCAGATTATAAGAAGAACAGATGAAAGCCAGAGAGTGAAAACAAACCTTCCTGTTTATCCTACTTTTTTCTTCTGAGTCTCCTTCAAAGCATAAAAGATGAAATTAAATTAACATCCACTAGAGTCATTAGATATCACAAATTGTTTTGGCCTGGCAATTGTATTTGAAGGAACAGAATTGATTATCAGGATTAAGGAACCAGTACTCTAAAGTAAGTCATATTTTGCATGCAGAGATTTAGTGTAGACTATGCTTTCAGACAGGCTAAAAGAAAAAAACTAAAATGCAATACAGCATGTAACAGAGGATGTTACCAACAGGCTGGAGGCTCTACAGCTACAGGAGCATAGTCTCTGCTGGGAAAGACATGGTGTTGCATTATTTTAGTTGTAGGAAATACCAAGACAACTGAAACATTACTCGCTTCAGTGGGTTTCTGGGGAAAAAACAAACAAAAAAAGGCCACCCTAGATCAGTGGTGAGTGTGTCAATGTGGAGGTTCAGAAAAACAGGTGTGATTCCATCCATCATTCTCCCCCACCCCAAACTCCTAAGTGACCTTGGTCTCAGTTGTCCTCTCTGTACCTGCAGTAACTGCACCTATTAAATCAGTCACATTACATGGACCCAGACAGAGGAGTGAATGGACCCCCAAGCTCAGCCATGACCTTTTCCTCTGCCTTTTCAATGGGGCATCACATCTCCTGTTCCCAGGGACCTACATCTGAGGGTTATGCAATTGTACTTAACTTACACAGAGGGGAAGCTTGTAAGAATACACACATGAACAGCTGGAAGTATTACTGTCCTCTAGGAATAAGTATGCAATCATTGGAGAGATACAGATGGGTAGCAGATAAGAACCCAGAAACCACCCTTTCCTTTGTCTTCAATGTCAAGAAGCAGATCTCCTCACAGAGGTGGGGAGGAAGTTAGGGAGCTCTCAGCTTTGCTTTTACAGTATGTCCATAAATCCCTCAAACTGTGAAAAGCCATCCAAGGAATTCTGAGAAGTCTGAGATCTCTACTGCTGCAGAAATTGAAAGATTCTGCATATGAACTCTCTCTGCATGTGGGTCTCATAAGCATGATTGAACACCTCCTTTGGCATAGGAGGACAAAATCCTTCAGAAGAAATCAAAACTGACTTGTAACATGATTGTTCTTGCCGTGTTCTAGGAACACTTGGCCTGAAGACATTTGTTGTTGTGTTTTAATACAAACTGTTGTTCAAAAAACTTGTTTACTGTATAGTTAAGTTGTGATCAAATGAACATTGCAGGCAAGAGAAAGCTAACTTTAAAAATCATGTGTTCAAATATTTACCATTACATTAGATGAAGTTCCTACTCACAATGCAATACTTTTTTGCTTCATTTACAGTCCTCAGTAGTCTACAGTACAACTGTGGCATATGATGTGGCATATGATTGTGTTGAGAATTTTTGACGAGATATCAGAGGTGAAAATTCAGTTAGTAAAGCAAAGATCCCACCTTGCCAACTCAGTTGCTAAAACAAAATCTAAAACTAAATCTGTTACTAGCAGCAAAAAAATTCTTCCAGGCTCTGGGACAAATTGCAGGACAGTAGTGTGTTATTGAACTATGAAGGCTCTGCAGATCTCTCCTTCCTCTGCCCCATAAAGCACACTGTCTTCATCAGTGCTCCTGCAGATAAGAAGTGACAAAGGTGAAAGAAGAGGCAAAGCTGCACTCAGCATCTGACAGCACAAAATTGTCCCTCACAAACTGGAAATGTGGAAACTGCAAAAGCTGAATACTCCCAAAGGAGGAGGTGGTACCTGTGTTTTCTTTTTTCCTCTTAGAAGCAGCATGCAATATTGTGTGAACTAAATCAGAGAAAAGACTTCTCACCATTACAGCTTCTTCCAGGAAAATTAATAGCCCTGGGAGTGTCATTCTGCAAGCAATGTGAAAGCCAGAAATATGAGAACAACATAGTCCCAACCTCAAAAACATGCCATGCACATCGCAACAATGGGGTCCTCCAAAAACCACTGCCTGCCTGGTTAGTCCTGGTCAGTCCAAGAGGAATTAAATACATGGTTAGAAATACTGAGCACTCTCAAGTCAATACCTCAACTGATAGGATTAATGAACCAACAAAAAGCTTAAATAACAGAGCAGAAATCCATTTTCAGTTTTCTCACAACGATGGGAGACAAATAGCAACAATAAAAAATATTTTCTTGAAGAAGAATCAGATAGAGCAGGACTTGGCAAAAAGATGTAAATAATGCATATACTGACTCAGAGAATTTATTCCTGATAGGGAGGAAAGGGAAGGAAACAAGGCTGGGTGCATGCGCTGCCAAGCAGAATCAGCTCTTTACGCAGCACAGGGTAGACCCACGTCTCCCGCAGTGTCTGCTGAAGGTTACATGGACTTGCACTGAGTTTGGAGGGTAAGCATCTTTTCCTGAAACAAGTTTGTAAACTGCCTGACACTTGCTGCAATCTGCTACATTTCAAGGGAGAAATTTTACTTGCTTTTTCTCTGTAGCTTTTGCTAATATCTCTGGTGTCCATCTTGTGAGGGAAGGAAGGGAGAAGAAGCCAAAGAACTACACCTTTTCCCAGACAAGAACAGGAGTCAGGGATGCACAGATTGACAAGCTCCTTGGAACTCCTGGAAATGAATGATAAGGCTGGCCCAGGTGTAGAGACAGGGACACTCTGCAAGCCCTGTCCTCCACCTAGAAAAAGGCAGGAACATCAGGAGCAAGGAGTGTTGAATACCTTGCAAAAAGAGAGACTCAAGAGACACACTGCTTAGCTGCCTGATACAGAAAAAGTATATAGCAATTTTCTCTTCTACTCCTGATATCTTCCTGAGATTTATTTATTTTACAGATGCAGCTACCCCAGCTGAGCTTATTTATGCACTGAGGCTGGAATTGCAGTTTGAACAAGGGCAGTGCAAGAAAAACGTTGGGAGCTTTCATAATGGCTCATCATGAACACCAGATTGGATTTCCTTGCAGCAAGCTCCACTACGTATAAGATGCTCCTTTTCATAGCTTCTCTAGCATGCACTGTCACTTGAGTGAGAAAGACAACATACTGTGCGTTAACCCATACCATTCTGCTGGTGGCAAATTTACCCTGGAATTGCATCTTGAAAGATAAATGGTGTATTTTCCCCGCAGTCTGAGTGATTCCCTCTTTCACTCCCTGTGTTTCTCCTTCTGCTGACGTTTGCCCGAACTGGGAAAACACATACAGCAATACCATGTGTACAAGGTAACTCCCCTGGCAATTTACTAACAGCCAAACTATGACTATTCAGCTAAGCACTGGCTTTGCTTGGCTGTTACAGCTCTGAGAGTCTCAGAGCCCTGTTGGATCTACCTTCCTGGGCAATAAATAAAGCTCACGGGGTGCTGGGCCTCCAGGGTAGGGGAGATGACCCCACCAGATGTCTTTGCTCATCTGGAGCTGGCTGTGATTGCTCTCCAGGATTGCCATCCCAGATCACTGAACAAGTGAAACAAATCTGTCCTCATGCTGATTGTGGCCATGTGAAGCCCCTCCCATGGGCCAACCTGGAGATTCCCTTAAAAATGGGTATGAGAATTCTATTCAGAATTCCCAGTGTCAGATGAGAAGTTGTAAAAAAATTTCAGAGCCAAAGAGAAAATGGCTCTTCGTTAGTGTTTCATAGGGCAGTTCCTCCTCCTAACCCCCCCAAAAAAACCTCTTGTCTGCCATGCATCAGCAAGTTTTACCAACACCACAGCTGTTGAAGTTGCTGTATGCTTCAAGCCGGGCTTCATAAACACACTGGGTTGACTGGGTCATCCCAGGGCATCCTGTTTTCCATTTGCCAAGAGTGGACCATGCCAGCACCCCACACTATGGCACCAGCCTAAGTGAGTAAACCCAGCTAGGACCAGCTCTGGATCACACTTGCTCCTGCATGATTGCAAAATACCTGCTCGCTGGCAAACTAACACAACATGTATTTGAGCAGATTCTCAGTCAAGCCCTGAAATTTCTAAGATGTTTTTCTTGTCTGCTATATTCCTTCAGAAGTAGTGCAAATAAATGTTCAAGGATTAGAGATAAACTCCATCCTTTCCTCAGGTTCCACCCAGCGCTTGTTCTGAATTAGATTTTATTAGATTTATACACAATTGGGTCAGGAAAAAAAAAGAAAAAAGAAAAAGAAAAAAGTCGTCAGTGGAAAAATCTTTCTTGAGACTAAGTTCTGCCTTTTCTTTTTTTTTTTGTCAGTAAGTGAAGCCATTCACTTCTGTGAAACACCACAACAGTCACTTTGCACCAATTCACAAGCAGATTGAAATCCTCATGAACTAAAGAGGAATATGAAAAAAAATGTTACTTACCAGTGTGTTTAATGAACATTAACAAAAAGCTCTGTTTCATTATTAAATCATAGCCAAGTGTGAACTGAAAGTGACTGCAATGGAGCTACATCATAGTCACAACGTTTAGGTAACTTGTCCTGTGTTCCTCAGCAGAAGACTGAGCAAGTGAAGGTTTAGTGGCTGCCAGAAAAGTTGAGCTTGAAACAGGTATGAGTGGTTGATAAACCACGGACTGAGAAATGCTAGGGGTCACACTAGATAATCAGAAAGGACTCTCTAGCATGGAAATGTATTAATTTATTGTAACATTGCTCTTAGATTAGCCACAAGCCCCATTAGGTCACAGGGTAAGAAGGCTAGATTGGATGAGGCTTTGAGCAACCTGGTCTAGTGGAAGGTGTCCCTGCTCATGGCAGGGGGGTTGGAACTGGATGATCTTTAAGGTCCCTTCCAACCCAAACCATTCTATGATTCTATGATTCTATGATATGCTGGAAAAACTTGACAAGTAATCAGAATATAAGATTATTGGGTAAAATTCACACTTGTTAGAAATGAAGCAAAGATGTTCATACACGGTAATTGAAGACTTGGCTTTATGACACCAGATAATTAAAGCATTATCCATTTATCCTTTATGGCCAGTATATTACAGTTTATTTTTCAAATGCTTCAAGTTATTAAATATGATGAGGAATTAATAATAAAAAAGAAGTAAGTCAGTAAGATAATTCTATTGAGCCAAGTCTCATATATTTAATCCATGTTCATTTCATTACCAGGGGCCAAACATTGCTTGTTTCACCAATGTGAATAGCTCCACTGATATAGTGCAGGTGCATCAACGAAGTAGGGACAAGTCTCCAGTGAGTTGCTTACGTGATATCCCAAGATTGAAAAATATTTTAAATATTCTAATAATTTTAAGGGAAGATAAATTCTCAGGGACTAAAAAATATAGATGTGACCCTCTTACTTTACAGAACTAAAAAAATAAACATAGCCCAATATTTTGAGTGCAGGGACTTTAAAGCAAGAGCCATTACTAGAAACCTTTACCAACATTTCTTAAAGAGTTTGATAAAAACATGTGAAATATAAAGTATTCAATAACTCTCATTTTTCTTTGACTGAAGAGAAGCCTTATAAATTAATACCACTTCTAGAAGCTTTTAAATGATACTAAGAGAAAAGAATAAAGGTCTGGAGTTGTTGTTGCTCTTTTTGTTAAAATTTGATCCAGTTTCCTTGAAGATAAAACACGTCAAGCTACATAAAAGCAGAAAAAAAATAAAAGATCAATGCCGCATCTATCTCAGATAATGGCTCTCTCTTGTAGCTCACTTTTTAAAAATAAGTTTGAGCACAGCATTCAATTCTACAGGCCGATCTGAGACTTGGCACACTTGTTGCAGTATAAGACTTGATGAAGTGTTGCTTGTCCAGGCTCAGAGTGATGGTCCTGGCTGGCAGGTTCAGGCTTGAAAACAAAAATAAAAGGAATAAGAGAGGTGAAACAACACATGAGCAAGAAGGTGACAAGGGGAAATTCAAGTCCTGTGTTCTGGATTATATGTTAACCGAAGTTTAAAGTCTGTGAACACAGCATAAAAGGTTCAAAGAGAGCACACTGGTGAATGCCAAAGCTGTATGATCCCCACTGCTGTACAGAAATTTCCCAAGGGAATATATTAACTCTGTACTGAAGAGGAGAACCGAAATCAGATCAACTGTCCAAGGTCACATAACAGAGACACCTTCCTTCTCTAAATAAAGTGAAGAGTATGGGATTATGAGTTACTCCATCCATCTGTAACTTGCAATACCCTGTGTTTTAAGCCATGTGTCCCCGATCACTGCAAAGCTAGCCTGAAGGATGATCCACGTATCTTATAGAACCATTCTGAAAAATTTAATAATTACCTTTTCCTAAGGGTGTCCTCTGAAGCTGCAAATAGCAGTGACTGAAAGAAACTGAAAAGTGTTCAGACTTGCAGATACCTTCCAGAAATATCACAGGACATGTTTTTGTGTCTGATTTTAAAAAAAAAAAAATCTTTTTGTGCCCATTTCCTGATTTTCATAGTAGAATCCAAATGCAGTATTCAAATAGGCAGTTCTTATGCTTGAGAAAGGATGCAGAAAAACAGGAGTCTTAGACACGTCCTGCAAGTAGATAAACTGAGGAAAACTTACTTTTCAGTGCTGTTCTTTTATTCCTTGACACTTAATCTGATTAAAATCAGCCTGGTTTCAGAAATTCTGAGTTCTTACCATCATCCTTACATTTCAGTGGTAGCTTTCCAAGATGAAGATTTGATTTTAAAAAGAAAAATCAAAGCCTAATCCTGTAGTATCCACACATGGCGTGGCTACCCTCAGTGTTAGTAGCAGGGCTCAGTCAGCAATTTAGTAGCCAGAACTTTGCACTGTTAGTCAAAGATTCATATTTATGCTGAACTTCATAACCATATCCCCAGAATGCTTGGTCGTATGCTGAGTTAAAATGGAAATAGATGCTTTTCCTGCTGAGTACAGAAATAAATCAAAAAGAAGCAATAAAATGATAGCTTTATTGCTGTCTAGCAAAGCTATTTTGTGTTAAGAATTTAGTATATAAAACTGTAGTCATGTTGTGCAAAATGCCTGGTATACTGTGATAAGAAGCCAATGGTAATGGCTTTCTTAAACCATTTAATTTAGTTTATACCAATTGCAAGACCTAACAAAACCACAAGTTCTTGACTTTGCACGCATAAAAGAAAACATAATGAAAAGCTGCAAAAGGCCCTGTGAGTTTGCCAGTATCTGAGCATGCACAAAGAATCCATCAACAGCAGAGTCTGAGCAGAGTGAGGGAAAAGATGAGTAGTTATAAGCAGGAGCATAAGGATACAAACAACACTGCAACTTGGATAAACTTTACATGTGCACAGGGACAACTGCCATCTCCAGTGCTCCTTCAAGGCATTTAAGAAAGAGGTTTGCCTTGCTGATGAGTTATACTCTTTCTGTCATGATAAATAACAAGCTCATGAACTTACAGTTATACACTGGACAAGAGTAGATTTAGATTAGATATTAGGAAGAAATTCTTCACTGTGAGGGTGGTGAGACACTGGAACAGGTTGCCCGGAGAAGCTGTGGATGTCCCATCCCTGGAAGTGTTCAAGGCCAGGTTGGATGAGGCTTTGAGCAACCTGGTCTAGTGGAAGGCGTCCCTGCTTATGGCAGGAGGGTTGGAACTAGATGAACTTTAAGGTCTCTTCCAACCTATACCATTCTGTGATGATTCTATGATTATAGCAATGAGTCTATCTAATCTCCTTACCTTTTCCAAAGGACAATAAACCACAAGTGTCAGGCAAAATGCCCAAAGGATGCCATCTCAGTAGTTACTTTTATTACACTGTCACCAGACAAGAATAACTAAGAGCCAAAGCAGGAAGGACTTCTTGCCTCAGAGGGCTGATATCCCAAGGGCTTGCATCTCCAAAAATTAATGTAAAAATAATTCTTTGGGGTTGTTTGTTTGTTTGTTTGTTTGTTTCCAAACAGCACCATTGGCTTGCATGAGTAGACCTGGCGTCAGGTATTTGGAGAAGATTTTTTACCTCAAATATCACCCTCTCCCTCCAGCAGATAACAACTTTGACACTACCATACACTCAGAAGTTGCTCTATCCACTGCAGATCCAAGGGTGCAGGTGACCCCAGCTCTGGGGTTTCTAACTTTCTGTGCATGTTTGAAAAAAAAAATCCACTGCTGAGATTTTCTGCAGGGAAGGTCAAGAGACCTTCAGCAGGTCTTATTCACTTGTTATTTGTACAGTCAGAAATCAGAAGCAGCAGCACAGAAGCACTGATGAACACAGAAGGGAGTGGGTTCACACCCTAATTTAGCATCAGTCTATAGTGCCAGGATTCCTTCAGGGCTTTCCATTTTATTTGTTCTCTTTATCTCTGTCATTTTGGAATCAGAATACACAAGAGCTTTTCAGAAGAGTACAAAATAATCTGAAGTAACAAGGGAATTTTATCTTCACTGAGGGATATAGCATTTAGAAAAGCACTCTTATTCCTTAGGCTCAGAAAAACAACACCTAGAGCAGTTTAGGAACCTGAAACACTCTGTTGTAGATCTGTCCTTCACTCTGACAGAGGACAGCCACTCAGATCTTCAAACCTGTCTAGCAGTAAATGTCTCAGGCCCCTCATGAACATGTGGACTATACCACCTAAGTTCTGATGTCATGATGTTTTCAGAGATTTAACTCAAGCCTATACTCCAGATAAAAGCCTTGCCTCATTTTCCTATCAGTTACCTTCAAAGTAGATCTCCGTTTTGGAAACATGTGCCATAGAAAGCCTATTTCATTTTCCCTAATAGTTTAGAGCCTTGAACTATAGCAATGAGAGACTTGTAAACAAGTCTTTGCTATGCCTAGGCTGGAACAAAACATTGGACCCAAAGGGGTTTCTTATCACTAGTCTATTAAGCATTCCCAGGCAAGGATTTCTAAAGCTCTGCTAAAGCTATTACACTTCTCCAGAAAATTATTCTCTGGGCCAGAGAGGAAAGAAAAGTAAATGGCTGGGAAAGGATGATTCAAGACCATGCTCCAAGGGATAATTAATTATTCACGAGAAATTAAATAGATTCAGTAAGCGAGATTTGTCATGAGACCCTCAGTAGCATTCCTCTACCAATAGCAGCAAGACCTAGGGTTTAGTTTCTGAGCACAGTTTTAAATCTGAGTCTCTTAAAACCCATCAGGTTTGTTCAGCCAAACACTTATCTGTCTACTCTCCTAAAACCTAGGGCTGTTTGTTGCCAGTAGCTTCAATGTAAAGGTTAACCCAATAACAACTAGTAAATCAGGCTACAGAAGACTACAGAGAAGAGAAACAAAGGGGACAGCTGATTGGAAAGCCCAAAGAGGCCATAGTTGGGTGGTTCTGGATACCTGCAATAGGACCGTGGAAGTCTTTAGATGTTGAAGTTTGCAGCTGTAGGAGCTTTGAGGCTTTCAACAATGTCAAAGCACGCAGTTTAGGTACTCAAAGTGGCTTTTAAGTTTTTATTCCTACTTATGACTCTAACCTGAAGAAATTTCTCCTGTAGCTCCTGCACCTCCCAGGCCTTTTTCCTTTATGTCCCAACCAGAAATGATGTGTTAGAACAGACTGAAAATCTGACACTATGGGTCCATTCCGAATGAAAACCGCTTTGTTAATTCAGAATATGCTTCAGATGACTTATTGGACTATACCTAGACCTCATTTGATTGTTAAATACTAATGAAAATCATTGCAGTACTCATTTAGAAACAGAATTTTTCTAACAGTTAAGGAATGTTTTTAATCACTGGACTAAATGGGTTGATCTTTTCTCTAGCAGTTCAGCTACCAATTCAACAAAGGCAAGAAACAGCCTAAAGCAAGTCAATGGCTACCCCTTAGCACAACAGATGGGGACATGGCTCTATGTGTCAGAACATCCATGCTCTGCTTCTCTCTTCTCAAGCAGAAGCTTATCCAGAAATTGTTAAATCTGTGTGTAAAGCTGCCAAAGAGCTTCCACTCTTTCTGTCTCCCTCGGGTATGGGATTAGCAGCATAGCTGCACAGTGACTTCTCCTTCCACTCCCTAAGGGGACAAATCTTTTAAAATGCTGTTCCTCAGCTCCTCCCCTTTTGGGGAAGAAGTTGTATCATCTGCGTACTGATGTATCCTTGTCTACACCCCAGCCTCTAAGAGAAAGGGCAACAGGTGCAAGTCTAATTAATTGGCTGCCAACATTCCTATTTATTTCTAAAGAAAATGTGAACAGCAAACCTACTTTAAATAGAACTTCAGAGCAGAAATCCTTAAAGTTCATTGTAGAGATATTTAAACCACAATTCATCGAGGCTTGTGAGGGTTACCAAATCCTAGACATCGGCATGGGCTTTCTGGGATCCATCAGCCTCCAAGGACTCCAGGCTTTAATCACCCACTGCACTGGGATCTACAATGACTGAGTAGAGATGATGCCTACAAGATTTGTCTTTGATTTGATCCCCCCTTAATGGATAATCTGACCTCTAAACAGCAAGTTAGGACAGTACATTAAATAATCAATGGACAAAATATGAGAACAGCCTCTGCAGCAGGGACTGGAATGAAGAAACCCCTATTCCTGTTAAGCACCTCCAACCATTAAAATTCATGTTGTTCCAATTCTTGTACCTTGGCCAGATTTTTCAACTGAACAACTCAACCTATTCCGTGTAACTGCATTGTTTAGGCACTGTCTTCACATGTGGGAAATGGGGATTTGAATTTCCTCAGGGCATTATTCTGCCAGATAAAAGAGTGATCTGACTTCTCTGCTAGCAAACAAAAGCAGGAGTGGCATTAACTTCACCATATGACCCTCTGTGTTCTGTGAGGGACACTTTCTGAGAATGTATTTTCTTGGTGAAGTCCTCAAGCTAACACTGAGAAATGAGAAAACAGTTTATGACTTCCCATGGCACTAAGATGGGGGATGAGCAATGAACTCTTCAATCCCAACTAGACCAAGACATTCCTGGACAAGATCCATTTAACTTTTAGATAGATCATTGGATGGATAGATGGATGGATGGATGGATAGATAGATAGATAGATAGATAGATAGATAGATAAACAGCTTGATCAATCAATAGTAAGGATGAAACCTATCAAATTAGGCAGCAGCTGAAGTTTTGAGGATTACCTTTTCAAATTAAGGCCTTCCAGCCCCACCCAGCTGCATAGCATTGGGGTAGCTCAGTCGTCTAGTATGACACCATGAGTTTGAGAGAGTAAAAAACACTAAACATACTCCAGACAAGTTGCCTGATGACTGGACCAACCTTCCTCCTCTGGGGAAGATCCAAAGCCATAATCTTCTGGATCACAGACTGAACCATAATTCTCTGGTTACCATGCACAAATAGAAGATGTCGGAGGGAGGAAGCAACCTGCAGTGGGGTGGATTTTTTCGCTTTACTATAGTCCTTGCAATAAATAACTACTGGACACTCTGTTGAAAAACAACAGCTCCTGACATTCTTGGAATCATTACAGTGACAAATCTGCTAGAGTCTTCAATCCACTTTAAAAAATAATTATTTTGCCTTGGTTCATCCTGTCATCAGAAGAGAATAAGAAATGCTGCAGTTCACAGTCCACTTTCAGGCTAAACAGCAAATAAAAAAGCAGCTGTCCTGGTTTTAGAGACAATGATTTACTGTACTAATTCTTTATTTTATCTCCTCTTTATTAACCTATAGCAAAGTAGGGGGCATCTCCTCTGCCTTCTGTATCTATGCAGAAAAAGAGAGTGAGCTGAGGAGGCAATGCTTCTCACCTTGTTCCTTAAAACCAAAACAGCTTCCATTTCTTCCTAAAACAAAGTAGAGGCTATATCTTCACATTAGAGCACTGTGGGGTGCTTTTCTTCAAAGTCACCTTGCTCATCTCTTTAGAGAAAACTTCCAGACCCCTCCCTGCTCTCCCTGTTTCTAACCTCAAGCTACACGGACCTAGCTGAGTTTAAGAACAACAGCTGGTTAATTTTTTATCCCTGTGGCCTTTAGCAGTTCATGTGAAGCTGAGTTCCCACTGTTAAAAGAGACTTAATTGCCAGCCTACATTGGCAATCTTATTGTGGTCCTACCACAGCAGGTACTGGACTAATTACTACAGACCTTCACGTGGGATTTGAGTCAGTTTATTTTTTTTAAAGCATCTTTGTGTTGCTGCAAATCTTCAAATTGCAAATAAGAAAAACAGAATGCCACCCTTCACATTCAGTCTGAAATTTCTGACTTATCTACAAATTGCTTCACTAAAGGCCAAGTTCCATGCTGATGAAGCTTGTTTATCTTTCCACTTTGCTTGCATAAATCCCAGATCAGATGAATTCAGTTCAAGTTTTCTTTATGCTAGAGATGGGCATCAAACCCATTTTCTCCAAGTTTGTGCAAAGTTGAAAGGAGGGTTTGGCCTATGGGAGCTCCCATGCAGTACTGCATGAGCATATGCTTTGGGGGATGGTCTGAAAACATATTTTCAGTGACAACCCTGCCAGAACTTTTGGAAGATAATGCCAGAAAGGTTCAGTTCTCTTTTCAAGCCAACTCAAGTGCATCTTGAAAGAGACCACATAGTCCTCTGAAAACATCACCTAGTTGGTTGTTATTATTAGAGATGCATATTTAAAATGTCAAGGCATACAAGAGCACTTTAGGCCCTCTGTTGTTATTTTTCCATTTTTTCAAATTTTCCATGATCAGTTCCCACATAGTTTATCTGTAACAGGTACAAGGTGCCGAGTTCCTTGTTTACAGTCATAAAGAAATCAAGAGCCACCACCAAACAGGTTAGCTGAGCTACCAACAAGACACAGGATATTAGTTCTGGTAGTTGACATTCTCTGGCACTTCTTTCTGGCTCACACAGATTCTAGAAAGTCTAGTGGATGTAGGACCAGCTTTCTCACAAACTCATGTTTAAGAGTGTCAATTTAAACAAAACCAATGACATTGCATAGGGAGAACTCAGAGCAGAAATAAAGAATCATCTCTGCCTTTTATTAAGCATTGTTAACAACTGAGACCAAGGCCCTCACAATCCCTGTTTCTTGTTGCCTGTGGACCATGCATCACTCCAGATACAAATTTGTTTCAACAGTGCCGTTCAAGCTGGAGGATCTACTGCTCAAGCTGCAAACTTATTGCAGAAAGGGAAAGCTGCACTTGTATCTGAGACTAGCTGTGAAATAAATCTTCAGCTCCCTCATTGAAAATGTCAACATTTCAGTTGTATTTTTCATTTCTGCTGGTTCAGAGGGATTTCAAGGGAAAAAAAAAATCCATATTTGAACATATTTATTTTTTAAGGAACTTCGATATAGGAACAATTTAAAGGATCTTTAAATTTTTCCACTACTATGAGTAAAAGAAAAAGGGAAGCAGGAGTTGGAGGAGAAAGGTTTAAGGCATTATCAAAGAAGCTGCTCTGAGACAGAAAAAAAAAGGAAGATTCTTGTGGTGTTTGAGAGAGTGTGGGGCCAGACAGTCTTCACAGGTCATTATCATACCACTTTTATAGCCATTGCATTTAATGGGTTAAGTCTGAATCTCTGGAGGAATCTGAACTACAGAGATTAGGCCTCAGCGGTGAAGAATCAGAAAAAGTTTCTTAAAAAAAAAAATATATTCAAATGGAAAATTAACACCCAGTTGCAAAAAAAATGCCTATTAGTTCATTGCTATAAAAGAATTGATGCAAAATACCTAGATAGATGCTGAAATGCCACACTCATCTCATCTGCTGCTGTCATTGGGCTAATTATAGTGGCTTCTGAACATCTGTAGTTAAACAAGTGACAGGGTTTCCATTATAAACTTAATTTCTAGAACTCCTCAGTAAAAAAACTCAGTAAAAAAACTCAGTAAAAAAACTCAGTAAAAAAAACTTTAGGCTAAAACTTACAAGTTTATAAAAAAGTACATGATTTTGCAGACATAGAAAGTTTACTTTATGGTAGGAGAAGTAAAAATGTAGCTAATCATTTTGATTTCACTATTTAAAAAATAATAATTCATTACAAAATGTCTCCTGCACTGGATTTGCATCTAATATTTTTGTTATATACTTTGCTACAAAACCTAAATATGCACATTTCAATAAGAGGGACTGAATACATTTTAAAAGGTTTGGATATAATAGCTGGAGGGGAAAAACAAACAGCACACAATTCATTCTAGTAGAAATAAAGAGATCATATTTCAAAAAAATGTTTAAACTTACACAATGGGCCTCTAAGGCATCCACTGTTATTTTTCAGATTCAACATTTGAACCATTTGAAAATATCTCCTTAAGTGTTATTCCCAGCATATTTACAAGGATTTTTCATAAGGCAATGTAATATAAATATGATAAGTAGCCCTATCTGGCCATGCCTTCCAATATTGGTATAATTTTCTGAAGTCAAAAGCACAAGTTTAAATACCGTTATCTAAATATATGCTGATGGCAGGACCTTCCCAACAGCAAGGCCCAGGCTCACAGAAATATAGTGAGGCACAAACCCACTGCTTGTAAAAAGAGATTTTCTGCCCAATGCTCCCTTACTGGATTTACCAGCCTTTTCCAGTGTCAAGCAACAGGCAACATATTTTGGCTCATCTCTTACTGATTCTTTGTATGTTCCATCTTGAATTGGAATTCGGTTATCGTGGTGATGGGCACTAAACCAATGATTGCAATCATTTCTGCAAGGCTTCAAGCACTGGCATATTCCTGATGAGCTGTTCAAGAAACCAACACAGGACTACTTCTTAGTGTGATTATATCTTTGAAGGAACTGGATTGTAAAGTGAAAGTTCACTAGCCCACAACTTCTGGCAGCCCTAAAAATACAAACAGTAAATACAGAAATTGTACTTGCTGTTCTTCTGTTGTTCTTTACACTAAATTGTTAATTCTCTGTGGAAAAACTCTCAAAGTGATTCCTCCAAAGAATATTAATTTCTACTACCAATCAGTCTATTCCTGAAATTCAAACATCTGTTAATCCTAGCAATGACATGGTCCCAAAGCATTGTTCTAGCACCCTCCACCAAATGAGCTGGTGCTCCCAGCAAAGAGAGTAGCATTCTTTAAAAGAACTACTAAAGGTCTCTATAAGCTAAAATAACATTTTAAGTATTAGAGAGTCATCTGAACACAAATATACATTTGATTTTAAAGTATTATCTGTACTTTTATCAGAAGTGTTTTGTGAAGGAAGATACACTGAACCTGGTGAGACTTCAATGATTTTATTCTATGTAACTCAACAAATCGAATGCAATCAGTTTGTATGGTACAATTCAGTGCTTGTTTTGTCTATATAACTGCATAAAGAGAAAACAGAACAAAAATAAGGGACTAGATTAACAGCTCATTCATCACAAAATTAAATATTCTGAAAACCCAAGTTTACTTTTAATTGCAACACCAGCCCAGTATATGATTATGAGTGTTATTTGTGCATTAAATTATTTAGTAATTATGCAAAAAGCCCTGAAATTATGCAAGTTCAAAGCTATTTTTCTTTAACCTTTGTCCACTATGTAAAGTAAGAGAAATTCTGGTCTTTGTGTATTTCGTCATATTCCCTGGAGACTGTAGGTTCTCTTTTTCATGCTAACATTAAAGTACAAAACATGAACAGAAGTTATAAATAAACAGCCCACATTCATGCAATAAGTTGGGTACTTGCCTTTTCTTGGTGCCTAGTTGCCACTGCTTATTCCTTTCTGGTTTTTTACATGAGTACTCTAAGGATTGTTTTCCATTATAAGCTGAAGAACTGGGAGTTTGGACATTTTGTAAACACTAAGTGCAGAGGCAGAGAAGCTGGGATGGGGCACAAGAAATTGGAAAACAGAGAAAATATGTTGAAGAGAGGCAAAGCAAATGATGCAGGGAAGTGACCAGGAAACAGCAGTGTACTTACACAGACTGCAAAAGGTCTGCCTGTTTCCACAGCCCTCCTTCAATGCCAGAACAGAATTGTGTGTGTTGGGAGAAATTCACAGCAGGCAACCTATCCAACAGTGGGCATTTAACCAGGACTTGTGCTGTGTGTCTGTCCACGGAGACTTCCTTTCCCATCTACATGAGCTGCCCAAAGTCAGAGTGTGCATGAGCATACCCCATATATTCTCCCAAATCTGCAATTCCCTGAACTGTGCCTGAGGTCTGTCTGGGGAAGTGCTGCTTGATGCTACCCAAGACATCCAGGGAGCTTGCAAACAACTGAATAGTGAGGGTGGTTGTGGACCAGTGCCCAACCACATGTCATGGTCTTGCTGTATTTGCTAGGATGGTTACACGCAATGAGACAATATAATCCTGAAGTGAAGCAGGTCCCAACAGATTAGCAACAGACAAGTAACAGCTGGAATAGCGATGCCCCGGTGAGACACAGCCCTACCCTAAACAAGACATAGGTCCAAAGGGTCCTATCTTTAGGAACTTTTCTGTAGCTTGGCATTTCAAATCATGTGACAACAATACAGCCAAAAATTAAGATAGTGGAGCCAAATGTGAGGACTAGACTAGCCTAGCCTAGAGCTAATCCAAACATATCGGAGCTAAATCTGAGGACTAGAGGATCTCTCTCATGGGGCCATTTTAGCAACATAAAATGGTTCCTCTTTCCTCTTCAGTAGTGGTTATGTTCTTACTTACCAAATACATTAATTAGAAACCACAAATCTTGACTCGTTTTAATTTACATGACTGACTAACAGATTGGACACAAGGTGGGTGATGCCAATTCCAGCACATGAATATTCGCCACCTGGATCCACTCCATTTCTGTTTTAAGTAGAATTTTCAGTGACAAGAAATGGAGCTGCAACTTCGGTGTCTTTGACTCCGTAACCATGGAAACCAGCACCAATTATATGTATCACTAAGTTTTAAATGTATTCAAATTTAACACATTACTCTGAAAATATTGAGGTTGGTTTTCTTTTTCTCTCTCACCTTAATATGTTGCAGTTTGCCTTCTGGCTTATTTGGCTTATAAGAAGTTCCACTCATAAAAAATATAAAAGTATGTAGGTGAAAATTACATTCGTTTTATTTTATGTAACTGAGAGGTAGAGTCATGTAAATGTTTGATCACACCCTTCCTACCACTGCTGTAATCGAATGTGAGGGGTTACATTTCATGCTAAGGAGGTGCCATTCCCAAAAGTGAGAGAGAAAGCAGTGAAGCTCTGCCACTGACATTTTGAAAGATCAGCATCTCTCTGGAGCACCACAGTGATAGCTCAGGGAAACAGGAATACGTAAGAAAGAAAACAAGGAGGAACGAACCCCACGCCTTTATCATTCTTCCTGTTGCTGTACCATAAACTCTACAGCTACATGCCAGAGGAAAAGTGGAACTAAACCTCTGAATAAAACTGTGTTCCTAAGACTTGCAAATGGCCATTTGGTTTAGTGAACTGCCAAATCCCTAACCATGTTTGTACTGTTTTATCAAATTCCATGACTAATGCCTGAACCTGCACATTCATCATTTAGCCCACTAAATTATCAGAGATACATTTGACCACTTCACACTTTTTGTTTTTTTTCCAGTTGAATAAACAACTGGTATAGTCAAGATACGATACTGGAAGCACCAGAACAGTGAAAGGCTAAGGATGTTGGACCAAAAGCCTTTCTGTTATAATCCTTTTTTTTTTTCCTATTCCAACAAGTGAGTATGAAAAGGTAACTCTAGTGCAAGAACTCCCAGGTAGATGACAATGAACAAGGCTTAGATCAGAGCTTCTGGGTATAACAACACAGATATACTGAGCAATGTCTGGGACTAACCCCAGGAGCTAGGACTCAGTCATAGCAATGTTAAATTGTGAGGCATGTCCTCAGGGTGGCTCTGGCCAGAACCAGCTAATGGGCTTCCAAACCATTTCCAGGCACAGCTCAGGGGCTGACACAGATCCAGGATGTTTCCCAGTGCATAGTTTGGATGTGGTTACTCTGCTACTCTAAATTGCTCCTTTAGAATGTCACCTCTAGTAGTTAAGAGTGAGAAAAAAGACTATCTGTAACAAGTAGAAGCCAAGAAAAAGTCTTCTGTTAAATGGCCACAGGCAAATCGGATTTAACAAAATCTGATCTCCATAGAAGGTTTGCTTCACTGTGTTTAATAACACCCATGAAATCCAAGAAGAAAGAAGTACTTGAGACTGTCAAGTGAAAAGAAAAAAGGAAATTAAAAAAAGGTAATACTGATAATACTGAAAGTGTTGCCTCATTTTATCTTGCCCTGTTTCAGTTTCAGTGAAGTGACTTCAGATGTGGCTGTTGTTTTCTGCCTGGTCTTGTTGTGCCAACATTGTAAATCAAAGGTCATTTTTATCCAGCAACAAAGTACCTAACTGATCACTTATCATTTCAGGAAAATAACATATTTGAGAAGCAGAAGTAGATCTCCCTGAACTGCAGACATGAGCTAAAATATAGGCCTTTTCCTTCTTATGCTATTGATTGGCTGACTGGCATTGAGATGCAACATTTATCCTTGGTTTACTTACATTTAACAGTAGCTTCCAAGACACTAAAAGGTAGGCACTATAATGCATCCCCTGAATGCTATGGGAGCAATTTAGTAACCTCTGTGAAAGATATATTAGGACTGCATAAAACTTCTTATTTATATTGTAATAGTGCCTATTGCTAGTGGAAGTTTTGGAGACACAGATGGTTCAGTCTGTGTTCCAGGCTGGGCCAGAAATGATTCATCCTTGGTGAGTCAGGGCACTGCACTGGCATGTGAACGGGCTAACTAATTCCTGAAAATACAAGCTGACCTAATTAAAAAGCTTTAAAACACAACACATTTTGAAATACCCTGACTTCCGCATGGAGTAGCAGTAGTTGACATCAATGAATTTCCTCCTCATTTTGAGGGGCCAAATGAAATGAATGGCCTGATGGTTTGCACTCAGCAGTTGTGGAATCTGATTTACTCTCAGTATGTAGCTCCATGCAAAAATCAATTAGACTCAAATTCCTCAAGAATGAAACAACTGGGAAGAAAGTAGAATACACATCTATACCATCACAGTTGGTGTGAGGAGGAGAAACGAGGAATGACTACCCACTGTTTCTTACCATACAAAATTTAGAATCAACTAATAAAGTTACCAGGTGATAAGCTGAGAATAAATGAAAAGAAGTTGTCCACCCCTGAGAAACACACACAAAGTCATAATGAAATTATATAACTTATTGCCACAGGTTTATAATCAAGTTCAAGTTGGGATGAAACAAACTCAGAGAGAATCTACCAAATGCAAATGAACTAGAGGCAGGATCTCCTTGAATACAGTTTTTTTTTACTTATATACTTGCTCTAAGAATTTCTTACCTGCCAATGACCAAAATAAGAGGCAGGACTTGTACCTGTGTAGTTGTGCTTATGGTTCTCTTAGTTTGTCTTGATCACATCCTCAGAGCTTAAGAATGAGAACTGATAGTACTTACTACTGTCACCAAGGGGATTGCAAGGAAGTTTTGAAGATGTCTTCTCCTCAGATAGTGGGTGAAGGGCGTGATTATACAAACCTATTCCTAAAGTACTCCCAGATGACCACACATCCTCTGGCAAGTCCACTGCAAATGTTGTTATGTCATATCACCATGCCAAAACTTGTTTATTGCATTTAAGAACAAAAAATCTTCCACTGGAGGTTATTTTTGCTATGTATATTAAAGATTGTCTTCTATATTCCTAGATCACCAAAGTCCTAAATTCACCTCCTTACTATTCTTCAAAAGATAAAGAGCAGGGGACAGGGGTGCAAGGGAATGGACCTCTTTACTTAATTAACATGGGCATCTCTTTCAAAAACAAGAAATAACAAGCCAGGCTGTACACAAAGTCACAGCTGTGTTGTTGCTGGAAAATAACACTGACCTTTCACAAACTCTTCTAAGGTCCACAATTTTCCAAATTCTTTCAGATTTTTTGATTTTTAACAATTTAAATACATTCTGTTCATCTATACTTTTACAGGGAAATTGCTCAAACAATAGATTTAGTCAGACTGAAGCTGAGGTGTCTGAAGCTGAGGTTGCTGAGAAGGCTTTAATTCAGAATGGTTTACCTTCTGGATTCCAGTTCCACTATTTCCCATTCACTACAGGATGAACTGGTTGCCAAGACTCACTGATATTAACCTAACTTCTGAACTCATCCCTAATTATCTCATGAATATCTGACAGCCAACTGAGTGCAAAACTCATTGGTATTTCATCCTATTACAGGAGAAAGAAATGAGCCCATTGAACTGGCTTCTTTGTGTAAGCACAGCACTATTACATCTGTGCAAATTCCTGTTTCCATCACCAGAAAGCAAACATTGCCTTTACAGCAGTAGGGCAGCAGCTGTATTCTGCAGTGCAGTTCAGTACTTTGTGCCATCATCTGCAACACGTCCCCCTATAAAAACAAGCTTGAGCCCACCCGTGTCTGAAACTCAATTTAGATAAAGGAATCTTAACAATCCATCCCAAAACCAACCATAAACCATGGTAATACAAGATTTTTTCAAGGAGGATTTATAGGTAGCAGGTCTTTAGTAGATGGTGGTGTTACCCATCTGTGAATTCCCATTGCTGTGCATAATTAGGAAGTATTTACATATGCTACTGCATTTCACTGTTCTGAGGCACTCGGAGGATGCCAAGCTACTGTAGCATAAATCGTATTGTTGAAGCAGATGGAGCTCCTTGCTCAGTTAAAACTTACAGTTAAGCATAATTAGAGAAGCCTGTGCAGAATATTCTTTATTTCTTTAACAACTTATCAAGTTCTTTATATTGCAAAGCAATTCAGATGAGAGGTCTTTTGAAATGTCTTACTAATAAGCATCTTTACACTGTATCTTGCAGACGGTTCAATCATTACGCATTGAATGATTATTTCCCACTCTTCCAGGCACAGTTACACTGCAATTTCCATCCCTCTTTCCCTCTTTTAGAAAAATGACACAACTGGCCATTTCTCCAGCATTTTCCATTTCAGGATCTCAGAGCATTGCCATGAAGTATCACAACACTCCTTCAGGATACTAACCTCATTAGCTTCTGAGGAAATTGGGTGCAAAGAGATCAATATGAAGATATTTTGAAAGTTGTTGAAGGTTTGGTTGCTTTTCTTTTTTTTTTTTTATCTCAAACTGACCTCATTTTCAGAAGTGCAGGTCAGCCACAAACTCGAGCAGTGGAAACTATGGATGCTTCACATTTTAGTCACTTTTACAGGGCTCAAGTTGGGTCCGGGTTGGTACACTGACTAAGCTGGTGTTGTGGTTCAAACCTGAAGAACATCATTTTGTAATTCACAGCCATGGAGTGGGCTGGAGCATCCTAGATAATGGTAAATCTGTTGGATATTTTAAAATAAGTTAGGAAATCTACTAAGGTCCCCACAAAAGATCAGTTTTGCCTGGCCTTGTCACTTCACCTGGTCCTGCTGTTTGCAGATGACTGGTTAGAGCCTCTCTACAATATACCCCCCACACTCAGCTGTGTGGGACCTGGTGCAGGCCAGCCCAAAAGCTCACTCCTTGACTTCAGCAGCAGTGTACAGCAAACAAGAGGCTTTCCAAGCCAAGTGTTAGGGAGCAGGTGCAGAGATACAGCTTCTGGGGGAAGTCAACTCAGATCCTGCACAGTTAGCAACAATAAAACCCAGCTAAAATCAGTATTAAATGCAGATCAGCCCTGGCTGCACTCCTCTTCTAGAACTATGATGCAGAGAGAGCTGAGTGAGAGGTAGTCTTCTCTCTCCTTCTATCCATTCACCACATCAGTATGAGGAACCTTCCCTCCAAGCTGAGATCTGCTGTCCAACTCCCAATCCCCCTCAGGCTCCTCTGCAACTGAACACACCCACCTTTATGCTGGTCTGGGGATACAATGCCTCCAGAAGCACAGAAGTGATGGGAGTAACAGTGGCAGCATCCTCATTGCCCCACTCAAAAACACTGAAAAAGACATTTTAAAACAACATTGAGTCAGTGTTATGAGCAAGACTATAGGATACAGGCTGCTTCTCAGCCCAGATAAGCAAATCAGGAGACTTTGGGCCAGGATTCTGAGCTCACTGTTGCACTTTCCTTGGCAGAGCAAGTATTTTGAGGCTTCTGCTTTATTAAACCCTTCAGGATTTACATTCAAGACAAAATTTTTTTCCTCCATTTCATTATTCTAGATATCTCTATATGGAGTTGAAGGAGATTCCTCCCTCTCCTCTCATAATATCCAACAGAGCAACTAAAAAAGCTTCTGCCCAACATAGAGTCACAGCCCTTTTGCTCAGGTGACCAGCTCCAATGGGCAACAAGTTCCCTCTAATAAGGGGCTTAGTTGCCAGGTCATTTTTCACATGAAAAACTCTTTTTTCTCTGCTGAGCAGAAGTAAGCCAGCAGTTGGAAGTGTTTGCAATTTGATGAGAGCACTCTTAAGTCAATGATGTTCACTGAACACCCTTCTGAGTCACCTCAGTAGGTCTGTGCAGTGAGAAAGCATTACTGCAGCAAGGCCAGGATCCCCCAGGGATGTCAGACCAAGCTGAAAGTAAAAGGGCGGTGGGAGGGTAGAGCCCAGTCAAGCAATCAAAATTGACTTTGCACTCTGGTAATTCCCAATTTGCACTCTACCTGAACAAAACAGCAAGCTATGTAAAACATTTTTACAACTGCTGGGAAAAACAAGCAGGTGAAATGTGCAAGTGCACACAAGCTATCACCACAACCCATCCTAATCATGCTCTTCCCATGCTCCTGCTGTGACCACCTGAGACTTGTTAGCTAATCTCTTGGCATGGGAAAAATGCCAGTTTCTAGCCTCTCAACTTTGTTTCTTCTGATGTAACTTAGGTAGTTCTGTCACATGCTACCACAGCCTTTAAATGCACATATTGTACCCGACTTACCACTCCTGACCCTTCCCTAAAAGGATTATGACTTTCAATTTTGGGATCTGCTTAGTAGCAAAATGAGCTGCTGACAAAAAATGATGTGTACAACAGTACTGAAGCCTAGGGGAACAAAACTAAGCTAAGTGACCAGGCAAAACCAACAAGGTAATAAAAGAACAAGATGGAAGAAACAATAGCAACTTGTCAAACACATATGTGAACTCATTAGCCTCTCTTTAATCACAGTAAGGAGTCTGTGAGGTCATGTATCGGTATTGCTAACTACTTCAGATGTCACTGTTTTATAATTCACTCAAGCCACAGAGAACCTGTGTTTCAAAATCTCCAGAGGCTCATACCATGGCCATAGCACCAGCTATGAAACTCAAATTATCTGCCTTCCCAGTTCACATCCTCCTGAACAATGATTCTTCCACATACAGAGACTATGTGTAGCAACTACTCTCTTCCAACAAGACATCAGCCTGTTACCTTCCAAAGATCCCCATTGCTCTTCTTCAGGCAGAAATGTCTGTAAAGATATCTATGCTGTGAGTTCTCAGCACCTTGGTCTCTCTGATATTGTTGGTGAGTATTGTCTTTTCATCTTTATACCCTTTTCTTGCTATGGCACATTCAGAGGCCTTGTCACAGACTGATTTCTCTCCCTGGTCACATAGCTTCTTCCTATTCCATTTCTCACACACTAACTACAAAGATTTCTCACATGTCACCCTTCTTTTTCTGGTGAAATATCTTTCCCCCACATTGTGCAGGAGATGTGTACTTTGGTGTCTCCGCCTGCTCAGAACTTCTTCCTTCCCTTCACACAGTACAATTATCTTTCACAAGCTGCTTTAAGCTCTGCAGCAACCCCAAGAGTGGAAAATCTCACCAAACATCACTGAAGAACTGCTTCCTCCAGTGTGAAAAGCTCATAAATGCCAGATATGCCACTATATATAATGTTATCTGCACATCTCCCTCCAGTCTCCACCTCCTAAATAATCCCCCCACCTCTGGGACAGGAGAAGATACTTAACTTCTAGAGCCAAAAGCTGCTTTCCACAAGTGTCAAATTAGCAGTAGAGACTGCATCCTGCTGAGTTTTTACAACACTCAAAAGCTGTGTCCCACTGTACCTTCTAACTTTTGAAATCAATTCTCACTATTCTTTCCATCAGCATCCATTCATTTTAACAAGTTAAAGCTGTTCTTGTTTCTCCTTTATTCCCTCACAGCAATCCTCCTTGCCCCAAAAACTACAGGCACATTTGCTCCTTATGCATTACAATTTCAAGGTCTTTACAAGGGCAATTTTAAATTTCCCTTGCTTCATACAGCACCCAGAACCACAGGTCCTAACTTTGCACATCACTAAGCACTGCACAGTGTAAGTCAAGTCAAATAACAAATAGAGCTATCAATACTTAACTTACTGAGCGTTTCCCTGGGGCTCCCAAAACACCTCTCAAAAACTCTCGTGTACAGGTTCCTTCACCAGGAAGAAAGCTCATCCATTTGACTAACTCATTTTTTAGACCTTTCTGTGGTGTGACCTGCAAAACACTAAAATGATACTTCCATATCAGGTTCATCATCTCTGAATGCAAGTCCCTCTGCCTTTTCACTCCCTCTCAGATCAAGGCAGCTCATTGAAGTGTGAGACACCCTAATCTAATTCCTTCAGCCTTTTTTTACCAGTCATTTCAAGTTCAATTAGTGAGAGAGGAGAGAGGACGAGACTGACATGCAAGATAGACTTGAACGGTTTCCTCCCTTTTTTACCCCACAGGGAGTCTGCGGCCAAGAAGCAGGCAAGAGAGAGACCTTAAAGGAGAACATAGAGGTAAATTATACATACCATGCACATATCACAACATGTGTTTATCACAGACTAAGTGAAAACAGAGATGAAAAGGACTTCAAGAGATCACTTAGTCCATCAGGGCAAGGTCATGTATACTTAAGCCATCCCCTTCTTTCCATAGCAACATCCAATTTGCTATTTCTTTTCCAAGACAGGACTTCTCTTCTTCATACTTATAATTATATACAGGCAATCCTCAAGGAGCTCTGAACACTCAGAAGACACTTAGACTAATGCAATGGGCTGGAGACATTACCTGTCAACAGGTGGATTCAGAAAGATGGATTCTTTCCCAGAAAAATGGCAATTCTTTCATGCCAGAATGGTAGTCAGATTTTAAAAAGCAGACCTCATGAACAGAATGAGGCACAGGGAAATAAAAAAACAAGGGGAGAGAGAAACTTTCTTAACAGTGTGTTCAGCAACTGCACTTCAAGGTCTTATTGAGCAGTGTATAAAATGTATACAACAGGACTTTTCAGCTTGAGGCAATAGTGAAGGCAGGGAGAGCCGATCCTGCTGGTCCTACTGATCACTGATGCTGTGCCAGCATTTTAACAGGGAAAAACCACAAAAATAATCTACTTGCAGCTTGCAGCTTAAAAGTCCATATATGAGAAAACATCTAAATATATTAAAGCTCACCCCATTACTTCCAACATGGAGAAAATGAAGAAAGTCAGGCTGGGTCTTAAAGAATCGCTTTCTTTAAATTGGGACAGTGCTTAAAGTTTAAAAACTCTCATCTAGATTTTCAGTAGGTGCAGACATAACCAGAACTTTTGAAGGGAATTACACTGACTTTCATCTGCTGAACATCTAGCTCTGTTTTTACCTGCTGTCCTGACTGCAAAATCATCTGTTTCAAAGACAGATCTTTTTTTACCCCAAAATGCTTTCAGCTTTATAGGTTCATTGTTGTAGCTTCAAAGTAGTAATATACAATCACTGATAAATATGGGAACTTATTTTGCCATGTCTGGATGTCTGATCCTGCATAAATAGATTTTTGTTTAACAAACAACCTTTTGTTTTCTGCCCCTTTGTTGCCCAGAGGTTAATTTTGGCATGCCACATGCTAAGGGGATATATTGCTTTGAGTCAGAGAACAGTGGGGATGCTGTTTGTCTAGAATGCAAAGAGAATGGAGCTAATCACTAAAGAAAATAAACATTTGGCCCTATGCTTCACCTTCTTTGACACAGGGATGGTTCTGCAGGTGGCACTTCATCTGCCTGAAAACCACTGACATTGTTAATACTGTAACTCATCCCATGTGTGTTCACTTCAGAATGACACACCACTGTAAAACTGTGAAGCATGATATCCAAGGAAGGACCTGTCCTGCTGCACAGAACACTACGTGAAGTTTTGCGAGCACAGCTCTATCCTGAATGAAGTCTGACTCTAGGATGCCATGGGAATCAGGTACTGGGTTAGAAAATACTTCCACTAGTAAGGCTCAATGGATGCTCCCACCTGCCCATGCAAAGGGTGAAACCGTCAAGAATTAAGGCACAAACAAGACAAGTGAAAAGGCAAAAGTTAGCAGCAAAGGAAATTGTAAGACTAGCTCCAAGACTCCAGAGCTGCTAATGGATTTGGTCTGCCAACATTCTAGCTCGTTGCACATCAGCCTGTCCAGGTTGTCAAAGTCAGGAAGATCTGAGATGGTCATGTCCATTTGTCTAATCTCCATGTACAGCAAGGTAGCTTTTAAGAGATCTCAGCACCTGCAGCAATTTAACAGGAGAGAGGTACACAGCAGGAGTCTAACAACAAGAAAGGGAAAGAGCATCCTGTGGCCTCATATTTATCCAGACAAAGAGATTGTAAATCTTCCTAAGATGGCTTCTTTGGAGATAAAGCAGGAGTCCATCATTTCTGTAGTAGGTGGCAACATATGCTGCTTAGTACAAGGGCAAAGTGGCATCAGGATACATGGAGATACCACATAAAACCAGGAAAATTAAGATATCCAGGGTGTGACCCTTTGGGCTCTGTTTTCTGATGACCAAGTTGGAGTTTTTGTGGCACTGGCTCTGTAAAGAGGTATGAGATGGGACCAGGTGACCCCACTATTTAGAGAAGAATGTTTTGTCCCTCAAGTAACAGCTTTAGCTAACAGGCAGTTTGGTTGCAGTGGGGAGGGAAGACTCCAGCATCACCGGCATCCCTGCGTGTGATGGAGGAAAGAGAAGGACTTACCCACCATCTACCTTCTCTATCTCAAGTACCACATGGAGGTGAACCCTCTCTCACACAACTCTGAACAGATCCTTGGATCCATGTTCATAAAAGAAGTAGGGACGGTGAAGGAGGCAATCTCTGAAAGCTCCATATCTCGTTTATCATAGAATCATAGAATCATAGAATCATAGAATCATAGAATCATAGAATCATAGAATCATAGAATCATAGAATGGCTTGGGCTGGAAGGGACCTTAAAGATCATCTAACTCCAACCCCCTGCCATGAGCAGGGACACCTTTCCACTAGACCAGGTTGCTCAAAGCCTCATCCAGCCTTTACCCCAAGGACAGGGCAGGAAACAGGTTCAAATGCCTCTAGGGTGCTTCTTCGTCATTCTTTCTCTTCCCATCTCCACTCCTGTGGCTTCCACCTAAAGAAAGGAGTCTGAGCTACTAACTAGAGCTTCTTCACTGCAACCATCTCCACTGTCCCGCTTTCTTGCTCCATCCAAATTTTCATTCTTCCTCTGTCAGAAGCCCTTTGAAAACAGATTTCAGGCTTTCTGGACTTCCCACACAATGCAATCCAAGCAAAAACAAAAACCCCCATGAAAAACAATCTTGATGGGAGAGAAGCACAGCAAAATTTCTGTTTCCCCTTCCTCAATTTCTGCCCAAGCTTTGAGTTGACACCAGCAATGATAGCTTAGACAGAGTCTGCAGGGGTCCTCTCAGCCCACTCAGGAGCAGCCAGAAATCCTTCAATATTTTCCTCCAGAACATGCAGGGTCAAAGCCCTGGACATTTAAGCCAAAGTTGGAAAGAATCAAAGAGGTGGAGATGGTTCCCTTCATTTGTCTTTTGGGGAAGAGAACAAGGATATGGAGAAAGAAAGGACAAGGATGGGGAGAAGGTGGCTTTATCTCAGGATCTCCTTGTTTAAATTACTCTAAAATTGGAGAATATCCTCGTGCTGGCCCTCTCCAAGTCCTATCAAATTCAGAGCAATCTAAGAAAGTAGGTAAATTTTGGACCATGCAGGGAGTCAGCCCTCAGGAGCCAGGAAGGAGTCTGCAGCCTTCACTACAATAAAGTCTGCATACTTGTTAATAGATACATTATACACAATACAATATATCTATCCCTGGAGGTGTTTAAAAGATGGCTAGATGGGGTGCTTGGAGTTGTGGTTTAGTAGTGGATAGGTACAGTTGGACTCAATGATCTCAGAAGTCTTTTCCAACCAGGAGATTCTATGATTCTAAGTTAGACTCACAACAACCTCCAGGCTCATCCTCCTTTCCAGCTCATGTGCCTTCTCTCAAGTGCTTGTAGGGCCTCAGTGGAGTCTTGCTCTTGCTCCTTGGCCCAAGTCTTCATGTTTTCTACTGACCAACAATGTCTGGAGTGTGAGATCAACAAAGAGGAGTGAGGTCCCCATGTTTGACCACAGTGATATTCCTGTCACCTAAATCTGCCCATTTCTAGCCCTATTCCTGTTCCCCAGCACAAGTACAGTGACAAATGTCTGATGCTTTGGGTCATAGCCAGGTGTGGGCCCTCCTGACTCACAGTCCCACACCCTGGGAAATGCACACACACAAAGAACCCACAGCTTCAGGGCCATAGGCCAGGGGACTGTGCCCCACAATCGCACGCTGTCTAGCTAATTGGTTTGTTCTGCTGTCATCTTGACAATCACAAGACTTTCCTGAGCAATGTGCAAATTGATACTGTCCCTCGATACACTTTTCATTAGCTACCAGTGGGACTTTCCTTCAAAATGAGAAACATCCACCAAAGCAAAGCCACGAATGTCAGCATACACATTCAAAAGCACTCCCGCTTCCTCCACCCCCTCTGCTGTCTATCCTCATAGTTCCCCAGCTCCCCCAGCAGCTCTTGTATTCCCCACAATCCCATCTGAAGCAGCCACATCCTCGAGACATGCCAGGAAGGCTGACACTACAAAACCACACTACTTGACTTTCAAAGCCATCCTGCCCATGGGGAGCTATCAAACACAGCTGTTCTGGGCATGCCAGCAAAAGCAGAGTAAAGCAATAGCATTACCTGGACTTTAAATCAACCTGATATTGTTTTCAAATAGCCATTTTCCTGGTTGATCTTTTAAACATTTCTGAAGATTTCTACGCTCCCTGAATAGAAATAGCAGCAGCTCCCAGTCCTGAGCTGCAATTCAATCACCAGCACTGCTCTGAAATCTAAGCTTTTACACTGATATGTCTAAACTTAAAGGACTGGACCAGTATCTATGACCCAAAATCTGCTCACAACTTCATTTTATATAAAAGGCCATAGTAATTCATATTTCTTGAAGCTGCTTGGTTTTCTCTCCTGCCTGCCATACACAGGTAATACCAAATAGCACTGTGGGGTATGTTTACCCTTTAGGATAAACCCAAAAGGCCAATTCAGTCAATAGAACGTAAAGGTTTTTACCATGGGGCAAACCTATCTGAGTGTCAGTGGCTGATTTCCAAATGGTGCAAAGGGTTTAGTCCAACTCTGTCATTATTTTCAAGGACAGCCTCTTAGCTAACTTCCACACACTCCTTTGAACCATATCTTAGGGCTTCCATCCCCAAGGGAAAACAACTCTTCAAGAAAAAATTAATGCAATGAATAAAACATTTAAGCAAGCTCCTTGAGACTTTCTTTTCCCTGTATGTTTGCCCAGCGGGGCCCTGGCATAAACATGCAGGTCATAGACAAAGCTGCAGAACAAATAATTGATTATTACTTCTGCCAACCTCAGGACTAATCACTACATGGATATTAGTACCACTCTGTCTGCCTTCTGCTTTCCACCTCTGCTTTAATATGCCCTTTAAGGAGAGGATTTTGAAAAACAGCTTATGTAGCTTGTCACTCCACTCTGTCAGGGCTTCAGGGAGAGCTGAGCACTGAACTTCTTTAGGTGCCTTCAAAAATGCCAGCCCTGGATATTAACCCATTTCCCTTTTCTACCCTCACACTTCTGAGTTCTTCAGCACCAGAAAAGAACATCAGTAGAGTTTTAATTTCCTTTTTTTAATGGAAGAACACCTTCCTTCCTGCTGCTATGAAAAGTAGAGAATGCAAGAAACAAAAGATGATATGTTTGATTTCAAAAGGGACTCGGATTTCCAGCCAGTTATCAATATCTCTTCCTTAATGCTCTTTTTATTTCTCACCTTTTTACTTCCCCTCGCCTCACTTCACCCTTTTTCCCCCTGTTATTACAGGCCCTCTCCTACAGCACTGCTCCCTGGCTTAGCAAAGGAAAAATTTACTGATTGTTGGTGAAGAAATTCTAATGTTGCTTTCTTTAGGGCAAGACTGGAATAGTCTCCTGAGGGAAGTGCCAGAAGTCCAATCGACTGAAACATTTAAAACAAGATATCATGTTGAGCAGGAACAAGTAGAAAATAACACTGTTGAGAATAGTCCTTAACTGGCAAGAAGTAACTGTTAGACCTAGTTACAAAATGCTTGATGGTGGGGGGACTAGATGGCTTTCACAGGGATTTTCTGCTGGAGAGGGGGAGAATAGATAAGATGCAGAGGGAGATGTTTGTATCCCCCCATTAGGACCATCAAGCACAGTACACATGGTTGAGGAGACATGACACAAAGCAGATGCACCACTAGGTCCCTTCCCTCCCCTTTGCAATGTCTATATCCTCGAGATCCTTTTCTTTCCCCCTGCTCTCCTTTATTTGTCTCTAGAACAGGTATATTTTATTGATACATCAGCAATGCTTCCTGTTCTGCTCCAAATGCCATCAAATTTTGTAATTATATAGGAAAAAAAAAAGAAAATTGAGCTTGTCTAGCACAACTTGCTCCTTACAAACCCATTCTGCTTCCTGCATTTCTGGTGCACTTCAAACTCTTTCTAGAAAGTACTATTCTCGATTAAGCCAAATAACAAGTTCTGTCACAGGAAGCCCCTACAAAGAGAAAGAGAACTAAAAAGGGGGAAAAACTTTCAGGTAGTGCTGTGAGGTCAGTCTGCTGCAATGTCTTCATTAGGATCTAGAAGGGGCTTATCAAAACCAACACTAGCAGGGGAGTGGGTGGTTTTGCAAAGGAGTTACAGGGCAGAGGGAAAGACTCAAAGCACAGAATTGTCCCTGAAAGCCTGCAGGGTTCTGCCAAAATGTCACCCATGAGGCATCAAGATTCACAGAGCTCACTCCTGCCAGATGCTTAGCCTGTACCTCACATATGAACATGACAGTGCCATGGCTTCTCTTTGGCACCATGTTCCCTTCACATGAAACTCAGCTGGTGACCCAGATCCACCAAGAAACTGCACTGAGTACACAGGGTTACAGTGCAGAAGGGAGGCAGCACCTGGGATATGCCATCTACTTGAGTCTTACTATACATGTGACACCTCTACAACGTGGTACTCTCACCTTCAGCCCAGCAGCCCCATTTTGTGACCAGTTACAGGAGGTCTTACCCACTGGGGTAATAAAAACCATACCGAAATGAGAACGAGCAGATGTCCCAGAGATAAAACTGGAATCTAGATTCATTATTTCTAAGCAGTCAGTGATTCAACACTGGCACAGCACAGGAGTGACTCCACATAACACATGAAGATCAATCAGGCCCAGCATCAAAAACAAAACTGTAATTAGAGTGAATGCCTGAAGAACATAAGTTGTGTACCACAGTGCTGACCTTACAAAAAGTCTTCCTATAATTAAATCAAACTCTCCAGCAAAATGTTTATGCCATACTGTAATTGCACCAGCTGCAAGATCTGCAATGATAGAAACCCTTTGAAAAGGTTAGAATTATAATTCTATAATATGATCCTATTAATGGACACTTTATCATTTAAAGAGTGAGTCAGGAAAAATACTTTTTCCTTTCTCTCTCCCCTTCTTTCCTAACCTTCTGCTGTGGACATAGACACTGTAAGAAACCATCATTCATACTTTTTTTTTTTTTAATTTGCAAATACTTCCTTTTCTAGTTAGAAAGGCAATCATGAGACCATTTGAAAAGAAAGCTTAAAGGCTTAAAAAAGTAGTAGTATCTTTCACTAAAAAGAAAGCTTTGGGAAAATCTCAAAAGCAGTAGGGTTTTATACTGAATAAAAGCTAGGAATAATAATACTTTTTTTTTCTTTTCTAAATGCTACTTTGCAACCTCAGAACTTGGAATTCAAAAATCTGCTTTATTCTCAGCTAAATACAGCATACAGGCATACAGTCTTAGCTGGGGCTAAAGGTGTTTCTACAGGGAACTCATATTAGCCTGCCATCTACTCAAACCACAGCCACTTTTTTGTCATTATTAACGTGCAGAGCTGCATTTCCCAGTGTTCTTGTAGGAATATGAATCACACTGACATTCAGCAGGATTTGTGCTCCCAGGTAATATTTGAAGATTCTATCCATAAATATTTATATTGAAAATATTGCCTGGAATACATCTCAATAAAGTCACTGTCCCAGTTGCACAGAGTAATGACAGAGTAACTCAGACAGTAACGGCAAAAACCAGGCATTGCGCAAGCGAGGCGCTGAGGCAGCTCTCCCTGAGAAGGAAGGCTGGGCACAGGCCAGCACAGGCTGACACACTGAGTCACCTCGCTACCGTCCTGACAGACAAGGGCAGAGCAGAAATGCCCAGCAACAACTGGTATTTCAGTGGCACATCAGCATGGCCCTCAGCACCACAATTGCCAGCAGCAAATAACACAGTCCGTCCTCTTAAAGCGGAGGAGGCTCTTGCACTCCAGACAGGCCGAGCACAAACGTGAACCTGAGTAGGGAATAAGCACAAACGTGAACTTGAGTCGGAAATAAGCATGTGCCTGGGCATCAGCGGTGGTTTCACTGCTGCGGGAAGGGCTATGGACAGTACTATGGACAGTGCTCTGGGAAGGGTTATGGGCAGGGCTGTGGGCAGGGTTATGGGTTATGGGCAGGGCTGTGGGCAGGGCTATGGGCAGGGCAATGGGTTATGGGCAGGGCTGTGGGCAGGGCTATGGGCAGGGCAATGGGCAGGGTTATGGGCAGGGCAATGGGTTATGGGCAGGGCTATGGGCAGTGCTGTGGGCAGGGCTATGGGCAGGGTTATGGGCAAGACTGGCTCCGCGGGGAAGCTGCGACACCTCCCGGCTGCGCCCGGCCCCGGCCCCGGCCCGGGAGGAGCGGTCCGGTGCTGCGGGGCTGGGCAGGGCTGGGCTGCTCGCATTTGCACTGTTGTACAGGACTCAGAGAAATGGTAAGCCAAAAAAAAAATGGATTTTCATTTCCAAAGGTGGAGCAGGAAAAAAAAAAAAGGGGGGATTTTGCGAGGTTTCAGGGATGCACCTGAATTGCTGCGTGCTGGGACAGGGATGTGAAAATAGGACAGTTGGGAGATGGCAACTGCAGAGGTGGGGTGAAGACCAGTTCAATATCCCTCCAGATGGCCCTTGAATGTCAAAGCAGAGTTTCAGCAGTGGAATAGAAACTAGTGTGGGGAAGCTTTCATATCAGAAGAGCAGTCTGGAGGAGATGGAAGCAAATCTATGTCAAATGAGTACAAAAGCTGTGGAATTAGGGAAGTAGCAGCAGTTACTTGAAACAGCAAATCTTTGGGTGAATTAGAATCGAGGTATGAGGTAGTCATCTGGCAATACTTGCGTAAGATTTACCTATGTTTTATATAGCTCTCAAAGTGAAGCGAAAAAGAAAAGAAGAAAATAGGATACAAGTATTTCTCACAGGTGGCCAGGGCAAAAACCCTTAGGAAAAAGCATGGAGAGACCAAGAGAGAGTAGCCCAGAGGCAAACATTGTGGAGAACTTCAAAATCCCAACCAAAGACTGTTTATTAATAGATAAGGTATTTGCAAAACAATGAAACCCCCTCACTGGCTTGACTTTGAGTTAGCAGCAGTAGTGTAGAGCCAAGCAAAGACTTTGATAAGCAGCTTTCCAATGTCAGAAAACAGCCACAGACTGCACACACTGCCCATGTGTGCACATAGAAAGTGCTTTCAGAGCCCCATCACATCTCCTGCCAGGACACTGCTGCCTTCTGATGGGGAGTGAGACTTCATGGACCACTCCAGCAGGGAACAGAGCAGAAATCCAGTCCCAGTAACAGGCACTCAAAAAAGAAAATTCCTAAGTATAGAAGCACAAATATCCTCCATAATAGAGATATTCACAAATTCAGCTTTGCCCCCTAAACAAAGATGCAAATCTTGTTACACAAAATAAGCATCTCGGCACTCAATGCAAGTGGAGAGCAGTGCCACTGGTCGGTTACAAGATGCTCAGGTTTGGCTCAAGGGCCATGGTGAAGGCAAAGGGCACGTTCCTCTTGGTGCTTTCTTGTGTTCTGGGTACCCAGGAACAGTCTGGAGCAGTTTAGCTGCAACAACCCAGAGTCAAAGCAGCTTTTGCAGCTCACACTGCAAGAGGTGTGGCACATTTCCCTGAGCTGTGATCTGCTGTGGCTAGTTTGCAACTGATACTAAAGTCAGCAAGTGAAAAGCCATTGGGTATCTCTGCATGATACTGCTGTGACATCCTGGCACAATTTCCACAGAAAAATAGTGGATGCTCAGTAATGTAGTGTCTTTTTTGCTGAAAAGCAGGCATTTCTCAGTTTCCAAGTGTTGCATTATTCTTCTATTCAGCACCAAGCAAGAGAGACAGGTTTCAAATTTGCATGTGATTGACTAGATTACCTGAGTGATGCACTTATTTTCCCTGGCAAATGAAGTGAAGAGAAATGTTAATGCTCCATGAAAACTGTGCCTGGTATAGCATACACTTCTCCTCTGGCCATTGCCTGTAGCACGTGCAACACCAAATGAGTTTCCTTTCATTAATGTCTCAGCTTCAGTATCTCTGTTGCTCCAGCAAGAGCTACTCTTTGCAAGTTGGTTCAAAGAAATTAAAGATGTTTCTTTTCTATTCTATTTGGAAGCTCTTCCTAACCTAAGTGACATCCACATTTTACATAACCCTTTCTCTGCAATCACAGTGCTAGAGCCATTTCCCAGCACTAAAACACCTTCGTCTCACGCCTACCAGTATTATTAGGGGGCAAAGTTTGTTATGTGAGTTCACCAGGCCAAGATGACAAGCAGACCAGCCATGATCCCTAGCCATGCTTGAAGCAGTACTTCTAACACAGCTACTGAGAGCAAGGCTGGACCAATGCCCACATCTCTGCTATTGCTAGAGTGACATGAACCAGATAGACTATGCATTATTTGGATACATGCTGCAACCACATTGTCCTGTTGCAGTAGAAATAAACTTTCACAACAGTTACTTGATAGGGGAAGGAGTGTGGTGAAAGGGCTGGGTGGGTCAGAGTTAAGATTACAGTAAATAGGCTGTAATGTCACATGCAGCAAACAGCAGCCATGAGATCTGTTACATGCTGTTAAGAGTGGTAGCTTCTCATTTCCTTGTTTTTTTCTGTGTATGCGTCTAGCATGTGGCTGCCTGAACAAATCAGCTTAATGGTGTTTCTCCATCTGTTGGGATACAGTGTGATAAGCTTGTATAATTTGTAAGTTAATTATTTACATATGTTCCTGAAATTGAAGGAAAAGAGAAAACTGTATGCAGGGAATGAGCAGGGATGGAGGAATTAATGGATGTGATGACTACATTCACCTCTGATCTCATTGCAGCTCAGGGAGAGCTTGGTGGTTCCTATGGATTTCCAGGAAAATGATTTGAGAGTAAATGGAAGGGATCTGAAATGCAGTCATCAGGTTTCCAGCTAAGAGAAGTTAATGCAAAAGATCGTCAGGTCGGTTACCACTATTGCTTCCCTGCTGCAGCTTGGCAGCCTCCAGGATCCTGCTCAGATAGATCCCGTGGGCCAAAAGCTCCCTCTGATAAAGGTGTTCCTGACAAGTAGGTGTTTCTCACTGACAGTGGATGTGTTGAAATATCCGTTTCATTTTACATCACTTCCAAATGCAGCAAGTTCACAAGCCTTGTGGAGCAGATATAGGATTTAGGCCACAGCTGCTGTCCCCTGCAAACACCAGAAGTCTAAGAGCCTCATGTGTCCAAACTGCTTTTAGTCATGGATTTTGTTTAAGTTTAGAAACAGCTGATGTGCCAGGTTCAGGGAGAGGCAGGAAACACGTATTTTCCAGTTTTCTCTTCGACATCAGTAAACTCCAGGGGGATGACAAAGCTGGCTTGCTCGCTTCCTCACTCCACAGATCGCATCCAAAGTGAAGGGGAATCTAAACAAGTTGTCAAAGCTGTTACAATTTCAGTTTTTACCAAAATAAGGTTTTTGTGAAAGAAACATTTTTTCCATTGAAAAAAAATATTCCCTGAAACTCCTATAATGTGCTATTTCACATCACCCAATCCTATGCTATGTGTAGCAGCATTCAAGACCACATTGTGGTCAAGACAAGACACATCTGGACCAGGCTACCCTGAGCTGGTGCTGTCCCTTGCCATGAGAAGGGACTTGATGTATAATAGGAAACACATTTTCATAAGGATCCTGGCCTGCAGGAAGGAAAGAGACAATTATATTGAATTAAAATTTCCACTACAATCGCATCTCCCCATTTGAATTTTATTCCTAATGCAAATTTCCCATCTAAACCCCTAAACCTCATTTTTAACTGATCAGAACAGACATGTGTCAATATTTGCTGTAATTTACTTTTCATTTCTCAGAATGAAGGTCCTGGCTGGTTTCGACAAACAGATGATGCTGAGGAGACAATGCCACAACACTGGAGAGATTTTCTGCAGTTCTTACTCAGACAAGGAATTTTTAACAAGACAAGTAGCACCATCCTCTGGACATCAGTGGGAATTGAGCACAAAGCAAACAGGCTTGGTTCCTCCGGTAGTGCCGGATTCAGATTTCACCATCTGTGGAGTTCCCAGTTTCTGCACCACTTGCTGAAGTTCAGCATGAGGTCTCCACCTGCACCTTGCTCAACAGTCACACAAATTCAATTTAGTAAAAAAGAAAAGCCACTGGAGCAACAGATTAAAGTTAGAAGGAAGAATAAATCAGCTGAAGAGATAAAGCCAAGAAAAAGCAATATATATCAGGGTGTAAGCAGAGCTCTTCTGAGAGATATTTTTCAAACTGCTTTACAACCTGTAGATCACTATCGCACTCTTCAGATTAACACTGAGTTGTTGAGTCAAAGCATAGCACAGTATTAATTTATTCTGACATTTACATTAAGGAAAGTTTTGACTACACATTAATATAAAAGCAAATCTTGGTGGGTTTTCTTCATTCAAGAATTTAAGGATGTTGCAGAGAAAAAAATCCAAACATTGGGAAGACTTGTAGTTCAAAACAGTTCCTCTGTCAATAGATTTTAAAATATTAAACTTCTTTCTCAGTTATTTTGATGTTTCTGTTTATTTCAAATGTGATTTCATGCAACTGTGTAAGAAAAAAGTAAAATACTACCTTTTTTTTAAGTGCTAAAAAGGAAAATGCATTCTTAAACAGAAATGGCTGGACTTTTAACTATAATGGAGCAAAAGAAAAGATTCAAATCATCCCCCTAATTGGGAAAATCAGTGGAAAGATCTTGGGAGTAGTTTATCATGGAGAGTTGTTAATTCCTTCTTATCAAAATGATGTCTCTAATGACTGAATTATATAACCTACTTAAATGACAGACTTCGAGGCCTGATACCACTCATGTAAGATACAGAAGCAGAATTCATGGAAGAGGTGAAATTCACAGTTCTGCAACATACAAGGATGCTATATAATGTATAGGCACTACATTAGGGGATTCCTACAAACCTCAGCTTGTGAAATCCCAGTGTTTATTTTATATCTGCTGCAAAACAAAATACCTTTTGAATATGCAGGAATAGTGATAAGCCTGGATCAGATGGGACTATAAGAACATTCTGGTAGGTTTTCAGACAGTGTCCTGGAAGAAAGATCATTTGGAGTTTCAGGTGAAAATCAAAGATCTTGCTACTTCCAATATAGAGCAGAAAGGAGAATTAACATTTAATTTCCCTAACTTCACTGCCAGTGCCAGTACCTGAATGGGGATTAGATGATGGGCCTGACAGTTTGGTGTCATCCTCTGTTTCACAAGATCACATCCCAGCAATATCATCGTCCTTACTGAGAAAGATAAAAGTATTTCACATCAACAATTGCAGTCTATTTTGGGACACGTCCTTGTAGATGTTGAGGGTCTCCAGCTTTGGTGACATCAATGGGAAAAAAAGATACTCATCTGGGCCCATTCAAGGAGACAGCACCTGGCTTTTACTTACAAGCAGCTCACTGTATTGCTGATGATTTCTGCTCCCCCATTAGTACCTCCTACAGGGATTTCCAGCAAAGATCAGTCTAGAGTTTGGGGATGGTTCCTTACAAACTTGCCTGAGTCTTTGTGTAATGGCATTAATTTCTTATAGTAACAGATAGGACTGTTTGCACCAGACTTGCAGTATTTTTATGCAGAAACACATACTGGCTGTAGAAAAAAAGCAAAAAGCTCATCTTCACAGATGCAAAGGCATTTTGCCCAACTTTGAACTCACTCTAGACATTGCAATTGGGAGCAGAGCTGAAAGTGCCACAGCCCTGGCCTCTTGCCAGCTCCCTACCCAGCACTGATAGTGCAGGCTGCTGCCGCTGCTGACAGAAACTCTGAACTGGTTCAAGCCTGTGTTTCTTGGCTTGGGGAAGAACTTTTTGCAGCACAGATTAGGAAAGCTGAAGCCGAGGATCCACACATGACTGCAAACTACCTGGGCCTTGTATGGAAAGAAGGACAGTTGCTCAGTTCTGCAATTCTTCTTGGGTGATTGTGCTCTACCAGAAGTGAGCACATGTACGTGTGTGTACATACCGTGATACACTGTACCTTCCTCTCACCAAAGGACAGATGGCCCTACCAGCCTCCAGACACTCTCCAAGTGATGCTACCCCTCTCTTGATACTAGATGAGGATCCACTGGTCCATTCTCCTCATTTGCTCTGCTCCAATCCAATTCCCAACTGAGCTGCTTTTGAGGTGCATTCCTTATACCTACCATTGCATCAAAATGGAAATACATGTCTTCCTCAGTCTGCCATGTAATCTTCCCATAACACCCATCTATTATTTTCAGATAAGTTCCTTAAATGGAAACCAACTTAGAGCATGATCATTTATCCATGCAGTCAGCCTAAAAATAAAAATCTAAAGGTGAGGAAGGGATTTCAATTGGTATGTGGTGCAATGATTGCAATCATCAGATCTAAAGAAGATGAAAACACAAGGACTTGAGCTGAGCAGTAGCTGCAGGAAGGATGAATGTACTGATCACAAAGCTGAAAAACAAGCATATACTTCTGTCTTACCTTCTCTGCTCAAGGTGCAGAAAGTGTGACAAGTGCCCCATTAATCATATAATACTTGTGTGTTCTTCTGCTATTGATGTTGAGCTCCTATGTACTGCTACACCGTTCATAGCTGAATTTGTTCTGCTGAAGTTAAAAAAGCAGCTTACCCACCTCCCGTTACTTGAATACTACTGTTGTTCAGCCTTCCTTTAAAAGGATATTCTAAAATCTCTCTAATGTCTCAGTAGTTGTTTAAAAAAATACAGAATTTATTTTAATTGCCTTGTTTCCTAGAATATTTCAGCCACTGGAAGTAGAATCACAGCCTCAAGAGCACATGGGTTTGGGGATACTACCCTCCTTAACTAGTAGTGGAAAACTTTGGCCTCAAGCTTTGTGGCCCATTACATAATGAGATGTGATAAAATATGATATGGCCTGGAGGGATGAGGGGCTCACTTACTGGTTTTGTTCTTTGAATGATGCACCTTCCACTTGGGAAGAGGTACATGGAGTTCTGCGGTGCACAGTTCATACACAGCTCAAGGACTTAGCAGCTTTTAGCTGGGATGTTGTAGGATGAAGACAAACTGAATCATCTCTCTCACAGCCCAGTCAAACCAGAATTCTCTAGGTAACATATCACCCTGCTCTGGCCTCCTGTTGTAAGGGGAGAATTGCACTGAAACAGAGAACCAGATGGAAATTCAGTGTTCTCAGACATCCTAAAAATGTTCCCAGTAATTTCTGTTCTTGTCTCCAGCTGAAATGAGCTTCAAATACTTCTGAGTACTTTTCTAAATGCCTAAAATTTCAGCATGCAGTTGTAAACATTCCAAACCAGAGGGATGGTGCTTGAAATACTTGTACTAAGTAACAAGAGAACGGGGAGTGAAAGAGATGCTCATCTTGATTCTGGAAAGGACCACTGAGATAGACCTGCTTCTGCAGAGTCCCAAGATTTAGAACATGCCATAGCCAAAAGCCCTGATTCCCTCTTTTGCAAAAAATCAGTGTGTAGCAGCTCTGCCTTCACAGTTCCGCTCTTGGTCCAGTGCTCACCTGGATGGAGCTGGGAAAGGGAGCAGGCAGAAGGAGCCAAAACGTGCTGATGATGGACCATCAGGCCTTTGATCCAACAGGCATTACCACTTCCCCAAGGAGGGTGTTTTATGGTTACTGTTCTCCCATCACAAACCTCACCTTAACGTCTACCAGAGGAATCACAGCATCTGATTTCCCCAAAAGGACCCCAGTATTCATTTCTTCCAATAGAATTCTGTGACATTTAGGGATTATTTCTCTCTCCAAAACAGCAGTTTGAATTTCACTAGTTTTATGATGCTGTATTTTATTGTCCATGGGGCAAAAAGTTCCAAATATCATTATTCTTCCCTTGTATTTACTGCAAAGTTACATTGAAAGGAAGTTTGTAAACACTGTCTTGTTTTCCTCTTCATTGCAGCCTGCCCTTGGAGTTATTCAGGAGTGAGTTTTTTGTTACTGTTGCAGCCACAAAACTCTAGGTGATGCTAATAGAGCTACTGTGGAGTAAGTAGAGGCTGAATTTTCCTCAACCTAGAAAACTCCTATAGTTTCATATTGTGACCTTTTGCAAATCCTGTCCTCTGTGCTATTCTGTGGAAAGAGATATATTTCCAAATGCATGGCATTTGAAAACCAAGAATTCTACATATGCTATAATTATGCTTATTTTGTCAAGGTTTGTGATACTCTTTGAAATGTTTGCAGTAGGCCACGATCCAGCATATCCTGTAAGGCAGCATCAATTTCTCAGGAAACAGGTTAATGTACTAAATGTGTTTACTACTCTGCACAGGCACATTAGTGAAATATTCAGCAAAGAACCATCCTAGTATTTTCCACGAGCTATTCAGAGCAGAGCAGTGTTCTGGCTCCCACTGGAGCTCTTTCAGTGCATGCAATACATCAGACTCACGTACCCAGTAAGGAGAAAGGGAGTCCCATAGTGGGCACTGGCCAAGAAACTGAATCCTTGTAATTTTGCCAGGCTTCTCCAAAAAGCCTTCTCCCTCTCATAAACAATAAGATGAAAAGGATTTATCTGTTTACCAACTACAGATCAAAATTCCTTTGAAATGTCTGAGTCTACTCTAGGGAAGAAGAAAAAGTTAATACTTTCCTTAACTTCTTTGCATAAGCCTTTGTGTTAATCTTCTTCTGCTGTTGTTTGTTTGTCAAGTCCCTTAAGGCTGTTTTTACATGCATCTAAGCACATCACAACTTAAACACAAAGGTTTCCCATTTACCAGTAATATTAGTAGTTCTCTTCTTATAAGTACTAGAAACATTTTATCCTTTGACATTTCAGTGATGCATTAACCTGTTGTCTGGAATATAAATGTGAAATGATCTTGCAACAGAGAGTAGATTAACATTTTCTTGGGAAATGGTTTAATGTTTTTAAACTCTGTTTCTAGCTCTTGCACTGGACAGGCAGAATTTGTCATGATTACACATGGTTGAATGAGGAGAGTACTTCAACATGAGTGTTACCCTACAGAAATGACTACAATGAAAAAAGAAAAGTCCTGTTTAAGCGAAATGGCTCTATTAGATACCCAGCCTTCAAGTAACTGTTGCTTCTGCTAGGCAGAATATGCTGAGCTAAACTGCACTAACCTCATCAAGCAGAGCCATTAAAACCAAAGACTTCACTTTGTATGAACACTGTATGTTAAAAAACAGGATATGAAAGTGTAGGTTCAAATTTTTTTTTTAAAGCATATTTACAGAAAAGGTAAACAGGATTTTCAGACTAACGCCAGAGTCCCACTGCAGGAGGCTGCTGTCTCCCTGTGCACCCCATGGATGAGCCCTTGAGCTTCCAGAGAATAGACCTGACTCATATTCCCTGAATTTTCCTCTAAATTTATTGCTCTCCACTGATTGCCTGGGCCTCCTACCTTAGAGACGCTTGAATTAGGTAGGGAAAGTTAGGTGGTGTCATCTTCATTGCCTTCCTAAAATCCTGCTCCACTTTTTTCTTTTCTTTTTTTTTTTAAAAGAACAAAAAACACAGACGTGGTTATAGTGCTGATCTGCTGACTACAGTCTGAGTTAACTTTTCTCATTAAAATCTTTCACTTAAGCAAATAATGAGCCACATCTTCCAACTTATCATAAGAGACTGTTCTTCTGGATAAGTTGAGCTCTCCTCTGCTTGAATACTTCAACCCCAAAATAGTTCACTTTATTAAAAAAGTGGTGACTCAGGTTTGCACTGTGACTTTAGCTCTGTACTTTCTGCTAAATTAATGGCAAACCATTCTCTGCAGTCACATATTTTCAAAGTACTGTTTAAATGATAGTGATATGACTTGAGGGGGGTAGTTGGTAGACCTGACGCGTTTGAAGTAGTTAATGAAAGGGAGTATATTACTTCTTTTGCAGCAGCATGCTCAGTAGCATTGGTTGCTCTATAATCCCATATTTTCTGGCTCACTCAAGGCACATAACTGCAAAGCAACGCTAAGGGAGAATCAGTTTTGCCCAAATCTCAATTCACCACTACTTATAAGCAAATATTTCAAAAGCTTTCTGAATTTAGGTCTCAATTATAAATTAAATAGTGTTATGGGAGGATGAAGGAGAGTTTGAAGCTTTCAATTTAAATAGCCTTTGCAGGTAAGATAATTCAGGCTCACTTTTCCCCAGTGCAGCTGTATGCAATTTCCAGTCAATAAGCTGAGCAAACGGCATCTGCTTGCAATAAAAGCAACCGGCAACAGCCACAGCAACTGATAAAGAAGCAGAAACATGTCCTAGCAGGGACTGCCCTTTTCCACAAAAGCCTTCGGGGCCAGGCTTATGTAGGGAAGACCACACACGCACAAGGGAGGCAACGAGTTCCCTGTGGCCCCAGGGCTCCTGCTCCTCCCAGCAACACTGGCTTGGCAGCCATCACCCTGGGGAAAGAGGTGCAGGAGGTGGCAGCAATCTCTGCTGTTGGAGGAGTCAGGCACAGGTGATGACACTGGGCTGCTCTCTGCAGCACTGGTGGGGGATGTCACCTCACTGGGGCTGACACCACTTTGTGGTTCTATCCCACCATGTGTAAGATGCCTTTCATCAACTCAGACTCCTTTCCTGACCCCTTGTCATTGACCACTCCTTCTTTCCTCATTCTTTTATTCAGTTTTTCTTCTTTAATATACTTATTATTTGACTCAGGACGCCTAAAGCTCCTTCACCATTAAATGAAAAACAAAAACACAACCTAACATGGCTCTTTTCTCATCTGGTTTCCACTCCCCCTCATCCTCCTTAGCTGTCTTGGCATGACCCCTCTAAGACAGTGACACTTTGCTGTCACTGCTTTGGCACAGAAAGGACTCGGATATTTGTCAGCAGCATTATGCAGATGAGCAAGATGCAACCCAAGAATGGGGTTGACCAGGTTCTGGTGCCCTGCACCACTGGGCAACCAAGCACACAAACCTACGGTGAGACTGTTGTCTTCTTCTTGCGCCAACACAACGTCAGGTACTGACTCCTCCGTCGCACTTTCTCAGCCACTTGTGCTTGCGGTTATGAGCCTTAATCAGCAACGAGGATCCATTCCAGCACTTGGTTCCCAAGCAAAAGTCACAGCAAAGCTTGAAGAGGCAGGATCAGCCCCCTGGGAGTTTCAAAAACAGCGCCCTTCATTAACTTCTCAGTAGCTGTGGTTTTTAGAGGAGAAAAATCATCTCTTTCAACATCACAATGAAAAAAAATAGTGAAATACATAGACTTTGAAGTGGTGGGGAAGTACCATTACCCATTCCCAGACGGCAGTCTGGCGTTCATTACGTGTGATAGGGAGGCTGCATGTGGCAATGCGTGTAAGGACACATTTCTTACAGAGAGCAGGAAAGGCACATGCTTCACGCTCACATGCCACACAAGCTGCTTTTCACACAAGCTGACCAGCTGCCTCTTACTGCCTCCTGCTCTGGGGAGCCATGGGGCTCATCCTTCTTTGGGTTTTCTTTCTGGGGCATCTCAGTGGTGACCAGAAGTTTATTGCACAGGCTTGTGGGTTGTTATTGAGCCTTGGCTTTCTCCATGCAGCCTCTTAGAGCAAACTTTTGCTTCTGCTAGCTTTCATCTCCTGTGCACTTGAAAGGCTGATGTCCTTGATCTAGATATATTTTCTGTATCCCCAGTCCCTGACAACATAATCCATCACTCTGATTTTTACTAGGAATACTAGATGATCTCCTGAGGTCCCTTCCAACCCCCGTGATTCTGTGATTCTGTGATTCATCACTGACATCCTATATCTTTCCCCTGCTCCTACTACTGTTCCTTTGTTAAGCCCTAAGTTTATAATAAATTCTGTAACACAGGCAAGACTCCTTGAAATGCCAAGCTGGCTTTCAAAAGTTAAGAGCTGGGACAGCTCTAACAAAAACAAAACAAAACAAAACAAACAAAAACAAGGACCTATATTCAGGTTGTCTGAGAAATTCCAGTACCTATTAACTGATAACAGAATATTGGTTGAGCAGATGATCAACAATAATATTAAAAGCAAAGGCTTTAGCTTTATCATTGCATTTCCTGATTACTCGGAATTTATTTTTTCCCCTTAGAGATTGCATCAGCATCGTTTGCATTGGACACCATCATTAGCCTACACCAAAGACATTCATAAGGTTCTAGTCACTCAAATAAATATTACAAAGATATTCCACAAAGAAATGTCACAAAGAAAGAGAAGACTATGACTGAGGCCTGACACCTGCAACTATTCTTTCATTTTCTTGGCTCTGTGGATTATTTGTTTCCCTGCTACAAGCCTAGCAGCAGACTCACCTTGCCTGCAGAGCCCTGAACAACCATAATCCTACATAACTTGGGATCACTCAGTTCCCTTGAAAATTTCCAGATCAGAGGGCATGCACTGGGAATACAAGGGAATATCCCCTATGTGACATCAGGTGGCATTAAGGACAGCAAAATCATCACATTCTCATAGTATTCCCCATTGGAGCAGCACCAGGGAGGATGTTTGACATGCTTCCTACCTTCCCCAAAACTGCACCCATCTAAAACCTGTTCATTCCCCCCTGTTATCCTCTGCCAGCTCCCACCAAACCTCCCCACCTGCCTGTGCAGAGATCTGAAGGGCTGTGGGATCTCAGGGGCTTGTGGGGAAGCAATTAGGAATAGATTTTGGATCTTGGATTAAAGAGCTTGACAACAACTGCTTCAGCCTTTCTGAAGGAAACACCAAGAAGCCAGATCTTAATCTCCCAATCCTGTCCTGACAATGTGATCTTGCATCAGTCACTGCCATCCATGTGTTCAGATTTCTCCTGCACTGAACAAAGCCTGATAGTACTCATTTACCCACAGAAGCGTGGGGATGCAGTGTGGATTAATTAGTACTTGTGTGGCACTCGGAGAACAAAGCAGCCTTATGCTATTAAATATCTTCAAACTAAAGTCACCTCTAGCCAGCCAGGTTCAAGGATGGACTTGGTCTATCATTCTCAAGTATTATTTTCCACCTAAATAATAGTGATTCCAGCCATTCCCAAGTTATGGAGCTACTGGAGACTGATTCCATGAAACAGGTACTAAATCTGCTCTCGACCTTCTTCCATGAAAGTAGAAAGATTAAATACACACATTTACAAGTTAGCAAGGACCATTCCAGCAATGCTCCTATTACAGAACTGTTCATATTAATTACTGTATTGTCTATTTTGCATGCTGTAATTGTCTCCCAATGGCAAACTGAGGAAAAAAAATGCAATTTTGTAAGGAAAACCCCACGAGTATATTTTTTCCCCCCTGGTTAAAATAGAAAGAATTCCAGCAAGCTGTACTTTCTCTGCTTGGTCGGAATTCAGGCAGAATCTGAGCTCCCCCTGCTGTTTGCAAAAAATTGATGTATGTATGGCTGAGCTAAATGAATTATTAATATCGAGTTTCTCTGGCCAAGGGCAGGCCCTAGGGATCCCAGTGTTTGGTCTTTGGCTTGGGTTGCTGGATGGAAAGAAATAAGTAGCTGGATTTCAGTCAAAGCCTGTTCTTGCAGTCCCACCTTTGGATACGGAAAGTATTACATTCAGAAGGAGAGAAGATAGCTGTACGTAAAAACAGCTATTTAATGTATGACTCACAAGAGAAGAACATTTCCTCAAGCCCAAAAAGGTGTTGACCTTAAACCATCCTCTAATCTGTAGCCAGAAGTGGATCCAGCCCTTTTATAGTAGGCAATATTCCCAGTAACACTCCTAGGGCCAGAGCCGAGGCTGTGTGACTCTGTAGTTACTACTTCCTTCAAGCAAACAGTAAGTCTGCCCATGGAAAGATATGCTCTATACATGTGGAAATATTCTGAGCCGAGGTTGTTGGAAGAAATCCCAGTGCCCCTGCCAGAATAGCTCTAAGTCAACAGGGCACAGGCCTACACTAGGGATATCAACGGTTTGGGGATGCTCCCCTTGACAGAAGTGAATGGAGTCCAGTTATCACAAGCCAAGGGTTTCAAGTCCCATTATTAAAACGCCTCTGGCACCTTGGTGTGTGGTATGAATTCCCCTTAGATTAACCAGTCATTGCCCTCAGTCTTTTAATTTGCTCATCAAAGAAGCAGACACTTCTGAACTGCTCTCCAGGGGTGGCTAGCTGAGATGCTCTGAAACACCCTCTGGAAGAGCCCCTCGTGCTGCCCAGATGAGGAGAGTGTGGCAGATCCCAAGCTAGCTGAGATGCACTGATGTCTTCAGCACCAGTCCTTGATCTCCCCATCTCATTTGGTGCTTTTGAAAAATAGTAACTTTTACTGATGTTAACCCCAAGGTGGGAAGAAAAATTTTTTTAAAAAAGAAAAAAAAAAGAAAAAGAAAGAATAATTCTTCTAATAAAGATTCCCAAATGCTAAAATATTTTCCTGTTTTTCTGGTTGTGTGTCAGGTCTCATTAGTTAATGAACTTGTTCCAGGCAAGTTTTGGCGTAGTTGTTGTTTGTGGTTTTGCCTAACACATGTGAAAGGGTAGGCTAAGTCTGGCTTGTTTTCAAGTTGGTTTAACAATCAGAAGAGTTGGGTGGGAATATAAAAGGAGAAACAGCTTACAGTTTGAGAGTCAATACTTGCTCTGTAACAGTAAGAAAAAAGTTACAGCACTGTTCTGCACTTTGATTTGTTCCTTTATCACAGCACAGTGGTGTATGACTCTTTTAAGGGGGATTCAGTATGGTTTTGTCTACATTTGGGTTCCCTTTTAAAGAGCAGCAATCACAAGCTACCTCATGTAAGTCCTGCTGTGCTGTTGATGCAGAAAGTACTTACACCAGCACAGCCATCTTGGCAGAGCCTTGTCATTCCTAGAAAGTTTTAGTAGATTAGATACATCTTTGTGATATGGGCAGAAAGGTCACACAGCACTTGTTTTCTTTGGAAGAATTGTCCAGCTTCCAAGTATACACAGCAGGAAAGGCGCCAGGTATGAACAGCAAATGGAGATATCTAAATCGATGAGGGCTGCTGAAGCAAGAGCTTGGCATCATCGGTATTCTTGAGATCTTACCCCAACTACCCTGGCCACTGCATTCCCGGAATATCAGCATCAGTTTCTGAAGAGAATAAAGTTAGTGACACTGAGAAAAAAACCCCTTCAACTCCTGAACTTTGTCTACTGCAGCAGAGAGATTCTGCAAGAGAAACTGAAATCTGTAACAGCATCTGGATGATAACAGAGGGGATGAGTCAGCCACACATTGCTACTGCTTGCTTTGTTTATGTTTCCCATACCAGTTTGAGTCTCTCCATTATTCATTTTTATTTATTTTCCAACACTGGGGTTGCAAAAACAGAGAGCTGTTAAAAAAACAAGGTCAATGCCCTGCTGAGTGCAGAGTTTAGTAAAACTATCTGTGTAGCTGAACATTATTCTGCTATCCTTATATTTAAATGAACTGTGAGAGCCCAAAAAACCTATCAGATTACAATATTCATGGGCAAGGTTTGTTCAATCTTCATGTCTTCCTAAGGAATCGGAAATCTTCATCTAACTACAATGTGCACCATCAGAAATATAAATAATTTAGAATTGCAAAGGTTTCCACTTTAAGCAATAAGATACGCGTCACGCGCTACATCGAGGACTCTGCTAGTACTGAAAAGCTAAATGAAAGCTGTTCCACTCAAGCACCCTGTTTGACAAGCCTGTACTACTGTCACTGATAGCTAGAAGTCACTCTGATCCTAGAGAACTGTCTCCACAGGACAGGTTTCTGAGGATATTTTTTTACCCTAACATTGTTCAGGTGACAAACTCCTGGTGGAATAGGAAGGAGACGTTTATCCCTACTACCTTGTTTCTATCTGCACTCTAACTCCCTATTATATACCACGACTGTAGGTCTCTCCAGCTCAAATTAATATTTCTCAAACCAATTTAGCAGCATCACTGTATTCATAGAATCATAGGATGGTTTGGGTTGGAAGGGACCTTAAAGATCATGCAGTTCCAACCCCGCTGCCATGAGCAGGGACTCCTTCCACTAGACCAGGTTGCTCAAAGCCTCATTTAACCGAGCCTTGAAGCCAGGTTGTACTAACAGCTATCAAAATTCTGTCTTTGCCATCAGGCAAAGAGCATCTTTCCATCCCTATTCCTTCCTCTAACACGATGGCAAACAGCACTCAGTAGTTTTCTCTTACCACACCTTGATTCAGAACTAATAGGCTCCTTTCACCATTTTTTCTATCCACCAACCACAGCAGGCACCAGAGGTGTTTAACCAAGACCTGAGCACCCTGGCCGCATTGCCGCATTATCACACACCTTTAACAGACCAACAAACACAGCTACACCACACAGTGTATTGGCAGCACACGGAAGCACCAGGGAAAGCCTGTAGCATCCTTGAACACAAAGTTGTTTAACCTGCCCCAGAGCAACACCACTGTCCTTTCCTTACACTCTTTGGGCAGTTTCATCCAGGCTCCCTAAAAACCGGCAGTGTAAACACAGCTGTGGACTTGGGCTCTCCTGAAGCCTCATTATTGCAGTTCAATTGTTCCTGGCTTTTTTTTTCCTTCAAGTTTCCAAATTACCTCCAGCCTCTATGTTGTTATAAACTAATTAGGCTTTAATAAGTCAGAAAAGGAGGCAGATTAGGATAATTAGGCCCTATGATTGATTACTGGGGCTGTTGCGGAATACGCCAGGTGAAAGGCAATGAAGTGGGCATTTGCAGAGGACCAACAGGGTTAAGAAAACAGATACCCAAACTAGCCCTGGCAAATATTAGTCTTGAGCTAAACTCAGTCAATTCACAGTAAAAAACCTCTAGCATAGATGCATCCTTCTCTGGTTGCAAAGGAAAAGCCAAAGGCTTAAACATCCAAGGTGCAGATGTTTAAGCATGTTTGCTGAAATGTCAGCATTTTGGCAAACACATTTGTCTCTTCTCCTTGCTGAGATGGCAGCCCACAGGGAGCAGCGATGGCAGTGTTCTGTCCTCTTTAGCAACCTGTTGCACAGGCAGCACAGGAATGAAGAAAAGCCCAAGCCCTCCTCGGCTTTCCCTGCCTTGAGAGCTCCCAGCAAGGCTTTGAGTCAGCCAGAAATACCTGCCCCTGTGGCCCATCACACCAAGCCTTTGCAACCACCCAGCCAGAAGGTCTTTAGGCAAACACCCAGAACAGAGCCAGCTCTGTGCTCGCCTATAGGTGAGCTGTGAGTCATCCCCTCTGAATCCAGGTGTGCAGTTTTATTTCCCACATGATAATAAAAGGGTAGTAACACTCAACTAGTCGGCTCATCACATCAGCATAGCAAAGGCTTTATTTAATAACCTAATCCAGCTCTGAAATACATCCAGATTAGAAACAGTTGAAAATAAAAAGTTCTCCAAGTGGTTATGGATGAGTCAGTTTATCATGTAGCTTTAAGTGAATTTTAATAAAATGTTAGAAAATTACTGTCCCTGTGTGAGGCAACACTGAGTAATAGGGAAAGTTTTCAACAGACACCAAAGTAGATAAAACCAACGAATTTCTTCCATCATTTCTTCTTCCTATGTATCCTCAACATAATAGAAAATTTTTAGAAAGCTGTAAAAGTTAGTCGTATCTGGGCAGAATATGATTATGGTGCATCAAAGCTCTGGTTTATCAAACCCTTAGGTGGGACTGGATGGCAAAATTAAGAAATGGGGAAAATACAGCTCTCTGACAGGACAAAAAGGGAGTTTTGTTTCAGAATTAGAAAGTTCCATTTGGCAACATTAGCGTTATGATTACTTAAATCTACCAATTTATCAGTCCCTTGACAAGCACATTAGAAAGAAACCCTTTTAAGTTGCCAGCTCTATAAATACACAGATTTATTAGGAAGCAGGTAGGCACTGATGAAAAAGAGCCTCTTATTCAAGATCTTTCTCTGAAAAGTAGAGCAATGAGGTGTGGCTGTTTGATAAGGTGAACCCAGGACCCAGAGTCCAATCACTTAACTTACATGTTGCAGTAATATACAGGACAAAGGTTTGCAATGAAATATAATTGCAATAGACTGCTGCTAGAAAACAGCTCATAAGTAAAGGTCTCTCAGGTCACAGCACTCAACTAAGGCACAAGAAAGCTGCTGTTTACCCCTCGCCAACCTGCATGGTTTTGGGCACATCATCAAATACGACTTTTATTCTGGGTCCAGCACCCACATTAGAAACAATTGTAAGCTCAGTTCAAAGTTGTGAACATGAACATCCCTGCTCAGTTGCTACGTGAGCATCTCAGGTTATGACCCAACACTTTCTGACAAAATGCTGAGTTTTTGTAAGGTTAAGCAACTTCAGACTTTGTTCAAACCAAAACCCAGAACCCAGGTGCTCAGTCACAGCTCATTCACAGACAGGATCACGTCCCTCAGGGAAAGCTGCAGCACCTGATGCTTTTCTTCCAAAGCAGATGTCTAATGATTAACACCCTCAGCTGATAAGTGGAAAGCTGAAAGACGAGTTATTTCTTTTGCTAGCAGAAATGAAAAGCCATGTTTCTCCCCCAGGAGGTTATACACTGAAACCCAAACGCTTGTTTTGAAAGAAAGGTATAAATGCAGTTCTACCTCAATAGTTTGTGAGTTTGCCTGTGAGGAACAGGCTGGGTTTCAGTCGGGGGTCAGTTTTGCACAAAACCACTGCTGCTTTATGCCCTTTCTGAGTCAGCAAGTGTAACATTTTCTGCACAGTGGCAAGGCTGTAAAAGAAGGGTGCTGTGCCCATATTGCCATATTTAGGGCATTTTTTACCAAAGTATTATTTGCAGATTTGAAAGACCTGAGGTTCAGGGGTGAATCACTGGTCCAAAGCTGCTGGATTAGTACAAGGGGGCAGGTGGCACCCTCTAAGCCCTTTGCTGAACAGAAAAATGAGAATCCCACTCAAAAGTTAGAAGAGATCTGCATTTCCCATCCATCCTTTTTCCTGACCCTACCACCTCCCTCATTCTGGGGCAAGGGTTCCTAAGTAGGCAAAGGACTACAGGGAGGCACTTAAATTAAAGCTTCTAGGGCTGGGATTTACCACTCATCCTGTTCTCAGCAGCTCTGACTAATGAGCTGTAGGCCGGCAATTCGCTGCTTAGTGCACCAGCTTTTGGGGTCATCAACTTTTCTTTGCCTCAGTCCTCATCTAGAGGGACTGCATACCCGTGAGGGGACTATATAAGAGGAAAGGGTCCCCAGGAAGGAAATGCTGTGTGGTGTCTCAGTGAATCTCTTTTTACAGCACTTCTTATAGGCTGGAGACAACGAGGGCTCTGGATTCTGCTCTTGTCTTTCTTGCCAGTTGACTTTCAGGTGTTTAACTCTTTTGCGTTGTACCTTCTTTTAATCCTCCTCTCACAAGGAGTTATGGAGTGGTGGGACTGACTCGTGGCACTCAGGCCATTTCTACAACGCCTCTTGAAAAAGGGCCCACGTTTTCTCTACAGGCTGCTGCCATGCAAACGATGCGCTGCAGTAATTAATACCAAGCAGATATGAAAAGGAAAAGATTTTTACTAGTTGTGAAGAAGCAGGTTTGTCTGAGGTTCTGCTAAGTCAGTTCCCACACTTGAGGTGAAAAGCGAATGCAAATGTTTCATAGTGCCCTGAGCAAATTTCACTAAGTTCAAGCAGGGCCAGCAGGATGGCTTCTCCGTGGAGCCTTTCTCCTCTGCGCCTTCTCGGTCTCTTCTCTGCTTTTTTCTTCTCCTTTTGCTCTGGTGCAGGGAAGAGAGGCACTGAGAGCTTCCTTCTCTCAGTGACCTGCTGAAAATGTCTCTCTCCAAGAGGCAAGCAAAAGTATGGACAAAAGCTTGAGCTTTTTTTTCCTTGTGTGTAGGGATGTTTGTAATTATTAATCTCACAACAGCAGAGGTAAATACGATAACTGCATGACTCAGGCTGTGCCTCAAAGGTCATTCTCGGTTCCTATCCCAAGCCAAAGGGGAAGAAGGAAAAAAGCCTGTTATATTCATGTTCTCATTTCTCTCTGAGGTGAGTCACCATACCAGTTAAACGCTATAAAATGACAAACATTGGTAAATAAGATAATATTAATGATACTGATGACTCAACCGAAATAAACACACATCAGTCACAGCTCAGCAGCCTGAAAGAACCTTATGAGAAGAAAAAACCTGCTCAAATCAAAGACGAGATGATGATTGCAAATCTGCTATTAATAAATATTTTTCTATGACAAAGCATTCCACTCAGTATTTATATTTCATTATGCACAACACAAACCAAGCGACTGGAAACATTACTCATAGCAATTGTGGAAAAAAACTGTGAGAACTCTTTTTCATTTCTGCTAGGGCAAGGTAATTGCCTCTTTTAAAAAGCAACAAACTTGTCTTCATATAAAACCCTTTCGTCCTCTGCCCTGGAAAGCCAGGCTGCATTCCCAGATTTGCACCTTTTTTCTAATGCTAAATCTGAGACATAGCCCAAGTGACTGGTGAGCAGATAGTCCCCAGCTCTCTAATTCAGCAAGAAACTGCACCACACATCAGGTTTGAAGGTATATTCCCATTGCATGGAGGCAAGCCTGCAGCAGCTAGAGTTTGACAGAATGGCTCTTCAGCTCTCAGAGAAAGGACTGGAGGCTTTCAGCCCTAGGAAGTCATAGGTTTCATAGAATGGTTTGGGTTGGAAGGGACCTTAAAGATCAACTAGTTCCAACTCCCCTGCCATGAACAGAGACACCTTCCACTAGATCAGGTTGCTCAAAGCCTCATCCAACCTGGCCTTCAACACTTCCAGGGAAGGAACATCCACAGCTTCTCTGGGCAATCTTTTCCTGTGTCTCACCACCTTCAGTAAAGAATTTCTTCCTAATACCTAATCTAAACCTCCCCTCTTTCAGCTTAAAGCCATTTCCCCTCATTCTGTCATTAACTGCCCTTATGAAAAGTCCCTTCCCAGCTTTCTTGTAGCCCCTTCAGGTACTGGAAGGCCGCTATAAGATCTCCCTGGAGCCTTCTCTTTTCCAGGCTGAACAGCCCCAACTCTCTCAGCCTGCCCTCATAAGAGAGGTGCTCCAACCCTCAGATCATCTTCGTGGCCTCCTTTGGACTCGTTCCAACTGGTCCATGTCTCTCATGTGTTGGGGGCTCCAGAACTGGACACAGCACTCCCAGTGGGGCCTTATTAGAGTGGAGTAGAAAGGGAGAATCACCTCCCTCAACCTGCTGGCCACGCTTCTCTTGATGCAGCCCAGGATACGGTTATTGGCCTTCTGGGCTGCAAGTGCACACTGCTGGCTCATGTTGAGCTTCTCGTCCACCACCACTCCCAAGTCCTTCTCTTTGGAGCTGGTCTCAAGCCATTCATCACCCAGCCTGTACTTGTGCTTAGGATTGCTCTGACCCAGGTGCAGGACCTTGCATTTGGCCTTGTTGAACTTCATGAGGTTAGCACAGGCCCACCTCTCATGCCTGTCAAGGTCCCTGTTAAGGGATGGCATCCCGTCCCTCCAGTGTGTCAACCACACCACTCAGCATAGTGTTGTCGGCAAACTTGCTTAGGGTGCACTCAATCCCCCTGTCCATGTCACTGACAAAGATGTTGAAGAGCACTGGACCTAATACCAACCCCTGTGGGACACCACTCATGACTCATTTCAGGCCAGAGCAGCAATCACAGGCTTTGATTTCATTGCTCTTATGTTTACAGATACTCCCCAGGGAAACAACATGAGGAACAGTGGCACAACATGACAATGTTTTTATCAGCATAGTCTCAGGACACACTCACATATGTGCCTGTGACCTTCCATAGCAATGGATTGAATAGACCCTGTTCTTCCTACATGTGCTCTCCCTACTGTATTTTCATTTTTCCAAAACTAATTACTCTTCTCATTCATCTGATTGTATTTTTGTCCCTCAGTAGTGTCTACATCTACCTGGAAGAGTCCAAATTAAAATCACTGAGCCAAAATGAAGCCTAGACATTACAGGAATTGATGTGTGGACTTTCACACAGGACGCAATTCTTTTTTGCTGCTCCTGCAACAACCTCTCCTTGTGATAAAGTCTGGAGATGTAAATCCTGCCTCCCAGTATGTGGCTCCCACTGAAGTCACCAGCAGGTGCTGGCAGACAGGGGGTAGAATTTGCACATAGGGAAGGATCATTTGCAGTTTGCTTTTCAGAGCAGTTAAGCCTGATCTGTTGGAGATATGTATGTGAGTCATCTCACACTCACTCACTTTCCTCCCCTTGTGAACAGTGAACAGACTTCAATCTACTAACCACATATCTGTTCCACAGAATCTTTATGTCTCCTTCCATGAATACTTCACAGTCCACTTAGAGAGTGAGAAAATTTTTACCAAAATACAGCACAATTTTAGGCCTGATCTTACAGAACAGAAGTGATGGACTCCCCTTCCTGATCACATACCCCAGAGTGTTTTCATTTACCAGGATATAAATACTGAGAAAGTTTAATGTCTTTGGGTGTAAATCACACATCGCTCAGAGGAAAGCACTAGAGGATTTTTTGTCATTACTAGCAGTTTGTGCCATATATCACATAAACCACAAACATCAAGGCAGAACTCCGTTCTCATCTAACACAGTATAAATCCAGAGGAACTCAGCTCAGCACACCCAAGTCTCCCCAGTACTGAATTCATGTGGCTGTATTCGTGATTTAACAGCCATAATGCAAATGTCACAACACTGAAAAGGCACTGAGGACAACAAACAGCTCTGCAGTTAACCTTGAGGCTGAGTATCTGCATCGGACTCCTGGCTCTGTCACAGGCTCTGTTCTCCAACTCCCTTGATCCCAAATCAGGTCTGCCTCTTACAAACACAGGTTATTGCTTTCCTTCTAACTGCTCTCATTCATCAACTCTTCATTACAGGGACAGCCCCTTAGTAGGTGTTAAAAATCTCTGACTAGGTTGAAAAATGTACTGTGTTAAGCATGCTTTTATACAATAAATGCAAGTTAATCCCTGCATGGCATAACTGTGGCATTAAAAAATGTCAGTCTCCTCACTTTGCTCAACATTAATCAGCCTACTCTACAGGGTTTTTAAGCAAGAGGACTTTTAGGAGGCAAGTGTTATTGGCTATGTGACCTTGCAATAAAGCTTTCCTTTGGAACTTCTGAATGCTTCCTGAGGCAATTTAAATAATTTCAATAGCTCTGTGTCAACCCCCCCACACACCCCCCCAAGTTCATATGAAAACAATTAGGTTCTGAGAAAGCATCTACACAGCTGAGCTTACACTCCAAAGCAATGAGGAAATAGCTCCTCCAGCTGCTGTGAATTTACATAAAACTATCAGGGAGCACAGTCTCAAATCCAACTTTCCCCCCTTAAAAACAGTTTCTCCAAGTTAAGCTTTGGGATCTAGCATTTAATCTGCCTTGTTTAAATGATTCTTAATAAAAAGTCTGGGTATCTAAATGTTCTGGTTTCCATAGCTAATCATTAACGGTTACTAACTGGAGTTACAGACAATAACCACAGCACAGGAAAATGATTAAGATGCCTGTCCCAGATGAAGCATTATTTTAATGTTGAGGGGCACGGTACCTGTTTTCCTTTGGGACCACAAAAAAATTTGCAACATGAAGAACTGAGCACAGATAAAATAAGCTAACTCAGGTGCTTTGTCATCCTGGGCTGGCATAAATGTTACAAAGGATAAAGGCAGTCACTGGGCTAGCCAGGAATGCCACACTGTGAAACAAATACGTTCAAGCAAGGAGCTGCTCCTGCTGCTGCTCCTGCTGCTGCTCCTCACTCCTCAGCCCCTGGTCTCCATCTCCCTTGTGTTGATGTGTCTCTTAGGAGCTCCCTCCACCTCAGTAGTCCTTACTAAAGAGGAATAGATAGCCTTGCTTGCAATAGCCCAAACCTAGAATAACTCTTGGTAATCTCAATTACTACATTTAAAACACTTTCTCTGAGGCTGGAAGCAAGCCTGGAAAAGGGACACAGGAGAGTGGATGACATCATACCAAAGGTTCATTCACCACCCTCTTAAAAAAGGCAAATTCCTCACTGGCAAATACTCAGTGCTCCCTACCCCACAATGGATTTATTTTCAAGAGATGTAAGGAAGCACTTATCATCTTGAGAAGGGAATTTGAGGTATTATCAAGAGAATAGAGCTGCCCTGAGGCGCACTGGAATTTTGCCTGGGCAGCTAGGAAGGAGCAGTGTGGACATCTTAGGGCTGCTTATGTAATTTGTTAAGCAAACTTGGCTGCATACCGGAGCCGGTCAGGACATTTTCCACAAAGTGAGGTTTCAAAACTGAAGTGTTCTTGTCAGGACATCAGGTTTTGAGAAAGTTTTTTTTGCAAGAAAGTCATGTAATTTACATCTTGGTGGTTAGGACAGCGGTCAGGAGATGAAAGAGCCAGGTGAAACTCCTTTCCCTGCATAGTTGAGAAAGAGCTGCAATGAAATCTTTTGACCATGAAGGTGGATGGGGCTTAAACAAGAGACTCTTACACTTCAGGCACCCAGTACCTTAAAGACAGGGAACAAAAAAACAGTCTGAAACTTTGGAAATTACTGCAAAACAGAGTAGTCATCTTCTAACTCAGTTCTCCTGCATATGAAGCAGGCCTGAATAAAGTGGTTTCATGCAGGGAACAGTAATTGAAAACAGTCATTGAAGTGGTAAGCAAAACCAGAACGCTAAATATTAATGTGCAGTAAGTGACCATGTAGGTTTTCTCTCAATATTAAGGTTTTAATCCCCACAGTGTATTTGCAATAACCCATTCTTGGTTTTAAAATATTTTGTTCCAGATAGCTCAAAACCCTGCTCCCTCCTGGCAATGACAACAAAAGCTTTCTATGGGAAGTGAAGGATAACTTGTTCTAGGGTGAAAAATTCTGAAAAGTTAAATCAAGTGGCTCATAGGCAAAAGAGCTTTGTAGCAAGAATAGTGGGTCAGAACCGTGATTTTTACTTCTCATCTGAAAAAGAGCACCTCCAACAACACAGAGCCCCATAGCAACATGCTCGGGCATTGACTCTGCACTGAGTCAGAGGGAAGAATGCCATTTAATGACTCACCAGCACCACTTATGCTGCATTGTATAGTGCTAAATAATCTAATCTGTCTATCTACTCGAGAGCCTTTAAAGAGTTCTAGTATGCAATGTAAAGAGTTTTCATTGGCATACATGAAAGGCATTAAGGACTGGATCACACTCAATGGAAAGCTGCCATCATTTCCACTGGGAGTTGGACCAGAGCTTATACATGCAATGCATAATGTTTGGGAAAGCTCTTAGGGGGAAAAAAGGAGGCTCTTAAAATCAAAAGGCAATAGCTATCAAAGACAGTGGTTTCTGGACAAAGTTCTGTTCTCAGGTATTCTGCATTATCTCTGCATGCAGATCTCCCTTTGATGTCGATGAGAAACCTGCTCATCAGGGGAGCACCACACTGAGAGCGAAATCTCCTTTTATAGAGGAGGGAGAGGACAGTTCACCCTGCAGCTACCCGGACAGTCGTTGAGTTTCCTGGCACTTTCCTGTAGGTGGCACTGCTAAATTTTTTAACAAAAGTGAATTTTGTCAACTCTGACTAAGTTCTTAATTATTTAGTAATCTTATCTGAATGGAAAAGCTAAACCATGCAAGTCATTTTCCTGTCACAGCAGCATGCCTCGCACAGACACAAAGGAGTCTATGCCTGATCCGGGATCCAGTGAAAGTCTAAGGGAAAAAGAAATGTAAGGTCAAGACTTGTATTCATGTCATCAACTTAATACTTTCCTGCTAGGAATTCAGTCCAGATGGAGAACTCTGGATCTGTTTTCCTCTCAGGATTACAGTTTTAGGATCTCTACCTTCTCAGTTACATAGTGATAGGTGGATGCATCAGAGTCGTTCCTTGCCTCCAGTATAAAACACGCGCTCCTCTTTCAGTGGATGGCCTGGGTTAAATAGCCATGCTGCCTACCGTTGGGTTTCACTAGCAATCTCTGTGCCTCACGAACAGTGCTGTGAGAGTACCACAGGTGCCAGGATGCTCCTTTTCCAGAAGAAGAAATATTTCTCCTTCTCCAACCCTACTGGCAAATCCTGATATTTGCAGCAAACCATAACAGTCAATTGTGGATGGAAAAAATCCAAGATTTTTCAAAGTAGTAGTGGACAAAGAAAGCCATCTGGAGGACAGAGAATAGATCCTTCTGGGGACTATTCACCCTGCATCAGCCCTGGGCATCCCATCTCAAATCCCTACTCAACAGAACCGCAGTACATCTGCACACAGCACAAAGTTAATGAGGATACAAGAATCACCCTTTAAAACATCTCACCTTGCAAAAGAAAAATCCAAGTTGTCAGTGGGCTGCTTAGCAATGGGCTGACACTAGAAGGACAGTCCTGTGCAAATCTAAGCATGTATTAAAATGTCAGTGATGTATACTGATTTGCCTACTAACCTCATCTACCTAATATCTAATAGGTAACCTGTCCTGTGAGGGTCAATACTTTTCTATTTTCAACTAGTGTATGTAAATTCATAAGGTCTCAGAGTCCTGAAAAATTATTTGTTTCAAGAGCATCATGTGGCAGGAAGTCCCACGTGTCAGACATTTAGTTACGAAAACATCCTCCTCTTTCACCAATTATGGACCTACCACCCTCAGTTTCACTGGTTCCTTTTGTTGTCAGATATAAGGAACAGTAACTATCAGGGACACATAAGATTTTGGAACATCCTACCCAGAAAACTTTGTTCCTGTCCAGGCTATCACTACAGAGAAGCTTCAGGTTTCCCCCCAGATATACTACAGGAAAGGAAGTCAGGCAGACTCTGAGCATGCTGTAATCAAAGCTTCTCTGGTGACCACATTCAAAGAAACATGTATATAATCACAAGTCAGAGAGAGGCTTGTATCATGACTGCCCTCTTTGTACCTCTTCTTTTGTTAATGGAGGATCTCAAGCCAGCTCCTTCTGCCGGCACTGATAGGAGAGAGCGGAAAAAAACCCCTCTCTTCCTCTGTTGCAACTGCACTCGTTTGACAAGCACTCAACCCAAGGATGCTTCTTGCCTTCCAAGGTGAAAGCTCTCAAAAAATTGATGCTGATGTATCTTGTAAACTCCCAGTTTTTACTATCATCATGGGATTCAAGTATCTGGAGAAGAGATTTGACTTATGAGAGATGGCAACATTAGCAGCTCAAAAGTTCATTCATCCTCAAGAGCATATATATCAGCTGAAATGAGTTTCAAAGGACCGTTCACTTGAACTGATTTACAGGTACACCAGCAGACACAGAGACACACTTCTTTCAATGACATAATTTTAATAGGCCAGGAGCACTTTTGCTACTGCAGCCAAGATCAGGATATTTTTGTTTGTCACAAGGGAAGCTTTGCTTTGCATGCATTTAGCCTCTGGAACAGAGTTTCCTGACAGTATTGCCAAGAGCACATCATTTTTGCTGCAGAGGCAACACTGTGAGAATGATGTGCTTCACTGGTCTTGACTGGAGCTCATAAATGCTTTCCAGCCATCAAACAGAGGACCTGAGCCAAACTGTCTGGTGCAGGCAGGTGTGCCAAGCGACCACGGGAGCCCAGCGCTGCCCTTCTCTGTCCCAAAGCAGGAGGCAGCTGTGTTGGGCTGCCCATGCCTGCCAGCACTGGGGCAGACCGACCCAGACCCACCTCCAAGAAGACAAAGGTGCCTGCAAGGCTGCATGTACTGACATTACAGGGGAGACTTTGGAAGAGCTGGAAGATGTCCTGGAGAAGGTGCAAAAGCACTTTGTTTGTATGTAACTTTTTTTTTTCCTCACAGCCCAAGGGATCACAAACCACAAGCAGACCATGGAAGTTCTGCACAAGCAGCCAACAGTATGGTGCATCAGCTCACCAGCACATCCCACTCCTAAAGCAGCAGTGTGAGCAATGCCCGTGCAGAGCAAGGCTGACGGTGACGTGATGGGAGAGAGTTCATTGAGGGAAAGGGTAAATTGCATAATATTTACCACCCCCTCAGCAAAGCCGGCACTTGATGGGGAAAAATGAGGTGGCATGGTTTTATTTTTCTTATGTGACGTTTTTTCCCTCCGTTAGAAAGGGGAACTTTTTAGCCCTGGCATTTTCGCCTCCAAACTGAGTCTGTGGAACAAACTTTCAGCTGTTGACTCAGACAAACACCCAGTGCTTTCAGTGGGAGTTTTGCCCAAGCTATGACTGCAGGATTTGGTCACTGCTCCATACAAAGTAATTTTAACTGACAAGATGACTTCTACCCTGTTCGTGGAAGAGATTGACAAAGCCCGCGTTATTCTGATGCTTCCTCAGAGCTCTTCCTTTAAGTCTACCCAATTTTCTCACTATCCCAAGGGTGGGAGGGAGAGGAAAAGAGAGAGCTGTGAATGATAATTCCTCATTTCAATTTCTCAGACTCAGAGGAGAAGGGGGCTTAAGTGTAGGAAACTCTGAGCATGGCTAGGTAGGGACCTTTTTTGTGGGCTTCTTCTGTAACATTAAGCATTTTGCTGAAATTTAACTAATAGTAACTATGGATCAAATCTCTGGCCCTGAGAAGTATCCCATACCTCACTGTCACATTAAGTTCATGTTAAGCAAAATGCATTCATGCTATAAATATTCTAACAGCAGACAGACACATAGTAAAACTTGCTCCTAGATGCACTTGGCTCAGCCTGACCCAACTGATCACAGAAATGCTTCACCCTGGAGCAGGGCGGGTGGGGGTGAAGGTGAAATAATAATTTTTACTCCGGTTTGCCTCAGATGTTTCAGCGCTGGGATTGTTGTACAGCAAGACATAGTTGGGCACTTGGATGGCAGACAGCCACGGCCCTCATCAGTAGCACTGAGGTGAAAATTATCATGCTATAATTCAAGCCCTGTCATGCCTCATTGCTTAATTATACAGTTCTGATTACAACGGAATCATTTTTCTATAGTATGTCCCAAGCTGACATCACTTTGATTAACAACTCATTTATCTGATTACATAGTAACTCAATAACATTTTGAATTGGAAGGAAACCAGGAAGCCCTTTCATGCCCATTCAGCTTCCTAGCTAGCATGCATATAAGAACCCTGTAATTTCATCTTCTTTATTTATAGCATGAACAATGCTTTAATGACCTGGAGAATGGAACAAGCAGTAAGGTACAGAGATTTGAAGATAATAAAAAACCTAAGAGCCGTGAGAGAAAGAGATAGACCCTACAGGGACCTGTAGAAATCCTGCATCTGGTGCCATCTTCAAGCTTGTGTTCCTAATCATGCATTACAGAAGAGCTCAGAGGCCCCAGCTATGTCGCAGACCTATTATGCTCATCTCTGAGCAGGCCTCTAATTGAGGAGAGTCTATTTCAAAGAACTCACAGTTTTAGGCTTTGATTCAACAAAGAACTGAGGCATTAAGTCTCTGACTTTAGGCTTCATTATCATACCTCCTCTTGCAACACCGACTCTCTTTTATGACTCCCAGTGTTTCCCATAATATGGTGCAGTTCACATCTTCAAAGTGCTATAAAATATAAGTAAATTAAGCTTTAAAACTACCCCAGTGAGATCAGCAGACAGTTGTTTCAGAGGCAGAAACTGAGTCATAGAAATATGAAGTTACTTACCCAAGGCCCAGTGGTAAATCATTGATAGTAAGTCAAACAGAGAAATACTAGTTCCTAAATCTCTGTTAGCCCACCACACCTTGCTATTTATTCTTGATTCACTCATTTGCTTTAGGTAACTTCTGACATATGCCATGGGAATAGGAAGAGCATAGGCCACTGTTAATGACCATATGGCCCTACACATGAGGGGATCCGAGAGAGACAACTATGAGACATAGCAACTGTATTTCAGCAGAAAGGCTGCCCATTAGAAAGGGCTGACTAGGTGAGATCAATACTACAAAAAAGTGCACTAGTTCCATCAAAATGCCGAGTGGGACCCAAGGTGGTTGATGTAACCATTGCTTGGTTTGTCTCTGCTACCCGACTTGAGCAGCACTGCAGGGAGCAGGTATGAACATGGCAGTGGCTGGCATATACCTGCAACCCTGCAGGCTTTCCACTACCCCATCTCTCCAGCAACCCCCTATTGAAGCCAAGGCATTGGCATTAGGACTATTTAAACAACTAGAAATCATATATTTCAAAACTGTTTTTTAAATAAGAACTATGGCTCTTTTTTTTTTTTTAAGTGGCAAAGATGATTTTTCATTCCAGCTTGTTTAGAACAGTTTTGATAACAAAATCATGCTTTTCTACATTGCTCACAACAGTTTTAGCTGATTAAAATAGCACTCCAGCTTGTAACATCCCCAGGAAAGGGATATGTCTGCTGCACGGTAAGTTGATGTTAACAGCTGCCTCGCATATTGTTCATTGTCAGCTCATGATAATTACCTCTCTGACCCCTTAAACAACAGCTCTGTTGAATTTCCAAGGCATTTACAAAGCCACTGCATGATGTACACATTCTTGTCTACTCTGCATATAAACAGAGTGGAGGTATTTCATTAGTTAATATCTGTAGGTTGCTCTGAGTTTCCAAGATACAGCTATATTCACTAAACCTCCCATCAAGCTCCTCATCACATCACATATGCACAGATGCATATGAAATAAGCCATTTGCTGCCAAAGTTCACAACTTGTGTGACATACTCAATGCAGCAGGTGTGGCTATCATGTCAAAAATTATCTTGGGAATTCTCCAGTTGCTTCCTAGTCTGACATCTGTTTATTGACCTCCCTATAGTTAATCTGTGAATACTTCCCATTTCTGTTCTTGACTGCATGGGCATGGTATGCAGCCTTCTGCAAGAGAAAGATAATGTTCATCATGTGGATATTCCACTTGTTTGGAAATGTTTTCCTAATGCCAGTGGAAATGAAGTGCTCTGTATACACCCATGGCAGACTGCAGCTGAACTGAGCATAAAATGGCAGCTACATGAAGCCTACAGCAGCCTCTAATGAATTTAGAGGGGTAGTAGAAGGAAAATCATCAGCATTTTACCATCAGCACTTTGAAAGTGCATGATGAAACACAAAAACCAGGACTTGATTAATTTTATTAACCAGTGGCAAGGAAAATCCACCAGAACAATTTCTAACCTGCTTCAAAGACAGCAAGAATGGATCCCCACAATACAGCCCATAACAGTAACAGTTATTTAGCCATCTCCACCACACAAAGCCATCTGGCTTTGGTTTTTACCCACAGCCCAGCATTCGTTATTTGAAAGGCTGGCAATTGTCTCAGGCCAAGACTGACCCAGCTCTGAGCAACTCTGGGCAGATTGGGAGCATGGAGCGAGAGCCATCATTACAGATTTCTGGGTCCACTGGTCACAGGACAAATCCAAACCAATCACCCATTAACACCCTCTCCCTCCCCAAATTCACACAAATTTGCAGTATCCTGAAGGGCTGAAGCCACTGCATTTGCTCTAGACATGCTCTGCTTTCTAATGGGGAATAAAATACAAATCGCAGCAAAAACATGATTGTGAAAACTGATTGCAGGACCCGTCCTGCTTCACTTCTAGCCCAAGGCATTGATGCTAGGGGAAGACAGCTATAAACAAACTGCACATAATTATTCCATTATTACAGTACATGCCTACTGCGTGGGTGGGAATTCTTCTCTTCTATCTCTAGCATGTTTCCCTGCATAGCTTCCTCCACCCGCTGTCATCTGTTCAATTAAGTAACACAACAAAAGGACATTACCTCAATGTATTAACAGGGGATACCAAAGCAATAGCAGACAATGTTTGAGGAACTTTTAGACAGGTGTGTATTCATCTGATTAAAAATAATAATAATAATAATAATAATAACAACAACACTCCCACAACCTCCAGGTTCTTTACTGCTTTTCTTTGCCTTTCCAGCTTTACCAGGTGTAAGTTATTTGCATTTTATTATTATTTTTTAAAGAGTAATAATTAGGGAGGGTGTGAACACAGAAGCACACTGCATCTGGCTACAACCTTTGCCAAACTTCAAGTCTTCCTTGCATTCCAGGGTTACGATCAGGGAATTAAGGGCTCTTGTAATGTGGTGCTGTGGAAATAGATATTTCTCAACCAAGACCTGATTCTTTACTCATTCATATGGATGTAAATCAAGAGTAACTGCATTGAATCAGCTGAATACTACAGAGTTAGGATTGCAAAGAGCAGAAGCTTCCTTGTTTTCTTTCTCTAGAAAAGGGGAAATAGAATGAGAGCTTTCTTGTGGACAGTTTGTATTTGCATATTTATTCCCACAAGTATAGAGTTTTGTTTGTGTGGTTAAGGAAGAAGTGTATTAATTGGACAAGAAACTATGTATGAAAAGATGACCAGCAATCTCCCTAGAACATCCTAGTGCATCCATCAGCTGAAGGGCTTGGGTGATCAAGTATGAGTTTGATAGGTCTCACACTCTCTGTTGAAATTGGGCAGAACTAACTCTTTGTGGGGAAATGGTTTCCAGCACCTCCATGACCCCAGTCTCAGTGGGCCAGGCCAAAACAGATGTTGCAGTTTTGTCCCTCAAGAGTACCATTACTGGATACTGTAAATCTTAATTAGTGAATAGTCCTAAGTTATACCTAGATCAGCAGTGTTCCTGTATGTTTTGTAGCAGAGGTTATGCTTTTCTTCCTCCATTTTGATTAATGTCACACCTACTAGGACAGCTACTCCACCCCACAGGCACAGCTTACAGTACATTTGCCAACCTCTGGTGTATCTCAGCAGTTTGTCATCTCCTCTATATTTTTTGACCCATTAGAGACCCTGTCCAGTTTCCAGGCTCTCGAATTCACACTCAACTTTCAGCTAACAGAGGACCATAAACTAATGATATTCTATAACAGCAAGGACATGAGGCAACACCTTGGCTGGAATGTTGCTGTTCAGCTGTAGGGTAGGCGGGTCATTGACTTCTTCAAAGATTGCATTCCTCTACCAGCTCCCTTCCTATTACACTCTATATTTTATTAATATCTCCTTAAAGAGTAAAAGTTCATTTCTTGAGTTCCAGTCAACTCCACATGGACCGTCCAGCCTTGTTTTCCTGGACCAGATGCTACCATTTACAGCCATGTGCCACAGAGGTAGGATATTGTGTTGTCACAAGTAAATGATGGCCAGTTCTTTCTGCACTGTTGTAAAGGATTGTGCAAAGCAGAGCAGAATGGAAAGACAACTGCCTGCTTCCTTGAATGACAACAGTACATGGTATAGTTCTATATACACAAAGCAGATTTCTTCCCCAAAAAGGAAGAAATCAGGGCTCATGCATTTTCTTGATCCCTCAAAAGCTTTGCAGTCAGAAGTTTTTGCCTATAAACATAGATTACACTTCTGAAGTAAACAAAAAGTTCAGGGTACTTCTCATTTATTCGGTCCAGAATGCTTCTGTTTTGTGAAAAGAAATAGATCTCAGTACAGAGGAGACAGTTGTCATGCCATGTGCAGAACTACTTTTCTCCATTAAAAGAGCATCATATTACAATTAGCCAGTCAGGCTTTGAAATACAGTTTTAGCCTTTAGCTAATGGTGTAGAAAAAAATTCTACAGCCTTTTAAACTTTAGTGAAGGGAATTATTTATGTTCAGATTAGGATATTAACATTTTGTCCTTCAGAGTTTGCTAGTACCAAATGAGATTTGTATTTATATTTGCAAAGTGAACTAAAATAGTGGCAAGACTGGACAAGGAGAGTGTGACTCAAAAAAGGCCTCCTTTCAGTAGGGCTTCAGAAGCAATCTTACTATCACTAAGATCTTCAAAAACCCTACTCAGCTGACATCTAGAGCTACAGGCAACCAAGTTCATGCCAGAAGCAACCTCTTGCTTCTGACACTATCAAGCTTTTTGATAGCATCTTAACTAATGCCCAAATCCTGTCTGGGCAGGATTGAACCTAGATATTCTCCCACTTGCCTCCAAGGTCCCAAACCAATAGGTGTATTCTAAGTATACTCTCTATACATGGTCATAACTTCATGGCCAGGCCTCATACAGAAGACCTCTGGTGTGAAGGTGATTTATGTTTATCACCATTCCATTTTAAGCCATACTGCCCTTAGAATGGAGGATTTCTACATTCATTCCCTTTTCCAAGAACTCAAGAGATGGAAGAACTAGAAAACAGGTGTCTTGTCTCCCAAGTCATAGAGCTAGCTCTGAATAACTTGATACCAGTGAGAAGACATGTCCCTCTCCTCAGTGGGAAAGGATTGTGATGGCAAGTTCTAACAGAAGAGGTCTTCATCCCATACAGTCTATACTGGGACTGTCTTGGAGAAAGGCACCCCATTTAAGGGCCTAACTGTTGGGTTTTCGTACCAGGTAAACGAGAGCTAAACCCTGTGCTAGAGGCTTAACACTTCCCCAGCTTTGCATGGGAGGAAGTCTAAGTGCCTAACCCAGGGCTGGGGATGCCACGAGACAGCAGGGTGCCTGAAAGTTAGGCAATACAAGGTCTATGATCACATAAGGAGTTAGCCCAAAGGGCCTCAGACGTATTTCACAGAGAAATGAAACAGAGTCCCTGACCGTTGCAACACTTGCCATCAGAAACTGCAAAGTCAGCTGATTTTGTGAGAAACTAGCTAGTGAACACAAGCGTTGGCATCTTATGCTTTCTACTTACACATGCTTTGAAACTGTACCATCCTCAACACTAGGCTGAAAATGTTGAAAATGCTTTATTTGTCCCTTTTCCCCTACTGTTAATGTAGCTACGTTGCTTATTAGAGAAAGCCCTCTCTCTCGAGCCTATATTGGTAAAATCAGTGAAGCAGTTAAGTGTTCTCTTCTCCATTCTATAGCCTCCTTCAAACTCCTCTTTCCAGCCCACCAGCTGACAGGAGAAGCTGAAAGTAGCCTGGTACACTAGGAACTTGGTTCTGGTCCTGGCTCTGACATCAACTTAGTGCCTGACTTTCATCTCCATTTCCCTCCCCCAGTTCTGTCATCTCTCGCTCTTGTTAGACTGAATTCTCCTAGAGAAAGGCTGCTTCTCATTAGCATGCACTCTTTTACTTAGCTTAGAAGAAACCCAAACTACTAATGATATACTAAAACATGATCCTCAGACTGGAACTTCTTTCAGCTTTGGACCAATATCAAGGGACTGGAAATCATTCCTACTATTTTTATTTTTTTTTATATCTTTATTTTCCAGTACTGGTATGAATGCAGCCAGCAGTAGCTGGATTTCAAGAAGGAAGCCTGTATACTGCCAAGATGTGAAGCCCTCATCATTCAATTTACATGAGGTGCCCAAAAAAGTAGAAAAGTTAATAAGCATCTCTTAACACTCAGCAGCCTGCAAGAGAGGCTTTCTGGGCACATGGGAAGCCTGCACTGTTTCAACCTTGAATACACTGTCTGTTAGAAGTGAATTGCACAAGCTCAGATTTCCTCAGAAAACAGCAGTTTGTTACTGTGGGCTGCAATAAGTTGCTGAGAAATATTCCAGATAAGCAAAATCCTCAGAATGCAATACCACATCTTCGCTTTCAGTAAACATGACAATGCTGACCCTATCACATCTGTGAGTCAGGTTTGCATGACATCCAGCTGGTCCCCTCAGGTGGGATTCCTTCATCTTCACTCTCCAAAAGTAAAACACCAAGGTCTTCTCTAATCACCTTAGGCTCACTATATGGGGAGTCAGAAGCAACTTCACCCTAATTTCTTCTTCCCATCAACATAATACAAAAGATTTGATGTTGACTAGGTCCGACTTAGACGTCTTCCCTGTGACACACATTCGTGTACCCTCTGTCACACACCCAGTGATGGCTTAGTCACACATCCTCAAGACTAAACCTTGAAGTTGGAATCAAGGGCATCACAACTCATTTCCCATTCTGGTGCTTGTTATTATACTACTTAACTCAAGTGCTTTCACACAGGGTCATCAGTATGAATAAATTGAGGTGCAGATCATCACACCTACCACCGTACTCAGTGTGGCTTATGCTTTCAAGAGTTAAATTCAAATGAGAGATTCAGATTACTAATGGACAAAGCTTTTAAATTCTAACAAGAATCCTAAAGTGTCCACACAAAAAAAACCCCACAGTTCCCTTCATTTGACTCCTTCTAGAGTCACTGTACTGCAATGCAATGAGCACAACTGGAGAAAAATATCTAATTTTAGGTAGAACCTAAATTTTCATGACCTATAAGCAGGGCAGTGACAAGGCAGATAACCACAAGGTGAATCCAAAGATTCACCACTGAACATGATTTTCAACACTGATGAAGGTCTTTTTATTACAAGATCTTTCTTTTGCAACACTTTTTGTTTATATGTTAGCACCATTTTCTTCTTTTACTGGTAAGTCCTGATTTTTAAGCACATAGCAGGTGATTGGAAACATGCTGTGAATTCAAGCATTCAAAAATATGTCCCAGAAAATTCTAGGATATATATCTGCTTGTAAGCATTGTTTGCACTGACAAAATTTGGGCTGGCATCTAAATCGAGGTACATGTTAAAAACCTTGTTATGTCATATTTCCAAGTCATCTGCCATATATGCTACATGAGGTAACAAAAATCATCAGAGAGACACTCATTTTCAACCAGGAGGAATAAGTCTCACAATCCTGTAAGATTTTTTCCTCTGGTCAGCCCAGTGGACTCTCAGTTTCATGGCAAATGTTCTTATCCAAGTAGACCTGTTAGAAAATTAAGGTGAAAATTAAGGTGCCAAATCTGAATAATATTAAAGTAATTTTGGAACTATAACATGACACACATAGGAGCAATCCTTAGAAGCTGTAGTAGTCAGATCAACAAGTAAGGTTTCTGCTCTTGAACATGGGCATACAAACAAACAGAAGAGGACTTGCATTTTTTAGGATTAATCAAGTGGCATGATTTACTTGTGAACAGTAGGGAAAAAAGCATGTAATTCACCAAGCCTTTTCCCAAAAAAATTAACCTTCTCATCAAATATTGACTGAAGAAATCTTCCTTGTGGTCGTCTACTCCAGCTGAACTTTCTAATCTAATTTCACCTGTTTCTCACAACCATTTCCCAGTATGCTTTCTTCTGGTTTTAATTAAGGCAAAGTCCAAAGATCATCAATCTGTTTCATTGACTTCCTTTTCATGGGCTTCACACTAGGGATAGGACACAGAGAGCTGAGTATAGATGCCACAGGAAGTGAAAAGGGAGGAAGAGTTTACATGAAGGACAGCCTGGAAACTGAAAAAGTATCTTGTTAATAGAAGAAAACACAGTAAAGCTGAGCATTGCCTGTATGCACTGGGGAGAGAAACATCAGGCAAGAACTACCTCCTTGTTTGTAATCTTGTTGTCAAGAGCTTCAGTCCTGTTGACTCTAAGCATTAAGGAACTGAAAAACTAGCAACTAGCATGTGTTGTTGAGCTCTGCCATGTTTGCTTACACAAACGAGAAGAATTCCTTCAGCCAAAAGAACTACTCAGTTAAATTGTATGTCCCATTTCAAGTAGTCAGATGAGATCATCTGCCTGATCCTTCTGACCCTAAAAATTACAAAGCATGCCCTACCTTCCAGATACAGCAGTGTCTCTGAAAGTCAAGCCACTTATTTCAAAATTCAGGCAGCTACTCTGAAAATACAATCTTTAGCATCTTTAGGCCAAATATTGCTTTCACTATAAACCTACTGAAAAGTGCAGGGAGAGAATACATCTCTCACACTTCCACCTGGCTCTTCAAACTCTACTGATGTCAGGATGTTTCAGGCTGTAGCATGGCTTCCTGCTTTGGAATCATGTAAGCTGTCTGAAACCTCCAGACCACTGCAAAGGTTGATACTGGTTATTCGTGGTTATCAGAAGACATATTTTCTTATAGAACTTTTTGGATAATGTTTTTCTCCACCGAATCCAAAGATTCAAAGATTTTTAAATGTGGAGGGCGAGGAAGCAGGAGAAATTGCACAAGACTTGACTCTTGGGTATGCATGCTGGCATTGACTCTGCAAAGCACTTAAGCACATGCTCAACTCAGTGCACAGGTATGTCTTCATTGACTTTGCTAGAACAAGTATGTCAGGTATGCAACATCTTACAGGGCAAAGCTGTTCACACAGCAGTTCTCAAAACGATTCCCTTTTATAACTCAGTTTCTGACACTCTCATGACTCTAAATATTAATTCAAACAGTTTAGTATCTGTTGAGTAAGGACGCCACTTGTAACCCACTTGGGGCATGACCTCTAGTCACAGAACTGTCCTTAGAGCCCTGCAAACACAAAGTGAAGTTTCTGTGGTGATTATATGTCAGTATGTGACCACTACACAAGCAAGGAAAACCTACCCTCTCTCATTACTGCAGCTGGTTTGGGCATTAGTCCAGTTCTGCCAAGTCCTTTATCTTCCCATGTAGTTAGTAATCAGTTTGTTTTTACCTCACCCATATTTACCCTGGTAGCTGAGCACCATCTCAATAAAGTGAGCAGCTCATTTTGTATTCCCTTTCCTAATCGGAGCCTTTAGGCATCAGATCATGTTTGTGCAAGACACTGTAGGATAGCTCAAAGAATTTAAATTCTAGTTGATTCAGGTAATAGAGAGCCTTGGTATCATCTGATGCATCTAAGATGAATTGGCTGCTGTGACCTAACATTTCTGATGAGTTCTGGGTACCATTTTAGATCACTTGGGGCAGAGTATTCCCTTATAGCCGAAGTATGCAGTATAGCTCCCCTTTCAACCTATGACTCTAAGCACGATTACAGTATTAGGTAAGATGTTATAAGCTTTTCCCCTTTTTTTGATCCTTTGTCTCTTGTTTTATGAATACTAGCTCTTTGTGGAAGAGATCATCTTTCTCTTGCTTGTTTATCAGCCTTTCATCATGTTCTTACAGCTTCTGCTCCCAGTCCCCGCAATGAAAATACTTATACCTGCTGTGAGCAAGGGAGCCAATAATCAGAGATACCATATTAGGAAGCTAATAGCAGGAAATTAGCACAAAGGAAAATGTCATCTTAAATGACCATATAACTGTCAGATAGTGGCAAAGAGGACTGCTGGAACCAATAAAATGCACTCTGCAGCAGTAGAGAGGTACTAAAAAATCATATATTTGTCCTCAAAGGAAATTTTTACCTTGCATTCATGAAACCAGCATCTAGAAAAGGAAATCTTAGCACTTTCAAGCATATGCCATCTCCTATTTTTACCCTCATTTTCCACGTAAACAAGTATTTCCCTTAAAACAACAACACTGTGGGATTTATCAGCTTAAGTGCCTACAAGCTGTGCAGCCCTTGAGGCTCCATCCACGCTGTGTGATGAGACAGACTCCTCAAACTCAATCACATTCTAAGCAAAGTGGGTTTTGTCACCTGATACTTTTTGCTCCCCCTTTAATTGAACGTTGCCTTGTTCTTTTATGGCTCAAGAGGGTAAACAGGAACACACACACAGCCCACACCCCACCCCTACACCCCCCCTGCCCCCACCCGACTTTCTCTATCCCATTCATTAACTTGTAAAGTTCTTAGTCATCTCTCTCTCTAACAAAGTAGTCCTATTCTTTTCAGTTTAATTCCTGAGGGAAGTCTGTCCGTGCTTAATTATTTTTGTTGCCTGTTCTCAACCCCCCTGTGTTTCTGCTGTCTCCTTTGTCAGGGCAAACTGCAGTTGGTAGTCCTGATTGTAGGGCTGACAATTCACACTGACAATTCACACTATGCTGACTAGTTGTGCAAGACATTCAAGTTAGGGGAAGAGAAACTCCACATATCTTGTGCAACTAAACAAAACCATGTAAATTACTACTGAATATGCAAGTAGGACTGCTCTGCTTCCTGTAGCAAAAAAAAAAAAAAAAAAAAAAAAAGTTGGGAACTTCTTGGTAGGCTTTTGTGTGCCTCCTGCTTTGAAGCCAAGAAAAGCCATGGCTCTGGGAAGAAGCAAGGGTGCCCCATAGGAAATTTAAACACAGCCTGAGACAGGGTACCTTACTTTCTAAGCCCTCTGCTTGTCTTGCTTCAGTGTCATGGTTGTCACCTCACACTCCCCATGATCTAGACCTCTCTCTGTAGCCTTTCCATCCCCACACCACCCTGCCTCCCAACCTTGACACCAGAACAGCCCCATCACTCTCAGGCACCAGCCCCAGAAAAGCCCTGCTCTCTTATACTACCAGACTCCCTTCTCTACCTGCACATCCTCTCTCAGCCCACCCCAAAAACTTAGACATCCCACCCCAAACTGCCTTTTCCTCCTTTGTCGAATCTGTCCCCACTCAGAGACAGTGGAGGGCTCAAACAGGTTGCACATCCATAGAGGAAGGATGCTGCCCCTCTGACAGACTGTGCCTTGGGCAGGGCAGTAATTGGGGCTGACAGGACTGGTTACCACAACTGAGCACGAGCCTGGCCTGCTCCTTCCCACATAAACAATTTTTGGTTATTATTCTGAAGGACACAGCTAAGACATCAGCCACACTTCTCAAAAAATCTCACTCAAAACACCTGAAAAAAGATGAAAAGCACACGTTCAATCAAAAGCAGGAGCTGTTGAAGCCCTCAAAACTGGGCTTCATTCCTCCTTTATTTTTTCCCTTTTTTCTAAAAGCAGCTATGAGTTTTTGTCTGACTGGATGGCGAACGCTACGCTCTACCCTGCTGTTGAGACCAAACACATGCAGAAAGCACGCGCTGTTCACAAAAGATCATCAGCCTATGAGTGACACACAGGGAAAAAATGTCAGTAACTTTCAGCAGTGAGGCAGTCTTGGGTGTTGATTACTAGCACCCACAGTGAGACGGCTGCAGGAGGGGGAGGCTTTCCCTTGAACCAGTAACAGGCTGGTATGTCCCATGTAAGCTGGTTAAATAACACAGTATTGACTCTGTCCCTTGGCTGTGCACCTTAGGTAAGAGTAAATTGTGAAATCCCCAACGCAACATTACCCTCTGACATTTGCTTTTGAAGAAGTTACCACAGAAACCTCAAAAGCAGGTTTCAGCGAGACACATGTAGGGTTTTGGTCCTGCACCAGCCCCATTCCAGAAAGTGTATTTCAGCCCTTCCAAGGCTCCAGTGCTCCACGGGGGTCCTTGTGTCAAAGACAGAACTGCTTTTGTCCCATGGAAATCCCCATGGGATGCAGCAAGACCATAGACCCCTGTGGTTTCTCATGGGGCAAGGTGGGAAGTCAGTCTGAGAAAAGAGCTGATTGAATATATAAAGAGAAACTGCCACACATGTTTACAAGCCCCAGCCCAGATCTGGGTATCTGGTTGATGAATAGGGATGGCTGTAGGGGTTCCCATCTTCACCTCTGAGCCCTGCCCCTGCTTCGAGACTGCTCAGCTGCTAGTGTGGCACTAATTGAACCACTGCAAATTACAGCTTGTTGTATTAAGGAGAGCCAAAGCTGGTGCCAGTTTTTCTGTTAACATTACTGGTCTGCAAACTGTTCTGGTTCAACAGCTCCCTCCCAAACAGCTGAGCCACCCTCACGGTGTGAATGAAAACTTCCGAGAGAGAGGTGGGGCAGACAGCCGGCGGCAGGAATCACTGCAGCCATCTCCGGGTAAGTCGTCATTGCCCGTGAATCAGAGGCCTTACAAAGTGGATCTGAGGCGGGATGTAAAATATTACACATAGCTCTAATAACCGTGGGGTTTTTTGAGCCTCATGATGTATGGCATTCCCCCACAGCACAGACTAAATCCATGACTGCATGCTTTCTAAGAAGCTTAGGAAGTGATTGTATAAAATTAGTATTAACTAGTTTCACTATTATTAAATGGAAAATTAAAGCTTTCAACACTAAGCTGTTCAAGGTTGCTAAATGAATGCTCTGTAATGCCCTCATCAACAATAACCATCATTAAGGCTGCTCCTTAAAAGCTGGGGAAAAATGCATAATCTGTTGTATTATAATCTACTTTCCTAGAGCAGCCATGAATTTAAAAATCTATTAAGAATGGCATGTACAGGAAGCAATTTCCTGTAAAATCGCAGACTAGCTCAGCCATAAATAGAGCAAATCCTATCAGTTAGGTTGCAAAGGATAATCAGACATATCCTGTCCCAGATTCATAACATTGGTTTGTCTGTTTGTCTGACTTTGCTTCACTCTCCATATTATAGTTTGTTGTTCCAATGTACCAGGATACTTAAGGAAACCAAAAACCATAAAGGATGTTTCCTTTGCACCACGTTTTGGTCACCTTATAAATCACGTGTCTTATTCTCCCCTTTATGTCTGATTTTTTGGGGTCTTCAGCATTTACAGACTTCAGATCCATTGTATTACTATGCTACTGCCTCTAGCCAGGCAAGCGAACACAAATTCCCCTTCCTGGGCCTGCTAAGGCAAACCAAAGGAAAAAGATAATATCATTGCCAGGAGGGCAAAGTGCTGCCACCAGAATAAGGGGCAACAGCTGCTGCTGTGTCGGAGCCTCCAAGAGTTGTCCATGTGCAAGAGGAGAAAAAGAGGGTAAAAGTACCCCGGGGCTGCAATGAGACAGCAAGCTGCCAACTAGACCACAGTGCTTTATCTGAATAGAGCACGGTGGAGAGGGTCATCTTGCACCAGACCTGCAAGGTCAGTAAATAATTAGTTTTCCTATTTTGCAGATGAGAAAGTGGGGACCAAATTATTTAATGCCATCCAGTGGGTCAGTGGTAGGACCAGGACTCTTTCTCACTGCCTCTGAGCTATATGCGGTATCTTCTAGAATATTATGTTCTACATACAGCATTCAAAATAAAATATAAGGCTCAAGACATCAAGAACAAAGAACAGTGCAGATTTTTCGCTCTGAGTGGTCCTTGATTGCCGGCTTTGCTATTACCCACAAGAAAGGAACAGGGGGAAAATGAGGGAAGGGGAAGTCTCGAATGCTCTCTAAGGTTCAGATTCTTGTAATTACTTGGGTGGGCAAAAATTTTGTTGGACAACCCCATGTTCACTCGGTGAACACAGAGGCAGTAAAGTATCAAAGGCAAGGCAGTCTGCCAGGGACCCAGGTGAGGTTTTAATGGGTGAAGCTCTATGTTAAGCAGAAATTAATTGAATGTGAGATGTTTTAAATGAGACATTTCTGTCTGATTCCATGTCAGAAGGACACACCTACGTGCTCCCAGGATTGTCAGCTAGTTGTTGTTTGGAGTGAAGATCCCAAACTAGCCTTTTCTCATTAAAACAAAAAAAAGCAACAACAACAACAAAAATTAAAGGAAACCACCTGATCATACAGTTATAATTCTTGGATTCAGATTTCTGAGGCAAGAGGAATGAGATTGCCTTGAATGTAATTCTCCCATATGCCACAGTAATGCTGCACCAGTATATGTGTCATACTCACTGGCTACTTTCTAGACAACACCAACAAGCTTTCTCCAAATGCATTTTATAGGAGGCGTGGTCCTAGCTGTCTTTCAAAGATGCTGCGTAGTTGAATATACACCAGAATGGCAAATCTGAGAACCCTGTAAAGTGCCACAATGAGCAGAGGCTGTGACACATCCCATACATCAACCCTTCTGCCTATAATCACCTGCAGAAACTGAGGCGTTGGGACTTTTCCAGGTCTCCTGGGCACAGCCCTTCCTTCTCTCTGATACTCAGTGCAACGCATTTTCCCTGAATATCCTGGCCTAGATTTTGCCACCAAATATCTTAGTGTCAACTTACTGTTGATGGAACACAGTCTGTTCTTTCGTAAAAAGAGCTTTAAATAAATCTCCTATGTGAACATACAAGGTTCAGCAAGCAGGAAAAATTGGATTTTCAAGAGCCCTCACTGTTTTGGTTTTTTTTTCATTAAAATTAGCAGCAAAACTCATATTAAACTTGAGGAGAAGACTGCAGCCAGTGCTAAGCTACTTTAAAAATCCTGTCTGTACTGACTGAAATCTACAGTCTTACTCCAAACAAAAATCATTTCCATGCAAGAGGCTTAAAAGAACTAGACTATGAAAAATCCATAAATTAGCTCATAGGCTAATCAGCTCTTCAAAGTAATTCTTATTTGTTTCCTTGGAAATTAAAAACAGCCAGAAGAAAGTCTTCAAGCTCATGAAAGTGTCTTCTCTATAGCTACATGAAAAAGATCTGAGAATTTAAGCAAGCGATGAGTGCTCAGTAATAACCTCTTCAAAGTGTGCCCTCTATGCTAATATCCTTGATTGTGATAGTCAGAGGAATAATAAAATTATACAGCCTAAAATTCCCCCATTCAAGTGGTGCCTGCTTGAAGTTAATTCTCTGTATGGAGGTCAATTTTGAGCCACTGTAAAACTGATAAACAGTTGGTTGGTAGGAAACCCTGCTAATGTTTTTAAAATATATGGTCAATGCTTTTCTTTTAGTTTTCATAGATTTCTTTTTTTTCCTGTTCAGACAGTAAAACTGGAGAGGATTAAGCAATGTGGAGGACTGGAGCTTTAGTCTGACAGATTTAATCCAGCCTAAATCCCTACTTTCCCAAGAAATTCCTGATAACTGGTCAGTCACCGCTGTGAAATGAGTGGATGGGAGCATTTTGGGGCAGTTTCTTGGGAGACCACTGTCTCTCAGGATTTGGAGAGGTCAGAGTATGACAGATTCTCCCAGTACAGACACCACTCAGATTAATGTACTCTGGTTTAGATCTTTATTTCCCTTCATATTTCCACATTTTACAGAACTGATATGATAACATCTAATCTCAGGCATGCTGGCACTGAAGCTTTCTATTTTGGTTTGGATTTTGAGAAACTGGGCCCATTTTAAAAAAGCAACCCACCTTCTGTTATTTTGCTGATTGATTATTTTCTCATATTCCCTTGCAGTAAAAGAACCTGGTGGTTTCACTGCAGTATGAGCTCTTTCCACTCAATAGGCAAACAAGAAGGTATTAAATACATTTAGTTTTTAATATTTTCAGCCCTGTCTAATTTAAAAAAAAAAAAAGAAAAAAATAAAAATACCCCAAAACAACAGTCCCTATTCCTCCATCTCACCGAGGCTGAGGTATTCCCAAATAAGCCTTCCTTGACATGAGCGTCCCTAACCTGCCGACATCCCTAATCAAAACCTGGCCCAAGAATTGTACCATCCTACCACTCTACCCAATGTTATATCAAGATATTTTGAAATTGCTTCATCAGCAAACGTATCATCTTACTTATCTCTTTTGTCAGACAAAGGAGAGCATGAATTCCCACTTAGATAACCCTAACTACATCTTCCCAGAAAGTCTAGCAGCAGCAATATGTCCCAGCTTCCCTCCAGCGACTGCGGCTCCTGAGTCTCCTTAGCACAAAAAGGTCAAACCCTACAGCAGAAAGCCCAATGTTTCTTACTCTCAAAAGGGTCATTGATTGCCCACATCACAGAAGTGTTTTCACAGTGCATTTCCCAGAGAATTCTCTTCCAATGCCTTTGCTCAGACAGTTTGGAGTTTGTTGTGGCTAATGAAATAAAACTAGCCTGTGAGCTCCCATCTACAAGTAGTTCTAGGAAAGTAAAATTAACCTCCACAGTCACCTTTGCCATATCTCAAGAGGCTTTTAGGAATGTGGAGTCACATGTACATTTCTGTTTGATGAGCAAACAATAGTAAGACATCTGATAGTCCTCTCTATGTTTACAGAGAAGAAAATAAGCAAGTCTAATCGGTGCATCAGGAATTTGGTCCACTCTGTTCTTCCAGTCCCTCTTGTTAAAGGCTTGGCTTGAGGAAGCCTGGCCATCACCAGGACGCTTGCACTTCTACTTTGGCTTCCTGAGAGTCCATCCTTCCCAGATGACTTCCTCCAGCCCTCAGACAGTGGTGTGCCGAGGTCAAGGCTGCTCTCCCTGGAGCACCCGGCCGCCAGCCCTGCAGCCCGCCCGGCCCGGGGCTCCCTTTGCCGCGGAGCCAGCTCGGCACTGCCACCCTGTGTCAGCCCGGCTCTGCGCTCACATCAGCCCGGGCGAGGTCTCCACGTCCTCCCCAAACGGGGAGGGGCAGGTGAAGGTGCAGGTGCAGGTGTGCCATACGGTGCAGGAAACTCAACCTTCATCCAGTGCCCTGACCGCCGCTTGCGCAATGGGACTCCCCCCGGCTTGATGGACACCTACCCCCTGTGCAGGGACTGTACACAGCGCCAGGATGGAGAGTGTCCCACCCTGGGACATCTTCTAACCTGCTGGCTGGGACAGCCACATGGGACATATGGGTTCGGACTTCCTCTGGTAGAGAAAGAGATGGAGGTTGTGTGCCACATGTTCCAGCTGTGTCTTAACCACAGGAATATCTGGGTGCAGCTTTTAGGGGGAAGTTCTGATTTATTATGGGATGCCTTTCAGCTCAGACCCCGGGTGACAAATAGGAGCAGGATGGATTGTGGATCCTGCAGGGTTTTAGGCACTTCTCTACTCAAAGCAGAAGTAGAAACAAAGCAGACATGCCTAGAAGCAGAGACATTGGGGAATGACAGGAATTTGTTGGTGAAGACTTGATTCCTGCTACTTTATGTACCTCCTAATTTGTTGGAAATGAGTAGATAGGTCCATTTAACATCCGAGTTTGCTCTTCACTAGAGGTGAGACTTCAATGCTGAAGTCGTACTGTGAATTTATTGTGACTCTAATTAAATGGCTGGTGTACTAAGAGCCCAATACCAACATCTGGGAGAGTCACATTCCAATGTCTGATCCAAATAATATTTTTCTAATGTAAAACAGAAGCCCACCATCCAGAGACATTCATAATGACTCACAAAGTCCCAGCTCATACAGAGTTGCATGCATACCGCAGTGCTCCACCGACAGACAAAAGCAGCTCTGAGCCCTGACTTCCCATGTGCCATAAGTGCTCCTCAACACTCATCCTCTCCAAACTTGAAGGGATCTAGTTTCATACACTGTTTTCAGAGTCAAACTGGACCATCACAGCAAGCAAGGTGGAAGTATACCTACCTTGTGAATGTTATTAATGAAGAAGCAAGCCATGGCCTGTTTTCTCCAGAGAGTTACCCATGGTTACAAATGTAGACGTAATGAAGCAAGAGAGACATTCCTGGCAGAAATGACAGTTCCTGGAAAGAAAAAAATGAAAGAAAATTCTTGAGGGCCAAAGTTGGCAATTAGACATTTAAATCCTCCTTTCAAACCCCTCTCCATCCTTCTAGATCGTGACAACCCTAGGTGTATTTTTACTTACAGCAGCTCGACACCTTTCTGCACTATTTGTGTTTGTTTAGTAAAAGCAATATTGATATTGTTGTCTCCAGATATCACCCCTGAAAACAGTGGAGATGACTACAAATTAGGTCATTAGAAAGAGGTAAATAATCTATTTTATCCATTAAATGCATGGATATAAATGCACGTAGTCGGGCAGGACAATTAGGTTAAAGGTATCATTATATTCTGTGCTCGAGACACAAACATAAGTGCTGGATCCTGCCTGGAAAAAGTAACAAGTTGAAATGGAAAGTGGTTATTGGGTTGAGGGGTACTATTCCTTAACATATTACACAACTAACTTATTTCCTGGGGCATTATAATTAACACCACAGTCCCGCCCAGAGAGGTAAATACCTCCAGGACAGAGCTGAGGGCCATCACCAGAGCAGCACGAGGAGAATAACTTGTGCTACACTCCCTGGAGGACTTAAGGACACTTTTTCATAAGCATTAGACTTTGACCTGTTCCCTGTTAAAATCCAGTGAATTTGGAGCAACAGCACTGGCACCAGCAGATTATTCAGAAACACCCAAAAACATGTTCAGAGCTGTTAATGCACTTCTATCCTTCTTAAAGTGACATGGGTGTAGGAGAGGAGGGGGAAGTAGCAAAAACAGTGTCTTCTCTCTATGTCTTTTTATTCTCTCCTCAGCTCCTGCTCAGCCATGGCAAATAAACTCTAGAGTTACAATCCTAAGAGAGGGGCAGACCAACAAGAGGGCATGTGACATCTGGGTGAAAAATTTCTTGCACCGTGGGATGGTAAGGAGCAGCCTATATTTTGAAAGCAGACTCTCTGACACAGGGTCTTGCATTTCATCTTGCTGTCACGTTGTGTTACCACACCGCATCACACTGTGTGACATAACCGACAAACCCTGTTGTAACTTGCCTTAGTGTGTGTCATGGGAAGGCAACCTGCTGCTTGATGCTTGTAAGGGCACTTCAGGAAAAAGGCAATCCTGCTACTTCCCCACACCCTGAAGTGTACTAGAAGTAAAGTTGAACATAAAGAGCTGCTCTCTTCCTGACTGTCCATAATCAGCTCCAAGCAATCATCACTTGTCCCCCAGAACATTTCAGAAATTCCAGAATACATAGCAATATAAAGCCGCTGAAATGGAGTAACGTCCCATGAAGAAAGAGGCTGCCTGTTGAAACCTACTATTTCACATTCAAGTAGGAGGTGGTATGATAGAGCACACGACAGCAGAGTCCTGGCAGTGCACATCAGTAAGGACAAAGGAACTTTTCAGTGCTGACTCAAGGCATTTCAATGTTGTGTTCCACTGAAGTTTGCTCCACTAACCCTCTTAGTGCCTTGCCGTCTTCACGGTAGCAATATCAGTTGGAAAGTGATACCAAGAAACTACTCAGATTCTGACAACTTTACACTTTTCTTTTTGCTATGTTCCCCAGGAACATATTTGCCTCACTTTGTGGATGTCCCCACAGGTGATATTTAAGCACATACCCTCCTGATTTACCTTGTCCCCAGGAGATTTCTAACCTATGTTGGCTATGTCTGTGGATAACGAAATACATTGTCATACCACAAACTAAACACATCAAACCAAATGACTGTGTCCCACTCTTTCTTACTTTGTGAACTTCTAACCAGGTATCATTGTCCTTGACATCTTCAGTATCACAGTCTCACCTTAAAATTAGATAAATAAATTCTGTCCCACAGCTCAATAAGCAGCATTTTAGAAACACTTTTTTTATATATATTATATATTCACCAAGCAAGCCTCAGTGCCAGCTCAGCGAAATGGTGAGATGCTCCCTTGCACCTTGGCACAGAAGTGGATTTCATCCAGAAAGAAAAATTTGCTTCCTCAGCAAACAGAATTTAATTGTGATCCATGCAGGCAAAGAATCAAGTTTTTCCTCTTCTCAATATCCCCCAGAGCATTTTTTTTTTTGTCAACAAGAGGTATTAGGGAGAAAATATCACTCTGTGCGATGTGATGTGCAGACCATCCTGGTGCCCACCTGTCCCACCAAAGGCATGATGATGCACAGGTGTGAGTAACTGGTCTGTAACACACTCTTTGCAGAAGAATGAAATACTGACATCTTTAAGTGTTTATAGTTTGGGGTGAAAAATTAGAGTAAGATAGAGGTTGAATTCTCACACCCAATCTGCATTGCAATGCATTGGGGCCGCCTCACAAATTTGCATGCATCTTCCAGTGTCTGTGGCCTTGTACCTCTGCTTTCTTGCTGAATTTCCTCATCAGACCAAACATTGTGATGATGACAGAGCTGGTGGTGGCCTGCCTGGGTCTCTGCATTGAGCAGCATGCAGGGGCCATACAAAGCCAGCAAATCCCCAGGTGCTTTCGTCAGGTGCTGAGTCCTTCGGTGCATCAAGGCAGGCATTTCACTGTGTGCAGGAGCAGCCCAGTGTGACATCAGTGCGAGTGGTATGGGGAGGAGAGCAGCTCACCTTCTGTGTACACAGCAGCCACCTAGGAGAATGGCTGCGGGCAGGGTGATTAATAAGAGCTGGGATGTGCAGCTACCTTGATGAGAGAAGCAGATTGGATTGCAGTACAGGTTACTGTTCACATATTTACAGGGAGAAAGAACAGTGGTAAATGTTTCCAGATACAGATGGACACAACTGCAGCCCCAGCTGTGTAACCAGGCACCTCCAGGAGCCCCAGGATGCTGCAGTCACAGGCAGGCAATGGGGGAAAGGTGTACTGAGTGGGGCTGACGGTGTTGCCAGGCCAAAGGCTGGATGGCAGTGGTGAGGCTCTACAGCTGGCACTCTTCTTGGCTTTGGGGCTGCGATAACACTTCCCTCCCTGGAAGTGTTCAAGGCCAGGATGGATGAGGCTTTGAGCAACCTGGTCTAGTGGAAGGTGTCCCTGCTGATGGCAGGGCACTTGGAACTGGATGATCTTTAAGGTCCCTTCCAACTCAACCGTTCTGTGATTCTATGATTCTATGACATGGGTTACCCAGGGCCCCCCACATAGGATCCTGCTGCCACTATGGGCCACAGACACAAGGCAAGGACTAGGATGGTGGGTGCCACTTGACCCACAAGGCTTGACAGGCCCCTGTGCTGGTGGCATGTGTGAGATGGTGACACAGCCACTGGGGTCAAGCAGCCACCGGTCCTTAGGAGCAGGACTGGGACCAGCATCTGAAGAAAAAGAAGTCTCCAATGCCTAGCAAGTGGCCTGCTCTCCTTGTGCTGCAATCTCATCAGATCCCCTTGGAGAAAATGGCTGAGTGCCTTGGCCAGTGCCCAGGAGGGACAACAAAGGGTGAGCATGGGTGATTCACCCGCCATGCCAGACAGCTCTCCCTCCCCACCAGCACCCACCCCACTCTGCAGCAGCACCCCACTCGCCCCGTGCATGGGCACTGGCGGCCTCTGCTCTGCACTGACCCCCTGACACCATTTTTAAGGTTTTAATCCCAACAAACTGGCCCAGCTCCAGCTCAAAACCCTCCCGGCTGACAGGACCCTCTCCGGGCTGCGGGGTTCCCACCTCCCTTCAGAAGCACCCGGCTCTGTCCATGGGGCAGCCCCTCTCAGCCACCACCCAACTGCCTCACACAGCCTCGCTTTCCTCCCCAGCTTGTGCCTCCGATGGGCTGCTTTGGAGGAGGAATGGGAGCAGATTGCTTTTCATTACATTGCTAAGTATTTCCTTTCCACAGTTTTGTCCTTGTGTAGCTCCAACCACAAATCCCCAGTCCCTCCAGGGCCCAGGCTGCTATAATTAGAATTAGGTAAGATTAAGATAAAGAATAGCCAACTAGCTAATTTATCAGAGATCCAAGAAGGAATACACCCTGAATGTTGATGCACATTACAGTTAAGGTCTATTTATCTTTCCTCATATCTCCCCCATCTTTAGTATTTTGGGGATTCGTTAGAGCAGCAATTTCAACAAACTTGTTCACTGGGCATTTTGAGACACTAATCTCTAAAACTACTAGAACAACACTCAGGATTTTCCATCCTGTTTCTCAGTGACCTTCATATAATGCATTTCCCATTGGAGAGGAGGTTCCTTTTTATGGAATTTAAAATCTTGAGGTTTCTTCAAAATTACAGAAATTAAAAGGATTCAAGCAAATGTGCCGGTGGTCAGAGGGGAGCAGGAGGCTCACAGATGGAGAAATTTTATTGAATATACATATCATACCAGACACTGCATCAATACAGATCAACACCCAGCCTGTCCCAGAGCTCCAGCCTTCTAACACAGAAGCCCATATTTTATTCACTACATGTCTTTGAGACTAGTACAGTTATATTATAGTAAATATACACGCACATCTCTATTGTATTGTTGTTATCATATTTCTACCTCATACATAGATATAAAATACTTTGTGTTCCCTGTGGCTATGCATGTGCTTCTTAAAAGCAGAATATTTTACAACATTGCTGTTCAGTGTTTGCACAGATAGATGTATTATTAGTAATAAAATATCCTACTCCAATTTACATGCAAGCATCTTTTGCTTCTGGCTGGGGCAACATGCTTGCAGTGACTCCACAACCTCTTAAACTCTATAAATACAGCTATACATCCTCTATAGGAAAAAAAAAACAATCATCTGTCATGATTTATGGGTAACTCTCTCTGTTAATCCTAATAATAGGGTTAGGGAAAGCAATTTGCAAACTACTTTAACCTTTATGTTAAAAGATCTTCAGAGTGTGTCCTTCTGCTGTTCTTCAGCACAAAGGCAAATGGGCAGTGAAAGAGGAGCAGCACACTTGGCCCTCCAAAGCCAGAACTGCCAGACGAAAAACAGGAAACTGATCCGGTTTAAGAGCAACAACAGACTGTAAATATGCATCTCGATGGAAACACGTTCTCAATCTGCAATGTTCTGAGCATACACCCTTATGCTTCACAAATGCCTGGAGGAGGACAGCGACGTTGTAAAACTGACTCCAAGCAATCTCATCTTCTGAGCTATGGCCTGGTAGCCATATAAATGGCGCAAGAATGACATTCCTCTGTCCCTCACCACTGAGTCACTGATTCCCACCTTTTAGCTGGGGAATGGACACACAGTCTCTTCTGACCCTGTATTTTATGGTTTCCTGACCCCATTAGTGCCTACACAACCATGGCAGCACTACGGAAGGGATCAAGCATAGCCTTTGCACGCAAGTGAGTCTCTCACCCGTCTCCATACCTGTCTATCCCAGCTAATATCATTTCTGCTTTCCAGTCCCCGTCATTTACTAGCCTCACACACGCTTCTTGCTGCATGAGCTAGACTCCCTGGCTAGAGTCCCTCTCTGTAATGCACTGCAGTCGTCAAATTGCCATGATGCATCCTGTCAGTGCAGACAGCACGGAGACTACAGTGCGGTAAGTAAGGGTAAAGTAATGCGGCCATGGGGCCAAGAGACCCGAGAGGAGCCGAGACTGGAAGCACAGGAAGCCTTCTTCATGAGGCATTAGAGATACTCATGCAGCCATACTAATTAATACTGCCTCTCCCAAAGTGAAATATGCCATCTCAAGGTCAGTGCTAATGAAAAAGCACACCAGGGTAAAACTCACAGCTTGCTCAGATTGAAAGATGGAAAAAAGGAGTGCAGAGCAGAGGGAAGCAAGTGGCAACAACAATAAAGATTATAGAGGGACTTAACAAGGATTACTGCCTGTCCTGTAGTAAAGAAAGTCGCTTTTTCTCTCTCTTTTTAAATTCTTTCTAAGGAAACAGCCCAGGCTGATAGTTCTGTAGAAGGGCTCTGAACAATGAGCTGATCTCAGTTCAGGAAGAAGTTCCCATTACAGACAGCAAGACATGGAGATGGAAAAAAGTTGAAATGCCTCCACAGGAAAACTGGACAAATGATGTGTGGAATACAGAAGTTGCCTCAAATAGGGGCCTCTAAGGGCTACAGCTGGCCTTGAAGTCAAGGGGAATACACTTAAACAATATACAGACAAAGGAAGGAAAGGAGTAATACAGCAGGTGAGGATTTGGACATGTTTTTGCCTCTAGACTCCTGGCAGGAACATTTTTAATGGTCTGTGGGGATGAGGTATTCTGCAGGAAGTCAAAGGAGTCTACAGGAATTGGTAATTGCTTGCAGTAGATTTGTTTCAATGAGTGCTGTGGTTTCGCTACACCTCTGTAGATCAGGCCCCATCACGTTTGTGAGTGACACCAGCTCACGGCGCTGTCTGAATGCAGTGGTTATTATTAGCACCCATGCACTGTGGATGTACAAGCTTTAACCGCCCAGGCTCAGCCTTTGGGAAGAAACAGCCTGTGTTTAGCTGTGTACACTTGCAATGATTCATGAGATAGTCTGCAATCACTGTAAAAATAGTACTTATGCAACTCAGGAGCTACTACTGAAATCCTCACATTATTGGGTCTTCCCCTCTTAGTCACACTGATTTCAATTAATTTCCACGCCGCCAAGAGAACTTCATACAGAAAAGGCATAAACCTGAAAGAGGAACTGGGGGAGTTAGGAAATGCAGCGAAAGGGGATGATCATTTCTTTGCAATTGTGATGAGGAAAGATTGCAGCTGTTATTCCCCCTGTAGAAGTGAAATGTGCAAACTCAACAAAAAAAAAGGAGACAAATCTGCAGAGACTTTTTTATTATTTTGCTGAGCTGATATTTTTCTTTCCTTTTAAACTGAGTAGCTAAGGTGTGACTGGAAGGTATAAAGGAACATATGTTTTTCCATCCATTTTCTAACAGTGCTGACCAACCCTTTCTCCATTTCTATCTCCAGATAGATCTTCTATTTCTAGACCCTGGAACAGGTTGCCCAGAGAAGCTGTGGATGCCCCCACCCTGGAAGTGTTCAGGGCCAGGCTAGATAAGGCTTTGAGCAACCTGGTCTAGTGGAAGGTGTCCCTGCTCATGGCAGGGCAGTTGGAACTGGATGATCTTTAAGGTCCCTTCCAACCCAAACCATTCTATGATTCTATGATTCTATGATTCTATGATTCTATGATCTCTGTCCAACTCTGCTCTATTCGCTGCAGTTGCAGTCTACTGCGTGTCAGCTCAGCAGCACCCTGATGAGGACTACTTGAAGGATGGCTCAGAGCACACATAAGCACATGAGGTTTAGCCCTTTCACACACAGGAAACCTGTCAGACCTCATCCACTGAGCCATGGTTCACACATGGGGCTCTTTTCCCCCACACCTTGGGGGTTTTCCTAGCTCAAACCCTGCTCTTCCACCACACTACAAATGCAGACTGAGAAGAGACCTGGAGGTCTGGGTAAGGACAAAAGCTTCTTTCAGTGTTCACAGCTACCCTTAAAAAACTTTCAGAGTAGAACCTGTAGGGCCAAATGATGAGACCCTTTCTTATATTAGCAAAAAATCCACAACTGCTGCTATAGCCATTGAACCCATGAGTCTTGTTTGCTGCAGGAGCTGCTCCCTCATGTGAGGAACATACTGGGTAGCCCACAGAACCATACCATCAGGACAGGGGCACCTTTGTCACAAGAACTCTGTGGATTTCTGTTCACTTCCATATTAACTCAAACCTGTGTTACATACCCCTGGAGTTACACTGATGTGAAAGTTCAGTCTCAGCACTGCAGATTAGATTAGATTTGTTCCTGGTTTCTTTTCAAGTCATCTGAAATCCAGCTGAAGTAGCCAGAGCCTTGTGCGTTTGCCACACTGGAAAACTAGGCTTTTTGACTGCACTTTCTCAAAATGCCCATTTGTTGGGACTGTGGTGGAATATCATTTGTGTGTGCAGGAATACTAGATGAAGGCCTTCAGAAAGTTCTTTTTATGAAGTTTATCATGCACAGAGAAGGAAATCCAAATGAAAAATGCTTTCTAGAAATCAAGCCTGAAGGAGTACTGCTCAACCTCACATTTTCAGCAAGGCAGGCATGCAAAATGGAATTGAAAAATAAGTGGATGCACCTGGGCCAACTTGCAGAATAGGTGGTACATAAGCCAAATTTGGGTCCCTTATCACAGTAACTGACAATGATCTAATATCTGCTTGAATCTCACTGCAGTCCTGCTGAGGCTGCCAGATCATTTTTTTCTCTTTCTCATTCTGGGTTTTTTTCTGATGCCTCATCCTGGCATGGAAATTGGATTTCAAGCAAAAGCAGTGTTGACTTTCCAGTAGGTTAAATACAACTTATACCTCACTGGGCAAACAAATTGCTTCTTCAGGGCTACACAGTAAAGGATGCAGAGACATGAAGGTTTTGTAGAAAAACAAGAACATAACAATCAGGCACATATAGTCAACACACTGGAAGATACTTACCTGTAACACTGAGATACCTGTTAGGCCTCCAGGTGTTATGAAAAGGAGCACTCAAACAGAGAGAAGCACTCAGGGTAGAGCACTGAGTTGAAATACAAACACTGAAAAGAGATTCTTAAGGGCCTTCACATCAGGCTGAGCACCTTATACATGAGCAGTGCTCCAGAACAAGTGACAAGATTAGATCACACTCTCAGAGTGTATGACCAGGCAGCAGTGCAAAAAGCATAGCCCATAGATCTCAGGAACCTGCCTGAAAAAATGAGCAACAGCAAAGAGCATTCAGGTGTGAGAGGTATGTAGGACATGGGAAAAAAGCTCTTTTCTAGTGCTTCCTGTGCTTTCTAGCAATGCTTTGTAACGTGGTGTGGGTTAAGGATATTGGTGTAATCTGTCTCCAAAATGCATATGCTTACTCTTCACAGAAGAGAGACAAGAGATGTAGCAGATCAACGTTCTTCTTACTCAGATCTCTGTGTGTCCTGATACTGAGACAGAGAGATGTCTTTCAGAGACATCCCCTGTACCCATTCAATCTGATCTCTAATGCCAACAGAGGTGGTGATCTGCATGTAGACAGCTTTCTACTGGAAAACTGCACTTTCTTCCAGAGCAGAGAGGAGCCCTCAGTTGGTAATTAATGATCCAAGTATTCTATAGTCAGCCAGCATTCAATACAATGGTGCCATATAGACACAACCATTCAGAGGTCATGTTTTTCTATCTCACAACTGGATTCCTTGCAAGTAAGCCCCCTCATCTGAAAAAATCCTAATAAATAAATAAATAAATAAATAAATAAATAAATAAATAAATAAATAAGAAGTCTCAAGATTGCAGAAGAAAAAAGAGAGGACCGAGAAGAACAGGAAGGGTGACAGGGAGGGATACTGATTAAGAAATATATGAACAGTGTAATGTGAAAATGCTCCCACATGTGAGACAAACTGACAGAAAGGAAAGTATAAATTTTGCTTGTGCCCTACTTGGTTCTCAATGTAACAGCCTGACTGAGCTCTCTCTTCTCCAGAATACAAACATGGATGCTTAGTCCATGGCCATGAAAAGGGCTAAAAGTATCCAGAAGTAATTGAAACCTGAAGTAACCGAAGAAAGTATAAGATACTGGGTTTTCTCTGCACACGAGGAAGCTTAGGTAAGGAGCAGACATTTACTGGGGCATCCATTCCCCCAGATGCAGGGACTCCTTTATGTCAAGTGCTTCCTTTCCACTCTGCTCCCAAGAAGGGTTCCCACTGATTCAACACTCAGAAGCAAGCCTGGAATTTCTGTGTGGTTTGTGTCCTTGTTGCATGAGCTTCTTGATTCAAATCTCATTGTCAGAAAGCTTTCTCCTGAAATCTCTCTTCAATTCCCTTTCTCTAACTGTCTGACATCCTCCCATATGGCACATTTTCCTTCAGTCAGGGGAACCAAAAATTGTGTTTGCCCACCAACCATATTAGCTTTCCTTCAAAGCTGGAATCATCACTCTCACTAAGCAACACAGGCATGGGGAGCACAGGGCAGTGGGAAACAGAGCTGAGGTGTTCATGGCACAGCAGTGAGCTGTACCACTGGGAACCACATAGTACTGGAGGGCCCTAATGAAATACATTGGCACCAGTATAAACCATTGTCTCTCTGATTACAAAATGGCTGTGTTGAAATGACTACCAGGCCCTGCTAAAACACCAAGCTCTTATATACCACTTGTCAGCCATCATTTTCAAAGCACTTTCAGAGGGTGGGAAATGATTTATGCAAGGTCACTGAATAGAAGCAAAATTAAACCCCTCTGTGCCTGAATCATCTGCCAGCATCCTAACCACTGAGATACTCCAGGAAACCCTGGCTTCTTTGTCGTGTTAGCCATCCACAGGGCAGGGGATAGCAACAGCAGCAGCAACAACTATACAGCCGGGATTTGCTTAGACAGAGTTATCAGGGCAATTTTAAGCTGTGCAGCTCTGGAGCAGTACCTGTGAGAAAGAGACCTTCTTTTCATATGCAAAGCGATGCAAATCACAGCACATTTTTTCCTCTTGAATCTATGGAACAGAGGTGCTCAGGAAGGCCATGCTAATATCACGTCTACACTTAAAGTCGCCAAAGCAGGAAATGAATAATTTGTGAGGTAGGAGAAAAACTGCAGACTCTACAGTTCTGCATGGTTAATGATCTTTCCGTGACCTTTCAGTTTTGCACCTCATCTTTTATTTAAACTATCTATTTAGAGCCACAGGGCTTTGTACGAAGCACAAGTCTGGATCCATTTTCTTACAGCATTTCAAGACTAGAGTAAGAGTTTTTAGTAAGGAAGCCAAAGGGAGAGGCACTTAATGTTTGTCTCTAAGGAGTTTTACAGAGCTAAGCAGGGACTGCCCAGTAAGGCACAAAGGAGGCTGGGGGATAAGACTCCAGTCTTTGGCTTGCCAAGTGGCATCAGGTTAGCCACTTCATCACTCAGCTTTTTCCCACTTTGCTCAGCTGGGAAAACCGTTATTCAGCTCCCTGTACTGTCAGTAGAAAGAGGTAATAATGCTGAATTGCCACCTCAACTCAGGGGCTATGGAGAACTTAGGGTAATGTCTCTATCAGCTGTAGGGACACTTGCTACTGAAGTTGGGTGTCCTGGCCTAATTCCTTCTGTGTCCAAGGTTCCTCCTCTCGAGTTCCTCCACTGGTTTGACAGAAAGATTGGGAACTGCAAAATAGCTCTTCAGATACCAAAAAGTATTCTCTTAGAGGAATATACTGAAAGACTGAATTGGACAGGATTGAAAAAGATAGCCAACTAAACTTTGAGTCAATCCGTGCAGTTTTCAGAAGTGGGGAGTACTGGAAAGCTCTCTTTAATCTGCAGGGCATTTGCACTTAGCAGGAGCCAGAAGCCCAGGCTGAGGACATCACTTTGAACACTTCCTTGGGAAACAGCTTGGCCTGGCACCCTAGCATGCTCACTCCAACTGCACAGCCAGCACTGAAGTGCTGTGTGTCACTCCCTCGGTTTGCTGGAGCCATCAGCTCATCCCATTCAGTCTTCTGGGAACTGTTTCACCATTAAAAATGTAAATAATAGTAGCTAAAAAAACAACTCATAAAAAGCTTTGAAGTTTGCTTACAAACAAAATACCTTTATAAACTCTCCCAATCCTGTTTGTGCTAAAATATTGACTTTTCAGGGAGGTAAATATTTCTCCGTTGCTCATTGCACAGAAGCTTGTTCCTGCTGTTTATTCACATGCCAAGGCCAGTAAGTACTGCTGCAGTGTACATAATCCCAGTTTAGAGGCTGCAGTGCAGTTCCCAGACTGTTCCCCAAGAAGTTAGCCAGTGGCAATACTTTCATTAACTTTGGGGAGAGCCTGGCTTAATTTGCCTGCCTGTAGTGTTACTCTGTGCCTTCAAGTGTGCTTCAAAGGCTGTTGGGGTCTTTAGAAAGATCTCTTTTGCAAGCAGACTGCAGCTCTCTCTTGCATCCTGTTGCTAGACTCCAGTGCCTTGCACATGCCCTTCCACAAAGTTTGAATCATTTGTTTTTCCAGGGTAACAATCAATTGCGGATGATATTTGCAGCTGAGTCACTTCTAGCAAGGGCAAAAGGTAACGCCTGTTTGTGCAAGGGTAAGCTATATCCCTTCTTGGGGCTGTGCCATTTGACTATGGAGGGTGATAATTTTGCCCATCCTCCTCTCCCTTACATCTCATTCAGGTTTTATTTTGCATGTTTTATTTGCAGAACAAAGGAATTCTGGCTTTTTTTTTTTCTTTAAGTCCTGTAACTACACCTCAGAGTAGCCATCTCAAATACTGGACATGTTCATGTGAAGTGCAGCTATCGATGCAGAGGAATAACCTCTCTTATCTGCCCTAGGAGAAAAGAAAATATTTCCCTAGGAACAGGAAAAATAAACCAACCTATTGTATTTCCCTGACAAAGTCACCTCTATATCCTCCAACTCACCTCATTCATTTCCAGCCTCCCAAACATCCTTCCTCTCTGCTAAGCCAGGAAAAGAAGAAGGGCCACCACAACACTGAACTGAGACCATTCCCAGGTAAGGAGAAAATGGACCAAACCTGGCCTTCCGCAATGGAAATCCAATGCTTGGCCAGAGATCACTGAGGCCTGAGGTCAAAACCTGATTACAAGGATGAGGAAAAGCTCCTGCAGCAGACAAGCTTGCACATCTGGCTGAGGCAGACAGGGAAGAGTGTTACACAGCCACATAACTGCTAACCTCCCATGATGGGAGACATGTGCCTACTGTGTGCAGGCTTAGCAGAGCGGAGGCATAGATTGATCTTCCTTGTCCAAACCCTTCCTCCTCCCTCTCCTGCCCTCAGCACTTCTGCAGATGGAGGGAGGGAGCAGAACAACCCAAAGGAGTGACAAAACTTAACTGAAGGTATATTCTAGGACAGTGGTGGAAGTATGACTTGAATCAGCCTTCTGGGTCCCGGGGTAATGTTCTGGGCACAGGAAGGTTTTTTGTCCTGATTTTTTATTGCTTTAACTTTCTTTTTGCCTTTTCTCCCTTACTCATTCCCTCTCCAATCCCCATCTTCACCATTTCTCCAGACGCCCTACCTCCCCTCACAGTCCAGCAGAAGTTTCTGGTAATTCTCTTTGCCTACTCCAGATAAAGGATTTTGGGAAAGGTAAGTCAGTTTGATTATAGTGGATTGAGCTCAAAAGTCTAACTCAGATGTCTGCCCAACCCTGCATGCTTTCCTGACAGACAGAAAATTAAATTGAGGTAGCTTCTGTCCAGATGCAGTGGCAGATGTGTGGGATAGACAGATGGGCTGAAAATCATGAGTTCCATACTCTAATTCTCTCTCTAATTCTAATTTTTTTCAGACCACAGTCAGGAAACAAATCTGATTTCTGAACTTCCCCACATGGCAATTTCCCCCTTCTCCACACACTGACACACCTTTATATAGTGACAGCCTTCAGGCTTTCAAACAAGGAAAGACTGATCTGATATGAGGATCAGGGGCAGTCTTGACTGCAGTGACTGTAAAGTGGTGAAGTACAGGATCCTGAGAGGAGGAAGCAGAGCAAAAAAACAGGATCACAACCTGGACTTCAGGGTTTCTGCAGGTGTATCAGCAGCAAAAGGAAGATGCAGGCCTGGAGCTGAATGGGCCAGAGGACCTGATGAAAAGGGCATAGGAAAAGCCAAGGTACTCAATGCCCTCTTCATCTCACCCTTTACTGGTAAGACCTGCCTTCAGGAATCCCAAGGCCCTGAGATCAGAAGGAAAGTCTGGAGCGTGGAAGACGTACCATTGGTGGGTGAGGACCACTTAAGGAATTTAAAGTGAAAGAACACAAACCCATGAGACCTGATAGGATGCATTCACAAGTGCTGAGGAAGCTGGCCTCATGTCATTGTGAGGTCACTTCCAGTTATTTTTGAATGGTCATGGCAACTGGGGAGTTTTCTGTGGACTAGAAGAAAGCAAATGTCACTACTATGTTCAACAAAGGCAAGGAGGAAGAACTGGGGAACTACAACCTGCTGAGCCTCACTTCAGTCCCTGGGAAGGTGATGGAGCAAATAATCCTGGAAACCATTACCAAACATAGGAAGGGCAAGAAGGTAACTAGAAGTATTCAGCATGGATTTATGAAGGGAAATTTTACTTAACCAACCCAACAGACTTCTACAATGAGATGTCTGACTTGGTGGATGAAGGGAAAACAGTGGATGTTGTTTATCTTGACTTCAGCAAGGCTCTTGAAACTGTCTCCCATAAAATCCTCATAGATGAACTGATGAAGTACAGAGTAGATAACTGGATAATGAAGTGGACTGATAACTGGCTAAATTGCCAGGTTTAAAGGTTGTGATCACTAGCATTAATCCAACTGGAGGCCAGTCATTAGTGGTCTACCCAGGGGTTGATACTGGGGCCAGTACTCCAAGATCTTAATTGATGATCTGGATGATAAAGCATTATCAGAGTTGATCATACCCCTTTGGTCAACCTGGTTAAACACACCTGGAGTGTTGCTGCCAGTGCTGGGTGCACTGGCCATACTGAAGTAATCCAGAGACAGGTCATGCTGTTGATTAAGGGGTTGGAGTACCTGTCATATGAGGAGAGGCTGAGAGAACTGTTCAGCCTGGAGAAGAGAAGGCTCAAGAGTATCTTATTCATGTGAATAAATAACTGATGAGGGCAGTTAAGAAGATGGAACCAAACTCTTCTAAGTGGCACCCAGTGCCAGCAAAACAGACAATGGGCACAAGCTGAAATGCAGCAAATTACATTAAATTAAAAAAAATAATATGAGGGTGGTCAAACAGTGGAGTAAGTTGCACAGAGCCATTGTGGAGCCTGGAGGTATTCAAAACCTGACTGGACATGGCCCTGAGCCGACATCTCTAGTTGCCCCCACTTTGAGCAGTGGATTGGGCTAGGCCGTCTCTAGAGGCCCCTTCCAACCTCAGCCACAATGTGATGCTGTGATACTGGGTTACCTAAAATATGCTGGCTGACACCCCAGGTAAACTGAAGGGGAAGGATCTCTAAAGATAATCCTTCTTGTTTCAAAACAAGATCCTTTAAAAACAATAAACTGTATCTATGTAATTCCTGTCATGTTGGCCTAGCTAGTCCTTCAAGCTCTACAATTGAGTCTAGTGGTGTTTTTTTCCCAGTGACTAACCTGAATCTTTTCTAAAGAAATTTAAGCCACTCTTATAGTGCACTATGCATTTTAAAAAGATTAAGTAGTGGTTTTGTATTTGGATAATGCTGTTGTGTTCCCCATCAGGTTTCTCTAAGCTGACCACAATTTCTTCAGTCTCAGCATGACAAAGTAACTCTTTTCAAATCTCTGATCATTCCTATTTCCCCCTTCTGGGCTCTCCCCAGTTGACCTACATCTTTACTGAAGTGCCCCAGACTCAACAGAATACCCTAGCCAAGGCCTCATCAATGGTAAGTAGAGCAGAAGGATGACTTCATCTGTCTCGCAAGCTGCATTCCTCTTACCAGAACCCAATACAATGTCTGCCTTTTTGCAATCCCATGACATAGCTGATTCATGTTCAGCATGTGATCTACTATAACCCTAGAGTCTTCTCGAAAGAGAACTGACAGCTAAACAATTGTTCCCTGTCCCATATTGGTCTAGATACTCTATTTCTGCTCACATGTAGCATTTTGCACCTGCACCATTGAACTCTTCCTTTTTCAGGCCATTTGTTCAACTTGTCCCAAACATTTTGAATTCTGACCATGGCTTCTAGCATCCATGCAGCTTTATCATTACCCAAGTTGTTAGAGAAGAGGGTGACCCACGGCAGACCCTTACAGAGCTCCACTGGCTGTAGTTTTCCGTATCAATGGTGACTAGCTCATAGTTAAACTAATAATGTACTTTCCGGGTACATGCCATTTTGCTAGCCAATACATAGGATTTATTCTAGAGCATATTTGCCTACCATGTGGGACTATGTCAAGGCAAAAATCAAGATGAAAGACCCTTACCTTCTCCCCACTTCCTAAACCTTTTTCCCTACTATGAAAGGACAGATCCGTTTTACATTACTTGCTTTTAACAAATCCACATTGACTGCTGCCCATCTCTTGGGATTGCAAACAGTTTGTTTGATAGTTTTTCTATAGTTTTACAGGGTTTGGAAAGTGGTCATCCTTCCACCTCTTCCTTTTCTCCTCTATTCCTTGTTTTAAACAGATAGCTAATTTTAATACTGCCCAAGGGATGGCTGCCTCATGGAAGAGTCTAGAAGGAAATTACCCAGAAAGATGTGTCAGAGGACTGGAACCTCAGGACTGGCCAGGCCTGTGACACTCTTGTCCCAGCTCCAAGTCTCGGATCCATGACTTGACTCTCCTGTCTTGCATAAGGCAGAGGACATTGACCTACTAATATATGGGTAAATTTGAGTAACACCTTCAAAATGCCTACCTTTAAATGTCATCACTTGGGGAATAATGTCTGACTATCAGAAATTGATGGCTCCTGTGCCAAAACTTGGAAAGACTGAGAATTTTCATATTCAGGTATCTTAGACTTCCAGTACTGGAAAGTAATTGGTTTTAGAACAACGTATATGTGTCCTGGCATTTTGGTATCAATATTTCCCTGATTACTGCTCTGCTTTATGGCTTTTCTGAGATAAACTGGTGCATCATATGATGAGTCTCATTTATCAGATGTAGTTTTAAAAGTAAATCATGCATGCTCTTGCAGAACACGTGTACTTCTAGACCAGACTGCCTTGAGCAGTCAAATCAAATCAAATTGCTCCAGGATCTGTGCAGTGAAGGATTTAATCAGTCACAGAAAAGGGCAAAATCTCCCACTATACCTTTCCCCTCTCTCACCTTTCCCCTGACTGGCAGGTTTTCCCTCCAGTATTACACTTGCTGGCTCCCTGTCAGGCTTTATTTTCCAGCAACCCGCCTGTCACCAGCCCTGTTTTCCCAGAGATAACATTTCTGTACGTCAATGTTCACTATCTATCTGTGTCACATTTAGCTTTAATCCTTTCTTAGACTTTTGTGCGAGGCCTTTGCAGTCAGTACCTGTTGCAATGGGGGTCTTGTAACATTTGCTTGCAAACTTAGTTAGGCAACCTGATTGTGTTTGATGGAAGTATCTTGAGTAAACAGCTTGTTATGTACATGGCCACTTGCTCAAGAGGTTGAACGTTGCATTACTCATTTACACATGGGATGTTTTGAAAATAAAACCCAAAACACTGCCTTCTTATCAGATAGCGTTTAACTCATTCATGTTTGCAAAGGATGATTCTGAAATTCCCTTTCTATAGCTCCTTTCCTCTTACGACTGTTTATAAAAGGTGACCAAGCTTATGACTACCTCAGGGAGGTAGCCATAATTAATCAAAGCACTATTGAGGTACTTACATCCCGCCTATCTGAAATCTCCCTCTAGTTTCAATTGAACAAGGCTTTCCTTTCCACTTCCTAGTCTAAATTGTTGCTCTGGAATGTTAAATATTTGCCACAGATCACTCCAAAGTTGGCTGTACTTCAGCAGGAGATAAAGTGACCTCTGGGAACTATTTGTGACATTTTCAAGAGGTTCTGAAATCCTACAAGGAGGAAAAAAAGTCTCTGTATACAGAATAAGTTTTTTTGCATGTTTGAACTGGATCATCATTGGACTAGAAGACCATTGGAGATCCCTTCCAACAGATATATTCTATTCTATTCTGTTCTATTCTATTCTATATGAAGAACATTTTCAAGACTAACACCACGATTCCCAATAAAAGGGGTCAAAAGCCCAACTGGAGTTGCCTGCAGCTACAAGCAGGGTCATAAGTCTGACAGAAACTCATTATAATTCAGGGTTTATCCTTGTCCTGCCTTCGTGCTGAATGACCAGCACAGCAGGAAAGAGTTTGAGGAATGCAGTCCCCCAGTAACCAGGCTAATCAAGGGAGAACATGCTAAATCACATCAAGTTGCCTTTGAAATCTTCCTTGCTATTAATCTAATGTGAATTAAAGAGCAGTAGGTAATATAATGAGCTGAAGAAATACGAAAAAGACATATTTTGCTAATAGAAAGAAACCCTATTATGATGCTTAGGGGAAAAAAAAGGTTCTTGTTATAACGCTAATTAACACTATTTAAACAATCAGTTTAAATCACCTGCTGTCATGATTTTAGTGCTGTGGACCAGGACTCCAGCAGCCAGAGCTCATGATTATCCAATAGCCCCAGGCCTCCATTTTTAACCATTCCTATTCTTTTTCTTTCCTGAACTCTCAAGGATTCTACTTTCTAGCTTGGTAATTTTCTCTAAAAAACATTGAGTAGCCAATTTTTTTTACTCTCACATCCATCTGGCCAGCCACAATAAGCCACAAATTTCAGAAGCTGCAATAAAGATAAAACAAACAAACAAAAAACCCCAACCCAAACCACCACAGAAACAGCAAAGTCAACTACTCCTATTGAATTCTGCCAGCTTTGCACAGACCCCTGGGGCTAGGTTTTCAAGTGTTTATTAGGAAAAATTACTGCTTCTTTTTTTTAAAAAAAAGGTGCGTATTTGGTGCTGAGCACTTACCTTCTTTTAAAGATCTGGCACACACAATTAATCCAAGCAGCAACTGAGCAATCCTAATTACCTGTTTACAGACACTTAAATAAGTGGTCACAACCAAAGGCTAAGTCTATACTAGTAAAATAAATGTGCTTGGGACCATTTCTGGCCCTGAGGCCAACTGGCATGGAACAGCATGTCCATACAAACAGGGTAGCCATCTCCAACCTGCCCATTGAGAGCTGAATAGCCTGTGTTGACTCTCAAACAAGGGAGCCTGGGAATTGTTTGGAAGCCTGATAGTTAATACCAGCCAGCACTGCACAGCGGAACATTTTAACTACTTAATAGAATGGATGATTGTGTATCAGGGCCCAGGAAAGTGAGCTGCTTAATATACTAATATGGACACAGCCTGAGAGCCAACTATGACCTGAAAAAGTTTTGTTAGATAGTAATTATTTTTTTTTATTCAGAACAAAAATAAATGTCCCACTGTAAAACCAGTGGAGGCTGTCTATGCCTCTCTATGGACTTCATTCAGTTTTGGCTCAGCTGCTAGAAAATATATATTTATAGTGCATATTGTTAGTATTTATGTTGCAGTATTGCCAAGGAATGCCAGTCAAGGGCAGGGACCCTTGCACAAGCTGCAAACACAAAACAAAATGTGTCTATTTCAAAGGTTTTGGGAGACAAGTGTTCTAGCAAATCCAGGGTACGTTATCAACATCTATGGGACTGACTGCATCAGCTGTTGCAGATGGGAGCTTTCTCTGCTCATGCTAATCCCAGGTTTGGACGTCTGGGAAGCATGGTGTTGAGAGATTCATTCGAGTGGGCCAGGAGCCAGGTGGAGTCCAGATGTAGTCTAGACAAATCAGGCTGTAGATGCCAAGAGTCAGAGTTTGGGAGCTCGTAGGCAGTGCTGTGTAAATACAGCCTGGCTTCTCCAACCTAGAGCTAGCCAGACCCTCGCTGCGCCCCGTGGGTGTGCCATCTGGGTCTCAGCTACCTCATGCAGCCCCATGTTCGACCCTGTTTCATGGCACAGAAGTGCTCTTGCTCTGCACCGATCTCCCGGTACAGCTCCTGGCCACCACGGTCTGGATATGTCCACGTTAGAGCAACTGGGTCAGTGTGAGACTACCTGCCGTCACCCAGAGCTCTGCACAGGCTGCAGAACTCACCTGTGGAGCTCCTCCAGCTATTTCCATGCTATGGGCAGCACCCACAGGACTGACCACAGCATGAAGATGTGTGTCACTGTTAGGGAGAGTCTGTGGTTAATCCATGTGGCTGAGGCAGCAAGTGACAAGTTTGCAGCTGCACAAACCTAAATTAATCCTGGTGCTTAGCCATAAATGAAGCTGAATTGTGCCTGACCCATGAATGAATGAGAATGATATTTTGCCATAAGCATTAGATTTTTTTTTAATATTGCAAAATATATATTTTATACAAAATAAGGGAGGGGTTTTGCCCTTTTTCATGCCCTTTGAAAATAATTGATTTTTTTTCTCTTTATGATAAACAAAAAGGAAGCAACATCAAACAATCAAAATCATACAGCTGAGTTGTAGCAGAAACAGAGCCTCCTGCGTTCAGCGTTAGCTGCTGCTGCTGGACTATTCACAGCCTCGCAAGACACCGATTACATCCTCCGTATCAATTCATGGATTTCATTGATGAGAAACTCCTGATCTCATAGCTCAGCTGTGGTGTCCACATCCATGTAAGCCCCTTCCTGTAGCTGCAATTCTGGGGCTGCTGTCTGCCCCAGGACAGCTCATCCCACAGCCTCCCTGGGAGCCTCCGCTTCCCACTGCTTTGTCACAAGAAAAAGCCTTTCAATATTAACTCCTCAGCTGAACTCAGAACTGAGCCTTTTGATGTCCTCCTCTAGTGCTGAGGAGTTTTAGGGAAGTCTGAGCCCAGCTCATGGCTGCGTTTTATCCTCAGGCCTTGCAGCCCTGCTGCAGCTGCCGAGCGTTCTGTGCTCAGTAACACAGTCTGATTAAGCCAGGCTTGCAGCACCTCAGATGGACAGCTTTGGACTTCGCTTATTATTCCTTCTCATTCCAGTGCTTCTGAAGGAGCTCAGAGTAATTGGTATTATTCACAAATACGGCAGGAGATGTCTTAGCATGCATCATACTGGGGTGTCTGTGCACCAGATGGACACAGAGAAATGCTGCTGCTCCAGGACTCTCCCATGAATCTAGTGCTCTTGAAATTTGTGTTAAGCTCTGCCTAGAGGAAAAATATGGATTTCAGGACCCTCTGCCCACTCTCACAGTAAGTGATCTCAACCAGGAGCCAGCACTGAGACATACATAGATTGTGTTTAAATTTAATTTCAGGTACAGTAACCTGTAGCGCACTGCTTCCAGGAAAGGGCAGTTCCCACTAAGGCAGGTACTGAGAGGAGGGAGGAGGATTGGAGGTTGGTTTGTGAAGGCCAGTATATGAGCATTCATCCAACAGATACAGAGCTGAGCCCCAAGGAGGTGAAGAGGGACATAACCAAGAGTGATCAGCCCATCCCCTGAAAAAAAGAAGAAATCAGGTGGTTTCTGGAAAACAGGTAAATGCTGCCAGGCCCTCTTAGTAGATATCCAGAGACAGGCAGGCTCTGAAATTACTCCAATCCACTGGGAATGCAGATGGTCTTTTCAGGATGTCTCAGGGGTGCAAGAGCCATGGAAGGATGGCAGCCCCTGCACCTCCACAGCAGGAGAAGCAGCACACCATGGTGGTGTCCAGGGCAGCTTCTGCAGCTTCATCCCAATGTGAGCAGATAAGGAAAGGTTGGATGAGGGGTGGGGAGTCCTTCACTTCCACCTCTTAGAAATGTGTCCTGGTTATTTTTTTCCTCTGGGCATCAGTGCTTTTTTCTGCATCTCACACCACACTGGCTGGCACCACGAGCAATTTTGAGACAACTGGGAATAACAAAGTTTTCTTCAACCAAGGGTGTGGTGAGTGAACGAATGGGGGTGTTGGGACACCTCAGCAAGTGCCCTGGTCCCCAGCACGCTGCTGGCAAGGCCTCCTTGCCCAGTCACCCCAGCTCCATGGAGGGGACCAAAGAAAGAGTCTCAGTCATGGTGCTGCAGCTGCACCCAAGCCCTGAGGGTACCCAAGAGGCTGTCCCAGCCCTGTTATGTCTCTTCTGGTTATTACCATGATCATGCTCTCAGCACTCACTGACAGGATCTGGGTGGGTGCATGCTGGGGACTCCAGAAAAAGGCAGCCATTGCCAGTATAATGAGATGACCAGGGGTTCAGTAATGTGCTGGGACCTCAGGAGGCTGCAGCGGGGTGTGCCCGCTGCATACCTGGTTTTTGTTGCAGTTGTACAGCTGGAGGGGTTAGAGTTTCTGCTGATTTTCCTGGGTGATTGACTGTTATTGCAGCACGGAGAGTGCTGTTGCTGATAAAAACAAATGCCAGGAGATATTGTTACAGGGCTGCAGCCAGGTAGGGCTTCCCAGCTGCCCTCCAAGGAGCTCAGCACCTTGGCTGCTGTGCAGGCAAGCGCTGAGTTTCAGCTTCCCTGCCCTGGGGACCCCTGTGCCCAGAGGGAAATCCTGTCCACATCTCAGTGCCACCACTCCTGTGCTGTCCCCAGTGCCACCAAGGGGTAACCATCCCAGCTTTGGGGGGACCCACCTTCCTCAGGGGTAGGAAATGGCCTGTCCAGGGGAGCAGGCACAGGAGCCCAGTGCTGCTCCCTGCCCTTCCTGGAGCATCCCCAGTATGACGCTTTCTGCCTTGTGGTTTCTTTTTTTCACGAAAGGCCCAAACGGGTCCAGCTGTCGGCTATTCCTGCTCTCTGGGTGGTTGATCCTAAGGGAGATGTCATAGCTGGCAGCTCTCCTATGTCAAGCAGAGGCGCTGCAGAGGAAATAAAATGAATCTTGCTGTTTTCCAACAGATTATAAATATTTGCAAACCATTTATTTTATCTCCTTTTCCTCCTGTTTTTTTTTATAAAGACTATTTCACCTTCAGAACAGCTATGGCTTCTCTCCCTGCCAGGCACAAGCCTGGGAGGGAGCAGGGAGCAGTGTGAGGAGGAAGGGCACAGGCAGCTCTGCCATAAGCTCTGCCTCCCAAAGGGGTTTCTTATTTCTTCTCCAGCCTTCCAAAGACAGAACAGGGCTCTTCTTGCAGCTTGACAAACAGCCCCCAGTATTAAACCAGGTACCAGCTGCTGAAAGGGTACTGGCAAGCCTTGAGACACAAGCTGTGCCAGCTGTAGAAACAAAAAATTAATGCACATCATAAAGTTTACCTTACCTGGTTTCGTCCTACAACAGGGTTTCCCAGCCACATCAGCCTGTGTGGTACCCTGCAAGCTGACATTTCCTGTGAACAGTCAAGTTGTCATGAGAGACAACAAAGCAAGTGAAGTGGTAAATTAAGAGCAAACACTTGATGAGCATATTAGCATACAAGAACTTGTTTCTTTAATCTTCTATCAAACCTTTAGTAATGGAAGAGGGTGGGTTTTTTTTTTTAAATGAGTGCTGCTCCAGTCATTTGATGGTGGAAGTTGATGCATGTGCTAGGAAGAGAGCGAACAGTCAGTGCTGGCCAGCGGGAGAAGTTCTTTTGGGCTCTGCTGATGTCAATGCCTACTCCCTGCAAGGAAAAGAAGCAACATGTGTAAGATAAGTGAGTCATCCCGGGTCAGGCCCAGAGCCAGCAAATGCTGAGCTCTCTTCCCAGCTCTGCTACTGATTTGCTTGATGGAGTTGGAGGGTTTGTCAGGCCAGAAATTTGATGCTGCCTGCCCAAACTGCCTCTTGAGAAAGCGACTGGTTTCTCGGCATCCACTGTTTTGCACAGCTTCCTACAATAGCAACCCATCTCTGTTACCTCCTTGCTTCTCTACCTGGATCATGGAAGTAATTGCTCAGATGTATCCTAGTGCTGTGCAAACAAACAAGATCTTGCCAAGACAAATGTGCAATGCTAACCCTTTACTGTATGACGGAGATGTTTGAGTTACCCAAACCAAAGCTACAGAAATGCTGAGCTCCGTGTGGCTGACTTTAACCCCTCGAACACCCCTGGCCCACTGCTTCCCCATTAATTCCCCATTAATAACTACTTTTTCACATCTGTCACTCAGCCAGCTCTGAATCCGGGTAGTACGTGCCCTATTCATCCCATATAATGCGAACTCATTAATCAACCTGCCATGTGGTAGAGAAAGCCAAGACTACTGTGTCAACCAGATCTCTAATCTTGTCTGAAGAAAAAGGCAACAGGTTTCTTTGACAAGACTTACCTTTCACAAAACCCTGCTGATTGTTTTTATTTTTAGCCTCTAATGCCTTGTTGTTGGAGGCCTGAATTAACTTTTGGCAATTGTGTCAAGGGATACTGTCCCACTAACCAGCCTATTGCTCCCCAGAGTGTCCCTTTTACTCCTATTAAGTCCTGGAGCCACTCTGGCAGTCTCCCATGTCTTTGGAATTTCCCTAGATTTGTAAATATAAAACTTCATTGAGCATTTTAGCTGGCTCCTTTAAGACACAAAGATAGCCAGGCCAGATGATGTGAAAAACATTTAATTTTAGCAGATACTGCCTTACATCCTCCTTTGTCCCAGATGGTAAATGCTGTACTCCATCCGCAACATCATATGGGGTGCATATCTCCCTCCTTTCCAAATGCAGAGCAGAAATAGCTATTGAACATTTCTGCCATTTTTTTTTAATTTTTCCACCACTGTTTATGATTTTACCATCTGCATTTAGCAATTGCTCTATACTGCCATGGGGATGGGCTTGGGAGAGGAGGCAGCATTGTTCCTCACATGGGTTTTTGAATGTTTTCTGCATTTCTCTCACTCTGCTGGCTCTTGATAGTCTATTAATCCTTTGGTTTCCTTTTATCAATCACTTACATTGTTTTAACTTGTAATTTATAACCATCATAATTCTATTTTCTGGGGGGGTTTGCCTGCTTTGCACATAATTTCTTCATGTTATATTGCTCTTTCTACATCTCTTTTTAAACAGTCTCTTTCTTACCCCACATGTCTCTTTTCCATCTCCATGATATCATGGATTTTTTAACATTCAGTAGAAGCTTCTTGGATAATTTCTAGTTTTCACTGACAACACTTCTCATTTTACATTTATGTTCCCAGTCAACTATAGCAGCAATTGCTTTAAGTATGTGCACACACACACATACAGACACACATAAACACAGCACAACCTTGAAAACTCAGACGCAAGGGGACCACAAAAAAAATGGTCATGTTAGCAATCATTTGTATGAAGTGGAAACATCCAGGAACAGGCTCAGCAATGTGTTGTAATGACACCTGTATTGGGTTTGCATGGCAAGGTTTTTGGTAGCAGTGGGGGAGGGGACATGGGGTGGCTTCTGTGAGAGAAGCTGCCAGAAGCTTCCCCCATGTCCGACCCGACACAGCCAATGCCAGCGGCTACAGGAACGGACCCGCTGCTGGCCAAGGCCGAGCCAATCAGTAACGCCTCTGTGATAACATAATTAAGAAAAAAAAAAGGAAGGGAGAAAAAAAAGCTGCACACTTTGCAGCGAGAGAGAGGAGTGAGAAGATGTAAGAGAAAACAACTTCGCAGACACCAAGGTCAGTGAAGAAGGAGGGGGAGGATGGGCTCTGGCGCCGGAGCAGCGATTCCCCGCAGCCTGTGGAGAAAGACCATGGTGAAGCAGGCTGTCCCCCTGCAGCCCATGGAGTTCCATGGTGGAGCAGATGACCACCTGTAGCCCGTGGAGGACCCCACGCCGGAGCAGGTGGATGCCCGAAGGAGGCTGTGACCCCGCGGGAAGCCCGCGCTGGAGCAGGTTCCTGTCAGGACCTGTAGCCCGTGGAGAGAGGAGCCCACGCCGGAGCAGGTTTGCTGGCAGGACTTGTGACCCCGTGGGGGACTCGCGCTGGAGCAGTCCCTTCCTGAAGGACTGCACACCATGGAATGGACCCATGCTAAAGCAGTTCGTGAAGAACTGTCAGTCATGGGAAGGACTCACGTTGGAGAAGGTCGTGGAGGACTGTCTCCCGTGAGAGGGACCCCACGCTGGTGCGGGGGAAGGAGTCCTCCCCCTGAGGAGGAAGCAGCAGCAGAAACAACGTGTGATGAACTGACCCCAACCCCATTCCCTGTCCCCTGTGCTGCTGGGGGGAGGAGGTGGAAAATCGGGAAAGAGATTAAGCCCGGGAAGAAGGGAGGGATGGGGGAGGTGTTTTAAGATTTGGTTTTACTTCTCATTCTCCTCTAATTTTGATTTGTAATAAAGCAAATTTGTTTTTTCCCCCAAGCTGAGTCTGTTTTGCCCGTGCCAGTCCCTGCTGAGTGATCTCTCTCTGTCCTTATCTCCACCCACGAGCTTTTCGTTATAATTTTCTCCCCCTGCCCATTTGAGGAGGGGGAGTGATAGAGTGGGCTTTGGTGGGCATCCGGCCTCTAGCCAGGGTCAACCCACCACAGTCTTTTTTGGCGCCCAACGTGGGGCATGAGAGATTGGAGATAAGATTATTAACGGAGAGAGGAGAGGTAACGGGCAAAACATAGACTGAACATGGCTAAAGAGTGATGAGTAGGACAATTATGGGGGATTTTATCGATTTAATTGTGGTGAAGAGACAAGGGGTGGATTATGTGTGTAAATTGTCCACTTTTGTCTGGTGTTGTGATGAAGTTATTTTGATTTTGGTGTGGGGAATTCTTTTTTTTTTTTTTGTTGATGTGAGTAGAAGTTTGTGAAGATTGTGTAATGAATGTGGATTTTAGTGATGATTCTTAAATATGTGATTCACAGAGGCGAGGGGTGGAATGTATTGGGTTTGCATGGCAAGGTTTTTGGTAGCAGTGGGGGAGGGGACATGGGGTGGCTTCTGTGAGAGAAGCTGCCAGAAGCTTCCCCCATGTCCGACCCGACACAGCCAATGCCAGCGGCTACAGGAACGGACCCGCTGCTGGCCAAGGCCGAGCCAATCAGTAACGCCTCTGTGATAACATAATTAAGAAAAAAAAAAGGAAGGGAGAAAAAAAAGCTGCACACTTTGCAGCGAGAGAGAGGAGTGAGAAGATGTAAGAGAAAACAACTTCGCAGACACCAAGGTCAGTGAAGAAGGAGGGGGAGGATGGGCTCTGGCGCCGGAGCAGCGATTCCCCGCAGCCTGTGGAGAAAGACCATGGTGAAGCAGGCTGTCCCCCTGCAGCCCATGGAGTTCCATGGTGGAGCAGATGACCACCTGTAGCCCGTGGAGGACCCCACGCCGGAGCAGGTGGATGCCCGAAGGAGGCTGTGACCCCGCGGGAAGCCCGCGCTGGAGCAGGTTCCTGTCAGGACCTGTAGCCCGTGGAGAGAGGAGCCCACGCCGGAGCAGGTTTGCTGGCAGGACTTGTGACCCCGTGGGGGACTCGCGCTGGAGCAGTCCCTTCCTGAAGGACTGCACACCATGGAATGGACCCATGCTAAAGCAGTTCGTGAAGAACTGTCAGTCATGGGAAGGACTCACGTTGGAGAAGGTCGTGGAGGACTGTCTCCCGTGAGAGGGACCCCACGCTGGTGCGGGGGAAGGAGTCCTCCCCCTGAGGAGGAAGCAGCAGCAGAAACAACGTGTGATGAACTGACCCCAACCCCATTCCCTGTCCCCTGTGCTGCTGGGGGGAGGAGGTGGAAAATCGGGAAAGAGATTAAGCCCGGGAAGAAGGGAGGGATGGGGGAGGTGTTTTAAGATTTGGTTTTACTTCTCATTCTCCTCTAATTTTGATTTGTAATAAAGCAAATTTGTTTTTTCCCCCAAGCTGAGTCTGTTTTGCCCGTGCCAGTCCCTGCTGAGTGATCTCTCTCTGTCCTTATCTCCACCCACGAGCTTTTCGTTATAATTTTCTCCCCCTGCCCATTTGAGGAGGGGGAGTGATAGAGTGGGCTTTGGTGGGCATCCGGCCTCTAGCCAGGGTCAACCCACCACAGTCTTTTTTGGCGCCCAACGTGGGGCATGAGAGATTGGAGATAAGATTATTAACGGAGAGAGGAGAGGTAACGGGCAAAACATAGACTGAACATGGCTAAAGAGTGATGAGTAGGACAATTATGGGGGATTTTATCGATTTAATTGTGGTGAAGAGACAAGGGGTGGATTATGTGTGTAAATTGTCCACTTTTGTCTGGTGTTGTGATGAAGTTATTTTGATTTTGGTGTGGGGAATTCTTTTTTTTTTTTTTGTTGATGTGAGTAGAAGTTTGTGAAGATTGTGTAATGAATGTGGATTTTAGTGATGATTCTTAAATATGTGATTCACAGAGGCGAGGGGTGGAATGTATTGGGTTTGCATGGCAAGGTTTTTGGTAGCAGTGGGGGAGGGGACATGGGGTGGCTTCTGTGAGAGAAGCTGCCAGAAGCTTCCCCCATGTCCGACCCGACACAGCCAATGCCAGCGGCTACAGGAACGGACCCGCTGCTGGCCAAGGCCGAGCCAATCAGTAACGCCTCTGTGATAACATAATTAAGAAAAAAAAAAGGAAGGGAGAAAAAAAAGCTGCACACTTTGCAGCGAGAGAGAGGAGTGAGAAGATGTAAGAGAAAACAACTTCGCAGACACCAAGGTCAGTGAAGAAGGAGGGGGAGGATGGGCTCTGGCGCCGGAGCAGCGATTCCCCGCAGCCTGTGGAGAAAGACCATGGTGAAGCAGGCTGTCCCCCTGCAGCCCATGGAGTTCCATGGTGGAGCAGATGACCACCTGTAGCCCGTGGAGGACCCCACGCCGGAGCAGGTGGATGCCCGAAGGAGGCTGTGACCCCGCGGGAAGCCCGCGCTGGAGCAGGTTCCTGTCAGGACCTGTAGCCCGTGGAGAGAGGAGCCCACGCCGGAGCAGGTTTGCTGGCAGGACTTGTGACCCCGTGGGGGACTCGCGCTGGAGCAGTCCCTTCCTGAAGGACTGCACACCATGGAATGGACCCATGCTAAAGCAGTTCGTGAAGAACTGTCAGTCATGGGAAGGACTCACGTTGGAGAAGGTCGTGGAGGACTGTCTCCCGTGAGAGGGACCCCACGCTGGTGCGGGGGAAGGAGTCCTCCCCCTGAGGAGGAAGCAGCAGCAGAAACAACGTGTGATGAACTGACCCCAACCCCATTCCCTGTCCCCTGTGCTGCTGGGGGGAGGAGGTGGAAAATCGGGAAAGAGATTAAGCCCGGGAAGAAGGGAGGGATGGGGGAGGTGTTTTAAGATTTGGTTTTACTTCTCATTCTCCTCTAATTTTGATTTGTAATAAAGCAAATTTGTTTTTTCCCCCAAGCTGAGTCTGTTTTGCCCGTGCCAGTCCCTGCTGAGTGATCTCTCTCTGTCCTTATCTCCACCCACGAGCTTTTCGTTATAATTTTCTCCCCCTGCCCATTTGAGGAGGGGGAGTGATAGAGTGGGCTTTGGTGGGCATCCGGCCTCTAGCCAGGGTCAACCCACCACAGTCTTTTTTGGCGCCCAACGTGGGGCATGAGAGATTGGAGATAAGATTATTAACGGAGAGAGGAGAGGTAACGGGCAAAACATAGACTGAACATGGCTAAAGAGTGATGAGTAGGACAATTATGGGGGATTTTATCGATTTAATTGTGGTGAAGAGACAAGGGGTGGATTATGTGTGTAAATTGTCCACTTTTGTCTGGTGTTGTGATGAAGTTATTTTGATTTTGGTGTGGGGAATTCTTTTTTTTTTTTTTGTTGATGTGAGTAGAAGTTTGTGAAGATTGTGTAATGAATGTGGATTTTAGTGATGATTCTTAAATATGTGATTCACAGAGGCGAGGGGTGGAATGTATTGGGTTTGCATGGCAAGGTTTTTGGTAGCAGTGGGGGAGGGGACATGGGGTGGCTTCTGTGAGAGAAGCTGCCAGAAGCTTCCCCCATGTCCGACCCGACACAGCCAATGCCAGCGGCTACAGGAACGGACCCGCTGCTGGCCAAGGCCGAGCCAATCAGTAACGCCTCTGTGATAACATAATTAAGAAAAAAAAAAGGAAGGGAGAAAAAAAAGCTGCACACTTTGCAGCGAGAGAGAGGAGTGAGAAGATGTAAGAGAAAACAACTTCGCAGACACCAAGGTCAGTGAAGAAGGAGGGGGAGGATGGGCTCTGGCGCCGGAGCAGCGATTCCCCGCAGCCTGTGGAGAAAGACCATGGTGAAGCAGGCTGTCCCCCTGCAGCCCATGGAGTTCCATGGTGGAGCAGATGACCACCTGTAGCCCGTGGAGGACCCCACGCCGGAGCAGGTGGATGCCCGAAGGAGGCTGTGACCCCGCGGGAAGCCCGCGCTGGAGCAGGTTCCTGTCAGGACCTGTAGCCCGTGGAGAGAGGAGCCCACGCCGGAGCAGGTTTGCTGGCAGGACTTGTGACCCCGTGGGGGACTCGCGCTGGAGCAGTCCCTTCCTGAAGGACTGCACACCATGGAATGGACCCATGCTAAAGCAGTTCGTGAAGAACTGTCAGTCATGGGAAGGACTCACGTTGGAGAAGGTCGTGGAGGACTGTCTCCCGTGAGAGGGACCCCACGCTGGTGCGGGGGAAGGAGTCCTCCCCCTGAGGAGGAAGCAGCAGCAGAAACAACGTGTGATGAACTGACCCCAACCCCATTCCCTGTCCCCTGTGCTGCTGGGGGGAGGAGGTGGAAAATCGGGAAAGAGATTAAGCCCGGGAAGAAGGGAGGGATGGGGGAGGTGTTTTAAGATTTGGTTTTACTTCTCATTCTCCTCTAATTTTGATTTGTAATAAAGCAAATTTGTTTTTTCCCCCAAGCTGAGTCTGTTTTGCCCGTGCCAGTCCCTGCTGAGTGATCTCTCTCTGTCCTTATCTCCACCCACGAGCTTTTCGTTATAATTTTCTCCCCCTGCCCATTTGAGGAGGGGGAGTGATAGAGTGGGCTTTGGTGGGCATCCGGCCTCTAGCCAGGGTCAACCCACCACAGTCTTTTTTGGCGCCCAACGTGGGGCATGAGAGATTGGAGATAAGATTATTAACGGAGAGAGGAGAGGTAACGGGCAAAACATAGACTGAACATGGCTAAAGAGTGATGAGTAGGACAATTATGGGGGATTTTATCGATTTAATTGTGGTGAAGAGACAAGGGGTGGATTATGTGTGTAAATTGTCCACTTTTGTCTGGTGTTGTGATGAAGTTATTTTGATTTTGGTGTGGGGAATTCTTTTTTTTTTTTTTGTTGATGTGAGTAGAAGTTTGTGAAGATTGTGTAATGAATGTGGATTTTAGTGATGATTCTTAAATATGTGATTCACAGAGGCGAGGGGTGGAATGTATTGGGTTTGCATGGCAAGGTTTTTGGTAGCAGTGGGGGAGGGGACATGGGGTGGCTTCTGTGAGAGAAGCTGCCAGAAGCTTCCCCCATGTCCGACCCGACACAGCCAATGCCAGCGGCTACAGGAACGGACCCGCTGCTGGCCAAGGCCGAGCCAATCAGTAACGCCTCTGTGATAACATAATTAAGAAAAAAAAAAGGAAGGGAGAAAAAAAAGCTGCACACTTTGCAGCGAGAGAGAGGAGTGAGAAGATGTAAGAGAAAACAACTTCGCAGACACCAAGGTCAGTGAAGAAGGAGGGGGAGGATGGGCTCTGGCGCCGGAGCAGCGATTCCCCGCAGCCTGTGGAGAAAGACCATGGTGAAGCAGGCTGTCCCCCTGCAGCCCATGGAGTTCCATGGTGGAGCAGATGACCACCTGTAGCCCGTGGAGGACCCCACGCCGGAGCAGGTGGATGCCCGAAGGAGGCTGTGACCCCGCGGGAAGCCCGCGCTGGAGCAGGTTCCTGTCAGGACCTGTAGCCCGTGGAGAGAGGAGCCCACGCCGGAGCAGGTTTGCTGGCAGGACTTGTGACCCCGTGGGGGACTCGCGCTGGAGCAGTCCCTTCCTGAAGGACTGCACACCATGGAATGGACCCATGCTAAAGCAGTTCGTGAAGAACTGTCAGTCATGGGAAGGACTCACGTTGGAGAAGGTCGTGGAGGACTGTCTCCCGTGAGAGGGACCCCACGCTGGTGCGGGGGAAGGAGTCCTCCCCCTGAGGAGGAAGCAGCAGCAGAAACAACGTGTGATGAACTGACCCCAACCCCATTCCCTGTCCCCTGTGCTGCTGGGGGGAGGAGGTGGAAAATCGGGAAAGAGATTAAGCCCGGGAAGAAGGGAGGGATGGGGGAGGTGTTTTAAGATTTGGTTTTACTTCTCATTCTCCTCTAATTTTGATTTGTAATAAAGCAAATTTGTTTTTTCCCCCAAGCTGAGTCTGTTTTGCCCGTGCCAGTCCCTGCTGAGTGATCTCTCTCTGTCCTTATCTCCACCCACGAGCTTTTCGTTATAATTTTCTCCCCCTGCCCATTTGAGGAGGGGGAGTGATAGAGTGGGCTTTGGTGGGCATCCGGCCTCTAGCCAGGGTCAACCCACCACAACACCGAAGTGAGAGAGTGCCTTTAACCTACCCTTGATATGGTGAGCAGGCCTTCAGTCATGTCATTACTAAAAAAAGTCAGTGATCTTTGTCTCCAGGATGGTGCTCTCTATTGCTCCACAGAGGTCTCAGTTCCATCAGTCACAGTGAAGTAATGTGATGTACCAGTCTGTGTCTCCAAGAAGTGACAAAGTTTGTCAGTGTGTGCTTGGGCTTCTGACAATGATACATGTTCTTCAGGTCTGCTGACTTCAGCAAGGGCACCAGCATCACTTGGATTTTCTCCTGAAGAGGCTACAGCTAGAAATTTGGCCACAAGGTCACAATGGTTTAACTTGCCCCATGGCTACTAACGTTTCACTGGCAGAAATCCAATCTTTCATGCAATCTCTTCCAGTCCTACCAAGCCATACACTTGTCTATGGCTTAACTGTTGTTCCACCACCATCACAAACTTTGCCAAATCCTCCACCTCCATGATAGCATCTTTATGGACAAGCCCAGATGTCTGAAGCATCAAAAGCTGTTGACGAAGCGGAGATTGTCCAGCACCACAGATGTGGAGAGCCTCCTCCCCACATAGGGCAGCAATAACCTCTACTTGGGTTTTGGGTTCAACCTTGTGTGTATTTCCGAATATAGAAACATATGGGTGTTTACGTTCACAGACGTGTGTGTGCACACTGCATACACAGGCTGATAATTAGTGCTCTAATCTATTTGCATGAGATAAATCTAATTTGATTGTGATCTGTGGTTCAAAAACAATTTCTAATTTTTAGATTGAGTGATTAGTCCTTCCATTTCCGTCAGAAGAAGACTCTCTTTTGAGTTAGCTGGAGCTGTCTGAAGTTGAAGAAATGAACCCCTATTTTTTTTTAAGTCTGGGGAACCATTGTTGGCTGGATGAAGTGACTGAACTAACAGTGAATTAAAATCCTGGTGGGGATTTTTCCTCCTCTGAGCTGTGAAGAGGTGACTGGAGGACTGAATGCCTCACTCTTGCACAGTGAGGTGGTCCTTTCACAGACACCCATCAGTATCTCATTTCCAGTTTTATTAAGTAGAACTTCACTCCATAAATCACATCTCGTTACTTGCAGCACCAGAGGGAAGACATTTCCTGCTGGTACTGGGCACAAATGCTGTGCAGGCTTTTAGAGCTTGGCAGATGTACAGAGCCCAGTCTTGGTGCAGAAGCACAGAGGTCCTGGGTTTCCCAGGACATCAGAGAGGGTCTGACTCTGCACCTCTACAACTGATCTCAATAGAAAGCAGAAGTCAGTGTGGATGCTGTTCAATTGATTCAAATCAAGAAGGTAAAACGAGCTAATACCAGTATGAGAGGAGGACAGCAAATAAGCTTCTCTGATGTGCCTCACTTATGCACTTGCCTCAGTTCCCAGAACATCTATGTACAGTTTGGGATTGAGCTTTTGTATGCTTTTCAGGTTGAACATTTACCTGTGCTTAATGACTGTGTGACAGGAGCTGCTGCTTTCCCCAGCACGGTGTCCCAAACAGCCCCCTCGATAGTACAGTAAACAGTTGCTTTGTCTTTTGTCTTTATTAGTCCCACAGGAGACAATATTGCCTTTGCTTATGATCCTGTGCTCTTGCTGGTACAGCTGTCTTCCTGCCAGAGCACGTATTAGTTCCTGAGCTCAGGGTGCGTACAATGTGTTTTGTTATGTGTTGACACAGACACACACACGCTGGTTTACCCTAATGACGTGGGACTCTCTGAAAACTGAGAGCTAAATTCCAGGCAGCCACAGGGGCTACACAGGATGCAAAATATTACAGGATGTCTCCCTACATGGTAGAGCCGATTTCAGAGGGACAGGGAGGCCAGAGTAAGGGGAAAATAAAAAGAAAGGAAGAAAAAAAGAAGCTGATTTATAGGCCTACACAGTCTTCCGGTGTCTGTGGTCATGATCGAGCTTTCCCTTGCCAGAAGATGGACTTTGCCTAATTGAGTTGCCCATCATGAGAGCACAAGGGTATATCTGAGCTGCTCTCAGGTCCTGCTCCAAATCCCCAGGTCACAGCGACACAGCCCCTGCACTCCGCTAGCTTCAGTTTCATCATTCCACGCATCTCCTGGCACAGGCAGGCATGGGCAAGCAGTTCTTGGCAGCTGCCTCTGGAACCACTTTAGTACTGTACTGTAGGAGCTTTTGCCACCGAGATGTCCTCGTCTTCATCCGGCCCCACCAAAGGACACTGCTGCCCTTCCTCCTGGAGAGACTGCAGTGGTCGGCAGTGCAGCAGGTACAGAAAGCAAAGCCTGGCATCCGGAGGAGATAGACATCTGCTTCAGCCAGGAAGCCTGGCTGCCTACAAAGCAGCTTAAAAGGTTATCCTAGGTAAAAGAAGGCAAACAAAGCAAACTTGTGGGCTTGTTTCCGTGGATACTTGCCTGGAAGTGGAGGCATCCTTTAGAAGTCTTCATAGCCTCAGTGCCACGGATTGTTATGAATCACTTGGGACAAATATATCCTCAAAGCAACAATGACTTTTTAGTCCATTGTAAGTAGCTCATGTGTTGATGTTTTAGAGAATAACATTGCTTAATGTGTTTATACTTTCTGAAGGATGACGCAACAACGTCTCTGTATAAGGTAACCAGCTCTTGTGGAAAGACCCATATGGCAGGTACAGCATCCATGGCACTGTTACCCAGAGCATCCTGCTGTTGTTTGCACCAAGTTTTTCTGTTGGGTGTTCAAAATATGCTTTTCTCCCTGTTCCTTTTTTACTCCAGCAGATACGTGCATGGCACCCATTTATAGCCCATTCCAATTTTGCTTGCCACAGGGGCAAAACTTTTTTCAAAACCTCCAAAAAATTTTAGTAAACTCCCTTATGTGTGTTTATGTAGCCTTTCATCAAAGACTATAGAAAGAGGCCATGTGGTCTTGTGGCTAGATCAAAGCTAGAAAGCTCCTGAGATCTAATCTGGGCTGAGCCAATGACTCACTGGGTGGTTTTGGCAAGTCACATGATCTCAGTTTGCTTAAACCTATCCAGCTGAAAAAAGCAGGCAAGAAATACATGCTGAATCCAATCTGAGCTTTCCAGCACAGATGTATTTACAGGAAAGAACCTAATTTGATATACCACACATGCAGACTAAAGTTAATACTCCATAACAAAGATGCCAGGCTCCCAGTAATACATATTTATTTTGGACCTATGACTCCTTCTTTGCATTTGCAGTTCTCATACAACCTCAACATATTCTGGATTATCTGAACAAAAGGTTGTATGTATGCATGAATCCTTGGGATCTCGCTCTGCAGTCACATTTTACACTCCATTCTTTAACCCACCTCCAATAGCAGGTATCATACATTGTCTGCTTCACTGGCAAAGGAGTGTGTTCTGTCCTTTTTTCTATTGTTTTATTACCATTTAACCAGAGCCTCTCAGGACGCAGCGTGTGAGTGCACAGGCAATTACTGTCATGCATGCATGCAACAGCATTTTTGCTTTGCACAGGCCTGCAGCCCATAATGCTGCTCTCGGACTTCCTCCGAGTGGGAAAAGCCCAGCTCAGCAGCTGCCTGATCCCAATCTCCAGGCAGTATGTATCCAAATCCTTCTGGAGAGATTCTCCACTGGCAAGTAATTTCCCTCACGTGTTTTCCCCCTACACCTGTTTTGAGGCTGAGAACATTAGGAAGGCAATCCTGATCCTAATCTATATTGTAATCCTTTCAGCCGAGCATGGGATGGGGTGAGCAATCTGTTTGCTTGACAGTCGTAATAATCTGGAGGACTATTGTGCACCCGGAGTTACGCTGCCATGCAGCGATGGCACTGAGTCACCTGTAGGGCTGTGGGGGGAAAGTAAAAGGCTAAAAGTAAAAAGTTCCTACACGAATCTGAGATTTTCGCTATTACTGAAACCTTCCCATTCTCTGCTCACACTTGTAAGCCCAGAGAGTGAGTCAAAGAGTGCTTCTTGGCTTTCAGCAGGCTGGGTGCAACCTCGGAGTCACGTAAACGTGTGCCACACCACCCACTTTTCTCCCGTTGTTGGTCTGAATAAGCCCAAGGCTGACCTGCAGTTGCTTACTGAGGCAAGGGGCAGCGGGAGCAAAGTGGCAGGTGACCTGACATCACCCACACAATGATAAAACACAACCAGCAGCCCAGGCATCGCCTGTGAAATCCCACCCCCAATTGCTCCGGTCCCGGATCTCCCCTCCACACCCACACTCTTCCTCCCCTGGCTGCCACAGCTCCCAGTCTCATCCTCATCCTCCCCAGTGTTCCCCAGCAGCCCAGGACCCAGTGCCATGATGGGCACATCACTTCATGGCCCAAAGATTGCCGAGGCCTATGTGAGATGCACAACCGGTCATCTCACCTGATGGGCACCGCGAGGGAGAAGCCACATTCCGACTCAAAGCACGGGTGGGTTCCCGAGTGTCCCTCATGCCCCCACACACACCAACACAATGTAACACTTCCAGTGCCAAAGCAACCTCAGAGAGTGAAGGCAGGGTGTCCCCACACTTCTTAAACCTCCATGGTCTAGTTTTACTGCCAAGATCACAATTTTTCTCTTATTTTCACAATCCTTTGCAAGTGAATCCACAGCTAAAGAACACAGAGGGACACCTCATAGCTGGAAGTGTTAAAAAACTGGAGCCAACCTTTGATGACGTTTTGGGGGACGCAAAAAGAAATTCAGACCCTAAGTCTGAATCTCAAACACTGTTTTGAAGCACAAAGGAACTACCCAGATTCATCTGCAGTAGAAGGGAAGGGAGTTTTGAACCAAAACTAAGCAAAGCACTTAAACACATATTAAAACCCACTCCTAGTTAACACCCTGCCACTGCCCATCCTGACAGTTTTATTTTAAACCCAAAAGAAATTATGCATGTATTTGCCCCAGAGGAAATAAAACCAGTTTTCCCTGAAAATATATTTGGTTGTGCCCTAACGGGCACAACAGGGCTGTGAGTGACTTCTCAATGCTGGGCTCGTCCTTCTTGTCACAGCAGCTGCCACCGCAGCCAGACACTTGTCCCTGGCAGCTGCTGTCCAGGTCAGATCCAGAGCCATGGGACTGCACAGTACAGGGTTACAAGTCAGGATCTGAGGTGAAACCAAATGTCAGCAGGTTCCAATGGTGTTGGCATCCCTTGTGCTCTATTAAATATATTAACAAGTAATAGCATAGTAAACTCCAAGATGCAGTGGAGTAATTAAAACAATAAAATCTTTAAGGTTTAAATGATGCCTTTTGTTGTGGGTGGAAGGTGAATGAAAAAAAAAAAAAAAAAAAAAAAGAGCTTTATATCTGCATCAGCTCTTTGAAAGAGATTCCTGAAAACAGCCTGGGAAGTGATACCCTTTCCCTGCATAGAAACAAGAAGGGACAGGGTTGATATGAGTCCCTAAGGTAAAGTTCACCCCTCTGCAAGGATGCAAACATCTCTTGATTCTTTCCATCTTCCTATCCCACTCTTCAGGCTTCCCCAAAGCCTCTCCAAAAAACCTTCAACACTGAAGCTCATTGGATCTGAGCAATGAGCAGCCCTTGCATATTGCACGTGGCTGAATTTCACTCCACTGAGCAAAAAAAAAACCTCAAAGGTTGAATTCAGTAAAAGGAACCACAGTGCTTGTGTTGAATATGGGAAGAGTCACAACTTCTGCCCTAAGTTTGTACAGTACTGCCCTGGATGGAGAGCCCAGAGCAGTCCTTTACTTTTCTCAAAGTGCTGACGCCAACAAATACCATAATAGTGGAAGTAACTTTAACAAAACACTGCTGGCTAGCACAGCACTTCTGAACCCCAGCCGTTTTGGGTTTTTTTTAAAAGCTGTTTTGAAAGTTAATTGTTGAGCCTCACAAAAAAAAAAAAAAAAAAAGAGTTGGGCAACTATTTATGCCAAGGTTAAATTGGGTCAAATCCTGAAATCCTGACTTCAGGCCAGACTCTACAGTTCCCATTGATTTACACAGGAATGTTGCACTCGCTGGAGAATTTCTCCCTGGGTTGCTCCTCAGGCTTCGCTGGGTGAACACTGAGTTAGGATCTCTAGGTCTGACCCAGCACGCAGCAAGCAGGATGGCAATGCAGTGGGCAGGCCAAGCCTGACTCTGCTCCAGATTACAGTGGTTACATTATAATTTATGCCAGAGTAAAACGCCTGAGTATATCCTGAATATAGTTGCATTATTCATGTCAGAGCAAAACTTCTGGATATACCCTTATGATCTGGCTGGGGATTTTCTGCATGTGGGATCTATGGGGCCAGATACCCCACACATGGAAACTGGCTCATCCCTGCAGAGGACGTGGTGGGGCTGCCAGGGTTTAATTGCAGCTCCCTGCTTCCTCAGAGGCATCTGGTTTGAGTGAAGCCTTTCTAACTCACACCAACGGGGTAGGACCCACAAGGGCTCACAGCAGACAACTCAGAGACGTGCTGGTTGCTCCCAACCCTGGTTGTCTTTGCCTCTGTAACTCCCTGGCGTTTTTTGACACTTTGCTAGCAAAGGAGGAGCAACCGGAGTATGAGATGGTGCCACTGGTATCATGCTGTGTGTCCTTGTCACCAGCAGCATCCTCAGCTGGCCCACAAAGGAAAAGTCCGGCTCCCTTAGGCTGCCAAGCATAGTGAGCAGATATGAGATGAGAAGCTGTGCTTGTGGGCTTTCAGAGCATGCACTTTCTATACACACACTCAGTGATTTATTTCTCCTTACTTTGAACTGCTGCAGCAGCCTGGATCATGGTTGTATCATTATCCACATGCTTTTTTTGCTTTGGTTGATTGCTTCCCAACTTAATTCCTCCCTGTTAGGTCTCTAACGGAAGAATTTCTCCCTTTGCTTTTGAGGGCTATGCACATCCTTCAGTGCCTGTAAACATACCTAAGGGAAGTGCATTATCCAGCGCATTGGTGCATTATCCTGCTGGGTGGTTTATGTGATGGTCACTGGAAGAATCTCAGTGCTGAACTGTACTTTGTCTATGTTTGGCATGTGGTGAGACTAAATAATCCTGTCTGTTCCAAAGTCACTCCTGCTAGTTGTTTCCAAATGAATCAATAACCCTTTTAAAGCCACAGCTGTGCGAGACCGTGATCCATCTACTGCTGGCTTTTGAACTGCCTACAGTCATACCTGGCATTTGTTACTCTATGCAAGTCATCCCATTGACTCTGAGAAGCACTGGGGATGTTCAGGGCTTTGTGTTTAAGTGCCAAACCATGGACACGCTTACACTCAGCCGGTGCTGGGAGACCATTGCATCTGGAGTGCTTTCCAAAATGATTCATCCTGACCTTTGCTTGAGACACGCGACAGCTTCCAAGCAAAGATGAACCCGATTTATGGAAGAATCATTCTAAGACCACAGTGGAAAATTTCCAGAAATAATCAAATGCAATCCTTTCAGGGGTCAAAAGTTCTGGACACCTGTTTCCTAGCAAGGCAGTGGGGGGCCAGCTGAACCATCGCTCAGCTGTCCCAGTGCCCCAGAGAGATTAGCACCTGGATAAAGAGAAGCTGATGAGTGCTGAAGATAGCAAGACTGAGGTCAAGCTGATGGGAAGAAGACAGGTAGAGACTGTTGCTTTTCCAGAAGCCTCTGCCCAGCATAGAATCATTGGAAGGGACCTTAAAGATCATCTAGTTCCAATCCCCCTGCCATGAGCAGGGAAACCCCCCATTAGACCAGGTTGCTCAAAGCCTCATCCAACCTGGCCTTGAACACTTCCAGGGAAGGCGCATCCACAACTTCTCTGGGCAACCTGTTCCAGTGTTTCACCAATCTCACAGTGAAGAATTTCTTCCTAATATCTAATTAAAACTTACCCTCTTTCAGCTTAAAGCCATTTTCCCTTGCTCTATCACTACACTTCCTAATAAAGAGCTCCTTACCATCTTTCCTGTAGACCTCCTTTAAGTACAGGAAGGGTGCTGTAAGGTCTCCTTGGAGCCTTTTCTCCTCCAGGCTGAACAGCCCCAACTCCTCAGCCTGTCCTCATACAGGAGGTGCTCCATCCCTCTGACCTTTTTTGTGTCCCTCCTCTGGACCTGATCCAGCAGTTCCATGCCTTTCTTATGCTGGGTGTCCCAGAGTTGAATACAGTACTCCAGGTGGGGTCTCACCAGAGTGGAGTAGAGAGAGATGGACATGGATGTGCTCAACCTGGCTTTGTCTTCTTGCCGCAGGAGACAGGCAGCAGCTTGGGATATGCATGCTGGACGCCCACAGCCACCCATTTCAGCCAAAAGGCAGGCTCTCAGCTGCCTCTACAGACCCACCCTGTTGTGTTTGCGTTGAACCTCTGACAATGTGTAGGAGACCTGGTTAGCTCCAAACCCCCTTTCCCATGCCACAGGTGCAGGGATTTTGCCAAGGGAGGCTGTCAGCAGGAACAAGCAATATCTCCTCCATCAGCACACAGCCCGAGCTCCCTGCGCCACTCTGCCTGCAGCTGGGTGAGGCCTCTTCCTCTCAGGCTCTGACTCATGCCCACATGCGTGATCAGGATGTGCATCATGGGCCAGCCCCAGGTCCTCAGCTCGGCCTCTGGCACTCCACAGGAGCAGCCCTGCCTGCAGCCAGCAGCCAGAGTTCTGCCAGCAACCCTGAGCCACGACCAGCTCTGGGGACTGAAGCTAGATGCCACTCTAGCATCTTCCCTCCAGCACAGAAAGACATCCCAGGATGGACCATCTCCTGGCTGTGGCTATTAAAGGCAGCATTGTCTCCAGCCAGCACGGCCTGCCCGATGAGTCTGCAGGCAGGGGGGTCCCTCATGGCTGGAGTCCAGGTCCCATCCTGACATGTTGAAAGCATTCTCCCTGCAAAACCACCCTTGCTCCATGCTGGAGAGAGGTTTTTCGGGGCTTTCGCTGTGGTTGGCACATGCACATGAACCACCTGGGCCACAGCACAGCACAAAAAAGTGCTCCACCTCCAGCTGAACCACAAATCCTGCTTTTCCCCACACGTCTGGAGAAAAAGAAGAAGAGGAGATTGAGAAAAATGTTACCAAGTCAGGAAATCATTCTGGAGGAGGGGGAGTAGTTCCTCTAACCTCGTGCATGGGGAAAGAAAACTATTTGCTGACTTTGCCTTATTTTTTAATTTATTGTTTTGCCAGCTGCTCAGATAAAAGGACAAAGCTCTGCCTGCTGTAATGAGGCAGCCAGTCAAGCATGCCTTTGCAGTGCAGAGCATCTGGCCACGACACCAGTGACAAGCAGGGAATAGTCCAAAGAGTTCACAGGACACATCCTTTCAAATCACTCTTTGCAACAGCAAGAACTGGACATTTGCTTGTTCTTCCTTACATGAAAGTTTGAAATCTCCTGGAGATCATTAACTTTAACAGACAGGGCTCTTACATATTAAGGATCACAAGACCCATGATAAAAAAATCCCATGAGTTGGCTGATTAAGACTTTCTGTCTGCTGGGCTTGAGTTCCAATCGCCCAGGGCACGGCAGCCAGCTCCAGAAGCTGGTGCCCTGCACAGGGCATGACTGCTCTGCGTTGCCTCTGGTGCCCATGGGGAGCGAGGGCAGCAAAGTCCCTCCAAAACTGGACCAGTTGGTCCTTTTCAGTGGTCCCACTCATATTCTTGTGGTTTGGAGTATATCCTCTTTCCAAGGAAGGTAATTCAATGGAGCAACATCAAGCTCTACTCTGGAATTCACTGGTGCAGGATTTCAAGACCCCAAAGTACAGATGGTGTCAAAGGCAGCCAAGCAGCTACCTGATAGGAAGGTCCTCAGAGGATAGTTAAACTCCAAGATGGGCATCAGTGAGCCACAGAATCATCAAATGTTTTGGGTTGGAAGGGACCTTAAAGATCATCTAGTTCAACCTACCTGTCATGGGCATGGACACCTTCTACCAGACCAGGTTGCTCAAAGCCTCATCCAAACTGACCTTGAACACTTCCAGGAAAGGAGCATCCACAATTTCTTTGAGCAACCACTTTCCAGTGTCTCACCACCCTCACAGTAAAGAATTTATTCCTGATATCTAATCTAAATCTACGCTGTTACCACTTGTCCTATCACTACACCCCCAATAGAGTCCCTCCCCATCTTTTCTGTAGGCCCCCTTTAAGTCCTGTGTCCCTGTGCTGTAGAGGGGACATCATAGGGGGAGCCCGATAGGCACCTACCCTACTCCCATGCACATCTGTAGGCATCTGCTGGTGCTTCTCATGGGTCTGGGTGGACCTGTTGGCCCAACATCATCCTGCCTTCCCCGAGATGCAGGCAGCTTAGGCACAAGCATGAGGGTGGGAAGGAGTAGGGTTCACCACCATGCTCGTCAGCCAACAATTTCACACAAGCACCTGGATGGGTTTTACCCTTTGGGTTTGAGGGCTGTTGTTCCCCACTTTGCAGTGAAGTCTCCCAGCTGACCTTTGTGAGCCTTTACTCTGCTGCCTTTACTCACTGGGAGAAACACTTACTCACCCAGGCGTCCCACTGCCCATCTGCAAATCATTGTCATTGGGCATGAGAGTCTTGGGCAGCCTTTTGTCCCAAATTATGTTGATACTTTGCCCCTGGTTGCTAGCAAGACAAAGAAAACTCGCAGTATTTGAATCTCAGCGAGGCTATGAATCTGACAAGTTGGGACTCGACAAGGATGTTATCACAAGACCAAACAATGGCTTTACACTCAATTACATTTATGGTTTCTGTGATTCATCTAAATGTTTATGGTTTTGTCACTACATGGAAGTTAAGAATAAAAAAATGTAAAGGAAAAAAAAAAAAAAAAGCCCTGTAATGAACAATTTGCTGGTGCAAGATGCTGGGTGACATAGGAGAAACTGAGCAACTACCTCAGGTGGTGGAGAAGAGTCATTTTCTGTGGTGACCAGAGCTATATTTGATTTCTTAGGCAATGTCAGCTTTTGCATGCTACATTCTTTGGCTAATGGCCAGCGGGATGTGTAATACTTTAGCCACACTGTTGTTACTTAATCCTTTCCTAATCTGCAATTTGCGCAAGAGGAGTAAAATCTAAGCAAAGCCACTGAGAACATCTCCACTAATAATTTATCAAACTCAACTTTTGTTGTTGGCAGGAGACTCTAGTCGGTGGAGGTGAACGCTTTCCCACAACAGCGCCGTGTGATAAACACAGGGCAGCTGATTCATGCTGCACTTATTTTCTGTCACCCACCCTTCGTGTCACCCTGATATTTCTTCGAACGATAAGCCAGCGTGTGTGCTCACAACACACCGCCGAGGCCCCAGTTTCATCTCTTTCTGCAAATTACACATTAATTAACCATTAATAACAGTGGGAGTTGCATGCAGAAATCCACGCCCGCTGTGATGAGCCCTCGGTGAGCAAGTGCCTTATTAATCACCTGCACCTCGGTGCCGGAGCTGCCTCCGCAGCCCCGCGACACGAACGTCCCTGGAGAGGAAAGCGCACGGGCGCTCGCCAGCCCTAATCCCGCCATAAAGCAAAGCGTTACCTCTTGCTCTATGAATTTTATTTATTTTGGTCCTCTGGGCAGTGCTTGCTGTTGTTAGAAACATGATTGCTTCATACAGTTATGTTAATGTTTGCATTTGACAGAATGTAATTGATACTTCTGCTGCTCCGGCTTCAAAGCCAAATTAGGAAATGAAGTGCTGCACATTAGCTTGTTTAGCTGGTTAAATACTGTAAATAAATACATACAGGGCAATGAAATCTAACGAGTTTTCTTTAAGGCATTTTCTAAATAGCTGGCTTCATATTAAAAAAAAAAAAAGTTCCTGCTGTGAACTCATATCCTGAAGGATTTGTCATTTTGCTGCAACAAAAATTGATCCTGGCTGAAATCTGAACTCTGGATTTCACTTGGAGGCCAGGATTTTGCAAGTTATGGAGGAATCATGGTAAGAACTGTTGCAAATTTCACGGTACTTGTACCAACAATAGTTCCAAGAGATGTTGCATTTAACAAAGCCATTCTTGGCAAGGGATTAATTCAGACCGTGGTTATATGTCAAGCCATTCTTCTCAATGCTCACTAGGAAAACATTGTATTTGTAAGAAGCATTTGCATAGGATATTTCTTTGTGCTGCTAAATCTGTGCTGTGCCATAATGCTTAACGTTGGGATTTTTCCCTGACAGAATGAAATAGTACGAAAAAAGTGGGGGGAAAATCTGCCTTTGTATAAAGAGATAATCTGAAGATATTTGCTTGACAGAATGCACTCAGCACTGATTGAATAAAATGTGTTTTTCAGGTTATCTGCCAGTGCATGAAAGTAGAGCTGGAGACGTGCATTGCACCGGCTTTGCGATCCAGCCAGTGCAATCAATCTTTGTCTTGTACATCTGCATAAAAAAATTGTTCTTTCCCCCCTTTTCTTTCATAACTAATACATTGATGCAGAAGTGCCTTTGGTTGACTTGAATGTGTTCTCCTGAAATCAGGGCACTTTGTAGCATAGGTAGAATTGAACCTCTACCAATCCTTCTTAATTAACTGCAAATAACCTCAGCAGTATCACCTGCTTGGCAAAGAGATGTTGACCTTAAACCTGAGCTTGCTGAGCTGGCTGTTTTACCTGGCACTTTAAAAGGAAGTTGGTTTATAAATTTTGCTGTGCTATACTTTAGAAGAAAATTATTGAACTGATGCCTAAAATGCACACAAAGTATCAAGAATTGATAAAAATATGTATTCAGGATGTAAGGTCTATCCTGACTGGGAGACGGTTTGATGCCAGTCTAGGATGGAGCCCAGGATGTTGTGAAAAACCTCAACATTTTCTGTGTTTTCAGCAGCAAATGGAGGAGGACTGCAGGCTCCCAGCACTTTTCAGAGAGGCCAGCAATATCTTACAACTTCAAGATGAAGACGGTGACTAGCTCTGAGAAATACATAAGGGATTCAGACAGTCTTCATCCAAAAGGTCCACTTAAAAATAGACAAATTATGACTCTCTCAAAAAGAAATGTATGCATTGCATAAATCAAAGTTCTCACACCCACCATCAAAGTTTAATCACTTAATATGCTGGTTCTTTCAACACGCTCTGAAACTTTGTATACAATAATACAAACGATGGGGTTACAAAGCAATAGCAATTTATTCTGCTGTAGAAACGGATGTTGCATTATAATCCCTAAAGCAACACAGAGGCTGTTTGCAGATGTTACTCCAATTTGGCTTTTATTTTAATTGCTCTACAGCGTAGCTCATGTGAAATAAAGTCATGGGATGACCTACACATTCACCTACTCAAGGTGACTTAACTGCAGGGGGAAAAAAAAAAAAAAAGTGTTTTGAAAGTTTTCAAGGTTTCAGCAGAGAACGAACCTCCTGCAGTTGTTTTAAAAGGATGCATCAGGGCTTGTGTCCAAGCCTGAAAGCATGGTAGGGCAGGGGGTAATTTAATCAGCCAGGCTATGTGGTGCATGTATTTTTACAAGTCTTGCAAGAATAACATCAGTAAAGTAACTTGAGATATTTTAGTGTCTGACATTCACTCAGCAAGTGCTAAGAAAATATGCTTACTGCACAGATTGCTGGTTTCTCAGAGTGGGAGTCAAGGTGCTTAATTCAAGTCAGTGCACTTTGCTTTATCATCGACCGAGTCCCTGTTCCTTCCTTTTCTCTTTCCACTCCCCTTCTAAAAGCAGAGCCTGTTTAAAAGTTGCTCCTGCTCAAAGAGCTGCCTGTAAGCAGTTGCTCTGGTGAACAGATTTCAAGCAAAAGGACAAAGTTAAACACGAGGCAAAGTATAAATAAAAATCAAGACTCTCTTCCTCCTCCTCCTCCTCCCTACTTGTGAGCGATGATCTCATTGCTCCGGGTGGATTACAAGGGTGGCTTGATCTCTTTCAGGAAAGCACATTCTCTAACCTTGATCCTGCTGCTATTTATACGCTTTTCTCCTTGACACAAAGAAAAGCAGCTCTAATAATCTTTCCCTTCATTTTTAAAGGGAGCACCCGGCGGCCTCTGTGCTGCCTCCCAGCATCGGTGTCGAGCCCTTGCCCACTGGCTCTGGCTCCCAGTTAAAGCCGACGCTCTCGACCGCTGCCTCTGCTTCTGGCTGCTCACTTTTAGACACCTGAGATGTGATTTTCCACTGGCTTGAGCCTCGCCTGGCCGCACACACAGGTGCAGGGTGACAGCCTTGCGGTGCCATGGCATTTTCTGCTCACAGGGCGCAGATGGGAATGAATGCACCTGCTGAAAGGCAATAGGGTTTCTAAAGTTCAGAGGTAGAGCTGTAACTTCTCTCCCCCTTGTTTATCAGATGAATAGGAAACCTCATTTCACATAGTGGTTTCCAGCCCCCAAGAGGCAGAAGCCATCCCCTGTCCCATCTCCATGGGGATATCCCCTGGGCAGAGCCCGGTGGCTCAAGCAGGATGGAGCACATGCTGAGACCCATAGATGAGCTGATTCTCCCTGAGGCCAAATCCCATTTTTTCAGATTAAACCAAACATACTCAAGATGTATTCCCCTCGAGACACCACAAGAAATGGGGACAATCATTATGAAACCAAGTTTATTAAAACTTTCTACAAGTCAGACTTTATCATCCAGGTTTCCACAAACATATACATATTTACAAGTTGGACATAGTGTTTTTAGCTTTTCTGGCAGAGTTTTCTACCAATATATACAAATGTACTGTTTTTCATAGAAGGGTTAAACTGTATCACAGATACAAATGTCAAGCAATCATGAGAGGTTTAGTGCAACGGAGAGCTGTAGTGCCCTGCTCTTAATGCTCATGATTCTGTCAAGTTAGTATTGCCAACATTAATTCACATTAAATTGCTCTTCGACACCTCTTATTAGGACAAACAACGTACAACAAAACAAGAAAACAAAACCCCAAACAGTAAGGTATGTACAAAGTACACAGTCCATGAGGTATACATGGTATTCTCACAACGCGTGGTGGGACTGCAGCCTGCTGGGGGTTAACCCTTAAAATGACTTCACTCGAATGGTGCCATGTCGGGGACATGTCACCCACCTCATGGCCATTTCAGAAGCCACGCTCTCGCCTAAGGTGAATGGACATCTCTTTGCATAAGCCACTGGACACAAATGTAAAACAAAGCAGAAATTTTAGGCAGGACTAAGCTTTACTTACCCCCAACCCAGGAAGCTAATGATTTTGATATACTCACTATCCACGCACATTTGAAAGACTATGAATAATCATGCAAAAAAAAAAAGGAGGGGGGGGGGGGCAGAGGGGGGGGAAATGTAGCCAGAGGCAAACAACATACCTGAATAATCAACTAAGGGCTTACAGAGATTTTACTCTTAAGACTAACTTTTTTGGGGGGTGGAGGGGAGAAGAGGAGAGGGGATGTGATGTTTTTAAGAGTTGAGCCTGTAGGAAAACATGACTGTGTTTACATGTACTGTACAAGATACCCCTTATCCTTTTCCAAGGGAAGGCGCCCCAGCCGATAGTGTTATGGTTCAGTAAACGGATATGTTTTGGCACTCGGAGCTAACGAGACCTGCTACTTGACAAGCTCGCTGAGGGCATAAAGTTATATAGGCTACACCATGGTAACGAGAGGCTTAAGTCTATTTAAAATGCTTTCCTGGTCAGTGAATGGAATCGGAGGGGATCCAGCTGGGAGATCCACTGGTTTCTGCTTCAGAAAGAGCCAGAGCAGCGATTTCTCTTACAGATGGATCCAGGAGCTTCGTGCCTCTGCAAGCAGGATCAGCTGGAGGAGCAGCAGCGAGCGGGCAGCTGGCCGTGGTGGGTGAAGACCTCCTTCCCTCACTAAACTGCGCTTACAGTCAGAAAGCTACTTTGCAAGCCGGCCGGTGCATCACGCCGAGTCAAGTCCCCTTATTACCCACTGCTGTCAGATTTGCTCAGTTGGAGGCACACCTCGTGCCCCACACCTCCCTGGCATCATGGCCACGGCTCCACACGCCCAAAGCCATGGTGGGACAGCAGCCGGGGCTGCCTCTCTGTCTCACACCCCACCAGCCATAAGACTCTGCAGCCAAGATGTGGCCAGTTCTGTTGGTGGAGGATGCGGGAGGTGGAAGAAAAGCCGGGCGGCTCTCACAAAGCTGCACGGGTCCTCCAGGGCCAATCGATGGACCTTCCAGCAGAGAAAGAGGATGAAACTCCGAGCATGCTCAGGGAGCGGAGATCTACGGGTTGGCATTTATTTTAATCAAGGTCACTTTTCTGACCATACTGGCACTTTAAGATGTTGTTGATTTTGCAAACGTGGAAAAATGAAACCCTACGAAGACGACGGAGGTGAGAACCACCGAGTTTCTTGAGAGTTTGGGGTTAGCAGAAGAAGGAACTAATATCATCACTGTCTCCGTGGTATTCTGGAACAATTTGATCCGAAGTTCCCATCTCCTGGTCTGTATATCCAGTCTCCAAGACGGCCTCGAACCAAGGGTGAAGCAAGATCTCCGGAGCAGTGAGTCTCTCAGAGGGCTCCCGCCGCAGGAGGCTGCGAATGAGGCATCGGGCTTTGGGGGAGACGTGGTCAGGAATACAGAACTGTCCACGCCGGATTTTGGAAAACAGAGTGCTAGGGTCCGAGTCATGGAAGGGATAGCGTCCCACCAGCAGGGTATAGAGCATCACTCCCAAACTCCACACGTCGGCTGATTTTCCAGAGTAAGTCCCTGTCGTGTTTAGGATCTCGGGGCTGACATACGCCGGGCAGCCGTGCTTGTCTGAGAGCGCATCGTCCTCGCCTTTGATGATGTGCGTGTCTTCCAGGCTCTCCAGCCGCAGCTGAGTCCTAGGGAGGGCAGGAAAGGAAGCTATGCGTAAGAAATAGTAACGGCCAGGCACGAGTGGGCACAGCAAGCCCCCTGCCACAGCAAATCCCATTCCCCTTCTTGCATCAGCATAAAGAAAATATTTTCTACATTGGCACAAAACCTTTTAATTTGCAGCGGAAAAGTTGCCTGGACTCCTGAACCCCTGTAAGGAAGGGGCAGCTATGTGCATCGGGTAGGCGCTCAGCAATGCCTGCTTATTTTATTTACCGGGGATTTTAACAACACAGAGAGCTCTCGAGGAACACCAGCGAGTCACTTTCGATCTCTACAGGCTGCACTGCAACTGCAGGGGCTTCATCAGCTACAATGCATTGTACACGCCGCTATTTGCAGTTCAGGCTTTGAGCAAAAGCATCCAACCGCGTGATTTTGCAAACCACAAAGTCCTGACTTTGCTTGTGGGAATCATCGGCTCATCCTGGGTTTTGTATTTTATTTTAATTTTTTTTTTTTTTAACTATTTTTCTTTTTGCCTTTCTGGAGGGTACCACCACACCCACCACCTCCCGGGTGGACATGGGTCCACCCCGACCTCCCGTTTTCTGGGGAAAGGGAAGCTTCGCATCAGCGAGGAAGCTGTCGACTCGCCCTGGAAGGGCTGAGCGCTGCCTCGCAGCCCGCTGGGGTGTCGATGCGTTGGCTGCAGCCTGTCCTCAGCGTGACCTCACCAAATACCCATTGGTTCTGCAAACGGAAAATATGACTCAACGGGAACCGTGGGCCCGGGATTGGCTGCAGGAGCCCTGAAACTGCACCTGTGCCGGAGAGCCCGAGTCCGCCTGCCATTGCTTAACCCTCTTCTTGCCAAATGGGATGCACATGACACTCGCCTGTGCAACGCGTTATTTCCAAATGAGCGAGACTGTGTGCAATGTAACATTTCAACAAATGTTTCATCTACTTATGGGCGGGAAAAGCTGCAATAGTTTCCTTCAAAGGAATGACTTTCTTTGCATGTCAACATATGGTTGTTTCTGTTTCAGAGGGGCAGTGCTGGTTAATTTTCTTATCACGTTTATAAATGATATCCTAAAGAAGCGTTAGCCCAGATAAAAAATACTTTTTTTAAAAAAAAGCATTTTCTTCTGCTTCAGTAACATTACGTCCAGTTTCATCAGACTAAGCACAACTCCTTTACAGCTTTTACTTATTATTTTTTAGCTTTCCATGGGATAAGCAGCTAGCCAGACTCAGTTTTGCTGATTAAAAATGTATTTTTGGCTTTGCCATATGTGATGAGCACTACAAGAGCAGCAACCACTCCAGGGAAACACTGAATTATTTCCCTAACCTAAATTTAACAAATAGATCTCCTTTCTATAACACTCGGCTTCAGGCTAAGTTTTACCAAAGTGCTTTTCTTCAGTGGAGGATTCCCAGAGCAATATTTAACTGTGTCCCACCTTCCCTCCTGTGTGTGCCCACATCCCAGGGAACAGGGGGCACGGAAAGCACCGGCACTGATAGCGGAGGAGGGATAAAAGCCTCAAAGGACACAGCCGGTCTTCCCTTAGCAGTGTAACCCTGATCAGCAGGGGATTCCAGCGAGGAGACCCCTCCGAGCACCCCTCGCCCAACAGCGGTTCTGCCACGGGGCAGCTCTCCCGGGCATGAGGAGGGACCAGAACTCCAGCTCCTCGCACCCCCTGCACTGTTCCCCCTCCCCAGCCCAGGACCTCAGTCTCCCTCCTCTCTCCTCTCTTCCTCTAATTCATTTTACACTGAATGAGTGGCACACATGACATCTTCTGGCACTAATGAGCATCCGAACTATTGGCCCTTTGTCTGCCAGTGGGTTTCACTGAACTTCTGCTGAATGAGAGGAACCTCCCGGAGAGCTTCCTCCCTTTCATCAGTCAAGATCTAACTAAGGGTAAGCGCGTACCGGTTAGATCCGTGACCTACTACACACGTGATGGGGACCTACTTGGATCGCTCTCAGGTGATGCCCAGCTGACACGGCCGTTTCCACTCCCTGGGACGCTTTTTGTGTCTCTAGATGTGGCATTCTTCCCTCCCCACCCACCCCAGGCTGGCTGGTGACAACCACTTACCTTTCTTCATTAGAAAAGACAAATTTCCTGAGCTTGAGGTCACCAAGTACTATGGCCGACTGGTGGCAGTGAGCTACAGCGGAGACGATCTGCTTGAACAGCCGGGCAGCCTCCTCTTCCCTCAGCCTCTTGCAGCTCCTCACGTAGGAGTGCATGTCCCCAAAGTCCTTTTCAAAGAACACATAGGCCTTGGTGTCCCCAAGGATGACTTCGACAACCCCAGTTATGTTTCTGTGCGACGGCAGCTGAATGTATGGCCGGATCTTGTCCTGGTAGTGTTTGAGGGGGAACACCTGTAAAGAGGAAATTAAATCAAAATGCATTCTCAAGGGCGTTGGAAGCAGCCGCTCGCGTAGCAACTCTCCCCAAACAATGACGAGGGAGCTGGAGGGAAGCCAGGGCTCGGCAGGAGCGTCGTTCAAAGCGGTTACCGAGACCCTTCCTGTTCGCTTTATATTGAAGTGAGGGGGGGAATAAAGCAAAACACCCTCCTCAAGGCTTTTTGGGGAGGATACTTGGAGGTATGCTGGAGTTACCGCTTACTTCCATCGGCGGCATGCCGGGGGATCGGGGAGCAGCGGGAAGTGTTTTGCAAAGCTCTCCCCGGGTCGAGCGGTTCTGTGGAGCTCAGAGGCACCGGGAGGATCAAGGTCGGACGAGGCTTTGAGCAGCCTGGTCTAGCGGAAGGTGTCCCTGCTCACGGCAGGGGGGTTGGAACGGGACGATCTTTAAGGTCCCTTCCAACCCAAAGCATTGTGTGACTCTGTGACCCCCCCTCCCGCCCCATCCGCGGCCGCGGAGCTCCGCGCTCACCTTGCAGCGCAGTTCCCGGCCGGAGCTGACGCTCAGCGCCCTGGACACCTGCTCCCGCTCGGCCAGCGGCAGCAGCAGGTACGAGGCGATCAGGCTGGGACCCGCTGCTCCCCCGCTGCCGGGAGAAGCGGGAGAACAAGGCGAACCGGGAGCGCTCAGACAGTCCGGGGGTCCGCAGTCGGCCAGGCGAGGGGATTTGGCGGCCGGAGCTTCTTCCGCGGGGCCGTCGTGGAGGGGCTGGAGCCGCTTGGCCGGGGCGCTGCGGCAGCGGGCGGCCGGCAGCAGGGACGCGGGGCGGCTCATGGGGGAGCGGAGCGGGCGCGGAGCTAAGGGCGGGAGGTACGCGCTGGGCGCATCCCTTCGTTCTCCCCGCCGAAACCTCGGGTCGTGTCCACCATCTGCTGCCGACTCCGCGTTAAAGTAGTTGGAGGCTTTTTTAAAAAAAAAAAAAAAAAAAAAAAGGAAAAAAAAAAAGAGGGTTTCTCCTCCTCCTGGCTCTGACGCACGGGGAAATGGGAGGAGGGAGGATGGGACACGCCTGCTCCGCTCCGCCCGCTGCTTTCCGCGTCCCTGGTCCTCAGCGGGTCATGCAGCCGGGCGGGGCGGCTCTGCCGCAGGGGACCGGGGTCGCGGCGTGGACCCCTCTCCCATGCTCCTCGACCCGATCTGGAGCAGGGCCACCTCATATCCGACCCACACTCCTGAGGATGGCAGCGCTTGAGGATCACTCCTTTTGGGGGTTCTCCCCTCGCAAGCCCAGCGTGCTGGCAGAACCCTCCAACCCTCCATCACCGGTTTGTCAGGACAAAAATTGAGGCAGGAAGAGTGTTTTAGCAAAGCAAAGAGAGAAAACGGTCACCAACACCAAAGGATGAGTGTGTCTTCTGCAGAGGCAGTCCTGGAAATGGCAGCAATGGGTTTATCCATGACCAGTGCGTGACACTGGGAAACAGTGCCAGACATTTCAAATGCCACTGTAGCGCTTTCGAGACAGCATCGCCTCACGCGATGTGTAAAAACAAAAAGTTAAGCCAGGCTAATTGTGGAGAGAAAGCAAGCCTAGCTCCATTCCCAGCAGCTTCTCCTTTATACATTTGCCACAGGTTCCCCCCAGCCCAAATTCTTGCTTTTCACTAATTAACCATGGTTCCCCCCAGTTTGCATCACGAAGCCCTTGTGTATTTACCACTGTTTGTTCATAAGCATGGACTTAACGTGCTCCATCAGAAATACTTTGCATTGGGTGTTTCCTATGTTAAAACTATCTGCTCTCCAAAAAAGGAAGAGTATCAAGAGCCAGCAGCAGCCAGCAGCTGCGGGGACATGTGAGGAGCAAAGAGTCAAGATCAGCAGCCACCATCGGGCTCAGAAGTGTGAGTTTAAAGGAGTAATAGTAAATAGATTTGCAGCCAGGACTGTTAGTAAATGGAAGAAAAATGAGAGAAAAGCAGACAGCAAGTCATCCCTGGAAAAAAAATGCAGACAGCTTTAGTTTTGACAAGAGTGCTTCAGAAGGAAACTCACCAGCTTTTCTGTTTACATATATGCAAATTTTCAGTAATTCAGTGCTGAGGCTTCCCTAATAACACAAGGAGCCTGCGTTTGTTATTCAGTAGGAGCAGTTCCTATCCCGTTTTGGTTTCCTCAGCTCTGGTCTGTTTAAGCAGCAGAGAGGGACCAGGATGGCCCCCTCCCCCCAGCTCTGAAGCCCGTGATGCCACGCGTGCAGGTATTCGCTCAGATTCCTGGTAGATAACTGCACAGCAAACCCGTGCATGCCTTCAGCTACTTCTAGTGTATTTTAAGAAACACATGAAACTCTTGTGCAGGATGACTCATAGCATAGCAGTCCCATTAATGCATTTAAACATGAAACGCATATGCCATAAAGGGATATCCCAGGGCCTGCATTTTCCTTTTCTTTTTTTTTTTTCCCAGAAATACAATTCCGTTAATGTCTGCAGACTGTGTCTGAGCAATCCTCCCCAGCTCTGAAAGCACGCTATTTTGTTTTGTTCCTCTCATAGGTAAAACATGCAGGAGTATCCATCAGACCTTTGTTTTACTTTTCCCTTCCTGGAAGTTTTACGATCAGGATGCCGCTGCCGGGTGAATTGAGGTGAATTCTGCATGCGTGGGCTGCTTCCTAGTCTGAGAGAGCAGGGAGGGTGTCAGTGATTCTGGAGATGGGGGAAGGGTGTAGACACATCATCCAATTAGTAATGGACCTACACAAACGTACTCATGGGCGCTATTGATGTGTAACAGCATCTCCTGTAGCTCTTTCAGGCTGAGAGTGCACTTGGGGTAAGGATGTGCCTTTAGTCCTCACCCTCCCGAAGATCCCTCTCTCTCAGTTCCTGTGCCAGCTCACTGTCCCCACTGAGGAGAAGGCTCATACTGATGATCCATTTGCACACATTGTTGGAAGCTGTATCATAGAATCATAGAATGGGTTGGAAGGGACTTTAAAGGTCATCTAGTCCCACCCTCCTGCAGTGAGCAGGGACATCTTCAACTAGATCAGTTGCTCAGAGCCCTGTCCAACCTGACCTTCAATGTTTCCAGGGATGGGGCTTCTACCACCTCTCTGGGCAACCTGTTCCAGTGTTTCACCAAAACAGGCAAAGGTATCCTTCACCTTCCCAGCCTCCCACCCATTTAAAGCCTCTTAAGAGTCCACGGCTGGTCACTCCAAGCTTGCCCTATGCCAACAGGACCAGCACAGGTGCTTGATTCAGACTACTGGAAGCCAAATGGGGGTTGGTCCTTAAGAAGAGCAAAAAGCCCTCCTTGGCATCCTGTCCCCCCAAAAAAGCATCTGGGTTGTGACAGGAGAGCACAGCACAGAGGTGCACACAGCATTGCAGTCCTGCCACAGGCTGCTGGTGCCTGGACAGCCTCTCCTCGCACAGATTCCCTGGATTTCATGCTCTCTGGGGGGTGTCCCTGCTAACTGGAACACAGAAACGGGGTGTGCAGTCCCCAAAGACCAGGACAAAAATAACCCCTGGGCAATTCATCCCAGAAGTGTGGGTGGGTGCCCTCTCCCAGCTGACTGTATACACCAAACTCCAGTTGTCTACATGTGGCTGAGATGAACCTAAGCTTAAATCTCAGCTGTCAGGTCTTTGCAAAATGGGAGCAGTTCTGCACAACACGAAAGCTTTGTTGCTTCTTCTTTAAAATGCTTGCCATGCTTTCAGGTACTCAAAGCATTAATGTAATGAATAAACATATAGTAGCAATTATTAACCAAATTAATAATGCTCACTACCTTCATCTCAGTCTTATGTTTTGGGTATGAAGCATAAGAAAAGGCCCACATCTAGACTCCTTTCCATCTCCACCAGATTCATTCCAACATGTAGAGCAGAGAAGTGATTCCCACTTTGTTTTTTTTTGTTTTTTTCTGATTTTGGCTGATCCCCAAGATGCAAAAAAAAAAAAAAAAGAGATGCGAAGGGTGTTGTCTGATGACCTGCACAGCATGGTGCTTCTCAGAGGGTTGAAACTTGTCCTCCTTACCCATCTCCACCAATGCTTGCATGCAAGCCTCGTTTGGTTACCAACCAGCACAAAAAACAGAAGGAACTCCAGGGAGAGGTTTGTGAAGAACAGAAGAAGTGTTGCAGCATTTCAGTATTAGAAGATTTTTGCAGAATATGGGGCTACCACACTTGCCATAGCGGTCTCTTGTTCATTACAGGTCACACCATTGGCTTTTAAGCATCCACGCAAATCTCCTGCATTAGTCTCCTGCTGATATCAAAAGCCATTGAAGATCTTCCTTCTAATCCCTGAACAAGCCTTCATCATTCCATCTCCCCCTCCCCTTGAAAAGACTTTTTGGGGCCTACCTGCTTAGCATACACTATTTTGGGGCCTACCTGCTTAGCATACAATGGGTGCATACTAGCATGGTGATTCTCAGCTGTGCCTGTGGTGAATTTGAGTCTGAATGGCTTTACAGCCCTTCCAAATGAACCAAGGCAGTGTCACACATCTACGATGGATAGCACTGTAAATCACCATGGAGCACAGATCAGTGCAGAATTACACTCACAGACCTAACTTTGGGATAAAGCATTGACTCTGTGGATGAGTCTTGCTACCCAAGTGCTGAAAAAATGAACCGCTGTGAGCCAGCAGACTGCAAGGCACCAAGCACCTGGCCTGGGATGCTCGGACAGGGGCCCGCTCCCAGTGAGGAGGTGGGGCAGGGATGGCCTCTGGTAGTCTTTGTACTTGGCAAAGGACAACAGCGTGCATCAGGCACTTTGCAAATGCTAAGGAAGTCTGAGGAGCTCCCAGTCAAAGGATATTGCAAAACTGTTACAAAAAGTCGATCCTGCCTTGGAAAGGGATGGTCAAAGCAAGCAGGACAGCTTACTGTCTCCTCTCTGCCTGGAGTCCTGACTGCCGGGCAAGGAGCTGGGGCTGGAGTAGAGGGGAGATCCTGTGGGATGTGTATCACAGATCTGGCACGTGCCAGCAAAGGGAAGGGTCTTGCTCAGCAGAGATTTGCCAGAACTGTGGCAAGCTGAATGCTGCTCTTATAATATATTTTTTCTGCTTTTTAAAACAGACAAACAGTGCTATTGCATTTGTCAGATGAAGAATCCAGAATTTCTGGCGGTCAGGCACCAACATTCTCTTTTCCTGGCATGTTCTTTTATTTAAAGGGATTTTTGTTCTGTGGCATTCAAGCCTGTCTCACCCTCAGCCAGTGCCCACACTCACCTGATCGGCTGCTTTTCTGTAGATGCTCACAAAATTATCTCCGCTGCTCCAGTTCTCTGACCCTTTATCTTTGTAACTAGAACAGCTGGAGGCAATGAGAATTGTGTAACCATCTCCCCACTTCCCAAGTACTTGGGACAAGTCTAGTAACTTTGATAATATGTCTCATGGGATACACAGAGTAAATCTGTACTAGATTAGGGCACTTATAAATAAACTTGCTGCTTGCTATGGGAAGAAATTAAAAGTCATTATTTAGTTATCGGATGAGAGAGGCATGACACACAAATACTTCAGCTAATATTAAACTATCAGGCAAATGAGGAAAAATACAGGTCTTTATTTTACAAGTTAAACTCAAGCCATGTAATGAAACTTAAACTACTGCTAGATTGAAAGCCAGCAATTTCATCCATAATCTACTAGTGTACAGAATCACCCCGCACAGACAAGGCTCAAGGAGTAGTTGTGTGGCCAGGTGATAAAGAACTTAAAAGTAATGGTTTTTATAGCAGGAATGGCATCTGTGATAAACCCACATAAAACCATCCTTAGACACTGTGGAACTGAGTGGCAGATCACTGTTAAGATATAAAACACATGACGAGCACGTAGTAACTTCAAAAGAAGTGCAATGTAATGGTGTTCAGATGTCTCCCCTCAAGCCTGCACAGAAGCTGCTCTGAGGGTTGCTGTTGCTCAGAACTCTGAATAATTCCCTTCTGATAAGCCAGTTGTTATTAAATCGAAGGAGTCTCATGAGCAGCACCTCCTGACTTGTTCCTCTGCGGACTGCATGAAGGCTTCTTCTGTTGCTTAAAAGACGTGTGAACGTTCAGGTTTTAAACCTCAAATCCTGTTTTTACTTCAGAAGTTGATTGCACAAGCGGACAGTGAATGAGTGTCTCTCCATTTCCCTTGCGGTCAGAGAAGATCCTATTCATACTGAGTTTACAAGCAAACACTTCCTTTGGTAAGCTTCCCATGCAATTCAATTCATGTGCGTGCTTTCAAGCTTTGTCTTCAGGTCTGGACTAACATCAAAATAAGGGAGTGAGGCAGGCTCTCAACTCAGCCCACCGCAGCATTTTCTGCAGCATTTTGAAATGATGAAACACATGGGGGTTTCTGCATGTTGCTTCAGCCCTGTTAAGTCACTGAGATTACTCCTGTGTCAAGAGGCTAAGCATTTACATGAGTATCTACTGGATGATGTATACACATCCCAGCATTTTACTTCTGAGACAATCAATCTGATGTTTTTACTTCTTATAGTTCCTGGCTGGCAGCCTAGAATCCACTGGCACCTATACACAGGATTCTCCTCTGAGCATTGCTGTGACCATGTCATATGTTTGAAATAATATGTATTAACAGTAAGTATTTTACAACCAGAAAATAAAAAATTATTTATGGAAAACCTGGAATTTGCAGTCAGTACTAGTCTGTTCTTGTCATGAGGAACCATCAGCTTAAGGCTTTGGGTGTAAAAGAGAAAAGAAAACATATCCTTGGATTATCCTAACATTTTCCACTACAGGAAACCCTTTTCCTAGGTGCATCATCTTCACTGTATAACAAAGCACTATCCATATGGAAATGTTCAGTGAATGGACCACACAGTACCTCAGGATCCATAGATGGAGAATTTTAGGGAAGGTAGAGATTAACATTCAGTTTAAACAGCGATGGAAGTTAAGTTGCACAATGAATTCTAAGCTAGTCTTGGCCACAATACTAGAGCTCTTCTTGAGAAAAACATCAGAAAAAGGTACTTGTGACCACAGGCAGGTAAGACCTTTGTCATCAGCCACTCATGAGGAAACATGAGTATGTCCAAGAGGACATTGTCTAAAATAAGGCAGTGTGTTGGCCTTGGCTGTTGAGTCATCGGTATCACTTCCTGCAACCCTTGCTTTTGCTCCGGGTATTTCTCAAGGGAGCACTGACTTAGCCTAGTCTTTTTGATTCTTCTAGAATGAATAAGATCACAGCTCCAGAGCAATAACGATGAATATGTCCTTGATTCAGAGGAATGAGCGCTCCTTTTAGCACAAGTGTGCTAAATCTTCCATGAGATGCCTGTCTGATTACTTTTTATCTTTCCACGTCATGGCTCCGCTGATTCGAAAACTTCAGAGTCTCTAGTTGTAAAATGGGGAATTCTGATTCACAGGGAGAATCTGTTCAATTGAGAGCTGTGTTAATGACTCCTGCCTCAGGGTACCACCAAAAGCTGTTGCATATGGATCTCTCTTGCCTTTTCTTTATTTTAATGTTTGATTAGATGTTTCTTTAATCACTCAAAATACTATGTGGAATTTCTGTTCTCTGTCAGAGACAGACTCTCAGCAGGTTTCAGCAACAGACCCTTCGAGGTTTGCTGCATTTGTAAAGCACCTCTTATGGAAAAAAAAAAAATTAACCTCTGAGTTTCTTTCCTTAAATATTATTGCAAAATTTCTGACGTCAAACAATGAGACACAAATTACCCTGTGAACTGTTAACATATGCCTGTTTGCATATGATATCTTATAGCCAAAACAGATTAAGATTTGAAGGTTTAACTGCTGTTGAGTTTCCACTTCTGTGAATCATACAGATCAGCTTATTCATCAACAGACACTTATTTTTATTCTTTAACTCTTTCAAGCTACTTCTGTCCAGAGCAGAGTTTATGGGGGACATGGGACAAATGGGGACAGAAAGGTCACAACTGCATAACAAAGCCCTGATTTTGCAAATGGAAGAGCAAAGAGCTGTCAGTGACTACAGGCACCTCAATGAATCAATAGTGGTTTATAACTTCTATCAGTGGACAGGCACAGAAGCCTTCCCTAGTTGCCAAGGCTAGTTTGTCCTTCCACCTAGTCAATTGCCAGCTGCAATTCATGCTGGTGACCATGCCTGTAACATTTCTGTTTTGGAAGGAAAATCACTTGTAAGGACCAACAAGAGATAACCAGACATAAAAATTCAACAGGATGGCTCAAATTCCAGGTTCAGAGAAAAAAAAAAAATCACTCATCATATTAGGATTCCTTGGATCTTATGATAGATTTTATATTCAGAAATTCCAAACATTTTCAGGAGAACTTAATTGATTTCAGTAAATACAGGCAGTTTTCTTTAGCAGTTGAATCTGTGGTGCATCACTGATTCTGATGGGACTCATTTAAGTACTCTCATCAGCAATCCTAACAGAGGTGTATGAAGTATTTATCTTTTTCTGAGTAATATGGCTGGGACCATGCTTAAAAGCAGGTATCTCTGATGATAAAAGAAAGAAACCTACCTCTATTCAAATACACATGTCTCTTCACCTCATTTGTGATTGTCATTAAAGCTAAGCAGGGAAGTGGCTGCTGAATATCAGTCCCTTTCTTTCAGCTGAAGACTGAGAAGGATTTCAGAATTTAGGCTGCACCTGCACTTGCTTTTCAGGCTCTCTGATTCACTGATGCTGCCCAGCTCAGGCTAGCAAAGGAGGGCAGGAAGATCATGTATTTTGAGGCAGCAATGTGAACATTCAAAAATACCTTTCCACTTAGAGTAGCAATAAGAGAGTGCTTGACTATTTGTTCTCTTCTTATTTAAAGTGTAGCTTCAGGTTTGTTTGTTTTTTCTCCCAGCTGCATCATCTTAAGCAGGCAGTTCACATTATTACCAGTGGATTAGCTAACTCAGAGACAGCCTGAGTGCAGCTTCCACAAGGGCCATCAGCACTGCTATGGGTCAAGCCTCTCTCTTTTACGTGTGACAAGAAGGTGTAACCAAGACAGCAATCTCCCTTATAGCATTACTCATTGGAACATGAGGGCAATGACTGTATCAGGTACTGTAGCTATCTAAGGGCATACTGGTACAAACACCACACGTAGCAAACCAAACCTGCTGCCACCAGTTTGCCGGTACGGATTGATCTGGGTATAATTTAGTATTAATAATGTTATGTGCTAGTGGAAGGCACTCTCAAGCATCCAGACACCTACACAAACTACATTTCAGGTGCAACACTGTGGTCAGGTAACATGTATGTACATCTTTGCATCTTGGGACACCGATTACCACCAGGGATTGAATTAGATCCATGAGGACAACATTCATGGACCTCTGTCAGAAACTGCAGAGATTGTTTAACTACCTCAAGTTTCTGTTTCTGAGTGTTCTGCTTATAAATGGCACTGGAGTAAATTTAACTGCAAATTTAAAGATTAAACAAAAAGCTATGAACAGTTTAGGACATTTCCTTCCCCCCCCCCCCCCCCCCCCCCTTTTTTTTTGACAAATACTATAGTTAACATCTTAGAAACTATAGGTTTGAGAGGTGAGATGTCCTAAAATGGACCTGATTTATAAACATAAAAATACAAACAAGTACTTACTGCTCAACTTCCCTCTAGTCTTTTTCAGCTATTTCAGCTGGGCTTCCACAGACAGAAGCACTCATGATCACTGCTCAGTTTTGCAAAGATGGACCTTTGGGGTTAGACCGCATTATGAAAATTACCCAGCTAATTCCCATGAAGTGTTTTGAACACAAAAGCTCAGTGCGAATAATAATGGTTCAGTTCCCTTTTTTAGCTGTGAAATCAGCTTGCAGATTAATATTCTTCAATTACAAAATACCAATTTCAGTTTGAAGTGGTTTGCCCTCTTAAGTGCAATTGGGATTAATAACGGTCTACGAAAGGAAAGCTGTTAGCAAACAGTAACCCAGAGTGAAAAGCTTAGCATTTAGGTACCTTACCTACATTTTACTCTAAATGTCAGTTTGTAAATTCAGAAAAATGACCCAGGAAAATACTATCATCTAACCTGCTGAGGATCCCAAAGCTCAAAGAAACCTGTATTTTCTGCTTCACATTTACCAGGAGATAAATGTCATCTGACCACCAAGGCAGCCTCTTTTACCTATGGCTATTTCTACTTCATATTTGTTGTGCCTTATCTGCTAGATGTGTTCAGATCCATTTAGGTAATAAATAAGGAGTGTCACAAAGTTTAAGTCTTTTTTTGGATCTGTGCCCAAATGCATAGATATCCGAAGCTTATATAAAATGAGATTAACTGGTTTTCATTTATGCTTACAAGGTGTTTGTGTCATCTACAAATTAGCTATTGAAATAAATTTGTAAATAATTTGTTAGTCTCCTAACCTACAATATTAAGATAAAGCCCCCCCCCCCGCTCCCCGGGACTTCCAAATGCAAAAAGCCTGGAGTAAAAGCTTCTGAATCTCAAAAGAAAAGCCTAAGTTAGGTCAGAGAGTTCAATTATTATAAGAACAAGGCCAAGATCCTCAAAGGTGGTAATTTTTTGTGTCCACACACAAGGTACAGATGTGCAGCTCTTCCTGCAAAACAGCTCTATTAAAGTTTCTTGAGAAACACAGACATGCTCCCAAGCAGGGTGTATGCCTTGGGTAAATCCTTGGCCAGAGTGCCCTGCTCCGAGTATCCCCACTAGTTACAGAGACAGTCACAGAACTATCTGCAATATTGAGCGAGCACTTGCTATTACGTGCCAGCAGAACCTGTATCTCTAATATGCTGAAAAAATTAGCACACTTACAAGGAAGGTTAAATGCCGCAAAACATGTTTTATTTATTAAATGCAAGCTTTCAGAATTTCAGGAAGGTTAAAAAAACCAACAAAAAACCCCAAGTTAAATGGAATTCCTCATATTCGGCAGTTTAGAAAATACTTTCAGTTACAGCTGAGACCTTCAACTTTGCCTGTAATGAAACACTTTAAATAACAATCAGTTACACAACCTACTTACAATCAGCAGCTTATCTCACAAGACCTCTAATAACAAATTTCCTTTGTGGCAGCATCGTATCCAGCTGACTTCTCCACTGTTGCCCAGCTTCGTTTATTCTGACTGTCAATCGCTCTTTTAAGTACTTCATCTGGCACAAGATCTGATCCTTTTAGATCAACATGACTACAGCCAATTTTAGGGCACCTATTACAAAGAAAAGAGAAACCCTATTAAATCGGAAGAATTGTATTTGTCAATATAGGCTTTTACACGACATCTGCTGATTTATTGTATTTATCTCACATTCACTCTCTGTCAGTTCCTAGTTACCTCTTTTCCTCTTCACCAGCTCTCTGTGGGGAAAAAGAAATCCATTTATCCAAACTGGTGGGAATCAACAGCTGAAGAAAGGAAGGAACAGAGTGAGAGAGACAGAGCTTCTCACCTGTAGATCACTCTCTTGCTTCACGTATACAAGCTGCCTGTGTCAGGAATGATACTAGCATTGCACGGACATTTTTCTGTGTTGCTTTCTCTCTTTGCAGTCCTCTACAAACTGCACCTAACTACCTCTTACCTTATTAATCTGCAGTGGGAAGTATAATCTTTGCTGATAGATAAACAGGAAAAATAATTTCTAGGAAAACAGATAAAGAGAATAAGACTTGCAAAGGCTGACTGGTGAATCAGTGGACTATCTAGTTGGTGTAAAAATTTACCTGGTCATTTATGAAGTGAGAAAGCACAGAAAGGAGAGATGGAGGCAAACTGACAGCCTCTAAATGATCATCAAATACAAAATGTCCTATAACTACTTGAAACAGCCAGATAAAGACAGCAGGGTGAAAGATATTCAGGTCATTTTTGTTTGGCAGTGGCACAGATGGCACCTGTAGTCAGAAATAACACTTTTCCCAGATTATTCCTCTGTTAGGGGTAACTTTTGTCTGAGGCACTGAACTTACACTCAGTACTCATAGCTTTTACTCCAGATTTGTCCACAGCTTGCTGTGTTTGTCATGGGTAAGTCACTTAATTGCTCTGTGCCTCAGTTTTCCCATTTATCACCTTATAAGAGCAATAGCTTGCCAGATTAATGAATAACAAGTGCTCAGAAAGCTTCCCACGTTTCCTGTAAGCACAGAGTATTAGTATGTTCTTCCAGGCAGTGGAAAATAGTGAGCAAACCAAGACGTGTAGCAAGTCTATCAGCACACAACCGGTGGCTGGGCGTACGTCAGCTGGAGAGCTGACATTCAGCCAGTGCACTGCCAAGTGCACCAAAGGGATCCCATGGACTCAAACTGGAAAGTACGTGTGAGGAAACAGCCACTTCTGTAACTCTAGAATGAGCAACAGCTTTGATTTCAGAGTCAGGATAGAGAGGAACCCCCTAACCACAACTCTTGCTTACCCAGGTACCTGCTTCCATTTGAATATTGTTGCCAGGAGCGCAATCAAGTAGCAACACCATGAGAACGGGGTACTCAAATAGGGAACCTGTTGCATCAACTGGCCTGTCTTCCCACCACAGCAGACCATGGTATTTAAAAACTGACTGTATTTTCACGAGAAAGGTTAAAAATTACAGCAGGTCAGTGAGATTGGGCAGAGAAAACCAAGCAGTCTTTCTTAACTTCATTACAGAGCAGCCAAGTTATTGCTGTGCTAGTGCTTCTCTAACATACTGGAATAACTACTGTAAAAATTGTAAGGTTGCAAGCTAAAAGCTCAAAATTAAGAACTGCCAGGATTCAGTTTGGGTATAAGGTAGCTTTTAAAGCTACTTGTTGTACAGCTTACATGACTTTTTTTTACTCTCTATTTTTTCTAAGTCTTTAATTTCTTAAAAGGTAAAATAAAAATTCAGTCATGTCACCCTGTTAGTTTTTCAGTAGGGCTGAAACTTTTGATTCACCATAAGAGTCTCTACTATCATGACATTTTCCTGATGGATTTAACACCACAGAGAATTATTTAGATATGAACATCCTAAATAGTGCTTTCTTGTAGCCAGGAAGGAGTGTGGAATAAGAAGTCCCTCTCCTCCTCTGTATCCCCACGGAGGAGTACGTATTGTCTAACAGAAATGCAAGAGCAACCGATGGAGGAAGTAAGCTGCCTGTGGCGTTATCTTTGGGGAAATCAGGTTGCTAGTCTCTGACAGACCTTCCTGAGCATGTGCAGACTGCACATTTATTGTAAAATCCACAACTGGTAAGTTTCCATGAGGTTATCAACCCCAAAGCATGAGGGTCTAGCATATATGGTGTAAAAACAAATGTTAAATTGATGATGAAATTGCATATCCTCTAAACTTGCTCTAAAAATCATTTCAGCCCCTTTTCTTCTCTCTCTGTCTCTTTTTTTTTTTCTAGTAAAAACCATCCTAAATTTGAAAGTTACTAGGGAGAATTTCAGGTTTAAAAATTCAACTGTTATATCTTTTCACTCAAAAAAAATATGTCCTGTGTGGAAAGTGACAGGCTGCTTTGATGATATAAAGTAAGAATTACTTAATTGCATCGTAGTAGGAACTGCAGAATTCTGTCTGATCATTCTTAAAGCTCTGTCTAATCATTCTTAAACTCTGTACTACCTAAAACACTGTGTTTTATTTCTCACTTTAACACTCATTTAAGTGTTTTAATATTTCTCAGTTGTATTGGAATATAACTGCAAAAGAGGGTGCATAGAGGAGATGTTTATTTTTTTTCATTAACTTCAGAGTTTGCTAAATAAGCAGCAGGAACAAAATGAGCAACTAAATTTAGGGAGCTGAAGTTTCTTTTTGTTGTTCATGGCTACACGAAATCTCTTTGCTTCTGTTGTGCAGGTACCACAAGTAGCTGTAACTTCCCCACACACTTCCTGAATATTTCCTTACACACTGTTTTCATTAAAAAGAAAAGCTCCTTCATGTGTACAGTACTAATGAGGAGACTGTGACTTGGGCAGACACTGAGGTATTACTTCCTGCAGCCTTGCCAATCCAAATACATTTCCTAGAACAAGTGGAGTAAAATTCCACTTACACAGCAAAGCAAATAGCTTTTCCACACATTCTTGTTAGCTTACCGGACTTTTTTCTTTTGCTGCTTTCGAGTCTGGATAATTTTTAGAATGGCGTCTTCTTCATAAGTATGTCCACAGACTTTGTTTCGAACTGGCCTCTTCATTTCCATCTGTAATCAATAAGGTTTGATTTAAAGGAACTGATAATGCCTATGAAAATGCTTCTTATGAGGTTTTATGTAAAACTGCAGGAAATGTGTTTGCCATTCACACATGGCATTCCACTCAAATTACGGGGTCAGGTCCTGCATGGTAAACTGCATTCCTACTTACAGGGTTTTTTTTCCCAAGCGATGTTGTTCTTCTCTGATAACGTCTGTAATTTATACTGCCTGATTTTTAACAGGTATTGCAGATTTGTAATAAACAATCCAATGAAGAATATGAAATAACTATTTCCCAATCGATTACAGTAGCAGTGATAGCATACCTGTGTAATGGGACAAACAAAGTTCATCTGACTCTGAGTCACAGCTATATCTTCATCGATTTGTTCAATGGCCTCATTATCATTATCTGATTGACGACAAACTATAATGAGAAACAAGACAATTTTTATTTAATATTTAATACAAATAGTCTGTACTTAAACAAATAAAATCCAGCATTTGCCAAGCTCTTACACACTGTTTTCATTAAAAAGAAAAGCTCCTCACAGTGATACCTCACAGTGGTATCTAAGATGCCACAACATATTTCTGTACCACTCCCTGAACAAGATGCTGCAAAAAATACTGTAGTATAGCCTCTGTTATAAAATGTAGATTTTAAGATGGTAACTACTTTGTGTGTGTGTGTGGCTATTTTATAGCCAATGCTAGAAAGGAGGGCTGGGAAGGAAAGCAAGATGTCCTGAATATATGCAAATCCTCTCATATTCCCTGTTCAAGTTCACCAAAAACCAGTAACATGCACAAGAGTCCCCAAAATCTAACAAAGGATGAAGTGGAGCTTTTGCAGATTTGGCTGTCTTACCCTCAAAATCAGTTTGTGTTTGAACGTCAAAAATGGGTTTGCCATATAGCCTGTGCACACAGTATATACTCCAAAAGGAATTTGTAAAATTTATCATAATGCATCATTTATAAAATGATGCCACTGTATTTTAACAACACTATAGTTAGTGAAAAACAAAACCCAAGAAAGTGTAATTTGAGATGGACAATACAAACATTACTGAAGTAACCTTATGGAGGAGGGACAGAATGAAATACTGAAATCTCCCAGGAAATGCCCAATGCCAGGGAATGAGGGGCAGACAAACAAGAAGAAGTCGCACTAGAGAAGATGCAGGTCCCCACCTTTACCAGAAGCAGGCAAGGTGTAAGCAACTCTGCGTACCCAGGGGCATGGCAGCCCAGGGATCCATGCAGAAACTAATTAGCCAGAGTCAAAAGCTGAGACACAGGAGCAGCTAGGAGGACAGATATTGCTAAGTATAACCTTAATAAATGTGTACATGTTGTTTTATCTTTTCCTCTTTGCTCTGTTATTGTGAATCTAGGCTTTTAGTTCAATGCATTTGTTTATCTTTAAATCTTATCTGGTAATAATAGCAAACTTCACGCCTGCCATAACTTTCCATTCCTTTGGGGTAGTTTTGCAATGTTTTTGCAGCAGTGCCCTGGGGTGTAGTCCTCAAGGTGTCCCAAGATGAACAGAACATTTTTATCTCTAGCTGCACAAGTTAGCTTGCAATGAAGCAACACAGGGTTAGGAGAAGAAGAAATCCTGCAGTGGCCTGTGTTGGCTTTGACTGCCAAGGAGGCAGTGAGAAACACAAGTGAACACGGAGGGTTTAGAGTTACTTCATGATTTGCCTTCTACAAAGTCTCAGCCTTGGTTCCTCTTGCTGCTATCGCACTCTTATCAGCTGATCTTGGCATCTTTGCATCCCTGGTATTCAGTCTTCCACATCTGTTAAGGACGAGTGTTTCCTAACATATGGTCAGTCCTGCATGCCTGTATCATACCATCACCTTCCGGATGATAACAGGAGACATCACTCTTGGAGCAATCACAATCTCTCACACCCAGTCCAGACTGAGCACGCTGCCATGTAAGCCAGCACATCTCTGGTCGAGGTGCTCTTGGCATCGGTATTGCAGCCATCGCTCCACCACGGCACCTCTCGGTGTGCCGGTTTGATTTGCATATTTTTCCTTTCTCCTTAACAGAGCTCGCCCTTGTCTCCATTCCAACATACCAAGAGTTTTCCAAGCACTCAGGAATTTTTCTGACCCAGGTACTCCTGCAAATTCTTAGGCAATACTCAGGCAAGCATCAAGGCTATTTCTGTTTCTATTACTAAGGTCTCACTCAGTCAATAGGGTGTGGATGCAGAGGGAAAAGGAGTTCAAATGTCCAATGTCAACAATAATTTTAAGGCTTTCATCTCCAAGAATATTAACATACTTTTATCAGAAGGAAAAGGAGGCACATTTTAACTGTAAATACTGAAACTGCAATGGTACAGACATCAGAAGAAGACTTGCATCAGTTAGAAGTTTTCAGTAAAGAAAACTTGTCACATATTATTCTTAGATTGCTTATATATAAGGTTTATTCTAACATAAACACATAGTGTTTATTAAATTTTTGAAGAAAATACAACTTTGGGGTGAAAAAAGTGAGTTTTTGTAATGAAGCTTTTGAAATACAAAGCAATGGGTGAAATCCCACTGAGACAGAAAGGCTAAACAATATTGCAAATATTGGCAGGTGCCAGCTTTGGCATGGGCTGCTTTATTTAAATACCATACTGATTTTTTTCCTATGAGTAATGGCAACAAAGAACAAGAGATGCAGAATTTCATGTATCTGAAAATTTTTACATACTGCAGCTCTAATCTTTCCTGCTGAAAACACCTGGAAACTCATATTTTTCTATATTGTACTTTGTTTCAACTTGTGAACTTGGCACGCAGTTGCAGTGTACCAGCACATCACACCAGTCAATGAAGTCAGAAATCAGCAGGACTATCAAGATCTAGGACAGGTGAATGTTTACAAAGGATGGGGTTTTTTTGTATCTCTATGTAGATACCAAGGAAGGTGGGTACATTTTTTAAATGTGGGGTTTGTGCCTGTGATTTTACTTTTAAAGCTCAGCACTCCAAGTCAGGCATGAAAGTGGCCTCTTCTGGAAGAGTGTTCACCTCGTGCAGCACCTTCTGACTTTGCTAAGGAGTCACCACTTCACTCATCACTTCTGTGTGTGCTTACTTTGGTACCCACACAAGAGTTTAGATTACATTGAAGCATCCAAGTTTGGCAATATGAGCTCAAGCTTGGGTACTGGTGCTTGAGTCTCCCCTGAAGGCCTCAGGTCTCTAAATTATGTGAGCTTAATCACAGCCTGGGTTTACCTCTTTCTCATACTGGCTTTGGAGGTGATTTGGATGCCTCATGTTTAATGGTTGAAATTCCATGAGCTGAGACCCACTCCTTGTAGGTGGGATATATTAATCTTCCTGGATTCAAATCTCCTCTTGCTGCACGCTTATCTTAAACACTTCAGGTTACACTTCATTTGCAATGATTTTGTATACAGTTTACCAGAGTAGGGCCCTGGTTTCAAGAGGTTATCACAGCAGAAATGAATAATTATTTAAAATATTTCCTTTTCATAAGCAGCTAGTATTTTTTAATCATAAATATGCAAGACTGGGATGATGCAAGTGGTACCTCAAACGTGTCAATACCAAATTAGCGTAACTCAGATAAACCACCCACAGATTTATTCTTATTGCTTGATGTTCTAGATTACAGGGGGAGAGAGGAAAATAACTTTTTTCAGTTACAGTAAATTTTGTAGAGTTTACATAAGACACACATACATCCCAAATTGGTCAGTAAAATGCTCTAAACCATAGATCTATAACTGTAAACTCATATTGGAAGATGTTTTTATTAAAGTCAAAGGGATTTTTTACTAAATGAAATGTATAAAAGTTTGGAGGAACTAACTTGCAAGTCTGACTGTTCTAGACAGAGAAGAAATAAAAACACCAGGTCATACATATTTCAGCTAAGTCAGGTTACATTTTTCTAAAATTGAGTTTTCCTTGCAAATTAAAACCAGATGCAGAAAACACTGAGTTATTGTTCCTGAAATTCAGATGTTGCCTCAAGTAACAGAAGTACATGCATCTATTTGGTAATCTGAGAGATTATATTTTAAGAGCTTTAAGAGTTTCTAGTTTTCGATTCCAGCCAATTGAAACCTGTTATGAGTATTAGTAACACATTTTCTATCTGGCTATCTCAGCAATGATGTTTACAGCTAATTAGTGCCCGCTGTTGTAATAAAACTGCATTCATATAAAGGTATCTATTTTTGGTAACACATGATAATGAATTTTGCAACTGCCAACTGTTTTTTACTTATTCAAGTTTAATTAAAAGCTGGTAGTACTTTATATCTCTATCTCTTTCATCTCTTGATAAAAATGTGAGTAATATGCCTTAGCTCAGTTTTTACCTACTCTGCTGAGAGAGACTGAGAACTTTTAAGCCAACTTTTAAAAATAGTTTTTACTAAACAGAATATAGTTCTATTTAAAAATATAAAACTATAGTGCAGAGACATTAACTGCTATATTGTGAATTATATTACGCGTGGATAGTATACATATTAAAAAAGCCTTAGAGAAAAGGTCCTCTCCATTGTCACTGTTACTTCTATGACATACAGACTGCTGTCTGCTCACTGCTTCCAGTGCCAACAACGTCCTCTACTCAATTCCTGTTTCTCTAACCTGGCCCTGAGTGAGTACATGTTGCAATATAAACTTAATTGATTTCTTCCCTTTTGTGCTGCACTCTTCTGCCTTCTCACCTGCCATCAGTCAGACACTAATCCTGGAAATCAAAGGGCAATGTTAAGCATGCAGGATTGAGTCTTTGTAAGCCTGAGCTACTAGACAGACAAGGTCTTGGCTCCCAAGAGGGTCTATTGTACTGCTGACTCTATAGAAATAACAGCAACTCATCCAGGCTGGGAAAAATCCTATCTCTGAGAGCTCCAAGAAAAACATGAATGTTACAAGGCCAAGTCAAATGCCAAGTGCTCCTGTCAGCAGGACACAGAAAATAACGAAAGGTGGGGGAGGTGAAGGACATTGTCCAATTCAAGAGTTGTATTCTAACAGTCAGAAGGAGCCTGGGGCACAGCTAGCATGGGGTGAGAGGACTAGTCTAAGGAGAGAATGGGTTCAAACGAAACACACTGCGGAGACCACCACAGGCAATGCCTCAGAGTGGGTCAGCATGCCCATCAGTGCTCTGAATTTGGGTCAGACTTCAGATCTGGAGAAGCAGACCAGACCAACTGTCCAGTGTCCTGCCCTGGGATGGATCCACAGTAAATGCTACAGGAGGAATGAAAGAAGAAGGGAAGCACAGAGTAATACCTTCCTGGCAGACTTTCCCAGTCTCTAGCAGTTTGTGGCCAAGGACTTCCTGAGTCAGAGGTAGTATCTTTGTACTTAATAAGCCCTGGAGTTTTCCTCCAATGAATTTGTCTAAACTTGGAGAGGGGAATTTGGGCCTGGACTTTTCAGCTTGATTAGAGACAGTTATCTTCACTAGAAAGGTTAGCAACAGTTTAATTTTCCTTGAAATGTACCGCAGAGGCTGCAGGTTATAGTTTAATTTGATTTTTAAGAGGGAAAATAAGGTGTGCAAGCTACAGCTGCAGTCAAACAGTTCAAAGGCTTTCTGCTTTTGCCAGAGGCATGCGATAGTTTAATTTGCCAACGGAGCCAAACTAGGTTTTGCATTAAAGTACATTACAATTTGATTACTTGCTGGTGTTGTAATACACAAGCTGATCTAAGGAAGGTGGCCTCTAACACGTTGCTCCAGATGACAATTGCAAATTTACTTGCTCCTGCCCAGGCCAAGCAATTTGCTGGTAACTTACTGACAGGTCCCTTGTACGTGCCCTGTTTTACACATGCTTGTGTGAGAAGTACATAGGCATGCACTTGGTCAATCCAAAGTAAAATGGCAACCCTGTAAATATAAGCCATTATGATTTTCCTGGAGTGTGAAAGACAAATTAGATGGACAAATTACGGAATTGTTAGTTCCTTTACATAATAACAGTAGGGAAGGAAAGGACAGTATCCTGCACTAAGCAACAATCCTCTAAAAACTCCTTTAATGCCATCAAATTCACAGCACTTGCTTATTTTACAGTATTTTGTCCCATTAAGCTACAGGCCTTTCAAAATACACTATTCCAAATGGAAATACTGTTCCTGTTTTATCCTTCCACTACAGGGTAGAGCTGGTTGATGCCAGTTTTCCAGAATGACCTTAAAATGAAGAGAGACTATGATTTGATGGAAATGTAATGGGACACTCATTACTAAAATGTAAGTGAAGGAGATGAAAAAACACTTGAAGCTAGATACAACTTGCTGATTAATGTATTAATAAAGAAAATGTGACTACAAATCCCACCTAGAAAGAAAACCAAAACAAACTCCAGAGGTGCCCTGTGAAACCTTCAACTGATACTCTACTCAAAGTAAGAAGTAAGGCATCATCTTTGCCTTTAGATTTTGGGAAATTCAGACTTGCACATTAGGAGCTGTGTCCCTAGAAATGTGAACAGAAAGGATATCTTTGATTATAAACCACGCAACTCAAACAGCTTGGTAAACAAACACACAGAGGCAGCTTTCTTGCTCCCTCTGTTACTGCAAAAAACCATGAGAAATCCACACTTCAAAGTCCGTGGATGACATTTCAAACAGCAGTTTCCTCATCACTGCAGTCTGGACTCGATCTGAAGAAGCTCCTGGGGGAGATGAAGATTACCTAAAAATATGTCATGAAGGCTCATCAGTAAGCTCAGAGGAGCCACAATTTCTCGAAAATCTAAGAAGGCTATATCCGTCCATCTTAACTATCATCACCCGCAACGGCGTTTAAACTTAATAAGCAAGTTAAACACCAAAGGCTTGCTGAAAATAAACCTAACTGATAAACAGGGTACTTAAATGACCAGGAAACTCTAGGTCTACATGAAAGCGTGCCAGGCATGTGACAGTAGAGCAAAAGAATTAGGGATGCCACAGGATGAGCAAAGCAAGAGAAAAACTGGAATAATCTTACAAGGAAAAAATATATCAGACACAAGCTACTAAATTGCAAATATATGTAAAGAACATTTTTATTACTTGGGTTTTCCCCTGCTCTTCAGAAGAAAAAAGGCTGAACAATCACTGCTTCATATAGCATTCTATATAAAGTCAATTTACATGCTTAGTGAGCATCATTTAATATATCAGAGATTAGAAGAATATCACACACATTTAAAAATTAAGACATTCACTCAAGACACATGAAAGAAAAAGTTGCAAAAGATGCAACCAGAACAAAAAAAAAAAAAAAAAAGGCCTACCATTTCATTAGAAGATTAACCACTTTCCATTACTAACATTGTGGTCAGAATCTGGAATGTCACTGATGCAACGCTAACCATCAAATGACATGAACATGTAGGGCTTGCCTACACAGGGAAGCTGTTGCAAAATAGCGAGGGTGTGAATGTAGAATGCATTAGCTACTTGGCATTAACTCGCTGTGTGGACGCTCTTATTCTGCACTAGGAGTGCCTTTTGGCTGTTTAGCCTCATCCACTTCCACAGTAGACTTGAGAAAGGCACTTTTAATGTTGGACAGGAGCAGTGAGAGGAAAGCTGGTCAGTATTGACAGCAGTTTGGAGCCACATCTGTTTACATACGAGTCCTTAGCAGTCCTTGGATGGTCTGGTTTGTAAATTTAATTCAGATTTTCTCAGAACAACCTATGCCAAGTATTCTCTACATATTAGCTCACAAGCAGAAACCATGTCTACCACACCTCTGAACAAAAAGGAACATCATGTATCTATATAGTTGGAGGTCACTTTGTCCATTTCAGTACATTATCTGTGCATTCTTGCAGTCATTCACTTCTAAAAAGCTAAACTGGTGACAGATTTTCAGGTGGAACAAGCTTCTACTGGAAAACACTCCTGGACAGAACTGTTCCAGGGTAACAGAGGGACAGAAAACAAGAGCAGTGACCAGGCACATGTAGCATAGCTTCCTAGCAGTCCATCCAACAGGCTGCTATGGAACCAGGGAGCAGAAAAGCCCCTACCTAGCCCAAATGATCACACCCCGAGATTATCATTCTGATTATCATTTCAATCTGTCTTTTCACGTTCTCCTCACAAGACCTTTTGACAAAGACTTCACCATATTTCTTTCCCAAACAGCTCAGTTTGAAAAACACCTTTAAAAAGTCACCAAAATAATGCCCTCAGCCCTGGTGTCAAGAGAGTGGTGAACGGACATGTAGTGTGTCATGGGTTGGGGCACAGGTAGGAATATTTATGAGGCATATGGTGAGAGGGCATGAAGCTACAATCCCTGGACATTAACCTGTCGATTTTGTGATTGGCGAGGATGGCACCAACTCAGCAGCTGTCTGAAACTGCAGAGAGAGCACAGCAAAGAGTAACCTCTCACCTTCAGGAAACCACAGCTTTGCAGCACGAGAAACCAGCTCCACTTCACCCAAAGACAGACAGATCTGCTTCTCCTTGCCAGGAAAAGACAGATGTACTGTACTGCTCTTGAATAAAGACATGAGTATAAATAAGGAAAAGTGAAGCTGAAATGGTGGGGACAAACTATTCTTTTCTCCATCCTTGAAAGCCCAGTGTTGAAACACTTGCAAGAAACTTTTAAGCAAGATACTGTATTTCAAAATTAACATTAATGAAGAAAGCAACATTTGCAATTCTGTTCTTAGTGATGCATTTCAATCCCTCAGAGCACTTTCTAAAACCCTTAACTACTTCAAAAATGAATTTAGTTCAATTGGAAATATACAACATCAAGTGATTATAATTCAATGTGCAGTGAAGCACTATATATATCCACAAAACTTACTGAAGTTATATTATTAAGATGTACAAAGAGAGAAGCTGTGATCACTTCCCAAGTTTTTTCTACAGAAATTAATTTCTTCTGTATTTCACATATAAACTTTACCGCTCCAGTTATTCCAAATTCTGCAGCTTTGCACTGCCTGAAATGCCTCTGCTGAAATGGCCTCTGGGACGAGCAAGAAGACTCATCTGTCTGCATGTCATGGTCATTACTCCAGCACCATCTCAGACACTGTCCCTGCTGCAGTCACTGCTCCAGGCACTGGCTGGGTACGCGCTTGGGGCTGCATCTCCCGCTCTGCTCCTCCCTTTGGTCACCAGCCCACAGCCCCAACAACCTCCTCAGAAGAGGAATTTTCCTAAAGCAATGAATCATTTGTGGAAGTAGTAACACTCAATTCTTTCTTTTCTTGGACACAAAGCACTATAAAAGAGGTCAGGTTTACTACCAGGACTGTTTTACAGGTGGAAAACTGGGGCACAGGGCAGGAATAAATCCAGAGCCACTAGCACATTTTGTGTGATAGGCCGTTGTCTTTCCCATTAGACCACACTGCCTTCCCCCCCGAGTAGCTGAGGCTGTGAACAGTTTCCAAATACATTCTCAGTGAATGTGCCAGTTCCGTGCTAAAAGCAAAAAATACAATACAGAAACCAGTATCTTCCAGAACTTGCAGAGTATCTGGTTGCTTATTTTGAGGAAATTAACACTTGCATTGAAGAACACATTTTCTGGTAAGTCATATTTATAAAATAATGCTTCTTTGCAAACTACATGAGAAAAGGAAAAAAAAAAATAATCAACATTTAATATCATATTGAAACAAGTTAAGAAATAAAATCACAGGGTTTTTTTTAAAGAGGAACTTAGAGATCTGCCATTGCTCAATTGTAAAACTGCAAAGTTTTCATTTAGGTTAAGGCAGAGTGCCATATTGCATGTGTGTCTAAGACATTCTGTATAAACTATGCTGTGCACACTGAGCACATCTTCACTGTAATAATCCTCAGTAAACTGTTCCCTAAAAGAAATAAAAAAATGTTGCTAATCCCAATTTATAGAGCATCTTCCAAAACAATGTCACAGGGGGCTTGTGCAGCTAAACATAACACTACCATCAGTCAGGAACAGCTGAACTGTTATTTTTCTCAACCTGTCCTGTGCTGTAAGATTAGGCTTCTTGAATGGCAGTTAGAAGAAAAAATCTAACGCTAAAGCCCTGAGCTATAAATACTCATGGATTATAAATGCAGCAGCCTAGTAGCTTCTGATGGTAATTAGTAGTTAATTTTAAATCTCTTTCTGCAGATTCTCATTTGCTAGGAGTGTGAATGGCAGAATGCATCTTCATTAATGCTACAAGCATCAGAAAATCATTACCATTCTACAGGTGCCATTTATATAGCAATACATGCATTTCAAACTTCACCTTGACATTTTTGCATGATACAGATAATAGACAATCTACAAATGACTGTGCTTTATGGCAACTGTGCTGGGAAGACTGTGAGGGGCTTAACTAAGGTCAAGCATAAGGCAAGGTCTTTTAAACCCTCAAGGTCTCTCTGTGCCTACACCTTCCTTTCTGGATCAGGTTTAATAGGGTAGTGAAGTGGGACAGAGAAAGGACTTGAACAGCCTCAGCACAGATGCACACAGCAGCAGAAACAAGAACAGCTAAGCAGGACAAGCAGAGCAAGGGAAGCTAATGTTGAGTTGATGGGACAGCAGTTGCAATGTCACTCGTGCTTCATAATAAGGATAACAAGCACATAGCCTGGCGTTCTGCACAGTCTTCATCTTTCTAGCAAAGCAGTTAACGTTATGCTTGCTATTTCAACCTTACAGTCATTACCAGGACGGAGTAACATTATAGTTGTCCTCTTAAGAGCTATTAACTTCCCTTGCACTCTTTGGCTGGCACATCAGCTCTTGCAGAAACATATACAATCCCTACATGTATGCTGAGAAAAATCAAGATTTTATATCTCAAAATAAACAGCTTAATGTAAATGAAACAATCAAACTGCACTAATTAAGGAAGGAAAACAAAACTGACTACAACAGAGCTACACTAAGGAACCACCATTTCAAATCAATGGAGACAAGGCACAGCCTGTTTTTGTCAACGCTCTTTTCACATCAGAAATCAAGCACAGCTCTGCAACCCAGAATTGAGGTTAGGTCAGTGTTACTGAGGCTCTCTGGTTTGTACAGGTAATTAAGATTCCTCCTTTTCTACACATTTGGCTACAGCTAGTAAATATTGGGAATTGGGTTCAGTGACTGGAAGGAATGGAAAACCTTTAAGGACAGAATCGATATGTTAAAGGGAATCATAAGAAAGACAGAGACTGCAGACAGGACAAGTGGAAATGGTTTTAAACTGAAAGAGGGCAGGTTTAGATTAGGGGTGAGGAAGACAACCTTTACTATGAGGGTGGTGAGACACTGGAACAGAGAAGCTGTGGATGCCCCATCCCTGGGAGTGTCAGACAGGGCTTTGAGCAACCTGATCTAGCAGAAGATGTCCTTGCCCATGGCAGGGGGGTTGGACTGGATGATCTCTAAAGGTCCCTTGAACTCAAGACATTCTATAATATTTCCAAGCTTTTATTTGCAGATGCCAGCACTGACAGTTACAGCTCTTCGGGATGAAATACTACCTTGATACGGTGTGCAAGCCAATACTAGAACATGTAACACAATTTAGGAAATGATTTGTTAGATTAAGAATCTGAAAAGGACTTTTAGTAAAGATGATAAAGGGACTACAGATGATAAAGGAAGAAATTCTTCACAGTGAGGGTGGTGAGACACTGGAACAGGTTGCCCAAAGAAGTTGTGGATGCCCCCTCCCTGGAAGAGATTAAGGCCAGGCTGGAGGAGGCTTTGAGCAACCTGGTCTAGTGGAAGGTGTCCCTGCTCATGGCAGAGGGGTTGGAACTAGATAATCTTTAAGGTCCCTTCCAACCCAAACCATTCTATGACTCTATGATTCTACTATATCCTTAAAAAATACAAAAATAGAAATGCTAGTCACAGACAAATGACACAGTTGAGCTCTCTCCATGACAAAACACACTCAGCCTTAACTGAAAAACTGCTGTGACCATACACTGCCTAGAGATGTTCTGATGGTTTTTTCATTGCAAAGACGACCATGGTATAGTATCTCATTTCATATAAAGGAAAACATATAAAGTATCAAAAAGGCTCTTCAGAGGGCACATACTTGAATATATAATAAGTCTAGCCAGGGAGTACAGGAGAATCTGGAAAACAGCAGCGAGTCGCATGCCGATTTTGTAAACATAGGAAATGATCGCTTCAAAACTTTCGGCTGCTTGAGGTGCTGTCCACCCATCTATGACAAACCTAACAGGGAAGAGTCACTGTGTTAGTGACACCCACAGGTATGTGGAAAGGGCAGTCATTTAGCAGCAAGCAGAGTTCCTTGGGAAGTGACAGTCTTTGCAATCACGCATTCCTGGGTTACTACATTTGGCCTCTGGCTTGCACAGCACAGAGTTTGAAACCAGGAGCTCGATTATCACTGACAATGCTGATCTGGAATTTCAGGAATGGGTTGTAGTGGGTCCCAGGAAGCAAACAGCATTTATGAAGTGAAGAAGCTCTATACCTTTGCCAACAGAGAATGTTATGTTGCTCTGAGATGTTGCAAGAGCAGGCAAGCAGTGTGGGAAAAGTGCAAACAGAGCTGGTGCAGGAGGAACTACAAACAGCATCACGTTATTTACCACGGAGAGCAGGAAGGCGTATGGAATTCCACACCACTCAGCACCTGAAAATATTCTTCAGCAAATTATTAAACAATTGGACTGTAAGCAGCTAAAGGATAACAAAGTAGTAAGAGGCAGTCAATATGTTTCTTGCCAGATCAAATCATGCCAAACTGATCTAATCTGCCTCTCTGATAGATTAACTGTCCCTACTGGACAACACAAGTCAGCTAACATATATATGTTGATGTTAAATATAGCTTTTGATGTTCTCCAGATGACATTCTTCCAAGCAAGCTAAAAAAATTAGTATAGATCTTCACCCAGATCCAAGAAACAACACGATAATTAAGCTTTCTTCTGATTGCAGCTTCTTTTTTTCTAAAACAGATTACTGGTGTAACAATCATTACAGTAATGTCTAAAAAACATAATAGAGATCAAACAAGATTGTACAAGACACCATATACATTCATGAAAAGAAGATTTCTGGCATTGCAGAGCTACAATCTAAACAATCAGGACACACAAGGAAAATATCTTACCAGCACTGTCAGAGATGGGAAACTGAGGCAGAAAAAGATTAAGAGCTCGATTGTCAAATGAGCTCAGCATATTTCTTGCTGAGCTTGCTTGAAATTCTGGCCATAATCAACATCATGGAAATCACTAGATATTGAGCTCCTTTGAAAATCAAACTTCAATATGAAAATTTGGCCCAGAGGTCTTTTGAAAACCTACATCAAGAGGTTTACCCAAGGTCACCCAGGAAGTCGGTGGCAGAGCTGGGAACTGAACTTACATCTTCTGACTCCCACTCTGGTGCATAACTAATGTCGCTCTGTGTTCTGTTTTAATTACCTATGGGGAGATCTCAAACCAGTGAATGCTTTTGAAATGAAAGAAAAGAAAACCCTCACAAGTGCACTTCCTTTCAGAAGCATCAGCACAATGAGCTACCAGCAACTCACAAGTAGGGATTTCTAGCTTCTTTAACAAGCTTTTGTTTTCCTTGGAGAAGATAAATTGTTTGTTGTTTACTTCTCATATCTAAAGGGATTCACTGGAGAACTGTTCATTTTTTCTCTATTTTTTTTTTTATTTGCACTATGCCTCTGACCCATACAAATATTTTTCCAGTGACAAATGAGGATAGAAAAAGGAAGCCTGCAGAGTGCAAAGGCTCCTAAGGACTAGTAGACAACCTCTGGGGCAAGGAGTGGAGACTTACGCTATTGCTTATTATTACTACATTTTTCCCCAGGTAGAGAGAGTTGTTTGAAGTGGTTTCCTTGCTAATGCAGTGGCAGAGCAAACTATTTACTTTGCATGTATATGTGGTTGCTTCAGTACCTCTCTTGCTGTTCCTGTGGAACACCTAAGATATACTGTTTTCAGCAGCCCACAAGTTCTTTCTGGAATATCTAGATTCTCCGTATTTTCCCTTTCTTTGCTGGCATCCATAGGTCCCTAAGCATCTTCCCTGACAAGTCTTTGTTGGAGAACTACTGCAACCATCTCAAGAAAACAGAATATAGAAAATCATAAAAAAGGTGGAAAACAAGCCAAAGCTAGAGTAGGTGGCTGTAGCAGCTTCTTTTAGCCCAACACACTTTGCTCAAATCCAGATGTGGTATTATTTTGTCAAAGACAGAATAACAGGTTAGTATTTGTATTCATATTTTTGCCATCAAAAGCTTTAGCCTACATTCCTGTAAAAGACCATGCAGGTTGATATGTCAGAAGAGCTCTTGAAAATGAGGAGCAGGTCATTTCCTCAGGTCTCGGACCCTGATACGCTGTCTGTGATCATAGGGGACTTCTGAATTCACTTTGTTGTACACTGGGAATCTCACTGATAAAAGCTGATGAGAATTTTTCCTAGTTTTCCCCAGACAAAAAGCTAGTTGGTGGATAGAAATGGAAATTCTGGATCGTGCTGATGTCTGGAGATTTCATAAAAGAGGAGCTGCTGGGTTAATTATTCCCAGATTTCTGTCAAAAGTAGAAAAATGGCTTGCTTTCCTCTTCCCAGCTTTCAGTCTTCTTCTAACTCTTTAGTGCTATTCTCAAATCTGCTGCCTACTTTGGGGCATGTTTCTCTTGGGCTCAGTATCTTACTTCTCTGTCAAAAGCACCTTCCACTTTTCTTCTTCGTAATTTTCAATGCTAGAAGTTTATGTGTCCAGCTGCAAAGCTCTGTAAGTTTTAAAACAGCTTTATCTAGAAAAGCCAATAAATACATCACCAAAGACAAAATGTAATAGGTATGTGAAGCAAACAGATGGTGGAGTGAGAGATATGGTGTACAAGCAGCATGCTTGTCTCTACAGAGTAGCTGGGCACACAGATTCTACTTACAGAGCATTTTTAGTTTCTTTTAATCAGTAAAAAGATATTATTAGCTTTAGTTAAGCGCTGGTTCAGGGATTACTAGTGTTTCTACAATGGAAGCCATTAAAGGGGGGTTGAAGAAAGGCAAATTTATTTTACAGGGCTCCTTTCCTTCTGGAGAGTGTTTCTCATGTAAGGGATGGCACAAGAAAAAAACAAGGGATGCTCAGGGGAAAATAAGTGCAGCTGACAATCTTGGTCGGCAGCACTGCCCCAGCAGAGGGGAAGTGGGTGACTCCATCAAGTCGCACAGGGCGCAGCTGGGTGCGGCAGCAGTCTGAAGGTCCTCACGGGTAAAGCATTCCTAGAGCCTTCTCCTGCAGGAGTCCTATCTGTCAGGTTCTTTTTTTCCATCTTATCTGTCTCTTGTTTCACTCCACACCCTCCTCTTCTTGTATGGCTTTCTCATTGTCTTGTCTCACTTATCTTGGATGGCAAAGATTCTGGGGCGGGGAACACATCTTTATACAGTAAAGAGGCACTGCTTTTCTGGCACTATACACATAACTAACAATAATTTGTTGAGTATGTGAAGTGAAATTTCTCAAATAAGCATTAAAAATGAGTTGCCTAGAAGAGGGGATCTCTTCAGTTAATGAGAAAAATTACTGAAAACCTTGGGGTTAACCTTAAAGTGTATGCTTAAAACAAACCACGACCACTGTTAAACACACAGGCTGCACATGTTCTGGAATGCTGATGGAGCAGGCTTACCTGGGCTCAGCCAAAACCTTTGCAAGCTCATGAATCTGAATAATTAAGGTGTCCCTCATTACAAGTCTCCAAAGCACATTAATCATGTTTCCACAAGAGTGAAGTTCACTCTGGAGATGAGAACACATCTTTGACTAATTGGGTGTTTTGATCAGCTGGATTTGGTAAACTGAGGCTGCGTTTGAGATATCGGTATTAGCCATGTACAACATTATATGCTGCCAGATAAGTTATGCATTCTGCTGTCTGCATAGTGACCCAGCAATAGATCTTACAATGTAAATTATTTTACTCTCTTTTCATTGTTGACAAGTTTTGAATTTCCATTGACCTTATGAATAATTTCTCCTCTTCCAATAAAATCACAAAAGGAGTGGAGGTTTTTTTGGTTTTGTTTTTGACTAGGGAATTTTACTCTATATTATGATCCTGACCATGAAATGAGCTCCAGAAAGGCAGTAGTGGCAGTCAAGTTAATGGTGTTGAACAGTCATCTTGTTGTCCCTAAGCTCACTGAAGGATGGAAATCCCTCTTTACATATGCTGCTGTCAGGACTAACATCCTGAGAAGAATTTTGTCTGGTTTGTTAATCACACAAAATTTAGAATTTAAGTATCACTTATACAAACCATATCCATGCAGGAACAATCAAATGCAATTACAAATATCAAATAATACAAAGAATGCTTTTGAAGACGCAGGGGAAATTTTATTTGTAAGAACATAATTAGAATCCTGCTTACACTGATCTAAAACCCTGAAAATGTACAGAAATCAGGCAGCGCTAATATTCTAAAACTGGTATGAACCAGTAGCATTAGCACCACCCCACTGCACTCTTGCTTTAATCCTGCAAACTTGTCTGGCACAGGTAGCCACAGGCATCTTTTCTAATATGCAGCACTGTAAAGATCTAGTTATTGGGTGCTCCAACATTTAAAGTGGGTTGATCATTATAATATTGTAAAAACAAGTTTCGAACTGAAATCTGAGTTAGCAGTGCAATATCACACATTTCTTTACAAGAGGAATTAACTATCTTGAGACAATGCAGAGCTCTAATGTTATACATAAATCTTTTTGGGATAGAGCACTTTTAAACAATATTAGCAATTTATACTCAAATATTATTTGAAATGATGAAAATTTCCTTATCAGAGGTGAACACCAGATTTAATCCATTGAGCAATACTCGTGATTAGTACACAAATAGATGGGTGGAAATGCAGAGTTATTGACATTTGAGAAATTAGGAAACCTTATAATCAAAACATTATTTTACAAATTGATTTAAATACAGAAGATGAATATGTTCAGGCACAGTCTTCTCTTTCAGACATTTTATTTCCCTTTGAAACTTAAAGAAAAGGAGAAGCAAAAGAAGACGACAGACATGTCAATGGCTGAATGGGTGGGTGGGTCTTCCTGTGAAATGAATCACACTTTTCATTCAGTTTTATGAAAGTCTTGCTTCAAGCATGCCTTTAATGACTGTTGGTTGCAATGGCACACCAGTCTGCCATGGAGTACTGTTTACAAGGATTCGCTCATTTTCTAAGGGTGCAAATCTCTTTTTGGGACACAAATTGCAATGTGGGTCCCTTCCTCAGCATGCACACGTGACAAAGAAATTTTCTTTCTGATAAAGAAATTTTAGTAGAGGATTGTCAGGAAGGTTTTTTGTTCAAAAGTTCATAGTTCGAATTGCTAACTGGAGATGTATAGTAATCATCAGTTTAGACTGAGATAACTATCTGAATCCTGTGGCCAAAGTTAGCTCTGCCTCAGAGGCTGTTACTACAAGGACACAGCAAAACTACACTTGCTTAGAAACTAATCGTGGAAAATATCCCTCAGCTGAGCTATAGTGAACATTTTTTACCGTGTTGACTAATTAATTCAATTATTGTTTCTTCCTTTCTGGAACTACAAATACTGGAACGTAATTATTTAAAAGACTTTTTTCCTTTTTCAGGTTATCTGTGTTTTATATATTGAAAATATATAAGCCATTTAATGAAAAACTTTAATTCCTGTCTCCTTTTACACTGCTTCATTAGTATGCAAAGATAGATCATTTAAAGGTAGCCTGAAAAAAACCTAAACCTTTCACAGACTATATTTACAGAAGTCTGCTAATTTAACATTTCTGTGTCATACAGACAATTCATATCTTTTATTTTATCGCTACACTTTTATCAGCAAGTGAACTCAACCACTCGCACAACTTCAGCTACTATCTGCAGTTCATACATGTCTTTTGTTTTCTAACCTCCTTGTTTTCATTTGGTCTTGTATCTCAACTCATCTCCCTCCCTTTCAAATACCTCAACACTGAGATCAACATAGAAAGGGTTGAAATACAATTTTTAGGCCAGAATCTACTGTTCAGACAGATTTGCTCAATAGCCTACAAAATAAGAAAGAAGAAAGTCAAAATATATAAGCTTTCTACAGTCCAGCACCAAACAGGAATTAGAGAAACTACATTGTCTGCCTGATCTTGAAGAAGGCCACCAATGATACCAAGGGGCTATTCTGGAGGCTGGTAATGAGAAGAAGACAGGGCTGCCTTTCCAATGATGGCCCTTTACTTCCAAGAAAGTCACAGAAGCATCTGTTACGCTCCTTAGAATTGGGAGTCTAGTGAGTGGTTTTACACCTCTGGAGAGAGAGCACCCCTCGCACCCCGATACTTCTTCCACTACCTGCCTCTAGTCATGTCTACAGCAGCATTGTCTTTGATAACCTATTCTTCCATGGGCACATTAGCCTGAGCTGGGCTAAAAATTCTGTTACCAGTATTTGCATTACCCAGTTTAACAAACTGCTTCTGCCCCTTTTGTGATCACAGCATATACTGACTCACTTTGACAAAACCAACATCTGTCCCTTTCGGCTTTTTTCTCTCATCCGATGACAAAACTAATAGGGAAAGGGAAATAAAGAGGAGAGATACTATTCAACAAGCAAATGTGGAATGTAAACTCATTAGAGTCAGAATATAAAGAAAAGCATATAAATAAGAAACCTGTAAGAAAAATAAAAGTATCTGTATAAATAGAAAACCTATAGAAGAAAGACCAACACCTCGAAATTTGCTAACATATTATTTGCAAACTGATTTTGAGGCACCTCAGCAAAAATGTCCTGATTCTCAAGGTGCTCATTATATGTAATTCCTTTCACTTGGGCCTCAGTGTTTCTAAGAAATCAGGACACCTACTCACATGTCTAAACACTGGGTCAGTTTATGCCAGTAAATACCATAACAGTGAATCGGCATCTCTTCTAAGAAACAATATTGCTCGTTACCTCATGCATTGAATGAAACCTGATGTTAAAACTGGCCGTCAGATTAGAACATTAGTTATCTACAAGCTCAAAAGTATCTAACCATACGTTATTTTCCTGTCTTCATACAAAATGTTCCAACAAAAGTAATCATCCACATACAAATGCAATTATTTACACAGCCTCCTTCTGCAGACCTGTGTCACTGAGAATAAAATATTTTAAAGTAAACAGTTACCGCTACCTAAGTATTTTTGCAGTGCAAGAGTGGATTAACAGAAACTACTGATCTCACAGGGCTCAAGATCATTCCTAAAGTTCAAGGCAAAACTGCAAAGGAAATGAAGTATCCCTGCCCTATTTCTGAAAGAACAGTTAAAAATGTTTGAACTTCTTCCTAGCTTTTAAATATTTTTCTCCACAACACAAATTAGCATTGTTTGCTCTTAATGATTTTCTCTTGGAGGATCTGCTCTCTGTATCCTGCCAATTATTTCTGGCGAAGCTCAGCAAGGCCATAAAGCAATCTTTCTTTGCCATTTGTGGAGGCCTGCCAGAAGAGGCCAAACAGGAGTTAAGACTTGATTTAAACAAGTCTCAGTTTCCGTACAGCTCCCTGATTACCTCCTTTGGCTGGTTACCACCATAAATTACATCAGAGAATTATGCTCTGCGGTGGGCAAAGTGAGAGAATGGGAGGGGGGAAGGTTCACTATGTATTTTACCTGGCAGATACATGAAGAAGGATTTTAAGTGCGGGGCTAAAAGAGAAATAATTTGTCCTGCTCAAATTCTGAAAGGCCACGTTTCTGCAACTCCAGAAAATACAAAGACAATCTAAAACTCTCTGCCCCTCTAAACTCTGACCTTCTAAAACTATTTAAGTAATATATGACTTTGTAAGGATATAGAATTATTATTCTATATCCTTACAATATAAGGATAATTTTCAAGAATGATGCTTCATCTGAATTAATTAAACCTCACACTATCACTGTAAATTAGCTACCTTTCTTCCCAAATTATGTTTTCAAAATTTCATACCTTTAATCCTTTGCATCACTTCTCACAGACTTATAATGTGAATTTACTAACAGAAATTATGGGCAGAATGATAGCAATTTTCATCAGATATAATACTGTTAAATTGTAAGGGTTCAGACAGAAAATTTCTGAGCCAGCTGCCTGACTCTGGCTAATATGTGTGTATTGATACCAGATCTAGCAAACATGGTAGAAGTCTGTTCCGAGATTAAAATAGTCCGAGACACATAGTAGGAATTACAAAGATTAGCAAAATTGTGTTGTAAATGATGATTTCAAGAACCTCCAGTATCAAGTATTTGGCAACGAAAGGGACACCATCATGTCATGGATTTGACACTTGTTATCCCCACACAAAGCTGGGCATGTTAAAAGCTTAGCAAAAAAAAAAACCAACCAAAACATAAAAAAAACCTGTGCATATCTTACTAAATTATTATTACCTAGGAAGTTAAAATTTCTAAGAATTTCCTCACAACCAGGAGCTGAGGTGTAGAAAGTTCCACTTCAAAGATTATTAAAGAAATCCTGTTTCTTCAGGACTAAGGAAAGATGCTTTTATGTACCAGAAATTGGAGAAGAGTCAGCAGTAGGATCAGTGACCCCTTCTAGGGATCCCTGCTGGAATCAATTTTATTCAACATTTTCACTAATGACCCAGAGAAATGAGAAGATGGTGAAATCTCCAAGTTTGAGGATGCTATTTCAGGTAGTTGCCCTGGTAATGAGGTACTACATTAAGACTCTGTAGAAGTAAGTAAGTGGTCAAAAAGGTGACAGAAGAGCTTCAGTGTAGACAAATGTGAAGTGATTAATCTAGAGAAAAACAACCTAAACCATGTCTGCACAGTGCTGAACTCAGACCTTGTAGTTACAAATCAGGAAAGAGATCCTGGAGTTCCCACCACCAGTCCTGAAGCAGCTCAATGTGCAGACCAAGTCACGGAAGCCAAGAAGCTGCTGGGCATCACCAGGAGTGGCATTAAGAACACGGCACTGCATGCCTTCCATACATACAACACTGGTTCACCCACATTTAGGGTACTATGTGCAGTTCTGTTTCTTGCAACTCAAGGGCAAAGTGGAGTTACAAAAAGTACAGAAAAGGGCAACTAGAATAATCAAGGAGAGGGACAAACTGCTTTACATGGAGACACTAAAAATGCTGAAACTCTTCTGTAGCTTAGAATCTGAGTCTGTAGAGACTGCGTGAATGAAAACAGGAAACTCAGAATAGGAGAAGGAAGGGGAAGGGATGCAGATTTGGGTAACAAGTAAGATAAATGGCAGGAATGCAAAAGGCAGATGAGTTGGGCAAGAATTAGAATGGTAAGATGAAAATATAGTAGCAGATGGATTGAAGGAGAAGAGGTGGGAGTGACAGGCACAAGCATGGGCTGGGTTGAAGAATGTCAGGAAAATCTGGAAAGGGTAGCAGGGAGAAATATCCAAGGCTGCAATAGGAGAATTTCTACAAATACAATATTCCACAAATACAATTACTTTCAATTAAAGTCTGAAATTAAACTTGAAATTCCAGAACTTCAACACTGGGAAAATCCCTCACCAGTGGCTGGTCAGAAAACAGAACCATGAACTGTTGCTTCTGCTGGTATTTCTTTGCCGACTTAGTGGCAGGGGACACCATACACCTAGATGTTCCAAATCAGCTGATAACATGCAGGCTCAATACAACCTTATTTTTTCACTCTTTTTTGTATGGTTCCATATGAATTAAATTGCCTGTAGTAACACATTGAAATGGAATTTCTTTGACAGTCCTTGATATCCCCCCCAGCAGGTTTCAGGGTATCTTCTCAAGAGGTGAGGACAAGCCAGCCGCACCATCCTGCTTTAATGCTTATAATGGAATACAATTATTCAAACATTCCTGGCATTTCTTTTCACATACTCCCTGCCCCATAATAAGTAAAATTTGCTAGTCTTCATCCTAAGTCAAAATAAAAAGTTGGATTTTTTTCCTCAACCAATTCTAATCTTAATATATCTGACATGAGATCAAAACCAATTAAAAAAAAACACCCCTCACCAAAAAAAAAAAAAAAAAAAGAAATCAATGCCAGTTCTTGTATTTCCTAAGTTTAAGTGCTAAAATTTTCATCTTGCAAGTCTTGTAAGAATTTTGCTGTGTTCTGGCATGACAACATATGAAGTGGGGTACTGGGCTAGCAGAAGGTTGGTAGGTGGAAAAGAAGGGAGGAGTAAGGCATAACAATGAGACATATTTCTGAAGTTTTATAAGGCTATTTCTGTGACATTTCAATGAATCATTTTCCAACATCAATAAAACTTACAAAATACTCAAGCCTGTTTATAAGCTGTTGCAATAATGGATAATAAACTAACAAGGGATTCCTTACATCCCTAAGAGGGAGTTGTCTAACTCCACATATGCTACTCAGTATACTGTCTTCATGGAATTACAATAGCTTTTGTTCCATTTTAAAAAAATCAAATATTAAGACTTAGGAAAAAACACTTTTTTTTGAAAGTATCTCCTTTTTCCAGTTGAAATACTAGTACCATTTGTGGTAAGCACTCCTTAACCCCTGTAGAAAAGTGGGAAGCTCTGTGTAATCCTGATAAGATCAGTTTTACAAAATAGTATGTCTAAACACTGCTTACATGAAAGATTTCAGTTTACAGGAAAGAAAGGGAAATCCCCTCTGCAGGAGTTGCACAAGATGTACCAACTACAAGGTATAACTTTATGACATAAGGATATGTTTTTATTTTGGTTTCTGATGACCATATGAACTGCAAAGACAAGACTTCAACAGGTTGCCCTTTGCACATGTAACTGGTGTCAGGAGGCAATAAACTCACCACAGCCACCTTACAGGGACAGATATTTTTAGCACTGGTATGAAAATAAATGGGTATTGACAAAAAGTAGGAACACTTGTAAACATAAAATACAAAACACCAGGCATAACATTACAGAATCAATTTCGTTTTTTCTCATCAGAAAACCAGATTTGCTCAGATGAAAACTGTGACAAATTGACTTCTGTGAGTTGCTGATGTAGTCTTTAATAAAAAATATTTCAAAATAGAAAATAACGCTTTTACTATAACACATATGGCTGAGAATTTTACTGAAAGCAAAAACAGAAAAGTATGGAAATTAAAAATGTTGGGCTACATAAATATATTTGTGGTTTCTCTATGCATTTAGAATTTACCCTTTTGACCTCATGTCTAAGAAAATAAATGCCTTTATTCCAGATATGATTAAATTAAAAATCTTCTAAGTTGATTAGCCATATCCAAATATAATTCCATTCGTATTTATTTGTAACTATAGTTTTGACTTGAATAATAAAATATTTCACAACAGCACGTGTGATTAAATACTTCCACCTTGAAGTGCAGGAATTGTGCAATATTATTCTGCAACTTCTTGCTAGAATATTCCTTGACACCACTTGTGTCTTGTCCTCTGTTTTAAAAACATGCAATTATATAAATCATGTAAATCTTCCAGTTTTAAGTGCCCCTGTGCGTTCACTTAGAAAGACATTATCCACCTCAAGTAGTCAGACTACTTTCTGTATATATGTCTTCCCAAATAATGATTCATTTTACTGTCTATCTTTATATTTTGTGTGACATTTTCTTAAGTCTTGAAATCCAAAGAAGAGAGTAGGAGATACCATATAAAGAATATTTGTTAACAGAGTAATTGTCTGAAGTGCTTCACTTCTTTCTTAACAGTATTTCTACATATCATGAAACTCTCAGGCAGCAAGGGAAATTATTCTGTCACTACAATGAGAACTATAAACTCAATTAACTACTTCTTCCTGCAATTTTAATGACTACTCATCTAAAATTCAATGACGTAAAACATCAAATAAATCTTAATAATAGCTGCACTGTATTCACTACATGAGAGTCCTCCAGTCCTCTGCTCCCATTACCATCCAAGTATTTCACAATCATTTTGAATAGATGAATGGGAAGAGCTATCTAACTTTTACACAGCTATCATCTCCTACAAGGATAGCTTAAGATGTGTTTAATAGTTTTGATGTTCTAAATGCCTTAGACATAACTTCATGCATCAGTTGTTTCACAACTATCCTTTCAGGTTTTGTTTTGGTTTTTTCATATTAAAAGCTTCTATGTAAGCTTTTTTTTTTTTAATTAAGTCAATAATTTAACTTTTAGCCTTATTTTCTGCCTTATTTTAGCTTATTCCACTTATTTTAGCCTTACTTTACATTTCTTATTTATCTTTTAAGAAAAAAAATATCTTTGGTTTGTTCTTCCTGTAATGTGTACTTTTGTCTCGTTCTTTCCTTCACTGAGATTTAAAAAAAAAATAAACCACAACAATACTAGAGTACTTTAACATGATGAAAAAGAAACTAACTGATTTTACCATTTTATTTGCAGAATCTAAATTTGGGAGATTAGCACTTGTCCACAAATTCTCCAGGAAGAAGTTATGAAAAAGAGAAAGCTAAAGCACCCTTAATACACATCATTTATGATTTTGCTTTTAAAAAACAAGTGCATTCGACCTTTGAAATTGAAGCTAAATGAATTGTCTGTATTTGTTTTACAAATTTTGAATTGGTTTACTTGCATCTTCTGAAGGATCACAGTGGAGCCCATCAAGAGTTACACACCCACTTTCAAAAAATATTTTTAAAACATCACTCTTTCCTGAAGATAAGCTGTCATGTGCCTTACAGAACAGTCCTTTAATTACATAGTTTCATACTTTAAAAAAAAAACAAACCAAACATGAAGTCTGTGTTATTGACAGCACAAGATAGCTGCAGAGCAATAAATAGATCAGTCTTTAACATGTCATTCTGTCATCATGACTCAGTGTGTGGTTCAATGTCTCATTCACTAGAGCCATCAAAACCAGCGTTACAGAAAGACCCACTTCCTCCCAGGCTTTCCCATGCCTTGGCCTGTATTCCCGATGCTGCACTGACTGCTGGGGTGACCTTCCAGAATCACTTTCCCTTTCAGTGTCTGAATTTCCCCATTCAAGATGCCTTTGTTGGTAAAACACATTAAGACCTGGTGATCAAAAACAAGGTCCATATGCAGTAGTAAGTAAAAACAGTTATCTTGTACTGATGGTGCACAGGCCTGTAAAGTCATCAGCACGCCCACCAGTCCTGACACGATGGTACTCATGATAATGACTATTGTTATTGTTAAGACATGAATAACAAAGAAACTATTTTCTGTATAGATGCTGACAAATATTAGAGTGAGAAAATTCAGCATCAGGTAAAGAAGGATACTAAAAGCAATGGAATTCTGCAAGTTGATTTATTATCTGTTATGTACTCTCAGTGAATCTGCTGACAAGGAACTAATTTTACTGCAGTTTCCAGCCTTTTAAAGAAACTCCAAAATATATTCAATATATTCAATGGAGTCATATGTACAAAAGAAAAAAAAAAGGCAAAGAGTAGCAGTGAAAAAAAATAACCAATTAATGGGGTTTCTTTTTGGTTCTCATCCTAAGAAGCCCACCAGTGCATGAATCTCATAGTGGCAATAGAGATGGACAAAGCTGCAAGATGGAACAGAAGAGCAGTACCTTGCCCTGTTGCCACCCAGGGGAGATTTTACATTACACCGCTATAGAAGATGATCTTTTTGCATTAAAATATATTCTGTAGTGCTAATACTTTCTGTATAGTAAAATGACAAAACTGCTGCTAGCAAAAGGGACTGCTGGATATTTAAGCATATCAAAGAGAGCTCTTATTACAAAAGACTCGGAAAGGATGTGAAACCTCACTTCTATGTACTTATGAAATAAAGCATGCTTAATGAAACTTCTGCTGAAAATGAGTAAATAGCACATGATTATGCTTTGCTTCTCTATTTTAATATAAACTCCTCAATCTAATGAGTTGACTCAAATTGAGAAATTACTTCTGGGACCCTTACTGTTCCGCCCTACAATTTCTTACTGGATACTTTTGCTTGGTTAAATTAGATTTGGACCTTCCACTCACCATTTTCCACCTTGTTTTCAGACCATTACTTCAAAATAGGACTCAAAGTGTGAAATACTAATTACTTACAAACCCAAATAAAACCCCTTTTCATCACCCTTTCTTCTTCTAATTATTACAAAGTAATAATAATGAAAAAAAACAAACAAAAAATTAATAGAGGCCATCAATATTTCTCCCAAGGAGTGCCCCAAAGCAGGCATCAGTCTTGTGAAGGAATAGTTTGGGACTCAGAAGATCTGGGCATTATTACATGTAATCTATGGGATTTTGCTTTACAGAAATTAGAAACAGTACTGAATTTCTCACTGTCTGTTCTGCATATAGACTATAATCTATTGCGAGCAAGGATTATTTCTCATTATACATATGTGTAGCACCCAGTCTGATGGGATACACATCTTAATTGAGATGAATAGAATTTATTTATGTGAAAATCATTAATGCATACATAAATATGAATAATACAGCTATGGGAACAGATTAGTGGGTGGGGAGGTACTTGAAAATAGACGCAATAGCAGCAACAAAGCAATCACTCAAGAAAACCCTCCAAACAATACTGAAGATTTGCCTAATAGCTATACAGACTGCAAAATACAGGTAGGTGGCCTTAGTTTCTACAAAGTGGAAATACAAATATGCACCTGAACAGTGCAGTACACAGCACTAGTGACATTGCTTGCAGGATTTCTACAGCACAAATGTATGCAGTATTTGCAGATTTCACAGCAGAAATCAAGATATTGAATTATTTTCCTTTGTTTTTAATTCATAAGTTACATCCAATTTTCTAAAAGTACAATGTTGTTTTTCTCTTTGTAACCCTCCAACAGTTCTCTTATTGCAGCAAACATCTACAAATGTCAGTTAAAGGTTCATTTATTTCCTTGCTGATTTCCTGTAAAACTTGTGACTCAGCACGTCATCTGAACCTGTTGCTCTGTGTACCGAGAGGACATCGAACATGTCTGTAACTGGCTGCAGCTGCACACTTTCTACCTCCTTTTCTGTGAGCAATGTAGAAGTCATCGCTGAATTGGGGGTGATCATTACCCTGTTACTAAATTCAGCCCTGCATGGATGAATGCATGCACACACACCTTGCTAACTGTGCCAGAACTATTGGTCATCATTATTCACTATAGATGAAAATACTTTTTTCTCTATTCACCACAGAATTCTTTTTTTTTCTCTCTCAATGTTAACTATAGTCTTGAGCAATTCCCTTGCTTCACTGTCCTCCAATAATTCTTTTTGAATGAGATCTACTTTTCATAATGTAGCTATCTTTTCAAATGCAACCTAGAATCATTCATGTGTTAATTTTTGAGTATTTACTAGAAATATTTCTAAGACTCTCCTTTTTACATATTTATGATGAACTCTCAGTGTGAATATCTGGTTATTTAGCATCACAGACTTAGAACTAAAATCATTACCCCCTTAAAAAATCCCTTCAATGTGATTTCTTACTAATGGGTCTCTGAATTTCTGTAAAGGTTTGGCTTCTGGGTTTTCAGAATATCTTTAGTTTCCTAATGTAACTCATTTCTGGTTTCTGGAAGCTACTTATAAAGTTTTTTGGTTTTATTTGAGGAGGTATTCAAAATATATACTTTAATTTTTGTTTTTAATATTGAATTACTCTAAGCTTCTGCATTTAAAATTAAGAGAGTGCTTCATTCTGCAGGTTTAAACAGAACCTACTTGAATACCGTAGAGCATATCTCCATCTGAAATAAGGAGTAAATTGTACTCTCTAATTTGTTTTCTTGGCATGATTCATCACTTTACGGGCCTCTCTCCTGTCATTTCATTTACAGTTTAGAGTTCTTCATACAATAAAGTTTTTTTGTGCCTTTAATAGTTTTTCCTGCCTCTCTCTGAACTTGACTTTAACTGCCTTCTCTTTGAAGATAAGATCCCTGCAGATGAATACAGCATTCACAATGAGGATACATAATTTGTATATAATCTCTCAGCTTTCTCTATTCATTTTTAATATGATTCTCTTCCTCTTCCTTTACTGGGCCTGATTTTGGGAACCCAGAAAAGAAACAACTTATTGGTTTTGGGCCCTTCCTGTCCACTTGTTAGTAAAAAAATAAGGCAACATCTAGCTGGAGAGGTTTAGGCTGAAATTATTTCTGCTTCTAAAGGGTTTGAGAGGAAAAGCCTGCAATCAAGAAGGATTTCTATATGGAAGCTAGTGTGTTTCTGGGATCATTTCTTGGGAAAGTCAGAGCTCTCCTCCACAGTTATTCTAAAGAACACAAATGCAGAACAACAAAGCCATCTGACTATAACATCTACTTGACCTCATGAGCTGAGACTGTGTTTTCAAGTGTCAAGTAAGAAAATCTCTTACAGAACAAAACTTAATTTCTCCTTCTAAAACACCTGATTTTCTGTACCAAGTCCTTCAGAAGAGGAGACTGCTGGCTGTCAAGCAGAAGCACCTCATTCCACTCCTTCTGGTCGTGCCAGGCTGTGGGACCTGGGCTGACACTTCCCAGCTGTCTCTCGGAAGACAGAAGGTTTCGAGTCTAATCAATTACATGTATGTAGACTTGAAGTTCTCTTTTCTGTAAACATCACTCCTAAACTTATCTGTGCTAGCTTGAATTAATCTCAGGTAATGCTTACCACAGTTCACACAGTTTTTCTGGTGAAGTTGGTTTGTTTCTTTTTTTATTTACTCAATAAAATAATTTATTGAGTTACAGTCTTTTTTCTGACCCCTAAGTCACCTCAAATTGACTCTCCTTCATGAAAAAATGTGTTACTTATTCTTGTTCTTTATTTTATTCTAGCCTGGTCCATATTTAATTGCTTTTTGAAATAAAAGGCTTCTCCTGTGCCATAGAAAGGGATTTAATTTTTACAAATCTGATAAAGACTTTTATTATCCATAAAAATTTCAGATTTTGTGCCATGGGTCAGGAGATCAGACTAATTCCATAGTTCAATAGTACTCTATTGAAATCATTGTCACGCTTAGAAAATTCAACAATGTTAACTTGTTCACCACCTGAACAGAAATGCTTTATTAAAGGCTTTCTGAAAGCTTTACGGGTTCTGGCACTCTAATTCTGAAAATTATGTCTCTTGTTCATTAGGGATAAATTTAATTTGCGTAGCTTTACTCCTGGTGATTCGGCATTTCACCATGGCTCCTTATGGCCAAAGATACTGTGCAGCAAGTACCCTCCAGGTTTGTGGTCTGCTTTAAGGTGTGTATAGAAACAGACTGACAGGGAACATAAGGAAAGATACGACCGAGAAAGGGTGATTTGGAAGACAATGTATTAGCCTGTGACAGAAGAGAAATGGATTAAATTCTCTGTTCTGGATCCACAGTATAAAAGAATTTAAATACGGTACTGACTGTGCGGCATATTACACAAACAGACAGGAGAAAAAGAGACCTAGAAAAACAAATTTCAGTCTCAAAGCTGTACTTGTCTTTAAAATAAACAGTCCCAGTGTCTCAGCAGTCACAGTTTCTCTGACACACACTGCTGCACTAGGAAGATTCCAGAATAGCAAATACCTTAGTGGCTCTGCTAACACAGGAAAAAGAAAGATAACCAGCAAGGGTATAGCAACCTATCTTTCCCTTCAAAAATTAATAGAAAGAGGAAACATTTCTACATTTGAAACAGAATCAATGATTTCCTGCCAAAATATTGTTGTCATTAAGTTTCATGCATTTGATTTATTGCCACTTCCTGCTGTTCCTATTTAAACTCTCCTTTCCAGCAGGCATGTAATCAAAATCATATGAAGTGTCCCAACAGCTTGCTTGTCCTGGCTATTTATAGTAAATATTTACTGATAGATACTTGAAGGGAAAAATAAAGTCCTACACATGACAATTATTTGGAAATTACTGATCAAATTCAGTTAGATCAACACTTCAGTACAGGATCTGAAGTTCAAGGCAGAATTAAATTGAGTCACATTCTGCTTATTTTTAGTAACTATTTCATATTGCTTCACTATGAATCTACAGTTCAGTTGTATCCTAGAGTGTCACAGAGATGTGAAGCTAAGAGAGACATTTTTGGTGCATTGAGTTATCTCATTAGGTATGAAAAAAGTTTTCTCTCTATGAACTCTCACATAGGTGAGAGCAGTTGTCATTTGCTCAATTTATTTACAATCTATTCTAATAGACAGTGTAAAATGGGTCCTAGGTTCAATGACAGCAGAGGTTTTTGAAAAGCTGTACTTTGGAGAGTTTGGAAATTCCACGTCCTGCTAGAAAACAAAATGTGTATGTGATTCAAACGTTTAGTACCATACAATGGATATTACCATGTATGGTGTTCAATGGACTGCTGAACAGCTGGAATTTTAAGGCTGCAAGATTGTAAATTAAGGAGCGCCCAAGCAATTTTTCAAAGAAACACATTAATACAGCAAGCTCGTGACAGTGCCAAAGCCCCCTTTTCAGGGCTTTTCAGGATTTAGTCTCTCATTTCATGATTAAATTGTCAACTGAATGTATTTCATGCTAAGTGTCTCAATGCACTAGAATTGTGATCAAGCTGATGATTTAAGAAGACATCACAACAGACTGCCTCAGTGTCAGGCAGCAGGAGTACACATGCCACCACAGATGAAGCTAACAAAGGCTTCATGTATTAGATACACTATTGTGAGGCTAATGTAGGAATGGCTCCAAAGGAACAGATACACTGCCAGAATCCATTTTATTAAAAAGAAATGGTGCAACTCTATGGTTAATCTGTTACTCTGGTAACAGTATAAAGAATCCACAAATGAGTCATATATGTAAAGGTGCATGCAAACTGGTGAGCAGCTGTGTTGGTGAATCAACGAACTATGGGCAACAGAAAAGCCCATCTGTGAGTGCTGATGCACAAGGTATATGCTGCTACTCTGATACAATTACAAGTAAAATAAACCACAGCCACCATAAACCACGTAGTGAGGAAAAAAAAAATCCTAATAATCCAACAGAGTACATTTTCTGTGAAAAGGGCATGGTCCATAGAGATTCTGAGATCTTTAGCATTGTTACTTGGGAACACACAGCCTGGATGAACAGGGAGACAAAGGCAGAATAAACCTCCTTATATCAATGACCTTTACTCAGCAGCAGCAATTTCGTTTTCCCAGGGTTGAAAATAAGGTAGCTTTAACACAGCCAGCTGGCAATATCATCCAAGCATTACTTCATGGGAGATGCTGAACTTTCAGGTTCTTCTGAGTAGAGAGAGACACGTTTGTATTTCACCAGCATACTGATGAGCCTCCTTTCTAAATTCTGAAGTGGTGGCTCTACAAGGCATCATATTAAACTACCTGGGAGGCAGAATATGGCCTTAAGGGCTGCTGCATTTCAAAATAGTTGATGATGACATACAGTTGTCTGCCAGTACCTGTTAAGCCCTTTCTCAGAAGCGATGTGAAGAACAAGAGGAATAGCTTCCAACGTATCAGCAATGTCCCTCATTCACCAAAGCAATAACCCACAATCAAATGCTCTTTTAGACATTCAGCAGAAATGTGATGATGAGGCAACCTAGATCTGAGAGTGAAGAAATTAATGCACAATCAACTCACCTAGCATAAAACACAGAGGAAAGCCAAACCTGGCCCAGAACCTTTCCAAATGTCATGGACAGGCAAATTCAAACTATTCTCTACTCATTTTTTTCCAAATGGATGAAATCTTGGTATTACTGAAGTCAAAACACTCAATTTAACAGTGCCTGTAATTCATCCACAGGAAATTAACTGTCAGGCTTTCAAGCATTTTTCCTCTTGGGTAATACTTGAAACATTCTTCAACTGTGCAGCAGGATTCTAGCATCTCTGTTTAGTTTTTCCTCTTGGTAGACAAAGACTGCAGCAGCTTCCATGTTGCTGCATTTAAATACATTTTGAATAATAGAATAAGCCTTTCTACTCCCCTATCAGGATGGCCTTTTTCCAGTCTGAGCTCTTCATGTTTCCTCATCTGCAGCTGTTCGTAAGTGAGAAGCTGCTTTGGATCATTTGAGTATTCTACCACTTTCTGCTTAAGAAACATGATTCTAGGAACAGACAAGTCAGCTGTCAAGAGATTATTTCACAGATGCACTTGGCATCATGTGAAGCCATTTTCAGCTGGCAATAGCTTGAATAAACATGTAATTCCACTTCAGAAAAAAGCAGGCTTAGGAAAAAGCGAGGATGAAATCAAGAGGAAGCATCGTGCACTGTGAACTGTTTATTGACACCCAGCATGTCCTTCCAGAACTCAGTGCTTATCTCACTTCTGTTGAGCTCTAGAAGCCCGCACTCCTTTTATAAGGCACCAAGTACAGAGGCAGAAGGAGACTTAACAGACCAAGGCAGGGAATTACATATGGCTATCAACAACCCAGGCAAGTGGCACAGCGAAGTGTGTTGCTTTAGTGTCTTGTTTCACCTATCAAACTCCACATTTTATAGGGCAATGAAAATATTTCCTTGATTACACAGAGTTGGACATTCAGCTTTGCTGCTTATGTCAGGAGTATGCTTCTGGACTGATTTCTGTTGTGTTAACAAGTATGAGACTCACCAGCCTCGTAAGTACAGAGAACACAGGGTATTTGATGTTGAACACTCTATAGTCTTGCCAACCACAGTCTATGCTACAGATCAAGTTTGATTACAAACTTGGTAACATTTCTTACAAGGATGTTTTATGAGCTGAAATATTTTCTGATTACTCTGTAGCTGAAAGAAAATATGTAAGTTTATTATGTGTTACTTTCCACGTTTATTTGTATTCAAGCAGCACCCAAACTATGCAAGGTGTTTTACCTGGAATTTTCACTCATGTTCTCCCAGAAGAGTTCCCAACCAAAGGAAACACAATAGAAGAAAGATTCAGCTTATAGAAAATTAAATTAAGCACTTTTGCTTCAAATAAGAGGCTTATACACAGTGCTGTAAGAAGAGACAGAAAATGCACGCTACATTGTGTGGATACCGAATCCATAGCTAATCCTATATAAATGCGCCAAAGTGAATATTCCAGAATTAACAAACAATGTGCATTTTCTCTTGCACATCACATTCCATCAAGTATTTGTACTGTAAGCTGCTTGGAGCAAGGACGTGTCATTGTGAATTACTCCATAAGAACTATGTACATTAGGGAGGGCATTTAAGACTTTTTCTTCTTTTCAAAGTTCCAAAGAGTGGATTTGATTTTACACTTTTTCTATGAATTAGAGGCTGAGGAAAAGAAAGCCAAAATCCATTTTAAATAAAGTAAGTGATTACTTGGGTTTTATTCTGATTTTTTTTTTTCATTTATTTGTGATTTACATCAATATAAATGAAAGGATAGTAGGCTTTGGTATTTGGGTGTAATTTTAAAATCAGTGTTCACACCAAAAAGTCTCCAGTCTCCTCCAGCAAGATTACCTGCATAATACTTGGAAGAACTTTCAGAATAACATGTTCAGGACACATCCTGAGCTGTATCTTACATTTAAAACTTCTACAGTCATTAAGGGGTAAAAACACCTCTTAGATCAAAAGATATCTTTTTTAAATCAAATACTTGATTGGGGACTACAGAAACAATAATTACTGAAAGGCTACATTTTGCTGAACTTTGGGCTGTATTTTTCTATTTCTTAGAAAGTGAAGACAACATAAGTACAACCTTCCTTATAACTCAAGAAGAGGAAGTTAAAACCTTCCAGATGCTCAAATTCATAACTAACTTGAAAACTGATCTTCAAGAACAAATAATAAAAGTCATTAAAACATCAACAAAATCTTTCATGTCCTCATTGTTCCTCCCATACTGCTGACCACACTGACTCCTTCAATATGCAACTCTGAAGAAGCCAATCCAAAAGGAAAATATTTCTGAAATGTAATTTAAAAAAAGAAAGAGGAATCAGACTGAGCACACACATTTCAAAAAATCTGACTTTGCATGTAAGTTTTTCAATCAAAATGCATTGTTTAATAGCTTTCATATGAGTTATTTCTATATCCAGAGCAGAAAATCCAACTGAAATGATCCAACTATAATGTGCCTTTGCCCAAATATTTTCTTCTGAGACTCCTAAGAGCATAAAATAGCACACATATATCAAATGCAAAGTTATTTGATGTACAGGTAAATCCACAATTGTTTATCTTATGAAATCAGCCTCTTGTGCAAATGCAAGTCTCCGTATGGACATAATTGCAACAAATCAGACTCTGTTCTAATTTATGCAAAGAAAGGGTTCCCACTCCTGCAGCTTTAACCACACTCCCTTTACACTTTCCAAACCATTCTTTCTCAAACAACTCTAGTATTGTCTCCTCTGATACCTTTGTTTGCCAGAATTGCAGCATTTAATTTAAGATTCAAACCCAAACACTCCCCAAGGGACCTGAATAACTTTAATTCCTATGCATACATATAGTCATAAATCCTTTACCCAAAAGGTTCGGGGCCAATACTATAATGAACAAAAGCATTCTTTAAGAGCAAGCTCAACTTTGAGTGTGTTTTGCTACACTTGGAGCTATAGCAGAAGCAAGTATTTTGAGCAATATGTGTCTGCAAACCTGGGAAGTTGACCGCCAAACTTGAGGCAATTACTAAGTACAGAATGTAACTTTCCTTTAAAAATCTCAAAATACTGATTTGGACAATTAATCTTAAATATAACAGTCTTTTTTATATGTATCTGGTTATGCTGTGTTTTTGTGAATTTTTAAATTCTGAAAGTTCCCTCTGTAGTTTAGTACCATTTATAATACAAGCCCTGAAATGCTTTTTACTATTGCGGTGCTTTGTGCACCCACACCATTTAAAAATACTTTAAAATTAACATTTCTGTCTTCAAGTATTTGCAAGGTAAGGTCCCATCCGTTAATGGTCAGTGGTTTTCAGTTTGTGGTCTGTAAGACTGTAGGGTTTATGAGAAGCAAACTAATCTTCTAATGAGACTTAGGCTTGTTTTCTAAGGGCCAAAGCCTTCACCGTGTGAAGCCTGCATTTGAAATTGGTAACTACTGCATTAGCAATAGCCAAGTCACACCAATATTAGTAGGACCAGGATCTATAGACTAGCCCTCCCACAAACAAGAAGCTGTTTATGAAGTTCCAAGTGTCCTGGACTTCCCCTAATACTCTCTTCATTATTTAATCCGTACCGTCTACTGGTTTTACTATCTCTTCAAGCTGTCTTTGGAGATGGGTCCAGACTTCTGCTTGTCAAAAATTTTTACTACCTTCTCTTTTTCTGCTCCTAAAAATGGGAAAAGATCTCTGTTCTTCCAGCTATCAGTCACTACTTTGACTTTGCCTTAAAACTACATGTCCATCTCTTTTCAGACTGGCTTCAGTTAGAAAGGTTGAAAACCATTTTTCTAGTAAACCCTGTTAATCTCATTTTCTTTGTCATCCAGCACAAACAAATCCTGTGATAGCAATTCAGCCCACAAATTCAGAAGCTATGAATTGCTAAACAAGATTTCTGTTTACTAGACTTTCAGATAAACAAGCAATTTGTTACAGATGAAACTTGCTTTTTCTTTCTGGCCTCACCAAACTAGATTCCCAAGAAGTACACAATTTCTGACATTTAGAATATATTCTATTAAGGTATGAGGGCATCAAGCACAATTCTCCAGTCTTTCTGCTGTCCTGCCAATACCGTCAGAGTTAATATTCTGGATGGAATAGTTGCACAGATGAACAAATTGTCTGAGACAGGAGTAAATATAACATTCTTTACTGTTAAAATATTTATAAACTCTGACTTGTAATCTTCCCAAAGTCTGCTGCTAGACTCTTGCAAGTGCTAGAAGAGGATCAACCCCAGAACATGCCATCACAGAAGACAACTATATTCTGTATCAGCCCCAAGACTTTGCCTCTCCTGTGGAAACTCGGGTTTTTCTGTCACTTTTCTGCTGTATCTGTGAAGAAGCTAAAGCACTTGATTGTATATACTGCAATAGTACAGTAGCAATTTAATCAAAGAAGATTAATTACTAAAGAAAAAGAGATCTATACATTTATTTCATGTCCCAATGTAAAGCCATCTGACAAAGCTAGTATCAAATATCCTGTTTTCAAACATATACACAAACAGATCCCGCTCAGCAGTTTTATTAGGAGTGTTAGTAATACAGCAATATAGGGCCTATAGTTTTGCTAAATGGTACCCACTTGGACTGAAACTGCCTGACCGAATTTCAGTCAAAAAAGTGCATCCAGAGCACCAAAATCATGAAGTTAAGGAAAATTATGCATAATAAGGAAAATTTACCTCCAGAATTCTGACAATTCTGACAGCTCCAACGTCCCTCTTTGTTGAAGGAGGGACCTGAAGTTAAGCTCAGGTCATCTCTGTGTTGAGAACAAATTTTTGTCTTTCCTATAAGAATCTGTCCATTTTACCCAACAATAGCTTTCTGAAAAGCTGAAATCTGTGCACTCTCTGCTGGGCTTAGTAATATTGAGATCTCATCTAGACTGGGCATGAGTCCAGAATGAAGAAAGGATGATCATTCCCCTGCCTAAACTAAGTGGACTAAGTGGAGGAAGAAGCTTTCTGTTAAAAATGGGATAGATGCAAGCCCTGGGGAGGAAAGAGTAAGGTTGGGAAAAGCAGCCTAAGGGGGATGGAATGAATAGAAGATTGGTAGGGAGAGGAAAAGGGAAGTTAGGGAGGGAGTTTCCTTATTCCAAATTTAGAAAAGGAGTGATTCGATGTGACCTATGAAACCTGACGTAAGACTGCAGCCTACTTTGCATAAATGCTGAAGTCAGTGGGAACTGCGTGCCATACAACAACTCTGATAAACCAAATCCTAAGCTTCTCAAAAGCTACCAAAAACATTTATGTTAATCTCTCTGAATTTCAGTTTCCCATCTGTCAAGTGGGAATAATAATAATCATCTCATATGGGTAATGTAAAAACAAATTCATTAATGCTTGCAGATACTGTAGTAATGAGTATCATAAAAAAGCACAACAGAAGTACTAGCTCTGCATTAAGAACAGGGTTTGATTAGCCTGCAGTAAACAACAAATGGGCCTTTTGTTCTCTGTCTGTGTTTATATCTTAACAGAATCAGGTCTTGGTATTTAATAACTCACTGTAAGCAATACCTGTAACAGCAGAAAGAAAAAGGCAATGATGATACAGCCAACAAGGTAGACAATACAAAATACTGAACCAGAACTGAGAGGGAAAAGGGAACTGTGGCTGTGTAACTGAAAGGCTATCTGATTGCTTATATCTCGGGGTAGGAGAAGGGGATAAAATAACACTTTTAATTCAGATGCTTAGTTTGTAAGGTTGCTTTTGCAGCCTTCATAATTTCCCTTTAACTCCACATTATGTGTGTGCACATATTGATGTTCACTCAGGCACTACCAAATATCCCACACTGACACTGTAACCATATATTAAGTAATTTTCAGTTAAACCAATAAAATACATCTAGAAGTAACATATTCAGTGTTACTGCAAAATGTTAACAAATTCACTTATAGCATAAATTATTAATGTACAATAGCAGCTTGAAAACATCTTTTTTTCAATTTTTTGAACTTACACTAATCTTGAAACAACAAATGATGAAAGTTCAAACAAAAGCTAATTTTGTTTAATGAACGAACCAAGGAGGTATTGTGAAAGTATTGTGCAACCAAATCCTAAGCTAATTATTGTGAGATCAAATAACTGTTGCCATAGTTACTGGACAGTGTTTTCCATAACCATTTTTATCTCTTCAATAAATCTTTGTGACGCAACAAATATAAAAAGTTGACTGTAAAATGACTATTATGTATTGAATAGCGTTTAGTTATGACTGACCTGTCATTGTGCTTGTGTTCCCGTGTTTGTCAGAGGATAATAAAAGACAAGCATCTGCTCAAGTCAACAGAGAAACAGCTATAGCTATAGCTTGGCTTGGGGACTGCAGGTCAGGTTGCTGATTTTAGTATAGGACATTTTCTTCTGTGTATCAAACATATTTGTGTTGATTTGTTTGTCTTTACACCACAAAGTATCAAGAAGGCTAGCTGATTGTCTCTTTTCTGCCCACTAGAGTATTATTCTTTTATCTTAGCTCACATTGGATGATGCAGTGAAGTCTACAGTAACTAAAAGCTAAAAACAAAATTTGGGCCATAAACAACTGAATATGAAAGTCAGTATTAAAAGCATATACCACCCCATAATGAAACAAGCCCTCCTGCTCTGACTGCAGGGCCCTGTAAGAGTCTAGTCTGTACCATGTCACAGACTCAACAGCTGGGTCCTGCATAAATTGTCCTGAATGAATAAATATTTTACCTTATCTAGGTTTTTACACACACAGTTATGCAAGGGATTCATGACTAAATCCAATGCTTGGAATTAATCTAAATTTGAAATGTCTTGAGAAAATATTGGTTTTGACTAGTGACATAAATATTGCAGAACAGGCTACTTCAGCCTCTCAGTGGAATTTTCTAAATTCAGTATTTGAATATAGATGTTGAAATTAAATCCCCAATAGCAGAAACTAAAAGTCTGCTAGACATTTGGTTTAAATGACAGTTCTCTGCTTCTCTGATACCCTGCAATTTTGTGTAACTCCTGCCAGCCTACACAGGATGCTGCAATAAGTCCCACAAACCATACGTGGCTCCAGATATGCTCCTGTCTTAAATTTATGAGCAACTAATTATTAACTAAAGCTAGCCACAAATTCTACAATGAAAAACGTAAAGTTGACTGGATTTCATATGTTTCAAGAAAACATTGTGGGTTTATATACCTTTTTTCATGTCACCAGCAAGTTTCTGATTTTCTGATGAGTTCCTGGGGGAAAAGGAACTTCTCCAAACACAAACCAGTCTCAGTGTACTAGATGTTCCAAATTTCCTGCTGCAGGTTCAGGCAATCTGGCCATTGCAAGGCCTACAAAATCCTTCCAGATAAAAACCAGGACAATCTTGACAGACTTTGCAGCAGTAAGAGGCAAGGAAGCCCAAAGGTCTAATTCAAAGCCATGTTGCACAGGAGAGGCTCCACTGCTATTGCAGTTTCTCTGACTGTCCCAGTAAGGGGGACTGTAGGTGTTCAGGACTTGGCATGCAGCAGGCCAGAGGTAGGTCTTGCAAGGAGAGGTTGTATTAGAGCAGTCTTAGTGTTCTTGAAGCTGGAAGTGCCATTCCTGCCAGTTTCATAGCAGTTACACAAACAAGAACACCACAGTTGAAGTCAACACTGTGACACTGTGTATTATTTCAGAGAAACAACTTGTTCATTTTTTCATAGTATTTCCACAATTCTCAATACAAAGGAAATTTTCTATTTTAATCAGTTCAGCAAACTAAAATCCTATTTTTGTCTATTTTTGCCATATCTGTCAAGCACAAGGACAAAAGAAATGAGATGGAATTTATGACCCAAAGAAATTACAGTTCTAAAATAAGCTCTAAATTAAAAAAAAAAAAAAATGCACGGGTTTCTATCAAGCTTAGATCTGTGCAGACTCCACAATGTTTTTTAAACTTGGCAGCTCAGCTAACAAAGCTCAAAACACCACCATTCCTCTCTGAGGCACTTGCATGGCTCACAGAGGAGGTGATGGCACGGGTCTTCTTTGCATTCCACTGATTTTTGTTGCTTCTATGGCCCCTCAACAGCCTCACGGCATCTGGGCAGTTCAGATCTGTGCCTAGAACTGGGAATGAAAACATTGTGCCATTTACCTTCCTGCTTCTCAGCTGAATCAGAATCTAATGCATTGTGTTAAATAAGACAAGAAAATAGATGCATAAAAAAGCATCTGATCAGATGGTTAACAGAGGAATCAGGTAACTGGGAAGGCACAGCATAGAAAATAATAGCTTATAAAATAAGATCTGAAAACAGCAAAGAACACAGAGGAAAAGTTCTACAGAACTACAGTAGAGAAGACTTTCATAGTGCTACAAGGGACTGTAACACTGAATTTTAGACCACAAGTCAATGATTCATGTATTGCTGGGCACGTTTTTCCTCCTTTCTCATTTTCCCAGCCTAGTAAGAAGCTTCATTATTAATTTACCTAAGTTTGAAAGCTCAACTTAAGCTAACCTTTAGCATGTTTTTCAATGTTTCTGTAACAAAGCTGTCATCTCAATATCACATGCCTGCAATATAAACTGTCACTAAAACTCTTTTTCAGGTAGAAACCAAAACATTACATGTGTTCCAAGGATAATTGTTTAAAGAAAAAGACAAATTGGTCAATTACATTCATGTCACCTTAAAACGATGAAATTTTAGAAAGCTAAAAACCTTGAACAAATAAACAGTAACACACCCTGTCAGTAGCCTAAATCCCCACAGTCCTTACTCAGGGCAAATGCATGTTTTGTTAGAGAAAGGAGAAGGTTGCAAGAATTGTATTCATAGGAATTACAATAACAGTTAATTTTACAGCAATTCTGTAGTGGTTGAAAACATTCATTTTTTAAAATCTGGGGTACATTGGAGATGGAGATACTTACTGTAGCAAATCAATTTTTTATTTTCCATATTCTTCAACTGTTCATTTGACTGGAAGACTGCAGATCTAGTGCTGCAATGGATTGTACATTTGCTGATGTTAAACTGCAAAGTTTTTCAGTGTATTACACAGAAATTTCACCAGGTAAAAAAATTTAGCCTGCAATCCCTGCTCATGGGAGCACATTTTGCGCTGTGAGCTGTGCTGCAGTTTTGAAGATATTTCTGTGCTTTTAGCTTCTTACAACACTCAAAAGCACAGTTACACAGACTCACACAGTGCATCTCAGAGACAGCATCTCTTTCTTCATGCATCACAAAGACCTTTATTAAAATTTGAGCACTTGCTTGTAGAGCATTTTGGAACTTATTCCTCTAAAAACTTGACAGAACAAAACCTCTTATGAAGCCAGATGATAAGACTGTGGAACCCCTGACAATACCAGCCATTCCATGATGCCAGACAGCCCTAGAAAGCAGACAGCCTGTTTCAGAGAGCAAAAGAGGTGAAGTGAGGAAGAAAAGTTGAATAGCAGTTGAAAGAAGGAATTCAGACTTCAGTGGTTGGAGAGATGGTTAGATTTAGGTCAACAGCTCCACTGCAGTGATTCCTACGATTTGCTTTCGTAACCCCACTTCTAGGATTACAACCCTGTTTTCACTGCAACTTTTGATAGTGTCCAGATTTACGAATCACTGCTCTTAATGATAATTTTGCAGTTTTAATAAAATTGTACAAAGTTATTCCAAAGCACTGGAAACAAGAGAAGCAAAATACACAACTCCCAACTCTGCACATACTTGCATCACTTGTTTAGTGGAGTTTCCCTTGAATTATAGCAGTGTAAACGAAGAGGGGGACCATGCTCTGCATCTCTTACATAAATAGAAAACATTCTTTGTACCATTACAGAAAACTCATTGTGCAAAAGATTTTTTTCTAAAGCCTTTATACTATTTTACTTATTTCCTCGCCTGATTAGCTTTTAACCAAATGTAGATGTTTTCCCTGACCTATTTTCAAAGCTAACTAATCCCTAAATCCCTCAGTTATGCAATCTTGAAGGATTAAATGTTTGTCATGAAAGAGTCTGGATTTGTTTAGACTGAATAAATTTCAGTGGTTTAAATACAGTTCATTGATTAAATTACATTCATAGAATGCTGGCTCTTGTCACAGGGAGTCTGCCAAAGTAGCTCTATTTAGATGTATATGATATAAGCTTCTGCTCATAGTTAAATCCAGAAAATATCTGCATGTGGTGCACCTTGGAAGAGAATGAGGCTCTTTTTATATAAAACACTTGTTCCATCTCTGCAGAAGTATTACATTTATATAATATCCATACTGCAGTAGCACCAGAATGCCAGCCTGGTCAGAGTGGCATTATACTGGGTACAATGACAATCGCTGCTCCGAAGCATGTAACTTTTAAAAAGGCAAGACAAACCAGGTGGAGGAGACAAACAAGTGGGTTGGTCTGGGGGAGGCAGCAAAGACGGGGTAACAAATAATAGGATGCACAGGACTTGCAGTCAATGAGGAAGAGCAATCTCAACATGCCATCTGCCCATCTGTATTTAGATTAGAGTTCTCTCTATGCAGTACAGCAGAGCAGTTTTGAAGAGACATATGAAGGAGATCAGGACTTTGTTTTGGGCCTCTCCTATGCTTAGTAAGGGGTCATGAGAGGAAGGATGAAGATGCCCAAGATGAAGTGGAAGACTGAAACCAGCAACAAACACAGGTGTCAGGGATATAGTGAGATCACACGTCACAGACAGAAAGGGCTAAATGGTCAGAAAGGTATATTCTGCTTGTTTAGGTTTTGCTCACACAGTCAGAACATTCTTTAAAAGTCACCTTCAGGGTGGTTTAAGCTAACTGGTTTTACTTCTCATTTACAGTCAACTGGGAACTGCTATTTCCAGTTACACTATCTTAGTTGAAAGGGTATAACCTCAGCTTGTTGGCATTGAACAGTTGCTTTGTACTTCTTAGAATGCACTGAGATCATTTGCAGTCAAATACAGACAGTCTTATTGGAAGTGTGAACAACAACGAAGTGATTTAAAAGAACTGAAAACTTATTTCTTCAGGGTTATACGTGAACCTCTCTAAATGAGGAAGTCAAGAATTTTTTTTTTTTTTCCCTCTTAGACATAATGATCCCTGCTGGGGCTTCTATGCTTTCTTCCAAGACAGTACGTCTGCCTCTCTCAGGACAGGAAACCAGAATACACTAACTGCCTTCAGGAACTGCTACTTTCACCTACTCTAGCAATTGCTATTTCAAACATTTAAATTAGAATGGTCATATAAAATTCACCTTCAAACCTTGTAAATCTGTAGATTCAGAACTTAGTCTATCTAGATTTGTGCCCTTCAATTCTGAAGTAAAGAAACTGAGATTTCAATTCATTCTGATAAATCACTCCATTATGTGAGCAGGGACTATGGATTAAATAGTCATGAAATGCAGGTTTAGCAAAAACAGTCATTATAGCATTGCAACATATTTACTGAATATAAAGATGCAAAAATAGTGCTTTCCACGTTCCATGACATTTTCTGTAAATACAGTCTTTTACACAATTACATGGTCCCTTCTGTCTGGAAATATAACTCATTCTCAGTTTCTACTAGGACAGGAAAAACAGCTCACTGAACTTGAGGCCTCAGTATTGCAAAATTCTGTACAGATAAGCCAGCTCTTAAAAAGAAAGTCAGACTACTTGCTCACGTTATGGGTGGATACCCTGAGCAGCTGCAAAATACAACTGCAACCATTACTCTGTAGCAAGCAACAGATAACCACAGCTTTACAATAACTACTGACAGCAGCAGATTTGCTCTATTTAAGACAAAATCTGAGGGAAATTCACAGCTGTCACAGCTATATGTCTGCATTTGTAGCATCCCAAAACAAAAATACCAATCAAGGATGAAAATTGAGTAAAACTGAAAGTAGAAAAATAAGACTACTCTTGAGCACTGGAACAGGCTGCCCAGAGAGTTTGTGGAGTCTCCTTCCCTGGAGATGTTCAAAACCCACCTGGATGCAGTCCTTTGCAGCTTACTTACTCTAGGGGAACCTGCTTTGGCAGGAGGGTTGGACTAGAAGATCTCCAGAGGTCCCTTCCAACCATTCTGTGATTCTGTGAAAATAATGGGAACTAAGGAAATTAAAAGGAAGGGAAACTTAGTTGCAGTGAAGCACTGGCAAGGACATCTAAGGCCTTGAGTAATAAAAGGAACTATGTTAGTACATGTGCCTCGTGCTGGGCAGCCTCACCATGCAATCTCTGAACAGCTAATACTCATCAGAATATGGCTTAATCAAAACAGCTTAAAAAAATCCTAAGTGGTGGTGAGCAAGAGGATTTAATGCAAAGTCTATTTCCAGGAAAATTAGTTCACAGAAGTAAATTAAGAATAAAAGGTTAATAAAAAGAGTAGCAAAGGCAGTTTTTTGTTATTTATTTTCCTAACTTTTAAAGCAGGTGTTTTGAATCCACTGTGTTTTTTTCCTAAACCAATGCAGCCACAATACAACATCAAAGCAGTTTGATTACTATTACACAAGACAGACTGCACATTAAACAGTTTTTATTGTAGGCTTCACACAGAAAAGTTTAAAAGTCTTGCTGAATTATCAGCTGAATTAGCAGAAATCCCTCGGAGCGCTCTTCCTGTTCTTCTTCCTTCAACAGCAGGCAGGATTTAAGAGCAAAGTTACAGGACTTGTCATTGGAGATCTCAGTGTAACTCAACGCTGATGGATGGCCCTCCATGTACCTGGTGACACACCACAAGGGCATTGGATACCTAGATCCTCAGTGAGGGCGAACCAGATTGAACATCTGGAGAGGGCTTTGGTGCCAGGCAGTTTCTCAAAGAAAGGATCCTCTAGGAAGATCTCCTTCAGCAAGGGAGCTGGCTGGATGGCACCGCCACATCACATCAGCCATTGACCAGAAAAGGAAAGACCACAGGGTTGTAAAGCAAAGAAGTGAGATACAAGCACTGCAAGGAAGGACTGTCAGACAGGGCTCACATCAGCGAAATCCCCATGGCTGGCACACAGCTTGACAGGAGTAGGTAGCAGGCACAGTTAGAGAAGTGATTGTATAAACAGCATGTAACATACACATGGTATCTTAAAAACATTAATAAAAGAGGAAAAGTCCTGCTTAAATTGACCACACTGATAACTATAAAAGACCATAAACACAAGTTTTAAGAATAAAGGTGCTGGGTCAAGTCCGGCAGTGGCCACGGGTACAGGCCTAGCTTATATATTTTCCATTTTTCAGTGTTTCTGGACAGACTTTGGATTAGTTGCTAGTGTGGTCAAATTTGATACAGGTGTTTCTAACAGCATTTCAAGTGTGTCAGTATTTCCTTTGATGTATCCTTAAAAGGCTTATTTCTGAACATAAAATACATACAAGTCATCCAGGAACAGCAAGCCATTTGTATATTTACTCTCAAACCTCAGAGGAATGCCGTACTTTTGCTAGATTTTGGAGAAAGAGCAAATAGCTTCCAGTTCAGCTCTTGAAGAAAAGCTAACTGAGAAGGAAAATGCTGTCAATGTCAAGGGTTACAATAGGATCTGAGGAAATGACATTGTCAATTATGTCAATGGTCACAAAAGGATCCCCTCACACAATGCCTACCAACACTGTCAGGAGATGTAATTTCTCAAAAAAAAAAAAAAAAAAAAAGGTGCACTAACATCTCTTTGCCATGTTTACAGTCATCAGATTTCAATTAAATATGCATTTCACCTGAAATAATGTTGAAACCAAACATTAAACCAAAAATGTATAGAACTTTTGGGAAAAGTTCACTATAGAGTAGGGATGACATTTGCCTCAAAGCTGATGACCTGCATAAAATCTTAGCATATTTTATGATAGTGTGAAGTGCTTGTTGTGGTACATATTTCCTTTAGTGTCTCATAAAACTTAATCCATGCAATATGGCAGGTTTTCCAGATTAAACTCTAGTGCTACATATATGAAACATCCCTCATTATTTAATTATTGTTTATGAATTAATTTCTATAAGGGCATTATGTTTTGGTGCTACAACACTATCATCAATTTAAAAAGAACTGCCTAGAAAAAGAGCAGAACAGAACACATTATTTCAAGTTAGATCTTTTGTTCAAGTCTTTGGTTGTTTATTTTAAAGACAGCATTTTAAAACATTTTTTGACTAAAGACTGCTTTTCTATTTTAAGTCTTAAACAATCTGTTCCATGAGCCACCCGGAAAAATGTGTTGAAAAACAGGTGAAAAACATCCTTTCATTATAATTCTTGGAAAAAATGTGACAGTCATTATCTGTGGTGAGACTTTTGTATTTACAAAGAGTTAATTTAAATATCATGTTATCTCTCCTTCCCTCTCCAAGCAATACTGAACAATCAGAATTCATGACAGATCAAATGCTATTATTTCTTTTTCTTATAATGAAAACAGCATTAAAAAAACCACACCAGATTAGAAAACATCACCTGGTGAAGCTGAAATGATGTTTTGCACAAAAAACTCTTTTCTGTTCTTTATGCTTGGATCAGACCTGCACTACAGAGCACTGGTTGGACACTGCACCGCAGTTTTCATGATCCACTCTCAAAGGCTGACTGACCCAAAGAGATAGTATCGGGGTTATATTACTCAGCCACACGTCCTAATGAGAAACTTTCCCACTCCTGTACCCGCAGCCACGGACAGGTTGGCTCACAGACACACCTTTCTGTGCATCATCCAGGCAGCTCAATGGATTGGACGCATGGCCTGAGAATACCAATGTAGAGAGGCTCAGGGAATGCTAAGTTTCAACATGGAGATGTTCAGCATTTTTATGCAACTGCTTTTAAGGAGGTTAAGGAGCTGTAATTAGCATACATCACCTCTCTGTCAGTGGAGCTAATCAGGCTGAACAATCCCAAGCGTCTCCACTCCTGAGCAGTCCTGCTTCTTGCGATGGAATTTTCAAGCTCTTTCTTACTAATTACTTGCACTGCTTTCAGACTCTCTGGCACCACAGAAAGCTTCCTTCTGGTGTGGAAATCGGGGGCAGAGGGGTGAGGGGGAGACTTCTGCTATAGAAGTGACCTTTTCTCTCTGCTAGGAACTTCATTACAGCTATGGATTCTTCTGAAGACATCTATTGGTACAAACAATACAGACCACTTTCAAGCTACTGTTACACCTTCAGTTTATTTCTCACTGAATTTCAGGGGTAACTCCTGGCCTGTGTCTATACTGTAAAGGCAAAAGCTGTTTGAAAGCAAAGTATTCCAGATGTCAGGGCTGGTGCCAGCTGCCAGCACAGCCATAGCTCAAGCTCAAAACATCCAAATTACGATTACAAACAGCTGAGGTTATGTGATGTGCTGATGAGTGGTGGTTGTTAGGTGCTCAAATCTACTTGCACCTGATCAGATCAGACCACATGACTGACAGCTTGGGGTCAGGTGAGCAGCCTCAAGCTTTCCTCATTGAGAGCATCGCCCAGAGTCAGACCTAAGTCTGCACCTGAGTGCACACCCAACATAAACACTATGGATGATGGGCAAGTCTGTAGCTGAGAATGGGCTTAATAGTTACTATTCAGTTATCTTCTCAAACTTCAGACTATATACTAATCACTTAATACCTGCTCAGGTCTCAATGGGATGTTCACACATCAGAGTCACAGATGATCTAAGCCCCAACTGTTGTACAAAAGTATCTAACTAGCTGCTCTTCCCAGTCACGGCCAGTGTCTGTCGAGCTTCTCTCTACCCTGCCTTCCCAGGATCAACAGTGAAATATTCTTCATTGCAGGTCTGGCCTTTTCAGCCTGCTCTCTCACGTTGTTGGATACTGTCTTCAGTTATCAGTTTCAAAGTAATTTTTCACTGAAGTTATTTTGAAGATTACGTAAGTGTTTCACACTATGAAGTAAGAGTGTACTCGTAGCAGAGTGCCTCATGTTACTGAAATTCAAACTCCAAAATAAGTCACTATGTAAGGAACGTCATGAGCACAAAATAAATTGTAACAGCAAAGAACTAAATAATATTTAGAAGACTTTTATATCCTTCTTATATCATATCATGTTAACATGATTTTATTTTTGTTTTGTAGCTATTTTTTCAACAAAACAATTTTTAGAGATTAGGGCTTCATTAATTCACCTTGGAAAAAAACCACATATAAACTAAACAATAAATTTGTTGTGTTGATGTCAGAAGGATGACATGTAAGTTGCTACACAGGAAAATATACTTTTAATGTCAGTCTTTCCATTATCAGAAATTACAATTTTTTACAGTTAACAATATTGCCAAACCTTAAATAGATCTACACATTATAAGATTAATAAAAAGGTAGAAAACACAAAACCTTCTGAATATTTTACTAGAGGACATAGTTTAAAAATGTCAAGGACAAAATTTGCTCTATCGAAGTAGGGCACTGCACTATATCCTCATTCAGTTTTTAAGTTAAAAAGCAAAAAAACAAACTAGCAATCTCCCTTCTTTATTGAAAGGTCACTGTAATGCAATAGGACACAGTAAGCAGTTGTGAAATTAAGCCCTCCAGAACCTGGTTGCAGCTTTGGAATGTGACCATTGTTGTGCAATGGAGTTTGTCACCATCATATGAAAAACCCATTGGGAAATAAATCTTTTGTTTACCTGCTCATCACAGATAACCATCGACTGATTCACATTCTGTAGTATTTTACTAAGCTCTAAAACAATACCTGAATTGCCAATATGATCTTTTTCTTTAAAAAACTCTATTACAGCCATTTTGGAATAAGCTTCATACATCCTGCATACAGACTGTTTCATTTTTTGGTGTGTTCCTCTAAAGAGAAGGTATGTCAACAGGTTCACGGCCTATTAAGAGCTTCTCAGTTCTTGCTACCTATTTTTACCTACTTAAAAAAATACAATAATGATGCTGGGCTAGATATCCAGTGTAATATTAATCATGCCGATGTCTCAAGCAGAGGCTTGACCTCTGCTCAGGAGGAATAAGTAGTAAAAGCAAATTAACCCACATGTAGAGACATCTATATAAGCAGAAGTATGAGCACATTGTTCTAATTACAATCTTCATGCTCTGGAATTTTGGAGAATCTGAGGGCACATTTACATAGGTAGGTGTAAACAGAGCTCCTTTGCCCATTCCCTTGGGTGAACTGATGGGAGACCAGTGCTGATTCAGAATTTGTATAGTTGCATTTGCACGGCACTGAACTGCCTAGATGTAAAGACAACACAGGCAGAGGAACTCAATATGTCTGCACATGTCTGTAGACACTCATGCTGAGCTACAGACTTTTCCCAATATGCAGAAGGCAACATAATAAAGATGATAATCAAACTTCTCAATCTGGGAGCTAAAGAGATAGATACTCCAACTTTCTACATAAACTAAAAATATGGCTCCAGGTTTAGATTCCTAAATGAGGATTTAGGAAATAAACCTGTAATGTGCAGTGTTGATGCAGAAAGTTAACTTTCAGTATCTTAAATTTCTAAACTGGCACAGTTGATCTGAAATACATAAGCTAGTTATGCCTTAAAGTAGGAGTTTCTAACTTTCTTAGTGAAAAGCATGGCTCTCCACTCCCATCATCTTTGGTGACTTGACTCCCTCAAGACTAAGGACTCTTATGACTTGGAAGATCTTTTCAAATGCAAATATCTGTTTGCAGTTTCTGATTTGTAGTTAATCTCAGGGCAAATTTGTCCACTAATACTTCACATAAACACTTGCCACCATAAGTATAAAAGGCGTACCATAGATTTTAAGTGTGAAAAAAAAAAACCCAGAAGCAGTGAAATCTGCTAGACTAATGGCTTTTGAAAAATAAAAGAATTTGGCAGCCATTTAGAAATGAGTAATTTAACATTCAGTCTCTTCTCAAAAGGTGACAGTGATTAAGAGTCAGTCCAATGATGCTACTAGATCTTTATGACTATGCTTGTGAATCAACCTCGGACACACTGCAGCAAAAATGTCTATTTTTGAGATTAAAGGCTCACAGGACAACCTTAGTAAGGTTGGTTCTATAAGGGCATAGTCACATAAAAAATACTGTAAATGACAAAGAATATTTTTTTTGGCCATCATGCTATGCAAGTACTATTTTTAATGGCAAATTTGCTTCTATTACTCACAACTTATGGGGAACAAGGAAATACATCCTAAGCATCCCATCCATCATATATGAAAAAGAGCTCCTCAGGTTAGATGTACCAGACAAAATAAATTTGAAGGGTGGAAAAGAAGCCTCCATTCTGTTGTTGAAAGCAATGCTCAAACTGAATTATATCCACAGAACACAACTTGCTACTCTAAAATTCCTATCACTTTTCTATTAACAACTCACAGACATATTGCTTCCTATACTGCAGCTCAAACACACTTCAAGACCCAGGAGAAGAATGCAACAAGATAGATATCCTCATAGCCTGTAGTGGTTAAGTGGATATTAATTCTTTCAGCACTATGCCTGATTTACAGCTTTGCATAATGTGTTCTGTTTGTTCTATCATATGAAAACATTAAAGAAAATCATATTGGATTCATAACTGAACAGAAAGTGATTTGAGAACTGAGAGTTTTCATCTGTCATTTTAGGATGCACATGTAACAGGATGTTGGTTTCAGTTCAACAGTGTACTTCTTAGGTATTTATGGAAAATAGTTAATACCCTGTAACGAAGCCCACATTCAGTGCTAGACTATCACGCTCCTGTGTGCTTAATCTAGAGCTCAGAACATGGTCTTCTGATATGTCCTAAAGAGAAAGACTCCACTGTCCTGCCCATACTCTCTGTGTCAGTATGTGTGAACGTGTGCACAGAAACACACGCGGATGTGAGGGGAATAATTTGCTGTAGCTTAATAGAAGCATTACTTACACGACGTGTGTAGAGATGCCCAAGAGATATCAAGCCTTAGGCAGCTCCAATCTTTCTGATGATCCTCAGAGCAGAAAAACCTCCTACACAAAGCTGTCTTTTAAAAGGCACAGTCTTACTCCTAACATCAATTCGCGTGTCTATATTCTGCATAACATGTCTGGAGGTGTGGCTGAGGTGCAGCCTATTCAGTAGCTATGAAGAGATTGCTAAAGAGCATGTATCATGAGTAACTACTGAAACCATTTTAATAACAGTGATTTGGGGGTCGCTGTCAAAGAGGTATCACAGAAAAAAATCAAAACTCTGTCCCACTTCACACTGTTTGATATAACACAATTGGGTTTTCTTATTCTAGGTTTAGGAAAATAACATGGTATCATTTTTTAGTATGATTGTTAGGAAAACTTAAAGAAAAACTACTTTAACCTTATTTTGGTTCAGTTTACTGAACAATTTCAAGTTTTAAACAGAAGTCTCTTCAGTGCAGTTATGTCTGTATTTTTATTCACAAACCCATGTTAAAATAATGTAGAATAGTGCACATCAGGACAATGCATAAGATGCTGCTGTTAAGCTTAATTAATCATTCTTATTTCTCTCTTGAGTCATCATAATGAGATTTTTTAATAGAGAAACCACTTCAAGAGAAATTTTTGAAGTTGGTGCTGTAACAGATTAGACAGAAAAACTCTTAGCTTATAAAGATCCTGCAACAGCATGAATTATTAAATGTACAGATGAATGTACTCTACAGTCTCTATTTCCATCACCTGTACTTAAAGGAAGAGATACATAGCAAACTTTTTAACCATACCCAGGTATGTGGGATTTTACTTTGGTAGATGTTTTGAACTTACACTATTAGTATTTTAATTTGATTTATGGTACCTCCTTTAAACATATGCAGAAGGTTGTATGCTGATAGTATAAGACTTTTCTTCAATTATCATAGTAATATTTTTTAAAGTAGAAAAAGCTATGGAAAATATTAAAGGATTATACTATCTATGGTTTTAAGAAGTTACTTTTAGTTAGAAATGACATTTAGCTGGAACCAACATTTTAGCACACTGAAGAGTGATATTTGGCCCTGCCAGTGTATTTCAGGATACCATCACATGGTTGCCTCAGCAAGTTGCTTTTGGTTTCAGCCCTCTCTCATTACCCCTTCCCATCTGACTGAAATCAGCTGATCTTTTATAGGCATTCCCACAGCCAGCCAGCAAGCTACTCGCTGGCAGACACCAAGCACCATATTTAGGGTGTGCCTTTTAAATACAGAGGCCAATAGGAACACAGTTGCCTCGTTTTGTCTGCCCCTAAGAGTTGACTGCCTTCCCATCGTAAAACTTTTGCCAACCAAAGAGAAAACATTCTCAACCTACAGGCTTAACTTTCTGACTCCATGTATGCCTTTGCTGAAAAAGCAAATACATTTTTTTTAAAAAGAGATATTTTAAAATGTTTAAAGCATATCTTACATAATCTGGATAAAATGTAATTAACTTTTAACATCCATGCAATCATTTTGTTATTGCAGCTAAAAAATAGTTCTCAGAATACAGCTCTTCCAGAATCTCCAAGAAAAATACTCTTTATTTCACCATTTTCTGATTCATTCGACTTTGGAAGCAAAATAAACACATTGCTGTGTTTAATATTGTTGCACAAGAGAATTCACAAGAATGAAATGTGTTCAAAGTTCCTAGAAAAAAAATGTAGCAATGCAGGCTGCCAACTTGTTCAATGTCAAGCTCTAGGCAGTATAGCAGGACGAGCAGTAAATGACTCATAGTGAGTCACGCTTTAGCTATTTTTGCTTTTAAAGTAATGCCAGGCGCTGTGTTAATATTCAACCCAGAGTAAATTTAGCAATGCAAGAAAACAAGTGTTTCCATGGTTGCTACTTCACAATGTTTATGGTATATACACAGCCATTAGGCACAGGAATTAAGCCAAATGAAGAATATGGAAATGTTCCTCTTTCATTTACAACTGAATTTTGCTACATTGGGTTTCATGACTCACTCAGCTACTAGATTTTCCAACTCTCACAAAAATGTAAAGCTATAGCTAGCACACCACCAACCATGCTGTTAGTGGTCAATAGCCACTACTTTCCTCTACATTATGTGCTGCATACACAACTGAGCTGGAAGCATACTGGCATATCAGTAACTACGCAGTCAAAAGCAAGTGTAAATGAACCAGTTTATCAAGATAATGAAGTTACACGTATTTTTTTTTCAGAACAAAACAAGACTGACATGGAGGCCTCACTTGTGAAACTAAATACATTAACCATGGGTAACACGTTCTGTGACACTTCTAAGGAGGAGCTGGCAGGGAAGAATGCTGAAGAGGAGCACTGAGGGAGGAAGGAGGTTGTGGCATCATGTGAAAAGGGAAAGCAGCTGCAGAAAAACCAGGAAGGATGGTGATTTAACTGAGGAGCAGTTGGGTAAAATGGGAGAAGTCGTAAAGAAAGTACCACAGAGTTGGAAAAGATGTCTGTGCCATAGCTGTGATATGACACAGCCCATACGTAGGCATGATTTCAATGGAGCTATTGTGTTTTCTTAGGTGAGCAGGTATTTGTGAAATTGAAGAATATGAGTCCAACAACGTAACTGGCTGACACAGCGCAACAAAACTCCTCTAGAGAACAGGAAAGGAGAATTTAATCTGCACTGGGGCCGGGGAGGGGCGACACGACACAACAAAAAACCCAAAGCAATGGATGCTGCAGCAAAGGTTAGGTGAATAGCTTACTTTGCCCACACTAACAACAGAGCTGCCAAATGATTACATATGATTGCTTGTTAAAGTTTTTTGTTCACAATTTAATGTAGTGATTTATTCATTAGTGTTAAATTGCAGTAATTACTATTTTTATTGTAGCGTCTGATAAAGCAATCAGGAAGCTTTTACATTTTTTCCCCTCAAAGAAAACTCTAGCTTTTCTGCATGAAGTCTTCTTCCATGCTGTGATAAGCGGGATTTTTCTTCCCCTGTTTTCATATCTGATTATAAACTAGCCACTTAGTTTATACTAGAAGTTTATAGATAGATCCTGATGATGAATAGCCTTCCAAAGTTACCATGCAGTGCGATATGCGCTGATGGATTATTACTTAGACAGCATTATCTCAGATCTACTTCCCTGTTCTTCCTCAAATGCTTTTTGTCTTGGCACTCAATCCAAATGCATTACTTGGAGTAGAGTTCTACCTGAAGTAGTATTTCCTTCTATCCTTTCACATACTCATGGCACAAAGTCTCACATAGATAAGAAAGATTAAAATAATCACAGAAATGATTAAAATTAACATATAGGAAGGATTAAAAAAACCCATACTGTCCCATCAGGAGTAAGACAGACACTCAAGTAATAGAAAAAAATGAAGTTCCCTAAGTTTAAAGCTCCACTGAGCTTTATTTTCCTCCTTCCTCCTCAATATCCTAACTTCAAAATGAGAACATCTGAACTGAAAAACTGTAAGACTGAGATGCTCTCGCTTTCCTTTCTTTGTGTTCTTCCCCTCCCTGTTCTTCATCTGTTTTCCTGCGATCACACTTGAAGTTTAAGCTGTAAGCTCATGGCACAAGCATGGAATTCCTCCATTCTCTATCTTTTAAATTTGTCTGAATAGAGTACAAAAGATGTAATCACAAGTAAAATTGTACTGAGCTGGCAGAGGCAGTTCTTGCATTTTCAGTGCTCAGATTTATACAAGAAAAAGAGTATACACCATGAAAGAAGTGAATGAAAACTCTTAGTGAAATTTGTCATGTTTCATTACTATGAAGCAAATTTTCCATACGGTATAATCCATCTATTGAAGTTCTCAGAATTTCAGACACAGGCAAGCTTTAGACTCTATGCTTCTTACTCATTAGAAATTTAGAAAACATTTATGATGAATTCAGATATGGTCAGAAGACATGGGATTTTACAAGCTTCCACGTTGCACAATGGGATTACCATAGAGTCAAGAAAGGAGCTGACTGAATTGAACTAATCACCATTGAGGGAGAACATCTATACAAGCTAGGGTGCAGTGCTAGCACAAGAACAAATGAGAAAAAACTTGGTCACAGAACTGCTTTGCCTGAAAATTTCTCACCATCTGAACAAGGTTCTAAGGTTTTTTATCACTCTCCCAATATAGAAATAAAGGGGGAAAAAAATTAATGTATTTTAAGATGGCATTTTATTAGATAATGTGATTGACCACAACATCAAGGGAATGGAATCAGCATCCAGAAGCTCCCTTCCTGACCTATGAGTTCTTAGAAACAGTAAAAATGCCATGCTGGTAGCCATCAATGTGCTCACTTAAGAGAGAATTATCCCATGGCAGTAACAATAAATCACCCAAAGTATTATCCCTAAGTGTACAATAATAATAAAAAATTATTTCTATGCAACACTCCATTGCCTTTCTAGATTTTATACTCAGTGCTGATTTGAAAGCCAGGCTGATATAAAAGCAAGAATTATATCTTGCAAAGACTTTTGCAATGGAATAAAATGTAGATCTTTTAAAAATACATGTATAGATCAGAGGAGTGCCACAAAAAGAGATAAAAAGAGTTTACCCTCAAGTATTCACTGATTGGAAGGGCAGATATTTATAACAGGAGAGACCTACATCTGATGATCTTTCTGATTTAGATACCTCCCTCAGCTGAGTGCCTTTATCACAGGTCAGTGTCTCTCAGTATTTCCTTCTGCAGTTGTTTCCATTTTTATATATAGTTAAATACACATTGAACAGAGAGAGAGGGTCAAGTGCTGATTTTAAATCACTGAGAGTGAAACCCAAGTTTCCTATATTTCAGGTTACTCACAATGGAGAAGGGCTGTTTGAGGGGGTGGTTTGATTCCTCTTTCATTTTAACTACGAATTCCACATCAGAGCTCTAAAAGTCAGAGTAAGAAACTTATTTTGATCAATCCCATTAGAAAGACAATCATTTCATCAAAGAAACCCTCACCAGATCCATTAGTAATTGATGTTCTACATTAATCCATTAACAGAATTATTGTTAATGCAAGCTTCTGCCTGTTATTCTATCAACATAGCTATTTTTTGACACAGAAAAATTGTCAAAGAAAAGTTGTGACAGTTTCATTCATTCTAGAGTTGGTCCTTCTTTGCAAACTAGCAAGGACACTAGCTGTGATGGTAATCTTGCAATTTGGATATTCACCTCAGGAACTGTATAGCTCCAATTGCTATAGTATTTGAGCACCTATTTTGTTTCTCTTTACAATAACTCTGTGAAATAGAGGGTTTGTATGTCAGACATAATCATCACTTTAACTCATTCCATTTTATTCCCAGGCCCTGATCTCTTAATCCTTCAAAATTACAAGGGGGCTAGCTCACTCCTGAGCAAGCCAACTAGTTACTTCCCTAAAATGACAGTCCCAAAAGGACAAAACCATGCCAAGCTTCTCTCTCAGGGTAGTCCTTTAACCTTACCCAAAAGTCAGATCTCATTCACACAAATGCCTCTAAACATATTCAGCCCCTCAGGGGCTGCAATTTGCTCCCTCAGCATCACACCATGAAAACATTACTCTGGCAGACTAAAACACAGTTATGTTATTATTTCCAGCTCTTTGAACTGAAAAAATCACAAACAATAAAAATGATGTTTTAGTAACACAAGAGAAGCAGGGCAATTGAGTGTTTTGCAGTGCAGAGTCAACGTGGCTACTTTGCTCCATAGGGTATAGGCCAGAGCAGCACGGATATGAGCCGGCCCACGTTCATTAGTTCCTCCTTGCACACTCCACAAACACAATATATACATAGCTGAATTTCAGATATAGGTATAAGTTTCAGGCCCACAAAGATTTTAGGCATCTAACTCCCAGTGATCTGTTCCGAATCTAAATGGCTTGATCTAATACAAGACTGAAACAAAGCAAAGAACTGAGGTTTCCTAAACTTCAAATGACCTTCCTAAGTGCTAGATTATCTTTCATTTCTTTACTAGTCAAAGGGCTGTCTATAAGGAATTTTACATAAATGAAAAGTGCATATCCCACACACATCAGTGAACTGTCATAACACCAATCCCACTTTCAGTGAGAATTTTTAACTTTTCTGCTGAAGTTATTTTTCCCATAATTAGTCAGTAAAGGGATTTTAAATTATTTTATATTAAAAATACAAAGAAAAATACACTAATGTTATTTTTCAACTGGTCCTCTGCCAACACAGCTAAGTATAAAGATGAAAATCAGATCAACTAAGAAGTTAGGTGCAACTGAAGAGAAACTCAGATCTGCAAATCAGTTATGTGACTCCACACAAGTAACTTCAACTATTTACTCAAGTTTCACTCCTGTTATAGGGTAAGGAACAAAATTAACTTGCCTACCTCAGTGTGATGTTGTGAGGATTAATTGGATGAAACTTGTCAAGCATTATACTACACAGTGTCTTGTTGCAGCCTGTTTTCTTTTCCTACTAAAAGCAAGTCAAAAACTTTAGCCTTTCCTGGAATCTTCAGATTGTCTTATGAATTTAAAGAGAATTCCTTTCACAGTGTCACTTTTTCTATCCCAAACTGCGTCTAAAATAATGTATTTTTACATCATTATTTCTCTGCATATGCATGACTTAAAATACATGTATCAACAGGATATAATGGTGTCTACTTGAACATTAAATATTAAATTTAAAATCTTCTCCTTTCAAAATAATTGCTTATTGATAATGACTATAAATCTGTCCTAGCAAAATGTTAAATCCTGATATATACTTTTTTCCTTTCAAAACCTCAGAGACTTTTTTTCTTCAGTGGAGAGGGCAAGGAAGAGCAACACAATTGCAGAGTTGCTACTCTCCAAACTACATTACAATGATGGGTTTCCTATGACAAGAAGTTGCATAAAGTACTACTGCATCTCAAAATTATTTGTTCCCTATCAAAAAAATGTTATCTTTCCTACATTTGCCAAGTTCACTCTTTAAACTGTTTGGCATAACCAGCAATATTGTCATTCAGTCAAACCTTAACACTTTTGACTACTGAAGCATGCATCTGTGGGGTGTCCGTACAGACCGTAGTTATCAAGGATTCCAAAGTGAAGGTTATCAGCTGCTATAAAGGGCTATGAAACCTGTCATCCTTTGTGCACCGAATGTGAAACTAAATAACCTTCAGCAAATACAGCAGTGGCAGCTGGGGTCACAGGAGTAGAGATTACACCTTCTGATTAGCTCTTTTCACAGAGTATCAGAAATTTAAACCGATACATAGAGATTAAAGACAGATCTTAGTTCCATTTTGTGAAGGCAAAATTCTCATACTCTGTGCCAGAAGATGCCTTTGATACATATATATACTGGCATGAAATAAAAAGACTTGGTAATAAAACTTTAAACCAAAGATGGGATTTTAAATTTACAGGAGATACAAAATGCAAAATTACAATTCCTGCAGTAACCTTGACTTAGTTCCTATGGGCTCTGTCCTGCAAGGTTTTGTACTGTGGTAATACTCCAATAAGGAAGTGAAACATGCCAGCAACCTCACTCATTTCAAAGGATCTACTCAAGCAATTTAATTTAAGCAACTTGCTTAAGCATTTCACTTAGTCAAAAGGAGACCACCAAGCACTTTGCAGATCCAGGACCCTTATGTGTAAGGAGAGCATCAGTCATGCAGGGTTGAGGTCACAAAAAATTTCCCTTACAAACCACACGTGCAATCACTCAGAATTTTCTGATATTACCAGATCTAGTGAATATCCCTCCAAGTGCTCAATTATTTGGAAAAGATAATGTAGCCATTTTGGGGTACAAGAAATGGTAAAAAGAAACCAAAAACAAAAAACCAAACTTCTTTTCTACTGCTTACATTCTAAGCAGGTTTGAGTAGAAAAATGAAAATGTTTTCCTTTAAAAATAAGAAGTGGGAATTTAGGAATGTAAAATAGTTCTGAAAACAGACTTCAGAAAAATCACTTGCTGTTCACATAAAACCTGTCTGACAGTGTTTTGACACATATCATCAGAGGTGGAGATTTTGCATCATTTTGCACAAATTCCAGCTAAAGTAGTTGCATAATAAAGACTCACAGATTGAGGGAAAATGCCTGCAACCTGTCTGAAAGATGAACAGAACAGAAACTGCTCTGAGGCATGATATCATCCTTACTGCCACAGAGATGCACTTTCCCAATGTCATTTCTGCAGCTTAGCTGCTGCTGAAGCTCACAGCTAAGAAGGTCTCCTTCCCACAGAACTCCCTAGAGAAGAGGACAATCTGAAGGTGACACTGTTGTTCTCCTCCCTGAATATTAGAGCTACCTACCACGCTGCATGTCACCTGTCAGGTGGCAGGGAGCAACCATGCAGCTTCCTTTCATCACTGTGGCAGCAAATATCAAGAGAGAAAATGTATTAGCTTTAATAATTTTCTGTTAAAATAAGGCTTTATTTAACTGCCTCACACTCTGCACCATACCTAAAACTGTGTCAATAAAGTTTCTCCTTCAAATCCTAGTTAATTTCTAAGTAGCAAGACAACGTGAGGATATAACTTTTCCCTGTTCAGCTATTCTAGAATACAAATGTCAAATTATGCATAGAAGATATGTAATGATTAATAGCAACTTATCATGGAAAGCACATCATCTTAGCATCTACACCATCTGCTCCTTTGAGACAGAGAAGACTGGAACAAAAGAAAACTCCAGGAAAGCCTCTCTGAGAAAACTTGGCTGGAGTTTTAGTATTTTATCTGATTTAGCAAAAAAAAAGCAAATCCCAGGAAAGAGCTAAAAATTGGACTATACTGTCTATATCTGCTTGAAAGAGGCTAGGAGTTATGCACTAAGCTGTGCCCAAATCTGGCAAGACTAATAGATGAAAACAAAATATTAACCAAGTAGCTGTTGAGAAAGTTATTGATACATGTAACTAACATCAAGTAGTTTTACAGTGTGTCCCAAAATCTGAAGACTCGTTATAATATGCTGTATTTTGGGCAGTCTGACCTCGATGCACAAGCAAAACAATAGTTGAAGTGGTTAATAAGACAAATCTGGATTTCAGGCAGTAGTAGCAGAATGATGTCCTTGTATTCTTTTTTTTTTTAAAAAAAAAAAAACCCTCTTATTGTGCTTATTTAATTTGGGGTTTTTTTTCAACAGGTCTGCCAGTTAGAACTCAGTCCCATAGCCTGATCTGAATGTATTACCAGGGCATACACCCCTTCCTTAGGCAATTACAGGGTGGAAAGTAAATCCAAAGTCAGTTATCAAGATTTTATCTTCTCAGTTACAAACACCTGGAAATTAGGAATTACAACATAATAGTGGGGCAGTAATAATTTTATGGTTATGTAGGGAGTGAAAATTATACTGTTTTGTGGTCTGCAACTTGGTGTGTTCATTCCCAAGTAGTGCCAAGAGCTCTATTAAACTCAGAGATCAGTGCTAATACTCAAATCCAAAATCTTAAAACCCATGAAGATGGGAAACAAATATATTAAGCCCTCAAGCTCTAATCCTAGGGAGTCTTGAGAGATCAGATCTAAAATGCACCTTGACAAGCACGTCCTCACACTTCATAAATCTCTACAGGGAAGTAATTCAAAGTCCAGTGAAGTCAGCGGGAAAATTCTTTCCGCTAGTTTTAGTGGGTTTTGGATAGGGCTCCAAAAAAACAAAACTCAAGGAGAGCTACAGGAGAACATCCAGAATATCATTTTCTAACGGTATAAATCATTAATCTATGACTCCTGAAGTTCCTGAGATACCAGTTTATGTCGAAATCAAAATGTAGGGTGGGAGGGAACAGGTACAGGGGTCAAGGAACAGCAAGCAGAATAATATGATTTCAAAACATAATCATGATTGGGGAAGAACAGCACGAATAGTGTTAGAGCCCAGGAACTTTCCCAGCAACAGTAATCAGAGTGATATTTTAATGGCCCTATATGTGCAGGGCAATAAAAGCATACAATTTTGCTGTGTTGCATAAATACTAAAACTATTTATTCTCCAACTTTTCTGGTAATTCAAGCACAAATAACTTAAAATGTTAACACTTGATAAATTACGTGAATTAAGAAAAACAGATTTAAATAAGTTGCAGTGTTATGTGGTGCGTGCATAGAAGCTGTAAACCTGAGAAGACACACAGTAAACATTTTCCAACAATATAGTTCTGCGATTAAAGCAAAGGTCTTGGAGTTGCAACACATCCTAAGTTGTGAAACAGGAGCAATTTAAGTGACAAATGAAAACAGCTTACCTAATCCTTTTAGAAGATCCTATCAATTAAGAAAAAAAAAAAAAAAAAAAGAAAAAGTCTTCAAATTTAAAAGCCCACCTTACAAAAAAAAGATGAGAAGCAACATTTTCATGATATATGTATTCAAACATGGCAGGAATTGTGGGATCCTAAATAAAACTACCAAGGTAACTACACTGGCTTCTTTCTACACAGATATCGATTTATGCAAATTTTTAAGTAAAAACACTCACCTCAGTTTGAGCCATAACTGTCAGTTCTATATTTTAAGGCAGTTAGTCATATCTTACCATTTAGCACTCAAATAATCTATTTTTTTTTAAATAAGACTTACATTGTTTTCTCATCTCTTTAAGTTGATCCTTAAAATACGTATATTTTTCATTAGTTTGCAAATCTGAGTCACTGTTCTTGCTCTCTAGTGCAGTAAATTTTTCTTCTACTAAACATTTTAAATCTGGAATATTTTCTGGTTTTTCTCGTTTTATCTGTAAGGAATAAGAAACAGAATGTTACTCATTAAGACACATTTTAATACAAAGCAAAAGACATCAAGTAAAAATTCATGAACATAACCTCCTTTTTTTTTACTGCAGTTAGGTTTCCTGCTTTGAAACTATAACCTCCAGGTAATTATTTATTTCAGCAAAAGTAACCATGAAATGTAGATATTAACTTCTCAGTATCACTTGCTGTATCTCAGTTTCTGTATACAGGGTATTTCTCACACTAGCAATAGGGAACCCGAACCTTGCAGTCAAATTTACTTTTGTGAGTGGTAAAGGTCAAATGTTAACAACAACCAGAATAACACTGAACGTGAATGAAACCAAAGAATACAACTCTGTCCCAGAAATGAGAAGATGATTGAAAAACAGAAATAACTTTTTTTTAAAGAGTTTTCTAAAAACCTAAATTTTCTCATCATTTTTGAATCAGCATTACAGGAGCTTATAATCTACATACACAACTAGTGTGATAACATCAGCAAAAGCAGTATGGATAGCTAACATGAAGGAAAATCACATTGATTTATTTGTGCTGTGTGAACAAGAAGCATTATGCATTACTACAGGCAGGTAAAAACATAGTTTCTTGAAAAGCACTTGCTTACAGTAATTGCATCTGGAATGATCCAAAGAATAAACGACTAGAAATAAAAGGGCAATAATTGTAAAGGCAATATTAAGATATTCCAAGAATGTAAAAAGCATTTTGGGAACGCCCAAAAAACAACAGAGTTATCCCTTCACTAAATTCTAGGGAACTGTACCTTTGACAGGTCTTCACAAGAGCTGGGTAGAGACAGTGCTACGTATTGATGACCAACAGCACAAACTCTGAAAGAAGGTGGATATCTGTCAAATCCTTAATGCTAAGCATTTTCTGAACCAGACAAAGGCTATTTCTATCCCAAACACATGTCAAACATGCCAATCTGAATAAAAGGAGGTAAGCACCATTTCTGCTGAGCCACTCTTCCCCTACCACACACATTAAATTCTGCCCCTCATCAGACCACGGTACTATTCATTCTGAAAGACAGAAAAAGACCCTACTGAGAAAAAAATGATCCACTTCATCAAATTGTTTACAGGTTCCTGAGTTTACAGAGACCCTGGAAATCCTACAGACTATATTTTATTTCAGAAGCCAAGGAAATAACAAATGTTCATGTAATAATGGACTTTGTAGGTATATAAAATGCTACATAGCCAAGAAAACTTTGCTTTTAATCAAAATAAAGCAATCCATAGAACTATTATTTCTTCCAAGAGTAAAGCCAGTTTGGCACATTTACTTCAGGCAGATGCAAGTTGTGGCAAGAAGAAAAACAAGAAAAAAACATGCACTGCCAGGTGATAGCATATAATGTTCAAAGTTTTTTTCTGGAGGTAAAAGATCGCCTGCCACAACATCCAGCTATGAATGGGAAAGACTCAGGAATACCTTGGTACCAAAGGAGCACAGTGACTACGAAAGACCAACAGCCTGTCATCATGGATGCTCAGACTGCTGCATGAAGCCAAGCACTAGCGTACAGTCCTTATCCTGTGAGACTTGACAAAAGGAGCAAAGGAAACAGAACACCCTGTGCCCAGGGCAACGGGGGCAATCACATGCACTCAAAGGATTTGCCTGTGTCAGCATCACTGCAAACTGCTGCAAAAGAAGGCCCATCACAACCAAATCCAACATTCTTCAGTACGCAGCTGGAGAAGAAACTTGGCCATCGGGTGTATGCAAGCACAAGAAAGCAGTTACTAAATCAAAATACATTTTAAATCCAACACATTAGAAAATAATTATTTGATTTGGACAACACGTAGTGCAAACATACTCCTTTCTGCAACAACTTCATCAGGCTGTTTTTACAGACATTCTTTAATGTAAAAATAACATATAAACACAGGACCACACTCACAAGCATAGCCCAAATAACAACCCGTCACTAAGACCTGTCCTCATCACGAGTGAGAGCACTATGGCCGGATACTATACAGAAAATCCAGCTGTATGTACTAAAAAACCGCCAAAGTGCTTCTGAATTGCTGATGCTCACACAAAGAGCAAAAGAATCCATGTGGACATTCATTACAGATGTCAATCTGTAGCAAAGACAATGTCAATAATATTTTCCTCTCCACAGGGACTATGTTACACATTGATACAGTTACATCAGGCTCTTTTTATCTTTTTCTTGACTCACAGAAGATTTGGGTACAGAAAATCACCAACATGGCATCTTCAGTCATAGAATCAGAGTGAGAGCGGAAGAGAAGGGCACAGCCAGTGTTAGTTCAAACAGTGGTTCTCAACTCCAACTTCCAGAATTAAAGGCCCTGACATAGATGAGCAGAAAAAGAGCAGGAACTGTAACTTACACAGTTACATTAGCAAAAAGGCGTTTGAGAAGCTGCATTATATGCACACTAATAAGCTCTGCCCCTGCCACTGTGGAGCTACAAAAATCTGCATGTGGACATCTGTACTAACCTCAAGAGAACAATTATACAAAACCCTCCTTTGGCTTCATAACTATAATCAGCACAGCTTGCTGCCATATATCTACCAGAGTAAGAGCTAGCATGCTATTTGCTGAAGGCAACATGAAAAATTCCACCAAATTATTAAGAAAAAAAAAGTCTTTTACACCAGCTGTATTCCCAATAGCAATACATTATGTTGTGAGGATAGTCTAGCAATGCACCACATAGGCTCAGACAACCACCCTAATACAGAAACCTAAAGAGTCAGATGAGAGAGATGCTCAAAGAATGCTCTTCCCTGCAGTTTAACTTCTTTCACATTTACAATTTAAATTCAGTTTCTGTTCACCTCCAGATGATTGCTTTCATTAAAATGATTAGGAAAGACATCACTCCTGACCACACTCAATACTGTACCATCATGTATGCTATTACTGAAAGGCCAGGTAGACCTTCTGGAAGGTCAATACATCACAGGTGAATAATAAGGCATGTCCACCCACTACAATAACAAGTAAATATGTTTGCTGTGCACAAGCAGTTTCTCTTTGGTGCTGCATATCCTGTTCCATGGAGGGGGTTGAGAATGCTCTAACCAAACAACATAAATGAAAACAAATGAAAGAAAATGTGACATCAGTCCTAGATCCTCACAGGGGGACAGAATTGCAACATCTTATGCACTGCATCAGCACAACACTCTTACACATACATTAGAGTTTTCTTTAGTTCTCACCACCCACTCCTACACTACAGATTCAGGATGGAGGTAGTGATGATGAGATCAGCATAACAAAATGTATGAGAAAAAATACAAACATAGGATACGGCTAAGAGACAGGGCACAATTATCAATGTTCAGGGTAACAAGTTGGGGTCATACTTCCTTTTGGTCTCAGCAGCACATCAGCTAAACACTTACTAGCAAAACTGAAGCCATTGGCATGTTCAATTTGTCAGTAGAAGTTACTTCACATGGGAACCATAAAAGACATGTTAAGCAAACAACCGTTCCTTCAGCAGCACTGTCAGCCAAAACCAGTATGCTAAGTAACACCTTGTAGTCGTTAGTCAATCCGTTGAGAGTTACATTGATTTTGAAATGGGGTGGAGGCATAACACACCCTACAAAGCATCCTGGAAATGACATATAACTATGAACTGGGAGTGTTCAGGACATATGGTGAAAAGAAGTATCAGTCACAACAGCTTGTTTACAGCAATAGAAAAACAAAAGCATCTGCTGCGACAGTCCCATAGCAGCAAAGAACCACATGGGTATTTACATGGGAGCTCAGCAATAAAAGGGAGAACAGATATGTTACACATGATAATTAATGATACTCCATACGTGTTCTACCAGCAGTGCTGATAGGAAAACACATTTAGAAACACTAAAAAAAAATTGTTTAGAAAAACGTAGCTGTGGTTTACCTATCAAAAGATACATTTGCTCACAGCAACACACCACACCACCTGGTCACAGCAGATATGTGCAAAGAGGTTCCTGTGTTTGACCAGCAATTCTTATGAAATGAGCCAGTTCATGGCTGGTCTTTCAACTTCTGCCAATACCTATCCATAAGAATGAGCCTTCCTTCTGTAGATTCTTTCACTGGTAGTGTGTGTATCAAGCTTTTTGAAAGGCCAGCTTGCACACCCCAAGATAACTGTAAACTCTGGATATTCTAAGGGGGAGCCTGGGGAATTTTATTTCATTGATTATCATAACTACCAAAAGGGAAATAAATTATTCTGTTCAAGACCAATCCCAGAACCAGTGAGGTAAAAAGTACCATTGACTAAAATTGGACCAGCTTATGGTATTAGTCTACATACAGTAAGGGATCAGTGTCTAAAAATGCACTAATTAGCATCATTCTGCATGTAGCACTGCAGCATTTAGTAATTTGTCCTTCCCAGCATTACCTCCCAAAACTCTTTACAAGCATTAAAGATTTTAGCCTCAAACACTACTGTAATATATGTACCACGAACTGTATTTTACAAATGGGGAGATGGTGGCATGAAGAGATTAATAACTTGGCCTAAGGTTGCACAAGGAGACTGTGGCAGAACCAAGAATAAATAAATCCCAGTTCTGCACTTTGAGCACAAAGCCATCCTTTTACCTTCTCCTTTAGCTGAGGGAAAGTCCAAATTAACATGTACATTGGGTTCACTCCTTACAAAGAGGCCCGAAACGGCTTGTGGCTGCTTGGCAAACTTTGCGATAAAAGAGCGGCATTCTGCGTACCACAAAAATGCTCCACTGGACTTTGCATTGCAGTGGTTCAGCATGTGACACTCCACGGTTATTTTTTAGCCTTTTCTTTCTTCTCTCTCTAGCACAGAAGTCCTTTAGTTGCATGTTTTTAATCCTGCTCCTAGGTACCCTTTCTTAGGGCTATCATTTATGTCCCTTGTTTTTTGGGAATTTGCCAGTGCCATGCACTTTATTTCTCAAAAATTTCTTGCCACACCTGAACCACACGGAGGTTTCCTCAAGTCAGTGATGCAATCTGCAAAAGAACTATCTTTCCAAAGAATTCAGAACTCTCACCCTAATCTTTCAAACCACACATTATTTGTTCCCTGTAATTTAATCCCTACAAAATATGGACTTGTAAAGTTTAATTTATGGATATTATTGACATTTGGTATTTGTGAGGTAAAGAAGCATTCCTGCTTGCTAATGACCTTTCTAATGAGCAAGTCAGTTGACACGGCAGAACGTCTTCATTTTCCAAATTCTTTGTTGTTTCATTTATGAAAGGGAGGGTGATTAGTCACTCAGTGCTACAAAGCTCAGAGGAATGTAGTTACCTAGGTATTTATATTGTTTGGGGACAACCCAAAAAAGGATACACTGATGTCTCCAGCTAACTCTAAACTCATAGCAACTTAGACTGCACTTACACTACAGCCACGTGCCTGTGCATATGCTGATGGAGCACTGATAGCAGCTGCATCTTTTGAAGAAAAACTTACTATCTAACAGCTCTTGTTCAGCCAGAATTTCTTATCCCTATGAACTTGATATTGTAAAGGAACTCTATCTTCAGACAGACAACTTCAGGTACTTCAGGATTTGGGGTGACTAGCCTAAGACATCCTACAAAGACCCAGTTTTCAGAACCTAGGTATCTCACACTTTCTGAATTGACATCAAGTGAAAATGTTTGACTCAGACATGGACATGTCTAAAATTACTTATTTCAGAGAACAAATGCCAATAACTGGCTGGCTATAGCAATAAGTACAGACACTGTCAAAACAGCCTCTCTGAGCATCTCCATCAGGTAAAAATAACTATTCTTCCTTTATTTACATCTGCTATGCAACAAGATCAACCAAAAATGCATGGCACATTTATTTCTTGTTTAACGATTCCGACAGCCTATTATTTCACCCTTACCTCACTAAATAATTTATTATTACAAATATGCAGCCTTTCAAAACGCACATTTATTTTACCTCAGGGTAAGTCAAAGTCTGCTGTGATTATTTATTATAACCAATTTTTTTCACTGAGAGGGAAAACAACATGGGAGCTAAGTAAATTTGTGGGTTGAGTCACCCATACACTTTGTGAATCATGTGAGAACCAACTCTAAGTGAGTCACCACTGTAACTGAATCAGGCTGCAAAATTTCAGCTCAACCTAACCAGTCGTTTATTATTCTTCAATGGCTGGATTCAAACCCTTAGCGAGTATCAGATCATTTGTTGATGCACAAATAAAACACAGCTCTCGGAAACATCTGCCAAGGGCAGTCAAAAAGGATGTCATCGCTCAGCAGCAGGAGCTGCACTAGTTTGAACACAGCTCTGCTGCAGTCAGAATTGCCTCAGGGCCCACATCTGATTCAGGAGATTCAACACCTCTACACATCATGGCTGCAGGGCTGGGACTCTGGTTGAGCAACACCTTCCCAGACAATTGTGAAATGCCAAGAGAGGCATATTTATGAGGGCTGACCCATACTTATGACACATATTGCCTATGAAACCGGGCCAACACAACAGAAAATGACTGTCAGCACGTTTAAAATATCCCAAAAGTCTGTCAGAGTAACAGTCTGAAGGTGAGGCAGGGTTGCCATGGTTCAAAAGCAGCATGTCAATATGGGGGCTGTAGCTAAGGTGTCCCTCATAATGAAATTGTTAGCACCTTCCACATTTTCCTTTCCCTACTTTGAACACAGATGGAGATGTTTAAAATTTATGAAGAAAGTAAGCACAGAGGGGTACACACTGCTTCCATGTATACTGGGGTATATCCAAAACTAACTCCTCACAAGTCGTGGCACGTTAGATTCATTTTGGTAAGGCTAGAAATGGATTTTGGCCCACCCTGTTTGCTTTCTTTCTCCTGTTTAGAAAGGAACCAAATATACCGAGTGGGATTAAAGTAAATAAGCACCAGGTGAAGAAACAAAATTGGCTGGGTGCAAATGCAAAGTTTACAGCAGCATTTCTTTGGGTTCCCACCTGTTAGACATTTCACCTCAGGTAAACTGCTTTCCTCCACACGTGCTTTAACAGAAAAAAAAGCTCTTTGCATGTTCCCCAGTTACCCACTATGGTAGAGACAAGACTGTGAACACATTTTTGTTTCTCTCCAAGACCTCTTGTGCGCTGCTTTGCAAAGTGCAATAGGGGAAAAAGAAGCAATGAAAGGTGATCTTATTTAAATATGAGTATTGAAACTACTTGCTACCAATAGCATAAAACTGGCTCATAAAGGCAGCAATAAATGTGAGCGTTAGAGGTGAGGTTTTCCCAAGGTACCAAAGTGAAGAAAGTTAATGGATATTTAGCACCTCAATCCCTTCAGCGTTTCTGAAAGCCCAACTTGCCCGTAGTTTGCCGTGAGGGTTGGACTGAATTTTCGTAATGACTTCAACTAAAGAGAAGTCTGTCTTCATCTTATTTCTATGTCGGTTTTCAATATATGAAGTACAAATACAACAAAGGAAAAATTTCTACAGTATTTAGGAGACATATATGAAAACACCAAAAAAAAACGGTTCAAGACATAGTGCAGGAGCAACTACATAAATGTACCAATCCTTTCTTCTCTGCCTAAAGTTCTGCCACAAAAACGGTTTATATGCAAGCTAATTTTGCTGCACTAGAGATACACAGTATCTTGTTCTAGGCAGTTTTGCCTGAGCACAGCTTAAGGCCTATAACAGCAAAAATAACTATTCTTATAAAAATGTTGCTTTGTTTCAACAGCATGTTAGAAACTGTGAGGCAGATGGTGCATCTGTTTTAGCAAGGTTGATTCAGCAAATGCATCAGGCTGTTGAACCAGTTTACCAAGCTGCTGATTAATTCACATATTTAGAAAATACATTAACATGGATATTAGAGCTTTTTTTTTTTTTTTTGCCTTTAATATTCCACTCAAACTGATGGGAATTTAGACATTGATTTCAGTGGGAGCAGAAGAAGGCCCTAAGGTGATTTCAGATTAACAACCTGTTTACTCTTGTTTGGCTCTGCTTGGTTCACTGAGATCACTAAAACCCATGTTTTTCCATAGTGTGGAAATAAAGGGCTAAATCCTAAAACAAGTGCAATTCAGTGTTATCTTCACCAGCTCCTACAAAACACTGCTGATTTATGCCAGCTGTGAAGCTGATCCCTGTTTAAATACAAAGTGTGACCTATCCTTTGGAGAACTGCATACAGCATATATTGTTAAAATCAGCTGATTTTCCAGAGGAATGTTTTCCATATTCCTTGGCTATACCTCCAGTGAAAGTCAAGCAGACTTTTTCAATCTCTATTCCTCTCAATTTTTTTTCATTCATCTGATGAAATTCTTGTCCCCAAAAAGTTCTTCAGTACTGACAGTATTTCTTCTTCATAATCTCCAAAACAGCAATGTGAGTCATGTTGTCATTTTTCATTAAGACTAAATGTAACCTTTAAACTTCTGGGAAACAGCAATAAGATTTCTAAGTACAAACTCATGCTTTATTTGAATTGATATTAATTGAAAAACATATATCCTGGCTGACACTTACAGCCTAGACTCACCAAATTAATATATCTGTATTAATATATGGACAAAGATGGCAATATTTCCATCAGGGTCAGCTGCACCTTTAACACACAACACTGAATTCAGTGATGGTGCAGAGCTGCACTGACCAGAAAAAAAAAAAAAAGAAAAAAAAAGAGTGCAACTGCAGTACACCCCCAAAATTTCCTTGTAAGCAGGGAGGACCTACACTCCTTCCACTGCAGTGGGTGCAAAACACCTCACTTGTGTGACAGTCCCAGTCTGTGCCCTGCGGCAGAACTGTCTTCTACTTTGCACTTAGAGATAAGTGTCTCCTTTGAGCCTTTCCACATATCACATTCTTCAATCATTATTACTGATGTTTACTTATCCAGCTTCCTATTAGGACAGCCTTCTAATAGACTTATTAGCCACTAAATCCCAGGTCTTACTTCCATTCTTATCCTTCTTGATTTACCAGTTCTGGATGACAGCTTACACCTCTTCCCTTGTCTTGGCAAACACTATGTGCTCTCCTAGTACATGCACAAGAGATTCTTTTCTGCTAGGTTGCATAGGATACTCTGGAATGCTAACAGATCCTTTCTGCCTTGTGGGTGGCCCAGGATATCTCAGTTCCCTAGTCTTTATAGGCTCCCTGAAGGGGAATATCATCTGACAGAGAACGATATATTAAATTTCAATTCTTTTTCTCCTCTTTGCTTATAGGTCCCATCTTTGTTATTAACACAAATAGCAGCAAAGCCTCAGAAACAGAACTGCATCAGAAAATTAGCATTCAAAGGGCTTTTGCTCCTAGTATGCTAAATTAAACCGCTTATATAGTTCCCAATTTTTGCAGAGACAAAATGTGCCATTTAACAGCCTAGATTAATCTCGTCTACATGACCACCCTACACATTCTTCTCACCAACTTTCCCAGATCCTTGGAGTCTATCCACACCTTTCCTGTTATCCATCAGAGCATCAAGAAGCTGGTTCCTGCCGGTAAATATCTCATGCCAGTCCCGGTCACTCCACCTGTTTGATTTTCAAAACAAATGCCTTCACTTTCTCCTTGTACTCCTGCTGTGGGAAAGCTCCTCATAAACATTTGGGAATTTATCTTTAAATACTTCTTTAAAATCCTTGTTTAAAAACACCTTCCTTTATTATGATGCCCACAAGCCCTGTCACAACTGTCCGACTGTTTCTGTGCTATGGCAGCTGTGTGTCCTGCACGACTGAGCCCAGTTCCCGGTTCCAGAGCACCCCTTGTTATACAGAGCCTTGCAAAACAGTCCTGAGGATTCTGACAAAATCTAAACAGTTCTTTTACTATAGGTCATTACACAGACTTCCACATCTTAGCTCAAAAACAACTCGCTTCATACTCTCCACATTAAAGGAAAACTGAAAAATTGTGAACTATATAATAAGCTGTAACTAAGCACAATATTAGCAATAGTAATATTAAACTGTAAGCTGGATACCGGATGCAATCTGATAGCTGACTGTGGAATGGAAAGCACATAAGAAGAGTTTTTAAAAATTCCAAGACATTCCTTTTGCAACTCTCTTGCAATTTATATGCCTTTTTCTAAATCTAAACATAAATGAACAATTTAAATGAATTTTAAACACTAGGGTTTAAAATTATGACTGAAAATGAAATCATATTCCAATTCTCCAGCCAATAGAGATTCCTCCATTACACATAAGCCCTTGATTTTTATATGTTGTTGGAACTAATTAAAATCCAACTTTAATTTAAACCAGTTTTTAAATAGTTCAAACAACTATTTCTGTAAATGAGACTGGTGTGTGACAGCAGTATTAACTTACCCATGTCTGCAAAATGTGCAGGGTGACAAGAAACGGGGTAAAAAGAGTCTATCACTGCAGCTATCAGGCTGAAGGAAACAGGAACAGGAAAATAAAAGGAGCATGAAACAGAAGAATTCCTAAATGGAATGGAATATGAGAGGTTTCTCCTCACACATACTGATGAAATATTGTTTGTAAAAGCAAAATACATTTAAAAGCCTAGCTTCAAATTTAAAAACACTTTTCTCAATAGTGCCTCAGCTGACAAGAAAAGGTTATGGAGTAGAAATCTTGTGTCAATAAGAATTTACTCACACGTGAAGCCAAACTAGTATGAGTTTGGCCATTAATACTGAAAAAAAAAAATTTACTATCAGAAACATTCCCATTATGCTGGCTGATAACACCAGAAATGTGATGTTGTCCATTACTAGGAACTGTCACTTTACCATAAGATTTAAAATCATAAAAAATAAGTTATTGTCTTCTCAACTTAGCACTCTAGGCATGCAAATATTTCCTTTCTATTATTTTCAGGCTCGACAGATACATTTTTTCTTGTTCCTCAGTTTCTGCAATGCTATCAAATGTGTCTCCTCAAATTTTTTCAGACTGCTAGCGTAAACCCTATGCCAGCCAACTCTTGATCACACCTCCCCTGCCATTCGAACTTCTCCCTACATCTTCCTGAATCTACAGTCCTAGCTCTGATATTTAGTATTGGTTTTGAACTTGTCCTTCCTCTTTCTCATATTACTTTGTTTTCCCTTTTTTTAGCTTCTTTTGAAGCTAATTGCATCACCATTTATCATAATTTTTCAGTAATGCACTTTCCTTCTTAGAACTCTATTGAACTGACTTTTCCTTCATTTCTCTGACTCATTCACTGTATATCACATGCTAAACTGATTCCTCTCTTATTACTATCCCTAATTATGGGATGCCTCCATTATTCCTTTTTTATGTTACATTCTCACCAAACACCAGCTTCTGAGTCACTGGCAAAGGATTTGGGGAGCAGACAGAGTGAGTGACTGTCTCCCCTCCACGCATGGGTTATCAGTCTCACAGGAACAGCAGGTTTTGCTGACCTCTTCCCAGGGTATTTTAGCACATGCCCTCCCCAGTGCACCCCCTTGTACCTTGGAGTATGTATGGAGTGCTATTGCTGTGCAGTCTCCTCAACTTTCAGTGACCTCCTCAAGTCACCTCACTACAAAGTGAAAATACACCACCCAAAGTGGAACAGTACAACTCACCATAAGTAACGAAACCTTATAATTGCATCTCACGCTTCAACAAAGATCTTCTTTATGAGTACACGTCACAGAAAATGGTTTAAATTTGACTTGACACTATTCTGTAGTTATTCACAATCAGATGACATTTCAGCTACTTCTCAGACCATCACTTGCCATTTTGGCCAGTCCCTGTAGATTAACTACTATTAATCTCTACCATGATTGCTTCCCCACCCCTTTTTTTTTTTACTTCTGTCATGCAATATACAGTCACATGATAACATTTCTTGGTCCATGAGCTTCTCTTCCCCACCAACCTCATGAGCACATTCTCTTGTCCAGGACTTGAGTTTGGACAGCAGACATAGCTCATGTCTACAAAATATAGGGCAGTTGATATCTGCCCTTGTTTCCCAAGTTCATGACAGACTCTTGTGACAAGCAGTGAGGAATCTCATCTTGTTATATAAAATACTACACACAAAAGAACCCAAGAACAGGACAAACAACTCCCTGAGGAAGTTATGGATTACAATCAGTAAACAGATGGATCATTAACTGGTCAACCATTTCATTGTTCGCATGACAGAGAGAATGAGACATGCCTATTGCAAAGCTGAGTAACAAAACTGAAAAAAAAAAAGGAACACCCAACTCACTGGCAGAAGAAAAAAAACTCTTTTGCAGAGTCACTAACTCAAAATGGAATAATTAGAACTCCCACTTCAGCAGTTACCACTTTGAAGTGGAACTGCAGATCTCCATTTGCATATTAGGAACGCTTGTGTCGATTTCCATGCTTCATCTGGGCAAAAGACTGCAGATGAGGATGACAAGGCTCTGAATTAGGAGAAAGCAAATGGATGCAGACTCATGAAATCCTGTAGAGATAATTATGAGTCTCTCAAGATGATGTAATTAGTGTATTAGCATGGTTTCCTCCTTTAGCAGTAAATACATTTTAACAATATGTAATGTCTTTATGTCTGCTATTTAATGTATCAGTCCTGCTAAAAGCGCTTGACACCCTTCTGTTTGGTGTGTCAGCATCATTATAGGCCCCTACTTTGTGTCAGAAAACTAGATGCACAAAAAGACCAAGTTGTAGCAAAGATGCAAATTGCAGCACTTATGATTCAGAGATCCTGCTACCTAATGCAATCCTCTCCCTAAATTAGACAGTTAAGATTTTTTATAAAATGGATGGAGAAAGCTAAGTGCCAAAAACCAGGAATCCAAAAGCCAGGTATCTAAGCAAAGATTGTCTAAGTGACAGGGAGTCCTATTCTTCTAGTGGCAATGGGTGCCTCCACCACAAACCCTTTCCCTGAGTGAGTTGCCTAAGCCAGTCAAATCCTTCCTCATAAACAGTGATGAGAGAAATCCACATACTATCAGATTTAATATCTCAGCGGTTAAAACAGTCATCAGTAAGGTGAGTGACCCATTTTCAAATCTCTGTTCATCCCATATTAGTTGTCTTAGCCCAAAGGCTATTGAGTATTCAGGGGTAAGACACCTCGATCTCTCCTGTTTGAAGTTGTTCCACTTTGTATAACTAATTAAAAGATAATTGGAGCAAGTACTTGAACCTGACTCTCCCATATCCCAGGTTATTGCCTAACCATTCAGCTGTGGATTCAGTCTCTCATTTTGTTTCTGCAAGGTTCTTAAATCATGTGGGCACTTTTGAAAATCCTGTTCTCCGTATTTTACATACAAATATTCACAGGGCAGAAAGTCGCATTCATTTCAGAATTACCACTACAACTATCTCCCATTCTTCTCTCCTATAATACCAGCTCTCTTGCTCAGTGGTGAAAGCTAGGTGTTTTGTTTGTTTGTTGGAGGGGGAAAGGTGTTCTTTTTCAAACCCTTTGTCACAATAAAACCCATTTGTGCAAACTCAAAACCAATTTTTCTGTGGCTCTTCATTTTGATTGCTTGCTTGGAGAAGGCAACGAGAAGCCTCAAACAATATTCACAGATAGCAGAACAAAAGGATATTGGTCTTTCACAATGATTGATGATCATCCTTTGGATTCTAAAAATATGGTATGGGCTTCAGAAAGCACATGATGTGATGAACAGCTCTCTGCCCTAAAGAGCTCACAAAGTAAATGACGGACTTGGCACACAAGCAAAGACACAATATAAACCACACATCAGGAGAAACACAGATTACAAATCCAGGATAATGAAGCACAAGTGAAAGCTTGTAAGGTATTTCAAAATAAGGACAGCCTGGTATAACAGGCATTTGTTCAAGGACTATAAGGGCATCATGAGCTGATAAGAGAAAGATAGCAGACTAGGGAAGAAGTAGTTCAAGAAGTAGTACACATGACAAAGTAATTCAAAGAAGGCTGTTCAACTGGTCTACACAAGCAATAAATGTTTACATTTATTTTACAGTTATCCCAGTATAAAACTTTCAGATTCTTTTACTTCATTTTATCTTACATGTCGTATTTGAGAGTTTAACAAAATAAAAAAAAAGGAAACCCCACCAAAAAACCTACAAGAAAAGCAAAAAAAACCCCCACTCATCCTAGAGCAAGAATGCAGAGAACACTGATAAAACTATTTTAGTTCTGCCACTGGCAAAACCATAAACAAAGACTTAGTTTCAAAATGTGAAGTAACTACAGCCTGAGAAGAGATGAGGGAAAATTTTAGACGTTGGGTGAACAGTGGCTTAGGAAAAATAAAGCATCCAGCAATAGTATTGTGAAATGTTAAATACAACAACATTACACAGCAAGCAGGGGAAGATCTGATTCAAAAAACCCAAAATTTTGGCTGTGCAAAACCATACTGATTCATTTATGATTTCCAGAAATGTTTTTGCGATACAGCATTCTGTTAGTCTTCAGCTTAGAGGAGTTCTTCTCCATAGCAGTGGCTTGTGGTGACATAATACTGGCACAAACCAACCCCCGGAACAAAAGGTTAAAGTCTTTTACAATATTTAATTTCTGTAGAGATTTAAACATTTAAATATGTCATTACAAAACAAAATGACTCAGTATAGATGTAATTCAGATGTACCAAAATATATTAGTCATTCAATAAAACAGGCACTGAGGATTTACTAAAAATACTTTACAGAAAAAAAAAAAACCAACCCAACATATATTTACTTTACTGAATGGTTGCTGTGGAAAACACATATAACCAAATCCTGTATAAATCACCTTAATTTGCCTGCTCTGAAACTAGGTCTGTTAGTCCTAGGCCTAAAGCAGCACGGCTAAGTCACATCTTGTTCCCAGCCCTTGTTTTGAACAGCAGTGTGTGATGTGACCACGAGGCAAGCAAACAGGGCAGGGAACTAACCAACGAAGCAGCAGAATGAGGAGCTCCCTGCCAGGTGGGAGTCTCACTAGGGATGGAGTTAACTTGCATTAGCTTCCTAATCTAGAGATATTCCTTAGGAAATACCAGCAACAAGAAGCCCTGCCATCAGGACACAAAACCAGAAGCAAAGCAGTTAATATGGCAGTTGGATTGCAGGGAGTGTAAAGAAAACCCAGAGATGCCACCAAGAGATGCTGCTCCTCAGAAGGTAATAGCACAGGACAGGCCACTAATACAGCCTTTCTGGTCCTTTGGCAACCTCAGGCTCCATGGAAGCGCTGTGGGTACTTTCTGCCACCCACAGCTTGGACTGCTCAGATGCCCAGTGCTCCTCCCCGGGGCAAGGAGCCAGGAAGGTGCGTTCTGATCGAGTCACTGCTGTGCTTACTGTCAATGGGCTTCACTGCATCCGGGGTGCTGCACAGGAGACCAACATGATCTTTGAAAAAATTTCTCCCAGACACAAGCTAAAGTCCCATTGGGGTAAGAAAGGTATGACTGAAGGAGCAGAAAGAGGATACAAACTTGCAGAGGGTGGAAGCTGGCAGCCCGTGACTTCAGATAACAGGAATAAAGCTCGCTTTCCTCTTCCAGCTGTGCCTGACAGCTTCACAAACAACAGGGGCTGTTCTGGGAGAAAATTCTAAGTGGGTATCTCAAGTCTTTGGATTAATATCAGTACTAAAGAAAGCACCAGTGTTAGTGGCTGATGATGCTCCCCTGTGTGAAACAGAAGAATCCATCCCTCTTATCCAGGTGGGTCTGCTGCTTGCCCAGAACCTGGATCACTGGCTGCAGAGAAATTGCCAACACTCCCTCAGCCTTCCAAATTCTCCCTCTTTGCTGCTAACTCTCGTAGGACAGAAGTAATACAGCCAAGGCCAGCAGCTCAAATGGAACAGAGAGCTCAGAGCAAACATGAGAAGGCAGAAATCCCAGCGGTCTTCCCTCTTCAATCCTGCTAGTCAATGGAGAGGCCTGGCCAGCATATGTAACCAGCAGACTGATGCCTGGTTGTACAGCTGCTGTCACCAGCAAGACTTTGGTTTCTTTGATTACAATGCCTCATTCGAAGAAGAAGGACTGCTACAAAGCCATGGAAGCCACCTGACAAAGAGAAAGACATCTCTGTGAAGAGACTCGTCAATCTAGTGAGGATGGCTTTACACTAAATTCACTGGGGAATGGATACTTAGGCCCAGAGGTGAGGGAAGGGTGCGTATGGAGGAGAAAGTGTGTGTGAGTAAAGGCCACAAGGGAAAGTTACACTTTCTACCTGGAGGGAGGGCATGCAGAGGCTTACCTCAGGTGTCTGGATACTCATGCACAAAGCTCGGCCAACAAACAAGAAGAACTGGAAGTCTACGCGCAGTCAGAGTGTTCTGATGTGATCAGTATCACACAGATTAAGTGGGGTGGCATCCATGACCGGGACAGTGTCATGGAGACTGTTCAAGGAGAACAAGCAATGAAGAAGAAAGGCAGTTGCACTTTCTTACAAAGCACCTCCTTCTCTATGCAGAGGTCCAGTGTGAACACAGAGACGTATCTCACAGGAATCTTCTGGTCAAAGGAAAAGGCAAAAGCAAAACTGGCCATGCAGCAGTGGGGCCTGTTACACATCACCTGCCCAAGGGGACAAAGCGGATAAGGCTGTCTACAGCCAACTACCAAAAGCAACCCAATTACCAGCCTTGGTCCTCATTAGGGATTTCAATCATGTGGGCACCATGGCGTTGTGCAAGCAATCCAAGGTATTTCTAAACTGCATTGGGGATAACTTTTTCAGGCAAATTCTAGAGAGATCAAATAAAGGTAATACTCTACATGACCTTTGTGCACAAAAAGGGAAGAAAAAGTAGCAAATGTGGTCACAGACAGTAGCTTGGGAGCAGTGACCACAAGCTGATTGCATGCAGGATCCAGAAGGAGATTGGGAAGGTAAGCAGAAGAATTAGGACTCAGGATTTTATGCAAGTGGACTTTGAGTTATTCAGGAAATGGCTCAGCAGAACCTCACAGAAGTTGATGCTAAAGGTACCTAGGATAGCTGCTAAATTTTTATAGAAAACCTGTTAAGAGCTCAGAAATAAATAATTCTGTTGTGCTGTTGTACTGTTGTAAAAGAAGACTGAAAATTTTGGTAGAAGACCCACTTGACTAAGCAAGGAGCTGCTTAATGAACTGTAATGCAAAAAAACAGCATACAGGAAGCAAGAACAGGCAACCTAAAAGGGGTATAAAAGTACTACTTTGGCACTTAGGAACAAAATTGGGAAAACTAAAGCACATTTAGAATTAAAACAAGTGAGGGATATGAAGAGCAATACATTTTTTGCCTTATCCTTCACAGGCAAAGATTACTCCTAGATTTCCAGGTGTACCAGGATGGTTTGGGAAGGAATAGGTTAGGGACAGCAAGTTAGGAATCCATTAGAGCAGCTAGATGTATTCAGATCCATGAGGAGAGATGAGATTAATCTGAAAGTGCTGAAAGAGTCAGCTGATGTGACTCCAAGAGTCCTGCCTGTCATCTTCAAAAAAAACATGGTCACTGGGGTAGGTGCTTGAAAACTGGAAGAAGGCTAGTGCTATGCCTGGCTTTTTTTTTTAAAGGCATGAGAGAAAGAATTTGGGCACCTACAGGCCAGTTAGCCTCACCTCAGCCCCTGGAAAGATTACATACCACATCCTTCCGGAATCCACCTCCAAACATGCAGAGAGTAAAAAGGTAATCAGCAACAATCAACATGGACTTACAAAGGGCAGATCATGCTTGATCAAACTGATTGCTTTATGTGATGAAATGACCTGAAATGCAGATGTGGGCTGAGTGGTGGATATAATCAAATGGTCTGGTAGGCAGACTGAAAATTACCAGGACAAATGAGCTCAGAGGGTAACACTCACAGTAAATATTAGTTTGACGTCCAACTGGTAGCCAGGACCAAGCAGGGTATTCTAGTGGTGAACAATAGGGCTGAAAACGTTCAATATCCTCACCAACGACTAGATGATGAAACACTCTCATCAATCTTCCAGACAATACTAACCTAGCAGCACTTGACACATCAAGCAGTAGAGCTTTAATGGAGAAAATTCAGGACTGGATCAATAGAAATGTCAAGTTCAGCAAGAAGAAAAGTTCTGCAGCTTTTCTGTTGGCAGAGTAACCCTTTGCATCAGTGCATGCTAGGAACTGACTGGCTTTGTAGCAGCTGTGCTGAAAAGGACAGGGAGGTTATGGCAGATGCCACGCAAAATGTGAGGAAAAGCCTCACTGCTGATAAAGCAAATTGCACACTGGCTGCATCAGGAGCAGCATGGCCAGCAGGACAAAAGAAGTTGCTCACCTTCCTCCTATATGAAGCACTGATTAGGCAATAGCTGAACTACTGCATCCAGTACCAGATTCCCAGCTCAAGAGATATACAGAGAAACTGGAGGTTGGGGAAGAGCCATGGGCTCATGACTGACTGAAGCTGAAGCAGCTGAGCTTTTTTAGGCTGAGAAACAGGAGGCTAAGAGAGGCAAAAACTATTTGGAGAGGAGCTACAAAAATGGTGGAGTCCAGCTTTCATCAAGTAAATGAAAGCATATATAAAATTTTAATGTTTTAATGACAGTGCTATCAACTTAATGCTTTATTTTTCAAAAAATAAGACACACTTTGTTCTCTCTTATTCAGTACCTCCTGTAATAAGCAGCCCATAGTCAGTTTAGTTGACCATATATACAATCCCAGTTAGACCACCTTTCTTGTTTATAACACTGTAGATGGGGATATAAATGACCTTTTCATGTTCACTGATCCAGGAATCTCAAGGGATGATATTAAAATTTTTGATTCTGATGTATTAAAATAATTAAAAAATCTCCACTGTATGGTACCTAACCATCTATGAAAACATTTCATCCCATTTGGTGTGGTTGAGACCAGAGCAAGTACTTAAGTTGGAATTTCATCAAATTTATCAGAAAGAATCCCAACAGATACTCACCCAGAGCTCTAGTTCACCCCCTCCTGTCAATACTACAAGCAAGATTTCTTACTTAGAACAAGTTATTAAGTTTTTCTTGGGCATTAAGGGAGAAAACTGGCTGCAAGACAAGGATCTAGCTGAAGATTCTTCCCTTCTTTGGTCCAAGTGGGTGTAGGTCTGCTAACTTCAAGCTGGATTTTATCTGCTAGTACCTAATTATTAAACGGTTTGTGTGGTTTTATATGATACAGTTTTGAAGTGAGCTTTGAGATTAAGAATTTTTCAATTATGTAACAATGCCCAGAGCAGGAGCTGTTCATTTACTTATATTTTAAATCATCAAATGTATGAGTAAGAACACAGAGATAAATTATTAGATACCCTGAAGACTTTCCAAATATTAAAATTATCGAGGTGAAAGGTAGCTTTCAGATAGAACGACATGCCAAAATAGGTTTCAAACAGAGTATAAATGTATTTATACTTATATTTAAAGCTATGTAGCCAGTCAACACAAATTTCAGCATGCAGTAGTGCTTGTGGACTCTGTATTTTCTATGTAGTTTGTTTTCTGCTGCATAAAGATGTGAGTAGTTCTTCAGACCAAAGATCCATCCAGCGTATTCTCGTCTTTGACAGTGGCAGAAGCTGGAGTAGGAGTTTAACAAGAGCACCGAATAGAAAGATCTTCCCCTGTTTCCCACCACATACTTTCCCTACTTCTACCAACTTGCAGTTTAGGGATTTCCCAAGACAGTGGCTGCATTTGAATCTCTACTTCTAATAGCTGTCAATGAGTTTTTCTCCTATTAATTTGTCTAGTAGCTTTTTGAAATCATTAATGCTTCTGGTCTCTGTAACATCCTGGGGCAATTAATTCCACAATATAATTATTCACTGTGTAAAAAGTTACTTCCTTTTGTTGGTTTAAAACCTGCTGCTCTGCTGGATAATTTCATTAAATGGCTTTGTTTTTATGTGACACATTGTGAACAAGCACTTCTGTTCCATCCATGACTGTACACACTGCTAATACAGACACCTCTTATCTGAATTAACTGGCAGTGTCTCCTTGAACAGAAGTAAAGCCACACCTGTGATCCTCTACAGGTGCTTTTTGATTTAGTTGGATTTTCTCCTTACTGTAAAACACTGTCCCTTCTAATAAAATTTAACAGACAAATAAGAAAAATAACAAAATGTACAACAACAACAAATTAACTCTAGCCCAGACAAAACCAGCACAGTACTGAAAAGAACTAGTATAAGGAGCAACTAATATAAGGAGTTTGAGTTTCGTGGTGTTTTGAAATGGCTGAGTAAACTGACTTTGAGCTGTAACACACACTGTGACTATAGTTATCTATGCTGCGCGTATACACCTGGCCGATGGGATTTGTCTGATACATGTTTATAAGCCTGACTGATGAAGGAGGCCAGGCATATGCAAACCTAATTGGCAGATGAAGGAGGATGACTTGCTATCTCGGGTCTAATTAGCTCATCGAGGGTTAGCACAGGCATACGTCGTTATAATTGATGGGGCGGCGCTGCAAATCCGACTGATGGGCCAGATTCTCTCAAGACACCGTTCAACGGGGTCTCACTGTTCTGTCAGATTTCCTCTGCCAAGAGATATAATGCGCTGCTGTGGATGAGGGAAAAGGGAATGAATGCTTCTCTAAGTCTTCTGCAAGAGCGTGCCACCAACTCATAACACCCAGCTCCGGTTTTGGTCAAGGAGACAAGAAAGGGAGTCTAATGCCTAAGTAGGCTGTAAGAGGGGAAGCAAGGGGAAAGGAAGAGGAGCTGCCCACCAAGATGAACAGACTCTGGGGAGAAAAGGTGGTGATGAGGACTGTGGCTCCAGTACTTGGTGGAATTTAACAGACAGCAGTGGGGGAAGGTGGGGTTGTTTTGTGGGGAGTAAGGGTGTACAGTGGGGCTGTTAATAGCTAAGTCCAGAAACGCCCTGCTTCAATAGACAGTTTTACTGGACTGGACCAAACTGCCTCTAGTGCAGCCCAGCCTTTACCTGTATCCCTTGATCACCTCCAACTAAGCATAAAAATATCCATGGAGAAACATTTCATCTACAGCCCACACTTCATCATTACAATTATCACACACCGCAAAACCACACCTTGTAAGTTTTCCCTACTGGAGCTGCCATCTTTCCAGCAACCCTTGTAAACTCACCAAGCTGCATCCAAGTCCTTACTATTCTATCCTCTCCCCACACAACAGACTGCTAGGGAAAAAATAGCATCGTAACAGCTTTCAACAGAGGATGAGTATCTATTTGAAAAAACACTGTGAATTGTTCACACAGAAGCAGTGGCAATGCAGTAAGGCACAAACATGTGAAAACAGAAGAATTAACAGTAGCAATATCACTGAGCTTTTAATTTCTCTGTTCTTGTGGAATTTATCAGGTATAGCATGTGTAAGTACATGTTAACGTGGGAACTTTACAAGGAAGTTTTGAGTGTATCTAATGTACACACTTATTTTCTTAAGTCTTTTAAAATACTTCAGCTGGTTAAATCAGCTTACCTGGGCTATGCACTTAGCACAGTTAGATGAGATGAGAGCCCAGAAATTGGTCCAACTTGCCAATCCTTATTATCAAGCACAGTGTTTGTAACTCACAGTAGGTTATCAACAATGGCTGTGTTTGGGAGATACCATCACGTCTGGCATTGATTCCTGACAGGATTTAGGTCTGTTTTGAAACCTCTACCTCAAATTGGAAAGTTAATGAAATGGATGTGTACTATGAAGCAGATTTTTTTATTATTTTAGTAGGCATTAAAAGAGGCATAGTTACACACTGCAGCATATCACAAACTCAAAGGAATCATGCTTCTTTTAAATCAAAGCACCACCTCCCAACAACAGGAGCAATGGGAAAGCTGAGAAAGATAATTTGACATTTGCAGAACAGGTTGCGTGTATGTGCTAAAAATCATGAGAAACTCATTACATAATTTAATGAAATAAACATCAAAAAGCTGCTCTTAAACTTCCAACATAAAAATAAAACAAAGACACGCTTCTCAAATCCTCAGTTCGTTCCATTTTAACAAAGGCCCTATACACATAGTTCTGTAAAAGTTAAAACATCCAGAACGATCCATATTACGAAGCAGGAAGAATTTGGTAGGTTCTAAACAACATGTAACACGTTGCATGGACACTCCTGCTTACACCCAGTGCCAGAGAGCTCATCGAGAAAAAATCCCAAATAATAAAACTTATGGGCAAGCTAGGAATGAGAGTAACAGCTTCTACTAACTCCTTCTTAACCGAAATTCTTTAACAAAAACAAATTCATGGTAGTAGCAGCCATGGTAAAGTGTGATCTAGTTAATGCTGTAAACAACATTTTATCTGTGATTCATTATAAAGCTGCTAAGAATTTTGCAGAGGGAAAGTCTATGTAGCTGAATATTTTTGTATTGATAAGGTCAGTTAAAAAACATATTAGGAGAAAGAGTAAATGTTTTTAAATGAGTGACCTAACTTTTAAACTTTTGGGGGAAGAATATTAAAATACCCAAAGTACACATATAATTTCTGGAAACAATTACAGTAATTAAAACAACACTGAACATTTGGAGAGACATTTTATGGAAGACATTCCCGAACTGCCTCCCCAAAGACACTGATCAACTTGGGTGTGTTCAATTAACAGGCGAAATTAATTTCAAGTCAAAGCCCCTGCTGCTGAGAATCATCCTGCCTTTAGCACTGCCCCCCCACCACCCTGCCCCAGCATTTAAATCCTTGGACTGTCAGCAGGAGCTTTCTAGATGAGATGGTTAATTTGAAAGACTATTTTCACTACTGATCAACTGAAATGACAACTCCAGTGTTTCCAGTAATAATTTTCATCAACAACAACAAAAAGTAATAATCCATGATTTAGGACAAAGATGGCCTTTTAATTTGTACTGGCTATCATCTACCTCAACACCTACCAATTTCATTACATTTCATAATTTTATCTTCTTCCTCTAGGCTAAGCTGAGCCAGACAGAGTTATCTCATGTTGACTCTGAAATGCAGACATTGCCTAGAAAAGCAGGGATCCAAACCACAGAGACTTTCAGTTACTCTCTGTTGTGACCTTCTGGAATTCCAGAAACGGTTCAGGCTGCCAATTACAATCTTTAGTATTAAAATAAAATCATTAAAAAACTTAATTCAAATTGCTTTGAAATCTTCAGGTAGAAAAAGAATGGATCTCTTTACAAACAGAGATATGGGATGCTGTCCACATGACTTGAGATTGCGGTTGAACTAGATAGTAAATTCAGTTTCAGTATGTCTAGTACGAGATCAAAACCACCACAGCTGCATGACGCACTGATTAAGTGCAACCCACTCTGCCAATTCTAATTCTGCACAGAGCTGTGCTCCATCAGGTAGCGTCTGTCCTTCTGCAACTGGCATACAGCCAGGACAAACATGACACCATGTGATCTGGCTTATTTGATGAGAATGTGCGACCAGGTGATTTGGTACTGCACAAAAGTGGCATTAATGAACATGAGACTGTAGCCCAAGGCACAGAGTGAGACACTTTGCCAAGGTCAACGATGTAGGCTGTGAGTAGACCTGAAAATAGTATCCAGTCCTCCCTAATCCCAGGCTCGTTTCCTACCTACTGGGCAGCACTGCTGCCCAACATAGCAAACACAGTTTTCAAATACTGATGGGGTTCTGAGGATTTCTTTGGCACGTGTGTTTCTAAATACTATCCCTGCTGCCACCTTGTCTGTGGAGCCCCCAGCTCCACGTGATGGTCCTTCATTCAGAACATTTCTTTTCACCCAAATCCTCACTCTGCTAACCAGCTGTGGCCCCTGCTGCCCCACCCCTACCCACACAAGCCAAGGGCCATTTCTGCAACTACAGTGTTGACACTGCAAATATTTAGGAAAATGTTTAGCTTGACTAATGTAAGTAACTAACTGCAGTGAAGTCAAATACACCTATGTTTGTGTGCAAGGGTTTCCAGGGCTTAGTCTCCAAAAAGCAGGACGCATTTTTATGCTTGCTATGAAACACTCAGAGACACTACTGAGGATGTGCTGTATTACCCACATAAAATCAACAATACTCCTACCTCTTTATATATTGCTCACTAAAAAAATATTTTAATTGCAGCTCATCAAATGTGGACTCTAATACATTATAGTAGTGAACTGTACACATAGCTTACTAATTCTGGGAAAATAAAAACGCGGCTTCCATCAAATGCTGAGCCCAACACATACGGAGACAGACACAAAAAAGTTAAGTCAATATTAGAAAGTAAATGTTAGAAATGTGTTGAAATACATCCTTGTCCCAGTTTCTACAGGAAACGGAGTACATGCCTACAACCCTGCAATACTGTTTGAATTAGTGTTTGGAGATGGCAGTAGGACAGAGCAAGCACTACACTATTGATTATAAATTAAATCAAAGAAACTGCACCGACGAAACTTTAAAATGTTAAAGAACTCCATAGCTAGTAAATGCCAGAACTAAGTTTGCCTCTAAAAGTTTTATTAAGCCCTATGGCATTATATATATATATGCAGAGGCATAACTATCGAGTGATATTATTTTCCTCTACTATCCTGCCTAAGTCATGACAAGGATTTGATCCAATGTCCATCTTTTGCTTATTCTGTAAGATGAATTCTCAGTCTGAAGGCTTCATTAGTAGATAGCAAGTAAACAAGCAGTAAAGAGCAATTCCAGTAGCATTCAAAGTACCAAAATAATGGCCAAGGAGCTCTATTGTTAATAAAAAATTGAAAGATGAACCAAGTTTTCCAGAAATTTATTTACTGTTTGATAGGAAAGAAGATGCTGCATTGGTACAATGTCTTTCACCAGGGGATTGACTTGTTGCTGCTGATGGTGCACTTCAGTACACCGTAAGTGAACTTCAAGAGCGATTCACTAGCTTCTCCAATTATAGTCAGAATAAATGCAGTGAAAGACTACAAGAGCTCTTTTATTTTTCCTGCCAGCTCAAGAATATATATATCCATCTCACTAAACCCATTTTGATGGTAGCAAACTTCACAGAGATATTCCCGAGCCATCTCTGTGTAGCTTAAGAGTTTTTTTATGAAAATAAGGTATCTAAATTTTCATGGCTAGCATGCAAGATTTCAGAATCAAGAAACACTGATGTGTTGCACATATCAGAGCAAATGCTTTGCACTCAGCTGGAACAGTAAAGGTCACAGTTGTAGATACGGACATCATCAGTGGATTTTGCCCTAAAACATACTTTCATGACAGTGCAGCAAGAAGTAAAGAAGAGCAAAGTGCTCATTAAGAAAGCATCAGCACCAAACAAGGCTGTTGTTTCATTAAACTAGGAAGTTCCATGTCAAAAATCGTTTCACTAACAGCACTGTAACTGTATCACAGTGCCAGTCACTGGCAGAGCATCCTGAATCAACTAAAACACAAGAATCCCATGGGATTCATAGTCTTCCAGTTACTTAGCCCTACAGAACACTAAGTGACAATCTGATTTTGAAGCACAACCCTGTCTCCAACAAGCAGCAGAGGTCATTGATGACACAGTCAGTGCTTGCCACACAGACTGGACTTGGGTCATCACATTAGTTCTGCTGCTATAGCTGTGCCACCAAGGATGGGAGCTGGGTGGAATCACATCCTCTGACTGACCTTGCTATTCCTCCAAAACACACAGTGCAGGTGAGCTACCACAACAGAAAGTGCTTCATTGGTTTAGTTTGCTTTCTCAAAAGAGATGACTTCGATATACTTGCAGAACCTTCTCCAATAGGACCCACAGTCAAGACAGCTATGCTGCTAGAGCTGGGTAAAAAAGATGTTATCTTTAAGTCTCTTTCATTTTTCTGAGACCAAGGAAGACTGTCCAAGTCACTAGAGCATAATATTATGAGTTTTAAGTGAAGAAACTGGAATTCTTCTAAACAGTTTTTGAGTCAAACATAGCCCATGGACTTTCCTGTACAGCAGTTTGAAATAGGATTCTTCCCTTTTCTGCAGATGCTCCTTAGATCGCTCACAAGCTGCACACTTGGAATGAATATGACCGACCTCACTGAGCAGGATTAAAACCTACACACTTGGCCATGAAGACAACAGTCCTCAATACTAAGTAATCTCCTCTACATTACTGACAAAATGAACAAAGACCCCACCTATCCCCCACCCAGTGAACTTACTAAAGAGAAGTATTATCAAAAATACAGAACAAATGTAAGAGCAGTTCCTGTATGGTCTGTACAGACAAAACCGCTCTCGTGTCAGGAACATGGCGCACTCCTCAGCTGTGCCAAAGGATCACTGAACACTTGGCAAGGTGTGAAGTCACACAGGCATGACTGACCAATGCATCCAGACTTCAGCCTCTATGCAAGACACATATCTACATCAGTTGTATGTAGTTTTACAGATAAACCCCAACAAACTATACGTTTAATTTCACTTCCTGTGTTCTAACTATAATTACCTTTGATCTAATTTACAGTTATAATTGCTCAAATCAGTTTCCATGCAGGACAATCAGAAAACAAAGATGCCAGCAGCCACTGACATGGTGACAGAAATGACTCACCTAGAACAAGGGAAAGCTGTAGTAGAAGTAGGGATAAAATCCAAGCACCAACACAACTTCTAATATTTCCATCTTTTTCTTACAGCTCAACACCACCTCCTTCCTACAGCTCTTTCAATCAGTCTCTTCCCCATCTCTCATGGCTATGATCTCATGGCTTCCCAAGCCCATGTCCTTTACCTTTCCATCTGCCTTTTCCCACTCTCAGTCCTTTTGTAACATGGCTTTTATTTTTTTTTCCTAAACACGTCTCCTATTTTTTCTTCCACTTTACTCAGATTTAGATTTTATCCTTCCTCACAGTGCTCAGGCTTAGCAAAAAACACAGATACAATTCAAGCAAGATAAACTGATCTTTGGCAAAGCAGTAACTTACAACAGGAACTACTAAGCAGCCTTTGCCAGAGATGCCACATTCAACTCTTTGTTCTCACCTGCAAAAGATCAAAATAGCCCAGGTTCTCTTTCCCTGCAGAAGAGTTAAAGAGTGGCAGGAATAATGCAACATTAGAAAGCTAGTTATGCCTTCCTTCTCTAGATAGATCTACAATACACTGTGATTAGAAAAGTCTGGGAACTTCAGAAAATTTACTCCAGGTTTTACAGTCCCAAACAAGCCAAATGTTTGAAAAGCTGTGATAGTCATCAGAGTCCACCACCAACACCCCTGCTAATCTAGAAAGCAGAATAGGAGACAGAGAGAAGAGGCACTATATGCTGGCACTCTGGCCACTTGAGAGCTCTCCCAGAGTAGGAGACACTTGAACTGACTAAGTCACCCTGGGTCCCAGTCACTTGGGTCCACTTCAAGAGTACTGGGTAATTTATTTTTAAAATACCCTTTAAAAATGAAAAAAAGAAGCAGCAGTAGGAGTCCAGTCATTACACAGGTACAAGAAAATCCAGTGGCACAGGGAGTTTCCACAGACAAAGGATTTCCCACAGCCTATTGTTGGAAACACTGTGATTCAATTTCTCATTTCTTGCTCAACAGGCTGCTGATTCAAACAGAAGAGGATGCTGATATGTTTCACCTTCTGCATTCCACCTACTGCAGCCTAAATCAACAAAAACCCTGGCTTTTGAAAACATGTGACTATATCTCATGCTAGTTCCTAGTTATTTACATTACATAGTTTTGTTGTACAATATCATCTTTTTGTCAATGTCATTTAAAGGTACACATAATAAAATAATAAATCAGGAATTTTAACTGCTGCTGTCGCCTTATCTTGCTAAATTCCAGTTGGACATTTCACTACAAGCAGGTGGTTAGAAGGTGAAACACAGAATATAACACACTTTCAGATTCACTGCTGTATGAAGAAACTACAAACCATAAAAAAATTACAACATACAAACTCAAAAAATAATCAGATAAAATGTGTTTTGCAGCTTGAGACAAATACTGTTAACACTGTATATGAAAAACAGTCTGCTTGTGAGAATGAATGACCTGCTGCAACTCCCCAGAGAAAGCCCCCAGGTGAGGAATTCAGATGGAACCAGCCAGCAAGCCAGGGAGGCTATTTTAAACCCAAGCCTTTCTACAGCTACTCCCAGGTGCAGTCCTATATTCAGCAAGGGTATCTGTTTCCCAGAAGCAGATTTTAAGCTGTCTCTGACAGGTAGCTGGAGACACGCTGTGCAGTTCTAGAGGCATGGCATGTAGCTACCCTCCCAAACAAAGCACTGTTATTTTTTAAAGAACAGATTGCATCTCTGCTGTACTGCAGAAGCGTATAGACATTTCTTTCTCTTTCTCAGAAAGGTTTGTTCAGGATTCTGGCAGTGGAGAGTACAGAAAATTCCCTAGAGCAAGGTAGGAAACAGAGATAGGAGAAGTGTGGCTAGAGGCTAAAAGATTAGCCATTACTGTCTTTATAATCCAGCTAGAGTCTTAAATGTGTTAAATGTCTGGGAGCTGCATTTTTAAAACCTTAGGAATGACAGAACAGGGAAAGAGCTTGTTCTAGCAAAGCAAGAAGTTGTCTCTGACACAATATAAATGAGCTACATTAGGGGAAAGAAAGCAAAAAAAAGAAAACCAACCCTTACAGGACTTTTTTTGCACACAAGCATAGCTATGCACACAACAGATGCTGCTGAATCCAATCCTAAAAATCACAAATATATCATTGCCCTACCTAAACCCACAGAAATACCTTCACTTCAGTCAAGCAGTCAAACCTGTGCTTAACCTAAAAGAACATGAGTAAATGCATCTGAAGTAAACAGGATTTGAGCGCTTTGCTGGTGAAGGCATGGGCTTACTCTTTATATTCTTAAGGATGAAGAAAGTGTTTTGCTGATACAGAGGAATAATGAAAGAAGTTACATTGTTGAAAATTACTTGAAATTCCTACTATCACAATAACACATCAATTAGTTAATAGCATAAAATAAAATACACACCTACTATGTTTCACTGAATTCTCTAATGATGGGAGTACTATGTTATGTCTTAATAGGAAAACTCTTAAAAATAATGAATATTCCAAATAAAAGGGAAAAGTTCTGATCCATACAGTTTCTGACAAATATAAACTAGGAGGTCTGCAATTATGGTGACATCCGAGTTGAAATGTATACTTAAAGACTGCATGGGGAACAGTGACTGTATTTAATGCCGTCCAGCATTTGCTGATGTAGACATAGTTTTCAACTGCTTTTAAACATGTAGTATTTCATTATTTGAATGAAGGTTTTTCAGTTAAGCATCTGACTCAGGATGATTTTAAAAATTTATTAAAGGAAAACCCTTCTACAAAATAAGAACCATGTAGGCATCTCTCAGAATAGAACTAGGGGAAAATGCATTGCTTTGTTCTCCTGTTGTTGTTTTTAAAATGGCAAAAAAACAACAGTAAGATAATAGCAAGACAGGTTTAATTGAAAGTTCTACTACCTTCATGCTTTGAAACACAATTTCAGATCTTGAAGGGAAATCAGGGATGTGCTTTTGACTTTTCTAGAGAAATCCATGTGAAACCGACACCTAAAAGTCTATTTGCAGACACTAAAAGAGGTTACTCAGGAGGCTGAGTTCTCCAAGCACCATGTGGCCCAAAAATGAAGCCATCAAGTATGGACTGCACTGGAATTGACTCTCAGTGTCGGGATCTGCCGTGGTGCCCACACGGGCAGTACCTTGCTCGCTAACGGCCAGGCTGCCTCGATCAGAAAGAACTGAAGGTGCCGTTTGAAGAGAGCCGTGAGGGACAGCCCGACGGCACGGGGAGAACTGGAACCGCCCTGAGGGCGTTACGGGGCCGAGGGGACTCGGTAGCGTCCAGGAGCCGGGGACACAGACTCGATGTGGGGTGACAGGCCGATAGCCGGGAGGAAACACTCGCCCCTCCGGGCGGCGCGGCAGGGAGCGGGGCCGGGGCGCAGGGACCGGGGCGCAGGGACCGGGGCGGGGGCGCTGGCGGGCGGGGCCCCGCACCAGCCCCGGGCCACCCCGGCGCGCGGCCCGCGGGCAACGCAACCGCGGCGCCCCCTGGCGGCCAGCGCCGCCGCCGCGCCCTGCCCCGCCCGTTCCCTCAGCGCCGCGCTCCGGCCCCGGTGCGCAGCCGGGACCTGCCAGGGGTTCGCTCGACGTCGCCTTCTGCCCACGGAAGGCCGGGAGGGAGAAGGCCTCCGAAAGCTGGTGTTCAGCTGTGCCGTCACCCACGGCGTCCTCCGTCGAGCCCGTGTGCTAATGGAAGGGAGGTTCTGCAGCCCTCGCTGCCTGGGTTTTATCCCAACGGCCCCAGCCACTGCCCAGCGCCGGGCTAGAAACACCCCGAACGTGCTGACATGGGACAGCTCTTGCCAAAATGAGTGGTCAGGCAGCAAACGAGACCCTAGTTAACCGAGTGGACAATTAACAAGCACGGCCTTTAGCACGGCCTTTCTTAAGCACCAGCACATTGATGTGGCAGGAAGATGCTGGAAACCAGACCGCATCTGTTCCCCGCTGCCACAGCCACTGGATTCCTGAAATCAGCTGCCGTGTTCCTTACACAGCTTCCATCTTCTGCCATGTGAAGCAGGTATCACCTGAGACTACAGTGTCTTAACTACCCAGTCCCCTTTGGTCACTCCCAAAGCACTACTCAGCCCGTGTTCCACCCACTGCGACTTTGCTGAGAGGGAATTAGAAACTGCATGTGAGCCAGGAAGAAAAATTAATAGTTGTTCTGGTGACTTTGGTATTTAGACCTGCCAAAGAGTTATCTTTCCAACTATGTATTGTTTTAATGAAACATTTGTATCTCTTAAAAGATAATATTTAAATAAGGATATGTTTTCATAACATTACTAGAAGTGGCAGGTTACCTGATTTACTGTTTCTTCAATTGCTCTCATATAATGATTAAGTTCTCTGTCCATTGCAGCATATTCTAGCATAACTTTTTCCATGCTGTTAACATCCTCTACATCATCTAGAAAAAAAAATAAAAATAAAAATAAAAATTTGTACATGGATGATCAGTTGTATTCTTTTCAGGCAATATTTTTTCTTTACAGATATGAAGACAAGTATTGATGCTGTGAAATTCCAAAGGATCTATAAGGTATAGCAGGTGTCTTCAAGCTCCTCAAACATACTTTTTTCCTATTTTGCAACTGTAAACTTTGACATTTCTTGGGTAACTTGAACAAACAGCTTACTCAGAAAGACACTTCCCTGGTTTCATGTGAACAAGAGAGAGTGTGTGTAATTTCATCTACCAACACCTAGTCATTAGGCAATCAGGATATTTTCTGCAAAAGTTATATTTCATGACTCATCAGATTGCCTCAGAAATAGTCAGAAGAAACTTAAATGCCCTCTCAGTACAGTATAGTTCACAGCTATAATTAGATCCCTTATTCCCAATAAACATAGCTACTGAAAAATCAAAACACAGCCAGCATTTTATAACACAGGAAATAATGGAAGACTGAATAGCATTGGTGAATCAAGCAGTAAAATTTTAATTGCCAGTTAAAATCAATGAATACAAGACGTGCTTCGTAATTCACATCCATTTTTATTCTCTTCTGCATTCCTCCTAATTTAACTCCTTTCACCTCTAACTACACCTCTGCTTTCCCATTCGACCATTGCTGTGCATCTGCTCCTCTGGATAAAGACTCTTGGCAGATGCTCCAGGGCTGAACAGCCACAGCTGCATCTTCTGACACAGGTGCATGTACCACACCAAATACTGCCAACTGCGGGAGGACAGCCAGCCACCAGCCCCTAATGCTTTTAGGAAATTCAGAAACTAGGAAACACAAGTTTCCACTTCTCCTGCTCCCATTATTCCAACCCTGCAGCCTCCAGGTATAGAGAAAATGTCTGGGAGCAGCTGGAAATTGTGAAAAAGCCCCAAAGCCTTCTGTGCAGCATTAGGGGCTGTCAGTTAATTGAGCACTCTTCTTTACAAGCAGGGGAAGAAAACTGTGGTATAGCTCTTTTAATTACTTTTTTGTGAAGAAAGGGAAATGTCTTCTGATCTGGCAAGCTAGTGCACATCCTAAGTTGCTATCTATATTAGTATTTTACAGCATGAAAATCTGTCTCTGCAGCAAGCTAACATAAAGCACTGTATACAGCTGCCTTAGGTTCAGAGCAAAACGTGAAACTGTTGCTGAAACAAATCACTCAGGGATAGGAACTTCCTACCATGTGAAACAGTGATGGATCCAGGAGAGAGAAGGAAAAGCACTAAGATAAATTTACACCAAAAAGTTACATAATAAGCCATATGATTTTGTGAACATGGCAATTACAGTCATGATGTTTCCCTTAATTATATATAGCCTTGGTATGTATCCATATTTCATTAAATAGATGAACGGATATTGCAGACAGAATCTTGGCATACCTGCAACTTTCTTCTGAATAATCAGCATTTCCCGCTCCCCTTTCCCTGCCCTCCCACCCAATTTCCATATCCTAGCTGGTAACTATGATCATGCTCTTTTTCCTTCCTGCTAAGAAGCATATGAAGTGCCTCCTTCAAGGCTGACACAAATGGCACTCCATGAATCACAGGAAAGGTTTGTGTAGCAAGTAACTGTCATTCTTCTCCCATGGCCAAAATGAATCATACCCACAACATAAAGAAACTACAGTGGCCTAAATCTTTTTTGTTTTTTTTTCAGGGGAAGAGCAGTGCGCTGTTAAATACTGAGCGAGCTCTATTAACGCTGTCTTTCCTAAAAGTTAAAAAAGCTTTAGATAAAGAATAATAATGTTGCAACTTGAGAGATGCATTACAATAAAGCTCAAAGAGGTGGAACACAGCTCAGAGAAGAGGAACATTATCTGTCACTACATCCTGCCCTACATTCTTCATGTCCTGACCGTTCCACCCATCCACCGGCCTGTTTTAAGTCTCAGTGTTGTTCACTGCTGTCTCCCTGCTGCTGTTCTTTCATGCATATAAAGTGTGTTACATATACTGGGGAATCGCTGAATGCGTCACTAACTCGTGATCACAGCCTGCCCTTGAAGGCATTAGGGACATAAAGATAGATCTGAAGAACTGTATACAGGTCAGTTGTTCTCCATCCCCTATTTCTGCTCTTTGATAGATACTAGAGCCTATTTTCTATCTGCAGCTCAATCCATAGTCCAAGGTGCTCAGAGCTAAGAGGAAATCCACATTGGTCCCAGCCACTCATCTCCTCATCTCTTAAACAAGATTTAAAAGAAAACTTACATTCCAGGCTATTCTATTTGCCTTTAAAAAACTCCTGTCATTCTGCATTACACACAGCAGTAACCTGCTGTGCATGGCTCCTCTGCTCCCAACACACTCTCTCTTCTCCTCATGAGCTAAGAGCACTTCTGCCCCTCCCTAGTAAGAAGCAGATGCAGAGCAGAGCTTGGGTACACATGAAGAGAAGCTGTGGGTGACTGTATGGGGGTGTAAAGTTTTATAACTCACCAAGGCAGAGATCCCAGCACCTTCAATGTTTCCTTACAATAGATTCCACCATAGACTAATCAGAACATACCAGCTGACCTGATCTTAGTAGGGAACAAGAAATTAGAAAAGACTTATCTCTCCTCACCACCATACCACAATTCCCTTTCCCAAATCCCACCAACCTATTAGTTTAACTAAAGCACTAAAGTATCAAGAAGAATCAAAACTGAATAATTATACCAGGCTTTTGAAAGATTCAAAAGGCATTGTCCGTTGTTCACACTGCAAGCCCCACTGCCACTTTTACTTCAGCGAGGAAGGCAGTACAGATTCATGGTAATGGTAGAGATTCAAGACACTGTCTCTCTATCAGCAGACCAACCACATTATCTGCTGAATACCCTCCAGCCAGACTCCAGCTACAAAGCCAGCTAACTCTCCAAAGTACTCAAACATTTCACTGTGCAGGCCAACAACCTAGCTCAACACCAAAATCAAACGCTTTGTAAGTGCTGAATCAGTGCCTTTCTGTTATCTAATCAAAATTTATCCTAATCTTGTTTCAAATTCATATCTAAGGAATGCATTCCAAACTCTCTGCATATGCTTTTAGCTACTGCTACAAAATACCATCTAAGTTACATACTGTAGTTGTCTCCTTGTTATCTAGGCTAAATATGTTGGGTTTAGTTTCTCCACAAGTCCTTACCCTCACCACCCAGAGATTATACATTTTGCAATATTATATCTTTTACTCACAGAAGGCCCAGTTCAAGCCCATAATTTTCATTTTCAAAGGCCTATGTGCATCTTGTCAAAATTATCTGGCTGAATATGCATACTTCATGATTATGAATTCCTGCTCGCATGACTTTATGATCTCTTTTTATAATGAAGACAGGGATATTATTCTGAAAGTCTCCCTAAATATTAAAGAACAAAATTACATAAGGAGACTAGTAAGAGTTCAATTTCTCATTTCTAATAAGAGACCAAACTGATCATGCTCAAGTGCCTTACTGCTGATTCAAACTGTAATCAATCATGGCTGGGTTACGTTATCATGAACCCCACAGTGTTGAAACAGAGGTTGCAATAACAGGATAGAGTCAAGTCAGCGCTGGTTTAATACTTCCTATATTAACACTTGTCTAAAATGCCACCCATTTATCCAAAACTTGCATTTCCTTCTAACATCAAAGTTCATATTTACTTTAGTTCCCTGTATATATCCACAAGTTAGCAAAATTTCTAAAGATTTTTCACAACTACCTCTTTTTCTGTGTAGAAGTTACAACATCGGTATTTGCTTACTTAGGGTATTACAGATGTTCTGTAGCCATTACACAGCAATTCAAACAAACATTCAGTTCCACCACAGAATATCTCAAACACAAAATAGCCTGGAATACCATGAAATTACAGGAAGGCTCTAAGCCTACAAATATAACAGTACTTAAAATGAATGCTTAATCACAGACAACATGGATTAACATAAATATATATATATTCCCATATATTTATAGTATTTGCTAACAACAGTCAAACTTTCAATTTAAAGAAAACAGGCATTGTCAGTTCTACCTCTTGCACTACACATCAGGTTGCTTTGAATTTCAAGGCCACATGCTGCTTTTTCTATCAGGCTCTGCCATCATTCAAAGCAGAAGAGGAATAGTATACCATTGCCCACAAATGTTGACAGTAGATTTCAGACTTTTAAAACACATGTAACACAAACATCTGTCACTTGAGCCAATAGCAACAGCAGTAGTAGGCAGTTGTCTTCATATGCACCAGCAGCAGATAAAATACACACTTTGCCAGCAGGTTTCAAGTTACTGCTGACAGCAGAGGAACACAAGCTCCTGGACTCCTTGATTTAATTCCATCTTCTGGAGGAGAAAGTACATGCTCAGTTCAGGATACAGATAAGTATTTTTGCAGTTTTTAGCAAGTACTTCATTTTCCAAACCAAAAGTGCTAAGACACTCCCCTGTTCCCCCAATTTTGGTCTACTCAAAACTGCTGGGAATTCAAGTTGGTCAATGTATTTGGAAAAAAAACAACCAACCAACCCACACACTTTAAAAATAGATTCACAAAACACTTGGAAAAGACAGTAGCAAGATGTCCCTCCACTGTCTAGATGCTCAGTAGTAAGGGGATAGAGACTTAGCATAGAAGACCACTGTCTTATTTCCCTCCTCTGCCTAGATACACTTGAACCCTGCCATGGTCCTCTAGACTACACAGTTCAACAGGAACTTAGACAGGAGATAGATTGCTTCTGCAGCACTGAGGGTGCATCTTCACTTTTTCTCCTGCAGATACATGGACAGCTCCACAGAAAACTCTCACTGAAAATTTCTTTCAAAATGCCATCTCCCTGACCTGTAACATATTTTATCTATTATGCAGCAAAAAGAGCAGAATGCTAGTAGCGCAAATTAGAAACTAAAAGAAATTAGAAGCAATATAAAGGAACAGCAAAGACAAGAGAAAACCAATTTGATCTCCTGAATGCAAGTGTCCTCACATTAAAACCAGATAAGTAGTTGAAAGCAGAGTGCCCAAAAATCTCCATGGAGCCCTTTGGATAGGGAACCAACCACTGCAGTTCATAAGAGAGGAAAAAATATTGCTGATTAGAGGGCCAACAACCACACAGGGAATGGCAACTGGTGGAGTAAATGGGAACTCAGGGCAGTAATTGCAAAATTTCCCTCCATAACAGTCAGAAGCTACTTACCGCTGAGGCTGGTCCTAAAGAAACCTCCAGTTTCTCAGAAAATGCCTTAACTGGGCTGTAGTGTATTTCAAGCTGGATTTCCCTCACTGTCCCCTAACAAAGCCATTCTGCCTGCACAGAAAGCTTTCATATACAGAGAGACCAAGTGTGCATGAGTGATTTTACAGACCAATACCTTCACCTACATACCAGCAGAACAGTGAAAAGTTGGTATGTCTTACAAAATGAAATTACATCAATGAGAGAAAAAGAAACCTACTCTAGGTGGCCCTGCTTGAGCAGGGGGGTTGGACAAGATGATCTCCAGAAGTCCTTTCAACCTCAGCCATTCTGTGATTCTGTGATATTCCTCAATATCCAACAACCTCATCTCTAAACCATTCTTCTGAAAGATGGTTGAAAGTGAGTTCAAGCTCTCTCAAGCAAAGAAGGAAGTTGAATCTGAGTTTCCTATATTCTATCAAAGGAAAAATCTAAGTAGAAGGAGTAAGAGTGAGAGCGGTGTGGGAAACAGGACTACCAGAACTTGTAAAAGAAAGACCAGCACAGAACACCATGAATTGATGGTGCCCACAGTTGCACCAGAACTACCACTTGTGAATTATTTCTAAAGTTTAATCTTATTTTCTATTCAGTTTCTGTTAAGCAATTGCAAATCAAACTACAATTCTTGGATTTAGGTCAAGCATTTTGCTGTACCTGAGTAAAGTCTTATGAGGTTTTCTTTTGGAATGGAAAGGACAGTGCTTTTCAGTCTGGATTTAAGCATTTGTTTTATTTAGCAAGTAACTGAAAAAAAATCTTTATTATCCCTGCTTATTTTTTTTTTATTTTGAAGTAAAATGAGCCAAGAGTGTCTGTCAGATTACAGAATACACCTGACAAAAAAACCTCATCTTGTGTTACAAGCCATTTCCCTGTAGACTATGACAGTCTGAAATGGGAAGAGACAAGACTCAGTGACCCAGGAGGCTCCTGCCAATCCCATGGAAATGAAACACAAGTACATTATATTGTAGAGAGAGTCAGAATTTCAACAGAAATGACCATGCAGGATCTGAATGCCCACTTCGAAACATCTCAGTTGCTGAATGCCCAGTCTGAAACATCTCAAGGGGACGGCATTTCCAGCGAGTGGGTATTGCACACATTCTGAAAGCAGAGTCACGTAAGAGTGGGCACAGAGAAACTGAGGCACCCAGTATTACTAACCACTTTTGAAAATAACTTACTATATTATTCTATAATAAAGTAATCATGAAACTTTTGCTCAACATGAAACTCTCTTAAACTCCATTGCCAGCAGAACTAGGCCAACAGTGCTTTTGAAAGCAACTTCCTTACAGTACTTTTTTTCTCTTCAAGACTATCAGGGGAAGGCTAAAAAGTCATAATGATCCCAGTTTCGACTTGAGAGCAGTAACAAAGATCTATCTTACCAGATATTTCTGACACAGTATCCAAACAGACTGCAACATAAAGAAGGGCCATACCTCCGAACACCTATTGACACTGTGGTAATACCTAACGAAATAAACAGGGTTCTTGGAGAGTTTGATTTAGCAAAACAATCCAACACGTGCTGACGTGCTTCACTGTATAAAATCCAAAGTAAAACATTATTCAACACAAATAGAGATGGTTTAATTTAGGCTGAGGCACACAAATAATAAAAAGACATCAACTAATCTCTCATACAGGTAAACAATTTGCTATGGAACAGAAAGAGAACGAAGTCTTTATATCATATCTACGTATTCTTTGCTAGTATAACCTCTGCGCTTGGTTCTACATATAGAGCACCAGGACATGAAGACAGGTAGTATGCACACACTTCCCCAGATAAAAATGAATGCTTGCTTAACTAAATACTAAGGCCCACAAAATTCCCAGGCTACATCCCTCCCTTGAGACAAAAGAGACCAGCACCTGACCAACATCTCTTTTCTCCCTATTAAATTCCAAGGTCACAGTGAGGTTTATCTTTATTTTAACAATTAATAACTCCTTAATTTTGCAGAAAGACCAATTTAAAGTTAACAAAGACAGTATAACTAGAAAGCAGGAGCGCTAAAAGGAGGATAAAGCATTTACAAGATGCAACAGTTTTGAGAAGAAACTCAAGCTCTCCTCTGTCATAATTTTTTATCAGTTTCCTGGCATTATGGTGATATCCATCCAGAAGTACTGTGCTCTGTTTAACAAATGAGTAGATCAGGATTTCCCAACACTATCTACATCCACAGGCCCAAGAACAGAAACACAAGTTACACTGAGAGACAAGCAGCAAGAAAACTCCAAGGCTGAGGTTCAAGTACCTTTTCTTTGGCAACAAAAGGAGTTTCACAGGTCATTTCCCCCGGCATTCATCCTTGCTGTTCCTCTGTGTTGCTCCTCTGCTGCCCCTCAGCTAGGATAATATGACTTTTCTCAGAGTTATACTATAAATTGAATTAATGAAACAATCCAAGCTAAAAATAGCATTCCATTCTCCAAAGAAACCCCAAACCATGGTATTCCAGTAATTGTATCCGCAGTGCAGATATACAAACAGTTGTACCAGCACAATTGATGGGGTGGCAAACTGTAGGGTGGAGTTGGGGGGGAAATAACTTCCTAAACCAGCTTGTTTGACAAGAAAAAGATAGAAGAACCACACCTGTATTTTATAAGCAAGTACAAGGTACATGTTATCTTCATGCAGAAATCTGACCAATCTCTCATAAAATAAATAACAAAACTCCCTCTGTTTTTCTAACTCTATATCTATATCCCTCTCTTAGTGGATTTCAACATATAATGAAATTAAGGCTGAAAACAACATTCACTAATAATTTTAATGGGAAAGGATTTTCCTATGACTAACAAGGTTCTTGCCTGTGGAGGCGTGGGCATGTCTACACCACACAATAGAGCATGGTTCAGAGCCTGGAGCTGCTGCTGACCTTGCCTTCCTCAGACCAGAGATGGGAGGGCTGGGAATATTTAAAAACAAGGAGTCTAGTTCTGTTCCTCCTTCTACCCACTTTCTCCTCTCAGAACTTGATATAGTAACATTAGAATTTGGGCAAAAATTTTCCTGAAATATCTTCCCTCACAAGGAACAGTGAAATATTTGTTAAGGTGTTGCACTTGCTACTCTTTGATCCCTCAGAACACTTTCTAAAACTGCTATTTCAAGTGAAGTATTTTATTTCAAGACTTTTAATGGGCATTTACAAGTTCTTTAAAAGGTTCACAGGCTGCTTTATTTATGATTTCCACTGGAAAGGAATACCAGCAAAGTAATTTTTATTACTCCAATAAGTTAATTTCCAACTTGTTAGAATTTTTTAAGAAGCACACTTTCTTCTGTATTACACAAGATCTCTACTTGCACATTAATTCTACAGAGATAATTCACCTCTTTTTTGTTCACAACAGTGTTAATGCCTTCTGTTGTCAATAACCAATTCTTATCTTATTTTAAATTGTATTGACAGATGGAAAATAAATATTTTAGTGTGAAGTGCAAGTCTGTCTCTAATAAAAGGCACGAGTATTATTATCCAGCAGTAAACACTATGATTAGGTTTTTCACAGAAAAACTTTTGCTTGCATTAATGAACCTATTGTATTTCTCATCTCACAGAAGCTCATTCAAAATGTACCTTCATTAAACTAAATACAGTAGTTAGAATTTCCTCCGTTTGGGGGAAACAGGAAATGGGTTGGAAAGACATTTCAGTAAAAAAAATCAGTAAAGAAAGAGAAATAAGCCCTTTTTACCTAAAGACCTTCCCAATTCTCAGAAACATTACTTCTCTGTCCAGAACTGGAGGCAGGCTAGCTCAGAGACCGAGCTAACAAGCAGTCATCAGAGCTTATTTAATCAGATAGAATGTTTCAGTAAATGCAACCATCACCATGATGGGCTCAAGCGACCATAATATCCGAGTCTGGTGCAGATACATCCGACTCAAAATCTAATTGCACAAACTCGACATGCAGCATGTGGCACCCATGAAACAGGAGCCACACAGTGCATCATCCATGGCCTGGCCAGAGCGCAGGGCCGTGACGCAGGACAGAGGCATGGGAGAGTCGCCTCACAAAGTGACTGAGACCACAGATTGAGTACAGAGGCAGTGGCACGCTTGGTCCCTCTCTGCGCACTCCTCTCACGCTTCGTGGGTGCCAGTACTTGCGCTTCTGCATGAACTGCTCAACAAACTGGTCCCACTAAAACTGAGAGCTGCTCTTTCTCATGCGAGCAGAGCCCGATGAGTAACTGCAGCGTGCATGAGTACAAATAAAAGCAGCAGAGCGCGTATCAAACAGGAAGGTAAGGCCAAGACAATCCTTCACTTCAAGACAATCCAATTGTCTCAATTCAGTGGGCACAGTTATTTTCCCACACAAAAAGAACACAGAATCCAGACTAAGCTTCCATAACTGACAGCAACAGCTTCATGCAGACATAAATGATCACACTTCCAGCATCGAAATTTTAACATTATTGACCTAAAATGAAACAGCTGGGGGAAGAAAAATGCCAAAATATGTCTGGTTTTAAAATGTCAAATATTTTTATTAGATACTTGCAAACAAAACTTTTTTTTTTCTTTTTTAAATCTGAACCCACGCAGTCTCACATTTTAAGTTTTTATATTTCTGCTTCTACAACCCTTGGCACTACTGAGTTCAGAATCCAGAGAAGCAAACCAGTAGCCCCAGACAGAACAAAGCTGGACTCAACTAGCCAGGGGACTAACTGTGCTGCAGCTACAGCAGCCAGCAGCTCAGGGTGGAAAAACAACCCAGTCTGAGACTCAGCTTTTTAGACAAATCTGGCTGGCAGCCAAGTCCACGTTCTACACCACTGTGGACAGAGCAGTGATGTGTCTTACAACAGAGCTGACACTGGTCCACATACATAAAGGAATAAACAAAAGATAAATCAGATTCGTAACACAGATCTAACAAGGTTTGAATTAGAGACACCAATGTTAGTTTATCAGAAATGGGAAGGTTAGTAGAAATAGATCTGAGTATCATATCCAAAATTAATTGTTGAAAATGTAGATACTTCCACATGCTTTGGATATTTTCTAGTTTCTTTTGAACAGAGAGAACAGACAGAACACAAGCAAGGTTAAATTAAAGGAGTCTCTAAAACCAGTGTCTCATGCAAGCAAAGGTCAAGTGATGTTCCCCACACGGAACATCCAACTCAGTATGAACCACATACTGATACAGTACTTGAAGTGCTAACCATGCAGCAATACCAAAGTTAGGGCTTTCTGAGTCCATCATTCCCCAATATGACCAAAAAATAAATTAAAAAACCCAACAAACCAACACAAAAAACCAACCCACAACCTAATCCTCTTACACAGACAAGGCAAAGGCAATGACTGGACACAAACAGCAAGTATAATGAAAACCAGCGATTCGTTCTGCCTCTAGCAGGGCTCCTTTGCATAAAACCTCCTCTGTGAATTGGCAGATCTCCCCTTTTTGGCATGAATTGCTGGTATGTGGCATTCATTCTCTTGCTTGCATACTGGTAAGTGACAGAGCTAAATCTTTCCGTTGCTGGCATTTCGTTTCCCACAAACTTCATACAAAAATTTCTCCTCCTATGAGGAGCTGCTACTTTGCTATCACGTGGAAAACGCACATCTCTGCAGAAAAGGGCAATGCAATTCTGTGTTGCCTGGGTCTCTCACATATGCACAAATATTTATGATTCTGAGAGGAAACAGGAATTTGTTTGATGGCTTACAGTACACCACAGATTATGGTCTCTCAGCATGTTTTTTAGATAACTCTATCTTTGTCCATAGTAGGAAAGAAGAAGCTTTGTGGGGGCCTCATGGCATTTAAAGAGGCAGTTTTGAAAAAACAAGAATATAAATTGAAACTGATTGTGGAAACGTTCTGTAACTAGATAGGAAGAAGTAGAAGGGTCCCTCTGTTCAGTATGTAAACAGAACTGGTAAAATATCACATGGCTATCAGACACTGTGTTATTAAAATAAATTAAATCCAGAACCATATGACTATGCTTGAGATTTTTGTAGCTAAAACATACTAGCTGAGAGGACTTTCTCCACTTTATACTGAAATGTTTTTGAATTTTGTTCATTTTAAAATCTGGTTTTCTATAAAAGTGACTGGGCCAAATCTGTGCACTAAATAAACTATGTTCAGTCAAAGAGAAGTTTTGATTACCTTGAGACAACAGGACAGACTACACACCTCCAAAAAAGGATAGATAGAAGATTAATCTCAAAATCCCGAAGAAATACAGAATTTGAAGAAGTGATGGCATACCTAATTCAATCAAAAAACAGCTGTGAATTAGATCCACACCCACAAGTAATAAACTTTAAAAAAAAGTCTTGTGAAAATGTCACATTAATCTACCCATACAGTAAAAAGTCTACTCACCCACTGCTTACTAAGATGATTAGTAAGGAAATCACAAGTTAAACTTTATTCATCTGCTTAAGAAAAATAGGAAAGAGTTTGCAAGGTTGATTTAACTCAGAAGATATTATTGTCACTTGACATTTACATGCAATGTATAATTCCATTCCCACTTACAGTCTGGGGAAAGCCTGTTAAAATACTTCCTTAATGTGTGAACACTTCTTTGAATTGTGCTCTTTTCATCTGCCACCTTCTCCTTAAGCCAGCTGGCTCCTTTTGTTAAGTCTTTTTTAATAAGAAAGTTCATTATATGTAATTTATGGAGCAGTTTGAGATTGTCACCTTCTATTGAGTGCATATTTCACAGCACTCTATAGCATTTGTTGATAATGTCAAAAAAGTAAGGAAGTTCACACACATGTATCCTGAACAACTCTAGTGTGAGACTAATGAGATAGACCACATCTCTCTTCTCATTTTCAGCCCCATGAACCAGTCCTCCTTCGATTTTTATGCCAGACTTCTCTTCCCATTTGCAAAAGCTAACACCTTTGTGGAAACTACAGAAGTTGCTTACTTGGAAAACATCATTAGGAAGGCATCTAAATATCTTTCGTCATCTAGTGCATGATCAGTGTCCTGTCCTGCTTAATCCTTTTGCTGTGGCTTTCTTATTTCTTACCTCTCCTTCTCCTTCATTACACATTTCTTTACCACTTGTTCTCTCCCTTCTCTTCCTCCTCAACCAGTTCCCTCATTCCTGCTCTTTTTTACCCTCAGCACTTGCTAGCCTGCTTTTTGATTCTTTCTCTATTAGCAAGTGACATCTTCCTGGTGACCACAATCTTTGGGGGTCACCTCTTGCTTTCTCCCATCCTTTTATATAATAGCAGCTCTAAGAGACTCAAGACTGTTGATTTTCTTTTATTCACATAAAGGTCCATTAACAAACCCAAACTGAAACAACAATAACAACAAAGACATAAGCTCACCAGTCACTAACAGTAACTGCTGTGCAGTGCACGATTTGGGAACTAACCTCATGCAAACAATACCTGAAAGGGCGGCTGGGGCTGCAACATGAGTGATGGAGGTTACCTGGCTATTACTGTATGCCCCCGCAGAAGGTTGTGCTGTGTGATGCTCATGATGAATGCCAGCCAGACCCTTGTTCAACATCTAAAGAGGGGTACAGGAATCGTTTTTGTTTTGTTTTTTTTTTAAGGGGCTGATTGTATGCTGACAATTTTGCAGATGCATCCCTATCTTTATACAGCACATAGTGTACAATTTGGGAAAAGGCTCCTTCTGGACCAACAAGCCTGAGACTAAATCCTCCTAATTGCACCTTCGTTCAATAAGCTCTTTTAGTACTTCAAATAAAGAGCAACACAAATTACCCAGTGCCCAAAAAGTGTGACTTACATCAAGACTAACTAAAGCAGCTCAACTTCCAAAGTTTAAGTAAGAGATGCTAAAGTGACTTGCTCATGATCTACCACTAGCACTCTGAAGATTTCTGAACATGCTTGGCTCTTTGATTAACAAACAAACATAAGATCCACTGCCTCAAAACTGAAACAAAGCTAATGAAGAAAGAAAACAAAGGGTTCTCTGTCAAACTTTATTCAGAGATGGGACGGATTCTATCACTTCAGCTGACCTTTTGCTGGACTGTGGGTTACACTGGTAAATTTTCTTTCCGTAAGCAGCTTTAGTAGCACATTTTTTTGAATCAGGGTAATATTTTCTCTCTTCAAGTAGTATTATTTATTGACTCACTAATAAACATCAGACTATCCTCCTGTAGACATGACTGAAGGATCAACTCACAAATTCCATCTATGTTCAAATCTTCACTAGTGTCTTATGTATATTTCAGTAGTTCAAACCATTTCATATCACCTATAATGGTTCTTGGAGATGTGATACTTCCTGTTCGTTAATTCACAAAAGGTAAAGATGACATCTTTGCTAGGCTGTTGTTTTCTGCTGCCTTTCATTTCCCCTGCACACATATTGTCCTGGCTACCTTTCTCCTACCTTTTCCAACCATCTACCACCATTACAGACTGCTCAAATTATTTCCATACTCTTGCAACATAATTTCCACAAGCACAGAAAACACAAGCAACAACAGAAGTGAATACCTACACCGGAGTTTAAGATACTCAGATGTTCATAAATCCTTTCAAAATACTCCTGATGCTTCCTTTTACAGAAGGGAAACTGATGCCTAGTGAACTTCAATGACTTACCCAAGGCCACACACAGTGGCAATGCCAGTTTGAAAGCACAGTTGTTCTTAGCCTCAAGGCCTCTGCAAAATCAGACTTGGACCATCTAAGTTGTTTTATGTCTTTCATATAATGCTATTATGAGTTCCTTGTTCTTCTTGAGAGAAAATAAAAGAGAAACAAAAAAACAAAAAAAAATCTATGGAAATTCTAATAAAAAATATTCTAAACCTACAATTTGGACAACCAACCTCTGCCTGTCCTCCAAAGGATGAAATTTTTCATAGGTCTCAGTGTCAGCAATCATAAGGAACACACAAGTCTTACATGTGATTCTGACTGATAAAGCAAACATTCCCATTTAAGTTCTTGGAATTTAATCAGCACCTGTTAGAATCTTCAACCTTCACTAGAGCATCAGCATGCTATGTGATATTGGAGTAAATGGAAGTATGTCCTAAAACCTGGATTTAAGACAGAGTGCATTTTTAAGTTTTCTTTTTTAAATTATTTTTATCTGAAAGTATTAAAAACCTGTCAAAATTAATTTTACATGCACTGCCAAAAAGTTATTTGAATATAAAAAAAAAGTAAACAAATAGTCACAAGTTCTTGAATTCTTGAAAAGAAGAACAAAGAAGATAAACGAAAAGAAAGGATTTTTTTTTTTTTTAAGAGAGTGTCCTGTGTCTATCGGTAGGGAATCAGGATGAAGGTTTCAGAATGATCATGTCTACATAAGGGTTTCTTTCAGTTTTTGACCAAACACTGAGAACTTGTCAGCACAATCCTTACTTTTAACCCAGATAAATCTTTCCTTAATGGAAAGAATCAAGAAAGAAATACAATTGCTTTATATTCTTAATCTTTCTGACTGCTGCCAACCCCAGATTTTTTTCTACTTCTGTGGCTTCCTCCTCCCTCCCTAGTTATTTAAGCACACAATTAAATCACTGGAAACTAAATACTGATCTACTTAAATTGATAAAAATTAAAGCCTTCAGAGTGGGTTCTTCAAAGCCCACACTACTTTCTATATATACTGTGTGCCTCTACTTTTAAACAGGAGTTAGCGGAATTTTTATTGCCACATTTCTGTGGCAGAAATATGACGATAAGAAAATGACAGATTAATATACTACAGAGGATATTTTCATACAGTAAATTATTCAGATAAAATATTCCTCTCTGGCTTTTGTTCAAAGAGGTTGATTTATCTTTGTGCTAAAGAGCCCACACAAGACCTCTGCAGTACTTCATAGTATTTTGAAGCTGGAACAGACCATTAGGATCATCTATTCTGATCTCATGCATAGTAGAGGCCAAAGAACCTCACCCAGCAATTTCAAGCCTATAACTTACAGCTGTAAGTTCACTCATTCACCCAAGGTTAACATCACTGGTGTGCAGAGGGTCTGCAAAAAGGTCTACACAGCATTTAAATCCCACTTATGATCTCTTTGGAAGAGTGCTGAGAATTTATGAGGTCTAGGACACATAAAAATTTACAGTGACTATGGGTACATGAGGTAACCCACCAGGTGACTGCAAACCTCCCTAACTCATCATGACCTCGGGGGAGAAAATTACCCACTTCCTTAGGAAAATACATAAGAAAAAAGTATAAATATACACATATATGTATGTATGTATGTATTTTAAATCAGACACTATATGAATACCACCTACTGAAGCCTGAGAAATAAAAATTGTGCAGTTTTCATCTGAGCACTCTAAGAGTTCTGACAAAACTGAGAGTGTCCTGAATACGGCCTTGTGTTCAGGTGTAAGCTGTCAGTACGTTTCCATGAGAATGCACTCAAGACAGCTATTCAGTAAGCTACCTTCAAATCAAGACTGGATTTCACTCTGAATGGTATTCTCTAGTTCAACCACAACATACCAGCTTCATGCAGGAATAATTGTATGATATGCAATGATCCATATTGTGCGGGAAGTCAAACCACGAGATCATGCTGGTCCCAAGCAGCCTTAAAAATCTATGATCTGATAATACAAATTTTCTTTCTCCACTGTTAATTGTAATTCTACATTTCTATTTTAGAGTTATGAAATGTAAGAGTATGGTGATAGGGCACCAACACTTCTAACTCCATTCTAGAAGTGAGTTACTGTAGTGCCACAGCTCACCACAGCAGGTGACCGAGTAAGGGCACAAGCTGCAGGAAAGTCTTTGCTGCCACCTGATGGGTTTCTCTTTCCTTCAACAACTGCAAACGTTGAGGAACAAAGATCCTTGGAGGCACTCCACATACTGAGTACCCAAAACGAAAAAGAGCCAGCAAAACAAAAGCATGTTGCTTAATATAGCTACTTTGCCCTCACTGCACTGTGTTCTTTTACAGTCAAAATTGCAGCTAGGAAATAATAACAACCCCACATATTCGTTTCTTCCCACTTCGTAAGATTACAGACTATGGTCAGGGTGGGTTCTGGATAAATATAAAAGAACACAAATCTTTCATTACAAGACACTTTTTTCCAGATTTTGAAACAAGGGACATTTCCAAATTCTCATTTTTCAGACAGCTTCTTTGAAGAAGAGCTTTCAGAACCAACCAGTGTATTCCAGCAATGGGCTCATCAGTGCTGGCTATAAATGTTTGAAGTAATTTTTACACTGTAATTACTGAAGCACAAAGGTAGGACCAAAAATTAATCCAACCCTCTGTTCTCAGAATTTTGGTATTGATTGAAGAGCGTAATGTATAAAATGTAATTTTTTTTTTCTTCAGAAAAGCATTTCACAAGAACCCAACCGGTCCTTTTATTAAAAAAAATAAAATTACTTTAAGAAATACTTAAAGCATGACAACATTTATGTACCTACTTTAAGAAACCTTCCTCATTGTTAGTTGGAAGGCTAAATACCTATAAAACAATCCAGGAAGTACAACACAATAGACAATAAGCATAAGTTAAGATAAAGAAGAATTTTTTTCCTAAAAGGATGAATCTAAAGTGAGGGATTTGAAGGAAAATAAAATTAGTATTTTTGAGAAAGGAAATCTGAAACGTTTTATCTCACATAACCCAAAATACAAGTTTACTTTAAACAACAGGAAAATAACCTTCCCAAGAAGAAAGATGTAATTTTGGTGCCTACACTCAGTCTGTGCATGCCACCAATTAGTACCACAGACACTGGTGCAGCAACAAAGCTGACCAGTTAACAAACAGCTTCTGGCAGATAAATGCTTGGGGTTAGAAAGAAACTTCCTCTGTGAATAGCTTGGTATGGTCAGGGAATTCTTGCAGCTTCACAGGAAGCATCTGGTAGAGGTTAACACAGAAGGGTTACTGAACTTTATGGATTGCTGGTCTCTCTTCTTTTTGTACAGTACCTTCTCTCATAGCTAGAAAACATTGCTGTATAACAAACATCAGTGAAAAGCCATTTATCTCCAGGATGGACTTTGACATTCTACACTGAACATTCTCCATCAAAAAGAAAAAAAAATCTTGCAACCCTTACTTGGAATTTACTCTAACCTAAAGACAAAGTGAATTCTGAGAGACTGAGGCACACTTGGGGATTTCAGATCCAGGTAAGATTGTTCTCTTGTGTCCATAAAGAAGTAATGGGTTGCTCAATTCCAATGCTATTCCTACACTGCATATAAAACTGCTATTTACTTCCCATGAGCACCTTCACAGATACACAGGCTTGCAAGGGAAAAACAAGGCGATTCCTCATGCAAGGTCCCTACAACACAGCCACAGCTTTGCCCATTATGAGGCCACTGTGGAGAGCGACCTACAAAACCACAGTTCATATGCGAAGGAAGGTAGGACGTGCAAGAAAACATCTTGACGCAGCTTATCTTCCCTGGACAAGAACAGGATAACAAGTCAAAGTTCAGTCCTGCTCATTTCCTCAGTCAGCAGACCTTCGTGCTACCTTGTCCTCAAGCAGGTTGCAAGGTGTCATTCTAGCCTATATCCTATAGCCTGTTCTCAGGACAAGTACCTTCTGTTTGGATTATTTTTATAAAGCACAATGATCTCTAACACCATAGAAACTATCAGAGTATGAGAATTTTAGAAGCATAGGTGTCAGCAGGTTTATTTCTGGATCCCAAAACAATCACATCATGGTCATTTCATGCACAAGAACTTTTCCAATGTTGATTCATATTATGTCATGGTACTGCAGGAATCCTGCATTTGAATTTTCAATGAAAAATAAAATAGAAAAATAAAGAACAAAGGAAACAAATTAATCAAACCATTTTATAGTCAAACTCGGGTAGAGAGTCGATCCCAACACTGGAGTCTGCACAATTCCAAGTAGAAGTTTGAAGTCAATGACAGAGAAACTTCCATGGAAAGGTCCCCCACTCTCAGTGATGAACAAACTTGTAATGTTCAGCCTGACTGTTACAGGTTGCCGCAATGTGTTTAGAAAGCTACTGCATGTAAGAATAGTGGATATTCCATAGAAACTCATGAACCAACTGTCTATTAAAAGGCTGCAAATCATTTAATAAAACCAGGCTGAGCGCCGTGTCTATATTCTCTACAGTCCTTCCTATGTCAGCAAGGTCAGCAACGTTTAGAGTGATTCCAGTTTAAAACCATTTTAAGAGAGCAGTGAGACACATCAAAGTGCTGTGGGTAATCTCACAGAGCTAAATCCACATTGAAAAAAGATCCTACACTACCAACTACACCACCAACTACCGTTCAGCTAGTATTTAACAGGCATCATGACACAAGTGGATCCCAAGCAACTGAGAGAAGAGAAAGCAGTCAGGAAAGGGGGGACATTGCACATGTGAGATGCAGCGCAGCACACATGAATTAAAACACAGCAACAGCTCTGGGCAAGGGGAATAGACAAATGGGATAAGCAGGCGGAACTGAGGTAAGCTCTGCTGGCAGAGTGAGCAGGTTATGCAATAGGAAACGAGCAGACAAGCAGGAAAAGCCAGAGCTGGAAAGGGCTAACTTAATCTGGGGCACATGCCAAACAATCGTATCACTAACACTCTGTAAGACCCGTGGGCCTGCGCTCTACATACTGGCGAGCACAAAAATCCTCCAAAGTGTAGAGAAAGAGAGAAGGACTTCTCACGCAGACCCTGATATCGCTACAAGAAGATCACTGCTATGTAATACAGATGGCACACAGCCACGAGTAGCAGCTGACCATGACATTTTAGGGCAAGATTTTGAAGAAGAAGAAAAGCAGCTCTTTTTTTTTCCTCAAATACGATCAGAGTTCAGGTGCAGTAACTGCTTCTCACTCAGCTCTTCGACACTCCAGGGCCTCTACACTTCACACATTCACAGTGGGAATGTGATGTGTGGTTGGAAGAAAGCCCCAGACATCAAGGAAGCATCTTGCTCTCTCCTAGAAAACCTGTTCAGCTTATTAGACAAAACTCTATCTGTTAATGCTTTAAAATGCTTTACAGAAGTTTTATGCTAAGAAATTCTGATCATCTTGTCTGTAGTTAGCATATTCTCCAGCCCTCCCAATTATTTCCCATTTGTACTGGATATTCCTCCCAGTCCCACAGAACTTTGGCTCCAGCCCAGACAAAAGCAGTGGCTCCTCTAAGGAGCCTGGAGAAGATCATGACTTAGTGTTCTTCATTCCAGTATCTACAGCTCTTTGTACGTCACAGAACCATATTCTTGAGAAAGTTCTGCTGATTTTTCCCAAGGAGCCAGACAAAACTGCCATCCTCAGCAAGCTGACAGAATTCACACCCAATAACTTTAAGCAGAGGAAAGGATGCGTCTCCTGCATATGGCAAACTTATACTGGGCCAGCACATTCGTATCATTATCAGCTCATCAGTCAACACACACAGCAGGTTGCTCTAATTCCAGAAGCAGAGAGTAACACTTATCCTTCAAGTATTTCACATGGATGCCCAGCAGTGCTTTCTAACTCTACAGAATTACTTTAAGTAGTTTAAATAAAGATAGTTTAGTAACTACAATAGCAGTGTAAACAGCTGTTCCTCAGTGTGCAGAGGTGTCAATACAAGGCTTAAAGTTCAATATGAGGAGCATTACAATGGAGAGACATTGCCAAATAAGTACTGACTTAGTGAGTTCTTTTTTACAATCACACTACTAAAGCTCAAACAACAGATATTGTTGTTATGTATTTAGAAGATGCAAATTATAGTAGAACTTAGATGATTTTTACTTGCATTATATCAGATTTTGAACAGCATCACCTTCAAAGTCACAGATCTATTAGGACTCCAGTCCAGCAAAGGATATAAGCATGTGCTTGGGCTTTAAAATACACAGAACACTCTGAAAGATGGTGGACCACTGACAAATTTCAGTGTATCCTTTCCTTCAGTATTTTGCAACGTTGGGCCACAGAACATCCAAGAGCATTTTGGGCACAGGGAGGACATACTGAAACCAACTGTGCAGAGTCTGGTTTTCTGCTTAAATGTTTTGGGGTTTTTATATATAGTAACATTTTAAAATGTTTCTACACCACAATGGTATTCTTGAAAGATTAGAAAAATATGACCTTTAGACAATGACAGTATCTAATCAGCAGAAAGGCTAAGATGGACATCTTTCTTTTCAACTAATTAAATAAAATGAGCTTTTAAATTGGCTGTTTCCCTTTGAAACATTCTCAATGGACAGGGAGGTCTTAATCGTCAATTTAACTTCATGGACATCAACAAAGTTATTTGAAAAATAAAAAGTTTTCAGGATCAGATGCATTAAAATTATTCTTAATCTAAATTAACAGCAGTTAACAGAAACTCTGCCTTATTTTGCTAGAGATCATACATGTTCATAAATGAGCAATGCCTGACCTGAATATTTAACACTAGTAATTTATTTTCATAAATCTACACAGGACTAGAAAAAAATGGACGTAAGCGTATTACTGGACTAAGCAACAGAATCACTGGTGAAATTAAGAACTGGTTAAGTGCAATTTTGGCAATGAACCTTACAGTAGTCTAAGACCTTACAGCACACTGAACAGTGGATTCCTTGGAGGAAAGAGACTTGGGAATCACCATGCTTAGACATAACTTAAGATCTATCTTCAGAGTGCAGCAGCAGTGAACAAGATGGACAAGGCACAAAAGAAAGGGGAGGGAATACAAAGCTGAGAACAGACTCTGTTTGTATCAGCAGAGGCCTCACAGACATTTCAGACTGTTTTAATTCTACAGTGAATTATTTTCCTTTCAACTTCTTCATGTGAGGTCTATTATTATTTACAATTCCATGGTAAAAAACCTATACTTCCATATTATCTCTCATTAGGATTCCCAAAACATCTCACAGCATTAAATAAAGCTGAAATGGACAGGAATAATTTTAAATTTACTACTGTGGACTGCAAAAAAATGTCAAGAGAACTATATGCATAAGTAGAAATGAATGTGAATCTGCCTAGAAATATTAGGTATTAAGTCTTTCCATTATTCATATGAAATGGGAAAGCACTGCTTTTATTAGTATTATTGTTTTGCACAAAGTAATAAAATGAACTTGTTCAAGGTCATGGAGAATTAGATCACTCAATATATTCTGTCCTACATTTCAGAATGTGGGACCATGTGATGAGAGGCTATAAATCTTTAGATCTTCAAAGTCATCTGAATTGCCATTTATATCTGTGAAACAGAATCCCTCACTTTTCTAGATTTCTGGGACCACTATTTATTGCTGAGGTACAATGTTTAATTATTTAATTGAACTCTTCCTCCCCTGTCAATTTCTCTAACAGTTGCCTATACTTCTCAGAATAGCTGTGTCCAGTGAGATTACTTTATCTTTCCAGAACAGAAAGTCAAAAGCCATAGGGGAAAATACCAAGTTAATAGGAAGTTCTGAGCACAATTAATGCGTAGGAGAAAAAAAATAAAAGCAAAGAACCCCAAACCCGAGCACTGTATCCAAACTAAAAGGCTCTGTTGTTATTGCCAGAAAGTAATGGCCTCCTGGAAGTTAACTATGAAGAGAGAAAGTGTTCATTTTTCAGAATATAATGAATAGATGTACATAGATCTCTTAAAACAGAATAAATTTAACTACAGTAGCAGAGTAATGAACAGTAGGCACAGTAATCAATGGCAGCATCAGTACATGCACTGGCTTACAGCCATGCTGCCTTTACCTAGAAACAGATGCACTCCATTTAAGCAGGACTGAAGTGAGTCAGTAGGGAGATGGCAGCTTCCTAAAAGGAATTATGGCGCAGCAAGGATAGTTACTGTTGAAATGAAAACCCTGTGTTTGATTCAGTTCTGAAACTTTCAAACATTATGCCACAATAAAGGTGTGATGAAAGATCTATTGTGATATATATTAATGAGTAAGCAATTTAATGTGATGTCCAACTCAAAAACCTCTATCTTCTCTAATAAAGTTTTCTCAGTTGTTTCAGTCAGTTGGAAGAAATTTTATTTTTCTCTTTTGGACTATGATACAGTTACAATGTTTCAATATAGCAACCATTATTCAAGCAAAAGATTTTAATTTCAGTGGTGGTGAAGTAAGTAATCCTTGTCACCATCATGTACCTCCTGTTTGCAAAGCATCTGAGATGTCTGAAGAAAGGTTACTATAGATTACAACGTTACTATAAATCATGCAATATCCTGAGCTAATTCCTGCCCACAAGTCTGGCACCTCTGCTTATCAGCAGCCCTCGGTTTCACGGTCAAACGAGCAGTTTTATTCCCTCTTTATTCTATGTAACACTACCACCATCTATTTAAAAGCTTACTCAAAATCAATCTGAGAGGATTTTATACCTTCCATAACCAGTGTAAGAGTTCTTTGTTCTCTGGATGGTTTAGCTGGAGAGGACTTTAGGCTACCAAAGGACCATGGCCAGAATAAGAGACAAGTAAGCAAGTTTCTTTTCAATGATTTTGTAACTTCAGTGGAAGTACTGTGTACTTCCGATCTTCTTCTGCCCTCTAGTGAGCTTTGCTGTTCACTCCACATGAAGAGGCATGTGGCTGCTTTACAACTTACAAAAGTGCTGAAACATGAAACTGTTTTCTTTTTACATCCTTTAGAAGTGTTCTTTGTATCATTTTACACTAAACAGGTCAGAAGGTGAAGAGCCTTTTCTAGCCCTACAGTGCTAATACACAGAAAGTGATTTTTACTGAAAAGGGAAACAGCCATAAAATCAGCACACTATGAAATCCCTTCACACATGTCAAAGAAAACTTAAATTCATTAATTTGCATTTCTCTGCTTTACTAGAGCTCTGAAGTTAAAAAAACCACACACAGGCCCTTTCACAAATAGCCAATTAATTGTTCTTTCACAAATCAGTGTTTAATTGTTAAAAAAACACCATATTAAAAACTACCATACCTAAGCAAGTAGGGAAAAGTGATCCAGTTAGATTTTTTGATCTAACTTTGCATCAGGTACATTTATGGGAAGTCCCTCCATGACACTGCATTAATCAGTAGCCACTCCAGCAAACACTGCTGTGTACTGTTTAATAAATATGCTTATCAGTAAATGTTCTCAGGATTGGGCTTGGGGAGAATAGCAATTAAGAGAAGGAATAGACATCACTTACATTAACTTTTCCTGCCTTTTCAGTTATTTATCTTCAGATGTAAATGTAACTTCTCTCATGTACTTCCTATGAAAATTTATGGCACTATTGCCAAAGTCATTGTCCAATATGAAAATCCAAAGGAACAAAATACCTTCACAAAAATAGTGCTTGTCAAATAAAGTAACAGTTACAATAGAATTCTTTGCTTCTACAAAGCCTGACGAAGAAACCTGTCAGCAGCTGGACAAAGTGAGATTCTTGTAAAGGAAATTAAAACAAATTGCAAATGGGACAGGAACAAGAATGCAGACATGTTATCTAACACTAGTTCAAAATTAAATTGATATTTTCCCTCAGGACATGAAGGCAAAGTAGGATAGACAAGTAACAGTCCTAGAAATAGAAATCGCCACATGTGAGTTGGAGGTAAGAGCTGAACAGTCAAGTATGGCAGATCAGATGATGCTAACTTTAAACCACCAAAATTATGTCATGCCGTGGAAACCTGGATCTTTCCTGATGGCATCGTATAAGCAATATAAGAACCTGAAGTTCAAGTGGAGTAGTCAGGGGAGTGAAAAACAAACCTTATAAAAGCTAGGAGCTTCACTCATTTGTTTGTTCCATGGACATACACATGTACATACATCTTCAATGAAGAGTGTAGGAGTGAAGAAGACAACTACTGTAAGTAAAAAGCTAACAGTGTAACTCCAGACCGAAGAGGTGTAAGATACAAATATAAGTATGGAATAGCTTTTCCATAGAGCAATGGGATGGACTATGTTGAAAGGTCATTCTTGATAATTTTATAACTATGGATCTAAAGGAAAGTTGCCCCTGCTAAAATGAGTGTTATGGTCTAGGAACTATTTTCCAGTCACATGATATAACTTAAGTGTAACAATGACCATAGGTATTTCATCAAGAGTAATCTCCTACTCTCAGGACAGAATGCTAAATATGGCCCTTTTGGCTACTGAATGAAATGGACAAAATAATTTCAAAGTTGTAATTAAAGGTTAATGTTTCAGAAGTAGGCGAGGAAGATAATGACATTTCCTAGCAGTGTAATGCAGAGATCTTCAGCTGCAGACCTGCACAGTGGAGTTTAAGCTACCTTTCACCCCTCCAAATGGGAATGCAACAGGAGCTTCTACTGAAAGGTGAAATTAAGTAATAACTGATTTCTGTGGATTGCTCTGCAGTCTTGGGCCTGAAAGAATTCAGTACATTCAGTGTATTTCCATGGCAAACTAGGAGAGATGGTGACTGCAGAGCGGAACCAGAACTGGTTATACCAGTTTTACCTCAAAGGGATTCCCCAGCTGGCCGTTCAGACAAGCTTCCCATTTCCTCTACCCCACCAGAAATGGCATGTCAATTATCGCTGACAGCAGTAGGGATGAACAGGTCAAAGGAGAGAGAACTATCATACTAGACAAAGAGAAAAGCATTCATCTTGATTGTACCTAAACCTGGGCGTAGTGGAGTGCAAGATTTACAATGAACAGCAAAACTTTTGTTTCAGAGGATTCTCACTCTCCACTCATAATTAAAACTCTTAGGGTTTTGGAGCTTTAAAGTTTGTTTTTTGGTTGCTTGTTTGTTTTTTTTTTCCTAGTGGAAACATTATCACAGATCTAAGAAGACAGAGAAATGGGATGCCTAATATTTGGCTTTGAAAAGTAGCTTTGCAGTGCACCCATTATTGTGAAATAGCGATGATGAGACTGTTGGAAGTGATCACAGATTTACGGTGGTACCTTACCACTTTGCAAACGTCCAAACTGAAGCACCCTAAAAAGGCCTGATTTTTGGCAGAGAAAGAGACAGCATTTAAAAACACTGCATCCCCTAAGAGGTGTCTCAAGCTTTGCACTCAAAAACATTAGCATTATTTTAATATATCTTGCCCTAAACATCAAATAAAACACACACAAAGAAGCAGTATCAGAATGAAAAGTAATTTTATTCACCCACTTAAAGAGGCCTTCTCCATCTCATTCAGCAACACTGAAGTTTTTACAAAGCTGTAGGGTAACAACCACTAGAATGCAATTAGTCTTGGGTGTTACAAAAGCTGGGATAATGTCTGGCTGGTATTTACATTTTCACTGAATTTATCATTTAAGACAATGAAGTGATCAGCAGGAAAACACCCTGGTCTAGCCAGAAGAGCTACAGTTCCTGTCATGAAGATAGATACTGACAGTAACTAAGTCAAAACGTGTAGGCCTAGGACTCATCTGTCAGATTCAGGATGCAAATCAAGAGAGAATATACTTACTGAAACTTTCCACAAGGTCAAGAGCAACGTGAGTAGCAATATCCATTCCAGTATTTATGTAAGTCTGGCAGTTTTTCAGAGATGAAAGAGAGGAATCCACAGAGTTGAATGAGATTCTTGCACCGCCTGGCATCTTGAAATCGATAGTCTAGAAATAAGAGATATAGCACCCTGAATGCAGTTCATACCCAAAGAATTTGGGAGAGAAAACAGAAGCACAGATAGCTAACCACAAAGCAGTGTGTCCTGGTTTTTGCCAGTGTGTCAACAGAACCACTGAAACATCAGAGAGCAGGGATGAAATCTCTGCTCCAAAGATGTCAGTAATTTCTGTGGAACTGCAATTCACCAGAGGTTTTAAATTCAGCTCCTATTCGATATTAAGCAAAAGTACACCACAAAAAGCAACTTGCAGTTTTCACCTGCTCATTCCTGTTGCTAAACCACAACGAGGTTCAAACTCAATAATTAGGTTCACTTGAAAATTACTGCTCTGTTACAGATTCAGAGAAGCCCACATGCCCCAGAACTTGTCCGTGTTTTCTAGGCATATTATGAATTAGGCTAGAAAGAAATAGGACTTCTGACATCCAGTTCAGCCTCATCTCTACAAGCCTGTTTCAACAGTTGGCCTGTGGAAAAAATAATCTAATAATCTAAAAATAATCTAAAGGGCCACTCTAAGAATGTACTTAACAGTAAAAGATCTAACACCATTTTTAAATAAAAGCCTACCTTACAAATGCTGCCTATTGCCCTCAAAGATGCTACAAACTTTTAGTACCAATGCTCAATTAGCACAGGCTAGTGTTGCACAGGAATCACATTTATCTTCTTCACTGCTGTCTTCCTTTCCAATACAGACCTACAACCTACAGCCTTGCAGGGATTAACTGCTTCTCTTCTGTCATTAATACACCTTCAAGTGGGTTGCTTATGCTGTGCCTATCCACACTGTTCACATCAGTTGGTTTCTTCTCAAAAGTTCCAACTTTTGCTCTTCCCTCTTCATGCTTTGCTGTAACTTGCTCAGACAATGTGTAGCTATTATAAGAAACATGAACATGGTGGGCAGAGTTTTGTGCTTTAAGTTGCAGGAAGTAAGAAAAATTCTGCATAGCTTTAGATACACAGTTGTTTACAAAAACAAAAGTCTTGGATAAACAGAAATACTGCATTAGTCCATGTAAAGAATAACTGATATGTTCAAGGACTATACTGTGATTATACTGGGGAAGGAAGAGAACAGAATCCACAACCAAATTTGGGATATACCAGAAGCTTTATCTGAATTCTACACAAAATACCAAGGGATGAATCATTCTATCAACAGCAGCCTTTGACAGGCTATAATCCAACAGAAATCTGGAAGATATCTAAACAGAAAGGACACAGCTTTGCCCAAGCTTTGCATACCTAAGGCTCTATCTCCCTCTCCTACTCTCCCTAGGATTCTAACCTGAACAACATTGCCACATTGCTCACAAATATCATACAGACTATGACACCTGAATACCTGCTGTCATACTCTCTTCTCTCCTAATGATTTCTTTCGGCTCTTTTTCTTTTTTTCCATTAAAAAAAAAAGTGCTTAGCCACTCAAGACTACCTTTTATGATGCTGGGCTCAGGACATGTGCTTCCAACAGCATTTTAACAACAGTGACGGTTCAAGTTCACTGCAACCTGAACTTCTTAATTATATACAAATTGCCCTCCTCTCTATCCCCTTCTAAAGGTGCACCTTGCCACAGAGGAGGCAGCAGCCTCCAACTACAGCTCCAGTTATGTCAGCTCATGCTCTCCGCACCAAGACAGTGATTGCTGTCTTTAGAGATTTTCAGAAGCTATCAAATTGACAACATAAAACAAGGGAAAAGCTCCTTATAAAATTCCTTGCAAGTAAAGGAAAAGGATGCTCTTAAAGATTTAATAACAAATGATTTCAGCTGTTACAGTATTTGACCTTTTTTTTAAAAGCACCTGTTTGCTATCTTAGCAAGATTTTGTACAGTGCATCTGCAATCCAAACATACATTATTAAACAGTCACATAAAATCATGTTATCAGCTTTATCTTTCTGGGCCCATGTAGTGTATCAAAGTGAGAACCTAATTCCCTTCTTGAACTTGGTAAATCTCACTCACTGAGAAAGCCTGTTGTTCTTTTGGAAAATTCACAGATACACACTGTGAAAGGCAGGAATCTGAAAAAAAACAACAGTGAAAAGTTAAAAAGGTTTCTTCATTCTCTTGACATTTGTGGAAGCACTGAACAAACTACACAGGAACAGAAGTTACTGTTCACAATATTAAATCATACCATTGCATCGGTAGTTTCATCTCAATTTGGCTTTTGGAAAGTAATTTAAGTATTTAAGTACTTTGGAAATTTTTCTTCTTTTTTTTTTAAATAAAAGCTTATTTTTCTTAGAAACTGTTTATGATGCCAAGCAAAGATTTCACTCTTGAATTTTCTAAGTGAATTCTTCAACTTCAGCTTGCAGCTGTCTATTCTGCCTTCAGAGGAAAAGTCACATTCCTCACTGGAATTGGCTTCACAGCAGTGTTTTTAAGGCACTCTTTTTGCCAGGAAGGTCGTCAATGGGTGCACCAAAGAAGCACTTAAAATTTGCAACTCTCACCCCCCAAGTCCCTCACTTCTGGAAAATACAACCAGCAAAATCAGAGTTGAAAAGGAGACCCAGTGAAACTATGGAGGGAGGGGTTTTTTTTTCTTTCAACAATAATTGATGAAATGGTCCAGACAGGATTACCAAGCAGCAAACTTAAATTACAGTTTCTATTCTGCCACTTATTTAAAAGATTTGAGCAAATGACCCAATTTCTCTTTGCTTCAACATCCCAAACTATGAAGCAGAGATAAGAAAAAAAGTTACTTCTGTAACACACGATTCATAGGTGACAAGTGCTCACTGACTACCAGGATTAGTGTTTACCCCCTAGACTGACTCGGCGACCACCTGTCACGGCGAGACGCTGCTTCCCTGCCACAGAGGCCGGGAGAAGAGCCCACCAGGAGGAAGCTCGCTCTCCCAGCCTCTACCTGACTCCCCTACCCCGTCCAAGACAAGCCAGGGCAGCCGCCCCGGCCCACCCTGCCCCTTGTCTGCCATACACGGAGGGCAAGGGCCTCACATCCCCTCCCCGCTCCCTCGGCCTGGAGAGCGGGGCCCCGCACTCCCCCAGCGCTGCCCGCACCCCTTACCAGCGGCGGCTGCTCACCTGGTCCCGGCCGACGAGGCCCGAAGGAGCTCCTGGCCCGGAAGTGGCCCCCGCACGGACCCTCTCGCCGGTAGGAGCTGGCAGCCAAGCCAGGCCCGGGGGAGGCGGGCCAGGCGACCGGCGGAACCGCCTCATCAGCCGGCGCCGCTCCACATGACGGCGTCGTCATGTGATGGGAGGCTTCGGTCGCGCTGCACGGAGGGCAGCCGCTGTCGCCTCCTTCCTCCCCTCCCGCTGCCCTCGCCTCACCTGCTGCCGCAGCTCCCCTTAGGCGGCCGTCGTCCCTGCCCGCCGGCGCTGACGGAGCGAAGCGCCCTCCGGGCTGCCGCCGCGCACCGCACCAGCGGCGAGGGAGGGTGAGCGCTGCCGAGCGGGGCTGGCACCGGCGGGGAGGCCGTTGGGTGAGGGGAGGCAGCGGGAGCAGGGGGAGCCGCCGCTGCCGCCGCTCTCAGACGGTTGGTGTCGCGCCGCGGCAGTTGCCCCGGGGCGAGTTCAGACCGTGAGGGGGAGCGTTGGCGGGAGCGCGCCGGGGCCGGTGCCTGGTCTTGGCGGAGAGGAGAGGGATGGGTGTAGCTGCGGGGGAGCTGGCTGCAGCTGTAACAGCCCCAGGGGGGGCTCCTGGTTCTCATTCTGCGGCACAAGAGGCACTGTCAGCTTAAAGTGATCTCAGTGGCTTGGGAGGTTATTGGTGAAAAGTAAAATCGGCTCATAACTTCTCATAAATGTTTCCAAACATAAAAACTTATTTTTAGCAGTGTCACACTCCATATCATGCAGGAAACAGGGCCCACTACATTGGTGAAGGGCTTAGAGGGGAAGGTGTGTGAGGAGAGGCGGAAGTCTCTTGGTTTGTTCAGCCTGGAGAAGACTGAGAGGAGATCTCATCGTGGTCTAGAACTTCCTCACACGGGGAAGAGCAGGGGCAGGTGCTGATCTCTTCTCTCTGGTGACCAACGATGGGACCAGGGGAAATGGCAGGAAGATGTGCCAGGGGAGGCTGAGGTTGGCCATGAGGAAAAGGTTCTTCAGGCAGAGGGTGGTGGAGCACTGGAACAGGCTCCCCAGTGAGGTGGTCATGGCACCAAGCCTGACAGTATTCAAGAAGTGTTTGGACAAGACGCTTAGACCCATGGTCTCAATCTTGGGATTGTCCTGTGCTAGGGCAGGAGTTGGACTCGATGGTCCTTGTGGGTCCCTTCCCAACTCACGACATTCTGTGATTCTATGAAACATGTCAATACATCAAACTGTGACCAGGAAACGCAACCACAGCACGGATGCAAACCCTTCAACAATAAATAAATAAAGGAATGGAGCTGTGTTGTTTCCATTTGCTGTAAAACTTTTCCTTGTTGCTGACGCCTGTTACAGTCACTTTGGTTGTATTTTCAAAGTGGCTGTTATAAGCACACCTTGTAACGTGTTTTTGCTTTTCTTGCTGCCATCTTCTTGCATGGTCTCAATTGCTTCACTACCTGTGATTGTTCCATTCTTCAGTAGTTCTCTTCGACTTTCCTGGCACAAAAGATCATGCTTTCCTTGCCTGGTCACAGAGCTGACTGAATCAGGCATGGTATATGTGCATTTTTTTTCATTTCACAAAGCTGTGGATAATTTAGATTACATAAATTGAAAGATTCAGGCGTATGCTTAAAAATGCACATAGGTAAAGCTATCAGAAATATTAATCTGGACCACTCTGAATGTGTGTGGTTTTATTTTTGCAGGTTATTAATGGAACAGCTACTTTTCTCATCAGGCTTTCTTCTTCAAATAACCTGAAGACTAACAATCAGAATCTGACTGCAGGACTTCTGCTGCTCTGTCACATCCAGCTACACAATGGTTGATTTTCTAGCTGAAAACAATCTCTGTGGTCAAGCAATTCTTCGAATTGTCTCCTGTGGAAATGCCATCATTGCAGAACTTCTGAGACTTTCAGAATTTATTCCTGGTGTTTTCAGGCTAAAGGACAAGGCTGATCAACAGAAGTATGGGGATATCATATTTGATTTCAGTTATTTTAAGGTAAATCCTTTTATTGTTAAACTTCTCCTTAAAGCATTGCTGTCCTGCATGAAGATTCTTCAAGGTTATGAAACAGCCATTCCTGGCTATTGTGTTTATTACTGGTATTCTTCAGAATTGGCTGTCATGACTTCTTACTTGCTTAGTTTTTACCAAAAATTCACTGAACTGAGATAGCTATTGGGATATGCTTGCAGCCTAATGTTCCACTTCTGGGCCATCTTGTATTTTATATATTTCTGATTATACTCAGCTTCATCTTACTCATTTCAGTGAGCAGAAACAGTCTAAAGAAGATTCTGTGCTTAGACCCCTAGGCAGGATATAGTTATAACCGGTACCTGCACTGAGAGTGTCAGGGCAAGAAGGAGGTGGCAGTTTTAAGTGCATTCAAGAGCAATCCCAACTACACCTTTCAAAATGCTTGATGAGTCATCTGGCCTGTGAACATTGATGGTTACTGATTATGTAGCATGATTATGTTAGTGTTATTTTTATTTATTACTATTATTATTGTTATTTCCTGCAGAAACTTCAAATTATACTTTCAGCAGCAGGTTCTGAGCCTGTTTGTTTTCCTTTGGAGCAGTACTGTGGGCAGTGTGCCCATCTTCCTTTGGTTATCTGTGGCTTACTCTTTGCAGCCATGAAAACCGCTTTCTGTTTTCCTTTTTAACAGTACTGTGATTGTTTATTCACTGGACTTGTCACATGTGCTGAATAAACAAATAAATCAAAGAGCAGTGTCCATGAAAAGCCTTTCTTTCCCTTACAAAATTAAGTTTTTTGCAGTACCTATTTCCCCCTGTCATTCTCCAGCATGATTAAGAAGGAACTACAGAGACTATCTAATCTGACTTTATCTGAATTGCTTAACACAAGAAGTGCTAATAACAAAGTGAGAAAGCTAACTGTGAGCCTTGAACACTGAAAACCCTGACCACAAATGATTTCCCAGATACCTTTAGATCTAAGTGCTTGTTAGAAGTCTTTTTTTTACACAAGTTACATGAAAATTTAAAAGCAGATAGGTATAGTTGGTGAAAAATACGATTATCCTTGAAATTGTAAGACTTGCTTAGTGTTAAGGAAGCACAACAGTGCTGCTTCATTTCAGAGTAATCACTCCAAAATCCATTAAAGACATAAAGCAGAGATTAGTGAATTTACAGATATTTTCACTGTGAATGCACCATTTCTGTATGATTCTTAGAATTACCTAATGCGATTTCAGATTTTGAAAATTCAGGCTGTTTACTTTGTGCATTTGAACTTCATAGTTGGGACCTGCTTTTGTCCTTTGTTTTATGTAGGCATTTTGTGCAAAAAGAGAAGCATAAGAGCATTTTTAAAACCACAAAAAAATTGTCAGCTGGGTATTAAGCTTGATATTTTGTTTTAACTCTATTTTAGGCTATTTTTATGGAGTCCATGGTGACTAAATCCTTTTAAGCCATGATCTTATGCTCTTGTAAGTGGTCTGTGGAATGACATTAAGAGTATTTTTAATTAAATGTTAATAATATTTTTCAATTAAACATTAACAATATTTTCATTTTGGTGATGATGGTAAGACCAAATGATAGTTATGAGAAATGCTGACAGCAGTAAATGATTAGAAAAGTTTGTACTGTTGCTTTAAGGAAGTCAGGCTTTTCAGCCCAACCCTTTTCACTCACAGTTGTTAATGACATTGTTTCTGAATTAATTTGGGGGACTGGTGTTGAGCTAGATTCAGTCTGTTAAAAAAAAAACAAAACCAAAAAAACCCCCCACCAAACAACAAAAAACCCAGGTCTAATACTTTCAAGTGGTTTAAATGTATGAGAAGGTACTAAGTTCAGTGAGGCCTCAATGTTATGATTTCTACCAGAGAAATCAATCAGCTCAAATGTGCAAAGGAAAAAGTTCCAGTGGGGGTTAGTTAGCACTACAAAGAGCACACAGTGGCTTCAGATGCATTGGGGCTTTGCCCAAAGTATTAACTATTCTTTTCCATTGGTTACATAGGATAAATCATAATTAAAATCATTGTAGATCGTAACAAATTGTAAAACTCATCTTGATGAAATCAGTGTTCAGTCACAAAGTACCTTGGAAAACTACACATCCTTGTTTTAGTCAGAAATGTTAATTCTGGCGTTGTGCGCACAGTGGTGGTTTTACATGTTCTGTGTCCGACTGGAGAGAAGTACAGTAGAGGCCAAAGTTAAATATTGTCTCTAAAGATGAATTTCTTTTCTTAGGGGCCTGAGACTTGTGAAGGCAAACTGGAAGCCAAACCTGAGTTACTGGATTTAGATGAAGAATTTCGTGAAAACAACATAGAAATTTTGACAAGATTTTATCTAGCTTTTCAGAGTGTACATAAATACATTGTAGATTTAAACAGGTATGTTATCTTAAATACATGTGGGTGTTCTTAAAGACTTAAAGAGTACTTTTTAGTCTTAATAATGAGAAGCTTTTTCCTTAGAGACCTGATACACTTGTTGAAGCATATTCATGTGGAATTAACCTTGAAACCTGACTTGCTGGACTGAACACTAACTTTTATTCCTACTGTTGCTTACCAGCTTAATATATGATTTGAAAAATTTAACCTCTCTGCCTCATTTCCTCAATTGTAAGCTAGAGATAGTTTTTCTTCTTTCTCTTGAACGTTATCTTGAAGATTTTTTTTATAAAAGGAAACTCTGTATTACTAAACTATTTTTTTATACTCTTGCAAAACAAATATTGACAAATATTTTTTTTCTTTAAGTGTCATTGGCATTATTTTCCTGAACTTGAGAATATGGCAATTCCATTGAAAAATTAAGTTTCCTACTTTTAGCTGTAAAGAACAATATGGCAGGTTCATGAAATGCTCTAAGAAAGAGAATCTTAACTGTAAGAATTGTTTTTGTTATTAATCTTATATGAAAAGATTAGTTCAAAGATCAAATGTTTAACATTGCTTATTAGTAAGTAGTGTTACTGGAAAATCCTTTAATAGGAAGAAATCTTCTGTTAATCAAGATGAACATACTCTGTCTCTAGCTCTACCTTCCAAATTGCAGTTGAGATAAATTTATGGCATTTCCAGGATATATTTTTGAGGTAAGTTGAAATGACAGTTTTACTAAATTTTGGAGTAGAAGCCTTCTCAGTACACTCTTCTCAGGCTGTCATCTACCCATAAGTGGATGTTAGCTGTAAATTACAGAGTATCCTCTAGTGTTTTTCACATATACCGTCAGGATATGGCAAGAGGCTTTTGCCAACTGGTTGGCTCTAGCTAGGACTTAAAGCCTCTTATTTCATAGTAGAGCATCTCCTTTATTTGAAAAACTCCACGCTGCTTGTACTAGGGAAATATTCTAATTTGTCTGTTGACTTTCAGAGAAAATTTGCTAGTTGAGTTCTGAGGAAATATGATTTTAGAGCAAGATAGTCAGTGACCAACTCTTTGTTGTAATTCTAGATACTTAGATGACCTCAATGAAGGAATTTACATTCAGCAAACATTAGAAACAGTCCTCCTTAATGAAGATGGAAAACAGCTTCTAGTAAGTATTGAACAGTTCTGTAATAGTACAGAATGAATCAACTAGTTTAGTGCCACTAGACAAAGGTTTACATTTACCGAATGCATGGAAATGCTATGACTCACTTTTAGGAGGACAAAGACTAAAAGCATACAGCCCACCAGTTTTTATGTTGTTTTGACTACATAGTTGAAGTTGGGTTACTTTGACAGTACATGTTTGTCTTTACATGTTACTACAAAATTGCATTTATGTGATTTCTTGCCTTTGTTCTTCTTTTTTCTAAACAGTGTGAAGCGCTCTATTTATATGGAGTCATGCTACTGGTCATTGACCAGAAGATTGAAGGAGAAGTCAGAGAAAGAATGTTGGTTTCCTACTACAGATACAGGTAATGTATATTGGTTTTCAGAAGCATTTGAGACTGAAAGGATGTAACATGGAGTATATTCAGTTAACTAGGTTATTGAATTACAATAAATGGGAATACCAGCAACTTTTTGACTGTCTGACCATACAGAGAGACTCTGATAATTCTGCAGAGCTCTCTGCATGTTAATAGAACTCCTTGCATCAGTGGGTTTTCCAGGTCTAGCTGCAAAACTGGAGCAACAGATTTTTCATGCTGTCACAATTTGAAGTCCACTGACAAACTTTCAGCTGAAGCTTTAACATTGCAAGTACCAGCTATGGAAGTATCACAGGTTCCCAAACATATGAACAAATCTTGGTGAAAAGTCCTGGGTATCTAGATGACAAATGTATTACTTCTTGTAGTTACAGTGCTTGATTAGTCAAATAAACGATGAGGTTTCCAGGGTAGGTTGACAGCACCGTTATATGACAGGTAGGGTCTTAAAGGGTATCAGTGCAAAGGAGGTATCCTGTTCCTGTGCTTCTTTGACTATGTTTATACCTCTCCATATATAATGAGAGAGGATTCCTTAACTCTGGATTGCAGAAGTGGATTAACAAGGGGAATTCAGAAATGGAGAGAAAAGAAAGAAAAAGAAAAAAAAAAACACCAAAAAACCAACCAGAACAAAACTCCTCCTCTGCATATAACGCTACTTGTTTCTGTTCCTGAATAAAGTTCATTTTTCTGTTTGTGCTTTATGTGCTTATCTGGGATGTCAGTATGAACATTTATCAGTGTCCTGCTATAATGTGGTGAGCATTATATTCATGGAGTAGACAACCAAAAATCTCCCAGACCTTGGAGTCTGATCATTTTGTTGGAGGAAGGGCGTGGTTACAAGGGGAGGGAGAAGAGGAAATGGTTAGGTCACACAGCTCAATTTTTGTTCCTTCCGTTTGTAACACAGTGCAGCCCGGTCCTCTGCCGATTCCAATTTAGATGATATCTGTAAATTGCTTCGAAGCACTGGATACTCAAGCCAACCTGGAGCTAAAAGACCTCCAAACTACCCCGAGAGTTACTTCAGCAGAGTACCCATAAGTGAAACATTCATTAGCATGGTTATTGGCCGCTTACGATCAGATGACATTTACAACCAGGTAAGGTAATGTGAGATAAAAGAGGGATCTAAAACAATAGAAAATGGTTTCTCAGGTTAATGCAAGCCGTTACAAAATACTTATCTCTAACTTGGCTCCTTTCAACTCATCTTAAGCTCTTTGGTTCATCCCTCTTTTGCCTCACCTACAGCATAGTACTACATTACTATATCCCATTAAAGTTATCAGCAATCTACACAGTCAACTTCAATATTCTGTAAAATATATCTGGTAAATATGCTGCATATGTAAGCATGTCCAGCTTACCCACATATCCTCCTTGCCTCCTGGTATCTGTAACTATACTCTTTAATGTGCCCCATAATGTTTGCGAGTCATTTATGTTTCATTATATTGTGTTCTGGGTTTTTTTGTTCCCTTTTCCTAGGTTTCTGCATATCCGTTACCAGAACACCGCAGCACTGCCCTGGCTACTCAGGCTGCTATGCTCTATGTGATACTGTATTTTGACCCTTCTATTCTTCACACTCAACAAGCAAAAATGAGAGAGATTGTGGATAAATACTTTCCAGATAATTGGGTAAAAAATAGTTCTCTTTTAAAACTGTTTCCGGGATTTAATGTTATAGGAACAATTTACCTTCTTTTTACAGCATGCATTATAGAAAATAATAATGTCCTAAAACTAGAATAGACACTTCTCTGGGGAAATTTTACTTTGTCCAGAATGAAGCGGTCTGATAAGTGTGAAAAGCTACCCTTTTAAAGTATCAGGTATTGTCTAAAATGCTTAAATCAGTCACTCTGAAACCATTGTGGTAAAGTGAAACACAGGAAAATGTAGGCTGGAAGGTAATATAGGCATTTCCTAGTCCAGCCTTTTCCTCAAAGCAGGGCTAGCTTCAAAGCTAAATAAGGTTCCTTGGGCCTTGTCCAGTTATTTTGAAAATATGTAAAATTAAAATCTGTGACCTCTGTGGGCACCTGTGGCTGTGCTGAATCACTCTCAGCTGTAGCTTGTGACTGTTGCCTCTTGTCTGTTAACTCTGAGATGAGTCTGGCTCTGTCTTATTCATCATGTCCCTTTAGGCAGTGGAAGACTGCAGTCAGATCCCTTAGTCTTCTTTCCTCCAGCTTAGGCAAACCCAGCTCCTGTAGCCTCTACTTACATGGTGGGTCCCACAGGTGTCATGGTGGCCTTCTGTTTGATTCACTCCAGTTTGTCCATGGCGCTCTCATACTGAGGAGCCCAAATCTGGACCACATGAATCACTTCCCTCAGCCTGCTGGCTGCAGTGTGGCTGACATAGTGTAGCATATGGTTCGACTTTGTTGTCATAAGGCTGTATGTCTGATTTGTGTTCAGTTTGTCCACCAGGACGCTTAGGTCCTTCTCTGCAGAATTGTTACATAGGCAGGCAGTTCCCATCGTGCTGTTGCAAGGGTTTGGTTTTGTCCCAAGTGCAGGACTTTGTATCTATCATTATTAAACTACATGTGGTTTCTGCTGGTGAATTCTACCAGCTTGTCAAGGCTGCTCTGAATGGCAGTCCTGCTCTCCAGCAACTCCCCTCCATACTGATGTTATCTGAAAACTTGTTCAAGGATTCATTTCATGCCATTGTCCAAATAACTCAGAAGCAAAACCTGTTGCACTGTGTATTTCTGTAGACCTTTTCAGATGCAGTGATCAAAATAGAATTATTATGTGTCTCACTGTTGAGATTTAGTATTTCCATCCAGAAGCCCTACTCAGCAAAAAATGCTACTGAAATCAGCAGGCATGTAACAGGAGTCCCCAGGTAGTCTGTATCAAAAGGAATCAGACTTCACAAAGAAGTTATAAATTGATTTGTGTATCTCTGTGGGTTTCAAATTGTATTCTTCTGCACCATTAGTGGAACAGTGAATAAAGGAGAGAAGAAAGTGTAATAGCTGGCTATTTTACTAGATTTTAAATCCCATCAATTTCTGAAAAACTACAAGTTTATTTTAGAAATGAAAAATGGACATTGTTCATTTTTTATTATGACAGTGTTTTTATTCACTTGACTTCATAGTACAAACTTACTTTAAGTCAACACCTGTCTTCTTGTGATCAGGTATGGATGAGTTTGCTGCATTGTGCAGAATACTTGAGTCTGGCTGGTTTCACATCCTTGCTAGCAGTTGAATTGTAGCTTTTTAAGGAACTGTCAGCTGCAGGAAGTAATGAGTTTCACTTCTGCAGTATGAGAGGGGTCCTCATATCAGCAGACCAGTGTCCCATTTGCCTTTACTGGCTTCCTTTTGATGCTGTCAGAAGAGCTTAGCAGTGTCCCCTGGGTGTGATTACTGCTGGATGGGAGGAATACTGGAGCAATAATGTAGCAAAGCTCCTAATGCCACAGCTCTATATATCCTTATAACCTCTCAATAATCCAAGACTTCCATTTTTAATCAGATATCTTAAAAACACTTGTATTTCAATCAAAATTCAGTATTTTTGATCACAATCAAACTTATGCTAGGGCTCTGAAATCAGTTCCTCTGTGCTCCTTAAAAGTCACAGTGTGGGATCAGTTTCCTTCTGTTTGTGTTCACCACAGAAGATGCATCACATTTCAGTTTTGTCCTTTGGGCGTCCTTAGAGTAGAATTAATTCAGATTTTTTTTTTCCTCTGTCATAGTCATTTCCCCAGATGTTTTGTCAGTCTCCTGCATAGCATAATGGAAATGATAAAGAAATCCTAAGTTCATGGGAGCAAAACCATAGAGGCCAAGGATCATTCACAGTGACTGAAACAACTGTCAGCTTGTTTTCTGAACTAAGCCTCTAGTTAAATGTGTGCCTTTCATTTCAAAGTCTTCTTACTCCTTGATTTCCAAAGGTGGTGGAGTAAAGCGTACAGCTGCCAGAAAAGTTTAATTATCTCGTATTCATACCCACAACATACTGCTTTCTACCCATACTGCTAAATGAAAAGTATGTCATCATCTTAATAAAAACATAAATGCAATTTCTTGTTTTCTGCTTCCAACCTTAGGTTATTAGCATTTACATGGGAATCACTGTAAATCTAGCAGAAGCATGGGAACCCTACAAAGCTGCTAAAACTGCCCTCAACTACACACTGGATCTTTCAAATGTCAAAGAGCAGGTACCTGAGCCAGAGTTCCATATTTTTAGCAAGGTTCAAGCTGTGTGGACATCTCGGGTATATTATATGGCATCAACAATGTGTGGGTCTTTTTATTTTGAATACAATCATTTGTATTGAATTCAAGTACAGTACTTTGAGTACATAACATTGTGTTGAAAATACTTCAGAGTTTCAAAATCTGGTCTTCACAGCACTGCTTGTTTCAATTCCTCTTGCAGTGTTTGTTTCCCCTAAAAGTTTCAGGGTTGTGGCAAAATTAAATAGATGCTAGCACTTATCACCATGTTGTTCAGTATTGGGGTGTCTCAAGTTGACTATGGTGTCATAGTTAATGGTTTCAGAAGTTACATTTTTGCTGACAATGTGGCACTCAGTTTTAAATGGGACCTCCCAAATTAATTAAGCAATAATCTGAAAAAGCATTTGATTTACAAGAACAATAAACATAATGTTGCACCATGCAATGCAGTTAGTTCATTTTAGGGGAAATCATTTTTTCCATACCTAAAAACACGTGAGTGATATTGGCCTGTTTGTGTGCAGCAGGATAGTAATTGGGGCATTGTGCTGGATTGATGATAGCTAAATACCTCCTTAGAATCTGACCTCAGTGTGCAGGAAAGAACACATACAAGTTTCTAATTAGGAGAACGGTATTATATATTGTCTAGTAAACTTAGGGAGTATGAGCAGACATTTTTTGTTAGTCTTTAGGGAAGAAGTTTGCCAAATAGAACTGGCAATTAATTCATAACAAGTATTGCCATTCTGGAATAGATTGTTGTTGTTCTTTCTCAGTAGGCAACAAAATATTAGTACTATTTTTTAGCAATGATTTCTAGAGAATACATAAACAAATATAAGAAGTTTACAAGTCTGTGTTTTTGAAACATGCTTCCTGTGTCGGCTCTTTGCTTTAAAGTTTAGCTTACTTCCTTTGTCCTGCAGTTGCACTGTATCATATTGTCTGCTAGTAATGATTATAAGTTTTATAGCGCTTTTTTGATCTCTGTGCCTTTCAAGTTCTGCAGAAGCCAGAGCCACACCGTACACCATGTGTTCCATCTGATGCAAGGGTTATACTGACGCAAATTTTGTGTTTTCTCAGGCGAGTAGATACGCTGCAGTCACCGAGCGAGTGCACGCTCAGGTGCAGCAGTTTCTCAAAGAGGGCTGTCTAAGGGAAGAGCTGGTGCTGGACAATATTCCCAAGCTGCTGAATTGCCTGCGGGACTGCAATGTAGCAATCCGCTGGCTGATGCTCCACACTGCAGACACAGGTAAGACTTTGTGTTAGACTTTGATCACTGAGCTGTCAGTCCTGCTGTACTGGTGCTTCATGTTACGTGCCAAGGGAAGTTCAGTGTGTGCTGCTGTTGAAGTCAGCAGAGTTTCATCTACTGTTTTCAACAGACCGTTGAGCTGTTCTTTTGCTAGCAGTCTCCTAAAGTCTTCAGCTGAAACAGCACACATTAATTTACTTAATTCTTGCGAGCTAGACACAGATAATAAAAGTAGTATGTGAAATCATGATCTTCTTGAATAATACTCTCCAGGAAAAGTCTGGGAACTTTATATTTTTCTGCCTTATCACTTAAAGCATCATCCTGAGAGTTTTACCTAGCACCAAAAGGAAAGCAGTAACCATCCTTTTAATACCTTAATAATTAATAGTTTAAACCCAAAGTTTTAGTCTGTTGAACTGAAATTCAACTGAAACTGTTGAATAATCTGTCTGATATGAATTTGAGTCTATAAACCTCCCTATTTAGACATTCTCTTGTTTGAATGCTTGTGCTGTCTTTGAGGCTTCTTGGTGTGTGAGAGGGCTTCTTTTACATCTCCATGTGTTTTCTGTAATGGTTTCAGAAATGTTGATCTCTGGGCTTCTCAGTCAAGTGTACTAAATTCACATTTAGTTTGCAGAAGCCAGCAAGAGAGTTTTAAGAATGGTGTGAAGCACCACAGAAACCTTAATTATTTACTATTCTAAGGAAGGGTTATACAAGTGTGGTGAGACCCATGTAAATGGAGAACAAGTGGGGATCTGCATATTGAAGCAAAATGTTTTTGCTTTCAAGCAAAAGTTTTTGCTATTTAAAAAAGAGTCTATTTACAAAGATTGAAAAGCTTGACCAAATTCTGTAACAGGGGAGAAATGTCTTTCCATTTTCAGCTTGTGATCCAAATAACAAACGTCTCCGCCAGATAAAGGAACAAATTCTCACAGACTCAAGGTACAATCCCAGGATTCTTTTCCAGCTTCTTCTGGATACAGCTCAATTTGAATTCATTTTGAAAGAGGTAATGTGCTGCTGCATTTTCCCCTGAATGGTAGAACAGAGCTGAAGACTTGAATAGTAGTAGTACATTTACCACACAGTCCACTTACATAAAGAATGATCATTTTAATTTTTTAATTGTGGGTTTTCTATAGAAGATTACAAACCTACTGTTGCTTGGAAATTACTTTTGCTGTCCTCTCCGTAATTGTCAGTTTTCATTCCAACATGTTTATATTTACTTAGAATTTTGCATTGACATTCTGATAACAGGCATAATAAAATCTGTTGAGGAAGCTGCTTAAGGTTTTATCCTGCTGTACTTCTCTTTTCAAGCTTTCTTTTAAACAGAGGCAAAGCCTGTGTATGTTGAGGATAAGCTGCTAAGAAAACTCTTAAACCTGTGTATGAAGTTCTGCCATTTCTAATAGATTCCCCATTAGTGCTCTGGTACTAACCTGGTAGAATATATAAGAATATGCTTAACTTCATGTACATGCTTTTTGAATTGGCTTTTTCTGCATAGGCTGAGATGATGATGCAAAGTGTAAGTCAACAGTAGACTATAGTCTTCTAGGATCTCTAAGCTGAAAAAGTTACTGGCATGACTATGCAAAGTATAAGCCAACAGTAGACTAGAGTCTTCTAGGATCTCTAAGCTGAAAAGTTGTGACTAAAAATCAACATATTTGCATCATACTGTTTTTTAAAGTTCATTTAATTTCTGTCACCATATGGCCATTACACTGGCTGTATTTCTTAATGTTTTTAATTTTGTATTTAATATTCTGGCAGGATCTTGGAGTTATGTAGTAATCACTCTCAGTCAGTTCCATCTGTTTTCAGTATTTTTTTTCATCTATTGTAGTACACCTTCTCGCCAGTTTTGTAAACCAAATGAATGCTTCATTTTCAATAGATGTTCAAGCAGATGCTGTCAGAAAAACAAACAAAATGGGAGAACTATAAAAAAGAGGGATCTGAAAGGATGACTGAGCTTGCCGATGTCTTTTCGGGAGTTAAACCTCTTACTAGAGTGGAGAAAAATGGTAATTATTAAAAACGAAAATGTGAGGGGAGAAAAGGTAATTTTGTTTTTTATTTCTAAGCTGATAACAAAAGAAAATACATGAGGCTAATACTGATAATACAAATAATTTTAATGTCTGTCAGCTGCCACAGAGATCTCTTACATACTGTATTGTTTAGGTTTTCTGCATATATTCCATATATAAGCCATATTTAGGTACCTAATATTTACATGGCCATATTTCAAAAAAATCTCTTTTATCAGATATGAAAAATCTTTTTTATTGGATATGGCAGGTAAGTCTATGAAATGCCAGTTCACTTTTCCATGAGTAATGGAGTTCACATTATTGTGTTCTATGTACAAAAGAGTGCAAAGATCATGCCCATTAAATGGCTTAACCTCTCCTCTCCTTCTTTCCATAGTTGTAACCTTTATTTCTGTTGTATCAGCATTTTTTCAAACCTTCTTTTACTGAGCCTTTCTTCTTCTGCAATGAGTGGTATCTTTCTGATTCTCCAAGTTCTCCGAGGACTTAAAAGTGTTTAATCTGTATTTCTTTCCAAATTTCTTGCTCTGTTTTTTTGAAACACCTTTTTTTTTGAACTGATCTAAGAATAAGAATTGTAAATCACTTTCTCATTTGATCAGGAGCGCTTCATGAAGTGTCAGTGTAAGGGCAATACTTGTGATCAAACCAAAGCAACAGAACTTAGAATACAGGCAATTTTCTCACTTGCTTACACTTAAAAAAAGAATTACTTTACTGAAATATTTATCTTTATCTTTTTGACGTCAGCAAACTTGTAGCTAAAGCATAGAAGTTGCAGTGCTGAGGCAGTTAACATTGTAAAACTGTTAATAAAACACAAATATATGTTTTAAAGGGATTTACCATCTTTATATAGATTTTATAATGCCCATGTATGTTGGTAGTTGGTTTTTTTAATGTTGTATGTGGAACTTAGCTGAACATTTGTCCCTTTACAAGCGTACATGTTGAGTGATTAGAAATGTAGGAAATTGTTTAAAAAGTCTTCATGTTACTCATAAAAGTATATCATTGAATATTTTTTGTCTTAACTAGCAAGTTCCCTGTGACTTTGTTGCTTATCATACATGCAAAGATTTGATTGAATTTTTTTTGTTCTTACATAGAAAATCTCCAGGCTTGGTTCAGAGAAATTTCCAAACAAATTATGTCTTTAAACTACGATGATTCCACTGCAGCAGGCAGAAAAACTGTGCAGCTAATACAGGCACTGGAGGAGGTATGGCAAAGAAATCTTGAGAGAAATTACCTCATCCTTTTGAAAAATAGCATTTGATACACACTCACTGGCTTCTAATCGATGAGTTACAAAACAGATCTTCATTTTAATGATCAAGTTTGTAGATCTTTGCAGTTTTATATATACAATCAGCAGAACTTGCTTATAGACCTTGTGATCATAAAATAAGGGAAATAGCATGAAAAGTCATGCCACCTGCAGCTGAGGATTAGTAGAGTTTTTCAAATAAATTAATTCAGTATTAAACATTACTTGGCAACATAGCTCATTTTATTAGAAATTCTGAAAATAAATTAATTTGAAGTGAGAGAGGGTAATTTAACTTTGTGAAATTAGTTATTTAATGCACTCTAAAGTAGACCAGGATTTGTTAAGTGTCTTACTGTAATAACATCCTGAAGAAATGTGTCAGTTTTCTGACTGTATTTGTATTGCTGTCCTTAAAGATGAACAAAAAAAAAAAAAAAAGATTGCTTTATGGGGTTTTTTTTGGTTTTTTAAATATAGGTCCAAGAGTTTCACCAGCTGGAAACTAACCTGCAAGTTTGCCAGTTTCTGGCTGACACCCGCAAATTTCTCCATCACATGATCCGAACTATCAACATTAAAGAAGAGGTCTTGATCACCATGCAGATAGTTGGTGATCTTTCTTATGCTTGGCAATTAATTGACAGGTATCTTAGCAGGAGCTTTTTCTTCTAAGTCAGTCATCATCTGCGAAACTTGTGGGAAATAACGTGCATGCATATTATTAATACTATAAACTTTCAAATTTAAAAACAGTCTTGAAGCCTTGTTCCATGAGTTACTGAGTGTATTTGACTCTCATCAACTTGAATCAGAATTAACAGCCTGTTGTTAGCTGCAGGTTAAGTCATACTGTAACTTTTTACTGTCTGTCCTGCTCTAACTTTAACAATTCTGTTAGCTTCTGTCTCCAGCCTTTACTCTAGTTAAGTGTTCTCCTAAACGCTGGAGTTCCTGTTTCAACCAAAAAATAAACAATGAAAAACAAATGTTAGAGAGCTCTTTTCCATGATGTGCTTTTGCTGAGCTGCTACTTCATTACCTTGGCTGTTAACGCTCCCCAATGCCCTCTTCTTTTGCCCTACCTATCCCTTTATCTTACAAGGTTTTTTCTAGCCAATATCTCTTCAGACCAAAATCCTCCTTTAGTGAAGTTCTTTAGTGATCTCCTTTGCCATTTCTAGATTACGCTGATGATGTGTGATTTAAGAGTTGAAAATAAGAATTTCAGGGGAAGAAGCTGATTTGTTTTGTTTCTTTCCTACCCCAGCTTTACATCTATTATGCAGGAAAGCATAAGAGTCAGTCCATCTATGGTAACTAAGCTCAGAGCCACTTTCCTAAAGGTAAGTATGAGCAACAGTGAATGTACTTGAACACTTCAGGTCAACCAGAGCATTTGCTGAAGAAGCCTTAAGGCTGTGAAGTTGCAAAAGAGTCAAAACTTCTTTTTTGCCAAAATTTTCTATATCCAGATTTTTTAGTTATGCAGGTTTTATTATGCACCCAGTCATATTGCTGCTGTTAAACAAATAAGTCTCATCATCCAGCCTCTACTCATTACAATTATTTGCTGGAGACAGTAGTGCATAGATGGGATCCCCTGCATATGTGTCAGAGGAGGCTGAAGGAATCACCAAAGTTATGTTGGCTATGCCCTTTGTCTGTCATGGTGAAGATCTGTCATCAGATTAAAGTATTTTCTGTAGAAATAAGAATGGGAAATAGCATGGAGGGGAGTGTAGAATTACGAGAACAGCATCTCACCAACTGGTAAGATTTTACAAAAATGAACAGGAGGAACACAGCATCATAAACTGTGGGACTTTTGACTTTTAACAATTTTTGTTTTTCTGTTGGCAAACCTGATGTCATAACATGGCTTTTTAGGAAGTATATAGTGCTTTGAGTTGTAGGTTAAGGGGAGCAAGAGAGTTCAAGCATGGAATTTGTATTAGAAAAACAGACATGTGAAGTTAAAATGTTAACTTCATTTCTAGCTTGCTTCTGCTCTTGACTTGCCACTTCTTCGCATCAATCAAGCAAACAGTCCTGATCTTCTGAGTGTATCACAGTATTACTCTGGAGAATTGGTTTCCTATGTTAGAAAGGTAGGCATTTGAAGAGACATAAGTGCCTTGTTCTCTAATTACTTTTCCTTAATTGGAAGATTTATTGTTTTAGAGAGTAGACTGACTGTATTTATTTCTTCTCTTGTTTACAAAGGTTCTACAGATAATTCCAGAAAGCATGTTTACATCTCTTCTCAAAATTATAAAGCTTCAGACTCATGACATTATTGAAGTGCCAACTCGCCTTGATAAGGACAAGCTACGAGATTATGCCCAGCTTGGACCACGATACGAGGTGCAGTTAAAATAGGGAATTCTGAAAAAGCATGCCTTATAGGTGACCAGCTTCAGCCTAAGTTTAAATAGGTACAGAGTCATACTTCACAGTGATGTTGGATTTGGTGACTGAGTAAGAATTAAAATTGACTAGTGTTATCGTGAGTACACCTTAGGTTTCCTGAGGATAGATGAGTAACTTTTGCTCTTCTGTTTCTAAAAGTTTAAACTTTTGATCTTGTAGAAAAGGAGACAAAAAATAAATATATTTATAATTGAGCATAAAGATTTTTGGATTTATTTAGGTAGCATGGGATAAATTCCTGAGTCTGAAATTAAGCCCTCCACATTTGGAATGATTGTTCAGGGAGAAGGAGAAGATCGAAGACTGGATAATCCATTAGGGTTAAGCTTTTTGCCGCCCTCAAATGTCAAGACAGGATGAAGGCACATTGATTTGATCAGATAAAGGTACTGTTGCTCACTGACTTTTTGTGACTGGGTTTTTTCCTGCACTGTTACCAGTCTGGGAGAGTGAGCAAACAAAAAAATTATTTGGTTTTATTTTTAATAGAGGAAGATGAGGAACAAAAACCTGAGTAGACCAGTAACTCTTTACCTCAAAGAATGTATCTTTTAATTGTCCAATTATCAGTTTAGATGCCAACTTTTTCCAGACATTTTTGCTGAAGTGCTCACCTGTTTGCTGTTTTATACAAACAAGCTGTGGTCTCTGATTAAGCTGACGTTCAGACCTGAACCCTAGGTTTAGACTTCCCCATTAAACTTTATGAAGTCAGTTTATTTTGTGTGGGGGTAGGAATGGAGGAGGAGGCAGTATTCAGTAATATTTCATTTATTTTGAAGAGGTAGAGGGGAACCTATTTGTCTCACACAAAAGCTTTTCACTTTTGATTTCTGTAGAATGCTAAGTCTGAACTGTGTTGTCTCTATTCTACATAGTAAACGTCTTCCAGACAAAAGACTGGCTTGTCTAAACTCTGAGCATAAGGGTGCTCAACTGTGAATTTAAAATTTAAGTATTGAATGTGCTACTGTATTAAATCAGTGGAAATATTGAAATGAACTCATTGCTGGCAGCAGCCTTTATTATGGAATAACTACTTCAAGCTGTGTCACTAGCCTGCTCAAAGTACCAATTTAGAGTCCATGCTGTTTTATACACACATGGTATAGTGGCTAGGCCTTTCCTCCCATAATCTCTGTAAAGCCTCTGAGAGGTTCCTGTTCTTCCCTGCTGCTAACACACCTATACTGATGTCATTAAAAAAAAGATTATTATTGTACCTTAAGTATGCCTGGAACAAGATGTAAAATTGGAAGTGTATCAGTGAAAATTACTTTAAAATAGGAAGCTGTCACTGTGAAAGATGTTTATTGTTTTAGAGTGATTGATTGAATATATTCAATCACTTCAATAAATTGTATTTTCTCTTTCTATTAAAGGTTGCCAAGCTAACCCACGCAATTTCAATCTTCACTGAAGGCATCCTCATGATGAAAACTACTTTAGTGGGAATCATCAAGGTAATGTTCCATTATTGCAGTAGGAAAAAGTAATTTGGTGGCAACTAGCACTTCAGCACAGGTATTTCACCACAGTAAGCAAGACCTTGAGGGAAGATAAAAAGACAAGAAAAAGAGGTTAGCATACAAATTTTAAAATGGTGATGCCTAACTTGGCATCCAGATAAGAACTGTATTACTTATTGATGTTGAGAACCCACAGTTGTCATTGTACATAGATTCATCAACCTTAGTTGACACTTTTTTTTGTAATTATTATTTCTACTGAAAAAATGACTGCAAAGTTTAGAAAAGAGCTGGTTTTTCCACTGGCAAAGACTGCTCTTCCTACATTAAGATACCTCTTTCGGGACTTCAGGAGCAAGCATTCTTGAATAACTGTACACTTCTTAATGCATTCTGGCTTTTTATAATTGTACAACATTCTCATTGGATCATTAACAGAGACTGAATATGTGATCTACAAACCTTTACCGTTCAACTTAAATTATTCCTTTATATCTGGTGGAAGTATTGAAATATTTATGCTTTGGACAAGCACTGGTGGGACAGTGCATCTGTTAGCACTGTTTTTCTATTACATCATAAGGACTTAGTATCTTTCTTGGTACAAATGAAATCCTTTATATTTATTTTTTAATACTTTTTTGACTTTAAGAAAAAAAATTTCTTTCACTTAGGTGGACCCCAAACAGTTACTAGAGGATGGAATAAGGAAGGAGCTAGTAAAACGAGTAGCTCTAGCTCTCCACAGAGGACTCATCTTTAATCCCAGAGCCAAGGTGCGTAACAGCTTGATTTGATTTTATTTTTTTATGTATCTTGGGTTTGCTGGGACCTCTTTTATTAGACTGTCTTCTAATACATAATTCGTACTTTTCTTTACAGATTTTCTTTTTGTAAAAAAAGGTACCCTTCTTGAACTTATTAAAGGTTATTTGGAATGCCTTATTTGATGTTAAAATGAGTTTATAAACTGCTAAGAGTACATAGAATTCAAAAACATATTTTTATTCTATCACCAAGTGTCCTATCAATTCTGAGTTCACAGTTCTGTCTTTGTCTGTGATGACTGATGACAACAGAAGGTATGTATAAGCCAGGTAAACATAGGAAGGCAATGATGGAACAAGGAGCATGACTTCATGTTTTGATCCTGTCCAGATTCTTGAGTCTCCCAGGTCAATCAATAGTACCACTGAAGCCTAAAGTAAATATTAAAAGCAGGAGGAAAACATACTTAGTAAGAAAATTACTTCAGATATCAAACAACCTTTGAAAAATTTCTCAGTACTTTTCAGTTCTGCCTGAAGCATAGTGAAAGGCTTTTAGAAACCTTACACATTCTCTTTGTATTCTACCTGTTCACAGGCTTTTTTGTTGTTGTTTGTTTTTTTCATCTGTAGCCAAGCGAATTGATGCCCAAACTGAAAGAAATGGCAGCTACAATGGATGGGTTCCACCGATCATTTGAATACATCCAGGATTATGTCAATATATATGGTTTAAAAATCTGGCAAGAGGAAGTGTCTCGTATTATTAACTACAATGTGGAACAGGAGTGCAATAACTTCTTAAGAACAAAGGTACTAGTCAAAAACAAGAATGAGTAAAAAGTTGATAAATGTCTTTATGTTTGGATGGTAAAGCTTGTGACTGATGGAGCATATGTACCCCATTGTGCACAGCCCATACGGCTGCCACTTCAACTGAATGTGCTAACTACTGTGGAAACATCTGCCTCCAGCTTTCTGAATTATTTCAGTATCCCCACTGCGTTAGTTGTACCCAAGAAGAGCAAAATACCTCAAACAAAATATTGTAGTATCTCTTGACAGTGAACAATATCCTTCCTTTCTTTCTCAAAGAAAACAGGAAGTAACTGCTGAATCACAGTAGTCCTCTCTGTATCTATTTTTAGCCATGAGAACCCAGGCTTCCAAAGACTGCAGTAGTTACCAGCTCTTTTTGTGATACTTCACAAGTGGTGGATTTAGTATATCTTGAATTTAGCTAACAGAACATGGCTAGTCTTACTGCAGAAAGGAGCAGGTGGAATTCTCACCAGGAGTGTAGGTAGTTCTGTCAGCCTCAGCCCTTGTCTTCTGCTTGCTTTTTGTCATAAGACTAATTCTTCTCTTTGCTTTATTCTGTTTTTATAGTGTTCTGGTTTGTGTTATTTACAATGTTGTTTTACAGTGTACTACTTTTAAATTAAATAAAAGTAATGAAATTTCTATGCTAATTTTTTTTTATGTGCACTGGTAACACTGCAAATTAAAACTTGCTTTTCAGATTCAAGACTGGCAAAGCATATACCAGTCTACTCATATTCCTATACCAAAATTCACACCTGTGGATGAGTCTGTAACATTTATTGGTCGGCTTTGTAGAGAAATCCTGAGGATCACAGACCCAAAGTAAGTACTGTGTGTCACAAACTTGTGTTATAGCTCCATATATTGAATTACTCCAATTCCACCAAATGCAAACAGAATATAGAACAAATAGTTTTTCCTTAGCTGTCATATCATCTTCTTTATCTAAAACCAAATTTACCCAATGTGTCCTGCACATTTTAAATGTACAGGATAGGAAATAGTCTAGGAAAGTTGTGATTTTAGTCTAAGAAGGAAAATGGCATGTTACACAGATGGAGGAGAGAGAAACCAGGGAATGGTGAGAGAACCCTTGCAGAGAAAGGAATCTTTCTAATCCCTGCCTGAGTAAGATAACTCATTACTCAGATTATCACAGGAACTGTCTGCAGTTTATTCTGAAGTAGTTGTTTGTTTGTTTTTTCCTCAGAATCACGTGTTACATTGACCAAATGAACACCTGGTATGATATCAAAACTCATCAAGAAGTAACCAACAGTCGTCTCTTCTCAGAGATCCAAGATACTTTAGGTACCTTTGGTCTCAATGGTTTAGACAGGCTGCTGTGTTTCATGATTGTAAAGGAGCTGCAGGTAATTTTAACTGGGGTTTCTCAGTGTTACAATGCTTTTCTTGTTTAATAACTTCTAGTGAAATAAAAAAACTGTTAATTTTTGAAATGGTAAATTGAAATGAAAAGCATTTTAAAAATTCATGTTCAAACCCAAAGGTAAGAATTTCAATTAAAGATAGAATTATGAAGGTTGGTACTCTTGAATAAATGGTGCTGTATAACACAAGGTTCTGCACTGCATTAAACAGTGGTTTGCAAGGAATGCCTGTTGAAGGTGTATACTTTGTGTGTACTCAAAAGTTGATCTCAGGTCAACTTCTATTTTTCTGTCTAGATATCAACAAATAATTAGATTGTTTAGGTCTACCATTATATAAATGAGGTGTCAGTTCTGTGTAACGACTTTTTCCCTAATAACCTCTGTGTGAAACCAAGTTTTTTTGTTTTCTGAGAAGAATCCAGTCCTAGCCTGGTTAAAGATTTTAAGGAAAATAAGTATTGATGAGGACAGTTCTTCCTCAAAAACTGAGTGAATTATTGTCTACAGTGGATATTATGTACTGATGAGGAGGATCTGCTAATTGTCCTAACACTGATTAGCATAACTCAGCACAAATAACTACAGAATTCCTCAGTTCTTCATCTGTGGAAATACTGTTTTCCTGCTGTTAAAAAACATGGCTCTTGTGCCACCAAGATTAAGCATAGAGTACATGTGTGAGGATTTTACTTACTTGTTTCTTTCTTTCATTTAGAATTTCCTCAGTATGTTTCAGAAAAATATATTGCGTGACAGGACAGTACAGGATACCTTAAAAGCACTTATGAATGCTGTCAGTCCTCTCAAAGGAATTATAGGTAAGTGCTTACTGGTTAAGACAGAAGAAAGCCATTGTCTTTGTACACTTGTGTTTGTTTCTCTTCTTGTTCTTTTTTTAATGCCTCACCCTTGTTTTCTCAGCAAATTCAAGCAAGGTTTATTCCGCAGCAATCGCAAAAACTCAGAAGATCTGGACAGCATATTTAGACTCCATAATGAAGGTAGGTTCACGTAGCTTAGTGATATGCAGAATTCACCCTTTAATCTGCTTGTTTTACAATGTTTTGTTATGTTGACCTGAAATTCTGTAACATCACAAGTGATAACAGAGCACTGGAACAGGCTGCCCAGGGAGGTTGTGGAGTCTCCTTCTCTGGAGACATTCAAGACCCGCCTGGACGCCTTCCTGTGTGATCTCATCTAGGTGTTCCTGCTCCGGCAGGGGGATTGGACTAGATGATCTTTCGAGGTCCCTTCCAATCCCTGACATTCTGTGATTCTGTGAATCAGGCCTGGATTTGCAAGAACTTCTGAGCTTCATTTGTATGGCTGGCTCACACTCCAGAAAGTGCTTAGCACAGAGATTCATATGAAATAGTGTGCCAAAAATGGAGTCTGGCACTAGAGATCTGATCTGGGAAGACCAGGTTAGTGCTCTGAGACTCCCCAGAGTACCTCGTGAAGGTAACGTACCCAAGGGTAACATTTGGAGCAGTAGCAGGTTCGGGCAGAAGGCAGTCTACTGTGATGAAAATTATAACAAGCTGTCACATTAACATCTCATTATCTTGTCTTTGTAATGGTATTTTGCAACCAATGTTTTTCAGAGTGCTGTGAATGTTTGTTATGCTACTGAGAGAAGAGGAAAGGTCAGGGAAGGAAGGAGAGGGCTGACTGCAACAAGCCTCTCTGTTGGTTTTTGTCCCTGCTATTGCTGACCCTAAGGTCTAGGGAGAGGTGGGGAAAAGAGTACAAGTATTTTCACTTACCAGTGAAAAACAAGCAAGTAATGGAGGCTTTATAAATTCTGAGCTCTGTTACTAGTCCTTGACTGCACTGCGCAGATGGGGACTGTGGGTCCTGACTGCAGGCAGTCCGAATCAGGGCTCTGTTACCAAAATGAGGCAGTAGCTCCAACCACTGTGTATGTCCCTGCTTTGGGCAGCCCTGCAAAGCCTGTTGGGTGTAATGAGGACTTTGTGTAATCTATTTAACTGTACATTGTTATGCCTTAAGTGTTTCCTTAGTTTGACTTTACTCTTCCTTCCTTGTGTTCAGTATAACACTCCGCCCTTTGTTTGTTCGTTTGTTTCAACAGGTTGGTCAGATGCAGATTTTAAGACGACAGATTACCAATGAATTAAATTATTCCTGCAGGTTTGACTCCAAGCATTTGGCTGCTGCTTTGGAAAATCTCAATAAGTAAGAAGCAGAATATGCTGAAGAGCTGCATGTATCACTGTGACGTAGTTGTTATTAGCTCAGCAATCCTTAAAATCCAAACTATGGCAAAATATGGAGTCTGATTGTATTTTGGTTTTTGTTGATGAGTAATTGAATTTGAATGCAAGAAAAATATTAGCAGTAAATAACTTGACAAGTAATATGTATGAACGTGCTAGTGGACAGCATAGCTTCTAATTTCACGTGGTTATAGCTGGATTTGGATGAGAAGTAGGAACAGTGAACATGTGTGATGCTGATTTTGAAACACATACGATGTTTGTAAAAAGATATTCCAAAAAAGGGGGTTTACTTTTGCTTGTAACCATTTACAGGTTCTTGTGTCTTTGAAGTTTCAAAATTACTATGACATGTGGCATCGTGTAAGGTTTATTTGGGGATAATTTAAATATTTAATATAATAAGTTTCTTTTCCTTTTAGAGCAATACTGGCTGACATTGAAGCACATTATCAGAACCCATCACTACCTTATCCTAAAGAAGACAACACTCTTTTGTATGAAATCACAGCTTATCTGGAAGCAGCTGGCATTCACAATCCATTAAATAAGGTCAGGCTTACCTTCTGGTGCTTGGTACAATTTGCCTTTTCTATTTTATTGATTATTACTGGAGAAAAAAAATAATATATGGAAGAACTGATCCTCTTTTTTTTTTTCCCCCTCTCAGATCTACATTACGACAAAACGTCTGCCCTATTTCCCCACGGTCAACTTCCTATTTCTCATTTCCCAGTTTCCGAAACTTCAGTACAACAGAAATTTAGGTATTGTATGAGTTGTTGTTTGTCTAAATCTAACGAAAGTCTATGTGCAACTATCTGTAGAGAAGGTAGTAAAATCATCTGCAGAGAAAATACTGAGTTTCTGACTTTAGTCCATCATGGCCAGGCAGGTTTGTTACAATATAAATACAATGGAATAGGAAACAGGATCTGAACTTCATACTTTCTCATTCCATCCTATGCCTTAGTTAATAACATGAAGCCATTTGCTGTGGAAGAAATGCAGTTGTTACATTAGTTTTTAATTTTTATGTGTGGGCAGGCAGAAGGGGAGGCACAGCAAAAAACCTCATGAGAGGATATTGTATATGTTTTTCTCTGCTATGAAGAATATATTCTGTTTTATAAACATGTCTTGCTTTGTGGGTTTTTTTCTGTGCAGGAGTGGTGTGCAAGCGGCCAGCTGATCAAATTGACTGGCTTCCTTTAGTTCTGGGACTCCTTACCCTGTTGAAACAGTTTCACTCAAGATACACAGAACAATTCCTGGCTCTGATCGGTCAGTTTATTCGTTCAATGATGGAACAGTGCACAAGGTATCCGTGTTTTACTTTCTCCCTAAGTATCACGTCTGTGAAGAGGGCTTCAGTAATGCTATCACTGCTTTTTCAGTATGTGATTATAGCAGAGTATTGACATAATAATAACAACATATTTGACTAAATATAAGATTAAAATACTATTTCTTTTCATAATGGAATGACATGGTACCTGTTGGAAACGGTGTTATTTGAACGCTGGCATTTTCATGTAATTTTATCCAAATAACTGATTGGCTAGTAAGAGTAGGATCTCATGGTTGTTTAATTTTAGCCAGAAGATACCAGAAATGCCTGCTGATGTAGTGAGTGCCCTCATGTTCCTGGAAGATTACATTCGCTACACAAAGTTACCAAGAAAGGTAAGAAAGAATTCCACGTCTCCCCTATGTAGGCTGAGCAGGAGTCCTGTTCAGGGGAGCTAAATCTTGCTTTATGCTGTAGTTACATACTAGCAGTTTGACCTTGTATATCTACTCTGGAATTTGACATCATCTGTAAATGAATATCCAAAATAATGGACTTGTTTAGCTTGTCCAAAAAGCAGTATTGGGCCTTTTTGGATGTTCTGTAGAAGACTGACAAAAGGAAATACAGATTAAAAACCTGATACCTGATAGGAGTGGGTCATAATAAATTCCTTTACCCCTGTACAAGCTACAGATTCTGTTGCTTGTGTACTTTGTGTAACTATTCTTATACTAGTCATAGTAACCTTACAGAAAAGTTATTTTCTAGAAAATAGAGAGGGGATCAAAAACATAGAAAGGTTTTCAACTTTGATTTAGGATTTAAGAAGAGTCTGTTCCATTTAATCTTCAGAGAGCATGTACATTGCTGGGGGCTTTTGGGAAGGGAAGAAATAAAATTGAAGTTCTGAGATGTTGCAGAATTAAGTAATAACAAACTTAGCAGTATTGTAAATGGAGAGCAAAAAGCTATTTGGCAAGTCTACATTTTGGTGAAACATCATTTCCAGTCCTTGGTTTCCTCGCCTTCCCTTTCCTGCCAAAGCATGGCTTCTCAGGCAGCATCTTTATTTCACATGCAAGGGAAGTTATGAAAGTCTGGGCTTGTAGACAGGCTTTATTTTAGGGTTAAATGTCTCTTAACTGCTTTTGAAAATGATATATTATTTATATGTGGTATTAAAAATAAGTCATTATCCTGTTTGCTGTAGGCTGTACCTCAGTGATTCTTGAATAAGCCATTTCCCAGCTAACACAACTAAAAGAGAGAAGGATTCTTCCAGTTTCTCTCTTCTTCCCAGCCCACAGTGCAATGTACTAGAAAGTCCCTGTGTCAGTCTTGCAGCTGATGTATCTGGTACCTCTGCCACCTTCCACTTCAGGTCACACCTTGAGTGCTGTGTTCAGCTTTGGGCCCCTCACAACAAGAAGGACATGGAGGTCCTGGAGCATGTCCAGAGAAGGGCAACGAAGCTGATGAAGGGTCTAGAGCACATGTTTTATGAGGAGCAGCTGAGGGAGCTGGGGTTGTTTAGCCTGGAGAAAATGAGGCTGAAGACCTTATCACTGTCTACAACTACCTGAAAGGGGTTCTTGTGAGGTGGGGGTCAATCTCTTCTCCCAAATAACAAGTCATAGGACAAGAGGAAATGGCCTCAAGTTGCACTAAGGGAGGTGTAGATTGGATATTAGGAAACATTTCTTCACCAAAAGGGTTGTCAAGCATTGGAACAGGCTGCCCAGGGAAGTGGTGGAGTCACCATCCTTGGAGGTATTTAAAAGACATGTAGATGTGGTGCTCAGGGAAATGGTTTAATGGTGGATTTGGCAGTGTTGGGTTTACAGTTAGCACTTGATGATCTTAAAAGTCTTTTCCAGCCAAAATGATCCTATGCTTGAGCCTGATGCTGTGTGGAGAAACAGCAGAGAAGGTGTCAGCGTTTCTCTGCTCTCACACAGTACCTGTGGTCCAGGCACTTCCTCACAGCCCAGGGCTTGCCTTACCTGCCTGACATGGTCTTCCTTCCTTCCTTCCTTCCTTCCTTCCTTCCTTCCTTCCTTCCTTCCTTCCTTCCTTCCTTCCTTCGCTCAGGTCAATAGTGTTGTGTGCCCGATTCATACAGTAGATCTGCTTGTTAATGGATGAACAGAGCATATGAATGAAAAATGAAGAAAATCCCTCACTGTGCCTTGCTGTTTGCTTTAGGTTGTTGAAGCACACGTGCCTAGCTTCATTTTTGATGAATTCAGAACTGCTCTGTGAATATGGAGAAGGGCCAAGTCTTCTTGCCAAACCTGAAATGGAGAGCTGGGTGAGGGTGAGACAAGTGCAGCTTTTCAGAACTGTATCCTTCCGTGCTTTAAGGCAGTGCCTACAGCTGTCTCTGTGAAATGTAGCCATCAGCACTAGTCTCTGTAATTAACCCTTTTTTTAACTCTTGGCATGATATGCAATTTGTATCTCATCCAAACAGTGTACATTTTGTACTGCACATTATAAATGCTGTATGTAATTCTTTATGTATAAATCATTTAGGTTTTTTGTTCTGAAGGACTGTTTGTGGAAGTTTGACTTTTATATCACAAATGAACAATGAAATTGGAAATAAAGGTGTTGGATAGTTTGCCAGGTCTGATGATTCCAAAACATCAATTTTCCTGTTAAAAGAACCTAATGGAGAATGAATATACAGTGAAAAGAGGTTTGGTGTCTGCCTCTGTACTACAAAAAGTTAATTTTCCTCTATAGAGAACAGAATAATAATTAAATATCCACAGCTGAAAAGTCCTGTCATGCTAGTTAAAGGCACAAATATTTCCTTTGGTGCAACTGTAACATGACTAATGTTGGAGGCAAGGTGTTTATTCACATAACTCTCAGATCTGATGTGAAACCTTTTATACCTGCAATAATTTTCTTGCTAGAGGCTGCTGTGGGAAAGCCAGTGGGAGATGTTATTCTATCGCTGGGACAACTTGGTGCTTATCAGACTGAAAAAAAGGAGACAAAAGCAACAGGTGAAGGAAAAGGTTACTTGGGAAGGAGCTGGAGTGCCTAGATGGCAAACCGACCCCTCATTTAAGAAAGCAAGAGCAAAGGAGAAGGGTGAAGTGCCATGCTCCATGGCACTGCTCCTTCTGCATCACCCTCTGTCTGGAGAGAAGATACATCCTCTTTAGCTGCCCCTAAATATATCAACCTTTTCCCTGGAAACAAGAATGGGGACTGGGCCAACCTTTCCCACCAGGGCTCAGAGGACTGGGCCAACCTTTCCCACCAGGGCTGACAGAAGGAGCCAGCCAGGGAGGTGGCCATCCACTCCTTCTGCTTGTACGACATTCCAGCCAGCATAATAAATAACAAGTCAGGGTCCTGCTGGTGACTGGTGCAGAAGCAACTCACATTCATGGAAATCAGCCCCGTTACCACAAGAATAAGTCAACGAATGTTGATGAAGTTGGGAGGAGAGAGAGGTTAGATCAAGACATTTCTGTAATGTTGCAACTAGAAGAGTATCCACAGTGTTTTGGATCAAGTGAGGATTACAAGAGTGCCTGAACTTGTACCTACTAGGGGAAAATAATCCATTGGTACCTGACGAGCTCAGATCCAGGAGTCTGTGGGAGGAGGACAGGGGCTACCACCAGTGTGCTGAGCCCTGCCAGGCCTGTAGCCTTAAAACAGCACTGGCTGCTGCCACATGGAGACCTACCCAGCCCCACAATTCGTCATGGGGCTGTGGCTCAGCCCTTGGAGAAGTACAGCCTGTCCCCAGCTTGTCACCCACTCCCTTATGTTGATAACATCCTGCTGACTGAACCTATCCATCAGGATGTCAGGGAGGTGCTGAGCAGTGTCATGGGCACCCTGTGAGGGCATGGTTGGGAAATGAGTACAAAGTAGTACAATTTTCAGGCATTGCCGGCAAGGAGCCTGCCAGATTATGGAAACAAACAGAACTTCAAACAGCTGAGCCCCAAAACGAGATTGCTGTGCAGCACTTTGTAGGATTCCTGGGGTACTGGTGCCAGTTTATCCTGCACTAAGCACAGGTTTTACAGCCCCCATATAAGACAATGAGAACGAGGAACCAGTTTCTATGAGGGAAAAGATGAGAAAGGAGCTTTCAAACAAGCCCAGCAGGTTGTCTGCCCTGGCATTGTGCTGGTACATTTTGAGCCAGATGTCCTTGTTTCAGGAGATGATGTTGCACATTGGAGTTTGAGGCTAAAAGGTGAAGGGAGGCTGCTACCCCAGCCTGGGCTCAGGCAGCCCCACCAGACACACAGACATACACCCTGCCTCCCCCCCAGCAAAAAGTTGTCAAGGGATGAGACAGTGGAAGGGTGCTGTCTGCCACCCAGCCCAGCAAAGCTTACTCAGCAAGGTGGGGGCAGCAGCCAGCGTGCAGAACTAACAGCCGTGTTCATGATCTTAGAAGAGGCCCCCACCACCACTCCTGAGTTACACACTGCCTTCTGGGGGGTATAAAAGGGATGAACTGCAGCGTTAATGGGAAGTGGGCAGATAGGCAATACACAGGAAACCCTTGTAAGGGTCAGGATTTGTGGAAGCCCTCAACCCAGAAATACGTGAATTTAAACCTCTGGGTTTGACATGCTGATGCTCATGTCCCCTGGGGTGTCAGGGAAGAGAGGAGCACAATGCCACAGCCGACTGAGCAGGTCACATACATGCTGCTACTTCCTGATGCCCCATCCCCGATACTCTGCCACCCAGTGATGAAGCTCTCACTAAGTGGGCCCACAAAAACTTTGGGTACCTGGTGCTGATGGCACCCTACAGAAGAACTTGAAGCTGGGAGCTAGCACTGCAGGGTGCTGTCTGTCAGTAAGTTATTAAAAGCTAAAAAGTTCCTTTGCAGGCTCACAGGCAGCTCTGACCAGGCCAGGCGAACAGCAAGAGGCTGAATGGCTTTGTGCAATGGTGGCAATTCAGGGATGGACAGCATTGTGCTCATACTCAGCTTGCTTCAGGTCAGTGCAGGCAACATTACTTTTTATTGTCTTTTTCTTACTTTTATGAATTTAATTAAGAATACTGTGAGCAGACTGGCACAGCCATTTCTCTGTGCTCTCACATGCAAGGGATTGAAAGTCTTGGGAGAAAAATTGCTAGAAAAAGAAAAGGGACTGAACTCCCTGATAGTTCCTATTCAGCTGATCCCCATCTGTTCTTTGCAGTGGTGGGCTGTACCCTTGTTGGCTCCCTTGGTTTGCAATTAAGTCAGAAGTCCCTGGTGGGGACTGTCCAGTCCACCCCCCTGCTCAGTGCAGGGCAGCCAGCACAGGGTGCTCAGGGCCATGGCCAGTCAGCTTTTGAGTAGCTCCAGGGGTGGAGACTCCACAGCCTCTCTAAGTAACCTGCTCCAATATTTGACCACCTGAACAGTGAAAAAAGTTTTTTCTTTTAATTAAATGGAATTTTGTGTTTCTAGTTCGTGCCTGTTGCCTCTTTTCCTGTCACTGGGCTCCATCTTCTTGCTTCCCTTTGCTGAACTTCATGAACTTGTCCTTTGTATGTTGGGAATGGTTTCCAGGTCTATTTGCTCCATCACCTTCCCAGAGATGCAGGTAAAGCTGGCCATCATACAGCTTCCCTCATCCTCCTCCTTGCTGTTCCTGAAGACAGGACTGATGTTTGCTGTCATCCAGGCCCCAGCATCACCACCACCATTCACAGGCAACTGAGAATGGCCTCATGCTGACACCTGCCAGCTCCCCAGAACCTGGGGGTGCATCCCACCAGCTCCCATGTTGCTTAAGTATGTTCCCCAAGCTGGTCCTCCTCTGCTGAAGGACCAAGTACTGATCCGTGGTGTTCAGCGCTGCCAGACGTTGTTGTTTCACCTGTTCCCAACTCCCTCTTTGCAAAAGCTGAACCTGTGTCACAGTAACTCGGCTTTCAGGGGAAGGATTTGAAGTCTTGAGCCAGCAGCTGGCATCGTTGGGAGCACAGCCCATCCCTCCCCAGCAGGCACAGGCTTGCCCAACGCCCATCTCCCGACCCACGCAAGAGCGTCAGCGTGTTCGTACCAGCAGGGATAGATACAGCATAGGCTTCCCCACCAGCAGCCAGTGCCCTTCCAGCCTCCACATCCCCCTCCAGGTGTGATGGGTGCACATAAATAATTGGGCATAATTAAAACTGCTACAGCTGCACTCCTGCACTACACCAAAGCTGACTACAAATCAACTGCTTTACACTGTAAAAATCTGTAGCCCCTCCAAGCCCACTGAGCTCTGCTGCACAGCAGTGATCTCCCCTTGAGCAGGGACGCCTCTCAAGGTTACTCCTCGAGGCTGAGAGACCCCTTACCTGACATCTGATATCTGTAACGAGGTAAGTGACGTTTTACATTAGGTCTGAAGGTATATCGTATGCTAGCGACATCTATACCCCGCTGTTATTAGAAGTGCAGTGAGTAGCAGTGTTTGTTCACTGTCCATTGACTATCTAAATAATTTAAATCATTGTCAAATCATGTTTAATTAACATTCAATTATTGCTTAATCACCATTTGATTACCATTTGATTTTCATTGAGTCATCACTTAATTACCATTTGATCATCATTTGATCGTTAATAAAACCCTTTAACCTCATACCGATGACTTCTCTTAAGTAGTTCACCTGTAACAGCAGATAAGCAAATGGAGAGGTGCAGCAGGAGAAAGAGGGAACACAAGGGTAAGATTGCAGGGGATAAAAAAATAATGGATAGGGTGAAATGGGGGAGGAGAGAAGTAGGTACCACCCAGCTTTAATAACCTGAAGCCTTTAATGTCCAGCCCACACTAGAACTGCGTACTCCTATTTTAGTGGGTAGGAAAGCCAAGAGCAATAAAGGAGGAATACAAAATCACTAAGGCTGGAAAAGACCTCCAAGATCATTGGGTCCAAACATCAACTCATCACCGCCATGCCCAGTAAACTATATCCCTAAGTGCTACATCTACATGTTTCTTGAACGCCTCCAGGCATGGCAACTCCACCACTTCCCTGGGCAGCCTGTTCCAATGCTTCACAACCCTTTCAGTGAAGATATTTTTCCTACTATCCAATCTAGATGTCCTCTGGTGCAACTTGAGCCCATTACCTCTCATCCTATCGCTGGTTACCTGGGACAAGAGACTAAGCCCCACCTTGCTACACCCTTCTTTCAGGTACCTGTAGAGAGCAATGAGGTCTCCCCTGAGCCTCCTCCAGCTAAACTCCAGTTCCCTCAGCTGCTCCTCATAAGACTTGTTCTCCAGCCCCTTCACCAGCTTCATTGTCCTTCTCTGGACATGTTCTAGCACCTCCATGTCCTTCTTGTAGCGAGGGGCCCAAAACTGAACCCAGCACTCGAGGTGCAGCCTCACCAGTGCCAAGTACAGGGACACAATCACTTCCCTGGTCCTGCTGGCCACACTCTTTCTGATACAGGCCAGGACACTGTTGCCCTTCTTGGCCACCTGAACACACTGCTGACTCATGTTCAGCCGGATGTTGACCAACACCCCCAGGTCCTTTTCTGCTGTGCAGCTTTCCAGCCACTCCTCCCCAAGCCTGTAGCGTTGCATGAGGTTGTTGTGGCCCACGTGCAGGACCCAGCACTTGGCCTTGTTGAACCTCATACAGTTGTCCTTGGCCCATCGATCCAGCCTGTCCAGATCCCTCTGCAGAGCCTTCCTACCCTCAGGCAGATCAACACTCCCACCCAACTTGGTGTCACCTGCAAAATTACTGAGGGTGCACTTGATCCCCTTGTCCAGATCATTGATAGAGATATTAAACACAGGTGGCCCCAGTACCTGAATGGAGGTTGTAGCAAGGTAGGTGTTGGTCTCTTCTCCCAAGTAGCAAATGATGGAACAAGAGAAAACAGCTTCAAGTTGCACCAGGGGAGGTTTAGATTCAATATTGGGAAAAATTGTTTTTTTTCTTTTTTTGACAACTGAAAGTGTTGTCAAGCACTGGAACAGGTTGCCCAGGGAAGTCGTGGATTCACCATCTCTGGAGGTATTTAAAAGACGTGTAGATGTGGTGCTTAAGGACATGGTTTAGTGGGCAGGGTAGTTAGGTTGACAGTTGGACTTGATGATCTTAAGAGGTCTTTTCCAACCTAATGATTCTATGAACCTAGTGTGTAGGCACTATATGGAGCAGAATGATGCTGGGTGATGCTGATGTGATCAGACACATAAAAACAAGAGACCTCTGCATTAAATGCCCCAAGATGGTCTTGCAAATAACTTCTACACACACTTTCTGTTTCCAGCTGTTGTTTGCAGGAGAAAATAGCTCTGGGTGAGATAAAAATGCAGATACCAAATTCGCTGAGAGATAGAGTGGCTCTGTGTATGCTCTATAGTAATTAGCAAGTGTACCTTGTGTTCAAAGGAAACCATGGTAAGTCTACATCCAGTTTCCACCGCTGTGTAATTACCTGTGGTAACCGAGTTACCGTATGGCCAAACCTGAGCCATGGAGGAGCCGCTTTACAGTGATGTTTGACAGAGATAACGGCAGCTGGAGCTGAAAACTCAGGCACTGGATCCAATTCCTGCCTGGTGATGGCAGGAGAGATGGAGACCTTGGAGAAAAATGCAATCTAGGCGGCACTCGTTAGTCAAAAGCTTTCTGGCATGGGTCAAGGTGCCAGGGAGCACAAGTGACCCCAGGCATCCCAAGGCAGCCTGTGGCAGAAGCTTCTCCCACCTCCCGTTGATTGTCACTTGAAAGAGAAAACTCGACTAGAAAAAGCAGTATAAGGCTCAAAGTTAATAGAATTGCTTCCAACCACTGGAGGGGGTAATAAGGACTCGAGAAGATGGAGGCAGGGACACCCAAGATGGTTTCCTGCACATGACAGTATCTCATCTTGAATGCTTGGGGGATTGGACCAGATGATCTTTCGAGGTCCCTTCCAATCCCTAATATTCTGTGATTCTGTGATTCTGTTTATGTGCCTGCAGCAGGATGTACATCAAAATGTGATCGTTGTCAACAAAATGCATTTCAATCCACCGTTTCCAAAAGCAAAGCCAAAATCAGCCAGCATCAAAGCATGTCCACCACATTCTCAAAATAGCAACCAATTTCTCCTCTTCTGTGAGAGTTTTCTCCAGCTCACACAAAGACAAAGCTTTTGATAAAATGACCACGGTCCTGACATGGAAAACACAGAGGCAGCAAATGTATCCAGTCATAAGGAAGGTGGTAGAGCTTCATAAAATAAAACCTTAATAAAAGGTTTATATTTATGTTGAAATATAGGTGAAGGATATGTTCATGCCGTATTTCCCACACAAAAAGTATATGAACCAGTTGTTGTTGGCCCAGTACTGTGCCCAGGAAGCCCCACATTGACATTTGAGTCCAGGATCTCAGTACTCACAACTTCATAAGACATGTCAGGGCAGAGAATGGATCGAGAGCAGCCCTGAGGAGAAGGACTCGGGGGTGCTGATGGATGAGAAGCTCAACATGAGCCGGCAATGTGTGTTCATGGCCCAGAAGGCCAATAACCGTATCCTGGGCTGCATCAAGAGAAGCGTGGCCAGCACTTCTACTGGGCAACATGAATTTTCAGGACCGTATACATATCAGCCCCTATATCAGGGCTACCAAAAACCACACCTGGGAAGACAGCATTAAGATGCTGTCCATTGCCTGAAGAATGTGAATCTGCATCTGAAGGAAACCAGCTGCATCACAGAAACCTGAAAAAGCAGTAGTTGTGCAAGAGTGATCCACAGGTAAATAAGGTGTTGAGCTGAAGAAAACTGAAACGTTCCCATGCAAAATTACATTAGCCACTGCAATTGCATAGGTGGAACCATGTAAAATCATAAATGAGAATGCAACACACCCCACTGCGTCCTCTGGGTGCTTCTCCAGAATTGCTCACTGTGTACATGCCCATTGCCTTAGCATTAACGAGTTATTTCAGTATTTGGCCAATGGTTCTGCTGTTGGCGTTTGTCTGGCCTCATTACCCATGCTTGAAGACCAGCTCTAAAACCTGTCTGTGATACCAGATATCCCTTCTTCCATGGCTTTTCACTCTCTTTTTACCTTTGGAAACTGGTAACAGCAAAGACCCAAAGCTTCACTCCGCACTTTCTCTTGACTCTGCCCAGAGCATTACTAGCTCCTGCTCTGCCACACATCAGCTGGTGCAAAAGCTCATTTCATGCAGAACTGTGTTTTTTTGCTTTAGCCCATCACTACCAATTTCCAACATCCTATTTACCTTTTTGACTGCCACAGTGAACGGAGTGGAAGCTTGGAGAGGACCAGTCATGGTGATTCCAGGACACTCACAGCTGGGTTCCACCATCAGGATTATTTTTTCCTATTTATGTTACTTTGCTTATATTAATAGTGGATTTCAGTTACTATATAAATACCCTGTCAGCTTTTATTTTCAGTACCTTGAATAACTTTATCTCAGCAAACTCTGTCATGCTGCTGTTCACTATGCACAGCAAAGGAGCTTGCACAGCTCTTTGGAGCTCCACAGGGAACCATTTAGGAACCACTGACACTATTTTCCATGTAGTAGTGTCATGCTGAGCAAGCCAGGATTTCAGGATGCATAATTTATCAACCTCCCATATTTAGTCTGGATTGGATGGATTTTGCTTTTGTCCAGAATACACAAGCTGGTTCCAGGGAGCAGTACATGCAAGCACTGTGAGCCAACCATAAATTACTGCCCTCCTGACACAAAGGAACCAGCAGGCATCAACAGTGTTACAATAAAGACCAACAGTGGTTCAGGAAAACAGTGCAGGCAACACACCCAAGGCACCTTTCCTATCTAACCTTTCTGCAGCATAGCAACCGGGTCCTATATGCAGAGCAAGGACCAGGAAATGGACGGGCAGAAGGCAGAGATCAGGTATACGACACAAGCACGAGGGAAAAAGACAACACAGAAACTGGCATTATTAAGGAGGAAGCAATATGTTTAATTATCCCCTTTTTTCAGATTTCCACAGATGTTTGGAAACCCTAGTAACAGCAATGAAGTTCAGCAGACTTTGGAACAGCTTGATTACAACCAAACTCAAGTGTTGTTCTTCAAATCATTGTTCAACAGAAACAGAACTGGAGCAATACAGATGAGGAATAGCATGTGGGCCTTGTTACTAGTTGGTTTTTGTTGAGTTTTTTTTCCCCTGAGTGTACTGCAGATATCAATGTGATAGCTTTAAGTGTAAAGTCTTCCAAGTGTTATTCAGACAGCTTTAAAAAATCATTACATCTCCAGAAAACGACACGCTCCTCTTTTCTTCAGTTGCAGAGAGACGATTTAAGCCCCTATGACACCTCCTCAGACAGGCACTGTAGCTATGCCTGAGATTTCTAACATCACATTAGACTACCACTGGCTCAGAAGAACAATCAAGTCATAAATTACAAAATCCATGAGCTGATCCAGGACTAATCAAGTGCTTTCTCTTTGCTCTGAGGGATTCAAGTGAAGGTGGGAGGAAAACTACCACCACTACTCTGCCTCTTGCTTGCACTGGAGCAGGAGGAGGCACTAAACACACGCAGCCCAAACAGGCACCACTCCTTGCATGAAATCCAACACTGCGTGCCTGCACTAGCAGGCATTTTAAAGCTGTAATAAAATAACCTCTCATTGCCCCATATATCTTCCAGTAAAGAGCTTGTTCAAACAAACCAAACCCCCAAAACCAGAAGACCAAGAACACTTAACCTGCATGATACAAATGTCTCAAACGAGCTCCAAGAAATGTGACGCTTGCATGCAGGAACCAACTCCCCACCTACAAACAAGCCTCCAGACCACTTACCAGCAGAGAAGCCATCTACAGTTTCCTCTTTCCTCCCCACCACTAGCAAGTTTTCCTGCGCCATGTCACCAACTATGATCTCACCACTATATAGCTGCTTCTCTTGTTCCTTCTGCTCTGCGTTAGCTGCAGCTGCACCAGTCCTGGAATACAGGGATAACCTCATATGCACGATGCATGTTTCGTGCCCACAACGCTTATCTAGGTGTACTGCTAAGGGCACAGCATGGTGTTCAACTTTGCAGTGTACAGATCCTTAGAATTAACCTCTTTAGAGTTTGCAGACATATAGACAAGTCACAAGCTGCACTAAATACGTGTGCGTTGTGTCCCTCTCACTCTGAACCTGTGACACATCTTTCCTGGCACACTGCTTCACTTTGCTGCATATAGGCGTAGAAAATGAAAACCAGGATTCTTACAGACCTTCTGCTGCACACTCTGCCTAACATCAGCTGTTCCTAGATTCCATTTTTAGCCATTGCACCTATAGACATTGCACACTCACTGCCAGCTTTACTCTTCTTACTCTCGTTTGGTTCAAGAATTGCTTCTTTCATTACTTCCTCCCTGCCCTTCAACCTCCTGCTGTGTTCCTGAGAAGAACACCACAGCCAGGGACTACAGAACAGAGCTTGAAATTCTGCCCTGTGACTTTTCTTCACCGGGGCACAGTGCTGCTGTGTGCCCCTGACCAGCTGCAGTAGAAGCCCAGCCAACGCTTTCAAACACTACCAAAGACTAACTCTGAATCAGTAATTTCAGTTGGAAGCCCACACCCTGTGCTGCCCTCTGTCCAAATGATCCCAGTTTGGTTGATACTTCAAAGTAAGTCCTTCATCTTGTCCTGAGGACAAGGCACGTAACCACTTCATGAGTGATATTTCCATGTTGCTCTTCTTTACACATATATGCAAAATTCTTCTCTCCTCCACAGTAGTTTCCAACATGTGATCGCTACCCTGATCATCAAGACACTTAACCAGGCACAGAGTTCAAGAAAACAAAAGAAAAAGAGAGCTTAAACATATGTACATGTAAGCACACTGGTACTTCCTGATTAATCAAGACCTAACAAAACTTATTAACCAGATACATAACAAAGAAAAAAAAATCTATAGATATAACTTTATTTAAATTAGCTGAGGATGTGTATTTGGCTCAGGACTCTTTATCCTCGACTTTAAAGAGACTGACTGCAAATAATATAAAAAAATAGAAAATGTAAAATTAATCCCCATTTTCAGAATTGTCACAAATCTTGAAAACACTTGTACAAATTCTGCAAAGTTTGTATACCCTTAAAGGGGCATCATTTAGTTACCATATATAATGATATTTGAAAATATTAGTACTTCACTCTAAAGTTTAAACACAGACGTATTCATGATGCATGTCATTTCAAGAGGGTATCAAAAGTGATATGGTTAGAAAAATATACATACTTTTGCTTCTGGAAAAGAACAAGTCATTTTAAATATCCATCAAATAAAATACTAAAAAAGCCTCTCCACAGATTTTTTTTCCACAGCCCAACATAAAATGTATGTTTATGTACCGCTTATGCAAGCTGTCATTTTCAAAAGATAGAGTCAAAGCTTTGCCAGTACAGGAGAATGGAATCTGTTACTGCTCTCTACCCTGGTGGCTGCACTGATGCGTGATTGTTTAGGCAGGGCACAACAGGAGAGCCACACAGCGACACACACAGCAACCATGAGAAAGTTAAGGAAAAATGGAAACACACAAGAATAAGGGAAAGCATCTTGGCAGAGATAACACTGAGAAGAACAGTGACCAACAGTAACACACATCAACTCTTTAGTAGCATGCAGTAATTTCTACAGGGAAAAAAACCACACTCCGAGTATTAAAAGGACACTTTTGTGGTACTGGTAATGAATTTTGATAAGGACAATTAACGATTACTTTACTCTCTCCTGGAAATAGCCTGGACTGAATTTGTCGCAGCGGATGTGGTTTGTTGCTGTGCTTCAGTTTGTGGCAGTGTTAAAACTTCAACTGTGCACACACCAAGTAAACCAAAACAAAACCCCCAAGTTTTTAAAAGCAAGTGAGATAGGAAGAAGGTTTCAAAAACATGTGCTTTCAGTATTTGAGTGCAATGCAGTAGCCAATATAACTATGGTTGTATTATTAATTGCTTAAATTAATTCTAGTGTAAAGAGTGATTGCAGAAGAGCAACACGGTACTTCCAACAGTGACTGAAGTTAGACATATGGTGGCACTTCAAGATCTGAAATCCTTTACAGTGTCCTTTTAAATGTCAGTAAACTAGTATCTTAGCTGCAACTGAAAAAGAAGAGAGGCAAATCCTAATGAAATAACCCAAATCAAGAATGTTCCAGTATTTCACAGTAATAAAGAAACAGTCTATGGAACTACTGAACAGAAAAAAGCATGAAGGATAATAGCAGCATATGGTTTACAGTTTTCACTTTTCAGTTTATTAATATTAGTGGTGCACTCGGCAATGGATAAAGCAAGGAATGAAATCCTGACAAAACTGGCAATAATCTACCACATGTCAACACTTAATTATGATCCTTGTAAACAGCTAACTCCTTTTTGAACTTTAATTGCAAAGAAAAGAATATTTACATATAATATATATGCATATAACCACAAAACCAAAATCAAGTCAAATCCTGATCAAGGAAATTGCATTTTGAAGAGAAGAAAACATAACACAATATTAAATAATACACGTCCAAAGATTTTGAAGGCATTGTGACTTTCATGTTTTCTTCCTCCAGTCATTTCCCCCTGGATTTTAATAAACTAAATACTTCATTTCAGAGTAAATAAGTGGAAATATTATAGAACAACTCCGGTAAAGAATAGCTCCACTGCTGAAAAATGCTCGAGGCATGGTGATCCAGGACTCTGACTTAAAGCAAAAATAAACAGCGTATAGTGCCACAGCAAAGAAGTGGCCAATCAGTACCATTGGTTTAGGAGATAACCTGTATTAAAAATAAATAGATAAAACATGTAAATAAATAGAATCAGAAAGCACTGACAAAATTCATGTTACAAAAAAAAAAAAAAAAAAAAAAAAAAAGAGATCTCCACTCAAGACTACACACAACCTTCCAATTTAAGCAGCTCTGATCCTAGTTGTCTTGGAGCTCCTGCACACCCTGTACTCCTTTCTACAGCCAACATACTGCTGCTTTCTCTTAACTTCTAGAAGTCTGTGTCTGCCTTTATCAACCCCCAGGGGATTATTCTCAGCAGGCTCTATCAGTCTTAGCTGTCATTCCAAAAAGGGAGAAATACAAAAGCACACATTCTCACATGTTCGAAGTAGTATGATTTACTGTGCACTCATTAATTTCTGAGGGGGCACTCAAAACCCCTTGACAGTTACCCATTTCCCTGTTCCTTATGCTCTTTTATGGGAGACTTCATCCTTCATAATATTCTCAACTTGTCAAGCATGAAACCTCTCCACCAGCTCCTCTGCGAGTCAACCCCTCTATCTCATTCAAACTCCCCTGCCACCTACGTTAACTTCTCTCCAGCTTTTAGTGGCATTTTTTATAAAGGAAATAAAAGAGTTAGCATTTAAAGACATAGCTTCTAATAAAGCTTCAATCTTTGGCATAGTCCTAAAGATACAGGCTCATGCGGACCATTCTCCCTGTCCAGAGCTGACTGGGAGCAAAGCAGATCTTCAGAGAGGCTCACAATGCTCGACATTGTTCCCATTAACTGTCACCCAGCGCGCTGAACTTACACAGACAGCAATCCAACAGGACCCGAGACACATTCTCCACCCAGTCGGAAGTAATGGAAACAGGCTTTCTTCAGCTGATGCAAGGAATCTACAAAATAAATTAAAACAATTCAACAAATAAATTCAACACAGACCAAAAACTTTTTCAGCATGCACAACAGTGATATTAAATCCAGGACATTGGTGCTTTGTTGTTCTGTTAAATTTCGCTGGATTTTGAACTAGTTTTATTTAAGTAAAGGATAGTCTTGTAGAATACCTACATATTCTGTAATACTGACACAAGAATAAATGTTTTCTATTTATCTTTACTGGTGAGGCTTTTGCTTGTTTTTCTAAATACTAATTCCAGACTTTCCTTCACATTGCTAAAACTCAGTTTACCTAACACTAGAACTAAACAACCAGGCACAGAACACAAGCTAACTCATTAAAATCCTTTGACTGATGTATTTTTAGTATATATCAATAGAGATATATACACACACACGTATATATACCTATATACACACAAACATATGGATCTGTGCTCATACACATATACATCCCCTTGCCAGGCATTGTTATTTACCAAGTTGTCTTTAAAATATATTTACCATCTGTGGCAGCAAAGAGTTCATAGAGTGCCTGGGCAAGAACATTCACTACAAAAGAATGAGATTTTTTTCTTGACCAGTAAAATGTTCTTTTTGCCTGAAAAAGTAAAAAAAAAAAGTATTTCTGTCAGTAAGTACAGAAAAGCATCCCAAAGATTCCCAGTGAGGTGGCAAGAATCATACTGATGTGAAAATGTACAGTGGATTTAGTGATAAACTAGATTGCTTCCAAGCTACATCATTAAGGAACTTTGGAAGTTTGTTGAACCAGTTTTCTAGGCTCTTCTTACACTAAATATAGGAAAAAAAAAAAAGGGTAAAAAAGAAGGTAGTTCCAGAGTGTGCTTCATCTCTTCCTATAGTATGTGCATGAGGAGGTCAGCAACTTGAAGGGTAACACTCACCTAGTTCTCTCTGTTGACTGAGAATAAGTAGGAAATAACTGAAAGCCTGAGGTGACTGGCTGAGATGTAAGTATCTGCATTTGGTCAGGGAAGTCCTGTATTTTCCTGATCTTCGGGCCCCTCTGAGCCCTTCTCAACTTTCAAATACGCTTTTTGAATCATTTACTTGTAGTCCATAATTATTCTAGCTGTTTTTCAAGCAAGTCAATGTGCCTAACCTGATTAAAAGCAGTAAACAAATAAATGAGAAATCTTCTCTGCTGATCAGAATTTTCGTTCTAAATCTCACTGAAAAAATACACCCAGCATCAACACAGATGGTGCTGATTCCTGGGAAAGACAGCTTTGAAAACTGCTGTGCCTCACTAATAACTTACACGTGACCAAGTTGCGTAAAACGTAAAAGTGTGTCTTTAAATTGCAGCAAAAGCTGCCTAAAGTAAGTCCAAAGCAAAGCTTCACCTTAAGAAGGTCAGAATCTTCATAAAGGTCTGGAATATCCTGGAACAAACTTCTCCATATTTTAACATCGTTTAAAATAACACTCATTCCTCCACCAGTTAGAGGGTGTCTTATATTATAGGCATCTCCTAAAAGAAGGACACCTAAGTAGAAGAAAAAAATTAATGGGGTACTGCATGACTGTTACATAATCTTAGAATTCAAACTCTCTATTTGTTTTTAAACTTACAAAGAATTTATTCCCACCAGAAAATAAGATGAATAACAACTAGAAATTAAAAAAGAAATAAGAAAGGGGAAAAACAAAGGATGTCTTGAAATCAATAGGCTTAAAAAGGCTGTATGTACGTATGCCAAGGAACACAAACACACACACTTTTCAAATATCTTTCCTTTTTAAATCAAGTTCTCCTTAAAAAGATCACACCTGTATGAGCTTGAGCAACTGAGTGATTTCAACTTAAAAATAAAGCAGGCACTGAGTTAAAGTCTGGTGTGAATATAAACATTCCAGTTAAACTACGCCCAAGGTACACATTTGCAAAATACTACTTCTCAGAGAAGAACTGTGAGACAACTGTATTGAAAAACAAATGTAGGTCTATGACAACAAAGCCTTAAGTCAGAAGAAGTACAGAATGCCTTTTCCCCTCCTTTCATTTCATCATACACACCTTTCTTGTTAACAGCTGAAGGAGGCAAGAAGCTGGCTGGCATAGTCCTTAGACGATCATTCTGAACTGCTATTAAGAATGGTTCCCTTAAGTGATCTGCAATAACCAAATATTTTAGTTACACTACTTAGAGTCTAAAATAATTTGCACACAACCCATTTTAACCTCTCCTTAGAGATACAACCCTTCTGAATTGCTGACCTCACAGATGTGAGCTGAATTAACTATGTGATGTGGAGTGGAAGAAGGGTGAATGGTCACTGAAACAGTAACTGTGCACACGGAAAAAGCCCACACAGTTCAATGGATTCAATAAAAGGTGCCTTTTTTGGCACATTGAATTGTGACAATTATGGGTGGAAATCTTTCTAGACTTACCAGGTAGTTGTGGATGAATGTTCTCAATCATGTATTCTTTTAAATTTTTTGGCATTTCCCCTCGAATATCAACAAGGACCCGAGTCTCAGTTGAAGAAATCTGATAGACTAGCACTGGGCTAGTTTTAGCTAAAACAAGTTCAGCATAATTAACTTTAAACTGTGGAGCATCCTTAAAAAGAAAAGAAGGGGAAGGAAGATTGAGACTGATGCATGAAAGGATATTAAACCTTCAGATATACAAAACTGGTTTCTAAAATACTTTGAAATAAAATCCCATATCACATTAAGTTTGTGTTATTTTTCTCTTTAAATGAACAAGAGAAGTGTTTTGAAAAAAGAAAGTTCTGAACTTCAGTGTAGTTACAATCCTTTTGGCAACACATTTTAGTATTTACTAGGATAAATGTTAAGTTATACATTGCACTGGAATACCTCACTAATATTTAATACATGCCATTGAAAACCTGTAATGTAACCAATGTAGTAGTTCTTGGTAAAATCATTTTGTTTTCTTTTCATAAGGAATGTGGTGGGACAGAAAGAAATACACTAGTCTGTCTACAACTACATGGAGATAGCAAATGAGGAAGAAGCATAGAGTCACATCTAACTAGGTCTTCAATAAGTTCCCAAAAACAGAGATACAGGAGACACCTGGGCAGTGAAAAGTATATGGGTAGGGACTTGCTGACGTGCCTCTCAGTGTTCCCGGTCTAGTGAAAGTTCTGTAGTTTTGGTTTCTTCTGCTTAATTATTTTTGCTGCTAATCCAGTAGTTATTGCAGCAGCTGCTGAGGGCAGCATAATCCCAGCCAGGATTCGCAGCTGGGTTCTCCAACCACCCAGCTACAAACCTAGATTCTCACTTTGTCTCTTGAAGTTTACAGGTCCCAAAGGTATATATGTACCTGGTTACAAGGCACCCCACCTTCAGGCAGGAGAACAGTTTGGGTATTCCTCAGAAGTACAAAGCATAGGTGGTTTGACCCTCAGCTGCTAGGACAACCTAAAACTTGGTATTTCAGCTCCCTGAACAAGTGCCATAAGCACTGTGAAAAAAATGACTGTCACCATCTCTAGCTACCAGTACCTTAATGCAAACCAGCCAAAGAACCTATATTCAGGGAAATAATTTTACAAATTGGGTTTGAGCTTTACATTAGCACCTACCTTTAATCTGCAGACTAGTGCTATGTACCATATAGCACCAATAGCACACACAGCACTACCTTATATAAGATGCTGAAACTACTTTTTTCCTAAAAAAACAAAACTATTTTCTATGACCTGGTCTAGCGAGTCCAGTGCTCAGTTTAAACTGGCCATGCTGAATCCTAATCCAGTTTGTTTAAACCCTCTCTTGTTCAGCGATATGCTTGGATTAACACTATACTCTATTCTTAAAACCAGAAATCTAACTTAACAGAAGGGTTTTTTACATCTGCCTCACAGTTACTTAAAAGTCTTTTAAGAGTAGAAAATCTGATCTTTAACTGTACCAAATATGCTAAATCTGACATAACAAGTTGAGCTATCCTAGAGCTGGGATAATTTATGCATCAGTAATTTAAGAGTTAAAAACATAGGCCAAAATTTCCAAGCACTCCTCACAGGGACACAGATACTGATACAACAGCTGGATAAATATTTAAAACCACAGTTCTAATTGAGTCTGTTGGAAATAATTTAATATTAGAATTAAGACAGTTTTTATAACAAAATGTTGAGTTGCTTTTTAAAAAAACCGAAATGCTTGAGACTTTCATTACAGACACATTCTCTATGTAAACCTCTGTGCCTCATTAACAGTTGTATTAGAGAAGTCTTTCTTGTGCAAATCTCCTTCCACAGACTTCTGAACATCTCTCTCTTGCTTTAAAAAGCTCTGCTATAAAAGCCCCTTCCATGTGAGTTCATATGACAATCCTCACTGAAACCAAAACCCAGTGCTTTCCAGCCACTAAGGAGAAAGTTAACCTAGCAAAACCAGGACAACGGGTTCTGTCGGTACCTATACATTTGCATGGAAAACAAAACAAAACCCCACAAAGCAGTAAACAAAGAGAAAAAACACATACTGAGAAGATAGCATGTGAAAGTTTCCTGAGGGCTGATAAGCCCTGGAGACCAGCAATCCTGTAGAATCTAGAGGAGCTAATAAACTTAGGACACCAAAAGTCTGCTCAATGAGTCCAAGGCCACCAGGCCAGATGAGTTTCAACAACAGCTTGTATGGTACCACCAAGAGCACGGTGGCTGTTGTATGAGACAGAGAACACAGCATGCAGGATTACAGACACCTGAGGCATGCTCCAAACACCAACTAGAAGTCCCTGGAATATCACTACAACCTGCTTCTTCTGAGCATACAGTCAGGGTTGGGCTCCTAAGTATTGCCCCAGCCAAGGAGTTGTGAATGTAAGAGCCAAGTATGTGAGTGAATAACTCAACATGTATGTGAATACTTATCTGCCATCAATAATCACAGAGTGATTCTGTCGATAACAACAGCTTAATGAATAAAAGGTGCTCTGAGAAATATTGATTGTTACCTGTTGTCCCCACCCCAGCACAGCTATTGGAACTCCTTTTAGGGTAAAAGCAATTTACACACCTTCCATACTAAATACAGTAAGTTTTAGTACCACCTTGCAGTGATCTTTCCAAGAATTTTTAGATGCTGCAAGGCCTCTGTAAGACATCACAGAATCACAGAATGGTTTGGGTTGGAAGTGACCTTTAAAGGTCACCTAGTCCAACCACTCTGCAGTGAGCACGGACATCTCCAACTAGGTCAGGTTGCTCAAAGCCTCATCCAACCTCACCTTCAGTGTTTCCAGGGATGGGCACCTGCCACCTCTCTCAGCAACCTGTTCCAGTGTTTCACCACCCTCATTGTAAAACATTTCTTCTTTACATCTAGTTTGAATCTCCCCTGTTTTAGTCTAAAACCATTACCCCTTGTCCTATCATTACAGTCACTACTAAGAAGTCTGTCCTCATCTTTCTTTTTGCCTCCCTTTAAGTATTCAAAGACCCTGGGAAGTACTTTTTTTCCTCATTTCTGAGTGTAGACCACAAACAGCCAACATACCAAAGCACATGTACAGAAGTAATGAACTACAACATAATCAATGAAATTCAGACCTGCATTAAGACACGGTAGTGTACTGGCTTATATGGTATTATGCATAAAAGTTACCTTCAAAATGCAACCAACAAAATGGGATGAAACAGTAACTTTGTTGGAGACCAAGTTTTTTCTAAACTTGGAGAAAAGTCCATCAGCTACAACAGTAAGTGGGGCATGAAGTTCCTGCAGCATGGAAAAAATAAAAAAGGAAAAATAAGACATTTTCAATTTTATTTCAAAATAGTGGGAAACAACTCCCAAACCCTCATTTTCAATTCCACATTAGATGTTCTACAGATAATAAGAGGATCACAGACCAAATTTATAATATATGTATTAATAAAAAATTGTAATTTTTGCCTTCCTCATTTAAATATTTAACTCTATTTCCTCTAAGAGTTAGCCTAACAAAATGCTCCAGCTTTTTTAGACATGCATTCAGATAACATAGTGTCATGGCTTAACCTGTCTGGCAGCCAAACTCCACACAGCTGCTCACTCACTCTCCCCCATCCCAGGGAACAGGGCAGAGAACTGGAGGGGTAAAGGTAAGGAGACTCATAGGTTGAAATAAGAACTATTTAATAAGTGAAATAAAATACAATTAATAATAATAGTGATGACAGAATATACAAATGAGTGATGCACAGTACAACTGGTCACCACCTGCTGACCAATGCCCAGCCCATTCCTGGCTAGTGATCCCCAGGGAGAGAAAATCCTGAAACTGCAATCCCAGAAGGAAAAAAAAAAGAGCTTTCTGGCCAACTCTCATTTATATACTGGACACAATGTTACATGATATGGAATATCTCATTGGCATGTCCAAATGCCAGTTTGGATCCATTGCTCTGGCTGTACCCCCTCCTACCTAACTTGTGCAAGTCCTTCTTTGCGCACCTGCACACTAGCAAAACGTGTAGAGTTGAACAGCCCTTGATTCCTTAGCGACAACTAAAACATCAGTATCTCATCAGCATTCTTCTCATACCAAGTCCCACACTGAATCGAAAACACAGCACTGTTCTAGCTGCTAATGAGAAAATTAGCTCTATCCCAGCCAAAACGAAGACACATCGTTATGATGACTGTGTAGGAACTTGGATAAAACAAAGACAAGAAAATAGAGTAATTGCTCCCTTCAGCCTTTAACACTCTTCAGGAGAAAAAAAAAAAAAAAGAAAAATAAATTTAAAATGAAAGAATCCAGTATATTTAGGAACTATAGCCACAAATAGCGTATACAGACAAAATACAAAATATAATGTGAGTAAACTGATCAGGTTCAGCTTGAATATGTGCACAAATTCCTAATGTTTAACACACACACTATTCTCTAACATGAGCAAATTATTCCAATCATTAAAATATATTTTCAAGCATTTTATTGTTATGGTAATATAACAACATTTTACTAGAAAGTATTTTGAGGTAGATGTTTCCTTCTACCTACAGCTTTCCCCATTGTCAGTATTTTAACTGCAAATGACTAGAGATTTATATTGAGCACTAGTCCTTGGCCTTCAATAATCTCAAACATTTGGTGTGAGCAGAAAGAACTGTCTTCCTTTTAAGGTTTTGGGATGTAAGTAACAAGGCAAAAAAACATGCTGTGTGTTGTTAGTACTCCTGGAAAATATTCTGCTATTGGATGGAAGCATCTGGTGAGCCAGTATGTGTTTCTGGTCTCTGAGCTTATAGAAGTGAGCTCAGAAATAGTTCAAGAGACAGCAGAGCTAACAAAACCTCTTTCCTATGGGTTCCTGTCTCAGATGATTGCAAGCTCTAATTATCCATGCAATTAGAGCAAGGTTACCTGCCCACGTGGGTTCCCTGGTGCCTAATTCATGCTACAACTTTTCCAGTCAACCTACTAAGACCTCTTCTCTATTCAGATGCCTGGTTTGGTAAATTTTATAACTTTACTTTTAGCATACTGGCTAAGTTCAACCTAATGCAAAATAATAAAAATCTCAAAGGTAATGTGGACAATGGGGACAGAGAGAACAGAAAAACAGGCACCCAACAGAGATCAGCCCCCTTTCCTTATGAAAGCAGGCTAAGGAATGCAAACAGGCTTTGGTTTTGGTTTGTTTTCCCTAAGTAGTTTCCCAGTTGTAAAGGTAGGAAATACAGAGGAAATGTTCAGCAGAAATTTCTCACACTAGATTTCTACAATCAAAGGAGATCCAGGACATCAAATAATACAGCTCTTTCCAGACACAGAACTTCAGCATTCAAAGCAAAACATGAATTTGCTTATCCCCATTTCACAGCTAGGAAACTGAAAGCCTTAAGAACAAATTCCGTGCTGTCAGGAGAGATGGAGGCTAAAACATTGCTCACCTTACTGCTGGTCAAATAAGTCACACTTAACATTACAACACCATCCACAGGCCAAGTCTTACAGAGACAAGCCAGAAACTCCTGAGGTAACAGGAGCCAACAGGGTAGCTTCCATGAAACACCTTGGGGGAATAAAGGGGTGTCCATCTAAGAAGGTGACACGGCCACCAGCCCAGCTGAAGTGGCTCTACACCACTGCACATAGCATGGGCAATGACAGGAGGAGTTGGAAGCTACTGTCCTACTAGAAAGCTACAACATAGTGGCCATTACAGAAACCTGGTGGCATGAATCCCATAGTGTGGGACAGTGTGGCTATCGATGGCTACAAGCTGTTCAGAAGGGACACAAGAAGAAGGAGGGGTGGAGGTGTTGCCCTCTATGTGAAGGAATGGATAGAGTGTGAAGAGTTGTCCCTAAACAATAGCCATGAGCAGGTTGAAAGATTATGGGTAGGAACTAGGGATCGAGACAAGGGGAACCTTGTGGTTGGTGTCTACTATAGGCCACCTGATCAAGGGGAGCCTACTGATGAAGCCTTCTTACTCCAGCTCCAGAAGGCATCGAGCTCACAGGCTCTCATCCTGCTGGGAGATTTCAACCACCCTGACATCTGCTGGAAAAGTAGCACAGCAAGCTGTAGGCAATCCAAGAGACTCCTGGAGTGTCTTGATGACAACTTCCTAACACAAGAAATAGACAGCCCTACTTGAGGGGAAGCAATATTGGACCTGATGGTGAGCTCATCAGGGATGTCAAGATTGGAGGCAGTCTGAGCTAATCATGCACTGGTGCAGTTCACTGCCCTAAGGTGTATGAGTCATATGAGAAGCATTGTCAGGACCCTGAATTTCAGGAAAGCCAACTTACAGCTCTTCAAGGAGCTGGTCAACAAGACTCCCTGGGAAATGGCCCTCAAGGACAAGGGAGAAGAACAGAGCTGGCAGATCTTTAAGGACGTTTTCCACAGAGCACAAGGGCTCTCGATCTCCAGGTATAAGAAATCAGGCAAGGGAGGCAAGAGACCAGCATGGCTGAGTTGAGACCTGCTGGTCAAACTAAAAGGCAAGATGGAACTACACAGGCAGTGGAAGCAGGGACAGGTATCCTGGAAAGAGTACAGGGACGTTACCTGGTTATGCAGGGACAAGGTCAGGAATGCCAAGGAGCAGCTGGAGCTGAACTTGGCAAGGGATGCCAAGAAAAACAAGAAGTGCTTCTACAGGTATGCAAACCGGAAAAGGGAGGTTAAAGAAAGCGTACCCACCCTGATGAGCAACCATGGTGATCTATTAACAACAGACAAGGAGAATGCTGAGGATCTCAACAGCTTTTTTACCTCAGTCTTCACTGGCAACCTGTCTCCTCACAGCTGTTGTTCATGGGCCCCAACACAGGGACCAGGGAGACAAAGTCCCTCCCACTATAAGTGAAGATAAGGTTTGTGACCATCTGAGGAACCTGAACATACACAAGTCCATGGGACCTGATGAAATGCATCCCAGAGTTCTGAGGGAATTGGCTGATGTAGTTGCCAAGCCACTCTCCATGATATTGGAAAAGTCACGGCAGTCAGGTGCAGTCCCTGGTGACTGGAGAAAAGGAAATGTTGCATCCATTTTTACAAAGGGTAGAAAGGAGGATACTGGGAACTACCAGCCTCTCAGCCCCACCTCTGTGCCTGAGAAGATCATGGAACAGATCCTCCTAGAAGCTATGCTGAAGCACATGGAGGACAGGGAGGTGATTCAAGACAGCCAGCATGGCTTTACTAGGGGCAGGTCCTGCCTGACCAATCTAGTGTCTTTCTACAATGAAGTAACTGCATCAGTAGACAAGAGCTATGGATGTCCTCTCTCTGGATTTGTGCAAGGCCTTTGACACAGTCTCCCACAACATCTTTCTCTCTAAATTGGAGAGAGACAGATTTGATAGGTGAACTGTTCAGTGGATAAGAAATTGGCTGGATGGTCACATCCACAGGGTAGTGGTCAATGGCTCAATGTCCAGATGGAAGACAGCGACAAGCTGTGTCCCTCAAGGGTCCGTACTGGGACCAGTGCTGTTTAATATCTTCATTAATGATACTGACAGCAGGATAGAGTGCACCCTCAGCAAGTTCACTGAAGATACACGCTGAGCAGTGCAGTCAAAGTGCCAGAGGGAAGGGATGCCATGCAGAGGGACCTGGATAGGCTGGAGAAGTGGGCCCAGGTGAACCTCATGAGGTTCAACAAGGCCAAGTGCAGAATCGTGCACCTGGGATGGGACAATCCTCATTATTGATACAGGCTGGGAGAGGATGTGCTGGAAACCAGCCCACAGGAAAAGGACTTTGGGGGTAGTAGTGGATGAAAAGCTGGACACGAGCCACCAATGTGCATCTGCAGCCCAGAAGGCAAACAGCATCCTGGGCTGCATCAAAAGGAGTGTGGCCAGCAGGTCGAGAGAGGTGATTCTGCCCTTCTACGTTGCTCTGGGGAGACGCCACCTGGAGTACTGTGTCCAGCTTTGGAGCCCTCTAGTACCAGTGTCATTCAATGGCTTATTCTACTAGAGTGGATTTCCTAATGTTGTTTTATTTATTTCATATGACATTAAAGATAGACCAAGGAACAAGACTTGGAAGTCCTACTACCTCCAGCTACCTCAAGAGCGGCCAAGAATGTTGTTTCCATTCAGCTCTCTTAGAGCTTCCTACTTACAGCACTCTGACAACAGGGCTGACATGCCATTAGCCTGAGGAAGGTCTAAAACCAGCTCTCCTACATCTTGGGCAAGTACTTTTAAAGGTTTCTTTTACATAGGGTTTTATACCACCATTTCAATTTCTAAATGACCTAAAGATGAGATATTTTGTTAGCAATGCTTAGAGCAGGATCTTCCAACTACTCAGGAACTTTCTCAATCTTGTATGGAGGGCAGCAGAGCTTAGAAAGGAGATTCCCATCTTCCCCATTAGAGCACAACTAAACACACCGGCTACACAATTTTAGGTAGCAAAGCAATTTTAAAGTCAACAAAGGGGCAGCTTTCAAGTTTACCTTTTCTAGAGAATAGGCAGTACATCCAGAACTTCAGCACATGGATTCTACCTACATTGGTCTCTCCTAAACTTTTAGTGTAAGTTCAAACAGTTCCATAGCATTCAGGCAACAGTCTAGCATTATTTGAGGCAAAGAACATTAATCAAATCAGTGATGCAATTAAAATAGGCCAGAACTCTGGTGGAAGTGTATGTGGGAATGTAGACTGCTACACACAGGGAAAGCATAAATCTCAATATATTGTTTTTCCCACCAGTAACTGCTAAAAGATTTTAAACTCCAGACATATGAGTATTGAAATAAATAATGAACTGAATTCTCCAAAAGCTGCACGAGAAGTCATAACAAGAACTCCCCTATGCCAGGACTGTATCCACTAGAAAGTATTCTCCCTTTATCAAAGCTTTCAGTTTCTTGATACTTGCATTATTTCTGTAACAGTCCTCTGAAATGGAGGGTTTTAAAAAAAATTATATATATATATATGTACACTCATAAATCAACCCTCCATTTTCTCAATCGTTTCACAACAGAAAAGTGTCTTACCTTAGTGTCTCCAGTTTCTTTGTCCTTGTACTGAACACCCACGACACAGTCATCTTCCTCAAGCAATTCTAACACAGTCCCCTCAATGAATTTTGTGCTGAAATAAAATAGAGGGGTTAGAACGGAATGAAAGAGGATTAATGATGCCAACGTTTCAAGGCACTAACTACAGAGGGAAAACTGGATTTTCACTGATCTTGTCTATGCTAGTGCAACACTTTTTGTTTAAATTTTACCTGTGTCAAGTGCTTACCATTAATTTCAGTTCAACACTGCCATTTGGTTTGATACTTGAGAATACTCTAAAACTGTAATGCTTATTTTAAACACCCTATCATTTTAGCAGCATCCTCAGTTGTGCTCCATGGCCATGTGAGAGATGGAGAGATGAGTTGACACCTAACCACGGTCAGAAATCAGGCAGTGACTGAGTCACCCCTGCTCAATGTTGGGAAATGCTGACAGGGAGGGTGAGACCTAATTCTAAGCAGAACTCAGGAGCAAGATCTAAAGTAGCACTTCAACACTTAACATGTATGCTAGATAAAAGTGAGGTACCTCAAAGTGATACTCTCAGAGTAATCCAAAATAATCTAACCAACCTGTTTAGGACAGAGCCATCTAGCTTTTCACCTCAGGAATTCAGATTTTTTTTTTAATTGGCTATTTATGCTTTTAAAGTTCTGCTAATTCTTACATTTGAATTGAGCATCCACAACTTCCACCTCCCAACCAGGGCCATTTGGGTTTCACAAATTAAATCTGTGTAAACTTAAATCCCTTGTTGGGTCTGAGCTGTTAGACCTGATCCCAGCAGTTCAGACTTAGCAGCTTGAAATGGACACTGTCTCTCCCTCACAAATATTTTCATATCCAGACGGAATTCCACAACTTGGAGAATGAGCTAAAGGTCCAGGTGAGGACGCAACAGCTCGATATTTTAGGCCCTCAGAGGCAACTTGAGCAATTGAATTCATCTCTTCTACATGTCAGCCAGCACAGAAAATTCAGAGTAGATCGTGACTGGCTTAATTTGCCAGGCAACAGGCAGGGTGGCTTTATCAAAATATAAATGGTTATGTGCAAGTAGACTAACAGGAACTTCAACAGCAAGGGAGTGCAGCAACGTGTCAGGTTAACAGCAGGTGAATGAGAGTTCTGCAGATCCTATCAATCAGCTTTAAATTTATTTTAGAGTTGTCATTTCAGTTATCTAAGTAGGTGCTCACTTCTTTTTCTAGTTCTCATCTGCTATAAAAATAATTAACTAATAATGCCCTACCTCTTTCCTCTGCAAAATTAATTTTACTCATCTGAAGGAAAATCATATTGCCTGGTAGTTATAAAGTTATAAAAAGGATATATTAATCATAATAATTATCCCCTATATTTTCACAAGTTATGAGATGAAAAGCAAAGCCCCATGGCACTATTAAGAGTTCTTGATCTCTCCCACACCTTAATTTAACATGCTGCTTTCTACACTACAATTAAAATGGAAAGCAAACATACATAAAATGAACATTAAAGAGAAAGTGGAAAAAGGGAAAAGAATTTAATTCAAGTCACAAGCATTAGCTTTTGTAAGTTTCTGCTTCAAGGACTGTGTACAGCCCCTGGAGTTTTCCCATAAGTTGAACAAACAGGTGCCCAAAACTTCACTGAACTTGAAGCCTCAACAACAAAGCTTAAGCTTTTCTATCTAGTAAACACTGTTCTCATCAATTTTAACTGTACTATACAGCTGCTATCTTTTCATGCTACTTTTAGTAATTCATATCATGTAACAGGTATGACAGGAAAATGCAATTTTATAGTTCAGAATAGAGACAAATAAGGTTAAAAGATGATAAAGCCCTGCAAGCATTATTTTTTTTGAGGGGAAGACAAACCAAAAGAACACCCCACAGAAAACAACACCTAGAATCTATTCTGTTTCAAGAAAAGTTTCCTTCTCACCTCTTGTATAAAAGAAAGCAATCAGTTAAAGAGGAAACACCAAACACTAATTTTTATTTCATGAGGAAGAGAAAGTGTCTTTAAGATTCTGAAAAACAGAGGTTAGTAACCAGAAGGAGCTACTTCAGTTTAGTACTCCTTTCTCGTTAATTTGCTTGACTTCTTGTTATCAGAAAAAGCAGAACAACATGCAAATATAGAAGAAGTCGGATTTCTGGCATCACAGATAACATCAGTGGAAGAAACAAACATCCCTGCTCATTGCAGGAGGGATGGACTAGATGACCTTTAAAGGTCCCCTCCAACCCAAACCATTCCATGAGTCTAAGAAATTACACTAGATTTGTCACTCGTTTCTTGACCAAGGAAGTTCTATGCATTGCTCACTGAGAAGAGGTCACCTCTTCTGGTAACGTGTCAAATCCAAGAATCAGAAGAAGAGAATAAGTGAACTGTTCCCTCACACAGATGGGCCAGTACCTCACCTAATATTTAAAGCCTATATTCCCGTAGTTTAAAGACTAACTTTAAATCATCATACAACATACATCATATATTAGTCCCAAAGGCTAATGGATGATGTATATGCAACTCATGAACATGTCTACAGAAATCACAGCCAGTAACTACAGCTGTTGCATCTCTCAGTCTTGTTCATTGCAGCCTTCTGTGTTGGGACAGAGTGAAACAGTTCAGGAATCTCACAGATGCTGGTAACAGTGCTTCCAAATCTCTGAATCCCAGCTGTGCCCTTCACAGAGTGACTCACTTGGGCTCTGCCATAGCTGCCCTTCGGAGACCCATGATGAACTGGCCATGATGAAAAGATCTTCCACTCGCCACGCAGCCATCCTCAGATGTTGGATAAGGAATTTCAACCTCCAAGTTGCTCTCTATGTCATGAATTATGTAACCATTTACTATTTGTGAATCAATACCTTCTACTGTATCTGCAAAATATAAGCCAAAGGATGAGTTTTACAAAGGCTTTAAGAAAGCTTAATTATGTATGAAAAGTATTTCTAGAGTCCAATTTTCTTAATCAAAACACACATGTTGAAGGATGAATATTTTCAAAATGGCAGATTGGAAATATGCAAGCAATTTTAATTCAAATATTAAGCATAGATAATGTATTTCTTAATTTTCCCTGGAGGCATGCTTTTTCTGAAAACATAATTGAGTGTAGCTAACTGTTGTGTTATAGATATATTTACATTTTGAAATGCACTCACCTTCAAGACCCAAGTCTCTAAGTGCCTTAAAACCTCCAGGTTGCAACAATTCTCCAACTATCCTGTCAGGTTCTTTCAGATCCCTCTCTATCACAGTCACCTTTCTTCCATCCCTCGAGAGCACTGCGGCCAAGGAAGAACCAAGGACGCCTGAGCCCACAATGATAATTTCTGGATCGTATTGGGGCAATAATGTTGCATTTGGAGCAGTCTCTGTCAGATATACCTCTGAGAAGTTTATTTCTTTTTTACCCTATAGAAAAAAAAGTGAACAAAGTTACATGTGCCGATGTATCTGTACCATAACCTTGTCAGGGGGTCAACTTTGGACTAGTTCTGTGTTGATCCAGGGGACTGAGAGTGCATCAGTAGTAGTTGGAAAGCATCTCCCAGTTTATTTTTGTCCAAAATTAAATCAGTTGTACTCTACAATACAACAAAAACACAACAAGCAAAGAAAAGAAAAAAACAACACCCCCCCAAACAAAATCAGGCAGTCAAAAGTATAGGCAAAATTACTATTCACCTCCATTTATAACTGTTAAGAGTTAACATACATCAGATTACATATGCTAACATATAAACTGGTACGAGAAGACCAGGTGTGTTATAGTACTTTCCCAACTGCATCTCACTATATACACTTCAAAGTGAAAAAAAAGTTGTAAGAGGAATTCCAGTACAAACCTGCAAGTCATTTCTCCAGCTGGTAGAATAAAGAATGGAGCCCAATTCACTCTTTCACAAATGCCTCAGCACTACAGTGCTGACAGTGGTAAAAATACGTTTGCATCAGTAAAACAAATGCCCAGACAACAATGACACCAGGATTTCTAGTGGCATAGTGTTGTGTTATATCTACAATGCAGCAAGGGTGTGCAAAACTAACTATCTGAATTCAGATAATAAAAGAAATGGGGGTAAAGGTAGGCTTTACCAGAAAAACAAAATAAAAATCCAGAACTTTTGACTTGCAGCCAAAAATATTTTCAAGTTCTTTTGTGCAAGGAGTCAGTGTCCAGCTGAAAATGCCTAGAAGCACACAGGAAAGTAGCCAAACAGTGCCAACCCACAGATGTACTGAATATGCATGTCCAGTCGGTAGTCTTAGATGGCAGGACTCCAGCTAAGCTCCAGCCATGAACTACAGCTCTCCTCACTGTCTCACAGCCATTCTCACGCTGGCCTCAGTGGAAGAGACTGATGATCTGAGCTCAGGTCCTGTAGCTATGGTACAAGCAATAGTGTAGCAATAATTCCCAAATAACCCTATCTGCAGTTGTGTAAACAGATCTATTTTACACAGAAGTATTAGGAAGATGATCAGAGAACCACAGAATGGCTGAGGTTAGAAGGGACCTCTGGAGGTCACCTGGTCCAAAGTTCCCCCTCAAGCAGGGTCAGTTAGAGCAGGCTGCCCAGGACCATGTCCAGTTGGGTTTTGAGTATCTCCAAGGATGGAGACTCCACCACCTCTCTGGGCAACCTGAGTGCTCAGTCAGCCTCACAGTAAAAAACTGTTTGCTGATGTTTAGAGGGAACCTCCTGTATTCCACTCTGTGCCCATTGCCTCTGGTCCTCAGTGGGCACCTCTGAAGACAGCTGGACTTCGTCCTCTTTGCACCCTCCCTTCAGGTATTTATATACATCAATGAGCTCCTCCCTGAGCCTTCTCTTCTCCAGGCTGAACAGTCACAGCGCTCTCAGCCTTTCCTCATAGAAGACATGCTCCAGTCCTTCATCTCTACAACAGACTGGCAACTGAAGATGGTTTTCTGCCACTATAATAATCCTTTACTACAATTATTTCTTCAAACACTTACATTTGACTTGACTTTACAAAACTCCTGGACTATCACTTCAAAAAGTTTCAATGTTTCTTTTGTCATTAAAAACTAATGCAAAACATGACACATCCAGCATCTAAAGATAAATCCTCTCCAACCCTTTCTTAGCTCCTTTCCCTGACCAGAGCAGAGGGTCAGCATCCAGAAGGAAGAGCAGGAGGACACTGCACCACATGTGCCACATCTGAATTGAACCTACCTTTCTGGATTTGGGTTGTTCAATTTGTTGAGATCCTGGGGTGGGTTTGGCCCAGAAGAATCCAACAAGAGGTAAAGCTGAGAGAACATCAGAGAGCATCCCCAGGTGGGTCTTCTGCTGCTTCTGCTGCTGCTGCTTGGGCCCCCTGAAGCGATACCTGTATGACAGCAGCAAGCCGAGGGAGAAAAACACTAACACAGAGAGCAGCACCTCCTTATTAGCGTAACTCATGAGGTCTCCGCACTTTTTATACACGTAGATGAAGGAGGCGATACCCAGAAAGGTCCACATCGTGAGGGGACTGGTCACTGCTCCTCGCTGCTTCCTCCAAAGCTTTTCCGTCGATGGATGCTGCCCAGAATGGGGTTTTGTGCAAGGTATGAAAAAATTTATGTATAGAAATGCAGAGACTTCCTTTGCTATGGGAGGGAGGGAGATCTCAATGAAAAAACACGGAGCTCCACAAAACCCTGCAGAGGAACAAGCCCCACCACGCCGGGCTGCCACAGGGGCCCAGAGAGAGGCTCCAAAACGCAAAAAAAAAACCAAAAAAAGTCAATAAATATGAAACGTCTTCTTAAAAATCACCGAGCTCCGCGCAGCACCTTCAGGAAACGCGATGCCCGCGGACCGGAGCTCGTTCCCCCGCAGCCGGGGGTCCCTCCCCACCGCCTCCCGGGTCACCGCTCCGCCGTGCCCAACCCCGTCTCGGCTGCCGGGACGGATGCGCCTATGCCAGCGGCGATGCAGCGGGAGCCTCCGTGCCCGGTGAGTGAGGTGACGGTGCTGCGAGGGGCCCGCCCCGGCCGCCCGTGACGCACCCACGGGGGAAGGCACACGCCCCGCGGGGGCGCGGCTGATGCTCTACCTGCTCGCCTTAGGGCCCCTCGCAGCCGCCTCTCGGAGGGAGGATGCGGCGCTGCCGCCTCCTCCTCCTCCTCCCGCCCCGGCCCGGTTTCCCGCCCGGCTGCCAGGTGAACCGCCACCAGGTGAACCGCCACCAGGTGAACCCCCGCCCGGCGCCTCGATCCCCGGCGGCGCCTCGCAGGGAGCATCCGACAGCGCGAGGAGCGGGGTGGGGGGGCAGCGGGCCGGCCGCCGGGGGAGGGGCTATGCTAATGAGCAAGCTCCTCCGCCTCCTTGTGGGTACCGCGCGCCCGGTGCCTCAGCAGCATCTGGCCAATCGGCGGTGCTATGCCGAGATGGCGCTATGGCCCGGCGGCCAATCCGAGCTGGAGGCAGGCGGGGCTTGCGGCCTCCGGGCTCCTAGGGCGATGTGACGACGCTAAGGGCGGGGCGCTGGGGGTTGCCATGGTCACGGGATGAGGGGTTGCTGCGCGCGGCGGAGCCGTCTTTACCGCTCCCCCCTTCCCGCGCGACTGCCTCAGTGGGGCCGCGCATGCGCACTGCCAGGGCTGAGAGCAGCGGGCGGGAGCCGGGAGGCAGGCTGAGGGCTGAGAGCAGCGGGCGGGAGCCGGGAGGCAGGCTGAGGGCTGAGAGCAGCGGGCGGGAGCTGACGGGCAGGCTGAGGGCTGAGGGCAGCAGGCGGGAGCCGGGGGGCAGGCTGAGGGCTGAGAGCAGCGGGCGGGAGCTGACGGGCAGGCTGAGGGCTGAGAGCAGCAGGCGGGAGCTGACGGGCAGGCTGAGGGCTGAGGGCAGCGGGTGGGAGCCGGGGGGCAGGTTGAGGGCTGAGAGCAGCGAGTGGGAGCCGGGGGGCAGGTTGAGGGCTGAGGGCAGCGGGCGAGAGTTGGGGGACAGGTTGGGGGCTGAGAGCAGCGGGCAGGAGCCGGGGGCAGGCTGAGGGCTGAGAGCAGCGGGCGGGAGCCGGGGGCAGGCTGAGGGCTGAGAGCAGCGGGTGGGAGCCGGGGGGCAGGTTGAGGGCTGAGGGCAGCGGGCGGGAGCTGACGGGCAGGCTGAGGACTCCCGTGCTTGGTTCGGCACCTGCCGGGCTGCGCGGGACAAGAGGCTCGTGGCGAACAGCTCAAAGGATGAGGGGCGGCAGCGTTGGTCCCTGCGCTGGTCAGTCCTGAGGGATGGCACCGTGCTGCAGCCTGAGGAGATTTTAAAACGTTTTCCAAGAGAAAGGCAGAAAAGCACATCCCAGTTGTGCTCCTGGGGTTATCTGTATGGCTGGATAAAACAAATAAATAATCCTTTTTTAGCATTGAGCTCTTCAGGGCACACACCCTTTTCTCTGTGAGAGGGACCTTCCTTGGACTGTGCACTTGTCACAACACAATACTGAATGTCTCTCTGTCACAGTATGATGATACTTAAAAGTGATGAAGCTGTGAAACGTGTCAGGACTCCACTCCAGTCAGAACTGGTAAAAGAATGAGCAAAACCAATCACATGCGAATGGAGTGAAAGGAGACGAGGTCCTTGCAATGGAGTGGAGTTTGAAGAGGGGAAAAAAAAGTTGAGTAGTTTCTCATGCAGTAAAAAGGAGACTGAAAGCAATTTGGTAGACTTGAATGACTACAGGTGAAAAAGGAAGCCAGCAATAGGAGGGGCTTTGGTTCACTCTGGTTAGAAGTAAAGATCCTGTGAGCTGAAGAGATCAAGCACAGGCTTTCCATATGCTAAAGACACAGGTTTCATCCAGTGATAATGGTTATTCCCTCAGTGATGAAATGAACGCTGGTGCAGCAGAGGCATCCGTAATCATAGGCATCTACCTGTAAAAAGGTGTCCACAGCAGAAACTGCTAAGGAAAAGCAGTTGGTTTCCTGGTTGTGAAGAGTTGTTATGGAATTTCAGAAATTCTTGTTTCAGCCTGTTCGTATTTGCCACTGTGAGATTCAAATCATTAAATGATATTTCATACTAGTCATCTTGACCGCGCTTCTTGCTGAAACAAGAATAGTTTCTTATTCTAGAAACAAAATTCTTAACAAAGCTCAAGAATGCACATAGACACAGAGCAAAAAAGCCCAAGTTGTTCTGTAAAGTTGGAAAATGAAGCCATAACAAAAAATCAGTAGCTCTACCTATCTACAGAAATACCTTCTTATTTACAATAACGTAAGCAACAATAGACAACTCTTACAGTGAACAAAGAAATGCAAGTGCGTCAAGCTCTTCGCCATGGCTAGGGCGGTCACAGTAAATTAAGGGGTAGTGGGGAGCCACCCACTTTCAGTGTCTGGGCTTGAAGTACAGAAAGGTCCTGATAACATCTGAACCTCCAACAGATGCACCTGTGAGTGTTGCATTCAAAACCGTAATTCTGTAATTGCTTCAGTTCCCAGCACTAACTGCTCTGAATATAGGTATCAAGAGAAATTACTCCCAAGTTACATAATCCTGAAAGACATTCTGCATGAGTATTTCATCAACAGAAGGTGATTTCTTGGGGTGGAAGGAGAACTAATAAAATCCAATTACAACTTGCAGCCAAAGAGACACCTACACTCACACCTACCTGTACCAGCCATGTGTGACTGCCCTCTCCTCTGGCTCAGGGGCAATGGCTAGAGGGTGACTTGGATGAGACAGAAAGTTGATGTTCCATAGTGTGTTACACTTATATGTCATCACTGAATCTACACAAGTAACCTTACAGCTGCATAAAGCAGGATCCACGGTGGGTAAAGAGGGGTTTGGGGTAGTTTGCAGTAAAGCAGAAGATGAAATTTTACTCTGATCTTAAAATCATCATATTATTATCTTCATTCACATAACTCTGCTTCAGTCTGTTTTCTTAAACATCAACCCTCCTTCTGTTAGCCAATTAAGCTTGTTCAGGTCCTTGGTACAGCTGTGACCATGCATTTGTGTTACTCTGGTATTATTTTCAGCATTTGTTGGTTCATGTACGTCAACTGACATATCTTAGTCTTTAGAAGCTTTGTGCTGGTTCCAGTAACTTAAAGGCTATGGTTCTTAGATTTGCTCTCTAGCATGAAATGCCCAGAATGGTGACACATGGTTTAATTTGGTTTTACAATGTACCAAGTGATTCAGTGGATTGCAGTCCATAAAAAAAAAAAAAAAAAAAAAAAGACTTTTTAGCAGGCACAGGGAACAAAAGTAAACTGAACATAGGAAATCAAATGCAGATGTATTTAAGAGGTTCAGTCTCAAGTGTTTTAAACATAAACCTTGCTGACAGCTGTGGTAACCCTAGCTAAGGGTTTCAAAGAGATGTTTAGCTATAATTTTTTCTCTATCCCAGCAGGAAGATTCTAAAATAATTTGCCTCTTATTAATGCATAATTAGGGAATTAAAGCCAGTAGCTATTATGTTCTTTGCAGTCTGATAGTACAGAATATTTAAGAGGGCACCTCTTTGGGGGCAAAGCTGTAATGCCTGGGGAGTCCAGGCTGTAATTTAAAGTTACTTTGGCTTGAGGAACATAGGTTGCATACAGGCTGTGGTATAGCCAGTGGGCAGATGCCATGTGTCAGCCCCAACAGCCACATGACTCCTCTAAGGCTAGAATTACACTCCCTATTTTCCTATTATTTAATGTCTTAGATTGCACATCATGATTTTTTAATAGATTATCAATGTGTTTACTTCTTTTTCTTACTATATAGAGTGGGCAAATGTTCAGTCAATGATACCGATAACCGTGAGTCAGCGGACCGGGATGAAAGGAAGGAAAGGGAAGGGCTAACTCATGGTTTTAAAAATTACAGTCCTCCCACCAGCAGTGACGGTTTTGTGTTCTCTGATTTTGAAGTTCCATAGACATTTCCCTGCCTCGCCAAAGACAGCAAAATGTTTTCACAAGACACTACAGGCATATGGAGTCCTCAGGCTTGTGGTGTGAAGGTGGCGATGTAGCAATAGGGTTAGTAGATAGCAGACAGAGTACGTATACTGAGAATGGAAGAAAAGGTTAAAGAACCAGAGGACAGAGCTCAGGTAGAGCAGCATATCAATGTCCTTGTGGCATTTATTTTAAAAGGCTTTCTTTTTGTGCAGTTATGCAGCCCTGAACAGAAATGCAGCCTCTATAATGTCTGTCTCCACGTACAGTCCAAACGGTTCCTTCTCTTTACAGCAGACCTGTATCCCAGCAGTCATGGATCCCAGAGGACTTTTCTCTCCATGGTTTGCTCAGGGAGCAGTTGATTTCTGCATAGCTGGAGCTCAGATTCACCCAGAAGACAAACAAGTGTTCAAGTTCAGTACGGAGCACTGCTGAAGCAAGAGGTGCACTAGCTTTGTACACAGAAAAGCAGCTCGTTTTTGTGAATTCCCATGAGGTGGAATTGCAGATTACACATCCATAATAATCCACCCATGCACTAGAATTTCAGAACAGGTGAGCTCTCGAGGGCAGATAGAAAGGATAAAAGAGGCAACCAGAAGGGAACAAATTAAAAAAAAAATCAGAATCATGGAATGGTTTGGGTCAGAAGGGACCTTAAAGATCATCCAGTTCCAACCCCCCTGCCATCAGCAGGGACACCTTCCACTAGACCAGGTTGCTCAACGCCTCATCCAGCCTGGCCTTGAACACTTCCAGGGAGGGGGCATCCACAACTTCCCTGGGCAGCCTGTTCCAGTGTCTCACCACTGGCACAGTGAAGAATTTCTTCCTAATATCTCATCTAAATCTTATGAAGCAGGAATTAATTCACATCAACTTTGCTGTGAGTGAACTTTTCCTGCTGCTGAGCAAACTTAATTCCCAAGAGAGTTAATTGCCACATACTAAATTTCACATTACTTCACAACAAAGAATATTGCTTGCCAATGAAAGTGTTTTACATATAAATCTTTTGACATCTATAAATGTCAATGACAGGTAAAGTTTACGACTGAAAATTATGAGTTGGAAATGTCAGTAAAAATGGGGACGGACTGTAATTACAGGCTCTGGAGAGGCACATCACAGTAAGATGCTTGACCTACAAAACTTAGGGGAGAGAATCCACACAGCTGGTGAGTTCCATTTAGCAGGTTTTGGGGTGGGTTGGTTAGTTGTTTTGTAAACCAAAGACTGTTTCTTTAGACTGTAGGAACATGTGATAAAAACTTTTGGAAATTCATCATCTCAAGCTGCAGATAGGTTCTTCCACTCAGTTCTGTGTATTTTCCCTGCCATCCATCTTCCCCGTTCAGTCTTTTCTGCATCTATGCTAATTTTTCATTAGGAGGTGCAATTGCTTCCTAATCTTTAAAATCTGGAAAAAATGTTCCTAGGCAAAATACTCTTTTGGATTGGAGAACTGAGTATTATCCTCTAATATTTTCCAAGCTGAGACATCCTCAGTGTTCCTGAGTTGCTGTCTTCTGATCTCCTGATTGGTTTTTTAGGATTTTATACCTTTCATATCAGAATTCTCTAATCCTTATGCTGCTAACTGTTACAATTTCAACATTCCTGGTTTTTATTTTTCTTACCTGGCAGGCTTTAGTTCATGTACTTTTTGACATCTTAATTTTCTCAGTAAAAGTGAATGAAATTCTTTCAGCTGTGCTACATCAAAGTTGACCTTGGATGAGAGACATAGGAACCCCTACATGAAAGGTTGTGCTGCCTTCTAATGACTGTTCCTCCACCAGAGGGATGTTGCCTGTACCTCAAAGGAAGCTCACAAAGTAGTCTGTCTGTGGTGGGACTACTCAGGTACCCACAGCCACAGCTCCAGCCTGCTTCACTGCTGTGGTTATAAACAGACAGCTGCCCGAACTGCTGCCTATCTCCACCCTTCTTGTCTGCCTCACCGTCTCTAAATGGTGACTGCTGAATGTCCTGCTCTAGCTCTAACTCTGCTCTAGCTTCTTCCACATGTTTTTGTCAATGCCAAGTCCATGTCCCATGGATTCTGTCTCCCCTAGCTTAGGGCAGGTCCCTGGCTCCCCAGTTTGTTCCTCTGTATATAAGACCAGGCTGGTTCTCAAGAATGCCAGCCTCTTTCAGCTCAGTCAAGGCTGATGAGCAGAATCAGGCTCACTGATGGTCCTTCCTGGCCTGACTCTTCCTCTAGGAAATGGTGTGTCCTCGCACAAATGGTGTGTGGGGCAGACGATGGACATCCTCTGTACAGCCACTGACGAGGGTAGGCTTTGTAGAGCTGCTGTCTGTATCCTGGCTGCCCACTACAACCAGCCACAAACACAGGCACTGGGGACTGCTGGAGGGCCAAGAGGACTCACACTCTAGTTGGGTGTAGAGAGCAATGAGAGAAGCACGGTGGTTAGCAAGTACGCAGCAAGGACTGGTGGGATAAGCAGTGTACCCATGGTAGAGCGTGGTCACTCTCTAGATGATCCAGAGCCCCACAGTCAAAATGTCAATGCATATTCCTGCACACAACCCTTGTAGGAAGCACTTTAATAGCATTTGTGGACTCTACTTGCATGTAATGAAATGATGGTCATCTCGGGTGGGAAAAGAGCCCATATCCCTTTCCTCCAGACCAGGAGTTGAGGCTGCAGTTACTGCGTTTCCCACTGCGATCTCTGGTATTAGGTCCAAGTTACAACACCTGCCAGTTGACTTAATCTCAAGGACAACGGGAGAGGTAACCACAAATCCTCTACCTTTTAAAAGCAGGAAGGAGTGCATAATGATTACAAGTGTATTGCAGGGGAAACATAAACATCAAGACACATAAACATGCTGAATTCACCTGAAATTACACACATTTCCCTACAGGTACAATCTCAGGTTTGTTTTTCTTATGTAAAACTGGGATGATTTTCAAGAGTGCTGGTGCTTTCAACTTCCATCAGTGCTGGAGAAATTGATATGTGCTGGATTGTCCAGAAATGAGCCCAACAGGAGCCTGAGGTTGAGCTTGTTACTCCGCAGATACACAGCTATCACAGTGTCCTGATTACAGAAGTACTTCTCTACTAAGCTTTCAGTACTGAGAAAAGGAGAGTGGAGCTGCACTGAAAGTCAACATGTAAAACAGATTTTACAAGACTCAATCTTTGGACTTTCTTGTTTCAAGCTCTCAAGTTCGGGAAAAAACCCTGTGATGGTTCCACTGGGCTAGCCCTTGGCTAGCAGCCAACACAGCCGTTTACGCACTTTCCCCCCACCCCCAGGGGACAAGGGAGTCATAGGTGGAGATAAGAACAATTTAATAATGGAAATAAAAGAAAATTTAAAACAATACTAATATTAAAATTGTAGTGATTACAATGATAACTGTAACAAAGTAAGGAGATGAGTGATACCCAGTGCAACTGCTCACCACCTGCCGACCAAGCCCGGCCTGTTCCCAGATAATGATCCCGGAGGAGCGACAATCCTGAACCAACACCACAATCCCGGAAGAGGGAGAGCCCAAGTGAAAGTCAGAGAGAGCCAAAGGAGGAAGAGCCCTTCACTAATGTACTGGATGTGATGCGATATGATATGGAATATCCCACTGGCATATCCAAACACCAATTTAGCTTATTAATTAATTTACATATTCCTCACCCCCCTTAAATCTTGTGCTTGCAGACTAACAGAACACAAAGTCCTTCACTTGCAGCGACAAATATGCAAACACTGGGATGTTCTCAGTGTCTCTCTCATAACAAGTCCCAGGCTGAAAGCAAAATGCAGCACTATTCTAGATACTGCAGAGAAATCCAGCTGTGTTCCAGCTAAAAACCAGGACAAACCCACACGAAGTATCCAGGGACAGAAGTTAAGAAAAGGAGTTGTTTGTGTTTTCAGTACTGCTTTGTATGGTGCAGTCGTTTGTGGACAGTGCTGGCTTAAATGAGATCTCTGGTTTTGACTCAGTAACTGTAAAAAAAAAAAAAAGGAAAAGAAAAGGAAAAAAAAGGATATCTGATTTTTTCCTTTCTTCTGAAGGCACAGGATCAAATTCTGTCAGGTGCTGTTGTATTTCTTTCTAGAGTCAGACTGTGTTTCCTGTTCTCTCAAAAGCTGAAGTGACTAATGGGACATATAATGAATCAACTATTTTAAATAGAAAGTATTTCAGCTAGTTTAGAATCCTAAAAACAACTGAGGAAGGGCTGTCTAAGCAGAAGCCACGCTGGGGCTGTATCTCCATCTCCAAAGGGCCCCCAGAAGTGCTGCCAGGCTAAGTGAAGCCTCCCTGCAAAACCCCCTGCAGACCGGCCCAGGCAGGTCCCGTTCACATTTCCCGAGCAGGCTTTGCTTGTGCCCAGTTCCCCCCTCTCGTGGAGTTTTGCTAAATTACAGGCCACAGCTCTCCATATTTTGTCTCTAAATCAGGATTTGATTCACAGCCACACTGCTGCCTGCATGCGCTGCTTTGCCACACAAGCGGGCCAAAACTAGATGGGAGGTGACTTCAGTAGAGGAATTTAACTTATTTTCAATTTAATAACTAATTTCAGTTTATTTGACTTCTTAGTCTGTGTCTTTAGTTTTTTCTGCTTTTTAGTTTTAGCTGCTTGACGCAGAATTTTTTAAAAAACTAATGGGTACTAGAGGCTCATCTGATGCTTTATGTATTTTCAGGGTCACAGGTTTTCAAAGCTCTCTTGGCACCTCAGTCAATATAAAATGAGGGGCTGTGTCGTAGAAAGAAGCAATGGTGAAAATCACTAAACATGCATATCCATGACTGTGCTGTAGCAAGAGGTATTAAAGTAGTAATCTTTGGATGTATAAATGAGCAAAGTGAGTAGGAAAAGTAAAATTACTGTACTGTGATATATGGCATTGCTGACAAAGATACCAGAATGGCCTGTGGGAATTTGTGTTCTTAAGGGCGAAAAATCAACCTTAAAATTTGAAAAAATAAAGATGAGCAAAAGAGCCCCACACCTGATTTTTCAGACTGGAGACAATGCATTCACTAGGATATTTAAGAAATTCATTGTGTTGAATTTGTCTATAAATGACTGAGAATTGACTGCATTATAGCAGAGAAACAGTTTTGGATAAAAAAGATCCTGTGTGCCAATGGGTTCTTTGATCAAGCAGCAGTGGCTCAAAGCAGTGGCTGCCAACTGATCCAGAGTCATTCCAATGAGGAATAAGGCCCAAATGCTTCATGCTGAGTGCGATTAATGCGTGGCACCAGCTCTCAGGAGAGATAATAGAGCCATCTCTTTATGTCCCTAAATCAGGTGTCACATTGTACATATTTTAGCCAACCACAAGCTATGGTTTTCTTCAACACAAGTAATTGGGTTAAATACAGAGGTAATTGGTTAATACAAGATGGTTTGTATTACATCTGACAGTTTAAATGACTGTGTCCCCTCCTGGAACTTAATTCTATGAATTTGTATTATCTCATGGTTTCAAAACCAGGTGTTTACTGGTGTGAGAAGGAAGCAGAGTTAATGAAATAAGTTCTCCTCATTCTCCTGAGATACTCTGTGATCATCTATAAAATGCCAAGGGATACTAATTAAATGAAATATTAGAAAAAAATCGCAAATGTAAACCCCAAGTACTTGACTGTAGCATGACTGTAAATGTCAGATTTGAAGGTACAAGCAGAGTAGCAGGTGAGTATTACAATATCCTAGCTGGCAACCTTAAAGCAAAATGCAGCTTTGCCTCTCAGTGGGAAAAATGAGTTTGTTACTTGATAGCTGACGTAATGAAGATGAGTGTGACTCTACCAGTGGAATGATTAGCAAAAGGGAGGGACTGCTTCCTCCATGAGCAAGTACCTGAGTTGAGCTTGTAAAGAGAACTCCCAAACATACTATAACTGCAAGAAAACAAGAAAAACCAAGCCAAGTCTGAAGCAAATGCGTCAGAGGGACAAAGAGCCTAGACCATTTTATTGTCTACAGCAGTTCCTTTTTACTAACATCTATTTTCCATCTACTCTCTGTTGCTACAGTTTGGGCTTGGATGTGAACAATCATAGAATCATAGAGTAGTTTGGGTTAGAAGGGACATTTAAAGATCATCTAGTCCCACCTCCCTGCCATAGGCAGGGACATCTTTCATTGGATCAGGTTCCTCAGCCCCATCCAACCTGACTTTGGACGTCTCCAGTAATGGGGCATCTGCAACTTCGCTGGACAACCTGTTCCAGCATCTCACCACCCTCATCGTAAAAATTTTCTTCCTTAAGTCTAGTCTAAATTTACCCTCTTTTAGTCTAAAACCATTGTCCTTTGTCCTGTTACTACAGCCCTAGTAAAAAGCCTTTCTCCATCTTTCTTACAGGCCCCCTTTAAGTATTGAAAGGCTGCAATAAGGTCTTCCCAGAGCCTTCTGTTCTCCAGGCTGAACAGCCCCAACTCCCTCAGCCTTTCCTCATAGAAGAGGTGTTTCACCCCTCTCACCATTTTTTGTGGCCCTCTGGACCTGTCCAACAGATCCATGTCTTTCCTGTTCTGAGGACTCCAAGAGCTGGACGCTGTACTCCAGGTTGGGTCTCGACAGAGTGGAGCAGAGGGGCAGAATTACCTCCCTTAACCTGCTGGCCGTGCTTCTTTTGATGCAGCCCAGGATGTGATTGGCTTTCTGGGCTGCAAGTGCACGTTCCTGACTCATGTACAATTTTTCATCCACCAGTACCCCTAAGTCCTTCTCCACAGGGCTGCTCTCAATCACTCGATCCACCAGCCTGTGGTGATACTGCAGACTGCACCAACCCAGGTGTAGGACCTCGCTCTTGGCCTTGTTCAACTTCATGGGCCCACTCCTCAAGCTTCCCAAAGTCAAGAAGATCCTCAGTGGATGGTTGTTTTAGGTCCCTTCCAACTGAAATATTCCGTTAGGTTTTTTTCTTAATTTTTGTTACCCATGCTGCTTCTAGTCCTATTGGTTGGTGGCTAGGATGCTTCAAGAGTAAAAGCAAGCTGGACAACAGCTTCTGTCCCAACACTGAAGTGCTTTACTAAAAGTGGGTATCAGTGACATGAGCCTCATCCTTCACCATTTACCAAAGGGCTGAACACAGGCATCAGGAGGGACTGAGAGGGGCTCAGGGTGCTCTGCCAAGAGAGCCAGCAGCAGTAGGACTGGACAAGTAGGGATCACAGATCTCCTCAGGGAAGTGGACACAGGATGGTCTCTGCTGCCCAAGCAGCCCATCCTCTTATGCTGAGTGCACTGCTGACTGAGCGTTCCCTATGGCCTTGGTTATTCCCCAGGCCTTGAGAAGCTGATTCACTCTCAGCCTGAACAGACCATTTTCTGGCACTTGAGGAATCCTGGTCTATAATTACTTAACGTGCTGCAGCAATGTAATGCAATGCAAATATCCCTGGAAGATCTGGTCTGAGAAAACAGTGCTGGGACTTCACTGAGTGAGTAACAAAGACAAAAAATGGTCATTAGAGTCAAGTGAGGTCCATCTATTAACTTCCCCTGTGTGGGACACCAGCAGGCATTCTTGGTATTTGGAGCCAGAGCCAAAGAGAAGGTCCTGGAGAAGTCCTGATCTCACATTCAAAACCACACAAGGGATTGTAATGACAAGCAGACTGTGTGAGGAGTGTGTGAATTAGTGGGCATTTCTGCTGTGAAAGAAGTCATTAGCTAAGGTCAAAATGGTTTTGGCCACATTCATGCTGCTGTGCTATAAAGAAAAAGTTAGCTACATGTATAAGGGTATTTCTTGGCTCCTCTCTATCCTGTTCCCAAATACAGGTGATAGACTAAATAGTTAAATTAATACCTTTTACAGAACTGATCTCACCCATAAACCTCAGCTTCTCTAGCTTGTGTTTTCAGTATGTTTTTCCTCACAGATCAGACTGAACATTTTTTCTCAAGTTTGTCTTTCTCAATGACATTTCTTGGCTGAAGTTTCCTCTTCTCTGGCAGCAGCAGAACTGTGCTTAATGCTTGAACACAATGTGATGGCAGATTAGAATTGATGGCAGATTCAGCCCACCCCACATATGTGCCTCACCCTGCCGTGGGATAAGTAAATGGCAAGTAAAGTAGCTTTTGGACTGCTGCAGTTTTCAGGCTACTGTGATAAGGCAAGTTGTGTTTAGGGTTAGTTCACTTTTGGATTTTAGATTTAAAACACTGTGGCATTAGCTTTGCCTTAAAGGTTTGGCAGACAGCCAGAGACAGGACAATTTCAGCCAACCAGATTTAATCTGTCACTGGGTATGTGTCAGAGACCTAAAGGTGAATTCACAGCTGCAAGAAAATCCTGTTGTAATCTGATTTATTATCTTCTATTAAAACTTTGGATTAGTCCTTTTTTCTGAAGTAAATGGATGTTTCATTTTATTACCTTTGCACTGTTTGAAATTTTTCATCTATAATAAACTTTACATGTATCCACACACAAGTATATATTTGTGTTCAAAAATATTTCTCAGTGTCTCACAAGTGTCAAGTGTTCATAAATGCCAATAATTTGTCTTCCTAAAATTTTCTCATGCATTTCCCATCAGCTCTATAGAAGTTGCCCTTTTGTAAAGTCCTGCTTTTGCTGTAGCAGTACCAAACATATTTGGGATTTCTAGGCCCTTTTCTAACTTTCTACTGATTCTCATTTGGTTCCTTCCCAAGCCTTTTCAGTTTATTTGCTTGTCTGGTCTGTCCAGATTTGCCTGCTTTGAAGACCAGTTTGACTAATTATTCTTTCAGTTTCATATTATTGTGCATGATCACACACATTGTTCTTCAGTATCTGAGAAAAACCAGAAATGTAATTTGATGTTTTAGTTTACTTTGTGACCACTGCAGAGCAAAATAGTCTAACTAAAAGTCAACTCCTGAAAGCATTTCAAGGTCTATTGAAGAGTTTTGCTTTTGAGATGTTATTGACGAGTGTTGTCCTTTTTGCTCAAGTGGATCATCAAATTGCAAGGCCTTGCAAGGATTTTTTTTTTCTACTTGAATAAAAATTGCTGATACAAATTAGATACGTCCTGAGTATAATCTTGTTTACTTGCAAAAAATCTGCATCAGTCCTGTTTCTGTGTAGGCAGAAGCAGCAAACATTGGTAGGAAGCTTCATCGCCCATAAAAGTGGGTGTGTGTGACTCCAGGGCCTGGACTCAGAAAGACCATCCTTCAGTTTCTTCTCAAGATCACACTCATAAGTCTTTCTCCTGCCATTCTGTTGTTAATGTTCATGGCTTACAGGCCATACCCCATCCACTTTTTTTTCAACAGCTAAAACCTTTCTGTATTTATCTTTGCTCTGGCTCTGCATGTTCCTGTTAAATTGAAAACAGATCTGGACTGAGAAGCTATTCAGGCTCATCTTCTCAGGGAGGTAGTCTGGAACTTCTGCTGCTTTAAATTCAAAACAGCATGGAGAAGACACTATTTGAGGTTTATTTAGTATTTTTACAATTGCAAACTAAAATTAAGAATCTTCACTTTGTACCTACAGTAGCCTTCTGATAAAACTTGTGTTGAAGAGGTCACCTTACAAAAATAATTGTTGTACGTTTTGGTAAACATTTCAGAAAGGACAAAAAATTCAGTCTATGGCTCTTACATAAATCCAAAAGCTACTGCTGGAAAGACAACCTTTTAATCAGACTTTTACATGTTTTTCTGACTGGCAGTCTTTTTCATCCTTCATTGCAAAATTAAAACAAGTGTTACAGCACTTCATGGGACAACAGAATAGCTGGCAGATCCCAAAGTTTCATTACTGATACATCACATCTGAATAGTGAAACATGCACAGTCAGTAAAGCTGTGCTAGCATGGGCAGTTCAAAACAGAAAGCAAACAATGGGAAGAAAAGTAGGAAACAAATGTAAGGAGATATTAGGCCTTCACAAAGTCTCACATAAGTTAGTAAGTTTCCCAATCTTTTAGTTTTGGGGCTTCCAAAAATTGTAAGTGAGGTAGGGAAAAAAATCCAAGTTGTTCAATTAGAATCTTTATCTTGTTTTTCCCCATCTGTCAAATTAGCCCACTCTGAGCTGCAAAAATGGCGACATTCTCAGTGTGGAAAGAGTAGAAACCAAAATCCAACTTTTAAAGTTCCTGGAAGATATTGAGTACCTTTTTTGCATCATAACAACAAAGTGAGGTAGCTTTTTCTTACTGTGTGGAGGCAACCTGAAGATGGCAGAGCCCTGCTGAACAAGGTCAGCTCCCACAAGAACTTCACTTACCTTTGATTCTCACCCTCAATGTGAGTCAGAAAAACAGCAGTGGGCACAGCTGTAACAAGGTTGAACGCATCCTGGATAAAATCTCAGGGTGGTGACCCTTCCAAGGAGTGGGAATAAACGAATACCCTCTGCCTTTAACATATGTGATGAAGAGCAGTGTGAGTATGCTCCAGGAGGAGTGCATGTGAGCAGGAAGCACTGTGCTTCGTTACACAGTGATGTTTGTGCGTGTAGGGCTGCTGCTCATCACACGACAGGTCTCAGTATCGCTTGGCCACTCTCCCTACACTTGGTGCTGTGAATCTCTTTTCTTATCCCTGGAGACCTGAGGAAGGTGTCTCCTGTGTGCCACTTCTGCAGTGGTCCTTCAGCAAGTAATCCAGAGTTTTTGGGGATGATGACTAGTCAATTAAATTGTTAGATAAGGCTCATCTGCTACTTACTACATTCATGGCTGCCCCCAATCACTGTCATTTTTCAGGAAGTCTGAGGTTTATTTTAGCAAAACCTGGGAGACTTTCCCTCATGATAAGGATTAAGCACTCATTTTAGATAAGGTTTCAGCCTTTTATCTCACTTACTTTTAACACTGCCTGGCCAAACAGGACAGATTGATGACTTCAAAAAACATTTTCCCTGGATGAAACTCCAAAGAACCACCCAAGTATGCCTTTTATACCTAATTATATCTACATCCTTTGCTCAAGCATTTCCTGTTTCATGTTTTGTTAACACTGCAGTGTCCTCTGCAGGCCCTGAGGAACGTAGCTTTGGATTTGGCCCAGCTTTGATGGGGGAGTCAGACCAACCTACCTCCAGAGGTCCTTCCAAACTAAATTATCATATAACGCTATGATTCTTACCTGCTGAAAAATCACTTGGTTGCATTTCTATCACTTCTACTTCAACAGTTATTATCTCAGCAGTGTGATTATCCTCTTATTCCATCTTAACCTTGTGCTTGCTCATTGACACAAATTTTAGTCAACAAGGTGAACTTAAGAAAAATATCATGTCAGTGTTTTCTTTGCTAATCAGCAAATCAGATCACTATGACTTTCCCAGATAATTGTGTCCTTTATGAATATTAATGTGTTCAATAATGAATTTATGTCAAGCAGTCTTCACAAACTGAAACTTTCCTGCTTGTATTTCTGCAGAGCTTTTACAGCATCATGAGAAAAACTCTCCAGATGAGCCACGGCAGCAACAACACAGTTCCCACTAAATTTAACAGGCTTTGGATTGTATTGTGAACAAAAACTGTGTAAGAAAAAGATGCAATCCAGAACAAGTCATAGGTAACTTCACACCTAAATACTACTCTTGAGCTGTTGCTGGAAGAACCAATGAATTTTTATATCTGCCAAATTTACTACCTAAAAATAACGTAGCTTGCATTTTTAAGTATCCCCTGATATAGTTCTTGATGTGTAGTTCTAAGAAGCTAAAAGGGGCAGGTGTTTTCTACAGCTTAGTAAGGCTTTCCTGAATAAAAAAAGGGCTAGGGGGCAAGAGAAAAGGGAAACCTTTTTTGCAGTCATTCATAAAAGATCAATTATCTACTTACAAGACTTTATCAATGGGAGCTTTACTGTGCCTCCTGTTTTCTAACCATTTGCACTTGGGGTTCTGATTCTGCTCTCTTCTTGGGAAGAACTCCTTTGAGATAGAATGAAGGTCATCAGCCCTTTCAAAGTATAGCCAGGACCCAACCATTTACCTAGATGCTCAGAGTAATTATCTAGCAGCCTGGGTGAGGCACTCAGGATGCAGGACACCAAAATTCAGGTGCCATTACTCTGGAGAAGGTTTAAATACAGAGCTCCCTTGTCATGGCTGTCACTCTACCCATCTGCTGCAGCATATTCTGGTCCCCTGTGGAAGTTCTGTGTTGGCATACCTGAATATTCATCAGGACAAGGAAAGCAAATGAGTATGGTACTACAATAGAGTCATTAGAGCATGCAAGAGGTGGGTGTTGTGCCCAACTCATAGGAGTATTTAAGCATTTTACAGAAAACAGAGTTTAGAACTTCTCCCCTGAATAGCTGGGTGATTACAGCACTTACCTAGCTGCTTCCAATGTCCTGGGAAAAAAGATGGAGAAGTATTAGGTCTGGCTGAATGCCTCACTTCTGAGCATTATGGAAAAAAAGCAGGCTCTTTCAGCCATGGCTGTATGCAATTGCATGTCAGCATATACATCATATCAAGTCCTGCAGGTGATAGAGGAGAGGAAAAAAATTGTGCCCTGAATCATAGTGGAGTTTCTGTCTAAATTCAAAGTATCTGGGTGCTGTAATGATATAGATGTTGGTATCAAGGCACAATAAACATCTTCAGATTTTGGCAACATGTAAGTAATGGTCACTAATTTTATCTTTTTAAAAAATGTATTTATTTATTACAACCAATAACACCTATATTTTGGTCAAAACCACATAAAATTACATAGAATAACTTGAATCCCAGTTATGCAACTTCAACATTCTGTAATGTCTTAAAAATGGACAGAATTGAGACCTAATAAACTGAGAGTAAGAGATTTCTTTTAAGAATTTCTCAAAAGATAAATTAGGAACATCAATGAAGAAGAATTCATAAGAAATACATGAATATAATACTTCCACAACTCTGAAGTGTTGAAGTTTCCTAAAAAACCCAAACCCTAAAATAATCAAAAGAATCTTATTGAGTCTAGCTGTCAGGTAACTTAATTTTTTTCTCTTCTTCACCTAAACCATTCAACATAGGAAAAGCTGTAGTCCAATCTGCACTACCTTGCACAACTAGTGGTGAATCTGGGATGTAGAACTACAACCTTCTCAGACAGATAATACATCTGCCTCTGATACCCCATTTCAGCCTTGCAGCTCTATAATCATACTGTCCTATTACTAAAATTCTTTTTTACTTCCTTGTAATTCTCTGAAAGAACTGCTCAAACACATTAATTTTCCAAGAAGATACGCCATCAACAATTAAAGACAGTCCTTGGCTGGAAGGGAATATTTGATACAGCATACAAACATACACACAGCAGAAAGAAGAGAGTGAAAACAAGAAAATCATCCCTCTAGCCAATTAAGACAGCACTGATAGTTAGCTTATCCCTACATTTTTTTTATTCTCAGAAGTGAATTCCTGGGATGCTTTGAGTGTAGCAAAGATAAGCCTGGTGCATAGCTTTGGGAATAATATTGTAAGTACACCTTCTGCCAAATGGTATCAGCAGTAAGAGAGAGCTAAATTTAAATATCAAAGACATTAAAATTGACACACACACACTGGCTGCTGGCCAGGGAGCTAGGGAAAGCTGTGTTGTGGGGTTTGTTTTTTAATGAATTCCTTTTTTGTATCTCAATGAGATTGGTAGCAAGCTGTCTGTCAGGATGTAGCGCTATGGAGGCAGTGAGATATGAAACTGATGTGCAGAAGATCAGCAGTAGATAAGTATTTTAAAGGTAGTTGGACTAGAGGTAATAATTACATCCACATCAGCAGAAGAGGTCACCTAAGGACAGAGGACTGAGGGTGGAGGGGAAAGGGCACCAGGAAGTTTTGAAGGGGATACACTTTAAGGTGGGAAGAAAACCTTGGGGGAGAGATGCTCGAGGAAAAGTCTAGACTGAGGGAAAAAGAGCATAAAAAAGTAATGATGAGCAATGTGACAAGGTATCAAAGGGCAAGCATTTAATAGTAGTGTCAAGGGCAGCAGATACATCAGAGAGGATGAGGATGATGTGCAGGTTTGAACCTTGGTTAGACTTTCTGTGACACTACTAGCAGGATATCTGCAGAGGAGAGCCAGCAGGAAGAGGCTGAAACTGGTCTGAGACTCCAGATCATAGCCCTCTCTTTTATTTCCTTATTACCACCACTGTCAGTTTGTTCATCCACTTCTCTTTTGTGACAATCTTAGACAGCAAGAGGTCTAGGACAAGTTGTCCCAGTTCTATTCATTTGGATAACACCAAAGGCCAGAGGTGTGAAGGGATGCATAATAGGCCAGGAAGATGTTTTTTTTCCTAGGAAAAAAAAAAATCAACAAGGTAACTGAAGGGTTAATGCATGGAGCAGGAGAAGAGGGAAGAAGTGATGCTGTCAGCAGCACAGGAAGGGAAAAAACAAAAGTTGTTGATTATTATATTAAATTGAGGTTAGTTGGCCCAATTAACATTTGTTACCTTTGCTGGGTTTGTTTATGAAACCTGTAATATTACTATAGAAAGCTGCATGTTGATTTAAAAGAAATCAAGAAGCACAGATAATATCTTTTATTGCTAAAATCAAAGCAGTCACTTACCCACTTATCTAGATAAGGCCTTGCTGAAGCAGGATGGCATCTTATCCACAGAGAGCAAGCTGGAGAAACCTCTCAGGAACCACTCCCTTAAGCATGTCTTCCTATGCCTTATTTTATTTGGTTTACATATCATTTTCTAAGCATTTCTTAATTGATTAACATCTTTTTAAATACATTAGGATATAGCTACTACTGGCTATGTACATTCATGTAATCAAAGTACAACCCGCAGCTCATCTACAACACATTGAATTGATGTCAGGTTTCTTAGGCCTGCCTTTCCCTGCTTGCACTCCTGCAAAGCTGAATTCAGCAGTAGGGAAGGACAGAGGGTGAAGTGATTTCTAGGGACTCCTCATATACTTCCTAACAGGTACAGCACATCTTATCTCCAAGCCTCTCCTTCCTTGGGGCCAGCAGTTCAAAAAATGCCAGCAAGTATCAAACTGCGTAGGCAAGAACGGTCAGACAAGAGCCCATACCAACAATGCTGCTGAGACCTTGAACCTTCACCTGACTCATTTCTCACCACTCTCTGCTGCAAAACGGGAGTAATTATATCAGTCTGCTTTGCAAAACTGCAACGTTTTCATTCGCTAAGTGTCTGGAAGTAACTCTTGTCTTGTATAAAAGAGAGAGGGAATGTACATAAAAAGAGAGAGAACACAATGGCAATAAAGACCTCAAAAGATCTGTTCTGAACAAGAACTCTCTCTCAAGTTAAATAGGTGAAGTTTGTTTAAAAAGACATTGGTGGTATGAACGACTGACACCCAGTCTCCTCGTTGTGCCTTGCAGGAACAAGTGCAGAAACCTTCAGGATGCAGGGACAAGCCTGCAAGTGGCTCTACATGCCAGCAGCTGTCCCAGAGTGGGGTGGGCTCCCAGGATACCTTCCAGTATGCCAGAAGAAACCTGGAGTGGGCTCACTGAAGTGATTAAAATAGGTACCTTTACAAGCAGCCTTATGGCAGGGTCTGGCCCTTAGTTATCCATGCTCCAAATGGGCTCAGACAAAATCACTTTCCCCTGTTCCCACTCCATTAAGTGTTTTGAAGTCCAAACCACTCACACCAGGGAATTTCTACAACAGAAGTGCCTGCTACCAAGTGAATGGTTGCTTTATACCAAGTAAAAGGCAATGGCAAATAATACATTTGTTTACGAAGGGTTTTCCCGAGTCAATGACCTGGTGTACATCAATTCTTAGCTAACCTGAACTTGTTCACTTACACCAACCACCCTTTAATACTCTAATCTTAGCAGGCTCTGGATCAGAAACTTGGATTCTGTGGTTTATCAACCACACTTACCTTGTGGTGGGTGGGATTTCAAGGAGAAGGGAAGCAGCTTGCAAAGCATTCTCTCCAGTCTTGCTGAGTGGTATCAAAAGGCAGGAATCCTACAGATTTTCCTTAGAAAGTGATTGGGCAAGATTTTACATTGGTCTGCCCGTTGGACTCCCATGTACTGGGATTTCACAATAGAGTAGTGCTTTTGGGGGTCTGTCTGTCAGAACACTCCCATGTCAAAGGATGAAGAAATCACCAGGACCCATGGAGGCATTAGAGAAGGGAACAGACTGGAGGCTTTGAGAGCTGCACAAACCAGCACTAAAACAAGAGAATTACACAAGCATTGCACAAGGGAGGCTTCACTAGAAGTATTGCCTCTGGCTCACATTCCTTTTGAGCTGTTATAAAACTTTAAATATAATTAATAAATAAACAGGTCTCTCAAGCAGAGATGAGACCAAAGCTCTGCCCCCTCCATGAACCGAGTTTGTTATTTCAGCTCTTGATATAAAAGTACAGCATATCACCAGGAGCTATAATGAGACTCTCAGCTGTAGGCTTGCCAGTTGAGGTCAGCCAGACTGGCCGGGCTGCATTACTGCTGGAAATGAAACATAAACCCAGGCAGCTTAAATGGGTGGGGTAGGCTAAATCAAAGACCTAGTTCCAAGGCAGGATGCTGGGACCTCCTGCCAGCTGCTGTTTAGATACAGGGTGAAGAAGACTGTGTCTTCCCCTTGCTACTACCCCTCCTGACTTCAGGGTGCTTTCCTCCTCCCCCCCCTCCCTTCCCCTGCAACATCAGCAGTGGCCGAGAGCTCTGTGCTCGGAGGGCTGGGAGATCAGCGTGGCACTTGTAGCTTTCACCTCAGTATCCTGCAATAACAGAGAGGATGGCCAGAGTGGCCAGAAAGGCCAAGGAGTCACTGCAGTGAAGAAAGAAACCTCCACCTCTTAGCTGTGTGATGGGAAGGAGTCTTCACCTCTCCTACTGTGTCCCCCAGGCAATTCTCCCAGGGCAAACTTTTTGACAATAGTCTTCCCCCTCTTTCTTTTGTTTCTCGGCCTTTACAAAGCTATTGGTTGGCTCTAGAGTTAAAACATTCTCAAATTCTTTAAGTATGTAAAGAAAATTTTTTAGAGCTGTGTTCCAATTTGGTATTTTTATCTGCTCACATTTATTTCTAAACTATTAGACGTCTGTTCTCTGAGATACTGGTTGCAATTTGCTTATTGTATGACCTGGATTATGGTGTCCCTTTGGCCACTGTGTGAAATTAATCCCAAATTTAAGAACTGCTATTCTAATGTAACAGGCTGTTTAATGGGCCAGATTGCTCCTGGGGAAGGAGGTATGACCAGACACAAATACAGTAGAGTATATATAGACTGTAGTTTCTATTTGCTAATTAGGAATGCTAATAATTACTCTTCATTTATTTCAGTTGGGAATTTAATGGTTTTTTATGATTCAAAAAGTCAGATCACTTTTATCTAAGGGTATAAATAATGGATTTAAGAGTGCAGCTCTGACAGCTTTGGAAACATTAGCTATGGTTGCTGGTCTGTAGCTGAGACATCATTGACTCAACTCCCAAAGCTGGGAAAATCTCTGTGGGTGTCAAATACCACACAGAAGGTTAAAGAATGAATAACATAATTGCCTGCTTTATATTGTAGTATTTTTCCTAGCAAGTACAGACTAACAAATTCAAAGTATGAGAACAAATAAGCACTGCATACCAAATATTTAGCAGCCAGACACTTACAAGTAGAGATAAAGAACAGGAATATCACTATAGGTTTATAAAAAGTATGGCTCCTGTGAAGTAATAATTAATATCAGGCTTGTTTAGACTTGTAAATTAATGATACATGACAAATTGCAGCTCAAAATTGACGCAAGCAGTGCATTAAAATTAACTGTAAAATATTTTCCAGTATTATCACAGAACATAAACCCCACAGAGTACATTAGGTGGCTACTTTGTGACCTCTGGTTGAAGATCCATGATTTCAAGACTAACTATTGTAGCAATATATTCTTAGAATAAATTAATAATATTTTACTATGTGTAGCGTATAATCTATGAAGAACCTACTTGCAAACTTTGGCTTTGAATTTGGAAATGTGAGTATACTGAAAGAATCAATTTAATTTCAAATTTTACCTAAGAATAAGATACAGTAAAAGTCAGGAAGATGAGTGAAAGAAAAATCAGAAACAGTAAGCAAGGTTTATACTCAAGGTGATGGTGTAGCTATTCAGCTAAAGCATATCATGAGACAATAGATTTGTATCATGAGACAATAGATTTGTTGATTGTTGCAGATTTTCCTTGTCTTCAAAACAGGTATGATTTAAGTGTCATTGTTAATTCATGTCCTAGGACATCTAAGAAGAACTGAGACTGATCTTGGAATAGGAAAGAAGAGAGACACTGGTTTTGGAGCTTCATGTCCTTCTCAAAACAATACTCTTAAAATCTGTCTATATCTGTAGCATCCAATATAAAGCACTTTAAAAAAAATTATGCTGCATAGCTATGGCATATGTATGATATGAAATTGCCTTCTCTGCTATTCTTGCTGTTTAATCAGAAGCCCTGTGAAGCTTGGGTGACCACAGAGAAAATTTCAGAATCACTGTATACAGCTTTTGTAACATCACTGATATTCCCTATTTTATCCAGGAAAGATGAAAAAAATTTCAAACAGAAATATTGTTCTGCTTTTTCTAAAAGGAAACGAAGAAATGACAAATTTTGCAACCAGGCTAAAAAAGGGGGGAAAAAAGAAAAAAAGAGAAAGTACTCTTAAAGCCACATACAGCTGTTCTTTATCAACAATATTCTTTGTGGGAATACCTCAATGTACCTTTGAGGAGACAGGAAAAGGTTGCCCCTTTCTTCTTCATGTCTGCAAGTAACCCCTTGTTGCCCTTCCCTGAGAGCATCTAAACTACAAGACAAGTTGTATAAGCCCTGGAAGGTTGCTGCTAGACATGTTTCCAAACAAAATTGGCAGTTATCAGAGGAGGAAAAAGGTGTTATAGGTGTTCATTAAGTGGGCACAGCAACTGGATCAGGACCTTCAGGAGATGCAGGTAGGGGGATGACCTGACAGTAGAGTTTGACTGGTGTTTCTGAACAGGCCATGAAGCAAAACTTTAAGTTTCTAGGAAAATTTATGAGGGAAAGTTTAGATGTCTAGAGACTTCATATGTCTGTAGTGCTAAGTGAAATTTTGGAGATTTGCATGTTTTGAAGTTAGTACCTAAACACCACCTATGTCAAGCTTCAGGCATTTGTGGCCCTTCACAGATCCAGCCCAATGGGCTCAAACAGAAAGATTTAGAGGGAAGATCATACACTAGGTAAATGTCAACATCTGTAATACATAGATATTGTATGTGTCAAAAATATTTGAGAAGCTCAGTCTTTCCAATTCTAGATTGGTTGCCCTCACATCTTCACAACTCATTTTATTGTGGCCTGCTTGCAAAGGGCAGGAAATGGAATCTATTTCTATGGGCTTTTTAACACTTTCATCTACTAGACTATCAACTTCTGATTAATTGATCAGTTATAGAGAAAGGAGGGAGAGGCAGTAAACTATTACATTCAGTTTCACAGAGAGCCAGAAAATAAATAGAAACACAGCTGCCATCTTCTTACAGTATTACTTAAAAATACTTATACAGAAGAAGACAATATGTATACTTCTCAAAAGTACCAGAACATAATCCTGATAATTCTTTCTGAAAGTGGTTATAGGCTGAAAAAACATTTACAGTATACATTTTCTTTCACACATTATTTGGACATTATAAACCAGTTTTTCTTCCATGTGTTCTTCGAAGTCTGAGCTGGTGATGTGGAGGATGTTGGATTTTAGTGGACAAACTCCCATTATATTATTGTAATAATTTGAAAGGATGGTCCACAAGGATTATTTTTCTCTTGGTCTTTTTGCATTTGTGTGTACAATGTCGTATCTTAAAACAACAACTTTAAATGACATTAGTCTGCAGCAGTGTGATGGAGAGAAAACTGATCAGAGAATTGAAAAACAAGGATTTTCTTCCCACCGCTCCCACTGACCTCTTGGCTGGCAGAGTACATCCTTCACTTCTCTGTCTACCAGCCTTCCAATTATTTTCCCATAGTATTAATTTCATTTTAAGTGTGCTTTACAATCTGAGCATACCAGTGAAAAACACTTCATAAGATCAAGATATCACTTGATGACTCGTGATATCATTGATGTATTCTAACTTTGGTGTCTATCCAAGCAGGTGCTTTATCGCTCCTATGAACAACCTTCCTTATTAGAATTCATTTGCTATTTGCATGTCACTAATAACAGAAAAGTCCTTTCTTCTGCTTAATAACTAGATACTTTCCTTACAAAGAAGAAATAATATAATAAAATGGGAAGAAAAGAGGTTTACCCACCTTATGTTACGCCTGGTATCAAATAAGGAGATGATGTGACCTCAAGCACTTTCATTCACACCTCAGCTGTTGATCACTACCAAGCACAGAAGACTAGCTTTGATGCACCAAGAAGCAGAGCCAACGCTACAACCTTTCATTTATGAGAGCACCTGATCTCACTGGCTAATTAGACACACTTGAAATTGATTCTGGCCGTAGACTAGCAACAGCTGGTATATTCAAACCTGCATGAAGTAACCTTGGTGTACATAATTGTGAGAACTGAGAACTGACAAGCCCCCTAGAAAAATGAGCCTGGAAGGTGTTAGTGCTTTTTGAGCTGGTGCAGTAATGTGTTACTGGGAATAATGTAAAAATGGCAATAGTAATTTATGCAAAAAAAAGCATAGTCACTCTGATGAGACTTCACTACCTAGAAGAACATGTTTTGCTCTGTGGCTACTTAGCAAAGCTATTTCTTTTCTGGATTTCCTTTCACCTTTTAGGTTGTGACAATCTGTCTTTGGTACGAGGATATCTGTAAGAAGACTTTTTTAGTCCTTTCCCTCCAGCCTGCTTCAGTGTCTGTGCTGCCTGTGCTGTGTTACTAACTAATCTTGCCTATTACTGGTTATTCAGGTAATGTAGACATTTACAGTTTGTTATTACAGAGGTATGAGATTAGATATTGTAAAGACTTAACTTTTCTTGTGTTGTTAAACACTGATTTATAGCAGCCTCATTGTTTTCTGTTGCTGATTAGCCTTTGATGAGATCTGGTGGCAGTGTTGGCTTACATAACCTACCTGAACCCTCTTGCCTTTGCTTTGAGATTTGCTTGTGTTGTTGAGAGCAGAATTAGCCATGTTATTTATTAGCTCTTTAGATACAGTGTAACTTCTCGTGTCTTAGAACTGAAGGAAACAGGAAAAGAAGATGTGAGATTTCTAAATCATTCAAATTTGCTCAAAGGCAAATAAATTCCTTTTAATTTTGGCTTGGGTTACTACTTGCTTTTGTTGTTTGTATCAGCCCAAAACACTGACTACTATCTTTGAATGCAGCTGTTGTAACTATTAAGATACATGTATGAGTTCATAGTGGAGTATAATTGTGTGTTCATCGTTAACCCAGATCTTAACTCTAAGGAAAAAAGATTCCTTATGTAAGAAATAGAGGGACAAAAAAGACTATTGGGTCTATTCTATTAAAGCTCAATCCATTCAGAAAACATTTCCCTGCGGTCAGAATCTAATTGCTTTCTGAATAACCATTATGTATTTGCCTTTGCCCACTGGGCCATTCCAAACGTGACATTCCTTAGAGGGGAAAAAATGACATCCAGCTGTCTGGTTTGAATTTATTTTTTGCTAGTATATACCAATATTTAATCCCAGCAGCTGTATTAGGGGAAAAAAAAAAGTTACAAATGCAGTAATTGTGAAGAGAAGTGTTAGAATTAACATTTGCCATGTTACCTTAATTTATACCCTTTCTATGTGTTATGTTACAGGTGTTCATTGCATGACTACATGCTGTATTTTCTACATGATGCTTGCTCTGTTCAGTGCAAAAGAGGGATGATGTCTGCTGAATGATCAGCTTTAACAGTTTCACTGTGCAGCTTCTGACCATGTTCTGGTGGGTTCTGTTTAATACTACACCAAAGTCACAAATGTTAATACCCTCACAGGCTCCTCTGTGGTTCTCAGAACTACCACTAACATGATTGAATTAGTTTTCATACCTTTCTGGAGATTAGTATAATTTTTTTTTGTTTTACTAAGGCAGAGCTGAAGCCCAAATAAGTGAATAACAAAGATATCCAGTTGTTTTGGATTTTCATTGTGAGGCCCTGAGATGACTAAGTTTCTTTGGATTACTTTACACGTAGATAAGAACACATTCCCATGGAGAGAAACCAGAGATGAGCTAAAAAGTGGTAAATTGTCCTTCTAATATGGTCCCATGACAGTTGTTTTTCTTTACTTAGTCCCATTCTGTCTGAACCTTTCCATCTCATGCCCTAATCACCTAAGTACTATTTTCCTTGACCGTCAAGGTCACAGAATCACAGAATGGTAGGGGTTGGAAGGGACCTCAGGAGATCATCCAGTCCAACCCCCCTGCCAAAGCACGTTCCCTACAACAGGTTGCACAGGAAAGCGTCCAGGTGGGTTTTGAACATCTCCAGAGATGGAGTTTCCACATCCTCTCTGGGGAGCCTGTTCCAGTGCTCTGTCACCCTCACAGTAAAGAAATTTTTCCTTAAGTTTGTCTGGAACTTCTAGTTTTTGCCCATTGCCCCTTGTCCTGTCACCAGCCACCACCAAAAAGAGCCCAGATGGGGGTCAAGTCACCCCACGTGTGTTCTGGTCTTCCTTCTGCTCAGTCTCCTCTAATTCATTACAGGACACATCCGAAGCAATTGCCAAGAAAAGCTATGCTGCTATGGGTGTGGGGAAGGGAAGTATCCCAGGAGCAAGACTGCAGTTGTGGCAGTCTGTGAAGAATGTTTTGATGGTAGCTGGTATTACTTGTATGGGAGGCGTGAGAGAGACACGAAGCACCAGCAGAAATAGCAGATATAAAGTGAAGAGGCCACTAGTGGATGAGTCAGGCCAGGAGTGGTGCTGGAAGAAAGGAAGAACTGCAGTGTTTGGTTTTATTTATCTTTGTCCTAGCGGTCTGAGGCTTAATGAAATAGCAGCAATAGGGGGGAGCAGGTAGGCAGGTGATAACAGCAGCAGTCCCAATGGTGAGCAGATAGGGCTTAGACAGCACTACCTGTGTTGTGACCCTTGAGTCACACATGGCTTTCCAGCTAACTCCTGTTACACAGGGTCTATGGCCAGCACAGCCTTGCTGCTGATCATAGACCTCATCTGTGGGAGGAATCAAATCTTCAGCTGCTGAGGTTGGTATCATCAGATCATCCAGAGGCCAGTTGGGTACTTAAGGCAGGTTTGTCTGGGAAGGAAGGGGTGAGGTCCTTGGAACCACTGTTTTATTTTCCAGGCAAAATCTGTTGGAGTTCCCCATCCTTCATCTCTTTGTAGTGTCTTCATATTGCTGATGGAGACAATTTCTCAACAGATACCTGAGTAAGGTCAGGAAGTTTGGGTTCCCTGGAACTGGAAGACAGACTGTGGTGGATATAGCTGGAGTTCTCTTAAAGGAGAACTAATCTGTTTGTCAAGCTCGTTACTGCAATCTGAGATGGGACACACTTGTGAGATGAGGGGCTGTGTTTTAGCATTTTTACTCATGAATTTCCAACCATTGTATCCATTCTGATAGCTACTGAGATCATTTGGTTTTCATCTCCATGGGTCTTCTAAGGCTGTGCTTCCCCACTTGCAAGTAGTGCCCTGTTGGATGGGACTAGTGTGTGGGCTATGAGTGTGCTTTTGTTCAACTTGCAAAGGCTCCCAGGAAGATGTTTATCACACAGAATCACAGAATGTCAGGGATTGGAAGGGACCTTGAAAGATCATCCAGTCCAACCCCCCTGCTGGAGCAGGATCACCTAAATGAGATCACACAGGAAGGTGTCCAGGTGGGTTTTGAATGTCTCTAGAGAAGGAGACTCCACAACCTCTCTGAGCAGCCTGTTCCAGTGTCCTGTCACTCTCACAGTGAAAAAGTTTTTCTTTATGTTTACATGGAACCTCCTATGCTCCAGCTTGCACCCACTGCCCCTTGTCCTACTGTTGGACATCACTGAGAAGGGCCTGGCTCCATCTTTCTGACATTCACCCTTCACATATTTATAAACGTTAGTGAGGTCACCCCTCAGTCTCCTTCAAAATGAAGAGGCCCAGCTCCCTCAGCCTTTCCTCATAAGGGAGATGTTCCACTCCCTTAATCATCTTGGTGGCTCTGTGCTGGACTCTCTCAAGCAGTTCCCTGTCCTTCTTGAACTGTGGGGCCCAGAACTGGACACAATATTCCAGATGTGGCCTCACCAGGGCAGAGTAGAGGGGAAGAAGAACCTCCCTTGACCTACTGACTACACCCCTTCTAATGCACCCCAGGATGCCATTGGCCTTCCTGGCCACAAGGGCACAGTGCTGGCTCATGGTCATCCTGCTGTCCACCAGGACTCTCAGGTCCATTTTCCCTACACTGCTCTCCAACAGGTCTGTCCCCAACCTGTACTGGTACATGGGGTTGTTCTTTCCCAGATGCAAGACTCTACACTTGCCCTTGTTGTATTTCATTAAATTTCTCCCTGCCCAGCTCTCCAGCCTGTCCAGGTCTCTCTGGATGGCAGCACAGCCCTCTGCTGTGTCAGCTACTCCTCCCAGCTTTGTATCATCAGCAAACTTGCTGACAGTGCACTCTGTTCCCTCATCCAGGTCAGTGATGGATATATTGACTAGTATTGGTCCCAGTACCAACCCCCGAGGGACTCCACTAGACACAGGCCTCCAGCTGGCCTCTGCCCCATTGACCACAACTCTCTGACTTCTTCCTTTCAACCAATTCACAATCCATCTCACTACTCAGTCATCCCAATCACACTTCCTCAGTTTAGCTGTGAGAATGCCATGGGAGACCGTGCCAAATGCTTTGCTGAAATCAAGATAAGCCACATCCATTGCTCTACCATCACCTATCCACCTGGTTATGTCCTCATGAAAGGCTGTCAGGTTGGTTAAACATGACTTCCCCTTGATAAAACCATGCTGCTTCTAATGACCCTCTTATCCTTAATATGCCTATGCTTGTTTAGGCCAGCTACAGGAGAACAGACAGCATGCAATGCAGCATACTAGTTATCCCTGCCACTTTAATCTACAAAAATGTTTTTAATAAAAAAAAGAGCAAATTGAGGGGATTTTATGGAAACAGTGCTTGTCATGATGTGTGCATGGTGTTTGAGATGCAGTGCTAGGACTTCAAACACAGACTTTAGCATCTCATCAAATGGTAGTCTGGATTGTACTAAAGCAGTCCCGCTGAGCTTAGCCTGAGAAGTGTAGGTAAATAAATAAAAGAAGTCTGCCATTTTATAATAGAATTTAGTGACCTTTTTTCATTCTCTTGAAACAGGTGATATGTTTCTTTATAACATACAAAATTTTCATCTGAAATACAAGCAGCTACAAAAATAAGGTATGTAAAAATATCAGCAGGAGATCGACCTTTTTGAAACTTCTAAATAACCATTCGAACTTTAAATCTATTTTTCGGCAAATATAGGTCTAAGTTTAAATGCTGGCTCCGGGCAAACTGTTTGAATTGTTCAACTATCTAAAAATACACTTAAAAGCTGCGTATGAAAAGACAAGAAGCTGATGTAGAAGCAAAGGAAGAGACAGAGTGTCAGGGCCTTCAGGAATCTGTAGCACAAAGACTTCACAGAAATTCCTTTCAAAGAATCTTCTTCCTCATCTCCCTGCTCTTAGTGCAGATATCCTTGTGGAAGGACCATGCCGAATTCTTCCATGGAAGTTACATAAAGAGAAGAAAACTAAAAATAAAACTTTATGACCAGGAGACCTAGAGGCAATGAAGACCAGAAAGCTACAAAATATTAGAATCAGAGAAGGTATTTTGCTTCAGACAATCTTTCTAGTAAGCAACTAGGGGCAAAAAAGCAGTGCTGTTTGACATAGCCCCTAAACACAGCAGACCTTGCAAGCTCCTTAGATTTTTTCCTTGCAAACATGAGATGACAGTAGCAAGACTTGTTTTCTTGTGAGCTGGGTCTGCCAGATCAGGAACTGAGGAAGATAAAAGCAGAAGATTGCAGCAGTGACCGAAGGGGCAAGGCTAATGAAACGGGCTCTTGAATTTTGTTCTCTGAGGCAAAGAAGGTTTTGCAAGGCAGATCACCTGATTCCTTGCTCCATGCAGTCTCTTTTCATTCAGTCACTGGAGGATGGAGATAGTTTATGTTTCTTTATAAATGGCTTTGAAAGATTTCTGATCTGCCTTTAATTGGGTTACCGTCCTGTCTTCCCCTGCTGTTCTGCGTGAATTGTTGCTTTGTGACTTACACTTCCTCTTCCTTTCTGTACAAAAGCAAAAGATGAAGATCAAGTTATTTCTGAATAACAATGTCTAGACTCTATCACTGGACTCCATCCAAAAATGTTTAAACAGGTCATTGCTAAGCTGGTGTAAACTGGCACAGCTGCATGGGCTTTGTTCTAGTTACTCTGAGTGAGGCAGGTGAGGACGTAGCGCACGGTAACCTGCGCCTTCCTTGGTCCCTGTGTTCTGACAAAGGCTTTTCTGAGCTTTGCTCAGGCTTATTCATTTTGGGGTATTCCAAGTGGTGGTTTAATGTGAGAAATTATGAATGGACTTTAAGTGTATGACCTAGTGTCTAGACTATTGCTTGCAGTTAATCTTCTGCCTTCCATATAGACATTGGGTTTGTACTTTTAAAAATGCACTACTACTTTTCCTACCTATGTGCTGGACTGCATGCTCACTTGTGTGTGCAACTTAAGGAGTGCTCATAGGGGTGGCTCTGGATTGCAGAGAGCTTGCTGCAAGTGCACTGTGTTATTTCTTTGTGCCTTCTCTTTTCTTCCTTCTTCCTCCTCTCACCATCCTCAACAACCTTTGGTTTGGAGACAATGGTATCAACAAGGAGTTATGAATCATCTGATATGGAAGAAATACTTCTATTGCTTTTCATAATCACCTTTCTATCTACTACAAAAGAAACAAAATACTGTCAAGATTTGCCTCCACGCTCTTGTAAACATTCTGGTCTTCCTGTTTGTCTTCTGTTGCAATAATGAGGTATACATCAGGTGTAGAGAGATGGGCCCAACCCCTTTGCCCAGAATTTTACAATGACTCCTCTCATCTTAATACATGTTCACTGCTGGCATCACACAGGTCTCAGCATGCGGTGCTTCATCACAACCTTGCTAACTCCACTTCAATCAGAAGAAGAAATCCTTTCCTTGTTAGCTTTGGAAGGATTTGGGTTCTGTTTGAATGCATTTCATATTAAAATAAGAAAAAAAAGAAATTGAAGGAGTGAGACAAAATTGTTGCTGACAAAGAGCTGAAAATGAGTATGTTATCTCAAGATACCTGAAGGCACTTTGTTCAGAAAAACAAAAAATGAAGATTTCTTAATTTTGACTGTGTTCCAGAAGATGGCCCTGGTTAAGCAATATTTTAACACTGCAAACTGCTGAAAATGCAGGAAATAAAGGGAAAAACCAGCACAGGCCAGCAGTTGCCTTGTTGCATAGGGTATGAAGTAGGAAAGTCCCAGCTGTGGCCTTACTGCTCGGGAACTAAAGCATAACACTGCAGGGTGGCACGTGCCTGCTGTGCCAGGGCTGTAGAAGTGGCCCATGTGTCCGTTTGTCAGGGGGATGCTGCTGCTGGTCAGCACAGACGTGAGGCAGAGAGAGACAACCAGGTTACCATTGCCTGGGCAGTTTTAGTTGTACAGGTTTCTCTCTCTCTTTTAATGTCTAATTTAGCAAATCAACTTCTGATGGTGCAAGCACCTGCAGAAAAGCTTACCTCTATATCAGTGGCTTCAGGGGGTTTTGCTATTTGACTGGTTAATTCTTTTAATGGAAGGAGAAACTTTGGAGAGTCAGTGATCATTTAGGCAGCTTGAGTTAATACTTCCGATCACAGATGAGCCCTGTGCAGGCAGGAAAATAATGGGTCCCTCTCTCTGTGCTTCCTTATAGCCTAATAGATAATGAGATGGAACTTCAGGGTGTTTTTTTTAAAATGTCTATAAATGATAAGGCCTTAGAAGAGGAATCTGAGACATGGTCTGTAGTTTAGCTGCTGATACTTCTACAACAAGGTATAAAAAACCATTTTGAGTCCACTTGGATCCTCATCAACCACCGCCATTGCCAGATCACCCTCCTCTTGTCAAAGCACTAAGTTTCAGAAGGTATTTGCTCACAGGCCATGTTCCTGACTTGGCTTTTCTCCCTCTGCTGTATCTCAGGAGGCCTTACTCTTCCCTGGTGCCACCACACAGTGTGTATAGGAGGCCAGAACCTGCACCTCACTGTGCATCACCCTGTTTGAACTTCATACCCTTGCTGCAGCTGGGCCTGCCCAGTCTTGCTGCTGCCAGCCTACTCACCTTGCCTTTGTCCCAGTCCTCTCCTCCCCGATCTCTGAGCTGCCTTCTCCTGTCACGCACACGCCTACTCGGGCATGCCGCTGCCTCGGTCTGTGTTTCATAGTCAGGACTTGGGTTTCTCCAGGGCTTTCCTGCCTCACAAAGGGGACAGGGAGCAAGGATTGTGCGGGACTTCCCAGTAACATGGGAAAAGCAGGAAGAAGTGCCTGGACGTTCTCCAGAAGGCAGAAGCCCTCTGCATCCTGGCTTTCAGGGGAGGGCAGCTCGTGTGGCTCCGGTTCAGTGGCTGCTGCGTGTTCCTTTGAGCCCACTACCCTGCAGAAGGACAGGAAAAAAAAAAAAAAAGAAGAAAACCTTTGAATTGCTCTGCTTGCCCCTGCAGCCTAGAATTCTTCATGACAGTACAGCTCACTTCTATCTACAGAGCACCCCCTTATCTTTGGTATTAAAGGACCAGGGAGAGTTTTGCTCTAGCTGTGAAAATAATCGAGCATCTGAGGGCATCTATGGCATATTTCAAGCTATTCAAGCAATTTCTGTCAAATTTTTACAGAGTAACTTTATTACTTTTAAGTTGTTCATGAGTAGATTACATTTTTCTGCACTTTGTTTTTTGATTGTTTGATTTGGATTTTTTTTACATTTTGATTAAATATTTTCTACCAGTTCTCTCCTTGATGTTTGTGAAAAATTGATTACAAGCATTTAGCAATCAACATTTGAGCTGCTCCTAATGAATATATAGAGCTACACTAGATTTAAATTCCACTTAGTCATGACTTGAAACACTTAATTCGAAACTTTTTTCAGGCTGTTCATGTGCCCTCAGAAGTTGAAAGAACCTTAAAATCCATTGATGGTTGAAAATGGAGGCATTAAGTTGCCTGGGAGCCCAGGTCAGTGCTCCTGTTTGTTCCCACAGGTATTAACAGGAAGTCAAATACACTGAAATCTACATCTAATGTACCTGGGCAGCAGTGTGATTTGGGGAAAAAGAGAAAGATTCTCCCTTTTAGCCTAATGGCAACCTGAGAGGGTACAAGCTCAGAGCTCAGTTTCTTGAAGAACATCTTAACTCTTCCCATGTACACAGCGACTATGCTGATTTTTGGATGTTTGCTTTGGCAGGATGCTGGCTTCTGGTTCTGTAGTACTCTGCAATATATGTAGAAAACTTTCTTGTGAATGTTCCTGACAAGCAAATCCATGTGCAAGAATATCCTTAGCAAGTAAAAACATCTTCTGGTGAGGAGACTGGGTGTTCAAACTATGGTCAGAAGTGCCAGCATTTATGCTGAGACAGTTTCAAATAAGCTTATATATGGTCTAGGCATAGGTCAAGCAGTGAGCTTCAAAGTGGTATAATAAACTATTGGACCATGTTTGTAGCTGAAGACCAGCTGCTGGATCTACTTTGGAAAACAGAGCCCTTTCTCATGTTTTTTTATTATTTGTCTATTATTGATGCAAGCATTCCTTCACAGTATTTTGTTCATAATTTAGGATTATGTTTGTAACCAGGAATTAGCATGAGTGCTCTAACTGGTCACACATTTAAAAACCTGATTTGCATGCATGGTGGGTGTTTATGTGCTTACATTGGTTAGGGAAATGTGCTTACCTTGGAAAAGCTCTCTTTAGAGAAGAACAATCACCACCCAGCAGTCAGTACTGTGGAGAGTGGATGTGAAGCAGGTCTCACAGCTGCTTTTTTTTTTCTCTCCTCCCAGGACTGGAAAGCGATAACACTACCTAACTGCAAAACAATCCCAAAAGCACTATGTGTTCTGTTTCCCTCCCTGCTCTTGCAAGGGCCCTCCCTGGTTGCTCTCCAGTTCTTCCTACTCTTGGTGCAGCTCCTGGCATAATGGGATGTGGGTCTGTGGTCAGTACTCCAGGTCAATATGACACTATGAATGTGCCAGTGATGTATCTTCTCATCACCCTGCAGCAGGAATAGCTCGTTACTGCACTGACACACCGCGTGCATGTGTGTGTGTTGAAGAAATAGCTGGGTCTGGGAAATAATTCTGTTGGGTGTTAGATGAAATTGTACAAGAGTTTTATAGCAAAGTCTATAAAAAAGTGTATAAAAAAATGCTAGTTACCTGAACTGATAGCTATATTCTCAGTGTCTTTATATATTTCTCATAGAATTCTACATCGTAGGTTCAAAGTGCAATTCTTTTTGCTTCAATTTCTTAAGCTTCATTTCCCCCTGTACTTTCTCAGCAAAGTAATTGCCTCAATCTCTTCCCACACACAGAGAAAACGTGGGTTTATAGGCACTGTCCATTGCTAGTTAAACGCCAGGGCATGAAGGAGTGGTGCTTAGTGGGATTTTTGAAAGGTGACTAACACCTAATTGCCATGGAAATCGATGGGCTTTAAACAATTGAAAAATCTGTCTCCAAGATCTATCTACCTTTGCAATGAGCTCCATGCTTCTTTAAAACCTGTCCCATCACCTCTGCGCGGTGCCGTCATATTCTTCCATAAGGATATTGCCCTTTGTGGCACAAGGGGAGTTTCTTGCCTCATCAGAAGAGCACTACAGTAAGAAGGAGCTGCACTAGAACATCTGCACTGGATTGTGTTATTTCCAAGCTTCCAGTTCAGAGACACCAGTGGGATGAAAGGCACTGAAACCTCTCCCTGGCACTCACTCCCTGATTGGAATGATAAGGTTTCAGGCTGTGAGGGAAGCGGGATGGTTTCTCGGGGTTGAAATTGCAGTGTTTAAGATGCCTCCCACCCCTCTGCTCTCTGTGAGTTTGGGGCTTCCTACCATAGGAAGAGGATGATCACATTCCCTCCAAGATAAGCCATCACGGTGGGCAGCATGTGGGAGTAGGAGGTGCAGGTGGAGGTGCAGTTTTGGCTGGGGTCCTTTAGCAAGTGCCTCTAGGAGACCTCCCACCGCAGCAGGCAAAGGCTGGAAACAACCCATTAGCCCCTTGCTTGTGTTCCCGCTCCTGCCGGAGTGCAGATTCCTTTTCCTCTGACCCAGGATAAACACACCTGCATTCTTTTCTTGCCTTAGCATTTTATTTTGCCCCAGTGAATAACAGCAAAACAGAAGAGAGAGCTTTGTGGTTCAGGAAGCCAACAGTTATTAAAAGTAAATTGTACAAGAAGGCAAGACGGAGGAAGGGGAATTCTGACGAATCCTTGGTATGTATGGAATGTTTTTTTATATGGGAATAAAGCAGAGTTCAGAGTTCCTTCAATTACATTTTAGGAGTTTTGTTATTTGAAAATAATTGTTTGTAGTTGCTTTATTTTTCCTGAGCCAGGGCAATTTTGATTGACGTAACTGGAACAAACAGGATTGCATAAGCCTGCAGAGGTTTCCTGGTACGCTGGCCAGCTACAGGCTTTGTACTGATTTTATGGTAACTGTGAAATTCTCACCTGACATCTGTGCTGGCCCGTCCTGCCGCGCGCAGCAGTGCTAACACAGGGCATTCCCGCAGAATGATCTCCCGCCCGTCACTGTGGGAGAGCAGCAGGCAACTGCCGTGAGCTTCTGCTGGCTCACGGACACAGCAACATGAAAAATAACACCTCTGATTTAGCAAAAAAATCCACAAGGGCTGGGCTGGCCTCAGGTCTACTAAAATGGTTCAACTTAGATGAAATTTCTTCTAAATCGCTTTTGAATTTAATTCTGCAGTGTTGTCATTTTCACATGGAAGCAGTGTGAGCAGATGTCAGCGAATGACAACACCAGCTCAGTGGATTTTTTTCTGATGTTTTTTAATATTACCTGTTGCTTGTATTTATAACCAAGTAAAAAAAAAATCTGTTCTTCTGTTCACTGCTTTTGGATGACTGTAGGGTTTTGTATCAGAAGAACTCTTTGGGGGACAAAATGCAATATTCTACTGAAGGCCAGTTTAATACTTGAAATGCTTCTTTGTACCTGAGAGAAAATGTTTGCTTCCAGGTTTAGAGAAACACATGATAAACCAACACCCTGAATGTTGGCAGTAAGAGTAGAGAGGACATCTGTTTAAGATGTCCTGTGACCATGGTAGCAATAATTCATTACAAACAATTGAGAGCTGCAGAAGTTCATAGAATCATGGAGTGATATGGGCTGGAATGGACCTTAAAGATCATCCAGTTCCGACCCCCCTGCCATGAGCAGGGACACCTTCTACTAGACCAGGTTGCTCAAAGGACCAGGTTGCTCAAAGCCTCATCCAGCCTGGCCTTGAACACTTCCAGGGAGGGGGCATTCACAACTTCAAGACAAGAACTTCATTCACAACTTTAACAATATCTCCTAAGGAGGACCATTTGTGGTGACAGAAACCTCCTGACATTGACCCTGGAGTGCTCCATTGCAGGTAATATAAAAGTCCTTCGGAACAGCAACTTGCATTTACAAGACAGGTTTACAAGGCTGGTTTTCATCCTGCATCTGACACTTATTTCTGCCTGGAACGATATTAATGCTGGTCACATAGTAATGGAGAGGAGGGAGACCTCACAGTGATGCAGGACTGCCCCTGCCCAATGATCCTTCATACAAGTTCCTAGCAAAGTGCTGGCCTGGTGGAGGCATCCAGCCACTGTGTATCTTGGTGTCAAAATGTTTTGCAGGTTGTAACTGACAGCAGGTCTTTCTCTTTTGAACAGCTGGGTGAGGAGCTACAGATTTGGGATAAACTTTTCAAAACCAGCAAAGCCTGGACAGAATAAAAGCTCTATAATTACAAGGGGCACTTGGGTGCTATGGGTGCGTTTCACAATGCCACATTAGGACAGATAAGTACTCTAAAAAAACAGTACTTTGGAGTCCCTGTTCCACTGTTTAGTGGTGAAACTCAAGCTCTTGGCCCAGATTCTCAAAAGTGTCTGGGCGTGTTGGGTCCTATGGATCCCTGTGATCAGGTACCTTGGCTGCAGCTGTGTTGGAGACTCGAGCTCAAGGGCTTCCTGTCAGTTTTGAGAGATTTGCACTTTTACAAATTTTACCCATTATTTATGGAAACAAAGGACTCTTTCAGAAAAAGAGAAGCATCTAATTCCTCAGCACGGGGCTGGCTGTGCCATCATTCCCTGGGGTGATGGCTGCTCTCGCTGCACTGGGAGCAGCACTGAGCTCTGTTTAGCAGGACACCAGTGCTGAGGGCTCCTTACACATCCAACCTGCAGCAACCCCAAATCAGGATCAGACTTTGGCACTTGAGTAGCCCTGATGCAGGAGATGATACCTGCCTGAGGTAACTTATGGTTTTGTTCCTCATTCCTGCTTATTTAGAAAGCAGGCAAATAGTGATAAGCTTTAAAACAATTCCAAGAAGTTTATATTCACAAATAAGCTGTGGGAACTCTGACTTAAATCCAGGGTTGGTTGGGTTTGTTTTGGTTTGTTTTTTTTCACAGAACATGTCTATTTACACCAGGAAACTAATAAACATGTTGTCAACAACAGCCATCAGAATAATTCTTCAGAATTTGAAGGGCAGTTTGTAACTTCATCCAGTGACTGGATTCATTCCCTCTCCTTCTTGTGTAAATCTGAGAGATCATAGAATCATAGGATGATTTGGGTTGGAAAGGACATTTAAAGATCATCTAGTCCAGCCCCCCTGCAGTGAGCAGGGACATCTTCAACTAGATCAGGTGGCTCAGAGCCCCATCCAAACTGACCTTGAATGTTTCCAGGGATGGAGCATCTACCACCTCTCTGGGCAACCTGTGCCAGAATTTCACCACTCTCACTGTAAAACATTTCTTCCTTATATCTAGTCTGAATCTCCCCTCTTTTAGTTTAAAACCATTGCCCCTTGTCCTATCACTACAGGCCCTGCTAAAAGGTCTGTCCCCATCTTTCTTACAAGCCTCCTTTAAGTTTTGAAAGGCAACACAATAAGATCTCCCCAGAGCCTTCTCTTCTCCAGGCTGAACAACCCCAACTCTCTCAGCTTTTCTTCACAGGAGAGGTGCTCCAGCCCTCTCACCATTTTTGTGTCCATCCTCTGGACCTGCTCTGACAGGTCCATGTCTTTCTTGTGCTGAGGACTCCAGAGCTGGACTCAGGACCACAGGTGGGGTCTCACCAGAGATGAGGGGCTCTGAAACAGCAAGTGGGAGCTGTGTCTTTACAGCTTTTTGTTTCATTCTTCTCTGTAGGCTTGGTATAAGTGTGTCACTGGCCTTCAGTAAAGAACGAATGAGCGGTAATAGCTTGTGTGGTGCCAAAACTGTACAAATGACTGAGATTAGTGGGAGCTTCCAGTGCTCATGAGATACTTAGAAATGTGCATGACCCTATGAATGACATTTCAGATTTTCTCTGGTAGTACAAAATCCCTAAGTCCATATGTGATTTTTAAGGGGCTGTAGCTCAGTTAAAATTCTTGTGGAAAGTACAGGCAGTGATAGGACTGGATCATGACTTTGTGATCTGGACACCTGCTATGTAAGTAACACCTCACTTTTTTTCTTCAGTTCCCTTGGGATGTCCTGTGATGTAGCTGTTCCTTTCTTCTGAGAATAACTTTCAGATTTTTCTATTTTAGAAGGTCCAAAGACTCACAGTGCTTCTATAAAAAATACAGAACTGCTTTCTATGCAGTAGAAATAATGTAGTCTGATTGCCCTCTTTATTTGAGTTCCTATTTATTTGGGTAAGAAGGGTTGAGCAGCCCCTGCATCCCCGTGTTGTTGTGTGTGTGTATCCCCATGGAGACATGTTTCTATGAAAAATGTATTAAGAACATGCTTGAGATGATAGATATTTATCTGAAGTCAACTAGAAGATTTAAAAGCTATGAAGATGTGAGAGCTCCATGTGAAAGAGCAGTGGGAGTGCATGGAGCTTTACCTAGGGGGAGATGACGAGCCAGCTGAGAGTTCATGTGTTGGGATTAAAGGGCAGACCAACCTAAGTGAGTGTGGTGGGAGTCTGCTACAGATCACCTGATTGAAAAGAAGTGGATAATTGCAAGAAGCTTCATGTTTGCAGGTCTTGCAACCACTTTAGTGTCTGCTGGAAGGCCAATACAGCAGGGCACAAGCAATCAGGGTTGTTTCTGGGGTGCATTGATGATGACCCACTTTCTGATACAGGTGATAGAGGAACCAGCAAAAGGAAGTGCCTTGCTCTACCTGACACTTACCAACAAGGAAGAACTGGTCAGCATTGTGAAGGTCAGGGGTAGCTTGGTTGCAGTGGTTTTAGATCGAAATGGGGCAGGGAAACTGGTGACAAATGATACAGAAAAGTTCAAAATATTTAGTGCCTTCTTTCCCTTGTTTTTTACTGTTAAAATTTGCCTACAGGAATCTCAAATTCCTGAAACCAATGGGAAAGTCTGGAGCAAGAAAGACTCACCCTTGATGGATGAGGATCAGTTTAGGGAACATTTAGCCACACTAGATATATACAAGCCCATGGGACCTGATGGGATGCACCTGCGAGCGCTGAGGGAGCTGGCCCAATGTCATTGCGAGGCCACTCTCAATTATCTTTGAAAGTTTGTGGTAAATGAGAGAGATTCTTGAGGTGTGGTAGAAAGTAAATGTCATTTCTGTCTTAAACATGGGAAGGAAGGAGAGTCTGAGGGACTACAGGCTGGTCCACTTGTTGGATGAGGGGAGAACAGTGGATGTTGTTTACCTTTACTTTAGCAAGGCCCTTGAAACTGTCTCCCATAACATGCTCAAGACAGAATGTGGAAGTACAGCCTAGGTAAGTGGACAGTGAGGTGAACTGAAAACTGGATGAACTGCTGGGCTCAGAGCGTTGTGATCAGCAGCTCAAAGACCAGCTGGAGGCCAGTCACCATTGAGGTACCCCGAGGGGTTGATACTGGGGCCAGTACTGTTTAATCTCTCCATCAGTGACCTGAATAATGAGGGCAAATGCACCCTCAGCATGTTTGCAGATTATAAAAAACTAGGAGGAGTGACACATGAACCAGCAATGTGCCCTGGTGGCAAAGGTGGCCATTAGGCAAAACATTGCCAGCAGGTCAAGGGAGGTGAGCCTTCCCTTCTGTTCAGCCCTGCTGAGACAGATCTGGACTGCTATGTCCAGTGCTGGGCTCCCCAGTACAAGAGGGACATGGACATACCAGAATGAGTCTGGCAAAAGGCCACAGATGATGAAGCAACTGGATGATCTGTCATACAAGCAGAGGCTGAGAGAGAGCTGGGGTTATTCAGCCTGGAGAAGAGAAGGCTGCAGAGGACCTTATAAATGTGTATAAATACCTCACTGGAGGGGAGGAGGTGTAAGGAAGATGGGTCAGATGCTTCCCAGGGCTGGTGCCCAGTGACATCACCATAGAAGCAATGGGCATAAATAGAAATACAGGAAATTCTGTGTGAACATAAGAAATAACTTTTTTACTGTTCAGTGGTCAAACACTGGAGCAGATGCCCAGAGGGGCTGTGGAGTCTCCATCCTTGCAGATATTCAAAACCCAACCGGGTGCAGCCCTGAGCGGGCTGTTCTAATTGCCCCTGCTTTGACCAAGGGTTGGACCAGGCAGTCTCCAAAGATGCCTTCAAACTTCAATTCTTCTGTGATTGTGTGGGGTGGGCACATCTGTACATATATACATATGTGAACACACAGATAGTGTGACTTCATAAACTCTTCAGAAAATCAAGCTTACAGGGAGAACAGAAATACCACGATCCGTGTTTCAGGGGGAGTTAAAAAGTTTGGTGCTCATGTGCAGAGCATATTTTTAATCAGTCTGTGTTTAGGTTTGGGTCTTCTGTGCAATACAGGCCACAGACCTTTTAGCATACAGTATCTAGAAGTGTATTCAATGTATTTTGGTGCAAATCCTTCAAAACTAGTAGAAAATGCACATTACATGCAACACCTTGTATGTCAGATAAGCCAGTTGAACCAGGTTTTTGTTGCCTTATAGTGTCCCTCACCAAGTTGTGCTGTTCTAGCTCTGTGGGATCTTGGGCCACCCATTCTGTCTAGCCTGTGTTTATTCAGTACAGGGAACCGTGCTCCCATTTGGGACTGCTTAGAACTGGCAGAGAAATATTGGGAAGAACCTTCCTGCTTAATGTCTATCCAGCGCTATAATTTAAAATAACCAATTGATTACACTTTTTGTTCCTTCCTCTGGTGACTAGGCACCAGCATCTCGCTTGCTTCCATTGCTTCTTCTCTCCTCTGGCAGTCTTTAAGCCTTTTTAAACAGCACCCAAAGGAAGGGGATGTGTGGACGGGTTGTCTACTAAAACAGAGAAGTCAGTTGTTGTGCAATAAATAATTCAGCACAAATCATAAAGTCTGGCTAGTTTGTTACTTTTAATGTCTTTAAATCTACACATCCTATATTTTATTTTTCAATCATAGGCTACAAAGATGATGCAGAACACAAGCAGAACAAGATCAAAGGTTGCGTATTACTTCACTGTGTAAGTCTATAATGGAGACACAAAAACAATTTCTCCTCTTCAGTCTATCATGTCATTTTGTGTCAAAGATAGTAAATGAAAGCTCCTTCCTGATGCTGAGTAAAGGCTGAGGTGAAGGCAGAACTGGCACTGGGATTGCCTGTTCTGGGGAAATGCTCTTGCTCTCCATCCACCTTCCAGGGTCTGGTCTCCATCACCACGAGGAGCTTGGATCTTGAATCCAGTCTTGTTTTGAGCCAGTTAGTGCTGCTGAGCCAGATAAGCTTGGACAGTCAGGGGAAACAAGAAATTGTTTTCTTGAGGAGTTCCCATGACTCACTTGCTCAGTTTTTATTATCTGTATTATGCTGGTTAGGGTCTGAGTCAAGGAAACATTTGACCCCGAGCTTTGTAGAGCTCAGACATTGTAGAGCTTTGTGCTCTTAAGCATTTTCCTGGAGCATGGTGGTTTTCTGAGGTAATGTCTGTAGCCATCCCACTGGAGTTAAAGGAGAAATATTCTGTTGACTCTTGGAGGCTTGGATTCAATGTCTTCTCCAGTAATGTTGGCACTGCTGAAAAAAATCAGGGATCCTCTAACAAGCATCACTCATAGCATGTAGCCCTGGAAGGGAACAGGGCAAATTAAGCCGCCTCTGTTATTTTTGCTTGGACTGTCATGGAGCTGTAGAGATTGAGACCACTGGAGTGCTTTGGGGGACCAATACCAAAGAGTCAAGCATAGTTCAGACAGGTGTGGAGGAGGTAAAATTTTCTGTCTCTTTGCTCTCTAATGGAGAGCAAGCTAATAGCAGTGCAGACAGGGTGACTTTATGCCATGGTGGAGACTGAAAATATAAGACTGGAAGAGGTAAGATCCCCAGTGCAAGTCACATTTTGACTGCTTCTGTTTCTCTTTACCTCATACCTGCCAGAGCATAACAGAGCAAGAACTTTGCTGGGGAAAGGGAAAACACCCTGGTCTGGGGGAAGAGGACTGCTGCTGTGGTAGGGACCTCACACAGAGAGCATTGTCCCAGCTCTGGGCAGGAGGAGGCTCAGCAAGGCCAGGCAGTACTTTTGCTGCATCTAGAGCTGCAGTATTACCAGCAGAGCTTCCCACCAGCTCCTGGTGTCACTTCTGCAGTCCTAGGACCTACCTAAGGGGTGTCAGCGCCAGCCACCAGGCTCTTGGCAGAAACACCATCCCTGCCACCAGATTGCCCCATTTCTCAGGAAGCGGCTTTATAGATGGCCCACAGCAGTCCTAGCCCACCTAGGAACAATGCTTTTAAAAGCCCTTGACACCACTCTGGCCTTTCTACATCGTATGAAGTTGTGTAGTGAGTTCATGATCTCGCCTGCGTGCGGATCGCTGCTCAAACCTAGAAACCCCGTTCGTAACGTGCAGCCAGGACCAGCCCTGGTAACGGTGGATGTACAGTGACCTACTTTTAACACAGCTTATGTAGCCTTTCTTGCTGCTTTATGCTTGAATGGCAGAATTTGCAACAAAAGGTCAATTTATGGCAGGCTTTTATTGCAGGGTTCTTTTGCTGGAGTCCAAAGTTATAATGACAAAATGCTCTGCTGAGTACAATGAGGACGGCAAAAATCAGACCCACTTTTTATATAAGGCTTTAAACTTTATCTGTTTTAAGCAGCTTTTGGTGCTAAGCTAATTTTTTGTTGTTGTTGTTTGCTTGCTTATAAAGAGAGCTTTATTACTTCTATGAAGAGCAATAGAGGAACATGTCTGAATATGAATAGAAAGTCTTGACAATGTGAGGTTTAAATTAAAAAAAACAAAACAAAACAAAACACAAAACTTCTGAAGCTCAGCAAACCATCTCCCTCTATGGAAGGAGAAGAGTCTAAACCACAGCAGCCCAGAAAAGTGTAAACTACATAGCAAAAATGAAACGGGAACCTGCTCCCTGCTAAGGGAAGGTACAAAGCAAATCTGATGTGACCCAACCACGCAGGGTCATAAACAAGCCAAGACAAATGCAGGAGGAAGGACACTGTGACAATAGTTAGCCCAGAGGGCTGAGACACATGGCTGAGTTCTTACATGTCAGCTGTGCTGCAAGAGCGAACTGATTCATACACTTTGCCTACGGCAGCCATGAGGTAAAACACATTCTGTTGAGCCTCAGTGGAAGAGGCTGAGCTGAACGTGCTTTCCTTGCTGCTTGCAAAGGAGTGAGAGCACGTACGTGAACAGTTACCACAGCTCAAACTCACGGGCATCCACCACCTCCCAGCATCCACTGGACTCCCATTCCGAAGTGACCCCAACCCCTTTCTCACCAGGGTTAGCGTGTTGCAAGCAGGAGCTGCGTTGTCTGTTAGCAAAAACCTTTCTTGCCACCAGCCCAGGGTAAGCACATGATGAAGCAGAGGGTTCCCAGTGCCCTGTGGTGCCTCCTAAGGCATTAGTAACTCCCTTGCACATCTGAACCTTTAGCAGGGCTGTGCCATTGGCAACCACTGTGCGTGGGCAGATGTCCTAAGCCCCTACAGAGCCTTGTTGAGCTGAAAGGGTGGCTTGTCATAAATCCCAGGTCATGGCAGCCTGTGTCAAGCTCTCCTAGCAGGATGCCAAGGAAGGACTGTGCCCCCAGTACGGGCAGAGCCTTGTTTTCCTCTCCACTCAGCTTTCTGCCAGATACAAAAGCAGCCTTGCCAAGGTTGCTCTACAGCTTCTACTCCTGCCAGTAATCTGGGTAATCTCTTATCTCACCTTATTTCACAGTTTATAGCCATGACAGCCGAACCCTAGACAATGTGTAATGGGTGAGTTATGTTAGACATCATTGAGCCAATAATGATTCTGGAGCAAGGGCACTGCTAGCTGCATACTAGAGCTCAAAGCACCAGGGGTGGAAACCAGCAACAGCAAGTGATCTGAGAAATTGCTGTGTCCCAGCTTCAGTTTGCTCATTCACTGCACTGTCTGCTCTCTGGGACTGATGGAGGGTTTTGCCTAGAGGCAGTTGAGTGTTACTGGATATGAGACACATAGCCACAATTTCAAGTGAAGGGCTTGTTAGTCATCTTTCCTTCTATCTCATGTATCATCACAGCTAATAAACATCTCGCAGCTGTCTTTCAGGATGCTGGGAAGTTAGCCTCTCTTCAGTTTGAGCCTTCTCTGTCTCCTTGTGTTCCCAGTGCTATGTCTGGGTTTGCACTGGTTTGGACTCTGGCTGAAGTGAATCTCCCACAGCGATTGGAAAAGATACAAAGAAATCATCTCTTAGCTGGTTTGACTCCTGAATTTTGGGAGGACTAAGGAACTCTCCAACCAGAATTGGAGCTGCTCATATAATCAGTTACTCCACGCAGAACATCATCGTTTGCATGCAAATATATTTGTACAGTCCCTTCCCAAGTCTTCATTACTAGATAGGTCTAAAGATAAAGGTGATTAAAAAAACTCATCAGTCATGAACTGACATCATTGTTTGCATCAAGGAAATAAGTCCACACTTCTGTAACATCGTAAAATCTCAACACAAGCCATCACTGTAGAACTGGCAATGCTGATAGTCTTTTTTAAAATAAAGTTTAAAGGGGGACAAAGTTTCTTTCAAAGACTTTCTCTTAAGCTGGGCTGAACATCTCAGAAGTACTTTCCTGGAAAGTGCTCAGTACATTTCTGAATCAGCCTGAAAGAACGATGGACTATGAAGACAAGTGTGTAGATGTATGAGTTTTCTCAGATACAGTCATGACCACATCCTGAGTTGGGGTGCCATGTTTGCAATCATCTTATCAAACAGCACTTGCTGTTACCAGCCTATCAGTGACAACAAGGCACAAGTGTTGAAGTAGAGAGAGAGATAAGGGAAAGGGAAAATTCTCTGAGAGGCCAACTGGGAAGATGAGTGATGGGGCCCCCAGTTGGGTGGGTGTCCTCTCCAGTGTAGCAGGGTCCCCCGTTAGAATGTTCCATAATTACACAGTTTTCCTCAGGATCTGTTCAAATTCCCTGTCGGGGGAATTTGTGATTTGTTCCTGCTTGTGATGCTGTTGGGAGCACACTTGTACCAGGATGGGTGTTGCATGGCAGCTGGTTGTTAATGTTGGGTCCCCTCACTGAAAGCTACCACGGAGGGGAAGGGAAGGAGGGGGTGTCAGTATTACCCTGTTGGCCATTGCTCCCCTTGAGAATCCACCGTAACAACAGCATCAGGGTCTGTGGGTTCAAGGCCATGAGAATAACTGCATGAGAACAACAGTGTGAGAACAACAGAGGAAAACAACTGTCCCAGAAGCTCTGGAAACACTCCTGCAGCAGCCTGGGAGGAAGGGTACAAAGCTGCAGGTGAAAGGCAGGCAATGGAATGGCAGCTCGAAGGTCCTTAGCATTACATGGGCTAGGGCACCTATGGCACTGTGCCACAATGAGAGCTGGCATCCCAGAATGGGGCCCACAACACTGAGGGTGCTGAGCAGGACATTGCTAAGACAATCTGGAATGTGAAGAAGAAGTCAGTCTTGAAACTGTCACCTTTCTCTTGGATATGGGTATTTACCTGAAAGCCCAAATTAGGTGTGAGCTTGTATATTAGGACATCCAGTTGTTTGGCTGCAGAATACTGATGATCCATAATTCACCTTGTAGCCCTCCATACAGACAAACCAGGATCGGGCTGGGATGGGTCATGACTTCTGTACACCCATGCCTCCTTCCTACGGAATCCAGAGGGTGGAAGAAAGCAGAAGGTTGCTGCACACCTTGGTGTCCCTTGGGTACACACTCAGGAAGTGGCGAGGGCAACCATCCAGACTGGGGATTTGCAGAGCACTCCCATAGATAACCATAATCCTCTGCTTGGGTAGAGATTACCAGAGAGTTTCTTTTTATTTCCTGAGCATACTAGGAACAGGTAATTCCTTCTTTTTGTATAAAAGCCTGCAAGTTCAAACACTTGCTCAGAAATGGTGAGACCTGAGTTTCACACCCTCAACCTGGGAGATTTCAAAGCCACTGCTCCCCTTTCCCACTGAGCATCTTGACAGGTTTGCTGAAGGTCAGTGAGAGAAGGAAATGTTTCCCACACTCCACATCCCTTACTGTCACTGGGCTATTGTGCAAAAAAGAGTGGACACTTTGCCTCTGCAAAAGAAGGCAGGCAAAAGAGACTCTGCCTCTGTGGCGTATTGTTTGGGCTCTTCTGGGGTGGGGAATGAGGAGTGATTGTTGGTTCTTGCACCAGGGACTTCTCTGGTCCTACTTGATGGTATGAAATGTATAAATAGCAACAGGAGTGAGGAGCAGAGCTCTGGGCTTGCTCCTCCTGGGGAATGTGCCAGTGGCTACTCAGTGAGAGACCTCTGCCTTGGTCTTTCTTTGTGTAGGGTTCAGCTTCAACAGAAAGGGTAGGGAAGAGTCCCCTTTGTCATCAGCCTGTAGTTAGGGTGCTCCTGAGGTTGGCAGCTGTAGACTTTCTGTTCTAGTCTTCTCTCCCGAGTTGTAACCTTTTCTAGACAAAAGCCAGGTTTTTGTGATGTGCCTGTACATCAGCTAGAATAGCATCACCAAGCACCTTGCTATTATCTTGCTACTGTCATTAATTACTCAATTAAAGCTGGTCATGATATGTTAATAATAAACTTTAGCCTGATTTCTGAGGAGAACTGGTCTCATTAAAGCATCATGTCATCCTCATTATAATGTGATTTTCATTACTTAATCCATTATTTGCTGCAGAGGAAATCTGAAATGCACAGGATATCTTTCCAATGTGAAAAGGCTGCTTGGATTCTAGTCTCTGAACCCATGGTTTTTCACAAGGAATTGCTTTACAAGTCTGTCTCGTGGCTATTTTTAAGAATAATACTATTTAAAATAGACATTTAAGAGATGAGTAACAAGTCTTGGCTTTGCAAATGCAGACATTAGATCACAGTCACCCTCTGCCTCCTGGGGACAACAACTTCCCTCTCACTTCCAAGCCATCAGATAATGTTTGGTGAGTAAAGCGAGCTTAGGTCAGAGAGCTGTTCACATACGCTGCTAATTGGTGAACTCCTCATTTAGTGCTTTAAGGGATCTGACACCAGGTAATGTTTCAGTCTTACTTCCCACAGGACTTCTTGATTCAGCAAAGCTCTTTCTTTTATTATTTTTCATTTTAAATAGCAATGTTTTCTCCCCAAAAGTTTTAATATCTGCAAATCCAAGGCATTTTTTTCTGTTTTGCTCAGAACACGGTACCTTGATGAGCACTGTGCTCCCCCATCTCTGTCGACGGGTTCAGCGGTGACTCAGAGTGAGACACGCCAAACAGTCAGCGCCGCTCCCTGCGGTGTCTGGCCATTCAGAGAACTCCCTCACTACCCATACATCTTTGTGGTTTGAGAGGTCTGACAAGATTGCCATCAAAAGTGGAAAATTCGGGAAAGCCCAACTCTGTTTTGACATCAGCTGTTGGTTTAAAATGACAAAGCACAGAGAAAGCAAAACCACCAAGATACGGGAACTGCAGCTGTTGTCAAGGTAAATGCAAACAACACGGGGTTTGTAAGCTGAGGCTACAATTAGAAATATCTCAGGTTTTCTTTACAGTTTAGCAGGACCTATATTCATGAGGACTTTGGAGGAGAAATGGTACAACAGTTTCCTTCCTTGTGCATACTCAGTGGAGGGTCCACAAAGAGCTACCTCTCTTGCACTCAGGAGGAGGTGAGTCTATCAGGCCCAAGAGAGATGGAAGGTACAACGAAGAATGTCAGCCTCTCCATGAAGTGGGTCCTCAGGGGACAGATGAGCAAGCTCAAAGGCTTTCAACAGTGTTAATGAACATGCTCTTTCACAGCTATTATAGTCTCCTGCTACTTAGCATCTCTGGTTAAATCCGTGGGTGTTTGATATGCTCAGCACTGAAGAGGAAGATTTGAAGAATCTCATTTCTCCAAAGGAAAAAAAAAGTCCCTTATCTTCAATGTATCACATATTTTCAAGTGTCTCCATGCTTCAATATCCACCTGGAAGCCCTTTGGGTCAGGTGCTTAGTGCCCCTGAAATTCACAGCTGTAAATGGTGTTATGAAGGCCCATGGCTAGGCAGTGTTTTGGAAGTAGCAGATGCCTGGAGTTGAAATGTGCCATTTGAAGCAGCCCTTTGAAATCCAGCAGAAAGGCAGTCAGCTGTTGTCCTTAAATAAAGGCAATAGGAGAGAGCAGACTAATTCATAGCCAGTTTTGCCTTCAAATCCAGCCATTCATAATGCCTTCTTTTTACTCAAAACGCAGCATGCCTTGAGATTTTGCCATCTGCTCTCTTTCCTCTGAGGAGAAGTCTGCTTCATTTTACCTTCCTTGCAAAAATTAACATCATAACGAGGAAAGCATTTTGCTGCACTGTTTTGCAGTACACAATGAGGCAAAATGACCCACAAATCCATGTTCTTGACCAAATTTGCAAGTGTCTTGGCATCTATAGCCTCTACATGGTATCCACACCAAGTGATCCGTGAGCTGGAGCAGTAGTGCTGGAAAGCCATCTCTCTGTGCTGAAGAACTGTCTTTCTGGAGGGATTTGGTACCATAGGCTTTTTAGTGTGGGAACATTAACAGCTGCACATTGTTATATCTCGAGTCATTGCCTGTACTCCCAGTCCACGTTGTTTTAGCTTTCTGGAGGAGATGAGTGTTGTAAGCCTCCGTACTCCAGTCAGCTCCAGCATGGGCATTGCTATTCCACCCACGGAGCCCTCTCCACCCATCGCAGCCACAGATGTTATTGGGATCTGTTAAGCTGTTCCCCTGATGAAGAAAAGCCTCTGTCTTACTTATCCATAGCACTCACCATCCATCTGTAGAGGCTGTTACTCCAGAGAAAGGTTCATCCTTCCTATGAGCAACCAGGGGATACGATATCTGTTTTGGGTTTCCTAAAGCTGCTGCCTCTCTGGAGGAAGAGAGGACAACTGCTCTCCATCTGTGGGAAACCCACTCATGGAATAACACCAGGAATAGTCCCAGGTTACATGTCCCCATCTGGCACACAGGTCTGCCAAGGGTTTTAAAGATGCTGTAGCCCAGCAGTATTTGGGACAGGATCCACAGCATGGTGTAGACTGGCAAGGTTCTTATCACACCCGTTTGGCTGAAGATGCCATGGAATAAAGCATGGCAGCTGGGAGAAAGAGGAAAACAAATGCTGATGCAGAGACAAGGCTTCACCACCTTCTTCCTCTCCCAAAATATGACAGCAAGGAGATTTCTGGTAATAACTCATACCGTAGGAGTACTCACAGCTAGTTGTCCACCAGCAGAAAACAAACCACCTGCACTGAGAGGTCTGAAAAGAAAAGCTGAAGCAGGAGTAAATGAGGAAAACCAGGATGGCACAGTCAGGGTCAGACATAGCCTAGGGTACAGAGGTGGTTCCCAAGCTGCTGCCCAAGCAGGACACAGTGGTCAGCTCAGGAACAATAGGACAGGGCTGCATTTTCAAGAAGGGTTTGAATCCTGTTGAGGTAGAGATTGTGGAGACATCACTTCATGCTTCAAGTGAACTAGAGAGAAGTGACTGAGATATTTGTATGGGTCATGCCAAATGTCCTGTACAGGGCAAGACTAATCCCACTGCCAGCAGGACAAGGAAATCCAACAGTAAAGTGGTGTTAAAATGCCCCACACCAGCCTTTGTGAAACTGACCTGGTAACTGATGCAGTAAGGGTAATCAAATGTTAGTCCAAGTGGAACCTGGGTTTCTTTTTGTAGGGCAAATCTGGGACTGCTTTGATATAAAAAAGGGATGGAAAGGAAAAAAAAAAAAAAAAAGAAAAGAAAAAGATATTGTGTTTGATTTCCTGATTAAAACTGGTCTGTTTGTTTTGGATGAAAATTTTATCTGTACGATGATGACTTACAAGCTGCATGTCAAAGAAGAAAAGAAGAGATAATCACCAGGGAAGGGAAGCACAAAAAACAAACCAAAAAACCCCAGAGAGCTTCAGCTCTAGGGGGCTGAGAGAATGAGTGTGTACCCTCTGGCGCGCTTGGCTGTGTGCAAGGGGTTTTCCTCCTGCGTTTCTGTTGCAGTAAAATTAGAGGCTGGAGCTCGGGGGATGCAAGTTCAGCTTCTGATTCTGCAAGGCTTCCTGGGAGACACGGGACAAATTCTCAAATCTCTCTGGGTCTCACCTGTAAAACAGTAATAACATTCTTTGTCTATTTAAATTACTGCTTCTTCCTACGTTTTTCTGCCAGGCCTAGAGTAACAGAGCCCCAATGTTTCATTAGACTCTTTAGCTGCCACTGTGTTATGAATAATAAAGTTTATTAATCATAATAAACACATCAGCGCTGTCAGAGAGCGTGCACAGAACAAGTAGAGCAGTGTCACATCCTGCCATGTGAAGCTTGAGGTGGAAAATGAGACTCATTGTGCAGATAATCTAAAACCCAAGGATGGCCAAAGTCTTCCTGCACGCAATACTGGAGGAAAAGAGAAAAGGTCAGTTTTGTTCTAAAAAATAATGCAGCAATATCCCTTGTGGTGTGTCCCTTTCTAATGTGCCAAGACAGCTCAGTAGTGAGGGATCTGAGCAGTGTGTGTCCAGTCTAAAATATATATAATAACAGTAGTAAACCCTAATGTATATACTGAAATTACCTAAATTTACTCATTAAGTCTTCCCCTTAGTTTCTCTCCTCTTCTTCCTTCCAAGTCACCATTTCAGTTAAGAGGTGATGAAGGCAGAGTTCAGGCTGTTCAATCTGATGATCTCAGTTACTCATCCCTCCACCTGTGTGCCAGAGAGGGATGGGCTCTTTATGAATCACTGTGCTGAGAGAAAGCTGGGATGGCAGCCCACCTAGGGGAACATCCTACTCTGAATGCTCAAGAAGCTGATCTTATGGCAAAGCACAACTCAAAGTGGTCCAGGTTACCCCAAACTGGACCTCATTTGCCAGAGTGGTGTATCAAGTAGACATCATTCCAAAACCAGCTGTGGGAGCATTCACATTTGCCCATGTAACATAACTGCTGCTGCATGCAGCAAGGCAGTCAGATCAGATTTTTTGACTATTTATGCTTATGTGAGACAGATAAATCCTTTGAAGCTACTGGAGTGATTCAGACTTCAACTAGCATAAAGGCGGTCAGGACTTGCTTCTGAATTCTTTGGTTAAATCATAGAACCCATAGGTTTGGGTTGGAAGGGACCTTTAAAGGTCATCTAGACCAACCTTCTTGCAGTAAGCAGGGACATCTTCAACTAGATGACAGAATGGTAGGGATTAGAAGGCACCTCTGGCGATCATCTAGTCGAACCCACCCTGTCAAAGCAGGTACATCTGGAGCAGGACTGCCTCCAGTTGGGTTTTGAATATCTCCAGAGAAGGAGACTCCACAACCTCCCTGGGCAGCCTGTTCCAGTGCTCTGTCACCCTCACAGTAAAGAAGTTTTTCCTCACCTTCAGGTTGCTCAGAGTCCCATCCAACTTGACCTTGAATGTTTCCAGGGGTGGAGTTTCTACCACTTCTCTGGGCAACCTGTGCCAGTGTCTCACCACCCTCACGGTAAAAAATGTATTCTTTACATGTAGGCTAAACCTGCTCTCTTTTAGTTTAAAACCATTACCCCTTGTCCTATTGCTACAGGCCCTGCTAAAAAGTCTATCCACATCTTTCTTATAAGGCCCCTTCAGGTACTGGAAGGCCACTAGGAGGTCTCCCAGAGCCTTTTCTTCTCCAGGCTGAACAGCCCCAGCTCTCCCAGCCTGTCCTCATAGGAGAGGTGCTCCAAATCTTATTACTTGATCTGTGCTGGAGATACTTGTCACAGAGTTAGTCATCCTTCTGTCCCAAAGAGACCTCACAGCCATTTTCTAGTCATCAGAATTACCTGCTGGGAGGAATGGTCTGGTGAACCACAGGGCTGGGTGTGGGAACAAATAAGAGGGGAATTCTGTATATTGAGAGAAGAGCTAATCAAATAAAAATTTGTAAAAAATAAATGGTTAGCTCCAGAATCAGGAAACAGTTCCCCTCCTTGCCTGATTGTCTGTGGGTAACTACAGGTGGCTGATTTATTCTCTTCTGGAGCATGCCTGATCCTTTACTCTGGTGTAACCCGTTCCTGGCCACTCCTGCCAGCCCCACCAGCGTGGGAGCCAGTCCAAGCTGGGCCATTGGCCACACTGCCACTACCGACACCAACCTCTGACTTTCTCTGACAACACCTCCTCAGCTCTGCAGCCCAAGCCAGGAATTATTGGCCTGAATAGAGGAAAGTGAAGAAGTGCATCGATACCCATTTCTGTATTAAATTCATATCATGCTTTTGTTATTTTAAATGCTGAAAGGAGTTGGGCACTCAAACCCCACAATATCTGTGAGGTCTGAAGACCCAGTTCTCTTCTGTTCTTCTTATAGTGGCCCTCCAATACCTGAAGGGGCCTACAGGAAGGCTGGGGAGGGACTTTGTACAAGGGCAGGTAGTGATAGAACAAGGGGTAATGGCTTTAAACTGGAAGAGGGCAGGTTTAGATTAGACATTAGGAAGAAATTCTTTCCTATGAGGATGGTCAGACACTGGAACAGGTTGCCCAGGGAAGCTGTGGATGCTCCCTCCCTGGAAGTGTTCAAGGCCAGGTTGGATGAGGCTTTGAGCAACCTGGTCTAGTGGAAGGTGTCCCTGCTCATGGCAGGGGGTTGGAACTGCATGATCTTTAATGTCCCTTCCAACCCAGACCATTCTGTGATTCTATGATTACACAAATCCGAGCTTCAGAGGTGTCCCAGTATGTGACCTCACTCAACATGTCATGTGTGAGTGCCTTTCTAATTTCCCCATTGTGGCACTGCCAATACCTTTGTGCGTTTCAATCACTCCCTGATTGTTTCGAAACAAAACAAACGTTATTTGCAGAGCATGTCTGCTCAAAGCAATTCTCCGAACTGTTCACATTGCGTGCATCACCCGTGCCAAGAAAATGTGTATATCTCCACACAGAAATCATTTGTGTACCCTACCTTCATAAATCTCCTGTATTCAGCCCGTGGCCAAGCTCCTCTGTTATGTCAGAGGACGGTGATGATGCATTCACTGCTGTGTTCCCATTGCTGCTGACAGACAGCAACAGCCACGATGAAAAACAAAAAGCACAATTACTCACCACGTGCCCTTGCAGCAAACAGTCCCTGGAACTTCCAGCTGCAGCCACGCCATGCCAGGCTCTGGGTACACCTTGCTAATCTTCTCTGCAATGAGAGAAATACTGTTTGGTTTAGGCAGGAGAACAGTGAGGCAGAAGAACAAAGCCTTGCCCTAAGCCACCATTTCAAATCCATGATGCAGATGGTGACAAATGCCAGGAGATTCCCAGTCCCTTGTTTCAGCCATGAGGCAAATCCTATTTTTGCAGAGACTTCAGTAGCTCACTAAGACCAATTGACTGTAGCATCCAATTCATCTTTACAAACTTTGTGGCACTATGGTTTGCCAGGGACCCCTGAATGTGAAATAGTTTTCCTTTTAACCATGTTTAGCTGTGGATATTAAAGACACAGGTGGATTGAAATAACCCCACATGGTGCATCTTGTCATTTTTACACCTTTTTCATTGTCTTTGATGTGGGAGTTGGACCAGTGTGCCCTCCACACATCAGTACCTCATCTAATACATTGTTTGAAGAGTTGCTGTAATGTCAATACTAAAGGGTAACAACATGTCAGCTTCTGTTTTATCTAGATAGAAAGCACAATGCTTACCGTGCATTGCCCTCGGGAGAAGCGGCCGTGCCCAGGAACAAAGCCGTGGTGCCAGTCAAGCCATGTCTGGTCCTGAGATGTCACCCTTGACATACAGGTTTGGAGATGCTTTCTCCAAAACACAAATGTCAAAATGGTGGCACTCGTTCAAAAATCAGCCCCTGCTTTTGCTAAACACATCAAATACCTGTGAATGTCTTTAGGAGCAGACCAGGTCCTCTACAGCAAGCTCAAAAAACCAGAAAACCTGGGGTAGGAAGGAAGGGATTTAGAGGGAGATGAGAGGGCTGAGTGGGGTAAAAACCACGCTGGTGGCTGTGCCAGCAGTTATGTGTTAATATGGCATCACCACGAGATGAGCTTTCGTCCTAAAACAGCCTTATTTGGGGATTAGCAATGAACAATGTCATCTGCTCCTGATCCTTTCCAACCTCGCTTAGCTGCCATTTGGCTCCCGCTCCCTGCACGATAAGGGCCTCGGATAGCCACACAGACGGGCTGGGAGCGTTAACGCTGGTGCCTCGTTACAGACCACATTACCAGGGACAATTAATGCCCAACAGCACATATAAGCAGCCTTTCACCAACATGGGCCCTCTTCCTTTCAGTTCTTCACCACAGCATATAACAAGGAAACACCAGACATCCCTGACATCCTTCTAAATATTGTGGAGGGAGGGTCTGTCCCTAAAGACCCTCCAGATCCCAGCTTCTCACCCAAATGAATAACAGGCATGAAGGGTTAGCTCTCCTCCTCTTGGAAGCATCACCCCACTTGGCCAGCAGAATGGAAGGACCTAATAAGATCTATTTTGGATAATCTGTATGACAATATGGAGTATTTCCTTTTATTTATTTTTTTTTTTAATTTGCTGCTGGATGAGATTACTTCTGGGTTGCTTCTGTAGCTTTTGGCTCTGGCAAAGTAGCAGGACAACTGCCAGGAGCAGGAGTCAAAGGCTCTTCCATATGACCATGCTCCTGTGCATTTGTGAATGGAAAATTATGTGTCTTCATAAATTGCAGGCATATAAAGACCATATGTGGTGTGCAGAGCACCCACATACCCACATGAGAGGGGGTCAGTGCTAACCAAGAAATCTGAAAGCAGAATTATCTGTATTATGTGTTTTACTTTGCTCTAATACTGAATATAAGTGGAGAGAGGAAGAGAAGAGACACAAATAAAAGAGAATGTCAGGAATAATGAGAAAAATGTATGTTCCAGGCTCAGAGAAATTATTTTGACATCAGCTTTCACATTTTTTTATTATCATCCCTTTGGGCAAAGTCATTCAAAAGGACAAACAGAAAATCATACCACAGACTAAGATATAGAACCTGCCTCTCTTAGCAGACTGGATGTGACAGCTAAAATAAGACCTCAGGATCCAAGCATTGTAGAAAATAAAAAGGTTGTTTGAAAATATTGCTGGTTTAGTAATGGGGAGATTGGTGTTATTAAGGGGGTGATTGCCTCACCCTAATTTTTCCCCAGTGTTAATACAGGCAAATTGAACAAACACATCCCGAATGTGAAAAGCACCTTCCAGGCTCTGCTCCAGAGTCCACCAGAGCTGCCCCTAATGAGACCTGCTTTGCCCTTGAGCGTATCTGTTCCCCCAAGGATGCTGGAGAGCCACCCACAGTCTGTGCAGAAGAGGCTCTTGTGTTTGGAAGAGCTACATGTGGTACTTCCCACCTTCACCTGGAGTACCTACCAAGCAAGAGTTAGCAAAGATGAGGTGGACTTCCCATTGCAGCAGCTCTCCACAGACAACATGGTGCATATCTGGACTTCCTTGCCCCTTTCTATTGTTCTTCCTGTGCTTCCAGGGCGCTGCCATCCCAGCCCTCTCTTGAGTAGGAAACCTCTGCCAGTCCTCCTGCCCAAAGCCTGGTGCCAGGGCCTCCTTTGCCTTATCAGCCCCTCTTTAACAAGGTCTTAGTTCAAGCTTGCTATGGAGAACAGAAAAATCCCCATTTTTCTTCTACTCTTCTGTGTTTTATTCACCCTTTCTGTTTTCCAGGTTTAATTTTTTTTCAGTCTTCTCAGGTATATCACTGTCATGGAAGTTGTTTTACTCACGTTTGAGTTGCATATGAATACACATACAATTAAGGCCTTTGGACCATTGAATTAGCATTCCTCTGCCCTACGAGGCTCCTCCTTTTCCCTTGAGACTTGCTTTCTGACTATTTTTGGAGCTATGACCCTGGCCTATATGAAGTAAGGCTGGTCCTGTGTGTTATTACAGAGGGAAGAAAATTTAAAGGACATAAAGGCCCAAATCACCTATTAAATTTGAGAAAAATATGCTCCAGGGCCTGATGTACTAGCCTGTGCCTTGGAAGAGCTGTTTCTACAACCTGTTCAGACTTTCCTCATGACCTTTAGTGAGCTATTTAGGACCTGATCCTCCAGGCTCTTCAAACCTTGGAAGACCTGGGGCATAGGATGTGTCTATCTTGCAGAAAAAAAACCTGCCTGTGCAGCCTGGGATTCAGCAGGAGTTGGTTTATCTTGTTGCAAATAAGTCAGGTAAGTGCTGAATTATGATTTATGATTCCTTTAAACTGGAGATTTCTGGTCTATCTCTACAAGACTGCTGCCACTCTTTAACTGTTGTGAAGACACGTACATAGTGTCGCTGCAGATCTGCCAAAGGAACACGTGCAACAAAAACTGGGAGACAATGAGGAGATTCACAGAAATTAGCACCAACCAAGCAGGGAAAAAGAATATTTCATGTTTGGAAATAAGATATTGCTGAACCACAAAGCAAGTCATCATTGTTTGGCATGAACAGGACCAGACACTGTGAAGCTGTCAGAGTGGTCTTGGGCATGATTATGGCTCAGCGTAAGCAGCACTCTCCTAAACTCTCCTGGACCAGGGAATACCAAAAGCAGGAAACTTGCTTTGGAAGCTAAGAGAAGCTAAAAGTAGTGACAGGGCCACACTATGCCAGCTGGCCTCAGGACCAAAGGAAGGGCACTGGCACCAGTTCACTACTACAGGTGTAGCCGGAGCAGTCACCAACAGGCCCCAGAGCCATCGGCGACTTGGCACCTGCAGCTCCTATTCATCAGCAACTTGGCTGCTTTCTGGGCCATAATTTTTTTATGCCCTAAAGAGCAGCTGGCACCTCCACAGAGCCAAGAGATCTCTGCTCCAAAGAGTCTCTGTTCAGGTGTAAAGGGATTCTAGCTGGGCTAAAGACAGAGAATAAGACAGAGGAGGATCTAACATACCTCTGAATACTCAAAGTGTAAGCACATTCCAGGTGAAGAAAAAGTAGTGATGCACATGATGTGGACAAAGACATGTAAACAAAGCCCACTGTACACAACCAAGAAGAATCTATTAATGTAAAGAATCTCAGTGACTCCTTCTGCCAAGTCCATCATGGTTTCAAAGTGACTGTGACCTACACAAACAGTCTGAAGGAGTAGAAGGATAGGAGGGTTTTTAATCCACCTCATTACATGAACCATGAGAATTTAAACCAGCTCAAGCTCTGCACATGAGTAGAAGAAAACCTTTGTGGAGCCTGGTGAGGTTTAGACGTGCACTTGATGTCTACAGAGACATCACCCAAAATCCACACCTCGTGATGCCCTAAAGAACTGTGATTCTAGCTCCTCTCCCCCCGTTTTACCCCACTTGCTATCCAAAATCCCTGTCCCCCCATTTTAACACTGTTATCACTCCCTAATAAGTGTCCAGAAGGTACCTAAGACAACAAGATACACTTGAATTCTCAGAGCCAAGGCCTAATATTTTGACTTGGATTAAAATGTGCTTCACAAATAAAGCTACTTTTTGTCTTATGTTGTAGGGGAAATTTCACTGAGGTGCATCTTTTAGGCTTTTATCTGCCTTCAAGGGCAGCACATCTATGTAATATAGGAGTCCCAAGCTCACAGTGCTGCCCAAGCATGCCAGCACTCTTCAGAATGAGGCTTCTGATCTTCAGGTTGATGATTGCTCAGGGAAAACAAAATGGATTTTGAGAGTTTTGTCAAGGCCCACAGTAAAGATTCAATGAAAAGGATGATTCACAGCAAGAAGAAACTTTTCAAAGCAAATCAACCCTTCCACCAAAAGTCAGTTTTTAGGAGAACATGGGCTTGAAGTTCAAAGAAAATATCTTGTCAAAAATGGTTACAAAGGGACATATCTAGTGTTTGAAATATGTGGCCTTGCTGTGCTTTCACCAACTGTTGGGCTGTATCAGGTGCAGGTGGATGGCTTTGCTTGGCCAAGTCAACATGATTGTCCTTGAAACACTGGCCTGACTCCAGAAAGAAACTGCAAACTGGTGCACATCACAGCCCAATTTTCATTACCAGCAGCAAAGTGGCCCTTATTGCTGAAGGGTGACAGGGAAATGGAAAATTATCTGAATTTGGGCATAAAAAAGTAATGATAAGCTCACATGGCTGTGTTCTCAGCCTGAGCCCTGTTTGGAGTTTCTAATTTTTAACTGAATCTCGATTTCTCTGTGAGGAGACACAATCCAGAAGATAAATTCTGTTTTTAAAGTGCACTTCCATGAGTAATGCATGAACTTTCCTACTTAGCACTTGTTTTCAAACACTAACTGCAAGTTTGCAGTTTTTTATCAGACCCAAAGGTAAACAATAAAACATAATTTGCAAAAAAAATGTATTCAGGTTGTCACTGTAGAGCAGGGCTAGGATGGGGCTCCTGAGCCCCACACTCTGGTGTTCACATTACATTAATAGTGAAAGGAAATGAAGAAAGGGGGAAAAATAATCTCTCTGCATCAGTGTGTAACTGTGCTACATTTTATAGATGAATGATAATGCTTAATGGCTTCGGAATAAAGAAAGGAGCTTGGGGTCTCCACTGAATGTCACCTTTGAGCACTCTAGTGCTATATTTTTGATATAATTCAAATCTGTGAAGGTCTAATTCACTCATGCTTCAGCCTCTGAGGTGAGGATGTGCGTGAGTGGGGTCACAGACAGAGTAAGAGCAAGTCAGTGAATTTAAAAGAAAAATAACATTAGTAGATCTGAACACAGTGGAAGTCTAAGACACTCAAGGGCGGCTCCTCTCTCGGCTGCACTCGGGCTGAGAGTGGCTTAGTGGATTCAGAGCTGTAAACTGCTTTGAGATTTCTATGGGAGAGGAAAGCAGGTGTCAAACATTATTTACACTAAGTAATTGCATAAAGAAAATCCCAGAATCAGGTATTTGTTCTACATTTGCAAATGTATTCCCCTAATGATCTCTTTTCAACCCTTTCAAGCTATAAATAGGTTTGCAAGTTTAGGAGCTGGAAATAAGCCATCAGCACTGTGACTGACTATTGTGAGAAGGTTTTACTAATTTTGGGTTGGGGGAAGGAGTGAGGTTAAATCAGAGTGGGGCAGGCAGGGCTGAAACCAGCCTCTGCCTCTTTGGGAGGAGACCACGAGTGGCCGGGATCCACCGAGGAGAGGAGGCAAGGAATGAAGGGAAAAGGGAAGAAAAGCAACACAAAATCAGTGGGATCAATAGGACACATGCCAAATGTTAAGGTTTTTGAAAATAAGCAGAGATAACTATAAAAGGTCTGTGCCTAGATAGATAAAAATAGTTATAGGTTATGTACACAGAGGAAAAGCACAAGCAAATAGACTTATGCTGTAGGAATTTCTTTATGCAAGTGGCAGGGGCCTGTGTTTCTCAAAGAAGAAAACGTTACACCAGCAGTCACCATCTTTGAAGTAAAGGGGCAGTGTGGCCAAGCAGCTATGATGGAAATCAGCAAGTCTGCAGTAAAAGCCTGAGAGAACAAGGGACAGCAGTTATAAACTGGATGAGAGTAGATTTAGATGAGATATTAGGAAGAAATTCTTCACTGTGAGGGTGGTCAGACACTGGAACAGGTTGCCCAGAGAGGTTGTGGATGCCCCCTCCGTGGAGGTGTTCAAGGCCAGATTGGATGAGGCTTTGAGCAACCTGGTCTAGTGGAAGGTGTCCCTGCTCATGGCAGGGGCGTTGGAACTGGATGATCTTTAAGGTCCCTTCCAACCTGTGCCATTCCATGATGACACCAGCTGGAAACAAGGCAGGACACAGTTATGGTTGTCTACCCTTTCAGCTGCCATCAGCAAGTTCCAAGAGATCACAGAGTGGTGCTGAGGTGAGGATCTGCTGAATTAGGATCTCTTCCCTCCCCAGCAATCTAGAAATTATCTCCTTAGCTTGTCAATTATGCAGACTCCAAGTACTAAACTAAGGACATCATCTGCTTGGAGCAAGACAGCATGTGGAAGGAACACAGCAGAGCGCTAAAGCCTACGGCATCCCACCAACGCTTCTTTCAGGAGTGGAGGCCAGTCTTTAGGCTTTAGACCCTTTTAGCCCTATTTGACAAAACCTTTGTAGCTTCTTGAGGCCACAGCTTTGGTGCTACTCACTGGGAATTTAGTAGAGACCAACCAGCCTTTCTCTATTTGCAGAACAATGTTTATTTTCCCATTGTAACTTGCAGAACAAAGAACAGAGCAACTGTATCACTAAGGACATTTCTTAATAAACTGTGTTAGCAGTAATTATTCCAATCATTTTAAGCATCTCAGATGCATACTTTTCTCTGGTCAAAAACTGTCTCAAAGGGACTTTAAAGCAATCCTCTTCCAGGGCTACTCACAAGAGGAGAACATTGAGGTGTATAAAATGGCCCAGATTCCACACCCAGTCTGACTCCTCCTGAAGACACTAAAGCAGTTCTGGTGAGTTCTGCAGCAAACACTCTGTGCTAGCCCTTGGTTTGTCATCCACCTCCTCTGTCTTTCACCAATATTCCTAATTGAAATTTACTCTTAACAACAGCTACCTGACAGGGTTCCCTTTGCATTGCACCAGGATTCTGTCTCTTGCTGAGATGACCAAGTTTTTTGCTTGTGCTAAGAGAGATACAAGGGCCCAGGGGGACAGGTAGTGGTTATGGGAATTAGATGGCAGCAGAACTGCTGACTTCTACATGCTCAAGTGACGTTTTTATCAAATATCATTTCTAGAGACAGAACAAGGCAAGTGAAAGAGGGTTTTTTCCAGCTTATTTTTTCTCTTCCTTTTCTGGCAATGATACATTAATAAGACACTGCCCAGGCTCTTAAATTGTTTCAATCTTAGTAGGTCAGAGTTGTTTTTTTAGTCTTTAAATACAGAGAAGAGAAAAGTTACCTGCCCCTTGTAGCCTCATGTAGTGAGTCCACAGCAGAAGTGGGAATGTCACTGAGCATCCTGCTCCTGCACAGCCAGTCTGTCCCCAGTCCCACTGCTACCTTGTCCCAAAGGACACAGACAAATCAACTTGAGGCAGGGTTTGGGGGGACAAAGCAGTGCAGAGGGAAACATCACACCATCACATCACCTTAATGTATAAAAGTATAGAATGTATAAAAGAAGACTACAGTCCCATCTTCTGCCAGGGGCTTCACAAAACACTGATCCCCGCCACTAGTAGCAGAGGTCTGCAAGAGAACACAGCCCAGAGCCAGGCAAGCAGTACCGTGGGGAAAAGCCAGGTGAGGGATCCTTCATTGCCCATTGGGAAAAGATTGAGAGTGGACATCTACTGCCGGTGCCTGGCTGCTGAGAGGACGGTGCTACGTGGGTGTACGTGAGGGACTGGCAGTGGAGGCAGATGTTCCATGAGGACTGGCTGCCATTCCATCATGCTGAGCCAACGTGGTTGCACGCATATGCTGACTACTGCCTGCTCAGAGTCGCTGTGGGAGGCAGGTTTGTAACTGAAAAACACTTCTCACTGCTGAGTCACCTCTTGCTGCTGATGAGCTCCCTGATCCCAGGTCCCTTCAAGGCTGGTGAACTAATGGCTTCAGAATTGCTTTTGAAAGTTAGAGTGCAAGTGAAGAAATCAGATTGACTTCTCCCAGGAATGGGAAAAGAAATTGGGGATGAGGAAAAGGGTAAAGACATTGGACTTCACTGATTTGAGTGGCTCAGTTTTTGGATCTAACCTAACTTTTGAATCTCCAGTGTCTGGTCTCATTTGCTGAGAAGTTAAAGAACATCAGCTTGGGATCCTCAGATGTTCAAGCACCTGGGAAAATCAGGCCAATCATATCAAAATCACTGTGTACTTAAGAAAATGTGGGCTCTGCACATTACATTAGAAGGCTGTTGTCAACAGTCCCAGCATTACACTTACCAAACAGAAAATGCTTGTGCTTTTTCAATCATCAGAATGAGATTGTACATTCAGGGCTTGGCTTCTGTTGGAAAGAACATAGAGAGTGAAATGCAGTGTAGATCCTACTGGGTAACACATTCCTTAATGGCATTTTTAAAGCATTACACATTGGCAATAAAATATAGAAAGAAGGAGAACAGAGCACAGCCTTCACTGAAAATGAGGGAGGGAAAAAAAAATAATCACAAGAGCTTTTCACTGATGTGGGCTGTGGCATCGCTCTATCTGCTGCTCAGAGCAGACATTGTTTCCAAAATATACACAGCACAAATCCAGCAGAGCAAAACTTGAATAGCTAGTCATGGTCCCCTGAATTTAAATAGGTTGCCAACTCCCTATGGAAAGGGACACCAAAAATAACTAAATCTGGATCACTGGAATGTTCCAGTCGTCCCTCAAATAAACAACCTTTGCAGAAACATTCAATTTCCAGCAGTTTCCTACTGAAGCTACAAAGGTCGGGTCATGGTGCCCAAGTGATACATGAAACTGTTGATCCCATTTTCAGGATGATTAAGGGGTATTTATTTGACCTTCCTCCTTGAGACAAGGATGTGATTTATCACAAAAGAATGGTGAATTTCACAGGACGGTACCAGGCTCTGTATGGTTGATGGAAAGGTCAGCATGTTTTGTATGGTCCTGGAAATGTTTTAGGACAGAATCACAGCAAGGTGAAAGTCAGCCTCCATTGAAGTTGATTCCAAAACTGCTGTTGACTTCACCAGAGCCAAGTTTTCCTCCAAAGAATCCCTACATATATTTTAGCTCCCTGCAGCTTTGCTTTAATAGCAACATTTTCCCCACGGGACTAGAAATAGGGAGGAAAAGAAAGGGAAGTAAAAGTGCGTGGGAGAGAGAGGAATCAAAGCCTCCCTCCTTCATCCCTTTCATGGGGTGAAGCTCCTGATTATACCCTGAGGTGCCCACATCTCCATGTTCTTCTCTTCCTTTTGCTCTTACAGGACTCATCCCTTCAGTGCAAAGGAGCCCAGAGGCAGGCCACTGCCTCAGCCTGGCAAAGTTCCACCACCAGCACTCCTTACTCAGCGGGATCAGCCAAGTGCCTCAAGAGCACCCTGCTTTATTATTCACATTTAGACTTACTCTTGAAATGTTGAAAAGACTGACAGTGGCGGTTTCACTTGGCTAGCAGCCAAGCACAGCCGCTCGCTCACTCTCCCCCACTATAGGGAATAGGGGAGAGAGTTGGAGGGGTAAGGGTAAGGAAACTCTCAGGCTGAGATAAGAACAATTTAGTAATTTAAATAAAATCAAACTTAAAATTAATAATAAAATAATAGCAACAACAACAACAACAACAACAACAACAACAACAACAACAACAACAACAACAACAACAACAACAATAATAATAATAATAATAATAATAATAATAATAATAATAATATACAAATGAGTGATGCACAGTGCAGTTGCTCACCACCCACCAACCAAGCCCAGCCTGTTCTTGGATAATGATCCTGGAGGAGCGACAATCCCAAAACCTTAATCTCAGAAGAGCGAGAGCCCAAGCAAGAGTCAGAGAGCCTGAGAGCCTGGGACCCTCATTAATATACTGAACATGACATTATATGATATAGAATGTCTCACTGGCACATCCAAATGCCAGTCTGGCTCACTAATTTTAAAATTCCTTGCCCCTCCCCAGACCTTGCACTTGCAGACTAGCAAAACACAAAGCCCTTCAACTTCCAGTGACAATTGAAAACATTAGTAAGTTGTCAACTTTCTTCTCATAACAAATCCCATACTGAAATCAAAACTCAATGCTATTCTAGCTACTAAGAAGAAACTATTTCTGTTCCAGCTAAAAACCAGGACAGTGACTCATGCCTGCTTTACTGCTTTGCACCCACAAGTGAAGCAAAGACAATGACTTCTTCTTCCAAGTGAGTCCTGCTGAAGGTCCAGCTTACCAATGGGCTTGGGTGGGACTTTAGCTGAGGCATCCTGTTAAGCTCTGTTACCAAGTCCTTCAGCATGTTGTAGGCAGTCAGTGCTGGAGAGGGAAGAAATGCAACAGGTAAGTGTATCTATGACAATCTGTTTCTCATTAATGTCTTGCCTTTAATCACAAATAATCAGAGCCTGACAGTGCCCAAATGGAAAACTTATTTCTCTTTTCCAAAATATTTTTTATTACAAACTACCATTAGATAGTCTTGTTACCTATCAACTTGGTCAGGTCTCTTTGATTTGACTTCAATAACAATCTACTGCCAGGCTGTCCACAGCCAAACTACGGGAAATAAAAGCAATTTTCTTATTTCAATGGAAGATATTTGCTATTTCAGTTACATATGGGTTGTAGCGCTTTGGGGGATGTGTTGCCTGAAGTTTCAGAATATGTTTTGCCAAAGAACACTGCTTGGAGAGAAGCTGCTTGCAATAGTGCACCTTCAAGTCCAATCCTTCTCCTTATATACATATGTGTGTGTATAAATGTTTATTTATCTGTTTGTTTATTTATTTATTTGGGTTTTTTTTTCAGGAAATCATCATTCCCACAGCTTGGAGAAGGAGGGAGAGCTGCATTCATAAGACCTGCAAGGAGAGTCACTGCTCCCAGCAAGTTCCTGCAAACACACTGCAGCAGGCAAGGAGCAGCACTGTGTGTCACTGAGACCAGATCCCACCTGCCAGCTGATGGTGGTTTCCTGCTTCTGGGACAGGCTGGGGCAATTGTTTGTAATCCGATTGAATTTTGGCCAGAACACAGCCCGGGAGACTCAGTGCTGAACCATTTCACTTTGACAGCTGGCAACAGTTTGTGGAGGGCAGGAATGGCTGCTGAGCTTTCTGCGCAGAGGTGGGCACAGGCTTGCACAGAGCTTGCCAACCTGAGAGACACCTGCTCCTGCCTCCCCGCTCCCACCTGCAGATAAAAGCCTCAGTGTCTCTCAACACAGAAATTTTCCTATCACTCGTGAAAGGCAGGAGCCACCAGCATAAAAATCATCCTTTTTTCTTTTTTCCTTCTCTATTTCAACCACTGCAAATATTAATTTGATAAAAGGCTGCTTTAGTTTGAAGGATTAAGTCTAGCTGAGAGGGTCTTGCTCTGGATCAAGGCATGGAAAAGACATTAAATCAATTAAATCAATGCAGTGCCATATCTACCAAATCCTCATCATCAGATTTCACAGACAATATGCTATTATCATGATAGCCAGTTCCTCCTCCCAGCAACGTAAGGAGAAGACTTGCTGCTAGCATCAGTAGAAAGTGCACTGGCTCCTGAAGAAATAAAACAGCAACCTGGCAGAACAAGACTCAGCCATCACATAGACTCCAGTGGTATAAATACCCACCCACATCTTGAAAAATTAATGCTCCAAACGCTGTTTTATTGGGATGTCAGAGAGACAAGCTGATGTCGTGTTTCAAAGAGCTTATGCTGCAGCAGCCATGCACGTAATGTGCCCTCTGTGGAGGGTCCATGTGGGAGCAGGAGGAACCAGCCTTCACACAACAGCGTGGCACAGACACATGGCAAACCACCGTTCCTCCTTGGCACACTCAGCCTCTTGCCTGTGATGGAAGGATGGGATGGAGAATGGAAGGATCACCCAAAGAGTGATCACAGCAGGAAAGAAGTAACAAAATCTGGAAGCATATTTCCTATTTGTCCTTTGGTACCGCTATCTCAGATTGCATTGGCAATCAATGCATGATTAATGCAGGAGAATAATATTATGCTCCTTGTAAAATTACTTAATCTAGCTGCATTTAAGTAAATTCATAAATAGAAATAGGGGAATGGAATATATTTATTGCACTAGCCCTGATAAATATTTTAAGTGTACTGCTTGCCATCTTTGCATTTACATTATTACTTGGAAAGCTCAGTACCTCTAAGAGCAAGCTTGCTGAATTCAACTGAAAGTTAAACTCTTGGCAGGTGACAGACAAACCCTCTCCCTAGCTTCTCTTATTACCTTATTTTTAATCTACTGGTGCCACTGCCGTGCTCTGCAATGTATTTTGTGGTTTTTGTACAAAACAAAACATCTACATTTTTCAGTGAGATACTCTATTTCAACAATTTGAACACAAAAGCTTCTAATAGCAAGCTCTCCCCCCAAAAAAATAATCCCAGACACAGTCTATACTGTGAAATCATACGTGCCTGCTTAAAACATCTTACAGGCTCCAGACCCATATCTCTGATCACATCACAGTCTGCCTTTGCAGCCTGGGGAAGATGGGCTCTGCAATGTGCACTGAGAGGTGGGGAAAGCAAGTCACTTCCCAGCTTCAGGAGCCCTTTGTGGGAAAGACAGAAACAAAAGATCAGTCAGGTTTGTCTTGGGGCAAACGCTAGCCCAGCTTGGTCCTGCTCAGCTGAAATACAGTTGTGTGGCACAGGGTGGGGAGAAGCCTTCCCTCAGAGTAGTGGAGCACCAAACTTTTAGGGCTTTGTGTCTTCTGTCACTTGATAATCCTAGCAAAATCAGCCAGGCACTGGCTTTCAAGGCTGCTCATCTTCTGATGAAGTCCAGCCCCTGTCCCTAACCACAGAAATGCTCTGAAGTCTTCAGGGAGTGGGAAACCATCTCGTACACATTTGTTAATTTGTTCTTCGGGGAGCTCTTCTCAAAACCCAGGCCTGCTGCCACCCAGCTTCCCCATCACTCCCTCCTTCCACCCAGCTTCCCCACCACTCCCTCCTCCCACCCAGCTTCCCCATCACTCCCTCCTCCCACCCAGCTTCACCACTCAGACTTCACCGCGGGGTTCAGAATTTGGCCCTGGCAAGACCATGAATGTAAAAGAAAGATCCCCTTTAATTAGGAGTTACTGAGAAAGGAAAAGAGTGGCATGAGGTGAAAATGGAGCTGACATCTCCCCAGACCAGCTCTTGTCACAGTCACTCCGTCAGGAAGATCACATCTGAAAACACTGTTATTTTTCTTACCTCAAGAAGAAAAGCATCAGCCAAAGAAGGCAGGGCAGCGCTGTCAGACCTCACCTCCTTTTTGCTTCCCCCTTCTTTAAGAAAAGATGTCTCTTGAATTCAAGGAATCCCTTACTTCTCTCAAGACGCTGATCACTACAGGACTTTTTTTAAAATCTTAGAAATTATCAGGCTCCAATGTTGCATTTTTGCATTCCATATCTTGGAATAAAGTCACAATTTTTCCCTTGCTTCTGTGATATGCATTCTGCCCTAAAAATCCCACTGAGTGAATAATGGGTTTTGTTGCTCTGCCTTGAAGTATTTTCTTCCCACTTACCTGAACAATCTGCAAGAAAACCTGGTGATAATGGTCTCTCCTCCTGTCATATGTGGCTGAACAAGTGGTGGGACTGTTTGCTTGGTCCCACTGAACCCCAAGCCAAAACCACATCCTCCGTCCCCCCAGAGAGACTCCACCATAGCTCTGGTGCAGCACAGGGGTGGCCAGTCCCTTCGAGGCTGCAGTAGCCTTGTAGTGAAGACAGGAAGCCAAAGGACAGCATTTGAACATTTTAGTCTGAATTATTCACTTCAGGCCGCAGGAAAGCGGGGTGGGGGAGCAGAGAACCAAGCCTGAGTCTCCACGTGGTTCAGAGCAGAAAGGGGGGCAGGGATTTTATTCAGAGGTGTCTGTAGGGCACCAGGTTCAGCCAAGGGATCTTCAGGTCCAGGCAGTTTTTCTCCTTGGACTACCCAGGAAGGCAAGGCAACGCAGTACCATGCTTCACCATGCTGCAGGGTGTCATGTCTTCTCCAGCCCTAACTCTGTCACATGAAGCCAACAAGGAGGAGAAAGTTTGCCTTCTGGGATGCTCGCTGGTGTTGGCCCTGTAGTCATCTACAGCAAGACTACAAAGATGAACATTCCCCCTTATCAGTAATCCCAGATGTATCTTTACAGTCGTTAATTTTTTGAGAGGAAAAATTAGATTTGCAAATCTAATTTGATTCTAGTGAAATTTTAGAGGCAATTAAGTTTGGTTTTTGGCTTTTTTTCATTTCCTATCTAGTACAAATCAGCAGCTACAAAGAGACTTTCATATTATCAGCTGTAGTTCTCTATCTGGACTGGACTGACTGTTAATAACACACCACCAGCATGCCATGCGGACATCTCAGATGGCTGCTGTCAGAGGTCCAGGCTTGTCCTCGCTCTGGACCCCCTTTTTATCTAATCAATCATCCTCCTCACTCTCTGCTGATGTACTATGGGGCACAGGGTAGAGATGCAAGGAAAGGAGGGAATGGAGGTGGCACATTTCTCTTCTCTTGAGGACAGCATACGTTTGAAAGGTGTCAGGATTTCTGGGATAAAGCAACACAATGAAACAGCAGGGAAGGGGAGTGGTAGGGGAAGATTAAGGCAACAGATTTCCCAGAGAAACTCTGTTTTCCAGAAAAATCAGTGGGGGAAAATTCTATTCTGATTAACATTAATGTCTCTCTTTTTTTTTTTTTTTTTTTTTTAATCTGAAGGCAGGATATAGGGCAGAGCAGAGACCAGGGGAATGGCAGCCTCGTCACCGAGCCAGCGCTGCAGCAGAGCTGACGGAGTATCTAGGTCAGCATGCAGCAATTCTTCGCAGATGACTGAGATCTACAGAGCCCAAGGCCAGCCTGGCAGTAGAGCCAAGCACTCCTTTTGCAACTGAAGGGCATAAAATCTGCTCCCCCTTCCAAGCAGCATTGACGGGAGGGGACCCTGCGCCGCAGCCTCCGTCAGCTGGAATTAATGCCCATCGGCCCTGCTCACCCATCCCTGCTCAGCGGAGCACAGGCTGGGAAATCAGCGTTGCCATGGGATTCCGATACAAAAGGGCAAAAGATGTGGATGTCGACCAAGCACCCAGATATTCAGGGAGGATATTTTCAGCCCTAAAACCTAAACTGATGTGGAAGCTCTCCTCTAAAAAACGACACTTTGTTTTCTCACACACGAGAGCAATGTCAAAAGTTACCCAGAAATAATTTTTATATTTTAAGTGACCTCACTTAGCTTTGAAGTTTGTGGCATTTCATGCAGCTTTTATGAAAAGCTCATGCATTCAAACACTTGTCTACTTTTTCCAAATATCCTATTTGGCCTAATGGAAGATATTACATCTGCCAACAACCCAAGTGTCCTCAAAAGAGGGACAGCTTTGGAGACCAGCACATTGCCCACTGGCCACACGCAGACCATTTATCATGGGAACTTTCTCCCTCCTGCTGCTATTCCTCAACCCACTGGGACAAGAGCACGACAGGATCAGTGCTTTCCCTGTACATCATCCCTGAGCATCAGTCAGAGTGGCAGCTGTCTCTCAAGATTTGTGCTAAACCCTGTGTCTTCTTTAGAGGTTGATTCACGCAGCCATAGCCTTCAAAGTCAGAAGACACCGTTAGATCATCCTGTCGGGTAGCACAGGCCGTCAGGATTTGTGCTAATTTGTGTTTCGTTAAAACATGCCCTTCAAAAAAAGACAGTGCACTCTTGATTTGACAGCCACAAAAGAGGGAAGGTCTATTACTTTCCTGTACTGACAGAAGTTTACGAAGTCATTCATGAGGTTTAGTCTCAGTTGTTGAAAGCACCAGATGAATTTTGAATCTTGCTTCATGGCAGAAGAATACATTGAATTTAGTGTTCAGGACCTAAACTGGCAAACTGTGAAGCTAGCTAACCTGCCTTGCCATTGAAGATTTAAAGACATCCTATAGATTGAAGTGCCCTGTAATTCAGGATTTTGAGTAGGAACATTGAGACAAGGACAATGCCAGAGGAAGTGTTCATGTTTCTAGAATAAAGGCAGCTGCTTCTGCATATGCTGAGAAAGGAGGGCAGCTATTAACAAAAGGATTTTAGGGCAGGAACTATCTGTTATTTGTATTTTGGATGACAGCTACCACGTTATAGGTGTTAATCTAATAATATTCACCCTAATACCGGTATGCTTTATCTGAACTAGTCAGCCTAACGCAGATGACTCGTTTGTTTCTGCTGTAGCAGAACTTGCTAGAGCAGCATTTTTTACTATGAACATTTCTGCTTAAATCCTCCATGTTCTGATGCTGGATAACTTCCTCTTCAAACTGGCATTATAGGGCAAAGAACAAAAAGATAGAGAGTAGGAAACTTAATTTAGCAGGTGCACAGCACTGTACTCTTTTTATGTGGGCACATATAAAGGTACAGTATTTGATAAAACATAAGAAGTTCACACCAATCTCAGATCTGCCCATGCACCGTTCCCTTGGCCCACAGAAGTGACCCCAAAAGTTAAGTGCAGGGATCGTTGTGCACAGTCCGAGTGATGCAAATAGAGGCATGTTTTGAACAGCATGCAATGCACATTTAATTGTATTTATGTAGTGGCTGTGGTTAGAAACAGATGTGACTTTTGCACTTTTTCAGATTGTAGACATGTTACACTGAAAAACTGTCTTTCCATCACTAGCTCCTGTATAGGAATATACTCACTCAGGGCTAGCAGAAAGTAAGAAGACAGGAGGGACCTCCTGTAATTTCTGTATGTTTTGCATCCTGCTAAATTTGCACACATCTGTGTATTGAAAACACAACAATAACAAAAAAAAGGCTATTATGTGGCCCAGACAGGTTCACTTAGAGCCTGGTGGAGTTGGGAGTATTGCAGTCCACGTGGTAAAACTGCTACAAAATGTTACTAATCAAAGACTTGGAAAGAAGATGAAGGGGAGAGAGAACAAAACTCTCATACTGTTTTGACTGTTGAATCTGGACTATTCATAGTAATACACCAAGTGTATCTATCCAATTGCAATAACGAGTGACAGCCGACTACTTAGCAATTAGGTTTTCCTTCCCCACCTCTGAAATTAAGGTCATAACCTTTTCTATTTACTTTTGGGATGTGGTAAATTAGAGCTTTGGCTTCATTACAAAAATTAATTAAAATAGTCACACAATGGCACCATTCATTGCTGTGCTTGTCCCTCCCTGCAGTGTGTCCTCATGTCAGCTCTCTTTGGTTTTAGTCCCAAATTCCAGTATGTGCTAGTCTGTCTGTATTATTTGGATCAGTAGACTAGATTTTTCTTTTTGTCCATCTCCTCTGCTCCGTTGGAAGGGCTCCTCTTGTTTCTAATTCTTCTGTTTCTTTTTTTTGAAGAAACTGTACACTAGCAGGCTCTCAGCATGATCTGAACTCCCCAAAATGCTTTTTGGCTACGGAGGTTGCAGCAGAACTTTAACTTGGACTCATAGCAGAAACCTCTACCTAACAATTTCTCCTTACTGACATCCCAGGTGTCTAGATCTGGAAAAGAGGATTAGCATTCAAGTTGTTTTTGTCAGAATTTCAAAAACTCACACAATCAAAGAGAAAGAGGGAAAAAAAAAAAAGAAAGCAAACCCAACAAAAACAGACTATTCCACACTTACTTACACAGTTGGAAGTCTGCCCATTGAAATATGTTTTATTTTTTTTCAAAACCATTTCTTTGTGAATGCAATGCTTGTTTTAAAAGCTGGATTTATGGACTGGCAAAAAATAATGTTTTCTTTTAGAGGAGAAAGTGTTGCATTATGTTTCACATGACCGTGTCCTGAGGTGGTTCAACACACTGAGTTCTGTGTGTACAAATAAATAAGGAACTCAGAGATTTGAGGAATAGTGACCTACTAAAAATTGTTGCTTGATGGGAAGTACAGAAGAATTCAGATTCATTTTATATCACACCTAAAGGGAGAAATGGCTGAGAAGGGCTTGGACTAACGTACGTACTGGAGATAGAGCCCAACAGGCAACTTTGATAGATATATGTAATTATACTGAAGTCAAAGCTGATGTTGCTTTAAAGAAAAAAACATGACCTATTTGCAGAAGTGACACCTGTTATAGGCTTTATTTCTTCAGAGCATTTAAGCATGTATGTAACTGCAAGTATAACCTGATTTTTTACTGCTTGTCTACACAGGTGTGCTCAGGAAATTTTATACAAATTAATTTAGGGTGTGACTTTAAGATGCATCAGCTAAACAGCTTTAAAATGTGAAAGCAAGGCCAGTTTTTGCAGAGTGAATGTGTTTGCACCAGAACCTGATATAAGGTAATGAAGCCAGTTTGAAAGAGGGTTCAGATCAACAGTTCTGGATATTTAAACCTGTGTTGGCTGTAGATGCGAAATAAAGAAGGTATCTATTGGGGAATGAGCATGGGAATAGTTATACAAGCTGCTCCTCCTTCATGAAACAAAAATGCAGGTCCTCCTCTGGGATAAAATAATTTTTCTTTGCAGGCTCAGTTTTCAGCCAAATCAGGTGGCAGCCTGAGCTCTGGTGGCGGTGACACGGGAAGGAAGGAGGCCACGGCTGAGCGGTGAGTGTGGAAATACGCTGTGGGTGCTCCTGTGGACTTGCACAGGATGAAAGTGCCCATGTAACCTCGGCCACGGGAACCCCATTGGCCATTGATTAAGGTCCATCATGCGGGAATTGTCAGAACGATGACAGGAGCTTTGCTTAGAAGGAGGTGATAGACCTGAGCGTCTTTTCTGAATCTACCATCCCGAGATGGCAGATGTGAGCAAGAACATTTCACATTCCCACTACTGAAAAATGTGGCCTGTCTGTAAAGCCCTTGATAACATGCAAGCTCAGATTCTCATCTTTTGTGCCTTGTGAACAGAGATAGCACAGGAAGGGCTTTTTTTCCTTACTTGGCTGGGGGGGGCGGGAAGTGGAAGGCTAATTTAGTCCCTTAAAAATAAGTATCTTGTCCTCTACATGCTCTGAATGAATGACAGCCTATGTTGGACTTTGCTGAAAATGTTTTGTATTTTTTTTCTTCTGAGAAAAGCTTACAGCTGAAAATGAGGCTGCATTGGTATTTTGCTGCAGAGTTGTTGCCTGTAGGTAGGCTTTAGATGGAGCTGTTCTATGGAAATCAATCCTGGTAAAGCAATAGCAGCTGTTATTTTGCCAGCAAGCAGCAACCAGAAATGATTGCAGAGGTATCCCCACTACAGCAATGCTAGTTAGTAATTTAAAAACAATATGGGAAATAAAAATAACTCTAATAAAACTGGAGAACCACAACATTGTTATTTCTCATATTCTGAAACCAGAGACTGTAAACACCTGCTCCCAAAAAATAGCTGAATTCTCCCTTGCCAGGTCCCCCCTCCATGTACAACCAGTGAATAATTAAGCCTCTTCAGATAAAACACAGATTTCTCACCAGCAATAAGGAAGGGTCACTATTTAATATTTGTAACGCTGTTGGGACGGCTGGCTCACATGGATTCTGTTGGCTTTGCTCCATTCTTTATCAATTCATTTTGTCATCTTTCTGGCTGTGTTGCCAGCTATCTTACCTTTCCATCCAATTAGAAATTGTAAAGTGAGCTCATCTGCTTTCATGGACAGAGCAGGATTGTACCTGATCAGCACCTTGAAGACTGAAGGAAATCATATCAGGGGCTCCGTCTCTTGGAAGCTCTTGGGCTCTTTTTTCTCAATCTATAAACAGAAAAACACTGTCATCCTTTGTAATATAAATCTTTATTAGAAAGCCTCCAAAAGGAACAGAATACTGGTTTAATAAAAAAGGAAAGTGTGCATTTGTTTTCCAAGTTTATTAATATATTTTATGAAGGCTTGAGGATGAAAGATTCTGTGGCAATATAATGTAGTATTATAATATTAATTTGCATCAATTTCTTAAAGAGATAATTCAATTAAATAGTTCAGCCTTTAGCAACCTATTTTTTCAGAATCATATCTCTTTTTGAACTGTCAACCACTTGAAGTAACAGCCCTTGATTCTTTCTTGATTGTATGCTAGATGAGGCAATTTTTCCTTGGGGAATAACATTAGCTAAATTAGGAACACTGTAATTTAAAGGTGATTAAGTACCTTTTGTGATTGTTGTTCTATGCCTTCAATCTGATAACACTTAAGTGTATGTGCAATCTAGTCTTCCACAGGGCTACTCACATTTGTAAGTGGGCTTAAATCTTTGTAAGATCAACACCTAAATAAGCACCACAGTGAAACGGTTTACGGCACATCGACAGAGTATGTATTTGTCCTGATTGCAATGACATTTCACACTTGTGCTTTGTGCAAAACACTCAAAATGCTTTTAAAAAAATGTGATTTCCATGTTACAGTAGAACGCAAGGCATGGGAATGTGAACGGGTATGTTCTGGTCATAAGGCAAGTCCACCGACAGAGCAGGGAACACACTGCAGACTGCGGACCCTCAGGGATTTCTGTCCTGGTTTGCTCTGGCTGGTACTTTCTGCTCAGCATTGGAGAAGCAGCAGGAACAACCCCGGCCACGCAAAGCGACCAAGTCATGGCTCAACCTGCCCACTTATCTCTGGAGAAATTCCTTCTTAACCATCAGCCTTCTTGCGGTTTCCGTGGAATAGGCTCTTCTTGTCAGCAGAGCAGCCAGCGTGTTGAGGGATGTCAGAACACGGGCTACTATTGCACCATTAACAAAAGTTAAGGTTGGCATCTGTTGGGGTTGCCGAGGAAAACGCACTCAGCCATCCCACCGTCAAGAAGTGGTGCTGGCATTTGCCCATGCACCAGGATATTTTACAGAATGTCATCACTTGGTAATGAAACGTTCCCCGGTAACGATGGCTCACGAACACAGAAATAGCCTTTGCCCATAATAAAGTTTTGCAAATAATGCTTGCAGGAAGTGATTTGCTAGGAATCAATCAAGCAGATCCCAGAAATAATGTGACAGATGATAACCCGACATTACCGCAACATCACCAAACTACTTTTTACTCGCACTTTAAACAACCATTTGGACTCAGGTCTTTAAAGAAAAATGTTAACTCTCACTCTGCAGCTGGTTGAAGCTGAATTGCCATCCTGCAGAATATTATATCATTAAAAGTCACTAAAAGGTAGAGTAAAATTAAAAGTCTTAAATTTCCCTCAATGCAAAAGAAATAAGTTTCAGTCATCAAGATTGTTTTGATGGCTTTAGATTATATGCCCTTACTTTATTCTTAGCTGTGTTATGCTATAAACAAACAAAAATTTTAAAATGTAAAATTAACACAGTCATTATTCTAAGTGATATGTACAATGAAGATTTAACGAAATAGATTTTGAAATAAAAAATATCAAAAGGAATAAATATGTTTCTGTTTGTAATGTTTCATTTTTATTTTTTGTGCTATGAATATAAAGTTTGTTGAAATCATTGTGTCTCCATCTTGCACAACCTAGCACCTTCTGACAGAAAAATATTCCACCTGAATAGTTTTGGAAAGGTCTCTCTAGGTTATGGGCATGTGCCCGGTACACTCGAGTTACAGTGCTTCAGCAAGTTACTCACCATAACCAGCGATGTGCACAGTTTCTCCTTTCAAATTTGCAAGGTAAAAACCATTCTCTTACCTTGTATGCTCAATTTACTTGTTATAACTTACTGAGGCTTGAAACGGTTACTTCATTTCTCTATTGTACACCTGCGTGCTGTTTCATCACTGTAGGAAGACTTGTTGCTTAGTACAGAGCAGACAGCCCTGATTTATTAACTAAAGCATTAACACAGCCCACAAGCAATGGCCTTTTCATTACAGAAGGAGATTTTTCTCCCTCCTGTCCCACACATGTTGTACATTCTGCAACCTTGACCCCTGTAAAGCCTTTTACATGGGAAATTCTCATTCCCAGAAAGGAGGTTAGTCAAAATACTACTGTGCTAAAACAAGGATCATCCCAGAAACGGAGCGGCTGAGGCAAGCGAAGTAGGCCACTGACTTTCCCTGCCGAATTGCTGGATGTGACTGTGTCCCCGGGGACTGCTGCCACACTGGTTACCTGCCAGCACCTGAAGCTGTGTGTGTGATGAGCAGGTGTCAGGATCTCAGGCTGCTGGGGACACGTGCTGGGCTCGTCTGTGGGACAAAGGGTCACCCACGGAATCGCCTGGTCAGACCTGGGTGGGGTGTTTCCTCCCTGCAGTGAAGTGGGGAAAAGTGGAGGGGAAATTGCTGTGGCAGCCAGTACTGCCATGGCCTCGCTGGAGGAAGGGCACCTGCCCGGCCTTTGCCTTCAGCGCTAAAGGAACACGGAGAACACAATCTGTCACGTGTGAGTACCAAGGGACTGGTGGCAATGAAGCAGGGTATGATGGTGGGCACACTAGCTCTTCTCAGGAAGTTTGTGGGATAAATTTTAATTTTAGTAACTCAGATTTCTAAACTTCCCCCTCCATCGTGGCCGTGTGTGTACCTGTGTGTAGGCATGAAGACAGACCCTCTCCCTCACTTTAAGCTCCAAGGTTTATTCTTCCATACTTCCCTTTCCCTGGTTCTACATCTGGCTCTTCTCAAACCCTGGGGTGATGCAGCCTGTTTGCCCAGGCGTGCGGCTCTCCTGGGGTCAGCACCGCGTCCAGTTCCAGTGCAACAGAGAGTCCGAGGGACCCTCTGTGCATCAAGTGCCCGCTGCCCGTGTCCCTGGGATGAGCATCAGCGTGCGCAGGGCGTGAGCCATAGCCTGTGTGTGTGCACCTCATCTTGATCACAGTGCTTTGCAAAATTTGTCACAACGTGAAAACTGACTGACTTTAAAAAATCACGTTTTCTATAACTCACACCAAGACCCTGAAATATCCTCTTGCATTTGTGGGAGAGGACTAAGGAACAGCCCCACGTAGCCTATGAGTAAAGGCTGTACTACGCCAGGGTTGTACCTTCCGTTGCGCAGAGCTTCGCTGAGTGCTTGCAGCTCAGATACTCTGACTCGGTGGGCTGAGTCGGATGTTTTTCACCAGAAAGATCCGAATTTTGATAATTTCGTTGATTGCCACCAGAAAAAAATACTTTCTCCACCGAGTGGTAAATACGCAGGGTGGCGCTGGCCCCTCCGGAGCACGGCACTCCCCGGAGCATGGGAGCACGGCCACCCCTCCCAGCGCACGGTCCCGCCGCCTCGCACCCCCGTCAGCCTCCGTTCGCTCACCGCCGGCGCACGCTGGCAGCGGGACGCAAACCCGGTGCCCACGCGGGGCGCGAACCCAGTGCCCACCCGCCGCGCGGGGCCAATCAGCGGCCGCGCTGGTGACGCGGCGGGGCGGGGCGGGGCGAGCAGCGGGCGGGGACGGGCAGCGGGCGGGCACCGCCGCTGGGGGAGCGGTGCGCTGGCGGTGTGGTGGGGCTGTTCCTGGAGCAGGCAGGCAGCGGGCCGGGTGCGGTAGCTGCTGCCTGGTCCGTTGGGGCTGACAGGGACCCCCTGCGCTGCGCTGCGCCGCGCCCCGCCCCGCCCCGCGGAGCAGCTCAACGCACAATCGCATCTTTTTTTATAAAGATCCTTATACATTTTTGTTTTTTCCGTATTTATTTGGGGTGTGCGTGCTCATCTGCCCAGCGCCGCGGAGCTGGCGGGTTGCGGGCTCCCGCTGCCCTGAGCGCGCCGCCGTGCCGGGAGGCGCGGGGGGCCGCGGCGGCTGGTCGGGGCCGCGCTGCTGCTGCTGCCGCCGCCGCCGCCAGCACCACCACCACCTCCGGGGCCGGTGCCGTTACGGGCAGAGATGGATTTTGCAGCTGCCCGTGCGTGGGAGGGTCGTGCCCGCTCGGCTCTGCATCCCTGGGCGCTCCTGAGCGGGGCGGGGAGGTGTGTGTAGGAGAGAGGCGCCGGTAGCGCTGGGTTTTATTTTTTCCCATTTTTATATTTTTAGAGGTGTAGGTACATAGGGGTTCAGGTGTGTTGCTTTGGGTTTTTTTTTTTCCCCCTTATTGCCTATATCGGCTCATTTGCCACCCCTCCCCCCCCTTTTTTTTTTTTCCCTCCGTGAGGTGGGACGCTGGGGTGTGTAATTTTTCTTTAGCTTAGTAGTGAATTTGCAGCAGTTTCTGCCTCCTCCCCTGTGCCCGAGCGAGGAAAATGGAGGCTGTGATCGAGAAGGAATGTAGCGCGCTCGGAGGGCTCTTCCAGACCATCATAAGCGACATGAAGGTAAGAGACTGAAGGATCGGGGAGGGAGGGGACAGGTGAGAGGAGCCCTCTCCCCACCTAGCCCGGAGGAACTTTGCACCGTGAGCTGCAGCTGCACCGGGGGCGGTGGCGGCGGCCTGACCCCCCTCCGCGCCCCGGCCCTGGGCGGCTGCTGCTACGGGGGACCCTGCCCCGGGCGCTGGTGGGAGCAGCCTGGGCGAGGGGCTCCTTGTCAGTGCTTCACCTAAGCCCCGTGATTTGGGGCTTGCGAGTTGCTTGCAGGACACCCCCTCTGCCTCCCTCCCTCCTTCCCTCTGTCTCTCCTGCTCAAACATGCAAGCTGTTACCTTGCACCAGGGTCAGCGTTTTCCAAACCTGTCTCTCTCTCTTTTTTTAAAATTTATTTTTTCCCTCCTCCACCTTTCTTTTTTTATGATTTTAGGCTGTCGGATCCCTAGCAGAATAAAAAGCAGCGGGGCGGGAGCGTGGTGTGGAGGAGCTGGGCACGGTGCATGTCAGCCGTGGGGTGGGGCTGGGAAGGGCGATGGAGGGATTTCTGTGCCATGCTGATGGGCACGGTGAAAAACAATCTCGGCTCTGAAGTTGATGTATGCCTGGATTAAAATTGCTGCTCAGTTGGTTATGCAGTGTTATTTCCATGCTGTGTATGCTCACGGAGGTGGTATTTGCTTATTTCTGTGGATGAATGCAAAGGTCTCAAGGTGCCAGGTCTCTCCTCTTGACCAGCCACCAGAAATCCCTGACCCCTTCTACCAAAGGGTCCCTTTGAGAAAGGTGCTCCCAATCTATCCTTGGCAGCCAAGGGCACTTCTGCAGGGTTTTCTTTGGTTGAGCAGATGTCTCCTGCCCTTTGCTGATGGAAATAAATAGCATAAAAAGCGTTGCTGTGTTCTGCCAGTCATGCCTCCCCCAAACCCTAGGACTCGAGGCACCCTGCCTCTGGCCGTACTGCAGAATGCTGCAGTGTTCCCCTGGACAAGGGCAGCTTGTCTTCCTCCCAGGGCCGGCTGGGAAGGATGCAGTTGTTAGGAGATGTTGAGGGACACATCGGATAATGGGGTGACTGCTGTAATTTAAAGGCAGTGAGCAGTGACCATGCATACTGTGCTTCTCCCAGCCAGGGGCACGGGATTCCTTTGGGTGTCTCAATCGGTGCAGGGCTGATGAGCAGGGAGGGCTGCGGGAGAAAGAGCCACCAAGTAGTGGTGGAGGAGGACAGGGTCTGCTCTAGGAAGGAGCCTGGCAGAGGTGAATGGCTTCTAGTGTATTTTTTGGGGGGGTGGAGAAGCTGTTTTCACTAGAAGTTATTTTTTGGCAAGGGTTCATACGTACTTTCCTCTCAACAGATCTTAAGAGACATTTAATTAAAAGCGTGGCTTGTCAAGAGCAGGCAGATTGCGGAGAGGAGGGGAAGTGTGTGTGTGTGTGTCAAGACAATGCTGCAGTCCTGGTGCTGCTGTTCCTTGGGCTCTCAGCCCCTTGTATTTTTAATAACAACTGTGCTTTAAAATAACACTTCCCCCCCCAAAAAAAAAAAAATCAAGAAACATTCACAAATCCTGGAATCATTTTAGTGGGCTGTGCAGGGAACAGGCAGGAGATGTTCTGTTCTAGATGAAGTGCGGTTTGGGGTTTCAGCACAGAGGGACATGGAGTATGTTTATTCTCTGCTTCTTCCATAAATGATGTATTTATTTTTTCCTAGTCTTAAGCAAATGGGCCTTTGCTGCGTGGATTTTTCCCCCCACCCTTGCACATTGTTACTTGCATGGGAATGCTGCTCATCAGAAATATGTTGACATGAGCTTATGGAGATGGGCACAGGTGTGAATATTTTTTTCTTAATCTACCATAGTAGTGGAACCTGTTTTGTGAACTGGCAGTTACTGGGGGGGAGGTTTGGAAGGAATCACAGCAGATCTTTAGCAGCGTGGTGGCTGTTACAGTTTAAAAGATCTGCTTGTTATTTAGCATGAGTAGAACAAATAATTTTCACCTGTAGTTCAGTTTGATGCAGCTAATGCTATACAGCTGAGGAGATGCACTAGGATTCTTTGTGAATTGTGCACAAAAGATCGTGACAATTTTCAAGAAAAAGGAGCTATTTTTTGACAGCTAACCAGAACCTTTCAACTCACCATACCTTTAATAGCAAAGTGAAAAATTAGCATTTTAAGTGCTGTTTCACATAGTCAGATCTACGTGGGTAGGCTTCTGGCAGAACCTTGGAGAGGTTGTGTAGGGGTCTGCCCACACATACCCAAGTGCACTATCTGTGCCTATTTCTCATCGCGGGCTGTGATCAAGGCCCCGCATGCCCTGCAGTGCTGAGGGATTTGCTGCAGCATCTGCTGCCTTTTTTTTTTTTTAACTAAATAATTTGCAGATTCTTTTTATCATACGTATTGCTGTGCCTTAAATTTAGTTGTAAAGATGGTAAGGTTAATCAACAGCATATTAAAATTACTCTGAAGTCTTGCCAGTGGATGCAGATGGGTGCTGCAGCTGAGGTGATGAAGATACAGTATGCATTCTCTTTGTTCACACTAACACAGAACCAGCTCAGGTGTACCTGTTGTTAATTTTGAGCTCTCCTTGATCTCAACAAGGTTACAGAAACTGGAATTATAATCTTGAGTAATGTGATTGTTTCCATTTGTCTCCATACTGTGTTAACTTTGAAACTTAATGAGGGCAATATATGCTGGCGTGACTAACACATCACATTTTTTGATTGCAAGATTTATCTCTGGCTGGCTGAGGTCTCTTAAACTGCCTTTACTATTTTCTTCAGGAACCTCAAATTTCTCTCCATCCTCTACCAAAAATAAATTTGTGGTTAATACTGAAAAAAAAAAACAAGCTGCAAAATAATTCAGCATAAAGCTAAATGACTTAGAGAAACAATGTCATTGAGTTAGATGTAAGAATGGATAATAAACATCCCATTTACAGAGCACATTAATGTACAGCTGGAACTCCAGTCTCCCGACAAGGGCAGTCCATGTCTTCCATGCAAAACAAAGGTCGCATTTGCTGAGTAGTATGTGGTGTACATGGTGACAAGGTTGTTTGTGGGAAGTCCACAATAAGAATTGTACTTGGCTGTTGTGCTCTAGAATTGGCCTTCAATGCTTTGAGATTTCAAGATGAGATTAAAGAATCATAAAGGTGGGAAAAAGTCTGCCCATCCCATCCGTAAGTTCTGGTCCATTGTCACAGCCCTGGTGTTTCCTATGATACATCACTAAGTAAGAGATACTTTATAATTTGTTACACTCTTATGCAAGATCTTTTTCAAAGCAATCAAAGTTTATAAAAGAAAATATAAAACATGTATGTCCCCTCGGAGGAGTAGTTTTGTGTGTTGCATTTGAGCGCTGTGCGGTTTCTCTTTGAACACGGCATACTTTCTGTAGCTCCCTGTGGGAAGGGAGTATTTGATCTGAATGGTTTGTAACTCATTTCTGTCAATTGAGAAATGAGATGCTGTAATGTGCTGTTAATTTCAATAGTTCTTGTAGTGCAAAGCAAATCAGTGCAGATAATGGTTGGGAGGGCCTGTTGCAGATGGGTTTCAAAAGATCTTGTCTTCTCATGCAGAGCAGATTCTCTTTAATGCTGCTTTTGCTTCTGAGTCTTGATTTTTATGTTCCTTTTAATCACATTGTTCTCTGCTGTCTTGAAGGAAAACAAGAAAACACCTCTGAAAACGTTGAAATTGGCAATGTATGTAGTTCATCACTTGCTTCATGGCAGTTCTTTTCTTTTTGTATGTTCTTTATTTGTCTCACCTCTTCTGCTAGCATGTCTTTTGGCAGGGCAGGGACTTGCTGTATGTATATGTACAGCAGCTGACATCCTTGGGGTGGGTATGGGGGGAAGATGAGTAAAGAGCAGATGAACCAACACAAGTCATCTGTGACTTCGCTTATACCAAGTGGGAGGATTTACTGAATTTTTATGGCTCTGTTGCGGATTACCAATTGGTTTCACTCATCTCCCTGCATGTGAGGGATGTACAGCTATGAGAGGGACTGCAAATGCTATCCTGTTGGTGAACAAAAACAAGGCTCCCAAAGGAGGATTGAAATCTTAGAAAAAATTTGAAATTCTTTTATTTTAAATGTATGTGCCTTATTTATAGTCGTTTAGCTGACAATTCAATAAAATCAACCTTTTGCTTTTGGCAGTAACCTCTACTTCAGTGGTATAAAAGAACTGAACTCTTCCCTTTCCTCCATTGCTGCTACTGGGGCTCTTGGATGGAAGGGTGGTGCACCTTTGCCTTCAGCCGTGCAAAGCTCCTGGTCAAAGTAGAAGAGAAAGACGTGAACATATGGGCATGAGAAACATTTATGTTTTTGCAGCCTCTTATCTCCTGTTAGGAAGTGACTGGTGAGAAGCAGCATTTTTAATCTTGCTTTTTTTGTGGAAGTTGGAGCCAGAGGATAGTCACATCGAGGATTAAGAGCCATTAGGCCTGATTTGCTTCTGAGAGATGGCCTTGTGCTATTCACACAAATAATATAAAGTGAGTGGAAAAAAATATTTGTTGGAACAAATACAAGTGCTGAGATGGTTACTACAGCAAGTACAGCTGCAGGCCCTCTGCATTTGTGTTAATCCAAGGGACAGCCTGTATGTATCAGAGAATCTGGGCAAATTTGTTTTACGCTGACATGTCGTAATGTGACAGCTCTTCTGCAGCTGTGCTTGATTTGAAGCTTGGGATCTCTGTGGAGATGAGAAATGTTCAGTTGAATGATTTTAAGGTCTAGTTTCATTCCAGCTGTTAAGGATGATAACTATTCTAAGGAAAAACAAATGTTTCACGTGCAGCAGACAGGTACAGGCATGGAGAGGAAAGGGCATCTCTGTCCTCCCTTTCCCACGCGTGCTGTATTGCACTGGTGTGTCCCTTGCACAACAGTCTTCTAGGGCAACTGATTCATTCCAAACCTAGCAAATCGATGATTTTACCCTTAGCCAAAAAGCATGAAATTAGTTCATTTCCACTCTCTGCAGCTTTTCTTCTTTTTTTTTTTTTCTCCTTAAAGCTTTTGCCACCAAAGCATTTTAGGCTTAGCTGGCTGCACTGATTTCCTATCCCTGCTGCCTCTCAAAACCTGCTTGCCCAAGTGGTTGGATTGCTGGTTTGCATACACTGAAATTCCTTGCCTTTTCTAAGCAGCTGCAGTATCTTTCTGTAAACATCTTGGAGGGGGAGGGACTGCCGTGCAGTAAAGGCTGAATGATGGTGTAGGAAGAGAGCCACACCATGCCTGTTTATATGCTGGGGTTCACGCAACAGGGCATAGCTGGGAATGTATTTATTCACAAATAATTTATTTTTTAGGCACACATTCTTTCTTAATCCACATATTCTTGTGTGAGTGTTAACAATTCAGCTTTTACTCCGTAAGTGTGTACGAGGCTGGCTTATTCTGTGGCATACCCAGGGCAAGGATTTTTAATGTCTTGTCAGAGTACTCCTTTTGGATCTGGCAGGACACCAAGGGCTGCATAATAGGGTTTGCGAGGTTATAAGTGTGGAAGGAGTTGTGCAGCACTGCATGAAGCACAATTGGCTGAACAAATGTTGGAGGACAAGAAGTCTGTGTAATTACAGGCGAAGTGCTGGTTAATACCTAACAGAGAGTGATATTCAGGAGAGCTTGCTGCTTCCTTCCTCAGTTCTGAGTGTGCATGAGCTGTGTCAAAAGCTTTGATATAAAGTACCTAAAAACCACAATTTTTTTTGCTTTTTTTTTTTTTAAAGTACAGAAGTTGCTATGGTTCATGGAGTATCCCTGTGAATCTGTAAATAGCACTGTCTGCTTAACAGCCTGTGTGTTTTCAGCTTCTGGAAAACATTTAAGGTTCATGGTCTACTCAGACAGCGTGGTCTTGCAGATGAGCAGAACACATTACATGGCAGAGAGCAGAACAGGAACTGTATTCTAGAAAGGTTTTCTGGTCCACTTCAGAGCACGCAAAGGGGGGTACAGAGGGGTTTGAGTTAGTACCACAAAGAGGTACTGCTACAGAAATGCATTTCCCTTTTCAAGGGTATGTTTTCCAATTCAAAATTGTCTGCCTTGATGCTTGTAAGGTGCTGAGCACTGCCCTGTTCACTGGCATCTGTGCTGACCTTTAAGGACATTGATTGACTCCTTCCTGCTGGGCTATGAGATGGCTTGAATGCTGAGATGTTTCAAAGGATTGGAGACAAAATGTCTGGTAGCTTTGTGGTTAAGACCATAGCAGCTTTCATCTTCAAAGTACCCTGTGTGTGACTTAGTTCCAAAGAATGGCTCCCATTTTACAGAAGGGCAAGCTATGGCTGCAGGTTCAGTGACTTCTACTCCTTTCCCCTAGGACAAGAAGAAATTGAGTGCATCTAGAGCACGGAGTTAATGAGGGGATGGTTTTTAAGCTCCCAGTATATTGCATGTTTCTATCCACACATACACACCACTTTGTTGTTACTACTTGAGAGGTATTGCTGTCCCTGCCCTGTGATAACCCAGTGTTTGCAGGCACTGATCTACAAATAACTGATCCACTCTCAACACAAGTGTCTTGAACTCCTCGTCTGTAACTGAAATTACAGGACATCTGTTTCTTAGTGGAGAAGTCTGACTGGAGCATCTTAATCATAGGCTGGTAGATCATGAAGAATTTGGCTGGCTGTCTTGTGAGGCTGTGTGAGCTCTGTTTTTCACTCTTCTGGTCAGCAGCCGTAAGTGTTGTGTAGTCCACTTTAGTTCTAGGATGCTAGATGGTGTATAAACAACATTTAACAAATCACTTTGGATATTTTTTAAAAAGAACACTTGCAGAAATGAACTTGTGTTAGTGTACTCAATGCTAGCAATGAGTGTGTAACTAGAGACATTTGGTTCATGGTACAAAATGGTTCAGATTTGTTCCCATTTTTATCTTCAACATAAACTGCCACCATGCTTCCCACTCAAGCATGAGATTTTTTTTGCCACATAAGTCATGTGTAGTGTCTCTGAAGCCTTTTGTGTAGTGGCTTAATTTGGGATTTTTTGTTGATGAAGCTTTATTTATGATGACATGCCTCCTAACAAAATTGTCCATGAGCAAACCTTATGGTTGCCCATTGTCCATGAGCAAAGCAAGTGTCTAACTTGGAGCTTGAAAGTCATCAATTCTCTTCTCATGAATGAAATAGAGAGAAAGTAGCCTGTGACAAGTGTAATTGCACTTTACCGTCTGTCAGGAGCCCAAGTTCATAACATGCTAAAAACTTTGCCATCTGGTTGCTGCCTTTTCCTCAATGGGATACTTCTGTGGTCAATTCAGATGCTTGTCAGTACTTTGGCAGTAGGTACTGCTACTTCTTGGGTCCTGGAGATTGTTTTGACTGTTTGTGTGGTGAAGATTGTGTTGAGATCAAGCAGTGAATGCTCAGAAATGAAGATTTCTCCTTGCTTGGGAAGAAGTGATGAGACCCCAGTAGTGTTGGTGGCATTACCAGCAAAGGGCTGTTGGCTTGAGGCTGTCCTGTGTAGGCATTAACTTGAATGAGTGCCTCCTGATATTTTAGTTACCTTTGTTTTGATCCAGCTGAAATATTGTGGGTTTAGAAAATAGCTGCTGAGTATGCACAGTGGCCACTTAATGATTGAGTGGATGGAAGGCGGTATTGATGAGTCTCTGAGGAGAAATCTGCTATTTGGGCTTGCAAACTTGTTTAGACCTGCAGGGAAGAATGTGGAACTGAATGCTTCTGCTGGAAGACTACCTAATGTCCAACTTTTTAATGTAGCATGGGATAAAAAGTCTCTAGAAGCTGTGGCTAGTTGCTCCCCTCTACCACCCTTGTGAATAACTTCCTGTATTTAGAGAGGGAGAGACTGTATATTTATGCGTGGTGTATTTTTTCACAGTGTGAGTATAGCTTTTGTTTGCTAGTTACCCAATTGTGGATATAAACCATGAATTTTCACAGGTCCTTGCTGTACTACAAACTGAAGTCACAACCATGGCACAACTGATATCCTTCACTGGGGATGTTTAAATATGGGCTAGTGTGGTGCAGGCTTTATTATAATACAAATTAAAGACTCCAGAGCTCTAACAACAGAATGGTACCAGACTTGGGTTCCCTCCTTCTTTAAATGGTTAGTGAGGTCTGTATTCTTGCTAAGAAGTGCTGCATTTCAATGCTCGGGGAACTGGGCATTCTTAGAGTTCTTCAGGTGGTTTTGGGAATGTAGAAATAACCGATATCTATGTATTTTTTCCCCACTGGGGTGATAACCCTTTTCTGGATTTTCCTGGCTAGGCTTTAGTCTTGACTTTCTCAAGATACTATGCCATTATCTCTTTTTCTCCATGTCCTAATGCTCTGTTTAGACTGAAAACCAAGCAGTTTTGAAAATACTAGACGAGTGGTTCTCCGATGCGCAGAAGAAATAGCTAGTTGACAGGTTTTTTAATAGCGTATGAGATGTCTTCAGTAGTATTTTGTTGCATAAATTGCAGTGTTGTGATAATGTATCACCTTGTGAAAGCAAAGCTTGGCATGCCTATTTATACTGTGCATGCTGAGGGAAACTCATTTCTAACCCTGCTGTTCCCTAAACAAGTGGCAGAAATAATGGAAATAGATATACGGATACAAGACTTTGATTTTAATTACCCCTGCTTTCTTTCCTGAAGGGTAGTTACAGGTTACATGACATCTTAATCTGATCTTTGACATGCTTCTGCTTTCACTTGCCCTGTAATATCTCGAACCCTGTGTTTGCACCTGTCTCGTCCTCCACTCAGTAATGCACGTGTCCAGCTCTCGCTGTGAAATCCTGTGAAGTTCATCTCTTGTCTTTTGCTGTTGATGACTTTTCCTTTCTGGCCCCACAAGCATTCTGCATGAGTTGAGGCCCTTTTGCTGTTGGAGCTGAGCTTGAACTTTCCCTATGCGTGGTAATACCTTTAGCTTAGGAAGACAGAAGGGACTTTGCAGTCAGGTAGCCCCTTGCCTTGCCTTGTGGGAGTATTATGGGAAGGTGTACAGGTTTTCTTAGAAGACCTCTATATAAATGTGTTTCTCTTCCTTAAAGAGTTCCAGTGAAAGGAAGCTCTCTGACCTTTCAGAAAGGTCTGTTAAATGGTTTTACAGATGGATGGATTGTCCAGGCTGAAGTTCTCTACTGCAGTTAAAACTGATTGTTTCTTGTCCTGCACCACTGGAAAACAGAGGATGGATAACATCAGTCTGTGGGATGCTCTTGAGATCATATTGGGACCTTTTGATGCAGTTCTGGTTTTGAATTTAAGAAATAGGGAGTAGATATAAAAGGGCAGATTTAGATTGGACATAAGGATTTTTTTTAAATTTTTTTTTTTACGATAAGGATAGTGAGGTAGTGACATAAATTGCCCAGAGAAGTTGGGAATGCTCCATCATTGGAAGTGTTCATCTTCAGATTTGCTAAGGCTTCAAGCAACCTCCTCTAGTGGAAGGTGTCCTTGCCCATGGCAGGGGGGTTGGACTAAATTATTTTTAAAGGTCCCTTCCAACCCAAACCATTCTATGATTCTTTACATTTGAAATGAGGTAAATGAAACCAAAGAAGTCATGGAACAGGTATTGTGTGTGCCTCTGCATCTATTCATAAAGAGTGAACTCTCTCTTACCAGCAAAATTTATGTTTCAGTCTGTTGAAAGATTAAGACTGTTCTGGTGAGTGATTAGAAAATAGATGCAGCTTAGAAACCTTCATGAGACAGGCTCTTGAACTGTTGATTAGGGATTTTTTTTGTTGTTGTTGTTTTAACCTAGAAAGAGGCAAAGCCAACAAGCGGAACTGCAGAGTTTTTTGGATGGAGAAGGGCTATTATGAACTTTGTGTAAGGTGATGTTCGTTCCCTGCTCACCTGTGCATTGCAGGAGCTTTTGTAGCTTATTAAAGGACTAGGCAATCCTATTCATGAGTCATGGACTTGGCTAAATCTGTGGATTGCACAGAGGAACATATTATATGCGTTTGATAGCGCTTTGTAACTCTTGCAGTTGTGGCTGGCCAAGTGCCCTTTTCTCCAGTTGACTACTGATTCTTTTAGAAAAGAGGAAAAACTTCCAGTGCCAGATGTTAGTTGGGAAGGGAAATTGATTGTCAACCCTTGCATCTTCCCATGTGTTGAGACATCTGTGGCCGGAACCCTTTTTATTTCAGGCTGTCATTGTTTTCCTGTCCCTTTCCCCTCCACGTTTTCTGGTTTTGGCATTTGAAGGCCCCTTGGAAAAGTGATAGTCTCTGTGTGCAAACCATACTTGCTTATGCAGACCTTTCTTTGTGTGTAACATCTGTGACTTTGTTTGGTATCCAGCACAATGAAATCTCTTTTGCTACTTGAAGGTAGTGAATGCCACAGAAATAAGACATTCATAATCCTTGTGATTCTGATAACTGGTAGAAGTATTAAAAATCTTTTGTTTTCAGTGTAATTTACTTTGGAGGGGTAGGATGACATGTGCAGGAGCAAAGTTAGAATTTTTGTTCCAAAGATAGATGTATGGCATTTGGATGTGTTACTAGGGCATAAAGCTCGATAACATGTTTGGGACTCGGCTTTTTAGCTGGTCATAGCTGAATGACTACACTGAGGTGCAGAAGTCCTAATTCCTGTAGCCTGTGTCATATTTGGTTTGTTGGTTTTTTTTTCATTTTATTGAAGTCTGGAGATAGTCATTGTTCAGTACTCTTGTGGAAGGTGTACAGCTATTGCTCTGATAACTGGTGAGATAAAACCAAGGCACTACCTGCCTGGTCCCTTCCTTTCTTACCTCTTTATCTGGAACAGCCAAAGCTATATTCTGAATTTGCTTTACCATAGAGCATCTTGCTGTCTCTTTTCCCCCTGCCCCAAAAGTTTAGATGGGTTGGTGCTGTGAACAAGATACCGAACTGTTTCTGCTGCCTTTGTACTCAGTCTCCCAGCAAGAGCTGATAATAGGACTGGGAAGCCTTTCTGATAAATTAAAGCACTTAAAAGAATGCTGTCAAGGGTTTTTAGAAGATGTGATGCATCTCATCTGTGGGAGTTGGGGTGCATGGAAATAAATTATTAAAGGAAGTAGGTGTCTTTCCATTTAATGGAAAAAGAAGAATCATAACTTCTTAGCAGAAGGAGTGGGAGAACAGTTTTAAACTGTCAAGACTGTTGATAGTCAAGTTGTAATCTTGAATAAATACAACAATCTGGGTTCTTAGTCTTGCCATTAGATGTAATCAATAACAACTTCAGTAAATATGATCCTTTGCTGCAGGTCTACCCTTACTTTATTGAGAAGTCACTGAGTTTCTCATCTTCTCTCTCCTACTGCAGGATTGCTGGCCTGAAAGGAAGGGAAAAACAAACTTCAATAAATCTCATGTAGAGTTGTGTTTGTGTAGGGTGGCTGTGCTGATTCATTAAAAAACAAAACAAAACAAAAAAAGAGTTCTCCATCCATCTAGGGTTTAAATGCTCCTTCCAAAGCTGCCTGTTAGTGAGCTGTGCCTGCTCTTCCTTGGTGTGGTGGACTGACCTTGGCCAGCTGCCAGGCCCCCACCCAGCTGCTCTCTCACTCCTCAATGGAACTGGGGAGAAAATAAGATGAAAAAGCTCACGGGTTGAGACAAAGACAAGGAAATCGCTTGCCAGTTACTGTCTTGAGCAAACCAGACTTGACTGGGGAAGATGAAATTTATTGCCAATTAAAATAGGTTTGAATGGTGAGAAAGACAGACAAAAAATAAAACAACTTCCCACGTCCATGGGTGTGGGTTTTGGGTGGGATTCCACTGCATGAAGAGGCGCCCCTCTCCTTCCCGCCTCAGCAGCAGGCAGGGCTTGTCCCCAGGAGCCACGGCTGTGGAGGACGCTGTCTGGCCAGACACAGGCGGGTCTGGGTCTTGGTGTCCAGCACCTGCAGGTGTTTTGCCAGCTCAGCCTGATGCCTTTCAAACACTTGCTGTGGTGCCTGTCCCTGAGGGAAAGTTGTTTCATGTCCCTAATTGCGGACTGGCTACATGGGTGACAGGCACGAGGCACCATTTTGTTTTTCAGCCCTGAGGCAGAAAGGTGTTTCCCCGCCTGTGTTCAGCGTAGATTAGCTGGAGCTGGGCCCTGGGATCAGGTGACTAATCACCTATAAAGCAACTAATTAAGCAATAGGGTAGGATAATGACATGTTATGGCTTACCTGTGACATGCCTCAATGGGCGGGCAGGCGAGCAGCTGAGGGCCAGGCCCTGCAGAGCAGCTTGGGGGGACTTGGCGCCATGGAGTGCCGTGAGGTAATGGTGAAACGCCCATTTCACGGAAGACACGTCGAATTTCTTCATCTGACAGTGAAGAAGTAATTGGGCAGAAAGTTATTTTGGGGGAAATAGTCTCCGGATTAAACCATTAACGATTTTCAAGAAAACCATTTAAACAAACCCACACCGTAACTGATTTCTGTTTTAACCCGTGGTGAGCTAAAAAGAGGATTTGTGACCCAGATTCCCGTAGCGGCTCTTCTCTGAGCGGGGCTGGCGGTGGAGGAGGCTTGCTGCTTTCACAGATAATGCCAGGGCCTGAGTAACCCTGACACCTAAAGGGGGGAAAATTGATTTCCTTTATCAGCCCATTGAAATTGGAAATTGCAGAAGGAGCAGAAGAAGCTCTGGGAGAGACAGCATTTAAAAACACTGTGTTACCTCTCTTCGAAAGTGGCTTTATGTCACAAAAGCACTTCCGAGACAAAGACATCGCATTCCACCTGCTGTTGCTTTGTGTTTAAATTGAAAAAATAATGCATGTCATATCAAGGATGAAGTTATATGGCTCTTTTAGTGTGTGGTTTCCACCACCATTAACATTTCTCTTGACGACCAGCTTGACAAAAGCAAGAACTACTACTGCAAACGTGGAGGTCAGACACAGAGTGACAGCAGGGCTGCTGTGCCCAAGGTGGCACGCAAAGAGGTCTTGGAGAAGGTACTGGAGCCTTGCAGCATTTACAGCACTAGTTTGATTCTTGTGTCATCTCCTTGGCTTGTCCCCACAAGCATCACTAAATGATGTCCTTGCTTCATAGGTGCTGGAGATGGGATAAAACCCCAGTTATTAGGTCCTGTGAAGTGGTAGGTTTTGTGCATTTCTGCTGTAGGTAGGAAGCAAGAGGGGGTTTAGGTTTCAGCAGGGGTGTAGTGGTGGAAGTGCAATTTTGGATTTTTTTTTTTTTTAAAAAAAAAGCTCAGAGGGATGACAGAATTTATGTGCAAGACTTGGGTTGCAAGTTAACAAGAGAGAGGTGAGCTTGTAGATGTGGCTTCAGAAGCAAAAAGTGAAAACTAATTCTACTGGAACACAGATCAAATAAACTCCTCTTAATTTTCAGCTGAGATTATTAGAGAAAATCCAGAGTTGCAGAAAACAGATCAAGATGCTTCAGGCTGAGCAGATAACACAGGAATTCATGTCACTGGTGCAAAACTGCTGAAAGGTTTTCTTTAACAATTGAAAAAACAAACACCCTACCAACAAAACCCACCACCAAAGTTATTTATTCAGTGACACTTTAAAAAAAAATTGCTGCGTTTTTCTACTTTTCAAAATGGTATCAGGTGCTCTTGGCCAGTGTAGGAGTGCCCAGGGGAAGAGACTGCATTGATTTCAACAAAACAAATACAGCAAACTATTTAAGTGAGCTGTTACAGGTTATTTAAGTAGGCTTGGCTTGAAGAGAAAAACATTTTTAAAGACAAAGAATAAATGCTTGTGGAAATGCTCAGTGACTATTCCAATTTTGCTTGCTTTGTGGCCAGCCTCGCCATGAGAAAAAAAAAGTGTTTTCTTCCTGAGCTGTGTTTTGATAGGAGTGTCTTAAGCTTCCCTGTGAAGCAGCTAAACGCAAGGCTGGTGTCAATCTCCTGCATGCCATCAGGCACGTTTAACTGGATAATACACCACCGAGATGGAAACATAATCAGGCTGCTTTGGTATCCTCTGCTTGCCGGCTTGCATTTTGCTCGAGAATCCAGTAAAGCCTTAGGCCCTGCTGTTAATTGTCAGGGCTTTCAGGGCTCCTGGCATACACATGCATAATGCATATACGGCATGCAGACAAACATTGAGAGACAGGGTTCAGAGTAAGGGATTCCAGTAAGACTAATAGGTTTAAGGAAATGGCTTTTTTTTTTTTTCCTTCTTTCAAATAATTGGTGGGTTTCTTTCATTTTTTTGTCAGTTTTTGCTTAGCAAAAAGTACTTTATATTCTAGGTCTCACCACCCAGGTAATTTTTATTTTCTCTTTTTTATTTTCTCTTTCCCCATCTTAATTTCCCACTGGCTCCCTTATGAATAGGTATAACGAGGTTTTATGAACACCTGTTTTACATTGTAGGTGTCATCCCCCTCCTCCCCTAGCTTTGTTTTTTTTCTTTTAGCTGAAAAAAGACATAGAGTACCAGTAGGCTTCCCAGGGAATGTCTGGGAGCTACCTTGCCAGAAGATACCAAAAAGCTGGAATGTGGCTGTCAGATTTTGGGGAAGGGTCTGTCTTTGCCTTGACCAAGACATGGCAATAGTTTTTATTTTACTTAGAAAAAGTAGACCAGTTTATCAGGGTGGATTGAGTTTGCTACAAGCAACTACACTTGCTTGCAACCTCTTCCAGTCAGAGCTGGGGTAATGTTAGCCTTGAGGATCTGCCTTATCTGGGTTTTATTGTGTCGTTGCTCTGGTAACAGCAAGTCTTATACCTTTATTAAAGGAAGCAGGGATATTTTATTTTACTCTCTAGACTCCAATCAAAGGGAAATTTTATGGTTTCTTTCTACCACAGTTTTTGCTGTTAACAGAAAATTTGCACTTGCTCTGCAGAGAGCAAATTAACCTTTCTTTGGTCTAACAAAGGATGTTTTTTTCCATAAAAATCAGTGCCACTTTTTTTTTTTTTTTAACTTTGGAAAATTAAGATCAGAACTTGCAAGAACACTTGGTGTCTATATTCCGAATGAAAATCTGGGCTTTTAATATGATTTCTAAAAATGAGGAAAAAGTTTACAGGAAACTTGAAGTCTAGAAGAATTAAACCTTCTTAAAAACTTTGCATACGCTCAGTGCTCTGGTGCTTTATCAGCTTCACTTCAGAAAACAGCTCCAAGGTCGTTCAGGACTGTTTTGGAAGCAGGTCTTGCAGTTATAGGACAGCTGTTGGGAAAGTTTATTGTCTTATGGCAAGTGTGCCTTTTCTGTGCCTGGCTGCCTAATTACCTTGAGACAGTGTTTGAGGTGGTCGCTTGGTCAGCTCAGACCTTTATGGTAAAGGATTTAAAAATATTATTATTATTTTTTTTTTTTTTAAAGGGGATGGGAACCTGGTAATGACACGGATAATCCATTTGTAGAGAACAACAACTGCATTGGGATCCTGCCTCTGGTTTTGGGAGCTTCTCTGTACCTGTTGTTGCAATATCCTAGCACCCCACTTCTAATAGGTTTGGTTTTGCTGTGTCGCTCTGAAGTAAGGTGTTTCTTTACTTCAGTTGAAATCCCTCTTCTCCCCCGGTGTTTCTGTTTGGGAAATCTCTAAAGCCTTCTCAGAGGACCTGCTGTTTCATCTGGATTCAGAACCAGTTGATATCCCATCTGCTTGGGACTGGTGTCTAAGGATGTGAGAGAACTTGCTGGGAAAATATTTTGGTGTTAATGGGTTAGGATTTAGTAAAGTCTTAGTTATTGCTTTGCTTCTATTTTCATTTGATCTGGAGTACCAAAACCAGAATGCTCAAATTAAGTATTCATTGCTGTGTTTCATTTTTCTTACAGGGAAGTTACCCAGTGTGGGAAGATTTTATAAATAAGGCTGGGAAACTACAGTCTCAGCTTCGGTAAGTTTTATATTACACAGTCAAGATTCCCTACAATTCCTTGTATGTGCAAACGTTAAGATTAAATGCAGCTTCTGTCAGGGTAATTTGCTAAGCATGTCCTAGTAAAACTGTGAATATTTTGTAGTCAACACCCATGTATGTAATTTTTCACATACTACTACTACTGTTCTAATGTACTTAGGAAAATATATAATCTACCACCAGCTGTACATAATAAACATAAAATGAGCTAAATTTCATGGCTTATGATGGAAAATTGGAAAGATAGTTTATTGTTGTTTAGTGAACACACATTTGGAGTTAGCCCCATGTTGTCCTTTTTATTAGTGTAGAATACAGCTGATTTTACTAGAAGAGGGCTCAAAATATTCAAAAGTCTTTGATTGTCTTAACAGCACTTTCTTCTGCCTTAAAAATGAAGGATATTCCTGTGCTGCACCATTTATCGGTGATGACTAAAACTTACTTTATTGGGGTATACTTTGCAGATGGCATTCTGGGTTACTTAACAATCACCATATGTCTCATGCTCAGACCAATTCTGCTGTCTCTAGAATTCATTCACCTGTAAAATCTCTTTCTGCTAATATGAATCCAAGCTCCACTCCTTCACAACTCTCCCCGAACCACAGTCTTCACTGTGCTCTCCAGAGCATCAGCGTTTTTTTCACAGCAGCAGCAGTGGTAGCAGGTCTGGTTATTGGCAGCCTATTTTGCGGCTCTGTGTTGCGTTGTGAACCGTTCCTGGAGAAGCTAGGGTTTAGGCTTATCTGCCCTAAACAGCTGGAATACGCTGTTCTGCCACGCCATGCCTAAAATATCACACTTGTGGTTTTTCCTTCTCCAGCAATCACGTCACATTGAGTGAGTGTGGAAGAAGCAGAAGAAGTAGAGAAAGAAGAGAAATGGAGAACTTTCCTAGCCCTTTGTAGTCTTTAAACACAGGCCTTCTGGGAAGGCATGAGGGATAGTTTTGTTTATTTCCCAGTCCTGTGGTGTTGCATTCAATCAATGCAGTGCTTTTCTAGCTACAGGAACGTGCAAGCAGGCAGCTTGAAAGCTTCTGTTTGAGGATTTGCTGTTCATTTCTAGCAAATGTGAGGCTTTTGCCACTGGTTCATTTCTGTGTGCTCTGGTAAAGGAGAGCAGATGTCATCTGAGCCAGAGCCAGGTCTTCCTGGATCTTGTTACTGGAGAAATGGAACTTTGTTATTAGCAATATAATTAATAATTAACAACATGGTACACGAATAACAGCATGACCCACAAGTTTGGAAGACTGAGAACACAAACACTGTTAAAGAAAATCCCAGAAAAGGTTATCTAGTTTCAGGGCTCAATATTGCTGGAGCTAGCTGTTGGTTTTTTTGTTGTTTTTTTTTTTTTTTTTAATTCCCTTCCCTTTAATCTCCTGGCCATGTGGAGAGTCCTTATGCATTTGGTTGGTCCTCTCAAGCCTGTTTTGCCTTCAAATCTTTTGTGCTGACAGTAGGGCATTTACTATGCTGCCAGTTATGTCCTCTGTATCTTGAGCATATTTGGAGCGAGACTTGCATAAAATCTGACCTAATTAAGCAGTCCTGTGGTCTTTTTGGCTGAGGATCAACTTTCCTGCAGGTCTCATGGGTATTTTGAGGGTAGCAAGGAGCTCTTGAAAAAAAGTGAAGTTGGTGGTCCTCCTTCAGGGTTTTGGTTGGAAAGTCTGACTGTTACCGTCAGGAGAGGCAACCAGAGTTATTGATGGAAAAGATGTGCAGGAACAGAACCACAAGCTAACTGTGGAGAGGGCACAGTTGAGCTTTACCTGTAGAGCCCTGGCCTACTTTCAGTTAAATTGGGTCAGCCAGACTATAAACCATCAGCAGTCTGGTACCGAGCTGAGGTGTTCTGGGCTCCAGGGCCTGCGTATGTAGAACAAACATGTTTGGAAAATTGTAACTCACGCTGCTGTCCACCTGAACAGACCTGTGGGCTGCGTGTGCTTTCCAAACCTGGGGGGAGATGGGGCTGGGGGGTTGGCACTTTGGATTGTGGAGTCTCCAGAGTTGCTGGTGTACCTCTCAGGAAAGACCTGCTTGGAGGAGCACTGGACCAGAAACGGTTTTTGTTTGTTTAGTTTATTTGGGGGGTTTTGGTTTGGGGTTTTTTGAGGTTTTTTTTCTGTTTTCCCTCTTTCCCATTTGCTCAAGAACTCCAGACCAGTCTGATTTCCAGAACTTACTATTTTCTGTTTCTAGGAGTGGTCATACTCCTCAAATGAGAAGTTCAGGAAAGCACTTGACCAGGGTGCTAGAAAAAAGGAAGGTCCTGCATGCTTATTCTTAAAATATACATGTTCCCTGGAAATAGCAGTGGCTGTCATTTGTAGGCTAATGGGTGCAGTATAATGTGTGTAGATTTGTTTTTCATGTTTGACTGCTTAATATTAGTTCATCAGAGGAAATCAGCTAGAAGGGGGTTGGCTGTGCTCTTTTGAAATACCACCTGTCCTGTGCAATTCACAGCACAGCATTAGTGTGGCTGCCTCCAAGTCCATAGTGCTAGCACAAAGCGAGGAAGGGATTAAGAGACGAAGGAGGAAAAAGACTAAATTCAGATATAAAAGAGGATATTTTTTGTGGCCTCTGCAAGTTCACAGTGGTATTCTTTATAAGCCTAAATGTTTTTGGCAATAATTAAATAGGCAGCAATGAGACACTGCTAATGTTTTGTTATCTGTATGCATTTCAGGACTACAGTAGTAGCAGCTGCTGCCTTTTTGGACGCCTTTCAGAAAGTGGCTGACATGGCTACTAATACACGTGGTAAGCAGATGTGTCAATACTGAGTTTAACAGAATGCTGTGTGGTTTATACCATTTGTAGTAATAAAAAAAAAAAGTCTAACTTGTTACATTGACGAGCAGATCTGTGAGACATCTGTTGGATGGACGGGAACTTTGAAAAAGCGGCACGTGAAAGAGGAAGTAATCTTTTCTTTGCCCAAAAAAAATATGCTGGAAACCTGTAATTTAAATGTGTCATCAATCATGTGAACACTTCTTAATTACCATTTGAATTATGTGTTGATGAATAATATTTTAGAAAGCAAGACTTGCTGAAATCTGTATTCACTGACGCTCCTGTACCTTAAGTAAATGTGAAAGGCTTGATATTCAGCTGGTATAAATAAATGTAGGGTTGGTGAAGATAGAGCTGATGCCAGCTGATGCTGTGGCCTTTGGGGTCTGCAGATAATGACGACAGTAGCCTGTACTTGTATCTTTAAGGAAAGTCTTTGTCCCTCCTTTTCTTTAAGTCTGACTTTACTGGTCAAAATTAATTTTCCTGGGCTGTGGACTTCTCTGGGTAACAGTCTAAGCTTGTTGGTGAGTATGGAGGCCAAAATAGTGCAGCTGACAATATTTCCAGGCTGCTGAGTTGGAAGGAAATGAAAGGCTCCTTCTCTGTGATGCTGGATGCCCAGTGACCAAGGCATCATGTGCAGATGTCCCTGCGGTACTAGGGCATTCCCCACGGTCACTGTGTCCCCAGGCTCTGTTGCTGAAGAACAAATCCAAAGTGCATATATCACTGCTGAGTTGAGCTTTTGGTCACCTCTAACCTTAGAAGGGTTTTTTTAACTTTTTTATTTTAAAATCCTAATGTGTCCTTGCCATTTGACTTGGGGAGTAAGAAGGTAATAGTGCTAACGTGAAGAGTGTGCGTTCCGTTAGCAGTGCGCAAGCTCAGCCAGACATTCGTTTCCCTCCATTTCTGGCTAACAGGAGCAGTAGCAGCTGCTGGAGCAAGTATCAAGCCACAGAATGACAAGAGGGAACAGGACTTTTTCTTTCTTAAAGCTAATATTTACTCTCTGATAAGAAGGTCCTAATTATGTGCATACCTTCTGTAAATGACCGGTAATCTACTCACGTAAAATAATAAACCATAAAGTGGAATAAACTAAGGATGAGACCCACGGCAGAACTTCTAACGTCTTTCTTTCGGGCATGCTCTCTTCTGTTTATTCTCCATCCTCCAAAGGGAAAACAAAGTAAACCCTCCCAAAATCCTTGAGACTTGTCTTCTGGCTGTGCTGGCAGGCTGATAGAACTTGCATTCAGATACCAGAATGATGGAAACTCTCCTACTCTCAAACAAAAATGGCTTGTGTGGGTTTTTGAAGGGTATTTTTCACTTTCTGCTGTGTTATTTGGACCATGTCCAGCAAGCGTCGTGTCTTGTCTCTTATCTCTTCGAACACATCCTTTACAAAAGGAGCTCTATAAATCCAGGCCTGCCAAATTTGTATAGCTCCTCTGTTCTGTCTTTCTGCCTTCCCTGGCTGAAAGGATAGAAGGGAAATTTGTTTTTATTTTTAGAAAGTGATGTTCTGGGCGAAGAATCAAAATTCCAAGCTGGTTGGTGGTTCTGATCTTCCTCCTAACCCAACTTCCACTCATGCCCAGTTGAGTATTTACATATAAGTGGTCTATTGCCTTGGAGAGTCTCTGATGCACATTGGTCCTTCAACAAATACAAATCCTTCTGGTTTGCTGTGGACAGGGATAAAATCCTGGCCCCACTGAAGGTGATGGCAAAACTCCCTATGACTTACTAGGGCACAATTTCATGAAATTGTATTTTGCTGTTAGGATAAACAACCGTATTCAGAAAACAAAACCAAACAAACTTAGTGTTTTTCTTCTCTGACGTGAGGATTTTAATGGACTCAGTTTTCCCTTTGAGGAGTTCTGTAACTTGGAACAATTCTTGGTTAAATTTTGCCTGTTACTTACCCAGTTTGTAAAATTGTGTATTTGATTGTCTAATCAAACACCTGGCTATGCCTCACACTGTTTAGAGGGTTCACAGTTAACAGGTTAATCAAAGTCAGCAAAGTTCTTGTTCAGCTTTTATATACAAGACTTGTGCAGTATTTTCCATGAGAAAGGCAGGGAGGGTTGATGTATTTTCAATCATAAGGCTGGTTTCTCGTTGCATGACCTAAATGCTTCTTTTGAGGAACTGTATATGAAATTGCTGAAGCAGATGCCTGCTCTGGAGGGACAGTGTTAGTTCCTTCAGTTAGTTCCATCCAGCAAGATGACTGAAGTGCTGTGAAGCTGGGTGCTGCATTTTATTTGTAATTACTTATAGTTTTTCAGAAAGTGGCCTGTTATGTTTAAGACCCACTGGTCCAGCTGATGAACAAAATTTGTCAGTCAGCAGAAGCACTCTCTGGCTACTCTTTAATCTGTTTGCATCAGCGTTAGCTTTGAAAGAAGAAAAAGTGTTCACGTGGATGTGCGTGTCCACACACATGCAAGAGGAGATGATTACCTTTGCAGGCACCAAGTGTTGAAGTATGAGAGCTTATTTCCATCAACTCCAGCCCTTGTTCCAGGTGATGTCTGTCTTTACCTCTTGTGCCATTACTGCTGTTTCCAAACATTGGCTTTTCCCTTTTGGTGCCTCTTTCTTTCTGTGTCGTGTATTTCCTTCTAATTCTGCAACAGTAACGATATTTATCTTCACATTCCCGTTTGGAGCTCAAATAGAGGATAAAATTGGAGCTCTGCCTATGGTAAAACCTGTGGTTGGATGAGTTGGATAACCTGTGCTGTGCTGTATTTTCCTCACGTTGTAGCTTTTGAGGTAGGAAAAGCCCTGAATGTGGAGTACCTGGTGTTTTGTGGTGACTCAGTACAGAGATGAATTTTCCCACCAGCTCATTTCAGCTTTTGCTTCCTTCTTTGCAGTCTCCATTTAGATGCGTATCAACCAAAAGTTTAGTCTCTCGTTTTCCCTGAGTTTAGTTCCCTCGGTTCAATGCTTTTTGATTTCAGCCTGAGAGAGCAAAACATGGGGGAAGTAGTTCTGATGCATCTATCGCCAAAAGGTTTTATTTCTGTGGGTCTGATCATCTGAAAAACATCATTTGGATGGGGATCTCTGTCAAGTTACATTGCTAATTCTCTCACAGTGCTAGCTATATAGCAGTGTGTGCTGGTTTTTGCTGGTACCAGGGATTTTCAATGACAAAATTCTTTCAGATGTTTTGACTTTGGAGCTCTGACAAGATACATGCATCTATCTAGCAGTTTGTGTTATTCAGGCTACATCTGTTTGGCATGCAGCCTGGCAGAACTTGATAGTCTGCAGTGGGATCTGGTATTGTTTCTCATGATGATTATTAAAGAGAATACTCACAACATATTAAGTTCAATAGATACTCCAGGATACCTTTAAACCCCAGTGAAGTTTCCTTTTGAGGAGGTGAGTGCTTATGAGTTTTGGTTCGGGTGTTTCTCATATGGCTTAAGTCTTTCAGTATCTGATATTTTGAATGTTTTTATCCACATCAATTCTAACTGAAGCCTGAAAGAGATTTAAGTCTGATTTAATTTAATAGCTGTTTACCTGATATTTTGTGCATTAAAAATTTATTCTCTTACAAAAGCAAGAACTATGCATCCCAAATATAAACATATATCACTTATAAACATATTGTAAGCTGGGTTTGAATAGTATGTATATTGCTTTGCTTTTTACATACTAGTGTTTTTCTGCCTCTGCTGCATTTAAATGTCCTTTGTAGATAAGTGCTAGAATTCAGGAGCTTGAAGAAGTAAAGGAGGAAAGAAAGAGAAGAGGAACTATCCTCCTTGTGTTATGAGAGAGATTAATGTGAAGACATGCACACTTCTGTATCTACTTAATACACCAGCAGCAGCTTCTGTGGAGAAAAAAAAAAAACAAACCTGCGCCAGTCTTGCCTACCTGCACCTTCACAGGTGTAAATTAAAACTTATGGAAAGGTGATCTAAAAGCTTTGATTTATCCTGAAGCTTAAAATTGGTCTTCAAAGTGAGATTGTTAATGAGGCAGCTGATATCCAGTCTTGGGGGTTTTTTGTTTTTAATTCATATTGAAGGGTTTTACATATATGTAGGTGTTTGATATTAGCAGATTAAATAATTTCAGGGTACGTTTCAGTGTATCACATGGTTTTCTCTGGCCAGTTGGATACCACAGACTGTAATGCTGTTTGAAGTTGCCTCGTTTCAACTTGGCAAGTGCTACTCCAGGTATGTTTTCCGTGCCATTGGTAATTTTGACATCTGCCATGCTGGTTAGTGATATTTATATTTTCCATCTCTTTCATTGTACAGATGTCTGAGAGGATTTTAAGTCAATGTGAGGCTACTGAAGAGTTGCAGGAAATTCCAGTTGAGGGTGCCTGGTGGGCAGAGAGGATCTGAGGTTGGGGAGGGAAGAGCTGTGGATGGTCAACCAGCTACAAAGGGACACTGAGCAGACCTGGAAGCAAAATTAAGCTTGAGCCTGCATGGCAGGCAGCAGTGACAGGGTACCAAACCAGCATAGCTATTTTAATGTTACCCTTATGAGGAGTAGGATATATCAGCCTGGAAGAAGTGCTGCCTTAAAGTGTCTGTACTTTTTTTCAGGCCCCATTAAACTTTATCAGCACACAGAAATGTAAATATGGCTTAATGCTTTTACTTCCAAAATTAAATCTGATTAATATCTGTGAGTGTCTGCCTCGGGTAGCTCTTGTACTGCAGTGTTCAGTGACTGCTCTTCATGTTTCATAAAGCTGCTTAAAATAGTACCTTTTCTGCAGATTTGTGTTCCTGGGCAGACTCTGCATCCATATTGCTCCAGGTGTTGTGTGAGTACACCTTCAGGTGGTCCTTATTCTGGGTGTTTTATTGTCATCCTAGCCAGGATATAAGTGTTATGTACTGAAGTGGTTTTCCAAGGTGACAGGCTGCACAAAGTGTGGCAGTGCTGGAATTAGCATCTCTTATCTAACGAGTAAGTGCGCTCAGGCCTTCTGAACCAGCATCTTGCTCAGTGAAAAGAAGGCACAGTGTGACCCCAGGGATAAATCCTTGGTTCCACAGGAAAATGTTATGGATGATATTGAAAGGTGGCTTTTTATTTTAATTATTTTCATGGGGGGGATGGGGGAGAAAAAAAAAAAAAAAAGGAGCCTGGGGTGGGCAAAGATGTGACAATCTGTAACAGTAGACCTAAAATCTGTGTAACATGGCATAAATTCCTATGGTCCTGGTTAGGAACTGGAGAGCTGTGATAATGGTCTGTGCATAATTTCAGAGTAAAACAAAGCTGGGCACAAGAGAAAGGGGGTTCTCATTGTCCAATTCTTTTGTCTTTCTGACTCCTCTTTAACTTCAGATGCTCATACTCAAATAACGAAACCTTTGTTTGAGCTTCCTGTCAGTTAAGATAAGACTTTGTAATAAGCACTTACTCCTCCCATGGAGTCTTTGAAGTAAAATAATACAGTCCAGGCTTTTTCTTTGTGGATTTAAAATATAAAATAATCAGGGAGAAAATTATTTAAATGAACCATTCAGTCTTCCATTATACTTTCATGAAGATGATGCAGAACACAGGACCAATTCAAAATAATTTGCAGATAATGTTGAAGCTGGATGCATATTACACATCTGTTGCATTTTGAGAAGTGAGACTTGAAAATGTTGCTTACAAGTGACAAAAGCCACACATAATAGGCAGTGCCATGTTAAACTCTGTTTCCATATTCCCATCTTCCTCTAGACAAGTAGCAAATGTCACTCCATGTCTTGGAACAAGTGTGACGCTCCAAGAGCTCTGCTGCGGGTGTGAGCCCATTTGACTGCTGCGGTCAGAATGGGACGAACATCTTATGCCCAAACACAAGAAAAGTGGTTTGGTTGTTAATAACTACGTTTTATACTGGGTGGATTAAAAGGGCTGCTCTGCAGGTAGGACGTTGCCTTTTCTTTGGGTGAGTGCACACATGCATCAAATTTTCAGGGCAATAGATAAAAATAATTGCTATAATACCTTACATAGTCAGCTACCCCTGGGTACAGTGCGCAGTGCGATGCCTAAGTAGAATTTGTATTTGCCCTACAACCCAGTATTTTTTTGAGCTTAAGGTGCTTTGCTGAGAGACTGAAATGTTGTTAGGAAAGGGGTAAAGCTGCCAGGTGATGGTGTATGCTAACAGAAGATTTGAATGCAGGACTAGCTTCTGTGAAGGTGAAAAATAAAAGGATGATGGGGGAAGAAGCAAGGAAGCTTCTTTAATACTTCATCCAAGGAGCGGGCAGGTGTGTCAGGATAGGAGTGGGTGGCTTTTTTTTTTAATGACTGAATGTAAATCTACTCACTATCATCTGAATCAGAAATCTTTGGGAGTATGGGGAGGGGAAACAGCACAGAGTTAATTTTTCATATACTCAGTTGTAGTTCTTCCTGTCCCCTTCCTCATGCAGCTGTGCTGCTCTTAGCAGGATAGAATATCAGGTCCTGGTTTTTCTGCAGGATTCAGATGGATGGGTTGATTGTTAGTCCCAGCTCCATGATGACTCTGTATCTCTGTGGGCATCTTCATGTGGATCACCTGCACTTCAGTAACTAATTACTGGTTTTGTAGCTCCAAAGAGTTTTCTCAATCTTAGCAACAGAACCAAACTTTCGGTATCTCAAACATGCAGTTTGGGACATAATGATGATAAATCATAAATGGGTGTGAGATTTTCCTTCTGATAATTTATTAGTTTAGAAGCAGAGATGCAAAAATATCCTTTTGATAATGGGATGTGGATTTGAAAAATGGAGGCTGAGGTTTTGGTTGGTGGTTGGTTTTCCCAGTGTAGCACACGTTCCTGTGGTGGGAGATCCCCTTTCAGGCTAATTCATTCAGCCTTTTGATGTGATAAATTGCTAGTTGGCACATAGCAAAAATTCTGTAGTAACCACAAGAAGAGAGTTGTTGCAGCTTTTATTTTAATTTTTAATCTGTCACCAGTCGGATAGCAAAGTAAGCTGAAGATCTATTTCCATTTTGGTTTATTTGGTATCTTATTTATTTATTTGCCAACAGACAGAAAGGGGGGTGGTATACCAAGAGACAGAAAAGGAAGAGAATTAAAAAAAATCAGTTCAGACTAAGCTAGGTTTCCTGTAAAGTGGGGTAGTGCTTCTTGCCTTGTGGACCTGGCCCATAACGTACTGTGGAGGGAGCAGAGCAGTTGCAGCGCTTCTGCTGCCTCGTCCATTGTGCCTCACAGCTGTCTGGAAATGCAGGTTCAGTGCTTGTCGTCTTGTTGGTCACCTCAGAGGCAGCTTCCAAGAAGAGATAAGGTGTTGGTGAAGGATCATGTTGGTGCTGTCACCCGGCTTCATGCAAACTCACCAGACCTCTAGGGAGGTGAGCGTGGACCTGAGCAGAGTCCAGGCAGGTAGCTCAACCTCATTGCACCTCAGTCTCTTGGTCCCTTGAACCACTTGCAGCATTTCTTTGTATCAGCAAGGCAATTTGTGTGAAGGCTGTGGTATAAAAATGTGTGCTTTCACTTAGGTTGTCTTCTTCAGCTCCCTATGTCTCTTCCTACCTTGGCTGGACAGAAAATGTTTGTTCCTAATGATGTAAGTAGTATATTAAAAGTGAAATTACAAACTCCAGCGGACTAATGTTGAGTGAAGTGTCCAGAACAATGGAGCTCTGTCTAATCATTAACAAATGTAATTAACAGAAGCACCAGTGACATTTGCATTGTCTAACAGGTTTTTTTTGCTTTTCACAACGCAGTCTGCCGCCCAGAGGGATGCTCCTCCACACGCTTTCGGGGGTGTCAGGACAGTAGATGGTGTGTGTTTGCTCTGCGTGTGTCCATGCAAACTAGCGTTCTTGCTGCCAGGTGATTACTCGGCGATATGATTCATCTCATGTTTGCATACCTGCTGCTTCCAGGGAGGCAGTGCATGTTCATGGTAATAATGAGGTCTTGCTTAAAAATAGACCAGCTTCCTTCATTTTCTTGTCCTTCTGTTTGCTCAATGATTTGTTGGGTGTTGCCAGCACAAATGTTTGTTCCTGTTGCTGTGCAAGCTGTTCACCCCTTTCTTCCTCCCCCTACGTGTTGGTTTTCTTCAGTGAAGCAGTTCCCTGCTCTTTTCTTCCCTGGTTGAGGTAGCAAAACTTGCAGTGTTGAGGTTTATGGGCTCATTTAGAGAGGTGGGGAAGAGTCCCTGCTGGTTTTTGAATTTCACTAGCATCTGCCTAGGACAAGAAGTACACTGTGCTGTGTATCTTTCTCTTCCACTCCCACTCCTGATGAAGTCCAACCTGTAGAACTACTTCTGAAAAGTTAAAATAATATAATTATCTTACTGTTTCACTTTAGGGCTCAGAGCCCTCCTCTTGTCTTTGTGTTTTCTACAGTGGTTTTTCCTACAAATTAATCTGTGACCTGCCCTCCATTTGGGTTGCTTTTTTGGATGGGGTGCAGAAGGAAAGGAAGATGGGCTGTTTCCAAAGGAGCTCGGGGGTTGTGACCTGACAGTACTTCCTGTGAAATGTTTGGACTCTTGTGTATTTATATTTATATATGCTTAAATCTTTCTACTTTTTGCAGTTTTTGCTTTTATTGTTGTTTTCACCTGGGCTTCTTGCATGTAAAAACGAGTATGTTTTCTAATCTAATGAAGCCATTGAAAAATGCTGCAACCTTTGCAGCAGGCATCCCAACACAGGCTTTGTGGAAACCACTTCAAAACTAATAGCAGTGGCAATTGTGTGTGTGGGAGGGGAAGAGAGCACGTTCATCTGCAGCGTGGTGGTGTCACGGGCTAGAAGAGGTCTGGGTTTGTACAATCAACCCCTGCAATTGTTGTGAAATTCTCTTCTCCTGCAGCATTTATTACTATGTAAAATTGAAATCTGCATGATTTCCTGCTGTGAGAGCCTGTGCCGAGGGACTGGTTTCTATAGTAACTAACATCAAGGAGCTGGCTGGGACTTCGCTTCGGAGCTGTATTTGAGCGTATTTCGCAGTTTGATGCAATCCTCGATGAGTGTATGGTGATGACAAACAAGTGGAGGGTTGTGGCTGCCATCGCTACAGTAGCGGCGCGTGCACCTTGGCATGGACATCAAGGTCTAGAAATGGGCGTTTTGTTTCACAAACTGTGGGTGTCAGAGGTGAGGTGTGAGAAGGGGTCGTGGTTTTCTGTTGTTTCTCCGCTCCCCGAGGGAGAGCTCCGGAACAGAAATGCTGAAAAATACACTGATCAGTGTTTGTTCTGTCTGGCATCACTTCAGCCCACCTTGAAGTGAAACATAAGCCTCAGAACTGGGTCTGTTTCCTCCCAAGAGTAACAGCCATTGCTGTTGCCACTATTCTGTTTTGAAGCAGAGCTGGTGTTTGTTCCACTGAGCATGATAAATAGCAGTGTTAATGTGGTTCCATCTGCAGGACCAGCTTCTGCCCTCACTTAGGCAAACCTGCTAAATGGATTTGTTTTGCAGGGTTAAGCAGGGAAGAGGATGGAGAGGGTTGAAGCTTGACTTGTAGGCTTTCAGGGTGCCAGGCAATATGGAAAGTCTGGTTTCCGCAGTTCACGAGTAGTCCAGAAAAGTGTAGTGGGGTCACGTGCATAAAAATTAAACTTAATCTTCCATTTATGGTCACTTTCAAAATAAAACTTGCATTATGTGATGGAGGTGGGGAAGGAATGCAGAACAGTGGTCTCTATCCAGAAGAATCACAGAATTGCCTCAATTGTAAAAGATCTTTAAGATCATCAAGTCCAATCATTAACCTCACACTGACAAGTCCCCGACTAAGCCATGTTCCTAAGCACTGTGTCTACATGACTCTTAAGTATCTGTAGGGATTCACCACGGCCCTGGGCAACCCATTCCAATGCCTGAGAACCCTTTCAGTAAAGAAATTCTTCCTCATATCCAGTCTAAACTTATTTTGGTGCAACTTGAAGCCATTTCCTCTTGCTCTGTCACTTGTTACTTGAACGATCAACCCCCACCTCACTACACCCTCCTTTCAGGCAGTTGTAGACAGTGATAAGGTCTCCCCTGAACCTCCTTTTCTCCAGGCTCAACTGCCCCACTTCCCTCAGCTGCTCCTCATAAGACTTGTGCTTCAGACCCTTCACATGCTCCAGCACCTCCATGTCCTTCTTGTAGTGAAGGGCCCAAAACTGAACATGGCACTCAAGATGCAGCCTCACCAGTGTTGAGTACAGGGGCACAATCACTTCCCTGGCCCTACTGGCCACACTACTCCTTATACAGGCCAGGACGTTATTTGCCTTCTTGGCCCCCTGGGCACTCTGTTAACTCATGTTCAGCCGGCTGTCAGTCAACACCCCCAGGTCCCTCTCTGCCCAGCAGCTCTCCAGCCGCTCCTCCCCAGCCCGTAGCGCTGCCAGGGGTGGTTGTGGCCAAAGTGCCACAACAATAATGCATTTGGCCTTATTGAAACTGCAATTGTTTGATCTAGTCTGTCTGGATCCCTCTGCAGAGCCTCCCTACCCTTAAGCAGAGGGTAGGGAGTCCTCTAAGTTCTCTGAGTACAGAAATTGGATCTAGGCAGGCAGTGATACTTTTTTTCCCCCCCCTCTGTTTTTTTGTTTTGTTTTGTTTTTCCCAGTAGTTCCCCAGAATTTTTTTGAGGCCAAGCTTGAACTGTACAGTAAGTTTATGGCAGTCTGAAGTGTGATGTCTCTGTGACTGAAGGTCAGTTTTCATGGCTGTGCTGGAAAAGGAGGAGGAGTTTATGTGTGTGTGTTCCCCCTGCTTCTCTCCCAAGCCATTTCCAAGCATCTCTGAGGAGAGGGTGAAGTTGTGTGTCTCATGCACATGTGTGCATGCACACACACCTGGTTAGGTGAGGAGTGCTGTTTGCTCAGCCAGCTCCAGGGGAGCCTTGACTTGGCCACTCCAAGAGCAACCTCTTACTCGTTTGGTATTTGGGGATGCTGGAGGGAGCTGAGGAAGGAGAGTGTAGAGAGGAAGAAGTGGATGGAGGACAAAGAGGAGCTGCATGTGTTGTGCTGAGGATATTTAGGGGAGATCAGGTACATATTCATGAAGAAATGGGGGGTTTTATATATCAGGAAAAAAAAAGTGTTCAGAGAGGTCATCATTCACTGTTATGTGTGCAAGTCCATAGTAAAAAGGATTACAGTGATTAAAAAAAAAACAACAAAAAAAAGAATATTGTTACTGGATTAAGCTGGTTGCATCAAGAGAGTAGAGTAATGATGCATTTGAATAATCTGAGGTGATTTGACACTGAGATATGACCAGATTAACAGTATGAGAAGCAGGATTGGAAGTTGTAAAAGAATATGGTGACTGATGTTGCTGAGAAATCATCTTCATCTGCATACTTGTGTAGAAGTACAAAATCTCCCTTTCTTGTAAGCAGGTACTAAGCAGAGTGCTACAAAGAAGTCTTGGTATAAGGATTTGTTATATTTACTTCATATAGTGATGTAAGTCTGGAACATTGAGTTGTTATAAATAAATTAAATCCACAGTACATTTACTAAATACTTAAAGTGCATACTATGATGTATTATCCCTGTTTTTAATGCCTGTTCATTTTCTGCTAGTTTGCAAAATCACTGGAGTCCAATAGAGCACATTTCCTTTTGATGCTGTTGTGAATGTGCATTCATTTAAAAATCTGGGTTATCTTGCATGGAGAAGCAGCTCAGTGTGAGCGTTAGTCACTTTGGTTCAAAGGTAAAGAGTTCACATGCAGCTCTTGTGTAGCTGCTGTTGAGGTAGGAGCCTCGGTTATGAATACAGTCAAGGGAATGTTTGCACTGTTAAGCTGAAATTTAGCTTGCTGCTGGGGAAAGAAGTGCTGTCACCGAGTGTGCACCGTGATGCAAAGCACTCTCCAGACTGTGGTTCAAATGCACCGTGTGCATTCAGGGTGGATAATTGATTTAGACTAACAGATTTTAATCTTTCATTGTGAGCTTGAGACTGACCTTAGTAGGAGCTACACAATCCAATGTTTCTCAAGCTGCCTTTTAACAGGAGTTTTAGCTATTCTCTCTGAGGTGGCTGCCTGTTTTCAGAGACTTGATGTTCTTCACGATATATCTTCTTTGTTGGCAACCTTACTAATTTCACATTGCTTCCAAAATTAAGAGTAGAAGAAAAAGCGTGGTGTTTGTTCCCAGCTAGGATGGAAGTGCTGAACTTCTGGTGTGCATCTGTAGAGGTAGTGAAGAAGGTGGTTGAGATGTTACTGTAGGGTGACTTTATGCACAGCATAATTGAGCTTGAATCAAGTTCAGACATGAAAGCTGTAAAACAAATGTACTTGTTAGAATAAAGCTTTCTTATTAAGTCTTGCTAAGGGGCTGTCTCACAGGAAAAAGCTAATGCCTTCAAAAGTGCATACGGCCACCCATCTACCCACCATTGTGAATATTGCCAAGGGATTTCTGAACCAGAGTAGCAAGAAGTCTGTCCTGTGTTCTGTGAAGAGGTTGGTTATTGAAGGCTGAAGTGTGGTCAGGTTAAAAAGTACAACTATTCGGTGTCCTTTCCAAAGCTCCCTGTCTCTAATGTGTTATTTTGACTGTTGTGTAATCTGTTGAAAATGGTCAGAATTTCAGCCTTTCTAGATCTTAGTTTTTGAGGTCACGATCATCATGGAAAAAGTGATTTTATGTTTTTGTGTTAATCCTTAACTTCTGTTTATTCAGGCTGGTCTCAGTTTAGTTCCAAGTTATTTTCGTTTGTGATTTTTGTCAAAAAAAGGAAGCTAGACTCAAAATTGGTGCCTTCTAGGTCTACCCAGAAGCTGAAGGATGTATGAATAGCTTTCTTCTCTCACTTGCTTTAAGAGAAAAAGTCTCTTAGATGAAACATTCAGCTTGTAAAAAGCTTCTCATGACCAGTGGGAGCAAACATTAAACATTAATGATGCAGCTTTAAGTTGCACAGAAACAAACTGGGGCAAGTCAGTTCGTTTTACCTTTGATTCACTGCTCCCAACGGTTGTGAAGAGAAAAGGTTGAAGAAACACAGGGCAAATACGAGTCTCTTCCTTTTGCTCATTCTTGTAATGACACATTTTGACACATTTTGCCCCAAACAATAGTTTCAGTATGTAGATGCACAGAATTTATAATTCCCAAGTATAAGTTGGATTTTTGGGCGCTGTTCTTGGTTTTTTAAGTAAGCAATGTGATAACAGCAATTTACATAATTGCAATGATTTCTAGTTAAAAGGAGTATTAAATAAACTTCCAAGGATAGTCCTGGATTGCAGAGGTTTGAACATCCCCTGGGATGGAGGTGTGAAGTGGTAGTTTGACCACAAGAGTTGGATGTCAAACGTTGCCAGGTGCATCTGTTCTGTATGACCTAGTTTTAGCAATGAGAATTTCTTCTGGTTTGAATATCTATGAAGTTTGTGCAAGTTACTTAATTATCTGTTGTTTTGGAGATCCAGCATGAGATGCTGTGTAACTCCAGCAAAGTGACATTACAAATGTAGGGTCTGGAATTTCTGCCACCCAATTTCTTCAATATTTAGGATCCTAGATATGTTGCTTTGCATGCCCAGAACTACCCCAAAACATCAGTGGGGCTGAACAGGTGGAGGATACCTGTTCACAGGATTTTGGGGGCAAATAGATTTTTATATCCCTCCCCTTTTTTTTCCCCCCTTTTTTTTTTCCCCTCAGTAAGAAGTTTAGGCTAACTGTTGTTTTCCAGTCTTTCGTGAGTCTGTCTAGATTTTCCTGTCTGGTTCTGTTAGTTCTGCTTTGTAGAGGGCAGTGCTTGTTTTCATTGGAAAGAGACTTACCTGTGGTTTTTTGTTTTCAACTTCTGTGGCTTTCTGTACTTTTTCCTTTCTTTCTGTGGCACTACATATTTCCTGCAGCATTTTCAGCATATTTGCATTAAGCTGGATGACTCAGAAACATGCAACTTGAAGAATAGCCTGGTTTTGCAAGAGGACTGGTAATAACAAGAAATGAACAATATGCAGTATTCTCGATTGTTTGAATGGGGTTAGGCCTAGCTACAGTTTTGTTAATCTTTCTTGATTCTTAAAAACCTCAGATGCTCTTATAACACATCCAGACCTTTCTCAGTGGTTGTATAGGAACAATTAAGGCAGACAGACTTGTTTCTGCCATGTAAAGAAGGTGTCAAACCAGACAATCCTGAAAGCCTTGTTTTTAAAGCTCCACTTCCTGGCCATATTAGTTCAGGTTTTAATTGCATGATATTAAGATTTCTTATATTTGGACAAAGACCTCCCCATGCAGCAACAAATGCTTTGCTCGTAATAATTTACTTCTTCTTTTGTCTTCTGTTAACTTGTTTTAGATTTCCATTCTGTAGGTAGGAGGTAGAGCTGCAGCTCTTTTTAGGATATTAAAAACGGTCTACAGGGAGTTTGCTTTATGGGAAGAGTTGTCAAAGCCATCTCACTAGTTTAAGCCATGATTTAAACCATTTTAATATTTGTATAAGGCTCTTTTTATACCCAGTTATGCTGGAGGAAGAGTAGGAGTAGAGTTGCTTTGGCAGGAATGTGAGGGAACAGCATCCCTAGGTAGGATGGATGTGTTCTCAATAGAACTTACCAGCTAATTAAATATGGGAAGGTTTCTATGGGAGTGCTAAACAGCGATGACCTTGTATGATTTAAATTTCAGTGAATCACCTTAGTATGGACAACTGGCTGGGGAGATCTTGAAAAAAAAGTAGTTTCTAACTCTTAAAAAAAAAGCCTATTTGGATAGCCTAATAATAGCCATCTAGTGCATAATTCCAGTTTTTTTAAGGTAGTAGAGTGAAACATGATAGGGTAAGTTATTCACCCCAGTTACCTGCCCAAGAGGCAAAGATGACAAGTTCTGCCCAGTTGATGGGAGAACTGTGCTTTGATAAGTAGGGGTGAGTAAATGAACGGTGGCAGACAGGTGATTGCCATTTTAGGGTTTACATGGGGAAAGCATCAGGCCAGGAAGCCTCTCAGGCTCCTTGTCTCCCAACCTTTTTATTTCTTGGTCAAGTGAATGCTTCTGTGTCCTACAGACAGAGAGCAGCTGGTCTGGCTTCACCCCTCTTCGCTGATCATCTGCTTCACCTTGGCTTTGTCTGAAATATGTATGGCTGCAGCCATGTGCTGCTGACCACAAAAGTAAAGCTTGGCATTGAGTTTCGTCTCAGTCTGCTGGAGAAGCTGTACCAGAGTTTCCAAACATTGAAGTGATTCACAGCTAATTTTTTTTTTTTAAGGACCAGAAGGAGCATTAGATCATCTAACCTGATTATCTCTGGAAGACTGGTCAGGGCTTAGTCTACCCCGAGCAGAGAGAGGAATGGGATGGGCAGTGTCTGTGGAATTGCAGATGTGCTGGAAAATGTTCTGGCTGAACTTTTTTACTTTAAAAATATATGTACATTTTTTTTCAACCAAACTAGTCCCCATAAGAAGTCTCACTTTGATTGCCTTACTTGACTTGAGTCCTGAAGGAACTCAAGCTTGGTTGGTGTCTGTTATCTGTGGGTTTGGTGGTGTCTGTCATCTGTGGATTTTGCAGAAAGCTTACAGACAGGGGAGGGATTGTCATGCCCCATCTCAGAGCGGGCAGGAATACATAGGTACTGCCTTCGGTAACATGCCAGTCTCGTGGAAAAAGCAATGCAAGCCATGGCTGGGAGTGAAATGCTGTGACCAGGGATAAGTAACATGTGGAGAGAGCTGGTAACGCCCGTTTTGCTGTGGTTAGCTGCAAGAGTCTAAATAAAACTTCACCAAGCAGTGAAGAGATCTGCTTTTGTCCTTGCAGGACTCACAACACCCTGTATATTACAGAGCTCCTGTGGTCCATGGCAGTATTGGTAACCATCAGATTCTCTTCAGCATTTGTCAGTTTTGTATGCTTTCTTTTTTTCCTCTCTCTGTTGTCAGATTGAAATGTAAATAAAATAACCCACCCCTTCCAACCCCCACGGCAGACAATATTGACCAAAGTGCCTGAAGACCACTGCTGCGTTGGTGGGAGGGGAGCAGAGCCAAGAGTGGAGGCTTGCATCTTGATTTCCTACGGGCTTATTTAATTAATTAAATAGCTGGTGGTGGTAGGTCACTTAACACTTGAGTGTTTTGCAGCTTTTTTCTGTGCTGGGAGGAGAGGAGACAAAAAGCACAGCTGCAGCAGGGGTCGTGGAAATTGCAGGTGTGAGGTTGGCTGGAGGATGCCAAGCTGCCATCTGTGTTGATGCTTTGTGATTTTTTATTTTTCCTTTTCCCCTGCAGTCCACTTGCCTAGAAATGAAAGCAAGAATATAAAATAACAGTGAGCAACTGAAGATAGCTTTCCTCCAGTTCTGCTGCCTCACTTTTTAGCCAGAGGTCTGTGAAATTGTAAGAGTTGAAATTGCATCAGGCTTAAGGGATGAATGTAGGTGGTGCCCTACCAGGGTGTTCAATCTTTCAGGTACTTTTTCCTGTGTTGCTTTAACCATGTTGATCTTCTGCTGTCTAGAAGATGTGGAGAAACAGAAGAAAAGTTCCAGGTGTTATTTGCATAAAACTGTATGAAGAGAAGAAAAGCAGCAGCATATTGCTTTGCTTATTTATGTGGTTAGTACCCATTTTTGTGCCTGTGTTCTGACATCTTAAAGCTAAATACATAGGGTAAGTAACCTTAAGCATTTAAAAAAGACAAAAAGAAAAAGTGTGCTAGTTGCTGTAATTAAGTCAGTGATGTCCTGTATGCATTTTAAATTCCTAGTTCTCGTATGCTGTTAAATTTTTCTGTCTGGTATGCAGCATGTCTGCTTGTTTAGAAAATGCCTTGGAGCTACATGGATTCCCTCGTACTGTGTGCAGTGGTTTATAACACTGTTAGGCATGTGGTGTTCTAACTAGAGAGATGTACTTGGAGCTGTGCTTTGGATTGCACAAACAATAGTTTCCAGGAATGGTCATGAGGATCAGCAGAAGGAGCTTTGAAGAGTGCGTGGATGCAGCATGATTCTTGGCTGAGGGGAAGCCCGTTGCTGGTGGCTGGGGTAATTCAGGCCACTCCAAAATGCAGAGCCTGAACAGCTATTTTCCCAAACAGCTTCCTGAAATAACAGAGAGGAGGGATCTGAGCATGCTGTCTTTCTTCTCTTTTCCTCTTTATTTGCACTACAAGCAGGAGCAAGGAACAGAGGGAACTGTTTTTCTTTTAAAGTTGAAGGTATTTGCATAGGGCAAGTTACGTTCACTGCTGTCTACTTTTAAGACACTTCCTTTTGGAAGTAGAGGCTTTAAGCAGCTGTAAGACCAGAAATACAGCACAATGCATTGCCAACTGGGTTTGTTGTTCTCATCTAGAGAGAAAATGTGCTGATTACGTTCAGCAGTTTCTTTTTTTTTTTTTTTTTTTTAATTGGAGAGAAATGAGATGCTGGTCTCTATTCAGCTTACAAAAAAAAAAAAAAGGCACTGGGCACTTAACAATATAAACAATTTAATAATCTCAGTATCTGTTCATGGAGGTGATTGACAAGTCTTTCCATAACAGTGAAATTTACATATTTATGGTGTAGTCATACAGTTTGGGCAAGGTTTTTTTGTTGGATTAAATTTAATTATATCAACTACTGCTAGATGATTTTTTCTTTTTATAGAAGGTGAGAGATTTTCTGCTTAAGAAGACTCAGAAGAATTAACAGATCATTTGGCAACAGATGTCCAGCAGCTTGTAACATGCCATTTTAATTTGTGCTCTAGACCACTTCAATTGGATGTGTCCACTGTAACTGGAGAAAAAAGCCTCAGACCTTGCAGACTTGCTCGTGCTTCTGTGCAGCTGCCAGGCTGTCAGGGAGTATTTTTTATTGTATGACATTTGAAATAATATCTTAAGGCTACCTTCTTGTGCTGGGTATTTAGTAGTCTCAGGTAGCTATGCACTTTAGAGCCTGTATTTCAGTGGTAAGCATCCTATTTTTGGTGTTAAAGCAGTGACAACTTCAACTGCTCGGTCTCTGGTTTGTCTCCAGCTCCCGTGACCTGTACAACAGGCTGTGACCTTCGTGTGTCTGACACTGTACATTCACAACGGGGCGTAAAACCGCAGGTGGTGTGACCTGTCGTCACTGGCTGTAAAGGGACTGGAAATGAGCTATTCTAAGGCTTTGTTGAAAGGATGTATAGCTCCTGCAAGTTAGCTGATGGAAATGACTGGTGTGGTGCCTTAATAGGTCTGCTGGACTAATTACTATGATAGGCAGGAAAGAACTGTGGACCAAAGCGGTACGTAAAACACAGAGGATCCCAGTGTACTCGTTACCTCGCTGGATCATTGTCTTTCTGCACGAGCAAGGTTTGCAAAGCCAAGTAGAAAGTATAGTCACCTTCAGAACATTTTTCTCATGCAGAATTTGCTTCTTAAGGCATGCAGGACCTCTTTGGCAGTAAATAGTGGTCATCCTGGTGGTCAGAGGAGCTTTTCTTACCCGCTGGTTGGTTGAAGATGGAATTGCACAGATCTACAGAGGTTTGTGTCTCACAATTGAGGTTCGATACTTTATTTTAAATGGGATACTCTGCAGGAAGAGTTAGTGCTAGGTCCATGTGTCTGCTGTGCTTTGAGCTTTGTCAAGGCACTGATCTTGCCAGTTGCTAAATGTTCCGAAAACAAGATCAGGCTTAACTGTGTTCAGTGCTGGATGAGGAGCATGCAAGCTGAGTGATAATGCAATTGCAGGTCAGTAAACTGGAGGTTAATAGTTAACAGTGTTTTTAATGAACTTTCTGATTACAAGACCTTTGAGACAATACCTGCGTACTCAGCACTGTCTATGTGGCTTGGCTTGCCTTGGAACAAGAATGTTGGCGGGAAAGCTTTTGTTCACAGTACTGTCAGACTAACAGCTTGAGAGCCCCCACCTCTTGTAATTCCTCAGACATTTACATCACAGAAGTAACTGAAAATGGAGGGGTTTAGTCCAGTCGTTTAATCCACAAATCTTAATTTCTTTTTTAAAAGCAACAGTGTTTTATTTTGGTTAAGGTAGTGGAAAACATAGGTCTTGCAGTTTTCAAGTAGTTCTTACTGGTACAGGCACCTCTAATAGCTCAGACATGTTTAATTCAAATTAAAAAATACAGGGGCCTGTTTATAAACTTCCAGAGCAGGTTTATGGTACAGACACTGACTGAGGCTTCTTGTTCATTGCAAGGATGGATTGGATATTTAGTTCTTAATTCCTATGAATAGGGTTTTTCTTAGCTAACCTTATTTGAATGGAAGTGGGACAGTGGGGGAGGAAAAAGAAATGGGAGGGAGTGTTCACATTTGTGGAGGCAATCTAGAAAACAAAAACAAAACCAAAAAAAAACCAAAACCCAAACCCAACAAACAAACAAACCCTAAATGTTATATGCTGTAAATCAATTGCTGTAATACACACAGCATTAAAGTATAAGGTGGATTTCTGTAGCTGCTCGAATAAACACAGCTGAGACCCTTTGAGATGAATAATAAGTTGCAATCCTAAATTTAGCACTTTGTAATTAGGGAACCTCCCTTGCTAATTTGTACTACTGACTGGAAGATGGGGAGTGCATTGAGAATGTATCTCTTAAATTTTGTCAGTTCTCTTTGTGGCTCCATGGTACTGTGTGACAGTCTGTAGAAGGCTTCTAGGGCAGCGTCTTGGTGTTCAGGGACTTCCTAGTGCCAATTCTTGAATTCATCACACGTTTTGATCTTTGTGCTTGCATGTTTTATATTTTCCAGCTGGTGGCAAATATAACTTTCATGTGTGCAAGGGAGGTGGAAATGTAGTAGGTAAAGGAAAAATCATAGGAAGGAGAAATTTATTAGTTGCTTTATAAAGTAGCTTCCCATAAACATTATTGGCAGAAGGTGTTGCAAACTTACAACAACATAAAAGGAATTTTACTACGTCCTCTTTGGCATACTTGGAAGTTTTGTTATGGCACAGCAGGTCAATTTTCTGGACCTACGAGTATCTTCACTTTTACAGAGATTGCTTGGTTTTTGTTTCAATTTTTATCTCTCTCACTTCTGAAGATGGCATACAATGTTTAAAAGTTACAGTACTTGATTTAAAAATAAAGCCAAAAATCCCTCAACAAAATTAATATCTTGTAGCTAGCATACATGTTGAAAGAAAGGCTTGCTGCTAAATCAGGCAGCATTTGTTTCTGCAGTTTAGACAAGCTGAGAACATGGACAAAATAACTGTTTTTCTAGCTATAGATTTTTATTGTTGTTGGCTTCAGAATCTTTTTCAGACATGATGGTCAGACAAAATACAATGTAAGTATTTATGTAAAGAAATATTCTGTCCCAAGGATAATAAATCAAATCCTATCAGTTCCATGTTTGTACTGCTGCAACTTTGGGTGCAAAAGTGATTTTATTTTTCTCTTTCTTTACACTCGTTCTACACGCCGTCTTCCAACTCTATGAATTGATTGAGCGCATCTGTGCTACTTGAGAACAAACAAGTATGAAGTCATAGTCCCCTAAATAGCTTGTAGGGTGGAAATGCTGAAGAGAGCCTTCTTTTCATCTCCTGTGGGCCCTCTTGTACGGGACTTGGGAATCTTGGCTTCGATTCTTCATGCAGAGTCTTCAAAATATCCACATCTGGGCTATGAATGTAGCTGAGAACAGATCTGCTTTAGATCTTCATGGCTAATAATAACTTTAAAAAACAAATGTTTCTAGCAGAAGAATGTTTGTGTGGTCTCTTAAGAAAGACTGAGTTAAGACAAAAAGGAGAATCCCATAGTATCCAAATAGCCTTGAACTGGTATCAGATGCCAGAGTTGTTCAAGCCATTTTCTTTCAATTGACAAAGAATTTATTTTTTAACTTCTTGCTAAATCTTCTCTGTCACAGTTAAAATTCCCATCTGATCTTTCTTTTCTCATATCTGCATATTCTCCCAGATAATCTGCATTACATTCAGAACAGTCTCTATTTAAAAAAGACCATTTTGCAGAGCTTATTGTTTCCATTGTTTCCTTTTTGTAATAACATATTAGATCCTTTTCACTAGCATACATTTTTAATCGTATTTTCTTGGTAGCAGGATGTTATCTATTTTAAATAGTGCTGCTCAGTGTTATTCAACTGGTAAAAAAAAAAAAAAAAATCTGTGTTTAACTGCTAATTACTTTGGGTACACCTGCATCTTGTAAAAATAACTGTAATACCCCAGATATCACTACTTCAGGCATAAGAAAACCTCAACATTTAAATATTTGAGTAAACATCACATAGCGGGTGGGAGGAAGAGAAAATTGATTGTTGGACGTTTTTATTTTTAAGTGTCATGAGGGTTGTGCTTGATTGGGAAATAGCAACTAAAAATGAGAGGAGGAAAAGAGATTGGCAACGTTTCCTCATTCTTCAAGAGGAAGCAGCATCACACAGCTGACCTGGGAACACGTGCCAAGAGATGACACGATGTCTCGGATTCAGGGGAATGCTGCTGTGGTCTTTGCAGTGTCTGAGGGGGTAGGGTGAGGCAGGGAGGGGGACTTCAGGACTTTCAGCGTTTGAACAGAATAGGTAATAAAGTACAAATGAAAGGTGGAAGAACTCATGGTGGGAGCAAATGCATTGCAGGTGTCAGCATTGACTTGCCTTGAGCATGAACTTTCTCCTGAAAGAAGAAAAAAAATTCTGCTTGGGTTGGAATGTTTTACACTATTACTTTTTGGTTTTTTAATTAGAAGAGAGGAAACATGGGAACAGGCAATGACTTAAACTGTCTGGGCTGTTTCACGTCATGCAGTCCAATCTGCACTGAAAACAGGTGAATTCAACACCAAATTCGTAACTTCAGATACACTGAAGTTCACATGGCTTTAACAGCAAGCCTGGCTCAATTGGTTTACATGGTTTTTAAAAAAAAAAAAAAATAGTAAGTAGGAGTAAAGGTTTAAAATTCAAGAATAAACCTGTCTTTTCCTGGACTAAGCACCAGCTGTTGCCAGGGGATGTGGTGTGCCGCACGTGAGGTGCAGCCTTAATACGTCGCCCTTGGAGAGCACGTCTTGGTGCCGCACCCTTGTTTGCTGGTGCCATTTTTAGAGATGAATGACAGTCCACAAAGAAGCATGGACACTGAATCTGACATCCTGTATCTTTAGTCTTGGGGGAAATGCTGTAATTTTAGTCTTCATGGAAGCAAAATGTAAATCTGTTACTGTATAATTAAGACTACACAAATTGTTTTGACTTCTTATTCCCTACATCCACCCAACAGTAAATGTTCAAAACTATCAACATCTTAAACAGGGAGACAGAAAGGGAGATTGAGAAGTTTCATATAACCTCATGTGGGGGTGGAAGAAGTAAGGGTTAAGCAGATACACAAATTTAGTGATAATAGGTTTTTTTAAAAATAATTAAATGGTCTGTTTATTCTGCCTTACTCATTTAATTACAGTAGTGTATTAAACTCCATATTTGCAGTGAAGTGACCAGTAACAGACATGTTTAGGTTACATTTTTTTCTGGAGACAAGTCTCTGCAAAAAAGTGTATTTGCTATATATGCACACCCACATAAGTATGATTGATAGGTGTCTGCTTTTAGCTTTGGATACCTGTTGAACAACCAAAAATGGGTTTCTGGATTCTTTGACATGTTTGAAAACCAAAACTTGAATGGGAGGCCAAGGTTCACATCAGTCATGCAGGACAGGGTATATTTGTTATCAAACTATATGACAAAGAAACAGAGTTTGGGGAATTACTTTGGAGGCTTCCCAGGCATGTAAAAGGAATGTTCAATCCTCTTAGTTTGATGTAAATTCAAGTTAATTTTCAAGTTCACATAGAACTTGGGTCCTTCCCCAGCTCCCCCTCAATGTTCTGTTGGATCTGAAATCCTTCATATTTCAGTAAAGGGAAAGTTGGGATTTTGAGATGGCTGATTTTCAGTTGCTGTTCTTCATATGCATTTTCTCAGAACTAAAATAATGCTGAAGTAGCACAGTGGCACTGTTAGTATGAAGGGGGGGGGGGATTAGGGCATAGTTCAGCTTTTGCTATCATTATCCATTTTCACATGTTGCTAGCAGAAACGTTTTGATTTCTTCTGCCAAGGTTTGTTGTTCCAGTTGTGAGATTTAATTTTCCTTTTAAAATACTGCATCATAAAGTTCTGGTTCATGGTCAGGAAAACTTTCTTCCAAACTCTTGTGAGTCTCTTTCCCACAAAAACAGAGTGGGAATTGAGTAGATATTAAATCAAGCAGCATCTGAATACATAATTAGTCACCCAAGCCTCAAATAGAAAGCCACTTGGAAGCTTACATTTTCTCATTCAATTCTCAAGCCAAACAAGTGTCTAATAACAGCATTAATTCTGGAATGTGGAACTGGTTTTTCACTACCATAAAAAGGTACACTTGATAACCATTAATGCTGTTTGTGTCTATTCCAGTGCTAGTTTACAAAAAAAAAAAAGTGTTTTTTTGGTTTTTTTTTTAATTGCCCAGTTAGTTAATTTGTGAAAGGAAAAGAACTATTTTCAGAAACTGATGGTTTGGAAAAGGGAAGTTTCAAACAGATCTGTTTTATGGATTAATTACTGAATGTCCCTTTAGTTCTGAGGGGGCATTTTATTTTTGTATGACTATTTTCAAGACGAAAATGAACTCCCGGGAAGGAAGTTACAGAGAAACAGTTTAACAATGGGACACACAGAATACATTAATCTAAATGTGAGTGCTTGAATGGCATGAAACGTGTTCTGGGAGATATCCCTCATGTAGAGGTAACCTCCACTCGCTAGCAGAAAGCTGCATCCTGTTGATGTCAGCCAACTGTAAGGAAAGATTGCTGGCTTCTACTGAAAATAGGCTGTATGGCTTCCATGAAAGCGTAATGTCCTTGACTTGCTGGGACTGATCACTTCATAAGAGTCCAGAGAAAATTCTTGCCTATCTCCAAGAAGCTCAGCTTTGGTTCCCTCAAAGCACACGTGTGTGTGCAGCTGCCGAAAGGCTGATACCAGATGTCTGCAGTCTGACTTGTAACCTCTGGGGAAGTTGTTAGCGGGTTAAACGGTTCCCAGTGCCTTTAAATAGAGCAACACAGTGAACAGTGGAGCTCTAAAGACTAAAAACTTATATTTTAGCAAGAGTAAAGCTTTGGTATCTAATAATCTAACTTGCTTCCTGAAGACTAGCAGGACTTTATTTATGTGGTTTAATGTATCCCAGTATTCTTTGTCGTGTTGTCTTTGTGAGGATGTCTGTCTGCTCCATAAGGGACAGGGAGAGTGCTTGGTCCGTGCACGCAGAGCAGTGACTTCCATTACCATTAACTTTCAAAAAGATATTAAAAAGGAGTTGCACTTGATCAAGGATGTGGCTTTGGGAAAAACAAATACCTGGGGACTGCCTGATTAGAGATGAATAGATTTGGTACCGTGGCATTCCTGAAAATCCAGGTTTGGCAAAATAATTTGCTTCAGTGGGACAGGGAAAAAGGCGTATAAAGCATGATAGTTCTTGTTTGGTCAGGTTCTTACAGATATGTTTACACCCAAAACAGAGAAAACACCAGAATAAATAGCAGGGGTGTTTATTGCAGAGCTGTGTGTTCTGTTTGGCATGCTAACACAGCAAGTAGCGTGAAATAGTAGTGACAGGGGAGTGAGTATTTATGTAACTTGGTGACTTCTACAATACTGTCCTTGTTCTTTTCCAGCTACTGTGCTTGCTGCATGAGAACCCCACCTCACGCTATAGCATGTGATTTTATTTATGTATTGCATCCAGACATTAATTTAGGGACTGACAGTTCTGTGTAGCCCCACTTATGATGTAGATTGTCTTGAACAGATTTAGCAAATACAAATGTTTCTCTGTACAAATCACTTTTAAATCTTCCTTACAGTACCTGAAAAATATGAGCTTGCTGACATTCTTCCTGGGGAATCACCATTTTGGCTTCTGTGGGCTTCTACGTTATGATTAGGGCTTGTCATAAGACAGAAGGTTCTAAGTATAGCCCAATGAGATCAATGGGATCTCTTCACTGGAGGTGACATCACTGGATTAAGTGGAAAAATCGTAGCCAAATCCTGTCCATTGCATTTGTCATTTTCTTGTGGCCTCTTTTACGGGAACGTCACAGTACTGTTCACCATCACTTTGGTTTTTTAACTGAAGCTTTGGCCCATGTGCCACAGTCTGCCTTAAGGTGGGGTGATATGTGGGAAACTGACTTTCCTCCTGGTAATTCAGGGTTGTTCTTTGCAGTGTTTTGTCCCTGAAGATTTTCCCTACAACTGAACTTGGCCTGTAGGGGAACGGCAGGGTGGAGTTGCTTTACTTTACTGAACCTGCAGTGTGATGCCCGTTTTACCTGCAAGCCCCTGGCTCTGCTTCCCTGGGACTCTTCCGTGGTCTGTGTTTCTCACTGGTGGTGGGGATGATGCTGGTTTGGTGAAATCAATATCTGCAGAGGTTCCAAAATGTGCTGTAAATTCTCTGTATAAACATTTTGGTCTTGTTTTTGTGCCCTTATTCTGTTGCCAAATACTGTTGTCATCATGGTCAAAGGAAATGAGGGGCCCAGGCTTCTACCAGAAATAGTGTCTCTTATTAATGTGCAGCAGTCTGTTGTGTCCATGCTTCTTGCTCCTCACCGCTCTGGGAAGCAGCTGGTTGTGTTGATTGCGTTGTCATGGCTGGGAGGCTGCATTTTTTTTAATGTTTGTGTCAGATCTGGTTTTGGGAAAAGCAGAGTTCACTCCTGGTCTCTGCTCCAGAAAGGTGGTACTTGGTTATCTGATAAGGGTTTGTATCAGAGGAGGGCATTCATGTGATTGCTCTTGATGGGGAAAAGAGATACACTGGTAGTTTAAATAATTCATCCCTCTCTTTCAGTCACTTTTTTTTTCAGGTATGGTATGTGGCTTCATTAAATCTTGCATGACTGCCGTGCGATGAGAGGAATGCATTCCTGGCATTAAATGCAGAATGCAAACTATTTGGGACAGTAAGTGACCGTGGCTAGATGTGAGGTGCTGTGGCAGCAGCTCCGTCTGCCTTGTCGCAGCCCCATGGGAAGGGTGAAGCTGGGGAAGGGCTGTATCAGTTACTTCAACAAACAAGAGCAAATAAGCTGTCCTTGCAGCAGGGCTGCAGAGATTTGAGAAGGATTAAAGTTCACAATTTAAGAACCACTTTAGGCTCTGTTCTGCCCCTGTAACACTCCATACACTGCTATATTTGTGTACCCAGCGGGTCAGGCTGTCTCACCTTAGTCTGAGAGGATTCCCCTCAAAATGCTGCTTTTCTCGTGCTCGTGGCTGACAGGAAGCCCAGGCTGAGGCTGTGTTTTATATTTTCTTGTGAAGCTCCTGTTTGTGGTTGCTCTCGATTCCTGTCAAGGAGTTTGTTTCCAAAAAGCCACTGCCTTTGTGTGCCCCGGTCAGGAGATTTTTTCCACAGAAACTGGAGTGTCATGGAGGGTGGCAGCAGGTGGAGGAAGATCATGACCAGACCCCTGAAAAGAGGAGGGTGCCAAGCAAAACCCCAAACTTCAGCTTCAGTGGGGAACTGGACCTGTGCCTGCAAGGCTTGGCTGTGTGCTGTGAGCATGTGCTGGAGCAGTGAGGTGCTCTGGGGTTTGGAGCTGCTTCCAGCTGTGCAGTGATAGCAAGAGAAAGTGTCTCTCGTATTTGAAGATGACTGTCACTGTGCACCAAAGCATGCTTGAATTTGTTGGTCTGAAAGAGGACTGACACGCTGCTTCCAGCTGTGCAGTGATAGCAAGAGAAAGTGTCTCTCGTATTTGAAGATGACTGTCACTGTGCACCAAAGCATGCTTGAATTTGTTGGTCTGAAAGAGGACTGACACACGTAGTGTTGTGTTGTGTTGACAAACGGGATGGAGCAATGGCTTTCAGCACACCCCAAGTACTTCAGTACATTTTCTGACGGGTTTTCACTTCCCTCAGAGGTTTTCCTTGCCTTCCTCTTCAAAACAAAATCTTGAGAAGTTTTTCTGATCCTTGAGAACAACACAGCTTTTTTCATTCTTCCCCCCCTCCCCAACCCCTGTGCCCAAAGGGTGGAAGCAGTGATGCTGCAGGCAGAGGCAAGGGTATTGCCATGGGGCCAGGCAGCTCCCTGTGCAGGAGTTTTGGTTGGTGACGGTTTAACCCTTTGGAGCCCATCAAGCATGTGGCCAAACAGCTGTTGGCTATTTATGTCCTATAGCAGCTGCCCTCAGCCCTTGCAGCCACAGCCCCTCCACAGCACCAGCTGCTGGGGAAGCTGGGGGAAAAAGGGGGTTTTCATCCTCTGTGCGCCCACACAGTTGTGTTCCTTCCCACAGGTCAGTGCCTGGCTGAGAGGCTTTGTTGCAGGTTATTAAAAGAGCACCAGAGTTTGTTATGCTTAGGGAATGCTGAAGTGCTTCTGTGAGGAGCTGCTTTAAAACTGAGGGGAAAATACAGATGCTTTTTCTATATAACCAGCTTTTCTGTGAGTGGTGAAAGGGTTTAACTTGCAGGCGAGCATTCACATTCCCAGAAAAGTTGGTTTTCACGCTGTGTTTCGTATCCATTTGTCAGCTTCTCCCTGTCTTAAGATGTTTTGCTTGCCCTTTAATCCCAGAAACCCTCTCTGGCCTGGGAACTTGCCGTTTATTTTCTTTTACTTCCTTTTAGCCCCCATCTATCCTTAATGTTGCATTTTATTTTAACCAGATGGGAATTAAGTAGCTGAATCCACCTGCGGGCTGTTCCCAGTAGCTCCTGGTATTCCCTAGCTCAGCATCAAGGTTGTATGGCTTGGTTTCTGTGTCTGCGGGGAGTATCTTTCCAAGGTAAGGATTGAGCAAGTACTTTCCTCAGCTGAGTCTTCTGACAAGCTGGTGAGAGGAAGCCTGGTTTCAGTAAATCATGGGAAGATGACCCACTGTGGTAGAGCTTTGATGTGGTGGTGCACTAGCACAAGGAAGCTATTGAACATTGAATTATGCCACTGCTGATTGGGATCAGAGAGACGCCTCTTAATACTCTGATTTGGTCATGGGACAAAACCTAATGGTAGAGATCTATATTTCTTCACTGCCATTTTAAAATAACCCAAATGAAAGAATTTGAGCTTACTTGATGTACAAATCCCTCTGAGCTGGAAAAGCAGGGGTGCGATACAACGTGAGCAGTGACTCGTGCTCTCAGCAGGGCCATAGTCCTGTGGCTAATGCAAGTTTGGGATATTTTTAGTGTTCTTCCTTGAGTTGTTTGCCTCGTCCTCTCTGTGCTTGATTAGCCCCGTGAAGGTCACACAAAGATATCAGACAGTTGTAAAGAGTGCTGAGAGGGCCAGCTGGTCAGGATGGCACTCAACCAGCAACACTCCTGCTTTTGAGATAGAGGGGCTGGGGAAGGGCTGAGAAGTACTGGCATGCTGCTTTCAAGATATCAAACCCAGCTTTCTTCACACCTCTAAGCTAGGGAATAGGTATGTGCCAGGAAACAAATCCAGGCATCAGAAAAGCAACAACGTGGTCAGTTTGTCTGAAGGGATTAGGAAATAATGCACAGTCTGCAACCCAATAGTCAGGATCTCTTATCTTACATACTTCCCACTCGGCAGGGAGTAGCAGTACCCTCTCTGTGGATGGGCAGGAGATATTCCATCACCAAATATATCAACAGAATGATGCAGTAGGCTCTGCTTACTGCATTAGTAGCTCAACTCCCCTGTAATCAGGTTCCCCTGAGCATTTGTTTTTCTACTTCTTAACTTTCATCTTGCATTGTGGGTTTTGAAATTGCTGTTGGTGGAGGATGAAATTAATCTGTCCCAAGGACTGGTGCTGTCCTTGCACAATGCTACTGTTTAGATGACTCTAGGAACAAACTGTGTGACAGCATCTCATGAAAAGGCCCTAAAACTTACTGAGGGGACCAGAACTGGGGGAAAATTATGAAACTGAAGCCACCTGAGACTATCTCTCAGGAAAAGCATTTGGGAAAAGTGGGGAGGGGGGTGGGGGAGGAAGAATAAAGTCAGCCAAAATGACTGGTTTTCTTCGCATAACTGGAAAGAAAGGTTACTCTTGGGAGTAAATAAGAACACTTTTTTTTTTCCGTGTATATATATATTTATTGAATGAAATATGCTGGACTGCGTTCAAAGTACGTATTTGCAAGAACCATGAGTGAATTGTCCTAATTTACCTTGCAAAGCAGAGTCGTTCTCATCATGTCCTCCTTGAATTGCCTCATGCAAGAGATGTTCAGCAGGAGCTGGCCTCATCTCCATCTATGCCCTCTGCTTCCCCTCCTTGTTTGTTCTGCTGTTTACCCACGTTCTCTTGAGGGATGAGAGATGCTTTTCATTTTTTGGAAACTTCTGGCTGTGCCGCTGAGTCTGTGGTTTCCTCAGGAATGGTTGCGCGGGGTTTCTGAGCAGCTGCTCAGGGCAGACCCGGGCTGACGGCACACGAGCCTCAAATCTCTTTCCATTACAGTAACGGCGTTTCCCCCGGAGGCAGGACAGCTATCTGTCTAATGGAATGACACATATTTCAGTGCTGTCAGTCTTTAAATATCAAATAATTAAATTAATAGAGAGCAGGTGGATGTTTCTTCAGAAGAAAGTTTAATGTCACGTAGTTGTTTGATGCGTTGCCTCTGGTGTAACTGCCTTGTCATAAAACCTGACATCATTTGTTCAGTTGTCTCTCATAATTAGAATTATTTGCTGCTTTTCAGGTCTGTTGATTATAGTGAAGTTACACGTAGTCTGATATGAGCTAGAATTAGGATGTTCAGATTGATTGTATGGAAAGAAAGCCCATTTCACTAGTAGACAGTGCAGCCTTCGTCAATGTGCCCCATCTGTTGGCTGATGAATAGCTGAAGGAATGACTTATTAGGATTGCTGTAACTCCAGCTTCCAGTACAAATAGGTCTTTTTGAGTAGTGTGGCACTGCCCCAGGAGCCTTTCATCAAAAGACTTAGATGGGCTTTCTGCTCTGTAGTCACTGCCTTCATCCAGTGATGCAGGTGTGAAACCACCCTGCAGACTGAGTGTTGGGTGGAGTGTTGGGTAGTGTTGGGTGGAGCTGATTTTAGCAAAGCTGCTGTTGCTTGCCCCGTTGAGGAGCATGAACCCATAACCTTTATCTGAAGTGCTGTTTCTCTCAATTAAGGTTTTTATTCTAAAATCAGAAAAGCAATAACAAAAGCCCTACACCTTTCACCCAACTTAACACAGAGTTTGGAATAACAGCGTGAATCAACTGTTAATACAGTATGTCCCTAAAATGCTGTCGGTTGAATAGGGAAAAGTGGGCTAGAAAATCAGATGTCCAATAAATTGATCCCTAGACAGAAGTTTGGGCTCTTAGCAGTGTGTGCAGTGAGATAACTGCCGCCTGCAGCTGAGGATGAATGCAGATAAACCTCTTCTGCCGTAGCTTGCTGCAGGATAGATGGCTTATAAGGGCAAATGTGTGAAATGTAGATTCGCAGGAGTTCACACGGTTGTCTTGAGGTTTTCAAAGCAAGCTTGGCCATAGAACGGGGAATTGCAGCTTTTACTGCTTCTCCCCTCTACTCATTAAACCCCAAACTACAAACTCTGAAGAGCTTTGAGAAAATCCAGAGGGGGAAATTTGGATTAAGTTGTTCCTGATGGAAAAGCTCACTATATTGAGTGGACAGCTGTCTGTGTTCCACAGTGAACCTTCATCCTGCTGCTTTTTTCCCTCCCACAACTGCAAACTTCAAGTAAATGCTTCCGTGTAAAATGGGGTCCTTTGCGTCCTGTTGAACCCAGTGTTCTACTGTGTGTGCCCTTAGCCTTCAGCCTGCTTTATCTCAACTGCCTAACTGTTCATGTGGTGATGATGTATTGCATGTTATTTTCTAGAAAATAAGTATCACATATTCTTCCCTATCTTTAAGTAGGTCAGCCGTTAATCTAATTGATTAACTTTGTAGCTAGTCAATTAAATTGATTTACTCATGTAAGGGGGACATATTTACCCACTGTAGTGGTGTAACTCTCTATGTCGGTTTAAATAGAGGAATTGCAAAAAGCTTTACTGGGCAAAGTCTCAAGGGGAAAACCCAAAGTGGCAAAAACCTAAAATAAGGAAGGCATTGCAAAAAGCAGTTGAACACTGAGCTTTTTTTAAAAAACAAACAAACAAAAAAACCCCACCAACAACCCAAATTTAAGTACATTTTTACCTGAGATTTCAGACTATTCACTCATAGGTGTCTTCACTGGATGGTGATAATTTGAGGGTGCTACAAAGCCCTACTTTGCCGGAAACTAAACCATGGAATGCCCCTCTGTTTTAACAAAGGAATTGCTACAAGATAATGTTTGAGAGATCAGTTATTTTAAGGAGTTAAGCAGCCACTGCACTTCAGTACTGGAAGCCTGAAGTAACTGTAACAGCTTGTTCGTGTTGTTGAGGAATGCACAGTGTGTTATGGACCATCATTCAAAAGCTGCCATGAATTATCCATGGAAAAGTGCCCTCAGATAGGAGCCCCTTGATGGTTGGTTGGTATAATTAATACAAACATCTCACCGCAGCTTTACATTTTGGTTTAGCAACTCCTCAATTTGAGAAGAGTCTTGGGACTGCCTGGATTTCAATTATCTCCCTGATGCTGGAGGTAGGGTTTTAACTTGATGTTAATTATGTTCCTCCAGGGAAATCCAGACAGCAAGCAATGGTTAGGGTTGTGCAGACAGCCTAGCTCACCCCAAAGTAAATCTCTCTTTAAGGAGTTAAAAGTGCTATGCTACTTGGTTTGCTGGTTTAGAGAAGACGGGTTTTTTTAAGGCATTTGTGTGATGCTACAAATACAGAGTGTTACTGGGCTTATTCAAATAATTTATTCCACATTTTGCAATTTTTTTGCACATCTTATGAAATATTTGATTAAAAAGAATCCCAGCATTCTTGAGGAGAAAACTTGAATATGTGAACTGAATGTGCTGTAAATGCTAGAAAACTAGAAGATATCTCAATTTCTTAAATTGTAGTGCCCTTCTACCACTGGTGTTGGCTGTGCTGCAGTCATGGAAAGCAGGATAAGCCTTTGCTGTAAAGATGATGGAGTTAAGCAAGGTTGAGCCTTCAGCTCAATGCTCTCTCTTTGGGCTTGTTCAGATGCAGCACTCGGAGCTGCCATGTAATGAAGCCCTTGGGAAACATCTTAGGCATTGCTGTCCAGAATTGTGTTGGCTTTGGAGAAAGACCAGGTGGAAGAGGGAAGGGAATTTGAGGACAGAGCAGACAGAGCCCTTTCATATCTAATAAGCACAGGCAGCAGCTTCAGACAGACCCCGTGGTTGTAGATCAGATCGCAGGGGTCATCTTGCACTCTGTAGCGTTCCCAGTCTCACAGTGCTCGTTTGTCCAATGTATCCCAGTATGCTGTTTAGTGATGCTGTGAATTACTGCTGTCTTTTCTTCATGGGAAAGAAACGATGCTGGAGTGGTGATCTGCAGGATACAACCACCCTTGGTACAGATGCGTGGGGAGGGATGAGGGATGGCCTCACTGAAGCTGTTCTTTTATAACGGGGAAGCTGTGAGCGTGGAAAAAGGGAGGCAAGCAGTGCCTGGCAGTTTGGAGTTAATTTGGAGAGTGTGTGGTGATTTTTTTTTTTCTGTCAACACAGCCTCCTTCTGGTTTTCTTGCACAATTTCACAACTACAGATATTTCAGCTCTGGCTTCTACAGCTACTTCTGCAGTTTCTGGAGGCAGATGTGCTGAATTTTGTTGCTGTTTTTTGCTTTAGCAGGTAGCATGGCACACAGTCCTTCATGCTGAGGAGTTCCTCAGTATTTAGAACATGGAGAATATGGATAAGGCTCAGCTCTCTTTATGTGAACAGCAAAGTGTACACCCTTCTGAGAAACATCCTTATGCTGTAAATGCCTTTAGTCCCACACCCTGCTGGAATACGGGTGGGTATTGATATCTTTTAATAGATGGAGCAAATCAGCTTAGTGCTGGTTTTATGGCCTTTTTTTAAGAGGGAAAATTGAGTTACCATGACCAGGTTTTCATGTGAAGTTTCCATTTGCAAAGCTCTTTCTCACTCTACTTTATCAGCTGGGGCCAGATCTTATTAAAACCCAAACAGTAGCCAGCTCTGACTATTAGCTTAATGGTTTAATACCAGCTTCTTCATAACGTAGAAGCAGCAGGTTATTTAAAACATGTAGGTCAGATTGGCCTGGTGTTTTCCAGTGAGATTACGTAAGGGTGGTATTATTAAAACTCAAATACAGTAGATGCACCTGGTGCAGGACATATTTGGGTTCCCCTTTGCTTTCTGAGGTGCTATTGCAAAGTATACGCTAAACAGATTTTTAGTCCTTACTTCCAAACACAATATTAACACTGCAGTGTTTCTGCTGGCTCTTTCGCAGTGGTATTCTTGGTCTAAATGTTCCACTACAAATCATTTAGCCTCAAGTTTAAAATTAAAATGTTTTCCTGGGAGAAATCACATACTCCTTCTGCAAGAGGACTGCAGTGGAAAACAAAATGGAAAATAAATGCTAAGTAGCCAGCACATCCCCAGTTTTTGGTTACTGAAGCTAGTAGCTGCAGAAAGTAAATAATTCAAATGACCTGCACTTTTAATTTACTGTTTCTTCAAGGGTGTTACCTATAACTGAAGCTGCTGGATTATTTTTTGTTATTCTAAGGACAATTTACTTTCTAATATACCTCTTGCTTATGGACAAGCTGAGAATTTGTTAAAAGTGCAAGTAGATGTTTATGTACGTTTAGGGCTATTTGCTGTAAAACTCCAAAAGTATCCCTAAATATTTAGGGCAGCCTGTTTCCTGAGATGGTAAAATCCTCAGGTGTCTTCTGTAGGAAATGAGGAAAAGGGCAATATTTACATACAGAGGGAAGACAGATGCTCATCTGCAGGAACCTTGGTGCTGCAGAAAAGGTACCATTAACAATCTGTTGTAAACTTTGGTGTTCAAAGGGCAACAATAAAAGTACCACTCTTCACTGAAACTCAAGCAAGTCTTTTACACTAATCTGTCTCCTTGCTTAGTTGCTGTTAATTGGTTTAGTAATTAGTGTGACAGCTTTTTGTGGGAGCAAGCAAGCCCCTACATTCTGGAAACAGTTTGGTGTGTTCTTGATATTTTAACTGACTGGTTTGATATTACCAGTTCACAAAGCAAGGGTGGGGAAAACAGATTTTGGTGGGACTCTGTGAAGATGGAGACAGGTAACAGGGTGAATTTTATCAATCCAAGCAAATGACAGTTGTTACCATCTGGACAGGCAGGTTCAAAACACACAGCCCATTTAAAAGATAATTCTTAAGATTCACAGAAATGAAGACTTTTTTTGTGAGAGAGCAGTGATGGAAAATTGCAGCACCTTTGGAGGAAGGAAACAGATGGCAGGGAGAGCTTCCAGATACTTAACAGGCTGCAACAGACTTAAATGCAGGCAGTGATAAATGAGCACAAGAGACTGGGTTTTGCTGTAGGTGGTTTACTCTTGATAAAGCACCTGATGTGCTGTATGTTAGCAGGACCAAAGTTTTATGTCCTCTCTGCTGTGGTGGTCCCTTCGTGGCTGCTGTGGTCACGGGGGTGCTAAGAATGGGAATGAAGATCCAGGCACTTCTATGAAAAATGAAGTTTCTACATCTGACTAATAGCAGGACTTAATGTTGAGTAACAGCCAGGGAGAAGTGAAACTAAATTTAATTCCGGCATTTAGGTTGTTCAAGGCTGGGTGGCAAAAATGTCCGTGTGAGGCTGATAGTTTAAAAAAAAAAAAGAAGATTTTTTTTAAAAATAAATTTTTGCATGCCTGTGAATGAATCATGCCTCCACTTTAATCAAATGCAAAGGTTTGGATGCTGGGATTTCCTGTCTTGGGAGTTTTATCAGGGGTAGAAGTGGGTAGCAGTTAGTATTTTATACCTCGCTCATACTGCTGGGAACACTGGAGAGCAGCTCGCTGCGCAGTCAGCACCCTTCCTGTAAACACAGTGCCAAATTTCACCTTATTGACTCTGATAGGTAATAAACTAATGTATACTGAGGAAATCCTATAGCTTCTGATAGGAGCTACCGAGATAGGTTTCTGTGAGACTGTTTGAACAACTAAACAAAGCACCTCCTCCTCCTTTGATCTGGGGAAGGTGCAGCTGATTTTTCTTCCCGGGATCAGCATGCTGGTGTGCTGTGCTGCAAAGTGAGGCTAAAACCTTCAAGCCTCAGCATAACAACCTCACAGGGTTATTTTGGCATATGATTTCCCAGTGCTTAAAGCCTCTAATACTTAACAAATGTTTCCTCCTAGGAGTTTGCAAAGTGTTTTTATAGGGCAGTTTAGCCTTTTTACCCTGGGTGCTGTTTTCTCTTCCACTAAACAGTCTTGTGGCCTGTCAGACCTTCTATATGACTTTGCTTTCAACCATGAGGTAGAGCGAAATGTGACTGAAAATCAGCTTGAGAAGGTGCTGCTTTATTTCCAGGCAAGGCGGAGCGTGGGCAGGGAGCTGTGCAAGCTGTGTACGTGACTGAGGACAGCTAAGTAAGCAGGTACTTAGCATGAGCAAGCAGTTGAAGGAATGCAGACTGGGACAAATGACTTTGGGGTAATCTGTAAGAGCAAGAAAAGCAATTAAGTTGAAAAGTATCTGCCCAGGCTCAGGAGTCTGTGTGTTCTTACAGTCCTGGTTTTGTTGCTATCTGGATAGCTTCTGAATAATGGTGCAGTGCTGCCTGAAGTGATTGGTTTCACATCCACTACTTAACTGTGTGCAACCAAAACTTCTCAACTTGTAGGGTTTGGGCTGAAGCAAAGCCAGAGTATATATAGATGAGACTTTCTGCCTCAAGATTTGGAAGTTAATTTTAGAAAATATGTCCAGAAGGGACCTAAAATAAGCCAGAGTATGTTGCATACTGTTAAAATGAAACCATCTGGATAAGATGCTGTTAGTCCCATGCAGAGTACCCAGACCCTACCCAGCATGAACAATGCCGTAGAACAGCCCATAGGGAATGTCTTTGAGAGAACCTGATCCTGGACCACTTAGGCCTGTAAGCACTGTGGATAGTTACATGTGAATGTGATGGCGTCCTCTGAGCAGAGAAAAAAGCCCTAAGAAATTGCTCCTCTTCTGCAAAGTCTCAATTAAAAGAGAAATTTAAATGGCTGTGTCCTCACTTGACTTGCTGATGTAATATTAGGCTGGACTGCAGGAAGAATCTAATAGAGCAGCCTTGATAATATCAATGATCTGCCACTGAGATAAGTTGCTGTTTAGCATCTGATTGAAAAGGTCATGAGATAAGATTTGGTTGTTTGTAATCTGCCTTGTTGCTTGCTGCTTATTTTGCAGTGGCCAAATCTAATGCTGGTCTGAAGTGGTTGTGTCCCATAGCGAAACAACTTCATAAAATTTGGTGCTATATGCAGCACACACTTAAAGTAGCATTTTTAGGCAGTGGGTTACTTCAGCCAGCTGTTCAAATGCATAGCTTTAGCATTTTGATTTGGCAATGTAATGACAGTGCTTCAGGATGGAGTCGCTTTCGTTACACGCGTTTTAATTTGACTGGCTCATGTTGGGTAACTCCAGGGGCTCCGTTCTGTCTGTGCAGTGCCTCGTAGGCATATGGAGACGCTTCTTCAGTGCGTGGCAACAGCTCGCGTGGAGCTGAGGACTACAGGATATCGTTTATTCAGAGGAAATACTAACAAGGATGCCTGGATTGCTTTTTTATTGAGTTCTTGATAGTTGGATTGCTCTTTTATTAATGTCTTGATAGTTTTAAGTTTTGCTTCAGCATCCATCCAAACAAGAGGAAAAAGTGACTAGTGTGACATAGGGTCTAAGTGTATTGCATATTATCTTTTGCCCAGTTTTTTGCTAGCCTGGAAGAGCAAAAAGAAGTAGGGGTGTCATTAAATTTTCCTTCGTGGGCAATAAAGATGGCAAATAACATAGAACTAGTCACACCAGGATTACAGTTAATCCTGCAGATCACATCAAAGCAAGTCTCTATCACTGAAGTTGCACATCCCGGTTCTTGCCTCCAAGGCTTGTCCACTTGTGGAGTCTGTAATCTGCCAGAATACTATTGACTGGGAAGAGCTGCCCCCAGGAGCTGCCAGTCTGCCCTGTGAGAGAAAATTAAAACACCACCAGGAAAGATCTGGCGAGAGTCTGCCTGGTGAGTCACTGGGCAGAGGGAGCGCAGGTCTCTGCATCATCCTCCCTGGTCTTGCTTCACCACCTACCTGGGGGTACAGACACTTCACCTTCACAAAGTGAAACCTCTGCTTTGTGATCCAGGCATAAAACTGTTGTCACTTGTGCCAAAATGGAATTCCTGCCTGGTTTTGTTTTGTCTCCTTTCATGTTTGTGTTGGCTTGGCATTTTCATATTTTGCATGCAGTGTCAGTATTTTTTTTTCTGGGAAGAAAGTTTTGCTTAAACTTTAATTTCTGCAATTTGTTTGTTTAAACTTGTTGGCAACTTTAAAATACTGCAGTCTGTTCCATATGCTAGTATCAGTGCTGCTATTACTGTGACAGACTTCCAAAGTAAAAAGCAGCAATCGGGCAGGGTGTGTTTTTTATTAAATAGTTGGGAGTATTTTCAATTATAAGAATATTTTGAGCTATTTTGTGGGCAGTTTTTAATAAATATGGGGTTACTTTGGCTTGTATTTAGTCAAGACTGTGCAGTGCTGAACCCAGCGAAAGCTTTTGCCATCTATAGTGTATAACCATGACAACAGTATCAATGAGATAGGCAACAGCCAAAAATTACTGATTGAGTAGAGCAAAAGCTGCAAGGACAGACGGACGTTGTGTTGTAGGTGACAAGGTGAACAGTTAGTTCATTAGCAAAAAATCATGTTGTTGGTAGATGTTGCGAGTTTACCAGGTGAGCAGTGGCATCTGGATGGACTGGCCAACCTGAGACCAGAGCTGACACTTCAGTAGCACAGTGTCATCCTTGAAGGTTGAAATAGCGTGAGCCTGATGGAGGCACTGAAGAAGTGCAAAACCAGAAATGCATTGGTAAAGCAAGACTGGGGGAAGGAAAGCTAAATCTGAACAAAGCAGCAGTTCACGTATCAAAAAAGGAGATACTGGCATTACCAAAACACAGACTTGGTTATGAACTTCAGTAGGAGGGTGGGTGGGAAAAGCACATCTTTGCTGCTTTTCAGAAGGAACCCATGAGCGCAACCTGGCCATAAGGGTCTGGAGAAAGGGTTAAGCAGAAAGCAGCCCCCCATATCTGGGTCTGTCAGTCGGTGGCCCTGACTCCAGCAATCAGGAAACGGGGCTAGAGTGTGCTTGAGTCTGCCTTTTTTTGGCAGTGTTTCCCTTAGAGTAATGCCTGAACATCATCAAAAAATGGAAGCGATCCAAGACATTTAAGACAGAGAACAAGACTGAAAAGGAGAGCTAATCTGAGTCAGCCATGTCAAGTTGTTTATTTTATGTTTATGTTTGAGAATACTGAAAACACAATTTTTTTGTTTTCTTCAAGGGTTGAGGATGCTGCATTCCTGCTGATCACAATTAAATTATTTCAGTGGGAGTTTAATCCCCTGGAGGAAGCTGAGCAGAGTGCAGAGAGCAAAAAGCCTGGGGATGGAGCCCTGTATAACCCCTATAAAAAGCTGGAGCAGGAAAGATGAGGAGAAAAATGGGAAAAGACTAAACCACAAGAAACAAAGGAGCAAACAATTAAAGGGAGGAACATGGCTGCTTTTGCTGAAGGCAGCTAGCAGGCTGGGGAAGGAGGGAATGGGTTGCTGAATGTTGTCCAGGGAAGGTAATTATTTCTGGCTTTGAGTTATGGCTCTGATTCATATAATATTTAAGGAATATATCTGTATTTTTCATGATGAGCAGTCTGAAAGGAAATGCTGGAAGCTTGCCATATGTGTAGAAACTTCTTTGCTGCAGATGTATGCCATGAAAGTGAGTGGGACTGAAGCAAAGTCCATTAACAAATTCCTTTATTGATGGGAGTGAGAGGTGAATGCTCTGGACCGGATGAAATACCCACTTTAAAAAAGTGCTTAACTGTTGAATTCCTTTTCAAAAATTTAATAAGTAGCATACACAGGTTTCTCAATACCAAAGTCAGCTTTCAAATTAAATAAAGGTGCTGGAGGAAGGCAGTACAGGGTATATTTCAAAAGCTTGGGTTAAGATGCAATAAAAAGATCATACTTCATGTTGGATTGGCCAACTATTAAAATAAGTTGGGATACTCTAGACAGTTGGCCTTGCTGTAGGTACTTCATTGTGCAGTTTCACATTTATTTGGGCTTATTCCATGATCTCAGGAGCAATCACTGGTGCATCTGATACATCCATCCATAGTCCTATGTAGATATGTGAACTTTTGCATCTATTCAGAGAATATGTGTTATTTTGAGGAGGTTTCTGAAAATAGTCTGTGTCCTTGTTATCTTATTGGATCTCTTACTCAATTCAGGCTGAGAATTTCACGTAGGAATTCCTGTAATGAGATCTCCCTGGTGTGAATGGAAAGCTTTTGTGCCCAAAACTTTTGGGTAGGCTGTTCAAATCTCAGTGGACTCAGAAGCCTGAGCGGTGATGAATTTATTGCTTCCCTTGGTACTCTGCTCTGGTTAATCTAGCCCAGCTTGCTTCTGCAAAATGGAAGTGAGAAGACAAGAATTTGTAAAACAAACTGAACTGTTTGCTTTCGGTGCTGTTTGGGAAGAAAACCCTTCTAACCGGCTATTTGAACAAGTCCAGATGGGAAAGGGGGAGCTGGGGTGGTCTATTCAGACTGCAGTATACAGCCATGAAGATGTATATAGTTATGTACTATGGTATCTTCATTCAAGAGAACAAGGAGCAAAATGGGCTTCCTGCTGACCAGGGCTGCCAGCTGCTTTTGCAGGGCAGCACCTGAGTTAGGCTGTTGTACCCGCAGGTCTGAAAACAGGCTCTGCTCTGCAGGGAGCCGGGGTCTGCGGCCTCGCAGTGCAGCCGGGCTGAAATACCTCTATGGAGGTCTGTGGTGATGTACTCACTGCTCTGATTGTGACCCTTAATGTCCAGAGATAATTTTGGCCCAGCTGCTATAAATTTGGAACCACATTAGACTTTAATGTGGGCAATGATTTAATTCTTCTTTTCTGTATTAATAACTATATGCAGGAGGCAGTTTTTAGCCCGACTTCACTGCTTCAAAATAACCTACGTGTTTTGAATTGCATGGTCTGTACAACCTGGGTAACAGGTTACAGGACTGTGCTGCTTCCTACATAGTGACACTTACATGTCTTGAATGTTACCACAGAAAATGGTTTCTGGGGACTAGTCAGGATGGTTGAATATGCAGTAAGTTTGCAGTTTCTTGAAAATGTCTGGCAGCAATGTCTCATGTTTAAGTGTATATGTGTTTGTAATGGGTTTCTGTCTGGCTCTCTAGGATAGGGTTTTCTTCTGCTAACCTGAAATGCAATCTCTGAAACATAAAACCTCCCCAAAAAGATTTATTTTCTGTAGAATATGTCACTTAGTTGGATTTTGTGTATCAAACTGGTTTTGTTTCCATTTTTAACTTCAGTGTTTGTGTAGATGTGTATCACCTTGTCTGGGGAAAAGTCCATAGCTATACGTGTGCGTGCAGTTTCTTACAACAGCAGGGACAAAGCTGTGGTGGTACTCTCAGGGCAGATTCTGATTGTGCTGAAGATTCCCCTAAATCATTTCTCTTTGAGAATGCCATATGTGAAATTTGAAGGTATTGCAAGCTACCCAGGAGAGCACAGCATGGAGGATGTAAAGCCCTTCACTGGAGGCTGCTGGCTTTTAATCTCTTTTTGCATGGGAGATAACTCATTTGAAGACTTTACCCAAAGGGTGAGTGTCAACAGGAAGGGGGGGGACATTCAAGGGACCACTGAAGATAAGCTGCTACCTCCTGTCTGAGGTTACCATTCCAGGTTACGATGGAAGAAACCCAGGTGGGAGAGCGCTTTGCTGTTGCTGCACGGCACCTGAAGAGAGGGCTTTCCTTTGCAAAGTTGCTTGTCTGGGTTCCATCTCATGTTTTTTTTAAATTCTGTGTTTAAAATAATCTTCATATGAAGAAATCTCTCTTGTTGCTTAACAGCTTCAGGCTGGCTTTTGAATGTTGACTTTCCATTTACACATCTGATTTAAATGTGTTGCATCAGGTTGAAGAAACAGCATGTTACTGGTGGGACAGCTTCTTTGCACATCAAATGGTTGTAGGGAGCAGCAGATACTGTAGCCAGCAGCTGTGTAGTAAGAAGTCCTGCCACGCTGGTGGAGCTCCAACATCTAGGGAGGTCTAGATCCAGACTGGGTGGCTTGGGTCTGTCTCCGGTAGGGGAGGTTAGCTTGCTCCCAGCCTTTGCTCTGACTTCCTGTGCTGCTGCAGCGAAGTGGGGGGCCCTGCGCAGAACTGGGGGTGGGCTTTCGTGCATACTTGTTAACTTCATTGAACAGCCTGATACCTGAAAGGAAGAGGTAATTAAAGGAAAAAAATAGGTTGGGTAGGGAGTGGGGGAAACCTTTGGTTTCTCTGTGGCACTAGAATTGACATTTTTCAGATTGTTTAGGCCTCGTCAGAAAATGTTTTGTTCAGTCTTTGTTTTCTGTTGAATCCCGTGTGCTTGGTTAGCTTCTTTTCAAATTAAAAAAAACCCCTCCATACATGGATTGAAAGCTTTATCTGTTTATCTCCTCATTAAAAAGACTGTCTATGAAATGTGCTGACAGAGCTTTTACTCTCTTACTTTCTATTCTCATCGCATTTTCCACTGAAAGCCTCCCCTCTGCTATTTCTGTTGCATAGTAAATGGGGCTTTCTGGTGGTAAAGGCTCTGGATGCTGTCCTGGCTCCTCACGGCATGGGTGGGAAACCTTGAACTGCGATTCGGACAGGAAGGAGGCTGCTTTGGGCATAGGAGTTCAGTCCACTGAAAGGCAGTTTTCACAGGCTGGAGGTCTTGGTGTCAAACATGGTGGGAAACACATCACAGGTCATCTTCCAGTTAGATGTCTAAGCAGGAGGCCACATTTTGAGCTGTGTGTGGAGGAAGCTGTCTTAGCTGGTGAGAGTGAACCTCGGTTGAAGCTGAGCTTGGGAAACTCGGTCTCAGGACTTCTGGAGCCACTTTAGCCAATTGCTGGGCAATTTGCCTGGCGGAGGGGGAAGGAGGTACATCAAGCATTATACAATTAGAGCCACTTAGAGATTGCTAGTGGCTGAGTCTCCTTGCAGCCATATCATTAACATTGGTATTCTAATGAAGTGATGGAGAGTGAGTTTTGGTTATAGAAGAAATTGTAAAGATAACTTGGTATAAGTTGTGTTTTTACTAGAGTAATTGAAAGTTTACTAATGAAATTGAAATTCTACAAATAGAAGTAATAAAACTGGCGACTGTTACCCCAGCAGTGATAATGTGAGGTCTGGGCTTGAGATGCTGGACCGATGGTCTCCAGCCTTTGCTGGGCTCCATCATTGACATGGATCATCCGTTGCTGTTGCCTCTGCACCAGCTTTAACTTCCATTGCACCTGATCAGTTTGGGAGAGCTTGGTAGTCTGTGACCTGCCATGCTACACCATTAAAAAGAGAGATAAATTTGTATATGTCTTTTATCAAAGTGTGAGTGACAATTTTTGTTTCCATTTGCAGAGAGGTGAGTTACTAGATTAAAGCAAATAAAATCCTGTGTGTTTCACTCGCATGCAGTGGATGTGCCTCATTGTCCACTGTGACAAAATAACTTAAAAATTAAAAAAGGAAAAAGCTTCTCACTGTAATAAAGAGAAATGCAAAATCAGTGCAGGATGTGCATCAAAGTGCTCACGTGCCAAGTCTCGTAAAAGACAGTTGCCTGCGGGGTGAAAGCCTGGTCATGGATGAGCAGAGTAAACACTTTGTTCTGGTTTTTACGCTGCTTTCACCTCTCTTTAAAAAAAAAAAAAATCCTGTGCAGCAACATGAACTCTGTGACGTTTGATATGTAGAGCAGACAGCTGCAGGCTCAATTAATTCCCCTCTCTGATTTTTTTCATTGGGTTTTTATTTTTCCAGAAGGCTGTAGTGACTTCCAAACCCTCATGGGTGAGTGGCGTTCATGGCTTGTTGACTTTGATTGAAATGAAGCGCGGAGTCCTGTTCACCATGAGAGTGGGTTTGCATGCGGAAGTCTTCACTGGATGTCTTTTTGGGTGGGTGGAGTGTGCTGCTGGGGGCTTCCCTGAGGTGCTTCCCCATAGCTTCACATCTTGCCCAAAGCAAATGAAATTTTGGGTGCTGGATGCAGGAGGCTGAGCCTGCCTGCAGTAAAAGTGAGCCCTGGGAGGTGAGAGCAAGCAGCAGGCTACAGAAGCAGAGGGGAAAGCAAACTGTGTCAGCCTGACATGCGGGTGCTCATGCACCCTCTTTGGAGCCTTGTGTACTATAAACACACCTGAGAAAAAGTCACCCACTGCCTCTCTTCCCCTCCACCCACCTGTGCAATCTCCCCATGCTCTCTCTCTGGGAGGCAGGAGAAGCTCATCAGTGCTCTGTGCCAGCACACACACACCTGTAATTTAAATATGTTTGACGGTGACAGCCCGGTGTGCCTGGTGGTGTCTGGTGCTTGGCTGGTGCAATGAGAAGCTTGACGTGAGCCAGCAGTGTGTGGCTGCAGCCTGAAGGCCAACTGTATCCTGGGCTGCATCGAAAGAGAGGTGGGCAGCAGGGTGAGGGAGATGGTTGTCCCCCTCTACTCTGCCCTGGTGAGGCCCCATCTGGAGTACTGCATCCAGGCCTGGAGCCCCCAACACAAGGAGGATGTAGGGCTGTTGGAGTGGGTCCAGAGGAGGGCCACAAAGATGCTCAGAGGGCTGGAGCACCTCTCATGAAGAAAGGTTGAGGGAGCTGGGCTTGTTTAGCTTGGAGAAGAGAAGGGTCTGGGGAGACCTCCTTGTGGCCTTCCAGGACTTGAAGTGAGCTTATGAACAGGAGGGAGAGTGATTTTTCACATGGGCAGATAGTGATAGGACAAGGGGAAATAGTTTTAAACTAAGAGAGGGGAGATTTAGGTTAGATATTAGGAGGAAAATTTTCACCCAGAGGGTGGTGATGAGGCACTGGAACAGGTTGCCCAGAGAAGCTGTGGGTGTCCCATCCCTGGAGGCATTCAAGGCCAGGTTGGGTTTGGCCCTGAGCACCTGATCTAGTGGTAGGTTACTCTGTCCACAGCAGGGGTTGAACTAGATGATCTTTAAGGTCCCTTCAAACCCAAGCCAAGGGAGATGTGGATGAGGAGTGGAGCGAAGTTCAGAGCTGGGTGGGGGGCTTGCTGCAGACCCCATATTGGATTGCTGGTAAATGTGGGGAAGGGGCCAAAGCGTGGGACAGTGCATGGGCATCTCTGCTGGGAGAAAGAGTGGGAACCCACCAGGTTCTGCCCAGCTGTCTACTTTAGAAACCGCTCCTCTTGAATATGCTTCGTCCACGTCCACACCTGTGGATGTGTGTATTGTTTTTGTCGTCAAGAGGGTTGTGTTTGTTCACTAATAAAAAGTTACTAAAGAACAGACTGTGCTAGGCTGATTGACTCATCCCTTCATTTTTTAGCTAATAGACTAGTTTTTGTCAAAAGCACCAACTCCCCTTCCCCAGAAGCAAAGCAGCATGGTGCCAGAGACATACCTGCTTTATGGTACCCTTTTTTAAGCTTCTGGCATCTCACATAGGTGACTGTGGGATATTCTAATAAAGCTGAAGTTATTAAAAAAAATCTATTACATTTCAGGGATGTTTGGGCTTCACGCTTCAATAGTGCTAATTAGATCTGTGACCTATTTTCATTCTACTTTAGCTCCTGGGGATGGTGGAGCCTCATTATAAATACAAGGATAGAGAATGCCAATGTTCCTTACTCCAAATAGCTTCTTCGAAACATGCCCAAAGGGCTTTAATGTGGTTTTTTTGTGTGGACATTGATTATGTTTTCTTTAAGTGGGGAAGTGGGACGGGGGGAGATTTTTCTCCCCAGAAATAAATAATTTAGCATTTTTTTTCTTTAATTTGGAAAACCTAGTGGCAAATCAAGGTCCTCTTGAATTTTAAGTTTGCCTTGTTTTTATTGACAAGGGAATAAACTTGAATGCTTTTTAAATATAAAAATGCTTTTAATATTACAGTAGCTTACCATTAACCTGCTATTTTTAGCTAAATAGAGTCTGTGCAGCCCATCTCCTCATGAAATGCGCTGAGTGTCTGGCTGGATGCTGACGAAAGGTAGCAGCCGTTGAGAGGTGCTTGTGGGGAACCAGCCTGCCAAAATGCACGCTGGGTTGCAAAACTGAGGCTGGAAGGAGCGGACTGCCCGTTCCCAAAGCTGCTCTCGGAAAGCTCTCGAGCTTTGTGCTCCTTTCAGCAGAACTCGGTTGTTCCCAGAAGAATTGTAGGAAGCAGACAGCCACCCCCTCAACGACAGAAAATGTCGAGCTCATTCTGGGGAGAACTCTGGGTGAGACCTGGGGATAAGTGCAAGTGTATTAAAAATAATATAACTGTAAATGACTATAAGATAACGGAACGTTGCCAGGCAACTGTCACAGGAGCTCTGGCTCCAGCCTCTCTGGGCTTTGCTGAAATGACCTCTCACATTTCGAGCATCTTGCCTGCCTGTGTATGAAATGGTTGTTCTGCTGATACACCTCCTAGGCAGCAATTGAGCTTGAGAGTGCTGCTGTATTTAGTGTTACAGTACTGATGTCCTTCTGGGCATCCTTTGCTATCTATTAAAAATTAAAAAAAAATAAATAAAAATGTGAGGAATAAGGATAAAGAGTAGCTGGAGTCAGCTCTCAGCAGTGCATTTATGACTGAGTAAGTAAATCTTTGTGATGTAGCTGTGTCAGTGGGGTTAATCTGAATGCAGACAGAAGGAGGAACTCTCCTGTCACTTTGCTTTTAATGACTACACTAAATTAAAAGGTAAGCAGGTTTTTACCTCTGAATTTACTGGTCTGAGGACTTGTTCATAAACCTATGCCTCGGAGGCTTGCTTTACAATTAAGTCTACTAAACAAGCAGACTGTGTCAGAGGAATTTGTAGCAGGTGAATATAACTTCTGGATGGATTTCTGGGCATTTTGCCGGAATGCTCTGACAGGTCCTTTGGTGCAGAGGAGTGCAGGGCTCTGCTCTTCACAGCTCCTTCCTTTGCTGATGGTTTGTGTGTGCAGCAGGTGATGAAGTTAACCTTTTCTATTTGCAGAGGAGGAGGGAAATAACCTTTTCAAAAGCTGTGTTTTTCAGGATAAACATAACTTTTTACATTGTAAACATGGGCAGTATGACTAGATTTTGGGCAGCTGCGTTATTGCTTGTATCACGTTCCCATTTGGAGCACGTTAGGTGCTGTTGTCTCTACCAAGAGAAAGCTGCTGTCTGAAAATGTCCAGTGTACAACAGGATGAGAGGGACTCCATGTAGGAGTGATTTAAGATGGAATCCTACAGCTATTTAAGCCCATGTTTAGCTTAATTCACTGTAAATAAGCAGGGCTACACAGAGCGGGTAAAGGTTAATGCATTTGTAAGCCTTTGAAGATCAGAAACAAACTTGATTTCGTTTTGAAATTTGCATTCGGTAGTGTGATGCCTCACTGCTAAGTATTCCTTAGAAGATGTTGGTGGCACGTTGCATGGCTGTTTGGTTTGGTCATGGGTAATTTTGCAGTTTTTAATAAAAAATGCATTTCCACGTTTTTCATCGTCACCACTTGTTTTTCTTAATTCTGCTATTTTCATTTTTTTTCTCCTGCATATCTTATTCTCAGGAATTTGAGCTATTTTGGCTCACTGTAAAGTTTGAAAAGAAAAAAAAAATATTGAAAATAACTTTTGAAGGTTTTCCCTGCATAGAAACATTGAGCAGAAGTTGGCTACTGCCAGGGCAGCGTCTTCAGCCTGAGCTGGTGATGGTGTCTTGAGAGTTCGTTAGTGTTGCACTGCGCAAAGGTACTGTGCTCTGCAGCTGTTGATAAACTAGCTTTTCCTTGAAAAAAAAAAAAAAAGTCAGGAAAACTGCCTTTGAGGTGATGATTTGGCTGAACTTTTTGAGTGCATATTCCCAAATGCAGCTTGCTCCCCAGGAAAGCATCTGAGTTAGTGGTGCTGTGGTGGAGGGCGTCTTGCCCGCTCGCTCAGAGAGGAATGCGGCTCCGTGTCAGGCCCTACGTGCCACGCTGTTTTTTTACATTCCACTGGAGATAGTGCCTGGGACTTTCTCTTGAGAAGAAAACCAGTAAACACCTGTTACTGCTGGCAGCTGGTGTCCCAACAGCAAATGGACAGACGGACGGATGGACGGGGGCTTCTGCATTCCTGCCTACAGAATGCATAGGCTTGTAAAGTCTTGCTTGGGAGTAAATAAAGTTTGTCTTGGAGAAAAAAGATGGTTTGTGGTGTGACTAAAGGGATTAGACATGCTGTGGATGTGTTATCTAGGAATTTTCAAGGAAGCTGATGGCCACATCCTGGAGGGATTTTTTTCCCCTTTAAATTAGCTCACCAACAAAATATGTTGGAATGGTGCATGTGTAATTGACTGAAGCTCTCTTCTTTGGTGGGGCTGAAGTATAAGGGGATGAGGAAGGACTTCTTAGGAAATTGTAAATGTGTGTGCAGGATTTTGCTCTAAAGATTACAAAGTCCAGATATGTTCTCAGGCATAAAGACAACTTACAAAAAAAGAATTAATTTATATGTTTAGTCTTTCGAAATAATATTTCAGGCTGGATGAAACAATTTTCAAATCTCCTAGATGAGACCAGACAGAGTAAACTTCTCTAAATAGCACGTTCTCCTGTGAGCACTGCATTCAGCAACCAGACACACAAGGAAGGGGTGCAGAGTTTAAAGCATCTGAACCAGATTTTGTTGTTCCACTGGTTGAAAAAAAGAGCTGAGGGACCATGATAGCCACCTGAAGAAGCTATTGGTGCATATTAACAAATGTTGTTTTTGAAGACTTGGTGTTATTACAGAAGAATCATTTAAACAGGCTGCTCTGTAGAAGACGCTTTGTTTGGCGGGATGGCTGGGTGCGTTCTCCGGCGTGGGGATCATGATGTGCCAGTAATTGCAGTTAAATGAACATGGCTGGCTCTCAGGCAAATGAAACCTAATTTGTCACAGCTGTCAGAATGATCATGTCATGTTTATTGCCTTCAGGAGCAGTTTTAGGCTGTAAATCCTGTTAAGGTCCCAGCTTTTTCTTGTTAAATATTGCAAAGCGTGTTTGCTGACCCTAGTATTTATCTTGGTGGGTTTTTTTTAAAGGCAAACACCAATTCTGTCTCTTACATAAGCTGGGGTTGAACTTCTGTGAACTTTAGTTGTGGGCTAGAGTTGGTTAATTTGATGGACTTCAAGGATTTGAGCATAGTAATTTGAGGGCTTGCATAGAACAGTAGAGAGGTTTGCTCATCTGGTCAGGATTTTGGAAATCATGCTTCAAATTAGCTTTGAAAGAGCAGCCCTCCCAGGCTGGATTGAACACGTAGTTACACTTTACATCATCATCAGCAGACAAAATTAGCACAGCAGCTTTGAATTTTGCATTTGTGCCAGCAGGAAATACAGTAGAATAAATGCAAGACTCTATTTGTAATACCTCAAAAAAGCACAGTGAGGTGTAGGCCCTTTTGAAATCCCCCTTAGTCATAATTTCAGTATTTATTTGCTTTTCTTTGTAGATTAACAGATTGTGTCTAAATTGGATAGAGCAAGTCCTGTTCTGTAAAACAAACAAATGCTAATTTTTGAATGTCAAGCCTGAGGGAGCAGAGAGCTTTCCTGCTCTATTCTTCTTCTATAAAAAGGAAACAAGGTTTTAAAAAATGTATTTGGATCCCTGAAATAGCTGTGAGGCTGATTTCTCCTCCCTGGAGCTGGTGGCTGCAGTAGAGCTCCAGAGGAGGAGGAGAAGGGTCTGTGTCCGTCGTGTGTGCAAGGCTGGAAAATGTCAGCGGTGTGTATGGAGCTACCTGGAGCGGCAAGAGCTCCGAGCTGTCAACAGAGGGGTCACGCAAACACTCTGCTGGTGATGCAGCGCTGTCTGCTCCCTGTCTTGGTCACCACTTGGGGAAAGGGCAACGTGTCTTCTTGGGCAGGTGGCACAGAGAGGCTGCTCCTCTCTGTGCCACCTGCCCCAGCCTCGTGGGGATGACATCGAGGGCACAGCTATCTGCATCTGCCATCAGCTTATCCCTGTGCTAGCTGTCCTGGTGGGATGTCTGCAGGGCCATCCTTTACCTTCTCTACCCTTGCTCCTGCTGAGCAGTGACCCAGCCCTGGCGCTTCCCATCTCCCTGGCAATTCTGGGGCTCAGGAGAGCAAGGATGGCTGGGGGAGGAGCAATGCCACTTGCAAGGGAGTGTGTAGGAAAGTGACTGCTGACCCTGAAACCTACTTCTGCTCTTGAAATGGGTCTTCTGCCTGACCTCCCCTCCTGCCACGGCTGCACAGGACCTTGCCTGTGTCGCTGCGGGGCCTTGGACCAGCTCTGGTGTTGCCTGTGTGTTAAATATATATCTGTCATTGTATATATACACTTGGAAACGTAGGGATGGGGTGTACCAGAAGAAGAATAAATGAATGAAGATGGAGTAGAACTGGTAAAAATGATCCCGCAGTGCTGCCTTGCTAATGAAGTTTTGGGCTCGTCTAGCTGCCAGAATATTGGCAGAAGGTGGACAGCCTCTCCTTCAAAGTTTTATTTCCATATATTTTATCTCCAGTTCCTTTTGCACAGTATGGATTGGCATGCAACATCCCTTCCATGACAGGAAACTGCAATCCCTGATGCTCAGTGCTTTTAAAAAGAAGTTTCAGACTTCTGTAATAGCTACATGACAGTTTAATAGTTGATAAAAGAAAAACAAAAAGTTACACATCTGCTTTTGTAGATTGTGGGGACATGACATTGCAGATAAACATTATGAGCTTTAGGACATTGCAGATAAACATTATGAGCTTTAGCTTAATGATTTATTGAAGCTCATTTCTTCATTTTATTGTAGCTTTCAGTCTCTTACTATGCAGCTGTCTGGTTTCCCCAGAGAACAGAAGACGAGCCCAGAGATATAAATCTCTCTTAATGATTTTAAATAGCTATCTATCTGTATATAATATGAAACTTTTTTCTTTTGCCCTGGGCACTCAATCATGGGATTAGGAGAGGATAATCAATAATCCTGAATGCACAGCAGAGCTGCTCTCCCTGGTGAGCCCTGGTGCTCTCAGGCCACGCAGGGTTGTTGTGAAGCCCTGTCACGGTCTTCCAGCCTCTTGCTCTGAGGCTCATATCCCTGTTCAGCATCTGGAGATTTCCAGTGAAATGGTCCCTCCAGGGCCTGCAGCCTGCACTGCATGCCAGAGGAGAGAACCCTTTTCCCTGACCACTCCTGTGAGCTGGTCACCTTATGCAAGAAGAGAAATAAAGACCAAGCTGTGCTGTGGCTTGTTGGGAGCACTGTGGTGTTCTGTTCAGTTTTGTTTGTCCTTGGCAAACAAAGGTTGCATGAAATTATGTACAAATAGGAGAACCTGTTGTGAAATAAGAGATACTGTAGGTAAATGTACTGAGGAGCATGCAGGGAATGTGAACAGATCTTTGGGCACTAGCCAGGATGTTCCTCACCTCCTGTAGTTTGTGTCAGAACTGGCTCCTGGAGGGACCCTTTCCATCATGGAAAAAATATGTAGACCTTGGAACTAACATTTCCATCTATTTATGTGTTCCTACAACTGGGATGCGGGACCAGCAAATACAGGGTGTGTTTGGGTGGGAAGGACAGTTGCAGCTTTGCTATTTTTTCTTTTGTTTTATGCATATTAATGATTTATCAGAAAATTGGTGATTTAGGAGACAAAGTGTGGCTGCAGGGTCGTTAGCTGTACTGCATAGTTTAACTGGGAGCACAGTGGCTGAATATTGCCCTGTTTTCAAAGCTCTCCAAAGGCTTGTGCAAATAAATGTGATGATTGCCATCCTTTTCGCGCTGGAGACATGCTCCTAGCAGAGAAGCCAGCACCAAAGTGAGCATTAAATGGAAGTGTCTGCTTGTGAACTGGAGGTATGAATATCCCTTTAGATAAATGATGTGGTGGTCTTGCTTCCAGCAAGGGCAAGACAGAGTCTTGTGGAGCACAGCAAACAAGCTTGTGCTACTACCGGTATTTAGCCTTGAAAGCCAAGTTGTACAAAAGGACCTGGGCTGGTGGTATGGGACTTCCTTAGACGCCGCTGTCACCAGTACTGAATACACCTAGCACTGGAGGGCTGGTATGTGCTCTGTGGTGTAAGTGGTAACCTTGTCCACCAGCATTTGCAGGCTGACTCCAGCAGCAATATCCACACCAATTGCTGTAACACTTGCCTTGATTTGTGAAGATTCAGATCCCAGGTTCCCAGTAAAAAGGAGTTTTTGGAGATAAGATTACCTGCTGTTAGCTTTCCTGTGATCACTGGCTCACTTGTGTGTCTGATGTGTCTCCTGGTCTTACTGGACATAGTGGGGCAGTCAACCCTGTGTCCTCACTAGCTTGGAGACACTGTGGAACTCCTCCATTTTTTTCCACCAGAAGAGCCATTTTTTTATTAACTCAAGTGACTTGGGAAGGGCTAGCAATAAAACACTGCAGGTGAAACCCTGCACAGTGTGTTTCTCCACCAAGTGAGCTTTTATCATTGACTTGGAAGCATATGTAGATAGCAAATAGGGCATCGTTATGATTCACGGTGCTGTTACAGCGTGAGACCTAATAAATCTTCTTACCTGTGCCTTATACTTAGTTAATGTACTTATTCTGGCTGCTGGGATTTATTCTTAGCCCTGGTTTTTTTCAGGAATTGCTGTGCCTCTGTTAAATGGGAGCAGTATGCAGACTCTCCTGGGTCAGATTTGCAGTAGCTTGTCTTGACCAGGCGCGGATAGAGGTGGGAAACACTTTGAAAAATGGGCGAGAGGGCAGGGGCAGGTTGGAAGTTGGAAAGGGCAGCGTATGGCCTCCTCCTTTTACTTGTGTTTTTATTTCTCTTCTTGACACCTTTTTACATCCTGCATTAATGCACATTTACCATTTTCAGAAAGTCAGTAAATACTCATGGCAAGAAGACCTGTCCATCTCTTAGCTGATCCCTCTGTGACTCTGTATTTTGCTCTCCTGGGAATCTGCATCTGTTGTTTTCCATATTAGGGTCTAAGGTGTACTTGGACTGTCTATTTACATAAGATAAATTAATATTTTTCCTATTTTCTGTGCTCCTGAGTGTGCAATTACGGTGTGTACTCTGAGACTTGTATTCACAAACTTAATTCCAGGAGTAAAAGTAACTGGAGGGGTATGTGTCAGTATCGGCACTATTGATCCTGCTTTTTGTCTGTAGCCAGAATGCCAATAATAAGTTCTTACTGACTTAAAAGAACAAAGATTCTTGGTTCCTGGGGATGGAAAGAAGCACAAATAAACCAGCCCTAGACACCGATTTGACAAATTCTCTAGTCTCTTTGCACATGCAAAGGAGTGTATGAGTTTTGGTGCCATGGCTGTTTGGATCAGGAGAACCCAGAAGAAGCTGCACTGACTGATGGTTCCTGGCCTTCCTCTAACCTGGGTTTTGTTTTTAAGTAAGTCTGCCTATATCTAAATGTCTTATATTTTTGTATCTTTAATGATTTCTCTGTTTTGTTTCAATGCTGACGCAGTCCACCCGAGATGGAAACGGTGATGCTGAGCTCTGCACAAATGGTGGCTGGACTTACCCATGTTGTTTTTTTCTGGAAATGGTTTGAGAGGGTAGCAGGGTTGAATCCAGCTGGTACAGCAGGAGCTCTCCCATCTGCCCTGCTCTGGAGTGCAGTTGCACAGTAACAAGTCTGATCGAGTTGGTGGTGTGTTATTTAAGTTAAGGCACTTGCTGACTCATTAGCAGAAAGGCAGTAGTGGGGAAATACTCTGCCTGCCAGCTGACCGTGTGCTGTTACAGTCACTGTGGCAACACGGCAGTGCTGCCTGTCAGGGGTGCCCACTACCTGCCTATTTTTTAACACAAAATAAAGAAAGCCCTGAAATGGGAAGGAAGAAGAGTTACAAAGCTAATTAAGGCTGCCCAAGCTGGTCTGTGGTGGGGAGTAGTTGGGTTTTTGGAGTGCAGATACCCCTCATTTCGTCCTTTCCTGCCTTTCTCCCCATGATCTGCCCAGAAGTTCGGACGAGCCCCCCAGACCTTGGCCTTATGTTGACACAGACTAAATTATTCTTCTCCATTGCTTCTCCATTGCCTGTGCTAATTACTGCTCTGCAACTCTGCCCTCTGGTCTGATTTCTAAATTCATCCAGGAGGCTGAGCAGCTCTCAGGATCTGCTATAAACATGAGTTATCCAGCAGGCAGTAAAGCTGCTCTCAAGCTCTCTGAGGAGAATTAAGCCTTCGTGAAAGACATTGTCTGCTGGGCAGCTGGTTTTATCAGTCTGTATTGCAGATTAAAACGTGTTCTGATGTCTATTCTATCAAATCAGGAAGAAAGAAAAAAAAATGTTCTTGTTACCAGATCCCTGGCTGCATGTTAATAGAGAGCTAATTAACCAAACGTTGGTCACTTGTGTGCCTGGAAGGTAAGGGCTATCTCCCATGTGCTGAGCGTACAAGAGCGCAACCCCTGTCTTTTCTCGGGCTGACAGTGTTTTTTACCTCTTACACACCACAGGCAGGAGCTGCTTGAGATCCTGCGTGCTGTGCCCGGGATGTATCTGCTCCCACGCTCCTGGGACGTGGGATACAGTGTAGAGGTTGCATTGCTTTTAAAAAGGAAAGGTTTGTGGCATCTCCTAGCCCAGCTGTTAAACATATGCTTTGTTCTGACTTTTCTCCCCCTAAACCTCCACTTGTGACATGTGTGGTGTACCTCATTTCAGCAGAAAGCTCCAGAAGTCACCAGTTCAAGTTTTGAAGGCATTAATGCTATCTTAAAATCATCTGGTGTGTGCTGGGGAAATGAAATCTTGTAGGTAGCAGAGCTTCTCAGCTCTGCACGGGTCAGAGGTATTTGGATGTTTCAGTTGCTTGTGGTGACTCACCAGGTTTTTCTTGTGGGAGTGCTGAGAGGCTTGAAGCATTGAAAGTGATATTTGAAGAGCTGGAAACAGAAAGAGATTGTGGTTCTCACATGATGTGCCGTTACTGTTACTGTGCGAACCAAAGTACAAGATTGCAATGGTAGATAAGAGTCTCGTTTCCATACCTTCTTAGAAAGAAATATGAGATTTTGAACTTAAGTGGAAGCCAGATAGATTGCATCTTTCTTACTTTCTTTGATACATGACTTTAGTCTTTACCTGATTTTATTTTTTGCCAGCTTATCTTCTTGCTGTGTAAGATGAATTTCTTTTGTCTTGATTAACTTTGTTACGTGGCCACAGTTATAGGGTTTTTTTCATAAAACTAAACATCTCCTGTTCATATAGGTATAGATGTTTTTGACATAAATCTTCCTGCTGTAGCTGGTCCTAGAGCCCTTTTGCAGTACAGTGTTGTGAAACTCTCACTAATGCTTCCCTGTGTCGTGGTGATATTAAACCCATTAAGCAGTAACCCTGCTTTTAACATTCCTATGAGTAGCAGTGCAATGCCTCATGAGAAGGCAGGTTTTACTGGGGTGGATGTGTTTATGTTGATGAAGCTATGTGCATACATGCTGGAGCTTATGGTACAAATATTTTCCTTGCAAACCCTTGTCTGATGTGTTGATAAGACTTTTGGTGAGTCTAATCCTGGATTAAAAAAACATATATTAAATGTGGCCTTATAAATACAACCAGGGTAGGTAGGAGGTAAAAATAACTCTTTCCATAGTGCAGAATGGCTTAAGAATAGTGTACTTGGTTTAAGAAGTGGAAGAATACTTAATAAAAGGCTTTGATCAGACTATGTACTGTAGAATAAAAATGTTTCCTTGCTCTTTGGGAAAGCTTATAATTTGTTTTCCTTAACTGTTAGGACTGTACAGCCCTAACAAACAGACTGCAGCAGTGGAGTTTGAACCCAGGATCTCTGGATCAAAACCCATGAGCAGATGTTGTCTGAGCTAAAACACTTATCTATTAGCTTGTAGCCAGTAACAGATTCCTAAGCTTTATGAAATGGTCAGTAAAGGTTGACCAAAGGTAATTTTTAAGCTAAAACTTACAAAAGTAAATTTTTAAGCTTAACCTGTGTGCCCCATGGTGCAGGCTTAGAACAGGAGGTATTGTGTGTAGCTTGATTCTCGGCAAGTGTGTTTGGCCATGGGTTGATGGAAAGAACATTTACCCTTCCTGCTAATTTATCTTTGTGTTTTAGTAACCTTCTGGACTGGGAGCAGAAGTCAGGGGCTGGTCCCACAAGCACGAGTGCAACTTGAGTACATGGTGTCTGTGCCTGGGGTTGGAGAACTCAAGTGCTGAAGGAAAGTGAAACAGTTTTAGAGGTTCAGAGGGCAGCAGGGTCCATGTGTGCTCTGGGACGTGTCTGTTGCCATTGCTGACTCAGCTGTGGGGAGGAGGGAAGTATGTTTTTCCTTTTCAGAATTGCTTATCAAGCTGTTGGGGGAAAAAGAAATTACTCTGAAGAAGGGGGGAGAGCCTTGGCTGTCAAGAATGCAGTTCAAACTTGCAGATAGTTTCCTGTATAACTTCTAAAATCCAGGTGTGGTTGAATGACAATGAAGTTGTGTTACATATTACACAGGAAACTTTATGCAGCTGCTCCAGCAATTTCCTGATACCATAACACCAGCTGAGGAATGGATCAGGCAGAAGGTGAAGGTGGATAAGGTGTTCACACACCACCACATTGAAGCCCCTTAAGAGTATATTTGCAGCAGCTACAACAGACAATGAAGAACAGCGTGTCCAGTTTAGCTGGAGGATAGCCGGGGCAAGTGAATACATGTATCCTGAGATCAGCGAGTAGGAGAGGTCAAGGTCTGGGTTGTAGCTCACTGAAAGTTTGCAGCTTGTATCCAGGCACAAGCTCCAGACCTTCTCCCAGAGCTCTTGTTCACAGTGTCTCCTCTGGAAACATCAGCCCCATTTCTTGGGGCATCTGGGATTTTCTACAAGACCTCTCCTTCGATCCAGCACTGACCTGGACTGACCCCGCTTAGCTTGCAAGGCAAAATAAAATTGTAGCTAGGGGACTATGGCTCTAGTAAGCAGATCCTGAACAAAATTGAGGGCTGTTAAAGTGTCTAATTGAATTACTGCACTACAGGGGCATAGTGACTCATAGTGAAACTAATCACCTGCTGCTTTATCTTGACTGCGAAGAAAAGATTGCTAGTTAAACATTTAAAGGTCATAGTCATAGAAATTGTAATGGTGTTGCTCTCCCCCCCTGCCCCCTGAAGTTATGTTGTGTCTGAAGTTACTAAGGGAAACTGAGAAGATGCTCTTTGGAGATGTGTATTCTGAACGTGAGGCTCAGCACACTTATCTTTCAGGCTCACGCTGTGGACCTTGATGCATTCATTTATGAGAGAGGCTATGCTGAAAAATGTTGCATTGGCTTTGCACAAATTTCTGCAAAACACCACCAGTTTGGCATTGGTGTTCTGTGGAGAATCAGATTATCCTAAAATTTGAATCACAGATATTTGGAGGCTTTGTTCTTGTTCATCACAGGGACTTCTAGGAGTAAAACTGGAGCTCAGGTGCCTGTTCCCACTGCCAGGTGGGTTCAGTATTTTCAGTTTAACGGTGCTTTATTGTTCACTGAGCCAAGAGCATCTTATAGGAAACAGGGTTTTCCTGGTTCTGCATAAAGGAGCTATAGACCTTTCTAGTTTTACTGTCTTGGCTGAGAAAAGAACAGACTGTTTCTTTCTGGACTTAACTTGTCGGTGCAGGGGAGCAGGGAAACTGTGCCACTTGGACAGGACTATCATTCCTGTCCCTGCAGTTGTCCCTGCAGTCACTGAAGCAATCATCGGGTAGGTTTTGTAGAGAGAGGACTTGGCTCTTTGCCTGGTGGATCCTCCCATGCTCTCTGCTGTGAAAGAGCCTTCCAGGTTGACAAAGGTGACACACTTTTCTTACCAAAATGCTGGACTTGGTTTAAATAGCTCTTCTCGATGATTCATGATCCTTAGATTGCATCCAGTTCACTGCTGTGGGTCACTAGGACAGGTGGTGTCTGTCTTGGTGACTCTCCTGGAGGAGCATTCAGATGGTGATGGAGGGAAAACTTGCAGATAAAGTAACAGAAAGCCATGCTAGAGCATCTAAACCTCTAGCTCGCTTAAAAAGTCTGTGATGAGCGGGGAGTATCAGCAGTGATATCAGCAGTGCATTATCTCTTCAGTTTAAATATAGATTTTGAAGGAAGTTTGTAATATTTTCTGCATATGGATGTTTTATGGCAGGAAGCGTATCCTGCTATAAATGAATTAGCCTGTTTGAGAGGCTGGGTCAAAGACTGTGTGTGACTCCAGCCTGGAAGATTTTCCTTTCGGAAGTATTGGCTGTACTAAATTGATAGATCACTGGCATGTTTTTGAGCTTGACCATTTCCTTACTTTTGGAATGGGTCAGAGGGAGCACAGTACTGGAACAACGTGTTTCCTTTTGGCTGACAAGTCCTTGTACCTTGTCAGCCAACAAGCACGTGAAGCTGAGCAACGCTTTATCTAGAGGAGAGGTCTGGGCTCTGACAGCTCTTTTGTGCTCTGAGGAAGGATGGACCCTGGTCTGAGACCTGATGAAGTGCTGGGAGATGTTGTGTGTTGATTTCTGTCTTTATGACCATCTTTCTGGTGGATGTTCTCATCTCTAGTATTTCTTATTTTAGAAAGGATCCTTTCTAGTGGCCTTTTCCAGGGCTACAGAACTGCTGTTGGGAGATGTTGATGCCAGTCACACAGAGACAGAAGAAGCCAAAACCTCTAAAGGAATAGGGTGGATGACAGCATCCTGCTGCAGATCCAGAGATCCACCTTTGTGCCTGGGTTTGCACTGTGCATAAGGCTGTCCCTGCTTACCCTCACTCCAAATGCACCACGTCACTTTGGCTGGAGAGCCAAGGAAGCTGGCTGAGATCCTGAGCCCATCAAACACTTGTGTGCTGCTGGCTGCAGAAAATAGGGCGCCTCACCATGAGGCCTGGTGGTTTGCCTAGATTTTGGATTGACCTTTGACCTCACTAACAACTGTCAGAATAAATTGACAGGGGATATATTTTTAAATGAACAAATTGCACAAGTCTTAGTTTTTGGTCTTTGTCTGCTCTTCAGATCATCTTTGCTCAGAGTGTGCCTTGGCAGAGAAATGACTCGGGTAAGTGCTCATCCTACCCCAGGTTATTGTAGTCCCCCCCCAGTTTGACTTCTCCAGGTTAGAGGTAGGTCAGTGCTTCACACTATCACCTGGCAAAGCCCAGCAGCATCAGAGCTGTTTGAAATGTGTCCAGCACAACTCTAGTAACAAAACCTTAAAGCAAAGGTGCATTGTTGGTACCCAGCAGCTACGTTTGGATGAGGAGCACCCTGTCCCTGTGACTTCCTGGAGGCTGCCCCAGGCAGGAGTCAGGCTGAAGGGAAGTGGTGCCCTCTTGGAAAATAGCTTCTGCTAAAAAGATCTCTTCACCTGCTTTTGCAAGCTCATTTCTTTTGATATTTCTTCTTCCTTTTGCAAAAGGCAGTCAAACTTCAAAGGAAGCCATATCATACTGCATTCTATGTGTACTTTAGGTTTAAAGTGGAGTCTTCTCACATTCAGCTCTTGTTAGAAAAATGTCCCTGGGGATCCTCTCCCTCTTCTTGCCCATCGTGGCTGCTGACCTGACTTGCAAGAGCTGCCTCTAGGAAAGTTGGGGAGACATAGGATGGGTAATTGCTGATGCTGATTTGTACCTATTTTGTCTTCTTAAGTGTTTTAAAATAGCATTAGATTTAATTTTGTTTTCATAGCAGGTAACTTGCCATGTCTTTCTTTGGAGCTCAATACATTTTTTAATATTTTCATGCCTACGTTTGCCCCTAGCTTGCCTACATTTTAGCAAACCTGGTGTAAAGCTTTGTTAGTCGATAAACCGAAGCTCCTTGAGTGTGGATCTGTTTTTATTAACATTTATAATTCATCTGTCTACACAGGTTTTTTTTAGTGCTTCCCCACTCTGCTGCCATAGGGTTTTGCCACACCTCCTGGACAGGGAAATAATACATGTCATAGAAGATATCCCACATGTATTGCTGGTTTATCCTGGGTTGCCAACTGAGGTACCTTGTTCTTGTTTTATTATAGTCTGACCTGCAAGCTGTGCCTTTCACAGCCTTTTGATCCTGTTGGGAATGGCAGATTAACGAGACTACTTTCTTTGGACAGATTTTTTTTCTTAACCAGAGAAATACTGGTTACTTCAAGACCCAATTATACCGTCCTTACTCCTGCACCAAAAACCAGTTCTTTGGGGGCTTTTTAATTGAATCGTTTCTTTTACCTACTTTAAACAAACTGCTACAAAAATCTAGGCTAAAGTATTGCAAGCAGTTGTATCTGAAATGGATTGCAACTGGACAGATGAAACGTGGCAATTATTTCTGTAGAAGACATGCCCTTGGGTTCACTCAGGGTGAGTGACAGTGCTGCTGCCTGGGAGGACAAGCTCAGAGATAATCGGCGCCCGTGCGAGTGCTGCATTGCAGTCACTGTCAGCTTCTATCACGGACAGGTACTCCGGCAGCCGAAGGGCTCCTCGGGAGCCTGAGGAGAGCTCGGCTTTACTACCACATAGCCACAGACCTCTTGGTCTGTGTTTTCTGTCCTTCCTACTGCACATCTTGTGCTTTCTGCACAGGTTAGCCTGTACCAGCAGCTCTCTGTTCTCCTTTTCGCAGTGTAGAAGCTGAGAGTGCTTATCCCTTTACAGGGTTTTGGTTGGAGGGCTTTTTAGCCTCATTTTTTAATGTATATATTTAGAGACCTACACATGTCATATTGTGATTACAGCTGCTACACATGTTTGAACCTGTCTGCTTTAATTAGCAGTTGGCATTGCCATATTTGCAGATAGAAAAAGCACAAGTTTGCCATAGTTGTCAGTGCAAGGTGTATTTTCTTCTGTTGGCGAGTAGTTTGCATCCATAGATAAACTGGCTTGGCAACCTGCAGATGTTGCAAGCACTGGGTACTGATGCTTGAAATAGAAATGGAGTCTGAAGAGGATGTGAGATAGGGGGAAATAAATCAGAAACTGCTATTGCATTGGAAGTCTATTAAGACTGATGATACGTCACGCTTACCGAAGCGTAGCTGCAGAAATTGACCACATGAAAAATGAGCACATTAAAAAAATATGTATTTTAGAATCTTGCTTGTATCATATTATTAAGGTTGAATTTCACTTTAGTGTTCTGGTAACAAAACTAGTTACCAGTACAAGTGTTTGGCTGTTTAGTATGCTTAAGTTGGTTGATGGGTATTTGTACAAGCAGGACAAACTGATTGATTCTGGAACTCGTTGTGTCTGGTCTATAAGTGATGAGAAAAGTATGTATGTGTGTGTGTGTGTTTCTTTTTAACTGCAACTTTAAATTTGCAGAAGTTTTGGGCTGTGTTGACCCTGCAACGCCCAGGAGAATGTCAAGGAACAAGAACAGTATCGTGTTATTAAACTCCCATGTGTTAGCTGCTCCTCAAGAACTGTCTGCAGATTCACTTTACTCCTGGGAAAACAATTTGAGGCACCTTTGCCCTCTTTCGAGAAGCTCCCCTAATAAAACCATAAATTACTTCTCAGTGCAGACGTTAAATATAAGCACACGAGTGTTGTTAAGCAGTTCACGTGGGGGTCGCTTCTTGATGGGTACATGGTGAGAAGGTGCTTTGCTCTGTGCAGCGTTTGGTTGCCACGATCTCGACACAGTTATGTTGCAGCCCGGGCTTCGCACTGCCTTGGACTCACGGCAGGGTACAAACCATCGCCTTAAAAACACGGCTCATCAATCAGCACCTTAAAGCATTACTGCCTGTCAGGGGAAGGGGGGCAGCTCAGTAACTGCCTCTTTCCTGCACACCTTTTCAGAGTGGCTGCATCCTTGTTCTGCAGACTGTATTTTTCACTGTCTTGCAAGATTTCTGCCTTTCAGTCTAGGACAGAGCTGAACACGCTGGTGAGCAGCAGATGGATTTGAGTCAAGCTTACGCTTGGGGATTTGGGACCAGAGCCCAAGTCATAAAGCATCCAAAACCCGTGGGCTCTCCCTTCGGTTAACAAAATAAAATCTCATCATCTCTGTGTGTTGCAGACTGGCTTTGAGACCACATGGCAAGATGACTTTCTGTTGAGTGATCCAAGGCTTTTTTTCCCCAGCATGTCCAGCACAGTGTTACAAATGTGGGTTTCCTCAGACTCACTGTAACTGTGCACACATTTGTGTGTGTGTAATTTCTGAGTGACCTGTCCCTCAAGTTCACCATCTTTGGGAGAAGAACTGGGCGAACTGATTGTTCCTGCCTCACCTGTCTGAGCAGGATGGAAGGAAGAGAAACCTTTCGTGTAACAGTATCACTGTGAAATGTGGGAATATGGGTTACATGGTACTAAATCAAGGTGGTCTCTGGAGGGAGTAGTTAATAAATTCTAAATAGGAGGTGACCCTTTCTGAACACTTTGCTCTGAACTTGTAATTTATATGCGAGCTCTGTGCATTACAGTGCTTAAAGCCTAGGTCAGAAATCCTCCATCCACCTTTGACACTTCCTTTTGTCTTTAATAGGCAAATTAACAGCAATAGGTCACAGCCAACTGTGTATTGAAGGTGCAGGTTGATGAGGTCTCTTAGAAGAACAAGGGAGCATCAGAGCGTGTGAGGAGCTCTGAGGTTTAGATGGATTTCCTGCATTACCAGAGATGTCAAATGACCAGATGAATGTTTCTATACTTAAATGAGATCAACCATAAAGTACTGAAAATTCATTTTCTGAGAAACCCTAAGAAATGCAGCAGAAGTAAATGTACACGGATGCATTTGGACAAGTTAGTGCTTGGTCTGGTTGCTTTATGTAGGTGAACATTAATTGATTTGATGTCATTTTGAAAATACCACAGATATAATTTTTTCCCAGATTGGGTTGTGGCCATGCTGTTTTATGTGCATAAGATGGATGTTTGAATTCTTCTGTCATCAAGGCTTTTGCTTGGATGAAACCAATAAACACTTTCCACATGTATTTACTGTGTTATGTTGGTGAAGCAGTGTCAGAGGAGGCACTTGGACAACTGTGAGTTTGAACTGCTGGGACAATAGATTCTGGATTTTAGGCGAGGAAGACAATTTTCACAGTGGCACTAGTCAGCAACTGGAAGAGGAGCTCAGGAATCTCCAACCCTAGAGACACTCAAAGCTGGACTGGACAGAGCCCCAGGAACCTCATCAAAGTTGGCCCTGCTTTTAGTGGGGGAGCAGACCACGTGGCTTCCTGAGATCCCTTCCAGTTTTGTCTCCCTGATTTTTGCATGAGGTGCTGGAAGGAAGGACTAGTAACCAAATACCTTACCCCAATATTTGGAGGGGAGCAGTACAAGCACATGGACCTCCCTGTCATGGAAGGAATCCCCTAAGAAGGGTATTAGCATAGTTTTGCACGCTACTGCTAAAAAAGCCATAGCAGCACTCCTTTGTGGATGGCAACCTTATTTAGAACTGCCCAGCCCCAGATGGTTTGATGATTAAAGATTATAAGGTGAGCAGGACTGGCTAGAATGGTAATAGTACTCTGAAGGTTTGTCCTGTGTGGAGTGTAAGGTGTGAATCCCCTCCTGCTCCTCTCCAGGGGCTGTGCAATGGGAGGAGGTACAAGAGGTGTTTGGTACTACAGTGAGGGAATGGCTAAACCGATGGAGAAGCAGTGCTGTAAAGCATCTTCTGTGGGCACAGGATAGCTTCTGCTCCCCTCTCAGGGCTTTAATTTCAGGATTTGCAAAGCCCTGTTCTTAATTCATCTTTGTTTTCCTTCTGTCTTTTGGTTTCTAGTCATTTTAATTGATTCAAATCCTGGTTTTGTGAAGCTTCTTGCAGTTGTCCTTACTAAGAGTGATTGAGTGACATGTTCAGACTTAACCTTCTTGCACAGATCTCACTGACCTGGTGTGCACTGCGTGTGTGTGCGTCACAGCGGGCAAGTACAGCAGAACTACGTGCATCTGCTGCTCCAGTGGTCGAGACGTGTTCGATACAGTCCAAGGGAGCTTGTTGGGAAGAAGAAACCCAGTTGCTCTGTCCTTGCAGACAGAGATAAGCACGTCCTGGGTGTTGGCACGCCAGCCAGCGCTGCCGAGTGTCTCGCTGTGTGCCGTGTTTGTAATGCCGTGCACCTTTGCACTTCCGTTTGATCTTTTCTGCAAGATGTGTTTTTTTCTTTGTGTGAATCAAAGAACTCTTGAAGCTTTTCCCTGCTGCACTCTTCATGGTTTAAGCAGGCACACTTTAAATGCAGCCTGACAGTGTTGATTGTTTGGAAGGATTTGTGGGATAAACAGGAGTTTTCCTGCAGAGCATGTGAATCTGTGCATTCAAAGCAGCCAAAGATCTGGGGAGCATGGTCCTGTGCTTGTAAGCTGTCTCACCTGATCTTCGTGCAGCCTTGTTCTTGTGGGAAGCTTGCTTCATTTGCTGCTTACAGCAGCAAGCAAAGGAGGAAATGCCCATACCTTTTCTAAATTCAAAAGTATGAATTCAGAGGTTGCTGTATCTTTCAGAGCATGTTATTGAGTTTGTGGCCAAAGGCACAAATAACTCTGGTTTCTCTGCTTGGAGATGTCCTCATTTCACTTACTGTAACAGGTGGAATATTGCTGCTTTTTTTTTAAGCCGAGTTCAGTGTTGTGTATCAAATTCCTTCAGACTGTGGGCTTAAGCAGCCAGCTGGTGTCAAACCCATGCGGTGACATTCTCTTTGCTTTTGTGAAAATTCATTATATTGTAGTGAAGCTGAGGAAGCTGAAATGGAAAATAAATGGCATGCTGGGGAAAAAAAAAAAAAGCTTATCAGTGAGGACAAAACTAGTTAACTGTTTGAGAGCTGACCCCGTGAACAGCATAATTGTCTTTATGTGTAGCACTGGGCAAAACGAGCTTTGGGGCAGTCTGGGTAACTGTAAACACTGGTGCCCTGGGTTCTTGTTACCCTTTTGTTATCGCCACTCAATGAAAGAGGTGTGAGGGTTCTCTGTACGTCTGCCGAGTCTTCTGAGTTTTAGAGGAGCAGTCTGTAAAGTCAGTGTGCTTTTAATTTAGGCTTCTACTAAGCCAAGTTTAAATGAGTTTGGAGGTGCAATAAACAAATCAGAGGGATGAAGTTGAGCCGTGGGTATTTCAGTACATATCTGAGACAATTTTTAAATGGTCTTTGGAGCACACAGGGCAGCTGCCTTGATAAAGTACCAGAGAGAGGATGAATTGCCTTTTGAAGCATCACCACCAGCATCTCCCCCATATATGCTAGTTGCAATTAGAAATCATTAACGCTGAGCAAAGGCATGAGGTTGCCCCAGAGAGGGAACCAAGTCCCCAAATAGCTGGGGCAGAGGCAGAGTTTCCCCTTGCACCCAGGAACTAAGATGCTGCGAGCAATGCTTAGGCGTGCGTTGAATCTTTTAATGGGCTGATGATGCTGTATCTCTGTATAACTAACTGAAGCATAATGGACTTGCTCTAAAATTTCTTGCACTGGTAATTTCTTTAGGTGGTTTACATGATTTCTACCTCCCTTTGTCCCTCTGTAATCTTTCTCTCCATTCACTAAGGAAGCATGCTCTGTTGGAAGAAGTGTCAGCATGTAAAAATAGCACTGCCTTATTCTGCAGATCTGCTTGCTGTGGAGTTTCAGTTAGATCTGCTGACTTGGATTTAAAAAAACCCAAAACTTTGCTTCTGCTTTTTGCACCTGCTTGTCCTGGTTGTGCTTGATTTTATGCTTTAGAGGCAGCAGCCATTTGGTCATAGTTGAAATCCTTGCTGGATTGCGATCTGCAGCACAGGTGGTTGGGAGATCTGAATTGAGGAGCTTTTGGGGCCAGAGGTGTTTGCAAGGCCAACAGCTAAACACAAAGAGGAGAGATACCTGTAGGCTTTTCACAGCCTCTGTGAAGTTGCCAGTTCAAAACAGGGAGTGCGTGTTCTGCCGAGTGCGCAGTGGGTGGAATTGCGCTTGGTGTTCCAAGCCATTTGCTCTAAGTGTATTATCCCTTCCCCTCATTGAGTGTTGCTGGTGTCTAATCAGATTACATCTCAGTTCATAGCTATGCCCAGACAAAATAAAGAGCAGTACTTCAGAGGAACATAAGGATCTTGAGTTACTGCCTTCTTCACACATCGGCCTGACATTAAGTGTTCGTTTAGAGCCAGATTCATGAAGGCACAGAGATCAATGAGTCTGGCTATCTAAGTAGGTCTGAACCAGATCTCCATCTTTCCACCATCTGGAACACACAGTGGAGCGTGGTCCTCAGTGCAGCGAGTATCCCTGGCTGATGGAGCTGGACTTAGATACCTATTGACTGGCAGATTGACTCTGGGGTACTGCTGCACAGGTGAGGGGTCGCTCTGAAATACCACTCAGTCTTGGCCTTGTCTTCTTCAGCAGCTTCAGGAATTCCAAAGAGTCCTTTTCCTTAGCATGTTTCTATTTTTTTTTGTTTTTGAGAGAAAGCTTGATGACTCACATTGCCTGCCTTTCTTAAGCCGTTAGTGGGTGTAGCATTCGGAGCAAAGCAGTTGGATCTGCTCAGATTAAGACTGTTAGGTTTACGTAGCTATTCATAGACTGCTTTTGGAAATACATTTGTCTATAAATTTGAAAAGAAATGGGGAAAAGGTGTGGACAGTATTAGTGGGCACAGCTTCAGTGTGAGTACAGATGTTTAGCAGGCCCAGTGTGTTTTCAGTAATGAAATTATTTGTATTGCAAAGGATAAAATGTAAATAATGGCCCTTGGAAAACACAAGTGTGATATTTGCTCTTCTCAGCAAATCTGTTTCTAATGATGCTCTATTTTGGTGACATTAAAATCTTGATGCGGAATTCTGGGTTCATAAAAAGAAAGCAACAAGCACCTGTGAGGAGGGGTGGGTATTAATTCTTGAAAGAAATATCCAGAAGCAAACTGCTGCTGTCTGTGCTGGCAACACTGTTTATGAAAGGGAGAAGAGGAGGGACCAAGCCAGCTTGCACTCCTGACACAAACATGCTCAAACCTGACGCTTTTGTTACTGGGAAACACTTCTGCCTGGACTTTTACTGCTCTCTAACAGGATGTCACAGTGTCACAGTTCAGTGATGCATTTTGTGTCTCTTACAGGTTTGTGAATCAATGACAGACTTCTTAGTTTCTCCAAAACTGAATCAATGCCTCCTACGATAACTTAACTTAAACCTTGCCAAAGCATTTTCAGCCACCTGTGTGTGTGACATCCTCTTTAAGAGCAGAGAGCCACAGGGGAGCTTTTCAGCATGTCCTGAAGGCTGACTAAACCCAGACGGTCCAGAGATCATCGCCAGGCTGGTTCATGACCGTATTTAACATGTCAGATGAACTGTGTAGTGACCTCCATGTACATGGGTGAAATTCTGACCCTGCTTGTTTAATGACAACACTCGTCTTGTCTCCCATGGGGCAAGGATTTTGCCCAGTGCTCTGCTGAGAGAACAGCTAGGGTAAGCAAAAATGCTGCTGAGCAGGGAAATAAGCTAGATCAGAAGAAGTCATAAGACCTTTCTTGCATGTTCTTTAACATACTGAACGGGACATGGTCAAAGTCTGTTTTAAGGACTTCCTAATGCTGGTGGTTGCCAGGGCAGGCTGTGGGCTAGGGACAGCTCAGGTTTCCTGTGTCTTTTGCTTCTTTTCTGCTTTAACTAGCTGCCACTCTTCTTCTTAACTCTTCTTCCTCCTTTAAAATCAATGCAAATACAATTTGAGATCCTGCTAGTCCCACCCATGAACAAATGCTAGTTTCTTCTGCACAAGAGAAAATAAGCTACCTACAGCATTTTCTTCTCAGGGCTGTCTGGACTGCTTGGGGCTCTAGCAAATGTGACAACTTCATATTAGGCCTCTATAAATGTGTTTTCCAAGTAAATTGCCCAAAAGGGCACTTGACTGAACATTGCAAGCAAGCTGTTCCTTTGCAATGACAACCGCAGAGATGCAGTACGTGACAATGGCCTGCCAGAGTTCTTTTATTAAATTCTGTTAATCTGAAATCCTTACATGAGTTTGACCTTGAATCTGCATTCATCTTCTGCAAAAGATATTTAAATTAAAACTTTTTTTTTTTTTAATACTTCAGGAAATCGATTTTTGCTGGCTTTGAGCAGCAACTTTCAGAGACTTTGCCAGGCGCTGCTCAGAAAAGCTCATAGTAGCTGTAGGAATAACAGTGTCCTGTTTTCTTTTCCTGGCTGGTAGATGAACAACATCCCTCTGCTGTCTGCAGTTTTTGATTTGTTTTTCCAACTTACAAGCCTTACCTGGAAGCTGTTGACACCTTGAAACATAAAGTGCTACTACGGCTCTACTTTCAGGTTTCTGTCCCAGTGGTAATGCTTACAAGCCCTGTGCTGGTCACTTTTGAGCAAAAAGCCCTCCTTTTCTCCCTGTCTGCTGTAACACCCTGGCACTGATCCCATCATCCTTGAGTTTCACGGAGGCATCCGCATAAACAGTTTTGCAAGATCAAGGTCCATGCCCTGTGTAATCAGTGATGGAAGCTGCTTGCTCTTCTAACAGCGTGAGTTTGGATAAGGGTTGAGTAATGACCATTAACTTAAAATGTCCTACCGTTACTCATCCTGTCATAGCCTCTGTGTTCAGAGTTGTATTTAATAATCTAGCCTGTGCTCCACTCCTGCTTTAATCTTTGCTCGAAAATGGAAGCTTCTTCTGATAACTTGGAAATTACAGAAGTATTACACCCATTTTTCATCATTCCATCCTTTTTGGAAAAGAGGGAAGTAGCTGGCATATTTGGACTCTGCCCTTGAAGATAAAGATGAGCTTGTTAATGAGTTGGAGCCTTAAAGGCACTTTCTGAAAGGCAGTCATCTTCTGAGCCTTCTAGGGTTGCTCAACAGTGAAGCGGGAGGAGGAGGATAAGAGGTTGATTGTAGTGGGTTGTTTGGAGTACACAGAGGCCATGCAGTTGTACAGCTGCACATGTCGTCAAATAATCATTTCCTTGATATACGATCATTATTAAATACAAACATAATGACTCCAATAAAACAATTGAGTCCCTTTCCTACAGTCTCTCCCTGTTGTCTGTCTGCAATGTTGAATGACAAGCAAGCATCGAAGAAAATCATTTATGCCTTTATAGTGGACTCATTGTGGTGTCATGGTCCACAGGCTTTTGTTTAATTATCTTACATGAAAAAGGTTTTTGGTCTTATGCAGGCTTAGGCAGGAACAGGGAGAAGCAGGGAAGGTGGGAGAAAAAGCACGTTTTTCCTTGCAGAGTTGCCTTTTACTTATGAGAAATAGGGCTGATGTTATCACCCACTTTCTAATCAAATTTGACAGGAGCATTTTGTTAAGCCACTTTGTCTGAGTGGGAATTCTGATGAATACAGCTCTCATCTCCGGTTTTGAAGTATTACTTTACACTGTTCCCGAGCATTGTTTGCCTTAAGAGATGAATTATTGTAGTATGTCAGAGAAGGAGATAACTCACAGCCTCACTGTATAAATGGAGAGCCCAAGGCACAGTAGTTTCAACTTGCCTAGCTGCACAGCAGTGAACAGAGCCCAGGTCACCCACCCAACGTACTCTTGGTTTGATGAAAAGTTTGCTAGTCTGGCCTCAGTATTTCTCTTCAGGAAATTACAGCTACTGGAGAATGTCGTGACTTTTGCCAGGGACACGCTTGTGAGTGAAGTGGAGATGGGCAGTGCTTTGGGCACACTCCTGGCGTGCTTCTGTTTCAGGTGCTCTTTTTGCCACTAAATTTGTCTGTTGATAGCACTGAAAAAGGAGTTCTCTCCACTTGGTCTTCTGCCTGCCTGGCTCATGGCTCTGTCCTTTAGTGAGTGGGCAGTTGATCATTTATGGAGCTGGTCTTTTTGAAAAGATTAACCATAAATTAATTTGGAGGCTGAAGCAGGTTTTGTATGACCGTGGCATAGCCCAGTGCAATAAGCTTCTTAGCAGATTTTGAATACTCAGCTGCATAGCCAATATCAGCACACGCACACATGTCAGTGTTGCTTCTAAGGTCCATTGCTGTTTGCAGAGTGTGCACGTTGGCCACTCACCCCCTCCTTCTGTCAGTAAACTGCTGCTGTGACATGGAACCATAATTTATATAAAGCATACGTTTCTCTTGCTCAGGAAGGCTGTCTGGCTGAGATTGGGTAGGAGAAACTAATCCAAACTACCGTCCCTTGTTATGTTTGGATGTTTTCAAACCACTGTGGTGGTACAAAATGGTTCCCTTCTGCCAGTTTGTGTAGCCAGCTGATCCCAGCCCTTTGGAAACAGGAGCAGTTCTGCTGGTGGGAACCAGCCTTCGCAGAAACCTGCTGGCAGTTGAGATAAACCCTTTCCACCGCACGTGTTCCTGGAAGGACTGCTGAGTGCATCCGTAATGGCCATGGTGCTCCAGCTCAATAAATCAAGGGGTGGTGAGGGGCCTGTATTTATTTTTTTTTGCCTTCTCAGGAAGTATTTTGATTCTTTACAGATAATATAGCTGGGACCAGGGAGGTAAAGCTCTGTTTCACTCTGGTGCTGTTGCAGTACTTAATACATGGAGGAGGACCAGTGGGATTCAGGCATGGGAGGAGATGGGCTAGTACTGTCCTTCTTTCAGTCTGGTGACTGATTTTTAAGAAGGGATTGCTAAGGCACCAGCAAAATGAAATTGTTTTGGCATATCTGAGGAGATGATCCTTTCCAAAATGGTGCTGTTGCTGCATCGGCATCTAGAAACTCTGTGGGAGGTGTACCTGTACCGCTGTGGGCTGTTTCACCTGGGTAGGTGTGTAGGGACACTTGGACACAGTTCTTGCCTCTGCTAATTAAGAGTGCTGAGATTAAACAGCCCTGTATCTCTTGTAAAGATTCTCTCTCCTACACTTAATTAGACACCAGTACCATTAGCTTTTACTCAGGAATTGGAAATGCATGGTGATTTTATGGTAGCAGCGCATGTTGAACAGAAACTGGTTCCCTTTGCTGGGTCAGAAGCTGCTGCCACACAACAGCTTTTTGGGGCCTCCCTGTCGCCTGCCCCCCTCACCGTGTGAGATGGCAGCAGGCTGCAAAGGAGAAGGCTTTGGGAAATAAAACCAAAGCTCACTCCTGACTGTGTCCAGCAGCACTGTGAGCCTGGGGGCAAGAGACTGTGGAGAACTCTTCAAATGGTCCTGTAGCAAGAGGAGCAGAGAGGGCAGCTGGAAAGACTTCACAGGGGACGTGCGTTTGCTGCAAGAGTTACGTTGATGTTTTGTGGTACAGCAGAAATCTTATTTCCAAGGTAGTTGAACTCGGTTTATTCTGAATTCAGTTTATTGTAAACTGAGTTTATTTATCAGTAAGCTCAGTTTATTGATTGTAGCAAGTTATTTTACAGAGGAACAGGGATCCCTTCTTGTCATAGCCGTTTGGAGAGATCATTTTCCCCAGCACTTCATTTTTAGGCAGGTTGACTTTGTAATTTAAATGCAGTTTGAGAGGGATTTGCACTCTTGAGGGAGGGCTGAGCAGCACCTCTCTCAGCAAATATTTGGCCAACCCTGACCTGCTCCCTGCAGCCCTCCCCAGGTCCACAATGACCGAGCTGAGGTACTGTCTCAGCCCTCCCAAACTTTCCAGCAGTACCCCTCCTTCCCCTTCCTGAGCAGGCTCCTGAATCCATCTTCTGCAACACTTCGTTTCCAGAAGGGGCATTAAAAACTTCTCAAAACCATTTTTTCCGCTTTTTCTTCACTTTGTTAGAGTAGTCTTTATTCACAGAATAAATTAACACCTCAAACTTCCATGCTCTCGTAAACACTTATGGATAACATGAAATTTCAAAAGGTGGGAAGAACCAGTAACCCCCCTCTTTCCTACCCAGTTGGGTTTGATTTTTTCCCATGGAATAACCTTTTTATTCCAGGTTTTCTTATTTGGTTGTGGGGTTTTGTTTTAAACAAGCACAACTACCAATGTATAGACCCGGCTTTGTATAGGTGTTTTACTGACCGTGCCCATCCATCTGTGCTGTGTGTTGAAGGGATCTAGGTGTACTTCAGTTATTAGGGTTTCAGTTAAAATATTGTTACCTTGCAGTTTAATATTAATAGTAACTGACCCTTGTTTCCTAGTCTCTAAAACACATGGTGTCTTATTTCCTATTTACTGTTCTGAAATGACTTTTCCTTTTTTCTTATAATGGGCTTAGGAGAGCAGTGTCACTTAACCATTTGCAGTGCTTAATGTTCCAGTATTTCAGTGAGTTTTCAACCTGAAAAACCTGCCTTTTGCTTAAACTCGATTGGGAATTGTTCTGGTGAACAGCCATGGAAGTTTTTGTTTCATTTTTCCATCTCTGCTGTTGGAGTTGTGCCACATCAGGCTCTGAGTTACTTTTATTTGGCAGTACGTCCAGAGAAAAATGCCCATGTTTTGGGTCAGAAATTCACTTTTTGTTGTGGATGTTGTCCTCTTCCTCTAGTTGCTTTCTCTCCATTACGACTTTCCCCATCTTCTGTGTTGCTTTTCCAGTTAACAGAGTCCATCGCCGGAAGCGATGGGTCTGGATCCAGGCTGGAGTCCGTGTGCTTTTCCCAGCCACCCATACGCAGCGAGGCTGCAGCTCTTCAGTGTTACCAAATAATATTATTTCAAAAGCTCCTTATAAAAACATGAGTAATTGGGCAAGTGACAAAGGACTTTCTGTTTATCTTTTTGAACAATGGAAAATACCAAATAGCCACAATTTGTTCCAGTTATTTAGTGTCTTTGTTCCAGAGCCATTTCGTGGGCACAGGATTTAATTCTGCAAGAATGCAGGAAGATGGTGACTTGTTTTCATGCTTAAAAAAATAAATAAAATTATTACAATTTTCAAGTTTTTTTTATCCAGGAAAGTATTTTTTACTTGCACAATACCAATTTCAAAGCCTAAAGAAAATGTTTTACTGTATATTACAAGTCTAAGGTTATTTTAATAATCAGATGAGACTTTTAAATAGATGTTCCAGAGAATGCTACAGTTTGGAAGAGCTTTGTACAAAGGTTGATAGTTGTACCCGGAGGAGTTGGTTTGTAATAGGGACTAAGCAATCATCAAAACTAACACTAACCAGAACAAAATTATACTGAAATTTAATAGGCTGATCAAAGTTGATAATCCTGACTAAAATAGGAAATGGAAGAATGTGTGCTTTTAAAAGGAGGAACACTTGCAAAAAATGACTGTGGCTGTCATGCGGTTGTCAGGCAGGGGGGTGAGCGAGGGCGTACAGCGAATATTGCCACCTTCTGGCAATGCGGTGAAATACCTGAGTGAGCTGAGATGGCAAGTACGTGTGGCACCCTGACCCTGGTGTCACTGACCCGTGAGGCAATGTGTAGAACTGGTTACATATTCTGGAGGAGCAAAATCCTTTCAAGCACTGGGTCTAAAGAATCTAGATACGGAAAAACTGGATTGCATCTCCCTAGGTTTATTCCCAGAATGTGATGCCCACTTGCTTGCCAGCTTTGCCTCTTGTCTTTTGACATCTCAAGCCCTTTTCTTTTAACTCTTGGGCCAAGGAGTTGGGCCTCATGGCACATAAAGCTACTGGGAAGAACTGATTTAATCAGGTTTGATTGTTCAGTTCTGGTCTCTGGATGAAAAAGAATGAAACAAGAACTAATCTCTTCCCAAGGTGGTAGATATCCCTGAGTCTGCCCGGTTAATAGCCTGGTCAATTCTACAGTTACTATGAATCTGTTTTACAGTTGCTCTGGAAGACTTGGCACCTACTTTCTGATTGACATGCCTACACCACAGGCAGAAATCTCATCGGGGTCTCACCTGCCTCGTGTTTTGTTTTTCAGGTGGTACCAGAGAGATTGGATCTGCTCTCACCAGGATGTGCATGAGGCACAGAAGTATAGAGTCCAAACTCCGGCAGTTCTCAAGGTGAGCGGCTCTGTACCTGGCCCAGAGCTCGAGGTTCCTCTTTTATTTGCTACTGGGGAACACCTAAAGCTGTTCACCAGCACTGGCTTTAAAGCTGATCTCTGACCACGTCACTGAGAACAGCAGTTGTTTTGCCCCGCAGCACAGTAGGTGTTGTGAACACACAGGATTTCACCGCATGTCCTGGGGACTGGGCTTGTCACCTCGAGTCACTCTAAATACTGCACATTCCCACTGTCAGTTCCTGTTGCTCAGTGCTGAGCAGGTGGCTGCTGATGTGACCGACCTGTCTTTGTTTCAGGACTTTAAGCTTTGTCAGTATGTTTTAAAGCAGAAGCAAGTGTTTTACTGCCTCCTCAGCTTACTGGAGAGCCCAAATAGCTTACAGTCAAGAGAGAAACTTTCAGCAAACAAGTATGGAAAAGGCAAATTCTCTCATCCCCTTTGTGCAGTTAAAGACTGCAGAGGTAATGGGAGAGGATTAACTCCTGTAAGCTGGGCTATACGTAAAGAAGCTACTTCTGTAGTAAACAGTGGTTTGCACATGTGCCTTTTTTAACCAGAGTTGAAAACTCATAACTTCAAAAGTTATACTTGACCTAAGGTGAACCAAAATGATGCTTCACCAGTTGCCTGATGACCTGGCATGTTCCTTCTCTTTTAAAATAAAGATATTTGTGAAATTGGCCATGAGGAGACAACTTTAGTCTCTAGTTAACTCCGAGTTAGCTATTTATATTATTCAATCCAAATTTCATTAATTAGTGGAGCATTACTAGGGCTGTATCATGTGTTCTGCTGGTGAGAGGTGAGGCACATCAGTGGCAGGATGCTGTTTGCTTGTACAACTGCTCTGTCTTCTTGTGCGTATACATGTGTTATTTAAATTTATAATCTTCATGGCTGCATGAACCTTTCCAGCCTCCAGACCTTCCATTTAAACTGTTCTTTGTGTGACAGATGAGTAGGATCTAACTGTTCGCACTGGCCCTGCGTCGGGTCACTCCTCTGGTTTACACTCTGTTCCTCACTGGCCTGAACTTCTGCACAGTAATTCTGGTTATCTTGTGATGTGGATTTTTTTTTGATCCAGTCCTTTCTTTTGCTTTCTCCAGCATAAACATTTCTATGTTCTGATATTTACATTGTGACACTGGTAGCTGTCGCAGCAAAAAGTAAAAATACTCCAATATTGACCTTGGCTCTCTATATAAGAATAGGGGCATCTGCAGGATTTGATTGCTCTTTGTGTTTTTTCAACAAAATTAGTGCTTTAATTGACTGTCTGATAAACCCACTTCAAGAACAGATGGAAGAGTGGAAGAAAGTGGCCAATCAACTGGATAAAGACCATGCAAAAGGTAGTTACAGAGGAAGAATTCTTTAATAGGAATAAGATTGTAATATCAGCTTTTCTTCCTTTTTTCATGTTTGTACTGGGGAACCAAATGACATGCTTAAATATATGTAACAACTTTTGTCTTCTAAAACACTCCTCTCTCAAAGTGCCTAACAAATTTTTAACCCTTGCATATACATTTTGGAGGTTTAGTTTGCAGGACCCCAAGGGATGGGCTATTTTTCAGGACTGGTAAGCAGTGACTGGTTTTAACTCTGTCAGCCCACTCTCACTGTATGATCTCCAATAGCGCTGGGGACTGGGGATGCTGCTTCTATCCCTGCCAAGCCCTGGGGTGTAGTTAAAAGCTGACTGTAAGATCATGTTATGTCTCAGACATAGCGTCCTCCAGAGAACACACAGCCCTGTAAAACATTCAGCATTGTTATGTTCTATCTGATGTGATACAGAGATGTGCACCTGGGGAGTGGGAAAGCTGTGTCACTGGGCATGGGATGCTCAGAGCTGCAGTGCTGAGGATGGCTCCAGAGGCTTGCCTGGGGGAATGAGCAGGAGGCAGAGCATATTGTAAGAGCCTTTGGCTTTGTAAAACTTGCATTGGGGATGATGGCCATCTAACATAGGTGCTGAAAGCAGGTTGCAGTTCACCTCTGACCCTTGAAAATTGAAGACTTTTGCTATGTCTGAAAGAAGTAGCATCACCATAATTTATTCTGGGGAGAGTGAGAACTGATGGGAAGGAGTGTGCTTGGCCTTCAAAAGGGAATTTGTTTCTTGCCCCACTATTACTGTGGTCAAATAGAAGCAGCTAGATCAGCAGCTCTTGAAAAAATTTCCCCCTTGTGCTGTGGAGAGTGTTAAGCAGGTAGTGAGCAGGAGGGAGGAAATAGCTGGGTTCCTGCAGGGAGGGGTGACCCTGGCCAAAGTGGCAATGAGATTTAGGGTTCAGTGGGTAGACCTGGGTGTTGGGGGTGCAGTTGGCCCTGGTACAGTTCCTGTCTCTGTCACCAGCCTGCTTCTATTTTTCCATCTATAGAGGATTAATAACATTGACCTCCTTTGTTAAAGAGTATGTGTCTATGTATATACACGTATACATACCTTTTATCCTTTTTCTTTTTCTTTTCTTTTTTTTTTTAAATATCAGTTTTCATATCTGGCACCTTTAACGTGCCTGGACTAGAGATGGAATATTTTGTTCTGGGATTTTAATGCTCCTGGGATTTGCAGCTCATCTGAAAATGAGGACAACCGCAGTGTGCTCCACTTCATCAGAAAGAGCTGGCAATGTGACCCTTCCTTGGGCAAAGTTTTAGCACCCTCTCCCTCTGCCTCACTCTCATGCTGGAGAGGGATTGCAGGATATTCTCTGCCGTGCCATTTCTGGATACTTGTTTTTGAACACAGATGTTTCAAGAAACCTGTCATCTCTCTTTTCCATTCCTGAAAGTGGATGAGTTTCTGAAACAAAAAGCACTCTAATTTTGTACTGTGTTCTCGGTTGTTATTTCTGTAAAGGCTTTGTTTATTTGGGAAAGATTTTGGTATGTGAATGTGCTCACACCCTAAAATGTTACATTAAGCCAAACGTATAGGCACTAAAAAATGCAAGTTCTAAGTCACTTTGATTAATAGCAGCTGTCCTTTTAAACTTTGTAGTCTAATGTCTTTAAACGTAGCCTTTTCTGTGAAAAACAATCATTTTGACATCAAGTGTGTTGATAATAAAAGATTGTGTGTTGTTTTTAGAATACAAAAAAGCCCGCCAAGAAATAAAAAAGAAATCGTCTGACACACTGAAGCTACAGAAGAAGGCAAAGAAAGGTAACTTGCTTCATCCTTGTACTGTTAAAAACCTTCTGTGCTGTGCTCATTGACAAAGATTGAACAGCGATAGGACTTTCTATTGTAATAATTCAATCCCCTGTAATGTATTCCTGAACACCAGAGTACAATTACTGTGTGTCATTTAAATCATACTCTGAAGCTGCTATCTAATGTTCTTATACAAAAGCCTTAAAAGTATTTGTACCAAGTCAATCATGTTTTAAAATAGAGTGCTTGCTGCTAACTTATTCTTGTTAGGAATGCTGACACTGTAACATGACTTGTGCAGATACCTGAAAAATCTTCTAGAATCTTTTGGAATAATATAAAAAAAGCCATTATGCAAATGTTCTGTAACTATTAACATTTCTCACTGTTCTCCCTTTCTACCATCCTTTTTTTCTCTTTTCTTTTCTTAAACAGTCTGTGATCTCCTAAACCTTACATTATTCCTCAGAGTGTGAGAAGGTCGCATGGGTTGTTGTCAGGGGGAGGGCACTTGGCAACCATCGAAAGCTATAAAGATGAGTAAGAAAAGAAAGGGAGTTCTCCACAAAGGCAATCTGTCTTTTTTAGCAGCTGAATATCAAGCTCCTGTTGCTCTCCCACCACCATCTTGTCACAGGAGTTTCATCATCATGTTAATGGAAATATTCATCACTGATAGCTGCAGCATTGCCATCACTAAGGGTTTTACTTGGCCAAGTGCAAACCCCACCAAGCTTTGGAAAAATGACACAGAGCTTGTACAGGAACAGACTTTCTGCCAGGAAAACAGGAGTGGGCTCTTCTCAGCTGCATAGGAAGTGTTCTTTCAGCAGCTCTCAGCCTGCAGGTTACAACTTGTGTTTCCCCTCCTGCCTAAAAACTGTGAGCCCAGGGACAAGCAAAATAAATGCTGGGGCAGGGAGTTTCTTGAACTTTTAAAATTGTGTAAGTGTTATCCAGAACAGGTGAGCTGTCTCTCTCTGTCCTTCCTAATAGGTGAGTCAATAATTATGCTGGTAGAAAGCCACATGACTGGAAAACTGCTGGTGAATTTTAGCTGATTTAGAAGAGGGATGAGGGAGCTGAGGTTAGTAGGCTCTGTGTCTCTGTGTGTCTGTAGAAAAGTTCAGTGTTTTAAATCAGAATGGTCATCTTTAGGAGGACGTGATTTTTTGTGGTAAGATTTTATTTTTAGGTGACGTGTAAATGTGTTTCTCATTTTGTGTAACAAATTCTCTGACTTCAGACCAACAGCTTTAGAGAGTCTGTGATATTCCTTCCATTTCTTTGCCTCTCTTCCTCCCTTTTCTGGTCTCATCACTTCTTGTCTCCATGTGGTACAAACAGCCCCTCAATGCATGGTCGGTGAGAGCTGAGAAAAGCATGCCTGTGATACGGGAAGAAGGAACCATTTTTTGAACCTGTTTCTATGAATTGACAGCTGTTTGGCTCCATCTCCCTTTTATCCTGGTTCTGAGTATTGGATAAATCAATCTGCAGTCTTGGAGGAGGACACAGCATTTTCTGTATGGTGGGAAGAGGAGAGCAAAGCACTTAAAGCCTCCTGGAAAAAAACCCCCACTGTTCTCATACTGCAGGTGCCACTGTAGGTGCCTGTCAGCAGTGGTTAAAGCAAGTGGACTTACTCCTTTGGTATTTTGGGTTCCTATCTCCCTCCTCAGATGTGTGCTGTGTCTAGTGACGAGGGTCAGCACACTGGTGTCTTGTCCTCCTTAAGGATTAAACATCTTTGAACAGGGAGTGGAACAGGCCTAATTTTGCTATCATTTTTGTACCAGCCATGCTCTGATTGAAGACTTTTTTTATTTTTTAATGTAATTGATTTTGCTGTTATGACATGCTTTTGGAGCTGTCAATGAACCTGTGCCATATCCCTCAGAACTGCTGTCACACACATGGTGTTTGGGTCTGGAGCACACACACAGTGGCACTGAGGTGAGATTAAGACTGGTCACAGAGGGACATGTATGGGGAAGGTGGAAGCGATGAAGGCTCACAGGTAGCCAGTAAAGGGGAAGGAGGGAGCTGCAATATTTCTGAGGAGTTCTCACAGCCCCTGGGAAGGAGAGATGCAGTGAGGTGCTGAAGCTCATCCAGGTGTGAGAATGGATGGCAGAGCTGCTGGTGCTGTGGGTTCCCAGCACAAGTGGGTGGGAGGTGGGAGGAAGTTCATCCTGTCTTTTTGCAAGATATCTACAGCGCTTAAATATAGAAGGAAAAAAAGTATCAGATGCTTTTTCTCCTTTTTTCCTTTTTGATCCCTACCTTGAAGGAATAAAGCATTGGTCTGAGTGCAATGCCAGATGTTGTTATGAGAGCTTTTTTGTGTGTACCCACCTTGACAGACCTGTTTAATGTGCTAGGTGGTGAGGTATGTTGCTCTTGCTGTCACTGAGGGATAAGAAAAATCAAGAAAGGATTTATTTATAAAATGATAAAGCTGCAGAAGTGATTCTCCTTTAGGTCACACATGAAGTGCAGGGAAACGCTTGGATGAAACTGTCCTGGCAGACATATGGCTTGGTGCATGAATGTCTTACTGTGTCAACTCTCCCATTTCCCTGTTGCTCAGACTTTCTTTTTTCTGTTCTTCCTCAAGCAGGACCTGTCCCTTTGATTTTTCTGTAAAGTTACTGACTCACCCATGGGAACTCTAAAACAACCAATTCATTCCCTTCCTAGCGCTTGTAAGAATATTTTTTAATTAACCTTATGATCATCTATGGGCAAGTGAGATGTTTGCTGAATTCTGGATTTGCTTAAATCCTGTGCATGCTACTAAAAATGTCCTTCAAGCTTTTTCTGCTATGACTGGATGGGAAAGTGGTTTTCTTCTGCTTTGGGCAGCTTCAGATCTAGGAACTTAAATATAACCCTCTACTTTCCTCATTTGCGTCATGGCAGTGGTGTCCTCTCTCCCCGCTGCGGGAGGCTGCAGAGGTGCCTCTCGCAGCCGATGGCTGCAGCATGCGCAGCAGCTCCTTGCTCCTTGCCTGCATCCCAAGGATGTTTGGGAGAAAGGGCCATGGGCTACATAGCTTGTCCTGGCAGGAAGGCCTGAGGTTGGGCAACCCACCTTAGCGCTGAGGGCAATGCATATGTTGGGGTTTGCCTGTTCTCTGGCTTGTGCATGGTCTGTTTGTTCTGGTTCCGTGCAGCCAAGTGGAAAGTTCAGGCTGGGCATTTAAGATCGTTTATTAGAAATTATGTTTGCAGAGGAGGTGTGTTAATTACAATAAAGGTATTCCAAAGCTTGAAGTGACAGGGAAAACACCAAGCTTTCCAAACAAAACAAAATGGTGTTAGGGGTCCTTTTTGGAAGTTTGCTAGAGTATATCTGGTAAAATGACAAGTCTCTGTGTAAATGAAGGTCTTCCATTTCAAAAGACCTTACAGGGAAAACTTTCATTCTTTCTGCTGTCTTTAACTATTAAAAAAATTAAAATCCATATGAAGTCTAAATATATGTAGTATAAATAGGATCCAGGTGCACCTCCCAGATCCATGCAGTTCCTTGGTGGTATCATGGTGATCCCCAAGGTGCATCCTTTTCCTTATGCCCTGGTTCCCAAGGGGAACAGGCCTGTAGAGCCTGTTGCTCGCTCCAGTGCTGAAACTTAGCTCTTGTCTGAACAGATGAAGGATGGAACTGCATACATCTTCTAAATTGCTCTTTGTTTTCAGACAAACATTGGACATCAGAAGTCAGCCCAGCTAACCTGAGTCAGCAGAATAATTATGCATATATTTAAAATAAATTCCATGTTTAGGTTTCTGCTGAGTCAAGGCCTCATAAGTGGATCCATAGCTGCTAGAACCTGTTGATGCTATCTTGAATTCAGAGAAGAGACAGCAGCTGTGGCTCTGCATGTAACCATTTTGGAAGGTTAACAAGATGCATGATTCTTAGTTTAAAACAGAAAGCATCAAGTGACTAACTTAAAATATAACTGAATGTAAAATCTGGAGTGCATGTTGGCTTTATTACCTGTATTTCAGCTTGGCTATTATTGATTAACTAGATTTGCTTCCCTTCTGCCTATAACTTCACTGGCAGGTTTCATTTTCAGGTTCTTCATGTGATACTGTGAGCTTTGAGGAAAATGTTTATATCCAAGCAGATCTGTGGAAAGGACTTATATGTAACACTCCAAATAATACAACACGTGTCAGTGGGAAAACTGAGTTTTATTTCTAAGCCATTCATAGAAGTTTCTGTAGAGTGCCCTTAACATTCGGTACAACATTTCACCTTGTGTCCCATCAACACTGAGTATGCAAACTCACAACCTCTACTTTCGAGTATGCAGCAGTTTTGGAAAGTATTCTTACTTTTAATGAAGTTGAAAGAGTAGAACATGATTATTAATTTACTGTAATACTGCCAAAAGTGCTTTTTCTTCCCCTCCTCCTGGTTAGCAAAGATGACCTGTTTGTGTTTTAGAGCCTTCACAGCTGTTTTTGTGTTACACTCTGGTCTTTGAAACTGTACTACTGTTATACTCAAGGATGATTACGTAAACCCTGTGACTCTTATAACTGAAGAACATCTCAGTTCTCAAAGCAGATGCTGACCTTCTCATTCAAGTACTTTGCACTCTTTCGGTACTTGGCACATGCCCTGTCTCGAGTGGCAGCCTGGGGAAGGAAGACTCCTGGCCAGACCCTTTCTCTGCCAGGACATAGATAGCCTTATTCCTCTAAATTGATCAATCAAGTGTGGCATGATGACTGAAGTGAGAGCCAGAACTCACTGTGGAGTCAGTATGATACAGCTCAGAAGGAGGAAAGTGAATGAGCAAATTATCCTTATCTGCTGCAGGGGAAAAATCCTGCCTGGATGAAGCCATAGTATCTGTGAGTGGTTTTTGGTGGGGTTTTTTTTCCCCCTCCCCCACCACACAAGCTTATAATGTGAGCTCCACTTCATAAAAATTCAGTGAAGATGTTGCAAAATCAGTGACTAGAGATGTTTCTTTGATTTATTTTCATTCCTTGAGTTTTGAATGCCTCTTGATAGTTACCCTCTTTTTGACAGCAAGCCAGGTTTATTGCAAAACTTTGTATATAAAGTTTTTCAATTCAAATACACATATCATGGTTAATCTTTTTTATGTTCTTCCATATTGCATCAGCAATTAGTTTAGTTTTTCATGTAATTAACAACCTATTAATGTAATTGCAGTAGAGGACATCAAAAAACCCTGTGGTTACTAATGCAGCACCTGCCTAGAGCTTTGTGTTTGAGTTCCCTCTGTGAGGGGATGTGCTTTGTACCACTTCATCAGCTTGACCAGAGTTTGACAGTTGTCTGTGTTGTGCACTTTCTCTGAAGCACAGGTTAACATGTTCTCACCTAAGAATCTGCAAACTTAAACAAAGTTCCTAAACTGATTTAAGTCTCTTAAAATAAAACTGTATGGTAACTAACTGGGAGTTTAATTTGCAACAGCTCATCAGGAACCAAAGCTAACGTGTTTGTCTTTATCAGCAACGGAAGAAGTCAAAACAGCCTAGTCCAAACTGCTCGCTCTCTTGTCTTGGCACTGATGATAATGTCTAAACTCTAGGAATGCTGGAATACCAGTTTGACTTTTTTTATTTTCCTTTCTGTGTCAATTTTGTGTCCTGCAATTTCTCACCATGCGCACCTGCCTGACAGCTGAGGCTCTGGGTAAGTCTGTGCCATGCTGTAACCCTGGTGGCTGGTTTATTGTAGCCCTTGCTGTGGCCTCTTTATGGTGTCTGGTCTCCACTAACTGCCTAGACTTTAATTTCTAATTAAACTAAAATATCACTAATCTTAATGAACAAACCATCTTTTGATTTATTTTCTTTGGGCATCTAATTGGAATGCTGTAAAAGAAGAAAATCAGTATTGTAGATAAACCTCTGGTTTATTTTAGAAAGGGATTAACATGGGCTGATAAATCATGTCACAGTTGGGAGAGAAGTTAAATGGAATAGATATGTCATCAAGGTGATGGTCAAATAATCTAATACCTTATTGTTAATATGACTTTTAAAGTCTAGAGCTTAAAGTCCTTAGTGTTCTTTGTAAACCTGTGATCCAAGTCCCCCTTTTTTCCGAAAATCGCATGCACCTTTCTTAACCAATAGATAAGAAATCACTATATTTCACTTTATGCTGGGGAAGGGGTGGAAATCAGCATCACAGTTGTCTCCTCTTCTGCTGCCTGATCACATCTCAAATCTGTTTAAATTGGAGTGCTGTTTCAGTTGTATTGTAATTTTAAAGTAACTGCCTTGAGATCTTCCTGTGAAGGAAACACAGTGTTTCTGAATTTGAGGGAAATAATCATACCTCCACTTGTAGGTGTAAGGATGGAGGTGTTGCCCTTTGGAGAAGCCTGGATTGATTAGATCGTGAGACTCTCAGCCAGGGTGCCTCAGCTGTGCTCCTGGAGCTGGGCGCGGTAGTGCCTGCTGCTTGTCCCCTTCTTTGAAACCATGCTTCCTGCTTTTCCTGGTTTATAATTCAGTCAGGAAATTTCCTTTGGTAACTTAGAACTTTTGTTTTAAGGGATAACTTTGCGCTTTTGAACATCAGCAGCTGATTCAGATCTCCAGTAGCCACCAGAAAGACTCGGATTTGGTTGCTGAAGGGGTCTGAAGTTAACCCCAGCAATGAGGTTTTCCACCTTTCTGTACATGGTGGCAGAAGTCTTCCCTTCTCAGCCTAGATCCATATTAGTTTATTTGTTGGCTTTACTGTGCAGGGCTTAGAGGGGTTGTTCACCCTGGCTGCTGAAGCAGGTGTGCTCTTGTAAAGAAGGTGATTTGGGAATGAATGACTTGGAGCCTGCTTTGGTTTGCATGAGTAGAGGTATACTCAGCATTGCCTCATACAGTATAAATTCTGCTATTCTGTAGACAGTGCCTAATATTGAATATTCAAGTTCTGTTCAGACACCTAAAAAAGTGGAAGGGAGCACTCTTTAAGTGAGAATGTGGAAAATAGTAATTTCACCAGCATTTGGTGCATTACTTTGTCAGTGAGAGCATTAACTTTAGCAGTCAGAATTGCACCAAGAGCATTTAACAAACATTGTTCTCCCTTGCTCTTGCTGATAGCCTTGCTAGTTTAAGTTGTCTTATAAAGTATAGGCATGAAATTGGGTTGAAAATTAGATTTTTTTTCCCTTCTCCCTAATATGTTTCCTTTACTAAAGTTTTATTTTGAAAAATAGTTATTTAAGAAGCTGCATGAGGCTTTCAGCCAGGATTCACACAGAAGAGTGTAAAACTGAGGGTTTAATGCATACTGGTCCTTTAAAGCTCTTGCATATCATGGTAATGATGAGAAGCACATGCTCTGAGGTAACTTACGTCCTTGGAGTAGCAGTGGATTCACGTTAATATTGATGAGCAGCAGTTAAGCTCTCTGCAGTTCGTTAGCTATTACTTGCCTGTGTCAAGCCAGAAGTCCACAGGCTGTTGGGGTGTTGCAGAAGTCAGTCCACAACTTCTGGTCTTGCATTTCTCCTCCTGTCTGCAACACTTTGAGAAAGGCTGGATTTGAATTTCTTGCTTTTCAGATTGTTGGCTTGTTCCTCTGAGTGCAACTGGACAGAGCTGTCCCTACATCATGTTCATGTCTGACTGGTTCCACACCAGAGACCTCTGACTACATTTGATGCTTTTGAACGTTTCTAACACTGATTGCTTTGGTGGGTCATTCAAACTTGCCTGCAGCTGGGGTTGGAGTGTCCTTCCAGGTGTACTTTCACAGCTGAACCATGATGAGACTGTTCTGGAACTATTTTCTGTCATTACAATAGTTTTGTTGGTTTGGAAATGTTTCAGAATGAGTAACCTAAAGCCCAGAGAATGTGAGCTGGAGAGAATAATTGATTGCTGATGTTCCTTATGAAAGCGTGCCTCGTATCCACAAGCGAAAATAGAGCAATCAGTTGTCAGGGATGCCATAGACAAGTGACCTTCCCTTTGTAATTCAAAGGGGAAAAGAACCTCATTGCTCTCCAGTGATCAATGTTACTTTCTGAGATAATTAGTGGATGCAAAATAGCAGAGACCCAGGGTGGGTGAGGAGCAGAGGTGATCAGCAGTCACACTTTGGGTGTAGGAGTGCTCTTGGGGGGGGCTGTGCTCGGGTCTGCAGTAAAGGAAACTGGTTAAATTGGGCAGAGATCTCGCTCCTCAAGTTCCCGAGCTGTCTGAGTGCCATGGGAAGCAGCTGGCAATTTGAGGACTGGGAAGAGTTGTGCCTGATTTCAAACAATTTGCTAGATTCAGGTCTGCCTTATGAAGCTTTCAAAGGACGTTAATAAAGCTTTCCTGCTCCTAAAAGATGAGTTGCAAGGAGATATCAGGAGAGAGCAGTATTCATGCCATGTAAACATCAGATTTCAGAGCCTCATCTAAATGATTCACCTAAGCTTGTTTCCTGCTCTAATTATACCTCAGACAACTTGTGTGTTTTCACTGGCTACACAGGTGCCCAAGAGCCATAGTGTAAAATGGGTCCATAAAAGTCGTGGTGAGGAGGTGGTATGTCTGTTAATGTCCTGATGCACTTAGAAGAATAAAATAAACTTCACAGAGGTGCAGAGGATGTTGGAGAGCAATGAAGTTTTACTCATGCTTTTGCCAAAGGTTTAAAATATACAGCTGGAACGTTATCCTGACAGCTGTTGAATTGGTTGCACAGGTTTAAATGAGGTTTATTTTTGCCCCATGTTTGGGTGCTCTGCTGCTCTGGTCCAAGACGTGGTGCTCTGTGAGGTCCACGTAGATTACCAAAATTCACTATAATTTAATTTTATCAATTCACTTTATCAGTTGAATCCGGTTGCTTTCTAAGCACGTGTAGGTGAATGCATTTAAGAAGGATTTACTGCATTAAGTGTGTGATCATATGGTGAAGCAGCTGAACTTTTACAGCAGTTCTACAGAGCTGAACTCGTGTGTGTGATTTAGTTCACAACTAATATATTTTGCATTTGGTACATCCCTGGTAGTGAGCTAGTATCTAGGTTTAAACAAGGGGAGGTTATTTCGCCTGTTGTAATTTCCAGTCAGCTCTCAAAATAAGGGGTCTGAACAATAATGCAAATTTCAGTTAGATAAGGGATTTGAAAGAGGAACTCCAGAGAAGTATAAAATGTTTAATCACTGCATCTGATAGCAAAGAAGAGTATGGGCAAGGGCCTGAAATGCACAGAATGGTCTTCAAGCAAAAGGGCCCAGTTTGTCTCCTAAGGAGGACAGACAAAAGGACACAGGACCTTCAGGGAGTTGTCCAAAGCTCTTCTATAAATTGTTCCTGGCAGATGATAATTTTGAGAGAGGTAGAAGGTGACTGCAGCTTCCGAGCCAGTTATTTTAAAGTCACTTACTTCCAAAACAGTTTTATGACCACATTGCACTGATCAGCTTGATCTAGAGGGTCCTCACTGGGTGTTCCTGCTGGCAGTTTGGTCCCCAGGTGGCCTTGGTGGTGTCTGTGCTGGTGTTGCACTGCACGTGATTCTCCGAGGGTGCATCGCAGAGCTCTGCCTGTGGGTATCTGTGCAGTTTTGTCTGGAGTGTGTCTAACTCTGTACAGAGGAGATCTGGATATATCCCGTCTGCAAGCTGGATTCTGTGTGCCCAGCATGATTCTGTGTGCTTCCATCCCTGCTCTTTTTCTGTGGCTCTGACTGTGCATCAGTGCAGGGGAGCTGATGACTTCACCTCGCTCTGGAGTATTAAAGAAATACTTATGATAATAAAGCAGAGGTTTTCCTTTATAACTCTGACCTGGAGTCATCTGTGTTGTGTACTACACACATCAAGAGACTTTTTTTCTTCCTCTTGCTTGTAGCTTTAAATTCTCCATGCACAAAGGTTATTGTCTGTAACAACTGATTTGGGGTAGCTGCTTGTAACTCACCCACCATTTTTCAGTGTTATTTTCCTGGTATTTAGCAACAGCAGCATGGGTATGTACATGGATGCTTAATTTGCATGTGATGGTGTTTCTGGGAGATTTCAGACAAATTTGCACAAGTGAAGTTCTTCAAAATATTTAGGGGTGTAAGCTGCATGAAAACATCTTGCAGCTGCACCATGGTGGTCTCAGTAATGCTATGGCTAAGCAGCAGCTCTTCATTCCTAGAGGAATAAATTTTTGGCATGATGCAGAGAAAGCAGTTCATGCAGATTAAGGTACTTAACTGTCAGAAAGTTTTAGTATTATGAGTTGACTATAGTTAATGCAGTGAAGCTTTTTGTTTGCAAAACACTGGAATTTTTTTATTTCCATAAGACAAATACTGGACATTAATATGTATTTGAGATGTTGATAGGGTTTGGGTTTTTTTTGTTTTGGACTTTGGAATGAGGAAAACTGTTTTAGCAGTTGCTTGTGTAGGGTACTTGAATCCAGTGGTCCGATGATCAGTAACATGTCCTTAATACCATCTCATATAGGAAATTCATTCACTCGTTTAGTGACGCCACAGAGTTGTCATTAGGACTTTGCTAAGCACAAAAGTAGGAAGGAAGAGGAATAAACCTGGAGTTAGTGATTAGTACTCTCCAAGTTAGTAAAATGTTGATTTTCAGCAAGGTTGATATTAGGGATTTATACAGCTAACACTTTGAGAAAGTCCTCATGTGAAATGCTGTCTTTGACTTGTTGAAACCTTTTGAATTGAGATGAATTTCTATTATATGCAAAAGGAAAAAAAAATGCTATTAAATGTTTGATTTCATTGGGAAAAAAAAAAACCAACAGCAAAAACACCTGACTAATCTGAATTAAGGGAAAATGCTGGCTGAGACTTGAATTGCAAAAGCACAATGTAGCAGCAGTGCTGGCTGAAAATAAGGTTGTCCTCTGTGGAGATCCACAGTTTTGACAAAATGTACTCTTGATTGTTTCCTGCATACAGGACGGGGTGACATTCAGCCCCAGTTGGATAGTGCTTTGCAAGATGTCAATGATAAGTACCTGCTGCTTGAAGAAACCGAGAAGCAAGCTGTCAGAAAAGCTCTGATCGAGGAGCGCGGTCGATTCTGTACTTTCATCTCCATGCTGCGGCCTGTGATAGTAAGAGCTCTCCATTTTGAGTCCGTACAATTCACAAATTGGATAAGTGGCCAAAAGCCTCTAAAAAAGAGTAGCTTGTTATGTCTTAGAAATGAAGCTCTAGAGCCATAGAAAGTAGCCAAAATTCAACCTGTATCTCTGCCTAGAAGTGGAGAGAGTTGGGCTTTTTCCTGTATGCATTTGAAGTAATTCAGTGACAGAAGACACTGAACGCTTTCAAGATGATTAATGGGAAAACAATGGGCACAAAGGCTTAGGTGGGCTTGAGTTCCCTGTGCATACCGACCTGAGATGTCGCCTTTTTTCCACTGCTTTTTTTCTTAACATCACATTTTAATATAAATCTTCCTTACTCCTACTCCAGTGCTAGGACTGATAAATGTTTCAAGACCTCCCCTGAGTATATAATGACATTATCTGACAGATTGCAGGCTGCTTCCGTGCAGTTTTCTGGCAGCTCTTTTCCTCCTACATGACAGCTTTTTCAGTTCATTGAAAAGCTTTAAGTATATTTTCATAATCTCAGGTTGTCTGAAGCCTGGCGATGAATCGTTTGTGGCTTTGTGCAAGCATGATGCATCTCTGAAGGGTCTCCAGCGTACTGGGAAAATGTTCCCAATGCTTGTTTACAAAGAGCATCAGTCTCAACAGAGAGCTGTGGTTAGAGAAGTAGGGAGGTGACGGCTGAGCAGACTCTGAGGACCTGGATGAAATTACCATGGTAGCTAAGGGATTGCTATGGTAACTTACGGTGCAGGAATCATCTGAGTTAGCTTGAGCTAGAATGAATCATAGCTGTATTAATGCCCTGTACCTGTGTCCTCTTTATCTCAAAGTTTCCAAAAACTAGCAAAAAGTACAAGTTTTAACACCTGTTTAGGTTCAAGGTTAAAATCCTTAGGGCACATTAGTGAGTATACCTGGAAGAGTTAAATCTTTTCCAAATGCAGCCAAAGTGACACTTCTTCTGAAAATGTTACAAAAAGAAGGATGAGACATTTATTTCATTGATGAGAGAAAGGATTTCTTGGCCTCAGAACTTGCAGCAATCTTAAAGTAGTTACAAAACTCTAAATTAATATTTCCAACCCTCTTTCATAAGTACTGATTGCTTAAGGGGCAAAGAAAAAGCAGCTCAGCTGAGCATTCCCACAGTCATCAGAAAAAGAGAAAAAGGTCATTTATTGTGTTATGGGTCTGATTTTTAAAACCAAGGCTGTGATTATCCTTGCTCTTTTGTCTTTTCAGGAAGAAGAAATATCAATGCTAGGAGAAATAACCCATTTACAAACCATATCAGATGACCTGAAAAGTCTCACCATGGATCCACACAAATTGCCATCTTCAAGTGAACAGGTTAGCTCTTGTTACCTGGAAAACATTTTTATTTGTAGCTTGTACTGGTTTTCCTTTTGTGTTATGAGAAACATTGACTACTAGCGTTTAGTGGCTTAATGTTATGTTTTGTAGATGCTTGTTTTGCCAATTGACGGGGCTGGCAAAAAGGACACAGACACCAATTTAATACTAGAAACAAACTTATTTTACTCAAGTTTAAAACAGGGGAAAAAGAAGGATAAGCAAGGTGCAGAGTTAAACAGGGTAATGCACCTAATCATTACTAAGGACAACAGGAAGAGCTTCTTCAAATACATGGCAGATAAAGCCAACGTCAGAGGCAATGTAGGCCCACTGATAAATGAGGGGGGTACCCTGGTGACAGAGGATACAGAGAAGGCAGAGCTATTGAATGCCTTCTTTGCCTCTGTCTACTCTGCCGGAAGTTTTCTTGAGGAGCTCTGTACCCTGGAGACCCCAGATGGAGACAGGACAATGGAGAAGATTGCCTCAGTTGATGAGGATTGGGTCAGGGACCAATTAAGCAACCTGGACATCCATAAATCCATGGGTCCAGATGGGATGCATCCACGAGTGTTGAGGGAGCTGGCTGAGGTCATTGCTAGACCGCTCTCCATCATCTTTGCGAAGTCGTGGGGAACGGGAGAGGTGCCTGAGGACTGGAGGAAAGCAAATGTCACTCCAGTCTTCAAAAAGGGCAAGAAGGAGGACCCGGGTAACTACAGACCGGTCAGCCTCACCTCCATCCCTGGAAAGGTGATGGAACGACTTATCCTAGGTGCCATCTCTAGGCATATCAAGGATAAGAGGGTCATTAGGGGCAGTCAGCACGGCTTCACCAAGGGGAAGTCGTGCTTGACCAACCTTCTAGACTTTTATGAAAACACGACGAGGTGGCTGGATGATGGTAGAGCAGTGGATGTGGTCTATCTTGATTTCAGCAAAGCATTTGACACGGTCTCCCACAGCATCCTCGCTGATAAATTGAGGAAGTGCGGATTAGATGAGCAGGTAGTGAGATGGATTATTAACTGGCTGGTGGGAAGAAGCCAGAGAGTAGTGGTCAATGGGGCGGAGTCGAGTTGGAGACCTGTGTCTAGTGGAGTCCCTCAGGGGTCAGTACTAGGACCAGTATTATTCAATATATTCATAAATGACCTGGATGAGGGAATTGAGTGCACTGTCAGCAAGTTTGCTGATGATACCAAGCTGGGAGGAGTGGCTGACACTCCAGAAGGCTGTGCTGCCATCCAGAGAGACCTGGACAGGCTGGAGAGCTGGGCAGGGAGAAACTTGATGAAATATAATAAGGGCAAGTGTAGGGTGTTGCACCTGGGCAGGAACAATCCCAGGTTCCAGTACAGGTTAGGAAATGATCTCCTAGAGAGCAGTGAAGGGGAAAGGGATCTGGGAGTCCTGGTGGACAGCAGGATGACCATGAGCCAGCACTGTGCCCTTGTGGCCAGGAAGGCCAATGGCATCCTGGGGTGCATTAGAAGGGGTGTAGTCAGTAGGTCAAGAGAGGTTCTTCTTCCCCTTTACTCTGCCCTGGTGAGGCCACATCTGGAATATTGTGTCCAGTTCTGGGCCCCACAATTCAAGAAGGACAGGGAGCTGCTTGAGAGAGTCCAGCGAAGAGCCACCAAAATGATTAAGGGAGTGGAACATCTCCCTTATGAGGAAAGGCTGAGGGAGCTGGGGCTCTTTAGCTTGGAGAAGAGGAGGCTGAGGGGGGACCTGATTAATGTTTATAAATATTTGAATGGTGAGTGTCAGGAGGATGGGGCCAGGCTCTTTGCAGTGATGACCAATGATAGGACAAGGGGCAATGGGTGTAAGCTGGAACACAGGAGGTTCCGCTTAAATTTGAGGAAGAACTTCTTTACAGTAAGGGTGACAGAGCACTGGAACAGGCTGCCCAGGGAGGTTGTGGAGTCTCCTTCTCTGGAGACATTCAAGACCCGCCTGGACGCCTTCCTGTGCGAACTCATCTAGGTGTTCCTGCTCCGGCAGGGGGATTGGACTAGATGATCTTTCGAGGTCCCTTCCAATCCCTAATATTCTGTGATTCTGTGATTACTACTTAAGAGAAAGCATAATGATTAAGAAAGATACATCACCAGTTGCCCAAATACTGATCATCATCCGCATCCCGTACCTCAGCTGGGGAGCCCCATCACAGCAAAGGATTTGGAGAGCCTTTCCCTGGCAGTTGGGAAGTCCTACGCAGTGCATCTGCTCATGGGTGAGGTCTCCATCTTTGCTGTGAAAGGGTCCTGCTTTTATACAGTCTAACAACCAAATTACGCAGACAGAAAGGCACGGGAACAACTGGTGGGTAAGTCTCACTTCACACAGGCACATCTCAGATTTGGCCAGGATCTGAGATGTGTCTGAAAAGCTTCTGTTTTGGTATTCTGCACCTGGCTTTGAACTGTAGGAGGAGAAGTCTCATTCGTGTCTTATTTCATGCTGATGCGATACAGGTTGGGAAAAAAACTCATGGTCGCGTTTCATGCTACTGTGGTGCAGGTTGGGACGTTCACTCAAAAGTCAACTTTAATTTAAGGTTTATAATTTAAGCCTTTATATATCAATGCTCCACTGCAACAAGCTGATTTTTAACATAAGCAATTTTTTAAAAGTGATTTTGAAGTACCAGATGAGTGCTCCTGAAGTTTTTGGTGAGACCAGTGTGAAGTAGTAGCAGTAACACTTTGAAGTATATGAACATGCCCAATTTCTGCTGAGGGTACATGAGGAATGAGTGTCATCTCACCCTGCATTCGAGCATCCCTGTCTTTGTGTGGTCACAAGATTGCTGGGATGAGATAGCTTGCTGGAGTCTAACATTTGAACATTTTTCCATGCTGTCCTTAAAATTCATAGGAAAATGTGTATCATTAAATGACTCCAAATAGGACCTTTTTCTCTAACCCTGCTGTGTGAACTCAGTTTCCTCATCATACCTTAATCACCTTTTCATTAACCTAGAAGTATAAAGGAGGGAAGCTCTGTTGTGGGTCAATATGGGATCTTTGATTAATTTTTTAAAACGTGTCAGTTTTTAGACTTTAAGGCTGTAATAGGTTTTTTTTAAGGAAACAAAACCAAAACAGCTTACAGCATGGATAAAATAAATCTCCAGTTTACTTTTTAAAGACTCTTCCATTCAGAGAACTTTCCTTCTGTGATACCAGCCTTAGTGTTGAAGTGTGGTAGCTCCTGGAAAGCCAAGGATGAAGCTGACTCTCCTGTGTAACATACAGTGTAATTCTGGAAGAGAGCTGGGACTGGGTCAATTGGCACTGCAAGTTTGTAGTGGTGATGAATGTTTTGTGATAAGCAAGTGCTTTCTGTTAATAGGGAACAAAAATTTTCCATGTCTTTGATGCTGTTGATTATCTTTCATCAGGTAATTTTAGATTTGAAAGGTTCTGATTACAGCTGGTCTTATCAGACTCCTCCATCCTCTCCCAGTACTACCATGTCCAGAAAATCTAGTGTTTGCAGGTAAGTAGACTGGTAATATTTAATTTTGACCTGTTTGGGGGCAAAGGGAGGCAAGTTCAGACTGCAGTATGGATTTGTGTGCATACTTAAATCTTAAATAACAACTCTTACTGAAATCAGTCCCTCATGGTCTTTATCTGTTTAAGTGTGTGACTGGGAATATTAAAAAGGATGGGCATGACTGAACAACTTTTGAACTCAAGACAACTTGAAGGTGCTTTTGGTTCAGTTTTCTTGAATCCATTTCAGATCAAAGAGCAGGCTGTATAATCTAAGCTCTGCAACTGATCATTCATAATTTCCTTTTCTGTTTTTCATGTGATGACTTTTTAGATTATTCTAAGTAGCTGTTACTAATCAGTAAGTTAAACTGTTTGAAAAGGAAAAACAGCCTTGGCAAATGCCCTATCAGTCTGGTAGATGGAAATGCTTTTTTTGATACAAGTTTTTTGACTGTTTAATGCTGTCTAATGCTGTCCTGAAATATGTTGAAACACTGGATTCTGTCTATGCTTTCTCTGTAAAAACTGTTTTCTCTCATAAAACAGTTTATTAGCATGTTGCCCCCATACCCTGGTGTCTACATTTACTCTTTCCTTTTACTGAAAAGGAAGATATCCTATTGTGTATTCTGCTCAACACCTTTCTAGCTGCTCTCCAATGATTACCTTTTAGTTTGCTTTATGAATAATATACTATAGGTTCCCTGTGTATGAGCAAAGTTACCTATAGCATGTCAGAGCAAGTGAACATGACTTCTTCTGTGTATCTACTTGTCTCTGCATGCAGATATATATAAAAAAAACCTTAAGTGCTTTTATATATATATGTAAAACCTTGCATATTTAGAGCAATGAGCACAGGCTTAAAGATGCAATATCCTGAAGCTGTAAAAGAAAATGGCAAACCCCTCTCCCCCCAAAATCTATCAGCTGTTCCTAATCAACTTCATCTTCTTGCGTGGTAAAACCTGTATGGCAACAGACTGTTGTGTATGGGTAAAAGAAGGCAGAGCTCCTCTTCCCCTGCTCTGAGCCAACTTGTATACCTCTGTGTACATGGCATTTGTGAACAGGAGGTGCAGTCCTCGCCCATGTATCCTTCAGAGCCATCCCTTCAGGTAGTCAGTGGGCTCCTGCCAACAAAGGTAGGAAGCTGCCTGCAGATTGATGCATTGTGCTAGTCCTGCTCAGCCACCCCATCAGGAAACCTCAAAGGCTCCCACGTTGTAGCTGGCATGTCGTTGCTGTCATTCATGGGTACTGGGGGTTAAAAATCAATCTCTTGGAAAAATCAAACTTTTTTTTTCATGTATATTAATTTGGGGGTTTAATTCTCTGATTGTCTTTCTTACTAACTAAAGCTACACACCCAGAGGCTTGACTTCGCTCAGTATGCCGTCACATGCTTTTTTTTCTGGTAGACAGTCTTCGTGTGAGTGACACTTGTCCCAGGTTCTCTGAAGCATGAGGTTTGGATGATGCTCTCAAAAGTCTCACAGGCTGGCCTGCTGACTGGCTGCAGTGGCATGCCTGGAGGCAGACTTTTAGATGAACTGTGATATCTTTGGACACCCTGCTAGAGATCCCATTGAAAACTTGGGCTGTGATGCAGGAGCAGCAGGGTGTAAGTCAGGACCAGGGGGGAGCCGTCAGCAGACATTTTTTGTGCAAGTGCTGTGCAAATGCTAGAGAGGGCATGTAGTGATCCCTAACCTGACTTTGAACTCTGAGTGGTTACAGAATTTGATCATTTGAGTGAAATTCAAGGTAAAATGCCATTTTCTCTCTGGTCACAAGGGATACTGCAGCTGCTTACTGTTCCTTACTGATATATATGTGCATATATAAATATATATATGTATATTTAATTTATCAACATTTTTTTTTCCGGTTTATGCTGCCTGTTGCTAGAGACATGTGGAATGTTAATTGTACTGTATATGGGTCTCTCCCCACCCCTCCCTTGTGTCTTTTCCTCTCCCCTTTCCTTTCTTTGTTCCTTTTGTCTCTCACAGCAGTCTGAACAGCGTTAACAGTAGTGATTCCCGGTCCAGTGGCTCGCACTCGCACTCACCTAGTTCACACTATCGCTATCGCAGCTCCAATCTGCCTCAGCAGGCACCCATGAGGCTGTCCAGTGTGTCCTCCCATGATTCTGGATTCATGTCCCAGGATGCTTTCCAGTCCAAATCGCCATCCCCCATGCCACCAGAAGCACCTAACCAGGTACGTGCAAGCATGAGAACACAAACCTGAGCGTGAGCTGGACTCTGACTTGGCTCACTTTTCACAAAAAGGATCTGGTGTGGTTTTGGGGTACCTTGGAGCCAGGTTAAACACTGAGGGTAAGGTTTGCCTCGCTGCACTTGATCCATCTAAAAGTTGGGCCTCTAGCTGGAGTGATTTGTGCTGCTTTTGCAGTTAGCACTGAAGAAAGGGCTGAGTCACTCTCAAGGGGTTTGGTTTTCACTCTGGCTCTGACAGGAGCCTAGATGCCTAACTTTCAGATACATACAGACGAGAAAGAGCAAGAAGTCCCACCTTACAGGAGGAAATAAATATTCACTTTACCCACTGAGGTTACCAGTTAATATCCTGCTCAGACTGCAAGTTCTTAATATCTGGTGGCTGTTTACTCTTTAATGGACAAATATCAGTGCCAGAAGAGCTTTCTGACAGCCTTGGCATTGATACTGGCGGCTTAGGCATCAGAGAGACTACTTTTATTCCTCTCCTGCAAAGGGTCTGGAATATTCAAAATGTATCATATGGAATTAGTTTTGCTGTTTTCTATGACATCCCCTTCTGTGGAGGCAGAAATAAGGTTTCTGCATGAAAATGAGATGTATTTTTAATCCTTTATGGAACTCATAATAAATTCGTGTTTGTGTTGTCATATAGGATAATGTCCTGAACCCAGTCAAACTAAGAGAATTTCACTATAAATATAAGCAAAACTTTTCCAGAGCATTTTTTTGGTCTGCAGAAGAAAGTTGCTGCTCTACTTGTTCATAGCACCACTCCTGTAAAACCTAGCTGGCCACCCACAGGCAGAGGTTTGCGTGCCTCTATGGCATGTATCTTTCACGTGAATTGTCTTTTCTGTTACAGGGTTTTTTTGACAAATCACGTGGCAACTGCATTATTTTTTAAATAAGGCTGAACTGACATCTCGCATTATAAATCCCATCATAAATCTTAGTTACAAACTGAAGGGGGCCTAATATCCTGTTGTTGAGTATCACTTACTTTTGATACACTCTGAGGTCACTGGAGAAGATTGTCCTTTAGATTAATAAATGTAGTTGCACTCATTTTCCTATGTTGGGGAGTCCATGGTTTTGTAGGCAGTGGTAGCTTTCATCCTCACAATAAGTGAGCAGCCAACAATTTAAGTGTTAGCAGTGACCAAGTGCCACCTGCACACTTAAGCTACTCCTAGACCAGCTTTGACAGCACACAGACCCTTACTTTTTTGCAGAACATTTAGTAAGCAGCACCCTTAGTGAAATTTTTAGGGTATCATCCAGAACAACACTAGTTCATTAAGTTTGGAACATGTTCTCAAGGGAAGCTCACCAGTTTTTTAATATATTTGCCTCTTTCGTTTTAATAGAAATGCTTTGTTTTCAAATGAATACATCTTCTGCACTGTCCCCAGTCTGGACACATCAGCATTTTTTTATAGATGATATCCTGAAGAACTTTGTGCACACTAATAAAATGAATGTTTTGTTTAGATTGGCTATGGCTAACCTAAGCGAAATGCAAAAAAGTAAATGAGCAATAATAAAGTAAACTGGAATAGTAACAAGGTAAGGAAGTTGACTTTTAAGATATGTACTTCAGTTATACACGCTGGCATCATCTTGGGTTTTCATAGTATCCACTGCACCTGCATAAAAGGGCGGTAATCTACATGATGATGCTATGCTTGCAGATGAGGATGTAACTTTGCAATGGCCCTCAGCATGGAAAAAACCCAGCACCTCTCTTTACAAGCTCCCCTCTTAAGCAGGGGAGAGAACTTAGGCTGGTATCAGCTGGCAGAACATCCTAAAAGTTGATGGGAGTCATGCTGATTCGCACCAGCTAAGTTCTTATGCTTCCACTTCATTTTAGAAACTGTCCATAAAGTTGCAAACTGTTCCAAGCATCACTTGAGCTATTCATGAGCTGTAGAAGGCTGCAGCAGCATAGTGTTGACTTGACAAGCGTAGTGTGTTGGTATAACAAATAGGTATGTGCTCTGTATGTCTCTGGTTCTGTGTACCTTTACGCAGAGGAAAAGGTAACAGATCATTGCCTGGCCGCTTCATCGTTGCTTAAGTGTCTTGCTTTATATGTTCAGCACTAAGTAAATTGTGTGTGTTGTGCTGACAAATAATTGTGATCGTGAGCTTACCGAGAAGCTGTTCAATTTCCAGCGTTATTTCATGTTGTGTGTCTCTAACCAACTGACAGATCTTCCTTGTGGTATTGTGCTTTTGAGGCTCGGTGGGGAGGAGCAGCCATACCAGCTGCTGACTTTCTGAAACACTGATGTCATTGTTCCTAGTAGCAACACTGAGACAGCAGAAAAGCGAGCTCTGGAATCAACAGAGGAAATTAAAAGCTATATATCTTGCGCAGGTGGACACTTTGCTGATGTTTGCTATGGCATCTACTGGCAGCAGTAGTTTTGAAGGCAGCAAAGCCTGTTTCCTTTTAATAACAGATTTAAAATAAAATAGAAGATGGCTACATAAAATTCCCGTATTATGGGAATGAGAATATATGAGCTATGTGAAGCTTTTTGCTCTCACCTACATTTTAGTGAAGCAAGTGTCACTGAAAATTTAACTGAATTTATTCAAAATTACAGATGGGGTGGGGTGGGGAGAAATGTCAAACAAGGAATAAATAGAGATTTAAACAAGGTAACAGACTATACCGGAGGAGAGTTGACTGCTGAAATGAAGACTGCTTTTCAGCCTGTAGTTGCTGAGTAGTAAGCCTTTACAGTTATCACACTCTGTAGAAGATAGGAAAAAGAGTAATTATAAAACCAGACCCTGCCCTTACAGAGGTTTAGTACAATGTCTTTTCTGCAGCATTGCTGTTAACACACTGGGAGTGAAAGCGTTAGCCTGTAACAGATAGCTGTACATGTGGAAAGGTCACTGTAAAATGCTTTAATCTTAATTAAGCAGGTGCATTTGGGTATAGCTGAACAGCTGGAAAAGCATCCCAGGTCTCTTTCTGGAGCAGAACAGTTTTTCTAAATGCCAGATTTGAGGTCAGCCCTGGCCAGCGTTGCCCATGGCGTGTACTGACACCATGTAAAGCCCTTCTAACAGACCTGCTGCTGGGAGCACAGAGTAGCCCTTGGGTAAACATTGAGCATGGCTGGTGGTGCTAAACCCACATGTTGTCCTATGTAATAGACAAACTGAGGTCTGGGGGTGTCTGTGGGGGAGTATTATGGTAGTGGGATGGTTACGTTTGATTTAGAGGGATGATCATAGAAGGATCTCTTGGAGTTAGAGTGAACATGCATGGTGGAAGCAATTATACAGTTGGATTTTAGAGGCTGCTTATAACTTTGTGGGGATGTAAGCAAGGGGAGAGAAATAAGAAGATGAAGAAGAGAAAAAATATCTGTTGAATCTGTCAAATACCAGAGGACTAAGCCTTTATTGTTCAAGTACTCTGGAAATTGCTTTCCCTAAACAGTGAAGGAGGGAAACCAAATGTGAACTTGCTTCTGCATGTACAGAGTAGCAAACAGGACAGGTTCTGCTTTGGAGGAGACACCATTGCTTGAAATAGATTGAAGTTAGAGTAGGGTAAATATATTGTTACAACTAGTCAGTTTTCCATGTAAATTAAGAAATGCTCCCAAATCAGACCTGGAAAAAAAATCCAAAAAGAGCTGAAAAGCATCTGTAAATTATCACCAGGTATTTCTTTCTCCTCAACTTCCTTTTTTAATCTTCCCAACAGTTTGTCCCTGACTAGAAAAAAGGGGTCAGTGGAGACATGTCCTGGAAGTGAGACAAATTGAGGAGGTGATCTTGAGTCACTATCCAAAGCTTTTTGAAAGGTAACAGATGTCTTCCACTGAGGAACATTGGACCAAGCTCTTCATTAGGGTTTGGTCTTCTGGGAAACTCTTGCCCAGGAGGCTCTATCTAGTAGTTGAGGAAGGGAAGGGGTTAAGAAAGCAATACTATATTTGAATGGAAAACATAGCAAACAAAGGATGCAAGTAATCCAGCATAACTGCAGTCTTTTTATAGGTTAGTAGGACAGCAGATGAAAAATACAATCATACAGTCCAGTGGCCCAGCATACAGCTTTTTCTTTAGATCCTTGCTGGAATTCATCCATACCACACCAAGCAGTGGCACACTATCCAAGAACGAGCCATGGCATAATGTCTGAGAGACCAGATACCAAGCTATGTATGTGTAATGTACATTTGAGGAACTGGTTACTATGCAGAGCACAATAAAACAAGAAGTTTTATCTTCCTGATGATACTGTTAACTTTCAGCTTTTTTGCAGAAGAGATGGTTTCAGAGCAGAGCAGAACCACCATTATCGCAGCTATGGGGGGAAAAGATGTCGCAGGGTTAAAATAGCTAAAACAAAAGAACTAATTTTTAAAGTTATTCTAATTAGACAATCGTTTTAAAAAGGAATTGACTAAAATATGTTGAAAAAAATGTTCATAATCAAGTTTCTCACTCCTCAAGATGTGGAGTAGAAATTGCTCGGCCTGGTGTTTGCCTGTGCATGTGCTCCCAGGGGCATGTGTGCATCTAGAACAGGCACTCAAAGGTTCAGAGGCTTTTGCCCAAGCAGTAACTGTGCAGTTTCTGTTTTCAGCCCCTCATGTACTTTCTGCTAAGAAATTAAGGGTGGTCTGTGCTTCCCACACGCAGGTCCAACCGTTCAAGACCGTTTCTGCAGTCTGATCCAGGCAGCCTTTGACCTACTGTGCTTTGCATTTTCTTTGCACTTTTCCTCCAGGAGTTCAGTATTCTTCTGCCTCCCTCTCCATCGTTTTCTCACTGCTGTAATCCTTTTTTAGCAAGACCAGAGGCTCCCCACCCTTGTGGCATCCAAGTTTCTTGAGATGAGGAGACCCTGTTTCCCTATGACCACCTCTTGCAATTCCTTCAACTACCAAGGTGTTTTCCCCATAGCATCTTGGTTTATCCTTTGCCTAGCTTTGTCTGTTGAAAGTGGCCACACTGAGTTAGTGGGAGCGACCTCTCTTTCATCTTTATTTCACTGTGGAGTCACTTTATTGCAAAAATAAGTTCACCACTTCCAGTCTTTTTTTCCCCAATACACCAAATGAATTGAATGGTTCTTGGCATCTTCAGAATTTACATTTTTGGCCTTTTTCCATCTAGTTGCTACGTGCAACTTTATTGCTAATAAACCTCATTTATGATCCATTTCTACCATTACTTGACATAATCTGTTGAAGTTTCTGGCTTGTGAAAAGGAATAGTCTGTTGGGTGTAAACTCCAAATTCTTGCTTATCATCAGGGCATCTGCAGAACACAAGGTGGTATGATATGATGTTTGAAACTTGGGCTTTTCACTGTCATGTCCTGCCATGTGCAGAGCTTGCAGACCCAGGCAGGTCTTTTGGGCCATAAGCGTGAGGTTTCAGGACAGAAAGCATTTTCTGATATTACATTTTTCTCTCTTCCCCTGCCCCCCCCCCCCGACCAAAGTATAACACTAATGTGAGCGTTCTCCTGGGGCTTTTCAAACAGTTTCTTTTGCTGAGCTGCCTAGAATGCCAGGCAAAACTTGAGTTTTAGTCTAAAAGCTTATTTTCTATAATGTATTTTTTTTCTAAAGATAGAAAAAATAGGCTTATCTCCATTTAGTGTACTGTAGTTATGTCTGAGAGAGTCAACTGCAGCTCATGTTTGTCGATATTCTTACTTTTAGAGGCTTTTCTCCTGTAAAAGGAGTTGCGTTAAATCAAGAATGTGACAAGTTCCACAAGACATCAAGCCACTGAATCATCGGGTACCCCACTGCATACTTTTCACTTCTCTCCTTAATAGCTACATGTCATTTGTTGTAGTGTCTTCTGATCTTATGTTCATCTCAACTCTCACTGCACTTTGAAAACAGGCCTTGTTAGCTGAGCTTACTGGTAGCCTAAACTCATTTGACAGGTCACCTGCAGATCTGATCTCGAGTCAGCAGAAGATGAGATTTGCGTTATTTCTGTAAAATAATCCACCACATTATATATTTGATTTTTTTAACAGCCTTTGCAAACTTTCATTTAAATCCACAGTTTGCTAATAAGCTCAGGATGGAGTTATTGCATTGGCTTCTCAACAGCCCCAACAGTCTTCACCAGAATCCTCACGGTGATGATGTCCCATCTCAGGAGACCGACATCTCCTTTTGCCTAGGCAATTAGCTGTGTATTCTTTATACATAGCTTCTGTTGAGCAGTGAGACCATGTCTGGGTGTTGGCAGTAATTACTCTACAGTGACTCTTATCCAACTGTCTTTTTATTGCAAACTCATCCCAAGATCTCACCTAAGGTTAACTGATGAAATTTTATTTCAGATGAGATATCCCTTCCTCCTCTAAACATCATTCCTTGAAATCTGAGGCCTTGCAGCACAAACTCGATACAAGATCGCATTTCTGGAAATCTCAGCCATTCTCTCTGCTGCCATAAAATGCCGGGGTATCCTTAGAGGGACTTGGCTCACGTGTCTTGGACTACCAGAGGATGAATTAGTCTTGCTAGTGTTGAATTTCCTGACAGTGAATAGAGCTCAGTACTGCCCTGACAACTTTGCCAGTATGCTTGAATCTGTCAAAGCACTCTGTTGGACCTGCATGCACACCCCTACTGAGGGGGACGCCACTTTCAAGGAGGAGATGTATAACAGCACTTCAGTTGGTAAAATGGTCCGTGTGGTTATTTCCCCTGGCCTGCCTGTAGGTGAATTAGATGCTGTTGTAGAAGTCTCAACAGCAGCAAATATACAAAAAGGCGTACACTGAAAAGTGGAAGAGAGGTTTCTAGCTAGGAGCAAAATGGAGGTGTTTCATGGACACTCTTATGTCCCACATTTTCCTTCCCTTTCTATCAAAGCCCCTGATATTTTCTCTCTCTGCTGTTAAGAGGAGGTGAGTGGCAAGCACGTGCCACCATTTATGCACTCAGCAGAGTACATGTGCCTTCATATTGGCTGCTGGGCAGAAAAGTTTGAGTCAGAGTGCTTTTGGTGTATGCATACTACCTGCAGAGGCACATGCATACAGGTAATGCACTTTGGAAACCTCCAGCTTTGGTAAGTATCACTTCTTTCTCTGTTCTGTAATAGTTGAACACAGATGAGCTTTGCACAAGCACTTTTGCAGATCAGAATATCCGAGAACTTGTGAATGTAAGTGATGTTTGCTGCTCCGTGTTTTAAATCTAAACTTTGTGTCTTTGAAGTACTGATGATCTACTTTTCTGTATAAATCAGTTGTCTTGGTATATTGCATGTTTGGACCATAGGTTCCCTCAGCTTCTTGCTCTGAGACAGCTAACAGAATTGAGGCGCTGAAATTGCAATGAGGAGTTGAGATCGCTGCCTCGATTCCCTCATTCTCAAGCAGCGTGGCAAGTTCTCGCGTTAAGCAAATGGCTTGTTTTGTTTCTCATAGATTTCCTGAACATTAGCAATGGTTTTGAGCAGTTTCTAATTGATTTTAAAACCCTAACCCTCTGCTTCTCTCATCCTTCCCCTCTCTCCTGTGTTTGTCTCTGTGTATGTGCTCTTTGTCTTTTTTTTTTTGTGTGTGTGTGTGGTTTTTTTTTTCTTTTTTGGTGGCTTGTGTTTCCTTTCCCTGTGTTGCGGTGCTGTTTTACGCTGCAGAATTCGTCCAGCTCTGCCTCTTCAGAAGCCTCTGAAACCTGCCAGTCAGTGAGCGAGTGCAGTTCCCCCACCTCAGTCAGCTCAGGCTCCACCATGGGGGCTTGGGCCTCCACAGATAAGGTGAAAAACTTCATCTCAAAGACATACAAACCTACTAGCTCGTTATCCAAACACAGTAATATTTGGACAAAAAAAAAACCCCGTGCATGAGACACAGCCAGGATTCCTCCCTGTGAAGATGAGAATAGGAACTGTTGCACGCTCCCTTAGAAATGAATCTGTTTGAATAAACCATGGCAACACTTGCCTTTAAACTAGCTGCTAGGGGGAAGCCATAAATTGGGCATTTTACAGAGGTAGTTTTCTAAGAAAAGCTCTTTCTCCACCTTTTCTACTCAAAGAGATTGTGGAAGGCTGCCCAAACCCAGCTGGTTGCCTAACAGTGAGCATCTTGCCCAGGTTGAACCATTTGTGGCTCCTCCCCTCTCTCCCATTAGGTAGCATTACATTACACTGAACAATTGGGGTGTGGTTTTGACCAAAACAAAAAGGAAAACAAAACACAGGTGGTTGGAATAAAGTACAGGGGATACACCCGGAATCAGGGAGGAAGTGGTAGCGGTCTCCATTCTCATCTGGTAAATCCTTGCTGTTGGTTTTTTCTTTTCGTTTCTTGCATATCATCCCACAGCCAGAACACGTCATTTTCAAAGGCTGCACGCTTTTCCTCTCTGTCCAGCTGCACAGAACAAACGCCACCAGTGCAAATGCCTCCGGTACCGGAAATGTGTTTCTGTGTCCGCAGTTTGCAGGGTACTTCCATTGCAAAGGCTTTTTCACAGTGTGCTGCTTTCATGGACAGAAGGCAAAGCCACTCAGCCTGGAGACAATGACTGCTAGACTGATGTCTGAAATTTGTTATATACCAAATAACAATTTTCAAGCAATCTCACTTCTGAACCAAGCATTGTGTCGATTTTCTGTTGTTTATTTGCAGCAAAGCTAAGATTTTTCTTTTGTTTTAAGATACAGAAGTTTTCTCCCTAGATCACCAGAGTCGCAGTATATTTTCATATTCATTCTGTTTATATTAATTTCTCTGTTTTTGTTTGTTTATTTGTTTCGTTTCCAGTTGTCTAATGGGTTTTATCACTGTAGTTTATCAAGTGACCCATCCGTAGCTTCAGTTGGTGCAGGTCCTTTCCCTCATTTCCCGCCTGTCTCCCGCACGTGGACTCGGGCTCCCTCAGCCCTCCTTCCAGACTACGTTCATTATTACACCATTGGGCCAGGCATGTTACCATCATCTAAGATCCCTAGCTGGAAGGTTTGTGTTCCTTTTGTTGTGGCAGTCCTCACCTCCTCATACCAACAGTGTGCGCACGGCGGCTGTTGCTACCTTTCGATCCATGTAATTACTTGTTGATTTGCTCTGTTTAATATCACTCTGAATGGGCACTGCATGGTGATAATCAGAGAGCTAAAATCCAGTAGTGGATATTGCTGAATGACCTTGTCGTAGTAGAGCTGACAACACCTAGGTAGGCAGGAACAGTTTAACTCTGGAACATTGGTGAAAGCACTCTGGGCTCTATTCAGCGAGAAAAGAGCTTGTTTAGCACCGTCAAAGCTCTCACTTGAGCAGGGAAGTGCAGGCTTGGCATCCAGTTGGCTCAGTGAAACCACACATCGAACAACAGGATGCTCTCCCTGCAGCGGCTGTGCTTGGCCCCCACCGTGGCCATAGGCAGGCGTGCTCTTGCAGATCTAGCTGGAGTGGTTTAAGAAGGTGCTTGTCACCAGGTAAACCCAAGTGGTGACTGAAGCTGTCCCAGCGTGACTGCCCCAGACTGAAAGGGCTCACGCAGCTTGTTTTGCTTTCTTGGGTGAGACCACTGGAAAAGTCAGAGTGCAGTAACTTCTTTCAGTTGCTCCAGCTGGATCTGCAGGGATCTTCCTTGTCATCAAAACGTCTCTGCTCTGCCAGAGCCTTGGCTCTCGTCCCTGCCAAGTGATTCCCCTGGGAGACTCTGCCCCGGAGCAAGGGGAGGAGGTCTCTTGTCTGTTGCCTGGGGTCTTCACAAGGCTGATATGCAGTTGATAGTAGCTGCACGGGTCTTGGTTGCCTGTGGATGGTTATATGATACTGCATATGCATGGGACCTTATCCATGTAAATTGAGATACCTTGTTACAGACCCCTCTAATATCTCTCTCCAGCAGCCAGAGACTGTTGAGATGTATGCACAGGGTGGCTGCAGTGGTACTGGGGCTTCAGTATCATCAGTTGTGTCTATGCTAGAAGCACTTTGCCAATATATTTTACAGCAAAACACTCGTAGCAAAGACACAGCTGTGCAGGCAAAGCAGGTTCCTGTGTGTTAGTAAATCCAAAACACCTGACTGCACAAGAGTCTTCTGTCAGTACAGCTGCCTTGCACTTCTCATACCTTGGACTGAGACACATCACTAAAAATCCATAGTGTGTTCTTAGCCCCCCATGAATTATTTCTCAGAAGGCTGTGTGGAGGCTGCCCAGCAGCCAGCTGCTGCCAGTGGTGGGGTGTGTGGCCCGTTCTCACACACAAGTTGTTTCTTTTATTTTTAAAACACCCCTTGTCTTGGTGTAGTAAAGCCCTCTTAGGACTGAGCTTGCCATTGCAGTGGTTCTGTGTCCCAGCACAGGTCACCGATCAATCCTGCTCTTTGTGTGCAGCGTGTGGATTCTGGACACCCTCAGGACTTTGCTTAATAGAGCCCTGAGTGAATATAACCCTCGTGGCCTGAGGAATTTCTGTTTCAAATGTGGCACCAGTAATTCAGAGTGAAGTTAGTCTTTCCTCAGTACAGATCACTATTATAAACTGGATTTCAGCTAGTATGTAACCTGAGAGATGACTCAGAGTAACTCGCTCCCCTAATGTCTATCCAAAATCTGTTGAAGCCTAATTTTTCAGAGTGAAGACATGCGTAACAGCATGGAATAGTAGAACTTGCTCTAGAACAGTTACGTTGCTGACTGGGCATTATGTGTATTTTCTGCTGTGTACCAGTGATTTTTGCGTTTGAATTTCTGAAAATATAGGCTTTAATGCAATGGAATTTCATTTAGAGAAAACTATGGTATTAAAACATCTTCATATAAAAACACTTAGGTAGAATAGGAAATCAGACTTCCTGTAATAAAGGGGGTGGGTTTTAAAAGTGAAGATTTTTAATATCCTCAAAATTAATTTATCTCTAACCTCATTCAGAAAGGCATATCCAGTTTGATACATAATCTGTTGCATTAAAATTGCCCTTTTACATAGTTTTACTTGTAATTAAAGCGCGATTACTGATGAAAGCTGTCACTAACAACCACATTTCCTTAGGACTGGGCCAAACCAGGCCCATACGATCAGCCAATGGTGAACACATTGCAACGTCGCAAAGAAAAGCGAGAACCAGATCTCAATGGAGGAGCTCAGAGTGGACCCCCTGTGTCCTCTGAGGAGGCCCAGAGACCTCGGAGCATGACAGTGTCGGCTGCCACAAGGGTGAAGCTCTAGTTTTGAATACACTATTTGGTGCAAAGGAAATGGATGTGCTCACTCCTGCCAGTAGTTTTTTGATGTGTTCCATGTTGGCACATGTTTATGCAACAGGCGGGACTGGTGTGGTGCTGGTGTGGTCAGTGGGTGTTGGGTGGGCGTGAGAGAATGTGCTGTTGGATATTGGCATTGGTAGCACAGCAGCATCCGAAGAAGTGTCTGTTTCTTTGAAGACCTGGTAAATGGTTGGACTCAATCCTGTTGGGTTATAATGGTAACAAGCTCTGTTTGGGAGGAGAGACAGGTCGGTGAAGACTGACTTACCCTTCTAGACCTTGTAATGAGTCTCCTTTCTGTGTGTGACCAGCAGGGTGAGGAGATGGAGGCCTGTGAGGAGCTGGCGCTCGCTCTGACGAGAGGGCTGCAGCTGGACACCCAGAGGAGCAGTCGGGATTCCTTGCAGTGCTCCAGTGGCTACAGCACCCAGACAACAACTCCGTGCTGTTCAGAGGACACGATCCCATCGCAAGGTACCCATCCAAGAGCTGTTCTTTTCCAGAGCGTTCCCAACCTGGCCATCACAGACTCGCCCCTCGGTGCCAAGATGCTCTATCCCAGCAGCTGTCGCTGACTGGCTTTGTAGTCGCCTGGGGAGAAAGGGGTGAATGTTGCTGCTGTGAAGTTTTTTCCAGCTTGGATTGCAGCCTGGATTTATTAACTAAATAGAAACCTGGATGGCTGCATAGTGTACTGAAAGATCAGTTTTTCTTGTGCGTTACTGGAATTAGTTGTAGCTTAAGAGTGCTGCCATTTTAAAGAAGATGCCAGAGTTGCGTTTCATGGGTTAAGGGGAATGACACTGTGATTGCATCACACAATTCTTCTGGTAGTACTGTCCTTTCAGAGCTTTTGTCTAAGCAAATATGTGTTAATGAGCTTTGCTTTCTTGTTCTGTCCGTACTCTGAATGTGCTCTTGGTTTCCCTTTGTGACCTTTTATTTCCTGTCTAAGCAGAAATTGTCATCACTGGAAAAAGAATCCCTTGGAGACCTTAACTCGGGCATACCTGGGAAGGTGCAATAAGGTGTTGGGTTTTGTCCCCTGTTTCAGAACCAGCAGCAAGCTGAGAGGGACCGAGTTTGGTGTTTGTGGTTCAGGAACTGCCTTGCTTGCTCAGCTGAGGGCGGTCGTGCCGTGCCGTGCCATCACAGGAGGCAGCAGGGCTTGCGGAGGGCCTAGCTTGGCTCAGCAGCGACGTGGGAAGGAAGGAAGGAACCCAATGCAGTTACTAAAGCTGAGGCTGAGCTTTCAGAGCTGACAGCTGGGATTTACTTTGTTTGCAAAATAAGCAAATTCGCTGCTGAAATCACTGGTACAGTGCCCTGAGCCCCACATTGCCTCGTCTAAAGTACACTTCTTAGTCACTGACTCTTTGAAGTATTTGTATCTACCAGTGGTAGCATATGGCTTGTAGGATGCTGGTTTTGGTATCGTAATGGTATCAACAAACATTGAGTCTTTGTTAATTAATTCTCTTCAGAGAAGGTACTGAGTGTGTACTTTTCTTACTCTGTTTCACAAGAGAAGTGGGCACCCTGCAGCTTTACAGGTCTGCTGTAGTGCCTGCCTTCAGCCACGCAGTCTGAGAATCTTGGTCGCAATATCTCAGGCTTCCTTCCTCCTAAAGGTGAAACCTCTCTTAATTGCTATTGACCTCCAGGCTTTTTTGGTTATATATACTTTTTTGGTTATACATACTTTAGACTTACTGACGTGACTCAGCTGTCTGCTCCAGCTTGTTCCTAACTCTGTCTTTTGGCATCAGTTTCAGATTATGATTATTTCTCTGTGAGTGGTGACCAGGAGGCAGAGCAACAAGAGTTTGACAAATCTTCCACCATCCCAAGAAACAGCGACATTAGCCAATCCTATCGCAGAATGTTTCAAACCAAGCGTCCTGCTTCCACCGCAGGTCTGCCAACCACGCTTGGACCGGTCATAGTCACCCCCGGCGTCGCCACCATCAGACGGACGCCCTCCACCAAGCCTTCCGTGAGACGCGGCACCATCGGCGGAGGTCCCATCCCCATCAAGACGCCGGTGATTCCTGTCAAAACACCAACTGTCCCCGATATCCCAGGGGGGCTGCCCGGCACCCTCGCTGGGACAGAAGAGTGTCCTGAGCAAAGTCCCGAGTCTCCGGCAGCAGGAGACGGTGGGCAAGGTGTCGCCAGCATGCCCTCGTCCTCGTGGAGCGGACAAGCGTCTGTCAACCCTCCGCCGTCGAGCCAGAAACTGGGCGCTGCCGACGAGCAGAGGCAAGCGGTTCCCGAGAGCGAGGGGGAAGAGAGCGAGCGGGATGGGGTCAGCCCCCTCGCGCCCGCGGGGCAGCCGGAGCTGGATCCCGGAGAGCTGAGTCCCGGGGACGTCCCGCAAGGCGAGGATATGCTGAACGCCATTCGGCGCGGCGTCAAGCTGAAGAAGACGACCACGAATGATCGCTCAGCACCGCGTATTTCCTAGGAGTGGAAAAGCTGACAGAGTACTAGCCGCCGAGAAGGAACTGTGAGGAAACTAATTTGTCTCTATCCATTCCAATCTGTAATCAATGAGGTTTTTAAGATGCTCGGTAACAGACAGTCTGGAAGTACTCTAAACGAGAAAACAAGGTGAAAGAGCGTAGTAAGACATAATCTTCACTGGTGTTTTAATTTGTAAATATCAATGATTTTGTTTCTGCATTTTTTTGATCTAAGTTACACTTTTAATTTTTCTGAAGGTGCCAAATCCCATTTACCTTTTTTATAACTCTCTTTGTAAAGTTTTAAATCATAGAAGAAAAAAAAAAAAAGTTGAGTAGTTAACTTCAGCAAAGGGATTTAATGAAAATTTGGCTTTTTTGCAAGCTTTTGTAGAGCGCCTTGTAATAGTGAGGTTAAAAAAACAAAACAAAACAATGGGACTTATTTTAAAGTTTGAGTCAAGCTGTAAGGAACAGATCCGCATTTAAGTATTAAAAAAAAAAAAGTTTGAAAAGCAGGAATAAAAATTGGTAACAAAAGCAATATATAATGCAAGGAAGAAACCTGCAGTTGGTAGAGTATTTGGGGGGTAGTGGGGGGAGGGAGATGCCATCAGAATAGCAGATGCTGTTGCACAAAAGTAGCCTAGTAGGGTTAATTACTAGTAGCTTCATGGTAAATGCATCAGAATAAGCCATACTGGATTGCAGTGTTTTGTTTCTGTAGGGTGTTTTACAGACTGGGGTTTTTTCCACATTTCTTTTTTGACTGCACAGCATCAACTCTCAGTCACATGCATGCAGCCTTAACTGTGTAGGCTTGGTTCTTCCACCTTCCCTTTTCGTTCCACCACTCATCCTTTCACTGAATACGAACAAGGACGACAAGCTGAAGGCAGTTACAAACGTGAAAACATTTTTAAAATGCAAGCAGGGAGTTCTTAGATATTATCAAAATGCCTTTTTCTGACTGTGCCCAGCAGGCTGGGCACCTTGGGAAGCCCAAATATTTTGAGAAAACACTTAACAATTTGACAGGTGTAACCAGCTTGTGATCTAATAAACTGCAAATGTTTCTTTCCAATACAGGGGCTTGTTTTTCTTAACTTCTTTTACATGGCAGTCGATTGGCTTTTCTTAAATATCGAAAAGAACGGGGTGAAGGGTGGGGGGTGGGGAGAGGTTCTGGTTTTTTGATAATACTGGGAGTCTGACCACTATATTCTCTTTTTTTGTACTTTAAGTCATGTTTTTGGAACGCTGTTGATAGAATTATTAAGAGTTGGATTTTTTCCTTAAAGTAAGTTATTGCTGCAGTACCCGTCTCCTAAAGCTGATAGAAATATGCAGGCCCCAGGGCACGGCCCGTGTCCCGAGCAGACAGTCCGTCGGGCGCCATCTGCCCACCCACAGCAGACCCAGGCGTGGGTGGACACCGGACCTGCGCGTCCGGGACGGTTCCAAAGTGCACCAAATGATGCAGAGGAGGGGCTGGTTTCCACCACACGCTCTGCAGATTTCTCTTGGCTCTAGACTTGCCTACATAACCTCTTATGCTTTAATACATAACTGCACTGGATGTGAAACTTCTAGTAACTGTGTAGTCACTGTGTTCTATATAACATTTTACACTGCTGTGGTTGCTAACCTTTTTTTTTTTGTTATGGCTTAAAAGCAAAAAGAAAAAAAAAAAGGCATGATTCTTAGAAAATATTAAACCTTCCTTTCTTTGAAAAACAAGCTCCTTATTACAGAATATAATAAACAGTAGTGCCTGCGGTGTAGCCCACCAATCTTGATACAGTAGCTGATGCATTGTGCAAATGAGGCTTTGAGATGGTTTTTGCATAAACAAAAACTGCTAGGAGATAATAGTTAAAAGTGTTATTTAAACCTTTGAAATAAATGGATGTAACTGTACCTGAGTACAGCTCTTCACTTGTTTAGTTCTTAAACGTTAGTATAATCCGTAAAATTTAATATAAAATGTTGCCAAATTCAATGTAGAAAGAATGTGACAAAACACTTGGGATAGTTCTATTGTTTGTGTTTTTGCATATTGTAAAAGCAGTGTCACAGCTAAAAAATAAAATGTTTCTAATGGTAAATTATTGTGGTTTAGTTGCTAGTTTGTACTGAGAGTTGACCTCTCCCTGTGCAGTTTTTTTGTTCTAAACTTGTATAAATAATTGCTGTAAGTGTGTCTCCCTTCTACATTGTAATGATTGCTTAAGCCTACATTATAAATAAAGAACTGCTGGAAAACTTCTGCATTTCAGTTCTTGAAGACTTCCTGCTTCCAGAGCTTTGGTTCTCAGTGGTGTCCTTCTTCAGGCTCCTGAAGATCATGCAGGTTCCATCTGCTTGTAACGGGAGCAAGAGAGAATTAAAAACCAAGTCACTAAAATTGCATATAGCTGTGTTTTACAGCTGTGCTGTAAACTGGAAGGGTAGTAGCAGAGCAGAAGGTGCATTGCTAACGAGGGAGATTCCCATTAAACAATAACTGATGACATTTCTCTGTCCCTCGCTGTTACCTGTTGAGGTAACTCAGCATGTTTGTGCGTCTGCTTCAGTGCTGGACCACAGTTCCTCTTGCCAGAGGAGGGAGGTTGCTGCTGTCAGCACTGCCCCTGCTTACTGACAGAATTTACCAGCACACCACCAGCGCTGAATCCCGCACGCTCCCGAGTAACTGGAGACTTCGGTTCGGCTTTCTCAGGAACAAAGGTAGAGGGAGGACGTTGCTCCCGCTTGCAGCTACCACGCAGTGCCCCAATTTATTTCCTTGCCACTGCAGTAATTTTTGTCCAGAGGTTTCCATTTGTCACAGGGACATTAAAGGAGAACTCAGGGTGGTTGGGCTGGAAATACATCCTGTTTCCAAAAGGATGGTAGCTTCATTCCTTGGGTGGCTCTGTGGCTGTGCCTCACACACTGCTTGCCCACGCTCCCTCATTTTGAAGTGTATCCCTGCTCTTCCTACAGCGAATCCGATTCACTTGCAGCCACGTGTGCCAAATGTTTCTTTTCTTGTGGGGTGGGTTTTTTCTTGTTTTAATGCTGGGATGTGGGGCATCCATCACGTTAGGCAACATCAGTCAGGCTTGCTCAGGTGTTTGTAAAAATGAGGAGGGACTTTGTTTTCCAGGAAAAAAAAAAAAAAAAAAAAAGGGGGTTTTGGCTGACTGGAAGGGAAGGTGCAAAATTGCACATAATTAAAGAAGTATTTTAGTGTTGGCATAATTGATGCCGAGAGCGCCGGCCCTTCCCCAGTTACAGCCCCAGCTCTGAGCTGAGAGAGCCGCTTGTGCGGGGCTCAGGGGGACGGCAAAGCGGGCTCCGGGGCAGGGCAGGGGAGAGCTGGGTTTGCCCTCTGATCTTTTATCTCCCTATAAATTGTGCCTCTGGGCTTTCATATTCTGGGTAATGCAAGTAGCTGCTAAAGCGAATCAGTGTTTGTGACGTGGGGAAGCGCACTGCTGGTAGAGCAGCCCCTGTATTAGAACCTGCCCCCAGTCAGAAATAGTGGTGCGAGTTGGAACAATTTAACTGTAACCAAGTACTTCAGTTCTGAGGAGCAGCAGGGAAAAGCACCCGGACCTGTGCAGAGAGAAGAGGCGAACAGGCCAGAGGCGAGGCAGGTGCCAAGGAGCCCCGCTGGAAAAGGGCACGTCTCAACTCTGTACTGCCCTTGGGCTAATGGAGGGAGAGAACAGCTCCAGCTGCCTGGAAAACCAGGAACTTTCAGGAGTGGAATATGTGAAGTCTTTTTTCCCCACCAAAATTCAGGCCTACCCTAGCACCTAGGCTTACTGAAGAGGGCCACGTAAAGCTTCTAAAAACGAGCCAGATTAAAGCCTTTTCTCATCCTCAAGTTAAATATGTTTAGTCCTTAAAGCAGCTGAAGTTGGTGCCTTCGCCATCTCGTTATCTTCAAGCCTTAAGTTGGAGTTCATGGAAAATTAAGCCTTAGGGTTAAATGTGGTACAATCAAACAGTTCCTGTAAAATCAAAGTCAGATTAGGTAGCCCAAGTCTCCTCCCTTCTAGCCCTAAAAATGGTACAAGAGCAGAAAAGCCAGGAAGGTTTTCCGATGAGCTCTTACTTGGTGCCTTATCCCCTCTATTCTCTAACTCACCGGGAGGTTAGCAGAAGCCTTAGTGAAATTTCCCGTGTCTTACATGGATGCTGTGGGAATGCCGCTGGAAGCAAAAAGCTTTTGTACCTACTTCATCGTATCACGCTGCCTGGCAGACCTGTGACCCGTAAATGAGCCAGAGTCCTCAGCAGGCCACTTGTTTCACTGAGAGAGTGCTGTAGTGTTCTAGGATTCGGTTTATATGAGGGTGAACTTTCTCCTGGTGCTCTACAGCAACATTATCCATGGCAGCAAGAGAGCACAACAATGTAAGGAAGGTTTATGGCTTGTGGGATTCGATATCAAAGTGAAAAATGCGGCAAAGAGCTGAACAAGGATGGGAGGGAGGGCAAGAAGCCTTTCTCCCTCAGCACAGTCAGGAATACCCCTGTTGCAGGAGAGCCTGTTGCCATCAGCATTTTGAAACCCCAGCTGTAGTACAAGCATGTACCACCTTGCCTGGATTTAGTACCAGACCCCAAGTTATCAGGCTGATGCAAATTGTTTATCAATTTTCATCTGCTCCCTCCTCCCCAGTACACAGTTTCTCTCAGTTTAGTTGCTTATCATTCAGTCCCATCACCCAGTAAATCCGCTTCTCCCACCCCTCTGAGACTCACATTCTTTCTCTGGGAACGTGAGTTTTGTGCAGCCAGTTTTTTCAGCCTCACAGTTGGGTTTTCTGGCTCTTACTTGTGAAAGTTCCATGTACGTTCACCTTTATAAAACCTGCTCTGGAGTTAGGATCCCATTAAGCCTTCTTCACAGGCTGGTCAGTGTCCTCCGACACGGGAGGTATATTGTGCAGGTGTTCACAGTCACCTGTTCTGCGCTGCACAGGCTGGAAGTGTCTGTGTGCTTTAGAAAAACAGTATGTCAGGAAATGCCATCAGTTTTGCTTTATTCGGCTTTATTTTGTATTACTTAGAGTAGGAGCATGCGGTCACTGACACATCTAATGCCTACAGAAGACAGACCGCGTCAATTCTCACGTGAAATAACACTTTTACATGGGTATTTCACGAGGCCTTGTGACATACTGCCACCACAGCGGTGGCAGGTGCCCTTCCTTACGAGCTGGAGGCAAAGCTTCAGTCCTTGGGCCATCAGCTGGAGTTTCCTCTTCTAACTGCTTGATCTAGAAGACAAGACATAAAATGGCTTTAGTGCACCTCAGCACATTTCCATGACGTGGGATTCAGCGCCCAAGCGGAAAGCAAAACCTGCCCCATTTCACAAGGGAGGAACCAGCAGTAACACCTCCAGCTGACAGACAGCTTCTGTGTTTCTCAGTATTCACTTAAACTCAGTCATTACTGCAGGCTCATATTACCTAATTAAGAAGCAATTTTTAGGAGTAAAAAGTGATTTGCATGAGAAATGTTACTTACAAGGTCATTATTTCCACATAATTCATGTCTAGCATTGCTCCATTAGGCAGACTGCATTCTCTTGCTGCTTTGAAAGCTGCCAGAGAATTACAAGTCCTCAACACCTTCCACTGCAGTCAGCAGGAGCCCTCTATTTCTGCGTGCCACCAACAGCCCTTTGGATGTTCTCCATTCGTGTTTCTTGAAGCAGCCTAAGTGCTGCTGCCACTACGTTAATTCTGGTAGGAGTGCCATACTGCATGCAATCCAGCTATTTCTCTACAACTCAATTCAAGAACTATTCCAAGAACATCAATTTTTCCCCCTGAATCTCAGGTTAGGTTGGCCAGAAATTATTCTCAGTTCCTAACTGCTGAACTCAGTGGTAAGTCACCTTCCAAGGTGCAGCCAGAAAGTGTCAGAGCTTCACAGCAGCAAAAGAGGAATTCTCTGGGCATTAATCTCTTCTCATCCCACTTAAGAATTTCCCTTACAAAGCTGCTGCAACAGCCCTGCACAGCTGCAGGTTCAGCTTTACCTTACAATGCCTGTCACTGCTTTTAGAAGCTGTAACTCTGAGATCTCTGTGTAGGCATTTTGGGTCGAGGCAGTGTTTCACACTGACAACAGCGCTAATAAAACACAACTCAGTGTGACTGCAGCAGGCAGTCGGGTGTTTCCCAAGAACACATCTACACATCACACTGAATATCTGCATGCGAGAGGCTTCCCTTGGCACTGAGCAAGCACCGACCTCTTTATCCCAGCTCTCCCGCTGCAGCTTCTTCCACTGCTCCCGCTTGGCAAAGTAATCGGGATACGCGGCCTTCTCAGAAGGATGCCAGTAATCCAGGCACCATTCAGGAATCTGTTACATTAAAAAGTTTCACACACATTATTGTTTACACATTAAACCATATATAGTAGACACACACACAAAGGAACTAAGCCACTATTGAAATGGGTCAATAACCCCGGAAATGAAGTGTTACAGGGAAGCAGCACCCACGAGCCACCTGGCTACTGTCAGTCTCAAGGCACTGTGTGGCTGAGGTCCGTGTGTTTAATCGTTGCTTCACACATTATCCTGAGTCACAGGAAGACATCATAGTGACTTGCTTCAATCACAGCACCCCAAAGACAAGTCCCAGGTCATCTCAGTTTACTCTGAAGTTCTCAAAATAATTCCATCTGCTGGAAGGGAAAAGCTCATTTTTTCTTCTCCTTCTCCCAAAGGCAGCAGGTCAGAGAGATCCTTTTCTCCCACTACAAATCCATTTTCTCTGACAGAGACAGAACCCTACAGCTCATTTCCACTTGTCTATAACTACTGAAAACATTAGTGCCCTTTAAGATCTCGATAACGATCTGACCTCTAAGATGCCCCATCAAGAAAAAAAAGCAAAATTTAAAATTCTGCAGCAGCCTATCACTGGATGTTAACATTTTAAAGAAAGGAACATTGATTAAAAACACAAAACAACCCCCCCCAAAACCTAATTCTTAAAAAACTAAGAAGTTGCTCCAATACCATCATTCATCCAGTGCCATTTACACTTCCAGATCCCTATTGTGATTCTCATCACTGAGTAAACCTTTGACTCAAAAGAAATAGAGCTGCTTAAAATAATTATAAAACAGAAATCCACACGCACCAAAGAACAACTAAAACCATCACACAGGCTGAGATCTCAAATTCCACCTGTAGCAGCACCCACAATGGACAGGCATCAGTGTATGAGCAAGCCAAATCCTCGTGACAGCCACTTTGTTAAAGGACAGTTTTAACGTATCAAACAAGACAAAGAAGAGAGAATATAAACCAGTTTATCTTTCTACATGAAGACTAATCCTGACCATTTATTGCCCAACTGGTCTTTTTTCTGTCTGGATTCTCTCTCACTATTATCTCTATTACTGCTAAGGCCTACGACCTCGGCATCAATTTAAATCCTCCTCCTCCCTTTTCACTCATACATTCTTCTTTCTGCTTCTGATAGATCTACTTCAGATTCTTCCTTTCACACGGCTTCTTGTGCATAAAGATCTGGTCTTGTGTATGAACTTTCTTCAAATTCAGGAGAAAACTGGTGCATGCACTCTCTAGATTGGTATTAACTCCCCATAATGCATTAGCAGCCAATGCCAAGAAAGTGAAAATCCTCTGTTTTTCTATGAAACCTGTTTCTTTACTCATAAACAGAACAATCTAGGGACAAAAAAACGCCTCTAGAAGTGTTAGATTCTAAAAATATAGCTTGTATTTCTAGGTATGCCACCTATCACACAGTGACGTACAAATATGTATCTGGCACTACAGCAAATGAAGGGAAATGATAATTCGTACCATTACTCAAAATGCTGGAAGAACGAGGGGACTAAGTGAAGGGAGATCTCCCAACAGACAAACCAACACCTGACAAGACCAGAGAGAAGCCAAAGCTGTGACAAGATGGCACCACGAAGGGTAGCACAGCTTCCTCCACCTTGTTTACTCTCACAGCTCAGCTCCAACCCGTTCGCTGTGCCTGCCTGACCCATCACAGAGCAACTTCCATTTGGCAAAAGAACAGATGATTATCCCAGCAAAAAGAAGCAAACTGTCTTCAGATGGACCAGCAAATTCCATTTTCAAAGATCAGACAAGCAGGACAGCTTCTCCCAAGCAAGCAGCAAAATGTTCAGGAGCAGCAAACTATGAGAGAAACGATACTGCTGTGTCCACCTGCAGCCCTGTGAAAAGCTACTTACAACACTCACTTTCCATTTACTAAAAAGAGCAAGGTAACCCCAGTAATACACACTGTAACAGGCCACCTTACCTTGTAGCATTCATATCTTTCATAGGAAGTGCCCCCAGGGGAGTCAGGGAAAATGTACGGCTGAGGATGCTGGTTTGCCCAGAACTCCTCCTCGCCTGCCTTCAGCAGCTCCGTAGCTTTCACCATGTCCTTCACATCCTTGTTCTTATCAAACCGTTCTCTCAGGAGACAGGCAAAGTAGCGGTACTTGTCTCTACAGACAGAGGTTAAGCACAGTGACGTACACTGGAGAAATAAACCTAATCACATAGAGAAGCAAAGCTTGGCAACATCACCAGGCACCTCTGCACCAAGACAGGGTTTGGCCAGGGGCCTCTGAGGAGCTCCTGTTCCCACACTGCCCTTTTCCGCAGCAGGCACAGCCAAGCGACCCTAGAGGCTCCTTCCTCGTCCCCTCAGCTATGCCTGTGGGGAGGGAAGGAACGAGGACAAAGCCCCAGCCGAGCCCAGCCCAGCGGCCCGTCTCAGCGGGGAAGGCTGGCAGAGCAGATCAGGCCAGGCCAAGCCCGGCTCCCCCGCCGAGTGCGGAGCTGAGGCCCCGCTCCCACGATGAACAGGGCCCCCTCCCTGCCCCCCTCACCGGTAGATGCACCAGGACTCCAGGTGCCGCAGGGATTTCTTGTAGAGCCGCAGCACCTTCTGCTGGTGCGTCAGGTAGGCCGCCATGGCGGGCGCCCTCCCCTCACCTTCACCTCCGCGCGCGGGGGCTGACGGGAACGTGGAGGACGTCCCCGCGCGCAGGCGCTGCGCTCGCGCTGCCGCCGCCGCCGCCATGAGCCGCGCCAAGTTCATCGGTGAGGGGACGGTGGGGGGGAGGATCTGCGGCCACGGTCGCCTCGTTCCCGGTCCCTCTGTGCCTCGGTCGGTGCCGGGCTGAGGCGGCCGCCGCCGGTGCCCGTCGCGCGGGGGGACCCTTGCCGCTTGTGCTCCGCTCCGTGAGGGGCCGAGCGCGGCGGGCGGGGACCGCTCTGGTGCCAGGGCTCGCCCCTCGCCCAGGGCTCGTCACCCGCTGCGGTGTCTCAGGGGCCGAGCTGCCTTTGCGCCCACAAGAAGTGTGTGGGGGGGCTGCGGCCATCGCTGGGGGCTTGCCGGGCGCTGAGGGGCTGCGGTGCCGCTCCTCGCAGTCACCCCGAAACTCGGCGGTGTCCGGCCGCTCGCGCCCCGAGTGCCGCACTGGCGCGTGAGCTGCGGCGGCTTTTAATTGCCTGGAGGAAGATGTTGACATTGCCAGGAGGTGCGGCGAGGAGTTTGTCAGTGACTCCAGAAGGTCGGTTCACGTCGATGTTCTACGTGTGGCTGAGCAGCCTGATGCTACCCTGGAAAGTTTCCCTTCCCTCTGGAAACCCCGCTCGAAGCACGGGCTGTGGCCGCTGCAGAGCCAGCTGTTCCCGCAGCCCTTGTCTGCGGCTCAGGGAAAGCCTCGGAGGCGGCGGCGCCTGGGCCGGAGCTGCTCGGGTGGGTGACTGCATTGCGGGTCTCGTTCCGGCTGCTGGCCAGGCAGGCTGGGCTGGGCTGGGCTGGGCGGGAGGAGGGAGCACGGGCAGCCTTCGCGATCTGCTGCTGCTCCCACCCGTGGAAAGGTTGTGCATAAGCTGCTGCGTTTTTCCTTGTCCGTTGCTGCTTATACACAAAGAGAAAATTGTATTTTCACGTGAAAATCAGAATTAATCACAGCAAATAGTATGTATGTATTAGCTTTGGAGATTATGAGGGTGTGTCTTGCACACTCATAGAATAAACCTGGAGTTGCACAGAAGGCCAAAACTTTATTTTCCTGTCACTTGTAGTGAGTGAGCTCTATGGAAGTATAGTTGTGTTTATGCTCTATATGGCCTGTCAGTGTGGTAGTCAAGGACTACTAAGATACACTTTCCATTGTCTTCCCTAGTTGGCTAATGCTCAGAGTGAACTGTAGAACGACTATAACATCTAATTTCTATACTTGCTTTTTCATAGATATTGGTATTAACCTGACAGATCCTATGTTCAGAGGAATCTACAGGGGAACACAAAAACATCAAGGTAAATGTTTCCTTGTATCTGCTGAAAGACAGGATCCCTCTTGTTAAAATGGAAGCCTTTTACCTGTCAGAAAGTGAGGTTAGAATCTTTTTGTCTCCTCAGAAATTGGATGCTTATTATTTACTGTGGCTTAAAGAAGAAAGTATGACAAAATAACTTAGATGTTCTAAGCAAAATATATTATCTTCTACTGAATTGCTATTAAGTTGTCATACAGGTAACTGCTTCTAGAGCAAAATGGAAAATTGCTGGTGTATTTATGTTAGGATTGCATGGAAGAAACTGACCTGTGAATTATGAACAATAAACTATCAAAGTATTACACTGCTGAATCGTAATTACTAATTGTAACTGATGCTTTTTTGCTCTCACCACCCTTAGTTATAGATGTCAAAACAGTCTGCTAACGTATGTGAAAAACTTCTGTTGAATTCTTGTATTTAAATTAGATCTTCAGTTATTGCGTTTTGTTGTTGTCTTCTAAAGATTAATCAAGCATGGTTTAAAAATTGTTCATGGTAGGCATTCTGACTGCATGAAAGTGATTTTTAGTTGAGAAGTAGTTAAATTATGCTATAAAACCTCAAGTTCAATTTATGACATTTTTGTGAACTTTCACAGATGACTTTTTGGATGTGGTAGAGAGAGCAGTCAAAGTTGGTGTTAAAAAGGTAATTTTTGCTAATAAAGTTTCTTTAATATTTTAAACTACTTTCTAATACTTTGCTTTTTAGTGCTCAATATTAAAAAAAAAGTTTCTGGAACTTGCAGTGGAAAATGCAGTAACTTTCTTCAATACCAGAAGGCAAAAGTGTTCTGTGCAGAGCATTGTCTTTCATTTACACAGATCACTAGATGCTGATTATTTAAGTTCAGTCGTATCATAGGTGATATGTATTTAGAATTTCTTTTGTACAGTTTCAACAGACAGATGTTCTCCTCCAACCTTCTGCAATCAACTAGTACGCAGTTTTCCATGTTAATGGTATTATAGGAGCCACTCCTGTCTGCTTGTATCCCGAGTGACTTGCTCAACAGTTACTGCTACAGATCAAAACTCAAACCCCTTCTGATAGTAATCCTGCAGGTATTTCTATGTGTAAAGGAAATTGGGAATCACAGAACAGCTGGGAGTGCCCATAAATTCTTACAGTTGAGGCATCTGACTGTCTGCTAGTAAATACTGGCTTACGTGTATTGAAACTCATCATTATGAGCATGTTTGTAACTCTTAGCTTGAAGTTGGTGTTTTCAGCAGTGGGCCTCATTCCTTCAGGTATAATAGTCCAGCCTGCCTACATCTCTCCAAGCTGAATAAGTTGTCAGGAGAAAAATACGAATGAAAGTGGGATACAATGCACACTGTCACAAACTGTTCAGCTGCACTAATAAGGCTGGTGGATTAGAAATAGAGAAATAAACCCTCCTCTAGAAGAGGAACAGACACGTCAGAAGTTTGCTGAAAGGCTGTCATCTGAAAAGAGTGGGAAGTAAACTGGGACATTAAAAAACCCCAAAAACTAGTGATGGAGAAGTTACCACACTGCAGCAAATACAGAATCAGTCACTTTTATATGTGCTGTATAAGTAGTATTTAATCTTTTTATCACCCTTTGAAAGTAAGCAGTGATATTCCTCTGTTATCATCAAAAACATGTTGGCTGCATAACTTTTTCTAGAGGCACAGTGGATTCAGAAATGGAATCCCAGAGCTCACTGTCCGTAGCTGTGTTTTCAGTCTTTCTACTGGCCTGTATGGTGTCAGAAGTCTGTTCCATCCCAGACTGATTCTACTTGCTGAGAAGTTTAATCTGTTTATTTGAAAATACTTCTGGTTTTCCATATGGCTGCTGATTTATGGTAATTTTTGGTAAAGTTTTTCCATGTGCTGTGTGTACATGCAGCCACTTTCTGCTTATTTTTCCGGTGACGCTGTTGGGATGTGTCTGTCCCTAACGACCATACTGCAGAAGTGTCTGACTTGCTGCTGACCAAATCTGGTATATAGCATGTGCAGAGGCAAGACTTGCCCAAAAGCAGTGTAGTCACGATTTATTAGGACTTAAGGTGCAAGATCCTGCAAGTGGTGGCTCAAAAAACACTGTAAGTAACAGTTCTGGTGTGATAACCTTTGATCTTAAAGGTAAAAATAAAAGATTTGAGCCAGAAATTCTTAAACTTGTAATCCTGGCTCTGATACAGACACCTTTGTTGGTTTATCTACTTACTGATTCCTGTCTTGGTTTGGGGTGTTTGGGAGTTTTTTGTTTCTCCACCTTTAAGGCAGAGAATGTTTGAGTATTATTTCTAGAATGCAAATAAAGTTTCTTGAGTCATTGTCTAATGAAGTTAATATTGCTGCAAATAGAAGTCTCTTACTCATTTAATGGTTTAAATACTTAGCAAGGGAGACACTTGATAAAGGAAAAAAATCAGGTTCTGATGCCCAGTGTATTTACTGGCTCCTGAGGACAATTGAGTTTTGTTTCTGATTTATGAAATGTTGTCATATTTGCGTTAGTGATTGTCTTCTGATGTTGTCTGTCTACATTCTTATTTATATCTGAGTGCTCTTTTAAGCTTTCTGGTTGATGTTCGAAGAGCCTACTCACTGACAGTACTTTCCTTCTTTCAAGTTTTTGATTACAGGTGGAAGTCTGCAAGATAGTAAAGATGCATTGCAGCTGGCACAGACAAATGGTATTTTCTCTTTATCTAGAAATAGAAATTTCTGGAATAAAAATTTTGTTACAAGACTATCTTCTAGAAATAAGATAGAATGCTTATTTGGTGTGGAGTATGTGTTTTTTGATGGACTTTTGTTTGGTTTTTAACTACCAATCTATCATGACCATCTTGAACAAGCAAGGTTTCTTTCTCTTTGTGGGTCTCCTAGCTTTCCCTTTCTTTCTTTGAAAAGGCAAATATCTTTCCACTAATTACTTAAATATGTATTTGAACTAAAACACATGTTAAAGTACTATTTACACAACAGATCCTCAGAATAATTTAGGTTGGAATGAACCTGAGGGGGTAACCTGGTCCAACCCAATCCACCTCCCCACCTCCATCAAAGCAGGACGAGCTTTAATGCTAGGTCAAGTTGCTCTGGGCCTTATATGGTCTTTCCCTCCCCCCCTGCTTTTACATTCTCTGTTAAAGGCGCTTAGCAGAAGTGTTGGTTTTGGCACTAGGTAATCTCGATTAGATAATTGAATCAGGCTGATGTTGCTTGTGAAATTCTGTAACAGCTCATGTAGATGCACTCAAGGGAAATCGCATGCTGTGTACAAACCTTACAGCTCAGGATAACCTGATGCCTTTTGAATGAGGTGTATTTCTAAATGATCTCAAGAGGTCTCTCCCAGCCTCACCAATTGTATGATTTGTTGGGGGCCACTCCACCAGAATAATTCAGCTTCGAGTTGCAGATTTGGACTATACTAAATAACACGTACTCGAACGAAACACGCACAGGCACCCCCACTGGCAATACTGTCTTAACGTTTTTAAAGCAGAAAATACCAGTGTAATAAAGTCGTCACCATAACAATGGTTTTCAAAGAGAGTTTTCTTTTAAAATTGAGCAATGAAAAAAAGTCCAGATACAGGTACTGACTATACCTTGCATAAGTTTTCTTTTTTTTTCCCTTAAAAACTTCTAATACTGTCTTGCTTTAGACATGTTTTACAGTACAGTTGGCTGTCATCCCACCCGCTGTGCAGAATTTGAGCAGAGTAGCCCTGAACAGTATTTATCTGAATTAAAAAATCTGATTGAAAAAAATAAGACAAAGGTAATAGCAGTTGGAGAATGTGGCTTAGGTAAGTTATCTTAGTACTTACAATATTTTTTTCTAGACATACATTAAAAAAAATCCTAAAACACTAAATGGGTTTTTATTCTTTCTATTTGTAGATTTTGATAGATTAGAATTTTGCCCAAAGGACATCCAACTCAAGTAAGACACTTTTGGTAACTATAAATTGACTTGTAGCAATTTACAGGGGTGTTTTCTATCTTGTGCTCTACCAGGTAACATTTTGTCAGGTACAGACCTGCAATTTGCAGGGTTGGGTTTGGCATTTTTTGGCAGCAGTGGTACTTTAAAGAAAGATGGCTACATTTAAGTAGTTCTCTGTGCTAAATGTTGCTACCTGCCTGGTGTTGACTTAGCATGTCTTTTTCTGTAAAACTGATCAAATTTGTGGATTTCTGGGTGTGATAGATGTTCATTCTTGCTAATATTCAAGAACTCTTGGAGACTTGTGGGGAAAATAACGTAACTGTGGTGTATGAAAGAAGAATTAGGTTGTTGAGTGAAGGGCGTGGAGAAGGGATCAGAGCTGTCAAAAGGATAAGTCAGCTCTTAGAAAAATGAGCTTTTAGTAAAGGAGGTGTTAGCTGGGAGCAGATAACCAATGAAAACCGTAATCTCGGGAGCTGGAGAGATCTGTATTTTGAAGTACTATATGCAGCATAGAAACTGAGTGGAAAGAAGCTAGCACAGCCCCTAAAATCAGCTTGCATTCTTGTAGTGGGGAGTTCTGTCTACAGAGGGAACTGACTGAAAGATATAAGTGCTAAATTAAAATGAATGATTAATGAATTGTGCTTGTAACTGTTCTGAGTAAATTAGTCACTGGGGGGCAGTGGTTAGTTGTGTTTCTTTTCTAATTGCCGCATGTTAGCACTATGTAGAGTTAATTTCTTCATAATGTTACAGTCATTTGGCAAAGTGGACAGAACTCATTTTTCTGGTAGAATTCAATGTACTGTTCAGCAAAGCACACCTTGGAGCATAACCTGTTTCTTCACTGTGGCAAACTAAAACACTAGTGGAGTATCATATTTTAAGATCCTTACTGCCTTGATGATATTGGGAAATAAATAAATGTATCTGATTTTCCTTATCTGATGGACTGCAGCTGAAAGCCTGTAGTGAAAAACTTCTAATCAAGTGCACTGAAATTGGGTTGTGAGGAAGGAGGTGAGTAGAGTAGAACAGAAATCACTTTTAAAGTGGTAGGTTAGTCCTTTCTAATTAAGATTGGTAAAGACACAGAGTCTTTATCTGAGCTATTTCAGTAAATCATCTGAAATACATAAGTCTCATTTCTGAGAGATCTTTTAAGAGCCCTAGCTGGAAATTGCAGTTGGAAGGAGGTGACTGATGAAAAGCAAGAAATATGAGGGAGTGAAGAAATATTGAAAGCCTCAAGGACAGATGCCTGCAAACGCTGTGTTTGCAAATTCCATATTTTCTAAAAGGACAGGTTTCCCTGCTCGTCATCCTCCGTGTGTTTGTGAAACATGGTCAGGGTCTGGGGTTGGGTTTATTTCTGCTAATTGAATGCTGTGGAGTTGGAGATAGTCTGGCTTTCATCACCTTTAGCAGACAGGATGGCGAGTTCTTCAAATTAATATTCAGTGTATTCTTGATAAATGAACTTCAAAGAAGAGGCAAAGCCTGAAATGCATGGAGGCAGTTCACCAGTTTGCAGCTGATCCGCAGTTCAGGTGGGGTAACAGTCGCTGGGACAGTTTGCACACAGCTGCAGAGTTACCCCATGGAAGAGAAGTATGGCAGTTTCCCAGTGGGTAGTAGCTGCACATGACCTCTGTTTTGTTTAATGTTTGATCATTTAATCATTGTTTTCCAGTTAGTCATGCTGTGTTTTCTTTGGAATAGTTTTCACCTGTAAAAAATGAATACCATGTTTATCCTGTTTCTTGGACTGAAAAGAATTTGTTGAAGCAGCCTTAAGAACTTTTTTTTATCAGAATTGTTCTCCTTTCTCATAACTTTTCCAGTGGAAAATGGTGATTTGAATGGTAGTTAGATGAAGGTACTGCCTTCATAATGTGATGAAGGTCACATTATAAGTGGACTGATAGTTATATAGAAGTTGCACTTTTGCTGTGCTACTAAGAGGGGTTTGTAAGGCTCAGCGACACAAAAACCAGGAATTTTCTTAACCAAATTGGAGAGGGTGAACAAAATCGTATGTACTGTTGTTCATGCATGAATCCATAATTGTTTATCTGGAGATCTTCTACCTCAGCAAGGCCAGTTTGCTTCAACTGCTTTAGTGTCTTGATCTCAAACCTGAAAATACTACAGCATTTGAACTTTATCATCAAAACTAAACCTGCAAACAACCATGCAGAAATATTTTCAGACTTCCTTATTGAGAAGCAACACAGAAAACACAGAAACAGCACGTATTGAATAACAAACAGTCTGCCCAAAAGAAAAGTTGTTAAGTTGTTCCTTAAGCCCTGGAACTAGGAAGGTTTGTTTTCCTACTGACTTCCTCTGTTACCATTCTGATCACTGTATGTCATGTCTGGTGTCCTCACACTTTTCCAGGGTTTCTTTTATATTTTTTTTTTCCTCCCTCCCCTACTTCAAGAAATTCCCCATCCACCTGCCCTTTTTCTTTGACAGGGCGAGCAGCAGCGTGTGTTGGGCTTCATTGCCGCTAGGAATGGAAGAAGCTTGAGTTGCCTTTCCATCTGTAGGGGCAGTCAACTTTGTACTTTCAAGACCATTACCCTTCTCAAAATTAGATTGCAATTGGCAGTAGCTTACTGAGGAGACTTGTTTGCAGCTCAGCCTCTAAAATCTCATTTACTTCTGAAACAAGTCTTCTCTTTAAAAAAGAACCAAAAAACAAACAACAAAACAACTGACCAATAATCAAGCAATTGTAGCTGTTTAACCGCAAGAGCAGTCACAAGTTGCAATTAAATTTATATTTAGTCAAACAAGCTCAACCAAGCACAGTATCTGGACTACAAAGAACATTCAAAGTAGTTGTAACTAATTCTGAATTTTCATGTCAGTTTTTAACATTGCAGCCCATTGCTGTTCCACCTGTTGTATCTCAAAGTTCTGGACCAATTAACAGGGAAGGTAATTTTTTATCACAGACATATCAACCTGTAATACACAGAAAATAATGAAAATTACACAAAACTAAAAGACCATTTGCATTGTCTCCTTTTTAAATTGGTTTTATTAGTTTTATTTATGTGTTAGTAAACCATTAGTTTGATTTACATTTTCCTGACACTTTCTCATGATCGATATGTGATACACAGAATCACAGACTGGTTTGGGTTGGAAGGGACCTTAAAGATCATCCAGTTCCAACCCCCCTGCCATGAGCAGGGAAACCCCCCACTAGACCAGGTTGCTCAAAGCCTCATCCAGCCTGGCCTTGAACACTTCCAGGGAGGGAACATCCACAGCTTCTCTGGCCAACCTGTTCCAGTGTCTCACCACCCTCACAGGAAGAAATTTCTTCCTAATGTCTCATCTAAACCTCCCCTCTTTCAGCTTAAAGCCATTTCTCCTAGTCCTGTCATTAACTGCCCTTATGAAAAGTCCCTCCCCAGCTTTCCTGTAGCCCCTTCAGGTACTGGAAGGCCGCTATAAGATCTCCCCGGAGCCTTCTCTTCTCCAGGCTGAACAGCCCCAACTCTCTCAGCCTGTCCTCATAGGAGAGGTGCTCCAGCCCTTGCATCATCCTCATGGCCACCTCTGGACTCGTTCTAACTGATCCATGTCTCTCTTGTGTTGGGGGCTCCAGAACTGGACACAGCACTCCAGGTGGGGCCTTATGAGAGCAGAGTAGAGGGGGAGAATCCCCTCCCTCGACCTGCTGGCCACACTTCTCTTGATGCAGCCCAGGTTATGGTTATTGACCTTCTGGGCCCTCATACACAGCAGTACGTGAACACTTGAGTTTGCCTTTGAAATGTTTCTGGTGTCTGATGATGGGAATGCCCCAGTGCCCTGGACTGCTTTTAACTGCCATGCTGAAAGAAATGCAGTGTGTGCATACAGTCCCAGCCTGTGGGGACAGGCAGTATTGTCCCTCTGCCTTGTCCAAATAATGTCATCTTTCAGATTATGTGTGGATACTGAGTCACCTGGGCGCTGCTGGCCTTCTGCCATGCGTAAGTTCCTTCACCGTGTTTCCTGAGCACTGGCAATTTGCATGCCTGGGTGCAGCGTGGCAGGCAGGACTGGTGAATGATAATGCTCTGGGATCAGAGCTACCTGCACTTGACAAGTGATGGGTTAGTTCAGCGTGGATTAGTTCCCTTTGGAAACTGCACTGGGGAAACTGGCTACCTCCTTGTCTTCCCTCTGCCCACATTTTAATGTCTCTTCATAGGATGGCTGCTTCGCTGTTACCGCCCCTTCAAAGGGAATACTGGGAGTAGAAGGTAGGGATAAAAGGAGTGAAAAGGAAAGGATACAGACATAAAAAGGAGGGAAAACAGTGAAAGGCTTTGAAAGAGTGAAGATAATGGGCAGAATGGGGCAGAAGTAAAATGCCTAATATTGGTATTTGTTGCACCCCAAGAGAGGAAAGACTGCCCTCCGTGGAAGGGCAGAGAGAAGCTCTGGATGGTTACTTGACAGGCCAGCTCTGATACAGTTTTGGCCATCTGAGGCTGTGGAAGTCTGTGTAGTGCTCCCTCACTGCATTTACAAGTGCTTCTTGAAATATTGGTCTCCATGTGATCCACACTCTCCCATTCCTGACCTTTCAGAATTTTGTGGAAAGAACAGTCAGTTCCTTTTCCATTAAAAATAAATAAATAAAAGTTAACCCCAACACCCACACTACACAGGAGTACCTGCTTTGTACATATACGCGTGCATTCCTCAGTACTGATGCTCTTGGCCACTTCCCACCCATCTTCCAGCACAGATCATTGCTGTGTGAATATGCCATGGGAAAGAGTTCCTTTTAAATCCTTGCATAAACAAGAGCTTTTGCATGGCAAATCCATTAATTCTGTCTTTAGTTCTGGAGGAGAAAAGCATACAAGTGCTGGAAAAAACTCTTCTACTGTCTTTATTTGTTCTTACACTGAGGTTCTGCTTAAAGGGGATTTTTATTTTACAGGTATTTTGAAAAACAATTTGACCTGTCAGAACAGACACGCCTGCCCATGTTTCTCCACTGTAGAAACTCACACACTGAATTTTTAGGTGGGTTTGGTTGAGAGCAAATTCTAAATATGAAAAATCTAGAAACCTGGATCTTTCACCTTTGTCTGTTAAAAAGCTGTCTTACATATTTTTTTATTTCATTTCATAGACATAATGAGAAGAAACCGAGATAGAATGGCAGGAGGGGTGGTAAGTACGGACTTCAGTGTAGCATTCATTTTCACGTGCATGTTGTGTGAATATCGTTGCTTAATATGCAACTTGTTTTTTGTCACGGAATCTTGGTAGGTTTCCTGTTAGGTGATTTCAGTTATTATTAATAAGTGTTCTCCAGTCCCTTCTAGTACTTTTATTTTCTTTGCTTATTCAACAGTTTTTTTGCGAGGTAAGAAGATAGACTGAGGAAAAGCTCTGCAGCTGACACGAGCAGTTTTTCTTGGCTTGTCAGAAGGACAGTTTAAGCACCTTATAATTGACATTGGCCTTTTCCCAGTTCTCCAGTGTCTGTAACTGCAGTGCTTTCAGACCACAGATAATTTAGGTGCAAGTTCCCAGTGGAAGCTGTAACCTCAGACATTTGCTTCTGACGCTAGACATCATTTTAAAATTAGATCCAGATGTAACTTTTGATTGTTTTATATCTTCAGATATTCAGATCATGTATTTTAATTCAAAAGCATAATGGGAAAATCTTTTGATGAAATTACTAAGAAAGTCCAGCAACTTTCTTTCAGGTTTCCATTACAGCAGGATTTTCCAAAAGGATAATAAATAATTCTGGATTATTCTGTCCTGCTAACACCAGACCACACCTCCTACATCATATCTCGGGCCCCAGGTTTCCCCTTCGTTACCGCAGAAACCTTCCCCTGGCCGGGTTTTGCATGTTGGGTTCTTACCTGCCACTGTACAGCCTCCCCTCTTCCCTTCTCCTTTCTGCAGAACCCGGAGCTAGTGGAGAAATGACGGGCAGGCGCCTCTGCAGGGGGCCGTCCCCGGCAGCGTGGGGAACCAGAGTCTCCTGACGCCCCTTGGGCTGAGGAGCTGCAGCTCCCAGACACGTTGTGCCGCTTGCACCTTGTGGCCTGTCGCTTGCCTCTTCAGTCCTCGGGGTGACCAAACAGACTGTCTCTCAAGTTCCAGTGGGCTAAAATCTGTGGAAAACTCAACACTGCTCTTACTGGGTCCCTGACAGTGCCCTCTAGGGAACACTGAGGAAAGAATGTAGAAATTCAGCATGCACAGGATGACTTCCTGTCTGTGTTTTCCCAGCTACTGGAAGTTTCTGGGCCAAAAGCAGTATCACTGGATAGGCCTTTTCTATGCGTATTTATCACTCATAAAACATGGCAACCACTTTTATTGCAGTATTCAAGTGCCTTCAGCCGAATTCAGAATCAGCTGAGCCATGTCTCACCTTTATGTTTGTATTCTCATGTCATGCATACTATCAAAGGTAGTTATGACACAAATAAAAACTAATATGTGCTTTTAAATTACTGGAGTTTTAAATGAACTACATATATTTGTATATATGTGTATATCTATATTTATGTGTGTTCTAGGTACATTCTTTTGATGGCACAAAGGAAGAAGCAGCAGCTATAATAGATTTGGATCTTTATATTGGAATAAATGGCTGGTAAGTTCTTTACAAGAAATAAAGCTATTTTAAAATGTCAGCTGTAGTGAACTCATTGCTTTCTTTTAAACAGTGAGGTCAAGTTCTCAAAGCTCACTAGACTCTTAATCATTTGACAGATTTAGAATTGCACTCATTAGTCTATTAGCCACAAAAAGTTCTTAACTCACAGCTCAGTGAGTTAATCTAGTCTTAGGTCCATTCTGCTAACCCTGGGTCAATCCTTGTTTGTAAACACATACAGTTGTTGAATGTGGAAAGAGTTCTTCTGAGAAGTGTTTAAAAAATAGCGCAATTTTAAGCTGCCCTGTCAAATCCAGGAGTAATGCAGATGTAACTGGAGCAGCCTTATCTACTGGTGATGCAGTCTGAATTCTCAGCAGTCATCTGGCCAAAAGCCAGCCAGCACCACTTTATAAATTGCAGGGGTTGCTGAGGCCAGGCAAGTCTGGGCAGTGCAGGCAGGGGTTGTGCATGCTTACTGGGGTGAGATGGCTTCACTCAGTAACTGTCCAAATTTCTCATTTTCTGCAAAGTCTGAATTTACAGGCAGCACTTTTAAAAATGAAAAAAAATTTATTCACTAAAACTATTTAGGAAGTTACCTTTGCTGCAAAACATTTCAACAGGCAGCGTAATTACTTTTATACACTTCTGTTTGTTTGTTTTTTAAACAAACTCTGATTTTCCAGTTCATTGAAAACAGAAGCCAACTTGGAAACGCTGAAATCAATTCCTAGTGAACGATTAATGATAGAGACTGGTAAGATTCTATGTCTCCTCTTGGCCTAATGAGCAGCAATTGTAATTGATTGACTAGGGATGCCTTTTTTTTTTAATGTTCATTTCAATTCTCAATGGCTGGCAGTTAAAAATACAGCATTTATTTGAATTTCTGAATCTGAAAAAGGAAAAGCAAAGTGCCTAAATCCTTGAATTTATTTGCACATGAAGTACAGACCTGTTAAAAGTACAGAGAAAGTTTCCGTGGAACACACACGGTGTATCCAGCTATCCTTATCGTGTTATGTACTATTGTTCCTGATTTTTTAAACTGTAAAATCTTGAAGGTAACAATAGAAAAATACAAAGATTGTAAGGTTGTTAAATTTCCCAAATCTCTCAAATTCCATTTTTAATTGGAAGTCACTGCTAGAATGAGATTACAAGAACTTTTGTCTGTGGAAGTAGTTGATTAAGCTATCTCATGCTATTCTCTTCTCAAACAATTGCATACTCGTAATTTATTTTTTTTCCAAATGAAACTAGATGCGCCTTGGTGTGGAGTGAAAAATACTCATGCTGGATCAAAATACGTTAAAACTACATTTCCTACAAAAAAGAAATGGGAAATAGGGCACTGCTTGAAGGACAGGAATGAGCCCTGCCATATAATGTAAGTGTACTGCTGCAGTATTATTTTAAATCTTTCAAATCTCACCAGGGAGACAAAAAAAAAATCAATTCACTGAAAATGTCGTAAATAGAAATTAATTCTAAATGCACTGAAACTTGTGCAAGGTATTGCTTCATAGGCTGTGGAGAAATTTAGTAAATCTTAGTTTTTCCATTTCGGTAACTCTGGATGTAAAAAGCTCCCTGAAAGTGATTTTTATCCTTTCACTTGATACCCTGGAGAAGAGGTTAAGCCCTGTAAAGTAACCTGACTTGAATAAATTTCACTCAGTTGCAGTTATTTTTAAAACTGATCCAGCACTGGAGCTGGGCAGTGCTCTGCTGAGGGGGCAGGACTGAGGCACAGAGAGGGCTGGTGCCCGTGTTCATATCACACTGCCTGTGACATGAGCTGCTGTAACACAAATTTGGTTAAGAGCAATTTCTTCATTCTGCTACTGTGCTTAAAAAAAAAAAAGAAGTTTCATGGAATACTGTGATCCTGTGACGTTTAGATATGAAGAACAGCAGTCAACAGAGAGAGCAGTGAAAGAAAACTCCAGGGGCTTATGGACAGACTTAGAAGGTACAGAAACAGTTTCTGCCACCTTTTCATGCACTTCATCGCAGAGGTGTGAAAAGCAGGGAAATGTATCATTGTTTTAGTGAAAACGTTTAGTTATTTTCATTAAATAGCACCAAGATGAAATGCCTGAATTTTCACAACTGTTATGGAAGTCTGCTTGGTGAGTTGTGCCAGACTTCTCAGTCATCTTCTCACTATCGGCGTTCTGAAAAGAAAAAGGTCAGGAAGCTTTCTTCTTGGTGTGTAGTACGTGAATGAACTTTCACCAAATAAAGCTCAAAGCATACCTATGGCCCATTTACTTGATCAGAAGTGAGGTGGGGTTTTTTTGCTGGGAAGTCTCTCTGTATTGCTATGAAAAGCTGTGTCAATGACCTGTTTGGGGCTTGCTTTTAAAACACTGCTCAGGGTAGTACTGAAGAATTTGGGTATTTGGCAAGGTGTCTAAACAAGAGTTTATTAGAGAACTAAAGGGAATTCTGCTGCTCTTTTGGGAGATGTAACACTTCAAAAGGAGACAGATGCCCCAGGATCATGCTGAAAGCACAGTTTAAGTCCACATGGTGACACTTCCCTAGTGTTCAGATATATTTTATGCAGTTATGTTGATTTGTTATACTCGTTGAACTTGACTTTGTGTTCTGAAGATGCAGCACACATTCGCATGGAAGGGCTCTTTCAGTATTTTCAGACCTTCTGGGGTCAGTCCATGGTTTTAGAGCAGGAGAAGAGATCAAGTGAAACCAATTCTCTGATCACAAGTGGAGGACCACTGCTGTTGGTGAAGGAGGCTATTTCAGCACACCTGTATGTGTTAACAACACCCCCACGTCTTTGCTGCCCGAGTTGGAGCAGCAGATAAAGTGTTCCAGAAACCCCAGAACTGGAAATGCGGGGAGTCTGCCCCAGAGCGGTGCACAAATGCTTGACTTGGCTTTTGCTTTCTTTTACAGAACAAAATCTTGTTTACTTCAACCTTATTTCAAAACTGCTGTCCCTTTAACATTAATTATGACCTCTACTAATTGTAGATTAGTAACCTGAGAACTCAAACCTTAGGAGAAATGAAGTATGGTAACTGAGAGTTGGTATTTTGTGACTTCTTGAGTAGCAAGACCTGGTGTGAGGGGAAAATTAGCCTCAGGCCACAAAGTATATTTAATGTGTAGGATATATATCCTGTTTAATATAGCTCAGTTGGCAGGAGGAATTTCCCATTTGGCTTTTTTTGGTGGCACTGGACACCTTTCAATTTTGATGGTGGTATTTCCACTTTGTTTTCAGAACTGCACTGCTCCCCTTGGAAGGCTATTTAAAAAAAAAAAAAAAAATTAGCCACAAGAGGCTTTTTTCTCCTTCAGATTTCATACAGTGTTACAGTAACAGGGAGCATCCTACTGCACCCAGGTGAGGAGAGATATGGAAGCCCTACCATGCCTCTTCAAGGGTGAAATTCTTTGGTAGTGGTTACTTATTTCTGTGTAGGCCTGACCTCGCCCCATCTCACCTTGAATGTGTCCTTAAATCAATAAGCTGTTTGGCTGCATAGCACAGGAATGATCGTGCAGTGGGCTAATTCTCCATCTAGGAAAATATTTGCATTCCAGTAATTGTTAAGAGCAACTTTTTCTACTCTGATTTCCTCAAAAAGACCTTAAGTTGTGCAATAGCTAAAGAGACAGGATCCAAAACCATCAAACCCTTGAGGTTCTTACTCTTAAAGTTGTTTTTTTTTTTCCATTTCTAGAAAAAAAAATGAAGTATGAAGTGTCTTAAGGACTGTAGAGAATATTATTTTTTTTTTTTAGAACGACTGATACAAAATCAGCAAAATAAGTACAGAGAGAGGTTGTGGCTTGGTTTTTCGTTATTTAATGTTAATATTATTAATCCCTTTTCTCATGCCTTCTTTTTCTGGCTTGTATCAAGACTATGGGCCTTTTAAAATTGCTCATTTAATGTTTACTGCAACTATCTGAATATGTTAATCACAATTAATCCAGAGAGCAGGGAAGTAGGAAAGGTGACTTTGGCAGCTACACTCTCAGATAAGGCTGTGTCTGGAATTTAAGCTTTGCCATAGATGAGTTTGTTCACAGTGCAGCTTCAGCCTTGAAAGGCTAATCAATTTCAGCCTGAAAAATGAAGACCATTGATAAAGACACCCACAAAATGACACTTTCTTTGAAACAGAAAGCTGTTTAATTAACCTCCAAACAAGAGTCAAAAGACCAAAGATTGAATCTGTACCAGTGAGCAACCAGTGTTCAGTGGGAAGGGAAGGGCAGTTAGTGACTTAAAAGTGAAGCTATTTGCATATCTGAGCACCTTGCCCTGCTGCTCTCAGCATAGGTTTTTATTCCAGGTTAATCTTAGTGACTTGTACATACACATGCAGCAGTCTCAAGTATATTCAGAACTGAGTTTCAGCATCTTCTAACAGCAATCTTTCTTTTTTAGTCAAATACTGGAAATAATGGCGGCAGTAAGAGAAGATGACCCGCTCGAGTTGGCCAACACTCTATATAACAACACTATTAAAGTCTTCTTTCCAAATATATAAAGTTGTTTTTCTTACATTTATTCAGCACAACTGTAGTAAATATACTGCAAAAACTTTAAAATTATCATATCTGCAAGTTCTTATCACTGGAAGCCAATATGTAGTGCTTTGCTTTTTTTTATGGTACAAGATTAAAGCTGCTTCTGAAAAGGCCGTCTGCATTTGTGCAGTTTCTCAGCCCTGTTTCCCTTTCATCAAGATTCAGGATCCATTTCAAGGACAGCCCAAGCCAGCAACTGCTGTTCATACCTGTGTGGGTTACGTGCTGACTCCCAGGCTGCTGGGTTCACATGTAGAGTGCGTCAAGCTACTCCTGGTAATTCCCAAGTGTTTAACACATCAGTGGCATGCTGGACTTTACCAGAAGGCTGAGCACTTTTGTCTTTTGTTCCACATACGCAAATGCTGTAACATTAAGTCTACTAACCTAAATTTTTCTGTATTTCATTTTTTTTAAAACACAACTTGCTAGTTTTTAATGATAAAGCTCTGCTAATACTGAATTTGTAAGTAAAGCTGCTTTGGTTCAGGCTTTTCATGTCTGGTTGAACCTGCTGAACAGTCTGTTTTCACCAGTATTTTTCCTTTGCATCCAGACCTCATTGATCAGGGATTACTGGTATACAGTCTTTGGCACAGCATTATCACTACATCAATTAAAGAGTGTTTTTCCAACCATCTTAAAAACATGTGAAAACATTTTATTCCATGTACAATAACGTACATAATTTTAAGGTGGTCATGAAAGAGACCAGCCAAAATCAGAGGTATATTTACAGTAGCACACACCACAGTAAACAACCACCATTCACAGACTCAACATTAAGATACTGCTGTTGTGCTTAAGTACAATAACTACAAAGTGATACTTTTATTCTGTTGACATCAATCTTAAACAAATACCTCATGGCTTAATAAAGGACATCTTAATCACCAACAGAGTTGGAATCAACATTAAGAGTCTCATTCAAGTGCTGTGCCACACAGTCATCATCTTCCTCATCGCTATCGGAACTGTCATTATCTTCATTTAATTCATTTTCAGCATCAGCAGCTTCTTGTTCAACTTGTGCAGGATTTTCATTCGGTGCCACAAACCTGTTGTTGTTAGAGATACTGCCATTTTCCTTGTCCTCAATATACACTTTCTGATGGCACATAGGGCAAGTGTCCTGAATGTACAGCCACTTCCGAAGACAAAGTGCATGAAAGTAATGGTTGCACGGAGTAATGCGAGCAGAGGTGGTGAACTCATGGTAGCAGATTGCACATACGTCATCGATTTCATGTAACCGACTCCCTTTTACCTCTGGGAGTGAGTTTATTTTCTTAACAGCAGTCCGGCGGTTTATAAAAGTCTTCCAGCCGTTCTTTGCTTGCAAGTAGATGTTGAAGTACGCGTGCAGACACATCATGCAAGCACGGATCTTGCTTCCCGATTCAAAAACCATGGTGTAAGCTCCGTTTCCAAACATTATTACTCCAAATATGAACTCAATAATATTGCCAGTTGAACGAACATAATAGACATAGTCATCAAGTTTTTCCCATAGCACGTTGTAATAGCCATCAATCATAAACAAGATATACACAGTGATAGAAACTATGACTTTTAGGCAAAGCTCTACACAGAATGCTGTAACTGCAAAAAGCCACGTATTTAGTGCATAGTGGTGCCAGAGGATGTAACTGAGCAGAACTGGAAGGATGAAAAGGCAAGCGGAGACAAACAGTACAGGGAAGTGTCTGCGGAACGACGACACGTGGGAGGCACTGAGAGACATCAGCACAGGGTCTGTCATGCCGTGGATAAAATGCAGGACTGCCGTCAGCAAAAGGCACATGTTTCGACTCAGGCGAACCAACCGTTCCTCTGGCTTCAGTCCACTTAAACCAGTCTGCAGAGCCAAAATGAAAAACAGGACGGGCGCTACAAACCCAAGCCTTTTGTCGTCCTCGTCGGTTGAGCCGATGAAGGCCAAGATCCCGAGTCCCAGATAATGGGCGATGGAGGAAATGACAGCACTCATGCCCAGCACAGTTAAAGTAGAGTCACACCCGCTTATGATCAGACTGCAAATCAGTTCCCAACAGTTATCCCACGACAGCAAGAAGAATTTTTCTTCTGTATTAGTTTCAGCCATCTTTACAACATAGGTTAATACCACAGCTTGTGCTGTAAGTCTCGTTAGCCAGAAGACACGCAGTACAGCTGGGAACCGAATCCTTTTCCAGGTATCCTCCATCAAGAGGTGTAATCCATAAATGCGATACATGTGCCTCACCAGCAGGTAAACGTATCGTACCGAGTAGCAGAACCACTTGATTTTCATAACTAAGATGGCTGTGGTGTTTAGTGTCAGAACTAGGCCTGAAATAAAAACTAGTATCTGCCGGACATTTAAAGGTAATTCAACAACCAAGCCAATCACGGGAATCAGTATATCCAGGATGATGAGCTGAGAGTAGATGGACTGCACGTTTAGCAGTGTAACATATCCGATTCCAAAGGTAAGCTGAAGGATGGAAAGCGCCATCCATAGCGAAGGTCCTTTATGAGGGAAGATCTGAATTCCAAACGTGGCTGTGTAGTAGGCACTGTAGAAGTTTATGTGCAAAGAAGCGTAGTAATTCACCAACACTGAAGTTGCAGCCAGCAGAGATGCCGAGGCAATCATATAAAACTTGAAAAGTGCTCGCTGTTGTAAGACCAGAACAATGCTGGATACAAAGACACCTAAAAACAGATTGAAATCATTTAGTTCTCAGCAGAGACTCAACAACAGATTTTAATGTATTAGCTTTGGCACAACATTTATTTAATGTGTCATTTCCCAATTAGTCACTCATAATTTGCATTACCAATGGTGCCCTTTTCAGAGAGAGAGACAGCGGGCGACTTCATCTCTGCATTCAGTACCTCTGTGCACTGCAGCTGCGACGCAAAGCCCACGCAAGCATTAAGGCACAGTTACCGTCAAGTTCATCTGCAGTTTCAGACTACAGCACTGACAGCTCCCAGCCTTACTCTTGAAATCTAAGAGTAGACAAGTTCTAAAAGCAGAAAGAATTACCAGATACAGCATCACCCTTGTAGGCAAAGTTTGTAAATTTCATAATTTTTTCCCTATTAAATCCTCTAATTCACTGGAGCAAAGCACTCAACTACAAATGTCCAAGCTGGGATACTAAAGGTAACAGTAACCAAAACAGTTAGCTAAACCCTTTAATGGGAATACACTGAAAAACTGCTGTAATTTAGTGGGGAGCGGGCACTCTTCTCCCAGTTCCCTTCAGTTTACTTTCACTTCTGATGAAACAAAAGTCTGACAGAGAAGATTTTCTGCAATACAAAGCTTTTGTACACAGAATCCAAACCAGCACCAATCGCCTCTTTGCCAATGCCAGTGTGAACCTGGGTCTTGTTAGAAGTCAGATTCAGATCCTGAAATTCCTGTTTGCTAACCTCACACTGACCATGAACACACCTTGACCATGGCTGGGAAGTCTGCACCTTCCTGTGAGAAATCCTATCAGAGCATCTATAGTGCCTTGGCATCACATTTATGTCCTTGCTCTACAGTATCTTGGCATCACATTTATGTCCTTGCTCTACAGTATCTTGGCATCACATTTATGTCCTTGCTCTACAGTATCTTGGCATTACATTTATGTCCTTGCAGTAAATTCCTTCTGTAGTGTAGCCTATGAATTTCATCACCATGTACTACACAGGTAAGGGCTCTGCCCTAACAGATGTTAAATGGCCCACACCACTAGACTCACTTCCTTAAACGCTGTTTGTTTGGTTTTTTTCTTCAGGAAACACACTGCCTTTGTTTTGGGCTTCTCAATCAGCTTCCAGTCTATGCAGCTGCTTTCTCATCAAAACCAGTTTGGAGAGACTTCGATCTCTACAACTTGTATTTGATTGTATGTTGCTTTCAGTCTCTGTACTAAAACTAATGAAATCACAAATAATCCTCTTCTGACTGGAGAATAGCATGAGCCTTCTCTGATTACTGTATTGTAGATTGTCCCAAATCCTCCATAATAAGTATTTTTTTTTTAAAATAGTATTTTAAGCCATGGTATCTTCAACATGTGAAAAAAGACTTTGCTAAGAACCAGCATTTGATTCTACCGGTAGTGTTGCCAGCTGCTAGTATAAAACAAAATCAAACCAAACCCACCAACCCCCCACACCCTGCCCTCCCTCCCCCCAAAAAAACCCAAAACAAAAGAACCCAAAACCCAAACACCCTGGAGCACTGCATAGGACAGGAGAAGGTCAACATGAATCAACAGCAAAAAGCAGACTACCAAAAAAAAAAAAGTTATTAGTGCAGCATAACAGTGTTCCTTGCCAGCAGCATTAGCTGATATAAAAACATTCTCCTTAACTAATCATTAACCTAGTAACCTTGTGAAGCTGACTGAGGAAAAGCCTGAATCGGTTTTCAGGAAGTGCCTTAGATCAGCTCGGTTCTTCCATGAAAAGCTGCATATTCGTGACTTACAGCACTTTTGTTAAAGTAAGCCTGACAGTTTCATTGCCTTTTTGTGCTTGCCACCACAAACACCGGGGGGAAAGCTCACACTGCTGACAAGTTTGTACCCTTTGTTTTTTCTCAGTGGTCATGGAAAAGGCTCACCTGCCTGTAACAAGCTCATTATTGGCAGAATTCTGATCACTTGAGCCAAGTGAGATGCATTCTGCACTAAGGAGGCTGCTCTGAAAGATGCCTGTCAACAAAACCTCTTTTTCTTTGCAGTTGCAGTAACAAGCCCGTCTTTAGATACTGTAGGTCATCCTCAAACACTGATGTCTCACATGCAAGATGCATCCCTACAAACAACTACCATGAGTCAATGGAAGAGTGAGACCTACTGGTCCCTCTGAAGAGGGATTAACAAAAGTGAAAAGCATTTCTCTGTCAGCACTTGTGAAGTCAAGGACCCCTCCCCCCAAAGGAAGCGATAAAGACCCCAGGAACTCTCTCAGATGGGGAGCTGAGCACTCCTCTCCCCATCTCCCTTTATGTCATTCAGTCCATCTGCCCTGACAAGGCTTCTCCCTGCCCTGCACAGTGTTCACCACACAGTAGTCTTTTCCCATTGTCCTTCTGGTAGGAAATGCTGCAGTTCCTCCTGTGAGGAGATCTCCCTCGCGTTTCTGTACATACTGCTGCCCGTCCTTACTGCTCCTACCTATGCCACCCCATCGCCAGCCGTCTCCAGTACAGCCTCCAAACACAGCATCTAGCCAAAGCACACACATTTACTTCTAAAGTAGTTCCTTGTATTACAATTAATTCCTCCCTCTCCCCATTTTTTCCTTTAACTCCTGCAATTTGTCAGTGTCTTTACAGTAGCACACTACCTAGGGTTCGACTTTCAGTCAGTTGCAGGGTTCAATTACCTTTACACAGAAGTATTTTAATCATATGAACTGTCAAAGTATTTTTCTCTAGCCTGGCCGTTCTACTTGCTTCCACATCTTGCTACAGACACCACTATTTATAGTAACCCTCTCAAAAATCAGTGTCCTCGCTGAGGAGGGACTGCTGTCTGAAGGAACAGTTTCACAGTCCTGGGGGTGGTGGTTTTGCTGGAACCCAGTCACTTAAAAAAACCATGCAAAGATGTGATAAGTAAATATTGTGTTGGAGACAAAACAAGGTTAATCCAAAGACTACAGAAAAATTGCAGAACTTGGATCCATGCTGCGTGTAACTCTAGGTACTCGTACAGAATGCAAGTGAGGAATCCTGCACTAAAACTTTAAGAAATCACACAGATCTCTGTTAGCATTCTTGAACAACCGTACTCCCAGCATATTTCAGAACTGTTCACCATCACCCTGAAAGCTAACAAATCTCTCTTGAGCTTCTATCTTTGTCTCTAGAGGACACGATGTGTCTATGCCAAATAGTGTTGTGCTACAGGAAAAAATTGGACCAGTCTTTCAAAGACAGCAAATGGTAACTAAAGGAGCAACTTCCCACTAAATACAGAATGATCAGAAATAAATATTTTGGTTTATCCTAACAGCAGCAAAAACCCAACCCTGTAAACACTGAATTCAAATGAGGAAAAAAATAGATGCAAAAGCACTCTGATGTCTGAACCACGTGGAAAGTCTTTAGCATCATCTTTAAGTGGTTACATTTTTTTTTTTTTTTATTTTGGAAAGCAAAGAACCACAGATCACTTGTCTCAAAGTACAAGAGAAGCTTTGGCCTCAATGGTTCCCAAAGCTCTTTTGCAGGAGGCAGGGATTACCCACTTCTTCCCCCAAACCTTTCTAGAAAAGTGATCATATAAATGCAATCCTGAAAAACGCCTTAATCTGTTAATCCCAATATCACACACTTACGAGTGATACGTAACTCCCCTTCTCAGCTTCTGACCCAAACAGCCATACTACCCATTTCCTTCCTGTTTTTTCTACTATAAACATGAAACAAAACACAAAACCAACATATCGCAGGCCTGCAAAACACTCTTGCCGTATTTCAGATTCTCCTTTCCTTCCTGCCTCAGGATTCCTGGCTCCAAGATGCCACACAGCATCCCTGTGCGGCCTCGCCGAGGCTACGTGAGCACCCAAGATTACGAGCAACGCTGAAAATAGTATCACCTACTTACACCGGCGATTTTCAACCTTCACCCCAAAGAAGAAAAAAAAAGCTTAAAAATAACCATCGGCAAGTTCCAAGAGACCTCTCTTTCATTTAGGAACCGAATTCCCGGCGTTTCTGAACGGCTGCTCCTGAAATAAGGACTGAACGCGTGTTTCGGGAAGACACCACACTGCCGGAGCGTTTGCTGGAACGCGCGAAGTGACCCAGGGCCGGAGGGCCGCATCACGCTTCCAGCCGGGGCCGGAGGGGAGAGCAGCAGAGGCGGGGGCGCACGTCCCGGCTCCCCGCGCACATGGCGAGCACCGCCCGCCGGCCCGGCCACCGCCCCGCCCGGGCTCGGGCCCCGGCCTCGGCTCCGCCGGCTCCCCGCGCCCCCCGAGGGTCACACCCCGCCCCCACGAGGAGGCGGAAGGAGCCGGCCCGTACCTCCGGCTCGGGCCGGGGATGGAGGCCGGGGGATGGGACAGGGAGCGGGGACAGGCGCGGCGGCTCGCAGAGCGGAGGGAGGCGGTTTGTCCGCGCAGGGACCTGGGGAGCCCAGGGCGGCAGGAGGGGGTGGGAGATAGGGGAAGGGGTGAGGAGAGAGACAGGCCGCGGCAGCAGGCTGAGGGGACGGGAGAGCGAAGCGGCGGCCGTGTCGTGCCCTGTCTGCGGCCGTAGGCGAGGCCAGCGGGGACAGACAGCAGAGAAGACGGGCCCGGGCCGGCGGGGGTGCCGGCCCGCCAGCAGCCGGCCGCTGGCCAAGGCCGTAGCTGCGCGGCGGGGCAGGAGGGGAAGGGCTCTCTCACCCAGCAGCCGCAGCAGCACGCCCAGGAGCGCGGCACACAGGGAGCCCCCCGGCAGCGGGGACGAGTTGAAGATGGCGTCGATGAGGAACAGGCTGGGCACCCGCAGCGCGACCTCCAGCCCGGCCCGCAGCCGCGGGCCCGGCCGCAGCCAGGGAAGCTGCGGAGGGCCCGGGGCCGCCATCCCCTGCGAGGGGGCAGGCGCAGCGCCCCTCTCCCGCCTCTTAACAAGCAGGGGGGCGGGCGGCGCGCTCGCTACCGCCCCGCGCCCGCCGGCCGGGCCCCCCGCCGCGCCGCCGCCGCCTCCATGTTCCCTGCGCTCCCTCGGCAGCGCCGGCCCCAGCCGGGCCGCGGGGACGGGGCGGAGCGGGGCCGGGCCGCGCGGGCGTCACAGTGCGCGGCCCCGCCCCCGGCTCCCACGCGGGAGGGGGCGGAGGGCGCGCGCCCCCAACCACCGAGGGGTGAGGCGGCCCACGCGCGCTCCCAACGGCCGGGGCCGGAGGCGCCCGCGCGCGCTCCGTAAGGTGCACGCAGCTGGCCCCGGCCCCGCTCCCCGCTGACCGGCCGCGGGCCCGCCGGGCGGCAGGGGCCGTGACAGCGACATCCCGCCCCGCTGGGCCCTGAAGCGAGCGCGGCGGCGGGGCGGGCTTTCCCGCGGGCTGGCGGGGCGGCCCCGCCCGGAGGAAGGTGCGCGGCGGGCGGGAGCAGGCGACGGCGCAGCCGGCGGTCAGGGGAGCGGTGCTGAGGCCGCGCCGGGACTCGTCCTGGCGTCCCCTGCCCCCCGGAAAGCCTCCCGGTTCCTGTCCGGCCTGTGTGCCGGGGCACAGCACAGCGCCATCTGCCATGCCGTGTGACAGAAACATGGATCCATCTCTTGAATTCCTACAAACCCGGCTTCGCCGCGAAGATCCCAGATAACCCAACGGTCTTTCTGTGCACCCTCCCCTCCCTGCCCCGCGCCCGGCGCTGCTCACAGCGATTTCCCTCTCCGCTCCGCCTCCGCCCCGCCCGGCTGCGTGTGGGCGGTGGGAGCGCTCAGGTCATCGCCTCCTGCCTGTTAAGTGAGTAGTTCACCTTGAAGGCGTAATGAGCTTTTAATTAGGGGAGGGTTCTGCAGAATTTCCTGTTCCTTCCTGTGTGATGCAAAAGTTCTGTCTTACTCGATACATAACCATGGATCGGGACCATATGGAGAAAAGGCGTTTTCCTTTGGAATCCTGTTTCCTTCCTCATGCATCTTCACAGAAGGCACAGATACAGGGACTAACTTTTGGGAACTTCAAGGTGACTTGATTTTAAAAATAAAAAGAAATAAAAATAAATGCAAATTTATAATCAATGTTTGTCCATCTGAAACGGGCATTTCCCACCCCGTTGCTTGTGCAAACCATAGAATCACAGAATGGTTCGTGTTGGAAGAGACCTTTAAAGGTCATCTAGTCCAGCCCCGCTGCAGTGAGCAGGGACGTCTGCAACCAGGTCAGGTTGCTCAGAGCCCCGTCCAGTCTGACCTTGAGTGTTTCCAGGGATGGAGCATCTACCACCTCTCTGGGCAACCTGTGCCAGTGTTTCACCATCCTCGTTGTAAAACATTTAATTCTTATATTTATTCTAAATCTCCCCTCTTTTAGTTTAAAACCATTACCTCTTGCCCTATTGCTACAGACCCTGCTAAAAAGTTTGTCCCCATCTTTCTTATAGGCCCCCCTTCAGGTACTGGAAAGCCGCTATAAGGTCTCCCCAGAGCCTTCTCTTGTCCAGGCTGAACAGCCCCAACCCCTCAGCCTGTCCTCATAGGAGAGGTGCTCCAGCCCTCGGATCATCCTCGTGGCCTCCTCTGGATTTGCTCCAGTGTGTCCATGTCTTTCCTGTGCTGAGGACTCCAGAACTGGACACAGAACTGCAGGTGGGTTCTCACCAGAGTGGAGTGGAGGGGCAGAATCACCTCCCTTGTCCTGCTGGCCACGCTTGATGCAGCCCAGGATACAGTTGGCCTTCTCAGCTGCGAGCACACATTGCTGGCTCATGTCCACCTTTTCATCCGCCAGTACCCCCAAGTCCTTCTCTGCAGGGCTGCTCTCGGTCCCTTCACCTCCAGCCTGTACTGATACCAGAATTAAAAGCAGGTTTCAGGTCACAACTGCAATCAGCCTGTGCACGTCTTGGCATCTGCCACGCGGCGATTTCCTGCAATGCCCGCCTCCAGCTTCACCTGCCATAGCTCAGCCTTTTCCTGTGCCTGACTAGTTCATGGCTTAAGCCCTTGGAAGTCTTTCTATTATTTTCAAAGGATTTTGCATCAGGCAACAGCAGTGTTGTGTATGAACTTTCCCAAGCATACCCTACACTAACAAAGGCAGAAATGTTGCCAGATTGCCAAAGGATTGTATTACAAAATCCATGGACATGGACAAAGTGCATGTTTTAATCACATGCTGAAAGGCATATCTCTGACCTAGTAAGTTATCTCCACACCAAGTAATAGAGGTTAGGGTTTAAAATGTGAAAAGTGTTTGTTTTACTTCGATCTGAAGATGGCTGAATCACAGTGATTCAGACTTGCCTGAATGATTTTACTCCTCAACTAAGTATGAAGCTGTTGAATATAAATAAAGTGATTTGATTTGAACTGAAAAGCAATGTAAATCAAGCAGCTCTGGGTACTTGATAATTCTCAATAATCCACATGAAAATATTTATTTATTTGAGGTGTAATTTCAAGAAATCAACAGCTTCAAACACCATTAATGGAAACGGAATTCCCTGCCCTCCTGAGGCCCTTCCAACTTCATTTAATATCCTCATCAGTAAAGAGGATCTTAAATCTATTTTTGCAGTACAGGCTTCAGGATCAGAGGCGATGCTGTAGTACTTAAAGTGCTTAAGGACATGCGGATTACATGGAATCCATTAAATGGATTTTCAGGTTTAAATACATGCATTTACAGGCATATTTTACAGATGTTATTTAGGCATGTAAGTACAGTCATGGATATCTGCAAATTATTTTGTGCATAAACAGTTTCAGCTTGCAAACATTCCAGAAATCCTAGTGTTAGGAAAGCAAATCAGATCAAATTTGTACATTTTTTAACGCATGTTCTTCAGCAAACTTGTTGCAGTGTTTAAGACTCCTATTTTCCATTTAAGGTCAATGAAAAAAAATCTAAATCTAAAAATCATCCGTACAATATGTAGGAAGATGACACCTACTGGGTATTTTTAATTTTGCAATTTGCACTACATAATTTCAAATGTGGAATAATAAATGAAGTTCAGTTTTGTTACACAAGCACAACTCTACTGAATTCACTTCAGTCATACATACAAATTCAGGAAAAATTGTCATATTATTTCTAGGGTTCAGTGTAGCCTCAACTTCTTTGTAAATCTGAGGGTTAAATCCTATTCTAGGTAAATTTGTACTCATGCTCCTATTAAAAGAGTTCTCTTAGCTGGGGACTTCTGCAATTTCTTGTTCATAAACTAACGTACAAATTAAGCAGGAAGGTTTGTCTATATAGATTAATTGTTAAGGACAAGCAGTCCTGAACTCCAGGGTGAAGGTTCCTCCCCGTGTCGTTGTGGCTGCGTGTTCCCGACTTGGTAAACTTGTCCAGCGTCAGGCCTACACCCCACGGCAAGGCAGGGCGCAAGAACCTGCCCTAGGGAATTGTTTCACAAGAAATAAGAACTTAACACTCAAAAATACTTCCTGAACAATTTAATACACCCCCTGTATCATCCTGTGAGTCAGAAAGTCACAGATCAATTTATTTGAATAACAAATATAAGTCACTGGAAGTCTTTGATGTTTTATACGGCATGAGGCAGAAGGTTGGGGTTTTACTCCCAGTCATGTAAAAATTATTTTGGGGTTTTTTTTGACAGCTCAGAATGGTCAAAGTTCATCTAATTTTTTCAAAAGCTATTCAAATTTTTCAGTTTGAGATTTTTAGAACAAGAGGAACTGCACAAATCAAATTACCGAGTGCAGCATCTGACGGTTTCCTTGAACTGCAGCTGTGTAAGTAGCATGCGCGGAAATAACTGGACATAAAGCAATTCTTACGACCTTATGGAATGGCAGAACTGCATGCTTCCTACACCAGGCTGCCGAGGCCGTGTTCAGGGTCTGTGCCCGTGTATGAGGGCCACATCTAAACCCACTGTTTGGCAAAAAAACTTTTGAGTTTTTAACACTCCTCCTTTTGCTCTCTTGAGCCCTTCAAGCCAAAGCCTTTATTGGATTATCACCCATGCTTATCTCAGGTGTCACAAAATCACACAGTTTTGCAAAAATCACATTTTTATAACTAAAAAGAATAAAAATGCTTTTTTTTTTCTAACGACAAGATCCTAAAAAGCTTTAAATACACACAATGTCTTTTCCTTGAAATACCACAAGTAAATTTAGCCTGACACAGTAACAGTAAGTTTTGTAAGACTGAAAAACATGTCACAAATTCTTTACAGTTTGCAGTGTATGTAGCAATCCATTAACTATTTCCAAATTTCATTTCTCCTTCCCAGATACCTTTTGTGGTGAATAACCTGACATCATTTTGCGTTCCTGATATAGGAATAAAGCTCTGTTCAGTATAGCTTTCAATTTGTCAGAGCAGTTTTTTCATTACCATCAGTAAGGACGTCTGTATTTTGGACTAAAACAAAAACCAAGAATCATGAAAGGAAGCAAAAGTGGATTTTCTTCTCCTACGATGATATTCTAGCATAAAAGAGACCCGGGTATCTGCATTTTTTTAAGAGCCAGATATCGATGTTTTATTAGTGCAGGCTTTGGTGGACTCAGCGTGTGTGGGACGCCCAGCTGTGCCTTGGTGAAGCTGCTGGTCACCTCCTGCGGAGGACAGCTTGTGCCTCAGTCCTGCCTGCCTGAACCCCGCGGCTGGGGCTTTGTCAGCGTGCGCTGCTGACGAGGAGGAATTGCCAGCCAAGGCAGACAGGCGCGTGGACTTCCCTGCCTCTGACTCGTTGTTCTGCAGGTTGGTACAGATCGACTCACATGTGGCACTTCCAGTGTGGTACTTGTGAAATATTTAAGGACTAATATATTACTGCTTAAGGTTCAGTGGAAACAATTCACACTCACATAACTATTTTTAATATTATAATTAGACACTGATAGTCTTTACCCAGGATAGTTTATATCTGTGTCTTTTGAAGAGAAAAAAAGCAAATCAAGATAACATTTGAAAAGCTAAGGTGAAACCTATAAATATTGTTATTAACATAAGACCTTTTCAGTATATTAAGAATTTCCCTGTAAAAAATAATGTGTTTAAGGTTTGTTATTGTATTAAGTTTGGTTTTTTTCCTTCTGTACAGCTAAATGCCATGGGCTTAGATAGCATTTCTTAAAAGAAGCTAAGAAAGCAGAAAGCACTTTACTCGTAGTAAACATTTGACAAAACAAATTGTAATAAATTGTTTGTGTGAAAGATCGATTTTGATTTCACATCTGCGTGAAGTGACAATCTCTGTAACACACGAGCGCTCACTCTGTTTCCCTCAGTGGAGGACGGTGTTTTTATGATTGTTATTTGAAGAGAATGCTCACTTGGAAAGTTAAAAATGCCTAAAAGAGTTTTCTGTCTTGACAAAGAAAGGCACACACTGGAGAGTCAAAACTCGAGGATGAGACTTGGGTCATCTCAGGCACGAGACAAGACTCAGATATAAGTGCACCATCTGCATGAGGAAAAACACTTATAGTTCTATAATTTTCCTGGTATTTCGTTAATGACAAGCTTTCTCATTCCCTTTAAAGAGATGATTGCAAAGAAAAAGGTTAGATCTTGTTGCTCATGGCTTTCCAATTTTCTATAAAATCATCAGAGAAAGAACCTTTAAGTTTTGCCTCTTGTGAAAAAAGTGCATGAAGAGAACAAATTGTATTAACAGTTGCTCGCTGGCATATTTATCTAATTTCCCAAGTATGACCAGCATACTTAGCAAGGAGACAAGAAAAGGAAGAGACACGGGATATGTCTAAGGACTGCAGCCCCTTTCCTGGTGTGTCTGGCTGCAGGAGAGCTGCACCGCCTGCCACTGCCCTCTTTTCTCTGCGAGGATGGCAGATGTGGACAACACCGTCTTGTCCCCAGCCAGAGCTCTGCTGCCCAGCTCCTGCCCGGGGGTGCCATGCTGAGGGCAGCACTCACTTTTGCCTTTCTTGGCTCCTGTTCTCCCCTGTGCTGTGGCCTTTGGGAAGTGCAGTACTTCAGATCACTGCTCCCTGATCCTTCACCTACATGTTTTGGTTGTTGTTTTGTTTTTCCAAGCGGTACATGGAGATACGTCCATCTTTCATAACTCCCCACACATGCACATTGTGGCTTTTGCTGCAGAGGTCTGCCTGCTATTCCAGACCTGATTTAAAGACTTAACTAAGGAAGCAGAAAGAAAGGGTGATTAAAGATACTTCTTTAAAAAAAAAATACTGCCACATATGCCTTTCTCTCCCGCTGTGCCATTTGATTTATGAAGTGCATCTTGCTAGAGACAGGCTGTTGGGCATCATACCCTTTCCTAACAGTTTCACCAGCTCCCCCCCAATCCCATGGCAAGAAAGGCAGCATGCTTTATTATAAATTACATACTCAGTAAAGATAACTCTAGAATGTTTAAGTAGTAAAATATATTTAAAATATCTCAGAGAACATGCTAGAAGTTTGTCCTAGGAATTGATATTAAATATTTATCTGGATTTTAATATTAGTTTCTGTTCTATTACTTCTTGTGAACTGAATATCTATTTGCTCACAGAAAAATGAAAGACACACCTAAAGCAGGTGGGAAGCTGGGAAAGCCTGACAGCTGGTGCAACTCATTTTTTCATATGCCAGATAACAATTCAGAAATGGTGTGCCTGATTGAGAGGGAGAAACAGAAATTATTGTGATATTTTATGGGGAGTGCACAGAAGAGCAAATGTTGCCACCATAGCAGTTTCTCTGACCTCAGCCATGCCTTGTGTTTTACAGCTATGAATGTAATAAATAAAAAACAGATACAGAGTTAATTTTTAACCTAATTAATGAAAATGTTCCCTTTGAAAACACAAATCAAATAGCACCGAGCATATAGAACCTTGCTGTAGATGTTGTTTTTCATAGCTAACGAAAATGATTATATGTTACCCAACCTTTTTTCCCCTTACATGCAAAAGGTGATGCATGGCTGCATGCAGCGAGTTGTGCAGCTGAAAGGCGAGATCTGGCTGTTCTAATTCAATATACGCAAAGCGAAGGCCTTGTAGAACTGTGTCCCTCCGATATTTAGCAATATCTGCAATGTAATTGTAGAATCCCCGAGTTACAAATTGAAATAACAAAGAGCAAGGCAGGTTTGTTCTGCTCTGGGGCACAGCATTCATTTTACCATTTGTACTACTTGTTTTGTGAAAGACAAAAGTGGAGAGAATCAGAATTATACTGGAAACTAGACATACCACAGCAGGAGGTGTGGTCTTCCTGAAAAACCCTGCCTTACAGAGGAAACCCCATCTGTGGAAACGTTAATCTCCCTGCCATGACTGGGCTGAACCTTGTCTGTCAGAGCTGTCCTCCGCTTCTCAGTAGGACTATGTTCACCGCTACCGGTCTTGCGCTGTAATTGCCAGTCTTGCTGAACTCCGTACAAAGCCTTAGCAGAAAAAATTGTAGTGGAAAAGGTCAGTTTTCTGAAGTCACTTGCAGAACAACCCTGCCCCTAGTTGCCCTGCCCTTTGCATATGCAGTCCCACATGGGAGCTATTTGCTAATCTGTGGGCTACTAAATTTAGCTGGTTCCTGATAACTGAAAATGGTTCATAGGCCTGAATTGTACTGCTGGTCACCAGTGAGACCACTTTGAGCTCGTTAGCACCATTTAGCTAATATAAAACTAGTTAAAAACAACTGGAAGTGTCAGCTGCTCTGTGTTGTAGTAATTTTTTTTTTTTTAATTAATGAAGCTTACTGGAAAGAATAATTTTCTGGTTTTAGTTAAAATGGCACATCTCTTGGGATGATTTCAGTCTTCAGAAGAGCTGATCTGGGAGATATTTGTTCACAGACAATTTACAAGAGACAAAAGTGGAGAGAATCCAAATTATACTGGAAACTAGACCTGCCATGGCAGAAAACATGGTCTTCTTGGAAGAGAGAAGGATCCTCCTTCCTGGTAGAGGAGGATCCTACCACTGCTCCCATGAAATGCCTTCAGCCACATGTTTGTAAATCATTTAATCTGGTCAGCAAAAGTACAGGTCTGAGTGCATTAACTATGCAGGAGGCTGAGTGAGAGGGACTGGTATAATTTGGACTGCATGTAACTACCATTGTGATAGGGGGTGGGAAGAAGGAGGTAGTTGTGTCTCACATGAAGTACAGTGTAACTGCTTTGTAGTATAGTGCAAAAGCAGGCTCCGAGCAGTGACCAGTCCAGCATTTATTCTCCCAGGGAAACCATGACCTTAGTTTAAAAGGTGATAAACTTCATGGGGTTAGTTATCTGGACTAACATCTAGCAGAGACTTTTGCCTTATGTTGAAGAGTTAAAGCTGGACATCCAGTCAGCCCCACTTCCTCTGTTAATGGGGAGAAATAAGCTCATTCAAAGGCATTTCAGCTCTTTGGTTTTATCACCATCTTGAGATACCGGAGGTAGGATTCCTCTCAGCTGACTGCTGTCTAAAAGCCTACTCTGTGTTAGTTACCCAGGCTTCCTGAGAAATCAGAGAGGAAAGACAGACACCCACTGCCTTAGACTCTTGTCTATGAAGAGGTGGAATCCTCCAGAGATGCCACAGAAGACATCTTCTCATTGCCTACCCAGGGAAGCTGGATAGTTCCCAACCCTTCGTTTGACTTAAGCTGGGTGAGGGGAGTGTCCCATTGAGGGCTGAATAGCACAGTCCCATCAGTGATGTGAAAAATGGCCTCATAAATTCTGGGAGGGTGCTGAAACAAACCTGATTTTTACACACTCATATGGGTGGTTCTAGTTCCCACCCTTTCCCTCTTAACTGCACCTGATGTGGAGCACAGAATTTCTGCTTTATGAACCAGTTTTATACTTTATATTGAGGCACTGAAACTCTAAAAATTCTGAACAATGCAAGTATTTATTTTTAAGATTCGATATTATTTGCATTGATATGTATGATATGTATATGTATAATATGCATGTGAGATGTAGATTACATGCATATACTATAAAGATATACTGTGTACTACATTTGATATTGAAAAGAAAACACACATCAGTGTCCTGTTTTGAAAACACCGTAGCCTTTTCCCACTTTTCTCCCAAGTTCATTAATGCAATGCAGTTTGTAAAGTGTCTTGATATTATTCCATTTTCCTACAGGATGGCTTTAACCTGGAAAAGGCCAGTCATAGACAAAGGTTAGTGACAGAATTTAAAGGGAGTGTTTATGAGCATGTGATGTAAAGTGCTGTGTAACAGGCTGTGAAATATCAACCAGTAGCTCTTATTCCTAAAATAACTCATGTTCTTCAGGGAGACATTTGGCTTTCACAGAAAAAAGCTTTCTTTTGAAGATCACAAGGAGCAAACAATTGGTTTCAGAATTTAATGCTTGACTTCTAAACAAGGTTTTACTCCGAGTTAGGACATTCCTTGAAGCTTCCAAAGGCAATATCAAACTCTAGCATTGGCTTTGATTAGAGCCACATCAAATATTTGTGTTGGAACCTGACACCACATGAACTTTGCTCAGCCTCACATTCCACTGTAATGTCAGTGTTTAATAAATATTCATGAAAGCCATAATACCAGTTTTGATCAACACTGGTTTCCCATAAAAGCCACTGAAACTCTTGATTTAAATGTAAAAGCAGCATAATAATGCTTTATTCCTTTTTATTCCTTTAGACTTGGAATAAATTAAACTCTCGGGATATTTGCAGGTATTAAGATAAAAGGAAAAACTCATTACAAATCCTTATGAATCAAGAGAGAGGAGTTTTTCACGGCTTGAAAGCTAAATTCTGTGATCGGGGAACTTCACATCCCAAAGCAACATTTAATTCCAACCCGCTTCCTTGGTTGATTACGTCAACAACTGGAAAAGCCCATTCGGTACAGACACTTCAGGTGCACTTCCAGCCAGCCCCTAGATGCTTGGCGGCCTGGCCAGAAGATGGCAGGCGTGTTTTGTGGGAGGAAGGAAAGTGTGCCGAACAGACAGGTCTGCTGATTGCAGGGATAAAATAATTCACAGTCCGGACTAGAAAAGTGAACATTATTTTAATTAACCTTGTAACGGTTAAACTACAAGATAACATAACCTGCAATGACTTACGGCGGGGGGAGGGAAGAAGCGTGCGGGGAGGCAAACCCCTCTGACCCCACTGGCATCACTGGTGTGGGGTGTGCTCCCGAGTGACAGAACACGGTGCCAGTCTTGCACCTCTGGGGCTCTGCTTTTAGTGCCCGGCTCTGCAACAGCAGTTCTGAAAAAGCCATAGAAGAATCCCACACAGCTAGGTTACAAATATTTCCCAGCACCTCCTCCCACCTCTGGGCTTTCTGCTCCAGCATCCACTCTCACAGCTGGCAGGAGATGTCTTTTCTTGCCTTAGGAAATTATGGTGAATTATAATCTGCTGTTAATTATTTGCTTCGCTCTGTTACTATTTCCTTCATTCCTCTGTAACTTCAGCATGGGAAGGGACAAGGATAAGCATGGAGTGAATTTAGATACTGCTTCACAGTCTGACACTTCCCCTCTCAGCTGTCAAAAGCTGGCAATTTCTCAGTCCTTTCCAGAACTGCAAGCAGTCCTTTTACCCCCTTAGAAGCAGAAGGATTCTGCCTACATTCCAGCTGTTGGTAACTGGGTAAAGCTCTTAGTTTATCAACTCATTTTTGAGTTGGCTAGAAGTGCAAACTGAGGAAAGCAAAGTACTTGCTTCCCAGTAGGGGCTGAACATTCAGTTTCTACAAAGCTCCTATTCACTGACCTGGCATTCCCCATTGTGGAAATGCTCCGTAGAGAAGACAAAGAAATACACACACCCCTTGGAGCAAAATGTCATGATGCTCATAGTGTCTCTGAATTTAGGGGAGATAATTTCATAGTTTTAGCCCAGGACTGCAAGAAACGTAACTTTCTGGACCAAGGAGCTGCACTGTACTTGTAAGATACTCCACTAAAGAGCTGAACTGCTGGCAGTGATTTCCATTTGTAGGCTATAGCTGATCTTGTCAGATATTCTGGGCACAGGTCACTGGTTTCCCCAAAGGCTGGGACAGGGGTCTTGAACTTAACTGCATTTTGTCATGGAAGCTGGCATAGGGAGCAAAGGACAGGGTTGTGAAGAGATGGAGTGATATTACATAGACATTTGTTAAAGGTTTTAAAACCAGACATGTTGTATCACTGTAATCCAGCTGAGACATCATGGATGTGTGAATAACTGAAACCGAGTCATTGTCCCCCAGGACAGAATGACCGCCGGTGGCAGTGGAGGCAGTAACCGCAATGCTGAGGTAGCCATGTGAGAAGTTGCTACTAGTGAGGAATCCAGAGTCGTAAGTTAAGGATGTGCATTTTCAACAGGAGGTTTAAAGGAAAAGGGTTTCCCATTGCTGCTGGCTTTTTTGGGGGACAATACTGTGGGCTTCAATGTACATTTCAGTTATGACCTGTGCACACTAAGCCATGGCAGTGGCTGTGTGCAAAGGTGCAGAAGTGTGCTCTTCTGCTAACGCTCACATTGGAATCATCGGACCAGGTCACCCAAGAGCTACACTCACTTACAGACCAGACAGAGAACGGGCCCCTGTAGATAGTTCAGTTTTCCACCACTGCTGAGGGTGGGCTGAAACACTAATGCTGTCCAAAAACTCCAGTCTATACAACCAGTTTGCTTGCAGTGGAGCTAAAGAGCAGGGAAGGGTTTTTGGGAAAGAAAAACGAACAAAATAGACCATACCACAAAGAGAGCAAAGTGTTTTTTCCCCATGCACTTTCATTATGGCTGAGACTTTTGTTAGCCTGATTTCCATGGGCATGTTCTGAGCAGCTAGGATTGTTGTGAACAAGGAATGAATCAAAAGATTTAGATGTTTCAGTACTCAAAAGTATATGTGGAAAGGGTACAGGAATGATAGATTTCTTCTGCTTCTTTGAAAATACTGCAGCCTTACAAGAAGTTTCAAATATTCCTGCAAAGGTTGGTGTTATACATGAGGTTGACGGGGCATAGCCCCCTCATCCCCATTACTTCATGTAAGGCAAGGTTTATTTCTTTTAGTTAAAAGCACTGCAGCCTTCAAACCAAAATATCCATATACCAGTTGATTTTTTGAGGAAAAAAAGATTATTCAGTCAGGTATTACAGAAAGCTTTCCATCTACAAAGGCAGCTCAGCACCGAGATGAGCTTCTTAGTGAGTTGTGGAAATTCTGCCATTGATGTTTGTTATAACAGCAGGGTAGAGAAACAGCTAAAAGGAATATTCTTGATGCTTTTTACCCAAGTATAGCAAAAGTATGGATAGTCGTTATTAATTTCAAGTAACTTAGCATATTGAGATTTCTGATAATAGCAGATGGTGATGAACTGAATCAAACTTACTATGACTTTATTTTAATAAGTTGCCTCAGTGTATTGACTGAACATTCATAATTAATATCTACATAGAAAATGGTGGAGTATTTCTAACATTTGTATTATGCCACTATGATGTGTTCTTCTTCTCTTCTCTTCTCTTCTCTTCTCTTCTCTTCTCTTCTCTTCTCTTCTCTTCTCTTCTCTTCTCTTCTCTTCTCTTCTCTTCTCTTCTCTTCTCTTCTCTTCTCTTCTCTTCTCTTCTCTTCTCCTCTCCTCTCCTCTCCTCTCCTCTCCTCTCCTCTCCTCTCCTCTCCTCTCCTCTCCTCTCCTCTCCTCTCCTCTCCTCTCCTCTCCTCTCCTCTCCTCTCCTCCATAGCATTGTTTCATGGTGCATTGAACTGGAAAAGGCATCCTCCTGGAAGGAAAGAGTATTTCCCTTCTACTGGCTAGGCAGTTCCTCAGTGCAGCTCGGTGTTTTCACACAAGCCATGTGGCAGTACTGCTTTTGAAGACATGTTCCTGGAATTGAAGACTCAGTTTTTCCCAAATAAAAGAAGTCTTCAGACACCAACTATGGAAAATACATTCATCTGGCAGGACAGTTCTTAAAAAAGAATCTTTATTTGCACTGTCAGTGAAAAAATACACCCTATTCTCCTTTGTGAGAGCCAACTTCTTGGTCCCTACCCAGAGTCTGATTACTCAGGATTCAGTCCCTACTGCTCAGCGCTGCACAAAACCTTTTCAGAGTTGTGATGGATGATTTCAGGAGCAGCTCTGGCTCCTGATGCCGCTCCTACTGTTCCCAGATGTTTTGACCAGGTGTTTGTAGCACTGCTATATGAGTCACGTGCTTTGTGGTCAACCATCCCTGAAATCCTCCCAAACAGGAGATGACGTGGAGTGCTTGTACCGGCTTTAGCGTGATTTGGATCAGGCCATCTGGGTGCACTTTCCTGAGCAGTTTGAACTGATGGATTTCTGTGCTTCTGGTGAATTTGGTGGTCCCTTCCTTTACCTCCTGGCAGCATGATTCAGTGGCCTCCCTGTGCCCCAGCATAGAGCTCACGTGGCTGTACAATGAACCAAACTATGGACTGAGGATGCATTTTTTTCCCCCCTGGATTAGTTCTCTGACTGGGATTGTTACTTGAGCACAATTGCAACTGCTGGCCTGAGCGGGAGGATGGGATCTGGGATCGTGCACAAGAAGCAAAGGTAAGGGCACAACTACCTCATCAAACAGTAGTGGGCATCCTTTGAAAACTTGTTTTACACTGTTTTTCATCATCTATGTCCCAAAACCTCGCAGTTCACATATGATAAATATTGTTACTATAGATGCTAACAGCTTCAGTAACTTTCCCATTATCTTTTTTTGTTCCTGGCAACACATACATACTATATGAAAAAAAACCATAAAGTAGTCATAAAGGGAAGAAGAATATGTGAATTTTCTGTAGTTTAATTATTTATAATAAACAAAATAATCTCCATCAGCAGCTGAAGCAGTAAAAGCTAAAACATTTCCACAAAAAAATTTACTGGAAGGAGTATTTCTTGGAGTCGGACTTTTTAACAAAAGCAAAATGTTGAAATAACAAACACAACCCTGCAAAACCCCTGTACTCCCTTCTGGTGAAGCTCTTCACAGGAAAACAAAAAGTGTTATGTGGTCTGACGGGCTCCTACTCTTGACTGTGCATGCTATTGGTGACTGTGAGAGGAGGGGAAGGAAGCCATGGAAAGAGCCTGGATACATTAGACCTAGAGTAATGCATCTGATGATCAAGGACTGAGTGGCCCATCCCATTATTATTCTTTCTCTTTGCTGCAGTTTCTTGTAGCACTTTGTTTGCTTGCTTTTTATTTTTTTTTTTTTTTTTTTTCAGAAGCCAGTTTAAAAATAGAAACCATCCTGACTGGAATGTTTTTCTCCTGTAAGAATTATAAACATGCCACTGAAAATTGATTCATAGGTATATGTGTGTGTGAACTTTGCATATTCCAAAAGCAAATTAATCTCTAGAAAGTACAAAATAATTGTAGCCATTGCCCATGTCTGTTCCACAAGGACCACCTATAGTGTTGGTATCATTTCACCTTAGTTCAGCGTTCTCAGAGCCATTTTGAGCCACTCATTCCTGTTCCTGCCAAGCTATGTTGCCAAATTTAATCAATATTCCATTTCTGTCACGACTTTTGTCTCTGCAACTGGTATAATACACTGTTTTTACCTTTTCCTCTTTCAGATTTTGTGTATTGGAATAACATCCAGATTTTATATAATGGAATAACACTTGTCCATAAGGCAAACTTATCACCTGTTGTCATATTGTTGAGCTCAGTGGAATTAAGGAAACCACCTGAGTCCATGAAAAATGGGCAAAGTTTCTACAGAATTGGTATTATTTCTGTTTAATGACACAAAATCAAGCAGAGGTGTCTAAATCTAAATCCCAGTGATGTGTATGGAGAGGTATTTCCCTCTTTATTTCCCACAAAGATATCTGCTTTACACGGTAAGTATGGCAAGTAGCTGCACATGGTAAGTACGAATTTGTTCTCTCTTCAGCCAAACACTTGGTGTGCAAGAATTCAGAATACAACAGTAAATGTTGTGTTACAGAGAGCTGGTTTTGTCTCTAACCAACCACTGCTACAAAGTTTAATACACCAGCTGGTACTTTCTATCACCACATACCTGGCAGCTTTTCACTAATATGTTAGAGAAGCAAAATGAGTCATTCGCTCTCCTTGCCTCTGCACAATTTCTCATTTAGGATGTTTTCAAACTCATCTGGTTTTTACATTATTTAAGCAATTAGCCACATGAAACCTCTTGTTCTCACTTCTCTGTCCCTGCAAAGTAATATTCCACCAGATAAGTCCATTAAGTTCCTGTTCTGGGACACATTATCACCTCTGCTGCCGTGTACACAGAGAGGTGGTTGGAGCAATGACCAATTTGCCATTTCCTTAATGTCCCCCGTTTCCATGTGTGCAAGATGATAAAAAAGGTAATGGAATAAGCTGAACTGTAACCAGGAAGAGAAAGAAAAACTCTTTTCTTAGCTATCAGCTGCTTTTTACCATCCTCTTTAATCTTCACTTATGTGAAGCAGGAAGATTAGTTTAAGCAAGCAGTTACAGCAAGAGCTGGGAGCAAGCAGGTTTTTAGGATTCATTTATCTCATAATGGGCTATTAAAGGTGATTGCTGAGCCTCTCCTAATCATTTGAAGGAGATGCACTCCTACAGCTGAGTGCAAGGTATAAAATCTTGGTCCCTTAAAATAAAGATATTTTTGCAACTGAATTCACTGGGGCAGGATTTTGCGTTAATGTCTCCTTCCTTTCCTACCCCTTGTTCTATCTGCTGGAGCCAGTTCCAGGCTGGCACGTATTTCTTGGCAAGGTGGTTCTCCTTGGGGAGGATGAGAGGGTTGCATCTGCAGCTTTGATACTTTCTGGTGCAGTGTGGTTCCATGTCACCTGATGGATGTGAGCTTTCAGAGCCCTCCTCCCTCCTCCAGGCCAGCGTAATGGCTGCACAGGATCTGAACAATGGCTCTCACTCAGCGTCTTTGCTTACTCATCAGGTCTTGCAGACACTTTGATGGCTGTGGATTACTGACATGAGGGAAACCCAAACTGTTCCTGAGGCTTGAGCTGCTGTTAAAATAAAACAAAGGCAGAGGAACATGTGCAGTGGCTTCTATGTGGCTGGGCCCTGAGCCTGCAAGCTGATGTCTCCAGCTGCTCGTGGATGCACAGCATAGGCACAGGGCGCTGCACTGGCTGTTTGGGCTTTGCAAGCTGGGGATACAAAAGCATCTGAGAAATGTGTCACTAGCTGTGTCTACACTGGCCTGTCAGATAGTTTCTGAAGAGTGGAGTGACCTGTCTGCACTGGTCACCTTTAGATACACCCTACATAAGCTTCTGCATCTTTTTAGTCCTTGACTAGTCCCTTGTCTCAACTACTGCAGGCTTGGATTGGGGTCTGCAAGACCTTGTGCTGTAATCCTCCAAGCTCCTAGCTCTCCACTGCCCACCCAGGATCAGACCAGAAGTGATTGTGTACAACAGTCTCATGCCCCTGAGATGACTGAATGAAGAGGTTGGTCTTTCTCCATCGTAACTTGCTATGGCTAACCTTAACTTACCATCGATAACATTCTTGCAGAGTACTACCTGGCAGCTTCACCTGTGCCACAGGCATTATCATAGATATTATCCTCTCTAATGTAACATATTTAAGTTCCTCTGTTGCTTTCCCAGAAATAAGTAGAAAACCACTTTAAGTAGAAAGAATGAACTCGTATAAAATGCCACATTTTAGATTGCTTTTAAACCATTCGAGCTGCTAATACGGTATCACTGACTTGGACATGGGAGCTTCAGAGTAGATAACAGAAGAGATTTGGAGTGAAGTAATTTAGTATGGGATGTTTCTGTTGGTAAACAAGCAGGAGAACATTCCACCAATTTAGAATCTGTAAAACTGAATATCCACAGCAAAGGCTGAGAAAATAGCTCTCTTCTTTCCTCCCAGGGGTGCTCTAAAAACAAATAGGAACTAATGTTTTACCTTAACAGTCTCATAACCTAAATTCCTCTTCTGGGTTTGAATTCAGCCGAAGCACTAATTAATCCTTTTGAAACATCAAAAACTAAGTCTGACCAACTGCATTTTAATGTGATTCTGATGAGAGTCCACAAAAAGTATTGGCAGCAACAGTCCAATGTTAGAATAGATTTCAGTGCACGGAAGTTTAGAGAATAACAAGTCTGAATCCACCACACAGCACAAAAAAATAAGCTTCTGAGTTTTATAGTAATTGATCAAAGCTGCATAAAAGTATACTATTTCTTTCAGCACACTATGCACAGTAAAGTGATGATCTCAAAATGATGAGTCTTTGAAGACAGTTAATGGTAAAGATGCCATGAACCATCACAGGAAAAATATTGGCAGTAGGTTTCACTCCCCCTCACCATCTTCCCTCCTCCATAACTAGCAAAAATAGCATATGTCAAGCACAACATCAAAATAATTCAAGGGTGATCTGCTGTTCCTAAAATATTTGTAGCCACATAAAACATCAATTTATATATTATTGCCCACACATGTGTCTGTCTGACCATGCATGCAAGCCAAAAGGTATTTTTAAATCTAGCTGTTTCTCTTTATGGTGCAGGTCAGAAGTCTGCGTGGAGTGGGTCATCAGAGAAAGGCCCTGGTGTGCTGGTGGAGCTTCTTCTTTGAGATTCAATACTGAGACTTCAACTGTGAGGATGAAAACACAGAAAACAATTGGGATAGTCAGTGACTGTAGGAAGAAGGGAAAAAGGAAGCTAATGGGGCATCCTGCAGGGCTGTGAAGCTGAGAATGAGAAATTTTATATTAATGAAGATGATGGTAAAAAGGAAGTGCTCCAAAAAAGGAATAACAAATGGCACCCAGTTTAGAAAGTGTGGGTGGCAGGCAGACACCATCAGTCACAGATAAAATAAGTGAGGGGACAGATATGTTAAGAGAGATGCTGGGTTCAGTCGCTACTGCACTGTGTCTATGCAGTTGCATTAAGTCAGTGAAACAATCTCATTGTATGTCAAGAAAAGAAAATTGTCTTCATTCATGGACTTCAGAGGCTTTCAAAAAAATAACTTCCCTATCATTTACACATGTACAATAGAGTTACATAGCAGGAAAAGATGAAACTGGGATAAGGTCAAAGAAAAGCAAGTATCAGTAAATATTACATTATATTATAGTATATTATAGCATATTAATATATTTTTGCTGCTGGATGACACTGAATGAAACTGCTCAGGTGAAAAGAACTAAATATTTATATGGATTTGGATATGGATATGAATATGGGAAATGGATATGAACCTTTATGTTTCAGTAGATGAGGAAACCACTAATGGCACATGGTTAAGAAGACATTTATTGTTGCCTAATATTTTTCTCACTGATGACAATCAGACACTGGACAAGACAATCAAGTATCTAACTGGTGTAGCCTGATTTGGTATAATTCTCTTAGGATCTAGAAACAAGTTTTTAAATTCATGTAACTGATTTTTCACATAAATTACTTTTATTTTTGTAAGTTTATCAAGTAATGCAAACTTTTGAGTTTTCTAGTTGAATGACTGCATGAAGAGCTAGGTGTTTTAGTGGTCAAATGTAGCTTTAAATTGAAATTAAAGACGAAGAGACCAGCCAGAAATGTATTTATTTGGAAATAAAATTCTACAGTTCATTATATCTGAGCTTGTGATTCTTTAGCTGTAGTGAAATGCCAATATCAGTATGCAGAAGCATTTGCTCCCTGTAAAATATGTAGATTTCTCCAACATCTGTGGAGGAAATGATCTTCAGAGCTTTGTGGTCTACAAATCACCATCACATGACTATACAAAAATAACCCAGTGGAAAATCTCTATTAAGAGTTAAGAGCACATGTTCTTTCTCTCCAAAATGTCCCTCATTTTTATCATAGGCATAACAAATGTCAGTTAAAGAAGATATTTTTAAAGTAAATAGGGAAAAGAAGAAGAGGGGAATTTCCAAACTTTCTTTCAGCAAAAGGGCTGTCTGTGAGTTCCTGTGGTATGCTGTACCCATTTGTTTGTGTTGCCTATAAATAAGTATTGTCTTTGGAGAGGGATGACAGTTTTTAGCATTGTGATTTTCCTGTACTGAAGAACACTTGGAGAAGCAGCTCCTCCTTCGCCTGTATCTGTCCTAAGCTCCCATGGCACTCATTTTGTATACTCAACAGTGGACACCATTACAAGCCTAAAAATGAATGAAATTATTAAAATGCATTCTCCTCTGTCGCCCTTTCTCCCAAAGCTCTGCTTTTTCTTGCTAGGCTCTGATTGTGAGAGCTACCCCTAATTGCCTCCGGAAAGAGCTGTACTTTAACCTTGCCACCGTTTTGAGGAAGGTCCTACTGAGTTGAGTTGGAAGGCTGCCTGGAGATGGGCTTTAAATCTAAATTTGTTACAGGATTCTGGGTAGCCAGCTGAGAGGGAGTGTTTCAGCAAAGAGGTAGAGTTCACATTGCTAACAAGGCCATATTTAGCGTGCACAGAGAACTTCAGTGTGGCTGGGACAAACCTGTCCCTCTCCAAGGGTGATAGAGAAGATTTTACGATCTTGATCATTGTATTTTAATTGGTAAATATATAAATGGATAAAAGGAGATGTGTAGTGCATCAATATTAATTATGAAAATTAATAGTTTATATTGATACATCATTTCAAGCACACCTAAATAAATGGGAAAATACTGAAATCTCCCCAAAACATGATACAGCGTGTTTGTTCCTAACATCTGTTTGTTGCTACAGAGAGGCGATGGCCTGTAGCAGACTCTGTATAGGACTATGGCAAAGCTGAGACTTCAGGATAGATGTAATTGCTGCTAACAGTGTTTAAAAACCCACTTCACACTGGGGAGATGCTTTCTCAATTTTAAACTCGGTTGGAGCTATTGTGTAGACAAAGCTTTATGTGCCTTGGACATTTTCTTACTGAATTTTTTAAAAGCCATTTTTAGAAGGCTTTAAAGCCAATTCAGGCTGCTTGGAACATGCAGTGGGGTTTCAACGGCTTTAAAAGCAGGATTAGCTGAAATACTTTCAAACCTGGCTTGAGTTTTTCATATTATGGTAGATTGTCCAAGTAAGATATGTCTAACACTTCTTCTGACCCTGTATGGGGGTCCCCTGTGTCTGACCACCTGATGGGACGTGTGACTGCATGCCCATGGCAGGGCTGTCCGTCTGTCCAGTGGGTCCGAGCCTGGGCCGTACACCTGCCTGTCAGATCACACAGCGAGGTAAGCCTGCGTCATTAATCACGATGCAAATCTACAGCTGAGGGCTTTGGCTTCTGGAAGGGCTCCCTGGCATCAGGCACTGCTGGGTAATGACCCAGAGCTGCAGAGCAGAGGAGCTCACCTGGACCTGCGGAAAAGGTGCAGTTGGCAGAGAGATCTAAGCTGCAGTTGGCAGAGAGATCACAGCAGCTGGTGTGGAGGATCAAGACGCAGGAGAGAGTGGATGGGACTGCACAGCGGAGCACCTGACCTCTAAGTGCCACAGGAGGGGATGATGAGGAGGGAATCAAATGAGTAAGTCTCACATGCAGTGCATGAGGCTGGGCAGGTCTTAAATCAGTGATTCACTGTTAGTGTTCTCACTGCCTGTAAAATAAAGCGGAAGCAGCCCCTTCTAGTGAGAATTAGTTCACTGATGTTTATCTGTCTCTTTAAAAGTATGTGGTGCTTTATAAATGTGTTATCAGAAGAGCAAGAGGAAAAATCACCTGTGAATCCTTGGTTGCTGTATATTCTTAACACTGACATTTCATAATGGTTTTGGTATCAAGGTTATTGATCGGATGGGTAGTCACTGCCAGACCTCCGTGGCACAAAGCTCTCTGAGTCAGGGCCTCATGCCTTATCATGTTCGTGGCAGCTGCAGCCACCATACTTCTGTGGATATTTTGAACTAGTGAGAGAAATAAAAAAATAGTGCTTGTAATTTAATCTTTACAGGTGATTATGTACTATATCCTCATGAATATATATATTCTCCTGTACTTCTACCCACAGAATTGTACCTATTTGGTATTAATTCCGTACTTCTATATAATTGGATTGTTATAGAATATCTTTCTATATATTGAGCTAAATTTTTTTTTCTTTGATTTTATGATTATAAAGACTGTAATTTTTCTTTGGTTGTTAAATCTGCTATTGAGCAATTCCCTTCCTAATGATTTCCTGAGAATGGGACAGAGAAAAGAGAAGTTTCAGTCAGATCTTCCAAGACAAGAGAGAATACGCCCAGAGGTAAAGTGCATACACAAGCAGAATCCAAAACAAGTTCTGTCACATATTTGATACATGATTTCATATTTTACATGAGGATATGCAAATTTCTAGATGTTCCTGGCTGATTGTGTTACAGTTCCATAGTTGCTCTTAAGAGCTTATGAAGATTTTATTTTTTTCTCAATTAGATTCTTGGCCCTTAAATTTTCCTTTACAATAAGATGCTTTTATTGCACAATAGCAGTGTGCTAGGGTGTAGGCTTTTAAAGGCTGTAGACTTCATTTCCTTGTATTGTACAGATGCTTTACATTGTCCAAGTGGTTTAAATGAGCCTCATCATAATAAAAAAATTAAGCCTCTGATCTTGTTTTTGCCAAACGCTAGCAGTATTTGTGGTAGAATGTTAATCTCGGTGTTTAAGTCTTAGATCTGTATTTAAGATCAAATGCACTCAGAAATCCATTAAGATGGAAAGTTTAATTATCCAGACAACTTGGAAATTTGGCATAGTTTGTTCAAACCACATCTAGAAAGCTTCACTCACTCATTTGATTATAAGCAATGTTTGCAAACAGAGTTGTAAAGTCAAAATTGGCACATGAACTACCAAGTTACTCTGTAAGTACACCTGAGCTTCAAACTAGAGTAGGTACAACCCTAACTTTCTGGTGTCACAGTTGCTCTCTGATCTTCAGATGTGCTGAGGATCCCCCTAGTGTCTTTGGAAGCTGATGAGGTGAGTAACACAGAGCAAACCTAAAAGCTGTGTGCAAGCAGTTTCAGAGTCTCCCTACCATACAGTAGAACTCCTGTCTAGGCAAACACTGATAGTTTTAATATGATTCTCACAATACAGTAGAGTGGGGGTTTGGGGAGCTCAAGTCTAAAGTTTACAAGATAGTCTCTATTTTTAGCTTTTTATGTCAATTTCTAGTCTTTGTGATTATGGTAAAGGCCTTGAAAATATTAACAGAATGTAGTTTACAAGCCCCAAACATCTAAAGAATAATAAACAAAGAACATAACCTAAAAGGTGTTTTGTAAAAAGGAAGCAGTACAACTTTTTTAGCAAATCTCTGATTTAGGTGCAGGCTGTAGGCTCATTTTAAAGTGTCCAATGTCTTACATACATTGAACCTAAGCAAGAGCTGTAGGTAAGTGGGAAATGGCTGGCATGGACTGGATCAAAATACTATAGAAGTATTTTGATTCTGATTCTCTGTAGCTATTCCCAGTTTATAGGTGTGTTAATAAATTGCTCTTCTTGTATTCTACCCCCAAAGTCTCCTGGGCCAGCCATGCTTTGGTAATGAATTTACCCAGCCATGGAAACAACAAATGCAACTTTCTGTGCTGTGGAAAACCAAAGGCACTTTCTAACATTGGGAACCCAATATTCTCCTGTTCTGAAACTCTTCAGATGCATTTTCTGGTGTCTGATACAAACTGACAACTTACTAAAAAAAAAGGTCCTTGTTCATCGCTAGATTTCAGATTGCTTATTCTGAAAAATTCCACCTCATACCCTGATTTTATGGGTCATGTGCCACATGTTAAACAACAAAGTCTCAGCTCTCAAGTGCGTTGGTATCTGTGCCTTGTGCAGTATTTTTTTTAAAGATAAAATAGTAAGCTTATAGAATTGCAAAAATGAAGAAGCAATACAGACAATGAACACAAGTGAACACACGGTGCATTTTTTTGTCATGCATATTGAAGAGTTTGTTCTTTCTCCTTATATAATCACATAATGAGCTTGCATATGGGAGAGAGAAAAATCTGGAAGAATTGTGTTGCAGTGACTGTATTACCACTGCTATGCTACTGATCATTTATTTTGCTTATAGCAACACCACGAGCAAAACTACTGCTCAGGATTCCGTTTGTATTTGTATTTCTAAGTGGCACTGCAAGCTCCAGTTTGGAAGCTGCTTCTCTGGAGACCACCCTCTCCCTGACTACAGGTGAATGTTTGCCTTGAGTCCTTAACATCGTGTCTGCATTACCACCTATTTTTGTCAAGCACAATGTGCTTTCAAACCCTCCATATGAATAATTTTGTAAACTATTTAAAAATCATATTTGTTAGTGGCAGTACAGCAGAAAAGAGCAATGGCTTGTATCAACAAATAGCTTCTGTGCCCCATGACTAGCAACTTTTAGAAAAGTAATCATTTCTCCCTCAGTTACAGCTCATACACAAAGGCCTATTAATATTTTTTCTGGACAAAATATGTAGTTTTCAGAAAAAAATATTTGCTGTTCTTCAGACTGCAATTTGTACTGACAAGACAAGTTTCTGTTCTGGATTAATTTGAGAGTGAGGGGTGTAAAAGAAGAATCAGAGGCAAAAGTATCTGTACTTTAAAGGTGGTTTTGAGTAAGATTCATCTGCTAAAGCTTATGCATCTGGAAGTTAAGCATTTAAGTCACAGTCACTCCCAGTTCCCTTTACAGTCCATGTTGATAACCAGGCATGAGTAGAGGGTGGTTAAGCTCATCATCAGACAGGACTCTAAGGCAAGTCAAGTGAGCTGCCCTCTGGATGTGCTTGCATCCCTTCCTGTCTATACTGGGAGCCCAGACACCTACACTGTAGATGCCACCACAGGTATCTAAAACGTTAACCAAGTCTAAATCTGAACTAGTCACTCTAGTCTCCATAGTCCATGGAAATCTGGAGGTTGGGCAGTAAAGCCCAGGAGGGAAGCTACAGCTCAGCCAGGCTGAGGAGACTGACAGGAAGTCTGCAAGGGTAACACGGAGTCAAAACTGTAAAGTTCACGTTGCTGATCCAGATCACGTAGGCTTCAGGGTGTAAGAGGCAAACTTCCAAGGGGCAGCAGAAAGCTGAAATGCAAGGAACAGATGACCTAGCATACCTGGCAGAGATCACTGAGGTCTGGGCAATACTCAAGCACAGTAATAAAACAAAATCAATAGCTTCTTGGATTACATAGTTGTAAAGAAATCAGGCAGGGCAGACTCTGGCTGTCCTTGGTACGGGCAAGCAGTCTTAAATGCCAAGGAGCATGGTTGGGGGCAAAGTTTTTTTAGCCTAAGATCTCTTGTAGTTGCGCAAGCTTATAAAAAGAGAGTGGAATAAAACAAACAAAAACCAAACAGAACTAGAAAAATAAACTTGCGGTTCATTCTCCTGTTAAAGCTCCACTGAGCCTATTTACCTTCAGGCACCTAAAAGTTTGGCTTAAACCCTCTGTTGGTTTATGAAATGCAAACATCTAGGTAACACATAAATTCCCTCTCCATCTGTTATTTCGTTTAATTTAATTTCTGTAGGATATTAAAGTACCCAAGGAAAACAGGTCAATAAATCAATAAGCATATTTTCAGGTGTTGTAGCACCTTTTATCCCCACATGCATATTCTGTATATTTATTCAACCCATATTTGAGAAGAAATTAATTCAAAGAGCCTTTGCTGTAAACTGAGAGCAAAAGAGAGAAACAAGAATACAATAATGGCCTATACACTCAAGGCTGAGCTGCCATTTTTTTTCTTCAAGAAAATCAAAGCAATGCACAATTCAGCCACCCTGAACAGTGGCAATTCTCTGTCTGACAGAACATGGGTCACTTTATTCAGCACTATCTTCTTCCACAGGTTGTCGAGGTGCTGAAAAATTCAAAAGAATTATAAGCAGTTTTAAAGCAAGGAAAATCCTTGGATTTCACAAGTGAGATACAGATGACTGTCAGCAAGCATTCTCCTTTATTACACAGGAGGGTGACACTTCCATACAGCTTAGGATGTGAGAGAGACCAGCAGCATTGGTTTTGACATTGTTCATGCAGCCCTCTAGTTCACAAATCGCATCTTTGACAGTGATCGATATCTGACCTTTGCATGAATATAAGAAACCCCACAGCAGGTAGGTATGGAATAAACTGCTCTCCATATACAGTGGCTTGTGACTAAAGTCTGGCTCCAGTCCTGACTCATATGATGCATTCTCCTTTCCAACTTTTTCACATTTCATTTTAACAACCATTCTGCTAAGTGTCTTACCTTGTTCTGACTCTTCTTTAGCTCAGAGCATTTTCTTAAAGAGCTTGCAGAGGAAAGATTTCATACTCTGCAAATTGTTTTATAGCAGCGCTTTCAGCAACAGCACAGGGAAAAAATAAAGGGTGAGGGTGGACCTTGAGAGAACACAGGGAATGGAGCCAAGGTATGCTGCCCACAACCTCATCCTTTGCTACCATGAATATTGCCAGTTTACTGCCCCTGCCTGTGAGTTTAGGAGGAGAATTCCATCTGTCAGCTGCTTGTCCAGGTCTCCTTTTACTCTCTCCAGGTATCCAAATTCTGGGAATGAAACCAGGTTCTTTCTTTTGTTTATTTACAAAATACAGTAATAATTACTACAATTATCACCTAAAATAATAAAACATGACAGTAACTTTTGCAGAACAGATGCTAATATTACAAAAGAAGCGCAGTAGTTGCGCCTTTTCAGTGACAGTTGGGTATCAGCTGCATTGGGTCATTTTGAATTTGGTGCCAAGGCTTCATACCTCACCCCTGGTAACTCGGCTTTATTTACACAACTGGTACAGCAAGGGCACTCCCAGGGACAGCCAACAGCGAACCCTGAGTAACAGGGAAACGGTGCATCAGTCTCTGCCTCTGTGTTCACACAGCTACATCTGACAATTAAGATTGTTTCTATTTTGATACAAAATTATGTTGTTCAGGAACAAACCCAGGCTGTGACACTGGCCCAGGCATGGCAGTGACTTTTGGCCATGACTGATTAATTTTGCATTTGTATCTGGTTTTCTGGAGGGGAAGGAGTTTCCCTTAACAAACAGTCTCTAGTTGCCTCTTCTCATAGTCCAATTTGATAGTAGGTTGAGTACAATATTAAAACCAGTCAGCTGGAGTTACTCATCTGCACAGGAGACAGGCAGGCAGGCATAACACGCATATTCAAATTCTTTTCCGTGAGTGGCCAGTTTACTAAAAAAACCTCTCTGCCTGGTAACTCTCATTCTTAGGAATTTAATTTGTTTTTTTATTGCCAAGGGAAAGAGGAATCAAGACTTTCAATTTTTTTATCTGTATTCATCCATATAGAAATTAAGTGGTTAATTAAAACCAAAACCACCATAACAAAAACATGTGTTAAAAACACCATTTGATATGATGGTGGATTTAGCATTTGACAGTCCCTTGCACACTTGGGAGATGACTGTATCTCTGTAGTTATTGTGAACTGCCTGTTGTCTTTTCTTTCCACTGATGAATGAAATATTAGTGTAAACTATCATCAGGATCTTACACACCATCTGTTTCTGGTCCTCCTTCCTTTTCACCTTTCTCTTATCATACATCTCTTTAAATAGATTTATATACCCTCTATAAAAAAAAAATTAAAATAAATGGAGCATCTTGTGTGCAACAGAATTTTTTACGATCTCACTGGAACAATGCAAGTATACTGAAATTTAAATAAATAGTAATTAAAAATTCATTGCCACTCTCCTAATGAATTCATCCAGCAGTTAAATCTATTCATTTGGAAAGTTCTAAATGTGGATTCTAATCTATTCTAATTATTGATTTGTTTTTCTCAATTTGAGGGGACATACGCATGTGATCCTGCTGAGAATAGAGTCCTTTTGCTGGGTTAGAAGACTCTCAAGCTTCCAGACAATGTTTATAAAAATAATTTTACAACAAGACAGTGGATTTTTTTGGCCATTCACACCTGCTTCTTTCCTTCTTGAGAACTATCTATGTGATAGAATCACTTAATTGACTGGCATCTTAATCTGCATTCACAGAACTTAATATATCGTGTGACTTTTAAAATGGAATTTTTAAAATGAGTCAAGGCTATGAAATTTTACAATTATAGAGAGGGCCCATCATATTATCATGGTATATAATCATATTTGCTTTTGTCTAACAAGGCAGCTTCAAATAGCAACTTATTTATCAATAAATTGAAAATCTGGTACTGGAGACCTCAATACAAGGTATTTAGCCTGCCATGGTTACTGAAAGAAACTCTGGGAAGATGAAGTCACAACGTGCTTTCCGGACAAACCACAAGGAGAAGGATTTTCAAACACATACCCATCCCCGTGAGAAGAAAATGAATTATCACATCCACTATGATTTCAATGGTGAAAAGTGCTACACAGGAATTACAGGAAAGGCAAGGAATTAAGTGAAAGTAGAAAGGAAAATGCGGCAACAATTTCCTCTAAAGATTTACTGCAGAGAAGGATGTGTTACGCTGTTGCACTTCAAGGAGGTAAGGAGGTGTACCAACTTCTACAAGAATCTATCTGTGCTAGGCATTGGGTAGAATAACTTTTACTTTAGGCCTGGACTTTATTTCATTTCAGTCTTTTTTTTGGGTCTGCATTTCCTGCAATTGCTGCTATTAACACTTAAGTAGCAATTTCACACAGCGAAGCAAGGAAAAGCCACTGTTCCTCGAAGGAAAACACACCACGACATGGGAGTTTGGTATGGCTTAAAGGAACCTGTCTGCCTTCATTGCCATTGAGAAGAAGAGTTAGTGCTACCAGCCTGAAAGGGAGTGTTACCTGAAGAGGGACTGACCACCACTGAAATCCTGGGGCAGCCACTTGGATGCTGCATGGTTGTGGACTCGTATATAACGTACGAACTTGACACCTACGTGCAGCTTCTCCAGAGGCCTAAATCTAAAATATACATATGTTGAAGAGAAAGAAGGCAGAACTGAGCAGAGATTTTGCATGTTACAGTGGAAGAGGGGTTGTTTAAGGATGAGCTGTGTTCTTATTGGAGTGAGGAGAAAGAGTTGAATTTTGGAGCTAGAGGACTTCAGCAGGGTAGGCAAGAATGACTTAAACTGGAAAAAGAGAGGACCAACAAGGAGCAACAGTGGATTGGAGAAAGCCTCCAAAAAGCAGCTCTAGGCCCATTTAAAGTAATAAACTGGGAACAGCCAGGCTGAGGATAACATGGGTGGAAAACAGAGTAGAAAGTGAGAAAGTAAAGGAAAGCAGCCAATGAAGAGGAAAAACAAGGAAGATGGATAAATCTGTGATACAAAACTGCCTGGAAACCTCTGGTGAGAAGTAACAAAGCTGTTCATCACCTCTTTTACTGAACGTGTAAACAGGCTGAACAACTGCCTGGGCTGCTGGTATTTAACTCATCTTCTGTCACTAATTAGGTGTGTTCAGTAGAGGTAAACAGGATCAAGGGGCAGCACGGTTAATGCTGTCAGAAATGTTTTATATAGCGTAAGGGAACGGCTGATTCAGTCACAGCAAAGATTTATCAAGATGGGGTCACTACAGGTCATCTCATCCATTTTACACCACAAAGTGGTGAATGTCTCCAAGGTCCTAATCCAGCGGCTCTGTAATGTTTTGAAAGCTTTATCTTTTTTCCATGCTTCCAAAGGAAAGGTAATGGCACAACATCCGTCGCATGATCCATTACCCCAGCGCTCAGGGGCCAGGCGAAGGTGCTGGGCAAAGGTGCGTTACAGCATCTGCACGTTCACCTGACTTCAGAGCTGTGCAGGGGCTGCTCTGCTTCATGCTCGGCATTTTTATACACCCAGAAATGAAAGTTACAGACCTGAAAGTATGTTCAAGCACCCCCTGCCGATAGTCTCAGCTTTACACTGATGCGGGAGACCCTCTGTACAGTGGAAATTCCCAAAGGCTATTTTAGACCACCTGGTCCTTTTTCTGAGAAACATGTAAGAGAAAACAGCTAAGCAGGCCCCATAAATACATGGTTTATATACTGCTTCCTTTGACCCTACTTTCTTTTGGAATACTTCTCTTCTTTCATACCTTTCCTGTGATACATTTTAATGCAGTTCACTAACTGGAACAGTTCAGCCCTGTCACCTAATTTATTCTCAAAATCATTTTTTGAACTTAAAGGATGTACTGATCATTTCTCTTTTCCAAGCCGAACATAAATATTGGAGGACAAACGACAAGGTTTTCCATTGTGTTTAGTGTGAAAAATTCCAGGACTCCTTTGAAGAAGTGCTGTACATCCAGATATTATAAATGTGGGAGGAATTGTAGTAAACACCTACTTTCAGCTCTTCTAAGTTAAAAGAAGAGCTATTCTAAGCTAAAACTTCACTTACTTATTGTATGAAGCAGATCCCATCTTTTAGAAAATAAACCTTTAGAAAGTTGTTCCAATGGTTAATTACTTCCACTGTTAAAATATTTTACAGTAGTCTGATTCTGCCTCATTTCAGCTTCAAGCCTTGCCATACATCAATATACATTGATGGGTGGACTGTTATGTATAATTTTATTGTGTGCTGAAAATGTTGTTTTATAAAGTAAGTTACTTGGAGACTATGTTTACATTAAACCTACAAACCTCCAGTTAATAAAGTAAATAAATTGATCTTTGAAATCTCTTACTAAGAAGAATTTTTCCAAACCTTCAATAATCCTCCCAACAGTTTTTTGAGCTACGTGCAATTTATCTTAGACTGAAGACTCTGTAGCTAAATGCAATATTCTAAAAGCACTTACCCTGAAAGAAGGAAAAAGTGTAACTTCTCATCTTGTATTTGACAACTCCATGTTTATATATCCAAAAAACATGCTATCCCTTTCAGGCATAGTGTTTCAGAGCAAGTGTACTTCAGTGATTGTCTGCCATGATCCTCAGCTTTATTTAAACCACACAACGTCCCTCTGCTTCCTGAGTGTAAAAAACATGGAATAATTTACATGAACAAGATCAGGACCAGAAAAGGGCTTGACATTGTGTAAGCACTGCTCAGCAATAACTAAAACACCAATGTGTTATCAACACTGTTTTCAGCACAAATCCAACGTGGCCCCATACAAGCCACTATGAGGAACTTTAACCCTATCCCAGCCAAAACCATTACAGAGTCGTAAGCCAAAAATTGTCTTGAAGTAATTTATAAGTGTTTAACAATATAATAATGCATATGATTGTACAAAGTGCCACAAGGAGGGAAATGGTGATGGTCAGAAAGATCCTCTGTTTAAACTTGATGTCGCACAACTTCCCAATATTATTGTAACATCTTATTTTATTGCTAAATTAGAAGATCTTACTCATTTTGGCACAGTTTCAATAAATTACGATATCTTAAGCTCCCAATCTTGTCTTACATTCATATTTTAGACTGTAGATAGAATTTTGAGTTTTAGCAAGTGGTCAATATATTTAAGGGCTCCTTTTTTAAGTGAGCATCACACTGCATTCTGTGGATTCCTCCATCTGCCAGCACACAAACAATTGTAGGATCAGACCCTAGCTGGGCTAGCGGGACCAGAAAAGCCATGTCTTTTTCCAAAATGTGAGGCAGAAGAAAAGTAGCTTGTCCATGCCACTCTGGAGATATTTATCTCCAAGTTTCCTAGAAATCTGGACCTGCCTTTATTGGCAAAACACAAACTGTGCATAGTTGCAATTTTTGGTATCAAACATTTACCAGCCTTTAAATCTTGGTCTCACCTTAGCTAACAACACTTAACTTTACACTGGGCAGAGAAATCACGTTACTCCCTTAATAGAAAGCTCCTTCATTAATAATATTATGTTTATTTCACCACATTAAAATTTAATTATTAAATGTGCACCCCATATTTATATAGGTTGAGGACTGCCCAATACTTCTCCAATCTCCACAAAAAGACTTGTCTCCCAGCTCTGCAGGCCTCAGAAGGCCTTGCAGAAATTCTGTTAAAAGATGGTTGGCATTTTTTTGCTGATTTCTTCGTAAGCATTTTTCTAGCTTTTAAGGTGCAGCATTGCCAAGCTTCCCATGTAGTATTTCAAACAATTTCCTCCTACTTCTGTCAGCTGGTGTGTAAACCAGCTTTATTAGTTTGGTCACTTATAAAATAAATCAAGTTAGGAGAAAATTAACCCATCAGCAAGAAAACAAGAAAATAAAGGGAAAGATTCGCATTTTTCAGACCACTGTGAGCAATATGCATTTCAGCAGGTTCACGAGCTCTGTTGGAGTGTCAGGGACTAATGAAAGTTACACTACACCACCTGCTGAATCGAGTTAAATAGATGGTCTGATTAATTAAAGTGTCAGTCTAGCCAGTGGCTTCAATTTCCCTTTTTCACAAAATTTTATTTTTATTCCAACAAAGAATTATGGAAAAAAACCTATTAGGTTATCTAGCTCATTCCCTGTCATTGCAGAATAGTCCCTCTGAAGTAATTTTTATTTCAATTCATTCAATGCAGTTTTTAAGGCTCATGCTACAGCTGCTGCCCACAGAAGAATTTACAGTCTACTAAACCCTGATCTCTATATTGGCATACAAGTAATGACTTTATTTTTTTAATAGTATTGTATTATGTCTACTTAAATAACACCCTTGCACCTCTCTCTGTGGTTGATATTACTATACAGCAAATACCTAAAGACTGTTAGAAACTCCCAATTCATTGTCATTGATTTCATATTCAGAGATCCCCGTTGGCACAGGGCCCCATCTATATGAAAATCCTTTAGAGGCTGGCATGATAGTCTGACAGCCCCTCTGGACAAAGAAACTCTCTCCTTCAGTGTCTGAAAACACCTGCAATGTTTCAAGTACTGTCAAAATAACTCAAGAATAAACGCAATCACCTTATGTAATAGATGTACAGCTGTGTTGGTGGAAAAGATAGGCAGGTACCAGTGTTCCTTCTTTGCTCTGTCTTTGTAGTCTGGTGCAATCAAGCTGTTTGAATATAAAATAAAATATATAATTAATATATAATACATATATAATGTGTAGTATATAATTTATTCAAGCACTGGAATAGGCTGCCCAGGGAAGTGGTTGAATCACTATCTATCTCTGGAGGTATTTAAGAGATGTGTATTTGTGACGCTTAGGGACTGGTTTAGAGGTGAACTTGGCAGTGTTGGGTTTTCAGATGGACTCGATCTTAAAGGTCTTTTCCAACCAAAATGATTCTATGAATCTATAACATAAACAATCAGAAATATGTCAGATTGAAGTATTAAAGGTTTGGCATCTGGAAAGCTTTTTTTCCCTATTCTTCAGGTATCAAACATTTTTTCAGGTGTTTGACAGTCCCATTGCATGTCCTGCATTTCTGTGTGGAAGCATCCACACAGAATTTTTTTTCAATTTTTATTGGAAAAGCTACTTGATTAAGAAAATTTTAACAGCATCTTTGAACACTTCTATGAACTCTGTTGTTACAGTTACTGGAAGTGAAAACTGTTACCAACTGCCACATTGTCCCTGAAGAGTAGCAGAAGATACCATGTTTTCAATAAAATGCCTGGGAAGATAAGTACAGCTCTGAGCATCACCAAACCTTTAGTGGCTGGATCAGGAGTAAGCACTGGAAGAAGGAGTTACAGAACTGGAAAAAAATCTCATCTCAGAGGCAGTATCTATTAGCTACGTAGCAAAAATGCATTTAACTGGAAATAGTGGCCAACACCCATCTGTCTCCACATTTCTCTAATAGAGTGAAAATTATAACATCATGTATCCAGGCCTTTATGGCTTATTTTCTAGATTTCTGCAATCACTTTCTTCTCCCTCTCTACCATACACACATCACATGTAAATATCCACAATACTGAACATGTACTGAACAGGTAAGACAGCTCTGTCGATCATGAGACCCTTGCCTCTGTACCACGTGTTAATTCTGCAGCAGTGGAAATGGAGGGAAAATGGTGCTTTTTCATGTAAAGTTTTAACTTCTCCTCGAAAGAGAAGGTAGCAAGGAGAAGTTAAAACTTTCTGCTTGCCACCCTCCAAGAAGGCAGAAGACTCCCCTAGCCAAAGAAACCACCTGGATGGACATCTCCGCTCCAGAAGTCTGCTACCTTCAGTATTAAAAGAGCTGGACATATAGCAATGAATTATGAGTGCCTCCAGAAGTTGCTTACATGACTATTTAATGAGCCAGGCATACAATAAATGAGTCCCTTGTGGTTGTGGTTATTTCTTTGCACTCTAATTACAAAATCTAATACTTTTGTATATAGCATTTTGAAAAACCCGAACCTGGATTAACCCTTTGCACGGTGCATGGTCCAGGGAAGTTCAGACCACAGAGCACAACACTGAAAATCGTGTTTTAAAAAATCCCCCATTCCACGGGATGTAAACTGTACTTGTCCTAAATATGTATTTTAAAAAACAAAATCTATAGTGGGAGGTTCAAATGCAAAACCTGGCAATTAATTTAAAAAAAATACAAATGCTATATACAGTAGAGGTGTACTAAACTAAAAATTGGTGTTAACACTGTAATATCCTAAGGGATGGGCCTGGAAAATGGGAAATACAAGCAAAACCCAGTTTCCATTACTCTGGGACGATGCTGGAAGCTGGAGCAGGCTGGGGCCACCTTTTATTGCTGCGAAGTCATCCTGTGGGCTTGCAGGCACCTTAGATACAACACTGAAAGTTTATGAGGGAGCTTCGCCAAGCCCGGGGTTTGAAGGAGGGCAGGTGCTTAACCCCCTCTGCCCCCCTAACCGACACCCCTCAGACCGGCCGCGCCCTTAGGCCGCACCTCGACCCTTCACCCCTCCGCGGCCCGGCGAGCTCCCGCTCAGGGGCGATCGCTGTTGGCCCCGACCCTGAGGGGGCGCCGGAGGCCGCGCCGGCCCCCGCCACGGCCCTGCGCCTGCGCGGAGCCGCCCCCAGCCGGCCGCCCTCCGCCCCGCCCTGCCGCCGGCGCGGGGCCATGGGCGGCAGCGGCTGAGGCGGCCCGAGCGGCGCGGAGCGGAGTGCGGGGCGGGGCGCGGCGCCGCCGCCGCTGGCGGGAGCGGCCGCGGGGCGGTGACTGGGTGCGGATACCCCGGCCCGGTGAAACAGCCGCGGGAGCGCGGCCCGGGGACTCCGCGGAGGGTGTTTCTGGCGGCCCGAGCGCCGCGCCCTTCCCCTGCCCCATGCCGGCGTGGCTCGGCCGGGCGGTGCTGCTGCTGGGGCGGCCGGGGGGCCCCGCCGCCGCTGCCGCCTCACCCTCCTCCTGCCTGGGCTCGCTTCGCGGCCCGCCGCGCTGCTGCTGCCGCCGCCGCCTGGGCAGCCTCCGAGGCGGCAGCGAGGGGCTGCTCCTCCCGCGGGGGTCGTCGCCGCCCAGGCGGGCGCTGGGCACTCACCCCAAGAAGGAGCCGATGGAGGCGTTGAACACGGCGCAGGGGGCCCGCGACTTCATCTACAGCCTGCACTCCACCGAGCGGAGCTGCCTGCTGCGGGAGCTGCACCGCTTCGAGTCCATCGCCATCGCCCAAGGTGAGCGGCCACTCCCTCAGACCCCGGCCCGGCGGCCTCGGAGCCGCCGCCTCCCTCCCGGGGCTGCGCTGAGGGTGGTGGGGGTGGGGAAAGCCGGGCCGGTGCGGGGACCGAGCCCTCGAAGTTTGGCGTTGGCCGCGGGCGGTCCCGCCTTCGCCCAAGCGACTCCTTGGGGCGGCCGAGCGAGTAGGCAGCTCGGACAGGACAAGGCATCGGGAGGTGTTCACCGGTGTGTTCTGGCGGAATCGGGTATAAAGGAGGCACATGACCTGAAATTTAGTTTCCAGAAGCATCTGCAGCATCTTCAGAACTTAAAACGACCCACCGTGCCAAATCCTCGGTGTGTTTGTCACCTCAGGAGGAGTTTGGGAGAGGCGCGGGCGGCCGTTCTTCAGAATGGGAGTCGGAAAGTGCGTCTCATAAAATCCTCCTGACACTGGTGCAGCAGTAAATTGATTTCAGGTCTCTGAAGAGACGCTGGGCTGCTCTTACTCCTGGAGCTCATTCATGAGTTGCACTTCCCTGCACAGAGTGCCGGCACTGCTCCTTGGAAGTGTTGATTCTTATGCGGGAAGGTGTGTGTGTGTGCTGGGAAGGTTTGTAGCGGTGTCTCTGAATATAGTGCTACACCAATTAAAATAATCCACGGTGATTTTTTTTTTTTTTGTCTGATCCAACTGTTCTTGCCAACTTGACACTTTTGCTTAAATAAATCAAAACCCTGACAAAACCAAATCCTCTTGATTACAACCTCGATACCTCTGCTTCTGATGCTCAGCTGTATCTTACGGTTCCTATTGTAGCAAAGATGATAGCAGGTACTTAAGAGATCAGTGTGCATTTGATCTAGGCCTCTTTGTGACTTTGATAGTAGCGTGCCCTTGGAAAGGGCATTTCTGTGCCTTGTGGCTCTTCTGTACATGTCTGGAAGAAATCCTGTGGTGAGCAGAGAACAGGTCCGGGTGTCAGCCATAGGAATGCTGCTTTTGTGAAGAGACAGAACCTTTTCAGCTACCTTTTTTTTTTTTATAGCACACTTGTGTATGAACACTAGTGTTTCTACTCAGAGCCAGAGTAGTTCACTGTAAACAGTTCATTTTAGGAGCAGCGCTGCTGTTTTGCAGCGCATGAATTGGTTGTATTTGTTTTCCAACATAGTGGGAAGTTTACTTTGAGCTGTAAGTTGACACTAACTTTTGAATACTAACAACTAATACTCTTCCTAAATAAATCCTTCTTAGCTTCTGAAGGGTTCTTGCCATGTGAGTTTCTCTCTCGGCAGTGACTGCTCAGGTGAAACTGGGTTGCTCACAGTGCTTGTGGGTGTACCTGGAGGATCATGTGAATATCAAAATGAGATGTTAAAATGCATTTTGGAATAATGTCTCAAGGCTTATACAGAGATAATTCAACAGATGGTCCTATTTTAATATCTTGTTGCTCAGTTGCTGTTAGCTATAGTATGAAAGTCTGTTTCTATAAAATGCTGTACATTTATGATGATTCAAGATTTAAAAGGCAGAGTAACAAAAGCAATAGTTTGAGATTAGTGACTTTACTGCATGGGACCTTATTAGTAAACTGCAAATTTATTCCATTGGTAGAAATTGCAATTTGCTTGTGCCCAAAACTGCAAGCCTCAATCTCGCCAGAGAGATCAACAAAATCTCAGTTGTGGGCTTTGTGGTCTCACAGATAAGGGCTACACAAAGTGTAACGTCATCAGACCTCGGTCCTTGGAGTTGGATTCTAGATCTGATCTTGATCTAGTAGTTTGACAAGACTTTTTTGAAAATAACCTTTTCTTTCAGCCAATTCCATTTTTTTTTTTACCAGACTGCAGCATGGTAGCAGCTGTCAGCTTTTAATTCTGAGAATTTATATTTCTTCATGTGTTGAGGAAAAAGAAAACCCATAGTGAAAAGGGCTTCTAGTAAGTCTATTGAATAAAAATTAGAGGGGAAAAAAACCCCCTTAAACCTATAGTGCATACCTTGTGTACATTCCCTGGTATTCTAGAGAACTAAAATCACATGAACAAGAGAGGAAACGTGGCACAGAAATCATTCAGTACTGGTAAAATAGGTGCTCTGCTTTCATTAGAGGCACCCGCAGTAGCACTGGATCCTCTGCTGTGTACGTGTGTGGAGCTGCTTTAGGCGAGGAAGGGAATGGCAGTGCCAGAAGTCCCTGAGAGGGACTGGGTTGCCCATAGCTGTTTCCTCTAGAGGGTTGACACTGACAGAATTCAGATTTTACATGAAGAAAGGCAGTGAACGTAGAGCTCTGCAGGCTCTCAAGGAGTGCTGGATGTGTCTCATCACTCTCAACACCAAGGAGTGCCAGAAGACACAGTGAATAGAAGGGCTGCACTGGAAAGCAAATGATATGATTTCTGGGCTAGCTGTTGAAGTTCTGCACTTCACATGCTTTAGTATGGTTAGATATTTTGTTTGTTTGTTTTCTCTTTCCTGCTGTTGAAGTGGTGACAGTGTAGGAATGTTCTAACTAGGTACACAGGTTGTGATTGTGAGTAGCAGATGAGGGGTAAGAGGTGTTTGTGCCCTGCTTTCCAAATACTTTCTCCAATCCACTAGTGTCACTTTTGATTTTTACAGCTGATGAGTTCAATCAAGATAAAATGGTTTTGGAGATGCTGAGTTTCTTCTCAATCTTCTCATTGGGTGGCAGCATGCTGTAGCTCCCAGTAGCTGATTTTTTATATGAGATTGCAAGTTTTACTCTTGTGTTGATTTCCAGTGAAAGTGATCCAAATGCAGCCTTCAAATTCACTTGTCTACCTGCTGAGTAAATTCCCACGTCCTGTTTGGGTCTGGAAATTCAGTCTCTCCTCAATCATGGAATGCCTGTGCGGTTCTGCCACTGTGCTTAAGCCTGTTTTGTGCCTGTGATCTTTTCATACTCCTATATGGAAAGGGAGGTCTTAGTCCGTACCCTTCTTAACACAGTCCTTACTGGGTTAAGTTTTGACCTTCTTCCTTCACTACCTCTTCTGTGCCCTAACAGACCCCATATCAGCTAGGGGGAGCTGTCAGCAATATGGGGAGACCTGGGCACATCAAGAACCAAATGGGGCCTGTTCCTCAGCCCATTCCCAGGCCTACCACCAGAAGGATGCAGTTCCGTCAACTAATTGCCCTAGCGCGAAATATGACAGGACACACTATCTGTGGCCTCCGCTAATGGCAGAGGCCCCAGGGAAACCCATCCTTTGCTGCGGCCGCTACGCTGAAGGACAGCCCTCAGGTAGGTGGGTCCTAGCCGCTGACCTGTGAGTTAGGTGAGTCTCTGAAGCGTTTCTGAAACTTAACTGTTTGCGCTGTCGTCACAAAAGCTGTAGGTGGGGAGAGGTTTGTGGATGTGTTCCTGCCATCGCCTTGTAACCTGTCCTACCTGCATGTTTATGTCTGGACTCTTGGAGCTTCCAGATGCCAAACACTAGCAGTCAGTTTAAAGGGTTTAGTTTATCAATAAACACAGATTCTCCTGTTTGTTTTAGTGTATCGGGCCGAAGACAGAGCGCTGTCTGTGAGCTTGTGATGAAGGATGGCTGTGAAGCTGGGAGCCTGAGTGGAAATTAGTAGATGAGTTTTGCATAGGAGAGGCTGGGGGGAAGGCTATGAAACTGGATCTTGAAGGAATTGTTCTCAGAAGATATTTTTAGAACTGTCCTGATTTAGACTATAATCTGTATTTTACTAACTTAAAATTTAGTCAAAACATCACTAAGTTGCTCTTTTTGAAGTCAGCTGCAAGACCTTCTCACTTGGATTTAGTTTTCCTTCTTAAAGACTTTTTTCTTTTTTTCCTATTTCCAATCCTGGAAAGTTGAATAAGGTCTCACATTTTCCCAGGAAGATGTTTGAAACGAAGTTTTTAAATTTCAGGTTGTGTTTCTTGTAAGCGTTTCAGCTGCACCAGATGGAAATGGTGAATGTGGACTTGAATACAAATATTTTGTATTTTTCTTTCTCGCAGTTACAGGAGCACTGAAGTAGCAAGTAGGCCAATTAATTTTAAATGTGATAGTTCTGCTTTCCTGCTTGTGGAAGTGATGCCACATAATCAAGGCTTGGTTTTGTTGGCAACAGACAGTCAAATCCCCTTTCCTGTTGCTCCTTCCTGTGTAGGGGAGTTGAAAGTGTAAAAATCTTACTGACAATGTGGAGAGTGATTTAATGCCTCTGACCTTCTATAGCAATTTTCCATTACAAGAGAGTGATATTAGAGTGATGTAACTTCTTTCTTAAGGGGTTTATATTCAGGTTTTCTACCTTTAGTTTCCAGCTTATGATATGAAATGGGAAACACTTTTAAGCAGTGCAGCAAGCCCAGTGACAAGGGGGGAAAATACTAAAGGGTTTGACTTGCCTAGTTAAGAAACTAAACTTAACATCTCTGCTGCATCTTTATTTCTTCTAAGGGTAACGCTGTTCTTATCTGTGCTGGGTTAAAATATTTTTGAGCCCAGGTATAACCATTTTCCATTAACAATACTAACACAATGGCTATCTAGGGCCTCTGAGAAATCTCAGGTCTTGATAATGAGAGAATCCATTATTTTCCCTTCTGTTGTTGCAATGATGGGAAAACAATTTTTTCCCATCTTTGTGTACATGTACATAAAATATATACACAATATATATCTTTGTCTACATGTAATATATAAAATATATATTTTATATATATATATAATATATATATATTCAATGTATATACATTGAACACAATTCCTTGAAAGCACCAAGTTGCATTTTATATTTTAAATGGAAGGCCTTTGTGATGTGCTCACTGAATAAAAGGCCTTCTGAAGTGTAATTGCTTGTGTCTCTGCCTGTTGAGGTTGTGTATTAACTGGAAAACTTGCAGAAACTCAGTAGCAATGCAGTCTTGACAGCTAGTTTTGTTGGTTTAATTTGCAGGTTGTGGAGAATGCAGTCTCTAGCCAGCTTGTCTTTGAAGGCACTAGTATGTCATAGCATACATGGTTTAATAAATCATCTGACCACACTGGTGCATTCTGATAGAAAAATGTTTATAATTTCAAATTACTGCATTTTGTGTTTGCTAAAAAAAAAGTTAGTGTGCAGGTAAAGGGCACCACCTCCATGCATTCAGTAGGGCTGGCAGCTGGGGCAAGGTCTCTTTTTGGGAATTTTCAAGCTTTTAGACATTGTTGGGTGAAATCTTACTTTGCTGTGAGAATAAACACCTCTGGTTTATGAACTGGTGTTAAATTTATGAACTCTCCAATTTATTGTAATAGTTCTGGGAGTGTTTGAGTCCAGGTGCCCCTACTTCCACAATTCTAAAAAGAAAAGTCAATTTGGCAGACTGCAAATGTCATCAAAGACAAACATATTTCACTGGGGTTCAATCTCCTATTAAAAAGGTTCCCTCTGTAGCATGAGTCAGATGTTTCTTGGGGGGGAATAGGATAGGAATAATAGGGGGAATAATAGGAACACAACGGTTCATCTGCCGTGGTGGTTTAGAACCACTCAAATTTCAGTACCTTTTTTTGTTAGAACTTACTCTGTGGTAACACAACAAAGCATAATTCGATCCTTCTGGACATACTTGTCTTGTTTGGAAGGTGATTTCACAGAGCAAGTGTGAGGTTTTCTTGCAAGGACTGTCTAGCCCGCTGGGCTGGGAGAAGGGGGCACAGTCGTGCTGGTGTGCTTCGGCAGGTACGAGAGCACCTGGTGGGGATGGCTCCCTCTCTTCTACAGGCCCAACGTACACAGGTGAATTCTGAGCTGTGTGTGGAGAAAGATCTGCCTCTCCCTTGCTGTGACCTAGGTCAAGAAATAGTTTTTTAACTCTAGTGTTTGCTATTCTAGGAAAAAGCCTTCTGGCAGACTGCTGGCCAGCCTCTCATTTGCAAGTTTGAAGTGGCCTGTCGAGCTGGTGAAATGACAAACTCTTGCCAGCCTGCCTGCATGCGGGCCCTGTGTGTTCTTAGACCGTTGCAACCTGCAGCAGGACTATTGCTAATCTCACTGCTGAGTCCAGAATACTCGGTGGTGAAAGGAATATCATGTTTCAGATGGAAACGTGCTGCTTCTCTTTCTGCTTCTGAATTTTTTAATTCCACCCCCCGCCTCGAATTATGGGGCCCTCTCATGAAGGCAGAGTGCAGAAGGAAGAGTGCTACACAGACTCTACTGGCCATTTTCTTTAACATCTGCAGATGAAACTGTACTATTTTCAAAATGTGGTCATCTGTGTAATGCAAAGTATTCTAAACAGGCTAAAGTGAACTATTATAAAAGACTGCTCACCCTAAATGTCAGTTAGTGCTAATATTAAATCCTAGCCATTTACTTAAAACTGATGCCATTTTGCCAGGGGAGCAGGGGGGAAAGAGCTAAGAATATGAATTATATCTTTTTCTAGCGGCTCTGACACTATTTTTCTTAAGCCTTGGTGAAGAAAGACAGAAATCATTAGCTGCATGCAGCCCCATAGCTGTCATGTGCTTCTCTATCTGGAATACTCGATGCATAAATCTGCTGTGGCTTTCCCAGGCCTCGATGCTGAAGAGCAAGGCTTTGCCTTCTGCTCTCTTCATGGAGCTGGGGTGGAGCCCAGCCCGGGGGAGCTGGGTTCTCACTCTGCTGACAGCTCACAGTGGTTATGTAGATGATGTGACCAGGGATAAGAGTAACAGGTAGAGGTGGAAGTTCCATTTCCTCTTTATCCCTAGATTGGTTTCTCACTTATGAAATATAGTTAATTTTTTTTTTTAGAATCTTTCTTTCATCCTGTCTCAAAAATACAGATGCTTGTTATCAGAAAAGATGAACTGCATGGGGGTGTCTTAGTTAAGAGATTTTGTATTTTTAAAGTGCTATTGAGAGGCATGCTCCATTCCTCAAGAAACCTTTCAAAAGTGGAAGTGTTTTTAAAAAAATCTAAAAAACCCAACAAACAACAAAAAACCCAAATCACAACAAAACTTCACCTCCAAAATGTGTTCTTGTGCAGCAGAAAATCTCTATTTCCAGTGTTCATTGTAGCACTTGTGTTGCATTAGTCAGTCAGACATAGCGTGTCTGTTTAAACTTCAGCTGGATGTGTATGATTTATTTAGAGTTCCTTTTTAAAGTAAAAATAAAACTGCAAATTGAGGTAGCTTGGGGAAGTTGAATTTTTCATCGTGTTGTCATCTCAATACACACATAATATCTTATGGAAATATTAACTATATAGAAAAAATTTCATAAGATTTTAACTTTGAATAAATTTGGTAATACTCTGCTTTAAACTCTGTGAAGCAAATTTTATTTGTGCTAATGTAGATAGTACTTTGAGACAGGGCCATGTATATATTACTTAAATATTAGAAGGGGTTGAGGTTAATGTCATAAGCAGGCAAGCTGCTGCGTGGTCACTCATGGTAAAACTATCTTGAAACTGTTCTCTGGAAATGTCAAATGTCACTGTAACTGTCTACCTTTAAACCACGTTCAGCAGGTACTGTTTTCTGAGATTCATGCTGGTTTTGCTTTTGTGGATTGGTTTTCTTCCATATTCTGAAATTTTACTTGCTCATATAACTTGAAGCAGGTTCTAGTCAGAGTTCTCTGCTTAAATGCAGCAACTTTACTCTGTGTTTTTGCAGAGGAGAGCCTGCAAATGTTAAGTGGAATCGGTGTGAGACCTGGAGAAATCCGGTTGTCTGAGTGTTTATAAAGGCTCTGTCCTTGCTGGCGGATACTCCAGTGTTGATTGGAAGATGTTCAATAATGACTTATTACTGTCTTGCTTTTGAAAACTCATTGTAGCATCCAGATATCCTAAACCACTGGTACCACTTGAGAAGCCAGCGAAGGAGGTAGTGTCACCAGAGGCGACCAATACTTTGGGTACAGTAAAAAAACCCCAACCAACCAACCAAAGTGTGTTTGCTCAGATGTGGCGTTGCGTAAGGCCAGCAGGCTGCTGGTGTGACAGACCTTTGTGCTTGCTTGTCTTGATGCAGTGGCATGTATTGCTACAAGAAATAAAAGTATACAGTTTTTTTTTTATTCACATTAATATAAAGCCTTCAGTCTCAAGAATTTTAGTGAACCCCGTAGTACTTTGGGGACTTACTGTGACTGAAGAAGTGTTTCAAGTCCAGCTCGTGTGGAAACTCCTGAGCTATACCATAGTGTCTAGACAATAACTTGACCAGAGATTTCAGCCTGTGAAACAGCTTTGCTTACTTGAAGCAGCTCAGTGTGATCTGCTGTGTAACTTTTCCTAGGAAAGTGCCATGCATTAAATTGCATGGTTCGAGCATCATGTGGGAATAATATTACTGTTAAAAAAACCCCAAAAAACCCAAAAAAACATTAGTTAGCTGCTTTTTCCCTTCCCTGCAATAAATGTTTTAGAAAAGATAAAATAGAAGATTGCTCCAATTACAATGTTTTCCAGCTTTTGCATGTGTTTAAGCATGTGATGTGTGCAAAGTAGTTGTCATGCATGGACTTCTTTTAAATAATGAATTTAAAAAGAAAAATCTAAATGTTGAGCAATTGTTCTTCAGCTGTATGTGTTTTGTATAAACTTTTATAGTTATCAGGAGACAGATACTCCTTTTAGCTATCTTGTCTGGTACGAGGGGTGCTTTTAATTTAGATCTTTTTAGGAAAGATCACTTGAAATGCAACTTTTACTCACAACGCAACTTAAACCTTGTGGAGTGATAGATTAGAAACGCACCTCCATGTAATAGGCATGAATGAAATGGATCGTGTCCATTGTGTGAACACAGAGGTACTGTTTCAGTTTGTAATTGAAAATAAAAGAAAATGAAGTCTTTGCCAGTTTCTCTAAGAAATTATTTAAACCTTACTCATTCGACTGAAATCTCTTAGCTTTAGACAGCATCACTTATTATTTAGTCAGTCCAAATACAGACCTACAGAGACAGCTGGTGTCTGCAGGAGAAAATATTTTCTGAAAAGTAAATGGAAAAATGAGTGAAGTATATCATGCAAATAGAGGACTTGAGGAAGCTGACTTGGATCTCCTGGTGGTGCTTTTTTTTTTTTTTACAGTTGTTTCCGATTGAGGAAAGCTAGACTTGTATGTGTGAGCTGTCCTGTGCTCCCATCCTTCCTTCTTTGTCCTTAAATTAGCATGGTGGTATTTCAAAAACATGAAAGCACACGTTCCTGTTTCTGTTTTGTTGCTCTGTGAGAGAACTTCCTTTAACATAGAACCAGCCCCTTGGAATTTTTGGGATGTGACTAAGGGATGCCTGGAACAAACCCTTACTTCCTCTGAAACACAGGGAGCATTTTAAGGCACAGCTGACAAAATACCGTTTTTAGCCCAACAGTGCATATTTCATTCAAAACTATGGGCTATGAAATCATAGCGGGTTTTTTCCAGTGTTAATTTACTTTGGTTTCTTAGACATTTGAGTGTTACTCATTAATTAAGTATCCACCCTAGGAGCCATCATACATACTGATACATGCCATACTTTTTTACTCCATCATTTGCCAGTTTCTATTCTTATGTGATGGACTCATTAATTGTTTTTTGTGTATTCTTTGATGTTCTGACAAACTGACGTGCCTTAGCTTTTGGCAAGTTCCATCAGTTCCTTTTTTTTTTTACTTCCATATTTCTCTCTTGATAATAAAAAGCACAAATAGGAACGAAGGCTGTTATGTGTTTGGAGATGGGGTGTATGCTATGGCAACTCTGCTGTTGTGTTAAAGCAAACATAAGGAGCAAGTAGCTTGGTTTATTCTCTTCTACTGCTTGTACCCAGGGATAAAACCTTTCCTCGACACAGTTGCTAAATACTTCGTAGCTTTTAGGATGTCAGATAGGATCATGGGTGTTTCCAGAATTAAAACTTGCCTTACCATTTTGCAGTGATCCTGGTGAAAGGCTCCTGCATGACCTGGTGGAAGGATGAAGCCTTGAAAAATCTTTCTTTTCAGAAAGGATCAAAAAGTTTAAGAAAGGCTTCTACTGTGAGGCCAACTTGAACTGAGAGGAGACAGACATGGGTCTCGGTGGTGGCCCGGGCATTGCTTCCCAAAGCTCACTTCTCAGAGAGTCTGGGGCCTATTGGCTGGACACCAACAGTCCTTTCAGAACTTCCTGGGAAGCCTTTAGGCAGGGCTGAGAGGAGACACAGGACATGGTCCGTGATCCTTGTCCGTGCTCCAGCCAGCGGTCAGTGAGCTCCGAGGTGTGCTGATGTGTGTGAAGATGGATCGCTGCAAAGCTCTGGTATTTTCTTCAGGTCCCAATGCTTATTATGAACCAACAGGTAATTGCTGCTTTTTGACCTGCTGCATTTTTCTTTTATACATCATTGGTTTCTGGTTGTTGTACTGTTAAAATAACTTTTTTGTTCATGAATTTCATTTATTTGCTCCTGATAGCTTTTGACTCTATGCTGTGATCCATCCCTTAGACTGGCCAGTTTGCTGTACCTCCTCTTATGAGTGTGAATCATCCTTCTCCATTAGGATATTATCCCATCTTTTGCAGTGATCTGAATGGGCAGGAATTGTGGTTTATTGGCTTTATTAGGTTTCATGGAAAACTGGAGAGAAATGTGCATGGAGCAAACTGATTTCTTTAGCCAGCTGCTCTTTTAAATACCGTGAGCTTGTATTTTTGGGTTGCAAATAGCCTTTCAATCCAGCTGTTCCTGTGCTTCATTAAATCATGTCAATGGGCTGATTTTTACAAAGCACAAGTAAAGATGTGATGTTACAAATGAAAAATTAACTGTTTTGTTCAAGATGAAGAGATGTAAGAATTACCATCTGGATCCACAGCCATCTTGCCTAATAAAGATTTTTGTCAGAGAGAAGAGATGGGAGAGCAGATTGAAATATGCTCCCCTCCCCAATTTTCCTATTACCTATTTTATATTATTTAATGGAGTAAAGTAAATCAAATAGATATCTGCAAAAATGGCAGTGGTGTTATAAATAATGAACCTGGTCACCTTTTCCTTTTGAAAATATTGGACAAACTTGTTGTGATTCTGTCCCCCTCTACCTGAACAGAAGGAATGTCACAAAGGTGCTTCTGTGGTTCTGATACAGCACAAATGGCCCATGTTGAAGATGAGTGATTCCAGTGTACATGTGACTTATTTACTCATTTATTGGATCTAGTGTATCAGAAAGAAAAAAATGTCTTTGGATTTGTAATGTTTTCACTGCTGGTTTAATTCTCTGGGTTGGATGTTAGGAACCTATCGTATCAGCCTCATTTCCAGATGCTGCTTATTTCAGTTTTTGCAGTTGGACACTAATATGATTGAGCTTTACTGCAACCTTGTGTAAAAGCTCAGATAAAGGAAAAAAAAAATCACTTTATTTACAGTTTTTCAGCCACAGAGGAAAAATATTCAGATATCTTCCACACTGTGGGATAAGAGCGTGCACAGATGAGCTATGGACGAGCTGATACGTAGTAGATGTGACTTGTCTGTATGGGTGTGGCTTTACTGTTGGCTTCACCCAGTTTGTGCAAAGGGAGCGTCCTGTTCTCGTCCCCTACCCCAAAAACCTCTGGGTGTACAGTTCCATTTCTGTTCCCATGCTAGCCCTGCTGTTCTTCTCTGGGCCTGGCTGTATGCCTGGCTGAGCACAGTGCTAGAGTAAAGGAAAGTCCTTTGATACATGATCAGGAGGGAGTTTAGGAACAGGAGAAGTATTGAATCACCCCTTGCAACAGCAGTGTGACTTTAGATCACTTCAAGGTACAATTTTGTATTTGACCTGAGGTTCTGCCTTTCCTGTTTTCTCATGGGAAATGCCATGAAGGTTTGTGAGCCTCAGGTGGGAGCTTGTTCTGGGATCCCTCTGTCACTAACAGCACATTCAGTGACTTGCACTAGTGACCAATACTGTTTTGATCTCCCAGATTATTCTTTTTATGTTGTCAAGTACTTGCAATTATATTTGGGAGCATTTTCGACCTCAAAATTCCTCTGGCATCTAGGTAGGGAGCTATCTCTCATATCCTTTCCTCTGGCTCTATCCAGGATTATTCCTCCTAGGATCAGTGGCTGCCTGCCTGGATCACACAGTGCTTTGCTTCAGCACTGCAAAAGGCATCCTCAGCCTGAATCCATCCCCTTCCTCTCTGCTGGAGAGAGAGAGGCTGTGTAAACATTGCCTAGATTTTGGAGAATCAGATGAGAATGAGGGGGGGGAAGGATGCTGGAGGCACACTGACATCAGTCCCCATTGCACAGCAGGAAAAAAAAGTAGGGGTGAAAATCTAATGAAGGTCTCCAGTAAATACCAGCGTTACAGGTGTGTCTCTGATGCAGGCAGTGCTCTAGTGCCACAGCGTATTTTCCACTGCCAAGGGGAAAAGTGTTAAATAGATTAGGCTCTGTATTTCCTCCCATGTGGAAAACAAAACAGGCTTAAGTGTGTGGAAAACCTTGGATTCGGCTGTGGGTTTGTGTTTGTAATTTAATAATTTCCAAGCTGATTAGCAGGCCTGGAGGTGTAGTGTGTAATTTCAGGGCTCACAGGACTCTGCTGTGTGCTCACAGTTGAAATTGTGACAAAGGAATGAGTGGGGAAAAAAAAAAAGCCCTGGAAAAGACAAAACATGCAAAGTTGAAAAACAGAGACTGCTGAGTCTTTCATGTGCTGGCATTGGGTAGTTTCACAGGAAGATTAAGCAACACTGAGATGAAATGAATGGATCAGATGTGTGGTACTTCATAGGGCAGAGGTGCTGAGGGGGCTTCAGAGGGAGCGTGTGCACGGCTGTGACTTGCAGTGGTGGGATGTGGGCTGGAGCTGCAGAGATGCACTTGCAGCTGAGTTGGTTAATCCTTCCGAGGGAGGACTCCTGCTCTCCAAAGGCTGCAGAAACACTGACCAGGAGAAGGATTTTCCTTTCTTGTTTTGCAGAATAAAAAGACAATTGCTTGAGAGAGTTGCAAGTGAGCTTAGCTGGAAGTGTTCGCTTATAGGAAGACTACAGCCCAGCATTCTTTGTTGTCCTCTCCTTCTCCTCATTTATGACTTTATTTACAAAATCAGCAATCTTAGTAATTTCAGATCATTTTCATAAACAGAGTGGGTTTTGGTTTTTTTTAGTAGAACTTTAAATTCACCTACAGAATAAATTCCTCAATAATGCAGCTCCCACAGATATTCCACATTCTTATAACATAAAAGCCAAAGGAAAACACTTTGAGGTCAGGTTTCACACAAAGCGTGTTTTATCTATTTTTATGTTATATCACATAGCATTCATTCCTGCGGCCCTTTGCAAAGATAGCTGACACTGCAGCGTGGCTTTGACTGTGCAGAGTCAGGTGCTGAAGTCTGACTAGTTCCACAAATGCAGCCAGAGGCTTTGCTGAGTTACATGGGGAAGGGAAGAAGAAAGGCACCCAGGTGATGAATCCCCTGTGCTACCTCCACCGGTAGGTTAAGAGTTAAGCTTAATCGCTGCTGCACTCTGTATTCATTGGCATTTATATAGAGAGGTACAAATTATCTGAATGTAATTTATGGCTGGAACTTAAATTGTCAGTGGTTTCTTACAGTGCTCTTTTTTGCTGACAGATGCATGGTTTCTTAAGGACTTCAAGGGAGCTCATACTTTTGTCTTTAATGCCCCAATGCAGTGAAAAATTAGTTATACTTAATGTGAGTCTGTAACAAAATGTTTGAACATAATTGAGTTTATCTGTCGGCTCTCTCTCATTCTGGGTAGCTGTCTTAATTCTGAGACATAAAAACCAATAAACTCTACATACATTTAAAATTATTCCAGAGAAGCTTACTTCTGCAGCGGTAGTTGCTTCCAAGGTCATCCTCAGGCAGGGAATGAAACTTTCTGCTTGAGAATAGGCTGATATGTAGTGGTCTGCAATTTACTAGCAGCTTGTTTTCAGCTTTCTGTAAAGATCTTAGTAGATTTCTCTGAAAGGAGGGGAAAAAAAATAATCCCACCAAAGCCATCAAATTTACGGGTTGCTCTCCTGGTGTTGCTGCACTGCTGGAACTGCCTGCACGCGGTGTTGGTTGTTGGTGTTTGAGTGCAGGTGCTGCTGGCACTGGATTGCTAGCCTTGGATTTGCTCTTACAGTAATAATCTCTCTTAATTTTACTCAAGTCACTTTTTCTCATTTCAAGACCCTTGGGTGCTGCAAAAGCTCGCTCTTTGTGCCTGGGAATGACAGAATAAACAGCAAGTGTGTTGGAAAAAAACCCCGTGAGTACAGCGTGGACCTGGTCAGCTAGATCTGCTATGAGGCAAAAGCCCCCCGTGTTATTCACACTCTGTTTTGTGCTAGGAGGGAGTGTCCTGGTTCTCCCAAGGTGCTTCACACACTGTCATCAGTCAGCTTCCTCCTCCAAGGGGATGTGCTGCTGGCTGTGAGCAGGGGATCATGTGCCTGTGCTTGAAAGCCAGCGCTGCTCCCTGTTCTTCGTATGTTACCTTTCTCCCCCGCTGCCATTCTCTCCTGGGAAAACAAGTGTGGTTTTGATCAGGTAGGGGGAGGAGGGTGGGAATAAACAAACTCATCTCTTGACACCTTCTCAGATTTCTTTTTAAAAACAGGGCCTGGGGGGAACATAATTAGATAAAGGATATTATAATTGTAAACATAACTCCCTAGATATTTCATGAGCACTCATATGTAAGCATCAGTGGTGCCTAACACTGCTTTATTTAGAGGCAATAAAAGCCTACTACTGTGTCAGATCTCTTTGGTTGTGCACACAGCTCTAATAATTCTTGTTAACAAATCTTTTGTGGTGTTCCACAGAATTGCTTTGCTTTATCCTCTTACACAAACCTGCTATGGAGAACAGCCAAAAGCCTGATCTTGTGCCCTAATAATGCATGGAGACTGTGATCTTACTTGTTTCCAGTTCGACATGTTGCCGAGCTGCTGCTCTGCTCAGCTGCAAACTGGTGAATGTTGGATACATTGAACAAGAGTGGCCCCAAAAAAATCAGTGCTGACAGAGAAGTGACATCACCTCATCTTACTGAAACAGTTAGACATGTACATTTGGATGTGATTAATTCTACTCTAATGTTAGTCTGAGGTACCTTCCTGGCTTTCTCCATAGCCGATGGGAAGGGTGTTAATAATCACAGGGGAAGATTCATTCATCCAAAGGTAGAAGAGTTTGCTATGCCTTCAGGAGATGGCCCTCCTCTAGCTCCCAGGAACCCATTGCAGTCCCAAGTGCTGACATGGAGAGAGTGAGGAGAGAGAGAAGAGCCAGCCTCCATTTGGGATGATGAGCATTCCTTTGTTTTTTTGAGGCAGAGATTTTTAACTCTGTGGATGACTGACTGCAGTCAGGGAATTGCAAGAGCCAGCTTATTTCTTGGCAGCACTTAAATACCTTTTTTAAAATAATAGGTAACCATTCACTTCTGGAATGCACAGATCAGAGTACCATGTTATTGTTTCTGTTCACTCTCCTATCAGTATTACCATGTTTCTGTCATTTTTATACAAACACTTTAGCTGTTTTTCTGCCATTTGCCATTTCTCTCTGAAGGAGACAGCTCAAATTCCGTATCCATATCCTGACCCTGCATCTTTGTTACAAACTGTGAGTCCTTTCCACATTGTCGTCATTTTACCTGATTAACCCCCCTGAATCTTGAGGCAAGTATTTTATTTCTAATTTTTTTCAACTGTGGTTTGAGACCTTGTTAAGCAAACCACTGCAAATCCTATCTTGGCATGAAACTGCTTGAGTCGAAATGAAAGGCTGACCTTTAATTTTACAAGGCACTGATAGAGAATTGGATTAGATCAGGAAAGAAGCCTCTTCATGATGAAGACAGTGATTTGGGTCTCTATACCTGTTTGCATTTTATGCTTTCTCCTAGCTTTCTGGTCAAGGTTTCCACCTGAGGTCTCTACGTTTTGTTAAACATCTTTAAAAGGATATGGATGGAGTATCACATTTTCAGAAGGGATAACAGGATAAGTGTGTTGTATACTCACAGTATTTGATGATGAACATCCAGTAAGCACTGCACATAAAGTTGAAAATAATTTCTGCAATATTTAAACCTAGACTGTTCTGCATCTGATGAGAAATAATATGAATAAAGATGGTAATCTCTTCTGCTGCTTTGAGGTTTTTCAGGGAGGGAGATAGAATGCAGTCACTATCTAATTTTCTACAGTGTTACAGAGAGTATAAAAAAAAAATCTTTGCTCATAGTGTCCTATTTGTATTTATGCAGAATATTTGTTTGGACATTTGTTATCTTTTCAGTGGTAGTCAAGAAATAATTCTACCATGTCTGCTGTCTGTTCATCTCTTACTAGTGCTTCGCTCAGCTTTCTTTTCTTGTGTGCATGTGACTGAACGGGCTAGCAGCCAAGTTTATATTTAGCACTGCACGAGTCAGCATCCTTTCATGCCTTAATTGCTGTAGTAACAGGAAACCATTTGTGAGTTATAACAAATGATGCAGAGTCTTTTCTTTGCTGTCAACTCGTGGTTTGTTTTTGCACATCTGGGATATTAAGGGAACCCAACTGAAAATCAGTGGACATGGTTTTTCAGCTTCAGGTTTTGCGGTGTGTACTGAGATTTTAGCAGTTTTTGTTAAAACATTGAGGGGAAAAATAGAGGAGGAACAAAGGGCCATGGGGATGTGCCTTACGAGTTTATTCCGTGAATGAACTCGTACATCACAGTTGGAATTTACTCTTGAGGATCCACCTTTAGAAACTGAACAAAGCAATAATGCACATCTCATTTCTAGGCTCCAGTACTGAATTTAGGGATAAAGATCCTCTTGTAAGCTCCCATGTTACAGAGTACCTCTTTTTAATAGACACAGCCATTGTTTTGATTTCATGTTCTGTGCAAGTGAAGCCCTTGCTGTCTCCGTGATGTGCGTCTGAGTGATTTGCTGAAGTGACCTGGACAGGCTTTATGGAGAAACAGACTGATGGATTTGAGGCAGAACCCTCCCTGACTTCCAGATGAGACACTAACCTTCAGAGCCTGCAGTAAGGTTATAAAGGATCTAGGTTATTAATGTTTTTCACATTCCTCCTCCTTACCTTCTTGATATTCATTGATAAATCATCAGTCTTAAAAATTTGGTCACTATTTAAAAATCTACAAGACAGTGCTCATATTCTTGTCCTGGATTTGACAATACTCAGCTGTAGCATTTATCTTCCTCAGGTAGCCCTGGACATAGTACCTTTGTCACTGTTATGTGTTTCCTGCCCTTAGGTGACAGTAACAGATTTACTTATAAAATTTTACGGCGATGTTAGCTGCAATTTGAATAAAACATAGCACAGTGTGCCTTTAGACTTGCAAGTTCCCTTGTGTGCCATTCTTAAAAAATTGATAATTTGAAGACCAGTAATGATAACTTTCTGGTTTTTTGTTGCCTTTGTTTATTTTTTTACTAGCTGTCTGAATAAATGCACCTCCATTACCCTTTAGTCAGTTGGGGCTTCTTATCAGCTAAGAATAATAATGTGAAAATGAAATTGCAAATACTATCTTTGTTTAAATTGACTACAATTGGCAGAGTTAAATTAACTAGCTGGATTTGGGCAGAGTTGTGGATAATGGTATTATTTATGTTGATAGTTCTATATTCCCTCCTGTGTTCAATCTGTTTTAAAAAAAAATAAAACAAAAACCAACTAAATGTTTAGTTAGCAAAAAAGTTATATGTAAATTTAAAACAGATCTAGAACAGATTTAAGAAGTAGTTTGGGGTTTTATTTTCTGCTCCCCAGACTTTGCTAATTCGGGGCACATGACCTGTATCACATTTGAACCTTGGTTTATAACTTCATTTATGGTAATAAACATCAGTTAGAAAATCGCAATATTCCTTACTCTGCCATTTCATTTTATTCCTTCTGCGATTAGATGAGTTCTGGTGTCGTATTCAGCGCTGTGGCACAGGGTGAGCTGGTGAATGGCTGTTGTGAAATGTAGTACTGCAGTACTTCAGGATTTTTCCCAGACATTGAAACTCTGAACTGTTGGGTTCTGACTGAATTCAGTTCTTGAAAGGGTTTTTTGCAATTTTGATTTTCCCTTCAGTAAAACAAGAGAAGGGCATGTTTCTTTTGCTGTACTTACTCCCTGAAGACTTTTTTCTTGCTTTTGCTGAGCTTTGAAAATTAAAATAGTCAGAACAGTTTCCTATGAATAAATACTCTATTCTGAAATACATTTTGCTATCTAGACTCTTAAAAAAATTGCTTTAAAGAATTTTTTTGGCTCTCCACAAGATGTGTTCCCCTGGTGCCTTCATATCTTAAGGTTTTAAAGTATGTTATGCTTTAAAGAAGATGGTATTGGAAGTGATTCTTTAAAAAGGGTGTTTGATTTCATGCTGCAGTGGTTATTCAACTCTTTCTGCTTTAATTCTTTTTTTTTCCTCTCAGTGTCCCAGCTTTAAGCTGAGCCTTGGACTCTGCAAGTAGAGCTGGACTGGTCCAGCCCCTGTGCCCATAGCAGGCAGTGCACTGTACCTCGCAGTGCTGGAGCGTGCTTCAGCCCTCAGTGAGGTTGTCCTTGTGCTTAAAAGCTTGTTTTGGTGCCCAAAAAAGCAGACAGCTTTTTTCTGGATCCTGGTCCTGCAGTCCTGTGTGAGAAGTTCCTGAGCAACCTGGTGTGATTTGGCCCTGGCTTGAGCAGGGTGGGACTAGATGCCCTCCCCAGGCTAAAGGTGTGTGTCCTGGCTCAGGCGGAAAGGGTGTCAGGACTGGAGCTTCCTTCTCCAGAGTGTGAGCAGGGTTGTTCTGCACTTAGTTACCTGAACTTCTGCTGTCAGACTTCTCCTGATCCTGTCTCATTGATACACGTGGTCCCAGATTTATTTTTTCCTCAAATTAGTGTTTCTCTCTTGTGTGTCAGCCGCTTCCTGATGAGTTGAGCAGGACTCCTTTAAAAAACAGGAAGATTTTAAGGATGCAGCAGGAAGATGCTGTTACCTACACAGTTCTCTGTGGCTGGACAAGAGCAGCCTGGTCTCAGGGACATGGTGCCACCATGTTGTTCTGAGGGACTTCTAATGTTTGACTGCCCTAGTGTTGTTGAAGCACCTTAGGTGCTCTGCTTCATAAAATGGGTATTTAGCAGGCATTCCATACCACCAAAACAGGTTATGTTAATGATGAAGTAGCTTTTGCTTATATTTGATCCCTTGCTGTTTCCCTCTACCTTGCATTAACTCATCTGTCCTCTGCCTCCAAAGCTGTGTCCATCAGCCCCTTTCCTTTTAAAAGTATCCCAAGGTAGCCCTTGATTTATCCTCTAAAGGAGGAGGTTTATGTTCTTTTTAGTTAATGTGACTTGAAATTCCCATTATTCATAGACGTAGAAGATTGGGTTTTTTTTCTCCCACTTGTTCTCAATTCCTCCTTTTGGGAATAAGTTTCTAAAATCAATTATGCACTGGTTAAATTACTTTCTAGCTATGCTGAATAGAGTGTAATTATGTAGACTTCCATGTGCTATCAAATTCAAACATCAGTTGTAGTTAAATCCACAAAACTGATGTTGTAGAGTTTTGTAGTATTGTGTGACAGTTTGAATAGTCTTCCATCCTCTGTGTTGGTACCCAGACTACTCCACTTGGGAATGATATAAATGAACTGGACATCATAATCAGGGCAAAGTATGAAAGGATGTCTTCCTCAGAGGTAAACAGTGTTTCCTGGAAGCTTATGTATGCTGTTAGAGCTTTTTACCACTAAACCCTTATATATGGAGAATTAAACTTGAAGAATAGATGGTACATCTGTGGGGATGGTTTCAGTGGCAGTGTCAGATGAAGCCAAGGAACCATGCTGGTTGGTGCAGTAGCTTCTTGTCAGAGCAGAAAGCCGTGAGGACAGCACTCTCTGTGACCTCCTGTGCTTGAGTTTATGGTTTTTGGTTTTCATTCTCTCCCTGGCACCAACAGGATGGAGCAAAAGAAGTTTAGGAAAGCTTCATCAGCAGTGTGATGTTGCTGGCTTAGGTTGCCTGGTCACCCCTAAAGCATCTAGAGCTTTTGGAAAGAGTGGTCTCAGTTAATTCCTTTGGTTCAAAGTGTCTCTCACTTTCCCCAGTGTTGTACAAGTTTGCTGTCTCTGGTCTTTGATAAACGCTGCTGCAATGGCAGCGCTGGTGTGTACAGACAGTTCTCTCATGCTCCTGTAAAGATTTTGCTTCATCTGTGAGGGTGGAGGGAGACCACACACAGACAAGTGCAGAAGTTTGTGTTGGGAAAATGGGTCCTGCCCTTGGTCTCATCCTTCCTGAGCAGAAGCTGAAAACTTTGGTCTGATGTTTTGTGGCTGTTGGGCACCAGTGATGCCTGTGTCTGGGGAAGACTGGCTCTTGCAGGGCTCGCCTCTGCTTCCCATGGGCTTTTCTTTGGTTCCTCCTCTGGCCTGAGGTTTGAATCTGTAAATTCCTTGGAATTTTCTAGGGGACAAGAAAAATCTCTATGTATTGGTGTAGTACTTGGATTGTACTTCTCGCACGTTCACTGTGAGTGCTTCTGTAGAGGTGAGGTAATTTATCTCTTGGGTGGAGGGAAGAATCAGCTGTTCAATAACTGCTAGAGCTTCAAAGTTCTTATCATTTAAGACCTTAAATTAATAAAAATATTTTGTAAGTCAGTGTGCTGGCTGGCTGAATACTGGTGTTAATGGTGTAACTTTTTTTTTCCTCAAAGTTAATTTCAGTGAGTATTTTAGTTTCTCATAGCTTTGAATATAGGAGTGACTTGCATGCAGGGATAGTCACTGTAGTCTGCACAGCTCAGATACACACTCAAATGATTACAGGCAGTGTTAGCAGTGCTATCTTTTCATGAACTTGGCTGCTCCAAGTACAATTTGAATACTTGAGGTAGTGTTGTAGGCTGCTCTTACGTTTTACCTTTTTTTACCTTTGCCTATAGAAGTTACCTAATCAGAAGTATGGCAGCAACTTATCAAAAGCTCAGGGTTCATAATACTGGAAGATACTGGGGCAACATTTTATTGCTTTAAAAAGAAGTCTTATGCTCAAAAGCCACATGAAAAAAAGAAAAGAGCCTAAAAAAGTAGCTTGTTCGCTCTCCCTTGCCCCTGTGGAACGGGTAGCTGTCACTGCTGCGTTCTGTGCATCACCTCTAACAGACTGCGTTAGCTTCCTATAGAGCACTCTGCCAGGTTCAGGAGTGACACCCTGGTCCTGCCAGGATACCTGGCACATGCACCAAGTGACCAAACGTGATCTGCTGTTACTGAAATCAGTGGTCTCTAATGTCATTGTAGTATTTTTTTTATTCTCATACTACCTGTTAAAAGATGCCCTCTGTCAGAACAGAAATGGTAGGGGGTTTTTTTGCAGACTGTCTCTGGAGGAAAGAAGGTTGTCTGCTGCATGCTTAGAGGACCTCTTAAAAATAATAAAATATAATTCTCTTTAGATTTTTCTAATTTTAGTGTGTTTTTCTAATTTTCAGTAATAAGGATGGCTATTGGGCTGCTTCTAATATACGCTGTTACTTTGCATAATCACTTATACTAGTTTAATCTTGTAATATAATTCCAAGACTTTTTGGCTTTTACTATCAAGTTATCTTTTTAAAAATAATAAAAATGCAATGTGAAGCATTTTCTTCAAATTTTAAAGCTGTTAAATAACATAACTGCTTTTTTGCCTGCTAGTAATTTGATGAACACTTTATAATGTTATAAACTGAATTTGTGATAAACTAGCTAACTTTCTAATTTCGTTTTGACTTCTCTAGAAAAGTTGGAGGTTGCACCACCATCTCCAGGACAACTGAAACATGGTAAAAGAAGAATGTTTGTTGAATGTAGTTCAGTACGTGTACAGTCTGTCTATGAATTGTTTCATCTCTCTCCTGCAAGTGCTGGTCTGTCCTCATCCCTGTCATATGGAGTAACAGAAAGCCAAAGCAAGCACCAACAGGTTTTGTGTCTTTATTTTGTAACACCAGCTGGAGAATGTGCACCATTCGGTGGAAGCAGGACAGAAAGCCCAAATGAGAGCGCGCTGCTCAAAGCCAGCAGCAGACGCCGGTTTCCTAAGCCGAGCGGTGCTGGTGCTGCAGTACCTTCTGGGGTTTTTGTGTTTAAGATTAAAACTGTTGACTTGCTTCTTGTTGCATGTATTTAAAATGGACTGAGAAGTGGGATAAGGTTGCAGAGCACCTGGAAATAGATTTGGTATTCTTTATAATACCATAGTCATTCAGATTCTGATCTAGTGTCCAAATCAGTGTATTTTTGTGGTTTTATACTCTCACTGAGCAACATTTTCCTATTCTGGGTATCTACACTTATTTTTCTTTGGTTTTTTGTTTGTTTTTCTCCCTTGGTCCCTGGGGTTCTGTTTACTCCATGGATTCTAAAATTCTGTCAATTTCTGTAAGAATTTTAGCTCCCTTTGTAGCTCCAGAGTATGGTACACACACTTTGAAAATACTGGGCATATCTCTGTTTTTTTTGTTATTTATATTTTTGGAGGTTTTGTCTTGCAGTAGTTTAAAAAAAATAATAATTTGGAGAATTTCATACATTCTGTGCTTTAGTCTTTTACCTGTGCATTTAAGAAGGTATGTGTGTTCTCACAAAATAGTTACAAAAGTCCAAACGTGCTCTAGTACCCGAGTATGAAAGATCTCTTGTGTGGCTTTGGGGTTTTTTTTTTATGATTGTGGATTCATGCTGTCTGCAAGAACTAAATCCAAAAGGGACTCATACCAGTTTCTTTTCACATGACTGTGAGGTTCATGCACTCTTCTTTCTTCCCTCTTCATGCATTGGCATCACTGTAAGTTTATAAAATATAGGAATTTTGGTTCCCATCTGAAGATGGGAGGTGGGGGAACTAAGTAGCTGATACATTTCAAATGTTAAAGTTAAAAGATCTAACTTTCTAGGCTCTATTTTTAGTCAAGTAGTCTGTCGTCAGTGCTCTGTTTAGTCTTATGATAATTGCACCTTGAGACTCAGCTGGAGGCAGTGCTGTGCAAAATCAGTCTCATCTCCATCAGAAGCTTAAAAGCTAAAACTTGAGAGAGAAGATGGAGCAGGAGAGTAGAAAATGTTTTCAAATAGGATTTACTTCTAGTTTCAGGAATAAAAAAAAATGCACGAAACACAAGGTGGAACTTGATTTCTTAATGTTTTGAGGGGCAGCTTCAAGTCTAACTTGTCCTCATCTTAGTACCCAAACTGCCTAGCTCGGGGCAATACTCCTAAAATGAATTTCTAGGAGTGTGTGAAGAAGGTGGAGCTCTTCCACAGCAATGGAGAGGGACTTGCAGAGCAAAGAACTTTATTTCAAGCAAGAGAAGAATGCAGGGAATTTGGTGGGACAGTTTGGCAATCTTCAGGGATACTGCAACATCAGTTGGAAGGACTGTAAATAGTATCACAGTTTGGGTAGTTTTAGATAATTCTCTTATGGCTTCCATCTGAAATTGTACAAGTATTTGCAGAGAGGAAGTTGGTTTAACTGATTCTTCACAAGCTGTTAGTAACACTTACGTGTAGCAAAGGGTTTTACCAAACTTGACAGAAATGAAAAGTTCACTAATAGAAGTAGTAGAAAAGGGATTTTGTGTACATTTTCTTCATTTCTCTTAAGGGCAGTATCAGACTGACATTTCAGTTGTCGTATGAACTAGTGAACTCTTCTCAGAAATATTTATTTTCTCTTTTTTACTTATTTCTTTTAGTGTTCTTCCACAATGCGTTACCTTTTGTAGGGTTTGGATTTTTGGATAACGCAATTATGATTGCTGCGGTAAGTTCATTATTTAATTCCTTGATCAAGTCAGCATGATTCATATTGTTCAAGTTGTAAATGAGAGCTTCAGGAAGACTCTGTTCCCTCTGTATCAACTCACTAATTTCTATTTTAATTTTTATTTCTTAAAGAGAATACTCATGCTCTGGTCAGCCTTTGCAGAATGCAAAAGAGTGTTAATTCTGAAGGCCAGTATTGTAACTAATTTTACTGAATTGAGCAGAGGCTTGGTGGTTTGTTTTTTTTTTTTTCCTTCTCCTAATTTGCACTGCAAGACATAATCATGCAGTCAATACATTTATTTGTTTTGACTGATAATGTGGTTATAATGTTTTGATGAATAGGTCTTTGGGGTTTTTACTGATGTGTTTCTTTGTTCCGAGTGATGCACTGTTAGTGCTGATGTTGATTTGTACTGATGTATCCTGGCATTTCTGAGTAACACTCTTGAGATATTTTCCTGTTCAATTAGAAGATGAAATGGGCTAGTGGAACAGGAAGATGGATAAAGGCCAAAGATACTGTTCCTTGTGTAGAATTACCATTGACAGTGTGATCTTAATCATGGGACAATTCAGGTGGGAAAGGACCACAGGACCCACAAGGTCTCCTGCTTGGGACCTTCTCGGGGTCTCTAGTCTAACCTCGTGCTCAAACCAGGATCAGCTGTAAGGTCAGACCAAGTTGTTCATGGTTTTATCCTGTGGGACGTGAGAAGATGGAAGGGCAGAGACTGCACAGCCTGTCTGGACAATCTGTTCCAGTGCTCGACTGTCCTCACAGTGGAAACATTTTCCTATGTCTTGGAACATGTCTTGTTTTAATTCACACACATTGTCTCTCATCTTTGGACCACGTACTGCTGTTTAATTGTGCAGTTCACTGAAAAAGTAAGGAGCTATGATACTTTTGTTTGTTTGCTCAGTATTTGTTTGTGTTTAGAGCTGTGCACTCAGGGAAGAATTATAGTGGGGAAGTGGTATGCAGAGGTAGGGAGTACGGTTTTGTCCATTAGATGGCTCTTATGAAACAATATAAAATATTAAAAGAATATCAGAAGTAGGCTCTTGTCCTAGAGGGAAATATATATGCCAGGAGGGTAGAATCTGTGCAGATTTGGTAGAAGCAGTGTCCATTTATCCTTTCAATTTTAACATGAACAAGCAGTAAGCAATACTTTTGACAATTGAATCAATATAATCTATTTTAACTCCATATCCCTCAAATAATGAAAAAACTCTTATTTTTCAGGGAACCCAAATAGAGTTGTCAATTGGAGTTGTCCTAGGAATTTCAACTATGGCAGGCAAGTAATAAAAATGTGGTATGTGTAGACTGCTATGGCACATGCCTATATTTTAGGCTGAAAGTGGGCCACAGGGCTGGAAATGGCTCTTCCTTGGTCTTGCAGCTGCCTTTCCTAATAATGAAGCAACTTGTAGTTGAAGTGAGGACATGGTCCAGTTGCAGAAATGGAATTTCAGTTCATATAGCTTTTGAAACGTTTGTTATTGGTGCTTTTAATCTAAAAGTTCAAATTCTGTGTCACTTAGGTAAGTATGTTTGCATTCCTGTAATGGAATCTGCTCCAGGTTCTCCAGGATCTAAATATTTATATATGTATATATGTATTTGCAAGCTGCTGTTTGCTGTCAGTGCTAAGTGAAGATTGATGTTGGTGTCCTTTTACTTTGTTGGCCGGTGTTCCTGGTGGCTTCTCTGCCTCCATATGATACCATGGGAAGGCATGGAAGCTCCTTCTGTGCTGGGCCAAAACTGATAAGCTCTGCTCAACAGCTTTGGTGCCTTTGCAGTGTCAGAGGAAAAAAAAAAGTGCTCGTGGATCCACCAGCTGCAGGTGTAGTGTTGCTTGAAAGCACACAGATGGCTTAACTGAAAATGTTTATAGCAGAACAGGTTAATTATTTGGAAATATGCAGCCCTCCACTGCGGTGCAAGACAGTCCCAAGCAAGCTTATCTCAGTAAGATCTGCTGTATTTTAAGTGTGTAACTTTATTCAATTATACATGAAGTATTTATTCCTAAACTGAGACTGTTCATGGATATGTTGAAATGCTTATGAAACTACACATGTGAGTAATGGCTCCTTTTGTTTCCAGTGTTCCTGTGCCTCTTCAGGCACTGGACGGTCTTGCTTGGTGTCCAGTGTTAGCTGTGTGAAACTGACAACCATGTGTGGCTGTTCTTAACTCTGATCTGAGAAGTTATGTTGATTTCCAGGTGTCAGTGTTGTCTTTTTGTATTTGTGAGGTTTTCTTCATATAAGTCAAGAAAAATAGTTGCACTTCTGTTATTGTTAGTCTGCTGCTGCTGTTACAAACTGTAATAATGTCAGAAGAAAAACTCTAAAAGAAACTTACTTCTAGTCTTTTATGCTATGTATCCTGAGAATAGTGAGGGTCATGGAGGAGGGAGGGAGGGGAGCTGGTTGGTTTTGTTTGTAATTAAAATAATACTTTACCTTCTCCTCTTCTTTTCCCTCTCCATCCCTCTAGCTGCTGCTTTGGGAAACCTTGTTTCGGATTTAGCTGGATTGGGGTATGTCTGAACTTGTATTAAGAATATTTTTTTTCCCTCTCTTGCAAACACTATTGGTGTTACTGAACTAAAACTTACAAACTACTGAAATTGCATTAATTTTTTTCCTAGGTCTTGAATTTTGCTTCAGTAAACTACATGACTGTAGAAATGTATTCTGTCCTTGCTAAGAAAAAGTTGAAATATTAGGTGGCACTTGTTGAGGTTAAAACTGTAATGCCATAGTTCTGAAACTGAGTAACTGAGGAGAGTTTACAAATCGTGGAAGGAGGGGCTGGCTACTTGGGAGGAATATAAGGATATTGTCAGAGGATGTAGGGAGGCAACTAGGAAAGCCAAGGCCTCCTTAGAATTAGATCTTGCCAGAGGGGTCAAGGACAACAGGAAGAGCTTCTTCAAATACATGGCAGATAAAGCCAACGTCAGAGGCAATGTAGGCCCACTGATAAATGAGGGGGGTACCCTGGTGACAGAGGATACAGAGAAGGCAGAGCTATTGAATGCCTTCTTTGCCTCTGTCTACTCTGCCAGAAGCTGTCTTGAGGAGCTCTGTACCCTGGAGACCCCAGATGGAGACAGGACAATGGAGAAGATTGCCTCAGTTGATGAGGATTGGGTCAGGGACCAATTAAGCAACCTGGACATCCATAAATCTATGGGTCCAGATGGGATGCACCCACGAGTGTTGAGGGAGCTGGCTGAGGTCATTGCTAGACCGCTCTCCATCATCTTTGCTAAGTCGTGGGGAACGGGAGAGGTGCCTGAGGACTGGAGGAAGGCAAATGTCACTCCAATCTTCAAAAAGGGCAAGAAGGAGGACCCGGGTAACTACAGACCGGTCAGCCTCACCTCCATCCCTGGGAAGGTGATGGAACGACTTATCCTTGGTGCCATCTCTAGGCATATCAAGGATAAGAGGGTCATTAGGGGCAGTCAGCACGGCTTCACCAAGGGGAAGTCATGCTTGACCAACCTTCTAGACTTTTATGAAAACACGACCAGGTGGCTGGATGATGGTAGAGCAGTGGATGTGGTCTATCTTGATTTCAGCAAAGCATTTGACACGGTCTCCCACAGCATCCTCGCCGATAAATTGAGGAAGTGTGGATTAGATGATCAGGTAGTGAGATGAATTATTAACTGGCTGGTGGGAAGAAGCCAGAGAGTAGTGGTCAATGGGGCGGAGTCTAGTTGGAGACCTGTGTCTAGTGGAGTCCCTCAGGGGTCAGTACTAGGACCAGTATTATTCAATATATTCATAAATGACCTGGATGAGGGAATTGAGTGCACTGTCAGCAAGTTTGCTGATGATACCAAGCTGGGAGGAGTGGCTGACACTCCAGAAGGCTGTGCTGCCATCCAGAGAGACCTGGACAGGCTGGAGAGCTGGGCAGGGAAAAACTTGATGAAATATAATAAGGGCAAGTGTAGGGTGTTGCACCTGGGCAGGAACAACCCCAGGTTCCAGTATAGGTTAGGAAATGATCTATTAGAGAGCAGTGAAGGGGAAAGTGATCTGGGAGTCCTGGTGGACAGCAGGATGACCATGAGCCAGCACTGTGCCCTTGTGGCCAGGAAGGCCAATGGCATCCTGGGGTGCATTAGAAGGGGTGTAGTCAGTAGGTCAAGAGAGGTTCTTCTTCCCCTTTACTCTGCCCTGGTGAGGCCACATCTGGAATATTGTGTCCAGTTCTGGGCCCCACAGTTCAGGAAGGACAGGGAGCTGCTTGAGAGAGTCCAGCGAAGAGCCACCAAAATGATTAAGGGAGTGGAACATCTCCCTTATGAGGAAAGGCTGGGGGAGCTGGGGCTCTTTAGCTTGGAGAAGAGGAGACTGAGGGGGGACCTGATTAATGTTTATAAATATTTGAATGGTGAGTGTCAGGAGGATGGGGCCAGGCTCTTTGCAGTGATGTCCAATGATAGGACAAGGGGCAATGGGTGTAAGCTGGAACACAGGAGGTTCCGCTTAAATTTGAGGAAGAACTTCTTTACAGTAAGGGTGACAGAGCACTGGAACAGGCTGCCCAGGGAGGTTGTGGAGTCTCCTTCTCTGGAGACATTCAAGACCCGCCTGGACGCCTTCCTGTGCGAACTCATCTAGGTGTTCCTGCTCCGGCAGGGGGATTGGACTAGATGATCTTTCGAGGTCCCTTCCAATCCCTAATATTCTGTGATTCTGTGATTCTGTAACTCTCCTGCTATTACAGTATTATGTATTTTAGGTGATAAAATTTGGATTGGCCCTTAACCTGATTCAGTGTGATCTGCAGTTAATGCTTGCTTTTAAGGAACTATTAGATATTTTTTTTCTACAAAAAGTGCATTAATTGCAACACAAAATGGAAAAAAAATTGTGATATAATACATTGCTCTGATAGAATATACCTAATATAGTTGCTCAGGTGTGGTTATGCCCAGATCTGAAGACGTTTCCTGCTCCTCATATAAAACAGTTATGTATCTGAAATGTCTTCAGATCTAGGCTTACCTATTGCTGATATAAAGAGATGCAGCTGACTTTTTTTTTTTTTAAAAGGAAAATTCTGTGTAATTGCTGAAAGTAAAGGTGTCTGCTATGCCTCTTTTTCCCCACTTTCCGTCAAATTTTTTTTCTGCAAATAAGACTTATTACTAACTGTGTGTAACCTTTCCTCCAGTAAAGGTTACTTACAAGCTTTGCAAGATACAATAACATTCACACCAGTTGTGTTTTACTGCATAAAGTTTTTCTGGAAATATTGCATATTTAAATCGGTGAGAAAATCAGTCAACTTCCATTGCAAAAGGTGGCCATCAGAAAGAAGTCTGAACACTTTCTTTCCCATATTCACCTCTCTGGCTTTATCAGTATGCTGAAGGAAAAGCTATCCATTTGAAGTTCAGTGCTTCGAATATTTCAAAATCCTCACTAGAAGATACTGTTGGATCCAAACTGTTTGTTCTTCCAGTCTTGCAGGTTATGTAGAAGCTTTGGCTTCGCGGCTGGGTCTGTCGATCCCTGATCTGACACCCAAACAAGCCGATATGTGGCAAACGCGTCTCAGCGCACACTTGGTGAGTATCCTGTAGGTGGGCGCTGTTTGCATGGAGGTTTTTTTTGTTTAATATGTGATAAATCCTTTTTTTGTCACTTTTGCCATTAAATGCTTAATGACTGCCAACATTTTGCATGTTTTCTGGAAGGTTTAGTTGTGAGCCTGTGTCAGGGAGCATCATGATACTCGATTGTTTTGGACTTGAGTGGCTTTTTGTATGCACGAGCCACGAGAGACTAGTGACGTGGATAGTCTCTGCAATGACTTCACATGTGCTCTGCAGACACCTGGGTTGCGCTCTGGCTACTGTGATAAGATATTTTATTTGAGAGTTAAGACCCCTTAGTAGCTTACTTCTATACATTCTTTGTCAAGTGCTTGCTATTCATATACGTTTGCTAGTATGTATTTGTTTCTAATATTCTGTAATTAGCTTGGATGTGAAATTAGCTTTCCCCTGGGTAAACTTTTAGCATTTGAGTAATATGCACTGCCTGCATTTACAGTTACGGGACACTCATCTTACAGGTTCATTTTCAGGATGATTACTTAATTAAAATTTAAAAGTTTGAAGCAGTCCCACTTTAGCAATGAGAGTGTTAGAGAATCTGTTAGAGAAACAGATTATAAGAAACCAAGTAGAGAAACATTTCTTTGACTTTGCCAGAATGAACCTTCATGTGGAAAAATATTGTTGCAGATTTCAGGAAAGAGAAATAACACTTGCTGAGGAAAAGTAAGGGGAAAAAAACCTCTGCTTTTAGCAGTGATAGATGAAAGCACTGAGCAGGGAACAGTTGCCATGTTGTCAGTGGGCTGCCCTCTAGACTCTTCTCAGTGGAAGCTGAGTCTGTGGCAAAAGCCTGTCATTGGGCTGCAGTTCATTCACTCTTCTGTGAAAAGGCTTCTGAGCATCTTTGCCTGTATGCTGGCATTTTTTTCTTTTTTACCTGCTGCCTGAAGATTCTCAGCACTATCCATGTGCTGCTGGTGATGTAGTTTGGATGTTGCCTTACTACTTTCCTTTCGTCTTGACTCTTACATCTACGTCAATTGTGAAATGTTTTCCAATCTTTCTTTTTTTTTTTTTCCTCCGTCTTTGCCTTTGTAAGCCATCTTGTTTGCAAGGAATTCCTTGTTCCTGACTTGATAATTTGCATCACCAGAGACAAGCAGATACATTTATAATTGCATCTAAAATGTGGGGTGGTTGGGTTTTTCCCTTCCCTGTCTACCTGGCCATCCTACTAATCCTTTGAATCTCTGTCTGCTCCCTTACCACCTGTGCAGCTCTTCATGGGTCACCCCCTGCTCTTCATTCAGAATTGTCTTTTATCACTGCACACACTGTTCCTAACCTTGTCATATCTGTCTCTCTGTCATAGGTTGTGTTCTAGTCTGCATGCTAAGAAAAATGTGGCTCCCAACTGAAAACTAGAACATAGCAAATGAGTAACAACTGATCAGTGAGAAACTTAATTTTTTCCCCCCTTTCTCTAGGGTAAAGCTATTGGAGTGACCGTTGGCTGCATTTTAGGAATGTTTCCTTTGTTGTTCTTTGGCGAGGAGGAAGAAAAACTGGAAGAAAAAAATTGACCTTTTTACAAGACATATACAAATGTAAACTACTGTACCTCAATTATTCAATTATGCTGTCAATATTTAGGAATTAACAGACAGTAAAAAATGTATAGACTTGGGAACAAAACCTTCAGCATGTCGTTTTATGGAAACACTAATTTATTGTGGCTTTGTTGTGTTCAGTACTTCTTTTTATAAGATACCATCTAACTTTTTATTTAATTGTAAATTTTTGAAGTGTTTTCACTTATGGCAACTGATGTTTACCACTTTCCCCTTTGACCTTATTCTTTAATGGATTATTAAAGTAATAATCCGCCATGGATGACAGTATCACTCTTGAGTTGCCTATCGGTTGCATAACAGTTGTAATTGCATGACAAAAATTTCACTGCTGTTCATCAGGTCCTTCAATGCAGATTATTAAGGAGGTCAGTGATGAGTGATTCCAAGTCCCTCACTTCACAGGGTGACTGCTTGCCCCCTCACCAGCCGTCATTTTGCACTGCCTTTAGATTAGATGTTTTGGTGATCTCTGGCAGTCTAGTTTGCATTTTTTCACAATTCTGACTAAGTGTCTCTGAACTGTCTTCTGAGATGATCATTTTAATGCTTTGACAAGGTAAGTGTTTCCAGTGTAGGCTCTTTACCAAGTCCATTTTTTCAGTGGTATTTTAATACCTTCTGTACTTTCATATTCACACCTTTTTTTTTCTCCTTTGTAAACGATATTTTGAGAATTGAGTTGATATGCTTAAATTTGTCTTCCTGAGTTTTGAGTATGATATTGAACAATTCAGACTGACTGTTCCAAAATCACAAACAACTTTTCTTATTGTTCTGCTTAAAATGAGGTGTGAATAGTTGATTGGGTGGCCGAGACCAGGGAACAATTCAGGATGTGACTGAGTTCTGTCATTGCAAGTTTGGAAGGGGTGGTTCAGTTGAAACAAACAATACCATCAGTCTGGATTAGAGGACCTGATTTGCAGATTATAATTTTGTATTTAAGATTAAACCCTTGCTACTTTTTTTTTTGCTGTGAGACAGTTAGTAAAAAAAAAAACAACAAACCAAAAACAACAACAAAAAAGGAGACTTGAGGCCTTTTTTCCTTTTTTTGCCTTTTATTTTTGCAGTCTTACTTGGTGTATTATAGATCTGACAGTACAGTCACATGTAATTGTACTTTTTTATATCGTGATGAATAAATTGGTTGCAACTATCAAATATTCATGATATTTCAGGATCTGACTTGCCAATAGCATAATGCTAAACTGTTAATTGTTGATTAGAGGAGGGGGTTTCTTACCTGTTTGAATACCATTTGGAAAAGATGCTAAAGAGGCACAGCCAGTGCACTTTGAAGATTTTTGTTGATGGAATTATTAGTACTTCTGAAACCTAGAAAGAAATTTAAAAATAAATAAAGTCCCCAGTTAACTTTTATTTGCTATAGGAAAAGTCTTATTATAATGTGTATGTTTTACAAAGCTTATTGTTTATCTCTTGGTCATAAAGCTGACTTCTCTGCTCTCATTTCTAGAAGCCCTCTAACAGCAGTACTGAAACTTTGACATCAACCTTTAGTGAAGGTGACAGTGTTGTATCTGTTTTTTGAAAATCAGATTTTGAAAACTCGCAGTGAGTAGTCCTAGGAGCATGTACTGTACTTTGTACATTAAACCATGAGAATATGGACCAAACTGTAAAACTGAAAGAAATCTCAGCCAAGAATAGGACACAAATGCAGAGGAGTTTTGACTTGCATTTTCAGAGTTGGAAGCTTCATAAAAACAAAACCAAACAACAGCAAAATCCCAACCACAAAAAAACAAACAGAAAAACCCACCAAAAAAATCTTGCTAGAAAATTATGCACTCTTTTCCCAACAGATTGCTGCTAGTTTACAGTATTTCCAGTGATCAGTTGTTTTTTTTAGTCATCCACACATTTGTCTTACCTGAAACTGTTAACTTTTCTTCCTCTGCATGTACTATTTCTGGAATGTTTCTATACAAAGCTGTATTTCCCACATATTCTTTTTTTAAAGTGAAGTAAACATCAAAACAATTGTGTAGCATTTTTTGTAGCTGTTTTTACAGTAATTCCAACACTGTTTCCCATTACGATACTGGCATCTTCATTAGACTCTTCCAGCAGTGGCCAAATCTCTGTTCTTTGCCATCATACCAACTGGAACGCTGTTTTCATCACTTTTTTAGAGTTCATGAGAACAATCAGAAGGCTATGTCAGCTGCTACAGTTAATGTTCATTTTATAATGGGCAATAGGAGAGATCGTGTATTATTGGTAAATAGCTTGTGCATGTAAATTGAATATGTTTTGTTTCTGTATGTCAAACTATTGTACTGCAACCAATGCTTTTATTGAGAATTAATGAACTAAAATATCTTCAAAGAAATTAATCATGTGTCGTCTTGTTACGCTCTTTAGTTGACCACAACAGTGTGGAAGGCAAGTGACACATGGTAAGAAATCCTGAGTATTTCAGGCTGTTGTCTGATACCATAATCAAGAAGGTGACTTCTAAGGTTTCAGTATTTGACTAATGTGAAGAAATAACTTGTGATTTGAGAGGAGTAGTGGCTCTGCTGGAGGCTGAGAGAAAGTGCTTGTTGGGGCCAAGCTGCCACCCTGAGTACAGCAGGGGCAGCTTGCTTTGCCTGCAGGATCCACTCTTGTGTGGATGTAGTACTGCTTCGTGTGGAAGGGAAGAGCTGTGCCTGATCTGTACCCTGTCTTCTCACAAGGAGGGTGGGTTTTTCTGGGGTAAATGGCTGAAAGTAATCCCTGATGCTCTGATCACGCTTTTTAAAACACTTAACTGAGAAGACAGAGCATTAACAGAACACTCCTCTTTGTTTTCTGTTGTCTTCTCCTTCCTCGATAAGAGGAAAAACAAACACTATAGGCTTATTGAGAGACTTCAGTATTGCTCTGTTTTGTATTCTGTCAGTTTGTCCTGTGTTAACAGGACTTTTTCGCATTGAAGGGCTGGTAGACCTGAAATTGTGTTTATTTTAAAATACTGTCTTTTATTGTAACTTAAAATATAAATGTATTTTTGACTGTATGTTATCTCTAGGGACAAAGAACATGCATCTGATAATATGGTTACCCAGATCTTCTCGCCAATATTTTCTCATTCATGTACTTTTACATAAATTATTTTAATTCAGACAACATATTTTGTATTGTCTTTAATTAAATTGTTGAACTTTCTGTAAACTTTTGTACTGCAGCAAAGCTGTTCTGTGTTTCTTTAATAGACCAGATGCTGGAGGGGAAATGTTAATATCCTGTGGGTATTCAGCCTCAGTTATACAAAACAGGAGTTTATTATTTAAGTTATAAGCAGATGGTCCTTTGTCACTGTCATAGGAGATACCACCATGGACTGGTACTTGTATCTCTTCATGCTTGGAAGAGAGCGATTTAAACAATTAAAATGTTTGCATGGTACATTGGTGGTGTTTGTGATTAATATTAGTCAGAAGTCCATTTGCACTTGAACTTCTGGAATTAACTGAGTGTTTGTATGCAAACTAAGCCTTTCTGAACTTTCCTTTGGAGCTCTTGGTTTTTTTCCACTCTGTGGTCAGTCCCTTTTGTGGATGTGTGTGCATAAAGAAGTGCTGCAAGTAAAACATCTGTACTGGAAAGATGGTCTCATCTCATCTTGACAACCTGTATGGATTGCCTTTTATTAACTCTATTCTGATTGCACTGTGTAGTAGAGCTCTTCATTAGTGTTACTCAGTCAGTTGCACTTCTAGCCAATATGTTTCCCTCTTCTCTGGTGTTTCACGTGTCCAGTGACAAGCTGACAGAGCGGTGGTCTATAAACTAAAGACCTTAATAAAGTATTGAGGGATTCTCATCCGGCTCCGAGTGTCTGATGCCTCTGGAATTTTTTAACCTAAATTATTAAGAAAATAGCTAGAGCTACTTCAGGTTGCAGTTAATGCTCTCATAACACAATTCAAGCTCCTGTTTTAAAGTCTTTATTTAACATTTGTTATGGCTTTTACCTTTGTTTCCGTGTTCAGGACTCTTGGCATTCAGAGTGTTACTTCAAAGTAGTATTGGGCCAGGGGGATGGAGGGTTTGAGGGAAACTTGGAACTTAAAAGCCGTCAAAGATAAAGACAGAAGGAATTTAGTTTTGTTTTGGAAGACTGCCTCCCTAATCAAAACAAACCCCAACTTCTAGAGACACCTGTGAGCTTTCCCTGTGCTGCTCTCCCAAGATATTTTAGTCACTAGGATTTGAGCAAGGCAGTCTTTGGGCCTCAGGTATGTAATTCAAAATAGTGACCTTGAGTGGCAACAAGCTGTGTGGAGTGCTGATGTAGTTCTCCTGTAAGTAGATGATGCCAAGATAAAGCTTCTTGCAGCAGCACGAAGAGAACTGGCAGGAAACAGTTCTGGTTTAACAGTCTTCACCTTAGTAGTCCATAGGTATCTAAGCAACTGACTTAAATAATGATGCAGCTGTGATGCTGCTCCACAGTCTCATGAGTTGTTCCTTCTGTGCATGTGTGCAAAGACTAAGTTGCCATGAAATACTAAAATTATTTGAGACTTTAAACCTGGTGCATTTTGTGTCTATTTTGTGTTCTGTTCTTGATCCTGTGCTTATCAGCATGTCTTACTTACATCTTTGATTATGAAAAGGGCCTTATGCTTTTGCCTGGAGGGTTTGAGCCCTTCCAAAACTTTAAGTATTGATATTATCAATCAGTAAATAGATTATTTTACAATGGATTATGAAGAGTACTGAGTGGAATCATCCACTGCTTAGAAAATATGTATCTGAAAAGTACAATTTGTCACATTGGTCCTACAGCTGCTGTTCCCATTGGGAGGAGGGTGCTACTGAGCAGGATGGCAGTGTAAGAACACGTTATCTTTGCACAGCCCTGCTGCTTGGATTTGGCAGGGTGATCTGTTGGCACCATGATGATGCTATCTATTTTTGCTGAAAATGGCTTATCTGTTACTTCCAGGTAGGAATGAGGAGGAAAGGGTGGAGAATGGGATTCTCCTGGGTTATTTTCCCTACATGTGGATGCATAGAGATTCTATTAAAAGAGAAAAAGCTGTGATTTGAATTCATGCTACTTCCGTGCTGTTTTCTGTGCCTCAGAGTGCTTTTAACATGCTGGGAGATTGGAAGAAAGAGCTGATGATGCTTCACTCCCTCAGCATGGCTTTTCTGCACATCTCAGCTATTGAGCTGCCAATAACCTGTGCATTGATGTAACTGACAAAGGAAAAATGATAGTAAAATACTCCCTCTGAAACACAGGAGTCCTTGAATAGGAAGAGGATAATAATTACAGGTGACTTACCTTTGCGGTACAACTGCCTAGTTACCAAAGACCACATCAAAAGCTGGTTAGATCTTAAAAGGAAACCAGCCCCTCTGGTGAAGTTTCAGGTAGGCTGTGAGGCAGATCTGCAAGTGACATTTTTCTCTGCATGGTTTACCCTGGTTAGTTACTTGCCCTGTTTTTTGTGGGAACACTGGGGAGTGTTTTTATTCTACTAGCTTTCCTCTGTGAGAGTGCCAAAACCTCTAAGGGATGGCAGGACCAGGACAGAGGCTGTGACCAGAGCCATTGCGTGTGGGAAGAGGTGATGCAGTGAGAGGCAGCCCCATCTTCATTTATAGTCCTCCTCAGTTGCCCTTTTCCTCTGGGAGTAGAACTTATTTTGTTGGATTGCATTAATTTATGCCAAAGTTTATTGTGCTGACATGGAGAGCAACAGGGCAGTTCATCGTCCAGATGTTAAGAAAAGAGGAGTTTCCCTACACTGGAAACCTTAATATCTCTTAGGGTAACCATCTCCTTATCTCTGCAGTAGATGGATGACTGGGCTGTATGTTCTAGCAGATTACAAAGTCCTGGGAAAGCCAAAACAGAGTTGCATGTTGTGTTTCTATGCATAACCCAGATGACATGAATGGTTTGGGCACTTGTGAACTCAGTTGCTTGCAGATACCCTGCAAGCTTTAAGGCTCAGTTTTCATATATGTTTGGGGTATTAATGAAATAGGATTTTTCTGCCTAAATGTAAACTTTCCATGTTGTAGCTGGGCAACTTCATCTGGGTTACGTACCCTGTGATCCTTTTTTTTATGATTAAAAAAAATGGTGAATCTGATGTGGGTGTGCAGTTCAGGATGGGATTGGTCATGCTCTGCAGACAGGAGGTTACTGGCATACGGCCTGTGCACCAGAAATACAATGTTAATATTAATTCTTACCATCTTGCCGGCAGGGGGATTGGACTAGATGATCTTTCGAGGTCCCTTCCAATCCCTAATATTCTGTGATTCTGTGATTCTCTGAGCCACAGTGAGTATTTGGAGCGTATTGGAGTTTTGCCCTGAGTTTGCAGAGGTTTTGATTGACTTGGCCTGCACCCTGTTGCTTTTGATTAGTGAAATTATTAATTGTGCAAGCTAGCTTGTGCATGAAATGGAAGAGTTTATTTCAGTGTGAAAGAACTAGCTCCTTGGATGGAAACTGTTTACTGTTGTAAAGCAAACCTACTCTAATTGTAAGTGGAGCAGCTTGGTGGCAAAGAGGGGTGACAGGGAAACAAATGATTTCTTTTGAAGGTCTCCAGCGGGGAAGAGCTCCTGCTTTCTGGGTGGCTGTTCTCTGTGACACTCCATGTGGGCAGCAAATGACGAGTTTTTGTTTTCATTTCAGCTGCTGTGACAAACGATGCAAGTGTCACGTGTCGCACAGCAGCGGGGCTCTCCACTGTGAATTGCTTTGCTTGGAAAATGCAATCTGTTACGATAGACAGGTTGGCCAACAAAAAGGAGCTTCATAGCATGTTATAACTGACGTGCTGCTAAATGCTGTCAGGTTGATGTCACTCAAAGCTGGTATAACAATTAGGCCAATGGTGTGATGTAGCAAAAAGTGTTACTGATGAATCATTAAGAGACTTGTGGCCTACAAAAAGAGACACATGTTTTTTGTGACTGTTCTAAAGTTTCTCCCTCTCAATGCTGGGTTTGCTTGTGTCTCCTTGAGTCACATGTGGTTCTGATTCCAGTGTTGGGGGCACATAGTGAAACATTGAAGAATATAATTGCAAAAGATGAGAACACAGGAAATAAACCCTCCTTTCAAAGAAATAATAATTTAAAAAATGATTTCATTAAAATATCTGAAAAAAACCCTGCAGCAGCAGTGTTTCAGTCTAAACCAGTATCTTTCATTCTGGCAGTCCCACCGATGGGCTACAATGCTAGAAGGTTTCTAAGTTCCAGCTGATGAAAATCACTTTGGCACAGGTCTTGACTTGACTCTGATTTAAACCCAGTCATAGTAAATAGAAGTGATGGATTTTGTGTGTATAATTTCTTAAGCCTTTTATTTTCCAATGTAGTAAATTAGGGTGCTCCCCATGCAGTCAGCCTGTGAAAGAGCAAGAGTTGCTGTTTGTGTTTTATGTTTGTCATTGTAAATGATTGTTGCGAACAATAGTGTGGAGTTTTTCCTATATGATAATATTATACTTAGTATATTTTAAAACTATTATCATATGGTTCCTAGCTGGATAAATGCTGTTAAGACAGCATCACACATAAACAAATAGTCTCTTTTCTCACCCTTGATCTAAAATGGGCAAAGTTGTTAGGATGCGCTTTCTTTTCCCACTTGATGGTAGTCTGTGTTTCACTTTGATTAGGTGATGGCAATAACTTATTTAGGATTTGTTTATTTCCTTTAAAAGACCTTTCCAGCTGTGATGGTAGATACAACGTTAGCTTATTGTATCTATAATAATATATAACATTATCCCAATGTTATACTTACTGTGTGGTTACCATACTGGTTTCAGAGGTTTTGTTCACTTCTTGCTCTCTGAACAAAGCATGCCGCTCTCTGTTGCTTTCTGTTATGGCATTGATCTTGTGTACATCCTGATGAGGATGCCCTAAACATTGTGGAAGAGATTTTTTTCCTGTAATCTGCCACCAGAATAATCTGGATTGTGTCATAAATTAATGCAAGTCAGGTTAAAAATGTTTTGATGAAAGCCCTTTAAGTCTCCCGCATACACTATGACTCACACACGCTTGTGATCTGGTCTAGTTGAGTGACAAATCTCTGTTTCGGTTCCTGTAGGTTTTTTAGGAAGGAGTTAGGAAATCATCTGATCCAGCTCAGTCAGTGGAGTGATCAGGACTGACACCCACGTGCAGTCCGTAAGCCTGGCCATGGCTGTGCAGGAGACGTGTCCATGTTACACCAGTCTCCTGGTTTTTGCTAGGAGAGGGTTAATTTTCTTCTTAGTAGCTAGAAAGCACTGTGTTTTGGTTTTAGTGAGGATTGTTATGAGAACAAGGTTGATAACTACAAGGACACTGTGCTTGGGCAATTTCCAAGAAGAGAGGACAGGAAGCAGGGAGTGGAGGAAAAAGTGTAGTAGTAGTGAGTAAAACCCAGAACTGACAGTTGGATGTGCCGATAAGATATTGTGTCCAGGATGTTACAGGTGTGTTGTTGCCATAGTTCTGTTGCAAACTGTAATCTAAGTTTCAATATATTTTGCTTTCAGTGGTGGCTTTTTTGTTTTGTTTTTTTCCTAGCCTTCATTTGTAATTGTTTTTCATTTTGCTGCTTTAAATTAGTGCTCCACAGTGTGTCATACTGAGTAATTCCTCCTCATGTTTGGTGTGTACGCACACTGAAAGATACTTGTATACTGAAAAGATATCCCTTCATTTAGCTATTCATAGTCACTGTTCAAACATATTTCTCTTTTCTGTATATTGATTCCACCAGACCCCTAATCCCATATAATGCTGTCCTCTCTGCAAATAAATAAATTGCATTTTCCTGTGCTTATAAACACAGGATGGAGTATTTCAGGGCTTGCCACAAGGTCGCTAAAAGAAGTAAGAATTACTGCTTTTACTTTTCCTTCCTCCTGATATTACTGTCTGTGCAGTCAAAACTGTCTCAGCCTTCCTTACTGCACAAAGCAAATTATCTTCGTTTTCTCACTTCTGAACTTCCAACTCTGCCGACTCCTAACATTGAATCAGTGTTCCAAATGCTTTCTACATATGCAATTAGATTTTAATATGTATTAAAAATATTTACATTTCCTTCTAACCTCTTTGAATCCTTCTTACAGTATCCTGTTACTAGCAGAAGTATGAGCAGTAGTTGAGGGAAAAGTATTTATTTAACATCAATATTTTATTTTCTGTCTAGTAAATGCCATTTATGTCAAACTGCCATTATTCTTGGCATTAGTGACCACCCATGCAAAGAATGCCATTGGTATTTTTTGCTATTTTCTCCCCAATCTTTGTCTCTGTCTTTTTTCCTAGCATTTTTTTCATCATTTTCAGGAATGGTTAAATGTCCAACCCTTGAGAGGAAACTGTGTTTTTGCTGATCTTAGAAACAGTGAATTGATTTATAGAAACTGGCAGTTTTGTCAGTAACTTTGGTGGAGGAACTACAGCACATCAGCTTGTCATTCTGTTTTGTCTCACTTAACTGTGGCTGTCCAGAAGTTACACATACCTCTGAGCCACTCAGGAGAGTCAAACAGGCATCTCCAGAGGGTGCTTGTGTCTCTGCTTCCACAGAGGAAGCTTAGCTGACTAAGTTATGTCCCAGACTTGTGGATGGAGGTGAGGTAAATCCAGTATTGGCACCTTATGGCTTTTGAACCTCATGCAGCTTTGTGGCTCCTCAGAGCTGGATTCTGCGCTCACAGTACACGTGGTGGGCTGTGGGGCTGCCCAGTCATCTGAATCCTGGGAGAAGATAAGCCAGCAAAGACCATTGTACATGTAAGGCACTGGGGTGACCCAGCCCAGTGAAATCTGCATTTGCAGATATGCTTAATAACTCCTAGGGCTGTCCTACCTTCATCTCCCTGACTCCTGAGACTCTTGGCTGTATGATGATTTTGATACATGGCTTATAGGATCTGGAAGATGAGTGACTTCTGCAGTTGGTGTAACTGAAGAGAAGAATTATGGCGGTGGATGAGACAGTTTATTTTAACATGACCTTGCTCCAGACTTGGAGCAAACTCAAAACTATAATGAACTCTTTCAGCTTCAGGACTAAACGCTACTAAGTTGCGAATAAAGGCATTATTTCTGGTTGTGGTGCAGAGTTGGCAGACTGACGTTTCTGTTGGCAAGCAACAAAAAAGCTGCTGTCCTTCACTGGAAAAAGAGGGAGGCTGTTATGTTCTTGGCCTGAAAGAAATATAGTGCCTCATCCGTGCTGGAGATTTGCCTCAATGTTTTAAATCAAGTGACTTTTGTAAAAGCTGCTCAGATTCATTGCTAAGCTGCTTTTGCAGTCTCTGGCTCTCTGTACAGCTTGGGAAACTGGGCCAGAACAGATACTGGTAATGGTGGATCAGATCTTCTAGGCACTTTGAAGCAGATTTGTCAGGCCTGTATCCAGAAACACATTAGCAAATGGAAAATGTGCATTGAACAAATAATGGGGCCTCAGTCCAGTGGTTCTTCACCATGAGATGTGTAGGTTTTATTAGCGATGGGTAATACTCATACAGGGTGAGCGATGGGTGCTGGGGGAACTGAGGAGACCCCTTCTCCTGGAGTATAAGTCTCAGTTAAATTTCAGACTAAGGTGCAGCAGCCACAGGATGAGAACCCATTGTGTGCACAAGGTGTGTCTACCTGGGGCAAGCCTGTGCTGTGATGAAATTTCTTATTTCTTGAGACTAGCCCTTAGCTAAGAGATCTGTAGATAGATAGAATCTAAGCACAGCTACAGTGTGTTCCTGCCCTCCACAGCGCTGGAGGCTTATCATTTGTCAGTCCACTTGGGATTTTAACGTCAAAGTACGTGTGTAAGTACTAAGGATCCAGTCTGACTGTTCTGCAGACCTCTGTTGAAGCTGGGTGGAATCATGCAGGTGTGGGAAGACACTGTTTAATGTTTCCTTGCAGAAGTGTTCTGGATAGAGGGTCCACAGAACGTGAGGGACAGCACCAACACGGAGTAAGATACGAGTGTTCCTTTGACTTAGAAGATGAGAACTTTTTGTGGCATGTGATCATTTTGAGCAAATGATAAAGGCTTATCCTTATGACTTGGAAAAGCTGGCTCTTCTGTCACAAACATGACAGATCCCGGGATGTTATTGAGAGTGTTGGAAAGTTTCCACCCCTGTTGTCTCAGTATGTCCTCTGCCCATCTGATACACTCATTTGTCCTCTCATGGCTGCAAAACCCCTTGCTGACCTGATGTTTAGCCTGTAGACATGTGGGCGAAGAAGTCTGCTGGAGAAATTCATTGCAGGAGCTGCTGGCAGACAGCATCAGTGACGGCAAAGGGCTGATGCCATCCAAGTCTGTCACCAGGAGAGATTTGGGTTTGCATCAGCAACAGGGAGCTGAGATGCTTTTAAAAATCAGTTTGGCACCAGACACAAAAATAACTCTTATCACAGCACTGTGCTAAGTCCAACACTTGGTGCCATGGGAGGGAGGCCCAAATGATTGCTAAAGCCCACGGCTGGCAAAGGCAGCAAGGGAAACGGAGCCAGTGGGGAAGGGGAGGCAGGATGGCAAGTAGCCTTGAAAAGTCACTGTGGCTAAAATGGGACGTAAACTTTCTTAAACAGGGATGTTGCACGTTTGTGGGGGGTGCCTCCTGCTGTGGAGTTTTACTTGGAGTGCAAAGGGTCGATTGGTCAAACAGGGAAGTGAGAGAGAAAAGAGTATTTGGGTGTGAAAAACTGGGCTGATGGTGGGGAGCAGGGGAAATGATGAGTCAGCAGGATAGAGGGTAGGGAAATGAAGGGAAGCTGAGAATTCTCTTCTGAGAGATTCAGAGAATGAAATAAAAAATGAAAAAATACTTCAAAATCAAATGAGTCAACTATATTAAAACCTTGTGGGGGTGTGTGGTCCTTTATAGATATTAAGGTCGCAGCTGGAGTGCAGGGATGTGTCTTGCCAGTCAGTATTCTCTGAGCTCTGATGGTGGGTGTTGCTGTGAAAATCAGAGATGCTTTGATTGAAGAGCTTGAGAGACTATTTTGTTGCTATGATTAACCTACTTGAAAGGTTGGGATTTTGCACAGCTTTCCTTATGATCTTGGAGGGGTGTTTTGCAAGTATTGCATGACTTATTTGACAGGCAGGTGCCCTTTAATTTCAAAAGGGAAATTGAATAAACTGGGAAAAAAAATGTATAGCTCAATAGCAGATAGAAATAAAAAATTTCCCTTTCAGCTGACTTCATGTGAAGCCATCCTCATTAAAATGCATATTTCAGAGCACATACTTAATCTTCATCATTAATCTTATCATGGATGATGGATTTAAGTCAAGAAGCAACAAGGTTAAGTCAGCATATGAATGGCTGTGGTACGTTCCTTTCACCAAACAGCGCATTTATCTTTATGACATCTCTGGAGCTCCAGCAAATGTACTTTTCCAGGAGAGGTGTGGGGAGGGACAGTTACTCACCGGAATGATCCTAATAGAAACCTCACTCTGATGTTATATTAGTTCTTAAGCAAAGCATGAAGGTGTGCTCTTAGAAGAGCATATGAATGGCATCACGATTCAAGGATCATCTTTATTTGAACCTTAAAATAACTGTCCTGGTTCTTGTGATAGTTTCACATTAATTTATCCTGTAGTAAGTGTGTTGTTTCTGAATAGTTCTAGCTGAATTTGGATAGCTGCCTACAGAGATGATGGGCTCAGCGGGCAAGCAGAAGACCATGGATGTTGTTTATCCTGCACTTACCAAGTGGACAGTGAGGTGGACTGAAAACTGCCTGCATGGCTGGACCCAGAGCCACATCCAACTGGAGGCCATTCACTGGTGGGGCCAGTACTGTTTAACCTCTGCATTATGGCTGGGATATTTGGGTGGAGTGCTCTGTCAATGTGTTTGCAGGTGATACGGAACTGGGAGGAGTGGCTGAATGACCAGAGGGTTGTGCTGCCATTCATGGGCACCTGGACAGCCTGGAGAAATGTGCTGACAGGAGCCTCATGGAGTCCAGCAAAAGGATATGCCAAGTGCTGCTCCTGGGCAGGAGTAGCCCCATTCACCACTACAGGCTGGAGCCAACCCCATACACTGAGGGTCTTGGTGGTCACCAAGATGACCATCAGCCAGCAACGTGCCCTTGTGGCAAAGGTGACGACCAGCCTCCTGGGCTATGTTAGGCTGGACGTTGCCAGCAGGCCAAAAGAGGTGATCCTTCCCCTCTGGTCAGCCCTGGTGAGACACGTCCAGAGCTGGGGTCCTCAGTATAGGAGAGACATGGAGAGAATGGAGCCAGTCCAGTAAAAGGCCACAAAGATGATTAAGGATCTGAAGCACCTGTCATATGAGAAAAGGCTTTAGAGAGCTGGGATTATTTAGGCTGGAGAAGGGAAGGCTCGGGGGGACCTTACCCATGCGTGAATAGTTGACTGGGAGGAGTAAAGAAGACAGAGCCAAATGGTACACAGTGGTTCCCACTGCTGGGACAGCAAATGCCATTTAAGCATTAAAAAGCTCAACATTTTATTGTGAGGGTGTTCAAACACTGGAGCAGGTTGCCCAGCGAGGTTGTGGAGTCTCCATTCTTGGAGATATTGAAAGCCTGACTGGACACAGCCCTGAGCAACATGCTTGCTGTAGTTGGCCATGCTTTGAGCAAGGCCATCTCTAGAGGTCCCTTCCCACCTCAGCCATGATGCAATTCTGTGGGTAGGATATATTTTTGTTATCCTGTGAAAAAAAAATTCTTCACTGGAATGGAACTGTGATTGTTCAGAGGGTTTTAGTGAAAAATAAGAGAAAACAAGGACTATGTAGCTAAAAGTTCATTGGTAGTTAGAACTTGGAAACATTGTTATGGTCAAGTCCTCTTACAGGATTCTCAGGTCTTGTCAGAGAAGGAAGGATACATGTTTTGGTTTTGTTTTGATTTACACTGGGAGGGTTTTGGTGGTTGAAGCCTGATTTGGAAAAAGTGCCTTTGGGCTTACTAATGGGAAGAAGCTCCTGCAAATACCATACGATGTAGATGGTATTACCTTTGTATGCAACATACCACAGCTGGAGGGCATTCACTTCTGTGCCTCCCTGCCAGCAGTAAGCAGGACCAGGATCTCTATTGCTTTTTAAATTCATCTCTGATTTGTTGCTTATTTCTGTGTCTCTTCCCTTGCTGTATGTGTATCCCCAAAGGTGTTGGCTTTCCCGGTCACTTGGCTCTGAGCAGGCTGGCGGTGCAACAGCTGCAGGGTCTGATCTCTCTGGAATGAGTTACTTGGAACGCACGTGAGAAATGCAGCCTAATCCTTCTGTAGCTTGCAGGGCTTGGCATGAGATAGCTCTTCTCTTACAGGCCAAGTTTATCTCATTGCAAGCACTTAACGTTGTCCCTACCCTGTGGACTGTTCCCCTTCTGAAAGCCGTTATTTTCTAATCAGCGCTGGAGAATAGTGATCACTGGAAGAGAATAACTTGTTGGATTTTGAGGGCTCTCTTTGAACTGTGGGTGACAGCAGTGGGAGTGAACATTTCTTTTTGTCTGGAGGGAAGACTGGAAAATTTTATTCTAAACCATCTTCGGTATTAATTTATAGTTTGAAGAGTGGCTGGGGAGGAGATACAATCTGCAGTTGACTGGTGGTGGGCATAAGGAAAACATTGGTTCTACTGTGGGTGAAGAAGATGTTAGCAACAGGAGCTTCTGAAATACCATCTGATAAATAGTACTGTTGAGTTCCAGGCACTCCCAGTGTAATTAATGTGTGAGTGGGCTGCGGGACTGCAGCTGGAGAAGAGAATTTTCTTCTAAATATATTTATCGTTATAAATGAAAAAAATGGAGGGAAGGGGTATTTTAATAAAAACTGTTGCACATCATCAGCTTTATGCAAATATTAGATAAGAGACACATCTTGCACACAATGAGATTTTAAAACTGCTGGAATAAAACTTATGGAAAACATAAAGGCTGTTATTTAATTGCAAATCAACCCTGATTTCCCCGAATATTTCTGCTTTTCATTCCTTTGCTGCTTTACAATATCTGTGCAATGTGGGGGAGGCCAGCAGACAGCTGTGCTGACAAGTTCTGGTTAAAGTGTCGTACTCAGAGCCACAGAGTGACCTTGGGCAACACAGGAGCCTGACACCATGAAAACACTTTCCCCCTTTTCCCCCCCCTTTTCCCCCCCCTTTTCCCCCCCCTTTTCCCCCCTCTTTTCCCCCCCCTTTTCCCCCCCCTTTTCCCCCCCCTTTTCCCCCCCCTTTTCCCCCCGCTTTTCCCCCCCCTTTTCCCCCCCCTTTTCCCCCCCCTTTTCCCCCCCCTTTTCCCCCCCCTTTTCCCCCCCCTTTCCCCCCCCCCTTTCCCCCCCCCCTTTTCCCCCCCCTTTCCCCCCCCCTTTTCCCCCCCCCTTTTCCCCCCCCCTTTTCCCCCCCCCTTTTCCCCCCCCCTTTTCCCCCCCCCTTTTCCCCCCCCCTTTTCCCCCCCCCTTTTCCCCCCCCCTTTTCCCCCCCCCTTTTCCCCCCCCCTTTTCCCCCCCCCTTTTCCCCCCTTAAAGCCTCTCAGGGGCCAACTGCTTCAGTGTGAGACTCCTCCAGCAGCCATGGCAAGAGCTGAGATCTGATGTTTGCAAGTTCAGTCCTGTCTTATGGGAGCTGAACTGCTGGAGAGAGCTCCTTCCCATTAGTGTCTGAGGACACCTTGGACCCTGAACACTTAAAATTCAGCCTGAAACGAGGCTGGTCTTGTTAAATGCTGGAAAAATGTTGCTAATAAGTGTTTGAGACAATTTGTAAACAAACAAGAGATCATAAGGAGTAAGGACCATGTCTGTGTGGTTAAAAGTGTAAAAGTTAGTCTTAGAGAGAATCAGAATTGTGATTTAATCTGTTCTTCAGGCTGTTGATGCCTGCCATTTCATGAGGGCTTTCCCATTTGGGGTAATCATCTGCTTTGCCTTTGTACAGAGGCTTCTCAAGTTGTCATTGAACCTGTCCCTAGTGCTGGTAAAGACTGAGAAAACACACAGACCAGAGATGAGCAGAGGCTGCTGACCAATATAGAAGGAAATCAGGGTGAGGATGAGGGTGCTTAAACCCATCACCAGAAGTGAGAACCCATGAGGCTGGCAGCATTAAGTACGGAGAAATCATGAGCAGGAGTCACCCACTGAGACCTCACTTTAATAAAGATGCTGATAGAAAGGAAAAGTATTTAGAAGCCTGTGATAATTAGAAAAGAGAAGGGTGAGACTTAGTTGCCATGTGAGAGAGAAGACAGGCATCCAGCAAGCCGTGCAGCCATGGCAGGAAGCGGGCTGTTTCCCATCTGCCAGTGGCTTGGTCACAGCTGGTCTCAAAAGCTGGGAGCAGGAAAAGGAACCAGGTGAAGGGAGACTTTCAGAGATCATTTCAGAGCATCACGTCTTTGGCAGAGAGAATACCTTTGGTGCACTGTAAGGCCAAAACCAGACATATTGCTGAGTTGAACCTGGCAGAGATGCCTGTGATGTTTGTTGCCTTTTAGACAAGGTGGATTTGAGAACAAACGTGATTCAGAGGGAGAATGAGGAATTTGCACCTGGGTGAGCAATTAATTTTTTTTTTTTTTGTAACCTCTGGAAGGGCTGCTATAAAATCTTGGGCATCGCTTTTGAAGTTTTGGTGTAAGTCTGAGTAAATTAATAGAAAACAGGAGGCAAAATGAAAATACATGAACCATTAGTTATATCTTTGGAAGAGAGAGCAGTCTCCTGGGTCTCACTAACAGGTTCTCCTGGAGTACAACGCTATTTGCACCAGGGCTGCTTAGCAGCTGAGCCCTGGGGACAGACCCAGCAGATACTGCAGTGCTCCTGCAAATGGGATGTGGAGAGTCTCTTCCACGTTTTAGAGAATGATGGGCTGGTTTCATTGGTATGATCCAGGTGTTTCCTACTCTTGTGCTGCAAGCCAGCCATCCTGTACAGGTGAATAACCAGAGCCAAATGGTAGTCATTGCTCACACGTGGGCATTTGAAATGGTTTTGTATTTTGCAGCAATTCACAGGTATCTCTAACTATTATCTAGAATGGATCCAATCTGCAGGTGGAATAGTTTCCCAGTGAACACTGTAGTTTCATCAAAATGGAAATGTTTACCTGATACCTGCTGATTTTTATGGGTCTCTAACTGAAAGACCTCTTTTCCTCCATTTAAGTGCCAAAGTGTTTCATTTAAATTTAGGTTTGCAAAGAGATTATTGTAATCCCTTCAGTGCAATACAATATTCTAACCTGAGTGAAAAAGATGCAAATGCAGAGTGCCAGAAGGAGCAGAGACAGTTTGTTCTATAAGAAACACACTTTTAAAAGAAAAGTTAAAATGTTGAAATTTCTTGTAAGATGCACTACATGCAGTATTTATGCTGATTAATAATACATTTTTAGGAGAATTTATTCTAAATACAATGTACCTTGGCTGTGACATTTGATCTTAAGATGTGGTGTATTTAGGGGCTTTATTATTAAGGATTTGGAGCAGCTGTGAGGTTACATAGTCTGATCTCATGGACTCCTGACATTCCATTTTATTATTCTCTTCTAAACCATGTATCTTACTCCCTTAAACTGGCAGTCGATGCATTGCTTGGGTGCTGGAGCTCGAATAGGTTGAGATGGGCTGTAACTGCAGATAAACCCTGGGCGCAGAGGAGGGAGACGTGTGAATGATGGCAAGAGGTGGGAGAGGTGATGTGTTTGGAGGCGGGTGCTTTTCTAAGGCATGGAGGAGGAATCTGGCAGAGCTTCATCTACCTCCACCTTCCTTTCCATAGCCTGGAGGGCTCAAGGCCTCCAGCCCTGGTGATGCGGTGCTGCTGACTGCCCTCCCGCAGGCAGCTGCTGTCAGAGGCCACCCAGCATGTCTTTGGTCCACCAGGAAGCTGTCATGCCCCATGCTAAAGGGGCAATGCTCAGCAATCAGCCTCCAGCAATTAGAATGGAATGGATACTGTTGTTTTGTAAGGACACCAGGCTTCGAATGGGTTGAGGAGGTGGATTTATTTATTCAAAATAATTCACTTGCTGGCAAGCAAGACAATCGCCTTTCTGGGCGCTGCCGCATGCACTGGCTGCAGTGTCACTGCTCACTGATAACACAGACTGAGTCCCTTCCTCAGGGGGACACCGAAATGCTGCCATCCCCTTTGCAGATGCACGTGAGCATGTGTGTAGAGCTGGATCATGGAGATGTGGCCTGTGCTGTCCCACCACAGCACAGGAAGGGGGGCATGTGAGGTGGATCCAGCCCCGTTTGTGTCCCAGGTAGACAATATAAGGCTGGGAGGAGAGCTGTCTCCTTTTCCAGCTGTATATATTTTCATGTAATTGTCTTTCTGCTCATTTTTTTTCCTGCACCTTGACTTTGTAATTTCTGGTTTTTATCCTTCTCCAAAATTCAGTTCTTTCAACTTGCATGGAGGGGAGGAATGAATAACTGTGGAAGGAGTGAGTGATTTCATGGCTAAGGCAGCTGAATGCATCATTCAATATATTCGTAACTGACTGAAAAGGGGAATGAATAATAATGGCACTAAGCTTTTTGGGCAGTAAAAAATGGGACTAACTGTGAAGAATTCCAGAAGGATCTTTCAAAGCACAGTAACTGGCAGAAAAACATGAGATTCAATATGCGTAAGTGTACAGGGATGTATGTGGTGAATACCAATCCTATTTTCACGTGTTGATGGTTGGACTAGATGATCCTAGGGGTCTTTTCCAACCTTAATGGTTCTGTGATTCTGTATAAAAGGATTGGCTCTGAGATGATCATTACCCTGCAGGATCAATGTACCTGGGCTATGATAGCTTATGTTGTGAAGATATTGGCTTAGTTGCTCAACAGTGGTAAAAAAAAAACCCCAAAAAACAAACAAATTGGGGTGCCCAGGAATTAGTAGGAAGAGGATGAAACAGCAAGTTCTGGGACTGCTGAGCCGTCTCAGGCAATCAAGCTAAGCACCAGCTTGGGGTATGGAAAACTATAGTAGAATGCTTCATGTGAGAATTTAAGTAACAGCAAGCAGATGTTGTGCATGAGGGGGTGTCTGTATTGGAGCACACGCAGAGCAGATTCATACCCCAAACCCATTAGACTTTTATCTGTAAGCATCACTGCTAGTGTTGTGTGCAGCAGAAGATTCACAACGGTGCAGTGTAAGTTTTTACTGGCACGAGCTCAAGACTGAGCATGTTATTCACAGGAAGCGAAGCTACTGCTGAATTATTCAGAGCTTGCTGAGCAAGTGTTGAAAACCCAATTCCACCAAATCACCACACTAACTTAATTTTTTATTTTTTCTTTATATCACAGCCTGCAAAGCCAGGGCCCTTGAGATCTTGCAGCTCCTTCTCTACAGGCTTGGTAGGGGAAAACAAATATTTGATGCATAAAAATATGTACATCATGAGACATCAATGGCTTATCTTAATAAATAACTGCATGATTGTATGTTGCAGCTTGCTTCCCTGTGCCCAGCAGCTCAGGGGAGGCTGTCAGGAAGTTGTGTGGCAGGTGCTGGTGGCTGAGGTGGCAGCAGGATTATCCAGCTCTGACCGATCTATGTGTTGGTGGAGGGGAAAATGTCTCAATTCTCTCCTCCTGAGAAGACTTAAGACACCGAGACCATCTCCGTGCTCACACACTCGGTGCTCCCTCCTTGTTCTTTGCATCCTGAGCAAAGAGTGAGCCTGGCGGGTGCTGCAAGTGGACACGGACGTTTGCAGAGCATCAGTGGCAGCAAGTGACATGAAGAGCAGGGACTGTGGTTCAGGTCTGTGTGAAGAGATGGGCTGCAAGGAGTGAATTGTGCATGTGGTTTGGGGAGGAGCGGCTGGAGAGCTGCTCAGCAGAGAGGGACCTGGAGGTGTTGACTGATAGCCAGTAGAGTGCCCAGGTGGCTAAGAAGGCAAATGGCATCCTGGCCTAGGAGTAGTGTGGCCAGTAGGACCAGGGAAGTTCTTTTCCCCTGTACTTGGCACTGGTGAGGCTGCACCTTGAGTGCTGTGTTCAGCTTTGGGCCCCTCACTACAAGAAGGACATGGAGGTGCTGGAGCGTGTCCAGAGAAGGGCAATGAAGCTGGTGAAGGGTCTGGAGCACAAGTCTGATAAAGAGCAGCTGAGGGAACTGGGGTTGTTTAGCTGGAGAACAGGAGGCTCAGGGGAGATCTCATTGCTCTCTACAACTACCCGAAAGGAGAGTATAGAGAATTTGGGGTCAGTCTGTTCAAGTAACAAGTGATAGGAGAAGAGTTGCACCAAGGGAAGTTTAGATTGGTGCGAGGAGTGTGAGGAAGAATTTCTTTACTGAAAGGGTTCTCAGGCATTTGAAGGGGTTTCCCAGGGCAGTGGTGGAGTCCCCATCCCTGGAGGAATTTAAGAGTCATGTAGACATAGCACTGAGGGACATGGTTTAGTCCAGGACTGGTCAGTGTGAGGTTAATGAATGGACTCGATGATCTTAAAGGTCTTTTCCAATCAAGGCAATTCTGTGATTCTGTTTGTGTATCACCACCAGTCACCCTCAGGAGACTGGGAATTCCTGACTGGCACGAGTCATGCTGGAGGTTTAATTTATCTTGCAGCAAGAAGCTCTCGCTTCCAGAGATTGTAAGATACATCTGATGTTTGTTAAAGACTGAAAATTACTTATCCTGTAAATGAGATTCCTGGAATTTTAAAGACAAACTCAATGCCTTGGGGGAAAAAATATTTTACATGTTATTTTCAGGGTTAATGAGTTTATGAAGCTTGCCTTAGAGAATGGGCCACATCTTTATTTGACATAAATACTGTGCAATTAATGTAAAGTATATCCTGGCTTCTTTCTGGATGAACATTTGACTTCAAATGTAGTTTCCTAAAATCCATTGTGAAAGGATTTTATTTTTTCTCCCTATGTAGTTGTAAGGATTTTCTTGTAAAGGGAGAAGTTAATTGGCTGATTATGCACACAGCATTGACTAAAAGACAAAATAAACAATGAAAACAGGTAAAAATGTCTACCTGCTTCCTCAGAAGCCTTGGCATGTTCTCCGACTGCATAATTACACTTTGGGCCAAACATGTGGCTCTTTGAACTGGTGGTTGATTTAAAAGGTAACCTCTTCCCCAGTGTTTAATGGCGTTAGTGTGCAAGCCATTGATCTTGGAAATGAATCTAGTGGGAAGAGCGCTGGTGAGGTGGTCAGAGATAAATGTTGTCTGCAGGAAAATCACTGCTGGGTGAGGAAATATAATTTGCAGAACAAGACAAAACATTGCACATTAATAATTCATTTGAACAGAAAAAAAATGTTCTGTTGTTGCTTACCTGTTTTTCCTTTCCTTGTGATACAGTGATGCCACTGCAGACCTCTAGATCTACTAGTTTGTTTCCCAGGGTGAAGCCCTCCCTGAAGTTAATAAGTTCCATCCAAGCCTCACTGAAAAAAGCCACAGCAACAATCTGGTTAAGTTCAGTTGATAGGGGATTTGATTCAATATCTTTTCAGGTCTGCAATGTCAAGTTCCTAATTGGTGTTGGGCATCACACAGGAAAACTCCTGAGCTTGCAGAAGCCCCTGGAGATTTCTGTAGTGCATGCAGTGGGGCTGAGGCCAGCACTGGTAATTGGCCTTTCTCACATTGATAAGGTGCTGTAGTAATCTCTGGCACAGTCTAAATAAACAATGCTAAATCTATACTTTTTAACTGAATTTCAAATGACTCTGCCAACAGTAATTGAAGACTCTTCAGCAATTGCTCAGGTCCACTTGACAGCTCTTGGACATCCACTTAAAGAGAAAATCTCCTTGCTCAGCTCCGCAATAGCCTCTTGCCCAGCAGAACCTTGGCTGTTTTGAGAAGACCTTTTAAAAATCACCAGTTATTTTCTTTTCTCCCTGGTAAAGGTGGGCTTAGATGCCCTTATGTGCCTTGATTCTAAATTTCTACTCTGAGTTTAGCTAAGTGCATTACACCCTAAAAACATTCCAGATATCCAAAATCCTTTTCTATCTTTTATTTTAAGTTTCCCTGGCTAGCTCTGTCATGTGGGCCCTAAACTGACTGTTAAATAACAAAGTAAAAAATGTTTTTATGCTTGTAGGTTAAATACAGGTTAAAAACACCTCTCAAATTACATTTTCAAATTAAACATGCATATAGTTAATCCATTCTGATCTGGCTTTCCTGTGGTTACCCACACAGATAAGAATTCTTATTAAATAGTCTGATTTATCTCTCTTTCCAACCCCTTTCGAATTAAATAATATTTTTTTCCATTACAGCTTATTATTATGCCACTAAAAATTATGAACAAACATTAGATTTAATCACTTCAGTGTTGCAAAGGCAAAGTTTGATTAATGGATTCCTGTGACAGATTCTCCAAATACTAAGTTCTTCATCCATCTTAACACAACATATTATCATGACACATTTTTATTAGGCAGGAAGCAGTGATCTGGAGAGAAAAAACAAAACAAAACCAAACCTTCTGAACTTCTTAGCTTCAGCTTGAATGTGTGTGTCTGAGTCTGGATCTCCAGCATTTACTTGCCGAAGTTAAGTCTATCTTTTTTTGTCTGCACAAACAGTTTAAACACGTGAGGTGTTTATTTATGCAGTTCATTTTCAGGTGCTGAAACCTCTCCAGTGCACATTCTCTTTTATTTGTTTTTCTTTTATGGAACAATCCACATGGGTTAATCCTAACCCAGCTCCCAGCCCTGCTGCAGTGCTCTCCTCCACCAACCCTGCGAGGGCTACAGGAGCCTCTGGCTGATCTCATCAGCAGCACTGGGCTGAGGGGAGGGAGACTGTGAAATAAAGTGATGGTGAGGGCGGTCCTTGCCATTTAAAGGCAGTGACAGGGTTAATATCTATGTTGGGTTTTGTGATGGGAGGGGTGTTTTTTGGTAGTGGGAGAAGGGGCTATAGTGATGGCCCCTGTGAGAAGCTTCCAGAAGCTCCCCTGACTCCAAGGTGGAGCCACCTCCAGACCAGCCTAAGACCATGGAGGTCCCCATGCCAGAGCTGGGGGCTGCACACAAAGAAGACGGTGAGTCTGTGGGAAGCCCACGTTGGAAAGCTTTGCTCCTGAACTCTTTGAGCCCACAGGAGGGATCACATGGCAGAAAGAACAGCAGGGGTGAACTGACTGAACCCCATTCCTTGTCCCCTGTGCTACTGGGAGGAGAAGGCAGACAAATCGGGAGCAAAGTGATTTGAGCCTGGGAAGAAGGGAGGGATGGGGGAAGGTGTTTTAAGACATGGTTATTATATCTCACTATTCTACGCTGATTGCAAATTAAATTGATTTTTCTTCCCCAAGTTGTGTCTGTTTTGCCTGTGACGTAGTTGGTGAGTGGGCTATCCCTGTCCTCATTTCGACCCACGAGCCCTGTTTTGTTGTATTTTCTCTTCTCCATCCCACCGGAGGTGGGGGTAGTGGTGGACAACTACATGGTCTCAGTTGCTGGCTGCAGATGAAACCAGATGAATAGCCTTTGAGGACTTTCTTATTTTCTTCTGCTGCCTTTCAGAGTTTGTCTGTTCTAGCCTTTTGCACCTGTGTTTGGTAGTTTGTCCTGTGTAGAAACTCAGTAAATGTTGGTGTCATCTTACAGAAATGAAGCTCTTGATGTAATGTGCATTAATATCTGCAGCATTGGCTTTTACTATCTGAAATGGTTTCATCTGCTGCTGAGAGCTTCTGAACAGACCCTGTGAAGGTGTCGTGAAGATTCTCCCTTGCTATACACTTCACAATAGTGGTAAGTATTTTTATGGAAAGGCTTATCCCAAAAGGTCACATTCTGCTTTTGGTAGTTCAGTCTGCATAACTTCTGTAAGTAGGAATCATTCTTCTTGTAGGTGATGTAATCAACTGATTTTATGCTTGATCTATGTCTGTTATAAATGATTTCCTTAAAACTCAATTTTAATTCTGTAGGCTGTTAAGTAAAATCCATCTGGTTGGTTGAGGGTAACTATAGAGAGTCAGAATCTCTTTTGGGTATGAATAATCATTAAATCAGTAGTAATGACAGCAAAGTAATATTCTCTATAATTTAAAATCGGAGATTGCCCTTCCATTACAATTTCCACTGTTTTACACTGGAAACCACACTGACTTTTTCAATTTGTCAAACAGAAAGCTACAGGACAGATAGTGGCAGACAAAGCAATAAATGTCTGAGTCAATACACCTTTGATCAATGGTTTGTGCTTTTTCAGGGAAGATGCTCTGTTAAGTTTTATCAAGCTCATTTTGTTGTTACTATTTTTTTTTTTCACTAGCTTTCTGCCATTACTTTTTAAAAATTGAGAATAGAATTAGACTCACGATGTCCAGCCACATTGGTCCCCTCCATATCTAGTGGAGGGAGGTAGATCTCCCAAGGGGTTAAGCTACTGCACCCACCTGAGTTCCTGCTACAGGATGGGCAGCATCTGCTTTTGGAGTAGCACTGAAAAGTTATTTTCACCACATGTCCTGAAACCAGCTGCTGCAGGAGCGGTAGGATATGAAAGTCAGTAGTTTGCTGCAGGAGTAGCAGGTACTAGCATCTTTCAGAATCCCAAATGCCTGTTGAGTGTTCTGACATGCTGAGGTGAAGTCAGTAGGAATGAACAGCACCCTGGAAAAATGAATAGAGCAATAGGTTTCTGATGGGGCAGTCAGCAGGTGTCATGGGGCAACCTTTAATCTTGATGTAGGAGATTTTTTTTACAGTGAGAACAACCAATCACTGGGACAACCTTCCCAGGGACATGATGGTGTCCTTATCACTGGAGGTTTTCGAGATGCAATTGGTCAGGTTGCTAGATGATTTCATCTAGGCTCCCTTTTCTATGAAAGGTTGTACCAGACCTTTCGAGGTCCCTTCCAACCTGGGCTGGTCTATGATTCTGTGAACTAATAGCCTTAGGTGACATGGGCCCGGATGTGAGAGCCCTGAATTTGTTCTTGGGATCTATTTGCATATTATGCTGATAGACCTTTTCTGCAGAACTGGCACTACACTTTCTTAGGGCACAGTTGCTGCTGAAAGGTAACAGCAAGAGAAATTCTGCCGGCAACCTTTGATTGTCCATACCAGGATGAGCCAGAGCAACTCCACTTGGGCAGCATAAGTGCAGTCAAGGACCGAATACATTGCTGTTGCTCCTGTGCAAGAGTCATTTCAGTATTATTTGACAGAAAGCCAAGCAGCACAAACCTTATCTGCTTCTGTCATTTTGCACACTAGGCGTTAGACAATTCAGTTTTCCTTTGGTTGCTTCACAACACCAGGTTAACACATGATTAATGAAATCAGAAGCATTTCTTCCCTCTGAAGCTTCATACATCAGTTAGCTGGGAGGTGGCAGAAGAAGAAAGAAATGTTTGTATACCCCCTTCTGGGGGTACAAACAGCTGAAGCACTGTGCAGGTTGCTGATTCTCATTCTGAACACGTCCTAGTGATGCGTCCCACATGGGGGATAGCACAGCGTGAAGGGGAGGTGTGTAGGATAAAGATAATCTCAGTGCTGTTCATCAGTCTTGGATTTGCAAGCTAGTGAGACTACAGGGTCATCACCACAAAACTCCAGTCCTATTTAATGCACCAGTGTCTTTGAACACATGTTGCTTCAAACTAGATAGGAAAGTGGAAAATAACAGGAAAGGCTTTAATTGGTCCCAGGGAGTTGTGATCAGAGGATGCTTCTCATTGCTAAGCCCTCCTGTGCCAGGGCTCACAGCAGCTCCTGCAAGCATGGACTGTCTGCAGCACCAAGGCACTGCAAGGAAAGGGCCAGGAGAAGTCCTGGAGCTCACTCTGGAGACCTGAAGAGTAGAGTGACTTTCTGAGGTCATCCAGACCAAGGGATGTTTCTGAGCACACCGAGGCCCAGGATTAACTTCAGGAAAAACTTCTTTACTGTGAGGGTGCCAGAGCACTGGAACAGGCTGCCCAAAGGGGTTGTGGAATCTCCATCTCTGGAGATGTTGAAAATCCACCTGGACGCTCTCCTCTGCAAACCGGTGTAGGGAACCTGCTTTGGCAGGGGGGTTGAACTAGATGATCTCCTGAGGTCCCTTCCAACCCCTATAGTTCTGTGATTTTCCTCCTTCCTATAAACACTAAAACAGGATTTATCCAATGTGTCACCTGATGTCAAAGTTGCACCCTACAAGTTTTAATGATTTTCCACCATTATGGCTGCTTTCTACCCTTGCTTTACATTTTCCATTCCTTGTAATGCATTCAGCTCCTCTTGGTAGCCCAATATCTTCTACTTTATGAATATTTTGATAAAACATGCCATATGGATCTGGTACACAAGCTAGGATGCAGATATTTTTCCTGTTAGGATCCAGACAATCCCAAACTACTTTGGAGATGACCCATTTATTACCCTTGCAGCATTTGATGGACTGCCAGGTGTCCATAGTATCCGACTTCTAATTGATGAATTTGTAAGTGTGAGTGTTTAATACTTAAAATCTACTGACCAGACCTCAAAGGTACGTGGGCCATTGTTTGAAAACGACTACAATGTAAAATAAGGCCAGTAACTGTGTGACACTGTTGTGCAGATGGTGACAATGTTGTTCAGTGGTGGCAGAAATGGGCCCTACCATATTCATCAATACTGTCCTGTTGCAGGTTGGCTGTGAGAGGACCTATACAATGAGGAGAGGGGACTGATGTAAAAGTGCTTCTTCTCTGTGTGTGCTGAGGCTGTGTGTTTACCTCCTTTGAACCCAAAATAGATGTTCTATTCACCCCAGCACTGTGTTCCACCGAGAAAACTGGAGATATCTGCTTTGGAAGCAGCAGAGGTTTTCCCGAGACAGACCCATCTCTATCCTGCTGAAACCTCCTGCAACTCTGGGAGCAGGCAGGGCTGAGAGGCTCACTTTCTCCCCAGGTGGAAGAATGTGATCTAATCTAGGGGAGGGGAAAGCACATGCTCCATTTCTTGATCGGGCTTTGTGCGTGACCTTGAACAGTTATTTCAGCTTTGTGCCTCAAGTGCCCACTTATAAAATGAGATAATGGCACCGACTCTCTTGTCTCACATGGGTGCTCAGAAATACCCAGAGAGGCTGGATAAGCACCAGCAGTACTTGGGGATGGGAAAGTTGCCAGTCACTCATTTCTGATGACCTCCCCACCAAATTCAAAAGCAGAGGGACAGCTCTTGTGTTCACCTTGTGCATAACAGAGAATAGTGACAACTTTTAACAGCTTCATTCAAAATCACACTGAGAGCAAATAGTCTGGTTTATGACTAACCTTAGCTGCTTGGTAAAAAGAGGAGGAGAGCCCTGGCTTCCTCTGCTCCTAGGCAGAGCAATGGCAAAGCATGGAATTATGATGAGACATGTCTGTGCAACCTACAAGTAATGAGCCACATCAGCAAGATGCAATGGGCAGTGGAAGGGGCAGGAGCCAAGAAACCTTAGCAAGGTGAGCAGATCAGCAGCACTTGTTTCCAAACAGATGTTTTCCTCACAAAATGCCTAAGATGCTTGAGAGGTTTGTCAGAGATTTATGAAGGTAGGCGAGGAAGGTGAAGGGATGCATGGCAGCTGGCCAGTGCTTTATGGGTGACAACAGCTTCCTTAAAATAAATGAGGCTGTTAACAAATCATTGGGTTCTTGGTGTGTAGTTATCAATACACATAGGCAAATGAACAAATAAATCATTTAATTAGATTATTCACACAGTTTTATGCCCAATGAATATTAATTTAAACAGTGTCAGGGAAAAGGTGAAGTTATTTTCTCGCATATCTATTTATAATATAACGTTATTTTATAACACAAGATTATTTTCTGGCATATCTATTTATAACATAAATAGTTTTTCCTTCTCACTATTACTTTGAGATGCTTAGTTAAAATCTGAAGTGAATTAATGCCTGTGAAAATCTCCAGTCCCCTGCAGAGTCTTTGTATGAGGGGAAAACTTGCTCAGGGATGTGTACTTGAGACCAAGAGCATTTTATGACGTGCTACCTGTGTTGCAGAGGCACGGAAATGCAGTCGCAGGGTGGAAATTGGAGCTGGCAGCTCTCAGGAATGACGTTTCCTTCCTGATTTCCGTCAGGGATTTGGTGCTGATGCAGCCGTGTGCGTGCGGCCGAGCTGGTGTTGGCACTGGGTAAATACCCACCAAAATAGAGGTGCTGCTCTGAACAGTTCCTTGTGGGAATAACTGGCACAGGAGGAGGGGGAGGGATGGGAAGCTGCTGATATCACCAGGCTACAGATGAGAGCTGAAGAGGGATGAAATTGTTTTGCTTGAAGTCACACCAGGAGGCAGTACCACTGAAGCACTGGGCTCCTGCTCCTCTGCACCCCAGGCCAGCATCTCACGTGGTCCTGCCTTTCAACTTGCTGCCTCTGGCTCGCTCTGACCGCAGGGGAAGTCCTCTGGTTGTCCTTTTTTAATTTGTGCAGCTCCCCACATTATCACATCCAAAAGTAGTCGTGATTTTTAGTTTTTGTGGGTTTGGTTTGGTTGGGTTAGGTTTATTTTTCGTGGGGTTTTTTTTTGATTTTTTTTTCTCCCTGTGGTTACCCATTATTAAAGAGCTGCAGAAAACTAATTACAGTTTACAAATATTGATTACAGTAGCAGAGTGGAGCAGTGAATTATGAGTATAGCAGCTGACATCTGTTATTCACCTTCTTTATACAAATTAATATATTTTTGCTTTGTGAATTTAAAAAAAAAAATCTTCTCTCCATCACTAGGAATCTGCTAGGCAGGACTGAAAGCTTTTCCATGGGATGTGCTGCACCTGAGAAACTGCAGGCCTGGGTTTATGAGTAAAACTCTGCAGCTTGTGTAATCCTGTGAGGGCCCTGGGAGGCTGCTGGATGGGGGGTCTGCACAACATGTGTGCAATGCTGGAAAACTTAAAACCTGTTATTAGAAATAAACCTGCAGTTGCAGTTTAAAAGCATTTTAACAATATGCAGCTCCTCCTTTGGGTTTGTGTGAGAGTGTCCTGGTTTTTCTAGGATAGAGTTAATTTTCTTCTTAGTCACTAGAAAGTGCTGTGTTTTGGTTTCAGTATGGGATTTGTTATTGGAAGAATGCTGATAACATACTAATGTTTTTAGTTGCTGCTGGAAGTCCAAGGTCATAATGTTTTACTAGTTTGCAAGTGTGAAGGACTGGGAGGGGGGAAATGTAGTAATTAGCAAAACCCCAAATTGGTATTTGGATATGCCAATGAGCTGTTCCATACCATATTGCATCACGTTCAGTGTATTAACAAGGGCTGACTGGAAAGCTGGAGGGGTTCTCTCAGGGATCACTCAGGCTTGCTCTTCCAGGATTGTGGTTTTGTGTTCAGGGTTCCTTTTCACTCCTCCAGGATTGCTACTGGTGGGTGGTGAACAATTGTACTGTGCATGACTCATTTATATATATCATTATTACAATTAACATTAGTATTATAATTACTATTTTAAGTTTGTTTTACTCCAATTATTAAATTGTTCATCTCAACCTATGAGTCTCCTTACCTTTATCCCTCCAATTCTCTTCTCTGTTGCCTGGTTGGGGGGAGAAGGTGCGAGCGGCTGTGTGGTGTTTGGCTGCCAACCAAGTTAAACTACTACAGGTAGAAAACATAACCTTAGGCACATAGGTGCTATCCTTAAAGAACAGCTGGCCTGAAAAACTTACTTTTTAGACACTTTCACTGCAGTCCTCCTCTGCCTTCCCCATACAAATCAAGATTTCAGCCTTCCTATATTCACTTCTGCTCCTAAATGTGTGTTAATATTGCAAGAGCACCGTGAAGTGTTTAGACCTAAGCAGCAAATCCCACAAATTAGATGCTCACTTCTACTCCAAAAATTGTTACCTCAGTAAACAGATGTTCCAGAGAAGCATTTGCAGCAGATAGTAGGACAGAAAAATTCTCTTATCAGCTTACCTAAAAGTAATAAACGTAGTTCTTGTTTGTGCATCAGCCAAGGCATTGTTGAAAAAATGAATAAAAAATAATAGATTATTATACTGTGTAATATTTCATTGTAAGAGGCTGGTGCATATGAGAAAGGGATACAAAAGGAAAGAAAAAGCTCTTTACAAACCCACTATCCCCAGCATCAAATTGATCAACATGCAACTAAGAGAACAAATGGACTTGAATGTTTGAAAAGCAGCAAGTGTCTGAGTTGAGCAGGATAGGGACAGTTCTCCATTTAACAGTTGGCCTGTTAATCACAATCTCTGAGGCAACAACTGGGTGTATGTCCTTTGATTTGCACTGATTCTCTCTCTGATGAGTCTTGTAATAGTTACCCGTGCTCTTTGCTATATTTTATGGTGTTAGCACATGCCCTGACTCTGGGGCTCTGATTTACTGAATGCTGTACAAATACCAGTTCCTAAATCTGGAAAAGGATGAACAAAATTTGTCAGGTAGAGATTGGAAAAGTAATTGAACTTTACCAAGTTGGAATGAGCCTCTCTGAAGCAGAACTTCAGCCTGGATTAAGCTAATTCTGATTTTTTTGAACTCAATAGAGTACAAAAACCCACGCTGGGCACTTTTGAGAGTGTGATTGACTTTATTTTTGTCATTGTCTTAAGAACACTGCTGTAGTGAGACACCTCTGGCCTCAATTCATGTTTTCTCGATGCATTTATGTGGATCGAGGCAATGTGTCTTGCATTGCCTTTTGGGAGGTGTGGTGTGAGTTGGCCATTTCTTTGCAAACTGTTGTGCCAAAGGGATTGGGGTGGGAAAAGGCTCACCCATAACCTAGTAGACAAGCAAGGGAAAAGTTGCCATCAGCAGAAAACATTAAGCAAACAAAAGTATTCAGAGTTCTTAGATGTCCTGCGGCACTCACCTAGCCAGTAATTGGCACCACAGAAATGCACACACGTGTTCACTTGCTTGCTGGCAAAGGTGATTTTGCTTAATATGGCTCAGTCTCCTCTTGTGGCATAGAAACCATCTGCAAGCTAAATGAAAAGATCTTGTTGGGCCTTGATTCTATAAATATTATACTCATATAAAAACTGTCCCAGTGTTTTGCTGCCTACACTTCACTCAAAATGTATAGCTCCGTCTTCCATTTTCTCCTTCATAAAAACAGCTCCATAGGATCCCCAAAAGTGTAATTTTTTCTATGTATTTCTTCAACATGTCACTGGAGTAGTCTCACTGACTGCAATGTGTTTTGATTTGGGCTGTAAGTGAGTAACAGAGAAGAACGAAGCTAGGTTGTTAGAAAAAAAAACCAGGATTCCTCGACTTGTCTTTGCTACTCCACAGTTGTTTAGGATTTGCTTCAAGTCAGCAATGAATGTCACCAGTTTTCAGAATGGTTTCAGAAAAGAGTGATCTTTTTTATCTGACCTATTACTTCTTGTCTCTGAACAGTAAAGTAGCCAAATTCCTCAAAGGGCACTTGAATATAAATGTCAATTTACAGCAGGTCTGCTAGGGATCTCTTAAATATGAAATATACACATTGTCTGCTTCTCCTGAGAGGGGAAAAATGTGTCCAATATTTACAGTAAACCAGCAATCTTCTCTCTGTCTCTCTATACTTGAGTTTACTCAACTGTAAAAGAGAATTTAAAAATTCTTGCCCAGTGGGCCTGTTTTAAAAATTGATATCTGCAGAAAAGTATTCTGAACTCTGAGCAGAAAGTATTTCTTATGCTAAATTAAGACGAACCCTAAATTTCAACTTCAACTTTCATTTTTTTCAGCAATTCACCACAGCAGCAAGGTTTATATTTCTTTCATTAATTTTCTTGATCTAAAACATAAAATTGAGCTATTCTTTTTTTCACTCCCCCAGGGCAGGGCGGGGAGAATGGTAACACAGGCTTTCTGTGAGTTTGTAAATAAGCCAGGATTGGCATGCAAGCAAGAGGATTTGGATTGAAAAGCGCAGATAAGGAAGATGTTTTTAGGATATAAGAGTTTTCAGCAAACTGATTGAGTGGACAGAATTACATAAACAAATTTTCTTTTTGGATATAGATAATTCTGATTACTCCATGAAAATAAATGCTTAAGAAAGCAATAAGGAATTACTCCAAAATTTCCTTACACTATATAGAAAATTTTGAGTAAAACCAATTATGATGGCAGAAATTACTTTGCTAATGGCAAGGTATTAATAATGAATATGCATTCTTAAAGAGGAACTTATTTCTATGTTTTGAGAACATCTCTGGTAAGCAGAGATGGAGACTTTCTTGTTCAGATCATGCTTGGTTCAAATGCTGAGTAGTAAAAGTTGAAAGCCTGTGTCCTTTGTTAAAAAAATAAATAGGGTGGATAGATGGTGGAATTTATTTTGGAGGGGCATTCCTTATTAAGAGGCCAAACATCTCCTCCATCCTAAGCCTGTAGATCCCCCAGCATAAGGGGCACTATGCTTTTTGTGTTTCTGAGTGCTAATGATGGATATATATTTATAACTATATGGATATATATTTATAACTATATGGATATATATTTATAACTATATGGATATATGTTTATAACTATTAGTGACACCATGGTGAGCCTCACTACACTTCACCCTTGGCAGACAACATGGCCCTGCAGAGCTCTGGTGTCCTGTCCAGATCAGGGCCACCATCTCACTGCAGATGCAGCCAGGAGTCTGGCATGCAAAAAGCAATGCCTGTCTGCAGGATGACACAAAAACCTGTCAAGAGAAATTATTTCTGAGTCTCAAACTGGCATATTCAGACTTCAGACTATTCAACCTTTCCTCTCAGTAATGGCTGGGGAAATGAGCTCCCTGGGGACAAGCCTGGGGTTCACAGAGGAGCATGAGAGAAAGCCAACACTGGCAAATGCAGTTGGGTGTGCAGTATGGGTATTTGCCATATCAGAAAATAAACACTTGAGAAATGCATTGGTGTGGCTGCTGGCAAGTGAGGGAGGCAGCCCCAGCCTTCTGCCCAGCCCAGCTGCTGGGCTGGGTGCTGTGGGGGCAGCTGGAGCCCCATGGTGACCCCTTTCTGCACATAGACCTAGACAGGGCATGGGCCCTTGGGCTTGATGCTGCAGGGAGACCTATATATATTTGATAAACTGAGGTGAAAGAAAGTTGTGTCTTGAAGACTTGCCCTCCAGTCTCACCCTGGGTTCCTGGATGGGGCATACAATAGTTGGCAAAGATAGAAAGTTGCAAAGTCCACTGCCAATAACTTGGAAAGGTTGTTGGCTTCCTTGAAACAAGTATTTTAATGTACTGCCCAAAATAGTTTGGTTTTTCCCCAAATATTTAGCTACAAGATAAATATGCATGATGATCTAATTGAGTAGCAGATCATTTGCTGAGGTGGGCTATGTATGTGTATCTTATCGATCTTGAGGAAACTTCTTATTTCCCATTAGGAAAAGACAGAGTAAATAGATCAAATCACTGTTAAGTTAAAAATGTTGCTGGTTTAAGACCTTTCATGTCAGTTTAATGCCATTCCTTTGAGGCTTTTGCAAATCAAAATATCATGCACTGAACTGCTTTTGCTAACTAATCAGAATATCTTTTCTGACTGGCATGTACGTTTTCACTCTTCTGATATCTCTCATTCTCTTAATTCTCTACGTTAATTATTGTGTCAGTCAAAAAAGGGTTTTTTTGTGTCAGTCATTCACAAATCTTTGGGGCATTGTATGTTCAAAGTCACAGATTTCTTCAGCAGTACTGGGGCAATTACAAAGATGAGAATTAAGACAGGTGTCTGTGTTCTGCTCCTCCCTGCTGTCTCAAAAATGTCAAGGAGCACTCTCTGATGGAGCGTGTTGCCTCTGCAAATATCACCCTCCAGACTAAAGTTTATGACAACTTTTGTTCTCTGACATGCTACAGATGTCAGCCCATTAAAGCTTCTTCTAATGCCTACAGCTCTCTCAGGCATGCTGATTGATGAACATACCATGTAACAGTCAAGTGTCTCAGGAAGGTCCAAGAATATATATATAGTGTATAGATCTGTAATCATGTTGGGAAAATGCCTGAACCTTCCTTTCACAAACCAGTGTGGCCCCTCAGATTTGCTGATCTAGACTCTAAATTAAATGGTTGTTATAGTGATCTGGGGTAGCCTTCATACAATGTACAATGCCTGGGACCACCATGTCCAAGGGACAGGCCCAACACGCAGACAGGACACATGATACAGAGGATTCCCTATCCTCTTTCCACCTGGCTGAACACGGTGACTTAAGGGAGAGAGGGGAATGGTGACAAGTTCCTGCCTAGTGCAGCAGATGTGTCTCCTCTGTGACTACCCAACCTTTCCAGGTGCCCTTGCACAATAAGCTCTGCAAGTGGAACTGAACAATAACAAAGGTGATGGTCCATCTAAGTTGTAGGTGTTGCCAAGTTTGCGTTGGCTTATGCTCAGCATCAAAACCACTTCCATAAAGAAAAAAACATGGGTCACTGACACGGGAGACTTTCTCCTGAGGGGAACAGAAGGCCCAATATGCCAACCAGACTCAAATCTTAGGGGAGTCTGCTGCCTCCCTGGGGCCAGGGTTAAAGATGTGACAAGGAAACATCCTACCATGGTATGACTCTCAGATTATTGTCTATTATTGATTTTTCAGGTAGACAGTGATGAAGTTGCAACAAGAAGTCCAAGGGCAATCAAGAAAGTCTTCAGGGCCTTGGGATGACTGGTTAAGGGATCAGGAGCGAAGTAGTGTTCTCCTGTATCCCTCCAGTTGCAGAGGATGATGAGGAAAGAAACAGATCAATACCTGGCTCTGAGCCTGGTGTCACTGGCAAAATTCTCTATTTTTTGATCTTAGGTTGTTCTACACGACAACAGGCCTACTGGCAACAGAGTATGCCTATCTCAAAGCAGGAAAAGGATCTTTGCACAGGAGGTCTTTTCCAACCTAAATGATTTTATGATTCTACGTTCTTCTTCTTCTTCTTTGGGGGCTTTGGGTTTCGGCAGCCTTTCAGCCCCGTGGTCATTTCCCTAGTTTCCCCAGAGATGTTGAAATGTCTCTGCTTCCTCCCTCTAAGGCTCTTGGCTACAAATTTTAGCAGATGGCACCTCACTTCCCCTGATCCTCCTGTGGGTTGAACACAGCATTCACCAACATCATATGGGTCCCTTTGCTTCAGTTCCAGCTTGGCATGGGCAAGCTGAAGCCCAGAGTGGGCTCCGCACCCCTCCGGGCACAGGGGGACTTGCTCAAGCATTGACAGTGCATGGATCACAGCTCCCAGCCCAAACAGGTGGGCAGCCTTCCTCTGCCATAGCCTCCAGCAGGACAGCATGCAGGACCAGTATGGCACAGTCTGTACCTACCTAGAATAAAATAGTCCTAACATGTACTATATATTTCACAGTCATCTGGAAACTGAAAAGCTAAACAGTTATACAACTACAACAAGCCTGGCAACTGTCTATCTAAACCTACACATCTCAACCTGGTGAGAGCTGGTCTGAAGATTTTCATGTCAATATGTCACCAAAATCAACATGGTTTAGTGTGAAATGCTGCAGTTCAGTTGTACCTAGGATTTTCTTTCCGACTACACATGTCCTGAGGAGCGGTCAACTCTGACCGTAGGCATAGCCTATGGCCTGTGATAGGTGAAGGTAGAGGTAAAGGTGAGGTGAAGAAAGTGAGGTGGAGAAGCCATAAAATTACTTTAACTTTCCAGACAGTCATGGTGCTCCCCTGAGTGTGTGCTCCATGAAGGCTTGTAATTGCAATATCCCAGCATTTCTCTAGTAGTAGCAGTAATCTATCCACACCGCAGCTGAACCCTATTAAAATGCCACCAGAATGATGTTCCAGGCAGGATTCATCCACAGTTCCTTCAGGGCTCCTCAACTGCTGTTGAGGGGGAAGTTTCAATAAGCAGGAAATATTAAACAAATAAAGGTATTTAAACAGTCCTTGTGTCTTATTACTTCTGAACAGATGATAAAAAATAAATGCATTTATTATGAGCTTCTTTGCAAAACTGATTTTGCTTAATACAGCTCAGTCTCTGCTGATGGCACCACTGAAACCACTTGTAAATGAAAGGAAAGGTTGTTTACACTCGGTTTAGTAAGTAATAACTTTTGCCTGTAAGTTTCTATGCCTTTCTTACTGTTTTCCTCCTGCAATCTCTTCTATCCGTAGTTCTATAATCCATTTCCCTTCTCTCCATGGAGGAAAACATCACTGTCTTCTAGATCAAAAAGACTAAAGGTCTTGGTTCCCTGAGATCCAGTGCTGTAGAAGGATAATTTCAGACTTTCAGTGGGAGATGAGTCAGTCTCACTATTATATTTAACGGTTACTTGCTGCTTACAGGCAAATGAAATAACCCCAGCCCACAGACCGTGATGCTGGAAGTGGACTCTGTGTCGGGGAGGGTTGCACAAGTGGTGAGACCTTCTTCTAGGCATAAAGCTGGAGAGGGCATGGGGCAAATCAAGCACAGGGCAGCTGCCTCCTCCTCTCAGGCACCACGTAGATATTTGCTGATATTAGTCACCAGTATCTGACAGTTCAGGCTTTCATCTGGCACCAACTGGCCCTCGTGCAGATAATATTTTAAAAAACATATTTCCTAAAGGTACTTTTGTATCCACTTGTAAACGTAAATATACTGGGCAGTGTCTGGTGTGTGGCTCAGGGGTGTTGGTGGTTTTTGAGGGGTGGCAGAAGATGGAAGATTTTTGATCTCTTTGTTGTTTAAGTGGGCACTTTAGTAAGGAGGCTCTCTGTGATTCTGCTGGTGTTTCTAGGCTCAGTCCTGGTGTCACTATCAGATGAGCACAAGGGAAGTGTTGGCTCCTCTGCATCGCAGTGCCCTGTGTTACCATCAGCAGAGCAATCTCATCCTCCCTGGCAGTGGCTGAAGCTGGGGCCAGGCAGGCAGGGCAGCAGATGCTGCCTGATGCAGGCTGGTGGTTAGGCTGGCTCTGACATTTGTTCAACATATTGATTGAAAACTGGGACCTTTACAGTTCAAGGCTGTTTCATCCAAAATTCACTGAAAAGATGCTGTATGCAGAGCTCAGTCAGCTGGACTGCTATGGGCTGGACCTCTGTTATGCTCAGAAATCAAAGGCAGTACAATGACAGAGGATGGCATTCAAGGTTTTCCTTTAAAGCTTCTGTCTCTTGCCTCTATCAGGGAAACACATGGGGAAAGTCAGTAAGAAAGCATGAATTTTGCAAGATGCTTCTTTGGTAGTGTTTTATCAAGATTTTGATACGCTTATAAGTTATAGTGAGTTTTTGTCCATTCATTCCTCTTATAGCAGGCAAATATATCAAAAAACTAAGGCATCTTGCAGATTTAGCAGAACCAAGGGAGCCACTGAAGATGATGGGTCAGATTTGAGTCTGCTCAGCAGTATAGTGAGCTCTTTAGTGCAGATCTACTTGTTTGCTGTGTACAGAAGAGGAAATTGAGGCAACGGCAATGACTTTGGAGAAATTAAGGCAAATGTTTCAGAGGGGGTTTCAAGATGCTGTCTTCTTGGTACCCTAGCTAGAAAAATTCATTTTAAGCAAGAGATTAATCTCAGAAAAGTCATCTCTATGATCTGAGCTGCACCACAAGCTGCTGCATGTACCTGAGCACAGTCAGGCTCCCTGCGTGTAAACCTTCCTCTGTGCTTTGGGTTACTTTACTGGAAAAGGAGCTAATGGGTGTCCTGTGCTGCCATAAAGTCTCTGTATACTGGAATGAGTTCCCTTTAATGAACTGACTTATTTCAGGTGTGAAGGACACCAATAACTCTCTCTAATTTGATGGGAGCTGTAAGTACTCAGCCCATAAAATATGGAAAGTGGTGTGTAGAGGTGAGTAAACACTCATCATCTCAGACAAATGATGGAAAACTGCAGTACACTTTTCCCCTAATCTGACACACACATCAAATCCTCTGCACATATTTTTCAGCCCCATTTCACTTTTTATAAGGCAATCATATTATCAGGGAATTAAAATTAGCCATAGAGAGATAGATCCTGCAAGTTCTTTGCAGTAGAGGGAGAGCAAATGGGCAGAGCTTTATCAGGGAATGAAATTCAGGCTGGCTTTATTGCCGCACCAGGTGTTGTTTATTGCAAAGGACTTGTTTAACTCCATCACTCAGTTAAAGAAAAGCCCCAAACCAGGCATCTTTCCCCAGTGAATAAATTGAATTTGCAATACAATGCCATACACAGGGAGAACTTTGCAGCAAAGCTTGCTCTGTAGCTTAGTTTGTGCTGCAGAATGAATGGGGAGGTTTTGCAAAGCACCTTGCCAGTTCTCTGCCATTATTACAAGCAGCCCTACTGATGCACGTGCAGCTGCATCCATGAATCTCCATCCTGTCTTCTTTCCCGAGGTGGTTGTGGAGGCAGTGTCTCCAGGATCTTGCTCTGTGTGTGTATGCCTGCAAGGTGACCAAGACTGCAGCACCTTGTGCCTCTCCACTGCCCTGATGGCCCCAGTTTCTCCACTTCTCGGGTGATTACTGAGCTTTTTTGACTCTCTGGCTTTCCTTTTGTTAAAAGCATGAGATTGCCTTGAATGCAAAACCTGAAGAGATTTTTTTACCAAGCTGAACAGGTAGTCTACCTTTGAAATGATTGCTTCTGCGGTCAGCTTTGATTATTGTTAATCATCCACTAATCTGAAAATAACATTATATAATTGATCTCTACCCCAGCCTGAAAAAACTCTTTTTTAAATGTATTTTTCCATTCAGTTAAAATACTCCTGCTGAGTGATTTTTCACTTTGCCTCCTCTAGACTTCACAGATAACAGTGGAGTTATATATAGTGACAGAGTCTGGTGGCAGGGAGGAAGAAGTATTTCCCTGGGAGGCTGTTACGGGCGTGTGTTAGGTAAGAGCTGCAGACACAATCCCGTCCTACCAGCACAGATGGGAGATTCAATGGCCTAAGAATACCCTGTCAGTGTGCACTTTCATTCCACCTACACCACTGAAGTCAATAGGTGCCTGGACATCACTCAGTGGAAAAGGAGTTGTTTCCTATGCCATGTGGCAGCACTGTCCTCTGGGTGGGAGCACGGCAGTGAAGTCAAGAGACCCAAATTGTTTCTAATTCTGCCATTTTCTATAGGATCATGGGTGTATAAATATTGAGCAGCAAGTTAATTTCTATAAGCTTTTGGGAGTAGTGGAGCTCTTAAATGGATTTACACAATATCTGGCACAGTGGGAGTACCAACGTGGTAGGGAACTATATTAGATGAGAACTTTACCTTCTAACACCTCTACAATGGACTAGGGAGAAAAGATGTGCAGGAGCAGGGGCTCAGGGTGATGTTCCTCTGGCTTCAGCATTGCTGGTCTACTCACTCTGAATGTTTGAGTCTTGACTCCTGAGTGACACAAGGCATAAAGAAACAGATGAAGATTTCAAAACCACTTGTTAACTTATCTGAGCTCTGGCCTAGAGCAGTTCTTGCAGTAATGGCTGTGATTTGGCCCTTCTTCACCTTCTCAGTGTTAATTCAGGGCTTGTCCACCGTGGCCAGTGCATGGTGGCAGGAGAATGGGGGAATGAGACCTCACTAAGGGCAAACAGGAAAACAGAGGATGAAAGCTGGAGAGAAGTGGTGTTACAAAGGTCAGATAGGTCATTTACACGAGGGCTGTACAGGGCTGTGAAGAGGAGACAGCTAATGTCATTAAACTAATACAGTTGTTTCAAGCAGTGCATCATCTTTCAGCCACCCAAAGACATCCTGAATCCAATCTGCATGAACAGAACAACTCAGCTTGGTTTCTCTAGGTAAAACATGGGGAGAAATACTATTCATCAGATCTGGAGTTGGGACCTGGGCACTTCACCTCTGCTTGCAACACTCCCCCTCCCATGCCCATGCAGTGCTCCAAAGCAGTCAGCCCCAGCACCAGCATGGCTGGTCTGGTGTCAGACACAAGCCAACAAACCCTGTACACCTGGGCCACCTCTGCAGGGCAGCACCTGGCCAGCAACCTCTGCAGCCTCCCAAAGAGACCCCCCCCACATTGCTGCACCTCACTCAGGGCTCGGGAACGGGCTGCATGTGTCTTGTGTTGTCATCTGGAGGGGAAAGGGTGCATTTACAAAGCGTTTTGATTCCTCCTAATAAAGGGGTTATAAAGAAGGCAGAGAGGTATCCACCTTTTCCTTTGTGCTTAATCAGGGCTGCTTCAGGTTCTGGGGTATTCTGGAAGAGCAGCAAAGCTTTTCTGTAGAGGGAAGGAAAGAAAGATGTTAGTGGTGGATTAGGCAGTGTTTGGTTAACAGTTGGACTCGATCTTAAGGGTCTTTTCTAACCTAAATGATTCTATGGTTCTATGCCTTTGAAAATGAAGCAGTCCAGGTCTCTCACCAAAGCTCCAGGTGAACTGAGGAGATGCTGGGTCACCCCACAGGTTGCTCTGGCTCCATGATGGGAAGAATTGCCCGTAGCAAGGGCCCTGGACACTGACATTTCCTTTCCTGGCACAGATTTTTGCTGTCACCCTGGCCACGTTGCTTGGTGACTGTGACTGGATGAGGCTAAACGCATGTGCCTGTACCTGTTCCCTGCCACTGAGCCCAGCTGGCGTGGGGTGACCTGTGTCTTCCTGGCAAATTTTCAGATGGTGTAGTGTGGCCACACCCAGGCTGCCCATTGGCAGTGGTGTCTGCTCCATGGGCATCCCTAAGCCATGCCTGGGCATTATCCAGGACGGTGCTTGCTGGCCTGGGGGCCAAAAATGTGCCTGGACTATGGTAACAATTTAATGGTATGGAAAATCAAGTTCCTGTGCCAGGGAATGTCTCCTTTGGGATCTCCAGACAGAGGCTCATCTTTACATCAGCAGAGGTAAAATTGCAAACGTGCATACACTCTATATGCATAAATTATATACAAAGGCATACTTATGAGGTTAAATATAGGGAACTTTTTTATGTGCTTGGATTTATAGCAAAGGTATTTAGGCCTCTAGTGCTCAAAGAAATGCTAGTGGGAGTTTGTTATCTCTCAGTATTTGCAGATCTAGGCCACAGTCCCTGTCCCAAAGGGTCTGTGGTCCCATTAGCTACCTCTCTGCTAGCAGGAATGAAGGACCAACATAAATGGGGTTATGCATTTTCCTTTGATCCTTCCCTGGTTGGCATCATCTTCATCTGATAAACTAGCTCCCTGCTGCCAGCCACTCCCCCCCATGCTGCTTTTATACCAGACCACACAGAGGAAACTCAGAGCTACTTACAGTGATTTTTGAGTGTGCTGACTAGCCTTTACAACCCATGGTGCCCCAGGAACAGAGCTGAAGGCCATAAATCTTATTTAAATTACCATCTTAATGTGATCTCTTGAGGCCCTTTAGGCTGAGGTTTGAATGGAGCTGCACATTGAGTTCATTCATTTTCTTTACCCCGTTGCAGATTTCACCAGCTTGCTGATCTGTAACTAGGTCAGCTTCATAAAGCATCGTTTATGTTCTAGGGCTTTGTCTTCAGCTGAGAAGATGTAATCAGGGAGGATGGGTAACAAATGGGTAAGACTGCACAGGTCTGGGAGTGAGTGGCAGTTTGTTGCTCGTACCTATTGCCTTACAACTGTTTCCAGAAGTCTTATGAATTGAGGTAAACTATGCGAGACCAATCCATTGATACTTTCTATTCCACACTGGAATTAAGATGTCCCATACTGGGACGTTGCCAGCAACCCATGTATCCCTACTGTAAATGGCAGGTACCCACAGAAACCTTCACATTGAAGCTGTCATTATTTGTGAATTGAACATTGAGATGGACTGACAGGATGGGCTAAAAGAGCAAAGTATTTAAAAGTGGGCTAAGCAGTCCAAAGCTGGCTTTAAGGGATGAAATCTCCATGGAAGGTGGCACGGTGGCTTTGGTGCAGCAGGCAGTCACTGTGGGCGCATGGCTGCTGGTGAGGAAAAGTGGAAAGGGAAGAAAAGCAGTGAGAGCATAATGGCAAATGCACTGTGTGAGCAAATCTCTATTAATCATGAAATATGGAGTTAAAATTGAAGCCTTGATAGCTGAGGGGCCAGATGGGGCTGCAATATGGACAACCTTGGCCATAAAGATGACAGGGAAGGAGGTGGAGTTGGGTGAAGAAGGAGAAGGAGAGAGAAAGGCAAAGCAGGCAAAGAAGACAGGGTAAAGGCTGAGCAGGAGTGGGAAAAAGGGAGAACAATTAAATGCGCATCAATCCTGGTTGTACAAGCTGTGTGTTTTTCCCAGACTCTCAGGAGAGGGGGAGAGCTGCTCAAAACAGCTTTCTCTGACACTTTGAAAAGGAAAGCAAAGTCCTTTTACACTCTAGAAGGAACAAAAGCCATAAACCAGTGCTTTGCAGAAGTGAACTGAATTCCCATGTACAGCAAGACTCTTAATCCTGTCCTTACCTGTGTCTGGTTCTGTACCAGAGACCTCAGTTTTTGAATCAAGCAGTCAAAGTGTAGCCCTTCAGGGGATTGGAAAGGGGGAAAAATTAGAGATGAGAACAGTCTTATTCATGAGTCCATTTTCTCTGGACTCAGAATCTGTTTTTCCTGTTGTAGCTTTTCTCCTTACATGAAATCTGCTAGCACAGGAATTTAATGACCATGTAATCATTTTCCAGACCTCTATTAAATTAGAAAGTGATAAACTGTCTTACTATCTCAGTTAAATTTTTAAAAAATGTTGTTCCTAATAAATTTCAGAGGACATCTGCAAATGAGGCAAGCCTTATATAAGGCAAGTGTTTGAGTTGCAGCAGTATTGAAAAATACAGGAAAAGTCTATATATGCACCCCTGTGCATGCACACAAATAGAAACAGATGTGATCATGTAAGTAACCACGTATTTGGGATGCTTGCCAATTAAACCTGCTCTTTGTTAAACAAGGCTTAGAACATGATAAACTAATAAAAATTTATGGGGAGGTTCTGTTCTCTGTCCATAACAATCATCTGGAGACCTTGGCCTCATGTCTTGGCCATCAGTCCTGTCAGTCAGGTCCCCTGATCCTGGTGCAACTGAGCCTGCAGAGATCAGTGCTCTGATGATGTAGTATGTGGGAACAATGTACTATTATCTCAAAGTAAATTGAGCAAAAGCGAGATCATCTAAGCTTCAATTCATCAGAGGGTTCATTTACCAGAGAAAAATATATTCTGCTTGGCTCAGGACATAGTTCTAGCGGTGTTATCACTGCTTTCTGACACAAATGTCTCTAGTGATGTTCCAGAGACCACATGGTACCCAAAGAGGTGATCATCCTGCTCTGCTCTGCACTGGTGCAGCCTCACCCTGAGTACTGGGTGCAGTTTTGGGCACCACAGTATAAAAAGGATCTAAAGCTCCTGGAGAGTGTCTGGAGGAGGCCACTAAATTGGTGAAGGGGTCAGAGGGGAAGCTGTATGAGGACAGGCTGAAGTCTCTTGATTTGTTCAGCCTGGAGAGAGGAGCCTGAGAGGAGATCTCATCATGGTCTAGAACTTCCTCACAAGGCAAAGAGGAGGGACGAGTCCTGATCTCTTCTCTCTAGTGACCAATGAGGGGACTGGGGGAAATGGCAGGAAGATGTGTCAGAGCAAGTTTAGGTTGAACATTAGGAAAAGGTTCTTCACCCAGAGGGTGGTGGAGCACTGGAACAGGCTCCCCAGGGAGGTGGTCATGGCACCAAGCTTGACAGTATTCAAGAAGCGAATGGGCAACACACTTAGACACATGGTCTGAATCTTGCGACTGTCCTATGTTAGAGCATGAGCTGGACTTCATGATCCTTGTGGGTCCCTTTCAACTCACAACATTCTATGATTCTATGATCCTGAAGAAGAGATGGCTTTGGTGAAACCTAACAGCACTTTCCAGTATCTATGAGTGGATTATCAAGGAAGTGGAGCCAGGCTTGTTGATGGCAGATGGTCAAGAGACAGCAGTCAGAAATGGAAACGGGGGAGGTTCTAATTAGATGTAAGGAAAAAATACAATGAGAATAACTAAGCTTGGAGCAGGTTGCCCAGAGAGGCTATGCAGTCTTTGTCCTCTTTTCATCATCATCTCCAGGTCATTCCAGACTGTACAGTTGAGTGCTGCTGTGACTCATGCTTTAGGCTATGCTTTGAACAACACTTTTCCCTTCCTTTTGAAAGGGATGGTTTGTCTGTGGTGGCAACAACAGAATTAATCTGTTCATATTGCGGTTGGACTAGATGACCTTTGAAGGTCCCTTGCAACCTAATACATTATATGATTCTATGATATTCCCAGTGTTCTGAGTAGGGATTCGGTTCACAGCAAAAATTTAAAAGGGTTGCTTAATCATGCCATCTTGCCCTGTAGTCAGTCTTTACAAAGTCCCACGATATGGGAAAGGTAAGTCATAAACCAAAATGGGTGAGGAGACATGGGCTTTTTCCTGCATACAACAAATCGTAGTGGTTCTGATGCAGTTGTGTATTTGGAAAGAAGGAAACCTCATTTTAATGATCATTCACAAATCCTTGTGTAAACCCCAAGCAAGGATTACATTTCCTTTTGATGGCACTGATTTACCATTCAATGAGACCCAACAGCTGTTTTGCTATTGTGTTTTTTTGTGTGTGTTTTGGAGTTTGTGTTTTTTCATACTCTCATTTTAGGTTTTTCCAGAGGCCCCTGTGCAAGGCTGTTTTCTTGTACTTGGCTGTGCTGGGATCAGAAAGGGATCAGGAGCAGGGGCCAGCCTTCCCATGCTGTGTCTGGTTCTTCTACCTGCAGCAGCCCCATTACAGAGGGACCAACACCCACTGGCAGCTCAGAGCTTGTGTGGGATCCCTGGGGAGAGCCTCTGCTTTCCTTCCACATGTTGCTACCTGGTTGTTTAATTCCCTGAGCAGTAACACTAGCCAGGAAAACAAGCACAGTGTTTGGAGCTGGAGCCCTGCTCTGTATTGAGGAGCTGCTAAAATACTTTAGGAACTCATGTCATCTGAGATGATTTACCTCTCTGAAATGAGAATGTCCAGGGCCTTTTCGCCTCATTAAAAAATAAAGTTACTAACTCGCAAGTGCATTGAAGACCTGGGATGAAAACTGTCTCCTCTTAAGCATCCTCTGATTTTAGTGTGCTGATGGTAGACTGCCTGCTAATTACATGGCTGTCTTGAAACTAGTCACCCAGCTCCCTGCAGGGAAACTGCTGTGGCTCCAGACACAGGTCTCTTAATTTTCTGAGAGCAGCAAGCAGACCAGTCAGCAGCTTGTAGATCAGAGGATAATGCTGCAGTAATAGGGAAGTGGGACTTCAGGATGGTGTTCAATACAAAGCATCCTTTTAAAAAGTACCAAAGAAGCCCAGCTAACTTGTTTGCTGTAGAGGATACAGCCTGGATCTTAATGCTCTACTTATTCTGCAGGGATGTAGTGGTGTGGGGTTTGGTTTTGCATCTGAAGAGCTGAATGCTACGAGGTCATTTCCCAGGGCACAGAAGCACCCACTGTGCCAGGGGAAGGCTACAGGAATATAAAAGCATTTGGGTGAAAGACAGAGGTTTTTGATAGAATCTGATTTCCTTTTGGGGACTGACCAAATCTATTTCCAGCAAGTCTGGTATTGCTATAGTATGAGAAGAGCCTGGCAGCAATGGAAAGCTGTAGGTCACTGCCCCAAAAACTTACTGCTGCAGGAGGGAGTTATCTAAAGAAACACAACCATCAAAGAGAACCGTGAGGACCAAACCTGTGATACTGGTTTGTCTGAACTCACATAGCAAAGCTAAAATTCCACCTTCTGATGCCAGTCCATGCCCTTCCCCAGGTTCCCACTCCTTCAGATCTCTGCTCACTCATGCTTCATCCCTCACCCCTGGGCAGATGAAAGAAAAATGTTGCCAGCAAAATTTTCTCTCCACTGATGCTGACAATCCATCCGGTGCTTATCGTCAACACACACTGCACTAGAGAAAGCCCTGCTAGTCTGTGTGTACTTCTAAAGGTCTTGCAGCTGATATGGAAATGCCTGACGTGTCTGCATTCACCTCACATTACAGTGTGGTAATTGATGTTTCCTTTAGACTTGAGGTCAAAAGCCATATAAAAATAAAAACCCTTCATAAGATGTTGTAAATGAGCTTAACTCTGTAGCTGGTCTGACCTCCTTCGTATTCCCAGCAAATAAGTCAGTAATATTTTCTAAGGTAACAAGAAAGAACCAGAGCAAAGCTCCTCTGAGCTCTGAGGAGCACCTCTGTTCCCAGAGCGCCATTGGAAAATAAAAAGCCCTTTGTCCAGTGCCTTGTTCCCGTCCTGTGAGCAGTACTAGCATCTTCCCCACAGCACAGTCCTGCTTCGAGATCCTGATGACTTTTATATTACAGATTTGTAGGCACTAAGTGTTGTTGGCATTCCAGGTTCAATTGTCTACTTCAGATGGCAAAATCTGAAAAGGTTATGTGTAGGAACTCAGGATAAAAGCTAGATGGACACAGCCTTGTCCCAGGAGTAACCCACCTTCCAAGGACTCAAAGTTTTCTCAGTGTGCTTTATCTATTAGCATCATCATCATCATCATTAATTATTTGAACAAGCATACTGTTTTGAGGTCTGCACTAGGAACGGGATCTCCCTGCAGAGGACAGAGAGCACCTGTGTATAGCGAGAGACAGTCCAAGCTATAGAGAGCTCACAGCATAAGTACGTGAGATCAGAGAGCTGGGAGAAAACAGGTGGCAGATTCTCCGCTTGAGGCTCACCTGCCTTGTCACCTCTCCTGACAGCAAGGGAAAGGCTTCCTTTCCCACACTGAGGAGAAGCGGTGGGCAGTGTCTCCCTATATTAAGCTCTGCCCTACTTAGGAAACCCAGAAGGGTCCTTGACAACCGTACTCTTGTTACTAGGAAAACACAATTGTTCTTAAATCCTTACAGGGTGTTATCCACCCTTGTTGCTTAGCTGGTGGGAGTGCATCCATCCAGCTCTGGCTATCCAAGAGTTAGCCATCTCCTTTAAACTAGTTTTCCATGGTCCCAGTATAACCTTGAGGAAGAGATAGAGACTCACTGACTCCACTTGCCTTGGTTACTCTCTTCAAAGTGTATTGAGTGCTTCCTTTGGAAGTGCACACCAACTAACAGAAGCCACTTAGGTATGTCTCTCAGTCTAGAGCTTGACTTGCATGTGATCAGATTAACTGAGATTAAAACCAAGCTTGTCAACTAAGCAACAGAGGAAGATGTTGAGCTTCTCTGGTAAGCAAATAATTGCTGAGGAGTTTCACGAGCTCTGGTTGCATCATTTTAGGTTGGTATTAAATGAGTTGAATTGCACCTCAACTAAATGCTATGGGAAAGGGGGTGTTTCTTCCCATGTCTCTACTGAGGTTGTAGCTCTTACCCAACAGCAGATGTAACTGGTCTTTTTAGACCTCTTCCACAGAGCAAAGCCAAAAGGCTAAAAAAGCCCAAGGCCCCACTGATGAATGGTGAGTCCTGGTGATAACAGAGACCAGAGGCCTCAAAAACCTTATAAGAAAAAAACCATGAAGAAATCTGCAGAAAGGGGCAAGTTCAAACATTAAAATATCCTCAATGTTTTAATCCATCCTATTTTAATCTAGGACTGCACTCTGTTAAGATAAAAATACCAAATACATTTATTTTGTTAGGGCTTTGCTGAGTAGACCTGTAGTCTAATGCAGCTGTTAAGTACATTTTTAGGTTTTACATAGATGTGAAGAGGATATTTGGTGTGTCTATGTAAGAAAACCCCTTTCTCCAAACAGGGGATGTCAGGTATGTTACTCCATGCACTAATTAAATGGAACAAATTCCCACTTGTACATTGAGTTAATTGCGCAGCAAAACAGACCTTACTGTCAGGTTAGTTTCCTCTCAGCACAGGTAAGTTAATTAACTTTCCAGTGCTAATGGAGGAAAACTGTGATAGATATGCAGATATTCTAGACATCAGAGCACACATTGCAATAGGGATGGGGAGTCTTTTCCTCCTTGCTGATATCAAGAGGAGTTGGTTTGATCCAACCCATGGTAAGCACTGTGGTAGCTCAGTCTGGCTTGGACAGTGCAATGAATGAGTGATGAATATATAAAAAGGATAGCTACAAAATCCCATTGGGGAGTTAAAGATTTGAGGCTAGGAAGAGCTATTAATGACCATCCCAACCTGTAGGACAGAGGGAAAGATTTTCAATTGGTTAGGTTCAGATGTATTGCGTTGTATCTGATTGTATTAGTAAAACAATAAAATACTATTGTATTACTGATTTCTAATAAAATTAAATATGTATAAATGTATCAAATCTCATTATAGGAATTAGAAATACATATATCTATGTGTTTATAAAATGGATATGTGCTTCTGAATATGAGCAAATATATTGTGAGCATTCCGATTTGGTTGTAAACATCTTTGATGCATACTTCCTCTAAGCTTTGGGGAGAAAAAGGGATTTGTAGGGCTTATCTGACTAATTTTAGGTCTTTGAACTATGATGAGATGACCAGAACCCTGAATCATATAATTGTAGAATCATAGAATGGTTTGGGTTGGAAGATACCTTTAAAGACCCTCTATCCCAATGCTCCTGCAGTGAGCAGGGACATCTTCAACCAAGGTCAGGTTGCTCAGAGCCCCGTCCAGCCTGACCTTGAATGTTTCCAGGGATGGGGCTTCTACCCCATCTCTGGGCAACCTGTGCCAGTGTTTTGCCAAAAATACTCTATTGCTCCATGCTGGTTGAAGCAAGGAGTAGGGATTAGCACAGAGGTAAATGACTGCATTGCAGGCATCCATATTTCCTAAATAAATCTTATTGTATTTTAACTAGAAAGCTTTTAGGATTTTTTTTTTAAAGTTGTTTTTAGATGAACCCATGGATGGCAAAATAGAAGAGCAACAACCCAGCTGATAAAAACTGCCCTGGAAGAGTTTGTGAACTGGCCAGATCATTAAGGTGAAAGTCCCAGGCTCATTTGTCATGCATCAGCAATAACAACGGGAAAAAGCTCAGCCTTTAATCCAGTGTGCTCCTGGGGTTCCACTAAACAAAGGCATGTGGCTGAACAGCTGACTGACATGCAGGCTGCATTTAAACCACACTTCCTAGGGATTAACTTTTTATTAGAGTTAATCAGAATCAATATCAATTTAGGTTGCTTTCTTTCAGATGTGAGAGGGATGGTGAGCACAGTGAAGGCAGCAGAGGCTGTGAATAGTGATAAATACACGTGGTGTGTCTTTGTTGCTGTAAATAGGAATAATTCTGCCAAAAGCAGTGCTCTGATTTAACTTGAATATTCGGTCTGCCCTATTGTTATAATGCACAAATTACATAGTTTTAAACTTTTCATCTGTTTGATGCCTCTCTTAACAGGCAGAAAATTTCAGTGAGAGAGAGGCATAAAGTAGAACTGTTTTACATCTGACACAAGATAGCTATGTAAGCTTATCCATCTTAAATGTTTGAAGATATTTTAAAACAGAAGTTGAAGAGAACAAAAAAAACCCCAAAACTGAATTGTTGGCGAGATCCTGAAATGCAACATTTGCAAGATGCTGCTCATAAAATTTCCCATGCAGAAGGAATGGGGAGACAAGAGAGGTTTTTCCAGGCCTACAGACTGAGGCAAAGCAGAATTACCCCTTTGCTTAGCAGAGGCTTCAGTCTCATCTGCAGTGCTGAGGTTTTGTTCTCCCCTTCACAGAGGGTCCAGGAGCTGTTGCTTATTACAGAGCTGGAAGTCAGGGAGTATCTTGTGTTCTGCTAAGAGTCAAGTGGGCAGACCACAGGGGAGGTAACTCAGTGACACGAGGAAAGTGATACACAAACTTGGGATTACTATCTATTGCCTGTAGGACATCAACTTACACAAGTCTTCCCATTACTGAGAGACTCAAGAGATTGATTCCCCACAGACCTCAGAGCTGGGAAAGGAGGAGACCTGGTCATGGCTTGCTCTGGGCCATTATAACAGGTCCCACTGCTCAGTATGGAGATGGGTCTCAAGGCTATGAACCTCTTTAACCCTGTTATCCTCTGTCCTTCCTTCACCGCAGGCTGGTCCTGTGGCAAAAACTCAGGCTGGGGCTGGTGTGTGGGCAGTTTGTGGCATGTCAGGGACATCTAGCAGATCCCCCCAGCCAGAGTCAGGTCCCTGCTCTGCAGATCTAGGACACTTTTCCTCATCTATTCCTGCTGTACAGGAAGAGTAATGGTGACAGGTAACTACACATCCAACAACTTTTGGGTTTTTTTCTGTTTTCATAAAAAGCTGAGCACGTCTCACCATTTTCTTTTCTCTGTTTATAGAGCAGGGCATGGAAACAAAATCAGGGACATATGTTGTGTTTGTTCCTGCAACTATGTGGCTCACATTGCAGAACAAGCCAGCAAGCACTGGCACATGGAGCTACGTATGGCAAAGGAATGCAGCCCTACACAGCAGAGGCAGTGCAAGAGTAACAAAGCCCAGTCTTACAGCTCCTACTGAAAGCTTTGGGTTTGTCTCTGGGCACCCATGAGTCACTGACCTCTTGCACTTCTCCTCTGTGCCTTTTTCTTATACTTACTGCTGACGAGAAATTGCCATCTGACATAGAGAAATAACTGGTCCAAAGGACACTCAGGCAGGAAGGAGCAACATGTGTTGTATTTATTTTATTTTATAGTTGCTACAAAAGCACAAGCTTTACTGTGCAGTGTTTTCGGTTCAAACTCTAGTGATAGTAGGGACATGAGTGGTATTTCCCATGTGAATGTGTTCTTTCAGGAGCATGATGTAAGGTCACCACTACCACCCAGACTGGCATTCTTGGAAAAGGACACTCTCTGTCATGCAAGAGTCCTTGTGCCTTTTGTACCCCCTTTTTTCTGCTGATGGCAGCAGCTCAGCTACATACCAAAGGTTTGCTACTGAGTCACTGGAACCAAAGCATCCAAACAGTGACTCATAGGAAAGTTACTTGCCAAGAATGGTGATTCGGTGACCCAAATTTAAGATTTTTTTTTCATATGAATTTGAGTATAATTTGATTATCCTTCTATGTTCCCAGAAAGATTTTCTCATTTCACACTCCCTTATTTTCCAGGAACAGGAGGAGCAGAGCAGCCATACAGTGCTGGATGCTCAACTTGGTGATTTCCAAAGTGCTGTGAGCAGGGTATGCCAGGAATCTTGTTTGTAATCATCCACTCCATGTTCCCTGCCTCTGTACAAGTCTCTAGGCGCCTCGTCCTGAAAGCTAGAATTTTTTTTTTGTGCCTAAATATAAAAAACCTTTTCCTTTACAAACAGGCCTTTTGGTTTATTTGAGGAAGCTGCCCAGACACCTCCTTGGAGTGAATCTCCTTTCCCTGCCCTTGCTCCACAAACCTTCAATCACCAAGCCAGTTATCCTGTCTGCTGTCAAAGCTTGAAACTCCATCCTCTACTTGCCATTTTGTCAGCAGTCTCATTACGATGGGTCCTTCCTGTCATGGCTTTCAGCTAGGAGGGATTCAGTCTTATCTGAGGTGAGAGCTGCCTGGAGGAACTCAAGGCAGAAAGCAATGAGCAGAGTCAGATCCCCCTAACTGCTAGACGTTAGACTTAAAACTTTTCTTTGATGTTGCCATTAGTCTTACTCAAATATCCTACTCTTTTTTTTTGTATTTTCTTGTGTCTTGCACTGAATTAATAATACCTACTTTTATAATGGCTTCCTATGTGAGCTGTCAGAGTGTTTACATGTGGGGGATAAGCATGGATTGGTGACTCGCAGATGACTCGGTCACATAGTGGAAGAGGCAGAAGCAGAACTGGGGCTTCCTAATTAGGACAGCTTGCTACAGCTTAGCAGAGCGCAAAATCTTGTCCCTCAGTTTGCCCTGACCTGCGTGTGATGTAGTGAAAGGTAATTTGTTGGGGGCAATAATCTACAGGGTATGACAACTATTTCTCCAAGGTCTTGGGGTTCAGACCTATTTTTCCATTTCATATCTGTCCAGTACACAGCACACTGTGTTGTTTTCTGTTATGAAAGATCTGTTAGTAATAACAATGTCATCATAATTCAGACCTGCCTCTGCATTTTCTGATCTGGTATTTCTTCTGCAGATTAAATATCTAATCATACTAAAAATTAATAAAGACGTAGTCTGCATGGAGCAAAGGTACAAACTGGGCTATCAGTCTGGAACAGAAGAAGAGAATTATAATCAACTCTTTTGGTCGTCTGAATTGCAATCCCATTGAGCACAGCTGGGAACTGCAGTAAATTCAAACATTCTGAGCTATAGACTTTTGTGTATATATTGTCAAACCCTGCCAGATGGGAGGGGACGTTTTCCTGACTTTCTGACTGCTTCTTCTCTTTTTTTAACCCAGACAGGGAAATGTAAATAGTCCAGGCCATGCAAATAGTCCAGGCCATGCATGCCATGTGTCCGGGAGCTACAGAGCAAATGAGTGAGCTGTAACAAGAGGGAGAGAAAGAGGTGATTTATTGCAGCAGCAGATTGCAAGATGTAGGCTATAGATTTTGTGTCCAACAGAGCTGGGGAGTGCCTGCAGACATGTTGAATAGGATTCATCTCACTGATATCTCTGGTATAGGCACAAGGCACAAGGCACTGGCTACCTTCCCCTCTGGTCAACAAAGAGAAACAGTGGTTCCTACACAGGATTCTTAAAATAGGCATCTGCACTGATAACGGAGTTATGGATGACCAACACAACCGTAGCTACCTCTATTGTTAGCTCAGTTATTTAATTTGTGAGTTTAGGGCTGCTCACACTCCAGTGTTTAAAATAACCCAAATTTAGCACCATTGGTGGTCACTCAGTGTTGCACGTCTACTAGACTAGAAACTGTGAGGGGAGGAAAGCTGAGCTCATGGCCAGGGGTAGATTTATTTACAGTGAAGAGATGGAAGTGCATAAAGAAGTTAAGTGTGAAAGGTAATAGAAAAAGCTTGAATAAAAACATAAGGGCAATTGTATGTGCACTGCACATAAAATTGGACATGGTCACTGGGGCAAGAAGAAGAATACAAAGTAAAGCCCTGAAGAAATACAAAGCTGAACAGAAGCTGATAAAAATCAAAAGAATGACTGTACTAACTTCCTTCTTTTAAACTCCGTAAAGAGTCTTCTGAAATCCCTTAAAGGAGAAAAGCTCATGGGCTTTGCTAGGACATGCTGACGTTTGAAGGTTGGAGCAGGCAGGCTCGGGAATGGAGATTGATGACTGGAAAACCCCAAACTTCTGTGTTTTACGTAAGGCTGCAGTGAAAGGTGGGGTGAGCGAAGCTCCCTCCTCTCTGAGACCATAACTCCTCAGGAGAAGGAAGTGTAAAACCAGCCTCTTCTTCTGTGCTAGAGGAATATTTCAGAATGAAGGGAGTGATATTGAGTTGTCTTGACTGGTGCTGATTTTCCCAGGATTCTTACAGTGTTTAGGGAATGGTTTCCTTGAACCTGACCATTTCATTTCAAATGGTATTTGAGAACTTTGCTGACAGTCTGGGCAAAGCTGGGGGCAGGTTGTGATGTGGGCTGTCTGGGAGAGGCTGGTTTGAGTGGCAACTGTGGTAGTGTCCCTGCAGGATGTGGTGAGCTGGTTTCCCTGTCCATACTGAAAGATTGCCAGTTTTCTCTGAGGAAAGAGAGGGCCGAATCTGACCAGAAAGCCTTCCAACCTGTGTGAGATATGTGGGAGAAGGTATTGGACTTGAGGAAGTCCTCAAAATGTTTCTGACTTGTGAAGAAGTTCTTGGTTCACATGACTATCCAAGCTGCCAAAATGTTAGTTCCCTCTTGAGTCTGAATTTGGAGTGAACTGACCAGTTCACAGTGTCATAGGTTCAAAATGTTGGTTAGGAAGGACCTCCAAAGGTCGTTGTTTGGCTCTGCAATGCCCCTCACATTACTATGGACACTCTGAACTGATAGGATATATGATTGTATCTGTAATGGGAAATGAAGCCAAATAATTACCTCAAATTATTTTGATGTTTTCCTGGTTTTGATATAAATGAAATTTTGTTGCCTAAACATCTTTCACAGGGATTTATCAAGGATCAGGTGTGAAGTCTATGGAAGAGTAGGGAGTTGAACAAAGTATACTGAGTCCCAGGCTATGTCCAACCAAATTGCTCTGAAATGTGGGAACAGGAACAGTGCCAGAGCATGGAGGAGCACAGAGAAAGGGGTTTCTTTTTCCTCAGTGAGCTCTGTGCTTAGTTTCACTGCCCTCTCAGTTTTCCCAGAAGTGAGATCACCCTGCAAGGAAGGCAGTGGGGTCTGCTGCAGATAGGCATTGTATTAGTTTGCCTTAAAGACGTGAAGTACACAGCCTGACAGCAGAGGAGACAAACTCATGTGTCAGGGTGGCTTTCCAAGGACAGTGCTGACCAGCTGGTTTGTCAGTACAGATCTCGCTTTACTAATGTCCTGATGTGGAAAGGTTTTCTATATTCCTGTTACTGTTTTGATTGTATTATCTGCATTTTCTCCATGAATTGGATGAGATTGAATGCATCTGTTCAGGCTAACAACAGAGATTACTTAGACTATATGAAGTCTGGGACACTAAGAAGACTATCTTTGTAAATAGGGTAAATATGTGCTTCCCTTGCAAAACAACAAGCTTTTACAGCAAAAAAATTTAAAATGGCAGTTTTGCCTCTGTCTTTCTCCTCCATCCTTGTCAAAGTAACTAGGAACACTTGTCACCACTTACTTATGAACTGCACTTGTAAAAAGTGATTTAGCAACCAATTAGCTCCACATTCTTGGAATGAATGTGGTTAAAAATTAATCCGGGTGGTTTACAGTTAGGAAACTGGCAATTTGTCTCAAACAAGCTTTAAAATGCTAGAATCTTCTAATGTTATTGGCCACTCAGAAACCACATAATTGTTCTGGAAATGATCACTTAAAACAGAATTAGTTGTTTTGCATGAACATTTGCTCAAATGCTGAGGTCCTTATCAACCCGTGGCAGCTTGAGTCAAATATAATCTACAGCAGATTGAAACTTCAGAGCATCCTGCATTTATGTGCCTGACAGCAGGGATCTTGGAGCTGTGAATCGCTGTGCATTTGGACTCGTTGAACTCAGTGAACTGACTCTGAGTAAAAGAGATCGTGATGGTAACAGATGCCAACACCATCACTTCCCGGAGGCTAGAGCAGCAACCATGAGGAACTGAAGAAAGGACTTCTGAGGCTTTTAGGGGTGACTGAGGAGGGATTTTCCTAATAAGAAACTCAAATTTGTGCAGTGATCAGTCAGACCTGCTACTGCTGGTTTTACTCTTTTTGCAGCTGCTGCCATGATGATGCAACCCCCACTGCAGCACCAGAGCGACTCCTGCCTCCCTCTTACAGGAGGTCTCTTTATCAGTCAGATAAAAGTGCTGGGAAACCATAGTAGTCCTTACTTCTCTTGAGATACTTGTCTTGAGATACCAGCTGTAATATTTAACACTTTAAACACAAGTGTGACTCTCTTTGTGTTAGTAATAAGGATCTTTCTGGTCAAAATCCCTGCAAAAACACTCCCTGTTAAGCCTGCCCTTCCTCTTCCTCCACTCTGAATGTCATGCTTAGAAGCTGGGAGAGCTGTTAGAGGACAGGAAAAAAACCCAGTGCTTTTCTGGTATTTGGATTGCTATGGTGATTTATGCATGGGGTTATCTACTGAAGCTTCAGGGAGCAGCAATTACAGAGCTCAGGTCATCAGATTAGTTCTCAAGAGGCCAAATGCTCCCATTAGAAGTGGTGACAGATTCAGCTACTGAGTGCTGCCTTTCATGGAGCATCCGCAGATGCTTCAGAAGGCCAAAGGCTTTACTGCTAATGAGCTAATATATATATATATTTTTTTTTTTATTTATTTTTTTTTTTTTAATCTGCTGCAGAGGGACAGAAAATAGCAGGAGTTGCCCCAGGGACCTCCTGTTGCTGGAAGGGGAAGAAGGTCCTGCACTGCTGAAGAGCCAGTGAGGCTGGTCCCAGCACCCTGCTGTCCCTCCCCACACAAACACCAGTGTCTGCACCAGCACAGCGGCTGGTTGCACGGGTGCAGCATGCTCCAGTCTCTCACCTGTCTCACCCTCTGTGCTGGGACACTTCCAGCTGGCATGTCTTCAAGAAGCGTGAAGACTTGTGCTGCATCCCATGGGGAATAATGCAGTGTGTTATAACCGAGTGTGCTCAGAGCTGGTGGCCTTCTGGCAGCATTGCTGCAGCGAGGGTTGATCCCATGTACAGAGAGGACAAGGCCTGTCTGCTGTACCTTTTGCTATTTGGAAAGTAAGATAATGCAGCCATATCTATATGTAGCTTTGTATATAACTGATGTAAAGGGCAGCAGGAAGATGATAGAGGTTATTATTTATACTTGTGAAATAAACTGAGTTAAACCAGACAGGAATGATGCCATGAGCAGTCATGGCCAGTGTCTTCTCTGAAACTCCACTGAAGCTTTATGCCAACTGCTATTGAATCACAGAATCACAGAATTGCCTCGATTGGAAAAGACCTTTTAAGATCATTGAGTCTAATCATTAACCCAACACTGACAAGTCCTTGACTAAACCATATCCCTAAGCACTATGTGTAGACGACTCTTCGATGCCTCCAGGAATGGGGGCTCCACCACTGCCCTGGGAGTTTCATACTGTTACGAGACCAGCTCAAAAGGTGGGCTGGCTGGTAAACGTGTGCCACCATGGCCCAAAGCTGGATCCTTTACCAGCGGTGCAGACATCAGTGCAGAACAGCACAGTATTTTTAAAGCAAGGAAATTGAGCATTTCATTTGAAATAACCAGATAAAGTAAAAAAAAAAAAAAAGTAGTTCATAATCATGGGCTGTTTAGTAGGCAATTAAAGAAAAAGATTGTTCATTAGATAATCTCATTAAAACAAAACTAAGGAAGTAAAGTAATTTACTGATACCCATATGGGCAATTGGTTTGCTCATTTCCATTGATTTGTCTCATTTAAACTATGGAATGATGCTTACCATCCCTTTGCATGAAGTCTGTGATTTACATTATGCACAGTGCAAGCTCTGTCAGAGAGGCTCTAACTCACAGAATAGTCTTATACTTCATTAAACATTCTAACCTTGCCCCAGGCAAACAGAGTAACTTATGATCTCCTCCTTAATCAAGTCAGGATATGTTCTCTTAATACATATGGCATTTCCATGGGCCAAGGAACATGTAAAGTTGTCTCTAAGTCTCATCAGTGTTGGAATAGAGAAAAAAAGTTATTTTCTTTATTAAGCAGTGTAACTTGGGTATTGACTGGGCAATTACCATAAAGCCAGTTTCATATAGGATGACTTGGGAATGCTGTTTCAATCTGTCCTGGTCTGTCCATTGATGTCTTTGCATTTGAGGTTGGAGCTTTTCAGGCTGTTGCAGATTCACCATCACCGTTCAAAGGTGGCATCTGAAAGTGTGAAAAGCCACAAGGTGTGGACCTATGGCCACAGTGGAAGTTTCCAACTGCTATCCAATGCAGAATAAGTATTCTTCATAAATTCACCGATAGAAGTTCTTGTGAGACCCTTGCATTTTTCTCTGCATGTCTGTCTATGCCCTTAATTTTCTCAAGTGTTGCCTCAGGTAGCCCAGGGAAGTGCCCTCAGTCAATGAAGTCACCACAACTTAACACTGTGGTGACAATAAGGTAAGAAACATTTTATATCTGCTTTAAACTCTCAAAGCACTTTGCATTCATTATTTCTCTCTTTTTTTTTTTTTTTTTTTTTTTCCCTGCAGTGGTTAGATTGCATTTGTCCTACTTGGCAAAGTACAGAGTTAAGATGCCTTGGTTCCTCTTCTTCTATGGTTGTGATGAGCAGAGTAACTTCATGGTCCCATTTTCAGTACTGGCTTCAGTTGTTTACATCCTGCAGTGCTGAAATACCCCTTGCAGTCTGGATGTAACTGGTTTGGTGAAGGATGTATGATGAGGTACTCTAATGACTAGGTTCTGAATTCAGAAATAAGTTGAATCCTTGCTAGACCATGACTTAGAATTAGATTCATGGTACTATGGGAATAATCGTTAACAACACTTAGGGCTTCTTAGGACTCAAAAAAAAAAACCCAAACCCCAAAACAACAACAAAAAAAACCCCCCAAAACCCCCCAACTTGATTAATTCATCTTCACAGCATATCCGAGAAGATAAGTGACTATTTGCCCATCTGAGATAAGGGAAAAACTGAGATGTGCTGATTTACCTCATTTTATACATAAGTCTCCGAGCCCAAGCACAGCCTTGATTTCCCAGGCGTAACCCCAAGGCCAATATTCAGCTACAAGAGGAGTCCATTCTTTTTGCTGGCTTTCTGAACAATTTTGTTATTTTTTGTCAAATATCTGGCCAGAAGCATTTCCTAGAGCAAATGTAAAACTCCATGGTGTTTGGAGCAAAACCTTCAGAACTCCATTCACAGGACTGGCCACAAGAGTTTGGCAGGGAGTTTGGTGGAAGGCGAATAATGTTGATATTTCAGTTACTGTAGGTTTGTGATAAATGCCCGAAGCATAAAAAATAGTTTTTCAAATGCAAATGAAGCTCTGCCTTAATACAATTACACAACTGAAGATGCCAAACAACTTTTCTGCTCTAGCCATTAAATAACAATATAGCATCTGCAGTATTCTGTACTTGCCTCGTAGTCCCAAAATACATGTGGAACTCAACCAAGATCTGGAAAGAAATACGTGTTCCTCCAGAATACCTCCTGAGGCAGAATGAAACTTAGCACCTCTCACTACACAAATATCAGTTGTCCTATTCTTAAAAAAAAAAATTAAAAAAAAAAAAATCAGATATTGTCATTTTTTTAAGAAAGTGGCTTTGCTCAAAGCTACTGATCAAAACCAGGGATCAGCATGCTGCTATGTGGTGTATATACACTTATAAACCAACCATATGCCCCAAATCCTTGAGTGGAAACCTATCAGTCAATGTAAAATGAATGTGAATTGGATAGAAATATAAATTTTAACAGCTGGATTTTTCAGAAAATGTATATAATTAATTTTTTGACAAGCTTTGAACAAATTATGATTGATCAAAATGTACAGCCACATTATAAAGAAAAATGCTGGTGCTGTTTATGCACATTCGATATCTCCAAGCACATATTGCAAATAGGGAAAAAAAGATTTTGTTCTGAAATGTTCTCCAGACAAGTTGTGTAGGTGCTTTGTTCCTGTATATGAAGCATCTGAGAGTGGTTGTTTGGTGAAGGTCATTATTGATTTACAGAAGATATATGCACTTAGAATTTGTATCTATTGAATAAAAAAATAGATAAAAAAATTCATACTTGTCAAAACTGAAGTTCTTCCCAGGACAACAATGACCTTGAGAAGTGTTTCAATTTTAAAAGATGTGTTGATATTTTTACTACAAAAAGCTGATATTTATGGCTCAGAATGGCTTTTAGTTATTTAAGCTAATATTTTTGGTAAATACAATATGACAGAAAACCAAAATATTTTCCACTAACATAAAGATTTTTTGGCTTTTAGTTTCAAGCTTCTAGGATTTTGACTTCTTGTCTTGACCTAGAAACAGAGAAAGGCCTTAAAAATCACTTTTTCATCCTCAAGATAGGAAAGCAACTGGATAAGATTTTCACTGATCACAAAAGCAGTGGCTTGGAGAGTTCATCTCCCTTCCAGCTTGCAAGGCTAATCCCTTCTGGGGATAGTTAAATCTCTTATAAATATTCTCAGATGTCTAGCAGTGGCTGTGGTGCTTGGCCAAGATGTGGCCTTACGTACCTTGATAGTTGTGTGTAATTTGGGGTTTTATCACCCTTCCACACTGCTACTGAAAGCCTGTGGATATCATGTAGCCAGACAATGCCATAAAGTAGATGTTTTTTAATAGTGCTTAATGTGCAAAACAAAGCAGCTGAATTACACGAAGCAGTGTAATGAGGTGGTAAATAATCTTGTCAGGTTTTGTCTTAACAGGCAGCGGAAGGTAATTGCCTCCAAGGGGAGTGTCAATTAATTATTTTTTAGCCAGGCAATTCTGCTTATGTGTTGTTCAGAGACCCTTAAATGTTGTTTGCATCCTCATATAAGCTAATTCCCTTAGCCAGCAGCCTTCAGATGGTAACATCCTATAAGCACAGAGTTGATTTGACCATTGCTTCTGCCCATATTTAAGTCCAGGTTTAGCTATTAGCTTTAAAATTCACAAGAAAAGGCACTGTCAGGAGCATCAGGTGGAGTTGTGATTACAGCAAGGTATCACAGAGTCACAGAATGGTGGGGGTTGGAAGGGACCTCTGAAGATCATCCAGTCCAATCCCGCTGCTAGGGCAGGATCACCCAGAGTAGGTCTTTCCAAGCAGGTTTTTAATGTCTCCAGAGAAGGAGACTGCACAACCTCTCTGGGCAGCCTGTTCCAGTGCTCTGTTACTCCCACAGTAAATAATTATTTCCTTATATTTAGGTTGAACCTTCTGTTTTCCAGTTTGTGACCATTGCCCCTTGTCCTGTCACTGGACACCACTGCAAAGAGTCTGGGTAGACACAGATTTTTGTTATATTAAAGACTCATGGAACGTATTGCAGCAACTGCATATTTTTGGGGTGACTTAAGAGTGATGCTGACAAATCTTCATATCCTTCATGTCACCCAGGCCTTTGTGCTGTTACAGATCTTTCCTGCAGACCTGGAGGGACCCAGTCAGACAGATCTTCCAGGAATCCATGTCCCTCTGTCCAGGGTGCCAGTCTGGTAAATAAGGAATTTCCTTCAAGTAGAGCTGGGAAAATGGAAACTGAGCCTCCATGACTGCTTTGTGACTGGAGCAACCACAAGCTGTTCAAGCCTCGTGCATGAACAAGGCAGTGCTGCCGGTCACTGGCTGCCCGTGCTTGCCGTGGTGCCTGGTACTTGGGTTTGGTGAGGTTAGGGGTGTCTGAGGGCAGGCTTATGACAACAGCAGGGGACCCAACTTCTGAATGTTCTCAGATAAAGTCACCTCCACACTGACCTGAGCTGGCCTGTTCTCCTTACAGTGGGACCAAGGGGACAGCCAGGGCTTGGGACAGCTGGGGGAACTGAGGAGGCTGATGGGGGTGAACTGAAAGATTTCCACTTTTAAGACTTTGGAGGGAAAGAGTTCTTATTGTCATGTGACTGGCTGCTGATAACAAATTACTTCCTGATACATTTGGCTCTTTATTTTCCTTTCTTTTAATTTACAGCTGTCCTTGCACAGAATGAAAAGAGAGATTGATCTGTGATTCCCTGTAATGTCTACAGAGAATACACCTCCCTTCCACAAGCCAAAAATGCCCTTACCCATGCCTCAGGCTCTGAAAGGAAGCACTCAGCATCTCTAGTGTGTGGTGGCTGCTTTCTGCATTCAACTTAGCTCCACATGGTAGCCAAAGATGTGTAAGCACTCCTAGTGTTATCCCTCCGCATATGAAATCCCTCAGGTCAGTGTAAAATGAGACCTATGGTCAATCCTACCCTATTTTGTTGAAGTTACATGCAGCAATGTTCTCGTAGTTTGAGTGGACCATGACCTTGAGGTCATTCTCTAATATGGCATCAGCTACTTTGTCAAAGATGGGTACACATTTAGGCTTGCAGTATGGTGACATGTCCTCCCTGTTGGTTTAGAAGAATTGTCTGTTTTCACAAAGGTTTTTCCCCTCTTCTCCTGCAAGGCAGAAGAGTCAAAAGAATAGCAGCTGCCTGATGGCATAATCACCTCCCTCTTGCTGTGTGTATGTCAGGTGTTGGCTGTTCATTAATGTGCCATAAAGGTCCTTGTACTTTCGGTTGTGGGAAGAGCTGCCAGCTGTTGTCCCCCAGAGGCCATGCTGGCAGGGCTGTGGAGCAGACCCCAGCCCAAGGCAACCTGCACCACATCTCTTGGATCTGGTCCTGGCATTTCTTATGCCATTGGTGTCCACAGATCTGTTTGCAAGATGAAAAGATGGGGACTGAAGCTGCTTCTCTGCTTATTTTGTCCCCATTTGTCAGCACAAGACACCTCCTGTAGAAAATGCATCTGTTGGAAAGGAAACCTCTGTAATGGAGGGGCTCCTGCTTGGCTGGAGGCTGACAGCTAACCATCCTGAGATGGCAGACCAGTGAAATATTGATAAGCTCCATCTTCATCCTCTGCCTAACGTCAGTAAGTTGCTGTATATGGTTTCACTCATAGCACAAGAATGAACTCAGCTGCCTTTGGCCATCTAAAATTTTAGAGGTAGCCAAGGGAGGCAGACAAGCACATCTGGAAGCACCATCATCCCAGATGACTTAAGCACTCCTTTTAGGATAGTATGAATTATCTCCTAACACCTAGATTTTTAGGAAAAATAGATCCATCTGCACACTGAGGAATCCTAGCTGCAGGGTGTAATTTTACCCAACTTCATTTTCATGGTTTCTTGGAAACCTGGGTTTATTTAGAAAGACTTCATGTAGATGTTTGTCTTTCTTTACCATTCTATTCCTGTTAGACTCTTCATCACACTCACAGTAGTATTGGTTCAGTCAATAGGTCAAGAACACTGATCTCAGTGATGCTGATGTACGTGGACTCATATTAGCTCTGCTGCTGGCCCATGTTTTATTGAATATCTGCCATGGTTCAGTTAGTGAATATAGCTTAAGCAGATGGATATTCCTGTTTGCTTTACTCTTGTGCATAAAAGTTGTGGGATCATGCCTCCTATCTGCAGAGCTCCATTACAAGGTGTTTGATGTTTTAGGTACCACTGCAGTTACGAGCTGGCATGTGCTTTGCAGGGCTCTGGGTAACACCCCTACCTGGGTTTGACCTGCCCTACCAAGTTGCACCAGACTCACTAGTGTCCTCATGGGTTGCCAGACACAGACTGAGTCATGCTGACAGCACACTGAAATGCTGCCAAAGGACGTTAAATCCATTTGCTTGGTGAAACGTATCTCCTCCTAGCCCCAAGAATGAGTGTTTGCTGAAGTACCCATGCTTGCCTTCCTCCAAGAAGCCTACAGTCCCTGTGCCCCACATTTTTGTTCATACTTGAACCCTCCTGCCCAGAAGCTGTGGTGGCTAGGAGTGTTCTGATCCCTCACAATGCCTCCTGCTCTTTGCAAATGGTGGCTAGCTCAGGAGGAAAACACAAAAAAAGTGTTTCAATGTCACTGCCACTTTCCAGGAAGACCAGGCAGAGCCATTAGAATTGGCTGGAAGTAGGTGATATAAACCATCAGAGAGCCAAGACCTCACTGATACTCTGATGAACAGAATGACAAATTGCCTTCTCGGGCAGGGTTAGGGTTCACTGAATCCATTAATTTTCTCAGAGTGTTTCTCAGAGCCTTCAAAAAGTCACCTTCTTTCTGCACTCAGATGGCAGATGACCATACATTGACAGGGACAAAAGGAATTCTGCTGTTGAAATAACTCACTAATTTTAAGAGCATGACCTGGCAGCACAATGCAGGACTGACAAAATAAAACCAGGAGAGAGCAGCCAAAATGTCTTCCCACATCCGTACTTTGTAATCAGCTTTGTTGCATAAGAACTCGGGCTTTTGTGGGAATGTAATCCAACAAAACACATTTCAAGTGAATTAATCGTCTTTCCCTGATGGTAAGCTATGTGCAGAGCAGTACTGAAGCCTTCCAGGTAGCTATGGTGACAGTATCTTCCTACTAACAAAGAAATACTCTGGAATTAGAAAAGGATTTGTGAAAAAACAATAACTGTACATCTAGACCACAAGAGTTTGTAGAAAAAAGGGTTTCAAAGTTCTTTAACACAAGTTTTTGAAATACAGTATTTGGATGTTGCAGTTACACTCTGAAAACAGCCGAATCGGTACCTGCCTGATTTGCTGCAGAGGTGTCACTTGGCCAGGGCAACAGCTTTTTGTCATTTGTAAAGGCTGTGGTTTGTCTCTGCTTGCACAATTTTCAGCTCCTTTGGAAAAAAACTCTGCTGAACTTTTCACCCAGCTGATGTTTGCTCACAGCCTGGGTGTTTGTAGGCAGAGCTGCCTTGTTGCTCTCAGCTCTTCAGGGACCTTTTCTAAGCAAATCTGTAGAGATCTTGGAGAGAAAGGGTCATTGAGGGACAGAAATGACAGTATGGTTGTGGGCAGCCAGAGGACTTCTCAGACATTGTCAGACATACAGTATCCCCACAAAGCATATACCCATCATGCTCTCCATTGCACATCAGAAAATACATAGCTTGCACTGTGTTTTCACTCAAGTCACACAGCTCATCCACACCTACCCTGTGAGGAGATCCAGAAGTGTGCCCACAGACTCACTGAGGTCTGCTGTGGTTCTACAGCCATGAAGATGGAAATATTTATACTCATATGAATTTGCTTATCTGTGTTTTGGGGAGTTATATTCATATTTTGAGGTTAACCTCTTGAATTTAGCAACAACACACAGGCTGTTTGCCTTACCCTGGAGCTCATAGCATCTTGAAGAGCTGTTCTTGTTACACCCTTCGAGACCTTCCATAATAAAGTGAGAAAATACATAACAACAGGCATTCACAGAAAAGCATAAATCTTCAAAGTCTGAAAGTAGGTCTGAAAGAGAGAGAAAAGCACCAAGAGGCATGCAAAGTTGTCCTCCAGATCCTTGCACACCAAACTGGAGCACTTCAAAGAGGCGGAGAGCAAAGAGCCAAAGGGCTGTCTTAGGAGTTGTACTGGGTACAACCGTGTGCTTCTCCATATGCCTTCCCTTCTTGGTGTGGTGCATCAGAAAGTTCTCAGGAAGACTGTTTCTTCATTGGAGAGTAGGACTACTGAATGCATCCAGACTGACACAGGGTCCCAGGAGACACTTTGTTCTCCGAGCAGTTTGTGTGGAAAGCCAAGTTCTCCTCTCTTCTGGTGCAGGTGCACAGTATAACTCCTTCCTCCTAATCTGAAGGGCTCTCCAAGGAAGGAGAAAATAGCTTCTGACTCTACAGACACAAAGTATCACACTGTGATACTTGCCACAAGCAGCTATGTCAGACTGTGAGGTTCAGGTTCTCCTGACTTTCCCAGCGCCAGGTTCCTGTGCCTGCCCTGCAGCTGCCTGACGAGAATCAGCAGATGACTCGTCCCTCATCACCAGCAATTGCATGTCTCTCTTGGCCTCTCAGACAGTGTACAAAACACAATGTGCACTGATAACAGAAATGTTTGCTGGGTAGCTTCCAGCCTGTTCATACACCCTTTCTGTTGGTCATTTTAATTGCCAAAGGCTCACTCCATGATCATCCAACATCTGCTCCTTTCATAGTATATTCTTTCCTTGCTGTAGGACAGATTGTTATGTTTGATATATTCATTTCCCAAGGAAGTGAGAGTATGGTAGGAGCTTAGGAAACACAATCATCCCAGCAACAGTGCTAGTATGAGTATGTTGGTTTGGAGGAAAATGTCCGTGATCAAAGTTTTGAAAACCTTTTGTGTGTCTGTGATCACTAGGGGATAGCCATCCCTGTGTCAGTGCTGCATCCCTGGTTATCTGTACATCTGCTGGGTTCTCCAACAGAAGTCTAAAATCATGGGGCAAACAGAGGAACTAGACAAAACGTGAGTGTGTCTTCACAGTGTGAATGAGGAGCACTTCATAGCAGGTTCAAAAGAAACACAAGAGAGATTTCTTCCTGCAACGTACAGCTAAACAGTGGGACTGTCACTGCAGAGTATTATGAATACTCAGATTTTGCATAGGACTGGACAACTGTTTCCTTGAAGATGGGCAAAAAATGAATCAAAGTCTGTTAAGCCCCCAAATCTTACCCTCAGATCCTAGAGTCCCTGAGCAGAAATTTGCTGGACTTCTCCAGACTGCTGTTACATTCTGGGGTTGCCTGTCCCTCTTCTTCCTTAAAGCATCTGCTGTTAATTGTTATCAGAGATGGAATAACAAGTTTGCTTTGATTTCAGTTTCACACACTGTGCCCCTTCTCCCCTGTCAGTGCTGCATTGCTATGGGGATGTGCACTGAGAGCCTGAGATAGAGGAGAGGCAGGGCGGAAGGGACAGGAGATATTTCACCTATTGCTCTGCAATGGAAAGAGAAACCCACTTCATGGACCTGGTCTGTTATCTCCTGTGTGCTGCCCAAAATCCTGATGCAATGCAGCCAGACAAACCACATGGCCCTGCATGTCTGCTGATTGCTGCACTCATTGAAGAGTTGTCCAACACCAAGCCAAATGCCATCCAACAGCAAACATCTGGAGCAGAAATAACTTCTGAAATACCAGTCATTTATTTACCTAGAGTCTAGTGGGGTGAGCTGGGCACATAGCTGGAGAACCATGTATTTTCCATCTTGAGGACCTGAGGAAGAAATTCTTTACTGTGAGGGTGGTCAGACACTGGAACAGGTTGCCCAGAGAAGTCATGGATGCCCCCTCCCTGGAAGTGTTCAAGGCCAGGTTGGATGAGACTTTGAGCAACCTGGTCTAGTGGAAGGCATCCCTGCTGATGGCAGGGGCATTGGAACTAAGTGATCTTTAAGGTCCCTTCCAACCCAGACCATTCTACGATTCTGTGATTGATTCTATGAATTGCACATTTTCTCCATCATTCCAGGAGACCACTCACCTTGGCATTCCCACTGCAGCCACATCCCAGGAGGATGGGTTGCCCATGCAACAGGGAATCAAATGGGAAGCACCCCATCAGAAAAGGGATGCTGAAAGCTATCAGGCTCATTTCAGCAGTTAACTCCAGATGAGCTCTTTGGTTTGACTCTGCCCACTGCTGTAAATACCAACTGGAGTGCTGATGCTTCAATTTGTCTGGCTAAGCCCATTTTTTCTCCAGTATGCTGAGCCTTGTTGTACAGTACTTAGCACTTTTACTCCACGCCTCGTTAAGAAAAGTTGGATTGTGAGGTTATTATTAGCATGCGTTCAGGCTCTTAGCAGCGGTAGGACACAAGCAGTAGCACATGTAAGGACACTGGGTAATGTGACCTTTTGTTTGTGCCAGGGTATGGGCATGAGTTCATAAATACAGAAAGTACCTTAGACCTTTCTTCCCTCCCTTGTTCTATTTACAACCTGCATGTATTTAGGGTATAGGGAAATGAATCAAAACTGGCTTAGACTTTATTTAGCACTATAACTGCAGTTCTTATTTGACCCCGTCAAACATTTTCTTGGTAGATTGATTTCCTTTGGCTCATTGATTGACCATTTGACATGAGAAGTCTGCAGTCATCTTACTGACTTTTTTTTTTTTTACTTTTTTGCCTCTACAGTTAATTTTATAAAATAATTATTCAAATCAGTAGATCACAGTCAGTATTTCAACATAGCTGTAAGAGAGATGTGTGCACCTGGTGTTATCATAAAATGCTACGAGCAGTGAACCAACCGGTATCTGTGAAGTGTGAGCTCAGCTTGCTCATTAAACAGTCTTTTCATGCTTTTTCTTTTTAAAATAGGAAATGATGATGTAAAAGATGATCATCCAAGAATAGAAAGGTAAGCAAATCAGTAATAATATTTAGGAAGCGTATATCATCTTTCACTTCAAGATTTAGAAGTGCTTTATCAACTACTAATTAAGACTTAAAACCAGCAGGGTGTTACTGTAATGAGTACTGAGACATCCTACTTCATGCTGAGCTGAAAACAGTCTTGAGCATGCTAATAAGTTTCTATTGTACATCTCCCTACGGTCAGTATTCACAGGGGCCGAAATATTATGAACAGGATGGGCAGTCAAACATTGAGGTCAAAGTAAAAATTGTTGTGAATTTCAAAGACAACAGCAGTATTTTATTTCCAAAAACCTCTGAGGAAAACAAGATTTTTGCTTTATTTCTATTAACACAAATATTTATTTGTATTTATTTTGTAGCAAGGGAAAGCATCTCTTTCTTAAAATTTCAAATGTAAATCAAGTTCCATATCCTGTCATATGAATGTTTTCAATGTTTTATTCTGCAACCATGTGGGAGAGTCTTTCTTTTTAAAGCAGAAATGTTCACATCACCATGTGATTTCAGAAGATCTAGTTTTAAGTAAAATGCCAGATATTAAGAGTTTTATGATAAAATTATGAGAGCTAGCAAAAATTAGGAAAAAAGTATTTATTTAACCTAAAGCAAGCCTTGTTCAATATTTTCTTCATGGATCAATAGGGATTCTAAAGAAATACGAATTGCAATAAAACAACTTGAGCAGAGGGGTAATAAAGGTGATACTAAATTCTTACACAGAAAAGAATGAAACTAGGATATATTTCAGATTTCTGAATGGGAAGTGACACTATGTTGTAAGGAGCACAGTTGTAATGAATAAGTTTTAAGGAAAGTTTGTGTTTCCAGTCTCAGTGTAAGCAGGGCTTTAGTATTTCACAAGTTGCTATAAATATCCCATCCCAGTGGCATCGAACTTCAACAACTAAAAACATGCATAAGGTCACAGAATGATGTTTTTGTGAGTATCTGTTAGTAAACCAGGCAGGAGCACGAAACTTCCTTAAAGTGCCTTTAGTAATCACACAGCATTCTTCAGGAGTTTACCCAGATCCAAGTAACTACAACTCAATACTTGCTGGATTCATCACAAATTAAACTAGTGATAGCCCATCAAACACGCAATTTCCATCTGAATTAGAAATAGCTACTAATGATTTCTGTTAATGGGTTTGGTATATAATTATTAGATACCGTCCCTGTATACGTGATACATTTTTTATGCACTTAGGTGAGGATATAGTTTGATTTGGAATTTGCTGTGTGCAAAATGTAGCCCTTCCACCCATAAAAACCCCTGAGGTTTCTAGCTAGCCAAGGGCTTTTTTTCTCCAAATTTGATCTAACATTGGCTGGTTTAATCATGCTACCCTTCTGCCTTCCCTTTTACACAGAGGGAAAAACAAGGAATGAGTTTCAGAACGATGAAAGGTCCCTTCTGTCTCCCAATTCAACAGCAGAGGTAGACAGCTTAAAAAACCTGGAGACTGATGCCTGCTATTTTATTTTCTGCTTTCTGTTCAGTTGGGAACATGTTTCTTCTTTTGCTACTTGCCAAAACCAATATGCTCACCTCAGTATTCAGCACTTGCCTGTTTTATGTGTGTATAGGCAGCTGCCTTGGAGCACACACTTTACTCTCCATTTTTGGGTAAGATGTGACTTATCCTTGCAGATAATGAAAACCACACTCACTAAAATGACTTGTGCTAGCTTTGTGCTTAATGTCATTCCTGTTTATTTTGCTTCTGTAACATTGCTGGAACAAGACTTGTGCACAAGATCATTGCAAATATCACATCTAGCCCACGGCAATCAGGCATGCAGCACTGACCATAGGGCTAACTGAGGAAATGAACTGTTTAAACCTGCAGTAAAACATTCAGGATTATTAGGAATCTTTAATATCTGTGCAGGGTGGCATGCCAAGAAGTATATAATTCATAAGAGGCCTCTGTTCAACAATTCCCTCTTCCCATCTAACTCTGTGGCATATCTTCGTGGTGCTGGGAGACAGAAATATGAACAGATACAAACTTCTCCCTTTCATAGAGAGGAGACAGAAACTCTTGATTCAGCACTGAAATGTCTGTATTTTTGTATGGAAATGAACAAACCAAACCACAGCATTCCAGTTTCTAAAGGCTGGTTGAACCACTTACCTGTAAAGAAACCTGTAAAGGACCTCTGCTTGTATTGGTAGCCAGCGATGCAGGGAATAGCTAAGTGGCAAAATGCTTAGGTACCAGCACAGGAGACAGTCCCACTGCACTGCCCTACAAGTTGGATTGTGACTTTATAATTACAGCAAAGTTGTATTCATTTCTTAAAATGCTCCTCCCTGCATGTGCTTGTGTGCTGGCTTGGGAATCCACCAGCTGTATGGTAAAGTCCAGATGCATTTGGCTCTCCCCATACCTCGGGAGAGGTGTTTGCCATGACAGGTACAAGGAGCTGGGGGGAGCTCCCCAGGAGTAGCCCCCCCCACCAGCCAAGTCTTTACCTACAATTCACCCCCAGCTCAAAGGAGAGCAGGGATCTGTCCTGAGAGTGATGGAGCGCAGAGAGGCTTCAGACAGCCTCCCGTTGTGTGAGTTGTGGTTTTAGCATTATTTCTGGATCAGATGCAATTTAATGACCTTTCAGTCAATACTCAGAGATTCACTTTCTGCTTAAGCCAGGCATATACCTCAGAAAAGATTTACAGAGCTATTATTTTAAAGTTGGTCACTTTTTTCCTTGCACAGCCAAAAAAGTCAGGAACAAAATGTGCTTGGATGTTTTTGTAGATACATTTTTGAGGAATATAACTCAAATGCTGTGGAAACTTAAGGTAACTGGCAGCAAAACAGAGCAACTCTGTGCTGCCTTCAAAATCCCTGCACTTTTAACTCTTCTATTAACTTCTCTGGTTTTCCCATAGATATTGATTCTGTCAGTTCTGATTTCAACCAGGCTGCACATGGGAGAAAAGTAAGGTCTGAGCAGATGCTTGATGTGAAATGAACAGCAAATTATTGCACAACTGTAGGAAATCCAGCACCTTCTGCAGTGCTCTAAGTCAACACGCATTATGGATGCCGAAGCAACCAGACTCAAGGGACAATTGAACATGTAGGAATAAACATAAATTATACAGCCTGAAGACTGAAATCCTTAATCCTATGAACAGAAAAGCTTAATCAAAATTTCTATAGATTTGACTTCTTGTCCCCTTGTGAGAAAGCAGTATGGACAGCATTTGTTAAGGGAGTATGTAGAAATCCAAATTATACTTGTGCCTGCAGTGAAGCTTCCTCTGGAGGAATGGACCAGATATCCTGGAGAAACAAAGCTTGGGTATTTTAAACAACTGTTTTTCAGGGACAACTGAACAGGAGTTAGGAAAAGATTAGGCAATTGTCCTGATAACAGCAGGACCTGCAATCAGAATAGACAGAATAAAAACATACGTGCATTTGTGCAATGGATTTCTAGTTTATAGTTTTGAGTCACAAGCTAATCAGTGCCTGAAAGGAGGTTGAAGGAAACCATCTTTCTGGGCAAATCATTGTACAACTACCCCGGGGGACAGTTCTTCAGCCTTTTGGATCCTCCATAGATGACCTTCCTCAGAGATGGAGGACTGTATGGAATGGAGCTGACCTGGTAGTTCCTTGCTTGCTGTTTGTCCTACCCAAATAACAGGCCTGTTGAAAAAAAGCATTAAGAGTTGTGGTGTGCTCATCATGAGAATGTGTTGTGGTTGGCATCTAGCTTGAGTTGGCTCCATCCCACCTATGTAGCACCCCTCTGTACGTCTGGGTAGAGAGCATCACTTCTGGGATCTTGGTTTTATGTCTCTATACAACACACCACTTGATTTCAGTGGTGAGTGAAATGTTTCCTGAGCCAAAGTTATCCCAGCAGTGGCTGACTTTGCAAAATGTTTTGAAACCAAAAGGGTGAAAAACGCTGAATCGAGAGCAATGCACGATTTTCTTATTAAGATGAAAATTAAGTAGTTGTTGAACGATCTGGCAGTGCAAAATCCTCATGACATCTTTTCCAGTCTGAAATTTTCCTAACACAGTTTATCTGGGTCACAGAAAAAGCTAATTCAACACTGCAACCATGGGTACTCTGTTTGAGTGGATTAATGGGCTACACTGAGCCTTTACCTCTTCCCTCCCTAATGTGGTGTCAGACCATTAGTCAGTAATTATTAATACTCTTGGCCTACATTCCTGCTTACTTGTATATATATATATTCTGTAAAACTATCTTCTTAAGTTTTAGCCTGATGAAAGATGCTTTCTGATGCTTTTCATTTACAGGCAAGCAGCTGGATCACAGGCTGAACCATCACATGTCAGGGAATGAAGGTGCCTGGTCTGAACACAGAGATCACTGCCTGTCTCCTCTAAACCTTTCCAGCCTGATAGGCAACAAAGCATCCCTTACCCACCACAAGCTTTTAAAAGGCAGGTAGACTCATTGAGGAGTGAAAATCTGGATGGCAGCTTTAACACCCTATAGATGTGAAGTCTTGTGGACTGACATAGCTTTAAGCCTGTTGGCCTGGGGCAAGCTAGGGAGCTGGAAATGACTCATTGCTGAGCACAGGCCTGATCAGTGAGGTCCTCTCTGTCCTTTCCTTCCAGTGTTTTTTTCCAGCACTGTTACCAAACAGAGAAGGAGGGCTGATCTGCTTTATTTGCCATAACAGTTGACTGATCCAGCACATGGGCATATGCCATACCAGCATGTTAAACAGCTACGTAGATTTCTTTCCAGAGAGGAAATGGGATGGAATAGAGGATTTACTGGGATGGAACCAGGTCTTCAAAATAGCCACATAGCTATTATTAAATTTCCATTTTCATCACTGCTGTAACAGCACATACTCTGTAGGAAAAAAATGGCCAAACTATACATAATGCCATTTAGAAACAGAGAAGACAGAGGTCAGCTTACTGAGTGCTGATCTTCATGATAATTCACCTTTTGACATATTGCAGCTTCAAAAATGGGGAAGACATGGGACAAATTTCCACCTTTCCTTGCACCTAACCTTTATTTTCTTTTTGGAAAACCTATAGGGAGCATTCAGTTTTCAATAGTGGTTGGGGAGAAGATGCAGGGAGCAATTTGGAAAATACTGGAGGTTTTAGCAGGAGATTAAATTTCTTGTTTATTATTTAGACTAGCTGTTCATGTATTTTAAAGGACTGAACAACTAAATGCAGTCCTTGTGATACAGAAAGGCCATCAAGTTTAATTTTATGAGGAAGGAGGTTCTTCACAGCACTCTTATTCCTAGGACCAGAGACACTGCTCAGATACATTGAAAGTAGGTTGAAGTACATCATTAAGGACTGTTCTGGTACACAATTGACTCCATAGATAACCACTCAAATGTCTGTAAATGGGAAGACGATTTTCCATGAGGTCAAAAGACCTATTGAGAGCTTTGATATAGTTCTTCTATGAATGAATTACCACTATCAAAATGCACAGTTGTCTGTTACAGTTATAGAGCAGCTAAATTTAGACAATCTGGAAGCAGAAGGATGCACTTTCCAATGTTACCCACAGTATTTCTCACCAGATAGAACCACATTTTGCCTGCTTTAGGGAGTGCAACCTAAACTTCCTAACAAATAATTTTGCTTGTAAACTTGACAGACTTTTGATCCCTTGAAATACAGGAGGGAAAACCGAATATAACTTCTAAACATGAGCCACTTTTGGTTTATCTTTAATTTTTATCTTGTTTTGAAGTTATTTTGGTAATAACAAGACAGTTAGTAGAGGGGATTTTTAAGCCCATTTTCCAATAGGACAACTGCATTTCTGTCTGTCCATCTGTAAGTCGTTACCTTCCAGTACTTCTCAAATTCAACTTTTTAACCAGTCTTGACAAAGATGAGGAGCCTGGGACTTAGAAAGTCCCAGTAAGTTTCAGAAAGGTTGAAAAGAGAAAAATCAAAAAGTCTTACCACTGAAACAAAGATGTCAGTGCGAGCTCTTTGGTTATGTGCTTGGTTTTGACCCACTCTGCCCCTGCAAGAGTGAAGGCACTGGGCAGGATGAGTGTAGTGCCTGAGGCTCCATATATTTGGGTAGTCCTGGTTTCCTTTATACCTTGAGCAATCAAAAAAAAAGAAGCTGTTATCTTGTGTTCTGGAGGGCATGACCAAGTTCAGAGAGGCAGTTCCTTGTGCATTTAAGGTGCCATAAAATCAGGATACATCAAGCTTTTACTGCACCCAATTAAGAGGTAACATGTTCCACAAGCAAGAACTGATGTACCGGGTTAATCCCGTTACATAGGTTGCTTTTATTGGCTATCGCAAGCTTTTATTGGCGTCATTCTACTCACCAACTGACAATTTAGCATGACTTGAACAGCAACATAATTGAGCTGGACTCTGGCTGTATCTGGGACAGCTCTGCCTCCCCTTGGGGTCATTATCCTTAGTCTGTGAGATACTGGACTACACTGAGCACCCTGCCTGCTCTCTACTCACTTTTCCAGGTCTTCCTTCCATAAGCACAAGGACCTTTCTTTGCCTCAGGGTGCTGTAAACCCCAAAGAGCTCACAAACAATAAAAAGGATTCCAAAAAGACCATGAAGTGGTGTTTAAGTATCTCCAAAGTGCTACTTAAGTACTTTTTTTGTCCATCTTTTGGTCCCTAATGTTTGCGGGCTGAGATGTTTGCAGTGCTGCCAGGTCTCCAGGATACCTTCATACAAAGGTGTTTGGGTCCCACAGCCACAGTTCTCACCATGCATAATTCAGCTGAGTCCGGTTACAGTGACCTGGATGAGAGTACCAGGAGTCACCTCCCAGCGTGACTTGTTGCAGCAAAAGAGCTCTGTGTTCCCTTGTTCCTTTGATTGTCTTCCAGCTCCGGAAGTTTTTCTCCAAGGACTAAGGGGCGTGACAAGAAGGTTGTCTCTACTTCCCCAGATCTGCACCAGTGAGGCAGCCTTTTTATTCTCTCCCAGTTTATTCTTGGTTTATTAAGGGTTCAGATACAGAGCTCAGAAGTGGGAGCTGCTCATGCTTTTTCCCTGGGAGAGTAGGGAAGAAGGAGCAAGCAGAGCTTTTCAGTGCCACTGGGTTCTCTCTCCCCTCTGCTGTGGTCCAAGTCAGCTGCTCTTCCAATTTTTCCACCCCGGTATCACCTGGCACAGTTGCTAAAGCAAAGCTCTATTAAAATTTTGGAGCTAGGTCTTGCCAGGGCACACTGTGCAGGCAGGGGTTCCCCATGAGTGTACCCAGGCATGTTATGCAGCTGAACCATTTTGATTTCCCTTATTAATCCTTCCAAGGGTGAGTTTATCAAGACCATATTCCTTCCCTGCCCTCCTCTTTCAGCATTATCTAACTTGATGTGCACCCTTGCAATTAGAACCCACCGTAACTGCTTCTGGCCCGTATTCATCAGGCCCACAGCTGTGCTGGAAATAACACCACCAGCACGGGGAAGCTGCAAGTCAGCAAAGGTATTTCCAGGAAAAGAAATTTCCCCTTTCTCTTTGGTCCTCGTAAACCACCCTCCCCAGCATCCTTCGATCTGGCCGAGGTAGCAGAGCGCCGAGGCAGCCAGCCAGAAATGCTGTCAGCTCTCGGGCTCTGCTCCCTGCTGACAGCAAAGCAGGAAACCTGCAGCGAGTTTGGGAGCTCACAGCTGACATGGAGAGCTGAAAGGAGCTTGGAGAGCAGAGACTGATCTCTGGCAAAGGTGTGTTTGACGTTCCCGTGCTATGAAAGCTATCAGCTATAAAAAGCACTGGCCTGTTTTATTATTTTATGAGTGAGGCCAACTAGGTGGATTTCTTCGTCATGGGAACTGGAATGCTGCTGCTTTCTGATCCCATGAGTCACTGTTTCATAACTGTGTTTAATCACCATTTCTTTGCTTACACTCTCACTGCATGTGCTTGGGTCAGAGCTGAGTGACATGAACTGGCGTTTGTTCCACGTCTGGATCCCGTCACTAGAAGTGAAGATATTTTTAGCCTGAATTGAATTGCTGCTATTCTTAGCTGTTTGGCTGGAGCTTCTTCTGTACTCTCCTGTCTTCTTCCCCTTGTATCTCCTGAAGGATTTTTAAAATTTCTTTCTCCTAAAGCTCGCTAATGAGGATGTTTGTAATATATTGCTGCTAGTAAAGGAGGAAGTATCTTGGGATTGCACTGAATTTTAAAGACAATAAAAATAAGTTATGTTTTTCACACATTGCCCCAGACTCTATATTTTCTAAAAAGAATCTGCTCAAGTCTTTATGTAGGAAACCATCAATAAGGGGGGCAGGGTTTTACTTTTACGACAAATCTATCCCAATTTTTTTTTGTTCCAGGTAGGGTTGGGTCTTCACTTGCTTGAATTAGGAAAAACTTTTAAAAAAGGCAAGACACATTCAGCTCCTGACCTCTTACATTGAAGTGGTGAAAAATGAAACAAAGGAGAGGTGAAATGATCAGAGATCCCTGAAGGAATCCGCACCACCATCAAACCCAGACCTTCTCAGCTGTGCTCTGTGGCTGGAGTTGTTCTTGCTCCTATTTTTCCCACTTTCTGTGCTGCTTTCTGAGAAACCTGCTGGTTTGTCACTGTGCTGCAGGGGGAAAAACGTGAGCTGATAATGCCTCTTATTTTCCATTCTTTTAGAAGAAGAGATATTAAATTAATGCCAAAAGTTGCCATTTAAAGCCTTTATTGATGGTAAGATGTTGAGTACCCTTATTTAAATTGTCTAATGTTTCAGCATCAGGATAGCTGTTACTATCACTCTGAATATTATCCACATTAATCCATGACACAAACTTTGTGGGGGCGAGCTCATTTCACTCTATCAGTTTACGATAATATATAATAGTAAAGTTGATAATAGTATGATGCACAGCCTCAAACAGAAAAGAATTTCCCTTGAGATATTGCCATGCCACAAAGCTGCCAGCTGAGAGCCATCCCTGGGGGCTTCATGGCAGCCAGACACAAACAAGCAAGCATTTGAATGCTGTACTAAGATAATTTTTACTGCAGAGGAACAACAGATGATCCCTTTTAGCTACTGAGCTCACCCAGTCCCTCACCCACAAGGAACATAGAGAGTGGTGGATAGTTATGCAGGACCCCATAAGAAAGGGATTGAGCAGCGTGGTGGCCATCTGAGCTGTCTTTTTCCTGCACTTTGTCCACTCATCAGGTGATACATCTGCCCTTACCAAGAGCTGTGAGCATCTTCCAACAGCAGTTACAGCTGCAGGAATAACAATATGCCCACATAAACATCTCCTTTCTCTAGCTTCCCATAACAGAACATATTCAGCTGAGATGCAGTGGATAAGAGAGTGTCCAGTCCTTCCCCATGCCTACGATAAGATTTTCCACAAAATGCTAAGGACAGAAATGGGAAATTTATCCCTGTGGAAAAGTTAACTCCAGTCTTCTAAAATTAGGAACCAAGGAGTTTGCTGGAAGTCCTGGGTCTACGAAGACACAGGCATGTGCGAGTACATTGGTCTATGTAGTACAAGAGTTTGTAGAGCATTATAAGGTGCCATAGAGGCGGGAGAAAGTCCCTCTTGGCCTCACAGGAGGCCATCTGGGAGCCTCTTATTGCTTCCTCAGTCTCTGCATCTGCAAGTCCATATCCATCAAGGCTGCAGATTGGAACAGCAGCAGAGGCGCTTTGATGTCTAGTGGCTGGCAACAGCCTGTGAGGACTTTATCCACCTCAGAACTGACAGGCAGCTTTGTGGCTGATGCCTCCAACTCAAAGAACCTCCACACAAAGGCTCCAGGGTGTACCAGTGGATTCAGCAGCACACCGATACAACCCAGCATCCACCCCCATGGGCACAGGGTTGTCCTCTCCCTTTGCCTGGTAATTCTGGTCAGGTTGAAACTGCTCTTTAGATGCAAATGATGAAAAATAACACCTCAAAAGCAGTCTAAGACACTAGTCTTCATTTTAAAAACAGTATTACAAGCAGAAAAAAAATGGTAGCCCATCAGAATAGACCTGGTACTGATAGTCGCAGTGTTTTTGCGTGCCTAGTTTGCAAAATGCAAGGGAGAGATTTACAGGGACATTGTTTTAAGTAGTGTGTGTATGTGTGTGCATATGCATGTGTGTGCCTGTGCATGCTTGTGTTTAGTTTCCTAAAATGTAAAAATAGGAGAAAATAAGAAAAACCTTACAGGGACACAGTCAACATTTTCAGGTTGATAACATGAAAAATTCAAATAAATTTCTTCAATTCACATTTCTGCTTCTCGCGTTATTGTAAAAGGAGTTTTATTCATTTAAATTATAGAAGTCTATGATCCTACCAGGTAGATGGACCAGTGAGGAAAGCACATGTGTTGCCATTGCTTATCAAATCCCAGTGGCAGAATATGAAAGCAGATTGTGTTTCTTGTGCCATAGCAGTCCTTTCACAGTCTTGCAGAAGGAGAACACAGCAGTACATTATATTAGATTACGTTCAAGGTAGGAATTACAATCTGATAAACCAAAGTGAGCAGCTAGACATAGTAATATATTTGGTGCTGTGGATCACCTGACACCAACCACTGCAATAACGTACTGGTGCATCATCACTCCACTTACTGGTCAGCCTGCAAATTAGACTTAGCTCTATCCTCCTTAAGATAGTTATACAAAAATAAATCACTTTAATTGCATTTTAATGCTTAATTTCCCTTTCTCTGTACCAGAGATAATCAGATTTCAGTGTCTCTGTGGGTTTGCTTCCCACTAAGACCCTTCCTAATTTGTGACACCCACCTCCAACCAGCTGTAGTATTTCCATATTTGAAGCTTCATTAAAGTTTTTTTATTTTCAAATGGTGTTAGGTTACCCAGACACCTACACAAGAAAGCAGCTGGAGAGGTGATAGAAGCCCAAGGGCATTTGGGACTGAGCTGTGACAGGGCAGATTTTGGTCACTTCCGCACAACCGCAGCATCATGACGTGAGTCTCAGCTTGATATGGACTGAGGAGCAGGCTTCTCCTGGGGCTGCAACATAGAAATAAAAGATGAGATGGTTTCCATGTTGAGCTTTCATGTTGAGTTAGTGCTGAGCCAATATCCCAGCACACAGCTGGAGAAAGCAGGTTTAATTAATTCTCTCAAAAATTCAGTTTCCACTTGGAAACACAGTTAATAGAAAAACTTCAGCTAGCCTTACAGAGAAAATGAATATTAACTGTGCTGCCAGAGAGCCCACACAACAGGCATTTGTAACTATCGCACATCCCTGTCCAAGGAGCCCTGGTTGGCCTTGAGTAGCCCTATTTTGGAGATCTGCCCTCTCCCCTGACCTGATGACCATACTAAACACAAGCAGGGACCTGCCAGCTCCTGGTCTTTCTCTAGTCACGCAGCAAGCCCTGGCTGATGATCACAGAATCATAGAACAGCTCAGGTTGGAAGGGACCTTGAAAAGTCTGGTCCAATCTTTAGTGGATATGTGAGCCTAGATGAGATTATCTAGCACCCTGTCCAACCACATTGTGAAAACCTCCAGTGATGGGCACTCTACCATGCCCCTAGGGAGGTTGTTCAAGTGTACGATTGTTCTCACTGTAAAAAATGTCTTTCTTATATTGAGATGAAACCAGTCCTAGTGCAACTTGTACCCATTGCCCCTTGTCCTCTCCAGGTGGCTCCCTGTAAAGAAAAAGATTCTTTGTAGCTTCCCTTTAAGTACTAGATTACTACAATGAGGTCCTCCCCCAAGCTTTCTCTTCTCCAGGGTGAGAAGACTTAACTCGTTCAGTCTTTCCTCACAGGGCAGGTTCTCCAGCCCTTTGATCATTTTTGTGGCCCTCCTTTGGACCCTCTTTAGTCTGTCCATGTCTTTTTTGACTTGTGGGGACAAGAGCTGGACACAGTACTCTAGGTAAATGATCTCCAAACACAGGTTCATCTGTAACTACTGTTCTTGATGTTTTTGTTGTTCTCCTCTGACATTATCAGCCATATCCAGCTTTTCATACAAAAATTTGGAAAGAGGTTCATTTGCAAATTCAACACTTTGCCTTTCAACTCTTTTGTGGCTTTCCCTAGCTCTTTTAATCTAACATCAAATCATACAGACAACCCTTTTGTGCCTCTGTCTTTTTCTCATTTCAGACTTTGAGTCCTTTTTTTTCCCGGTATTCTCTTGAAATCCAATTTCAAAGTGCTGTGGTACTGCCAGAGTTATCAATGCAACAAATAAATACTGAATGTGGGGTTTTTTCCAAAAGGAATAAGTGGTTAATCATGCTTATCTTTAATACATCAATAGATGGAATAGTGTATATGTGTCAGGTCACTCTGTCTGCAAAAGGATACAATGCAACTTGAAACAGAACCAAGAAGGGCAACAAGGATGATCTCATTGCTTTAGCAAAGACTTTAAGAGGGACCTCAGTCTGGAATGAAACTACAGAGAGGGCATTTGACAGAAATCTGAAAAATTATGACCATTGAGGAGAAGGTGGAAAGATTCATTACTGTTCATTATACATGCCACAGGCAGAACCCAAATTACTAGATAATAGGTTTAAAACAAAGAAAAGCTCATAGTGGTTAATAGGAAGTGCAACTTCAATGTTGGGCTTCTTAAAAGAGGTCAAGAGTATGAACAGGTTCCAAAAGGGAATAGATAAATTCACACAGAAATGGGCTATCAGTATTAGACATGGATATATGAGTGAAACTTCTGTTGAAGGGATCACTAAAGTGTTAATTAAAACACATTATAATTGTTTCAGCTCCAGTCTGACCCTGAGGACTGAACACCCATCAGCAGTGGGAGTGTTTTGGGTGTTCCTGGGGCACAACTCAGGTCTTATTTCAGCTGACAGAAGCCCAGGCCCTGTCCAGCAACACTCTGGGACAGACTGCAGCACAGTAAGTCAAGATGATCAAAAGATTTGTTTCTGAAGTTCAGTCTTGATGTGAACAGCAACACACATGAAGGGTCACCATTGTACAGTTATGGACAGAGCACCCTGACTTCAGTGGATTCATTTTCTTTGCAAAGGGATGGTAGGAGGTAGATTATCTCCTTCCATTAATATGCAGATGGGATAGAGGCATGAAATGCATTTAGTGCACCGGTATATAGGAAATGACCTAAACATATAGTGACACCATGAAGCACCCGTAGAAATGCTTATGGTGACCATGAGGAAAAGTGCTTTTGGGTGGAAAATGGGTTTGACTTCCATGGCTGCTTCAAAGGTTTGAAATCTTCTTCCTCCAGGGACCTGTTTTCATGTCATATGTCCTCTCCTCCTGATCCAAAAGCAGAAATCTTAAGGGTCATATATGAGTATTCACTGGTTTACATGAGACTGAAGATTAGATTCAGGCTTTGAATTTCCCTTCTTTCAAAGCAATGCAGCACATAAGAGGTGTCTTTCTTGAATACATCAGGGAAGGAGAAAGAAAACAAGAACATGGAAATGTGAAATTCGATCTTCTTGATGCGAAGTCATACTGCTGTTGTTCACAGTTGTTTTACCCATCTTTTCCTATGAATATATAAAAAATGTTTTGAGTTTTAAAATTCAGAATATAGGTAGGAAACAGTAACCAGCCTCTAACCACCTCCAAATGCCACAGTGACAATGTAGGACAAAAGATAAACATTTTTCCTGCCTTGTGAGTTCTGCTTCTCTTTTTTTTCTGAGGGCTGTAATGACATGTGTTAGTTGATGAGCATTTATTCCTCTTTGGCTACCACCCTCTTGTCTGGAAAGGGTAAATCTCATTTGATATTTGAGATATCAGAAATCTGTTGATTCTCATGGTTTTGATCCTGGTTTTCAGGTGGTATTATTTAGGAAATTTTATTTCCCATGTCTTGTATATTTATAATAATTTCATCCTTCCTTCTATTTTGAAAAGTCTTTCTCTTCTATGATCCCATGACAAATTGAAAACACAGTCAGAACAAAATGTACAGGCTCAAGCAGCAGAGAGCAAAGAAAAATCTATTAGCATATTTTTTTAAAGTCTTGAAAGGATTACATCAGTGGCTGAATTTTTCAAGCCTGAACAAAGACTTTTTTTAAGCGCAGCCATTCATTTCCACCTCACCTGGGCATGTTTTTGGCATCAGGCATTTCTGAGAAACGTGGATTCATACAGGAGTCTCACTGAATTCTCTCTTAATTTACCAATAACTTAACATGGAAAACATATGCTAATAGCATGCTAGTATTTTTCAGTTGATTATGACACATAATTTTACATTATGTTGATTGTGTTCCTAGAGAAATGTTAGGAGGTGGGTAAAATGTATGGACAGTAGATTTAAAAAAAAAATTAAACCATATCTTAAGCTTCAGAATTATAATTTAAGCACCTAGTTTGGGGTAATAAAAAGGTAAATAAAAGCAAATGAGAAACAGACCACAAGATAGACTTGTAAGACTCCAATCCACTTCTTAGGAAGCAATCAGTCAAAAAAGCACATTAAAGATGGTTGATGAGATGCAATATTCAGAAGAATGACTGGTTTGTAAATATTATCACTTCAGTTTTGTAGTTTTGTCAAAACTAATCACAAATCTTATTGTAGTCAGGAAGGAAGGAGAGCATCAGCATTCATTTAATGGTGACAAAGATATTCAGATATACAGGTCATGCCAGTTCACTTCAATCTCTGGGAGACTGAATAGCAATGACTATTTAGTTTTTCCAGCTCTTTCCCAGAGACAGACTGATACCAGGCTTAGCACATATCCTGACTGAATTCTGTAATAACTCCTTCAAAGCATCATGTACTTCTCGAGGTTCTTATGAATTTGTTTTTGCAAGCCCCTAATAGGGAAAGAACTTTTAATCATTGTCATTTTGCAGCTATGGTAAGGTATGATAGCTATGGTGTGGGCAGGTGAGGGACTTTTAGCCACACAATCAGGTTACTGTTTCAGACCCACAGCCCTTTGTCATACTTTGGAGCCTGTGGCAAATGTGATGTAATTCGATTTTGTTTGATGCTAACTCAGATGCCAACCTGATTTGAACTGTTTCACCAAAATAATGATCTTGCAAAGACACATCATTACACATAATGAAACTAAGACAAAATAGTACAGAAGTCGAATAATGCTGAAAAAATTCTTCAGTTAAATTTGCAATTGGCTTAGCCAAAATAACTGGGCAGAAGCTGGAGATGGAAACAGTACTTCTAGTGCACCAAGTTACCTGTTACTAAGAACCAGTTCCAGTCCATGCAACGTCCATGGTGCACTGCCCATGACAGTAACACTCTTGTTCAATCTGCCTGGTAGGTGACTGATGGAACAACTCATGATTTTTTGCATGTCCTTTTCTGCACCTTTTGGTAGCACTGTTGGATGTGAAAGCCCAAGGGTGAAGCTCAGCCTTGGAGGATTTTTGTTGTTCTTGGGGGCATTCTAGCCATCAGTGAAAGCTGCATGCCTCAGATCCTTGAAAAAGTAGGTTCTGACTTTTTTCAGCAGCAAAAATCTATAGTTTCAATTTAATTCAATTTAAAAAACCCCACATCTAACCCCTGTCCTTTCTGTTTGCCCATCTGCACAAAGACACATAATGCTTCTTTGAATACCTTTTTGGGTTGTGTAGTGCTATGTCTAAGCCAGAGTGATTCCACCACTGAAGGAATGGAGAGATGAATCAAACCTGACCCATCTGGCCTCTGTGCTGCCCTTCAGCTGCTCATCCATCCTCCCTTCTCATCATGCTATCATGTGCAGAAGCCTGAATGAGAAGAATGGCTGGGAAAACCAGGATGTGTTTCAAAGGCTCATCGATGATTGATGGAACTGCTTTGTCTAAATGATCCATTCAAAGGAGTGGGTTGTTTTCTGAATCATGATGTCTGCTGAGATATATAAAGAACTTCAGCCTATTCATTACTGAAGAATCAACCAACTTGATAATTGAAGCCCTCACAAGACAGACAGCTAAAAGAAAATAAGAGGAGCAGCATGTCCTCAGCTGGCACGTATGTTTGAAAGAAATATGTGAATGGCTTTTCTATTAAGACTAGTTAAAAATTTCAGTCTCTCCATTTCATGTCTGATCAGTGGATTGCTCCTGCTCTTGACAATTTTATTCTTTTGTCAATTGTATGAGTACATTCAGCCCTACAAATGCACAAACTGGGCCGAACAGAGGAAACGTGCAGTGTGACCCTGTCTTTCTACCAGGCTTTTGGCTTTGTGTAGGAGAAAGAGCCTTTTATTAACTTGTCAGCATGGCATTGTAATTCATTGTCTGAAAAAATATAACCATGTCTGGATATTCAACACTTCTAAGAAGGAGCCAAGGAAACTAATTTTCTCATGGTTAAAGGATTCTGAGATGTTATTGAGCATCCACTCCTGCAGTTACTGCACAGGAGCCGTAACTTGCCAGGCAGACCGTAAAGAAAAACTTAACTGCTGTTAACTAACTCAAACAACGTTTTTTGAAGATAATTAGTAAAACTATATGAAATTGAATTAACTATTTCCATGCCAAAAAAGTGACTGTAAAATCCAGAAAAAAAGATGTAACCTCATCCAATATTAAAAATCAGCACATAGTGTATGTAATTCGTCTGTGTAAAACCATACTTAGTGCCTCTGCCAATGAAACCTCCTTCTCCAACACTATACCTCTGATCTGAAGCACAGGCATACTTTTGACTACTGAGAAACATTTCTATATATCTGAAATGTGGTTTCTAGAAACACTACATAGATTAACTAAGAAGGTTCCTGGGACAATTTTATTTCTCTCAGTAAAGATTTTTGGGAACCTTAATGCCTATAATTCTAGCTCTTGCTAGCACAGGACAGCTTGGAACTTTGTGTACCCATCATAGGCCATTAAGTTTCATAAGTTACTCCTTCATGGAACCCGATACATTTTGTTTGAAGAAAGCAATAACATCATTAAAACCATCATTCCATATGCCATTTCATAACAGCTATAAACCACAGTGCTAAAATTTAAAGACTTGATAATTTAGGACTTGTTATAGTTTCACATTTCTTGGGAAATGTAAATCATCACTTCCTAGGATGATAAAACTCTAATCCTTGTCCTTAGTGGGTTGTGGCTTGCCATAAAAACTTTCATTTGTTGATAGTCTACAATTGGATGTTGCCATGATTTATGTAATATGGGTAAAATGCAGGGAGAAGGGAATCTAATATTAGCATATTTAAATTCCTTTACCTTTTGTTTCTACTCATATTATTTTTGTCTCTGATAAATGGAACCTAGTAGTCCACATCAACACTCTCATCCTGTTGATTTGAGGTATGAACAGATAAATAGTAGTGAAGAGGCTCAAGACATTAGAAGGTCAAAGGGGAACTGTGTATCTACAGTAACTGCAAAATTTTCTGCTTGGTTTCATTCATTAATCAGAAAGATGTCTGAAAAGATTGACTATTTCTGTCTCCCATCTTCTGGCGGCTATTTTAAAAGATCCCTAGTTCCTTACTCAGATGGTCATATTTTACAGTCTGAGCTCCTTGCCAAAAGCTTGAAAAATAAAGTCATTACTCAAATACCAGACAGAAGGCAAATTAAAAGGATTTTTTTTTTTTTCTGGTTCTGATAGCTTCAAATACACACTTTCTGCCTCTTGTTCCTATTTTTTTAACTTTTGAGGTTAGCATTTAGAAAGATGCTCCAGAAGAGTTAATATGGAAATGGTTCAGCTGAGAGCCCTTTACTCAGAGACGGACATATCCAGTGCTTATCAGTCAGAATTTGTCTTGCTGTCTAGAAAATACCTGGACTGCAGAGCACAGCTGCACATCTCTGGGTGAGGCACAACTCTGGGCTGCATTCCCAGCCTTGGGGCAGCCCTGGGGTACTCCTGCAAATTTGGCGAGACAGAGTTATTGAAGCTGCTGTGCAGTCCCATCCGTGATCTTGTGTCCTGCTGATCCCCCTTGAGAAGGACTCGTGAGCAGGGAGATAGTGAAGATGCATTAGGGCCTGGGGAGACACTTGCTCTTTTTTTTTTTTTTTAAACTGAATTTTTGGCAAAGGCAGAGCTTTGTGTCAGTTTACAGCCTGGCTTGTTTCCACACTGAAATCTAACCCCCTCCAAAGTGATGAAACCAGCTGTTTGCACAAAGGCCGTATGGGAAATTTTTGTATAAATGATAACTTAGTGAAATAAGGCAGGAGCAGCAGCAATAACAGGAGTTACTTCCGCATGCATCTAAGTTATGCCGCCTCCAGGCACATAGAGGATAGAGGAAAAGTCCTCAGCCCCAAATAATCTGATCTACCAAATTACTTGCTAATGCAGACATTGTGAATATGGGCCATGAAATGGCCACAAATATCTTTATTTTTTAAACCATATCAATTCCAGCTGCATGAAAGACTGAATGACCATAGTGATGTCGTGTAACCTCTTAGTACCTTCTTTTCCCATCTGTAAACACAAAATAGTAACACTAAACCTAACGGCAGATGTTGTGAGGCTAAATGAAATTCTGAGGCCTGTCTCTCATTAAAAGACGCATACAGTTTAGGGCTACTGCTTTTGATGAGGCTGTGCTCATGCTCATCTCTGTATCTATCCCACTGACTGTTTTATCAGATCTTTTTGCATTGTAGGTGTTAGATACAAAACAAATTTTCAGTCTGAAAAGCAAAGTCAGTATCAATATTGCCAAACATTCTGTAACCAGGAAAGTTATAAAACCCCACAAGATTATTTTAAAAACTCCAACAAAAGCCAATATAATTATGTTCATTTGCCATCTGTTTTTTATTATTTAAAAGCATAAATATTAAAGCCAGCAAAGGCTGTTAAATAATCTGTTGTGACATTCTGAATGGAGGGAACTTAGACTTCTACCTTGGGACTCTTGGCTGAAGCCTAACAGCATGTATTTGAGTAAAACAAACCTTCCAGAAACAAATCTGGTTAAGATTTCCAGAGAGGTAGAAGAGTTTCAAGCTCCACACTAAAGTTTAGGGTGGAAATAGCTTAAAAAAAAACTGAGATTTTTTTTCATTGCCAAATATGAGGTACCTCAGCATCAAAGGTTTTCAGAAAAATATGTTGTAAAGCCACAGGAATTTGAAATTGCTGATGCTAAGTTCTAGGTTGCTTGTGAACCGTTAAGCAGATGTTTGTACCTTTAATTTCATGAAGGCTTTCTAGTTTTAATCCTGACTCCCCACATACATACTGTCTCTGACAGGGAACGTACAACCCAGACAGCATGCTTGGAGCAAGACCAAGAACTCATCCCTCATCACTTTCTACCCCTGTTTAAAAGCAGGTTGGTTTTATTTTTTTCCCTATTTCAGGAAAATTAATGCTTTCCTCAACATGGGATGTGTATGAGAGATGAGTAAAAAAGGTTTTGGGAACACAAATTAACATTATATCTTAACAGAAATGAAAAGTGTATCTGTAAATTTTCTGACTTGCCCTGTGCCAGGCTGGTGCAGATGGAGAGGATAATGGGCTGCTCATGACCCTTCTACCTCATTCCCACCTCTGGCACAGCTGCAGCGTAAGGGCAGTGGGACAAGCTAGCATGCAAACATGGGCTTTGACCCAGAAAGGCTCCCCTCAAATCAGAGGTCTCCTGAGGCAAGGTCATGCCTCCTATTTCTAATTTTCAATTCTGGTCTATTTTTTTGAACATTAACAAAGGGTCACTGTGTTGTTTACTCCAGCTGGTTGAACACAGCTGTGTGAGCAGGTCATCTGCTTAAGTTATTGCATGGTTGGCTCTGCTCCAGCGCTTGAGAGTGGAGAAGGGCAGATGTACCTGTACATTTCCCTGCTCTGGACTGACCAACTGTGTGACTGTGGTGACCAGTTTTGGACCAGAATGCTACATGACAGATAATATGCCCCATGCACACAGGGTGAAGAGACAGCACTCTATGGAGAGTGTGTTGTAAATACTGTCTTATTTTGCTCTTTGTCAGCCATTGCTGTAGTGTGCAAATATATCTATGTGAGGAGCTCTCTTCAGCCAGTGCTGAAACCACATTTACTTGTTATCTTTGTATTTAGTGGTCTGTCTTAGACCAGACACAGGTCATGAAGTATGTTATGCCACATGGCTGTTGCTGCTGATTGATCTTTGGTTTACCAATGCCACAAAATCTCTCCCTAACCTCCTTCTGATGATCCATAGTGTGGAAGAACAAGTTGAAGGCATACTCTCATTGGGAAATTCATTATTTAAGTAGATTTTTCAAGCTCCCAGTCCTGTGCCTCTTCCACATCTTGCAAGGTCAGGAATGGTATGTTTTTTTTTCAAATATGTGTATTTGTCTTTGGATAAGCCACCTCATAGGGCTCCAAATGACAGTGCAATCAATCAAAACCCACGCTAGAAGTGGGTTTTTAAATGGGTCTTTTATGTTAAGTAGTATAATTGATAATAGGCTTGCAATGATGGGGCAGGAAAAAAGGAGAAATGAGTGTAAGCCTGTTTAGAAATCTATTTTGCTTGCAGACTTTGCCTAATTTTCTGAATGTAGAGTAAATAATTTCTGCTCATAGATATGGAAAAAATTTACTGAGTTATCAAATGGCAGTTGCAGATGAAGGTTGGACTTCTCAAAAGCACTGTATGGTTCAGACAATAACCAAAAAACTGAGATGGAACAAGTCATCTATGATCTGCTGAACTGCAGTACCTGCTCAAGTTTCTACAAGAGGAGATAATGCCCCAAAGAGGAGGTACTAGGTCAAAATTCAGTGAAAGACAATACAGACTAACCTTAAGCACTGGATAAAAAGGCTTAAGTCTTTCTGACTGTTAAAAGCTAGTAGCTTGCCCACAGATCATTATTAATAGCCAAGTTTATTCATGTTTATCAAAGTAATTTAACTTTGTGTGGGCACAGAGCATCCTTACATCTCAATCTCTGTTGGTAGTCAATGAAGGTAGTGACTCATAGGCAATGAAACATCCTGCCTGTTTTAAACACCTTTGTAAAAAGAGACAAACTGCATATTAAGTCAGCCTAGCCTACTCTGATGACTGCAATGGGTGTCTAGATAATGCAGTTCAGGAGGAGACATGGGGAACCAATGGAAGCCAATATTTACTCAAATGAATCTTGGCCATACTACCCAGTTAAGGCTCCTTAACAGAATATATATCTGAATCTTCAGTTGCTTAGGAGTATCCTCTTCATTTTGGATCATCTGACCTGCAAAAATAACATAAGGTTGGGTGATTTTCAAAGACCTGTCCAAAGACTTGAGAGTTGAACCCAAGTGCACACAACTCCCACACTCTCCAAAATGCTAGAGCTAAGTCTGTAAAACTGTTACTACAAGTTCATGCTGATTTTCAGCACTGTTGTTTATTAGGTTGAAAGCTACCTAAAGGGTAAGACTAATTTAGTAGTAATCATGCTCTGAAACTAAATTCAGTTAGTCAAAGACTTTAAGAGCTTTTCTTTAAGTTGAAATCTTCTAGATTATGCACATTAGTTTTGCTTTTGGAAAGTCTCACACACAATGCACACACAAAACCTGTGCACAACTGATTTGGCTGCACAAGCGACGCATTCACATGCACAGGCCACATATTTTCCTGCACAAGTGAGGCCTGATCTTGCAACCACTGAAGGTGAATAAAAGGACCTATTACCTCTGGTGCTGCAGGATCGCTCTCATGGGTACCCATGAATGTGGCTTCTCATTTCTGCATTTTCCCTACCACGGTTACCAAGCTCCTAAGACTTTCAGGATATATCTACACCATTATTTTTCCATTGTAGAAGTTGCAATCAGTTAGTGTAAAGTCTCACCTTATGGTTCAGGCCAGCTGTCCTTTGGGTCTGTCCTCTCATACAGAATGTTAGGGATTGGAAGGGACCTTGAAAGATCATCTAGTCCAATCCCCAATACATTGCCAGCCCCCAGGTATTTGGTATCACTTGCCAGCGAACGTGATCAATATTGTGCTGCCCTCTCTCACCAGCCCCTGAATTGACAGCATCACTCTCTAATTCAGCCCAATTCTTCCTTTCATCTTGTGTTTGAATCTCCAGAGCTTTCTCAAGCATGAAATATATTATGTATTTAAAAGAAATCTTCCTCAACATGTGAATCAAATACTGTCTTTGCTCTCTCTCTTGCTGTATCTTATTATACCTTCCTCTTCCTGTAAGAGTTAGAGCCATTTCACTGTACTGTTTTAAACATCTGCTTCATGTGACCCCAGCATTCCTTAAAGGATGCAAAGTGGCAAGCAAAGAGATGGCACGGTGGGTTTTAGGCTTTTGAATTATATCAGGATTGTTCATGCAGTCTCAACATGCAGGGTAAATAATCATTGCCTTCCCCTGACAATCTCTGCAGAGAAAAGACAGCTATTTAAAAGATTTGTGAAAATTTTCATCATCAAATCGTTTGACAGAGAGGATTGCCCCATTTTCCTTGCCCCCAGGTCACTCCACCTGGCGTCAGGACTATGACAGCCAGCAAACACCTCACCCTTCCTGGATGGACAGCATGTTTCAGAGGGGCTCCCAGTGTTTGCGGGCTTGAGGAAGTTCCACCTGCCATGGGAGAGAAGGACCTAGGCATCCCCTGTTGATGCAGGACAGAGTGCCACAGACCTTTCCTGATTCTATTTGTGCTCCTCCTGCTACTCCCATAGGATTTGGCCCATCTGTTCCTCTCCATGCTGTGCAAGCAGAAAGCAGCATGTATCTGGGTGTCCTTGGGCTATCACTCAACACATTACACAACCCTTGTGTTACTGCGAGCCAGGAGGTACGTGACCTCTACATGTCTTGGGAGAACATTTGATACTGTCCACGCGGCCTCCCTGGCATGGTTAGCGCTGCCGATTTGCAGTTGAAGAGCACTTTGAGCTCTCTACCTGGGAGCAGTGGGGTGAGGTGGAGTGCCAAGGGGGATGTCCTTCTGCACCTGTCTTTGTACAGACCCAAAGGAATTACACAGCTGACATGTGGCAGCCTCCAGAAAAGCCGCTGAGGAGGTGAAAGTCCAGTTGCAGAAGCTGGGCTATTCCTCTCATTTCTTAGCCTCTCTGGGCTAAAAAAACTCAAAACAATGATTATACAGAAAAGGCATGTGGTCTACTCTGGGCTGCCTGAGTTGGAGCTGTATTGGCTCTGAGGCTGGGCTAGGGATGCTGGAGAGACAAGGATGCTCAAGGATGCCTTTGTGAAGCCAAGACCTTTGTAAATTTGCTGTATCATGTCTTTTCCCACAATGCCCTAAGTCTTTAATATGCAAAACATACGTCATGTTTCAGACAATGGGATGGGTTGAACCACTGGTAAGGAGATCCTCTCTCATGGACTATTTAAGCAATAGTCTTTAAACAGCATAAAGACCATTGAGTAAAGGCCAAAAAAAGCTGAGGCCAAAGAAGCCCGTATGAGATTCAGAAACTCTTTATCATCTTTATTCAGCTACTGCCTTATTCTGCTGCACTGGCTGGCTCTCTAGGTCATGCTCCTGGACACCGAGCACTGCCCATGTGCTGAACATGTGGGACTTGGTGCCTCATTTTACTGTTGCAAAGGTGGTTGTGGACCTCCCCAGGAGCAGGACTATGGGACCAGGCCATGTGGATCTCAGTGTTGGATTGGGACAAAAAATACTACTACCAATTAAATTTCTAACTGTAAGTATATTCTTGCTTTTTCAGAGAGTGATGGCTTATATATCTAAAGATACAGAATTGTGCAGGAAAAATTTTATAATAAAGGATCCTTTATTCCCTCAACTAATGCCTGTTTAAAAGACTAAGTTATCAGGAGGGTGGAGGAAATTTTCCAACTTCCAGTAATGAGGGACTGAAAAGGATTTGAATGCTGCAGTGAGTATTAATTTTCTTCTGTTCTTTGTTACAGATTATAGGTAGGCATGTAATCAGATGTAAGGATAGGGATAACAAAACCACAGAGTTTGGGAAAATGAAGGATTAGGGCTTGGCTGGACCTGAACCCATGTGAAAAACTTCCTTTCAGCATTTATTACTTGATTTAAACACCGTGATTAGGCTGTGCTAAGCACTGGACAAAAAAGCCCTAAACAAAATCCCTGCCTGTATGAATTTACCATGTGGAGATAAATGAGACTGAGCATGGGCCACATGCAGGCTCTCTTGCGTCTGTGTCGAGAGCTGAAGTTTTGGTCCTGACCTATCCACATTCGGGTTTTAACTCGGACTCCCAAAACTTTTGACTTTCACTGCATTTAGTGGCAAGGGAGGCTGATTCTGGGCTACAAATGTGCAGTTTTGGAGGATACATTAGAAAGGAAGCACAGTAAATCCAGGTTTTAAATGTCTTGAACAAACAAAGGAGGTAGTGTTTCATGGGAGATATATACACTTGTAATGGGAAATTATACACAGCACTTCCAAATCTCATTAAGCTCCATGAGCTGTTTTGGGTGCTGCATGATGCAGAGTGTGACTGAGGAGGTCTGCACCAGAGCATGGTCCTGTGTCTTGTGTCCTATCCGTCATCCAGAAGAAAAACATATATTCACACATAGTAATTAGAGGAAAAGAAAATGACTAAAAATTTCAGATTAAAAAAAAAAAATCACTGGTTGACTTGTGCTAAAAAGATTTGCATTTATTCATGATTAACACATTGGACCACAAAGTCCTGGGTCATGCATGTGGCACACAGAGCCTAGTGTCATCTAAATGAATGAGTTACAATACTCAAATTATTTTTTCCAGTGTATTAGGGGAGTATTACTTGAGGTATAAATCACTTCAAAAGCTACCAAAATTTGCAAACTAAACACTGAACAGCTGTGTTTTTTCCACTATTAAGTCAAGGACAATTAGAGACCGTAGTAATCAAATATGAACATCATATTTAAAATAAGGACAGAGGTAAGAAGTGGGAAAAGAAAAAAAAAAAATAGTGAGCAGCAAAGTGCAGCATGCTCTGTAGTCTGGAGACATGCAGAAAGGATTTGGACATATTTTTGCCTTTCATTTCCTTATGCCAGTCACTTCCACGCAGTATGTGTTTCAAAGGAACCGGAGAAACACCTCGGCAAGAGTCATAAAATAGCAACAAGACCACAACATATGAGGAAATGTAATCCAGAGCCCAGAACAGGGTAGGACTGGAGGGGTGACAGTAGCTGTGGTAATTCCTTACAGAGAGGAATTCAGCCAGTTTAAAAATAGAAGTTGTCAGGCAAAACAGAAAGTCCTAGAGATGAGCAGGTGGCTGCAGCAGATTTTTGTTTGAAATGCTAAGGTGGAGGAAATTTACCACCTTCATCCAGCCTTTCTGTTTCTTGAGATTCAGAAACCAGGAAAGCATATGGAAAACTTTTGTCTTCCCACTGAGCATCCCTTTTCCTGGGCAAACGAAGATAATGTGCAATATGAACTATTTCCTCTTCTCCAATTAGTGTATTGATGCTCTCTTTGCTCCCACAGTTTGAGAGGTCACTTAGAGGCCAGATACTCTTACAAATGTCATTTACTGCCTATGTAAAAGCAGACTTTTTTTTTTTAAATTTTCTTCAGGGCTCTGAAACATTCATCTGCATCCCTACTAATGCTTGCAGTCAGTTGCCTCTGGCATGGAAGGAAGGAATCTATTCGTAAAGTAACCAGATTATGTCAGAAATGGGAATAGGCAGAAGCAGGCAAACAACGGCCAGAGCAATCTATCAGCCATTCCCAAGGGGCTCCTAGCAAACAGCCTTGACACATTCTCAGTACAGGAATTTACTGGCAATGTAACCAAATAAAGCTCAATGCATTGCAAGAAAGAGCAGAGCATTTTCATCGATTATATGCTGCATGCAAACCAATAAACAAGTCATCAAAGTACATGTTTTTGCAGATAATTCATTTTAAACAGACTTGGCATAGACTTTTGTGTCAAAAATACCTCTGCTGTGGTTAAATAGGGAAAGATACATCATATCTAAGTTTGGATGGCTGTGGTACACGTATCTCTATCTGAGCTTCTCATTGTAAGCTCCTGCCACTGGAAAGAAAAAGTAGGCAATTTTAAATAAGATTTATATAGTGTATTTTAAATATAGATTTTAAAGTGAGATAATGAACACAGATGTACCTAGTTGTAACCACTATTAAGTGATGTCAGATTAATATCTGATTAATATCTGTACTTGATCACATGGATCTTGGCCTGTGCAGTCTCCCAGTACAGCCCAGTAACTGTAATCCTGTGCTCCATGTGTGGATGCCCCAAATCCTTTGGTAGCACACTCTGCTATACTCTGGTATTTAGGTGACTAATTTGCACTTGGGTTCTGCTGTAGAAGTATCCTACTCTCCTTGTGTTTCTCCTGAAGCTTCTTGCCATTTCTCTGTTTTTACCACAAATTTTCTTCACTTTGAAAGTTTGTATCTGCTCAGGGCAGGGGTCTGAAAGGCATGCACAAGGCCTGAAATCAGAACTAGGGAGGATGTTCCTGATTCACTTCTGTCCTTTGATCTCCTCAGGAATGGCAGCTTCTACTACTGGGAAACTCTAGCATTTTTGACCTTTCATTCCAAACAGGAAAAAAAAAACCAACCCTGAAATCTGAACTTTTATACCAATACGACATTTTCAGCTGTAGCTGTGCCAGGGAAATAAGGAGGAAAGTTTGAATTCCACTAAACAAATATTTTTCAAAGGAAAGTTGTTAGTTGGGATATTTTCAGCCACAACTTAATAAAGTCTATCTCATTATTCAGTTCTGACTTTCTTCACTAAATTAACTTGACAGGATACTGGCTTAAGAGAGATTATTTTGCCAGCATGCTGTTCTGTGACATTTGCTAATTTTACTGAAATACCTCTTCCCCAGATAGGCCATAGGTAGCTGGTATAAACAGTAGCACATATAACTGTGACTACATTTCCAATTTCAAAGAGAGTTTAAGTTTATTTGCTACTGTAATGTCTGTTTGGCAAATGGCTTCTGGTCATAAGCTATGCTGTAAAATATGAAATCACCTTCTGTGTTTGTGCAATTAAGAAGAAATTATCAGTCTTAAAAAGTCATGTTGTAATGCCAATAATGACCATATGTGCACATGCAGGTGATGAGTATTTTCCCTGTGTTTCTTCTTATGCTGATGAAATGTCTTTGTTATTGCTACTGCCTTTTCTGTGGCAGAGGCAGGAAATGCTAGATGCATCTCTGGTATAAACCAATGCACCTAATAAAGGGACAGATTTTATTAAGTGAATCTGAAGAGCTTTTCTACAGCTGGTAGAAAATATGGATGTGAAGCATCAGAAAGAGCACAACAGGATACAAAGGGATTTTGCTCTGTGCATGTGCTAGAGAAAACAATATGACTGCATATATTTGCATGCTTAAAATACAAGAGTGAAGGATATTTTATATTATGGATAATCCAATATGAACTTCTTCAGTACCTACTGGGTCCCATCTAAAACCAGTGGAGTGTTGCCAAATAAGCCAGTCCCATGGGGACTGTGTGGTCATCACCTCACTTCACCTCTGTCCTGGCCTTCTAAAGTTTCCTTCATGAACAACAGCTGCATGTCAGGGTTAAGCTGTGCTCAGGCCAAGGCTCGACTGGCATCTTCTTCCCACACCACCCTGTAGAGAGACCTCACTGGCAAAAAACTTTCAACCTCTTCCCCTCCTCCCTTCCTTTCTTTCCCAGTCTGCTCTCTGCACCTTCAGTCTTGCCATTTAAATCCTATTGCTTAAATAGTCCTTCATTGTGACATCTGTAAGTGGCATGAGCACTTGTAATACCTTGTAGCTCATGTCTTTCATGTTTCTCAAATCACTTCAGTGGTGTCTGTAAGTTCTCATTCTTCTGAGGCAGAAGGGTAAAACCAGGACTGTAGGGCAGTATCTATGCTAGTCTGTAGACATCTAAAAGCCTGCATGGTTAGTTTTGACGTGTTGGATATGCCTCCTCTACAGCTATGGGTCACCTGATGGAAGAAGTCTTATTGAAAACGGGGATAGGAATAATTTCACTCAACTTTAGACATCCCAATTTGAACTAGTCACCCTGGGTTTCTTTTCCAGTCAGTAAAGAGAAGTAGACTGTGATTCATCATGTTTGTGATAGGATGAGATGAACTTCACCTATTCCTCTCCATTGATCATAAAGGTAATTTAGTGATGACTAGCTTGGCAACTGATGTCTGTGTTTTAGAAGCTGATGTTCAGTGTGTCGCATTTCATCCATTGTGATAAATGTCAGTGTTCTCTGAGATTTTGATACATCATCAAGACTACCTGCTGCCATGTGAATGACATTTCAGCTCCAAGGTACAAATGAGACTGACGTTGCTTGGTTTTGGGTGTAACTTCTAGTTCTTACCTCATTGATTCAGCAAAATTCTTAACTAAAAAGTACTATAAAGTAGTTGACTACAAAGGCCATTTGTCAGCCAGAACTTGTGTAAGAGGGTGAAAAAACAAGATGAAAGGACTGTTTTTGTGGTCCTGACATTAGTCAGCATTACAGAGTTTTAGAACCACATAGCCTTGACTAAGGAGGACATACAAGAAAAAAGAAAAACTGGACAAGAAACAGCTTTGTGGATTGTTGTGATTTCTGAAAGCCAAGTCTTTCCCACCTACTACATTCTGGTGTACATCCCTGAAGAGACCCAGATTTTTCCAAGCTTGAGCCATTGCCAATCCCAAGTAAGAAATGTCCTGTTCTGAATTACCAGATTATCAATTTTACTTGGTGTCAGCTGCTTCACTAGAACCTATCTTCAGTCCTGCTGGCTGTTTTGGAAAACAGCATTTGTAGGATCGGCACTATGCAGAGCGAAGATCTCTAGGTAGTATGAACATGTCACAGTCCTTTTCTCTTTATTTTCAGTTTTACAACCTTGTATGATAAACTTATAACAAAGTCCTTTTCACTCTCCATGTCTTCCAGTAAAGAAGACCCAAGCCATATCTCTTGAGTGTGGAAAGTGCCTCATAACTCTATGAGACACCTCATCTCAGCACAGACAACTGTCTTTAGATTGGACAAATTACAGTCATTCCAGTCTCACCTGTACAGCCACTGGGATACACATCTTCTTGAGGCAGTTATTCTCAAATCCCATTTGAGTCCCTCCTGATAGTCTTGGTACCATGGGAACCATTTAGCCGTGCCTCATAGGGCAATTTTTTTTTAACAAGAGGAAACAGGGAGATAAAATATTATAATTTATTCCAGATTTTTTTTTAAAAAAGACATCTCAGACATAATTTTAATGGAGTGGGAGGATGGGTATGTTTAACGAATCATTATCCATTTGGCCGAATTAATTATTGAGATAAAAAGTCTTGATATAATCAACCAGGAAAGATTAAATAATATTGAGAAGCAACTGCTGTATTCAGAAATCAAGACATTCATTTGTGTACATGCCACAAAACAAAGATAAAGGGCAGGTGGTTTCTTGGTTGCAATTTCAGTTTTTGTTTATGTCTTTCAAATAATAAGGACTCCATTTCTTCTGGGTTAACTCATACACAGACATCAGCTTTGCGGGCCAGGCCAGCAAAAATAAACAGTCAACTGAAATGTAAAGGAGGACTACTTTTGGTTTTTACAGCATTCTTGTGACTGTCTGTGCAGGGCAGAATCAGCTCTACCTGAGCCATTCTGGGCTTGAAATCATGTCCATTTGCAAGAAAGTTTTTGTATAAGCACATTTTCTGATTATTCCAATGTCATCATCTTCAGTTGATTGAATTCATAGCTGAACAAGAAAGCAAACAAAGAAAAGAAAACTAGTGAGAGGAAGTAAAAATCCTAGAAGAAAACCATTTTGAAGTCTTCTGTTCAGCCAAGTCTGAAAGTCATGTGCTGACATTTTCTTACAAGTCATCTACACCTTGTTTAGCAGGAGTAACTCAAAACTGACTCACTGCTGGCGCTCTCAGCTCACAGCGCTCATTAACAGACATAGCTGTCTTAGTACAGGATCATGTTTGTTCTACATAAAAGCACAAGCAGAACAAGCAATTTCAGACTTCAAACTATGCTTGTCTACGTGTCAGCTAGCTGGTTGATTGAATGGATTCCTTTGTTATTCAGAGAGATCACTGCTCTAGACCTTACCTACTGAAGACAAGTGAGAAGGAAGGTGGACCATGAGTCTGGAAGTAGCTGTAATACCTATATTGGCTATTTCCAGAAACAGGTTTCTGAAAAGATGGACATGCCTTCAAATCCCTGGTACTCGGTCCAGTCTCACTGAGGAGTCCTGGGGAAAGCATGTAGTGACCTCAGTAGCAGCTGAGTTGTGCCTGATTTCCCCACAGAATTATGATGGAGGATCCAAACTGACTACTGATGGGTTTTATATATACTGTCTACCACATGCATCATAAATGCTGGATTTCTGCACACAGGCACAGGCCATTAGCAATGTAAAAATATTCCCAGATAAGGTCTTCTAATGTACTAAATTATTTACTAGTGCAACCTATAAGTGGAAATTATGTTTTCCTCAAGATGCCTCTTTGACAGTGCCTTTGAAATACTCCTTGAACTTCCTTAGTTATGAAGCATTATGCTGTACCTTCTTTCAAAATATCTAGAAATAGCCAGTGCTGAGAACACAACCAGACAGGATAAGATTTCTTCACAATGTTAATTTACTTACATATGAAACTTTATTTCTTTGCTCAGGTCTGTAACTGCTTGAAAAATATCATGATGAGAATGTGGAGAAAAACAGGGATCACCTGTGTTGGTACATTCAGTCCCTGTGTCTCTGTACAGAGTGGAGACTGCCTAGACAAAATGGAGTGTGGGGGCACATCCATCAGTTCACAGGAGCAGGTGCCTGCAGAGATGGAAGAATCTCTGTTCTTGGAAATTTCCAAAACACATGTGCATAAGATGCTGAGCCCGCTGGTCTGTGTTTGAAGTTAGCCATGCTTTGAGCGAGGAGCTGAACTAGATGACCTCCAGAGGTCCCTTCCATCCTAAATGTACCCAAATCAAGAGACCAGATGAAGCTGTTGAGATGTTAGAAATTACAGTAAGAGACTGTTTCACAGAAAGGAGATAGGTCACCTAAATATGTAACCTGGAGGGAAATATTGGATAAAGTCCTGTCTGCGACCTGTCTGTTGCTCATCAGCCAGCTGTATTCATAAATCCCTATCCCTGTAAGGAAAGATATAGGTTCAAGGCTGAAATTTTATAGTAAAAGGTCAGGAGGGCAAAGTTTGATCACAGTTAAAGATCTTTGAAGATTTGTGCCTTCTGATACACCCTCCAGCTGGACTGCCTCTGACCTGGTGATGGAGCGACCAGGCTCACCATGGGCTGGGGCACATCTGTCCATAAGGGCACTGCTCAGGATTAAGGAACATTGATCTCTGAGTGCCAGAGCTCCGTGGTGGAGGTGGCAGCAGATGGCACCAGGGAATACACAGAGCAGCCCCAAGGTGGCTGGGGCTGGAGAGAAGTTCACGCCCTGGAAATGGCTCCTTCTGTGCAGCACTTTTATGAGCTGCTCTCAAAACATGTCCAAAAAACAGAAAAGGAGGTTTCATTTCCCGTTTAATTTCTTTTTATGTGTGTATATATATATTTAATTTCATGGCTGTGAGAATGAGGACATTATTGCAGCCAACACAGTGGGAAAAAACCAAAAACTGATTCAGGTGGGAGTATGAATCAGAGCGTCTCCATCAAATTCCAAGACTTCTGTGTGTAGGAGATGTAAAGAGATGGAAACCCTACTAAGCACACATTTCCTACTTGAATCCAATATTCAGAAGAGTGCAAACCTGGCTAGAGAGGTCCTAGCAAGAAGTAACTGAACACCTGTTTTCCGGGAAAGAAAAAATTATGAATCACTTTGGATTTTCAAATGCAAAAAAAATTATTTCATTTTATTTTCCATGAAGGAAAGTTACAAGCAAGGAAAGCAAGTCACAAACCTCCAAGTGGAACCAACTGTTGCTGGGGTAGAGGGAGGCAGCTGACCCAAGTCACCAGAGACCAGTGACACATCTGGGACTGGACAGTGGGCCTCCCACATCCACCTATTCTGTCCCCCTTGCTCCTCTCATTCAGTTCTCCTCCCTGGATCAAAAACATTAAATCTATTAGTTCCTAGAGCACTTTTCACTTGCCGTATCACTTGTTCAGAATTATGTGTGAGATATAAATGAGAAACTATGTTTATTATGCCTCTGTACCAAGGAGGAGAGCCGCTTGTGCGGTCTTACTTTCACAATACACATTTTCTACACATGCAACTTTTCCTTCTTCCTAGGATGATCTCTTTCTTTCTTTCTGCTCCTTTCTTGAGCATTTAATCGCCTTTCACCTAAACTTTCACTGATTTTCTTCCTTGTACTCTCAAAAACAAGAAAAAAAAGGAGGCAGACATTTTTAATAGATGAATTTTCTTGCTGAAGAACACAAGGCTGCAAACTCAGATGAAAAAGTAAATTTCACAAAATGCAGCATCTCAATAAATGCCAGATACTGCTGATTGAAAGAAATTAAGATGTGAGAAACTTGGTCCTGTGAAGGAGGATTTATTGACATCCTGTCCCCATCAAATTCTTCTGGCTGGAAAATTATGAGCTCTTGTGTCCATGGTGATACATGAGGAATTTATTTCGTCTTTCTTGTTACTTTATAATGTCTTGTGCAGTGGATGTTATGTGACACAGACTGAAGTACACAGTTTTGTTGAGATATGGATTCTGAGATTCATGTAATTATCCATCTCATAATGGTCCTTGCAGTGCACATTTGCAGGGAAGGACAACAGATGACTTATTTTTCCATGAGCTTGTGTGCCAAGGGCACAAGGATATCAGCATTGTAAACTACATCAAACGTGCTGTAGCAGAGGAACAAGGAGGAAGACAAAGGAGGAAAAAGAGTTAGCTATACAGTTGAGCAGTTCTCCAAGCCTGGGGCAAGTAATGCCTGAGAAAACATGAAGGCACCTTGAGCAGTGGAGATGGTCCTGTAGGAGATGCAAGTCAAGGTCTCAAGAGAACTGGGATGGAGAAAGGCTTGGATGCAGACAGATTGGTCAATCAGGTGCCAACCACACAGATGTCCCTGGGTCACCATGAAGACAAGCTTTCCTCTGCATGCCATTGTCACAGACATGACAGGGAGCTGTGCAGTATGTGAGCTATAGGATCAGATTAAATTGTACCCATGAGATTGTGTATTATATCAGCTCCAAGAGAAATATGGGCTGACTAGCTCAGAGGTAGAAATCTGTATCTCTGGACTTTTACATTCAGTCACCTGAACCCTGCCTTGAGTCTTAGGGGAGCTAGCAACCAAAGTGAGCGATCTCTGGGGATGGCTTTATAGGATGCTCTACAAAAGAGAAATATGATGAGATGGAACACACTATCACTGAGTAGAAGTAAAAGGTTTAGGTGTCCAAGTGCTTAATGTCAAGATATGGAAGCTGCACTCCTGCCCTCATCCCGAGAGCCAAGGTTGATGCCAAGGCTGTCTGTGCCTTATGGGATGCTCCCAGCACAGAACAATATTTGACACGCAAGGGGCTAGCAGTGCTTATCTTATTTTCTTGGCCAGTCTGGAAGCAGGGATGTGTCTTGGAATACCAGGTGAAAGAAGCCTGTGACTGGGAACCAGAGGAAGTGATCTGAGCCTGGTTCCCCTCTGGAGCAGTGGATGATCCTTCCTTGCTTGCTCAGGGATCAAGGAACAGAGTCTGCCCTGGAACCACGATCAGGGAGCCCAGAGCAGGCCCTGAGGGACAAGGACTTTGACCTACAAACTTAGTGAAACTGAAAATGTTTTGGGTTTTTTTTACAATAGCTGACATTTGCCATTTTCCATGTGCCAATTAACGGAGGGAGCATTTTTCCCTGCGATTTGCAGAAGTCAGATCACTTAGATGATTTAACAGAACTTCAGACATTAATAGAGTACTTCAAGCTAAGGAAAAAAAAAAAGAAGAAAAAAAGATTTTAAAGTGAAGTGAAAGGTTCAGAGGTGGCAAGCCCCCAGGGAAATATAAGTTGTGTCAGGATGAGACTCCCTGAAGTACCAGAAGCATTTATAAGTTAGTGAGGAAGATTTATATTGGGGACTCTCCTCTTCTCTTAGGTCCATGGAAACATATTGCAATGTGAATCCTGATCTGCTTGTCATCAGAGCCGATGATTTAGAGGAAGTCTGCATTGGTCACTGGGCTTGTTCCAGCAAGGCAATGCAACCAAGTATGAAAAATAGGTATGAGGAAATTGTGGGTGTTCAGCGGGGTGTTACTGAGAAAGAAATAATCTTTGCTTGCTCAGAAACTGAATCTAAATAAGAAAAAATGCTGTGCTGGGATGACTTGGGGAAACTGCAGAGATTCTTTGACATATTTCAGTGCTGTTGAAGACATTTCTAAGGCTGCCTTTCCAGCTTTGCAAGAGCTTTGTGATGGCAGAAGTAATTGGTGATAAAATACTGGGATCTGGGAAACTCTTGGCTACATTCTGTTTCTTTGTGTATAAACTGAGTCCTCTGCATCTGAGAATATGTCTGATGCTGTTTCCTGGGCACATGAGACTTCCAGGCAACTCCAGCAGTGGAGCCTGATTCTTTTCCAGCAGTGAACATCAAATAGCAGCTCCAGTCCTTTTGCTAGTTGCTAAGGGTTCACAACACTGTTCTGTGAATTGAACAGACCAATGAGTGAAGTGTTGGCTCTACCCTCAGAATGAGCCTTCAAAGTCAACAATGCAGTCCCAGTGATGGATGGGTTGGTGGAAATCACAGCTGCATGATTAACCATTATGTGAAGGAGAGCAATTTCCATGGTTAGAAAGCTGTTCCTTTTCCTGGAGACCACGTGTTCACCCTGTTCAGAATGAAAGACCTGGGAAAAGCCCCAGTCGTGTCTCCTTACCATGCCTTTCAGAGGAACAGTGTGCTGGCGCACCCAGGCTGCAGGATGACCTGGCTTCTCTTGTTATTAAAACAGTTCTCATCACTCAGTTTGTAGTAACTGTGTTCAATTCCACAATGTAATTTTTGGAGTCGCCCTCAGACAGATGTAATACCCTAAATCCAATTAATTATGATCCCTCTCCTAGAGACAGACCATCTTTTTAATGAGAAAGACCTGTATAATTTTATATAACAACAAATTATTGGCCAGCTTGACAAAAACAGTTTAAAGAGGCTGCTACTATCACAGTCCTTGGCAGAAAGAGCCAGATGCAATGGTCTTGGCACTGGATTTATAGCAGCTGGAGATACTTGAGATCTAGTACCTGATACCTGAGATAGATACACCTATATGGAGATATACTTCTCCCCTAGATGAAGAAGAACATTTCACGAAAAGGCTTTTAGATTATGGCTTTGATATTCAATAAAAGCATGACCAATAATATCAGGTTCCATAACATCAAGTGACATTACAAACCCACTTGAAGCCTTACTTAAGACTATTATTCCTGTAAATATGACAATCATTACCCAAATACCCTTTTTATGACAAAGGCATTCTGATTCCCCAGGGAATGTTCTTATTCCTAGATAAGATATCTCCAGGTGAAAGGGTTTATCTTTTACATATGTAAGCAATCACTTAACCTATTACACCATTGATTTAATTGTGCAGGCAAAGATAACAAAGAAAACCCTAGAACCTAGTCACAGAATCACAGAATCACAGAATGTCAGGGATTGGAAGGGACCTCGAAAGATCAACTAGTTCAAACCCCCTGCTAGAGCAGGAACACCTACAGTGGGTCACACAGAAAAGCATCCAGGCAGGTTTTTTTTTCACTCTATTTTTACTGTGCTTTCCTTTCGGTTTAAAATATTGTTAACATCTAGTTGGTTATCTTTAAATGCCTTGATATGGATGAATCCTAAATAAAGTTATTTCTGCCTACCATTTAGGTCCTTTACTGAGAAATTTTGCATCTGTGATGATTTGTCACTTGTTAGTTGCAGTATCACATCTTTTATTTTGCCTTGTCTCTCACTAATTTGCTTACAGTATCCCAGCAACAGCAATCAGGGGTCTGACTGAATTTACAGCATTTTCTATTGGCATAGGGAGAGCAAAAATGACAGTGAGACAAGGTAATGTGTTGTCTCCTCATTTAAGCAACATGGAGTCTGCATATTCAAAATGGCATTATTTTAGCTACATTCAAGCCCGTAGAAGTGGCTTTTTCTTGCGTACTAAACAAGAGACTGCTTTAAGACTGAGGAATTGGGCAAAAGGAAAAACCTGGATTTTATTTTCAACTACAGAAAAGAAAGGAATGGGATTTATACCTCAGCCTTCCCCAGCTGAAATGTTGCCATCACGGGGTTGTTGCTCCATTTAGTGGCAATACAAACAACTTCTTCCACCATTTTCCATGAGAAAAGATAGTCCTGACTGAGGCATTAACCCCAGGAGAAGTTTTATAGAGAAAGGTGCATTTAACCTGTCTGCTCCTCCCTGTCACGTGCCTTGCTGTGGCTGAGCCCTGCATCACTCTTATTTACATCTGTGGCATTTGTGTAATACATTAATGCATCGCATCGAGAGTTTAGATGCTGAGCTCAGGACTAGGGCTTCAGAGATGGGGCAAGTAGTTTGAGTCCTGGTGCTGGGATGCTGTGTGCCACCAGTTCCATTCATGGACCTCACTCACTCGTCTTTAAGACTCTTCCATGGTGGGTAATTCCCAGGGCTTGCTTGATGCAATATCCCATTTTTTCCTTAAAAATCCGTTGTTTCTAACCCTTTAAACATGAATTTATGTGTACCTATAGCCTTTTAATATCTACTTTAAATTTCCTTCTAGAAAACATAGCATCCATTTTACACCAGTACATTAATTTCTTCCACTAGTAGAAACCTGTTTCTCTTACACATTTCCTCTCTTTCAGCATCCAGAATATTTTAATGCTGCATTGACACAGACAAAGAAACTGCAGTAGTCTGTAGAAAACAAGGGACAATATTACTTTTATTAAACAAAGGAATATATTAATATAGAAATAGACTGTTCAAAAGAACTTCACTGTCTATGATTAATCAAGGTACAACCTCACACAGCTGAATGCTGGTATAGTTCTACTGGCTTTATAGCTGATTTACTTCGTAAGTAATTATGTTACAGAAATAGAAATTACTGAGTGGAATTTTAAATGTATTCAACAATGTTTCGTTGATTAATTTCTCATCTAGAATTACTCTTAACTGAGTCCTTCATTTCTTTTCATTCACTCCTCTCTGGATAATCACTGCTTTTTATTGCACTGGAAGAGGGATCATGAAATAATTTATGAAAATAATCAGTCTTCTGCCTAGCCTGTCACAAGTAATCCACTATTAACAGAAGTGGGTGGCTGAGTTTGTGTTGGAGACAGTCTTTGGGGGATACCATCATGTAGTATGTTTTGTGTCTGATCTACAAAGTTGACTTAATAATTGTGATTTGATCTGATGTCAGGATAAGACAGAGAACTTAGATGACATGCAAATAAGCTACATGTCTGCCCTTCATTTGGCTTTTGAAGTATCTGTGTTCTCTGTGAATCCTTACAGGAGCTTTTTTCTTGCTATCTCTTCTGCTCAGATTCTGAACATAGCAGTCCATAAGGTTATTCTGCTTACAGTGATACACTGGGGTAAAAAAGGTTTAAAGTGTCCTGGTATAAGAATACATCTTTCACAATTCAATGTGCTATGTGCATCTGTCCTTATGATCTTATACTCCCCAAGCACCTTTCAACTGAAGTTGTAAGAGTAGCTTTATAGATCCACGGAGATCAATGATGGGGAAAACAAACTTTTGCTTTTGACCATTTTCTTCCTTCTCTTGGGCTGGCTGTGGTACATGCCTATGAAACACGGACAACAGAGTAAGTGACTGGACCTGCCTGACTCCTCCACCTTTCCCCAAGCAATACAGCTTGGCAGGTCACACCAGGCTTATTATTAAGGTGACTTTGCAATTAGCTCAAGAGGCCCCTGAGGTTTACCTACTGCCCTGTTCAGCATTGATTAGGTCTCAGCTGGAGCACTTGAGTCCGTTGAGAGGCACAGAAACATCAAAAAGGTCTTGAGATACACATCAGGTTCCTACGAGGGAGAAAGGAGTAATCCCCATTTTCGTGCCATGATATTCAGGATAATAAGTAGTCAAAGGAACGGGGAAGGAGGCACAGATTGGAGAGCAGAAAATATTTTCTGTGAGATCAATAGTGAGGAATGACTTACTTGCCTGTTCTGAAGACAGGATCCTTCCAATCCTACAATAGGCCTAACTCCGATCACTTGTAATGTTGTTTAACTGTAACTGTTTGAATTGAAATTTCTCAGCCTGGGAAATCTCCCTGGACCTGAGATTTAGCAAAACTTTCAGCCCAAACAGTGACAAAGTTTCAGTTTCTACCACTTGTCTTGGCTCTTGGCTGACTTGGACTGGAAGGGTCGGGTTTGGGAAAACTGCAGTCTTTGCTGTTCTCAATCATCCAATCCAAACTGGAGGAGCTCCTTAAAACAACCCAAACCATCTGTTTGTACATACTCAATAAAGACATCTGTATTTTGTGGTTATAAAACAGAAAGACTCTGCATTCAGGAATCAAACTCAGTCCTTAAGAGCTCTTGAAATAAGTGCTGTTTGATCAGATGTTGAAGTTCCTTCTATTGCTACTTTTCACAGTATGTGGAAATCTCACCAGGTGCCTTTAATGTCTCACATGCAGCTTTTCTTCCCCTGTAAACTAAATGAAAAAGTGATGCAAGTGTCGTTACCTCTCCAAGAAGTGATACAGAACCTATCTCAGTCCCTTATCTCTGCTAACTTTAAATATTCTCCTTGAATTTGGAAACTGAGATGAAGCACAAGCCTTTGCCACCTATTTGATGTCAGCAGGGTCACTAGATCAGCTTCTTTTGTTGCCATAGTGCTGTACAAAGCTCCTGCACTTTCATCTGCACCCTGCTAATACTTTCAGGGGCAGAGGGCCATTCACAGAGTCACAGAATGTCAGGGATTGGAAGGGACCTCAAAAGATCATCTAGTCCAATCCCCCTGCTGTAGCAGGAACACCTAGATGAGATCACACAGGAAGGTGTCCAGGTGGGTCTTGAATATCTCCAGAGAAGGAGACTCCACAACTGTTAGCCTTTCTGGATCTGCTCCCTGCTGACATTCATCAAATAAGCATCCAGCTTCTTGGCTGGTTTCATGATGAAATGGGCATTTTTTTTTTAATCAAATACCTATTTGCAGCACAGTTTAATTCCTCAGCTAGTTAGCTTTAATAATAGCAATTAGTAGGTTGGAAGAGCATACCTGATTTCTGAAGTTTCTGCAGTGATTTTCCTGCTGATTACTTGAAGAACAGCAATGCCCTGAACCCCAGGCAGGAGTTCAAGAAACGTCTGTATCAAAACAGTTATGAAAATGCAACAATTATATCATCCTTTGAAGAAAAATAGATAGCTCATATTCTCCAAAAGATATTGATGGGTAAATGCTGTGATGATAGCAAGATAATAATGTTGCCACTTGGTCAGATATGGAGGTGAGAGTTCCTCCTTTTTTCATGGTTATCTCAAATAGGGTCATGGCCCAATAATGGCTGAGATGAGGCACTGGAGTCCATGTGAAGAGACAGATACTTGCTGGGACTGTCATGCTGGGCCTGGGCTGTGATCTCTGCAGGATCAAAACACAAAAAATAAACTCTGGGGCAGGAAAGATCCAAGTGTTTTGGAGACTGCCTTGCATAAATCTTTCCATTCCCTCAGACAAGTGAGAGAGGAACTAAAGGATGTTTCTAAGTCATCTGTCCTAGTCCTTCTGGGGGACTTCAGCCTGCTGGACATCAACTGGGAATACCACACAGCTGGTACAGACAGGTCCAGAGGATTCCTAAACCAGCCGGATGACAACTTCTTGGTTCAGGTGCTAAGGTAATTGAGCAGGAAAGGTGCCTTCCTCGACTTGTTGCTCATCAACAGAGAGGGTCCTGTGGGTAAAATGGTGATTGGTGGCTGCCTTGGCCACAGCAACCACAAAGCAGTCAAGTTCAAAATCTATGGTAACAGGAGGAAAACTAACAGCAAGACCATCTGTGATGGACCTCCTTTCCCAGCTGTATTTGAATTTTGCTTGCTCGTTCTTCCCTGTAATGAGAAGGAAGCCTCAGTATCTCAGACTGTTTTTATGTGGGACCATCTGCTCTAACACCTTCCCTTGTCATGTCTTTTGGAGACAGGCTTGGAGAGATAACATGCAAATGTAACAGGAGCTCCCTTGTCCTCCCAGGTGGCCCCTCAGTTCTAGAGTCTTCTTTGGCTGGGACCTTCCTTCTGCTGTAATGAATCACACCTTGTAAGATGCATCTACTGTACATACGTTGTAGGCAACCCACAGCCCTACTGAGCTTTATCTCTCTACAGGCACCGAGGGCTACATCACTAACGCAGAGGATGGAGCTGTCCAAACTGTTCACTCCAATGCCTGCCCACACACCTCTCGAGAAGGGCTCGCTGGGGAGTCAGCATTTATTTATTTATTTATTGTGCTGTGGGGTACGCGGGAAGCAGATAAAGGGTTTTTCTTTACTTTGGTCACCACCTCAGAGCAAAATATTTTCCTTGATTTAAATAACTATGCAGGGCTCTGTTAGCACTGTGAGTGCCTCAAACTCCTTGGAGAGTTTTATCACCTCCTTGATACAACATCAGATTTTACAGATAGAAACACAACTTGTAAGTAGAAGTACTAAGGAGTCCAACAGCATCCTGAGCAGCATTGGAGGAGTGTTGCCAACAGGTAGAGAGAAGTGATCCTTCTGCTCTGCTCGGCACTGGTGAGACATACCTGGGTGCTGTATCCAGAGCCAGGCTCCCAGTATCAGAGAGAAATTGACACACTGGAGCAAATCCAGCAGAAGGCCATGAAGATGATTAAGGGACCGGAGCATCTCTCTGGAACTGGGCCTGTTCAGCTTGGAGAAGACAAGACTTCGGGGATTTTAATCCATGTGTACAGGGAATAAAGAAGTCAGAGCAGGATTCTGTCACCCTGCCACTCTCTATACAGTGGCACCCAGTGACAGGACAATATGCAAAGGGCACAACTTGAAATATAGGAACAGTTTTGCCATTTTACAGGGTCTCCCAGTTCCATGAACAGCACTGAGACTATTTGCTTCTGCATCCCTATAAGAATAAATATGCTGAAAAAACCAACTGAAATCCACAGCCATCTACTTGCTCAGAAAACACAGGATGAAGAAAAGCCTCAGTGTGATGATGTGAGGTCCCAAGAAGGGAGATGTTAATCACAGTTTATAGTCTGCTTCTAAAAGACCACAAACAACTGCTTAGTGGGGGCAAGTATAGCCCACAGTGAACACAGTGAGAGATGTGAGCAGGAAGGACATTGAGGTCCCTTCACACTCGGCCATTCATCCTGTGCCTGTGGGCAAGCCATCCCTGTGCAGAATCATAGAATCACAGAATCACAGAATATTAGGGATTGGAAGGGACCTCGAAAGATCATCTAGTCCAATCCCCTTGCCGGAGCAGGAACACCTAGATGAGCTCACACAGGAAGGCGTCCAGGCGGGTCTTGAATGTCTCCAGAGAAGGAGACTCCACAACCTCCCTGGGCAGCCTGTTCCAGTGCTCTGTCACCCTTACTGTAAAGAAGTTCTTTCTCAAATTTAAGCGGAACCTCCTGTGTTCCAGCTTACACCCATTGCCCCTTGTCCTATCATCTGTCGTTACTGTGAAGAGCCTGGCCCTATCCTCCTCACACTCACCCTTCAGATATTTATAAACATTAATCAGGTCCCCCCTCAGTCTCCTCTTCTCCAAGCTAAAGAGGCCCAGCTCCCTCAGCCTTTCCTCATAAGGGAGATGTTCCACTCCCTTAATCATTTTGGTGGCTCTTTGCTGGACTCTCTCAAGCAGCTCCCTGTCCAAAAAAATTTTCCTGAAATCCAAACTCTTTCTAGTTGTTCTCTCTCTCAAAAATAAAAGAAAACAAAAGAATTAAAGAAACTTACAAAACTTCTGCCAAATATGAGCCTGGGAATTAAAATTCGTATCTTATTGCATACCAGAAGTCAGTGGCTCTGTAATAATATTGCTTTAATGGCACAAGATTCTCTTCTCCCTGATAAGCTCTCTGTGCTCCACATTCTCTAGACAATCTTGTCTTCTCTTTGCTCTGGCAATATCTACCTCAGCACCTTTCTCTCCATCCTATTAATGTCTTTCCACTCGATAGGTACTAAACACATTTCCTTCAGAGAAGGTCTGGACAGCTCATCAAACTGTGCTAACTTTTTTCTCCTGTTACTTGCTGTGAAGCTTCCTGCTTGTATTGCAGATCTAAAGAAGCTCTCGCATGCCCAAAAACTTGCCTAATTTTCCCTTTTGACTACTTGGTCTAAAAAGAGATGCTGTTTTAACTTGCACACCTTGTCTTGAATTAATAATTTTTATGTTCTTTGGTTTTAAAAGAAATGTTTATATAGGGATTTGCTTTAGGATGCCGGAACAACTGAGCTCGATGCTGCAGTTTGTCTGCAGTGTAGAGAGTGACACATTTGCATCACCAACATCCTCATTAGGCCAAGTGGATTTAGAGGTCCCTGCAGCCTGGTAACTGCGCTGGCATAGCAGCTCTTCTGCTAATTGACTTACTCAAAAAATATATCTGCATATAACTATGAATTTCTTATTCTACAATCAGGAAATGAGGAAAAATGAACAGATGGTAATACCCTAGGCAGATGACTCAAATTTTGCCCTTTAATGAAACCAGTCACTTTATGCTTTACCAGTTGGGTCATGGCAAGCCAATATATAAACTTTCAGGGCGTTATGATGAGATAAGAGACTTCTAGCATGAGTCTGCAACACTTCAAGTCAACAACAAGAGGTGATCAGTGAAAGCACAGCACAGATCATGTATAAAAACTGACATCCCAATAAAAATGTAGTGAAAATTATAGCTATGGTTGAAAGTCACAAGCAACATGGTAGAATCTTCTTCACCTTGTTCGTTTGATCATAATCTCAATTTTTACTCTTTCAAGCTGAAATGTTAGTCATTCTTATGCCACTTTTGAGACATGATATAATTAGAATTTTCATCTACTCCTTCCCAGTTTTTTCAGTAAAAGGGCTGAAATCAGCAAACAAAGAAGGCAGTAGGCTTGTCTGTTGTCTGTCTATTAACTCAGTCTTGCTCTGATTAACTCCCTGGTTGTTAACCCAGCATCATCTCATAACCATGATGGTTAGATTGCTAGGTCTATTGAAGCAGCTTGCTCTGGGTCCTTACTGCAAAGCAATCGGAACTCAGATTTCTCCCCACTGACACTCTGCATCATCCCAGTGTGTGTTGTACACTTCTTTTTTCCAGCACTGAAATGCTCTTGATTAGGAGGGTTCAATTCTGTGGCCACTGACCACTAAGAATGTTTCCTAGCATCACCTATCCCATCTCAGTATGTCCCTTGAGGTGTTATTTGCACCAACAGCTCATATCCAGGCTTGGAGCAGCACCTGTAGATCCCCTGGTGAGGATGGGTTGGTGAGGTCCTCATGGCAGATGCTGCAATGGGGGATGGTGGGGTGAGTGTTCCACTTCTGTTCTGCCTCACAGCACCTGTGCCACCATAGCAGTGCAAATGGGGCATCCAATGTGGCCTTTGTGTCTCCCAAGGCCACTCACTGCTTCGGAGCTGGATCTGGTGACCCTGGATGAGAAAAACTGATCTCCAGGGCTGCAAACAAACTGCAGGACATTTTTTTCTTTTTTTTTTTTTTGAGAAGGTTGTTGCAGGTTTTTGTTCCAGTTCTCCTTTTGAGTGCTACACAACAAATGTCTGAAAATGTGTGAAATATTTAAGCTAATAGCAGCTTTTTTATAATGGAGCATTTGATTACAGGGGCTCTGTCCTTACTGTGTGCTCAGTTTCCTCCAACACACAAAACTATCAGAAGCTCATGTATTTGATTAGAGGCAACAGTGGTTCATTACAAAACCCTCAGCAGCAAAGTTACTTACCCTCAGTCTGTTGACTGTTTGAAATCCAGCAACCTCAGGCCCCACACGCTCAGAAACAAAACTCTCACCATGTTTAGTGAGAGCAGAATTCACAGATTCACAGAATCACTAAGGCCAGAAAAGACCTCTAAGATCATCCAGTCCAATCACCAACTCATCACCACCATGCCCACTAAACCATATCCCTGAGTGATACATCTACACATTTCTTGAACACCTCCAGGGATGGTGACACCACCACTTCCCTAGGTGGACTGTTCCAATGTCTGACCACTCTTTTGGAGAATAAATTTTTACTAATATCCAACCTGAACCTCCTCTGGTGTAACTTGAGACCATTACCTCTCATCCTATCACTGGTTACCTGGGAGAAGAGACCAATCCCCAGCTCGCTACAACCTCCTTTCAAGAGTTGTAGAGAGCAATAAGGTTTCCCCTCAGCCTTCTCTTCTACAGAGTAAACAACCCCAGTTCCTTCAGCCACTCCTCATAAGACTTGTTCTCCTGACCCTTCCCCAGCTTCATTGCCCTTCTTTGGACACGGTCCGGCATCAACATGTCCTTCTTGTAGTGAAGGGCCCAAAAAATTGTTTCCTCGTATGATGCTTTGCTACAGAAGGGGATGAATGCTGGCAGAGAGTCATTTCAGATTAATGTTTAAACTGTGCTGGGGATGACTGACCACACAAACCATATTGTCTCTGCAGTAATTAATTGAGCATGAATGCTCTGGCATACCAATGTTTCAGGAGCTCTGCCCTGATGGTGGGTCTCACCATGAGAGCTTTGTCAGGTGTGAGCAGGACGTGCACTGGCTGCACACAGCTCTGCAGATGACTTGCAGCTGCATGCACGTCCTTCAGAGCCACACTCAGTTTGCTTCGCTTGCAGTGAGGTATGTTGAGGTACTTGTGGTAGCTACTTGCTACTTGTGGTAGCAAGTAAAACCAACCCTCAAGAATTCCTGTGTTAAAGAACTTACGACCCTGGGAAGAAAGGTGTTTTGATGGATTAAAGAAAAATAGATCACAGTCATGCATATTCATAAATCAAAAGCCTGGTGAAAGCTGCAAGTTAATGTTGTTATAAGCAGTGCAATCAAAGGGCTCTCATGTATGAAGTACTTGCAAGCTGCCTCAGGTTAAAGTAACATTTTTCACTGACAATTTGCCTTGTCCTCTCAAAAGCACTGACAAAACAACACTGCCTGTTTTTCTGAGACAGGGATCATCATTTATTTAACTCAGTTCCAAGAGAAGCTGCCAGTGGTTTTGAATCAACCATAGTCTGGGAGAAACTTGCATATAGACCTGCAAAAAGTGTTGAAATACCATTTGACTCACTGAGCTGAGACCAGATCATGTAGAGGAGGCCTAGTGCTGTCAAAGGCTGATCCTGATCAGCTGAGAAACCTCAGCAGCATCAGAGCCTGTCCTCTGTCACACATCCCACAGGGCACCTTGGTCCAGCTTGTAAGTCTGCTCCTGTAGTGCTCAAGCTGCTCTGAAACCTGGAAGTAGCAGGACAAGCTGCAAAATTTGGAGATGATTCCTCCTCTGTGCTCCAGCTGTGGGTTGGGGTGCATGGGAGCTGGATTCCAGGTCAGGGTCTGATTTATGCTGCCAAACCTTCTTGTAAAATGCACTTTCTGCAGCTCATTTTCACTTATTTTCAAGGAGGCTGTTTGAAAATGTAGGCCAATGACTCCAGAGATGTGATTCACCTGCTTTTATCCTTTAATTTACAGCCAATAACTGAGGAAACTCAATAATACAGGCTCAGTAAATAACATGCAGTGGGTGCTTTGCACCATACAAGGCAACGATGAGCCCGGTTAAACCAGGTGTGCATCTACTTTTCATTGCTGGTGGAAGATGACCTTGCTGTATCAGTATTTGAAATGAAAGACGAACCTGTGAAGTTGTTTCCTTCCAAAGAGGGAACTACTTGTCTGCTCTTGCAGTTCTGGGAACGTGTGGCACAGGGTAAAAGAAACAAGAGTTTTAGCAGATCCTTTGGCAATGGTGAATGTTTAATTTTAGCAGTGAGTGAAAGCTGATTTAGAAACCTTCTTGTCTTGTGATCAGGGACTGCAGGGAAAGCCTTGTGCCTTTGAGGCACTCAGAGGAGAAATCTGAAAGCAGGGAGTGACCCAAAGTTGATGAACAGGTAGAATTTCTATAGCACGCTTTTTTCGTCCTGTCAGATGGGATCAATTAACACAGGACGGAGTGATTAGCAGGGCTTGTTAAATATTACAACTTTCCCAGGACCAGACTCAAATAGTCAATTGATATTTCTCTCCCCCAGTCCCCCAGCCTGTCTGGGACATCCTTGGGATGTTCACAATGACTCACAGGGGACTTCCTTGCAGGAGAAGAAAAGTGAATGAAAGTAAATCCAGAGTCAAACCCATCGCTTTTCATGAAGCTACTGAAATGTTAGTGACGGCAGCAGTCAGTGTTTAGTTTTGTGTGCAGCAAGTTAATTTTCATGCCATGAATAAATTAGCATATTTGTATACTAACCAAGTGGAACAACCTTTCAGGCAGATGTCAGACCGTTTTTATTCTGTTCCAGGCTTTGTCTCTGGCACAAGCAGTTGAGTGTCCGGGGATGCCCCACATGCCTGGATGCCGCAGGGAATTCAGATACCACCCCAGTGACTACAGGTGCAAGTGATTTACAGGTGCAGCTTCCCTTTTTGGGTCCAATAGAAAAAATAACACCTGCTGGGAAGTAACTTACCTGATGTAGTAAGGAACAGCTTCGACAAGGGGACATTCAGCTGTGCAAGATCTCAAGGTCTGGAGTGTGCTTGTGACACAGGCTCCCAAGGATTGCCATAAGAACTTAGCCCGGACCATGCCCCTCATATGGCTTTTTGCACTGCTCTGCCATCATCCCTGACAGCTGCTGCTGGGTGGACAGCCAAGTTCAATGGCATGTGGTGTGACCTGATACAGAAGCCCCAAGTTCTTATTATTAATGTTTTCTTGATATATTGACTTTACTGTGAGACATTCACTGCAGTTGTGTTCCAAGGCCCTAAAATAACCTTTGAAGCTGCTATAGTGTAGCACTTCCATACAAGCTGTGCACATCCATCTGCACTGTGGGTACCAGGTCTGGAGAGCCATCAATCGAAGGCAGAGCTGCTCTCTGGGGTGGAGATACTTGCACACCAAGAGCCAAGAACATAATGATGGTGTCAACAGGCCACAGGCTTTTGAAAAGTGCTTTGTTTAGTGTTTTGATGAGGTTTTATTGCAATGGCTAATTAAAAGTTCATCACATGCACCAAACACAGCCAGCATTTATTTGCTGTACAGTCATATTGAGAGGTCAGTGCTTTGTCAGTATATTAGAATTGTGTGCTTGTTTCTGGAGTGAATTAACTATTGCTTATCTGTCAGGAAAAAGAAACATCACTAACAAATCAGTAAACAAAAAATAAATCCTTGTCTCTCATGACATACCAACAGCCTTTGGAGTTGCTCTTGCATTTGGCTCTTTTTCTAGTATTTTCCTGAAATCTGGCATGCAAGTTGCAGTGCAGAGCTAAATGGTATGGACCAATGTGCTCTGAGCACGACAAACCTATCTGGATTTCCTTGTGCCTGAAATCTGTCCCTTACTTCAGCAGCGGGAGCCACTGCTGCATGGGTGCAAGGTGCTTTGCTCAAGGATGAAGGTTTGAGAGGCAGGACTTCCAAACAGGGCAGCTGGACTGGCTGCAGATAGCAAAACTGGGTGAAGGAATCTTTCTGAGGTGTAATATCCCAGGGTGGTCAGCTGCCCAGGTTCAGGGAGTGAGGGCACACAGAGACTCTTCCAGATGAGGGCTTAACTGAGAGCAAATTGCAGAGAACAACAAGAATTGGAGTAAAAGGAAACCACTGGAGGAAGGTGATGACAAAGTGACTATACTGTTCAACCATTCCACCTAGCGATGTAGACATCTGGAAAGTTCTTGGTCTGTATTTTTTATGAGTTTTTTATATATATTATAATATTTCCCAATCTGCAATGACTCTCAATTTTGCTTACTAATGTATACCAAATTTCTGTACACACCTCTCTTAAAAGACAGTTGGGAAGGAAGTCTTACAGCACCTGCAGATACCACATGCAAGTCTGCCATGTTTTCAGTGCCTGAAGGGCAAGGGAAAATGCAGGCTGGGGCTGGAGGTGGAAGTTTGCTCCAGCTTCCCCTTTGCTCCAGCTTTTGAGACAGCAGTTGTGTGCAGTGGACTTGCTGCTTTTCACCTTGCTCCCTGGCAGGAGCCAGCTGCTTGTAGGAAGAGTACAAGCTACCAGCACAGCAAAAGGAGGAAGCATTGCTGGTAATGGTGTCCTCCTGCGCTGGCAGGTCAAGCACAGCCCTTTTGAGGAGCTGCAATATGAAAAACGTTCTGTGTTGTGATGAGCAGTTAACTCTGAAAGAGCAGGGTGCTGGAATTAGCCCATTAATTAGCTGTCTGTGTCATCAGAGAGTTCAGACAGGGCCACTCTTCTGTTAGTGGGAGAGAGGGAAACACCAGGGATCTTTCCAGCTTGCACTTAACAAATGTGGCCTCTGTTTCTGCTCTGGAATCCTGGAGCCATGGCAGAGGCATCCAGGCAGCAGATGCATAGTTTCTGCTAATTAATGTAGCTCTGATTAATGTCTAGACCTAATTGCAGAAGTTATTGAAAGAGACATAATCTAGAAGGTAAATCATCCTTTCTCCATCAGAAATACATGAAAAGTTGTTATTTGCTCGCTTTTGAGATGGGAACTTAATTAAAAAGTGAAAGGGAGACATGGTTGTCACATACCAAAAACCTGTGAGCCTGGAACCAAATCTTGAGTTGAGCTTTTCTCCAGTCACAAATAGCTGATAGAAAATGTATAAATTAGTCTGGAAGGAGACAGCACTCTGCACTTAGGAGCTGAAGGCAAACAGGCTATTCAGCCAAGCTCATAAATATCCCTTTTAGAGCTCACAGCCAGCACACAGCACAATGAGGAGCTCCTTCTGGCAATCCAAAACCAGTACTGTGACTAACGTGTGGAGGAAACAAATTCTTATATCATCTCATCACAGGATTTATTTCTTCTAAATGTAAAAGTAATTTTAATGTAGTCATTAGTCACTACGAGACCAATCTGCTGGGTGCAGTGCAGCTCACGGGCTGGGAGCAAGGCACAGAGTATTCTGCAGAAAGAGCAAGGCAGAGCAGCTCCCCTGCAGACCCCCTCTGACCCTGCTGGCTTCACAACCCAAACCAAACCACCTTCCCAACAAACACCTCAGAAGAAGCAGCAGCAAATCCAGGCTATTTCATATTGGGCTTAAAAAACATGAGGAATTAAGTTTACCAGGAGGCACAGAGCTGTCAAATTTGTTGTCTGAGAAGAATGATAACTGAAGGATAAATAAGTATACAGTTTATTTTGGAGCTTAACTTTCCCCTCCTTCCTTGGCTTTGTAGGATAAATTGTTCTGCCAATCCACAAATTCGATATTCAGTATATTAATGCAGTCTAGCTATGAATGGTCACTCTCAGTATGGTAATTCCACCAAAACTAATTGACTATGCTGCCCTCAATTTCTGCCAGTCACATTGCTATCTTCCCTTTTTAAAATGTTTGCAAGAAGCTTAAAAAAATAAAAAGACTAGGCTTTAAAAAAGGTATCCCTTCCTTGCAGTGTGACAATTGGAAGCTACATTTTTGGAAGTTGTCCTTCTACCTTTATCACAATTCAGTTGATAGTTAGGTGTCTCCACATGTGAACTTCTACATAGTTCTTGATGCTTTTCGTTGTTTGCATGAAAACCTGACTCTGTGCCTTCTCAAAAGGCAAAGAGGTGTCCGTGGCTGAGCCAGGAAATGGTGTCAGATCTCTATTTGTGGTTCTTTTCTGTGTAAAGAATTCAAACACCAGCAACCTGGCCTGACACATGGATACATCCCTGTGTAGAAGAGGACTACTCTGCCTCTTAGCTGAAGCCTACTTTATCCTGAAAGCTTTAGTCTCCATGAAACATTTCAGGGATACAGGCTGATAGAGTAGATTGTTTTCAGTCAGTCACCAAACATCTGGATTGACTATCTGAGCTGACTGTTTTGTGACATTTCTGGCATTTCAGAGCAGGTATGGAGGTGCCAGCTGTTATGAGGCAATCGCAACTGTACAACCACAGCTGTGCAACCACAGCTGCTGACTGATGTATTTGAGAGAGCTGTGGTTCAGCATGAGCAACTGCAGGTCCAGCAGCAAATTAAATGTTAACTCCTGCGATGGGGTGGCTAAAGGCTTGGGGCAATCAGCAAAAACATGTATTTTCATCGCTCCCTTGAAAACGGAAGGAACTGTGTAAATGACAGCCAGCAAAGCTTCCTTCCACTGCAGAAACAAATTAGAAAATCTCTGATGACAAACACAGTGTGTGAGTTGCTGAAGTTTCTCTCATGTGTGAAAGGGATCTTCTGATACTCCTGCTCCCCTCTGTGTCCTGCTCTTCCAGAGTCTGATGGAAAGCCATGATGCCAGGCTGTGCTGGCACAGCTCCTCAGAGGCTGCCAGCACCTCTCAGGGTGGCTGCAGAGGCTCTCACAAGTCTCCTGGATTGTACTGGTGTGTGGGAAGAAATGAGCACACACCATGCTCAGAGCATGATGGCTCTCAGCACAGGACCTGGAAATATTTATCCACCAGCTAGGTTGTCAGAAAAGTCCCCACCAAAGCCCATTTATTTTGGGAGGGAGACACACATGCCATCTCATTCACAGCAGAAGCAAATCAGCCCTTTGCCAAGGACACATCGAGACAGGAAAGGGATGTACCTGCTGACAAGGGGTCCATGCCAGCACCAAGAGGCCACATGGCAAAGAAAGGAAAACAGATCTCCAGAGAAGGTCTCTGCTGCAGATGTCAATGAATCCCATCTGAACAACCCATGTACCAGCCTAGTCCTGCACGCTACCAGGATGCTACCTAGCCATATGAAATGCAGACTAACTGCACAACACACAGAAACTGGCAGGGCCCTGGTGGGTTTTGCAGAAATGACTTTGCAGATGATGATGAATGTGTCCTGGCTGGCCCAGCACAAGCCTGGGCTTGAAACCTTGTCCTCCAGCACAGCCTCAGGGCTGCACCTTGCCAGGGCCAGGGATGCTTGGGACACTGTGGTCATCCTGGCTCTGCTGGCCAGTTCAGCATCAATGGGAGCTTGGTGGAAACTTGGCTGTCAGGGAAATCAAACACTGCTTTTCTCTGTCTCATTCAATGGACAGGGAGGAAGAATTATAAATTATGGGGATTTTCCCCCATCTGTTTTTATTCTCTAGTATTTAAGCTCCTGAGTTGTGGTGGCAGTGGAGGAAAGCCTATGCTTGAGTTTTCCTGAAGGTTTTGTAATGGGCTGGGACTTTATGAGTTGGGACTAGCTGGTAATGGGTGCTGCATGTGACACCATCCTTAACTCCCAGGGAGTCCAGTGATCATTTCACACTACGGTGTTTTCCAGATGAGCACACATAAACAGCTGGTTTCCAGCAGCTTTTGCTTACACAGGTGAATGTTGGGGTTTTGTTGCAGACTTGTGAAGCAAGAGTCAGACCAGCAAGAGTATTCTTTGGGAGCTGCTATACTGTGCAGTGTGAGACAGGATTTTTGTTTTGTTCTAATTACCTATATGGAGTGCAAAATTGTCAAAAGAGGTCAATACCCATAGGTCTCACCTTTTACTGTCACGTATGAAACATCACCAGAGTGATAACAGCTTTTTTCTGTTCTTACAATAGGAAATCAGGCAAGACTGCAGCAAACCCCACTGTGCTGGTGTTACTGGTAACTGTCTGTTTTTACTGGAGAAGTTCTAAACTTCTGCTGCTTCTTAAGCATTTCACCCTCTTCCTTGCCTGTAGTATTGCTATGCCTCTGTATGTTCCTGAACTGAGCCAATAGGAATGGCAGAGGTATAAGTGAAAAGATATTTTGCTCAAGGTCTTACAATTCAGTAAGCTGTTGATAGGCTTTTTTAGTATTTTTCCCTTTTACAGGAGGTCCTGACAGCAAAGATCTGATAGTGATTTTCCATTGCTTTCCTCTCACTCTGTTAAAGCGAGTGGTTTCACCTCTCTGCTCTGCAGTGACAGTAAGGCTTCTTCCTTCTGACTCTTGTAATAATAATATTTTATAAAGATTTCATTTTAGTATGCCTGTGAATATGCCTGGAGCTGAGCTTTTTCTCTGCAGAGAGCCATTCCTTTTCTCATGGTTTATGTTGTATCTTGATTAGGTTTTGCTTTGTTTTTCCTCCTTTGTAGCAGACTTTCCATTTCCCTTCCTCAGATGTTCTTCAGTTGTATTACCAGAACAAGGCAGAGGTCCATCTTCGCGCATCTCTACCACTGTGCTGCTGGACATCTGCTGGTAGTAATTATAAACTTGTACAGTTTCTTTTGATGCAAAGTTTTGCCAGTGATAGAAAATTCAGCAGGTCCAGCTACAACAAAGGCCACATGCATGGGTGACAACAGACCACTGTTTGCTCTGTGTCCTGATGTATCCTGTTGAAAGCAGCAAGGCTTTGGCACCAGTACATGTTTCCAGGCTAGAGCTGGATTCAATCTGGTCAGCACAACCCTCTGACATGTATGTTCCCAGTCACCCTCTTGATGTGCCCATAGGTCTAATCCACTACAACTGGAGCCTAAAGCAGGAAGAGCTGATCAATGGCCAGCTTGCCCCACAATGCTACATCATGGGACTCTGCTCCTACTCTGCTCTTTAAATGTCAGAGAGAGGCTAGTTTGTGTCTAAAATCCTGACCCATGATAGCTGAAATAGGCGCTTGGAAATTATTACACCCCAAATTTGAGTCTGTCTTCAACACTTCTGGAATAGGTCTCTCCAGCTTTCAGATTTGCTCCCCAGAAGGAGAACATCTGCTCCTGCCTGAAAAGATTTTTGGATGCAAAAAGCTGTGTTTATTGTTGCAAGTGAAATGCCTCAAAGCAGTGGTACGCTATTATTTGCAAACATTTTGGGGGATTCCTGGCTAGCCTTTGCATTCCAAGAGTTCAATCTCATTTCCACAGATCTTGTATTTGCCAATGATACCACTCAGCTATTTAATGAACTATTGGTGGTTAAAAACTAGTTGATAAAAATCCAAGTTTTACCAGCTGGCCTCAAAATCGAGCCAGCATAATTGCAGACCAATGTTGAGATAACAGCTCAGGATAAGGATCTCTTCTTTCTGTATGAGATAGGAGCCCTTGACAATAACAACAATCCTTGGTGTAATCCTCACTCTCTATTAACCACAAAGCCCATGTCACTGTAAACTCACTTAAGATGCAAACTCATAACATCTGGCATCTACATGAGTAGCCCAGCATTGAGTCCTGCTATATTTTGTCTCTTTAATACTTACTGACAGCCTTACCTTTCCAGCTACTTTGCAGCCATCCGGAAGATCATGAAAAGGTATTTAATTTAGCTTTGTCCCATGAGACAAAGCTATCCAGTTCAGCCTACATGTGTTTAGTGAAATGATAGGCACTTTAAGAGTTGTGGAATAGTTAGCTTGCTTGCTTTGTGGCTGCATGATGCCCCTTTTAGCCCAGATTGCAGGACTATGCAGGGAAACGGGGACCTTGGTGTTCAGCAATACAAGGAGCTCAGGAATGGCAGTGCTGCAGAAGATTGAAGACCTCAGAGACAGCAGGGGTGGAGGAGATGGCACTTTGCACTGGGATGCAAGGGATGAAGGGGGAGACAAGGTCTCTGCAAGGTCCCTGCTCATACAGACTTAGACCAGGACTTGGAGGTGGATGTCATATCATTCATCTCATCTTAAGAGAGTGCTGTCACTCTGTGCTTACTGCCGAGGTCCAGAGCCAAGGCTTGGTCCTGGGAGCTGTGCAGGAGGACCCTCTGGCAATGGCAAGGCACTCAAGCCACAGTCCTGTGCTTCACACGGTCCATGGCAGCAAGGGCAAACAAGCAGATGAAGGACAGATGGACACAGCAGCTGCCATGCAGGATCAGGTCTACTGCCCTGACACACTGGAAAAAAGTCAAAACCATTGCCTTCATGGCTGTCACAACACACTCTGGTTGTCACTATTCATCTCCCACCTTTTGCGTGGAAAAAAAGGTAATTTTCTCCTATTGGAATTTTTAAATTGCAATTTGAAACTTCATGATATGGTGAGACATATTAGGAGAAATAATGTTTCTTTTTGTTTTTCCATACAGGCTCAATTGCAAAGTAGTGCAAAAGTGAAAAACAAGTGGTCTCAGAGGAATGTGTTACACATGCAGAAGTAAAGATTGCACCAGTGCAGAGGGATATGAGCTGGAGAGAGACTTAAGGGTGCTCAGTGCCTTTCCACATCACTGCACTGTCTTGCATTGCTACGTTTAACTAATGCAGATTCAACCATGTAATTGTGTTCTAATTTCTCGGTTGTATTAAGCATACTTCTAAAGGAAAATAGTCCAAAAGTAAAACCCATCCAATGTGGTCCTTTGCCACATGTCTAATTGTAATGGAATTATTCACATACCTAAATAATTAAATTAAATTTTTTGTATACTCAGAACATGAAATTTAGAAGAAATACTGAGTCACAATCTGCTGGATGGGGTGGGGATGGGATGCCTTCAGACTGCCTTTAGCCACCTGCCTCTATCATCAGTGGAATGAAGAAGAAACATTTAGAGAAATTAATCTCATTCAAAATCAGCCTCTAAAATACTTTTAAAATGTAAAATATTTTCTCTGTGGAAGATTCAATGACATCCGTTGTTCAGAATAATGCCATTACCTGCATTGTAGGCCAGAGGGGAATGCAGAGGCTCATTGTGCAGCCTTGGCAGGCCAGGTACAAGCAGTACCACACAAGTTTCCCATAGAAGTGGCCTCAGACACTTACATTTCCATTCCTGCACCCTGTGCTTGGTAGAATTATCAGCATTTCTTGATTACTTTTTCTTGCCTTTTGATATTTTAAGATTTGCAAAGGGTGCTCACACTTTTTGTGAGTGGAACATGATGGGAAGCATTTTCTCAAAGGTCAACATGTCTAACCATTAATGAGACTACAGGAGATTTCTACAGCTACTTCAAATTCATAATCACTCATTTTAAGGGCAAGTGAGGTCATTAAGTTATCAAGCCTTGCCTCGTGTATGACACAGGCTGCAGCATTTTCTGTATTCTTAAGTAGGATAGGGATTTTCACACTGACAACTGTGTAAGGTTTTATTTCTTATGTTCTTTAATCCTCCATGATTTGTTCCACTCTGCAGCCTTTCTCTTCCATTCCTTTTTCCCTCTGCTCATCAGGCAGCAGGATTCTCTCTATTCCCTCTCCCTTACACGGCTCATTTGCTACCACAGTGCCTGTAGCTGAGTCTTCATCTTCCTGATCACTCTTTTCCAGCGACCTCTGGCACTTTCAAACTGCAGCAGAAAAAGGTTCTTTCCATCTCTGCTTCTACCTCCCCCTGTCATTGACACTTACCTCATGTGTAAGTGTGTGAGACATCCTTATAGAGCACAGAGCTCCTACTGAGAGGCGCAGGATGAACTCTGCACATGACACCAAATGAGCCAATTTAACTTTAGATATTTTTATCTTAGGTTAGGTTAAGAAACGTTTTATCTCAAAGTAATTGTGCCATTATAGGTCATTGTAAAACAGTTCAAATCATTAATTACAAAACTGTGCAAAGACTGAACTATACATTTATCCGTGTACAGAATTTGCTCTTAATATTTAAATCATTTGTCTGTAATAATAAATACTTGACTAACAAATCAGTTTCTCCATAACATTAAGGAATTTACTTTCAAACTCAGTTTAAGGTGCAGAATTGAACTTACATTCTCACTAAAGCTGCAGCATATGTTAATGATAACGTACATTAAGGCTGGATCTGAGTGAGCAGCCAAAGAAGTAAGGTGTTAAAATATTCAAAGAGAACTCCAGTTTTTCATATGAATATTTATGTTTTCTTCTTAAAAGTAATGAGATTTAGTTATGGTACATTAATTCTGTATGCCTGACTTTAATTTTTAACTGAGTATATGATTGGTTACAGTAAGAGCCATAACCTGTGCTCATCCTACAACGATCCTGTGACTGATCGCACCTGGCAACGTGTAGATGAAGAGCACCAAGAAGACAACGAGAATAAGTAGAATTATGCCGATGATGATATACTTCTTGTAATTTCTCCAGATCAGGTGATACAAACACTTGAAAGGATTTACAAACCAAGAGAATGATGTGTCTGGTCGGCTAAAGGGGAAGAAAGAAAGAAAAGAATTTGTAAAGGCAGATCCAGCTATTTCCAAAGGTACACCACTGCAAAATACACATTTGTGTCTAAAAAGGACCTTTGACTGCTGGGAACTGACTAAAGAGTTTAGAGGGAACTTCCACAAGTTTCATGTACTATGAGGTCACTCTTCTTCCATCTGTGCCTGAGCCTCAGCTCTACACACCACTGGGAATGAAAACCAGTTCACACTCCTCTTCTCCTTGTGGCAACTATCTGCATTTCACAGTCCTAAACTTTTTCCAAATGTTGCCCCATGTCATATTCTCTCCATAGCCAGGAGTTTCTTCACCCTGTATGCCCAAACTGGTTGCATATATAGAGGAAAACAATGTTCTCCTTAGGAAAAATGTTGGCATAGTCTCTCCTCTGGCATGTCACCCAGCTTGGGAGGTCACTGTGCCTCTGACTTCAACAGCTGTACCCCTGCAATGAGCTGAGGCACCATCCATCAGCTTTGTATGATGGGATGACCAGCAGAGTACGGTGGTGTGGAGAAACATTAACACCAGCAAAACTGGGTGCAGGTTGTCTCTCTTATCCAATATCACTGTAATTGTGCAGATGATGCAGTAGTATGGAGAATGAAATTAAGACTGAGGGTCACAAAATGCAACAGCCGTGTCTCACTCTAGAAAGCTGTTTAAGGAATTTAAGCAATGTCTTACTCATCTGGAGAATTCAGCATTCAGCATGTGGAAGTGAATGCCAGTGTGACAGCAAGGCTGTAAATCTGAAAGGCCAACTGAATATCTTTTCATTAAAGACTATGTTTTATAGCGAAGTGGAAATGATTCAGAAATAAACAAACGAATAAGCCCTCCAGGTTAAAAGGAATTATTAAAATATTGATACTTTAAAGGGAAGAACTTACTGAGTCACAGACTTGAGTAACAAAACCATTAGTCTGCATGTTCCATCTACTTAAGGGCTTTCACAGCCTTTGAAGACAGGGGTAAAATATAGATTGTTGCTCATTTAATTTGTTTTCTTTGCAACATCAGCAATAGAATTTGGTACCAATTATCATAGAATCATAGAATGTATTGGGTTGGAAGGGACCTTCAAAGGTCATCTAGTCCAACCCCCCTGCAGTAAACAGGGACATCTTTACTAGAGCAGGTTGCTCAGAGCACCATCAAGCCTGAGTTTGAATATCTCCAGGGATGGGGCCTCCACTACCTCTCTGGGCAACCTGTTCCAATGATCCACCACCCTCATATTGCAGAACTTTTTCCTAATATCCAACCTAAATCTACTATTTTCTAGTTTAAAACCTTTGCCCCTTGTCCTATTGCTACATGCCCTTGCAAACAGTTCTTCCCCAGCTTTCTTACAGGCACTTTTCAGGTACTGGAAGGCTGCTATAAGATCTCCCTGGAGCCTTCTCTTCTCCAGGCTGAACAGCCCCCACTCTCTCAGCCTATCTTCATAGCAGAGGTGCTCCAGCCCTTTGATAATTTTTGTGGCCTCCTCTGGGCTTGCTCCAACAGGTACACGTCCTTCTTGTGTTGAGGGCTCCTGGACACAGTACTCCAGGTGGGGTCTCACCAGAGCAGGGTAGAGGGGCAGAATCACCTCTCTCGACCTGCTGGCCACACTTCTTTTGATGCAGCCCAGAATGCTGTTTGCCTTCTGGGCTGCAGATGCACATTGGTGGCTCATGTCCAGCTTTCATCCACTACTACCCCCAAGTCCTTTTCCTCAGGTCTACTTTCCAGCACATCATCTCTCAGCCTGTATCAATAATGAGGATTGTCCTGTCTCAGGTGCAGGACTCTGCACTTGGCCTTGTTGAACCTCATGAGGTTCACCTGGCCCCACTTCTCCAGCCTGTCCAGGTCCCTCTGGATGGCATCCCTTCCCTCTGGCACATTGACTGCATCACTCAGCTTGGTATCTTCAGAGAACTTGCTGAGGGTGCACTCAATCCCCCTGTCAATATCATTAATGAAGATATTAAACAGCACTGGTCCCAGTATGTACCCTTGAGGGACACCGCTTGTCACTGTAGCATATAGCATTATAGCAGCATACTTGTTATAATAGAGTGCATCTGGAAAAGTATTCTGTCTTGATTGGCAGAGATGAAGAGATGGATAACCTCATGGTGCTTTGGCCAGCAGGAAACTCCACTTGCTACACTTTATTTCTCATTTGCATATTTCTCTTTACTTCCCAGACATTTAATCTTTGTCCACCTTTGCTCTGGTACATTAAAGAGTCTGTTACTGTCTAGTAGCTCCTAGAATATGATTTTGGCTTTGAAATTATTTTGTTTCTTAATTTAAAAACTTGATTACATAAAACAATCTGAAAATTTCTCTGCTTCTGTGCGTGAGCCCATATGATTAGCAAAAAAAAAAGTGAAGCTACCATACTAGCATAGAGATATGGAGGTACTGACACAAAGCTCCTTGAGATCCACTACTTGGGGAAGAGAACTCATTTGAAGTACAGAAACACTTATCTGTTTTTTCTCCGTTGATTGTGACTGCTCTGCATGTATGAACCACATATTCCATCACTCAGGGGCACTGAGCTGGTAAAATTTAATACCAGATTTATGGAACTGAGGAATGAAATGTGTTCAGCTAGTCATTTTAAAGCACTTCAACATTAGTGGCTTATAGTTATTCTCAATATAATAAATACAATCTGTCTGGTCTTTATAGGTAACCAGACTGAGGTGTTGGGTGTATGCATAAGTTGTGATGGTTGAAGAGGTTATCACGTGCCAGGTCAGCTATGGAATGTGCCCATGTGTGAACTCTAGCTGAGGACAAATGTGCAGCAATGCAATTTATAATTCCAGAGGAAGGCATTTCAGCTAACCTGGAATGTGCTGACATCTCTTGAGTGCCAGCAGCCAGGCTATGCACAAAGTGAACAAATGGCTTGCTCAAGGTTACAGCAGAAAAGAGCAGAAAAGCCAGAAAAAGAGCAAGGAGACCTGCTCTTCCCAGTCTCCTGTGGAACACCGCTGCCCCAACTTACTTAATGAGTATGCTTCTACTCACTTGGGTTTTTCCAAGGGCTCAGGTTCCTTTCGAGCTTTGCCTACTGGATTCTTCTCGGCTTCTTCTGCTGTGACTAAGTGAAACTCGGCTTCTACCTTGCCCTGGATCAGAGAGATCATATGTAAGCATCCAATCCTGAGTTATCACCAAATCCCACAGGGATCTGGATGCACCTAAAAAGACGCCACCCACACTAATCCCAGAACTGGACTGCAGGGATGCCTGGGTTTGGGTCCAAGCTCCCAAAGTGCTCTGTGGACATGTGAACACATCAGCTTGGGTTTTCCTTCACCAGCTCACACAGCTCTGCTTCGTGCTCTGTTTCATGTAGACATGCCCTAAAGACCACGTGCAGAGTTAACTATCAGGATGTACCCCATACCTACGTACATGCACTCCACCTAGGAAACAGAGCATCAGAGCTGTCTCTCATTTACCCTGAGGATCTCTGTACTGCTGTAATGGTACAAAGGAGCTTTAAAGACATGGAAAATGGAGCAATTGAGTTAAACAGTGTAGGTCCAGGTTATACTCAGAAAGCGCTACAACTTTAAGAGAAGCTGCACAAGAGAATCCTGAGATAAGTGGCTAGGTACATGCTGAGTGAGATTTACACCCTGTTGCAAGCTTTGTTATGCTAGAGGCTTCTGGTAAATGAAAATGTGCATGGCAGCGTTTACGTTCTTAGGAGGATACTTCTAATATATCAAGTCTTGTAGAGTTTGGCAGAAGCTGACATTGTCCTTTGCATTCCTTTATACCAATTGTATCCTCCCACTAAACCAAAAAACATTGGCTTATTGAGCACACTTCAACAAAAAGAGGGGGCTGTGCTCTTTCTACTTGAGATGTGTCACTAGCAAGGAGAATAATGATAGACTCCAAAATCAGTTTCTTCGCCCTGGTTGAAGTTAGAAATAAATAAGCACGTGAGATTTCTCCTAGGAATTCCTCAGCTGAAATAAAGTTGGCTGGAAACGTGATTTTCCACTCCACCCATTCAGTGTGCTGGGATATGAACATTGGAAGAAAGCAAAGGAAAAGGTACAAAGAAGTGCTCTAGTTGCCTGGGATTATCTGAACCAAATCTATGAGAATCACTAGAGCATTTGGAGGAGTTCCAGGTGTTGCCAGTTGTGGTTGTTCTTCAGATGCCATATCCAAAATTAGCATCTGTCTGCCTCAGGATCTCAGCAGAGCATACCAGTCCCAGAGAAAAGCTGTTCATCTGTAGTGAGATGCCTACCGTGAGCTCCCCAGCCTTGATGAAAGGCCACCACCCTCTGACACGCTTTTGCTGAAATATGGAGATCTTGTTTTCTTCACTTGCTGCCACAACTATGCCTAGGTCACAGCTCTTGGCTGTCTTTGCTGCCCGAGGGAACCCATTAAGATTCAGTTCAAGAGTGCCTGGAGGGAGAAGTAATATGACAACACTCAGAGACCAAACAGACATAAAGGCATTCAAACAGCAGCTTCCAGATGAGATACATGGAACAATCCAGCAGCTGGGGCCTAAGCTTCAGATCTGGGGATCTCTCTGCACTGTTATTAATTTACATTGCCCTGGCATTGTCTCATCTGAGTTCCTAATTATTCCCTCTCTAAGAAACGTATAAGTTTGCAATGTGATGCTTCAGAGAAAGACAAACAAATGTTGAGTCTCAAACACAGTTTTGTACATATCTCTGCAAAACAGAGGTCTGGCAAGATCTCAGGTGAAGTTCAGGCAGATCCATTGCATACTTACCCAAGAAATCATCTGAAGAAAGTCTTTCAAAGTCCCACACTTGAAGCACCAGCTCAGCAGGTATTTTGCGCTCTGTCTTTTCCAAGGAAAATATATTTTCTCTTTTACTAACCACCATTTGTTTCTCTGCTGGGAGATAGTGGAACGGGAACACAAAGCGCCAGTTGAAGTTGCCCTCTCCTGTCAAGGAGTTGTAATGTACATCTGTCTCCTGCTTATCTTCCTCCAGGCTCTTTATCCACCTATGGCAAGCACATAGTGGAAAGCACTGTTGTCATCTGGGGAGCTTGAACTGTGATTGTTGTTATTTGGTTACAGGCATGATCGTTTACTAATTCCTACCCAATCAGTAGGAGGTAACACACCATCTAGGACTGTGACACACAGTCCTGGCTTGGGGATCTCGGCCACCTCCCAGCTGTGGCACGGGCTGCAGCAATGGCTAGTGATGATCAAAAGCTGAGAATGAGAACATGGTTTCTGTTTTGATCAGACCCCAAAATACCAGTTGGCCATTTGCTATTGGCCAAGACGTCTGTCTTCTTTGGGACAGGCAAAGCCAGCATCAGTCATTTATCCACTACTAATCACCCTGTATTCCTGTTGTGCCACACCAACAAATTGTCTGTCGATGTCCCAAGACTGATTTCAGTGCTCAGTATTAGAGCCTAAATTGTTTGCACTTACTGTTTGGGGCTATAAACATGGCATAAGTGTGGTTGGAGAAGTCTCTGTTTTTTTCTTGTGACTTCCTCTTGTTTCTCCACAGCATGCACAACATCTGATGTACAATGTTATGATGTAAAAGGACAACACATTTCTAAACCAAATCTCTTCTGAAGAGCTCCACTGAGGTAATGATCCAGCTAGGTGTGTTTTAGTTCTAAAGATGATTTATCACAGCTTGAGTAAAGATTAGCATTTTTGTGCTGCATTCAAAGAGTGGCTTTTCCCCTGCAAGCCCCATTATTTCAAAAAGCAATTGGGAAAAATAGTGACAGTCTCAAGCACGGCACTGCCACAGTGCAAATCCATTCCTGGTGACAGATTCTATGCCACGTGGACTGTCTGAACATAATGAGATTTGTGTCTTCATTAAGGAACAGAAGCAAAAAGTCATCCGCTCCTGGCTTTCCCTGTCAGACTGCCCTAGCATTGATAGTGATGTTCTCACATTAACACACAGCTTGGCACAAAGGTTGGCTCCCTATTTATTGCCTCAGTTCTGCACTCTCAGAGCTGCCCTGCTACTGCTCTGAACATGTTAGTGTATCGCTAAGTTGGATATATCTGTGTGAATACCTGTGATTTCAGAGTAGCTCCTCTCAGGGAACTGCAAGGGGAGGTTTGCTCAGGCAGTGTGTGCAATAACCACACCTGCAGCACGTTGGGGGCCAAATGGTTGTTATCAGTGCGTGCTTCACCTGGGCTAATATCACCTGCTCCAAAGGAGTGGTACCACTCCTGGTCCCTGACACAAGTTTCTGCAGTAAAATGCATGTAGACATACCCTACTCAGGAGTAAGAGCTGCTACCAGCCTGCCCTGTCCTTATGCTTACTTTGGATTTCTTATTATGTTCACATGAATTTCAGAACCTGCAAAGTGGAAAACATCCTCCTTTCCCTGCTCCACCAGTCCCACTGCTCCCTCCTCCAACTCTTTGCACTTGGTCATTGGCAATACTGCAATAGGTTTTTAAGCAAAATTCATTTTTCCATATGCCTAACACTCTACAAATTAAGATTTTTCCAGGACTCCGCAATGACATAATTCATATTTGCATGTTAATCTCAATTGCTAATAGTGGAACCACAGCAAGAAATCTAAGACCTGTCTCACACCTGAGATTTCCAATAACTCCTACTGCCTGTTATGCCATAATTTCCCCCCATCCTTCTCTGGTACCTGCATTCCAATCCTGCTCAGAAGCAGGAAGCGCAAAGCAATACTCCAAAACAGGCAAGTAATTTTCAGAAGTAACCTGCTGCAATCTCAGGAAAGAGCTGGTTTGAGTGTCAAGCTCCCTTTTTGCTCTCTCTTTTTTCGTTTTATTTATGTGACATGGTTTACTGATTATCCCAGTAACATCAGAGAAGCTGTAACAGACATTTTGTCTGCTGCAGGAAGGAGATGGAGAGTAGAAATTGCCCGTGGGATGTTCTCCCCAGCATGGCCATGGTCATTCACTCACACATGCTCCCCACATGAGGTTAGAAAATATTTCCAATAGAAATAGCCTGGTAAACACCTGCTTTCTTCTATCTAATGTGGTCCTAATTCCCTTTTCTCTGATTATGTCAAATCTCTCGGCATCTGTGTAAACTCCTACAGTTTAAGTTCTGTAAGTGTTTCACCTCTCTTTGCTAAACTGTGGACTTGTTCTCTTCTTGTGCCATTTCTGTCTGAGTAGGAAGTAATAACTAGTGTCATTTTACAGTTGCTCGATTTTAAGAGGAAAAAAAAGAAGGAGTATCCAATATAGATGAGTAATTTGGGGAGGCATTTATAGCAAAGTGTCAAGGTCACAGAAATAGCTTACTGGTATTCTTACAACTTTTTTTTTCTGTCTGATTTTTTAATTAAATCTTACATGTTCTTTTGAAGACAAGTCCTGAAGAACTTACCCTTTTACATAGATATCACTTGATTTTTGCCCCGTGAAGATATTTTCATCTTCTAGAATTACATCTTCTGTATTCCAGATTATTACCCTCAGTTCATAGCTGAAAAAGAAAAGAAAGTAGGCCTGTATGTACTCAAGCTCTGGTCAGACACTAATGTAAACCTCTATCAAATCCTGCTTTTATAAAGTGAGAAATGGTGTATTTGTGCAAAAATCTTGAAATAGCATCAAGCTCAGGCCTCTTTTGTTTATAAGAGTCTAGTAATAAAGTGGGGATGGTGGCTCCTCTCAGCTCTTGGAGTATGCTGGATGACAGCAGGGTCACTGCAAGCTTCGGAGGGATGGAAAATTCCTTGCTTTTTATGTGCCTGTTCCTTTTCCGCTCTTTTCACAAAAATATAGCAGTGAAACAAGGCAAAGTTGATCTGAACAACATCATCAGAGCAGTTTTCAAACAGTGAGCAGCTTGCTAATAAAAACCAGAGCTCCCTGGGAGGTGCTTTTCAGAAGAAATGCCTAAAGACATTGTATTTGGTGCAATCCAGTACATTAAAAGGGAAGAGAAGCACAGTTTTAAAGTATTTTCATTTAAGTGAGTGCAGTCATCTTTAGAAGCAAAAATAGAAGGACTTAAATCTTTCCCATCCTTTCCACTCCCTATATAAAGCTATTTATGGTGGCCATCCAAAGCTCTAGAAGCTTGAACCGAAATACAGATGTTGCAGGTGACATAAAAAATTTATACTAAAAAATGTAGGTATGCCTTATGTCATTGTATGAACTGCAAAATAAAAATAACTATGTTTGGAAACCCAAACATATGATTTTTCTGATATGACATATGTTATCTTGTAAATAGCCTCAATCTCAGGTGTAAAACAGTTTGGCCCAGAAGTAACCAGATAGCCTAGGTCATGGAGCTCTTAAGGAGATGTCAAACATGAAAACCAATCCTCTGCACTAGCTAGAGAAACTTCTATCTGCAATGCTCTATCAAAGCCTTGTTCAGTCGAAGATCATCAATGAGAAATGTTTTCTCAAAGTGTTTGAAGTCTTACAGAGCCTGGAGCCTGTTTTGCTGCAGCAAATACACATTTCTCAGCAAAATGTGTAACTTATGTTTGTGTGCTTACTTTCTTTCTCATAATTAAGGGTTTGACAATATTTTTCCCTGCTTTTGTAGACTACAAAAATGGCAGCAACAATTTGGTATTGTGGGTATGATTAGTTTTAAATCTTTTTGGATTGGGAAATGCTTGTTGTTGAGGAGTTTTATAGAAAGTTCTGGTCTGAAGAAAGTAGTTGTTACACACTCTTATTTTTGTGAAATCTTGGCTTTTTTAAAAGGAAAGGAATAGAAACAAGTTTTTATTACATTGTTTCTTGTTCAAACTTAAATAATACAGGAACAGCATCTGATGCTGTTCCAAACACAAAATTCTCAGGAAAGACATTGCTAAAATATTGGAATAAAGCTGATACAAGATGAGAACTCTTGCTCTTTTTTGTTTACAAACACTCAATTAACTTCAAGAACTATGTGTAGTGTGGCATTAAAGCAGCATGAACATCTATGTGAAATCTGAGAGAAGATTATTCCAAAATATGTCTCTTTTATCTGCTTCTGCTTTATGTGGTTTTTGATCTTCTCTTTGAACAAAGTGCTGGAAATCCAATAGGTATAATACTATTGCATCAGATTAAAGATCTCAACCAGTGTCAAGTAAGTTATCTAGCTGAAAGAGGTAATGAAACCAGAATTAATTCTTTCAACTCAACAAGTGGATGATAACATCCGAATTATTAAGGGATTCTTGCCTCCAGCCACCTGCCATCTCTATATGGAAAAGGGATATTTTTCTAAAACAGGTGTGTGATAGCACTTGGAAAAAATCACCAACAGTTCTTTGAGTTGTTTAATGGAGGAGACTAGACTAGATGCTCTAATGTGACTTGAAGTCATGTGAGTCTAAGAAAACTTTTCTCTCAGGATCATAGAAGTTTGTCGTGATATTTCTTTTTATAGTTCTTTCCAGGCACTTCAGAAAGACTCAGTCTTTAAAGACTTATGCCACTGTGCTGGGAGGAAAACATAGAGTATTACCCTTTGGGTTTTCTTGGTGAAATGTCCACTGGGGGCCCAGGCAGAGGCATATCTTTAGGAAACATGTCGACCCACATCTGTACACGGCCCTTGAAAACAAAGAGATAAACATTTCTGTAATCCTCTTTTAGAGACACTTTAAAAGGCTTTAAATGTAGTTCTGATGTCCAGAACCACTACTTTTTATATAAGCAGCAACCAGCTCACTATCCTGTAACTATGATTTCATCTATAAACCTACTATACAATATATTTTTTTCATTCACTTATCCTATCAATCTCTCAGGAACTGGGTGAAGCTGGAACTTCAAGTTGGAGCTCAAACATTGGCAACTTCCAGGTAAAATCCATATCAAAATAGTGTGCAATGAATAGAAGAAAAGAATCAAAGTCTGAATACAAGCAGAGTTTTTGTTAAATCCATAAACTAAAGCAGTTAAAAGAATGAAAAGATGCAGTTACACCTTGTGTGATTACTGTGGATTTAGGTAACTGGCTGCATACATACATGTGTGACAATTTCCAGGTTGATACTGTACAAAATCTCATGTATGGTACGCTTGGGTGCCATCTCTGTAAGTTTGCAGATACAAATAGAAACCACAATAACTGGAGAAAAGGAAAACTACTCTTGGGTCTACCATCACCACCACCTCTGAGCTGCTCTACCTGTTCCATGCCTGGCTTGTCCTTATGGTAGAGAGGCCGAGTCTCAATGTGCTCTGGGACCAATTTGTATCCAGCTCCAGGGATTTCTTCCCATGCACGTAAAACCTTTAAGGAGAGATGTTCATACGATTCAACTGGCTCCTCTACAGGAAAGAGTGAAAAAAAAAGAACAGAGAGATGAATTATAATGTTGAACCCCTTGATAATTAATAATTACTTTTCCATTAATTATTAAAGATGGTCATTACAAATTTGCTTGAGTTAGAAGGAAGATTTTATGTATCCCAGCTAAGTAAAGAAGGATGTTGAAATGCATTTAGTTCTTGTAAATAAGGGTACTCAGCGGGGTAACTATAAGATTAACACGCAGGCAGCAGTTTATCTGTAGCACACAGTGAAGCATTTCACTATTACAGCAGCAGTAATATCTAGATTAGAAGAGAAGTACTCAAGTGAGAAGAAAGTTAAAACTTCTTTGTGTCAGCAAACTGTTATCACTTTTCCATTGAGTGTTGCTATTTCTGGGTTGCTGGTAGGTGACAAAACATTTGTTTGGGATTTAAATAGTAGGTATTAAACCCCTCCTAATGGCTCAAAGAGTGAGGAAGGATGACCTTGTGGTTATGAGCCCCGGTTCCCTCTTGTGCACAGACATGTGTTTGAGATGTGATGTATTTCATCTAATTTTAGCCAGCTAAAAACAAGGTCTTTAGCCTGAGCTACTAGTCAGGCAGCCTCAATAGCAAGGACATAGATTGTCCCATGATAACCCATATCCTCTCTAAGACATCTTTCTAAAGATTGTTTTCACCCTCTGAAGAGGCCTATTTCTTCCCATTGGCTACAAGTAGTCCTAGACTACCTGAGAGTAGTGGTCAGGTAGTTGGACTAGATGATTGTTGTAGGTCCCCTCCAACTGAACTAAACCATTCTATTCTGTTCTGTTGTATTCTATTCAACTTCTATGCTCCTACAGCAAAGTTAAATTATTCTTTCCCTTGCAATGTAAAGCTAGATGTAAGGCCCATAAATATCCTTTTTTCCACCCATTAAGTGGAAATGTTAACGCTTCCCCTTTTCAGTACTCCTCTAGAGCTCAAATCTGTGGTCTTTGTTAGTTTTACGGATCCAAATGGTGACCAGCACAGAAACCCAGCAGGAAATAAGGACCCAGATGTACTTGTCAGAAGGGCAATCTGGATAAGCATTATGCAGAAGACTGTATGCTGTAAACTATTTCTTTATAACATGGTGAAAAACGTGTGTACATAAGGACTTTGCCATCTGGTTCTGTATTTCCTTGCTTCTGGTTTCCCTCATCTTGTCTGATGTTGGTTTGTCTGAAGCTCATTTTAGTGAACCAGAATTTTGATTGAGAGGTCCTGTAGCTGGTAGTCACACTCAGTCATCTGCTAGTGAGGAAAACAAATGGCAATACTGGAGTCATAAATCTCAGGTCAAGAAACCAAAAATGGATCAAGTCTTCTCCCTTCAACAGTGCTACTTTAGCAGCCTTCCACATAAGTTGCGAGCTATGTTTAGTAGCTGCCAAGGGGAATTTGCTCAAAGATTAATATATAAAGGTAGGGGATTAAAGGTTTCCCTATGCTGCCACAGTGCCCACTACTGTCACCAAGACCAGCTCCTTTTGTTCCCCCTTGAAACTCTCCATTCTCACACCTATTTTCCTTACCCCAAGTATAAAACTGAATTATAGAATGGTTTGGGTTGGAAGGAATCTTTAAAGATCATCTTGTTCAACCCCCTTGCCATGGGCAGGGACATCTTTCACTGACAGTCTGTATCACTCCACCCTTACGTGATATGGACATTCGACTTCCTGCTAGCTTCAACTTCTTTTTAATCTAGGAGCTCTGAAAGCAAGTTCTGTCCTTCTTTCTGGATGCATGGACCCCACAGATACCTGGATTTACACAATGCTGTGTTAGTGCTTCAGAAGAGCAGTCAGAGTGTTAATAATCAAGAGGAAAGAGGAAAAAAAATAAAAAAACAACAGAGAGGAAAGCCAAGTAGGTAAGGCAGGTCTGGCAGGTAAGTGCCCTGGAACCTAACCGTGGTCAAATAGAGACTTGTCTGACCTTGGGTAACACGCTTCTGTATTTCCTTTTTACTTCTCACTTCTTGGGTCTGTCTACACTAGTGTTTTAGTTTTTGAAAATACTCTCCCTGACTTCCTACACTTTGATTTGCTGTGTGGAAGGATCTCAGACCATGCAAGCTGCCTTCCTTTCAGATGAAACTGAGCCAGAAGACATGTTCCAATAAGGTCCCCTGCACTCCAACACATCCTGAGCATCTCATCCTTGGGATCAGGCAGGAGCTAGTCCAAAGTATGCCCCAACACCTACCTTGGGGATGCCAGGTCATTAGCAATGACTCTCTCACCCTGCAGATTCTCTGCAATTAAGCTACAGCAATAGCTAATATAGACAAAACCTTCATCACCACAGTTATATGAGTATTTAAAAGCACAGACAGGTTCCAGTAACCTGACTCTATAGAGTGCATAGCACAATAGGGCCCCAGCTATATTGGGGCAGGCTCTTGGTACTGCTACAATGCAGCTGAAGAATGATGAACTACTTCATTACCATTCTCATCTTCTGTGAAGACTGTCTGTCCCTTAAAGATTTTTGTTCCTACTTGTATCTCCCCTGGTCGCATGAAGGGTCCACTTATTCTGTAGTCCTTACACAGCTTAGTGAGGATCTCGCTTGGCTTGGTTGCGTCTCGCCACGCATTGTACCCTTCTCTGCAAGGAGGGAACAGAGAGAGAAGAGACATGGGTGAGGTTTTCCTTCAGCAAAGTGCACTGGCAAATCAGGACTTCCCATTCAGATTCTCCTCATGGTGAGCAGCCCTGACATTTGCTCAGCCAAACTTTTCCTTTGAATTGTCCAGCACTACTTCATACTTGAGACATCCTCTCTGTTTGCTCAGGTCCTGGGGCCAACCACTCTTTTCTCTTAAAAAAGAAGGGGTTGAGGCAGCCTTACCTTAGATAAAGTAGCCCAGGCATTGGCATGCTCCCCAAGATGAAAAGGACCACAGCTCATTCCCTGTTCTGCCTAAAGCATTCATGTCTACATGTTCTACCTCCATTTGAGAAGTGTTCCATGGCTCCCACACTCCCCAATGCAGAGGAGAAGCCGAGATTATCAGGGATGTGGAACAAGCACGTAAAGAAATACTTCACAGTGGAGACTGACTGGGGTTTGGTCTGTGCTCCTGGATTGCTTTTTTACATTGTTCACCCTTTGTTTGTAGATAAAACAGAGAAATAATCATAGCAGAAGAACCCCAACCCACATCTCCCAGCTTAGTGCCCTACCCCAGGGCAATGTTGTCATTTCAGTCTGACTTTCTCTGCATTAATTCATCTTTGTGCACAATGTCCTTGAGAGTGCAGCTGTATGACAGGGACCAGCAGCTCAGCACCACCGCCTTGTGACTCCCCTCTGTCACAGAGGCCATGCCAGCAACCCCGCTCTACTCCTGCTCCCCAGTCCCACTGGCCTTGCTGCAATCACTCCAGTTGCAGCTGAATAATAGAGAGCAGAGTAGAGCCCTGTCATAACTTCCCTGACAGATTATTTTTCCATTTGCCCTTTATGCCTGTCCAGTTTATCAAGCAGGTATGTTATACATATCTATCTAAAATACTTGGTGAACAAACAACGTTCAAGATCTAAAATATTTGGTGAACAAACAGTGTTGTTAATTTTAAACTATCCATTTCCTACTGAGGCTGGCGGCTATCCAAAGCCATTGATAAGGTCAATGGTGAATTTTAATTAAAATACCTCCTCTGACACTTTGGTGCTGGAGAAAGCATAATATTTAGCCACATCTGGAATTTCTCCTTCAAGTAATTCACTGTGTGCTCTGTTGCTGTCTGAAGAGGTACTTACATTTCATATTGACTTTGTAACCCACAGGTAGCTCGATGCCTGCTGTAGAAACGATTTTCCAAATCAATTTTAGTCTCTCCAATGAGATCATCGGTTCCCACGAAGTCATGGTCATAGATCAGGACTGTGAGCAAGGAATCCTTGGGGAATGTAGCTTGGATTTCAAATGATCTACAGAAAAAATTGAGACCTACATGCAGTCAAATCAGCTTTGAAGCCTACAAGACTAAGTTACTGAATACTGTGCAAACAAGGTGTCTCTTCTAATAAGCGGTGGGGTTTTTTTGGTAGTTTTTTGTTTCAATGAAATATCTGAACATACTTGAAACACACAGTGCAAAAGTATTTTTTCTCTTCCTGCTTCCCTACCACCCCCTGTACAATCCTACAATCGTTCTTACCGACAGCAGACAGAGCAATGGGACAGAGCTTGTCAGCTGCAATGATTTATCCTGATCCAACAGAGGTGGAAGCATGAAAATTACAAGGCTAATGAAGCTGTATGTAAGAGTTCATGTATGCTTTTCAGAACTCCCAAAAGGGACATCTGAGTCTTTTCTGTTTTCTTCCAAAAGCTCTAGGTTAAATATTGGATACAGGAGTCTGGGGGCACCCAACAAAATGATCAAGCAAAAGCTTTAAATAAGTCTCAAAAGAGCAAAGATCAGAACTCCCTTTTCACTCAGTGCGTTTTTCAGGGATAGGAATCATTGCCATTGAGAAGCTGAAAATATAAGTCATTTTAAAAGGGATTTGACAAACTAGTGGAAGACAGGACATCTTCACCAGCACAACACTGGCTTCAGATTTCTCCAAAGCACAGGCAAAACTGAGCTTTGTGTCCTGAAGGATGAGTTTTGTCCTTTTTCTCGAAGTGGCCTAAGTCAATTGTGTAGGGACAGTAGAGCAGTATTTGGAGGAGAGAAAGGTTTGGGAATGGTCTGGGATTGCTAGAGGCTGGTGGTGCCATGCTGGCCAGGGCTTCTAGGATGATGAGTGCTGGTTACTATGACTGATGCTACTGCTGCAAAACAGTTCCTGGTCACCCCAGTGTTGCCAATGGCAGCAGCATCAAGGACTATCCACATGAACAGCCCATTCCTCACCTTGACTAACACAAACACAGTGGGGATTTCCCATTCCATCTATGTGCAATCTGTGCTTTACAGCTGATCAGATGATGGTTCAGCGGCAAGCTCTACTGAGGAAGAGCTTAAATCACAAAAACTGAGACGTCATGCTATGGAGGGACCACTCTGTTCTTGTCTTTTGTCCTTACACTTTTTTCAAAAGTCTCTGCTTTTGCTGACAGGACCCTGGCCTAGAGGGTTTTCAGTCCAACATAGCATAGTTTGTCTTAGTGTTCTCAGAATAACTCCATCCCAATTCAAAACATTTTCAACCTCCCTAAAACAGGGAAACTTACTGTGGAAAGATCACAGCTATTAACATTAACAATATAAACAAATATAAAGCATTGATAATAAAAAGTTGATGTTTACTAACAGCTTGCCTCTGGCTCCCCCATTAAAGGCTGCATAGGTTTAAAAAACTAGGGTTTTTTGTCCTAGTGCTAAAATTATGAGATTTATTTGGCAGTCTGTTCAACCTGAAATAGCAACAAAGGTTGTGAAATCATGCTTTACTGTGCTAATATTTATTTAACTTTAAAATTAACAATTGCATTAATTGGCATAGACAAGATAATTTGCTGCCTCATTTCTTCTCATGTACCATTTTGCTAAATCTCCCACAGATTGCATTCTGTGATGTGTCTTGACTGGCATGAAAATGAAATAATTTATAATCATACAGGGTGATATCAATTCTCAACATTTCAACCAAGAGAAACACAAAACATCCAAACAGGCAAAAATCAGCATGTAACATTTTGTAGCAGTAACAGCAATAGTGGTGGCAAGTGATAAAGAAGAAATCACCCCTGAATAAGAAAATAAGCCATCACTGACCTTCCAAATACCGGGTTTAGCTGCTTGGGGATGTAGTTTTCCCTGTCTTTAATTTCTGTGTTGCCCAGTCTCAGTACAATGTAGGGATCTGACTTGCCATCTGGATCAGCTGGGCTGAGGTTAAATGCCTGTCAGGAAGAAAGACTGTATCCTCAAGAAACCTGCTTAAATGCATCATGGTCATGACACAGGACTATGGGTTTCCTGCCCAGTCCCTGGGTTCTGGAATTGCAGGGGCTTTGATTGCCTCACATCATATAAAATTTGTCATTTAACTTTGCAGGTTACTGGCAAAAGATGATCTGGAGGAGAAGACAGTTTGCAAAGGTGGAACAGATGTAAGTCCTGTCCCACCACTAAGACACAAAAGGAGATGAGCAGGAGAGGCAATGCTGAGGAATAAGCTGGCTCCATGTAGGGTTCATGAAAGGTTTCCCAAACATACTGTTCCAGATCCTTGAACAGTGCAAAACAACTCTTCAGACTGTACTTATGAGATGGCTTGGAAATCACTATATTCAAGAAATAAAACAAAGTCTTCCTATTCTTCTGTTTTGTTTGGCATTGTCTCTTTGCATGCCATTCTTCCCCTCTTAGATCACCTGCAACTCTTTTGTACCTCTGAAACACCAGCTACTTTCACCCCTTTTATGTCTCATATTGCGTTCTCTCATCATCTTGTCCTCTACGTTTCTACCTTTCTCTGCCCCATAACTTATTCACATCTACCAAGTGCAATTCACAGTCCTCAAAAAATATGCTCCCATTTCCCTCTGACTGACTTTTTGTTTAAATGTGTGTCGTTTTGAAACCCTACTGATTAAAACTGTCTGCATTTGTGTAATATGGCTGGAACAGGCTGTCCATACTATGCTAATTATGTCTCTAGCTCTTTCAGTTTGAACAAGGAAAGTGATTCTCCAACCCTGTGTTGAACACCCATTTCTACAACATGAAACATTGTTGAAAATATGACAAAAAAAACCAAAACTCTACCACATGGATGAGGATTTTCAGAAGCTTCACTGCAAAGACACTGGAGGTAAACTGAGTTGAAAAGAAACATCCAAGTTATTTCAAGGTTAAAATAACATCTGTCTACTTACTGCCACAATATAAACCCTGATGAGGACTTTGACAGAGTGGTTTGGTGGTATCCCTTGCAGGATGCGAGGCTGCCCTCCGTCCAACAAGCTGCCATCCTCAGGACTTGGGTATATGCAGAAGGAGCCCTGGTAATACATTGTCTTTTATCTCCCTCGAAAACAGATCAAGTGCAATAAAAAAATAATCCTTTGAACGCAAACAAAACATCATTCATGCAGCCTGTGCTGCAGCACATACATGCACAACACACTTTGTGGCACCACGCAAAGGAAACAGAGGCTTCAGTGCACTAATCATAACTTTTTAAAATGTCTTTGCTCTATAACATGGTACTATCATCACATCTAGATGATTGCAAGAAGTATTTGCATGCTCTTAGCTCTCTATTTTATTACTTGAAGGACTAACACCTCCAGGTCTTCTATATCTAGTTTTCTTAGCATTAATATTCTAAAAATAATATTTTGCCTTTAACTTTACATTTGCAAATTGATGATTCCACTGGGTTATTTTCACAACAGCGTGACTGAAATCCAACCGTATTTTTGCAGCCATCACACAACTCATATAAATCAATATTGACTCATACTGCTGAGTAGCTCATACTGCCTGAAACCAACTAGCAAGTCATTTGAACAGGAATTTGCATTGCAAACTAATTGAGGTGTCAATGAGTTTAATCAGTTCCTCTAAACTACAAAGTGCTTTAAATCCTATCAACATTATTCAGGCTTTGAACTACATTTTCAGATTGTCTAATAGAGCCCTGGGTCAATTGTTTCCAACTGGAGTAGCTGTAAGAGCCTACATTTAAATTACTGAAAATTACATAGAAGATGCTGTAACTGAAGTGCAGTAATAAAGTTGCATTAGTGGAATCTGGACCACATAATGTATCTCTTCTTCCCCTTCTGTGATTTAAAACTTTTTTGTAATTCCTTGTTTCAACACAACAGTGGACACCTGGTGCTGGATGCTGCTTTCATCTATCAGATAACAGGAAAGGAAAAATATGACTCTAGAACAAATAAAAGAGATAATTCTATTTACAACAGACTGTCAGGGTCTTTTTCTTTGATCTTTGGTATACCTGAAATATGTATGAAAACATAAAGTCTCTAAATGATTACCCATTTAATCAACATTAAAGCTCACCTTAAATTTTCCTATTATTCTGTCTTCAGAGTCAGCATGAATTTCATCATTAGACTTTCCTCTTAAGAGCTGGAAAGTTTTCACCCAGTCCTCAAAGTTGTTAAATTCACTCTCCAAGTCTCCTTCATAAATCTTTGAAAACAGAATAATGCTTATTTTTTTGTGGTGCTGTGAATATATTTATAGCAACTTTTTTATTACAGAATGACTAGAAATCCATTTTGACTCAAAATACAGATTTTAATAAAACCAAGGTTTTGCAAAAGTCCTTCAGGGAAAAAAGTTAATTCCCTACTTAAAACAGGAGCAGTTTTGTCCTTAACCAAAGTCCTTCCCAACTAGTGGAGTAGCATGTTAATGCAGCAAGTAGAAGCAGCTCTAGAAGGGTCAGAATGAACATGTGTAAGCACTGGTGTGGATGAAAAGCAGTGCAGGTGTGCTGCTCTTTGCCTCTGTTTCCTCTCTACAATGTGCCTTTGATGTACTGACCCATTCTGTTATGTTAATATGTCAGAACGTGAAAGCAAAGCAGTAAAATGCTATGGGGACAGAGCTCTAGCACAGGTAAAAAGACCAAATCATTTTTAAATAGACTTTTTTTTCAATACTTTCCCCCAGTAATTTATGAAGTGTTATTCAGTGTGAAATAGAAGGATCTAGACTAGTGTCATGGAAAAAAATGGAAACAGCAGTTTCAAATTCCCCTTTATGCAGACACAATCTAATCCAAGCAGTCCTAATCTTTTCAAGCCTCCTCATCTCTCCAGTCATTTTGTGTGACCCATATAGTTTTCTTTGAATTCCTTCTATCATTACCCAACCAAATCTAATGCAAGCTGAATATTGCCTCCCCATCAGGGAGGATGCACTAGTGATTGCAGCAATGCTTTCCATACTCTTTTTTAAGTCATTCTTAATAGGCAGTAATATTTCCAACATGAAATTTGCAATTTCCAAATTCAGTGTTTTGCAAGTGAACAACAAATCTGAATTTTCACTTTTCAATAAGTCTCTCTGGGTGTGTCTATACTGGCAAATTGAAGATCTAAGGCCATGTGGGCCACAGCCACCCTATGAGACCTTGGTTTCCTTGATGCCCTGTGTGCTGATGTGCTTTATCACTATTATTTTCTCTGTTTTATTAATTTTAAAGTGTCTAAAATAAATATAAGGAGGGTTTGCTAAGCTCAGCTGCTGATGTCAAGCTTTGGGAAGACTGAATAACATCCATACCTCTCATCCTCACTTCTCTCTTACCTGCAGTGTTGCTAGATTTGGAGTTTCTTTCTGTTTCTTTTTCAATGTCTTATCCTTTTTCTTTTTGTCTGGCTCCTCTTCTATGATCAATGCAATGTGGTCAGAAGTCTGCTTATCTGCAGAGATTTCATGATATCATGTAAGTTTTAGTGAGCAAAGCATGGAAAATGCTTCAAATAAAGATGCAAAATATATTTTAAAGAGTCCCCCTTGCCCCTTGATGAGCTTGTTGGACCAAGTGTGATGGTGTCCTGTATCACTCCTCTGCTGGCCATCTCCCAGAAACACCCTTCTCCTTCCTCTCTGACTTCATAGACACAAACTAACAGGTCTTAACAGCGTTCATGTAAAATTCAAGGCTTATTTAAAACTCGAAATCACTATTTAGGCTGACTAGTACTTCAGATGTCAGGTGATCCAAGTCCTTCTCTGCTCAAAGGTATCACAAAATAGAGTGTATCTCACCTTGCGAAAGGCTAGAGTATGAGAAATGGGGAGGGGGGACATATCTGACCAGCTTCAAGCCAGACTCCAAACACTGAGAGGGGACTTCCCAACAAAAAGAGGGTGAGCCCTCAGAAATGGCACTAAGATGGTTTAGTTCTTTGGTTGAAATCTGGATGTTGAGTTCACTTATTTTTTTAAGTAGTTCATTTCTGTTTGATATTACTAAATATTTAAAAATATATGTATATGTATATATATATTATACAAATGCTATCCTGTATGTATAATGCTTTTCATAGTAGGTGGAAATATATAACAAAAACTATGAGAATTTACAAGATCTGAAGTAATCAGTCAAAAATAATATGCCACAACTACCTGAACAGCGTGTGGGTGGATGTCACAATGTCAATTACATTTCTGATTGCAAGTTAACATTACACCTTTGTAGAACATTTTCTATCTAAATATTTCCTCCATGTGGACAAGTGAGTTTCACTCAGAAACTAACCTCTGCCTCATCTCTGAAACGCCATCATTTCCAGAAGGATACCATCTGACATTTAGGTTTTATCTTTCATCCAGAGCAATCTCAATATTTCCTTTAAAATAGAAAACACCTCAGTCACAGGTGAAGTGCAGTCAGCTCTGGCATGGGAAGATGCTATAGTTTAATTCTAAGTAGCAGCTCTGTGTAAGCAGTAAATATTTTTTTTTTTTTCATCCTCAGCTTGTTCAGTCACATTTGTCCAAAACCAAAAAAATTTCTACAGCACTGTTTGATTGTGGGAGGAACTGTTAAGCCATGGAGTATACATGTAGGAGACACATATCCATGCACACACACACAGATCCTATTTCTGGCCAATTTTTTTAGGTTTTTATGCAAAAAAATTTCCTCTAGAACCTGAGCTAGACGCGGAGCTTTTCAGCTATGGGAGTAACACACATGACTACAGAGTGTCCCAGAAGAAGCTGTTCCCGCATCATCGATTCTGAATTGGATTCAAAATTGAGAGAAGCTTCTTTTTCTGAACCTGTTACAAAAGCAACCTAAGATTAGGATAATCTCCTCCTTCTATCATTTAGGACTTCAACTTTGTGCATGAGATTTGAATGACAGGAAACTCATGTTAAGCCAACACTGCCTGTGAAGTTTTAACCTACCCACCATCTGATCAGCTGCAGAGAGAGGAACCCAGTATACTGGCAGTATTCTGTGACCGGACTGTTAACAGTAAAATAGTAGAGAAGCAAAGTATAGTAGTACAAAATAATAGGAAAATGCAAATAATTTACTTACTGTCCTCCGTTTTTCCCTCACTGGAAAAAATTCCTTTTGCCTTTCAAAAGAAAAAGACAATGGATAAACTCCTCATTATGAATACCAAGAAGGAATCATTTAGCAGTAAATCTGCAACAACATTTTACAACATTACCCATCCATGAGAGTTTTGGGCATGCTGAGTGACTTACCTTTTGCATTTTGAGCACAGAAGCATAGTATTTTGACCACCAGTCAATAACATTTTCAGCTGATTCATCTGCAATCGTTCTTTTTTTCCTCTTTGTTGACCGTCGGATGGACTTTCTCGTAACCTACGAAAACATGGGGAAAACAATGTTGAACTCTAGAACAGATTAAAACTAATCACCTGACTCATGACATCAAGCACAAATGGATGTATATGAAGAAAATGTCAACCTCCAAGAGCTAAATAAGGTGCAATATAAATTACTGTCTCTGTCTTTTATTCCAAGAAACTTCAACATGATCCTCATACTATTAAAGCCATCTCCACATTACCTACTGATGATGCCAAAAAGGTTGAACATTTGAGACATTGCTACAGGAGGAACCCATACAACAGGCAAATCTACACAGAGAAATAGGTAATGAAGAAAGAGTCCCAACAGTTGCTGCCCTTCAGCTGTTCTCTTCTTACAAAGAGCTAAAATCTGATCCTGAAGATCACCTGTTCACGCAGCAAATCTTACTAACTTCATTCTCGGCAAAACTTTGTCCCTTGTTAAATAGAGTGTTTCATTATACACCCTTAGAGAGGGTTGTCAGCTTGTCTGGGAAGGCAGGAGCAGTGACAGATAATTGGGAATGATAGATAGATAAGTGGAAATGATAATAATAGATGGTTAAATTACAGGGTTCCCTTCAGGACTCTTTCCCTACTATACTTTGCTGCCACACGTTACAGTTGCTCTGTACCAGATGAAAGACCCAGACTGGTGTGTACATGTAGAAAAAATAAATCCTTGCAGTTTCTTTGACCTAATTATGAAGGATGCTGGAAATATCCAACCACTGAAACATCAAGGGTTGAAGAAGGTTGAAGAAGCAAGCTTTATGTAGCTACAGAAACAGCTTCTGATATGAAACTCAGTTCTGCATCCTCTGCTTTCATTGTTAATAAAAGAGTGATTGTGATGGGAGAATCTACAGAGAAAGGAGGAGCATATACATCTGAACAAAAAATAATGTGTACAATCTAGAGAATATACTGTAAACACCATGCTGTAAACACCATGCTGACCAGAATTGCTTTGTTTTCCTATATTTTCCTATTTTCTTCTAGCCAAAGACTGAGAGCAGTTTTATAGTTTGACCATAAGGTCTTTTGGAAACAGACTTTCTGCTCCACATCTGTACAGTATCTAACACAAGAGGGTTTTCATCCCTGCCCAATTGCTGTGGACACAGAAACAGTCATTCACAGTGAGAGTTTTGCAATTAAGTAGATCATTCAAAGCCAGGAAAAGCAAAAATCCTACTACTTCAGTAGTACTTGCCCATGAGAGGACCATCTATTACAAAAGGAAAGAAAGGAAGTATGGAAGCAAGGAAATTATGTGGGGTAAAAGTCACATTGCTAACTAGTTCTCTCAAGGGCCAGCAAGATAGCACAAATGTTATTAGTATCCAGAATCTCTAATCTTGAGATAAGCGAGAGATTACCACTTTATAAGGAAGGGCTAAAGTCTGCAAGACTGCAACAGAAAGTTAGCTGGCAGCTTCAGCTATACCCACCTTCTGTTTTCTGTCTTTCCCTGGTTCAGCGGCGGAGTGCTCTGGTTCAGGGGCAGGAAGTGTTGCGACAGATGGGTCTGGCTCTACCACTGTGCATTTACCTTGTTCCACCTCAGCATAGATGTGATCAGCTAAAACTGGTTCTTCTTGGGATACCTCAGCAGGCTGGGATGACTCAGGTGAAGCTGAAATTGAAACTCTGCGAGTTAGGTAAGATTTTGCCAGAAATGCTATCATCACATTTAATGATCATCAAATGATCGTATCGTTCGTATCATTAAGGGTTTGATCCTACATCCAACACAATAAAGCATATCTTCTAAGTACATGCCTTATGTTAAGCCTCTGAGTAGGTCCTTTGTCTTTTTATTTGGGGTCAGGATTGGACATTTACCTTCCTCGATTTCTACAGTGTCTAGTCTGTTTGGTGTAGCTTGAGGACCCAACTGGGTCTTACACAGGAATTGCTTAAGGCAATTGATGGTGTGTGTTCCAACAAGAGTACTCCTCCCAAACGCTCTCCAGTCGACCACGCAGATGCTTAGTGGTGGATGTAAGAGTTCATTTTCAGGCAGCTCCTAGTGAAGGAGGACAGACAACAGCATGAGAAATGCTAGAGAATATAGAACACTTAGAGGATATTTGTTGTGCACAGCAATGAGGCTTTTACTCTTCCCTCCCTGCTGCTCCTCAGCTATTAACACATTCAATATGCAAAATGCATACAGCACAGGCAGTATAGTTCTGTCCACAGTTTTCTGCAAAGTCTGGAGAAAGGCTTGTCCTTAAGAATATAGAGTGGACCGTTTGGACTGTGCAACTGAGATGAGTCCCATGCTGCCACATATGAGCATCTCTAGTTAGAATAAACTGGGACAATCAGGAATGGTCAGAAGGTGGGAAGTTGTGAGTCTTAACGTCACTGCTGCTTTGTTGAAGGCTATTAACCCTACCTGCCTCAGTTTACCCAACCATGAGATGTAGACATTGGGTCATTATATGTCTTATAGGATTACAAAAGGGGAAACAGCTCTTTGGACAGATGACATACAACAGAAGCTAAAAATACTGTAGCAACCGTAATTCAGTATCCAGGTTGGTGCTCTGATATCCTTTTGTCCTATAAATAAACAACTGTTCTCTTGATGCTAGCAACTACAGCAAATCATACTGATTATTTTTGTCTAATGCTGACCTTTGTCCAGTGAAAGTACCAACTCTTATAACTCAGTCAACAAACAATAATTAGATTTCCAGTCCATAAAAGCAAGTGTTACAATATGAAAAGGTCCAGAGCTCATGAGCCAGAAATGATCAATCCCCTTAATAGCCAGTAACACAAAGAAAAATTAAAAGATTTTAAAGAAAATAAAGGCAACTGAGCACTACCCTGCAAAATGGAAAAGGAGGAGGAAAAAGTACTAAAAACATCCCTGTGTGCTGGTTTTGGTTGGGTTAAAGTCAATTTTCCTCATAGTAGCTGGTATGGTGTATGTTTTGGATTTGTGCTGAAAATGACGTTGACAATGCAGAGATATTTTTGTTATTACTGAGCAGCGCTTACACAGAGTCAAGGCCTTTTCTGCTTCTCCTACCAGTGAGCAGGCTGGGGGTGCACAAGCAGTTGTGAGGGGACACAGCTGAGACAGCTGACCCCAACTGACCAAAGGAATATTGCAAACCACATGATGTCATGCTCAGCATATAAAGCTGGGAAAGAAGAAGAAAGAGGAGATGCTCAGAGTGATGGTTTTTGTATTCCCAATAACTATTAGTGTGATGGAGCCCTGCTTTCCTGGAGGTGGCTGAACACCTGCCTGCCGACGGGAAGCAGTGAATGAATTCCTTGTTTTGCTTTGCTTGCACGGGTGGCTTTTGCTCTACCTATTAAACTCTCTTTATCTCAAACTTTTACCTTCCCAAATCTCCCCCCGCATCCCACTGGGAAGGAGTGAGTGAGCAGCTGTGTGGTGCTTAGTTTGTGCCAGCAGTGTGCCCAGGTGGCCCAGAAGGCTGATGGCATCTTGCCTGTATCAGGAATAGTGTGGCCAGTAGGAGTAGGGAAGTTATCCTACCCCTGTACTCAGCAGTAATGAGGCTGCATTTTGAGTACTGTGTTGGCTTCTGGGCACCCCAACGCAAGAGGGACATCAAGGCTCTGGAGTGTGTCCAGAGAAGGGCAATGAAGCTGGTGAAGGGCTTGGAGAACAAGTCTTATGAGGAGCAGCTGAGGGAGCTGGGGTGGTTTAGGCTGGAGAAGAAGAGGCTGAGGGGAGACCTTATCGCTCTCTACAACTACCTGAAGGGAGGTTGAAGAGATGTGGGTGTTGGTCTCTTCTCCCAGGTAACAAGTGATAGAACGAGAGGAAATGGCTACAAGTTGACCAAGGGAGGTTTAGGTTAGATATTAGAAAAAAATTATTCACAGAAAGGGTAGTCAAACATTTGAACAGGCTGCTCAGGGAAGTGGTGGAGTGACCATCCTTGACAGTATTTAAAAGATGGGTAGATGAGGTGCTTAGGGACATGGTATAGAGATGGGATTGGTAGTGATAAGTTAATGGCTGGAGTCGATAATCTTAAAGGTCTTTTCCAACCATTATGATTCTATGATTCTAGTTGCTGACTGGGGTTAAACAACAACACCCTGTTATCTGCCAACAAGTTCCAACCTATCAGTAAAAATCTGATTGCAACATATTTGCTTGCCTACTTGGGACATAACTTGAGGAACATCATCAGCTTTTATCCTACAGTTGTAGCAGAAGTCTTTTAAAGCATCTTCAAATCAATAGCTTTTGCATAAAAACTGATGTCCTTTAGCATTTAAGCAATCCACAGAGGAAATTATTTTACAAGAAAGGAAGGAAATTAGTAATTAACACCTTGCCTAAGCCAAAAGCAGACAGGCAAGGAGCAGCATGCCGTACGCACCACTTCAAACCAGTCTGCAAGGCCACTGAAATTCGGATTTTTCTTGTAGCTCTGGATGACAGAGGATTTCACTCCTTTCCCCGCACATTCAATGAGAACCTGGGGACGATCTACAGAAAGGAGCTGGACTTTTTTCAGCTCTCGAACACCCCAGAACAGGACCTGTGGTGGACAGAGAGAGAAACATCAGTAGCCTGCAGAGAGCCCTCAGCCTGGAGGAAGCAACACTAGGATCCCATCACCTCATATCCCTTTGGGAATGCAAGAAAAGAACAAACAACATCCATCTGACAATCAATAACCATCTGGATTACGGTGGAAGTCAAAGCAATTAATAAAATCCAACTGTTATCAAGATGTTATTGCCAACAGCAAGCCATAATAATATTGCCAACAGCAAGCCACATTTGCAAAAGTTGTCTTTTCAGCAGGACAATGGGACTATCCATCTGAGCAGCAGGAGCTTGGTTTGTTTAAAGTGCCAGAGCTGTTGAAGGAGCAAACAAATCCCATACGAGCAGAGGTGATTAGCAGAGGTTTGCCAGCTGAAGTAGCCTTCAGGTCTGCAATGGATGGTGGAGGAAATAGGGTCTGTAAAGTAGAGGTCTGCAGGAAAAATGGCACTTTATACACCATGTGCTATATGAAGCGACAGAGGGCTGGGGCAAGTGGTGGTTATGTTACCATTGATGAGAGAAGTTAAGAGTCTCATGAACCTAAAATGAAGACTGGAACCAAAAGGGAGTGTAGGGGGCTTTGTGGACAACTTGAACGCTGGCAGGACCAGGGATTTGTGTGAGTCAAGGATGAGGCAAGGGGCACTGGAGCAGAATGAGGGTCAACAAGATCCTGCTCCATTGATGGAGGTTCCCAGTTAAAAATCAGGGTACACTTCCATAGTTAAAATGGCTCCATGGACATTTCCCCCAGCATGGGGTTATTAGTTTTTAATACCTTGACAAAACAGTTGTGTTATCTTCATCCTGTGTTATCTTCATCCTATGTTATCTTCATCCTGTGTTATTTCCATGCTGGATATTCTCCAGAGAGGATATATTTGGGAAATGTGTATATTTCACTTTACATATATGCACTTCAACTATAGACCTGTTCTCATAGCAATTTAGCTATCTGGATCTGGATGAAATTTCCCCAATTTTAAGGTGCCTGAGGTGTCAAACTGAGAAGCGGAGTTGTCCTGGGCTCCCTCCAGAATCAAGGGAGATAGAGACACACTTCCAAAGTATAGTTTCACAGAATCACAGAATATCAGGGATTGGAAGTGACCTCGAAAGATCATCTAGTCCAATCCCCCTGCTGGAGCAGGAACACCTGGATGAGTTTACACAGGAAGTTGTCCAGGCAGGTCTTGAATGTCTCCAGAGAAGGAGACTCCACAACCTCCCTGGGCAGCCTGTATAGTTTCATCTCTTTAAGAGCTGGATCACTCTGGGAAGGTGGCTGCTCTGCTCAGCTGCCCAAACAAGAAGCATACAGTGAGGATGCTTCTAAGCTGGGTGCCTTTGGGCTAGTTGGGATGAATGTCACAGCAATGTGAAATAGAAAATGTACAAGAAGCACAAAGCAATTCTACTGCAGAGACAGTGGGAAGGTCTTCATAGGACAATACTTAGAGGAACACCTAAGTTTAAGGATTTAAGTTATCAGTTTAGCATTAGCAGAGTAGCTCACGGGTTTATTTACCTTTCAGGGTTGGGTATAAAAAAAAGCGATTAATAAAAGCTCTTTCCTATGTACAGAGAACAAGAGTTTAACTAAATGATACAGCAGAGCTAACAACTGTTCTCTCCTTTTCAGCAGCTCAGTTGCTTGATCTTTGAAGGCAAAGCTGGAACTGTTTATGGGCTCCTGAATGAGTACTTCTTGGGAAGGGCCACCAGAGTATGCAAGCAGGGTCTGGTTTGGCACAGCAAAATGGGGAAATAAGCAGCTGGCATGAAGGCTGCAGGATGAGTGACAGGGAGCGGTGAGGCTGGGCAGCATCCAGGCATTACACTAACATGAAAAGCTGCCACATTTCCCTGCTTTCTAACACAAGGGGACTTTGGGCCTGAATGGTGCAAGAGAGGAGGGGAGAGAAGGTGCAAACATTTGTACAAAGGCAAGTGACATTGCTTGGCTGAAGCTTGTGACCCAGAAAAAGCCCAGGAGGTGACTGGTGTAGAACTTGACCTCCAGTGAGGTCGGCTGCAAGGGAAAGCTCTCCATCTCCTGCAGACACTTCTCTGGGCTGCACACAGTGCAGGTCCATCAGCCATGCTCTGCTACAGGAGCCGTCCTGTCCCACAAAGCTGGGACTGAGACGTAGTCTATGCTGGCCTCAGGCACTGCCTTGCATGCCCAGCCTCAGAGAATCAATTTGATCCGAGCTTATTACACTTATTTTAGGATCCATATGCTATATTTACATTATTCCTATTAATCAGGATTTTAAAATCATCATCCCTTACTGCTACAGTTCAGTTAGAGAATAACAGGAGCTCAGATTTGGAAATGGAAATATTCTAAGTAACTCACCTCCACTCTATACTTGCTTAAAACAGGTCGGATGTTGGCTGGAACTGGGTAAATCTGGCTAACATCTGGTGGATCCAGTGGGGGAAGTCTGCTTGGATCTGACTCAGGAATCTGAAAAATTAAGCAGCCATAACTCATGCTGGTTTTTTAAAGAATAAAAACAGTATCAGAAGTATAAGTGAATGGTACATAGAATACATCAATTTAATGCAGTTTTGCAAGACACATTGCAGAGCAGACAGGTTGTGCTGTGAGAGGAATGTGACCTGGATTGCTATCTGTCCTGCTGTGATGCTAAAACACTTGGCAGGAAGAGTATTCAATAGATTGGGTTTATGCAACTTCCTGAAAAAAAATCTCCTTTGTCCTAGCAGGGCCTAGTCTGCCCTAAAGACAAGTGTGTACTGAAGCATGGTAATTCTATTTATTAAAAATGGAAAGTATGGTAAATCTATTTAATGAAAATACTGTGTGAAACTGCTTAGAAGATTTTCACAGGAAAATTCTAGATCTGATTTTAGTTAAAAAAAGCTGATGAGCAGACAGTACACATCAGCCAAACTGCACATTTGCCAGACAGACACGATGCTCTTCAGCCGCTATGGAATAGCAGTCCTGCATTGGTGTTTGAGAACTTGCAAATCTCAGCTCCAGCGTTAGGGCTGGGTTTTCTCTGCGCAGCAATTAAAATGTTGTGGCAGGCAGCACTCATGTTCATTTTGTGACTGAGCATAAGCCTGTCCCACGTTCAGGAGTTTATTTGGGCGTACACAAGTGCCCTGCGCCAGGTGGGTGGGAGGAGAGCAAGCTCCACAGCACCACTAAGGCTTGACCATGTCTTTGACTCTTAGAATCATAGAATCATGGAAATGTTTAGGTTAAAAAAGACCTTTAAGATCATCAGGTCTTGCCATGCTCCAGACTGCTGCCTGTTTGGTTCAACTTCTGTGGGAAAATTCCCTGGCTTCATTTCCCAATCCCTTCCTAATTTTCAACAGTCTATTTATGACCTTTTCAGTTCATGCAGGGCAATCTGAAGCCTGGCCTGACTTAGCAAATTTCTACTTAAAACAGTTGAAGCCAGCACCTGATGATAAGTCCTACCAGAAGCTCAGGCTGTGATAGCAGAGAACAGCAGGAACATGGGTTTCACAGGTGAGCTAACAAACTACACATGAAGTAGGGTACCTAAAGCGTGCTGTACGTATGGCTTCTGGGAAAAAAACTCACAATTTATGGAGTGCTTCACTGTTCCTCAGCTAACTTGTCACTGTTGAAAGGTGAAACAGCTGAGATACAGCTCTCAAAGGACATGTGAAGTTTTCTGCTTTGTTTAACTAGGCCATCTGTCTGTTATCTGCAGCTATGTACAGTTGCGTGGGAGTTTAATTAGCATAATGGAGAAAGGATGTGATCCTTAGTACCTTGTAGGTGAAGGAGGAGATGGGTGGAAAACATATCTTCTAGCATAGCACCTGGAGCATATGTGAGTATTCACATAATTAACAGCAATAATTTACATGCATGTTTACTGCCTTTTACCATTAAAAATCCAAAGCAATTAATTTAATAGATCTCGTGGAACTTGAGGCCAGAGATCTAGGTCTAGTTTAGTTATTCCCCAAAGTATCTGGTTTCTGCCAGCCACCTCTGTGATGCTGTTTAAAAAGCCAAACAGAAACACACAGTTTCGTGAACAATACCTGCCCATATAGAAATCCCCTGTTTAGCTTTAGTGATATTCAGAGCTTCCAACTCTATATTAACTGACATTAAACATGCCAAAAATTTAACAGGTTAACTGGTACTGTAAATAAAACAAGAGGCAAAGACCACCTGAACCAGATCACATACCAGATGTCATGCGCCTACACACGGTTCACATCTCAGGGTGAATACACTTTCATTGTATTATCTGACTTGGATACTGATGATCAAGAAAAAGATATTAATCTGCACAATACAGTGACTTATGTATGTATAATTTCTAAACTGCACCACATTTTATTTTTTTCTAAAAACTAGAATACACATATTCTAGTATGGAGTAGGTATTAGTGTCTCCTCTCACAGCTGTGAGAAGGTATTGATTCCCAAGGATGTGGCTTAGGACAGGAAGGCTGATGAGATCTCACATTTGAGGACAGAACTGCCTTATAAAGAAATTTATTAAATTTCTAGGACTGCAAAACCTAAGACTGATAGGAAATCAAGAATCCCTGGATCTTCACTTCTGTTCTTTTTAAATATCACAGTCAACTGAACAGTTTTCCAATATATTGCAAGGTCCCCAGTTTTCCAAGATCTAACAACCACTAGTAGACATGCGAATGTTTCTGTATTACACAGAGAAACTCCATTAATTTTAGTGAAATTACTTTGGTATAACTCAGAAAGGATTTTGCTTCCTGGACACAGTGAAAGCGCACAGACCAAGAGGTGAAGAATGATCTTGCACTTAAATGACAGTAGAGGAAAATACCCACGAGGTGTGTTTACAAGGGGATTTTGCTCATTTGATTAAAAAAAAAAGAAAAGTAAATCCTGAGCCCACCTTGAGCAAAATCAGGACTCCTAGTATTCATTAGTCTGTATTATTTTTAGTCTACTATTTTTCTAAATGCCAGGATGCTTTATTATTAGAATAATTTTATCCCTCCAGCAAGACCCAGCATAATAGCATCCATTTTGAGAAAGGAGCTTTCACTTCTTATACATTTTCTCAGCTCAACCAAATGGTACTTGCAAATCAGAGCTATCGAGCACGTCATATCGTGGGAAAGGTTATGGACTCTGAATGAGAATAAATTAGTGATGAGAGATTTTGTTTCCACCCTCACACAGAACATCATCAGGAATCCTCTGACATTAGGAGAAGGCACCGGCACACCAGCTCTGGGAGTGCTTTGAAGCCTGGCAGATGTTCATATTTATCTTTTCCTGAAAATTTCTTTAATGTCCATATTGCCATTATCTGCCATGTGAGATGGTCTGGAGTGTTGGCACTGAGAAGAATAATAAAGAGCATAAAAATAAGGACTGAAAGGTATTTAATTATAGTTCTTGTTAACTCTCTAGAAAAGTCTTAGGAGAATATTTGGATATATCCCAGAAGCAGTGCTGCTTCTCATCCCAAAAGATGGCAAAACTAAATAAAATGCTCTCTTTATTCATCAAAAAGTGTATTTCAATAAAAAAGTGGGAAAATTATGGCTAAGGTACTAGATTCTATCCCTCAATACCCACCATAATAAGGATATGGTCCCCATGCTGTCATATTTCGGGCTTTCACCAAGAACATAATTAGCCCATGGTGCTTAAAAGCCTGTTTTATACCCGGAATATCTCCAAAACATGTCACAGAGTTCCACATTTCCCCCATTTCAAATTTCAAAACAAACTGACATAGGTTTTCAGCAGAGAGAAGTTTCCTCAAACTCGTGGCTTTGCAAATTCCACAGAAATTCACTGAAATCCCAGGCATGATATACTCTACTCAAACATCCACTGGGCTGGCCCCAGAGGTACATTGAATTTGCCTTTTGTCTCACAGTTGGAAAACAGTGTAACATTTCTCTTAATATGTTAGTGGTATCTGAAAACTGTCCCCTTAATCCAATCCTTATGATTCACCACTCTCTTTTCCTGAGAGGATAAGTAGCACTGAGAGCTTTGAGGTTGCTAAAGTCAGGGCCATGTGCTATTCCAAAGAACACGTCATTGCAATGGTGGTGGGATTTTCACAGTTGTTCCTCTGGCCAGAGCCCAGTTTAGGGCAAGGCAAGTGACAGGCAAATGAGGCTCAGAATGTGTGAGGGGGTGGCAGTGGTGTGTGCATAGGCAGTGGTCCCTGGCAGGGTGGGGGGAGTGACAGAGATCGCATGGTGATTATAAGATCCAACAGCAGAATGATCCTGCTCTAGTTTCAATTCTCACTACTTCAAGAGGGTGATGGGCCTTGATGCAATGGCTGCTTTTATGAGCCCAGGATGTAAGAGTGTAATGGTCCAGAAAGCCTAGTTTACCTCCAGAAGCTCAAACGTAGCGAGAAGGTCTCCTCCTGAAAGATTTCCACAGTGCAGTGGGTGGTAAGAAAGTTTAGGTGGCTCATAGTTTTGATCAGCAAGTCTCACCACAGGAGCAGCCACTGTAGACCCAATATATTCTGCCTTACCCTAAATAAAGGAGAATACAGGTATCAAATGTGTTTGAATTTCACAGCTGTCACAGGAGCCAAGATGATGCAGAGTTTAGTATTTGTGGAAAAAACCTTTTTCTGAATTAAACAGCAAGGTAGAATGCAAGGCAGCTATGAAAATGGAAGAGCTGAGTACCGCCTACCTCTTCAAAGCATCCAAAATTTCTGAGCTTTATTTTCAGCCAGTGAGACCATGTCAGAGTTTGCATGGTCAGAGATAAATCCATCTCTCCCCAGACTCAGATACAATATTTACAGTTGTGTGCAAGGGAGATGGGGACAAGATGCTTCTGATTTCTCTAAGCTGGTCTTTGGGACCAAGATTCACTTAGGAGAAAAAAAGCCCACAGCTTTGCAAGGACATAAAGCAAATCTCAGGGCTGTTTTCACATGTTAAACTGCCAACCATTCTGAGCTCCATTCAGCAAGGTCAGCCATTTAGTGCCTATTTGGTGACACCACTTTGCTTTCACACTGGCAGTAAGATGTAAGAGCCTTGGGTTTTTAGTAAGAAGGATTTTGAGTTTACCACTGCATCGTCATCATACAGCTCGATTACTATCTCTGGTGGGAACTGAGCGATCTCCTCTCTGTCGCCATGAAGCACAACGCTGTTGAAAAGCAGCATCTGGTTCCAGGTGGGGGATAATGTCTGAGAAATGATCTAATGAAAGAGAGGAAAAGGTTAATGAGCTATAAACTGCTTGGTTGGGAGACCTTCATCAGGATGTGCTGATCTGCTGGTGACGTCCTTTCCCACACCTGAACAGTTCCCTCTCTGAGACACCGCATTTTTCAGCAGCTCTTCCCAGTCAGAATATGAGTCTTTTGCCTTGAGGCTGAAATCTCCAGTTTCTCCATTTCCCTGTTTACTTCACAGATCCCCCACAGACATATCAGTACATGACCACCAGTCTGTGTAGACAAAACTCAGTATTAAATTTAGAGGAAAGCTGTTGGCTTAGGAAAGCAGGCTCATGTCCAATGCTATTAAAATAAAGCCTTTGCCCTAAACTGAGGCCAGTTTTCACTTTTACAAGGTACTTTTTAAAAATTTTGTTTTTACTTCAGTGTAATGACACATAACACTTTATTTAAAAAAAAAGGATATTTTAATGGATCACTCATAATAAACCAATAGCTTTTAATTTGTTACAGTTTGGCTTACATGGATGGTTATGTGGCATTTCCCCATAGACAATGTTTTAACGGTCTTGGCAGGAAGTATATTTAACAAAGATATCATTTAAAGAGGAAAAATACGCCAACTGCAAAATGACTCATAACCTACTATCGTTTTTTTGAATGGAAATAAGGCTCTTGACTACAGTTTATTGGCACTTGTCTGACAGTCTTCTAAAAACATGGAAGTTATTGGCTGCAATATTTTATTCAGGCAGTGAACAGCTTAAAACTTTGTGTCTATAAATCGCTATTTTTCCTGGGCCAAATTCTACTTTCCTGAATCTGATGCATTTAAACATTAACTCCATTGGCTTCATTCACCAACTTTTATTAGAAGTTAAAATCACATTACAGGAAAAATCAATTCATATCCTTGAGGCAAAAGGAGAACCATCGCCTACGACTTAGAGCAAAGGAAAGTTTTTGCTTCTCACTCCCTTAGATCAATGCTACAGAACTTGCTTCCTAAGAGAAGTAGTTGTCAGAGGAATTTTAAAAGCTCAGTAGCCATGACTCAGGAAATGTCAGGATCTTTCCGTCTTGCACAGGGTCAACAAATTCAAGGGATCACAAAGCTAACAGATGCCTTTTTACACTTGTGCTATTGAACTGGCCTCTGGCAATGAGCTCCTTAGTGTGCAGCCAGTGTTTTAGACGTGTTTAGATGCTAAGTACATTTAGACAGTCTTCTGTGTAGATTTTGGGGGAGGGTTTGGATGGGGAGTTCGTAATCACTTATTCTGAAGTGAAACTATATTTGGCCGAGCAAATTCTGCTTGTGGCCCAGGTTTCAGAACTCTCAGCCCCATTTTAATTCCAGAGTAGTCGTAGAGGGCTCAGGACTTCCGAAGGTCAGTCCTTGTCTTCTGTGAGGAACCATCCTCCTGCTCATTTTCCAGGGCTATATTTCAACCCTTCTTGCTGGAGCAGTGTAGAAGTTCCCCCTTTTCACTAGTGGCTCTATCAAATGTCCACAGGAGACCATTTTCCCCCTAGAAATGCCTGAGGGAGATGTAAGACCACTCCTTATGGGCACATTTTTGCAGCATTTAAGGGATGCAGAAAGTGTCATAGCTCTTTATGTTTTCAGCTCATTTCAACTTTGCCATTCTAAAATCATCTGTGTGCACTGCTAAATCCCATCATAAAGAGCCACACTGGCTTGTACAGCTACAGAAGACCTATAAAGGTCTTCTTCACTCTTTGCTAAATCATTGCATGCATAGATTATAGGAAAAGAGAAGCATGGGGGTTCCTAAACTTAAAACATATATAAAAAGGTATAGAGAAAGGTAATTCACTTGCTGTCCCTGAGAATCTGACATCTGAAGGAGCTAAAATAAACTAATACTATTGCACCTCATATTGGAGTAGCAGGCTACACCTAAACTTTGCCTTGCTTGCAGTGGACTGTCGGGAGTTTTGATGGCGAATGTCATAGAATGGTATGGGTTGGAAGGAGCTGCCCTTTAACAGTAGGCCTCTAACTTCTCCTGCTAAGAATCTTCTTGCAAAATCAAGGTTTTTTTTTTCCTTTTCATGGTTTAATTGTCAAAAAATGTTGTGTTTTACTGAAAGAGACTTTGGAACTTACCTTTGTGGTCTGGCAGTGTGATGTGAAAGTAACTTTTGCAAAAGGATCAGAAAGTCCAGTGCTGTCAGCTGCGATGAGCCCTCTCGCCTGATACATGTGGGCTCTCAGCTGGAAGAGGTGCAGGGCTATGTCATTGCAAAGAAAACAGCAACATCAGCTTCAAGGAAATGATGCAGCACATAGGTAGGAAGGGAAGATTCACCACCTGGCATCCAATCAGCATCTGACAAGGGGAACTTTCGCTAGCACACTCTCTCACTAATGAAACATCTGAGACTTCAGTATTCACTTAAAATCAACGTCTGATGTAAGTCTCAATTGCAAGGTTGTTAACTGCCAATTTTTATCTCCCATCACTGGCTTATGTACTAGATGTTCAACATGGTAGCTTCATCAGGAGAACTGAAAGATCCTTCCTCATTGTGAGGAGACAGATCCATGGGGCAGGGAAGAAAAATTGCAAGAAAACAGATCCTTTTTTTTCCCCTTACATCTGCAAAGTGTCAGAGGCAGGACTGATGACTTGGCAATGAAACCAGCCTTTTCTGATCAAAAGATGCTAAGCTGTGATCGTCTTAGAACAGTTACTTTAAACAGAGGTTTTGAAGCCCTTTGAAATAGGGCTTTTGGAGCCATGTGTTTCTTACAAGCCCTCTTAATTGCTAATATGGAGAAGAAACAGTGCCTTACTTTTATACAGCAGACAGGCAGGTGAGGGCACCACACTGTGTCCTGAGCTGGTTTTGGATGGTATTTCGGTCTCATATCCTACAGGTAAATTCTCCATGATGCTATGGGCAAAGCTGGCAGGTCCAAGCCATAGGTAGATATCCACCTTTGCCTGCACAGTCCAGCCCAGTGGGCGCTTGCCTGGTAACTGAAGAAAAAAGTCCACCCATCACCAACAAACTCAGGAAAGAGAGATGGCTGGAGGCTGAGTCCTACCAAGCCAGAGTGAAATAAAGGAGCAATCACTGAGCTGATAAACTGAAAAATATCATTTCCTCACAGTGGGCCCTGAGACTCATTTAGTCACACTGCCTTTGTAGGAGTATATCCACTCAGATTTTTGTTTAAGATGATTAATCCCATAACAATATTTTGGACATAAGTTGCACAAACCTAGGCACATTTTAAACATCAAGCATAAATACCTGCTGTATTGTCTCCGAATACCCAGGTTACCTTGCTATGTGTGTTGTTGTGTGCTGATCTCTTACCGATCTCCTCCTGGACTTTCATGTGCTGCATTCTAACCTCCTTGCCAGCAAAGAGGCTGTATGTCTTCTATCTGTTTATGTATAGTAGCTATAGATAAAAAATGCTACAAGCTTGCCATAACAAGTAGTGAGATAATTAATTACTCAGACACCTAAAGCCTGGCAATGATACAGTGCCAAAAGAAGGATTAGCATAAATATAAGGAATAAACATTAATAGATAGCAGATATAAATGTGTAGACATTTTTAGTATATTACAAAGATAAGCCTGTAAAATACAATCCCTGAAAGAAATTTGAATACTGAATGTTCCCCAGGCATTACCTGTGTTTGCAGAGCACCTCAGACTTACCTTCAGGAAATGTGTTTTAATCTTCCCACAGTCCTTGCCTCTCTGCTCTTTCGCTGGGGAATAGAGTATGTTTTTTGCTGGGACTCTTGCATATGCGACTCTCTTGTTGCTGCTGAGCATCCAGATGAACACATCAGGCACCGTATTCTGTGGCTGTTAAAGGATGAGGGATATTGAAGTAAAACTGAACTCTTTCTGTGAGCCACCACTATTATTTTTTGTTAAAACACTCTCTACCAAGAGCTGATTCTCTCATGACTCCTGTGCAGTGGCAGATGTGCACCTGGAATAAAAGAGGCTGTCACTTCACACTTTGCAGTCCAAACCTCCATTCCTAAGCACAGCTGAAGGCAGAGAGCTTTGTAGAGTGACTAAGGAGCACTAAAACTAAAAATCTGGCTACAACTCTGTCTCAAGAAATAATTTACCCACAGACTGCATAAGCTGAAAGCATCTACCATGGAAATACCATCAACTTAATCTATACCAGCAAACCAAAAAGGACCAAGGCCAAACTCAAGCACTGGCACACTGTCATGCGTTCTACTTGTGAGGATGCTCCATGGCATGGCCTTGCCCTATCCCAAATAGCATTTCTCCAAGGAAAACCTGAGTGTGGTTCGAAGGAAAGACCAGCCCAGAGGCCGTTCCCAGGATGCACTGTGAGCAAAGTCACTCTGGTTTCAGAAGGAAAAGAATTTGGCCATAGGATGCAAACCATTCCAGGCTGTGCCACTCACTCTCTGAGCCAGGAAATAGCCATGGCCCTGTTTAGTTTGCTAGCACAGACAGCTCTCAGAGGCACAGCATTTGACTGGCTGGATTTTGGCCTGACAAATATGGATGTTCTGCTGCTATCCTCAGGTTTAATAGCACATCCAAATATTGCCTGCACAGCAAAGTACAGTATAGAGACCCACAAGCTCATACCAATCCGAATCACTACATCCATACAAGGGGATACAGGAATTCAAATCAGAAAGTAGGCTGTCTGCAAACGACCAGGGCACATATGGGATGACCTTATTTAAATTAAAATTAAAAGAAGAAAAAATTCTCTGTACTGCAACCTCTCGATAAGACATAGCCCAATGTTTCCTACTCCAGTCTGTTAACAGCTCCATTTAATGCAGAGCAGGATTGGGTCCAGGTACCCAGAGGAGAACTCTTTGTAAAACCAGGCCAGGAGTTATTATTCACATGGAATTATGTAAATCAAAGTAAAACCCTGGATTTTAAATTGGAATTTCTGAATTTCTCTGTGGATTACCTCATCAACTAAGAATCGAATTTTATCTATAAAACTCTGAGTCTCATGCATCATTTCATCCAGTGGCATCTTCTTTTTCTGCTGCTCAACAATTCCCTTGGCATCACTGGACATTGCTTCCTGCAATCAGGAAAGACAATATGCATTTTGTATACATTATCAAGTAGTTTGAATGGGACATAGAAGGAGAAAACAGTCTTAGATTCAAGTTAGAAGATGGAGACATTTGTTTCAAGGTAACAACTACCTTATTTGTCACAAGAGAAAGTGATCAACTCTTTGTAGTGGAATAACACAAAATGTGAATGTCTCCCACCTTTGCTTTGTCTTGTATGTATACTGCAGGTATGGAAGTCCCAAGACACAGGGGATTACCACCCAGCATTATTAGATCTCAGTCCTGACAGGTGTCACAACCGAATTCTGTGCTACGAACAGTAAATAAAGCTAGTAAATCTTCAGATGGTCTGGTCTCAGTTTGGTTTCTTACTGGTTCCCTGGAGGAGGTGACTAGGCCCAGGAATAGCAAATTCTAGACGCTACTAGTCTTTAAGTTCAGCTCCACCACAGTAATGAAATGCCTAACAGCAGTGTTAATTTGCTGTTTTTCCACTGAACTCAGCATCATCCCTTTTTAAGATGCATGGAAAAGAAAAATCAGCTCATTATTATAATGTCTTGTTTGTATTTAAAACCAACATGTTCTGATTTATTTCAGGATATCTTACAACAATTAAGCCCACTGGGGTTTATTTTAAAAAATACTCTTGGATATTATATTCCTATTAATTACAAAGCATTCCAGCATGGTGAAATGAAATGGAAATTAATATGTATACAACCAGCATGCTTCAGTTAACATCATTGCATCAATGCTTAAAGAGAAAACACACATACCAGCTCTTGTTTGAACAGCATGAGTCTCTTTTTGTCCAAAGCAGTGTAGTTCAGCCCTTTGGGCTTCTTTTCAGCAATGGTAATGAAGGCCCTAGGACACAACAGTAACAGATTCTTTAAATGTGTTAATTTTTTAATGTGAGCTGCTAAAATACATTGGAATGAAATGTTCTCTGTCTCCTGCAGTACATCAACCAGAAGACAGAGATGCTGAAGTTCACCGAAATAAATATTGAGCACCCATAACTTTCAAAGAATACAGTCCAAAAACTACACCACATTTAATGGAAATAGCATTAATATCTATAAATTAGGATTTATATCTATTTTGAGCCCAGTCATGCCATCTGACACAGCACTTACTGGGTGGTTTATCCCAGCATGTGAAATCCTTTCTTTTTATCTTAACCTTGTACTTTTTAAAGTATGTCTATCATACACTTTATTAATTCCTATTTATTCCCATATATGTTATATTCTTAGAAACTAGAAAGCCAAAATAATATGACACTAGTCTACTGTCAATACTGGATATTGAAAGTAACAATAAAATACTTTCTCTGTGTAATGTAAATATAAATAAAAAGGTGTAAATAGAAATTGCAATTTGGGAAGGCCTTTGCTTTTATAGCAGAAAAAAAAAAAAAAAATATATATATATATATATATATATATATATATATCAGTAAGTTTACTGTGCTTTTTTTTATTATTATCATGAGTTGCCTTGTCTAGCCTGGAATTTGTAGCCAACATATAAAGCTGATTTTCTGTATGCCTCTAATAAATGTATTTACCTGCTTTGACTGACAAAATCATTTAGGGTACTTCTCATTTTCTCCTCAGAAGCAATCTCTGAAACCTTGATCAAGTCCTTTACTTGCTCTAATGAGTCTTCCTATGAAAAACACATAAAAAAGATGCTATGTAAAGGAGGGCACTTTGTCATTCTGCCTGTGTTATGACACCATTATTCACTGTATGGCTAGCAAGAATGAGGAAGGCGACTTCGTAACCTGACAGAACAGGACCTTTGGTGGATCACTATGCTTGAAGTACACAGAGAGAAGACTCTGGCAGCATGGTTTAGTTTGATCTTTCCCCAGTCTCTACTCCAAGCTACTGCTGCTTGGAGCAGCTTTGTTTTCTCACTTCTTTGGTGAAGACCAGTTGGTGGGAAAGATTCTCCACTAGGCAGGAGGAAAATGGGTAGTTCTCCTTGGCTGTGTTTGCAGCTCTGCTGCTTAAATTTAGCAAGTTGCTGGAGTTAGTTAACTTCTCACCTTAGAGGGCACCTGAATCCACATGCAAAGTCTACCACAACACCTACTGCTGTCATTGAGAAATGGGGCCTGTCCTCATAAACTAAAATAAATTGCTGGATTTCCAGCAAGGCCCGTGGGTGTTCTGGTACTTTGACAAACACCTCTCCCTCTCTATATAGATATATTCAGATACTTAATTTTCAAATACCTGGGCTAAAAACTGTTGATCTATAAGCCACTGTCTTCTTATGATACAACCTTGCATCACTATGCCTTCAGTGTTGTCATTCAAGAGGTATGTAAGGATAAATAGGGGGTGAATCCTTCTCTAAATCTCAGTGTCCCAAATTAAAATATTTAACATTAGAAGTTGCTTTACAAAAAAGATTACTGCTTTCTAGAGACTGCTGATAGTGCCAAGTTTAAACAAGGGTAAAAAAAAATATAATTATGGGAAAACACTGACTAGGGCAGCACTGTGAGTGCCCATGAAATGATATGCCATTTTGCCTCAATCAGTGTTTTCAAGAAAATCATAACCAAAAAGTATTATTTAAAGAGTCTCCAGCGTAAACACAGGTTAAACCATGTAAGCTGGCAAGACATCAGAGGAAGAGCCATAGGAGATGGAATTATTCTGTATCACACATTTTCATTGTTTGACTATTCTTACAAAGAATAGAACATATCTGAGGAAAGAGGACAGCCCTATGGCCAAAAAAAAAAAATGTGGACAGGAATACTTGACTAGAAATTTGGAAAACTAAAAGAGAAGGGGCTGATAACAGCTACTCTTTCACAAAATGAACAGCAAGGGATGCAGTTGGGGGAAATTTTGAAGGCCTGTTTTGGGGAATGTGACTTCTCACTGCCATATTCTGCTGCATACCTGAGCCTGGGAGGACGGCTGCCACTTACCAGGTGATCTGCCATTTTCTCAAGAGTGTTAGAAGAGTATAGACGAAAGGTCTGGTTGCCCCAGTAGCTCTTGACACAAACACAGGGCTTCCTCTCATCATATGGCAGGTACTGATAGTTTCTGTGCAAACAAAGCATGGAGCAGATCATAAAGGAGAGACAGGAGTTCAGGGGGAGGCACTGGAAAGGAAAACTGCTTGGTGCTCTCTCACAGCACAGAAACCAAAGACATGACAGGATGTCATCATATGTGCTAACTAGTAAATATGTGTCAATAACAAACACAAGCACCACTTATCCTACCTGTGAGATTCCTGGAGAGAAAAAGCTTGAAGTCAATGGAACTAATTTCAGTGCTTTCCAAAGTGGGAGAAAAGCCAGGAAAAGAGGCATGCAGAGAAGCTCTGAAATAGTGCTAACAGTGTGAAGCAACAACGAAAAAGGAGCAAAGATTAAACTCTGATCACCTGTTCAGGAGCAATGGTTCTAAGCTCTGCACAGCAGGACAGGCACAGCAGAGGGTCACCACCACATTACTTTCATAAGGCACTTCTTCCAGAAGTGACAGTTAGTGGAGACTGACATTCCTTGGCAGAAGCTGATCTGCAGGACCCTGCTTAGTAAAAGTGATTCTGAACTCCTAACTAGTGATAAAATGCATCTGTTGCTCTCTCTTTTCCCACCTTATAACTTAGGTCCAAGTTGCCATAATGACTCTCATTGTAAATGTTTATTTCTTTGAGTGTTTAGCTGGATAAGTGTCTTGTACTGAGAAAAATGAACAAGACATCAGCATAACTGTAGGCTCTGCAGACTTTAACACACAGCTGCCACAGAGCCTGATGTTTTGATTAGAGTTGTGGTAAATGTCAAAACTATGTACCTGATAAGCACATTGCCCTACCTCTACATGAATACTACAGTGTTATGGAACACCATGCTCAGTGACATTGGATTTAACGCTAGAGGCCTCAGTATTTTCCTTACTAATGGCAGGACAGTGGAGAGCTTTTTAATAGATATGAACCTCTATAAATTGCTTTATGTTCTTCTGGGAATGGCCCCAACCCCATGTCACTAATACATGCTCTGCAGCTGAGAAGAGGCTATACCAGAAAGCTATTTTCTGGTGTATACTCAATTGTGATCCTCCAGTATTTCTCCACAGAAACTGGGTCCACAAATAATAAAGAATAAAACTACCCAAACCTCCTGCTCTTCATGATGTTCAACAACTGGCAGAAAAGATATAGTTTCATTTTCCATTTCCTCTCCTCTGGGAGAGGCTATGGTATCCAAGAAAGTAGAGTGCATTTGGTGTGGAGAGAAGACTTGGCTTCTTCCATTTCAAAGTCTCTCTATCTGAGCACAGCCAAGACAGAAGCTCTTGATTATCTGCTCCTGAAATCCAGACCCCCAAAAGGCTGAGTTTCCTAAACATGGGCATCCACCTGTGGGTCCAGGAGGAGCTAGGTCTTTTGTGTTTGCTTGTAGGGATGTCCCAGATGATAGTTACCCTAAGTCACTTCAGACAGAACTGGGCACAAGCTTTTAGCCACTAAGCCAAGCCCACAGAAACCAAATCACTTGTCGCCCTTGAACATTCCTAACTTCCACACATCCCTAATAGGTTTATGTGAGAATTTTTATGTTTAAAAAGATTAAAATCTTCTCTACAACTTCATTTTACTGCCCTATGGGATATCAAAAGAGAAACAGAATTTCCCATTCACTTTCTTCTCAATATCCTATAGTAAGGTGAGCACTTCACTTTAAATTTGGTGCATAGCACAGCTACAAAGGTCTCAAGAACCAATAATTTTGGTGGCTTCATAAGAGAGAAGAACAATTCAGCTATCTCCCAAAGCCAGAACATCTTAACCTGAAATTCACAGAGTTTATGAGTCTTTTCATGGGATTTACTAAGAAAATTCTATAGCCATGAAATAACGCTCATGGAAGACTGAACTTTCATGTCTATTATTCCCTCTATGACAATTTAGGGGAACTGCTTTTTCAGTGTTAGCTTATCCTTGCTATATATTTTGACATAAATATGTAAAATTCCTGGCAATTTCATGGTATCTGCTTTATAAGTCTTATTTTAGAAGTCTGCTCCTTTAATTAGTTAGTGGTTTTAATCTCCAAAATGGAGTCTTGCTACTGCTTTCTATTGTTCATTTATGACTCTAAAATGCAGAGTTTATCTGAACTATTGGATATACTATTAAGCACTGATTAATACTAAAAATATCCAATGATGATACCAGTAAGATGCCAACATGAGATGACAGTCATAAAATCATTAGTTGGTATCGGTGGCTGGCCAAACTGTTTTAGATAGCACAGGAGGGAAAAAAAGATGTAGTATTTTACATAAATCTCAGGAAAAGGGAGCTTTAATGAGAGAAGACTTTGTTAATATTGCAGTGAGCCAAGAGGCAAATAACAGATTTGAAGAATGATTCATTCTTTTACAACGGTTCTTAAAATCTAAATTCTTAAGGGAGAAACTAAAAATCCCACAGTCTCTCAAGAAGGATAATAACCCAGCATATAACCAAATCTGCAGTTCTGTTAATGAGGAGAGGCGACTATCTTTCTGTCAAACATCGTTTTTTCACCCTTTCTCTTTACTTATTTGCTGTGGAAACAAAAATTTCTACCATGGTATTTTCATTCTTATTTTCTTCCACTCTTTATTTAGTCTGACTGAGCCACTGATTGCAAGAAAGGATGAAAGAACTTTTCAACCTGGCCCAGAAACCAAACAGATCCAGATCAAAATTTCCCACTTGCTCCTTTCATATGTAAACTGCTTGGCAGTTCCTGCCCTTCTAAAGGGAGAGGCACCATCTAGTCTTGACACCCAGCAATACTGGGGATCATTCTAGCTACCAAAGCAACAGAGAAAATATTTCGTTTTATTCGCACCTTTGAAATTAATCGAACTTTTATGCTTCTGTTTCTAAACAAGACCATTTAGAAGAACTGGCCTGCAAGTTTTCATCCATTGCTCCATTCTTTTTTACAAGGACTACTTCCTCCTACATCTGTAGCTACTTCTATTTAGGCCTACATCTATAATTACTAGCTTTGGAAAGTGTTCTGAGAAATAGACTTTGTCCTGAACAGATTTTAATTTTTTGTGTGTGTGCTATTTTGCTTCTGGAACTGGTCACTGAGTGGATGTTACTTGTGATCAGAGTATGAAACCCTAAACCAGAGACAGCACTGAAGAAGTTGCATTTTCCTATAGTTTTCCAGTTTATAGTTGGTATAATTCATCCCTTTTAGAGACACAAAGAGCCCATGAGGCCAAGCTCAGATGAGAGTAAAATAGCTCAAAGCCCATTCTCTTTAGAAGAGCCTGGAAATTTACTGTTGTGAAAGCTGTAATCAAGGATTTGAAAACCTCAATTCCTCATTAAACAACCTGTTTAATGCTGCCAGGGTTGACAAATGAATCCCATAGGATTATAAAATAGGAACCAGATTCCTGCATAATAAGGTTTTGAAACACAGATCCTCACCTGTTCCCACCTGTGATCAGTGGCTTCTCAGGGGGTGTGGTGGATATCAAGGGTACTCCAAGCTCATGAGAAATTTCATCCTCTGCCTCATGCAGCAGACTTTCTTCTGCTTCTCCATCGCGTGTCTTCTTTTTCCCTCCAGCACCTGCTGACACGCCGTCAGTAATATTTCCAAAGTTACCTAGAGAGACAGGGTTACAAGAGAAGAGGTGACTAGCTTGGAAGTGCTAAATTTGAATGAGGTTTTAAAAAAGAGAAAGAGCAGTCATACCAGTAGAAAATCTTGTCCCCTCCTATTCATTAGCAGTTCTGGCCATGCCACAGTTTATAAAGGTCCTGACAAAGTGTGTCGGTCCCAATGACTTTTCAGACTACAGGACAGTGCTTCCTTACCTGCCCTATGTGATACATACCTAGTACACTACCTCCATCACTAAGTGATGTGATCCCCTGGTTGCTGACCACAAGGACCTCAATCTTTTTGCCAAAGAAATTCAGAAGCAAAAACAACACTGCTGTTGATATTTCTAGACCCAGGAGCCTCGATATGTGTTTGATATACATAGCAAATATATGTCTTCTTTACAACATATGGATGATCATTTCAAATCTGATCTCACAAGTGCTAAAGCTCATTTTCAGACAAGCAAATTTTGCATAGTAGAGTTGCAGAGTTAGCAATAACAATGTTTTGAGGCCTCAGCTTCAAGCCTGATGCCAGACAACTCTGCTAATGATACAGCCATCTTTTCTGATAGAATTTGTCCTTAAAGGGCAATTAACAGCACTGGGAAAGCAGTGCATCCATCAGACTGGTAATTACACATTTTATTGGAGACAAGCAGAAAACATTCCCTGCAGGAGAAGGATGTGCTGACTCACCCCATACGACATCCTGGTCTGGACTTTTGGTTCAGCTTTTAATGTAAATAATGGCCATTTGCCAAATCTGGATCCAGATTTCAACAGCACAGGTAGCTGGTAGATGTTCAGGTCCAGAATTCAGAGCCAGATTAAACTTTAGTATTAATTCTGACAAGAATCAGCATCCTTTCTTGCCCAACTATACAAATGAGTTTTTTGTCAGTCTCAGCTCTGCTTCCTGCTAAGTTTCAGCAGGAATCAATATCACTCATTGATTGCTCTGTTTATCACAGACATCTCTCCCTGCACACCTAGCCTTACAGTTGAGCACACACAAGTACACAAAAACAAACATGGGAAGTGCCAGGGTGCTACTGTGCACTTGGACTCTAAGTGAGGCTAGTGCAGAGATAAGTAAACCCCTGCAAGTGAAATGAGACCAATTCAAACTTCCCTCAAGGGAAATCTCTTCTGCTTTGAAAACATCCACTCAATGTTCATGAAAATGTCTTCGTTGTCTCTATAGTCTGCTCCCAGGGTGTCTTCACTGTCTCTTTAGTCTGCTCCCAGGGTGGTACTTCATGCAGTACAGTCCTGCTTTACTCAGAAATAGGACAGAACTTACCAGGAGGATCTCAGAGGACAAGCTGGTGCATGCATTTTGAGGCATGTCTGTACATCACCCCCATGCCACAGTCACAGATCCACATGTAGCTCAACAGAGCTGGCCAAGAGGGTCCACATGGGTCCTCCCTGAAAAGGGGTCAGGGACTGATTGCAATGGGCACCACAGAATGAACTCTGCCCTAAGGTAAATTATTTGAGCTGAGTCTCCCAATAGATTAGGACACTAAATACTGAGTGACAAGATTTGTATTAATACAGGGCACCTGGGAGTAGAGACAGCCATACCAGCTTGAAAACTACCCAGAGAAATTATGGTCAGGATCTAATTCAAATGTGTAAGCTCTGCTTTGAAGCTGACTCCTGAGCCCAGAGACACAGCTGCAAAAACAGGTAGCATCCCCTTCTCCTGAGATTCCCTCTCTGCCTTGGAGAAGAGCTTAACACACTTACCAACAGAAACTTCAAAGGTTATTGGCTTGTCCCCAACCTTCCTATCAATCATTGTGGCTTCAAAAAACGTCCCAAACAGGAGGAATTCCTCAAATTTCTCTTCATAGATCTATTAGAGAAGAAAGAGGCAGAAAAATACATTTATTTTACCTTCTACATTTTTTCTACAGTACAGAGAAGTCTTTATAAATCTCTAGCAGCTATGTTACTGTTGTAGATTTATTGTTCTGAGGTGGTCAGTGAGGCACAATTTGTAGGGAAAAGTAATGCCTCTTCTCTGAGAAATTGATATGATTGGAAAAAGAGATAAACTTGTGTGACTTTGTTCTTGTCAGTATTGTCTAGTTATATCATAACTGAACACATAAAAGTTGTTACTCCTCACTTCATACTCTGCCTTAGCAGCAGTTGCTTTTAAATGATTTCAGTATTTTCACATACTCTTATGCCATAATTCAAACTACACATCTACAGCACTTCAAGGGCCCTTTGAATGCAACAACAACAAAATATCACCATCTCAACAGAAGTAATTTAGCAGTGAATACAGCACTGTTTGGCTCTGTTTAAACCTATTGGAGCTCCAGCATCTGCTTGTCCTTGGCACACACTCTCACGTGCAGAAGGTTAGCTAACACCTCTAGGACTCTTGGGTCATTAATAAAACAAGCTATTAGGCCCAAACCAAGACTAAGCTCAAAGGAGATAAATTCTGTGGTTTGAATGCTTCCCAAATTTACACCCTGACCACTACAATCTCTCCAGTACAAACCCTACTGGTTTCACAGCATGGACACCAGCGTACTGAAGCCCGTTAGGCAAGATCAGTACTGGTTTCTTTTGCAACAGAGTGAGGCAATGAATAAAACATCAGCTGTGTATGAATATTTGTTTCCCTGTATTTGCAAAGTAGAAAGAGCTTTTGATACTTCCCGTGATCTCTTCATGGGCCTTTGCCAAGAAAGGTTGGACCAGACGGTCATTGAGGTCCCTTCCAACTTTGTATTCTATGATTCTATGATTCATTTTGAAAAACCTTTGATATACACAGTAAAGGAGCATAGGTCTTCAGTGAAAGGATTGGCAGCATCACATATCAAAGCTAACACCACAAACAGATTGCAGCTCCAGAGCAGCTTTAGCTTCAGCATGAACCCAGAGCACAGGGTGCCTAATAAAGCTGAGTCTCAGAGACTAAGTCACACACATCTACCGCCCATTATAAAGAAGGCAAATTGCAAATGTTTAACAACTTCTGCTGGAGTAGGTCGATAAAGTTGTGCTGTGGGGCTGGGTAATTTGCCTCTGTTGTCTCAGAGGCTCCATAAGACATTTTTTGCCTTATTTGTAATGTCTTCAGTGCCTGCTTTTCCTTTCAGAGAGTTGTAATACAATTACAGTGTCTACTGTAACATGAAATATTGCTGAATGTCAAAATCAAAAGACTATCAAGTATCACTGTATTATGTTGTTGCCTTTTACTCATTCTGTATTTGAAACTCAGGCACAGTAGCCAGAAATAAATCCTTATTACTACTATTAATATTTATTGGTGTTACAGCAGGGTATGTTCCTCTACCTGGAGTATTTAGCTAGCACCTAAGACCATATTGTTTGAGCCACTCACAGTAATAGATTTCTTCCATATAAAGGAAAATCTATATGGAAATAAATTTCCTCTCATGTCACCTCTATTACAATATTCAGAGAACAACTGAGGGACAGAGTCAATTTACAACTATATGAGTATATAAAGCAAGACCAGGGCACAGGTTCACACAACTGGCTTCCAATTATCCATGCCATTTCTCTGCTAACACACTCCTTGAACTGCTCCAGCTAGCACGCATGCTGGCAACAATGGGGCACAGGCCAAGGAAGAGCACCCTTCAAGGCTGGGGCTCAGGACCAAAGAATAATTTTTCCTGTCCTATTTACTTGTAGAGACAGAAACAAAAGACCAAGAATCAGATCTGATAAAGGACATGAGTGCCTTAAGCACTGAGGTCAGATTCCCACTACAAAAGCCAAAATTTGTATCAAAAACATACAGAAGTGGGGAGAAAATTGGTTATGAGAATATTTCTCTTCCTGTTTATTGGGTAAAAAAAAAATAGAGCTTGCATATTGCAGTACCAATGTGCTGTTGCTCTGAGGCAGTGATGTGACAGAGCAGAGAATCAAAGCTCAAGTATTGGCTCAGCACCTGAGCCCACATGTCCTGCTACAACTGCACAACCTTCTCAAAGCATCATAGCACAGATCTTCCCATGATGTAGCTCAATACAACAGGTGGAGTCAGGAAAGTAACATCAGTTAACACAAGTCGAGACTGAGCACATGATTTGCAGCCCCTCTTCTAAAGAGATCAGCACTCTAAAATTGCATTGAAAATGCAGGGTTAAGGGATGAGAGTAAAACAGGCTAGGCTGTATCCCTCTGCACTTGCACAAATCTGCATCCATGATTCCCTCCTGACTTCACTTGACAACTACCAGTTTTCTCAAATGAATGCAGGAAATGAGACTTTATAACTATCAGCTGCCCCCATCAGCTCTCTATCATTTAGCAGATATTACATCACACAAGTTTCTTGTAGGAACACATGGATGCAGCTAGTGCAGAGGGGAAATAGAACAAGAGACTAAGTTTTACGGAAACCAAGTACTATTTGAGATTTTTTTATGAGTTATAAGTACACAATAATGTTCCATTTGCACTGCATTATTATAGGAAGGTCTCAAGACTATGGAGGCATTGAGAAGCTGTAGGGAGAACATAAAAGCAGTATTACACTGCCTGAACCCAAATATACACATTGGTGCCATCCTTTGAGACCTAGGGACACATGTCAATCAATTTCACATGTCAATTAATCTCATAATATCATACCAACCTCTGAAGGTACATCAAATGGCTCAACTTCCACTTCGGTTGAGTTCATCTTATCTGAAGGAGAAACTGATTTTCGATCCTCTCCTGCTTTCTCAGTTTTGTCTTTTCCTTTGGGTGCTTTGAAGTCTTTATCTTTAGATGGCAATTTGATATCCTTGATAAAACTTGAAAACTTTGACTCACGGGCTCCCCCTGAAAGTATCTCCACAGCAATCTCAATGAAGAGACGTCCTCTGAAGGAAACCCCTTCTCCAAAACCTTCGTTAAGCTCCTGGTGGTCATCTATGAGGCTGTGATTCCTGGGTGAGCCATAGAGATTGATCCAAGCAGGCCCAAAGGTAGGTAAAAACCCTGGAGATAAAGTGCATTTTATGGCATTTGCATTAGGTGTTAACACCCTCTCCTCACTGTCTGCTCTGAGAAATCTTGCATCTCACACACCAAAAGCCAAACCTGTACCCATTTCTGTGCAGGTGGGACCACTGCACAGACCATACTGCTTTTTGGGGCAACGTTTAGGCACCAAGAAGCCTCTGCCAATATCCAGCCAGGGACTCTGCCAATATGAAGTTCTTTCTCAGAAGGTATTCGTATCGCATGTTCTGGGGCACGAGGCTTACTGCATCTCTTGAAAAAAAGAGTTTGTTCCCACAGACTAAGGGCTGGGGCATGCTGGGAGAGGAATGAAGGCTTTCTTACCCTGTTCGAACTGCCAAGCCCATGCCATTACTCACCTTATATGATTTATCTTTTATGTTCTGATTAAGGATTCAGCTCCACATTTGAATTGCTAAATTTAAGGAGTTATTGTGCCTTTGCTGAGCCTTGATAACTAAACATGTTCCACACTTACATCACACAGCATAAATAAGGCTATACATGTAGGTTCAAACATCAATTAAAATGCTCCAGGTAGTGAACTTTACCTCACATATGTGAGGACAAACACACTATCCCACGGTGCCTCCTTAGGCTGTGATAGCACTCAGTTGAGCCCTACCTAGAAACTTTGCTCTTACTGGGTAGATCAAAACCAAAGCCTGTTCTGCCCATGATTTGCACTTTGTGCTTTCATTGCCAGAGAAATTGGCACAAACTATGAACTTATATCAGTCATCCCTAACAGACCAGAGTAGACTATTGCCACAGTCACAAAGAAGGTACCAAATTCTGTAGCAGCCTGTAACAAGAAAGGCAGTGGCAGACCACCATGCACCAAGCACAACATAATATAACTTCAAATTAAGAAAGATAATGTCTCTCAGAACAAAGATGTTCAATTGAGCTCTGGGCATTCCTAAAACAGGATTCACCAGTGCCCAGATCCGAGACAAGTAGATTTTAATTTAAGGGCATAATCTGGAACAGACATTTTCCCCTTTACCTTTGTCACCATCTTGTTCATTTGATATTTTCTTCAAGTCAATGAAGTGGGTGGCTAAGGCCACGTCATTCATGCTGCCTTCATCCCAGACCTGGATTTTGACTCTTCGGCAGAGTGGAGGAAACATTTCCTTGAAGATAATCTGTTCGTGCCATACCGGATCTGCACAGTTCTTTTGCACTGTTGTCCGACCCTGGAACGAAAGTCCAGCAAATTTAACCCCAGAGGGGTCAGACTCTGGAGAAAGGCAATGAGTATAGCACAAATTGCACTTAGCAACATCTCTCTGGTCATTTTTAAAGCACAATATCCTATCTTGAAAGTACTTTGGCTTTTCTATTAGCTTGTTTATTTTCCCCTCCACATCTAATAAAAGACCACATTATAGCTAAGGGATTCCCACCTGCACACAGCAGAGCCTGGAATAAGATCTAATTCTTCAGGGCCCTTATGCACAAAACATATCTGTGAAGCCAGACTTTGACATTTCTGCTACAAACTGCACATCTTCAAACAGCTTTTGAAACACCTGGGTAGTAGGAATGCAGCACAGTTTGTCTCATAAAAGATGAAATTCATTACCACTGCCAGGCTGCATGTACCAATGGAATTACCTTAAATGAGGCAATTTATCTAGTATAAAATATGATTACTATGGCTCATGTCTGGGCATATGCCTGTGTGCTATGGATGTAGTGATCAGAGCTCTTCCTCCTAGCCTGAAGGAGATGACAGGACTGTATCACAGTCCGTGAGGCCACAGGCTGTGACAGGCCTTCTTCTTTCATAATTGGTGGGGAGAATCGAGTCAGGAAACACACCAACATTACCTCTAAACCCATATTTTACACCAACATGCAAACTCACTTCAGTGACTCATTTTTGTGTCTTCTTCAGCCCTCTATTAAACCTGAAGTAGCTGCATGCATTTGGTTTTTTTAACCCATACTAGTTTGAGATATAATACTTTGCAATTTGCATTCACAACAAAACATGAAATCAGCACCGAGTGCCTCATTCTCATGCCTGAAACATCTGTAAACTTCTGTCCAGTTCTGGGCCCCCTAGTTCAAGAGAGAGAGGGAACTTCTGGAGACAGTTCAGCAGAGGGCTACTAAGATGATTAAGGGGCCAGAACATCTTTCTTATGAGGAAAGACTGAGAGAGCTGGGTCTGTTTAGCCTCGAGAAGATTGAGAGGGGACCTTATCAATGTTTATAAATATCTAAAGGGTGGGTGTCAAGAGGATGGAGCCAGGCTCTTTCCAGTGATAGCCAGCAATAGGACAAGGGGCAATGGGCAAAAGCTGGAACACAGGAGACTCCGCATAAACATGAGGAAAAATTTCTTTACTGTGAGGGTGCCAGAGCACTGGAACAGGCTGCTCAGAGAGGTTGTGGAGTCTCCATCTCTGGAGATATGCAAAACCTGCCTGGATGCCATCCTGTGCAACTTGCCCTAGGTGAACCTATTTTGGCAGGGCAGTTGGACTAGATGATCTGCAGAGGTCCCTTCCAACCCCTGCCATTCTGGGATCTGTGATTCCTGGCACACAGAAAACATTGCTGGCTTAAAACAGTTTCCAGTTTGACTCTTTCCTTATTTACACTAATAATCAAGACAAGCTCCCTGACATGGTGTTTCATGGGTTTATCCTAGAGAAACCAGGCCCCTGGACTTCCTCTGCACTACTCTTCCTCCAAAGTCAGAAGGTCCCTCTCAGCAGCTCTCTGTAGCACCATGTTTGATATTGAAGGAGCTCTGGAAGCAATGAAGCCAGGCAACACTGAGAAAGAGTCTATTCAAATTCTTCCTCTTCTGCTACCCACAGAAAAGCTACAAGGGTCCTGAATTACAGTAGAGTAATTCAGAAGTCAATACACAGCCCTAAAATCCAGATTGAACCATCTTTACTCATTTCAGTCCTGCTTCCCTTTTCACTCTAGGGAGACCAGAACACAGCACTTACCTAATACCACAGTGGGCAATTCACTGTCTTGTAACTTGATGTTTTAGTAACAGATCTACAGACTTCTCTTTCCCCTCCTGCTGCCTGACCTGCTGCTGTGAGGCTGATAGTAGATCTGCTGCCATTAAGTGAATCAAGGCACTTTGTTCCTGCACAATTTAAGAACTGAATTTTTTCTTTCTGATGGAAGAAATGTGTTTTACTTAATTTATGTAATGATAAGTTAAAGGATGTCAGCATAATTGCCTGCCTGTAGCACAGCTAAAAGGAAAGAAGGCCTACATTTGTGATCAAGATGATCCCAATTACCATTTGACCTGCAAACATGACCACCACATAGGGATCCACAAGGTCCTTACTGTCGCCTATGAATGCTTTGGTGACATTGGCCATGATGCTAGAGTTCATCTTTGGGAGTCCTTCTGCTTTGTAAATTCTCACATAAAATCTGGCCCATGGTCTTTCAGATGGAAAGCCTTTGGGAATCAACAGGTTCCTGAAAGGAAAAAAAAAAAGCTTAAACTGAAAACTCAGACAGTGAAGTGATTTTCTTTTTTCCCACCAAACTTGTCATCTTGAGTTAACTTGCATCCTGAAAGGACACAAAAACGCATATGAATTTGCTTCTGCATCTAAACCAAAACATTTTCTGGTTACCATGAGAAAATGATACAGCATTACTCAGCAAACATGTCTATGTGATACAGAACCACAAAAGCACAGAACACATGGGTTGGAGGTGACTTCTAAAGGTCATTTGTTTCAACCCCCTGCTCAAAGCAGGTCAAGTTAAATCAGATTGCTCGGGACCTTGTCTAGTAAATTCTGAATATCTCCAAGGATGGAGATTCCCCTTTCTCTCTGGGCCCCTGTTATATTTTACCAACTTCATGGTAAAAAAATTTCTTGCATCTATGCTGAAATTCCCTTGTTCTAACCTGTGTCCAAAGTCTCTCATCCTTCCATTGCAGTCCTCTGAAAAGAGGTTGGCTCTGCCCTCTTCATGTAAAATCCTCCTTAACCTTCTCCTCTTAAACCTGAAGAAACCAGCCTCACACTTATACACACCTTTCCCTGTAGGCCATGTGGTCATTTCTCCATCATCTTGGTGGCTCTCAATGGACTCAGTCCAGTATGTCATTACTGACCAGAAACATTGTTCCTGTAAAATTTAAAGTATGCTGGTAGCATACTTTACCACCTTGAACTTTTTCTTTTACAAGGAGAATGCTAGTGCACTTGAGTTTATTTAAGAATACGAAAAATATCCATGCACACACATCTGATGGAGGAAAAGGAATAGCTTTTCCTCATATTTTTTCTTCTTCACTTTTCCTCATATTTTTTCTTCTTTCTTACTTCACTGCTTTTCAGAAATATTTAACTGGTTTCAGATCAATGAACCTTCTGTCAGGGATAATCTGGCACTTAGCCACAAAGCATGGTCAACTCTATCAGCTGCAGAGAAGTGACCCTAACATGCCCTTCAATTTAGTTGAGAGGACTGTAGAAACTCTCTTTGAGCACATCAGAACAGCCAGGCGTACAATGCTATCCTGCTATTAACCCCGATTTAGCAAGGAAAGGACTGAAAGGAGAGAAGGGGACTTTTGAAGTACTTCGTAAAAAAGGAAGCAGTAAAGAAGAAACTATTGCAGTACTTTTCAATCTGCTCCTCAGTATCAGCTGTTTTCTGTGTAGCTTGTATGGCATCACCTTTCCCAGTCACACTGATGTCACACTTCAGGTATCCCTTGGCTCCTGTCCTAATGTCAGCAGGGTCTGTGAGAAGTGCCCACTTGTCACAAAACTGATGACCTGTAAGATGGACAGACTTTAACAACCAAATAGAGAATGCAAGAAATGCAAATATTTCCCCTCTTTGCTCCTGGAAAGGACACTGCAAACAACATTTGGGCTTTTGGGAGGATTCATGCCAAAGTACATTAGTTTCCTCAGCACAGGAAAGACATGGATCTGTTGGAGCAGGTCCAGAGGAGGGCCACAAAAATGATCAGAGGGATGGAATTCCTCTCCATAGAAGAAAGGCTGAGAGAGTTGGGGTTGTTCAGCCTGGAGAACAAACAGGCTTCCGGGAACAAACTTTTTAGCAGGGCCTGTAGCAACAGGACAAAGGAAAATGGTTTTAAACTAAAAGAGGGGAGATTTAGATTAGATATAAAGAAGAAATTTTTTACAATCAGTGTGGTGAAACTACTGCCCAGGGAGGTAGCAGATACCCTATTGCTGGAAACATTCAAGGTCGGGTTGAATGGGGCTCTGAGCAACCTGACCTAGTTGATGTCTCTGCTCACTGCAGGAGAATTGGACTAGATGACCTTTAAAGGTCCCTTCCAACCTTTTGCATTCAGATTTCAGAAAGCACTGGACAGCTCTGAAGATGGCAGGTCAAGGGAATCCATGGTGCCTCTTTGCCATCTCCTTCTTCTCTCTCACATTATGGTTTGTCCTTCCTCTCATCTTGTGCTCTCCTCACCATTCCTTCTACAGTCCATACCACCCTCCCTCCCTTCACCCCATCTATCCCAACACATGCAGCAGAGCTCTGGGTGCTCTGTAGAGAATGAGTGGAGGTGGATTTTGTAAGCATTCAGCTGCCCACTCTGGTCCCCTAAGGAAAAGCTGTCCTTGATAAGTGCTTCCCACCGATGGGCAGAGTGTCAAGGTGTTTTCAGTGTTGAACATTTTTCCAAAAATTTGACTGGTCCTCTGGCATCCAAATAGGAAAACAATCCTTCCAAAAACCCTGTTAAGTTTATCCCTTGGCATAAACCACAAGCATCTAAGTGGAAAAGCAGTACACCTTCCTCTCCCCTGCTCCCCTGCCACTCATCTCATGTAACAGATAAAAAAGGCAGAAAATGCATCACTTACCTGGCTGACCATACACCGTCCCCACATCTACTTTAAAGGAGCCTATCAGCACACTCCCAATCAGTTTATTGTGCATAACCTGTTAGAAAAAGGCAGGTTAAACAATGCCACTATCTCTCTTCCCTGTCAGCATAAGAAAGAGCAATTCAAACAAAGATCACATTTGGTTCATAGGTAATAAGCAGGGACATCCAGCACCACCCAAAGCTGGGTGTACATAGCCACAGCAGATACAGCAATCATTTGAAATGTGTGCTTTACCCAATATTGTGTCAATTTAGAAACCAATATAGTTGCATCCAAGTGGAATTACAAAAGTTCATCCCAGATCCCAGGATTATACAGAGGGAGAATCAGATGGATGCATCTTCAGAGCAGATGCAGTTATATTACTTATCCTGGCAGTTTTAAATAAATCATAATTAATATAAACACACTGGGCATAACTGGTTTCACCCTAGGCTGCAAAAATCATATCACTTTCTGTGCAATAGCTGAATTGCCATAAGAACTGAGCACACCCAGAGAAGAAAGAATTAAATTTTCTTTGCATCATTTCAATGTGCACATAAACCAAGAGGTTCAATTCTCATTTACCCTCCCCTCAATATTAATGAAATCAGAGAAGTGATATAGATGTAAATGAGATGGCAGGCAGGCCCCAGTGAGTCGGTCTTCTTATCCTTCCTGCCAAGCCATGAATGTAATTGAATTCAAATTTAATTAATTATTTTCCTTTGTCACGATTCCTGGATCTATGTACTTCTTTGACTGGTTTTCAAATACATGCATATGCTTCACTTTACAGACAAGGCAGAGGCTAGCAACATCTTCTAAGGGAAGATTGTCTCTAAAATGGTATTTCTGAAAAAATGTACCTAATCCGGTTTCAGAAGAGCTTAAAAGGTTGCCACCTACTCCTTAGTTGTGGAAAAGCTTCTGAAAGCAGGCTGAATTTTCTGGAACACCTTGGCCAAACTGCAAACAGAAACCAAGCCCATGGGATTCAAGTCCACAGAAGCTAAATCTAAATGTTGAAACAAAATGGACAAGCCTCTGACAGCATTTTAGGACTCAAATCCATCATACGCTGGCTTTGGACCTACAGATCCTAAATAGGCATATAAGACTTCTGTGATTTTGCATTGGATTTGTCATGTGGCTTCATTTTGTGCATTTTTCTTCAAGACCAGGAGACATATATTCTAAAGATCACTGACACCATCAAGATGTACTGGAAAATTCAGGAGGTTTCTACTTGTAACATGTCATTACCAATTAAAGGCCTGGGGCCACTTTGCCCCTGTGATTAAGGGAACATACTCAGCTGTCCTTGAAAATTCCTCACTTCAACATGGAAGGAATTTCTAGTGCTGAAAAATCAAGAGTAGACAAAGGAGCAGTTTTATTTGATTCTACTATTAAAGCTTAAAAATTAAACAACCTTCACGTGGGAGAGGAGCTAGTGTGAAGCTGGTGTTGCTTTTCCTCAATCCCTGATGCTGCCAGGTTCCATCATAACACTGAACCCTCTTCCTATGAGGTTGAACTGGGGCATGCAGAGGTGTGGAAGAAGCCATGAGAAGTGATGGGTTTCATCCTGAAGTCAGGCAAAATTAGAGCTTGGGAGGAACTACATGGAAATAGGGGCTTGCCCAAATAATTTGATCCAACACGGGAGGGATTGAAGGAGGAAGAAGGCTTTTAAGTTCTAGAAACAAGAGGAGGCTACATGGTGAGTCCAAAGCAGTGTGGTCTCCTTGCTCTTTGCATTTTTGCTCCAGGGCATGACAGCATGTTCAGAGAACATTAGACATATAAACCTCACTTCTCCATCCTTGAGGATATTTGCCATGCAAAATATGGTGCCCTTGGGTAAAATGCCCCCTGTTCCCACTGAAACGATGGGGGTTTCCACTCCTTGTAGTACACATGGTGCTTTTAACTGCTGAGGAAATAACCCCCTGCTTCTGCTAAATGTTCTGCATCTTTCCTGGTACTTTTTTTAAAGTATATTTTTTTCTAATGTAAGAAAGCAGGTGAGCACAATGCTTATAGTAAACACCTCCTGTCTTCTCTAAGAGGGAGCATCACATCTACATTGTACCTAATTAAAGGTTTATGTCCTTCCACAGTTGATTGCCTCTATAGATGACTGAACAATTTTCTTCATGTTTTCTGAATGAGGATGAGAACGATCAGTGTTGAGCTAGGGAGTATTTCAGTATTGGAGATACAGGTTCAGAGTGAAAGAGGCATCTCAGTTTTGCTATGCATTCCTACAAGGTTGCTGGAATGCACTGGAATATATTAATGAAGTAAAGAATCTGTTCATTAGCAGGTGCTGAGAAATGGAAAATCTCATTTTCCCCTCAAATGAAGGGTTTGAATATAGCTAGACTAGCTGCTGAACTGACAGACAATGGCACTAATCATTTTTGTTTTCCTTGAGCTTTCATATGCAGATGAGTCCTCTTTCACAGATTAAGCAAATTCAGTGCACGAATGATTGCTGGTAATGGAGGCTGCCAATCTTTGTTTCTCCTTCAGTGACATTCGAGTTAAGCAAGTGCTGTGAAACTTTCCATCCCCCAGGTTTTCCTTCACTCTCAGCACACATATTTCCTCTACTTGTTTCTATTTCTCTGAGGTACTGCATTCTCCAAAACTATGGTGCAAGGTAATGAATCTCTTTTCAGTAGCATACATGAGCATGGGTTAATTTGGCTTTTAAAAAAAAAAAAAAACCCAATCATTTTTATCTATAAAGTTTTTAATTTCTTAGTGTTGCACCTTCACCAGCTATAAATTGAGTAAATTTGCTGAGCCTGATGATACTATGCAGATTTACAACAGGTAATGGTGATACATTTTCCCACACCCCCAACACACTCAGAAAGCTGGCACTCTCCCCTCCACCACTGGATATATGGAACCCTTATCCAAAGAATGTAAGAAAGATGGGAAGGACTGGTCATATCTTGGAGAAAAATAACTATAGATCCCCAAGCAGCAGTAGCTCACAAAAGTTGATGCCTTGGTACCGTGCTGATATTAAGCATATCAGAAATACATATAGGGGCCATACACTGTGATATGAGTCATAACAGTGGGACAATATCTGGTCCCACACAAAAGCTGGACCATTGTTAGCCTGTAGTAAGCTCTGTCTTTGGGGATAAGTGAAGGTGAGATCTGCAGATACCTTCTGTAGTTACGAATTTCATATATTTGAGCTGTGCATGTGATATAGTGGATCTGAACTAGAGCTTAGGATTCAGACTGTCAATTTACTATCATCACTGAAAACTTATCTGTCCAGCTGGCCATGTGTTAATGAACAATTTATATTTCTGTAACCAGGAAAAGTCACTTTATGAGCAGCTCAGCAAAGCAGGTACACAATGAACATCTCCAAGAGGTTTTGCATAGATGTTTCCTATGGTTCCTGAACACTGCCTGTCTCTGTCAAGCACAACCAGCACTGACCCTTTCCTTCTGTCCTTTTTGAAACGGACAAAGCACTTCAGGGAAAAAGAACCTTTTGGGGCAGCAACTCACTGCTCATTTCTCTGGCCAGGTGGGGGGACTTTGGCAGTAGAAATGCAAAAAATATCTCATGAAGGGCACAGCTTGTGATATTTCTGTATCTCTAAGCAATAGAAATATAACACTGTCCAGAGTCTCATGAGATCTTCCTTAATTTCTTAGCAGCTTTGCTAAATGTGGTGATGAACCTCAGGAGCCTCAGGTAACACAATTAACGTGTCTCCATAGACTTGGCCTTCCAAACTGCAAATCATTATCTAACGTCCGAAGTTCAAAAGCATGCATATCTTCCATCAGGGCTGTTCTGTCACACAGCTCCATGAGAACTTAACTTGCAGCAAGCCATGGGAGCAGCACTGAATGTTTGGAGCCACTGATACCCCCAGGCAGCCTGAAAGTCACTGCTGAGGGTAAGGTACCTGGATATTTTAATTAGAAAGAGTTCTATCTGAGGAACCAAGATAAGCTAGAAGTTTCAATTCAGTCACTTGAAAATTAGAGGGATGAAGACAATGCTGAAAAGACTTAACTAATCTGAATTTTCTCAATTTTCTCATTCTACCCTGCAGATTGCCAAGCCAGCAATGACTGTCCCTGAAAATGCTCACTTAATCTTCCTTTAGGGTTATGTTCCTTCAAATCATTGCCAGCTACCTTTCCTCCTTTTCCTCTTCCCTATCCTTTCTCTTTCCTGTACTTCATGCTGGCTTTATAGCACTCTTGGTACCTAAAATTATTTCTCTTTTTAATTACATCAAGAAGAACCATTTATAGCCAAAGTGACACAGACAACAATGACCTTTACTTACTGTGCTAAACTTCCCTAGGTACTTACAGAGATGTTGATTATTTTGTCAAACAGGAACACTTGTGGTCCAACGAAATCAAACACAAAGTACTGTGGGAAAAGGGGACAGCAGATCAAAATCATCCTTATGCTGGTAGCCAGTGCTGTCAGCAGCACAGTTTAGCTTTTTGGGTTACTGTACAGAGCCCCAGTGAGACACTGGAGATGCTTGGGGGGTGGGGGGCAGTGGTGGACACAGCCAAACCCTATCCTTGCTCCCTGGCTCAAGTCTGCCATGGCCAAGACCTGTTTTCTACTCTCCTCCCTGCATAACTGTACAGCACTGGCCTTCACAAATGCCCATGGCCCACACTCTACATCAGAGGGTATTGTCAAAAGGGACAGGAGGCACAAGGAAACCCAAAGGACTGGTTTGTTTGGGAAGTTGATTTGGTCTCATTTGTCACCAGCTGGAACAAACGTGTCAAGGAAAGGCTGAAACAGTGAGACGGTAGAGAAGGGAGGCTGAGGAGACAGTTTAGACAAAGCTCCCAAATGGCTTGTTTGAAAAAATGCAGAGACAGTGGTAGCAGGGCAAGATGTGGTAGAGCAGGTGTGGAACAGGATGAACAGAGCTTGAGAAGAGAGAGCAAATAGAGATAAACACAAGTGAGCTATTGCTGATGCTTGGCCAAGCTTGAAACTCAAACAGCTTCTGGACAGACCTCCCTGTTCAGACATGAAGGTGCTAAAAGCTTAGTTCATCCACTTTTGGGCTACCAAGTGGTGGAGGCTACCCAGAGCCATTGAAGAAAGTATCTTCTTCAAGAGAAAGCCCCTACCTCATTGTAGAAAGGGGCGTTTGTGGCTTCCTTTACTGTTGTTTGCTTCTTCTCATCACCTATTTCGATGATCACCACAGGGTCAATGTTCTCACCCACCAGCTGCCTGGCCTCGATGATGGTGATGGCAATCTGTGGAGTGCAAAGACACCATGCACATTCCTGGGCTCAAGTCCAGCCTGCTTGGGGCTGTCACAGGCACATAAGGGCCATCACACCCTGCTCACCTGGTAGTTCTGGGATTTCATCTCCTCTTCATGAATTCTGGTCACCAGCTTTGCCCTGTTTAAATGACAAAACAGGTCATTAGGCACCTCTAGGCAAGAGCTGGTACTTGGACACATGTTGGAAAGACTTCTTGTCACTAAGCAAGCATTGTTTAAGGCAGATAGTTTTGTTGTGAGCTGTTGCGCTTGATTTCACCAGCAGAGACCACCTCTGTCTTTCTCATACAGTTGGTAATAGGGAAATGTTTTGCATCCACACAGAGCAGTGCAGCTACCTGCCATGCATGGGAATGACTCCACTTGTTGATCCCATCAAATCTGACTCCATTCCTCCTCTGTATGAAAAAAACCAACTACACAAGTTCTTGGCTATAGAAATTGCTGTCCCCTTTGACTCATGTTCATTAGCAGCGCAGTTGAGGCACTCCCAGCATCCATTTCATAATCTCCCTGCACTGGATAGCATCTGGTGACAATCTGTCTTGACCTGATAATACTTTGCTAACAAGTACATCCCACTCTGTCATGTGAGACAGCAGGGGTGAAGGGATCACTGCTGTCAGCAAATGGATTTTCTGTCACCAGATGTATTGTCCTAGGGCAACACCATTCCCGAGAAGGATGGAAAAGGTGATTTGGGGGATGTTAGGTAAGGTATGCCAGGAAGCACCTTTTCCTCTTTGGGCTTAAGGATCCGAAAACATTGGACAGTTCATCACTGTTCATTAGGTCTTCCTCTCTCTCTTCTTGTCTCCCAAGAGTGTCATGGTGAAGATTTGCACTTTCATCACAATCACCTGACAAAGAAAACAATCAAGAAAGTAAAACCCACCTCTGATTTCTACTAGCAAAAGGCTAACTCAGAGCAGAGCAGTGAACTGAATATATTATTTATTTTAGTATCACAATTAGAGATACAGTAGTGGTTTGCATTGAGCAGCATTGATTACAGCAGCAGCTCCCTTCCTGTGCAAAACCACATACCATATAAATGTTGTCTGTAGCTTCTCTCTTCACCCCATGTGCACCCACAACAGGCACATGCACACTAGTCCAATCTGACTGCTCCATCTCTCATCTGCTAGAAAGACAGTGGGACAGATTATTTCTGGGTTTTGCACCTATTACTCTGCAGCAGTGAGTCTGCCATCCAGTTTGTCATAACAGTCTGATGCACCTTCAGTCCCTTCCAACTGACCAAAGCAGAGCCTAGCTTAGAATCATTTCTCACCTTCCTCTCTGCAGAGATGATGAACTGAAAGATCAAGGAGGGAAAAAGAGAGTTGAAGAGCATGATTCATGAGATCTCTTGTAGAGAGTTACACTCAGATGAGACAAGTAGCTTACAGAAGTGCTCTTTTTCCTCTGGCCATAAAGAGAATCTCAGCAACTATTTCACATGTACACATCTACATTTGGCCAAAGAAGCCCTTCCCATGCTGCCCTGCTTTGTCCTTGTGGTCTGACAGAAGTCCTACCAGCATCTCTGCCCCTTGCCAAGCATGTCTGTGCTCAACATCTGCCTTGGGAAGGGAGACATGCATTTTAGGTGAAAGTTTAATATTTGGGTGCCTGTAGTTCATTTCAATAATTACATTTATAAGCAAGAAATGTTCAGTGACTCTAGACGTGAGTTATTTCTGGTCTAGAAGCTGTTAAGTGGTACTTGCAACAGTAAAGATGACTTGCCCAGTAGTACCCAGGGGCTTAGGTGACCTTATAGATGACTTGCATCAAATGAAAGGAAACACATCCAAGTGCATTTTCTGCAAGTACTTTATGGTTCTGTGCTCCCACTACAAAACTAGACAAAGGATTGCATTAGTGCTTCCTTGTATCTTTGCAAAAGTACGGTCACTTGAGGGATGTTTAGAACTGGTGATGGTAGCAAAGGACTATCCATTGTACAGTAAAACTCACTTAGATAGCTCTCATCAGGTCTTAATGTTCCTTTTTCAGCTGGTTTCCACTAGCCCCTACTCTGAGGCAAACCACTAGACAAGTACAGACAGACACAGCTTTTGCTTCTGTTGCAAAGCAGCCAGGCATGAGCCAGCTCCACAAAGGTTCCTCCACTAGCAATCTTATATAACACTCCCTGACTGTCCCACTGGCTCTTGTCCAGCCTCCCTAGAACACAGGGAAGGTGCACTTGTATCTGTATCCATGTAGGCATAGTGTGATTTTCACCCCTTGAGGCAAAGGCATCTGTCCATAATTTTGCATCTGTAGCACCAAGTTCCCATGACTACCCTCCATATCCTATTTACTCTAGAGCATGCTGTTTGATTATGGGCTTGTAGTGCTCTGCATTGTTTGCTCTGAGGCTAAAGCAGATAAAACTTCCTCCTGGCTGGGAGATGGGCATGTGTCAGCATGACGCCCTGCCTGGACCACTGTAGTGAGTTCCATGTTGTTTTTATTGAGATGAAAACTCTTTGCAGCACTTCTTTCCCTTCACAGCTCAATTTTCCTGACATTTTAATATCTGAATTTCTATCCCTTTTTTCCTCTCAGTAACCATATGTATATTGTGCAAAACCAACCAGCAGGAATTATTCCCCTCTATGGATGCAGTGACAGAAAATGCAAGTGTTCAGTGAATAACAATATTCTCCCACTGCACACTTCCCTGACAGATCCCCTAAGCTCAAATCCCAATCAAGACAAGAGACAACTGGTGATTGCTGTATCTTTGCTAGTTCAGACTCTTCAGCAAGATAGATACTAATGAAATAGATGAAGATGCAACATAAGGACCCCAATCTAGCCAATTATTCAAACACAGTCATTTGAAATAAACAGAGAGACTTGAATGCTCCCATGGAAGACTGAGGCAAACCACAATGTAGTGTATCTTGTAGAGCACGACATATTTCTTGGAGCATAAGATAAACAAACTCCAACACATCTGTAATTAGTAAGAAGTTTAATTGTCTTCAGTTTTCTCTGCTCCAAAAGGCCAAACTCCTTATTAAAACATAAGAAGATTGTCATACACTTAAGAGGAGAATTAATACTAAGTAAACCTCCCAGCTTTATTGAGCCAACCCATCCAGCCATCAGAGTCTACTCAGGTTCTGTTCTTATGGTCTCTAGAAGAAGCAGATCTCCTGGAGGAATTATACACCTGTAATGAATGATCTACCTCTAGAGTAGAAAAAAAAAAAAACCTTTCAAAAATCTGCCATCTCTTTATGGTAAGCGCCAAGCTGACATTTTTGTTTTGCTCTAGTAGATATAGCAGTCTGAACTCACAGAATCTGAAAGTGGACTTAATGAAACAGTTAATGCAGAAAGAATTACCTCTCTGTTTATTTTGGAGTGATAAGGAGTTTACTGCCTGTTTTATCAATACTAAGCCCTAAGACACAATTAGAATGAGTTCACATGAAATTAGATTAATATCATATCATATCATATCATATCTTATCATATCATATCATCCCCCATCTGCTCTTTTCAGTTGCAATATTGATTTATGAGGCCTTACCCAGTGCATCTTTGTTTGCGATAGTCAACCCTTTCTCGCCCTTTTTCTTCTTCTTCAGTTTCATGCCAGCAAACAGCCCCTTTCTGAAAAAAAATAAAGAAAAGCAATCAGTGCTATATCTTCAAGCCCTTTTCTGTGCTGGACTCTAATTTAACTCAAGAGGGAGTTTTTACTTCCAAATTATATCATCATATTCAGATTTTCCTTTTATTGAAAGTAAACAAGAGAAAGCTCTGGTTTTATGCTTCATCTAACTTTGTTTATTTTTAAAATTTGGCTGTGTACAGGCAAACATATTGAGAGAAGAGCCAAAACGTCTTTTCAAACCAAGACAGCAAGAGGCAAAAAAAGGAAATACAAGAGAAGTTTCCAATCTACTGACTTCCCACACTGACTTCCCATGTAACGGTTATGCCTGTGACAAGATCAGACACAAAAGCTTCTCACAAATTACATGTTCAAGATCAAAAGCACTTTTCCAGTGAATTAAGATAAACATAAAAGTGTTTGTGTAAACTTCCTTGGTGAGGACACCCACTGTATCAGTGGCACGTACACCACCACAGCTTCTGCCATTTATTCAGTTATTTCTCACTCCCTTCCAGTAGCAAAGCCATGAACAGAACTGGACAAGGTTTTCTCTTTAAGCTGTGTTACAGAGATACTTCAGCCCAGCATCAACCCCTGCTACCACTGCATGGGGATTTTCTGCCTCCCACTTTTTCCTATACTGGATTGATCCAGCTTGAAACTAACCAACCCAGTTAAAGTTCAGTGAGGTCATTTTTAAGATCATGCCTGGCTAAAGTGGCTCCACAGCCTCTTTGGGGCTTCCTTATTCCTTTTGCCCTTGTGTTCAACTCAGTTTTAGCCACAATTCCTTGCCAGGAGCCTACCAGAGTCATCCAGGAACAAGCTACCTACGTGGAGTGAGATGCAGGCAGGGAAGTGCGGCCCTGGTCTGGCTGCCATCACAGATAAAACTTGTCAAGACTTTCAGCAAGGACCCATGCTGCAGTCTGTTTTTGGGAAACTGATGACAAAAGTCCCCAGGCCCTGGTGAGTGCAGCTGCCGAGCAGCGATAAAACACTTCTCCCAGCAACTGCACAGACACAGGCTGGCTGTTCAGAGGTCTGTGCTGGTTGTCCTTTTCCTATTTTACTCTCCTGTAGGTCTTTCAGCTCTTCAGTGAGTAGAGAGCAGAGAGAAAGAGCAGTTATGTTTTGTAGAGTTGGTTTTAAATAGGGGGCAAAAGGAAATGTCTCTACAAATGTCATACAGTATTTTCCCCTCAATAAAGGGTCTTGTTTTTCCTCACATAGCCAACAGTCTGTCATTCTTGGTTTCTAGCCAGCCTCATCCCACCAAATTCTTTGCCTAGCCTATGTCAGAATCTGGGAGCACCTCTCCTGGAATAGGACAGTGGTGTTGTTCTGGCATTCTGCAAGCACAGAACAGCATGAGACTACAAGGCTAATAATTTCATCAGTCTCCAACTCACACCTGACTTACTGCTCCAACTTCATACCCTAGAGCTGAGGCAGGAGCTGATACTGCAGAGAAGGAAAGCCATGAGAAGGTGATGGGGCTTTTCCCATTGTCCCTGAGCAGGGCTCTGCAAAGCATCCATTCTCAGCAACGTGGAAGGAAAACACCATTTTCTGTGTTAAAGCTGTGCCCAGAGAGCCCCTTCCAGACCAAGATTTTGGAGGAGCGGGGAAGGAGCTGTCTGTCCTGCAATCGCCTTACGCTTTGGGAAAGGACTGGCTGGTTTTTGTTTATCTTCATGTTTTTCTTATCTTTTCTTCCTTTTACAAAGTGTTTTTAAGCCCCATGATTCATCATTCAAGAGAGTGTTGGGGAGTGGAAATCAAATCTCTGAACACTGGAGCATGCAGTTTAATTTGTCCAGGTTTCTGAAGGCTTCTGGAGGCTTGAACCAGTGCTTAATAATGATGCTTAGAGTCTGCACATATCTTTTCTGCTGCCAATAAAGGTCTGGCAAAACAGTAACAAAGATCTAGAAAATATACACAGAAGTTATTCCTCAATGGAAAAATGGGCAGTGCTTGGAATAGGGGTGGGCAATAATGGACTATTGGCTTTGAATGCCTGAACTAAAACAAAACAAAAAAAAGGGGGGGGGAGGAGAAATCAGTAGAACCAAACCAAGTTCGACAGGTTGTTTTCATTAAATAAAAGCCTGTGGACTTACCATTTTGAATTAACCAGAACAATCTGACTTATACTCAGAAATCCAAAGTCATTGCAAACTATTCACTTGGCTTTATTTGATGGTGAAAATGTAAATCTCATTGTTGCAGATCTTAACTGCTTGCTAAAGTGAACATAGTTCCAATTTCATATTAGATAGTACTGAAATATATGGTTCTGTTTGCAGGCAGTTTGGTCCTTTTCAATTTGAAATGTCAAGAAAAACATTTCAGCACATCTGAAACATTTCATTTTGAAATGTTGAAATTACATGCTTTTATGTTTTGAAAATATCATTCTTTAACCTCAGTTTGAGAGCTGAAACATTCACTAAATCCCACGCAAATTTGTAAGCGGTGGTGGATTTCAACCCTCCTGGAACTTCACTTTTATTAGTATACCACGCTGTACTGTTTTCCCAGTTATTGGTCACATTGATTCAAGAGAAGCTCTCTGTGGGCATGATTTCATACTACAGGTTTTCCAAGGAAATAAATATGCTGCATATTTCAGAGGGAGACACAACCTATGCTGCTCAAGAATGTTGTGCTAGTAACTCTACTGATAAACCAACCAGGTGATGAGAGTGGAAACACAAAGGATTTAGTATAAAAGCAATATTTTTCAAGTTTCCCACTGGCCACAAGCATGCAATGATAAACAATCAGCACATTTTTCCTCCCCTATCATCAGAGGACTTGATTGTATAAATTGCTGTAGGAATAAAAACTTACCTGGGGAAGACAAATTAGCCCAACAAGCAGGCACCTACGAGCTGAGCAAACCTGATAGCAATCAATGCTCAAACAAGTGAAATCACCTGCAAACTCACCACAAAATGGGAAGGGAAGCTGATAATATTTAAAAGTTGTATTCTGAGCAAGCAAATTAAGTTTACTGGCCAGGCCCAAGAGGAATGTCAGCAGTACTGGGCACAATCACAGAACATGCACAACTTCCGTGTGCCAAAGAGCACCAAAACCTGACCAGTATGAGTGGGAATGTAGTACAAAAAATGGCTCAAGCAAAGCAGGAGTCAGGGGACAACTAGAGGGAATGGCCATTAATAAAGCCTGGTATGGAAACTAGGCCAGCTTCCATGATTCTTGTGTTTATGTGACACTGAAATTGCTTAAAGACAGAACTGCAGAAGGTGCCATGTGGTAACAGATAGAGAAACAGCCAAGCTTAAGATAACTCCACAGATGCCAACAGCAAAGCCTGTCTTTGAAGCAAACCAGATTTCAATCTCAGCTCTTTAGTCTGATGGAGGTTCGAGGGCAGAGAGGCATTGGGGTTCCCCTGATGTCTCCTGCACCCCTAGCCCCACCAGTTACCTCAGCCAAGGGCAGCTGTGGCCACGCAGAGAATTGTTCCTCAAAAGCACCGGAGAGGCAGCAAGCACGAGCCACTTACAAGGCTCAGCTATGGGAAAGAAGAAAGGCATGGGGTTGTTCACCAAGATGGCAGGGTAGTGTTCATTATTTTGGGCTGGCCAAAGAGAATCTTCTCTGTAAAGGTCTAAGCTAAGTAAATTAAGTTTTCAGGGAACTGAAGGTATGAGTCCCTCATAACAGAGAGGCTCCATCACTTTTATATGTAAACTGTTCATCATCCAGTGACAGTGTAAGTGTTCGAATATTGTGCACATAGGTAACATCCATGATACTTAATAAAATCATTTAGCCTTCTTACAATGTTCTGTGGATACTCTTTTTGCAATAGAAAGGCTGTTCTCTCAGAAAGAAAAAATAAAATTAAGCTTTCTTCAAATTTCCACAAGGAATATTTCTTTTCACCACAACTTCAAGACATAAATTCAATAAACTACCGAAAATTACTCCTTTCTGTCTCCCCAAGATTGCAAAAATACTCACAGGAAAATGTTTCTAAGAAGGGAAAGTTTCAGGCTTCCATACAGATTTGCCAGATTTTATTATGTTCCCAAAGTTATTCATACCCATCTCTTATCCCCAAGCCAAGCATAAAACTACATGTGCCACCTCTAGACAAACCCCAAAGATGTCATGAGGAAATGTCTTCCATGCTCCCCACAGGACCTCCTGGCTGTCAGCAAGGCACAAACATGGCACTGCAAGACTTCACTCCTGGGAAATTGGGAGAGATTTGGGGTGCAGAAAAAGTCTTTCATCTGTCTTTGACCTGTGGTGAGGTTGTAGGTTTTTAGTATTGTGGTAGTACTGACAAATTTGAGTGAAGATTTAGCCCCCATATGTTACATGATACACAAATACACATAAGGATTTAGTTCCTTCCTGGAGCCAAAAAGTTAATTTAAGATACAATAAAACTAATTCTTGTCCAAAGAGAAGGTGGAAGAAAGAGTTCCTACAGGCTTCCAACAGGTTTCCCATTGTAAGTGCCTTGATTAGAAGCAACTAAAAATCAGCCATCTCAGCTAATCAAGAACATTGCTTAGTTTAAAGAGGACTGAGTCTCCCAGCTCCTTCCACATGCAGGTTGTAAAAAAATCTGGAGTAAGAACAACCTTTTATCTTCTAAATATGTCCAGTGACAATGTGGGTTTTAGTTTCATTGAGGTCTCCCTGATATAAATAGCAAATAAGAGTGAGACACCAACCATATCACATTTGACTATACTCAGACTGTGTCAGATTTGGACCAGAAATCTGTAAATACAAAGGTTTGTTTCCCATTACCAATGCCACAGGTCCACTGGGTCTATGAATTAATTTTCACACTCTCTGAAAAAAGACTCACAAACTGCATTCTACTCTTATCAAGTTTTATCCATGGCAGCTTCCAGCTTTCCAGCTTGTTAGCTTTCCAAAAAGTCCTTTCATGCCCTTTGTTTTTAATTTAAGCTGTCCCATCATCACAGAAGCTTCATGATTACTTTTTGCACTGCATAATGTTCTCTCAGATACCTGATAATTGCAATTTGCAGTCTAATTTGAAGGAAAGCTGGCAAAAAAATGCATTTCAGAGTTGTCAGCAAGAGAGTACAAGCGACTTTACTAAATGCTGAATCTCCTTGGAGGTTTTCCACATTGTTTAAACTTCTTTTCTTCTTCCAGAAAAATCCTTCCAGAAGTCCATGTGCTCAGAGAATTGGCAGAATAGCTTCTTTCTGCAGGAATGGTCAGACACCCCCAGAGACAAACAAGCACTTCTAGGCTGCAGGTTATCTGGCTCACTCTAGACATTTACTGTAGGATGGCAGCAATCACTTACTTCTCCATTGGTTATAAAGTGAGAAGAACAACTTGAGCCACCTAAACACAGGGGTGTGTAGCTTGAGGAGGGACTTTGTGTCCCCTTCCACAAAGCCCCCTCTCTTTGCAGCTTTCTACCTCTACCTCCTGTTCAAGCAAAACCCAGTCTTGTGCTTAACCTGCCTTAGACCCAGAAACTTGCCAAGGTTCGTTTTCACAGCCATGACACTTGGGATGCCGTTTCCTAGTGCTGGTGTCTGACCTGCTCCTGGTGGGCACAGAGAAATGAAACCAGGGAGGTAGGAGTATAGGATCCTTGGAAACGTGGAGGGCAGACATAGAAGCAAACTCTGGTTTACCCAGTACATCTTCTGAGACCATCCAGAAGTCCTCATGGGGTCAGGGTGGATGAGCTGCCAGTGTGCTGCTGCCAGCAGAAAATCCTCATTGGAGCAGCTGTCCCCCTTTTCCCCCCCAAGTCTCTTCCTCCTTGGAAAAAGCAGTCTTACCAAACTTTTTGGCACCATCAAAATTATTTTGTTCAGGGATGATCAGAGGTTTGTGCAGCTCAGATCTGAGCCAGCTTCAGTGATTAATAATGGTAAAGCTACAGGTACAGTGACTGCCTTGACTGAGAAATGGTTAGAAACTGAAGAAAGAGGAAAAACAGCCTTCAGCCTTCTCACACATCCATGTAAAATTTGTTAGGTGGGTCTGTATCTTTGCATGTTGTTATTTGCATTTTGCAAAGTGGTTTGTATTTTTTGCAGATCCTTCAAATTCTTCCTCTTTGAACAAAACTTAATTTTCCAAAGAGTTTTGCAGTCGATCAACCAGTATTGCATCGGATGAATAATTATCTCCACACAATTAGTTCTAGTTTTCATGAAATAAATACTAGCAAAAAGAACCTAATTTTCTAGGTGATAAAAATATTTTTTATTTCCTTTTTAAATGCAAAAGTGTAAGAAAGACTCTTGGCTCATTGTATCACTTCCACAATATGTAGGAGTCAAGGAAATTGAAAGGAAAAGTAAATTATCTCATAATTTAAACCACTCATCTGAAAGAGTAAAACATAATTAAAATACAAAGATGGAGCTTCAAAATAAAAAGCTTAATCAATCTAAAACTATAACATGAGTATAATTGATTAATTCAGAAACATTTTTTATTAAGCTAGCATGTCATTTGTGATAATAAATGAAGCCTCCGAGAAGAAATTTATTGCACTACAACTAATTGTCAAAGAGGGCTGAATAAAATAGCTTCTGTGTACTTGATCATATGGAAAGCAAGAAATACCTTAATGAATGATTAATCATGTACGTGTTTCATGCCTACTTTTCTCAGGATTACAGACGTTAAGGGAAGATTTTGTCTGTTTATTTATCTCCTTTGCTAGTGCAGAGTTGCTTCATACAGTATATTGTCAGATACTTCATCCTGATTCAGTAATGAGACTCCCTTTATCCCAAAATCCATTATTTCTGATGTTTTTCTTTCACAGCCTGGAGCTCTCACTAGCTGTCTTAACTTGTTTCAATTTTTCCTGATTTCCCACTAGTTCTGCTGCTTTGACAGGTCCAAGGATTTGCAATGGAAAAGCTTCAGCTTCTGAGGAAGGTGAATACACAGTCCTGTATGACAAGCTGCTACTTAAAAACCAGCCGTGGCGCACACAGATGTTCTGAAGCCTGGGTGTGTTCACATTGTGGTGGTTTAACCACAGTAGGACCATGTGGTCCTGCGTTCACTCCCCCCACCCGGTGAGATGGGAGGGGAATCACAATAAAGGGGCTTTCATGGGCTGCAGGGACCTCATTTACCTTCTCCTACTCCATGCATGTTGAACTGGGTGTCTGAGGTTCTCTGTCCTCCCCCTTCTCCTCCTTCCTCCTGGCAACAAAGCTCTCCTCCTTGTTTAGGTCTATGGTCGTCTTTTGTTCAGGTCAAGGGCCTCCTCTCAAGATTTTCTTTACCTTCTTCTTTTCAGGATAGTCCTTTCCCTCACAAATACGGATTCACAGACGTGTTCCTCTAGTGTTAATTGCCTCAGCATGGGCTGGATGGGGCTACATCTTGGAGCCAGGGGAGATTCCCAAAGCTTCCCACCAGGCAACCCCTTCCTTCATTACCAAAAATGCCCCTCCCCCCTGCACACAAAACCAACACACACATCTATGTGACACTATGACACATGTCTTGTCTCAACTATTAATATCTCATTAGCAATAGGAAAACAAAATTGCAGGCTGTTAATATGGTGGTCAATATTAGTAATTAACATAACATGCACTAAACCTGCGTGTTCAATAATAGGCTCTAAATTAGCTACTACAACTCAGGAAAGAAATTCTGCTGTCTTTGTGGGTAATTCTCTACAAAATTTCATTTTATTGCACTTCAGCAATCAAATACTGAAATCAGCCATTAGGAAGTATAGGAAATGAGATAAAATTATGATAGGGAACATCATATGCCACTAAATTACTGCATTTTGGCTACTGCTTGCTGCTCCAATTGACTACTCTAGAAAAGAGCACAAAACTCAGCAATGTGCAGAAAACACTGGTAAGTGGGACCAGAGAAGGGTAATGGCTCCTGGCAGAGTCTATTCAGCCAGGAAAAGAGATAAGACTGTGTTTTTAAGGTGGTGCACTGAGGTAGAAGTAATCACGCAAGCCTGCAAAGTGCTGAACCTGGAACTAACAATCAAACTCAAGGAGATGGTCCTGGAGTCATCATTGGTGGTCTTCAAAATCAGCAGCTCAGTGTGTAACATTGGTCAAAAAAGCCAACACAGTGCTAAGTATCATCAGGACAGATATTGGGAAGAAGCCAGTGGGTGTCATTTTGCCTTTACAGCATTGGTGAACCCACACAGAATCATAAGACAAGATCACAGAATAATTTAGGTTGACATCTCAAATACTGTGTGCAGCTCTGGTCTCCACATCTCAAGAAGGATAACAGGGTTAGAAGAAGCACAGAAAAGGGTGGGAGAAGCCACCTGATGAGAGATTAAAACAGCTTGGACTCTTCATTCGGAGAAAGGATGACTAAGTGGGAATAGGATCAAAGTTTATAAATTTAAGTCCATGAATAAAGTGAAAGAGCTGCTTGTTACTCAACAAAACCCACAACACTAAAATCAGGATGCACTTAATGAAACAAATCTAAATGTACTAAAAGGACCAGACAGGGATGTATCCTTTAGCACTCATGATAAAAACATTCTGGATGCTCGGGGAATGGATCACAGAAAGTGGCCAGGCTCACATGCTCTCCCTGAATATCACACCCTCTTGTCACTGTTGAAGACAGAGCACCATGCCAGATGGATACTGCATCTGACCTCACAGGGTATTTCTCATGTTCTGGTGGTTCCCTGATCATAAATACCAGATCTGTGCATGGCTGGGTCACCTGGCAGTCATACTGAATTTGAACCTGGTACAGGTTCATTATTATATTTGAATGATCAAAGAACACAACACGAGCTTTTGCCAGAATTATACCAAATCCAGTATAAAGCCTGATAGTGAAAAAAATAATCCCTTCTTGAAACACATGTGAACAGGAAGGTGAGTTCATCCCCAATTAACATGGTCTTGAGAGGTACCTGGATTTACTGTGTTGTCTAACTGCAGCTGAAGGCGTGGCTGGAAATGAGCTATAAAATAATGAGTGATATGGGGAGATGAATACAGAATAGTTTCTCATTTTCAGTCCCCAGACCACAAACTAGGAGCACTCCATTACATTATCAGGCAACAAGTTTAAAACAAATGAGCAGAAGTATTCTTCTCTGAGACACATAAATCATAAGATTTGTTGCAAGGGAAGTTGTTGAGACCAAAGAATCAACAAGACTTCAGGTAAATTTATGGAGTTTGTGGCCAGAGGGTCTGATATCCATCCAGCTCATAAACTTCCTAACTACATGAAACTCCTAAGGGCAGGATCACTTGCTCGTACCTGTTTCACAGACTCTTTTCCCAAGTATACATCCTTGGCCTCTCTTGGGAGGCAGAAACTGGGATGAAGGAGACCTTAAGGCTTGACCCAGTTGCTTCCATGTTTTTAGCATTCTGAAGATTATTATCTATTAAGAAATATGATTTCCCTAGATGCTGTTCTATGCAGAATGACTAAAATATGATCTGGAAGAGTAAGTACCAAATATATTCAAACACACTCTGAACAACCTATAATTTAAACTTGTGAATTATGCACAGTTCTACCACAAATTGCCTTAAACTCCAAAGTTTTGAGACAGCAGCACCACAGCACAGGACCTCTGCAAACACTGACCATTTACTCAGGCACACAAAGCCCTGGTTCTTTCAAATCCTGTCCCTTCTGCAGAACAGCAATGACATTTTATTGACATATTTAGCATCTTTATACATCACAAGTCATGACAGCAAAGAAGCCACATCCTGAACAGGTGCAATTCAGTGGTCATATTCAATAACTTTTCTTATCTCAATGCACAAGAGCTGGGTAATAGATCTACTAAAGTCTAATGTAGGCCTGCAAAATAAAGAACACAATTATTGCACACAGGAGGTTCTTTTCTACTGTTCCTGCACCTCTTCAAGTCCTTTCTTCCCTCCACAGAGAGCTTGAGCCATCACTTGCTGGTCTCAGAAAATCTTCCCTTGACTTTATGCAGGTAGAAGTGATTAAAGAAAGCACAAAACAGTATGGAATAGATAAATACCAGCAAAAATAATAATATCTGCCAGGAACAGTTAAACAAGCATTGAAGGACCTTTTTATTTTCTTCTCCTTCGAGAAGTTTTAAAATATAATTAGCTGAATTTAACTCAAGCCTTGGCAGAATTCCCTGAGGGTATTAGACATACCTGTGGGCCTGAGGTGCCACTGCTGAGGGTTCCATCCTGCTGTTTTTCTTCCAGCCACTACCTTTTACAACGAGAACAGGCTTTCCAACCTCATATTTGCATTTAAGACTGTATCCAAGTTTGCTACTTGTTGGTAGCAAATGTGGTGCCTGCTTAGTCAAGTTGGTAAATACTGAACAAGAACAAAAACTTATCTCTGTGCAAATATTAACTCCTCTTGCTCTGCAGAGACCTGCAGGATGAAATTCCCTGCTGTGATGAAGTACCCATAACATGTGAGGCATCAGAAGTTTTACTAGAGTGAGAAATACAGCAGAGAAATTGAACCATGTTAGGCTGCTTAACCTAAGTGATCAGTCAGGTTCAAAATTCTGCATCCTTTCATTTCTTTTGGGAGATGGCTGCTTCTGCAGGTCAGTCTTATTTGCTGTGCCTCAGTTCAACAAGGTACGAGCTTCCAGCCTGGCTGTCCAGAAGCTGCTCTCCCCTTCACTGGCACCAGTTACACTCTTGTTGACTTGAGCAGTTGGGCAAAGCTGTGCTAGGAGGAGCAATGGTAATTAAATCAGATATCTCATACAATCCTATCTCTTTAACAAGCATGTACAGAATCCTCTTTTCTCCACTGGAGCAGAAAATGAATTTTGTTTTTTCCTTTCACCGTTCTGAAGTTTGCAGTTAGCCTCAAGTTCTGTTTTTTTCTGTACATAATTTCTGTAATTTATTTTCTTACTTTCTCTCTTCATCCTTCTCTTTCTAACACAAACAAGGCATTATAAAAAAAAATAATAATGACACACATAAATCACCAGCAGCACATGCCTCAGGCTTGGGTGATGATGTGCCTATGCTGCAGGCAGTTACTGTTGCTTTAGCTATCTAATTCCCTTAAAAGGCTTAATAACTTTTTCAGTGAAAAGCATGAGCTACACTAAGGAAGCGTATAGCAACTTGTATAACAGCATGTAATAGCACATCTAGTCCAAGCACACTTGCTGACAGCAGGACAGTGTGGTCCCTTGCAACATGCCACACAACACTGTCCCTTCAAAACATGTTCACCAAAGCCAGGTTTTAAAGCACTCTGTTTCTAGATGAAATCCTAAATATTACGAGCTGCCACTGAGCTCTCTCTCTATGGAGGGCTGCTCAGAGTCCGGTAAAATTTTAAAAACCAACAAAACACAAAACCAAACAAAAAAATCAACAAAACCACAAACAAAAAACCAACAGAAAATAAACATCAAACAAAAAAAACATCAAAACTTTCAAGTCATTACTTTCAACCCCATCTCAGTTGCAGGGCTCAATTCAGAAATGATTCATTATCAATACAGAACAGTTTCACTACCTCACCCTAAAATTTACAACTGAATAAACTGAACTGGCAGCACGGCAAGAAAAAGGCTGCCAGGGAGACACAGTCCTGGACACCGCGAGTGCCCACCAGTGGCTGAAGGGTTTTGCTCACCAGAATCCTGGCAGGCAACCAAACTCCCCATGCAAAGGCTGACAGCCCCCTTGCCAGGCTGCCAGCCACCTACACCATCCAGATCCCAACAAGTTTCTTTCCTAAGTGCACAAAACTTCCCACAAAACCTGTGACAAGCTAACAAGCACCTCCTTTCCCCAGCTGGAAACAGGGGCTCTGCACTGAGAACCAAGTATTACTTGAGTAGCAAAAGCTGAGGCAAAATTTCAGCAGCTGCTCTGACCTAATCAGGACATTTTTCTTTTTTCTTTTTCTTTTTCTTTTTTCTTTTTTTTTTCTTTTTCTTTTTCTTTTTTCTTTTTTTCTTTTTCTTTTTCTTTTTTCTTTTTTTCTTTTTCTTTTTCTTTTTTCTTTTTTCTTTTTTCTTTTTCTTTTTCTTTTTCTTTTTCTTTTTCTTTTTCTTTTTCTTTTTCTTTTTCTTTTTCTTTTTCTTTTTTTCTCTGTTTCTTTTTTCTTTCTCTGTTTCTTTTTTCTTTCTCTGTTTCTTTTTCCTTTTCTTTTTTTCTTTTCTTTTTTTTTGACATGGTAACAAAATTGTCTTGATTAAAAGGTCTAAATAGGAGAGACTTAATTGGGAAGAAGGAGAAAGCATAGAGTATGTGAGTCTTGACTGTTTCATTTTCTGTAGGAAATGTTTTCAGGCTTATGGACTTTAACAGTCAAGGTTCAATGTGCAAAGAGGTGCAAATCAGCCACCAGGCTATACGGGATGCCTGTCTTCAGCTGCCTCCAGTGGTTTTTTAAGGGGAGGTTTAATGCTGAAAGATGTGAATGTAAAATGTACACTGCTCCTCAGTCCATGTGCCTCCAGACTGGCAAGACTTGGCATGGAGGAAAGCCCCACTGACTGCTTTATACATAAGTGTTGTAACAGCAAGAAAGGCTGCAAGGAATCTCCTGTTCTTATTGCTGGGAAGGACAGCGTTCCAGCTGCAGCTCCTGCTCATGTTTCCTGAAGTTTATGTTGCCAGAGCTGCCATGCAACAAGCAGAGCAGAAGCAGACTGCATGTATGGCCCTATGTATACACTGAAATCAATCCAGGTTTGCAGAGCACCTGGTACAACGGAGAGTGTTGTCCCAGGAATGACCCTTTCCATTTATTATTAATCACTAAGGAAGTCATGGCTGCTGTGTAGAAGATACATGCTGAACTACTGAAATCAGTCTATGTGATGTTTCCTGACTATGACCATTGTGCTGATAATTCCTGTCCCTTCACTTTTTGCCTGTCTTTGCTAGTGAAACTAAAACCTCTTCAAGACAGAGACTGTTTGGGGTCTTGCCCTTTACTTGCCATTGTATCAAGGGCAGTGAAAAACATAACTGGATGGTTATAACATAACAATTCTGCCTGTTGCTGTAAATGCCCCCTGAGGAGCACAATGTCCAGGGCTGGGATAACAGGCATCAGGGAGGTGGTAGCTAAAAGTGAAGCTGTCTTCAGCAGGTGGTTAACAGCATCCTATTGAAATTGGTGTAAAATAAAGGGGGCTGGTTCCAGCTGTGGTGTTACCACAGGAAAGCAGCAGCAAAACAGCCCCAAGGGCACCCTGCCTTCACCAACTCCCTCAGAGATCACAAAACACTCACATCACAAATCACCGCCTGGGGAGCTAAGTTTCCCTCTTTTCTCCATTCCCCTAGTAAATCCATCCTCAGCAATATTTGCTGAACTCATCTTTTCCCACCGTGTTCAGAGGCCAGCTCTGCTTTGCATCTCCTGTTGCCATCCAGCAGGAACACCCCCAGCACCGTGCTGTGAGCACCACCACCAGCCAAAGCACCAATGCCCACATGCCTGCTGTGCAAGGTGGCACAGGATGGTCATCCCTCTGCCCTATGAATTGTTCTGTGCCACAGGAACAGCTCACAGAAAGTGCTGGGGTTTTCATTTTATGAATCTGAGGCTGAACAGAAAGCTCTCTTGTATTTACAAAGAGGGTGTTTCTCTGAGTTGCTTGACAAACTGGGGTGGGGGCTGTGCCCAGCACCACGTCACAGGACATTTAGGAGTGTAAAAGAATAGAGAGCTTACATAAGGGGAGGTTTTCAATAGTCAATACATTAAAAAAGTGACTCAGTCCCTTTTCTCTCATAAAAAATAGACTAGTCCTGGGTTAAGCCAGGTCTCCAGTGAAAGGGAAGGGATAAAAAAAAAGTCCAGCCTCACTCCTGCCACATTCATAAAATTACATAGCTTTGGGTGGTCTGTTCAGTTAATGGATTTAGAACATTTACCTGCCCCATGGGAAGAGCATCAGGAGACTTAAGCTTGAGAAGTGCTCTGATCAAAACCACAGTGTTTCTAGAGATGGACTGGTGTATCTAAGGCTTGAACAAAATGGTTCCTCACAACTACCATGGGCACTTAGTGATTCACATGTTTTGTTTTGGGTTACTCTAATGGGTACAGAATATTGCTCTCAATCATCTTTGAAACCCTGAGGGACCCAATCCCTTTTGCTCTGTGGAGTCTGAACTGAACCTCTGGAACAGGTTGCCCAGAGAGGCGGTAGAAGCCCCATCCCTGGAAACATTCAAGGTCATGTTGGATGGGGCTTTGAGCAACCTGATCACTTCTTGGCCTTTTGGCTAAGATCAAGTGTAGTGTAATAAGTAAAGAGGTTTGACAGAGCCTGGTATAAAAAGCAGGATTTGACCTTTGTAAGTGATGCTGCAGAGTTGATTATGGGTCAAGAGAAGTGAAGATACAGAAGCAACCGTACAGGACCATAGCAGGAGCATTTTCCCAATGCTTCCTGCAACTTTGGCAAGAGTGCTGTGGAGTGGTCAGCCAGGGATGGAGAGCCAGAACCTGCCAACCACTGCAAGTCCTGGCTGGTGTGACACAATGCTGTTGGATTATCCCCAGTGAGTGTACTCAGTATTGAAAACTGAACTGATGGTGTAAATGAAAGGATTTCAAATTTGAAGAATAAAATAAATGCTTTGTGGAAGTGAAGAATTACATACAGTGCCCTACCTGGGGGAACCTCGTCTTTGTGATACCATCTCTAACTCAATCTTTTTGCACTTGCTTTACTAGAAATTTTTATTTTAGGAAGATAAAAACATACTGAGCTGTAGAGAGAGTGGTACTCAGGAGCCCCAAATTGTAATCCCAACTATGCCTCAAGGCAGCCAAGCATCTGCTGCCAGGTCTCTGTGTCCCTGATTCCCATCCACCTTCCTGATTGTACAGTGGGTGCTGCAGCATGGCTCAGGGAGCACAAAGAAGCTCAGAGCCCTGCTAATGCCTTTACTTCTACTTTTGCAATGCCATAAAAACATATTGTACCTGCAAAAGTATTGAAGCACCAGTGACAGGCTTGGGTCTGTGCTGGTCTGCCCAGTAAGGCAGAGAGAAGCCTCATTGCCAGGTCATCCAGGAGAGGTCTATCATCAGGCTATAGTCCATGCTGATACCTCACTTAATGCCCTGTGGGTGTGAAAACAAGCCTGGGTCTCTGTCCTGGACAGGAACTGTTCCTGACCAAGCTTTGTTCCTGTGAAGTCAGGCAGACAAGTATCCTTCATCGAGCCATTTCTGACAGGCAGTGGTTCAACCCTTCACAGTTGGTGCCAGGTCTCAGCATACAAGTCCATGTTTTGCAGCTCAGCTGTGCATCCTACTTCTCCCCAAGGGGCTTGCTATTTTGCAGTACTCCTAACTTACTTAATCTTCAACTTTCCAAAGACTGTTGGCAAGATTTGTCAGCAAATTACTGTGGAGCTAGAAGAGGAAAGGAATAATAAGTCCCATGTGGGTAGACTTATTATTGTGTAGACACAATAATATGTAAGGTTTGGACATGGTTGTAGGATCAGTCCCAAGTCAGAATTCAGTCTCTTGTCAAGGTACCAATGTGGTTTAATTCCTCTCCCTGCCTTCCCCACACACATGTTCCCAGTTGTTGAAGGCTGCCTGGGCCATGGATATGAAACACTTTTAGGGTTGCCCAATTTTGTACCAAATCCTGTTGGTCCAAAAGGCAGAGCCGTGAACTCTCCCACGCTATGATGTGGAAATGAGGCTCTGTCTCCTGCTCAGTACAGCTATTTGGATTCATGGCCCAGAACTACAGCCCACCAATATGACCCCCACACCACTGGCTGTTTCATCACTCTCCAGTGACGACACAAAGATATTCTGAGAATGCCAATTAATCAGTGACATTTGCAAAGATGCTTGTATTCTATCAGCATGCTATTTGCACTGAAACATGACTGTTGGCTGTCCAGCAGGGAAGTATCAATCACAAATTAATCCTTTCTGGCATAGGAACAAAACCAGACTGTTTGCTGTGGGAAGTTCTCAGCACCTGAGCTCATCACACACACGGTGAGATTCTCTTCCTAGCAGACGTGAAGTTTAAAGACTGTTCAGGAGGTGAAGCCGGTTGTTGTCCATAAACAAAAGGTGTCTGACCACAAAGCAGCTCAGAAGTCACTCCATCTGGCAAAGAGTCTTTTTTTTTTTTCCAGCCTCAGAAAAGTTGTAGCTCAGCTTACCAAGACAAGTACAGAGCTCTGGCAGCAAGAGACCTATTGGGCCCATACAAGGACCCTGATGGGCAGATGTGGAAGATAAGGGCAGTAAGTTGCCATCCTAGAGTTTCACCAGAAGCTACTGCCAATTCTTGAGCACATAATGCAGTTCTCTAGTAACAACTGCCTCTACATGATTTGAAAGTAATGATTTTTGCTGACAACACTTTTTCACTTCCTATGTCCCTGTGATCCTACATCACCAACTTCCTTCCTTCTTATTGTGCCTACTTCAGTCTCAGTCTGCATAAGTAACAAGACAATAACTTACCAACACAAAAGATGCTCCTAGATGAAGAGGGTTGTAGCAGGTGTTTCTGACATTTCTTGAAACAGAAAGAATATCCCACTTCTCTCAAAGTGCTAAGGATCACTTATTTCTGTCTCAGTGGGGCTGTGAAATGCTTGAGCTTAACAGTCACATATTCCAGAACAATCTCCTGCTTTGCACAACTTCCAGATTAATCTTCCATAGGATTTTAGGGGATTTTCTTCATAACAGACTTCTATCTTTTGAAAGCCAGAAGAGCAGATGCTGCTTTTAGCCTTTCTGTCGAGTTTAAACTGAGCATTTTATGAAATAGCTGGTACAGTAATTGTGCCCAAGTCCAGGTAGCAATCACTGCAGGGAGGTTTGATTTTCACTCTGGATAGCCTGTACCCTGCCAGGCCAAATCACTTCCTTCCTTCTCCAGTCCTAAGCTAGTCATGAGAGAGATAAAAAAATAATATCACCTTGAACAATTATTTGTAGAGCATTAGGTTATTGTCCAAGCCAAATCCCAGGGAGCTTCTAAAGGCTCCAAGCAGGGCACGAGGCTGCTGCCACTCAGTTCCAGGTGACTCACGGGAGGTGCTGGTCAGGGAGGTAGCAATGGCCAGACAAGTATACGTGCTTCACAATGATGCTGCCAAACACTTTTAAACAGGACTGGAAATTAGTTTTTACTGGTGCTTCAGTGATTCAATTTCCATTTGCTTCCAGAAAATACAAACTTGTAAAAACAAAATGTGCAATCAGCCCAGACTTTCCACTAATCACCCTTTCATTCAAAGTCAGCTGTATCTTGCAAATGCGAGGGCCTGAAAGTTTCCCAGATAAACATCTCCTCTCTCCACTTTTATCATAGCCATCAATATAATACCATTCATCAATATTGCTCCTTTATTTTACTGGAGTTGGAGGGAAGCTTTTCAAACAAAGGCTGTATAAAATGACTAGAGCACTACTAGTGCCTAAAATAAACATTTTAATGTCTCAATATTTGCTTCTCATCAATGTCCCTGAGATCATCCTGCCTTCACAGGGTGCAACTCAGAGGAGTTTGCTGTTCTGGGGTATGAGTCACATTTTGTCAACAACATGCACATTTGTTTGAACCAAGCACTCTCAGTTACTGAAGTATTTCTCAAGGTGTTTGGAAGCAGCCCAGCTCCAGCAATTGCCACAAGCATTGTTAGTATCAGAGATGGAAATGGATGGTCAAAAATAGCTGTCTGCATAGTCTGGCAATGAGTCTATCTCCAAATAATAATTTGGACTGAACCCTTGTGAAGGATCAGGTCTGCAATCCTTGTGCTTCAAATTTCATTCATATTTTACTGGGACTATTTAATAAAGAGAAAAAGCAAACAAACATGAAATAAGATACATATTATTATAATGAAGAAAGATTGTTGGAGGAATTATTATTGTGCTCCCTTCTGTAAAAACATACAAAGAAATAATTAATCTTCCATTCATAGAATCACAGAAGCATAGATCAGTTTGAGGTGGAAGGGACCTTTCAAAATCAACTAGCCCAATTCCCCTGCCATGGGCAGGGACATCTTGCACTAGATCAGGTTGCTGAAAGCCCCATCTAACCTGACCTTGTCCACTTGAAATGATGAGGCATCCACAGCTTCACTGGGCAACGTGTGCCAGTGTCTCACAACACTCACTGTAAAAAATTTCTTCCTTAGATCCAATCTAAACCTGCCCTCTCTTAGTTTAAAGCCATTGCCCCTTTTACTGTCACTATAGGCTATGCTAAAAAGTCTTTCTGTTGTTCTTGTAAGTGCCCTTTAGATGTTGAAAAGACACAATAATGTCTCCCTGGAGCCTTTTCTTCTCCAGGCTGAACAACCCAAACTGTCTCAGCCTTTCTTCATAGGTGCTCCAGCCCTCTGATCATTCTTGTGGCCTCTTCTGGACCTGCTCCAACAGGTCCATGTCTTTCTTGTGCTGGGGACCCCAGAGCAGGACACAGTGGTTGCAGGGGACTCCAGGTCGGGTCTCATGAGAGCAGAGTAGAGGGGGAGAACCATTTCCCTCAACCTGCTGGCCACACTTCTTTTTATGCAGCCCAGGACACAATTGGCTTTCTGGGCTGCAAGTGCACATTACCAGTTCACATCCAATTTCTCATCCACCAGTACCCCTAAGTCTTTCCCTGCAGGGATGTGCTCAATCCATTCATTCCCTAGTTTGTCCTGATATTGGGGATTACCTCAAACCAAGTGCAGGACCCTGCACTTGGTGATGTTGAACTTCGTGAGGTTCAGACGGGCCCACTCTTCAAGCCTGTCAAGGTCCCTCTGGATGGCAACCTGTCCCTCAAATGAATCAACTGCAGGTAAAGTATTACATCACTGAAGTAATTTTCCATATCCACTATTTCAAAAACGTTTCTTCCCTAGCACAATGGATTTGGTTTTCCTTGTGCTGCAGTCCCTGGTAGAGCTGCTGAGCTCCAGTGAATTCAAGTATTGCCCAAAACTTGAAACAAAATTCACCCACTATGTTCACCATTGCTGGAGTCCAGGAAGGGAGGGTCCCACCACATATTAGCAGGCAGGATCCTCCTGGCAGACCAGTGGAGACAGACAGGCTCTTCCAGGCATCATTTAACAGCATAGGCTTATCTGGTATTATGTAAATTGTTTTCAGGAGGAATATTTCCCTCAGTGACAACAAGCAGCTTGGATCCTATAATATTTAAAATTAATCAGCATAATCCCACCCAGCCTTCTATTGCATTTCTTCTAGAACAAGCCCTTTTCAGAAAACACTTCCTTTTTTTTATTTTAAATTTATTCCTCAGTAATGCAGCAGAAATATCTATCTGATAATAACTAGAAATGCTTTCTTCTGAGGATTTCCAAGAGCTTTGCAAGAGCAAGCATAGCCTAATCTGTAAAAATGGCAAAATCAACCAGAGAGGTTAATGGTCCTCCAGAGGCTAGACTATAAGTCCAAGTTCATAGTTCCTGTCTGCTTGCCCAAAAGGCAGGATTACTTGTGACAAAGTTAAAAAGTGAAAAAAAGGCGAAAGGGGAAAACTGATTTAGGCTTTAGAAAGGATTTTGTATTTTTGTCAAAAGTAACGCATTACTGCAAGCCTCTTTTTTGTCTTCTGTAATTCCCTGCCACTGACAAATCCCCAGTATGAACAAACATTAGCTGGAGCAATGTGAGACACCCTGGGAGAGGCAATACAGCTGTTTGCTCTAGGTGGAGAGACCATCCTGCATCTCAGCCTTGGAGGGAGCCACAATGTGCAGCAGACTTTTGGACCCCTTTGCCTTCAGCAGGGACACACCAAATCCTGGTAGTTTTCCATGCATGGAGTCCATTGTAAAGGACATGTCCTTTTCAAACACTTCTACCAGGGCAGTGTTTCTGATGGTGTTGGCTAAACATATCATTTTACAACTAGCCAAAGCCCTGAGCTACAGCTTGGAAGAGACACGGCCGATGAGAACAGGGTTCAGACAAAATTGAGTTGCCTTGCATCAATAAAGATCATGAACTGCAGGAAGTTCCAAGTAATTTCACTTAACATAAATGTCTGTTGTTGTAGGCTAAATTTAATCCAATTATCTCCTGTTTTCTAAGAGAATAGAAGCCCAGAGTTACTGCTGATCAGGCACAGCCTGCATGTCTCACCCTCAGTCTGCATGTGCGAGTTGGATAATGGTTCTTCCCAGCTTTTTGCATGGTTCCAGCCTGCACAGCCAGAAACACTAAATTTTAAGATATCTACTGTCACTGAAAAGATCACGTTCTCCAGAAATTCTATAAAACACACAGAAAATCCACCTCATCTCCTCAGGAGGTGGTAAAAGATTTAGCAGAAAAAAAACCCACTTTGCTTCCATGTTGGCATTTGCAAAGGTGCAGCTTAAAAAAAGAAAAAAAAAAAAACAGAAAACAAGAATTTCAGGGTGACTTTCACATGGAAATAAAGTAGGAAATATGGAGAGACACTGAAAAAGAAATTTAGGTCACATGCTCAGTTACTGTCAACCAGCAAACTCCCTGTGACAATTTCCCCACTTACACCAGCTGGATCCAGCTCAGCCACCTGGTCAGCACTTTCATCAGAAAGTGTGAGAGGATAAAGACATAAATACCCCTTAAAGCCACAATATGAGGTTATTTGAGCGTGATCTGTTGCCATACATGTAGATGCCAGTGACAGGTTCATCTTACTCAACTTCAGACATCTAGAGGTATGCTGCTACATCCCAGCCAGTTATCCCAGGTAATCCATATGAAGCAGACATCAGAAATACAGATGAATGAATCAGGCACCAGCAGTGTTCATTTCTCCCCATCAACTGAGAAGAGGGTCTAGACACTTGAGACATCAACATTTGTTCAGATTAATCCCATCCTCATGTGGTAAGCTTGAGCAATATGGTGTAAAAAAACTAACCAAACAAACAAAAAATATATCAAATCTTCTTAATGAAAAAAGACACCTTTCAAATAGGTTACCTAGAGTGTTCTGAGGCAAAAAAAAACCCCAAAAGACATTTTTGTAAAATCCAGGGGATTTCACTTGAGAAGCCCAAATGTAAGAGTTTCCCTGCCCTTGCACTGACCTCCACATGGAGCACAGCTCATCTTTTCATGAACATGATCAGTTTAGCTCTGCCTCAGGGCTCTACACAAGTAACCCAATGTCAGCATTTCTCTGGGTCTGTGAAGGGGAGAGAGTGGCGCAACTTCTTGCCCACTCATGGCTGAAGTCAGCAAATTCCCTACTCCAAAGTGACATTATCCATCACCCTTTCCTGATCGAGGACTAAGTGACATTGCAAAGCTCGTCCGTGCCACCAGTGCTTTGGTCCTCAAATGCCACCTGGTGGAGCCCCTTCAAAGCCCTGTTGGGTCATTATGGGCATCCTTTGAGGATAAAAAAGGCTGAGTTGTGTCCTGTGAGTAGCAAGCTTTCTGTAGGAATGAAGATACCTACAGCTTTGGTCCTCATTTAATGTATTTATTTGCTGTGCTTGTAATAAAGAGTTTAAGGCAGAGGTAAACATGGGTACAAGTAACACAATATATAACAGAAAGGAATGATGGGGAAAAGCTGCATCAGAACCAATTCAGCAAAACTTCCCCGAGGTGTGCACAGCACATGTGCACTGCAGACAGGACCCAAGGCTGTTGTTACACGCAGGAGTCAATTCATGTTTTACAGGTTCTGTCTAAAGACCTCACCATCAGTCACCTCTTCTATCCATGTAGTTCTGTGGGTAACAGCGATACCGTGAGCAGCTTTAGAAGCAAGACCTGAATGCCAGCCTCCCAGAGCTTTTACAGTAGCTCTCTAATAAACAATAAAAAGGCAATAAAATGAAAAAAAAAAGTCAATAAAGAAGTAACAAGGAGCCAGGAAGAAGAGGAATTACTTGCTTCAAAGAGCAGCGGTTTCACTGTTAGCAGGGGATGTCTCAGTGCTCCCCTGCCACTGTGTGTACAATAAGTTGCTGGTTGTCATAGCAGATCATAGCTCATTTCCTACATTCCCCAGTGGAAAGGGGACTGGAGGAGACTGCCTTCTCCCAGAGCAGCTTTCTCCATTTGCAGAGAGTGAAAACAGGACCTTGCTGCCCCAGACTTCCCTGGCCATCTACTGCAGGCACAGGCTTGCTCTCCAGTGCCTATACACCCCCCTGACCCATGAAAATGCCAGGAAAAGGCTTGAAGGCATGTAATGATGAAGCAGAAGAAAGCTGCATTTTATGCATCCTGGAGGCAAAAAGTGTTCTGGAGGTGTTTGCTTAAAGTATTTAAGAGTACCATTGATTTGTTTGTTTGTTTCTTGGTGGAGAGCACTTTCTGGACCTCATAAGCCACCACATTAAGTTAAGTTTAAAAAACAGTTTATGAGAACTATAATGAGTGAAAGGGGAGAAGAAAACTTCTTCCTACATTTTAGCCAGGTACAAAACTGGCAGCAGGACGTTTACTGCTGTGTTTACAGGCTTAACACCAGGAGCTGCTTCTAAACAGATAGGTTATACAACCCTCAAGCTGGATTTTGTCTTTCCCTGCAAGCAAATCTTGCATCCATAGCTTATGACCTGCAATGAATTAAGGGCATCTTGAGCTCTATATTCAGAGCTCTAGATATGAACTCTCAAGTTTTTCATGTGCCAGAGACTTTTTTGTGATGGACATGGTAGCTTGAGCCCAACTGCAGCCAGTGAGCACATCCAAATTGCATGCTGGGACATAGCCAACTGTCCTGGTTTTTAGCTGGAACACAACTGGGTTTCTTTTTAGCAGCTCAAATAGTGCTGTGTTTTGCTTTCAGCAAAATGGGATTTGTTATGAGAGAGACACTGATAACATCCCAGTGTTTGCATCTTTGTTGATGTAAGTGAAGGACTTCATGTTTTGTTAGTCTACAAGGGCAAGATCTAGGCGGGGCTGAGGAATATTTAAATGAATAAGCTAAATTGGCGTTTGGATATGCCAGTGGGATATTCCATATCATATCACATCACATCCAGTATATTAGTGAGGGGCTCTTCTTCCTTTGGCTCTCTCTGACTTTCACTTGGGCTCTCCCTCTTCTGGGATTGCGGTTTTGGTTCAGGATTGTCGCTCCTCTGGGATCATTATCTGGGAAAAGGCCGGGCTTGGTTGGTGGGTGCTGAGCAATTGTACTGTGTATCACTCATTAGCATATTTTATTACTACTGCTATTATCATTACTATTGTTATTAACATTACTATTTTAATATCAGTATTATTTTAAATTTTCTTTTATTTCCATTATTAAATTGTTCTTATCTCAACCTATGACTCTCCTTACCCTTGCCCCCCAGTTTTCTCCCTTATCCCCTGGGGCTATGGGGCAGTGAGGGCTGATAATCAAGTGCTAGCCAAGTGAAAACACCACACCAACCAAGTCAGGAGAGGTCAACCTACAACACTGGGCAAGAGAGCCCCAAGATGTCAAACACTGTCATGATTCAGCTGAACAAACCAGCACCCCAGAGCCCTGGCAGATGTTCATTTCGTGCTCACACCCAAAGACTAGATTGTGCCATTAGGCACGGGGCTGACCAGAGCAAAATGCTCCCAGGGAGCTTGAGAGAGGATTCTCCCCCTGCCTTTCCCTCTGCATTGGTGCAGATGATAATCCACAGCTCAGAGCAGAAAAAGGAGGGATCACAATTCTCTGAGCGCTTACAGAGAAACCCAAACCCTCCTCCAAAGCAGTGCCCGCACAGTCAGATGCTTCTGGCAGTTGCCCCATACTTGCCAAGAGGTGTCCCTGCTCCTTCCTTGCTGCGTGTTGTACGGTTTTTCTGACAAACTCCCTGTGCCTGTCTCAGCCCAAAGCTGCCTTGTGACGTGGGGTTCCTTCCAGTGCTGCACACAGCACAGCTGCATGCCAGCATCCTCCAGGTGTTCACACCATGGGGTGGCAAATAGATTTATATACAAGTGGGAACAACTGTGCTTTGTTTTCAATTGCAAAATAATTTTTTGTCTCATCTATAATAATTGTGCAAATTTTTTTAATCAATCATTTACACCTTAATAAACAGCTGAAGTCCCATAATTTATTTTTACTGGATCAGATCCTGCTGTCAGACATGCTCATGTGAACTCTGAAGCAATTACTTCTTCCTCTGGAGCTATCCCAGAACTGTATCTGAGATAAAATCAGAATCAGTAAGTAGAATGTCAGCTCTGATATTACCCATATTACCTTACTACCCTTAGAAACTAGGTTCACTTCTGAAGTTAGAAGAGCAGTACATAAGAAAACTAGACCATGAACTCAATGACATACCAAATACTTCAGCATTCTCAGAGCAAAAATCTATCGATTTCAGAGTGAACAATCCTAGCAAAGAAGCCACAAGAAATTGGTATTAATATTTTTTAGATTGGGCTCATGTCATTGTGTTGTTCCACATTTTTCTGTGAGTGATTCAAATTCCCAAGTGCTTGAGCACTGCTTATTTACAACACTTTGCATTATTGCAATTATGGTTTCTTAAAAGTCAACTACATGAACTGAAATGAGATATATCTAATCCGTGAAAAACAACTTTCCAAAGCTAATAAATTGTTCAGAGTCAATTTTTAAAACCCTGAACCTGGGAACTCCCTGGTGCAGAGACTAATCCAACACCACAGGCATCTTACAGAAAAGACTTCTGTTCTCTGCAGGATGAGACCTACAGAACAGTAAATGTCTTAGCCTCCAAAACCATGTACCTCTCTCAGCAGAACAAACCAATTTCAGCAGAAGAAACAGAAAAGCTGATCTAAATCTTACCAGAGCTAATGCTAGAATAATTTCAGGTACATTTTCTTAGACTGTTTCAATGAAGGAAGCAAACTATTGAAACCAAACATGGCTTTCTCTTCACACAAAACCTTGTGCGGTTGTCCTAGAATTTAGGGCAAGCACAAATTAAAATTTGTCACTACATTAAATGTATTTGACAATGACTATTTATTTACTATTTATATGAATTAATTTATGGTAAATTCTCAGGCAAATTTCTAAGCACTTTGGACAAACTTTGATCTCAGTTCCACATCTCTGAGTCTGTAGAGATGCTAAAAAATCCATGAAAAAGTTCTGAATTTGGTCTACTACAGCCAGAGCAAAATTTATTGACTAGTATCACATTCAGCTCTACTGCAAAAGAAGGTTTAAACAAGAAAATACACTATAAGCAGGGCATGCTATTTAAATAACCTTACTGTAAACAGATATACAGATACATACAAATAAACGTGGTTATATGCATACACATATACTCATAGACACAAACACCCATAGATTCCTCTGTTCTCTTGCAACAAAAAGCCAGTATCCTTTCCTTATGAAAACCAAGCACTTTACAAATTAGAGCTAATCCTCAGCACATTAATTGGATTGATTTCAGGACAATAAGATTATCCAGGTGCTGCACCTGAGCATGAAAATATTTAAAAGTCATATTTTGCCCTTAGTTGCATATCCTATTGAAGTCAAAAGAAGTTCTCACTGGGTAAAGTGAAGCATACATGCATCTACCTAAGAAACACAGCATGCTGTTTCTACATACTCCTTCAAGGCAGAATCACAAAACTGCAGAGAGAGAGATACCAGTTATGTTAGACCAACTGACATGGCTTGAGAAACCACTCTCATACATTCGAGCCCCAAAACCCCAGACCAGAGGCCTCTGGCTGATTTCTGTTCTCCTACTTGCACTGCTGGCTTGAGGCACACCAAGTGTGAACCATGAGTATCCTGCAGACACTACGCTTCTGAAAAATAGTGGACAGGAAAAGAAAACCCTAAAGACACAAGAAAATACGCTTGCCAGAGACATTCATCTCCTCCCACTTGCAGTTCAGTAGAATTAATGATTTTTTCTTGAAGACTTTTAAAGGATTAAAATGATGAAAAATATAAAAATTAATTAAAGTATAAAAATAATAAATACAAAACTTGCTGACATAAATGAAACCTTCATGCAAGCACCTCAATTCTAAGTCTTAAAGTATTTCTAAATCTCAGTTTTCTCACTGCAGAATGTCTTATATTTTCACTGCAAAACAAAAGGAAAAATAGAAAAGATATTACCTTGGCTTTTTTTCCTCCATCTCCTATGCTTTCCTGTTGTCCAGTGTCAAAATGGCCTTCAGCAACTCATCCAGCACCTGCAAGACACACCACTCTTCTTCCCTTGGCTGCCATACGGATTCTGCCCGTGTTTATGATTAACCCACCGAGACATCCGCCACAGTAGGGTGAGGCTGTTTAAACACTTAATTGTATTCATGACTCTTATTCTAGATAAGGTTTCCCAAAGCACTGAAGTGTGTAAGTGTAGTTAGCTGCTTAGCAAAGCCTTGCAAAACTCTCTGGTTTTGGCTCATAGTGCTCCTTTAAAGAGACATTTCTTTCTTCCTCCTGCCATGAGTGGGTTCTCCCCGCTGCTGCAGTCAGGTGGAACCAGCTTATGGCTCAGCCCACATTTTGGCTCATAAAACAGCTCCAGAAACACAATAGCCTGGCGTTCCAGGATGTGACAATGTCAAAATGAAGTATGCATTTCCTTTCACAGGACTTCATGCAGTTCAGGTATTTGCAGCGCTAATACAATTTCTACTCCTTCTCCACATACACGGACCCTCTCTAGACTTTCTAGTCCAGACTACTCTCCCCAGTGTATAAATATCGCTATGAGAGCAATGGGAGTTTGGCCAAGATATTAGAGACTGGTGAAGTTGATAGGCACAAGAAAATGGTGAAGTTGATAGGCACAAGAAAAAACTCAGGAGTTTAGTTCCCTCCAGGGTTCAGAGTTATTGCTCCCTATATGTCCTGCATATAAAAAAAAAGTCTTCATGATGAGGACAGTCCAGCATTAGAACAAGCTGCTCACCGAAGTTGTACAGGCTCTGTCCTTCCAGGTCTTAAATACCTTGGTGGACAAAGCCCTGAGCAATCTGGCCTGTGGTCATGGCTGATCCTACTCAGAGCAGGAGGCTGCACTAGAAACCGCCCAAAGACCCTTCCAGCCTCATTTCTCCTGTGATCCTATCCTACGATCGTCTATCCTGATACTGGGAATGGTGTGTGCAGGTACATCAGGATTTACAGTGTGGGTTGAGAATAAAATCTGCTCCCTGTAGCAATGTTGATATTACTGTGACCGCACAAGTCACACATCCTCCATGAAATACAGTTTATGCAGCTGCAATATGGGAATAATTCCAGTTCCTTATTTCCCCAGGGCATTTGCAAGCTTACTATAAAAATTTCAAATTATTCATACAGCAAATGATGATCTGCAGTGTCACAGCAATACAGCAAGTGCAACATTTCCTTTAGTTTTTGGAGCAATGCAGATGTAAACTTTGGGACAAAGCACTGGCATATTTTAGGTAATGTCTTGCTTAACCTAATTAAACTAACTGAACATCAGCCTGCTGACCAAATACAGAGGCTTTTAACTATCTGATCATTTCCTCATATAAAAATAGAGATGTTTCACAGTGCTGCACTGTTCTGCAAAAATAAAGCCGTTTCATGTATTAAAAAATGCTATTGACACACTAGTGCAATTAATACAATTAACACAAAGCGAGACCTGGCTCACTGTGCAGTACATCGCATAGGCCGTCATTTCGCTACTCACTTCAGTAGCTTTGCAATTCATGTTCAAGTGTTGCTGAAGAGTTATGCTGAGGAGCAAATGGTGAAGAAAAGAAAAGCCTGATCTCTTGGCAAGAAGAATATCTTACATCACAAAGGTTAATTCGTGTCTTTCCAAACAGAAACTGCTCTCCATCTTGGTTAAAAACAGAGGGACACGATAAAGGGCATCAACATTTGTCAGGATATTTTTATTTTATTTTTGAGAGTTTATGGCTGGTTTGGCATTTGGCTAGTCAGCACAGATGTTCTAGGTGCTGAGGAAAACACAAGGACACATTTTTACATCTAGTTTACACATTTATCATTGGTGGCCTTTAATACAGTAATCTGAGCCAGTTTAAGAGCTCACTGCTGCTGGGACGGCGTGGGGGCACTACTGCACTTTACCAATCCCTTCTTCTGCTCTCAGTCATGTTCCTGATGCTGACACCAACTGTAGTAACACTGCTCTGAGCTAATTTAACTCACTAATCCACCAGAAACAAGTGGACAATTTGGAACTAATTTGCAGGAGGAACCAGAGAGTCAGGAGGCAGGAGAAAAGGAGGGAGAGCTGTCACCAGTGGGGAGCAGGAAGAAGGCCAGGAGGGAAGATGGAGACATCAGGTTGGTTCAGATACTGATGAAACCACAACTCAAAATACTTGTTCTAGATCACAGGTTCCCTGTGAGGCCTATGAAGATACCAGGAGAGCTGTTTTTTCTTTCCTTCACCCAAAGACAAGTTTAGCCTGACAAAGTAGTTGTAGCAGCTGTCTGAGGTAGGACTCTAGTTACATCTAGGTGGATGCTCACCAGGACAACTCATGCAGACAAGAGAGGACCCAGGTTCAGAAGTAAGGATGCAAAGGAAGAAATTCTGCCTCAACAGGGGCAATCAGTGCCATCTCTGATGCTTAAGGACATCCTACTTGATCTACCTTCACTGCTACAGAAATGTGTGGGTGTCCTATGGATCCTGTGCTATACCTGCCAGCCCTTGTGGGTGGCTGTGGTGGTTTAACCACAGTGGGGCCATGCAGTCCTGCACTCATTCCCCCCCACCCAGTGAGATGGGAAGGGAATCACAACAAAGGGGCATGGATTAGGATGGGGACAGGGATGGCTCACTCACCAGTTATGGTCACGGGCAAAACAGACTCAAACCTGGGGAAAAAAAAACCAAAACAATTTAATTTGTTGCCATTCATCTGAGTAGCACAGTGAAACGTAACAACCACAATTTACAGCACCTTCCCCCCACCTCTTCCTTCTTCCCAAGCTCAAATCACTCTGCTCCCGATTTCTCTACCTTCTCCCCCACAGTGGCACAGGGGACAGGGAATGGGGGTTCAGTCAGCTCACCTCTGCCGCTCTTCGCAGCATGAAAGTCCAGGAACAAAGTGTTCCAATGACTGCTTCCATGGAATTACAGACCTCTTCAGGCACAGCTCCCGGCTCTGGCATGGGGACATCCATGGGATGCTGACAGGCCTCCGGTCCAATGCACTTCCTCATCCCCCAGCTCTGGAGGGTCCACCTCTGCTCTGGCATTGAGCAACTCTGGGGGTTCTCCATTCAGTCACACTTGCCCTTGGGCTCAGCTTTCTGCTCCAGCGTGGAGTTCTCTGTGGCCTACCTGTGGGTATCTGCTCCACCATTGAACTTCCATGGGCTACAGGGACCTCCTTTACCTTCTCCTACTCCATGCAGTTGAACTGGGTGTCTGAGGTTCTCTGTCCACCCCCTTTTCCTCCTGGCAACGAAGCTCTCTGTTTAGGCCAATAGTCATCTTTTGTTCAGGTCAACGGTCTCTCCTCCAGGTTCTCTCCCCCTTCTTCTTTTCAGGACAGTCCTTCCCCTCACAAACATGGATTCACAGAGGTGTTTCTCCAGTGCTCATTGGCCCAGCCTGGGCTGGGAGATCTCCGCCATGGAGCCAGGGGAGCTTTTCCCTCTCACAAGGTGGCCCTTCCCCCACTACCAAAAACGACCTCACACACACATATACACAAACCCAACACAGTGGCTGAGCCCCCTGCTATCTCTAATGACACCAGATGCCTGTGTTTACACAGTTCCCATTTTGCATGTGATACAGCAGATTAGGGGGACTGAGCGTGACACCATAATTTTCAGTAGGTAATGCTACAGGGCTGAGTCCTGAAAACTGATTCAAATACAACAAAAGAAGGAAACTAGATTATTTTGGAAAGCCATTCCAAGCTATTATTTGCCAGTCCAGCTCCCACATTCAAAGGACTTTGTGTTTTACACTGCTTTCACTTTGCAATTACTTGGGACATTTTTCTGGAGTAGTTTTATCTCAGTGGATATTATAGCCACCACTGATCATTACGTTACAGAACTGATGTAGTTTCCTTCACATTTAGGATCCTGAGCCATCTTAAGGAAGGAGAGTCATCTCACATGGTGCCAGACATCCATCAGGGTCCATCTGCCCTTGATTCACCATTCCAGGGCACTTCCTATCCAGAGCAGACCAGCAGAGCTGGGCCTTACTGCCCTGCAGGGAGTAGAAAGGGGCTTCATGAGATTAAGTCGCATTAATCTCATGCTAGCTATTTTTATTTCTCTAATTCCCTAGAAGCCAGTCTCCTCGCTCTGTGGGAGACCACTGAAGGCTCTACCACACAGGAGGCCCAGGGGAGTTAATCTGAATTAACTTCTAAAGTGGAAAAATTCAACTCCATTAATCTCTGTGTAGAAACACATGCTCAGAATTACTCTGACAGTCATTTGCTTTGGTTTGCTTAAGTTTGGAAGTGAAATAAATGAAAGTGAAATGAGGGACACTTCAGTGCCCTGGAGAAGGACACCCAGGCGTTCAATGAGGTCTGTCTGATTCTCTTGAACTCCCCAGGGACAGAGGAGGCTGCAAAATACTAACTGCAAGCTGAAAAGCAGTGACTGTGATGATGGTCTGTTGTCTGCAGGGAGGAAAGGAAAAGTTTGTTGATACCAGGCTTTCATGCTGCTGATATCTTACTGTTAATAGATACTCATAGAAACAGAGGGGGTTTTTTATATATTTTATATAATAAAATAGAATTTTATCATATAAAGAGTCAATAATGATTGACCCTACTGGAAATCCACCATGGGGGTCCTGCTACCCTTCAACAGTGAGATTTGATTTGGTATCAACTGACACGAATAACTCAAGAACAACACATGAACATTTTTTTCAAAACAGCTATTTGATGATTGAACATGGAAAACGTGTGTTTTTATAAAGGCAAAAAAGGGCAGGTCTGTATGAACCCACCTCAGGCAATGCAATGCTGGTTGTAGAGAGCTCTCTGACTGAGGGGTTACGTGAGCCTGGGCATTTTCCTACTTCCCAGGCAGGTGACTTCTAGAAACCCTTGTGACTCATAAGTGTTTACCCACTAATATTTCCTCAACTCCTTACAAGGTGAGTTGATTAGACAGTTTAGATGAGAGTGGACAAAAGGTGTGGCTATCTTTCAGTGTATGGTTATCATTACTAGTTTGAACAGCGCCATTATGCTGGCAAGGGAGGGTTTGAGTAACGTAATGCAGATCGTTGCAACGCCGAGGTGAAGCAGAGTCCAGGTAAAGCACATTGCTGGACAGAAACGGAAAAACATGCAATGGGAAAAAGGGCTCCACCCAGGCAGATGCCAAGCTGTCAGAGGTTCTCATACACTTCAGAAGGAAAGGGGAAAGGCAGCAAATGAAGCAGGTTATTGTGAAAATTTGCTTCGGGATTTCATTACAAGTACATTTTATTTATGTAGTGGTCATGTCTAAGAGTCCCTTTTGTGGACAAAGTATCCATAATTTCTTCATTTTTTGACAAAAAGTATTGTGCTACTCTGTACATCTACTTTAATATTCTGTGCAATCTTCCCTAAGGAAGACAGAAGAAACTGGCAGGGGACAGAGGAGAGTGATTGAGGTGATCAAGGGCATGGAGTAGCTTCCAGACAAGCTATAGCTACAAAAATTGGGACAGTGATGCCTGGAAATACAAATAAGTGGGATACATCAGGGCCTTTCAAAGCAGAATGGCAAAGATGGGCAGGAAATACTTGTTCATAGCTTCTTGCTGTAGAAGCATTTTATATAAGATACACAACTGCAGTGTTGAACAGTGTGGAATAATTACTGGAGCTAACTTAAAAATCAGAAAACGGCCTTGCTCACACACTAGGGAAAGGTATAATGTCAAAGAAGATCCCAGGGGAAAAATGCAACTGGTATGCAAAGAATTTTTCCAAAGTTGTCTCCTGGAGAGTCTGGTCTGCATATCAGTATGGGGGTTGCAAAGAGTAAAGACTTGTTCACTAACCCCTGTATTTACTGAGACCGCTGGTGCCAAGGGGCTGACCTGCTATCTGCTTACGACCCTGGACTGACCATCTGGCACCCCTTAGACAAATACCTCCCTTGCATGAACCTTGAATTATAACTACACAAAAACATACCTCCAGCTCACAAACCACCCCCCCACACACACACACTGAGCATACACTCTAAGTTTTGGTAACTTCTACCTTAAAAGGGAAATGGAAGTGTTTTTAACAATCACGGTAAAAGTAGGAATAGACTTATTCAAGCTCCACCTTGAGGGTAAAAATAATATAAAAGTAGCCCAAAGAAAGGGGAAAATTAGGGAAGATACTAGCTTGGACAAGTCAGGGAAGATACCATCACAGACCTCTGGCCTCTGGGATCAGTCAATGGGCTGAGCATCTCTTCCCCCACATAGGGACACCTTTGGGTAAGATTTTAACTTTCCCGAGAACTCTCTTGGAAGCTTGGAGATATCTCTATAGAACTGTTTTCCTAACTTAGTGCTCTTTAGTAATTTGTAAGCTAAATGCTTGTGTATACTCCTGCAGACAGTAGATTATCACCGGCAATCCACACGAATCTGTATTATTCCTGTTGCTTTACTAAAATGCTTTTATTCGTTTACAGACTTGCTGTACAACTTCTCACTGGGCTACTACCTGATAGGTCTGGAATGTCCAGAGATCATGACTCGATGGAGGGTGCAGGGCACTACTGAGTGAATCCAGCATTAATGCACCTGGACCTGTAGTGCCACATGGAACTGTGTAACCAGCCACAACAGACCCCCATCACAGGATGCCTCTAAATTCTGTGTGAGTCCATAAATCGTGGGTACAGGAGAACAGCACACTATCGAGGGAATCTGCTGTTGTGGGACTTGCAGTGCTCAATTGGGCATCACCCAGGATCTAAGCCCAGCCACCCCCAGCTCCTCTAATATCTGAGGATAAGCTGGAATGCAAGGGGGTTTATTTCTTGCCAAATTGCTTTACCACCCTTCTCGCGCAACAAACAGAGGAAGCAGCTCAGCTGTTGCTGTTTAGCTCAGGACTGCGTAATGTTGATATATCAGAGCAAATTCAGGGTAAAACTACTCTGTTCAGAGCACAGAGGACAAGGTTCTCAAATGCACTAGGTTTTTAAAGTAAAGGCTTTTTAAATTCATAATTAATAGATCATCATCATCTTTGGCTTATCTAACAGTTCAGATTTCTCAGAGAAAGTAACTGGATTTTCATGAATAAATTCAGTCCTGAAAAGATCATTATGATGTAAAAAGATTGGAACAGACATCGTGCACAGCTACTGTAAAAACATTTTCCATGCATTAAAATGGAAGAAGAGTTCTCATGTAAATTCACTACAACCTGCCATAAAAGTCTGATGAGCCCTTTCTCTCTGCTTTCTGTGTGCCTCAGGGGGTTCCTGTTCAGATAACATGTTAAGCTGCCTAACTGAAGCTGATGTGGAGTCTGGAGCATACCAGGGAGGCTGCAGCCCATCTCTGCCCTACCATAGCCTGGGCAAAGCGTAAGCCTGGGCCACTGTCTCCAGGAAAAGCTTGCTCTAGGAGTTATCCAGGCATGAGGTCTCCTGGAGGTCCGAGACTTCCAGAGAAAAGCAGGTAAGGATGCAGTCCTGCTTCTTTTCTCTTAATTAGTTAGTAGAGATGCCTCACTGTTGTTACATGAGCACTTCTCAATGGTTTGAAGATATCATACAAAAAGGTGTCCCTGCTTCACATGCATCCCTTTCTCACTTTTACTTACAGTATGGAGAGACTGGAATTTACATGGACAGATTTCTCTCATGTGAATCAAATAAATTTTTTCTTGTCATTTTTATTCTTACAGCTTTCCGTGCAGCTCAGAAATAGGTGTTTTGCTTTCCCTCTGTGATAAAATCCTGTATAAACCATTCAAACAATTCTGTCTGCATAACTGTAGTTAAAAATAAGATAGTAATTTTGCTTTCATCCTCAGCTATGTTGCATTAAAAAAAGGAATAATTTTTTTTTAGCAACTGCATTTCTTGGTATCCCATACAGATACGCTCTATTGGTTTATCCAATCCACAACAAGTTTATTCATTTAAATTGAATCTGAAATCTTGTGAGTGATATTTTTCTGCTCATATGTCAGCAGATGGCTATTTCATTTTTTTACTTCAACAGAAACAAGTTTATATGGAATTTTCTCAGCAGTGTCCGTAATACAAATCCCACCTCTAGGCAAGCTTCCAAGCCTCAGCTGCTTGGTCTTATGCATGAGGCAGTGTTTTCTGCTTTAAAACCTCACACAGCATTGCCTACAGTAATCTTTCATTCTCCTTTCCAAAATGAATCTTATTACCCTCATCTGTTGCCCTTGAACCTAATTTTCTACAAATATTTGTTTTAAAGTTCATGCTGCCCATAGAATTATCTGTATGACCAGGTAGTTATTGCATCTATAACACCACGTGCTTCTTTATTTGTTTAGACCTTATTCCATAGTATAGGCTTGATAATACAAAGACAGCTATACCTTTGAAATGCTTTTGGGTTTGGTGAGTCAGACTGAACCTCTGGTTATACTCAACTAATTTTTTCCTTTTTCCTAATTTCTGCATTAAACAGACTTAATTCCTTTTATAAGAACTTGTGAAACAAACCTTTCTCCTTCTTAAATTAGATTGCCATCAGTTCTGATTTTCCCAGCCTCCTCTTTGCTTCTCTGTGTGTAGAGCTATGAAGAATACTTAGTGTCTTGCACAGCTCCCCCATCACTGTTCCAGCCTCAGCTTTGTGAGCACTGCTTGGAGTATGCATTTTTATCAATTTATGGACAGCTGCCCACAAATTTCCATAATAGACACAGAGCTTCTGAGCATATCTGCTCCTAATAGATTTGGAATTGCTCCGTGTATTTTATCTGCACCGCTTCACCTTCATAATACCTGCAGGATAACTTGTAAAGCAGCTTTTATTTTATCTCCTTATTTAATTTTCTGCTGTGGTCTCGAATCAGAACGAGACCAGAATGGTGATGTCTTCATAGGGCTCTGCTTCAAAGGTGAATGCAGGTCTTAAACAGGAGATTACAGCAGTAACAGGTAGCAGTCTCTCTTCCTGATGCCCTAACATCATTGCAGACTAGCTCCAGAAACCAAAATACAGCAGAGGGCCAGATGCAGACAGCCTCTTCAGCCTCCAGCATAGGTACTACCATCCCTAAAACGCCCAGTCCCCAAAACACTGTAATTCAGAGCCCCTAACCGACCCTGACACTTAACAGGGATATTTATAATGAGCAGAACCCTGTTCATTCTCACTCTGAACAATTTTGTTCTCTCATTTCTTGGCAGTGACCTTTAACCACCTGCACAGAGCAGGCTGAAACATGGATCTGAGCTCTCTGTGGCAGCATCTTTACCCTACTGAGAATTCAGAGAATGGAAAAGAACATTTTGGCCACGGGATTTAATCCAGAGTTTTAAGCCCAAACTAAGGACCAAAGGGAGCTTGTATATGGTGCACACTACTCCATCCCTCTCCAAATACCAAGCACGCAGTCTGGTTGTGGGACGAACTGGTTTCACAGTGCGAGTTTAACGTCTTCATTCCGATCACTGCCTCAAATTATACTAAAAATAGAGTAACCATCAAAGGCAAAGGTAAAAGAAGAGGATGTGATCGTTTTTATATAAGCCACTTCTATGCTTATTTTATAATAGTCTGTGAGATGTTAAATCCAACAGTCCATCAAGCTCTGTTCAGACTGCCAGAGAAAGACAGGAAAATGCAGCCACTACCTCAAAGCATCTGCTATCCAGGAAGGAAAAGCACATATGAGAGATGAAGCATCCCTCTATGTTCCCTGTGATTTGACTCATTGTTTATTAGGAGGGTTTAATTTGTAAATGGGAGGAAAAATGCTTCCATTAAATTGTCTTTCCACACCAAACACATGCTACACAAATTATACCCCTTGTCAAACAAAAAGCTCCATTGCTTTGTGTCAGTTATTCTGCACAAAAATGAAGTTAGCGATAATATTTGCTATTCTGAACTGCAGAGATGTCTAGTTATTGAACACACCAACACTGCCAAGATCAACATAGAAACAACTCACCTCCTCCAAGCACCAGCACAGGTTAGTGAAGCACAGAAGCCAAATACTTGTCTTCCTGATGTAGAAGCATGTTTGTTGGCCTGCAAAGCAATTGCTTCATTTTCAGCAGCAAAAATCCACTGCTGAAAATGAAAGCCACATAAAGTTTCAAGGGGACTTGAAAGCCACATAAAATAGGCATCTAGGAATATAAGTAAGGAGAGAGGACAAAAGTTTTGTGTCAGTTATTTCATTAAACATGAATTAAAACCTTTTATTTGCAAGACATTTAGGTTAGTTTTGTGAAAGGCACTGTGTAGGCTGTTAGCCATGCTTTTCAATTTGAATTTAGATATTATATAATAAAAAAGATACTAACACAAAGTTGAGACATGCTAAAACTTAATTTGTACAAGACAAACCCAAGCAGTACTGTGATAATCGTTGAAATCAGAAATGCAACTGTCAGGCACCTGTGATATAACTTACTTACATCAGCATTTGAGCACATACAGCCTTTGCTTTTTCCAACATCTCGGTAAAACGCAGACCTGGATTGCTGTCATCCAGGGTTTCATATCCAGGAGTAGTTTATCAAACCACTTATACCCAGGAAATGGGATTATCTAAGAGATTTGTAGCTGTCCCCAAAAGCCTGTCTCTTATCTTTACAGATCGTTTAAAAATAATTAGCGGATCCTTCATGATAAAACAGTGGACTTAAAAACATTGTCATATTTACACCAAAAAAATTCTCCCATTTGGAAAAATGGAGAAAAATGGACTTCAGATGGAATTGGATTGGGGAAAAATTACTTCAGATGGAATAGAAGAAAATTTGAGATCTGCAAGATTTCTCTTGAAAGAGTCACTCGTAGGAATTTCTGTGTGCAAAAATGAGGAACTGCACGTAGGAATCATAGATCTGCAGACCTCGGTATTTGTAGGAGTCTCTGCAAGAAAGTCTGCAGGGAAAACGTGAGACTTTATTTTAACTCCTGTCTCTGCCTTCTCCACAGTTAATGTGTTTTATGAAAGATTTAACAAAGCTCATTTAACTGTCATTATGTTTTCACACAAACACAGAACAGTATGGGAGGGAAGAAAGCTTGATGCTTTTTTTCAAAGGATAACTAAAATCTGTCATCAATTAACTGCCTTCTTTCTCAAGTAAGGAACCATTTTCAAGCAGAGCCCACCTGCTGCGACTCGCTTTCCCCTCAAAAGCCATAGCAGCAGAGCCCCCATCCCATTTCTTAGGGATCCATTTCCACAACAGCTACAGAAATTCAGCTGCAGCATCAGGAACTCACACGGAGCTCTGACCACACGCTGCAAATAACACTGAAGCATAATCTACATATTCAGAAGCCAAATATCCACTTATCAGAGGCTGGATAAAGCCAGTTATTAATCTGAAATGATATTTATTTCCAAAATCTCTAGGCCTTTCTCCTAGAGTGCCTGTACAGAAACCGAAGCTTGCGATGATAAAGTCTTGACGCTCAACACCTGCTAAGGTATTTCCATGAAAGTGTGGGAAATGCCAGGTCAAGCTGTTGTCTGATAGAAACCCAGCCAGAAGCTGAGCCTTTTACGTCCTGCCTAGATGACAGAAGGCTAATGACACTATGAACTTAGGAATAAATGAAAAGAGAAAGGAAACATGAGTCTCAGTCTCTCCTGAACTTGTTCTTCTGCTTTATAACAATAACAGTCTGTTGATGGGGCAGCCAGGGAGGGGCTCCCTGAGCAGCCGTCAGCTCACTGCCCTCCACCAGGCTGGGCTCAGGCTGGGTCACAGAGCTGGCAGAGAAACATGTTCTCCAAACAGAATAAAATACAAACCAAAAAGATCTCAGATCTTCCATCCCTCTGGTGCCAGGCTGCCGTGGCGCAGGATCACCCAGCCCTGGGGCAGCCTGGGAAGGCCGTACGCCAGCAGAGGACATGAACAGGCAGTCAGGAGCTGAACGCAGAGCAAATGCACCCTGGAAGAACTTGAGGAGTGATGTCAGTGTTTTCTATTTTATTTTTAGGTCAGCTACTTCCAAAACCAATTTGCCTGCAAGAAAAATACAACCATCTATTTTTTCCTTTTGGCAATTCCCCAGACGCTGGACTTTTCCCATTGTACTTTATTCCCTCTTGGGCTGGTTAAGGGCATGTTCACTAGCACAGTTTTCTGGATTTATTTAACTTATTATTTATTTAACTGCAGGCTGTTCCCATAAAGTAAATCCATGTCTTGGGAGACCTTGAACCGTTGCCTGCTCACATCTCTCCTTCCAGAATGACAGCAGTCTCTACCTCCAAAACCAGAAAAAACAGTAGTGATCTCCTTGGCAGAGCAGAGGTGACATGTCTGGTTGAAGATCAGTGTTACTGGGCCTCTTGTGGTTTTAAAAGCTCCAGTGGATATCGAGATCAGTTCAGCCTTGAATCTTGCCAGCAGTTCCCTGAATAACTCAGGCCTTCAAGGGTCACTAAAGACACAGGTCAGAGTGGTTGAAGCTAGACCTTGTGTTTATGTTGTCTGCCCCATTATCCTGCAATGACTGCGGTATCAGGTTAAATAACATTCATGGTATGCCTCCCCAACCAGCTCACACCCACTGACCATGGTTTGTGGCTGATGCTCCATCAGGCATGGGCACTGTGGAGGTGCCAGGGGGATGGGGCACGGCCCCACCCATGGCCAAGCATCCCTCCCTGCCTTCCCACAAGGATGCTCCCATGGTGCCATTTGAACAAAAAGGGCTCAGAGAAGAGGAAATTGGCCCCAAAAAAAGTAATGCAGTTCCTCTTCCCTTAAAAGATGCTGAAAGCAGCATCTATAGATCCATGCTGGACCATTGCACCTCTAGATATGGCAGGATTCTCTCCTGAAGAGCAGCTGGCACCAATCTCCATTGGATGCTGCAGCCCCAAGGAACACACTGTGGCCTCAGGGCTGTCTCACCTTTTCTGTTACCAACAAAAATGAAAAGACCTTTCTGCATCAAAAGAAGTGTGATCAGCAGGTCAAGGGAGGGGATTCTGCACATCTACTCCACTCTCATGAGACCCCACCTAGAGTACTGTGTCCATTTTTGGGGCCCTCAACATAAGAAGGACATAGACCTACTGTAGTGAGTCCAGAGGAGGCCATGAGGATGATCCAACGGCTGGAGCACCTCTCCTATGTGGGCAGGCTGAGAGAGTTGGGGCTGTTCAGCCTGGAGAAGAGAAGGCTCCAGGGAGATCTTGTAGAGACTTTCCAGTACCTGAAGGGGCTACAAGAAAGCTGGGGAGGGACTTTTTATAAGGGCAGGTAGTGATAGAACAAGGGGAAATGGCTTTAACTGGAAGAGGGTAGGTTTAGATGAGATATTAGGAAGAAATTCTTTCCTGTGAGGGCGGTGAGTCACTGGAACAGGTTGCCCAGAGAAGATGTGGATGCCCCCTCCCTGGAAGTGTTCAAGGCCAGGTTGGATGAGGCTTTGAGCAACCTGGTCTAGTGGAAGGTGTCCCTGCTCATGGCAGGGGGGTTGGAACTGGATGATCTTTCAGGTCCCTTCCAACCCAAACCATTCTATGATTCTATGACCAGTTCAGTTCTGCTAGTGAAGAATACAACCTTAATTAGTTTGGAATTAAATGAAATGCTCATTTTAGCATGATTTGTTTTTAACCTTTCAAATTTAAGTGTAAGCAAAATATCTCACAGTGAAATGTATTTAGATGAAATCATCAGATGACTCAGCAAAAAAAAAAAAAGTTATTTGCATTTTTTCAACAGGTAAACTATTTGTCCAAAATATGTAATTCAAACAGAGTGTCTCAGGTCCAGTCTTCAGCTTTAACTGGCTTATCTGTATCAGGAAGGAAATGAGGTGATGCTTCAGCCTGATTTTTTTTTAAATATTATGATGATTCTTCCAGGGATGATCATAAACCATAACATATCCATGTAAATGAGCACTTTGATATTAGTGTGAGCATTTTTCTTCCTTAGATAAAATTGCCTCAAAAATTTTCTCTTTAATTTTGTTTTATGCCTTGTGTTGAAAAAGATTAACTCAATTGCTACAGAAAATATCACTTATGTATATTATTTGAAGTGAGTGATAAAACCAAATTAGGGTTTGGTGCAGGCATGAATCTTTTTGCCATCCTACTCCTTGCGCAGGACTGCAGATTGGTTTGCAAATTTTTTAATCAAGTGAGGGTGAAATCTCTAGGTAAATCTGAGCAGCAGAACACAGACAATTCATTTTTTTCCTGCGTTCATCCCAAGGAAGAGCTGACAAAAGCAGAGGCTGCAGAGCACACCTGTGAGAGGTGCGCTGCACAGCAGGAGACGTGCACAGCGTGGCAGCTGAATCTCCTCTGTAGTTGGCCATGTCAATGTAAAAACTATTCCAGTTTTCAGAGGCTGAGATGAGAGGTGAGGCTGTGTAAGTGAAATTTTACCTATTTCAGAATAGATAAAATATGATCTGAGGAAGACCTTCAAGTGATTTTTATTTCTGAAGAAGGGCTCATGGAACTCTGAAATGAAACACCCAATACTCCTAGGCACAAACCATCTCGACTGTATTTCTCTTACAACCTTTTCAGCCATAATGCCCTTAGCAAGAAATTACAAAGAGAGGAAGCACAATTAAAACACAGACTAGAGAATACAGGTGTGTGATGCTATCTCATCCACAGCTCCTTTTTCACATGAGGACATGAAAACATCCAAAGGGCTTCTAACACGTAACACCAGCAAGAGGGAGGCCCCGGATGTCTCGCCCAATAAAACCCTTGTCTGTTTTGCTCCAAAGCCCACCAGAGCAGCTGGTTTCTCCTCACCTTTGCCCAAGGCAGGCAGCAGCCCAGGCTCACTGCAGACTGCCCTGCAGATCACAGCACGCGGGCTGGAACCGAGCTCAAAGCCAGGGCCAGGGATCAGCACACGTGCCACCCCCATGGGAGGAATACAAAACAGAATGTTATTTCTTACAATCTCAGTCCCTGCCTGTCCTGCCCAAGTGAAAGAACAGCCCCATCCCTGCTGGAAACCCTGCCAGGTGCCCTCTCAGTCCCCAGCCAGACACCCCGCTTCTGCCCGCACGTGGCATTCTGGACACAACCAGGGCTGTGTGCTGTCCTCCTGGCCATGACAACACTAGATCTGAAGTAGCCTCTGTCAGACAGACAGCCCTGCGAGAGGATGTTTTAATTACCATTCCCCAGGGCTGATATCCCGGTGGGCGAGAGCCCAATGCTGCCATAGCTCAGCCCACACCATGAGTGGGGTCTAACAGAGCTGCCACACAGACTTTTTCCCACATCATCACTCGAGACGTGACACTCATGTAGATAAATATACTTCAGAAAACCTCCCCACTGAAAACAGCCTTTCTCAACTCAGTGTTCAGTGGAAGCATATATAATATACTGCCAACACACCTTCAACTGTAACTTAGGTTCCAAAACACGTTTCTAGGTTTTCAGCACTGAATATCTGCTTCAACCACAAAAGGCATCTGCTGGCATGCTTTGCAATTGCAACTCAATACATTTCTAAAAGTTCAAAAGTTTTGTGTTTAACTTCAAAATTTTATTTGGATTTTTTTTTTTTCCTTGTTCAAAAGACAAAAACTTCATTATTCTTAAAATTTTTATCTCAGGTAGTTCTCTTTTTGGAAAAAGAGAGTGTCACGCTCCAGTGACCTGTAAAACTAGGAACAGTTCTTCCAGAGTCTAATTCGGTGACTTTTCAACCTCTTCTGAGCAGAAAACTCAGATCCATTTACAGAAAGGCCAGCACCCTGTACAGCTCTTGAATACTTTGTTGAGAGCCACAGCACCAGCATCAGAGCCAGAGCTTTAGGGACAACAGGTGCTAGGCAGAGATTAAACACCACGGGGGAGACATTCACTTAAATATTGCTCTTTTTGCAGGCAAATACTAAACCCTCTCATCCTTTCTGTATTGCTGTTCCCACTCTCAGATGTGCAACTCCATCCAGAAGCTGCTAACACAGCTAATTCCAGTTAATGTTCCTCTGCATAAAATCAACATACAAAGCATACATAAATCCCTCTATCTACAACAGTCTAATAGGTTTTAAAGATATCAATTGTTACAGTATGACTATGCATAATATATTTAGTTTGAGTTTTAATTCCCATTAGTTTGCCATCAGAATGGTCTAATGAAAATATCAACTTGAGACCAGGGCAGCCGGTTCACAAAATCACACTGGGAAATTAAAACATTTACAGTAAAAAAAGCAAATATTAAATGCAACAGCAAAATGTCATGAAGCTCAGCTGGAATCTGTGCAGACTATGACAAACTTTTATATTACAATGACAAAATATTGTTCATTAATCTGGCATCCTCAGGCTTATATTCAGATAAGTGTTGCAGACCCACTTTGCTCAGCCTGGAGAACCTCAGCTTAGTTTCAGTAAGCCCCTTCCTGAGTGCTTTCAGACAAACCCGTTCAAAAGCTGAGAGAGAATCTCCCTGACCTGCTATTTTTAAAATGTCACACAGACCTACGTGCATTTTTTCGCTTGTTTCTTCCTCCATCATCATGAAATGTAGACATCTCAACTCCATTGTTCAGGAACTTCACAGGTCTGCCCTTCTTTACCACTACAGTGTGGATGAGGGGAAATTTTCCACCTGATTCAGAGACAATATCATGCACAAGTCTTGGACAACCAGAAAACCCCAGCACATTTCTGACAATGTGACTGCTACCTCTGTAATTACTCACTGCTCTATCGGAGCAAGGTGTCCCACAAGGCGTTTCACAGCATCACTGATGCTGGATCTCCTGCTTGCATTGGCCAGCGATGCCTGTGTTTGCCTGAGTTATCTGCATTACACTGTCAGCGTGTCCGAGAGCAGACCATACCATGGACTGTAATTTCACTAACTGCAATCAAAAGCTCTTGGGGCTCTGCTGTGCAGAAAGAGAGGGGGGCACAAGAGTGCATATTGCCATGCCCAGTGGCACCTTTCCTCTCTTTCAGCCTCGAGCTTTTGGCCCAAAATAACTTTTGATTAAGGAGCAAGACCCTAAATCAAGCAGAAATCAGACCTTTTATTCACAAGGTCTACATAGCACTGCAGGCAACCAACATAATACATGGTGTCACCTGTGCTCAGAGATGCCATCATAAAAACTTTAATCCAGCAAGATGGAGGGTCACATATGTGACCTTCAAACCATGCATAAACCCATGTTTCGTGCCATTACAGTCACACTCAGCAAAATGCCCACTTGTGTGCTTTGTTGCACCAGGCTGAACTGTCATTAATTGGTATAAGAATAATTTTACTCGACTGTGCTAAGTATCTAAAGAATTTTCAGGAGAAAGTTAAGAAAGGGCATGTAGGGCAGAGAAGGTTAGCATCCCCTGCAAAAGCCAAATAATTGACTTAAAATTTTTATCTTTTGAAACTAAGAGAAGAAGGATCTGGAATGTGAACTGATACTTTATTCCCTTTGTCTTTTGTGATACAAATAACTTTTTTATAGCTGAAAGCAACACAAATTCAGAAAGCTGCCTTGCTGCATAACTGATGCTGCAGATAAGAAGAACTTCAGAGTTTCCTCATGGAGCCATGGGACTGTGCTTGATTATCAAGTTCATTTTTTTTGAAGACCTAGTCCCAGCCCGTGATCTGAGCACAAACTGCTGACTGTACAATCAAAGGAAAAAAAAAATCCCTCAACATAATTTTCTCATATTTTATTACTTTTTTTAGGTTGGGAAAGACTCATGTTGGCTGGACACTTGAGCACTGCATTTCTGATAGTATTATTTTAATAATTTAATCAATATTAGTCACTTAATGAGAAATTGGTATCATCTGCCTTGGCATGAGGTGGCACCTAGCACAGAAAGTCAGGTTGTTCTCACAGGATTTCGATTTTAATTAGAATAATAAAATCATTTAGGTTGGGAAAGAGCTTTAACATCACCGAGTCCAACCGTAAACCCAGCACTAAACCATGTCCTTAAGCACCACATCTACGCATCTTTTAAATACCTCCAGGGATGGTGACTGCACCATTTCCCTGGGCAGCCTGTTCCAATGCTTGACAACGCTTTTGGTGAAGAAATTTTTCCTAATATCCAATCTAGACCTCCCCTGGTGCAACTTGAGGTCATTTCCTCTTGTCCTGTTGCTTGTTACTTGGCAAAAGAGACTGAGACCCACCCCGCTATAACCTTCTTTCAGGTAGTTGTAGGGAGTGATAATTAGCTCCAGGCTATCCATTAACACCTCTGGTTTCTTCTTTGCTCTTCGGTATAGGAGTTTTAATCAACTTACAAGTGGGACAAAGAATAACTTTTCTTATGAATTTATATATTTAAGATCTGTCTGTTAAAAGTATCTGACAGAAAGGGAAGATGTGGACCCACCAGGGAAGTTGTCTGGCAAGGGATACGGTAGGAGGCTTTTCTGCATTTCATAGAATCACAGAATGGTTTGGGTTGGAAGGGACCTTTAAGGGTCATCTAATCCAACCCCCCTGCAGTGAGCAGGGACACCTTCAACTAGATCAGGTTGCTCAGAGCCCTGTCCAGCCTGACCTTGAATGTTTCCAGGGATGGGGTTTCTACCTCCTCTCTGGGCAACCTGTGCCAGTGTTTCACCAATTCACAGGTACAGACTTAGCAGGTACAGTCTGACAGCACTTCCTGCAGAGGCATTTGACAGGGGACACGTTTCAGAGCAGGGAAAGAGGGTGTAGACACAGGAACACATGTGTGGCACTATACATGCACGTACACAGATACATACACAACTTCCCTACCTGCTTCATACAAAATCATCCATTAGACCCCCTAGGTTTCAGCAGAAGCAGGCAACATTGCCTAGAGCTCTTCACACCAAAGATGGGGCTGTCTCTGCTACGCAGGGTGCAGAACAAACTTACAGTAGCTTTCTGGACAATTAAAGTTCTAAGTTCAGTCAAGTTTGCAAATCTGGAGCAAATTAACTCCTTCAGGGCTCGGTGCTTTTTAGATGCAGTCCAGTCCAGAGGCAGTGCAAAACTGGAACATCTCCTGGGGCATATCCCACCATTCACTTACATTTGACCTTCTGCTGGCTCAAGCCCTGGCAGTAACCAAGGGAAGGGCTAAATCTAGGTGAAGAGGTCTCCATCACTTCTAGAGCACCAGCACTGTATTCTGCAGGTACCACATAAAGATCGGGGTGCCAGCCACAAGACCTTTCTGATCTTGTTATAATTCCTTAGAAATGTAGCCTTCAGGCAAGTAGTCTCTTTTTTATTATTACTAACAAGGAGGTATCTTTATTGCTTATAGCAAAGTCATTGGTGGCCTACCTTACCTGCAAATAAAATGGCACACTGCAGTCACAGTCATTCTCTTCTGTCCCACCTAGGGCAAAGATAAGCCTACAACAAACTGACTCCATACACAGCATGACTGCGATTTTTGGAGGTAGGAGCTGTTTCTAAGTATTAATAATATGTCCCAAACCTCAGAAGACCTTCATCCATTTTCATTCAGTTTAAGCATTCTTTCCTCCCCTCAGAACTCGAGTCTCAGCTCTGAGCCTACTCCCCACAGCACCCATCCATAGGGAGCCTCATGCAGCTTGAGAAGCCACTGAGCACTGAAACCTCAAGCCCATGTGTGACATCCACAGCAACACAATATGAATTAATGGAGGAATTCTGCCCTGCTTTAATAACAAAGGCTAGAACTGCTACCATGATTAAATACAGATCTGCAGCAGAAACAAGCTCTTCCTGTGTCTGACCTGTGCCTCAGCAATGCAGATGAGTTGTTGGCAGATGGGTCTAACCTTTCCCCACTGCTGTAATTAACATGAGGGATTCATCATTACGTGGAAATTTAGATTTGTTTGGAGGAGAGAAAAAGCCTCCTGGGATCCTGGTGACTGTACTCATTACCTAAAGAAATGTCAGCATCTAGATCAAGCCTGGAAAAAGACAGCTATAGGTGCTTTTTCCTGCAGGTCTGTACATGCAGGACTGGGGGCATCCCAGGGTCGCTAAAACTGTCCCCTTCAGTGCCACTACCAAAATCCTTTAATTTTGAAATATTCAAAGCCAACCATTCTGCAGTTCTTTTTTTTTCACCCCACTGTAGCTCACGGTTAACATGACAGGAATAGTAGGATAATGATCTGTATCTCAAGCATCCAGACCCCTGCATTGCCTCCCACAATCATAACTGGGAAGTGCACGGCTACATGAAAACGCAATGTAGCTCGTGGCAGCACAATGAGAAGGCACCCGCAAAGGGCAGTGTTTGTGACTTCCACAATGCCACAATGGTTTATCAGAGTCGGGCAACGCAAGAGCAGCTGAACCACGGGGTGAAAGATCACTCCAGTCACTTGCTGGCTGTCCTCAGGCTGGAGACACCCCTAACCCCAGGCAGCCCCGATGAGCTGCCTAGTAAGCATATCAGATTGGCCTGTTCAATAGGTCAGGTTGCTCAGCCATGCTGCTGAGCCCTCCAGCCCAGCCTCCCCATGCCTGCCTTGCTGAAGTTCTCTGAAGGATGGAAACTGAACCTGCCAGGGAAATCACAAAGCCCAAAGATAAGCCAAATTTAAGCTACCAGCTTTGCTGCAGCTTAACCCTGGCAGGAGGGAGCTCGGCACAGCTGGCTCAAGGACCCGGCAAGCACCGGCCATGCTGAAGCAGCCCCAGGAGAGCAGGCAGCTAATTCAGGCAGGCTTCGCTCTTGCAGCACCAGAAATGCCCTTACAGCACCTGTCTCCTCCGTGAGAGGTGACAGCAGCGAGGCTGGTGATGTTTGTTGTACTTGCACCTCACAGACAAGGAAAGAGGCAGAGAAACAACTTGCAGAGGCTCGGCAGGAGCCAGCAGCAGGGCCAACGTCAGAAGCTGAGCTCCTGCGGCCAGTTTAACCTGTTGTTTCCTCACCTGTGAACATAGCAGGGACCGAAGAGGGGTGCAAAGGATGTCACAGCCTCCCCCTCAGCACCCTGCAGTCCCAGGCTATGGACACAGCTCTCGGCTCTGCCTCTCACCCAGGAGCCAGGTCTGACCCCCTGACAAGGTACAGAAGTGTTCCTCCAAGGGAAGGACCCTGCCGGCTCCTCAAGCACCTCAGTCTGCTGAGACAAAACAAATCACTGTGAGATCTTCAGGGTGTCAGGGAGAAGCTCCACACTCATACAAGCTATCCAAGCCTCTTGTTTACACCCCTGTGCACTTTGGCAGAGCATCTTTAGAAAGACCAAGACAAAGAAATCACAGAATCAAGGAGATTGGAAAAGACCTTTAAGATCATCAAGTCCAATCATTAACCTCACACTGACAAGTCCTCAACTCAACCATGTGCCTAAGCACTATGTCTACTGGACTGTTAAATACCTCCAGGGATGGGGACTCCACCACTGCCCTGAACAACCCATTCTGATGCCTGAGAACCCTTTCAGTAAGAAATTCTTCCTCACATCCAATCTAAACTTCCCTTGGTACAACTTGAGGCCATTTCCTCTTGTCCTATCACTTGTTACTTGGTTGAACAGATCAACCCCCACCTCACTACACCCTCCTTTCAGACAGTTGTAGAGAGCGATAAGGTCTCCCCTGAGCCTCCTTTTCTCCAGGCTAAATTCATGCTACTTTTTGGTAATAACAATTTTCCTCTTGAAAAAAAAACCAGCTTCATTTCCACAGCCTTTTCAAACTGATCTGCTGGAAGGAAATCTGCTTTCGACCATTTCCCACCGTGGCTCCAAAGCAGGATGTCTCCGAGGCACCAAGCAGCAGAGCCCGCTCCCCTCCGCCCGCTGCCGCTGTGTGAAAAAACGAACCTGCTCCGGGGACATGGCTTCTGTGGTTCTGCAAAGCAGTTAGTCAGCAAATTAATCTAATTCATTCCCAGCACAAAATGCCAGAGCCAATCATTCACATGAGGGCAGAAAAGAATTACACAGCACTCCCCAAACACAAACTCTGACCATTTTGTCAGGGTGAAAGTCAGAGGCTGCAATTGCTCTATAGCACCTAGTGATTTGAGAAGGTATTTTCCTAGAACCAGACCTGAAGCCAGGAGATCATTAGCTGCATGTAACCCTCCGTGTCTTCTAACATTTTGCAGGGCTTCTGCCAACATCAGTGTTAATTTTTCTCACGCATGGAGCAATCTTTCCAAATGTAATGGCTGTGTACAGCTCTTCAGCTCTGAAAGACTCCGTTATCAGGGCATACCTTCAGGGGAGACAGTTAATTCTCCTAGAGACAGCACAGCTCTATCAGAGGCCTCTCTGCTGGTTGTTAAACACCCAGTGACTGTCCCTTCCAGCCTTGTGTCCCTGCACAGACCTTTCTGAAGTTATCTGACATCACAGGACTCTGAGATTTTGTGGTGGTTTTACTTGGCTAGCAGCCAACACAGCCACTTGCTCACTCTCCCCCCCACACAGGGAATAGGGGAGAGAATTGGAGGGGTAAGGAAACTCGTAGGTTGAGGTAAGATCAATTTCATAATCAAAATAAAATAAAACTTAAATTTTTAAGCACAAAGGGAGCGTGGTCCTTGCTGCGTGGATGTGTGCACACCAGCTGCAAGCAAGCACACACCGAGGCTGGGCGCTGGGCTGTTGGAACAGCACAAACTCATCATCCTGGAGAAAAGGCGACGGGCCAGGCGGGGATGTGGCTCACAGGCTGCCAGGCACAGCACGCCGGTGCCTCGGTCACTGCTGCAGGCACTGCACCGGCACCCAGCGAGAAGCCACTTCTGCTCTGCAAACACTGACAAAGATGAAGTAAAAGCAAGGAGCCAAGCCAGGAGCTGCAGTCAGAGACTTTAGACCTCCACAAGCAGCTCATCCACTCTCTGCAGATGGAAATTCAGCCAGAAATAGGGATAGCAGGGGAGAGGGCCTATTTAGAAAAACAAAAGTACATTTTTCTAAAAGCAAGAGCTTCTTGGAAGCTGCTCTCACTCCTGACCTAGGAGGAGCAGACAGAACAGCACTTCTCTGCAACAGATTAGTCTCTCGTTTTTCAAATGCAAGAGTGCTCTCTGTTGGATTGGAGAAGCCCTGCCTGCTGTTTGCATCCTATTAAAACCCTGTCAGGCAGCAATTGGTACTTTTCCAGCATCAGCAGGACTGTGGCACCACTGGCTGGGAGTTAAAAATCCGTTTATAAAAAAAGTAACAGTTTGTCCTGCATCCTAAGAAAGTTTAATCTAGATTTTCCCCTTGATAAACAAAGCAGCTGTTCTGCCCAGCTCAGAGCAAGGACTATAAACAATTCTTCTATGTGGGATGCTGATTATTTTTTTTTTTAATTGTGGGCTACAGAGTTTTTTCCCCATAATATGCAGCTATTTATATGAATTATACTAGTTACAGCAAAGAAGAGCATACCACTTTGGAGTAATGGCACACCTGGTTCAGAGCAGGGACTGACATCTCTGCTGCAGGGAAAAAGGGTCCATCACACACATACAGGGATCTCAGCCCCACAAAGTTCCCTTTCAGCAAATCAGCATTTTCTGTCCAGGACCGCTTGGAAGAAGTTCCAGTTTTGCTGGTCTAAGGTGCAATTTTACATAAAGTGTGCAGAGAAGATGTCCACGCACTGCTTCACACAGGCATCTCCTTTGGCACAAGCTGATAAACCTGCATCTCTCTCATGCTGCCCTCCACCAGTTTCCATAAGCAGAGGTGGACTCGGGCACCCCGTGTATTTGTGCAGCCTTGTGGGCATATTTTGTAGCCAAGGCTGAGCTCCCCGCTGCTGCTGGCTTCGGATGGGGAAGGCTGACTGCCCAACTCATCTCACTTAAAATGAACTCCAAGACACCCCCAGGAGCTGCTGGCTCCATCAACTCAGTCTGCAAGCTTGACATAGATAAATTCATTATTTCAATACATAAACTCAAGTCAAAAGATAACCTCCAGACCATCCTGTCCAGAGGAACTGGCTCTATTTTATTTTCTCTTGCTTCACTCATACCCCACAGCACTTTCACCTCCTGTACAGCTAGCCTGAAGACAAACATGCAGAGCACTTCAATTATAGATCCTGCTGTTTAATAATAGATTTGAAATGTATCCACTCTGAAGACTAGAAATGAAAACACAATATCTCCTTCTACCTTCTGAAACATTATCACATGTATTACCATGGATAAACCTTCAGCTCTACCACTGACATCTATTCAGTCCCCTTGGGACATATTCTGCATAGATGCAAAAGCAGCTTTCTAGGAAGAGGGCAAGAAATGTCAGTCCAATGAAGAACATGAGCCAACATAATCAGATCTGTTAGCCAAAGAAACTAATAGTCTAGAAACTGCCATATGGAAATTCAGTTAATAATGCTTTATTGGACTGCCTTGGAAGCAAGTGCCAAGGAAAAGAGCTCTTGTTGGTAATTCACAAGGTCAGAAATACAGACAGCCTAGGCCAATTGCCAGCCAGGATCAATGCAGAGCAAGAAGTACAAGGAACACTACAAAACCAGGCTGTAGCTGTCTTCCAAATACAAATCCCTATTTATTTCCAAATCAAACGGCTACACTACCACTGTCAGACTTGCCAGGCACTTGAGGGAGTACCAAGCTCAAGAGAGAGGATGTTCCACGCTGGTTTTCTATCTATGCATTAAAAAGGCATGTCAACTCACTCTTCCACCCTCCCAATCACAATTATAACCAAATCTTCTGGAACAAAGTTGTGCTAAAGCCACATTCCTCCTCGTTTCCAAGGTGTCCCACACCCAGATTCCCCAGGTTTCTTAGACACTTGTGTCCCATGGAATTACTCAGCAATGAAGCACCTTTTCAGAGCTGGACTTGAGTCCTCCAGGAAAGCTGAGTTACAGTAAGTCTGCACTTGTTTGGTTTACAGTAAACAAACAAACATGAATGTGAACCAGTTGCATATAGGGAGTAACAAAGTCCTACACCCCTGATGCTGCCTGTTGCTGTTAAGTCAGGACAATAACAAGAGAAGTGCTGACACCTACAGGGCAAGATACTCGTGTGTCTAGAAACCTCAGCCTGGTAAGTCCTACTGCATCACACTCATTGAATGGGCCAGTTAAACAAGTAGGTGATTTAAGAATATGACAGATTTAAGAATACTCGATCTGATTTAATTTTAAAAATCGAGTAATGCCTCATCACTCATTTTCAAAACATGTTTTGTTTTTATACACCAGGTGAAAATACAATCCAGGCCAATTCATGTTGATTGCTTGAAGGAATTCAGAGAGCTGGAAAAATAAATTGTGGAAGTACTTTCCAACTCTATTCTACTCCCTGCCTCCCCGTCTGCTCACACCTTTGGCAACTCTCATTTCTGTGTATAACTTCTTTCCCTGTTTTTTGGGGATAGGAATGGTCCCTGCCAACTTATAATTAAGATGTGCATTTCTATTTCTCTGCTCTGTAAGACTGAGCTCTAAGGATATAGTAGGTCAGATGGATACTTTCCCTGTTTCTCCCAGCACTTTTTCTAGACTATTATTCCTTTTCCCTTCTCATAATTAGCTTATTTTCATTTCCATTTCTGTTCCCCAGTTGAATATATTCCTTCTAGCACAACTCTTTTCAGTCAACAATGCTGGGCCAAGACTCTATTCACTAAACCTCATGGCTCATATACACGCTATATGTGCCACAGGCTGTACACGCTACGGAACAGCTTATAAATCACTGCAAGTTTAGCATCAATGTCACAAGGAACGTTTGATTCCTGATGACTGACTTAATTCTTCCCGGTGTTTCAAAATCTCTCCCTTCCCATAACCAGGCACCTCACTGTCCTGCAGCTTTTGAAGAAGCACACTTACAAACTGAAGAAACAACAAAGCAGTGTCTTGCCAAGACAAATCATTCACACCAAACCCGTGTCTGAACCCATGTCTGAGTTCAGCAGCTTCTTGGAAGTAAATGCCCAGACAACTCACAGAGGTTTAGAGCTACCACTGTACGCAGTGCTACCCTTCAAACAGATGGAGCAGGCAGCAGACTCAAGGCTAAGGTAAAACCCCACGTGTACTGTGATAGAAAACAGAGTAACTGAGGTCCCCCCACCCCCATATGGGACCTTATGCAATAACTGCAATTAAAGAAAGCTTACAGCTTGCCAAAGGCTTTAGAAAACAAAAAACCCACATGAACATTATTAATAACAGGAAAGACAAGCAGAGATTAAACGTTAGATTGTGCATGAGTTGGACAAGCACAGTGTAAAGAGACCAAGAGGGACAAGGTTAGCCCAAACCCAGTGCAAAAACCTGCAGGAAACTAAACGTCAAGAAGGAAACGGGCATCACAGAAAACATGATAGATTTGCTGTCTGTAGGAGAGCAAGCAAAAGCTACAGCCCAGGAATAACAAGTTCAAGTCCTATGATGGTAAAACCATAAAAGAACTAAACCCTTATCATTTAGGAAATGGAAAATAGGTTGAAACAAGACAAACACAAAAACCACTGTTTTCAAGTGATATTATCATTGATTCATACAACGCAGAAGCAATTCAGAAGACACAACAGAACAACCTATGAAAGCCTTGCAATAGATTTCTTAACAGTTCCTCATGGTGCTTTTTTTTTCAGCTGGGATGTTTCCTACAGGCAAATTCCCTCTAGGAATAAAGGATGCAGCCAGTTCATTAGTATTTCTTTCTTTCACATGGGGCAAAAAACCCCCAAACACAATAGGACAGAAAAGTCAATAAAAAAGCAGCCACCTCAGAGGTTAGGAAATCAGTTAGCGGCCCAGTAACCACCAAAACACCTTCCTGTATTGAGAGAGGCGCAAAGGAGAATTCACTACTGCTGGACAGCCACAGCTGAAGCACTGCTGTGGGTTCCTCAGCAGCAAAACTCGCACCCGGAGCTTGAGGGTGCAGAAACCACTCAGCGCTGCTGGTTGAGGAAAGCAGTAAATTGCCCCACACAGGACACCAGCAGATGAGGCAGAAGCTGGAAGCACATCAACAATTTCCAAGTTGCTGCAGCCACACACCTCCTTGTTACCGTTCTCAGCAGCATTATCCTCCTGCTCTGTAGCATCTGATCACTCCCATCTCCATCCAGCCTCTGCTTCTCCAAGTTGTCAGTCCTCAGCACTTTGCTGCTGCCCTGGGCTCTAGCCTCAGTCTTCTTGTTGCCATTAAGTTTTCTTGTCACTGGCTCATTTGCTCCCACAAAGCAGCTGGTACCACACAAATACCACATTCATAAACCTTATCTAATGTTGGCAGTTCAGTAGTGATGAACCATATAGTTTTCCAAAAATGTGTTGTGCTGTGTTACTGGCTGTATGTTCTGCGATTCTAGTGTTCTCCAAACCCTCAACCTGAATTTTGTCTAGCCAATTCAAGCCTGCCCTACTTAAACACGAGTTGCAAAAGACATGAATTGATTTTATACACCAGCAACATAGAATAATGGAGGTTGAAAAGGACCTCAGTTCATCTACAGTCCAGCCTCCTGCTCAAGCAAGGTCAGCCATGAGACCAGATGAAGTTGCTCAGGGCTGCATCCAGTCTGTTTTGGAAAATCTCTATGGATGGAGGCTGCGCACCACCTCTGGGCAGCCTGCTCCAGTACTTGACTGTCTCAATTGCAAAAAAAGCTTTTCCTTATATTCTTTGCAGGGTAAATAAAACCAACAAATAAGCAATTGTAATAGATTATGTTGCTGTGTTGCAGAAAGATAGTGGGAGAAAACATGGGTCACCTGTGCACCTATTCTGAGGTTCTCTCACAGTTCTGCTTGGACCTGTAACAATATTTTTTTAAGTGGTTTGGGGGGATGGAGGAAAAGGAAAGGATGGAGAGGGGTAGATTTGAAATACAGGACAGACCCATAATGAAAAGAGACAATTAAACAAATTGTGTCTCCATTAGTTCGCAGGAATCTAACGTAAGTATTCATTAAAGCTGCCATAAACCAATGCCTCTATCCCCCTATTTACATAGGGATACTTCCGATGAACTTCTGTGAAGCTCTGCAGAATCACCTAATAAGTGAACCATAGAATGGTTTGGGCTGGAAGGGATCTTAAAAGTAATCTAGTCCAACCTCCCCTGCAATGAGCAAGGACACCTTCAACTAGATCAGTACAGGATACAAGGAGTTACCAGCACCCCTAAAGCATTCTTTAATGAAGGCAGCGATTCAAGCTCACACAACCTGAGCACATCACGCATTACTGAGCTCTGTGGGTAAAAGAACCATGAGCCAAGTACCTCACTGCAGCCCCAAATGTACTTTATGTCCCTCAGCACAGCTCAACTCCTAAAGCCTGACCAGTCCCAGCTCTCCAGGAGGCCCATTTCCAAAATACATCTTTGGAAAGTAGTACCTAAGCAAGTGAGCTTGATATCACAATCAGCTAAAGTCTTCTTAAAGAAGCATCAAAAAAGCATGGCTTTGTTCCAGGGGACGGCAGGGAAGATTAGTATTAGCTTTAAGTGCTGGTCAGTAAAACCAGATGCATTTTATCCATGGTCCAAAAGCAGTCTTAAGATCTATCACAATGGCAAAGCTAGAAGGATGCATTTGGAGTATTCAAGTGGAACAAAAGGCCTTGGGGTCGAAAACAACCTGATCTCGTGAAATATGTCCCTGCCATAACAGGAGGCTTGGAACTAGATGATATTTGAAGGTCCCTTCCAACCCAGACCATCCTATGATTCTATTTCTTCTTTATATTGTCATCAAAGTCAGGCTCTTTGCAGTTAATACTGATAAAATGAATCCTGGGCCTGGATTACTTTAAAGAAACAAACAAATGGCAATTTTGGTCTACTTTCTTCCAAGTTCCCAGTCAAAAATGTCTTTAGTCAAGAAAACCTGGTAAGACACCACACACACACAAGTGCCTTCAAACATCCAATATCAAACACTACAGGTTCAGACTGGGGCTGAAAGAGGAGACAGAGCATAGATCATCCTCTTGTACTTTCCCTTCTTCTTAGAGGTTAAGCATACAGTATGGAGAAGACTATAATAAAATAAGAGGTTTCCATGGATAAAGTAGCATTTCTGCAGAACTGCACGCATACGGGAAAAAGACACTTTGATGATATTTGGTAGTCTTGAGCACTACAGGGACAGAGTGACATTTTAATGCTGTGCCCAAAATGAAAACTACTGGCATGTGAAGGATTCTGCACATGGTTTGATCTACAGCACAGTTTATTTGTAAACAATTGTTACATGTGCCAATAATTTAATTGAACACAAACTCTGTACAATTCAATGTATAATATTAACAATGTCACACTAGAGGAGTGCGACTGTATTCAGTTACAGTCATACTTTCAAACCTTGAAAATACAAACCATTTGGAACACTGAACAAGAAAGGAAATTTTGAGAACAATGATAGAAAAGAAAAAAGAACTGTGAAATAATAAGTCATGATAAAAAAAAAAACCAAAAATAAACATAGCACGCTTTCTAGTTGGCTCCTGAACATCCATCGAGAATGAATACTACTTGGGTTGTGCCAGAGCACAAAGCCAACCTCTCTTCTGCAAGTTAAAAATCTTGCTGAAGACAAACTTAAAAGTAGCTTCACAATGAGTAATGCATGCGATTTTTCCCCACTGTCAATAAAACTACCTGAAGAAAAGAAACGTATTTAATTTGTCTTTATTTGCAATACAATATAAAATAGATTCTTTTGGTATGAAGATCTCTGAGATCTTATTTTTACACCACATTTAAAACAAAAGTCACATACTTTGAGTAAAGCCTCTGGACCATCTCAAGCACTGGAGCTGCAGTCGAGTTTCAGGTATTTTATGGACTTCTTTGGTTGCAATCTACCCGGTAAACTTCAGATATGCAGACTTGAACATTTAAGCTCCTAAACTAGTGCTGAAGCACCTAAATTAGAGTGGCTTCAGTTCTAAAAACTGCAACATATCTGCAATTCTCACCACTAACTGTAAGATTTATGGGTATTAAACTCTGAAGAGCAGGCTACTTTTATTTAGAAACTTTACTTTAGACAACCTAATAACAAAGGGTATCTTTCATTACTTATTAACACCGAAGAATATGCAGCGAGAACAATAAATTTTCATCCATTTTCAAACTTCCAACTTTACAACTTGTGCTATCATCACTTTACATACTAGTATAGACAGTGCATGGCAAAATTCAATACAATATGCCAAACTAGCTCATCTACTACAGCTCACTGTAGCACTTAAAGTAACATCTATAGTACTGAAAGTCTAAGTCACCACCTACTGCTTAGTTCCTCTACAGTGCTAGATATCGGCTTAATCTCCACATAACAGTTCCCACAGTAAATGTTTCCTCTGCCATTTCTAGCAGATTGACATCAAATTCCTCCTTAATTTCTTTTGAAGGAAATAAGGCAACTTAAACAAAAAACCACTATGGAGAATATGCACATCCAGTACAAAAGTTACTGTAGTGAAAAGTATCAACTTTATATAGATAATCTGGCTCTGTAAGATACGCAGAATACTAAATTCAGCTGCTGTTGGTAAAAACAAAACTAAAACAGATGTAAGAAAGCAGCACTGAGCAAACTGAAGTACTACAGACTTCCAGTTTCTTAGAGCGCAAGTCCCACACTTACACTTTAGGAATGTACATAAAGCAAAGGAAAAGAAGAATGGAATTTTCACAGTTGTAACTGAAGCCACTGCATTATCCTATCGTGGTATGTTTGTCCTTTTCAAAGTTCTGTTGTGGTTTTTCTTACAGTCATACAGAACGGGATATGAGCCCAAATGTTGCCATTTTTCTCTTTGCTGTTGTCCAGTATCATCTATGCCACAGATTCTTGGTCCTTCACTTACTGTAGGACAGTTAAGTCTCATTTTTAATGATGACTATTTAAAACAAGGCAGTTCCAGTAAGAAGAGTGTTGGCAGAGTACTTTAGACAGCTGGGTTAAAAGCCTTGACATTTTACAGCTCTTGTCCTCGTGTGCTAAACAGGACAGACTTTTTTTAAGCTGGCAAAAAATTGTTAATGCCTAATATAAACAAAGTGAAATCATGCTACATAAAATCATCTCCCACAAATAAAGCCAGAACATGATTTCAGATGAAACAGCTCATTGTTTGTCATAATCAGCAGCTAATGGTTCAAGGAAAACAGATTCAGAAATCTCTGCCTACACATCCTCTGCTGTTACCTTCCTTTGCTAATTACTGTCACGTGAAAAAATCTAGAACTCTGTTCTTTCAAACATTAGTCAGCGGGGCAGATGTAGTTATGTACTTTAAACTCAAGTTACAAACGACATCAGGAGTTTTCCCCACAGCAGTCGTCACCAGTTTCAAATAACAATGAGGGATTAACCCAGTGTGATCAAGTGTCAGATGCTCCTGGTTTCATACAAGGACAAAACTGAATCCATTATCCTGAAGAACTCCATGAACAGAGCCTACCACTTCAGCCCTTCCATAATTCCACACCCCCATCAAATTCTGCCAGAGATGAAAGCCCACCACTTGTTTTGAAAGTGGCTTTAAGTCATCAGCAGGTCTTTGACTCTGCACTAACTCAGTCTCCTGTAAGCATCAAATCTCTTTCCATTATACTCATTTGTCAAGGCCCCAGTGTTAAGCTGAACTACAGAATTCAACAATTCTTAATGCCCCATATCATCATGATTTTTTTTAAACAGTTAGTATCACTGAGCTTTCAGAAGAACAGCCAAATCACTTGCCTTTATACAGAAAGATTTTCAGTAATACAGTACAAAACTAAACAGAATTTATGTCTGAGTAACGAACATAGAAAACTACTATTGCAATTTTGTGGTGACAGCATAGAAATTTAACAATCATCAGAAAGCCTAGAAAGGGTGTATTTAGTTATAAAAGAAAGATTGTCTCAAGATAAAAACAGTGCTGACAGCTAAAAAGCTCTCTGTTGCAGCAAGATATGCAGTAATGAGTAACAAGTTCTAGACGGTTTAAGCACTTGCCCAATACTGCAACACAACACATTTTTGTAACGCTATTTCACATGGGTTATGCTGCAGCAGCAGTACACTTCTTGGTGGTTGGCACTAGGAATTAACCACAATAGAAGAAAGGCATTTAGTGATCAATGCATGAGAATCCCTATTTGACCTGTTCCTTAGGTGTGGTTGAAAAAAACTGAGGAAGGGGACCATCCATTCCATTCTGATAATACACCTTCTCTGAACATGAGATTCTTGGCAGGAAGGGGAACACCCATATCTGCAGAAATAGGCTGCAAAAGTGAACTTGAAGAACCAGCATCATGGAGCTGATCCAGTGTTGAAATACCTTCCTAAAAGCAAAAGGAAGAAAAAAAAATAGTGCCTTAAAAAAAAGACAAACAACGAAGGATTTAACAGATAGAACATGACAGGCTAATCTAATCTGCAAATACACTTAGTGTTTCTGAAGTGTGTTATTTTAATCCAATAAATTCCAAATCATTATGGAAGTCAAAACAATAAGCAAAGGGAAGCATGAAATAAACATACAGTTGCCTCAGCTGCATCTGTGCATGCATTATTTAGCTTCCAAGAAGCCTTCAGGGAAGCCTGAAGCTTAAAAACTAAAGGAAAAGCCTAGACAAATGAATGTAAATCTATAAAACCTCCAGGACAGCTATTGCACTGCTATTTATCTCATACTATGCTAAGAGCTATGCATATATTTGGAAGCACTGACTTGACCATATTTTGAGTAGTTTTATTCCCCATAAGTTTGGTTTTCTCAGCTTAAAAAATCACTTCAGCACCTTCCATTTTTCTCTCTATACAGATCATTATCAAGAAAAGCGTATCTCAGAGATAACATCCAAGAGATTAGGGACAGAAGTCACTTGAGACTGTTTGACAGATGGTTTAAAGGCTTCTAACCTACGGGGAATCTCCAACATTCTCATGAGGAAGTGGTTTCAGGGTCCCACCATCCATAACAGTACTTGCTTAAGTAACCTGCAAGTTCCTTACCGTACTGAAAAGAATTTTAGAGAGAAGCATCATAAGACACAAGCAGCTAAGCAGTCTCCCTGTTACATGTGGACGTGCCTTCCTTGTGTACACCTCCATGCAGAATTATAGCAGGCTGCAGACCTGGCACTCCTCCTTGCTTGCTACACAAGGCCCCTATTGTCTATTTATGCTCTTAAAAAAAATCCTCCCAGAGTATGCAGTTTTACATATTTATGCTCATTCAGTACCAAGTTCTAGAGGATCTTCAGACAAGTGCAAAAAGTAACTAGTAGGAAATACATGTTAATATATATTTTTTTCCTAGGGGAACACAGTTGACTTGAGATGCAGACAAAAGCTCAAAAGATTAACATGTCCATGGTTTGAAGTAAATTTCCCAGACAAGTAACCAACAGAGTAGGCTGTGTTACGAGTGAAAAACAAATTTGCTGTGCAAATCCCATAAAAAACAATGAAACTAATTACATAAGATACAACTACAGAAGTTAAGAAACAAGTATTAAATAAGACTAGAAAAGGGATAGGGAAGTACTCACCTTTTACTACTAGTAGAATTTAAGGTTAATAGTGCTCTTAACACACTTATCATTTAAAGAAAAAGCAAATAAAACAAACCATGTATGTTTCCATACTCAAGAATGGCAAGTAGGAAGGCAAAAAGGGATAACAGATCAAACAAGGACTTACATCTGGATTATTGCTCCTTACCTGGAATGAATGAACAAAATTTAGGACCTGAAGAGACAGCTTTCTACTGGAATGTAGGAGCTTTTGAAGGCTGTCAAAAATGAAAGAGAAGAAGCTATGTCCGAGATGTGCAATTTTTTACTAGTAAAATACAACCAGAGTAACTAACTCACAAATAACTCTAGTAGTACCTGACATCATGTGACACAAAGCTTGATAACACTGTCATCACTGAAGAGGTGCTTGACTTGACTCATCTCCTCTCGAGTCTGCTAAATGCTATTTTTCGTACCATTTACACTGCACTAAAGTGAAATTATTGCAATTGAAAAATGCTATTTTACATGATATACCAATTTATTAGACTTTATCATGTTTCATTCTTATCTAGGACAGTCTGGTAACATGACTTAAGAGGCAGATTAGCAACACACTGTTAAAAAGTAGGTCAACTACTATAATAAAATCTTTAAGCCATGTTTTCAAGCAGCCTTATTTTTGATCTCTAGAACCATGTCCTGGGAGGGGGAAAAGAAAAAGAACAACTGAAAACAACCCACAACCAAAAACACACACCACACACCTCCAAACAAAAGAAACAAACCCAGAAATCCCACTGTTGAAAGAGTAATCTTTCATATAGAAAAGCTTCAGTAAAAAGCAGCAGATAGCTTGATCATAAGGCATGACTGAACTTAACAAATAAGATAACAATAGTAAAGAAAAATTCCACAAGAGCTAAATACATTTTACACGAAAGCATTACCAATAAGTTTCCCCCCACCACCACCCCAGAATGGTTAGGAGGAGGAAAGAAAGCCTGTGCTAGGCTAGGAAGGGGAAATGAGGAAGAAGGCACCCAAATTTACTTTATTTCCTGATCTGTTCATAGACAATTTACTACAAAGAATTAATTTTCACCTTGTAGAAACTAAAACAACAGCCTAATCTTAATCTTATCACAACTAAGGACTAATAGATTGCACATTATAGCTGGTATCTATAAACCAAAAGGCAACCACCTTACACACTAGAATTAGGTATTCCATGAAACTAAGTTCGGTTCTGATCCTGCAGTCATTGAGTTGTAGGCTCATTTCCTGCAGAAGCTCTGAACATAATATATACAACCTGTTAAACCTGTAGCTGATAAATTACAACTCACCTTTCTTTTCTACATAATCCATGAGTGGCAATTTTTCTGCAGACTTTCTGATTCAACTCAGAGCTGAAGAGAGGAATGCCAAAGCATAATTCCAGGGGAACCCATTCCAGTTCTGTTGTGGGTACTACAGAAGGAAAACAAAGAGACAACCAAATTTTAAGACAAAGCAAGAACACTGATCCCAGAATCAGTTATATCAGATTAGGATCCACTGGACAGTTCAAACTTCAGCTAATTTACTGAACTGCTCAAAGATCTAAGGGAATCTGAATTTTAAGAAGAACAGTTAGCATTGCACTTGTGCCAGACAGCAATCAGACAACAATGTGTTCAGATCCTTAAAAACAAGATCACACTGGACTGAAAGTGTTTAGTACAAGCCATTTGTTTTTACCTTCAAGGCTTTGCTTGGCTGCAGAATCCATTGAGGTTTCTTCTATTACCATTTCAAATGACTCTGTGCTCCCATTTACATCAGATCCTGACGCTAGTTCAGCCTCTCCTAAAGGTAAAGTAATTCTTACATAAACGTGTAGATGAATATAAGTTTAGTTACCACCTGATGCAAGGAACACGACACAAGCTTTGCCCAAAGCCCACACAGCTATAAAACTGGAGGAATGGATATGGAGAAACACAGGCCCTGACTCATTTTAGGACTAATGAGTCACTCAGGGATCCTCAACACATTTACAAAAGATTAAGTTCTGGCATATAAAAATGAGACAATTTACTTTTAATATTTTGAAGTTATTCTTTTTTTTTCTTTTTTTCTTCTGTTGACTGTTCTAGTCCAGTGATTTTTCAATCTGTATTTGCTATTTCTGAGCTAGTCACAAAGAAGAATTAGAAAGCAAGCCTACTGCAAATAGATTTACACTCAAAATAGATTCCTATCTGTGTTGGATACTATTTTGTAGAGTTCCAAATTAAGTAATTTAGTCCTTTGTTCACCTTTGCTAAAGTGATTGCACACAACATTAAGGGAACAGCCAAAAAAGTTACTGGTAACCAACCTCTTCCATCAGAAGCATCACTCAGCTTTCTGTTGGTGTGCCGACTTGAAGGATTCAACATGGTGACGTAGCCACAGAAGTGCTGCAAGTCCACTTTGTTTCTCAGGATCTTTAAAGCCGTATGAATGCCCATGTTCACGCGAGAGAAGTCTAGTAGAAAACAACACATATTCCAGCTTACTTTACAAGAAGCCTCCTCCATAACCATACAGTTCCTCTCTAGGCCAGGCTAAGTTTTTCATCTGGATCTTTCTCTCTTGTAATGCTCCATCTTAGCCATCACACTGGTGGATCTGGGATAACACATAAGTGATCACAGTCTTCCCACACCAAGCACTAATTGCTATTTTACAGTACAGTAAAAGAGCCAAGGAGAAAGAAAAATGCAAACAGAAGATGATATCTATGATATCTCACAGACACATACAGACAGCAGAGATGGCAAGGTTCAGCTAGGAATCAGATGTCCAGCTCTTTCAGTGCCAGAGTCTTTTATGGGAAATTCAATACAAGATACACATTCCACATATCTGAAATTCTGAAGAATCAGAATACAGTATTAGAGGGTAACAAGGAGTTTCAACATTAAGTTGTTCAAGCTTGAACTTAAGAGATTCTGCCTTCAAGATTTTTCACCTAGCATTAAGTCAGAAGAAAACAGACATCCCAGAGAGAGTGAACATAAACGTAACTCATTTTGAACCTAGTAAAAACTTAATTAGGAGGTTAGCTTTACTTCTAGTTGGCCCAGAATTTTCTAAATGGTAGCTTAAATAATTTTAAGTTTCATATCTGGAAGTTCATACTTTTATGACAGCTCTCAGTTGGGAAGACTATGGCCTCAACTAGGCAAAGCTTGTGTCCTACTCATCGAGGAGTATTTCCGAATGTGTCGATTCCTGCCTTTCAAAATGAGTTGAGCTAGGCAGACTTTGAAGAAATAGAAAATCTTGCTAACAAAGCTCCTCCTGGAGAAAAAACCTCCATAATAGTTCCTAGTGTTACTAATCAAGATTAGTTTGTTCAGGTTTGGTCTCACTTATCTTACAGTTAAGAGATGCTGAATAGAATACACAGAGATTTATTTATGCAGTTAATAAATATGCTATTTAATAAACAAGTATGCACAAAGGGAGATTTGGAGGTGTTTGTGGAAGTTACTTCTTTACATCTGTCCTAGGAGAGAAGAGAGGCCAGAAAACACATTCTCATTAGGACAGTAAAGATAGAAAGGAAAAGACTGTATCTCTAAGCTCAGAACAGACTTGTCAACCATTTAAATAATCTTGCAATTTTCTCATCTAACTTGACTTACAAGTACAAGAAAATCTGTATTAAAAGGATTATTACAACCTTATTGCACAAGGTAATGTGCAAGAAAATTAAGTAAGACGGTGTACAGATTGTACTAAAGACATTCAGTTACCTCCCTGCTGCTCAGCTTCATCAAATGGGAAAGGCACATGCACTGTTTCTCCCATTCCATGCATGCCATGTCCCTGAACAACAAGAAATTTAATTAGAAACAGAAAAATATACTCATCAGCTTAGCTTAGTGCTACTAGTGCTCCCTTTTAAGGAGTAGCAGACAAGTTGATAAAACAAATAAGCAGATTATTAAAGTTCTTGCTCAGCTGAAATAAGTAATTAAATAAAATACCCCATCCTTCCCCCTAAAATGCAGGTGAGTAAACACACTGAAGTTAAACTTCAGTGAGGAGGAGGACTTTTCCTCTCTAATTACTAGTTATAAACGGATTTCATAATCACCAAGCAGTTCTGGAACAAAATGGAGTTTCCACTCCTGAGTACATAACATTTTTGAGCAGTCAAGGCTGTCGCAAGTGGGCCTTTGAGAACATATAATTGTATGTTTGTTACAACATTAAACTTTTATTTGAATTATTAATTCAGAGCATTCAGCTGAACTAATGAAAAAGAACAGGAAGTTGTTTGACTTCTCCTAAACAGATAAACCCACTCTGTTTCTGCTGTTTGTGATAAAAAGCATGTTTTGTTATAATTCACTGTAAGAGCTGAATATCAAGCACTCAAAAAGTGCATTTCTTGAATAACAGTTCATACCTTATATCTCTACCATCTAAAAAGCTTGTGGGCTCTTCACTTTCATTCCAGATTCCCATATCCCCAACACAATGAAAATCCACATCTCATTTTTACCTAGCAAAACGCTATTATATCTGCCCATAATACAATAATGCATAATAACACACATTCAGTTCAGAATCCATGTCTTAACCACCACTGAATCATGCAGCACTGGCTACCAAAGTTAAATGTATTTTTCAGCTCTTGGCAAAAGTGTAGCTCTCCTACATGGTTAGTCTGCTCTGGCATGTAAACAGCTTAACTCAATTATGCACGTTTCCATCATTTATACAGAGCACTCTGTACCTGAATTAGAACAGCAGAATGTGTTAAAGCATCATTCAACATTGTGAGCACATTTGAAGTAGGAACAACTCCTGGGTCATGACCCCAAGACGTTATTAGTAAGCGATCATAACCCTAGAAGAGAAAAATTAAGAGCATTTACAGTTGTAACGGACTACTCAAGCACATAGAGTGAAATACTAGAGTTAGACATTAGCATATTGTTACAATTGGGAAGTTACCACAAGTAACTACAACAAGTGTTATACTTTGTACCAAGGATCACTCATGTTCATATTCCTGGTAAAGGCAGAAGTCTGCTAACCTCAGAGTTCAGATAGTATTTTGAACAGGAGGTTTCTGTCACCAATTCCTGTAGAACTATGTGGCCAACACAACAGCCTCCTAGCAAATAAGAGATTAAAATAATCCCACATAAATTTAAAAGCAAATTATAAGATAGATAAACTAACCATCAAAAGAGAACAAAGATTTATCAACCCCCAAAATACCTATCCAAGGGGGAGGGACAGAGACAAGAACACTGACTAGGAAGTAATTTCCTAGTTTCTCAGTTTTCAAGATTGAATTCCCCTGCATCTCCAGAAGATTTCTAGAAATGTCTTGACAGTTCCCTAAGAAAATGACACTGCAAAACAGCAGCAGGAGAGCAGCACTCACATGTACACAGAGTTAAAAAAAAGCTCCAATAAGTTTGTGATAGTGCAGAATGTGAGTTCATTTAGTACAAGAAAATCTGACCTACCAGCACACTGAGATCCAAGCAGTATTCAAGTTTCCCAAGGCTACTACACTGAATGTTTTTTACTAACACACATTTACTGCTAGTTTGAGATAATAACAGGCTAAGGTTTCAATCAAGCTCATCACCAATGGCCTTACAAAATGCCTTCTGCTCTAGAAGCCTTGATTTACTAAATCCTGTTTCTAAGAATTACTTAAATAACACAGAAGTATCAACAAAATTTTTGAAATCAGAAAGGGAAAGGATATGTGAAAGGTTTGAGGAACAGAAAATACATCTACAAATCCTAGAGCCAGAGACAACTGCTGATGTAGATACACCTAAGAATACACATCCCTCTATGAATGTCTCCATACTGTTCTAACATATTTAGCTCCTCTAGTATCTATTCAGAATGACAAAATGAAAACTGTAGAGGCCCCTCTGCAATTATACAGCTGAACAATATTATTTTATGAATTCCACTGTGAGCAGCAAGACCTGAATACTGCTAAGTGTCAGTGGCATTGCAAATCAAAGTCAATAGATACAATGACTTTTGGTTCAGGCAGGTTTAGAAGTTTAGATAGCCACTTCCATCTAGGTTTGCCTAGTACACAGAATACCTAACAGTACTCCTTTGTGGCACATTTATCCTTATTATCATCTCAGAGACAGAGTGGGAGAAAGCAGCATCTGAAGTCTTTCAGGCATGAGTTGATCAACTGCACTGTTTTCTGGGACTCCTTGCCAAAGGACTGTAGGGATGCTAAGAAGTTAGGTGGATTCAAGGCTGGCAGGAATTCAGGGGAGCAATTGATCACTGCAGAGACAAGAATTCCAATCACAACCTCTATATACAAAATCACATTCAGCTCAGGAAGTTCCAGACCAGAACATGGGGAGGGCTGGAAAGGTCTTAAGAGGAAGTATTACATATTGTGTTTATTCTTCCTACTTCCAACCACTGCTAGAGACAAGCTACCAGTCTAGGAAGATCTTCTGTCCAACCTAGTATCATACATGATACTAGAAAAAGCACAACATATTAGGCTTCTATCTCTTGATATAGCTCTTCTACATCTTTATAACACACTCTAGGGATGGGCTTACAAACTTAAATTCACAATGACTGCAGTACCACATTTTACACTAAAATTGGAAGGGGTGGCATCATATACACTGGAGTCACACTGTGACAAGAAGAGAGCATTTATTTTTAGAAAGAAAACAAACCAAGATGCTACATAAAACTTGCTTCTAGAAAAGGTACATCATTTACAATGAATTGCATCTCTGCCTTCAACCATTATCCTTAAACAGTGTACAGCATGTCTTTGAAACATTTGGAGAAGGGAGGAAGAATAAACCCATGCATACATTACCTGAAAAATGTCTGGAAGTTTTCGAAGACGTGTTCCTTTAGAGAGCAACAGCGAGGGTGGTCCTTGTCCAGTTATATGGTAAATATACAGTTTAAACCAAACTGAACTGACTTCTGGTATTGCAGGTCCAATATGCTGAAGAGAGATTATTCAAGAAATTAGAAAGAACTTAATATTGCAACTACTATATGGACAGACATCATCTAAAAATCAACAGTTTTAAAGAAATATAAATCAAATTTTGCAGTACAGGAGTTCAAATGCATTACTCCGCCACTGATGATATTCTACATACTTAGGGCAGTATTGCAAGACTCCACAGAAAGCTGACAGTAAGGTATTTTCTATTAATATAAATTCAAGAACAAAATATCTGCATTGACTCTACTTGAACAGATAAACTGTTAATAAATTAAACAAACTTCATTTACTGAGTTTTCACATATTTCCTCACTAAACACTTATGGGTTTTTTTCAGATTAATTGCAATACTATTCTACATGCCAATAGTTGAGTCACTTTAAAGGGAACATCTAACAGATGTATCCAAAACATAGCTATAAGATATTATATTACTAGATACTGGGGGAAACGCCAGTATTTTTTCACCTGGGGTGTACAGCTGCTAATAGGTCGAATTTCATTGGTGAGTGGTGCCATGGAAACCAGCAGAGTATAATTTTTGTTGAGAACTCTGCTGCAGGTAGCTGGATCCAAGCCGAGCAAACTCTCACATCGTAAGAGGTCCAAGGGAAACCCTATGTCAAAAATGTAAGATTCTTAAATTATCACTTAAGATGGAACATACAACCCAAAACATGATTTCAGATTTCCCATTATCCCCTGAGAAGTCATGAATACAACATTTTCCACAACTAAGCTTTAAATTATTGGAGTGAATTTTAATAAATCTGTACATAATTTTAGCAATTCTAGTCATACAGGGTTGTCTGGCACAGAACTACAGCTTGCTCCTCACCAACTAACTCATCCCAGGAAATAAGCACAAAGATATTGAGGAAATCAGGTAAGATTTAATAATTAAAAAAAAAAAATCTACTCCCATTAGAAGAATACACTCCCATTCATGACTTGAAAAATGTTTATTTGACAGAACAACTCTGTATAAACAATGACTCCTTTATTAAGGCCTGCAGAAGTACACAATTTGAAACCAATCCCTTCCTCAAGTTCAGCTTGTCTTGCCATCATTATGCTTTAATCTGTTGCTTTGGATGTTAAGTCCAAGCTCTGGCAACCAAACCCGTCATTCAGCAGGCAAACCCAGTAACACAGGCTCAAAGGATGATGAAAAAGTTATGTTTTGGCTTCAAAATATTTTTAAACAAGTGGGATACAGATTGCTTTCTGAAATACCAGCTTAATCAGAAAGCTGAGTCCATGGCAGATAAGTAAACAAACTTAGGAGGATTTCCTCCAGAGTGTTCACAGTACCGTTATTTGGTTGATCAGGCTGTGCAGCTTGAGCCCCAAGGTCTTTATTATGCCGCAAAAACAGAATTGTGTTTCTCAGGGTAAGTGCGTGATCAAAGTACCGCTGTGCTTCCCCTTCACCTGTGCTTTGAACCTGAACAAGAAACAAAATAAATGCACACAAGTGGCAGGCTGCTTCTATAAGCATCAACTACATGAAATGAAAGATTAACAAATTAGTATTTTAAAGCTTTGTAATTGAGTAACAACCTTGCAAAGGTGATTTACAACAACTGTTAAATGCAAAGCGAGTCTTGGCCATACCAGTCAAATGGTCAAAAAGCATGCAAAGACAATATCTATAAATCAGAACTACAACTCAGTCTTTAGGTAAAAGGATTTAAATGTCCGTCATCCTGACTAGTATAGAACGATAGAGCCATTAACAGCAACCCTTCTACATGATTCTACAGTTGTCCTTCTAGAAATACCTTTAAAAGGTGGATAGGTTAACCATTCCAACACATAAGGGTCAAATTTTCCTACAAAAAATGATGTGCAGACTTTCAGAAATATTAGCACTTCACTCAAAGGAAAGTGACTTCCATTGAACAAGACCTAATGCAGGTGTGTGTACACACAGGCTCCAGCAAGTAGAGTTCATGAACTCACTTAGCTCACCACATTCATGTACGTGCACAGCGTGTCCCTGAAAGTCACTAGAGGTATAAATGCTGTGAATAAGAAATACTTTAACTGGACTGCTTAGGTTTGGTATGATCAGGTGCTTGTTCATATCACTGTATTGCTAAATAAGTAGTTTTACACAATGATAATACTGTGGTGTTTTTGATCCCTTTAACACTTCAAGTGCTGAAAAAGCATTTGGTCAAACATGTAATAGATTACCTTTTCCAGTTCCACCAAGAAGCTGTCAAGACTCTCATCTGACAGTTTCCCAACTTCAAACATGGTGACTGCATGACTTTTCAAGTTCTGGAAGAACAAAACAAAACTTTCTAAATTCTTTCAGAATGGAATGGGTGAGTAAAAGTTTTATTAAGTAAAAACATTTCTTAGCAACAAACAATACATAACTTTTTAAAAATAATTACAGCTGTATTATATCGAAGTCAAAGTATTTTAAAACTCTACATGTTTATTCTTGTCATAATACACTGAACAATTTTGACATACTGGTGAAAGATTTCCCATCATTAGAAAGGCAGTGAGAGTAGAATCAAACAGGAAGGCAATACGCTTTGTGTGTCCGCTAGACAGATTCAGGCTGCTCACACTGGCTGTTTCAGCTAATAGAGGACAAAAAGAAAATAAAGGATCACATTTGTTTTATTTAAACATAAAATCATCAAGTTTAAGTCAAATATATTAAAAAAAAAGGAAAAATAAACCACATTAGTTATTGCCATACTGAGTAGAACAGAGTTCCCTTATCAGTACTAAACTACTGACTGACTTAATTCAGAAGTTCTTATCTTTGTGTCAACTCATATCCGTAATACAGATCAGTCTCATCTTCAGAAAAAAGCTGTTTGGCTAAAGAATTTTAAATCAAGAAGTAGGTACCACCTCCCCCACTGAATATTCCGTATGAAAAAAAACAATCTACACAATCTGTGTTTTACTTGCTTCTAGACTCCTTTACAGCCTATGGCACTCTACAAATATAAAAATAATTGATCCTAATGTATTAAAATTTACTGTTAGTGCTAACCTGGATCATCTTGACTGTTGGTATCTGTATCTGTGGCTGATGACCCAACTTCCTGTATAGGACTTCTGTTTTCCCCACTGTCCCATGAAAGCAGCATCTTTTGAGGGTCCAAAGTACTCCTATTAATGTGAATCAAAATCCACATCTATCGATCACTGTAGCACCAGAGAAATATCTCTGCCTTCCAGTGCTAGCAGTCCATGCACAGGCATACCCAATCCACGCCTTTCAATACTTCTAAGCCCTAAACCAGTCAAGCTTGATGTCCTTCAAAGTCCTCCTTTAGCTTCAGCTGAAAAGTTTATTTGGGGGTTTGAAAATACCACAATTTGAAAAAATTAAACCACCATCACTGAAGAAGAATCCAATGGAAAATATCTAACTCAATTTTTCTCACAGTCTGAATTAGCATTAAAGAAAACTCAGGCATAGCAGTCATTTTAAATGGCTTAAAAGATATTGAATCAAAAGTGCCTGACAATTAATGCAACTTGGCACTCCAATTTGGAGAACCCTTTGTTGACGAGTATTAACATCACTTTCCCAGGATTTGATATAGATACACATATATGAAAGAGTGTCAGTGACAGAACTGCAATGGCACCTGATAGCAAGCAAGTAAACTTTATGTACATATTCCCTGACAGCAGTGCCAAGAGACATTGTTTCTGTACTAGAAGGTAACAGCTGTTATTTTTGGCCCCAGGAGTTTAAAGCAAATCTACACTTGTCTGCTTCAAAAATGAGCAACTAGGCATTTAAAGGTCAAAAAGCCAGCACTAAGTAACAGCAACAGAAGCAGTACCTTGAACTTACAGGCTAAACTACCACCGCCTATTCCACAGATTAAAAAGAAGATCAAGTATCCTTGTCATTATACACATCAGACAGCCAAGCAAGATCTGCTGTGGCATAAGTCAAAGAAAGCGACCAATAGCTTTACAATCAGATTTTGGTTCTAGCTTTCTCTTCAAGGAGGAAAAATAAGCCTTGTGAAAGAACAGAGACACTTACTTCAGTCTGTTTATTGAAGGAACATTCTTCCACGATGGATGAAGATTATCCAGGTTTATTACTTGGCCTTTTTTATGAGCAAAGCCTAACCGACAATACATGGACACAGCATTCTGAAGAAACACACATACACATAATAAGCAATATGCTATATGAAAACAGGTTGCAAGACAGTGAACTCTCCACATCAACTTCAACAGATGCATTATACACACATACCTTTACTAAAGATAAGTCAATCTCTAGGACATTTGCAAGCTGGGAAAAAAAAAAAAAAAGAAGAAAGAGGAATCAACAATACAGAATTAACAATGCAGGGTAATTCACTACTTGTGGACGTCAGCATCTTTTTGTAGGCTTGCTTTATTTTTAAACCCAGCCTGCACTGGTAGGAGCAATTTTGTCTTCACTGCAAGTGATAAAAAAAAAAAAGGGGGAGATAATGTCTCATAATTGCTTTCAAAAGCATGCAAAAGAAATATGAGGTTATCTTCTACTGTGTAATTTCTAGGTTAATCATGGATACCATTTCTAGGTGAATCATGTCTATCAGAAGACACACAAAGACAAAAACAAATCCCAGATATATTTAATGGGTATTTTTCAGATGCTTATTCATCAAGTTTTGAGAATAAGACCTTATGAAAACATATTTCTTATAGTAAAATTATAAATACCTATGCAAAAGTTACATTCCTACTTTAAGCCAAGACCTTGCATGTTTTCCTTCAAAAAAAAAAAAAAAATTTTACACTAGCAAAACACACTGTTCCAGTTCCAGCCCATAAAATAGTCTACGGTCTACATTAGTCAGTGCTGTATAAATTTATTCCAGCTGATGGAACTGTTTCACTGAACTGAAGGTACTCCTTCAAGCCTGAAGCACTATAAAAGTTACATTGAAGATAAAAGAAACAGGTTGGATCTTAAGCCTGGCAATACCAGTAAATAAAATCACTTAATATCAATCCATATCTCTGCATTAAGTATTTTCAGCAGTGTGCTTTGGGCCCTTCCAAGTTTTCCTGTCTCCCTGACACGGGGTAAGTTTTACATACCTCTGCCACATTAGTGTGTTCATCTATTGAAACAAATATCTTGTACAGGAGTGTTTCAAAGTAATCACCTTGCACTCTGTTCATCACAAAACCTTCAAGTGGTGGCACTAAAAAGAAGAATTACTTGCAAAATTACAATTTGGTAACTTACTTTCTTAAACTGAAAATGCATAAAAAAGGAAAAGTAAGTTTATACTTATTTAGTTTTCATGGTACCTGTAATTTTGAGGACTTCCCAGACAGAAATAATAAAAGCCTAAAGATAGTATACATTGTATTTAGAATTCTTCCACTCCTTAAGAAAAGTAAGGGTTGCCAATGTGTTTTCTTATAAGAACTAAAGCCGCTGTACTTCACATCATAGTCTTGCAGTCTCCAGCTCGTCCGCTACAGATAACTTCCAGCCCTCCAGCCCATAAAATCATTTTGTAACATGGATGGAGATTAAATCATGGCTCTGATTGGAGTGGGACACAAAAAACCCCACTCCACCCACACACTCCAGAGCTGAGACTCCCAAAGCTATTATCTAAGCAGTAACTCTCTTGTATTTAGAGGATTTTCACTTAACTGATCTCTACTACAGTAATGACAGCTTCTTCTGCGTGGCCAGGTTCCAAACAATTTATGCCTTTGCAGACTATAGCAAATAACCCCTGAGACAGAGCATAGCATAATGAGTTGTTCAAAGGGCAACCATATGCTGTGCTAGTTTAAGCTCCTACATAGTCCCCAGACACAGCACATGACCATAATTAAGCTGACAAGACCATGAAGGATGGAACTGATATCTATAAAAAAGTTGTGTCTGTCTAGAAAACAGGAGTCAAAACCCCGTGCCCCTCTGGTAAGGCAGTCACGTTTCTCTGTGCTATTCTTCCTTTTCATTAGACATATGGGAAGACAGTTATTAATTTGTACTGTAACTTTTTAAAGAATCTCATCTTATCCAAGTATATATACAAAATAACCTAAGAATTCAACTTGAAATCAATCTTATATACAATAAAAACAATGTTTTAATAGGGTTGAAAACATTTAGTCAGGAAAAAGTTTCACAGTTCAAATGTTTTGTTTAAGCAAACTCATGTACACAGACAAGGAGCTTCCAAGACAGACACCTACAGGATAAATTAAATGAAACCAAGAAAACACAGATATTATACCATTAAATATTTACTTACCTGCTATACAGCTGTCATCAGATATTGGTACATCAAGGTAAATAAATCCTTTGTTATACAAACCTTTATGAATAAAAGCACATCATTTCAGAAATAAAGCATTTTCCAGAGTACTAACAATACAAAGAAGACTTCCCCCTCAGCCAATTCAGAATTTAAAATCATTTTTCTTAATAGCCTCCACAGTAGAATATTACTGTGTAATGCATGGATCAATAAACCACACCTAATACTAAGCAGGTGTTGCTTTAAACCAGAATTCTTTGTTTCAGTCTGATGCAGTACACCTGGACCTCTACAAGTACTTTCAGGACAATCAAGCACAGCAGAATGACCTCAGCTACATCTGACAAAGATGAGCGTGTCCGTGCCTAAATGTTAACCTAGTTTTCACCATCATCACTGTACTGTCAAGAAGTGGATTTTAGTCCTGAATTAGTTTCATCAGCTGAGGATGCTGGCTACCTTTTGGTTTTTTATACAACTGCAAAAATAAATTCTGGGGCACTTCAGCACAAGGCATCGGCAAAGCTGCAGCAGATACAGAGGGACACTGCATACAGTAAGGACAATAACATGGTAGATTTTAAATTACACTTTCCCTACATGAGACTGATTTGAGCACTAAGCATCTCAACTGAGTTCTGCAGAGTAGTAAGCCAGGGAGAAGTTTTTAAGGCAGGGCAAAACCTTTCAGCATGGTTATTTTTAAAGTTTAAGGTCTGTAAAAGGTGCAATCTCATAGAAAAGCATAAAGCTAAATTACACACTACAAAATAAGCCAAATTTATTGTCAGTGGTTCCTTTGATACTACCCAATGTAACTCCACCTACATGATATTCATTACAGCAGGGAGGAAGTGTACCAACAACCCTCAGGTGAAGTGTTATTAAATATGCAAAGCAAGACTGTCAGATGTTTCACACACACAGAGCTCAGTCCAGCTACAGTGTATGTACATAGGTATATATCTATAGTATATACAGTAAAATTGCTACCCCCAACCAGATATTAAATAAAATGCCTGCAATACACCAACAACTACCCTGAATGCATGCTGATCCAACTGCTGCACAACAGCTCGGGCAGTGACACATACTCAGCTATGCAAACCAATGTGTACCAACAAACCAGCTTTAATGGATCAAGATGACATTACAAGCCATCAACATGTTTTTCACTGTCTCTCCTTCAGCTTCAGCTCTCATAGCTGATACATTCTTACTTACTAGAAATGTACTGATGGCATCATACTTTGAACTAAAGGGTCCTCTTTTGACATAAAACCCCATCCTACTGGCAGTTCACAACATTAATTGTCTGTACATTCTCCTTCTACCCATGAGTCAGGGTAAAAAGGTACATTAGATCGTTCTAAACTTACTAAACCCGAGCTGTAACCCTCTCCACAAGCAACATCAGGACACCTATAGAGGAAGGTCATTAAGTGTTTTCTGAATTCAAGTTTTCTTAAGCCCTATAGTGTTTCATATCCACTTCAGAGCTTGAATTTCACCTACCTCACTTATTTTTATTGTTTTGTCCTGCTTCAGTGACAGGCAGTGGAATTCTGCCTCAATTTCTTAACAAAAGCACAGTGCACAGATCCAACTGCTTGTAGTAAACCAAGCATTTACAGATCAACTTCTCAAGGAGGAGTTTGTCAGTGAATCTGTACTCCCTTGACTAACATGATTTGTCTGTATCTAATACTTGTTATGCTAAAATGGGGAGACATGTGCACACCATTTTTCAGTAACAGCTGCAGACCTTTAAGAAACAAGACAGCCTCTTAGATTTAAGCCCCATTTTCATGGTGTTCAAAAAGTACAAAATTATAAAAACTCTGCTTTGAAAAGCAAGGAGTGAAGTTTTACCATCCAGGATTACCAACTTTGGCATTTTTCATTTTAGTTTCTCTTGTCCTCATCTACTTCCCCCACAGTATTTACTGACAGTCTCTGCTGAAAGAATCTATTGAATCAAACAGTAACAGAGCAACAGCTGCTAATGGCTCACTGTTAAACCATTTGCAAGATCTAGACTGCAGTCGGTACGAGCTCTCAAGTATTTTCCTCCAACTCCTCTTATGCTTCATTTGCTACATCCCCTTTTATTCCTACTCCCAGAATTTACTGAGCAAGATGTACAAACAAAAAAGGAATGTCCATTAAACACTTACTGTGAACTACATTGAAGTCTAATGAACCAGCAAGCTGAGGACCTGAATCAATTATCTTATCAATGGCAGACTTCTCCAATGTAGTACAAATCTAGGTAAAAGAAACCATGTTAGTCTTTTGTAGAAATGAGTCTATCCAACTTATTCAATACCACTCAAAAAAAAATCCAAAAACATTACAGCCTGAAGTCAATCATAAGTAATACAGAATATAGGAAGTAACTCATGTTCCTAATCAAAATATTTGCACTGAAGAAATCCCTGCAGTTCCTGTTAAAATCTTCAATTTTTTTATTCTTGTCCTCATACAAAATTACTTATGGTCTAGGAATGGTACTTAATTGCACAGGCATTTGGTAAGTGAAGCCCACAGCGTAACAGGTTTGTTCTTTAAAACTTCCAAACTGAGCATTCAACCACATAACTATAAATGTTCTAGAAGGATGTCCATTACAATATCAAAGTAAAGTGCCTCAGGTTATGGCAGAATATAAGTAGCCACTGCCCAAGATATTCCAAATAATAGCCAAAAAAATACTCTGTCACTGCTTTAAGTACATTGCAATCTAAACAAAAGACTTCCAGAGAAGGAATTAAATCCAGATAAATTGACTAGCTGACTGTAAAAAGAAACTGAGGATAGAAACAGAATTAAGTCAGCTCCCAAGTTTTTCACATGCACTGAAAAAAAATAAGTACACACAAGGGGCAGAAACAACAACAGTATGTATAAAATAAAGTCCACAGACTAAACTGAAGGTTAACATTTGGTGAAAACACAGCTGTCAGCACTTAACTATGAAATTTAAGAAACATATTTTGTTGCTTGTTCCCTACAAAGCGCACCGTCATGCACACTAGTTATCACAGACCAGCTGACACAAAACCACCTCAGCACCGTACACAGCGCAGAAGGGAAGCCACTGTTTCCAAGGACCATCAGTATTCAACCAAAATTAGAGACACAATCCATACTGAAATACCTTGATGTCGTCCTCAGTGATGTAGCCAGACTGCACGACCCACCAAGCTTCTATAGCAATCTCCACGGGTTTCACAGGTAACAGATCATGAGCACTTTTCCTTCTGAAAAATTTCTGCAGTGGTACAATCCATTTGAGATAGTAATAAAGAGCATTTCACATGTGCAGACAGCCATTTACCTTTATATAATCTGATTTTTATAAACATCCATTTTTAACTACATTATATTCACAGACTGGATACACACAAATACTGTTAGCCTTGTCGTTTAGTAAAAGCACATCCCTGTTCAGGAAAAAAGATTCTCTCCTCCCTCAAATCATATGAAAATGGGAAGGAAAAAAAAAATATTTACATCTGATATTGTTAAATCTTCTAAATCCTCACATAAATTCATACTGTATGTGTCACTAATTAAAAACCACACTATTCAAACACATTAGGATCAAGCTCAAATTTCAACTATTTATGACATTTTATAATGTGAACAGGTAAGAGAACACAACAAAAAGTATACAATTGGGGTATTTTAAAGAAGTTCAATGATCTTAAAAAACCAACAAAACACAAAGGACGAAGTACCCCACATTCTCAATAAACACGGTGCTAGAGAAGTACAGAGTACAGTGAATTTCAGTCCAACAAAGAAAAACTAGAGGGTACTGTTTGTTTATAGACCTAAACAGCTTCTCTTCCATTACTTTTTGGTTCAGTCTATCAACTTCAGATTTTGATAAGCACACTTTGTTGAAGGAGCACTGTGAAGCTACTGCGAGAGCACCTACAAGTTTCCTGAAGAAAGAAAGGAACTGTTGCAAATTAAAGGGCCTACTTTTATCAACAGTCATTGCAGTGTTTTCCACATGTGCTGTTCACAGGCAAGGACTCCTGTTCAGACTCATTACCATTGCCTCAGAGAAAAACATACATACCACCAAAATGTATACCTAGATGGAGGACTGTCCCAGAATAAACTCTGACCTCAATTGCACCCATAGAAACATGGAATAATTCTTACAGAACCACTGTCATTATTCCATGTTTATACTGGCCAGGAGAAATTATTTATCTGGTGCCACAGAATAAATATAGCTCAGAAAATATAAGTTTGTGAAGAAAAAAAAATCCACCAAAAACGTAGCACTAAATATCTTTTTCTTCAGTATACTTAGATTTTGAACTAAAAAGTTCTTTATTACCTTCAGGAAATGCAATATAAGTAGCAATACACTATGTCACATTCAATTAGCCATACTATTAAACTAACCAGATCCACAAAATTATTCCATTCTTCATTTCCTATGAACTACTATGAGGGGGAGAAAAGGAGGAACCAAAGAGAGAGGAAATTAAAGACAAACTTACTTTTGAAGACCTACATTGATTCATTAGATCTATATACTGGTTTCTTCCTATACCAAGAAGTCTTAGACCTGAAAAATAAGGTTTTATTTCTCTTAAGACAAGTTTTAAGCTGAACATATGTAAAACATTTTTCAAAGAATCAGACCTACTTCCATAATAATATTTTTAATTATTCTTTCTTCACAAAATAGAAGGATAGTTATAGGAACTAAATTCAGTTTTAAATGAATTTGACAGAGAACAGTGTGCATCTAAAACCAGAATCCATCCCCATTCATTTACTCTGTACAGGTTAAAACAAGCCCCCATACTCCAGTTCTCTCAAGTCATGGGGAAGCAGAGAATAACACAACCACTTTCTCTCCTACACTCACATCAAGAGGTAAGAACTATGCTCCAAATTAAAAGAACTAATGCTGTACCACATTTTGGTCAATAGTTTCTCTTCCCCCTAATAAATCCCACACCACACACTGGATTAGAACTCTAAACTAATTAGAGCACAAACAGCCACATAAGCTTCTAAGGACAATGATTAAGATCTAGTTGGGTTAAATTGAATCAAAATTTATTTCTATAACCTCTAGCCTCCAACCATTAAGAAACTGTGAACAGATACTGTAAAGCTACTCATTAGTTTAACCCATATTCTGTCTCAGTTTTGACTCCAACTTTTTAGTTTGACACTAGCTTTTTAGGATAAAATGTTAATAAAGATGTTTATCTTAATTATACCACAGTCACTGACCTGCAACTGCTGCTGAAATAAAAGAATTGATAGGAAAAAAAAAAACCAGGGAAGCCTTTCCTCTCTCCATGCTCCTGAGTAACAGCAGATTTCCAACAAGCTACGTAGCGCTGAAGAAAAAGTTTTTTCCTTATCTGTTTCCCCAGTGAGAACATTACACAAAGGTATATTAGTACAGTGAACCAACAAAATCCTTAAAGAAAAAAAAATTCCCAACTGTTTTCAAAAGCTGCAGGCTGCTCCTCACCTGACTACACACTAACCTTAAAAAGAACTAAAGAAACTCATACCAAAGGTGAAGAATGAAGTTTTTAAGCTATAGATAACTTCTTAGTGCCAGGCTTGATTAACACCCTCCCTATGCCAGCAGTTTGCATTTTGCTCTATAAAACTTATCAGCTGTCTATTGCTTTTACTCTATTCTCCCCCACCAGGTTCAAAGTTTTTGCCTTCCTAATCTCCCCATCCCATACCCACAACAGTCTAACAGAAAACAGGATAAAACATCTGGCACATCCAGGAGGGTCATAAAACACTAGATTCTCTTCTTTCTCTTTTCTGGTACATCATCCCTCAATCCACACTAACACTAACTCATAGGAACGTTAACAGCCTTCCAGTGTCTTCCTAAAGCTTTCTGCCCAACACATGCCAAAAAACGTGCTAGGAAAGGACCAGTGGCTCCGCTTCCCGATGCACAACAGCCAGTAAGACCTTCCACCCAGAAGTCCAGGCAAATGGGAATGCAATACAAGCAAGGACAGAAGCTGCACAGGGTTTTGCACCACTCCTATCTGTACTCAGACTAGCCCAGTTCCAGTGCTGACCACAGGGACTATTTAAATGCTTACACACGTTCATTCACGCATTTGTTCAATCAAACAGATGCCCGCAAAAACATTTTCAGAAGTTTCATATTTCCAGCTCACAAAGTAGTAACACAACTAGATAATACTTACAGTCAGCAGCAGTGAAGTTTGGTAACGAATCATAGCTTTTTTCACTGTTCATTATATCCTTAAAAAGACAAGATAATTTAGTTGCAACATGAAAATAGTCATTTCAGAGAAGCAAGTCCAAAATTCTGTCTGCTTTTTGGTTATTTTTAAGAACAAAAACTTAAAACAAATATATTAAAGTCAGTTACCTTATCAAACTTGCCAATTATTTGATTAATCATTACACAGTAAGTTAAATATACAAAAAAGAGACTTCTGTTTAATGTAAGCTTTACAAAGAAAAATGCTGACAGAATAATGAAGATAAAATCCTCTATCTGTCTTCATACACAAAAAATCCCAGCACATGGAATTGCTAACAGTAATAACAGAATAAGCTAACAACTAATTCATTATGTTTGCAAACACTCTACACAAAATAAAAAAGCACTTCTGATAGCCAGTGAAAATAGAAGAAGGTTGCCAAAGTGCTGATAGAAAATAGAACCATCTTTGTTCTCGCAGAAAAGGATCAACTTCAAGCTTTTGAAAAAGCTTCTAATATGGTTAAGTGTCCTTGAAAGAGAACAAAAAAGAAAACAGCCATTCAAACACGCTGGTTTCTAAAACTTTGTTTTAAAAAAAACGTTGTGTTTAATTAATTAACAGAATGAGCTATTTCTTTTACAATTTGAAGAGTCACAATCTCAAACAGCAAAAGAGAAAGACTGGCCTCAGACTGAGTCCCACCCCTGTTCCACATGACAAAGTCCACCTCTTGAACGGCTTATGGGGGCAGAAGGGAAGAAATCTGCAGGTACAACCTGTTCTCTAGAAAGCTTCCTCACTGTTTCCCTACCCAAAAGCAAACGACCTACATGGCACTGCCTTGTAAGCATTACAGGGCTGTCACCAACATCTCTGGGACAGAAATCAACATATTGTCGCCAGAGTTTTGTACTCACCTCCATTATGCCTGTGTAATATGAAAATGGTGTTACTCTCAGGCCTTTCACCATGATGTCAGACAAATGATACGGGTACAACATGAGATGATCTCGACTGTATTTTAAGAGATCCTCATAATATTTACGTTCATCTTTCTTGACATGCTTAACTAAAAGGGGAAAAAAAAAGTTACACCATTCTATGAAGTTCATTTTTTTTTTAAAAAAAGTGTTACAACAAGGACTAAAATAGTATAAAAGCAATTGACAGAAAACTAAAAACAAAATAAAGGAGTGGTGTAGGGCATTCAGCATTCCGGCATCTACATAGATACAAGTACTTTCAGAGGCTTTAAGGGTGACATTAGAGAAGAGCAGGTTTACTTTACAGGTTATCAGGAAGTGGCCCATTGAGAAAGAACTCATGCAAGCTGTAGAAAGTTATCTTTTAATTAGTGTAACTATTATCTACTTTGAAAAGATGAATGGATGCAGTCAATGCAAAATAAATTGAAACTCCGCAAACGAGTCATAGCAAATAACTCACGTGAGTCAGGGCAACTCTGCATCTCAATTATCAATGGGCTTTATTTTATTAGTCAAATCCTCTGTTAATGTGTCTTAATTCCTGGAAAAGGGTGGCATAACTACTAGAAATTAACCCATAACTACAATAGGAACTCAGTTCCACCTGCCAACTCAGTAACCTTACAAAGTGCTTTGCTAGAAAAGCTGCCAAATGGGACTCAAGAGTCAAGACTTTTCTTGGGGTTTTATCATTTAAAAGTATTCATCTTCAGGGAAGGAGGGACCCTTGAACAGGGCTAGTTCTTGCAGTTTTACAGCAAAGCTTCCACGCAGAAGGATCGGGTAGCAATTAGAAGTTACTCAGCTTCTGTACTCACCTAAGTTATTCCGGTATCGTAACTGATTGCGGATGCTGTAGAGGACGACCTGCCGTTCATATTCCCTCTGAGAGTTCCCAAGACCCTTGAAAACATAAAGGTCTTTTTAACCGACGTGCACAATCCTCCTTTTAGTTAAAGCACTGCAAAGCGTCTCATGAGGAAACATGCAGACAGTTACTACTCAGGGAGTCCTCCAGTTCCATACAGTGATAGTATCTCCAATCTCTGTACTAGATCAAAAGTATCTCTAGTTAAATGAGTCTCTCTACGCAGGAGGCAGATTTAAGCAATAATCTTTAGATTTTTTTTTCCCTAGTACCATTCTAATAAAAAGGGAGCCTCTAATTCTCAAATCAAAGGTTTTAAACTGTCTTTCAGAAGACGTGAAGCATCAAACATTTTACCAAGCATTCAGTGTCTTGCAGCCTTGAATAATTACCCAGAATTAGTAGCATAAACCAGGCAGGGTGAATGACATGTGAAGCTCCAACTGCTGCACCTAAGAAGCTTATAATGCAAAAAATAAATAATGAAAAAGCACAAGTTGTAGCTTCACACAAGTAAGGCAATCAAGTGATCTTGGGTCACAAGATTAAGGCATAAGCACAGCACATTACTTGACTATCACAAAAGAAGATAAAAGTTTGCTTGATACTTTAAATACCTTCTTTCAAAAACTGTCCCCTCAAAATTCTTCATGTTACTCTCTACACTGCATCTGCAACAACTTTTCTGTTGTCCTGCCTGCCCCCCCACCTCCCGCCCCAGCTCCTTCATTGATGTTCATATTAAAAAAGATCCTTAGATAAAAAGGCACTTTACTGCATATATGGGATAAACAATTAAGTTGCACACATACTGTAGAATTGAGTAGTAAAAAAGAAACACCTGATATCACAGACAGGGTCCATAATTGATTAAATATCAAAAAAAGGATCCAAGTATTTGTTCAAAGTACAAAACTATTGAAGACTTTAAAGTTACTTTAAGGAAAATAATGCATAAAAACTGGTACATTCTTCTATCCTGAATCACATAGCCAAAAGTACGGAACTGAGCTGGGCACATTAAGAGAAATCATCCTTCATGCCCCTCTTACAGCTCCTGAAATCTCAAACTCAAGGAATGCAGCTACTCAGGGCCCACAGCCACTATTCATCCTCTCCATCCTGCCTTTGTGCAAGAGCAGGAATTGTTTTTCAGCACCTGCTTTCAAGCAGCATAAGACTTTGGAGATGAGAAGTGCTCAACTTGACACAATACCTCTCCTCTGCTGCCAGGGGCCCCTTAAACCCAGCAAATCAAAGTTTCATGAGGTTTTCTTTTCACAAGCCACTCACTGCAACAGTTCCCTGGCTACCGAAACGCTGGGCTGCACAAGTCTCCGATGACACCTGTCCTGGTTCAGCAACCACCACGCAGGGGTTGCACGGGGTATCTTCACCTCAGCTGGTGCGGAGCCTGCGCAGGCTGAGGGATCACCCCACATCTCCCTCTGCCCACAGAGGCCCCAGGCCACTGCTACAACCCCCTCTCCTCAGAGACCCCCGGACACACAGGTGTATCCCCTATTCCCCACACACAGACGCCAGACCACTCCTCTCCCATTCCATCCCACACACAGACCCCACACCACTCCTCTCCCATTCCATCCCACACACAGACCCCACACCACTCCTCTCCCATTCCACCCCACGTACATCCCGCCTCTCCCCACAGAGGGGCCGAGCACCCCCTCTCCACATGCAGACCCCGCTCCCTCTCCCCACACAGGCGCCCCGTGGCCAGGCCCGCCTGTCTCCCCCCGCACTGCCAGGCGCTCTCCCGCCCTCCGGTCCCCCGGGCCGGGAGCTCGGCAGCCCAGAACCCGTCCGTCCGCCCGCCGGCACCTGCTTGACGCTGGCGGGCAGGCGGCCCCAGGGGTAGTTGTGGCGGATGTGGAACTCCACGTCGATGTTCATGGCGAGGAGGCCTGGCCGCGCCGCGGAGCCCCGCCGCCGGAAGGCGCTCCAGCCCGGGGCCGCCCTGGCCTGAGCCCGCCGCTGCCCCCTCCCGCCCGCCGCCGCTTCCGCGTTGCGCCCCCGGAAGCGGCCGTAGCCGTCACTTCCGGCGGGGCGGGGAGAGGGGCGGAGGGCATGGCGGGGAGACGGGCGGGGAGCGGGGCGGGGAGCGGGGCGGGGAGCGGGGCGGGGAGCGGGGCGGGGAGCGGCGGGCGGGGCGGGACACGGCCGCTGGCGGGATGGGGGTGCAGCTGTGCTTGCGCAGGGAGGCAGTTGGGCGGTGCCTCGGTGGCTACGGGCGGTAGGGCGACGGTAGTTGAGGGTAGTTTTCTCGCCCGCTGAGCGGGGGTCACACGCTGCCTTAGCCCTCTTCCTCGGGCGGCGGGGGAGCGCGGCGAGGGGCTGCCGATCGGTGTTGATAACCGCTGTAAGCGGAGGCGAGGCGAGGCGTTGCCCGCCCGGTGTTGCCACAGGCGCTTGTGCCGCGGAAAGGTCCCTCACCTCGGCTGTTCCCCCGTACACCAGTGCCGCCGTCCCAGGGCTGACACGGCCCGGGGCCAGATCGTGAAGTTCCGGAAGGCCGAGTGCAAGGTCCTTGCACATGAGTCAGTGCAACCCTAAGCACAAATACAGACTGGGTGGAGAATGGACTGAGAGCAGCTCTGAGGAGAAGGACTTGGGAGTGGTGGTGGATGAGAAGCTCAACATGAGTCGGCAATGTGCACTTGCAGCCCAGAAGGCCAATAACCGTATCCTGGGCTGCATCAAGAGAAGCATGGCCAGCAGGTCGAGGGAGGTGATTCTGCCCCTCTACTCCACTCTCGTGAGACCCCACCTGGAGTGCTGTGTCCAGTTCTGGGGCCCCCAAAACAAGAAGGACATGGACCTACTGGAGCAAGTCCAGAGGAGGCCACAGGGATGATCCAAAGGCTGGAGCACCTCTCCTACGAGGACAGGCTGAGAGAGTTGGGGCTGTTCAGCCTGGAAAAGAGAAGGCTCCAGGGAGATCTTATAGCGGTCTTCCAGTACCTGAAGGGGCTACAGGAAAGTTGGGGAGGGACTTCTACAAGGGCAGGGGGTGATAGGACAAGAGGTAATGGCTTTAAACTGGAAGAGAGTACATTTAGATGAGATATTAGGAAAAAATTCTTCTCTGTGAGGGTGGTCAGACACTGGAACAGGCTGCCCAGAGAGATCATGGATGTGCCCTCCCTGGAGGTGTTCAAGGCCAGGTTGGATGAGGCTTTGAGCAACCTGGTCTAGTGGAAGGTGTCCCTGCTTATGGCAGGGGGGTTGGAACTGGATGATCTTTAAGGTCCCTTCTAACCCAAACCATTCTATGATCCTCTGAGCCAAGCCTGAAGTACCTCACTCACACTGTTTGTTTTAACCATGGGTTCCTGGCGCAGTTCACAATACAGCTGGACAAATGCCAGTGACTGCTCAAAGCAAGGGCAGGCACAGGAGCAGAAATTGGCATTTCACAGTGAGGAATGAGGAAGCTCGTTCCACTGAGCAGTGGCCCTGGGCTACACAACTGAGTGTGTGTGGTCTGTGTAGTGTGCGGACAGAGAGCTTGCAGATACCCCCAGCAGCCTGGCCTATTCATACAGGGTCTTGAGCAAGTGGATTAATATCATCAAGGAAACTGCTGCAAATAAAATAGTAATAGGTGCCCCTCCTTGTCTTAGGATCTAGGTTTTTGTGAGTCATTTAACATCTCGCCAGTGCCAACTTTTCATGCAGACGCAATTTCTTATTGTTTAAGTGTAAAGGGATTACAGAGAAGGGAAGGGCTCTACATTTGTAACACTACCTTTTAGTGAATTGTTTGATACGTAAGTAGAATAAACAAAGCAACTGAGCCCCGGATCACTTGTGCCATTTACTTTTTAAGGCTGTTATCCTGTGTGCTTGGTAATAACCTTGGAGCAGTGGTGAAACTCGGTGCTCTGTTATCTTCGCGTAGGTCCCCAGAGAACTACAGACCCAGTTTTTCTTCAGGGTCACCACTATCTTCAGGATCCCAGTTCTGAGTAACTGCACAGACACAAAGCCTCAGCCTGCAGATGTGCCCCGTGGTGCCGGCACACAGAGATCCCTGCAGCTGAGGAGATGGTGAGCAGCTCACACAATCTCCAGAGTCTCAGATAAGGCTTCCCTGCTCATATTACTGGCAGGATTCAGTCCAGGAGCACAGTCACAGCCTGCCAACCTGACTTCATCATTAATTCTTTAAATGCCAGTTTTCAGGTTTCTTAAGAGCCTTTCTCTGTCACACCCTACAATGGTTTATCAATAAACTACAAAAAGACATTAATAAGAAACCTTTTTGCCTTGCCTATTGCCACATAAACCAGATGGTACAGGTCTTTGGCTGGTACTGTCTGTTTGCTTTTGATATCAGTAATTAGACACACCTCTCAATAGGGCAGGACAATTTTTTTCTTGGATGGTTCTGAGGTAAATGATCTTGTTAGTGGCACCAGCACCTGAATAATACATCTAGTATGACACAGATATGAGAATCCACAAGCTAAAAATTCAGGTGCTCAGAATAACAGTGATGTATGCAGTATTCCATTACATTCTTATCAGCTGACTACGAGTTTTCAGTGATAGCACTGGCAAAAGGGAAGAAAAAACAAGACAATTAGAAAGGAACTGTTGATGTGAGGTAGATCTTCAGAGAGGCAGAATAACTGAGCAGAGCTGTGATTAGAAGCAAATAGTGTAAGTACTTGATTTTCAACAGTATTTTAATTTATTACCAGAAAGGGTACTATGCAACAAAATTGTTCTGCATTTATTAATCAGTTTGAGAACTTGTAGACAACTGATTCAAATTCACTTAATGTCATAGATAAAACACTGTGAACTCCTGCACCTTCAATTGAGATTTTTGAACTCTGAAGTTACAATCACATTTGTTTAAATTGTGTGTGTAAAATACAGTGAGCGCTGAGGATCGGGGCACTGCTCCTTTTCCAAACCCTAGGATATCATTAAAACCACATCCACTCCCTCCCAACTCTGCTGCTCAGGATGGATATGTATGGGTAGGATGTTGCACAGTTTACAGTTTCTCCAGCTGACCCCTCAGGCAGTTGCAGCAATGAACAGATTTATTCTGGAACACAGGTGCTATGTGTAGCCTTCTCCAGTCATTTATGACTTTTCCTGACCTGGTTAGTGACCACAGGTAATCAGTCCTGGTTCAGAGATTGCTGCCTCTAGTTTGACACTCAGTACTCCTGTGCCACTGACTATATATAATGGATATTAATTAATTTTATTTATTATTTTTCTCTTCTGGTTGGTACACGTAACTACTTACTTAAATGCATTCATTTCTGGCAGGAATAATCTTCCTTTGTGAGGACAAGGAAAATAAGAATTGAACAATTTATCTTGGTGTGCATCATCTATTAGCTGCTCTCCTTCCATATTCTGTAATAAATCTCCACTTACCTTTGTTTATCTCTTCTGAGAAATTTTTAGACCGTCTTCTTCTGGCCTTTGATGTCTCTTGCTGTTCATAACTCATTCAGTTTTTCTAAAATTATCCCATGTTCTTGTTCTCTGTATCTACATAGAGCCTTAGTTACAGTTTACTGGTTTTTGGAGTTTCATTTTCTTAATGAGTACTTGTTGCTGACCTATTGCTATATATTTTCCTTCCTATACTTCCTATCTTTCCTTCATATAGAGAAAATTTGCCTCAGGTTTTAATAGGCTTTCTTCTGGCTGTTCTCAGCAGCCTTCATGCTTGATATCACCTTCTCAAGACATTACCTTTCGTCTCACTGACTTTTCAAAAGTCTGCCTTTTTCCTTATTCCAAGTCTTGTGCTTTTCCCTTGCAATAAGTTAACTCCATGTGTCATTACCACTTTCAAACAAAGTACCTCCCCTTCTGGATTTTCAACTAGTTCATCCTTGTTTAAAATCAGAAGTAGCAGCTTGACTTCCTCTGGTGACTCCCTCTATTTCCTGAGACAGAAGTTGATTCCAGTGTGCTCAAGAAGCTTGATGGACTGGTGAGGGTCTGCCAGTTTGCTTTTCCCACTGACAGGTGGCTGAGGCATAGCTACACAGGAGAATTCAGTGCTCTGAAAGAGCAAGCTGAGCTGAATCAGTGCAGCTCTCCTGAACTGAGCACCTGCACTTAGAAGTTGCAATGAGATTTCTTTTTCTCATCCCGTCTAGTCCTGGTTGGCCTGATCAGCTGTGTGCCACCTTCATCAATGCATGAAGAATATCTGCTCCACAAGAGGTCTCTTGTCCCTCTTTCAGGAGTGATTTGTGCAGTACCCTCAAGCTGCTTATTCAAATTGACAACTGTTGATGAGATCTCAAGACCAAATATTTCCCAGCGAATTCTTTCCTCAGAAATTATGGTTTTTGCATGTCCAGGAATAGGACAGTTACTTCCTTCAAGGTTGCTGGCTTCCAACTGGAGACAAATTCATTGTAAATGCTTGGTTTTGGCTGAGTTTGTTGGCAGGCTGAATTTAGGACTTCCACTCCAGTTTTCAACCCCTTAAACTCCTCTCCAAATTGAAGATTAGAAAGCTTAAGTCCTTCCTGCAGTTTACCCCTGTTGGTGAATGTCCTGGTAAACCTGTCTGAAAATCTTTTGGTGCCCGATAGTGCCTGATCAGGCTCAGGTCAACTCACTGCCCTTTTTTTCTGGTCTGGATAGGTCTCCAGACGCTGTTCTGAATTCTTATCTTTACACTCTGTAAATGCTCTGTGTCACACAGGTTCACCAGGGGTGAGCAGAGTTCAACAGGAATGGCAGGCACTGCTACCACTGTAAGAGCCATTTCACAGCTCATACCAATGCTGCAGTCAGGGTTGGTGAAGGCATTGATTATGTTGACTCTGATGTAATCCACAAGCCGTGTTTCTTTGTCACACATAAATCCAGGTGCCTGTCTCTCCAGGGACACCATAATTGGAGCTGATCATTTATTTTTAAGTGTATTTGAATGGTAGCGAGGTCTTTGCAGGAAAGTACTGTCTGTCAAGCAATTTAAAACCTAGAATTAGGGTGCACTTCGATAACACACTGATTTTCTTTTGCTTACTGTTTACATAATCACATAAAGACAGGGAGATTGTTCACCAGTTACTGTTATGGGCAAAATAGGCTTGACTTAGGAAAATTAATTTACTTTATTGTCAATTAAAAATAGAGCAGGATAGTGAGAAACAAAGACAAAACTGAAAACACCTTTCTCCTCCCACTTCTTCCCAGGCTCAACGTCACTCCTTCATTCCCAACTTTTCTACCTCCTCCCCGTGAGCAGTGCTGGGGGATGGGGAATGGGGATTACAGTCAGTCCATACTACTTTGTCTCTGCTGCTCCTTCTTCCACATGTTCTTCCCTTGCTCCAGTGTGGGTCCCCCACAGGGTCACAAGTCCTGCCAAAAGTCCTCTCAATGGACCACCGTTCATGCCAGGGGCCTCCCCCAGCACAGGCTCTCCCTGGGGTGCAGCTTCCCTCAGGGCACATCCACCTGCTCCAGCGTGGGGTCCTCCACGGGCTACAGGTGGTCATCTGCTCCACCATGGACCTCCATGGGCTGCAAGGGGACAGCCTGCCTCACCATGGTCTTCACCACAGGCTGCGGGTAATCTCTGCTCCAGTGCCTGGACCACCTCCTCCCACTTCTTCTTCACTGACCTTGGTGTATGCAGGGCTGTTTCTCTCACATATTTCTCATTCCTCTCTCACAGCTGCTGTGCAGTATTTTTTACCCTTAAATATGTTTTCACAGAGGCACCAGCAGCATTGCTGATGGGGTTCAGCTTTGTCCAGCAGTCAGTACATCTTGGAATCTGCTGGCACTGGCTGTGTCCAGCATGGGGGCAACCCCTGGTCTCTTCTCACAAACGCCACCCCTGCAACACCCCAACTACCAAAACCTTGCCACATAACCCAATAAAAGCAGTGAGATTCTGTTGGAAATATTTTATAGGAGCTGAGGGTCCTCAATGCCATATTAAATATCACTAAATCCCGTAAGATCCAATATAAACTCATCAGAGGAGGCATCCTTCCTTCTAAAATATTTAGAAAGCTCATGTTGGGCAGTACCATAGCTATATGTTTTAAATAAATGTAATAATAATTAGATAAATGAGTATGTATAAGCTCGAGACTTGTATTGTGAAATCCTGATTTTCTTTGGAGAAATCAGCCAGCTCCATGACCCAACAGGATATGATGTTAAATAGTAGGGATAATAAAGCCACCATGTAATGATGAATATGCCCCACCTTGAAGTGACTAGAATTTAAATAAGTCAGAAGTTATTGATTAACCCAGGGTTGGGTAGGATTTAGCTGCTCTAGTAAAAGTTGACAATTCCATCTGAATGCTAGTTTTATTGAAGAGCAGAAGAGCTGCATCTTCCACACTTGGGCTAAGCAAAAATGGGCAGTTCACATGTAAGTAGTTAATTAATTTGGATTATCACGAATGCAACAATTTCCTGTTTTTATTTTTGTCCTTTCTCACTTTGTATTACATTAATACATCTACAAATGAAGATTTAACCTCAAAATCTAATTTAAGTGTGGGTAGGAAACTTGTGTGTAGCTGGTAGCATTGCTTAATTGCAGTACTTGAATAATTAAACTATTAGTGTAACACACAGGTTCTGAGTGTTTTAATGCTCGTTGTGGCTTAGTTAAAAAGGGCAGCATTTATTTTGAGAAAAAGAAATGATGCATAGGATGTCATGGGAAAACTAATTTTACTTAGTTTAGCAAGTTTGTATTGGAACATTCTGAACCCTAAAATAATTCCCTAAGATGTGTGAAAAGCTTCCTGTCCCAAAGTCAAACACTTTCAAAATTTGGCTAAGTTTATCACTGAATAGTAGAGACAGGAGTATCTCAAAATGTGGAGCTCACAGAAGGACCTGATTAAAATTCAGGTGTCAGGATTTATTACACTAAATTACTGTATAAGTTTTGACTGAGACAATTTTAGCTAATATGTGGGTGTTTAATAATAAATATCTAAATCTGCATAAAGATATTTAACTTCAAAATAACCTGATTGTCAAAAGTTGCTGTGGTAGCTGTGAATGATCGCTGCTTCTGAAAGTTAAGTAGCCTGTGCTGAAGAAGTTGGGGGTTTTTAGCTCCAGTTTTTAAACTAATGAATGAAAGGTAGTATTTATTCAGCAGCACATTTTCTCCTCGAATGCTGAAAACCTGCAGTTTGCCAGTGTGCACCAACAGAAGGCAGCCTGTTGCTGGTACAAGCTAATGTTACATTAGTTTCTTTAAGATTTATATTAATTTATTACATTCCTACTTTTTAAATTCAAATTCAGCAAGGCCTTGAGAGGTGCTTGAGCATCTGCTGCTTCTGGAGCAGCTCTCCAGGACATTTTCTATGCCAGACTGAGCAAGAAAGCCCTCACCACTCACACAAAGCTCCAGCTACTAAATGAAGGAGCTTTTTGTCTCCATGTGAAAGGGTGGTTAGTCCCATACCCTGGGACCATCCTTTTGTGGCCTGGCTGCTTGCATAAGGGGAAAGAAGCGAGCAGTTCAGCAACCTGTCTTTGCGTGGAAAAGAAGGCCAAGAAGGCTCCCTCTGCACAGCCCCTTGTGTCCACATAAGCGCACATTGGTTGGTAGGCATCTCCTGAGGGTCCTGATCCTGGAGAGCCTTTCACTGTACATTGCACTGAAAACAGTGTAGAGTAAGCATATTCAGTGTAAGTTTAAACTAGCTGGCAAGAGAGATCACAGCACAGCATCTCAGGCAGGTTTAACAGTTGTATGAGCTCCATGCTGGACAAGGTAGCCCAGATGTCGGTGCAGTACACTGGAGTTGCGGTGTAGGCTTCAATGGGAAGAGGCATGAGCCCATGTTGGAAGTGAATCCCATGATTCAGCCCACAACTCAACCGGGAATTGCATAATTCTGTGTTTGTCCCTATGAAATTACAGGTAACCTTGGAGAAATTCCTGCATCTGTATCAGAGAACCGCTTCTGGAACAGCCCGGAAATATTAAGTTCTTAACAGAGCTCTTCAGCTGCAGTTTGTTCTTTCTCCTAGTCTCATGTTTTGTAACCATAGGTTCATGAGTGTCTTATATATTGTGTTTTTTAAACCTCCAGAGCAAGTCTTACAGGCTCGCAGAGGATATACGGAAACCAACCATAGGGACTGCCAGTTTGTCAGCAGATGAGCCAGTAAGCACTTTTTTAACCAAGGATGAAAGGGGCATCGTGGTGTTGCCGCACATGTCGCTGTGGTTTGTGGTGGCTTTGGGAGGCACTGCAGTGCGCAAAGGCAACTCCTCTTTCATGGTCAAGACTGGCACTGGAAAGCTGGGTAAAACTGGGCTGTTTCCTTCTGCTGAGTACTGCATATTTCCAAAATTTTATCTGCTTTGAAATGTCAGAAGTGACATTTTTTTGAATAGCCCAAATTCTGCTGGGAGAATTATCAAATTAATCATCTGTGTCAAATTAGGTATTGTATTTGGTTAAATGGATTTAGGTTTTAAAACTTTTTTTTAAATGTCGTTATTAAATGAAGTTTTCACTGAAAGTTAAGCATTGTTCACAGAAAAGGTTCCATTACATGGATGTTAAAGTGGAACTTTTCAGCTGTATCAAAATGTCTCATTTTAAAATGTATCTTTCATCAAAATTAATATTTTCCTGAACATACTATTTGAACAAAAGTAACAAAATTTACTGAAAACAATGCCTTTAACAAAAAATTTCCAATCAGCTCTAAAGTGTATCTTTCTCTTAGAAACTGAGCTTTCGATTAAGAGCTGCACCTGATGCAACATTACAACTCCAAATCTGCATACTTCCACACGCTTTTTGCTCTCTGAACTCAATCCAGTCCCTTTTCCTACAATCAAAGTTTTTGACTGCACATTCTTAGAGATTTTAAGTCTCTATTTTCTCTGTTTGCAGTCTTGCATCAAGCTTATCTGTACTTCTGCTGTCTTCAAAATTACCACAAGTAGAATCAATCTGCCTGAAAATCTGGGTAGCTGCTCTGCTGTAAGCAAGGTGCTTGGGGAACATTTTGGCAATAGTAGAAATGGTTTTGATGATATGATGGTTTGAAAAGTTTGATGGAGTTTGACTTTTGTGAAATTGTGTAATTGTTTTTTAACCTTCTGTCTCTCAAGAATCCAAGAAGACTCCATGCATTACTCTGTCGTTCTGCGTGATGTTTGTGAGTTGAACTAATCTAGGGGGTGGGCGAGTTCCTTGTGTTTAATTTAAAACACTTTTTGAGATTCTCCAGAACACTCTCTGAGTTTCATCTTCTCATTGTAAAGCAGCCCAAACCTTCTGCCAGGGAGGACTCTATAGTGTAAGAAGGAGGTAGCCAGTCATGAGCCAGATGGTTTGAGAATTTATAGGTAAAAAAGTAAGTATAACCTGGAGAATATATCTGCCTAAGGAGTCTTCTTGGGGATAAGCTCACAAACATCACCAGGGCCTCTGTGTTGGCTATGGACATTTCTACCATAGAAATATTTCCTTAGTACAACTTACCACAGTGTCATGTTATTATCTCATCAAAAATCTCAACAATTGCTATTTGTTGCTTCCCCTGGCAGACCAGTATTCACTGACAGTCGATTCTTGTTCAGTCCTGGCCATAAGCCCACAGTCAGCAGAAGACAGAAATACCTCCTTGTTCAGCCACCCAGCTCTGGAGAAGAGCTGTGGCAGATCCTTTTCGTTTCCATGGTCCCTTTTATCCAGGATATTTGCTGTTCCTTTTCGGTCTGAGGCTGTCCTGTGAGTGCGGCTGTGGTAGGCCTTTACAAGTATCTACCCATTAAAAGTTTGTGATACATTTGTGGCAAAAAAAAAAAAAAAAAAAAAAGGAACCCATCTGAAGTATCAAAGAGTCACTACATTTATGTTTTACATAATGTAAACAGATCAAACAATTATGTTTTACAAAAACATGAAAATTCCAAAATATCTGGACTCTAATGCTCTGCTTTTTATACAACATTTTTAGTATATTCTGCCAAGTTCTGTTCTTACTATCCAGAAAATTTACTCTGCCTTTATTGTTAACTATGACTAACTACTGAAGCAATGGACTGATTACTGCTGCTCTAGGTGACTCAGCTGACCTGGGAGTATCTTGAGACCTCCTCCACCCTGTGAGGTAGAAAGGAGTTGAATGAAGAAACCTCTAAGTTCAATAGACACAGTTGGTTTGTTGAGCACCAAACATGCAATGTCTGTATAGTATGTGTCTATGAATATATAGATGGTGTTTAGATAATGCATCTTGCAGAGGGATGCTTTGAAAACAATGAAGAGGCCAAGGGGAGAAGCATCTAATATTGGGGCTTCCCTGGTAGGGCGCAACATCCTATGTGAACATCACTTCTTCTCCTTTTAAATGACTAAGCTTTAGAATACATGAAAGAGTCAGCATGATGATCCCAAAGATTGTGTCCATGTATTTCAGCCCTTTGTAGGTATATTCATGTTAGCTTTTGTGCCGGCGTACACAAGAATTTACTTCATTTCCATCAACGTTAACTTCTGAAAACTCATCACAAGTCTTAGCTGAGGTAATGAGTGTAAAATTTTTAATAGGGCATAAGAACCCTTGAGCTGTCTCTGTATCAGTGTGCAAGTCAGAGACATGGTACCTCAGCTGAAAAAGAGGCAGAATGCACCAGTTGCCATTCATTTTCATTAGCATTATCCCTAATGGCCCAACATACAATGTTTTCCAACTAGGCATTATGGTCAATAACAGAAAAGTAGACAAGTCCATCCTCAGCATAACAGAATTTTTCCAGACTTGGAATTCTAGATTTGTCCCAGGTGAATAAAACCATTTGTTTGACTTTTTTTGTTGTTTTTTTTTTTGTGGCTTCCATTTGCAAGATAAGTATTAAAAGGAAGTGATGTGAGGCATGACTCATGCCTAAACACCGTCATGGTGTCTGGAGATTTCTAGCATCCTTTCCTGCCTCGGCTTCCGCTGACACACCGGGGCAGTCAGGTCCCAGTCAGCCCTGTGGCACCTCTGCCAGCCCCACGCAGGTGCCGGGTGCTCTGGCACATCTCAAAAGTGTCTATATTTAAGAAGATTAATTGAGCCTTCTAGAAATAAAAGCTGCAGTTTTCCAACTTTGGCCTTCCCACTGCATGGTACCCTACTAGCTGACTGAGTTTAATTGTAATCTGTTTTAAGAAGTTCCACCAGCCACAAGAGGGTTTGGAAACATTAACTCCAGGGTAAAAATCAGCCATGAGGCAAACCCCTCCAAACATTTTTTTCTCTTCATTGTGAACTTCTCTATTGTGGTGATTAGTGTGAATAAATTGAGTGGATAAAAAATTAGCCATAAGCTATTATGAGATTATATATGAAAAGATATTTAGAAACAAGAGGGACATCGTAGGAGAGAGATGTTTTTAATTTTGCAGTTTAAAGAACTGTCAGAGCAATTAGCTTCACTGTTGCCATTTGTTTGTAATAGGAAAAAGTAAATGCAACTAATTCTATTAGGATCTTGTTGTCAGTGTAGTTTTAGTCTCAGATGTAGAAAATAAGGTTATTTTCACCTTTCAGTTTGGAAAGTCACTGAGTCATCACAAAGGCTGTTGAGTAATGAAGTCTACATTACTTACATATATTGTGTTAGCCAGTATAGAATTCATATAGAAACGGTTTCATTCCTGATGGCAACAAACTGTCAGCAACAGGCTAACCTGACAGGGCGTGTTGCTGTGGTACAGCTGTTAGACCTAAAACAGCCGTAAGGATTTGGAGAGGGACAGCCTGCCTGGCAGATGGCAGATGGCATTCGGGGATGCTGATACCATTCTCTGAGCAGTCAAGGAGGCAGATGGCAATTTTCCAGTTACATATTGTGACTGACTGAGAAAATTATGCAAACAAACAAAAAGAAAAGGTACGCTTTACAAAACAGCAGAGGGAGAAACCTTGCGGTCAAAAGGACACAGGTAGTCCTTAAGGTAGTGCTTGCCAGTTGACATATGTCAAAAAGGTGTTTATCAACCCCACCTTTTTATTGCCACAGCACAAACCCGGGTGCTTGCTGACACTGCCCCACTGCCAACACACCGCAGCCGTTCACTTCTGTTTGGTTTTAAGTGTTAGCGCCCACCTACTCTGACCTGTGTGCTAAAAGCCTTCACATTTCAGTGTTTGAGGCCGCACCTCAAGTGCTGTGTTCAGTTTTGGGCCCCTCACTGCAAGGACATGGAGGTGCTGGAACATGTCCAAAGGAGGGCAATGAAGCTGGTGAAGGGTCTGGAGCACAAGTCTTATGAGGAGCAGTTGAGAGAACTGGGGTTGTTTCCTCTGGAGAGAAAAAAGGCTCGGGGTGGGGGGGGGGGGGGGGACGATGTTATCACTCTCTACAATCTCTTTCAGGTGAAAGGAGGTTGTAGTGAAATGGGTCTCGGTCTCTTCTCCCAAGTAACAAGTGACAGGACAAGAGGAAATGGCCTCAAGTTATGCCAGGAGAGATTTAGATTGTATTTTAGGAAAAATTTCTTCACTGAAAAGATTGCCCAGGATTAGAACAGGCTGTCCAGGGAAATGGTGGAGTCGCTATCCCTGGAGGTATTTAGAAGACGCATAGATGTGGTGCTTAAGGACATGGTTTAGTGGTGAACTTGGCAGTGTTAGGTTTATGGCTGGACTTGATGATCTTAAAGGTCTTTTTGAACAAAAACAATTCTGTGATTCTATCATTTCTCATAAATCTCTACCTGATTAATTGAGACTGATTATTTGAATTTCACTGAAGAAGAGCTTGACAAAGAACATATTATTTTGATGCAAGTGTGACAGGAGATGATGAACCCACCATCTGCTAATGGCTAGGTGTTCTCACCCATGAACAGCCTTTCCCATTTAGATGAGGCCTGACTTTGCCTACTAGTAATAGCTCTTGGTTTCTTTTGCTTCTCTACTGTATTAAAGAGCTCTAATATTTGGAAGTTTTCCTCATGGAAGTACCTATACACAGAAATGAAATGGGCTTTATCTGCTTTCCTGCCTGTTCTGATTGATGGTCTGGAGCTCTCTGAGCAAGCCACCCTTTTATCCCACAGGAACATTTGCAGCCCCATGCCAGACTGGCTGACACAGCTGGGAGCAGGGCTGTGCCAGCATCCCGGGGCCTCGCTGCCACAGAAAGCAGCCAGAGGTCACCGGGCCTCATTCCAGCCCCAGGGCCCTCCTGCATCCCACAGCAAAGCTGGAGGCTCCTGGTGGTGGGGCAATCCTCTGCCCGCCGGCTCCCAGAGCTCTCCCTCCCGCCCACAGCTCTGAGCTGTGCCGTGCGTGTCTCCAGGCTCTGTGCCGTGGGTGAGGGAGGGACGTCACTTAGGCAGGTTGGACAATACCGCTGAAACGGCTTTTCCTCCTCTCTGTTGATGTGCATCCCAGTCTCAACTGCATTTTTAAGTGACACAAGCAGGCAGATATGTTTTCTGTTAGGAAAGCATAGGTTTAAAATGAGGTGACAATATTATAAAAGAATAATATACCTTATATAGGGCGGGAGGCCATGACTATTCTTGTTATGCTCATACCTTCTTCTAGGATCCAAAAATTGATCCAGTTTAAAGGACCCTAAGGTAGCATTAAATATTGAAAAAAATACGTATGACTGGAAATGTTTGTTCTAGTAAATCAGATTATTGATAAATTTAAAATGTAGCATCATGTTTTCAGTCTGTCTTTGGAAGTAGATCAGAATCAAAATACAGCAGCCTACTCCCATGTCTGCTCTTGTGATTTATTCTTAATACATGGAAATGCTTGAAAATGAGTAATAAGACTTGGGCTGTTTGACCCTAAGACTGTCCCTTTGGGTGGGAGTTCAGAGTTTGTTCTGCTAACAGGATGTTATCCTGATGTGTAATGTACTAGAAGACTAAAACCACAAGACCTAAGACAACATGCCCTTTTTTTTCTTCCTATCCAGTACTGTTAGTCTAGTTAACCTTGGATTCCAGTTGCATTATGGCTCATTAAAGGCTTCTGTCAGGATAAATAATTAATCTTGAGTATATGTGTGTTGATAAAAAATTAATCATGTAGGTGCTGATTTGCCAAAAGCTGTCTTCCATGATCATAGTATCTTAGATACAATTTAACTAATGAGATGAACACCCCAGTCCTGTCATTTATTATGCTAACAAGTTCAGTAGATTATTTGGGACATTTTTGGTAGACAGAGAAAATTAATTTTCCTCTCCATACCAAAGGGAAATACAGAAAATCACAGAATTTGAAGGCACTTTGAGATGTTAGCTCACTTATCCATTGCCTACAGCAAGATCAGCTCTGCCAAAACCAGTCCTGACAGCTCTAGCAGTGCTGAACTGGAGGAGAACTGGTTCATTAGTTGGAGATGAGGCTCCCTGAAGGTCTTTGAACTGGTCGCTCTTTGTGCACAGTGAGAACTGAGAAATCTCAACAGCTTCCACAGTTTCCTGTCTGTGATGGGTTTTCAATTGTTTTTGCTTGTCTGCTTGTTTTTCTGACACTGCTGTGCTCACCTTTGGGACATTATGGATTGTTTGAGGCTTAGCTTCCTAAAGAAACAGAATGCATGACACTGCAGTATGTATATATCTGTTACCCTAGCTAAAAATATTTGAAACCACTGGACAATTTTTAGATTAATTTACCAGCAGAGTATTAGTCTCAAAATTATTATGTGCCTGTTATACTTCTTGAAAATCTTGACAAGAGAGAGACTGTATTAGAAATCTCCTGAACAAAAGATGGAGGCATGAGCTCAACCCTTATAAGACACCAGAGAATCCACACAGCAAAGGGACATTAAGCCTGTGCCAAACACAGAAATTGCTTCAGCTGCAGTAGGCAGTAGAGGCACCAAAATCAGCCAGACAGGAGATGTAAATCTGTGGGAAACCAGGCAGCGAGTTTTCTGGTGTTCACATGCTGGGTAGAAAAGGAAGCTCAAGCTGCTGCCCAAGGGGCTGGTGTGCGTCATTCTTTTTAAATCCTCAGTTTTCTCCAATGCATTTTGGTGAACATAATTAAATATATGTGATGAATAAGAAAAGTGGTGAAACAGCTGTGGCATCATTCTGTTGCCCACCTCCAGTAACCATTGGTGATGTCTTCAGGTATGTGAGACATCCACACTGGGTTGGCAGATGCAGGTCTCACAGAAGACCACACATTTCTGACAGGCAGCAGGCAACTTGCCCTGGAACATCTCTAATGGCACCAGATACCTACGTTTAGACAACTCAGTACTGCCCTAAAATTGATTCCAGACCTCACTCATGGGCAGGAGTCAATGCTACAAAGAGCGTGGCTGGGTCAGTCTGCCCTTTCTATGTGCTGCCATTTGGAGATTTAATTTTTATTTCTGTTAAGCCAAAGAAAAACTAAAACAGCAACCAAAGAGAAGCTTGAAATTAGACATCCACTAAATAAATCACACAAAATGGGACTGGCAAAAATTAAGACTGGGGTAGGCACTCAACAACCGTGGATCAATCCAGCCCTTTTTAGAGCTCTGCTCAGAGGTACTGGACCTGCATCTTGACTGCTCTGGTCAGCAGCCACATTCCCACTGGCTCTTCCTAGCAATTTCTTTGTAAGGGTCGGCATTATCCATCGATCTGTGTTGGAGCTGCTGTGTGTGAGCACTGTCAGCAGCATCCCAACCACTGCCCTTTCCGATTTTTAGGTATTACTCCTCCATCAGCCCTGTTCCCAGGCATGACTATGGCATCTGCTTAAGATGATGGAAATGGAAAAATAGTTGTCATTGATCAGCTGTTAACAGCTATTTTCAGAAAGGTTATGCTTGTCCTTTTTTGCAATATAAGAAGCTACCTGGCATGAGTATGGTAGTGTTTCATCTGTTCTTATCTACTGACAGATAAACACTTAGTATCTACTGCAAGCTTAATTGTCTTTACGTCAAGGAAGAGATTAGATTTTGTCTTCAAAAATGTCTGCAGTGTATTGCAACATCCCACCAATTCTAACTACTGATGCCTTGAATCTGCCAGAGTTCTTTTTCTGCCCTGCCATGTCTCTCTTAGTTGTGCTGACCTTTTTGTTGAACTGTTTATTTGTGCACCAAAGGGGCTCCACATGCTGAAATATCAAAGAGCAGTCTCCAAATGCTTCCCTAAGCATTGCAGACCATCTTCAACTATAAACTCATCTTACACCTCCTTAAAGTCAAATGTAATTTACAGTAGGAAAAACTACTTGGTGTGCTTTACAACAAGGTAGAAGTGTTACATTTTAGATCAGTTATAATCTATCCAGTTTAATATAAATAAATCTGTGGCAATTCTACCCAAAGCTGCAAGGGAAAATGATTGTTGTCTAAAAATATGCTTGAGTGAGGCAAAAATTGTTTAAGCTAAGGAACACTGTTGGCAGAAAAAAACAAGTAGAGGCAGGTTATGAATGCAGAGAAGCTAGAAGGGAACAGAGAGTTTCTTACTACCAGAACCGTGATTACACTAATTAATATAGAAGTATTGGAGATAAATGTAGAAGAAAATGAAGCAGCAGAGTAGATAGAGCTGGACCAGTTTGTGAGAATAAATTCCCCTATGTCCACCTGCAGAATTTGTATGCAGTCTGTCCACCTAATATTTCAGACTCCACATCATGCTCTCACCAAAATTGCTGTAACACTTGTAAGCCATTACCTACTCAAATCTAATCTAAGATCTGAACACTAAAACAAGAACTATATTAAAGTGACTCTGCCCATATTTTTAAAAGAACACCTACAAGTTACAAAAGATATTAAACATCAATTTCTTTTGCTATTTATTCCTTGCAGGAAAATCCACCTGTCAAAATCTGCAGGATAGGAAGCAGTACAGTTCTGAAACAGCTCACCCTCTCCTTTGTGGGAAGGTTGTATCAATGGGCAATATCAAGGCTGGAACCCAGCAGGTAGTGAATTTTAACCAGGGCTTTCCAGATGACTCAGGAGTTGGCCTTGACAGTTATCTGCCCAGAGTATCAGATTTCCTATCTATAAAGCTGCTGCTAGTATTTTACGCAGTACTATAAGAACGCTATCTCCCAGGCCCATCATTTAATGTTTTACAGTGATTTATTTGAAGATGGTGGCTTTAGCAGAGCTGACTCAAGAGATTCCTCTGGTGCTTTAAAACAAACATGTCCTGATCATCATTAAGAAACAGTCCTTCCTTCCCTTCTGCATGATTTTTCCTCCAAAAAGAAATACATTTCTTTATGTCTTTATGAATCCTCATAAATCCACAACGTTATTTCAGTTGCTGGTGCTACCATTTTCCTACCTGTTGCAGCTGTGCTACGCACAAACACAATAGCTACAATGACAAGTTGCGCCTAGGAGTTAGGGAGTCGTTAAAACCTGAGCATAACTGAGCACCCATCAAGGCCTAAGAGAGCAAACCACCCTCCCAAAGTCCTGTGAGAACATTACCAGAGAACCAGGTGCATCTGTGATAGGTTTGGGGCAGCAGGAGCTGCAGAGGTAGCAGCGTTGGTATGACAAGGGCAATACTCACAGCCCAGCACTGCTGGTGGGTAGGGCAGAGCAAAGTACAAACCAGCTCCTTGTCTTTCGGCATTTGCGTAGATGTTTCTGTCCAGGCTGAATGAATGAGAAGTGGGAGTGAGTGCCAGGCAAAGCCTTTTTCCTCTCACTTCTCGCCAGTGCATCTTCTGTCCCAGGTCAGGAGGAAGTGAATGTGGAGCAACAGTTCTCAACTTGTATTGCAGGAGTGAATTTGGGGGTCTCTAAATTAGAATAGCACTTGGATACTAAAAAGTCATCAAGTCTGTGTATTCTATATGTTGGCACTTTTCTCTGTCTTTTTGTGCTCCAGAATTGTCCCTTTTTTGCTGCTTTTTCAGCTACTTCAACAACTTTTCATAACTCTAGAATAACTCCAGTACTGACTGCCTAGCACAAACAGCAAAATAATGATAGCTTAATGTCACCATCGTTTACTCCATCCAGATACTGTATGTACCCTGTTCCTACGAACAGCTGCTTCCCACATGTTGCAGTGGAAACTCATGGATGGTCTCTCCAGCTTTCAGTGTCTATTTGGATTGCTCCAGGGTGCATGACACAGAAGCAAGAAGTAATTAGGAGCACATTGCCCAACATAGTGGTAACTCTTGACAATACTAACAGTCATATGTTAAATTACGGGCTGAAGTGTTGAAAACACTTTGCATTTTAAACTTGGTATGATGGAGAGGGGAAAACCGTACTGGCACCACACACTGCTGTCTGTGGGGCAGGCTCAACTGAACAGGCAGCAGAGCATCCTCCTGATGGAGAGTCTGGAGCACAAGTCTTATGAGGAGCAGCTGAGGGAACTGACGTTGTTTAGTCTGGAGAAAATGAGGCTGAAGGGAGACCTTATCACTCTCTGCAACTACCTGAAAGGAGGGTGTAGAGAGGTGGGTTTTGGTCTCTTCTCCCAAGTAACAAGCAATAGGATGAGAGGAAATGGCCTCAAGTTGCATCGGGGAGGTTCAGACTGGATATTAGGAAAAAATTCTTCATGAAAGTTTTGTCAAGCATTGGAACATGCTGCCTAGGGAAGTGGTAGAGTCACCATCCCTGAAGGTATTTAAAAGTCATGTAGATGTGGTGCTTAGGGACTGGTTTAGTGGTGGACTTGGCAGTGTTAGGATTACAGCTAGACTCAATGATCTTAAAGGACTTTTCCAACCAAAACAATTCTATGATTCTATTAACACTATGCCACAATGCTCATTGAATCTGTCACATGCTGAGGAGCACCTGGACCACTCCTTTTGCCAACAAAGTGCTTGTACAACTCTCCAACAAAGAGGTCTACTCTGCATGCAGGATTTGCACCCTGGGCCTGTATATCCAGAATAAACTTTTGCTGTATTGTGGGATCCCATTATTCTGTTCCCAAAAATTCATCACCCACTGAGTCTGGTTAACTGTCATTGGTATTACAGAGAACAAAGGTGAATTTTATTCTCACAAGAATGAAAATGAAGGTGCATCAATCAGAAAGGAAGAAATTAGAGCTGCTTAATTTTCAAGCATGTTGTGCAAAAAGATGTCTTTTGTACCTCTTTCCATCAAAGGAGAGGCACGTACACCCTATCATAATAGAAAAATGTGAATGCAATTCATTTTGGATAAAGACAGTGATCAATGCGTCTGTTTTCTAATTCTGTGCTTTTCCTTTTAACAAAATTCCTGAGAAATCTGAAGACTGTTAAAATCTTTCATTAGAAAATATTAGTTACTTATATGCATCTACTTCCATCTTATTTGAAGCACGTGTGTGTCGGAGCATACAGTAGGATACAGCTTTACAAGCAACATTTGTGATAATGAAGTGGCAATGAAAGTGTTACCTTGTGCTGTAGAGACTGAGAGAAGTTACTGCATTGTCATTGTACTTACTCATTGCTATTATTGTAAAAATATTTCTCTCTTTCATTGAGAAGGCTGCACTACAGCAGTTACCATTAGCAGTAAGTTGTGTCCTAGCTGCTTGCGTGATTTATTTAGTGGATGTCTAAGCCAGTCCCTTAAACAGTGTTTAGTCTGTCACAAAGGTACATTGGTAAAGCAGTGTAGGGACTGGGTTTGGGTTTTCTCCTTGAGAAAAGGCCCTTTGTCTTTTGACAGAGGACTCCTTTACCCAGAGCTGTAGCTCTTTTACCAGAGGTAGTAGATCACAGGGTGAAACTTTTGAAGAATACCAACAAACAGACTTCCAGGCTATATCTATACTTGTAAATAAAACATTCTCTAGCCAGATAGGTAACATAGCAGAGCATGGCTCACAGCCATATGGCTAAATTCTCTTCATCCCACAAGCAGAATAATCTTGTGCCTCATGTCTTTCAGGATTCATCTCTGTCCTGTGCTATGCCCAAAGACAAGGAGGCTCATCAGCCAGTTAGCCTCTTCTGCTCTTCAGCAGGATGGTGGCATTTTCAGAAGGGCTTAAAAGCAGACTGCCATACCCTGGGGTGTCATAACCCTTAATTAACAGGGGTGGTCCCAGTGCCTGGCAGCCCTGGAAAGCAAGTAGCCTGATCCACATGTTGCTATTCGAATGCAAATAACCAAAGCACTTGAAGTGCACACTTAGAGCCCTGAGTATGTGGCATGCATCTAATTCTACTTAATTTAGGAGCCTAGGACCTATTTTCTAGTATTCTTTTAGAGTTTGCGTGTTTAAAAGATCCAATTCGTGGTATTACAAGGGTTGAAAATGCTGCTGACCTCCTGTTCTCAGTTACTTCCACCCTTGTCTGAGAAACAGCAGAATAGAGAGTGTACCAGCATTTCAGCCCTTGTGACTCACAGCTTGTCAGATTAGTAGGAACAGGCATGGTTTTCTGTTTACATGGATATGACAGGCTGTAAACTGCTGCTGCAGCTATGGACTTTGAGTTATTATCCTCAATAGATTTAGCTCGAGGTAACCACATGTACTATTTTGCCAAAATAAAAAAACCAAAAACGCCAACTTTATCACATTATATATCTCCAGTTATTTTGTTTGCATTAAGGTATCAATGCAAGAAAGGTTTGCAGGACCAGTTTTTATTCAGCTGATTGGGATTGCAATCTCCTAGTACTTACAAATGTCCTGCAGAGACAGAGCATTTTTCTGCACGCATCTGATAAGGCATTTATATTGGCCTATGGTTAAAGTGGTATAAACAAATAATATTTAATCTGTCATGAAGATGCCTGGTATTAAGTTGTTATATTTAAATTATTTGAATAAGCCTGAACTGGCAGAACAAGGTTATATAGGATCTGCATCGTGTGTCATGTGGTGACAGCTCTTGGTGGAACTGTTCTAGGAGCCATAATGATAGATACAGTATTTCAGCAAAGCCCAGCATGAACTTCACTGTTTAGATGGTATGAACAAAGATCAAGCAAGAACCTGGCCCAAACCCAATCAGAGAGATTAATGCAAAATTGTTTCCCATGTATCTGTTGTGTCTCTGTTTTCCTAGTCAACCAATAAACGCCATCATCATGGTTTTGATGCAGACCGAGATGCCAAGAAAATACACAGTGCCTGCAAAGGAGCAGGTAAGAAAGCTCTTGGGTTTTATACAAAGGGCAATTCAAGATTATAAAAGGTATCTACATAAACTTAGGGCAAAACAAATGTTTCAACCAGTTTCAGGCAATCTCTATGCTTTTTGTCACTTACTGACTCAAAGGACGTGCACACCCATGAAGTTTAATATGACTAAGATAAAAGGGAAGGGAAGGGAAGGGAAGCCAGTTTGTTGCTCAAAGACTGGCAAGATCTAGTTTGATAATTGCTTGGCTCCAAGGGATTGGATAAACATGATATTTGCTTCCTGCAATAGGAACATCAAGCTGTCAAGGCTGATATGACAATCATGGGGTACAGCTAGTCAGGTCAGATTAAGGTCCTTTCCCAGGCCTTCAAGGACCAATCAAAAACATCACCAGCTCCATATGCTCATCAGAGCCTACTGCAGCTCCATCAGCTGAAAGGTCATATGCAATGCTCTTCAATCTGCATCAGTGATTTTTAGCCAGAAATACTTGCTCCCACCATCTTCTAGGGCAGTTTCAGGTAAGCTGTCTGATAAGAATGAGGAATGCACAGTGTTCATGGGATCCGCAGGTCCGTGGAGGTGACAATGTCCAGCAGAGGAAGAACAACCAGGCAGCACATGAGAGCAATAAGTTATTAATTCACTCCAGGCATTTGCACAGTAAACATGTATTAAGCATTTCTTGCTGGTGTAGCACTGACATTCAGAATCAGCTGGTTAAGTGCTGAATTTTAGGAACTATTCTTGTCCTATCAACTGAGCTCCCTCAAGACAGGTCCCCAGAGGACTCTCCTACTGAGAGTTTAACCCCACAGTGTCAGATAGGAGTACTTTTCCTTCTACAGTTGGACCATACCTTCTGCCTTGGTTCTAAGCAGGAAGAACTGGACAAGATGCCCTAAACTTGTCCTGTGTGTACCTGGTGGTGATATGCAGGGATGAAAATGCATCAGCTGCTGCTGTATGCCAATATCATTTCTATTTTTATCCATTGTACTGGTAGCTTCTTTGAAACCCTTGTTGGTCTCTGCTCTTGAGTGCCTGTGATGAGACACAGCACAAAGGCCAGTAGGTGGATGCAACAGATGGAAGAGCACAAGGAGAGCATGGGGCAGTGTCCACCAGCATGAGATGCATGCATCAGCAGACCAGGCATACACCTTGATGCCTTTGATCTGCCATCTAAACCCTTTATATGCTATGGGCATTTTGGCAGTGCCCATCACCTGCAGGGTCATAGGTCTCTCCTGATACGCATTCTCCATTTCAATACTTGTCTTGCAGAAATACTGCCCAGACAAGCTGCTGGCCCTCAGATGGAAGTACATCAGGACACGTGTGTTAATGCAATAGCTACTTTATTGTGTCTTTTGGGTATCCAAGTAGCATTGCTGCAGTCCTGTTCCATTAACCACAAACATAACAAATGCCTTCCAGCAGCTTTGTTTAGTGCAAACATCTGTTTATACAGCTGAGGGCAAGAAAAGTACAAGAACAAGGTCATTGCCTTCGGTAAGCTGCTTCCACCCATTGCACAAGTTACAGCTCAAAACTGCCCAGGGATTTTCTGCTGGAGGACTGTTGCATGTCCAGTACCTCGGGGGTTCCCAGGAGATGCAGCTGCTGTGGTACCTACCACCGGGGCACCCCGTGCTCCCACTTCACTCTAATTTTTTACCAAGCAAAGCAGCATCAGCAGAGACTCAAGCCGTGAAGGCTGGTTCCTGCTTCTCTTCTTGACTCCATTTAGTGCACAACACGACCTGTTTTGTACAGACTGTCCATTCAGGCTGTGGGTTAATGGACAATTCAGACACATCCTACCCTGGCCTCTCGCCCCACGCTGCTTGTTCTGTTGTGCTGGCACAACCGTTCGCACACTTAAGGAACTGGGTCTAGTGGCTGATCCCTTGGGACTACTCAGATAAGCACTGCCACCAAAAATGTGTCTGTCAGCGTATGGGCACTGGCACAACCCTGATTTTAAGAGCAGTGTCTGACCTTCACAAACAGAAGACTCAATTTTCCCTGATAAAATATGAGCAGCATGAGATGGTGAATGTTTCTTTTATGGTCTGATCATTGCAGCTGGCTACAGTTAAATATGTCTTCAAAAGAATATTAGATGCTACAAATCCTAAAGTTGGCACCCATGGGTATATGTGTATAGCAACAGTTTTCTCTTTGGAAACCGTATTTTCTTTCCTCTGCATTAGGTTCCTGATTAAATAATTCCTGTGCACAACTTCTTTTTCAGGAACTGATGAAAAGAAAATTATCGAAGTCTTGTCAAGCCGAACATCACAGCAGAGGCAACAAATAAAACAGAAGTACAAGGCTCTGTATAGCAAGGTATTTCAAAATAAATGGCCTCTCTGTTTCAAACCACATCCTGCTGGAAATGCAGCCTGCAGGCCTCTGCTTTTGAACATATCAAGGGCGCAGTGGATGTAAGGGGGATACCAGTGAGATTCTGATTCAGCAGTTTATTTTATCTCCTAAAATACCAATTATATTCCTATTCTTAGGCCTTACAGTCTTTTTGAAATCAGCCTTAAGCAGATCAGAGCATTTTAATCAAAGTTGGGAGAGCTAGAAAAGAATTAATAGCAGAAAGAAAAAATATTTCAGCTTGTGCTCATCTTCAGCACATTAAAAAAAATATAATGTAAAAGGGAACTTTTAAGTCAGAATCCCTCTTAGACCAGATGCAAATTCAGAAGAACTTACATCGTTATATTTTTTGATGAGTTTAATGGATGTAGTATTGGTTTCTTCCCGTGATGAAGCAGAATACACATTGCAAAACTGAGCATCTCTTTGGGCACTTGATTTCTGGAGAAGGAAACATAGACTGTCTTGATGATTCTGCATGTAAGAAAAATAAAGCTTCCAATATATTATTTAGGTAAACAGCTGAATCCTGCAGAGCTTATTATTAAATTAATATTTTCTTAAGATCTGCTTGCTCATTAGTGATTAATCAGTGTTAATAAGGCAGATGGCACTGAAACTGAAAGCCTTCTACATATAAGCCTTCAAGCATGACCAGGATTTTGGTTGCATAAATACTATAGATTTAGCTCTATAATGAGGATTAATAAAAGCAGGCATTAGAAATGAGGAAATGCCACGAGACATCCTGGTTACATCAGCCTGTAGCAACCTTTCTCGCTTGCCTGGGCAGCCTGAATCTCTTGGGAAGGAGCCACAAGTTGTACCAGTTCAATCTCCTGCTGCTCAAGAAAGCGAGGTTCATGGTGCACACGTTGAAACTGCTCCAACACCCGTGTCAGCCATTGACTTCCATAGACTGAGTGTTGACTTGAGATTGTGTCAGAGGATATTTAAGAATAATAGATTCAGAGCTCTTTCATTGTTCTGAACTTGTCAAGTACTTCCTGTACTACAGGAAATGTTAACTGCAGATAGGGATTCAAGTAAATCATCAGTAGGAGTCCTTCTCAGAGTACACACATAAGCTAGTTCTTCTCCAGGCTCTCACTAAATTTTGAATTAAGTAAATCATATCACAGAAAGTTGATTTTTTTTTTTTTTGGAGGTGTGGAAAAAATGCTGATTGCTTGGCACCAAAGCATTTTGTAGAAATTTGTCACTCTTTCACATAAATCAATTTTAAACAAAACTGTAAGAGAAGTTTGGTAAGTTTGATCCCTTCTGTTGCACCTCTTTCAAAGCAGGAAGCTTCTGTGTTGTGTTTCAGAGTAAAGTCTCCTGATAAGCTTTTAAAAACACTAGTTTGCATTTAATTAAACAAGTAAGAGTCAAAACTGGACTGATATTGGCTGGTATTTGAAGATGGGACAATCATTTCATTTAATATGAACAAAACCTTTTAGGGAATTTATTTTGCAAATAAAAAGTCCACTTTTTAATTTGCTTTTTATTGCTTTTTTAGTCCATTTTATTTAAAGGCTTTTTAATGGGCTTTTTTTTCCCTTTTAGGTACAGAAGCTGATTTGAAATGATGACATTCCCCCCAAACAAATCTAAAAAACCCTCTAATCCCAGCTCAGCTTTGGCACTAACCCTTCCAACTGTCCCTGCAGGATTTGGAAGAGGATCTGAAGGGAGATCTGAGTGGGAATTTTGAAAAGGCTGTACTGGCTCTGCTGGACCTGCCCTGCGAGTACGAGGCCCGAGAGCTTCAGAAGGCGATGAAGGGCGCTGGGACAGATGAGTCGGTGCTGATCGAGATTCTCTGCACGCGAGACAATAAGGTTGGGACACAGTGCATGACCTTCCTTAGGTAACAGGGCAAAAAGCTCACCAAGAGCATCCCCTGTGAGGAGGAAGAGGGATCAGACCAGCTTCCACGCTGAAATGCCTGTTGTCAGTAATTGCAGTTATAAAGTTGACATATCAGGGCTGAAACTCTCGCAGGAGCTGAGAGCGATATAATTCAAATTCCTTCCTTGGTCCTACTCATACCTTCCATGGGTGGCACAGAAGCAACACTGATGTCAGAGAAACCCCTGGGTGCCTGTTAAAGGCAGCTTTGGCACTGCTCTGACCATTCAGAGGTGGCTCCCACCAGGTACGGGGACACGATCCTCTTCAAAAAGCCCTTTAGCTTACACTTAAATGCAAGTGAAACCTCAAGATGTTGTTATGAACTGGGCTGGGTTTGAGCTGTGTCTTTGCGCTGCAGTGAGTGGGAATTCATCTTCTCCTGCCTCCACACCTGCCACACACACCACAAGCAACATGGGCGTGGTACTCACTTGCTAGGGTTTTGTTTGCTTATTTTTTTATTTATTTACAAATCATTTTCCCCTCAATATTTATTAATTTACTTGTTTGTTTATTTGGTTTATTTGCCTAGGAAATTGTAAACATAAAGGAGGCATACAAACGGCGTAAGTAGTAGTATCTTTCAAACACCTCCATTTAGAGCCTTTATCACTGGGTCAACCCTCACAGATTGATTTTTTTTCTCTACAGTCTTTGATAGAGATCTAGAGTCTGATGTTAAAAGTGACACAAGTGGCTCCCTACGGAAGATATTAGTCACTGTGCTAGAGGTAAGGCTGGGGGCTTTCCTCCTATGCATCAACCTGATGATAGATTTATTTCATTTTCTCTGTTCTGTGTAACCTGGGTAATCATAATAAGCATTAGCTGGTATTTATAATAGTGTAATGATGATGTATAATATAATAATGAGGTAATTATAATAAGCAAAAAGCATTCCTCAGGATAAGAGCCTTCCATATTTATATCTTTTTAATATAACTGAAGGGGTTATATGTAATCAGAAGTAATTTTCTAAATACCAATACTTCAAAGACAACAGCATTGTTTTATTATTATTTATACCATGCTAATGGCTAGTGTACCTACTCGAGGTCATGGCTATATTATGCTGAGTTCTGCTCAGAACTAGAAAAATCTGATTTCCATCTCAACTGAGGAATTTACAATTCAGATAGATACAGAACAAGTAAGAAAGCAATTGCTGTTACGTCAGCTTTCCGTTTGTCAAAAAAGCGTATTTTCCATTAGAACACACTTTATTTTAAAGCAGCTACATGAAATAAAGAAAAAAATTAATATCTCCATAAAGACACAGTATAACTAAGAAGAGCAGGATCACACATAGAAATGTGTCATGGTGGCCAGTCTGATCAGACAGAAAAGATTCAGTGCATAGATGAAGCTTTAAAGATCTAACAGTCACGTTGCTGAGTACAGCACAGATAGATTCCCATTCTGGGAAGTGTTAACACAGCTTTCTTCAGCCTCTTGGGGTATATTTTTAGGAGTGACAAATAGATCACTATTCACAGATCTTTTTCATGGATTACTCCTTCATAATTTCTACCAGGAGATACAATGTTAGTGAATGCTGAGAGTATATGGGTTAGGCAGGACAGTACTTTGCAATTATCAGGGCATATCCAGCACCATGAAAACCATCAGCGCTTCACTGCATGTACCAGGAACCTTTTTGCAGTAGCTGGATGATGGATACACCAGCTGCTTTCCTGGTTTGTGCCCAGGGTGCTGTACGTACCCAGCAGCTCAGCCCTTGGCGGGTGAAAGCCAAAGGCCGTGTTGGGGCCATCCTGCCCCAGCTCTGTCTGCACGTCAGGCCCATTCCCACCCCAACATCTGGCCACACATACTACCATTTGCCACCAGTGGGAAAAGAGCTGAAAAAAAAAGTCAGAAAGCAAGTCCAAAGAGCAAGTGATGTGGGAAAGGACCTCTGGAGCTCCTCTAATCCAGCCCTCCTCACAGAAAGGCTAACGCCAGACTCAGATCAGGTTTTCCTCTGATTTTATTTTCTGTTTTGGACACATGCTGTCTGGGGGAGGGAGCGGGAACATCGATGGGATGGCAAGGACACTGGGGACAAAGGGGGACCAGCAGGCCACCCTACCACAGGGGAGCATCCACAGAGTATGGTCTAATGCTGTGCAGCTGCTCAGCCCGATAGTCCCATCCTGCTCCAGAGGCATCCGAGTTGCAGCCTCATTAGGGTCCCAGCACACAGCAAAGAAAAACCAGGAGATAAGCCCTAAAGTCACCTCTAAAGTCAGCAAAACCAGGGGCTGTGGTTAACGTGGACAGACGGTTCAGAACTGTACCCTAAGTCCCACCGTGCCCCGTTACTAACCGTTGTCAGCAGATGGCAGCAAAACTATAACCAAAATATTTGTGAGGGCCACCAGCTGACAACCTTCCCCTCCACTACGAAATGTAACAGGCACTCGGTCTGGTTGTTTCACTGTCATGTCCTTTCCTGTAGGCAAGCCGAGATGAGACCCAACAGGTCAATGCAGAGCTCGCCGAGCAGGATGCCACAGATCTGTATAAAGTAAGTGCCAGTGTGGAAAAAGCCCCAGCTGCTGCACAGTGAGGGGGTGAGCGAACGCACCAAGCACAGGGGCGATGGTAGCATAAGGAGGTGAAGCAAGGGGGGCACAGGCTGGAGCTTGGTGGATGAAGGGCTCTGGCTGGCTCTTTGTCACTAGGGTGAATAAACAAGTGCTTCATAAAAATAACATGGAATCTTTTAAGGCAGGAGAAGGCCGCTGGGGAACAGAGGAGCTGGCTTTCAATGTGGTCTTAGCAAAAAGAAGCTATAGTCAGCTGAGAGCTACTTTTCAAGCCTACGAAAAGGTGAGTTATTCTCTTCTGCGATGTGGGTTGCACAGGGCCTGACATGTGGTTTGCAGACCCTACAACAACGTGTAGAGCAGGCAATCCTTTGCCATTTTAAAACTTCCTCAATGCTTTAAGAATCTTGGAAAGCATTTTTATACAACTGGATCCTGATCTTACGGAAACAGAGGATAAAAGCTGTATCTTCTTCCAGTGAAGAACCTGTTCCCCTTCATAACCCACACAACATTCAGCCAAATAAATGTCACAATGTTGTTTCCTTCCCACATCTGCACGACAGTCAGTGTCCCCACTCCTGCAGTAGGACCAGCAAAGGGACAGGTTCACAATCTCCTGCCCTGAAGCAGGGCTTTGCTTTTCTGGTCTTTTCCTCTCCTTCTCCAAAGCAGAGCCTGACAAGGTCTCTCCTCCTGATCTCCCTGCTTCACACACTCATATTGGCTGGGCAGAGGCCCATCTCCAGCCTCCTCCTCTCTGCTCACACTGAGCAGACAGCCTGTGCAGGTGCTTTGCTGCACTATCCTCTGCCTCCAACCATAAGGATCCCAGCTGGCTGGTGCTTCTCCCTGTGTCATCCACCAGAGACATTTTACTCGTGCCTGGGCCTGGAACCAACCTCCACTGAGACCTCTCGCCTGGAAATGACCCGTGAAAGTCAAAGCAATGGGAGATCCAAAATCCTTCTCCTGGCAGCGCAGTGGAAGCTCAGCAGAGACATTTATTCTCAGGAGAGGGTCCCCTCTCCAGCCTCTGGCTCACAGTCCTGAATTTTCCTAAGATGACTCTGAGTTAATCAGAAAACTGTAACCCTAGGCACTGAAGATGAAAAAAAACCAACCCTCCAGTCAAGGCCATATTTCAGTGTCAGCATAATAAGGAACCCATAGTTGGAAAAATGTTTGCAGCTTAATCCAAGTTTTGGTTTGTTGCTGGCAGGAGAACAAACACAGTCACTAAATGATACTCGCTCCCTCAGAGTGGCCCAAACCCTGGGGGTTCAGTTAAATGCCTCAATAGCCAAGCTACCTTGGCTTTTTGATTCCTAAAGCCAAGGAGATCAGGTTGCCCAAACCAATCCACCACATCCTGCCTGCCTGTATTTGAAGTAGAATTGGGCCAAGATTAGAGCCATGGAAACATCAGTCCTTCTCTGCATTTGGAAATATAAATAGGGACAGATCTAAACAAGGTTGAGAGTTTGCAGAACTTAAGCTTGAATCCTCAGAAGGTACCTCTTTCCACCTTGTACCCATGGTCTCCCAGCTCTGACCTGAAAGTCCACTACAGTCTTGAACCATGCAAGGCCATCCTGATAGGCAAAACAGAGCAAAGTAAAAGGCTTTGATGTTCACAAAAGCCAGAATAAACTCTAGTTTTAATGGAAGTCTACTTTTCCCCTTTCTTACAGAATAATACAAAAACTCAGGAACAACTGCAGTGCTTGTAAACTTTCCCTGGGAAGCCAAAGACAATAAGTAACAAAACTTCATAGAGCTGGTAAAGCTCCAAAACTCATCTCTTTTTTTTGTGTGGGAGCTATCCAGAGGCTTTGATAGAGGGGTTAGAGAAAGCTCAAACAATTTCTTCTGACTAGGGTTCACTCAAGAAGAAGTTGCAGCTTCTTTGTCCTAGAAGATGTCCTCAGATAGAAGCTGCAGCTTCTTTGTCCTCAGATACATGCAACTGATTTAGGTTGTCTATCTCTCAATCATTGTGCCTTACCTGGCCACATAGACCTTCTTTTGGTTCCAGTGGATATATAAGCACTTACACCAGAGGAGGACTTAATTTGCCCTTGAATTACTCTCTTGGAAAAACTCTAAAGGATGCTTTTTGTTGTAGGTGTATGGGAAGGACATAGAAGAATCCATTAAAAGTGAAACATCTGGAGATCTCGAGAAGGCTTATCTCACCCTTGGTAAATAAAAATTGTCAAGAGCTTTCTTTTCTAGTACTTCCCATCATCTGACATTGATTGTTGGGGATCTACATACAGCCTGGTGACAGCCATCGAGGTAGCCCGAAACTGAGCTAACATATCTGCCAGGAAAAAAAGAGCCAATTTTCAGTAGTGGCTTGCACTCCTTGGTTTTAGAAATACAACTTGAGAGACACAGCTATTCTCCACACAGCTAAATTATTTGCCCTCTAACACAGGATGTCCACCTCCAAGCTGTCTCTTGAGGCCATGGCTGTTGAGAACTTCCAGCAGTTGCCTGGGCATCGTCAGAAGTGTGCTAGCCAGCCACTACCCACTACAGGGTTCTCCACAGCAATTTAGCACTGGGGATGACTGTGACCAGCCTGTGCCCTGGCTCTGGTTAGCTTACTCGTATTGCTGTTATCTGTCTGGACTCCCTCAAAGAGGAACTCCAGAGGGGCAAATACTTGTTCTCATTCATTTAATTTTCACTGTAGAATGGCAGAGTACTCGGTGCTGATCATTTCACTGTGTAACACGTTTTCCCCGTGGAGAAATGTACATCCCCATTCAGACTCCAAGACTTCTCCTTGCATACTCATAGGGGACTAATCACAGGGTGAAAGCCTTACCAGCTCCTATGTCTGTCTGAGCAGAAATGCTAGAGAGTTTCCTATATTTATTCCTTATGTGTTTCATTCTCACTGCACATGTATCACAAAGTGCAAATATACAAGTATAATGAAGCCTCTTCCTGTTTTCTCTAGTTAGCTGTGCCAAAGACTGCCCAGGTTACTTTGCTACACTTCTGCACAAGTCGATGAAAGGAGCTGGGACTGATGAAAAGACCTTGATTCGCATCCTTGTGACCAGGGCCGAGGTAGGGTACCCCGCGACCTGTAATACTTTACATCAGCTCTGGAAGAAATACAGATGTAGAGGGTATGGAGTGAGTCCTGGTAGGTCATGTTCTTAGTCAGCCCATTTCAGCCCAATGACATCAATGGTCACACTCTGCTTTTGTACCTGGGCAAATCTCATTTTGATATTACATCTATTTCTGTTTTCAAAAGAACTAAACCAGAAAGCGTGCAGGCAATTTCAAGTGGAATCAACTGTACCTGGTTAGAACTAGCCCATGGGGAGGTCTGGCCCCAGTAGGATGTTAAAAGTAAATTCCTAGATAAGTAATGATAAAGCAGCAGTTCCCAAATTGAGAATTGCTTACAAACATATGTTGCCAATTCTCCCTGATTCCAGCTGAGAAAAACAGATGGGGAAGAAGGGAAAAAAATAAAGAGCCAAAAGATATAATTGCAATTTTAAAAAGCACAAAACTGCACAAGACATTTGAGATCTTAAACACAGTCTTTAAGTCTTCCTTCCTTGTAAGCTGTGTAGGTTGTAAATGCAAGGCTGTTTCAGGCTTGACACAGAGGAGGAGTCGTTCACAGGGACAAGAAGAGCATATTTCTCAATGATCAGCAGTGTGAGAAATTAGTCTCCAGGGTAGTCTCTCTGTTAAAACACAGTCCAACCATGGTAACATTTAAAACTCCAGTGATAAAGATCAGAACCACGCCATGGGTGCCTTTTCACAAGAAAGCTTGAGACAAGGCATTTAATTCTCCGCCTTGTAGTAACCAGAAAATCACTTTTGTGGGTGGAACAAAACTCTTTTAGCCATACTCCTGGAAGTGCCGCTTTCCCTTCTTGCCACCACAGACTGTCCTCAGGAGCTCACAGCAACTGGACCAGTTTGTCCAAGGCTGTGCCTGCATGGCACCACTGAGCACCAGGCAGATATGCCCCTGGCCACCCCAGCACAGCTCTCCACACAGGCCTGTACCCCTCACCATACCATCTGACATGGCCTTACCTCAAATCTGAAGTCCTCCAAGATTTTTAGACCTGCTTTATCCTTTCCTCCTCCCACCAGGGACTGTGGATCTTGAATCAGACCCTAGGGGTCCTGGTAGGAGCAGGGCATATGACTTAAAGTACGTCCCACTCTTCTAAAGAGGCTTTTGGTATCTCCTCAGAGTGACCTGCCAGCAATAAAGGAGAAGTACCAGCAAATGTACAAGAAGTCGTTAGCTGAAGCTGTCCGATCTGATACCTCTGGGGACTTCAGAAAGTTGCTGCTGGCTATTTTGCACTAAAAAGCCATCAAGAATGAAGAGGCATGCTGAGCAGCCACCTCTTGATGAATTTCCAAAATAGCATCCAAAAAATGTGGCATTAGCACAAAGAAAAAAAATCCAATTTATTTTCTTTCCAGCTGGGAAATGTGTTGCCAAGTAATGCTGGATGTGAGGTTTATGTTATGGCTATCTCGCCAAATGTCCTTAAGCAATAAAGACATGTTAAAAAAACTAAATCTAAATTGACCTCTTTGTGTTTGCAGAGGAATGTGGAGGAATCTTCTGTCATGGTTTCTTCTGGGTAGATTTTCTATCTTTCTCTCATTCTGAAGATTATCTCTGTTCCCTTATTCAAAGGGTGCCATGTCATGCCGTTACAGTCCTGCCAAGAGAAAATGGATAGCAATTTCTTCTCAGCCCATTATCACAGCTCTTTAAACAACCTGAGGTCTGTGAATTAATGATTTAAATCAGGCCCTGATTAAAATCCTGCTATCAACGGGGAAGGCTGGAGTGATTTCCCTGTCTGTGAGTTGCCCTCTCAGCATAGCCACCTCCTAAGATATCCCATGAAGGAGATAAGGATTTGCAGTCCCCACTGGCACCACCACCTGGGATATGGTGCAGGAGCACAGCTGGGGAAGAGATGGGGCTTCATGAGGTGGATCTGTCCAGCAGGAAAATGCTGTTCCCACAGAGGCAGATGTGGGCCTCAGGACAGCTGCGTGGTCTCCATCCTCGGAGGTTTCCAAGATCTGACTGGATAAAACCCCGAGCAACTGGCTCTGATCTCATGTCTGACCCTGCTTTGAGCAGAGGTTGGACTAGAGGCTGTCGGAGGTCCCTTCCTCCTTGAATTACCCTAAAATCCTATAATCATGTGACAGAAGTTGTAGATGAAAAGTAACATGACAGGGTTTGACAAATAAGAAGAGAGAGGAGAGTCTGGGTCAAGGGGATGGGCTTGTGAGCTTTTCTGTGTGTTGAGCCCCTTCCACATTTAGAGTGCACCACTCTGCAAGGGGAAGGGTCTTTCAGACCTAGATCCTCTGAGGTATGACGGCTGATGGTGACTGGGGCAAAATAAATGAGAGATGGGAAAGATGGAAGGCATTTAAGAAGGTGTAACAGGATGTTCCAGTGTTTTAGGGTCCTAATCCTCCTTTGGCAACATTTCCAGCAACCTAAAAATATCAGAGGCAGATCCTAAACCTGAAATGAACCATTTCATTCTGGATTTACCTTTATCAAAGACATTTTCATGTCCAGACCCAGAAGGAGCAGAGCAGTGCAGGATCTGCGTATTTTTTTGTTGCTGTTGCCATGGGGCTCTTGTAACCAGAGACTATAGAAAGGATAGATGAATAATCTACTTAGGTGTCCAGTGTTCCTGGTGATATTTTATCCTCCAGAGGTCACACTGTATGTTCAGTCCAAGATAAGCTGGCATGTACCCTTTCTGAAATGATGAAGTTTTTAAGAAAAAGCCAGCGGGTGTCTGAAATGCACAGGAAGGAGCTGGTTTAGGCAAAGGATTCTTTTTTTTTTTAATATTCCAACAAGAGTGCCCAAAGCTATATGAGTGGTTTCTGTGAACCTCTAGAAGCTCGGCACACTTTAAACCCAGCTATGTCCTTATTTAATGTGAAGCGCGTAACTTTGGCAGACAAATTTATTTTTGCCTGAAGACTGTTTTAATTAACGCTAGTAGGTCATTCTGACTGAAGAAGGCAGAGTACAATTCCTTTCATCTTAATCTTTCACTCTTTAATTAGAGATTGGCCTGAAACCAAGCCAGGAGCCCACACATCTTCACACCCACACGTACTGGGCCAAAGTAATTATTGAATTACATGCTCTATCTCTCTATCTGTACACGAGACACAGTGATGGCAGTGATGCTTGAGAAGCTGCTCTGTGTCTCCAGTGCTGTAAGAGTAAAACTTGTCCTGTGGCTCTGTAACAAAAGTTTAGGTCAGGGGATCAAAATTCAAGTTCAGATTTCAAGACCAGTGTCTACAGATGTGGTCTGTTATCTCGCCTAAAGATCAGAACCAAACACAGATTCTATCAAATCTTAAACTAAGCCTTAGTTCAGAATTAAGTATCATACCAATGTGAATTACAGCTGTGGTGATAGGGCACTCAGGGAAGTCATGTTTGCTGAGCAGCTGAATAGAAAATGAGTAATGCAATAGTTACAGAGGAATGAGAGAGAAGGATCATAAGGGTATCTGGGCTTAAAGAATAGGAAGAAGATCAGATAGTTGGCAACTAGTAGCAGCAGAAGGAAGTTAGTGGATTTCTCTACAGGCAAGAGGCAGCATTCACAAGTTGCAACAAAGGAAATTCCTACTGGACGTATGGAAAAAAATCTTCACCTGGAGAGTGGTTCAGGACTGGAGCAGGTCATCCAGAGAGGCTGTGAAATCTCCATCTTTCAAGATTTCAAAAATTCAGCTGGACAAGTCCCTGAGCAACCTAATCCAACTCTGATGTTAGCCCTGCTGTGAGCAGGAGGTTGCACTAAGTGAGGTCCCCAGGGCTCTCCAAACCAATCTTCCCATAACTCTAGGAGAATTAGGTAGTTTGTGAGCAGGAGACCACACCTGGCAGTGCCATGTGGAATAGTCACGGTATTTCTGTTGCCTGAAGTAACATGAAGCATTTCATCTTATTGTCACGTATGATTGTCCATCAATTCCCTACATTCACACTGGATTCTGTTTACTTTTCAATGTCTTCTCCGCTACTTGCTAGCTTAGGGAGTTTCATTGCCTTCAATGAATCAGGGAGCTAGAGGACAGGACCAAAGGGCTGTTTCCCCAATCCAGTGAAGCAAATAGTGAATCCACAATGGGCTCTGGCTGAGCACAGAGAGGACTTGGGGCAGCTGGTTCAGTGAGGAGTATCAGGATGCACCAAAAACCAAGTGCTGGCTGTGGGGAAACATTTCCTTCATGAGTCTGGCTCAGACATCACATGTGGAGATAGATCCCCTGGTGTTATCAGCCAAGTGAGATACAGACATATGTGTTGAGTAGACAGGTCCCTTATCCATGATATCTCTTGACAGTAATTTGCTAGTATAGACACATCTTTGCTCTTTCAGTGCACATATTCATTATAAACATTTACATGTATGTGTAAATATGCGATACATAAATCTAATAATTCCTCAACACATTAGTCTTTCTTTCTGCTCCTGCATTTCTCTCCTCTCCAGCTTATAATAACCAAAATGATGTCAGGTGCACATTCTACCCTGGTCAGGGCCCACAAACCAAGTTCCATGCTGCCAGTGCATGCAGCATCCCCCAGGCCACGCTGGCTGCTCTCCCAGCCTGGGCTGAAGGCTGCCACCCCTGCCAGCCACCACTGCTGCTTGGGGCATCTTCTCATCCTCTCCAACTCGTGGTATCTGATTAATTATGATCCGTGTAATTGTCTGTTCTTACAATGAGGAATGTTAATCCTGGGGTTTGTTCCCTCTCCCATTTTTATAAAGACCATAATAAGGAACATTTGTTCTTGTTCCCCTGACTATTTAGACTGCAAATGTGGCGAAAGAGAGGATGTGTCTCTTGATAACTGTGGGGGCAGAGAGTCATCAAGGCAGCACACATAACACTGAATAAGCTCAGTGAAGTCTCTGCCTTAAACAGTCCATTTTCCTTATCCATATTTGTTCATTTTCACCTGAATTGTAATAGGATCAGTGTATGAGTTTTAGAAGTTGTCTGACATCACCAATCTTCTCCGTGCACCTGTCTGCTGGCCGATTAGATTACAGCTTATTTCCACTCTGTTGCTTAGTGCATGATAATAGGCATTTCAACGTCCCATTACTTTAAAACATAAGAAGAGCTGCTCTGGGTCAAATCAAAGGTTCAACCATCTTAATTCCAAAACTGAGCAATCCCAGTCACTTAAGGAGAGAGAGAGCAGAAGGAGCAGGGTGAGCACTGCAGCAAAGTGGTCGTTCCTTGGTAGACATTTCCATTTTCTAGCAACTGGCCGTTGCCATTGAAGGAGTTCATACAGCAGCGATTGCAGAGCATCGCTGTTTTTAACAACCCCCAATAGCTCCAGCCTCCCTCATGGGCTATGGGGGAGCTGCAGCATCACATCTCACAGTGCTGCTGGGTCACATAACCTGAGAATAAGCCCAGTTTTCCATTTCATAGAATCATAGAATACCAAGTTAGAGGGTACCTCAGGGATCATCTGGTCCAATTGTTCTTGACAAAAGCATGGTCCCAACAAGATAGTCCAGCAGCCTGTCCAGCTGAATCATAAAAGCATCCAATGTTGGAGAATCCACCCTGGGGAAATTATTCCATGGTTCATGGTGTTCAGACCAGCCCATTACCTGTGCAGCATCCCACTCCCATGCTGCCTAAGGAGGTGGTTGAGTCAACCTAGGAAATTTACTTCAAGGACTGCTTCAGGAACAGACTTTCTCAGACAAGTTACACTGTTCCACAGTAAAAATATCTCTTCCCTGTCACCATGGGTCATGCTACAGCAGTAGGGGCCATAAAGAACATACCATTCTAGGATATACCATGAAAAATTATTTCTAGTTTATTTATAAAGGAAGTCCTAACTAAGCAGTGCTGATGTGTGCATTTGGTTGGAGATGCATCTGGAACCATAATCTCTGGGAAAGAAAGAAGAGAGAGTTGTAACACAGGCAGCAGGAGCTTCATTGCTCGTTAGCCTTGGCCTCAAGTTGGCAGGGACCTGTGTGGGGACCCAGCAGGGAGCAGCAACCCCCCCGAGAGCAATAAGCTATTTAAACAGCACACACTGTACTCTGGGTTTGCAGGAGTTTGCGTAACTGTGCAAAGCCCTCAAGCCTGGGATCTTCTAAATAAATGCCACATTTATCAGTATCTAAAGCAGAAGAACATCCCATCTACCCTTCCCGGACCCCATAAAACAGTGTTGTTAGTGAAGTCAGATAGAATCATTTGTTTCTTTAAGGGTTAAAAAAATAATCCACAGCCACTGCCAGGAAGAGGCAGGACTGAACAGGCAGCAAAGAGTTAGAGCCAGAACAGAGACAGAAAGCTGCATCAATCATCGACACGGACCACAACGAGAGCATATACATACAGAGCGAGAAAGAAAGTGAGAGGGCGTTTTGTTTGGGTAGCTAGTGTTCTCTGGATGAGGAGAGAGAAATTCTCCTTCAAGTTTTTAATGCCACTCTAAATATTTATAGCAAGAGTTTGGCCAGCTGGTGAGGCAGCGGCGGCAGGGAGCAGGGAGGGGAGGCTGCATTTTCCCCAGTGCCCCAAACATCATCCTCCAGGTCATCTCTTTAGTCGAGGAGAGAGAAGAGGCTGCATATGTTACCCTCCAAGTGACTCATCTGCCGAAGAAAAGTCCAGTGGCTCCTGCCCTTCCCCTCCCTCACCTCGCCCGGCCATTCCCACATGTGTGTGCACACACACACACAGGTTGTGCAGGAAGGAAAGATGCCAGAGCCTCCAAAAAGCCATGCCAGCCTGACTCCACCCCATCTTTAACATGGCTCTGAGTCTCCAGGGTTGTGTCTAGCCTTCACGTTGTTGTGCTGTATTGAAAAGTCTCTGGGAAAGGCCACATACAGCACAACTCATGATACAAAGCTGCTGTTTTCAGAGGAACAGGCTGCCCTCATCCCTGCAGTCTGCTGGGCCATGGACATGGGGGCAGGAACATATGGAAGACTGCAAACACCAGCGCGGCACGGGAGTTGACATAAGGGCACCGTGGCTCCCAACAATTTTTGCTCATCTGCCTCGCTGTGACTAGACACAGACATGACTCACCCGTGAGCTTTGGCTTTGAAAATATGAGAAGGAGTTTTGCTTTAACTGTGTGTTTCCCTGTAGTAGCAATGCTTAGAAACGACATTTTGGATTCAATCCCATCCCAGAACAAAGGAAGGGATTTCAGCACAGATGAAGGGCCCAATCCAGTCACCCGGGCATGGGAAGCCGATGCCATTTTTCTTGAAAAACCTGGGAAATTGGCAACAGAGCTGGGACACATCCCACTGGACCTGATGGAGACCCCCCAGCCCAGGGCCAGCTGGGGTTGTGGAAGATCCTCCACTGGCATGAGGCGCTCAACTGATTCCAGCCCTGGGGATTGATTTAGGCTTATCATTACAGATACCTACACGGGAGTGTTAAATACAGACACCTACATGTGATTGAGGCAGCTGAGCACCCGTGGAGACCTAGCAGTGCCTGGAGGACTGTTCACCTACCCAATTAAAGGTGGTGCTTGCTGGTGACCTGAATAACTCGGCAGACTCAGTTGTATTGACTGGATCTCACTGTCTGCAAAAGGAGCTTGGACACCTTTTTCATTTTTGGCCCAGGTGGCCAAGAAGGTCAACGGCATCCTGGCCTGTATCAGGAATAGTGTGGCCAGTAGGACCAGGGAAGTGATCTTACCCCTGTCCTTGGCACTGGTGAGGCTGCACCTCGAATGCTGTGTTCAGTTTTGGGCCCCTTGCTAAAAGAAGGACATGGAGGTGCTGGAGTGTGTCTAGAGAAGGGCAATGAAGCTGGTGAAGGACCTGGAGAACAAGTCTGATAAAGAGCAGCTGAGGGAATTGTGGTTTAGTGTGGAGAAAAGAAGTCTGAGAGGAGACCTATTACTCTCTACAACTACCTGAAAGGAGGGTGTAGAGAGGTGGGGGTTGGCCTATTCAACCAAGTAACAAGTGATAGAACAATAGGAAATGGCCTCAAGTTGCACCAAAAGAAGTTTAGATTGGATCTGAGGAAGAATTTATTTAATGAAAGGGTTCTCGGGCATTGGAATGGCTTGCCCAGGGCAGTGGTGAAGTCCCCATCCCTGGAGATATTTAAGAATCTGTAGACAGTGCTGAGGGACATGGTTGAGTTGAGGACTTGTCAGCGTGAGGTTAATGATTGGACTCGTTGATCTTAAAGGTCTTTTCAAATCGAGGCAATTCTGTGCAGGCTTCTGAAGTTGGGGACCCCATTGACGTGTCTGCCCTGAGGAGTTAATTACCACCCTGGGACCTGCAACCCTGGGACCCTGGTTTCGAGCTTGCTACACTCACTTCAGCAACCTACTCCAATCCTCCCATGCGTAACACTGATCTTCCTCACACCACCTGCTCAAGAAGTTCTTTGCTAAATGTTTCAGAGAGCTGAGGTCCTCACATACAATGCCACTGCCTGATGTTTTCTATATGAAATATCAAGCAGCAACATAAACTGCTCCAAGAGTGAACTTCAGTCTGTGCTTGTCAGAGGTGGCTGGGGTCTCCTTGCCCACCCTGTGGCAGCCCTGGGAGCAGGGGTCCCAGTGCATCAGCATCTCCCACCAGACTGCAACAGGCCGACGTTCCCCAGATGTCTCCATAAGGTGGAGACACGATCCATCCCACTGGGGTCCCTGAAAGCCCTTCTCCCTCCCTCTATCTCCATGAAACTACAGTGCCAGTGCACTACCTAGCTCGAGGCATTGCAGACTGTTTACAGGCTTCTAGAGTTCCCAGGCACTTTAGGACAGGGTCCTGCCGCTCTTTCCAAATGGACAGCCAGGACTTTTATAAGTGAACTTTCATCTCCGTGTCTATTTATTATATGTAAACATTTGCCAGAAAAACACCACTCGGGCATGCTCAGTGCCGGCCAGGTCACTGCAAAAGGCAACGGCGGCGTCACATGCGACAGCAGCGAGAAGCCCGCGTGCGCCTATTCTTAGCGCTGGAATGTACAGAGCGCCCCGCCGCTCCTGCGCACCGCTCCCCAACGCGGCAAAAGTGACTGCAGAATAAACACGTCCAGAAATCACCCTCTATGAATCACTTACCTACTGAAAGAAACGTCCTGTGGGTTTATAGGTTTTTATCCAGGCTCTAGCTATGGAAAATCTCAGCAGAGAATAAACGACAGAGAGTAAGTGCATGCAGTGAAGGACAGCAGAAGGTAAATGTTTCTACCCTATCGTTTCACTGCAGGTTGAGCAGTTAGCCACGGCCATAGATACTCATCGTAATGTTCTGCCTGGCACTTAATTTAGTCATTGTGTGTCTGATTAACATAAAAACCCCACAGCTAAGCAGAGCTAATAAATAACCGTTTTAATGCAGATTCCCAGTCTCTAGGGTTTGGTTTGCCCTGCTGCAGAGTTCAGCTCTGCCAGATTTACATTCTTTGGGAGTGACTAACTCTAGGGGAAAGAGGCGCAAGCTACTAAACTGCTAATACTTTAAAATAATGAATAAATGTCTAAGCTCATTTATTCTACGTGATTAAAATGAACAAACCAATTGCTTCAGCCATCCAGCTTTCATCCCAAATCAGTGAGATAACTTCAGTCTTTTTGCTTCTTGCCAGGGACACAGGCAGTGCTGACCTCAGAGCTGCAACCTATCTGATAACTTTATGAAAATTTTAAAGGGTCTTAGTGACCTTTTAGCTTCTTTATTATTTTCCCACTGTGCTTAACCCATGTTCCATTTTTATGCGTAACAGCAAACGGATATTTAGAGCAACATCAAAGTCCTGATTTGTTCCCTTGGAGCTGGATATTTCAATAAAAGCTGCTAAGAATTTGTTTTTTTCTGCCAAGTCCAGAATTCATTTCTCTCCTATTTTGCTATGGAGGAAGGATCCACTGAGGATTTTCTCTTCAAAGACCAGGACTTCTCCTCCGAACTGCTGAGGCAGCTGAATGCTCTGCGGCAGAGTGGGATGCTGACTGATATCACCCTCTGCTCCGGGGGCTTCGAAATCCCCTGCCATCGAAACGTGCTGGCTGCCAGCAGTCCATACTTCAAGGCAATGTTCTGTAGTGACTTCATTGAGAGTCGCCAGGCAAAAGTCATCCTAAAGGGCATCGATGCTGAGATTTTGGATCAGATTATCCTTTACATTTACACAGGGGAGATTCTTATATCTGCTGAGAATGTCCTGTGCCTGTTGGAGACAGCCTCCATGCTGCAGTACGCTAAGCTGGTTGAGGCCTGCTCTGCCTTCCTCCAAGACAAGCTGACTCCTGACAACTGTCTGAGCATGATCAGGCTGGCAAAAGTCTTGAACTGCCAGAGCCTGAATAAGAAAGCCAAGGCTATGGCTTTGAAATGCTTTCCTGAGGTAGCCTCTTCTGAGGACCTGAAGGACCTTTGTCCCTTGGAGCTTATTGATTACCTTGGAGACGATGAGCTCTGTGGGGAGGAGGAGCAGGTCTTTGAGACACTGATGGTCTGGATTCGGCATGACCTCCAGGCAAGACAAGGCTACATCCAAGAGCTGTTCAAGAAGGTCCGGCTTCAGTACGTCCATCCAACTTTCCTCTTCCACTTCATCGCCAATGACTCCCTCGTTCAGTCCTCGCCCACTTGCAGGAGCATCATTGAGTCAGCCTGGAGACATATGTTTTCCTTGTACAGCACCAACACACCTGACATCAAGCCCATGCTGCATGTTCCTCGCAGGTACTCCAACCAAGAGTTCCTCATCATCATTGGTGGCAGGAAGGATAGCCAGCAGACGACGAGGGACGTCCTGCTCTATGATGACAAGACAAACCAATGGCTAAGCCTGGCCAAACTTCCCATGCGCCTGTACAAAGCCTCTGCAGTGAGCTTACATAGCAATATTTATGTGCTCGGAGGGATGCCTGTTAGCAATAACAAAAGACCCGTCAGTGATAATATCTACATTTACTCCCTCAAACTTAATCAGTGGAGGTTGGCTGAGCACATGGTAGTTCCACGTTACTCCCACAGAAGCTTGGCATATAAAAATTATATTTTGTCATTTGGTGGAATTGGCGAAAACCAGGAAATCCTGAACTCTGTGGAAAGATACGATAGCATCTACAACACCTGTGAGAGCATGGCAAACATGCCTGTTGCTGTCCTGCACCCTGCTGTTGCTGCCAAAGATCAGAGGGTCTACCTCTTTGGGGGAGAAGACATTATGCAAAACCCTGTCCGGCTAATCCAGGTAATGGTCAGTCCTGCTTGTCATAGGCAGTTTCAGCTAAGGTATTCAGCAGCTATCACCCTCCCGAGGAAATCAACCCCCCCAGAAAAACTTTATTGTGAGTTGCAGCAAGAGGCAGGATAAGTTGACGCATGGCTTCAGGGAAGTCTTGTCTGCAAGGAGCATTACAACTCTCTCATCTTCCTCTTTGAGTGTTTTTCAGGCAGAAGCCCTGAGGTGTTTCTTTGGGTGTCAGTCAGCTCTGCCGCTGGTGGGCACTGGGGCCAGGGCTGCTGCTGGTGATGCTATGGCAGGCAGTGGCCAACCCCCCTGCCTGGCTTCATGCCTGCAGCCAATCTTATGGAAATCGGTGCTTTCCACTCGGCAGCAGGCTGGGGTCTCCACTGCTGCACCTCTCACTGGCAGCAAAAGCAAAGATTCGTGATCATTAGAGCAATTAGGCTCTCACTCATCAAAGGGCCAGGACTTAAACTGACAGTTATTTCATATAAACAGTTGTGTTAAAAATGTGGCTCCTGCCACATGCTGCTGGCTCTCTGCCTGCTTTCAACGGTTACACTCTATTAGGAGGAAAAAACACATGAAATCCTTTCTTAGCTGATTTGATCCGTTAGCAACATCGTAGTGTTACTTTGCCCATGATTTTTTTTCACTGGTTTAGGTTTTTTAAGTAAGAAGGATCTCTAAAGGCTAAGATGGCAGCCAGCACATGAGCAATGCTTCCTTACAGTGATAAAGCTGCTTGATTATCAGGGGGAAGGAAATGTATTTATCAGTTCGTGGGGAGATGTCTTGGAGATATTTTCTATATTAAGAAGCAGATGACATGACATAAAAGTCTCTGTCTCCCAGACTGAATGGCTGAATGATCATCATCTGGCAACAACTCTTTTTCTCACATAAATTGATGACTTAGATACCACTCTGAGTCCCATCAACAAGTCCCTTTGCCAATCTGAGTGCGTACCATCCACCAGCACAAATAGAGCAGCTGGGCAAACACGGTGGCTGCCAGCAGAGCTAGATGAAGTTGAGATTTGTTTGCCCAGGAAATTGTTAAGGCTAAGGCAGGAATACACAGAATAACTGGAAAATGAAATGAAACAGTTTGTACTTTGGGAGAGCATTATCCAGGAGTTACAGTGATTTAATGGCCGTGCAAAGATTTACAGCCATGAAGCTTGCATATGGCAGATACACTCTGCCTTAGAGCGTGTGCGAGCATCTCCTCAGCAGACAAGCCTGGAGAACCAGAACGCTTTCCAAGGGGACATATTAGGAAAAAAAGTGGGTAAATTCTTGGATTTCTAGCAGTTCAAGCCAGAGGATTGTATTCATTAGGAAAAAATAAAAAACTTAAATTCCTCTGTAATTACAATTACCAGTCAAAATGCAACATAAACAGCTGCTTGTGTATCTTTATTTATTTGTCAGGTTTACCATGTCTCCAGGAATACGTGGTTTCGGATGGAGACCAGAGTGGTGAAGAATGTCTGTGCACCAGCTGTCGTGATTGGAGACCAGATTATCATCGTAGGTGGTAAGGGCTCGGTTTTACTCTTCCCCCTGCCTTCCCCTGCCCAGCTCCTGCAGGATTTTGCAGGCTTCCTGCTTGGGGTGCTCCCTCAAAAAGCACATGAAGCTTGGGAAGGAAAGGAAGAATGTGTCCACCCTCCATACACATCTCTCATGGGGTCTCATGGCCATGGAAGTGAGGACAAGTTCTCCACAAGGCACTTTCTTACTCAGAGTAGCAGGACCTGGGTGGGGGGCAACTGGGGAAAATGCAAGTTACTGCTCTGCAGAAGGGAGGAAGCCAAGGGCATGGGGGTCCTGCTCCTCCCCTGCTGACTCACAGCCTGGCCATCCCTGACTGCTCTTCTTGGAAGGATGGAGAGCACAGTTACCACAAGGGCATGGATGGCTTGTTGGGATGGGTGGGCTGTTATGAAGGGTAGATCAGCTACAGGCTGCCTCCACGGGGTAATTGTGATATGTCCTGAGAAGGGCATGAAACACTCAGAGAGAGGAAACTTCTCAATGTCTTTTTCAACCTGAGGATCAGACTTTGCTCAAGGCAGTTTGATGGATCAGGTTGTTGGTAGTTTCACACTTTACAGTCTTTAATGCAGCTACCCTGACCACAGGCTGGCATGAGGAAGCATGTGTTAGATTATGTAAGGGAAAAGGAGACAGGAAAGTTTTGGCAGAGCAGAGGACTGAACCCAAATCCCACAAGACTCAAAGCAGTCCCATCTTTCAGCAGGAGGCCACTGCTACCCTTTGCAGTGAGAACAGGGGAGAGTTGAGTCGAAAGGTCCAAGACTATCAGGCTCCTTTGTGGCAGATTACACTGATTCAGACTGCAGTGCCCAAAATACAGTATTTTCAGCTCTCTTATCTTTAAATGCATTAATCTGAAGGGCAAGTCTGCTGCTGCTGAGCTTAATTTATCTTTTATTTATCTAACAAAGCCACATAAATTCACGTTAACTTCAAACATCTTTCATTTTGCTTGGAAGTAGAGAGATTCACCATGGTCAGGTTTTATTTACCAGCTTCCATGCCAAAACATTGACCAAACACTCTTAGTTTATCAACAACAGTAAAACCCACAAAAATAACATTTTCTCTTAAAAATAGCTTTCATCACATTTCAGGTCCTTTTTGCACGACTGGTCACACTGTAACAAAGGGGAGTGGATTGGTCTAAGCAAGACAGGCCTTGATTTTTGTTAGGGAAAGTGGGTTCAAGGCCTGCAAAACATGGCCCAAAGCAGTTTGTTTGCCATGGGCACTCTTGATTATCTACAGGGATACATGAGCAAGGTACTGCTGGGTACCAAGCTTCCCGACCTCCATTGCTCCAGAGCAAAGGCTCTGGTACCAGCCCTTACCTCTCAGCAGATGTGAGGTTACATCACCCCTCAGTGGAGGAGATGTCCATTGGGTCCCTGGCATGGTGGCCAGCACAGACATGGCACCAAGGTCTTGGGAGTGGCGGGACCACCAGTGGCACTGTGCTGTTGAGTACCCAGCTCCATTCAGTAGACAGCTACGACTCCAACTCAACAAGGCATTGTTGCTCCCTTCCCACCTGTCATTGGTTTCTGTATTTCTGAGTGAAGTTCTAGGAGTCTGTTGGGTGAAAAGAAATACTTTGGGACATTTGAAGGAGTATGCAGGAAGCTGCAAGCTCCAACTGTGTTTGACAGGTTGCTTGCCTGATCTGATGTGTTTTATGGGGTTTTTTATGGCTTTTATGGCTGCCAAGGTGCTATGAGACAGGGTGAGGACAAACAGGAAGAGAAGATAGACAGGCAGGCATTCTTGTAACACATCATCATTTCCCAGCTTAGATATCTTAATTCTGCCAAATTTTGTACCAATATAGTAGGTTTTATTGAAGACTAGCAGGAAATATAGTATCATTCCTTCTGCTGGCCATAAACTCTAACTCCCATCTGTCTCTTTCACCTCTGGCTTTGCCTTTAGGGTACACCCGAAGAATAATTGCTTATGATACAAAAGGCAACAAGTTTGTTAAATGTGCAGACATGAAGGACAGACGAATGCATCACGGGGCCACTGTCATCAAGAACAAGCTGTATGTCACAGGAGGACGATGTCTTACTGTGGACAATGTCATTGAGGACTTGGACTCCTTGGACTGCTATGATCCAGAGACTGACACATGGACACCAAAGGGAAAACTGCCACACAAACTCTTTGACCATGGGTGCCTTACACTCCAGTGTGTCCCCTGTTCTAACCTTCTCTAAATGAACTTTGGTACTTCCCAGGATATTTTGTGCTTTTCTTCCCAGAAAGGACCCACCTTGCTCTGCAGAGAGCACATGGGGAATCCTCATGGGGTCCCACAAACTCCTGACCTTGAAGGTACCAGCAGCGTTAGTCATTCCCCGAGCACTCTGCCAGAAAGCTCCTGAGCTTTGTGCTCATGCGTGTTCACCTGACCAGTATTGAGTAGGGTGCTCCTAAGTCCAGCTCAAATGTCTCCCTCAGAGTCTCATCAGAAAACAGGAAAAAGATACTGGGTAAGAACCTGGTGAAGGATTGGGCCTTGTACAGACTTTAAAATGAAAAGTGAATAGGAATGCTGGTATCTCCAGGGAAAGTAAGATCTGGGTAATGTGTATTTGTAAGCATGCAAACTCAGCTGCATGCCACAGCCCTTTGCTAGGTGCTGACCAAGCTCCTCATTTCAAGTGGTGGGAACATTCAGAATAGGAAGCCCCAAGCTCTAGTCTTGTAGCCAACCCAGCAGTAGCTGCCTGCATTAGCTATGGTAGTCATCTCATAAGAAATAAAATGTTAATGTTCCTAACATCAAACTAGAAATTAGCAAAAGGCTGATGCTTTGATCTGAACTCTCACATTGCAACAAGATGCACATTTGACTTTTCTGAGCTGCTGCTCTTTCTTGATGAAGGGAAGACTTTTGTTCCATCTGCCTGCTCTCCAAAGGAGTGGGAGAAGGCAGGATGGAAATTAAGATGATCTGCAACTTCTTTTTTGAGAAGTTTTGCAGGGAGCTTGCTTCTCTTTTTGCATCAGGGATAGCAGCTGGGTTAGCTAGGAAGCCCTCTGGCTGATGGAATTCATGAAATCTGGAATGGCAGAGAGAACACATAGAGGAAAGTGGATGTAAAAGAGAAGAGAGATTTGGGAGGAACAGATATTTTTTTTCCCTTTCTCCTCTCTCCAAACCACTGGAAAACAGCAATGAGAGAACGCCAGTGACAGGAAACCAGCTTTCCAAGAAGAGCAAGTCTAAATCTGCCACTTGGCAAAGCAGCTCTGGCTCCACCAATATTTTTGTGGGGTTCTGCCACTAAGTGCATATTTTTAAAGGGAGGGGATTAATCATTAGATACTGAACAGGCTATGAACTGCTATCAGGTCACCAGGCTTGGTACAACTGCTGAGATAGCAAGGAGCTTTAAAGACAGCACTGATGACCATCATCCAGAGCAACAACACCCCTTTTTCCTCATATTTGAAATAAAGTGGGACTTTTCCAAGGGTACAGGGTGCCATGAGGAAACCACACTCAACTCTTCACTGAAAGCTGTATAGCCATGTGGTCACCACCACGTTGCAGGACACCAACTCCAACTGCTAAGATCCCTTCCCATAAATCTTTATCTGGGAGCAGAAGGGTGACAGAAATAGTTAACGAAGTGGGGGGCTGGAAGGAAGAATTGTGTATCAACTGCTGTTTTAACAATGTGAAATAAAATGGTTATTATTGTTTGTATGAGCTTTGTGTTCAGGAGTCCCCATTGTTCCCTCTGCATTGTTGATAAAGAGAATTGTTTTTGTACCAGCAGTTTTTGCCAGGGTTTCCTTCTAAGGATCTGAGTAAACCTGCAAAATATGAGTGGGAACCCAAACTCATTTCCCAGCTCAGAAGCCTTTGGCTATGTTTCTCCTCTGTCTTTCAGTCTATATCATCATCTCCTCCCTGTGCAAAGCAGGGCTAAAGCACGGCACTTGCCAAATTGGACTGGAGCAGTGATTCATTCTGCTTCCTCACAGGCCAACTTCAGCTCTCTGGAGAAAGAAGCCTTGTCATGGCCAATTATGGAAAGTCTGCCCTGGGGAGATGTTTATTGCTAACCCCACAGTGCCGCCTTCCCAAACTCTTTCCTGTTGTGACCCCACTCAGCTCCAAAGCTCCAGGAGACGCCAGTTGCTGCCATGCATTTTAGCTGACACGGATCCCTGCCAGGCTCGTGACTGTACCCAGTACCGAGGAAAAAAGCTGACTTGGGGCCATAACCCCATGTTTGCAAACCATTGCCACAGTCATTGGTTTACACTTGGAAGCAAACAGATTTTTTTCATTTGCGTATCACATAACTAGTGATTTTCTCAGCATTCATGCGGGAACCAAACAGTACCTTGCGCAGCTGCAGCTGGGCAGGAAATGGGGAGTGCAAAGACGAGGCATGGTCACAGCAGCATTGAGCACAGCATCCTTCCCCTGGCCCTCAGGGCAGGGGGATGTCACCATGTCACTCCCAAGTCCTTAGAGATGCCAAGGGCTATGGCCAGCTCTGCTCTGGCTGCAACCCTCTGCTCCTTCCCTTCACAAACTCGTGCCCATAATTCAAGGCATTTGGGTTTGCTGGGCAGTAAATGCAAAGTCTGGTTTCTGATAGATTTCTGTCTTGTGGTCAGTTGGCTTCGATGCAAACTCTGACCAAAGCTTTTGAGGCCCTTTGCAAAAAAGGTTGAAACCAGAGAACAGTGTTAAGCCTCACCGAGACAGACGAAGGCCGGCACAGTCTCTCCGTCACAGGGATGCAGCAGGACGTGCAGCTTCAAGGCAGGGGATAGGCAGCCCTGGGTCAGATGCTATGAGGAGAAGGGATGCTGCCTTTCTCATCAGATGCTGGCCACCACCAGACCCACACAGAGTAATACCTACTCCCATCCCAAGTGCTTTGCAGTTGTCATACCCAGTGGTGCTATGGGTGAAAGCACTTCCAGCAAAGGTTGACCAAGGTGCCCCTTTCTCCACTGTCAGGAGGGGACTTTCCCAAGCAGGGTCTGCAAGGCTTCTGCTACCTGGAACTATTTCTGAGTCACCACGTGTTTTTCCAGAGGTCTCATCATCCTAATATTCGAGCATTTAAGCACTCACTGACATGGGAATCCCCTATGGGAGAGCAGCAAGGTACTTCAGAAATATGATGGCAGGCCCATGAAGAAGTGGGAATATGTTGCTCTTTATTTAATAACCATGGAAGCCAAAGAAAATAGAGTTTTAAGAATGGGTTGTTGATTTGGGTATCAACTTTTAGAAGGGCTGAGCACCTGACCTTTTTTTTAAATCAGGGAGTGCTCATCACCTCCAGGGTCTCATTCTTGGGTGTCCCAAGACAGGCACTGAATCATGGAAACCATAGGGCCACACAGCTGAAAGCAACCTGCTCCGTGGGGCAGTGAGTTATGTAGTCCCTCATGGCAGGTACGTGTACAACACGTTGGAAATCTCCCATGCGAAATACTCTGCTCCCTCCCTAAGTAACGTACGTGGGAGTGTTACTAACCACACAGCTTTTAATACTACCTGTCCTAAATCTTCTTTGCTATACCTTCTGCCATCCCCACAGAGATAAAGGGCAATCAATTACCCTTTTTGATACCATATACTTTTTTTAGATCTTTATTAGGATATTTCAAATTCTGTAGACTAAACAAGTCCCAGCCCTTTCAATCTTTCTTCATAAGTCATGTTTTCTAGACCTCTAATCATTTTTGTTGCTCTCCTCTGGACAATTTCCAGTTTGTCTATTTTGGTTTGGTTTTGTTTTGGTTTGTTGTTTTGTTGGGTTTTTTTTATTTGAGTGCAGAGCCAAGGCTCAGCTTTGCAGTGCTGAGAAGGACAATAAACCCCTTCTGCATCTTACCTATAGCACTCCTGGTCTCGCAGCCCAGGACTTTCACAGCAGCAGCAGATTACTGACTTGGGTTCAGCTGTGCTTGGGATTAAGGAATGCTTGCAAGTTTGGGCAAGGTCATATGGAAACACTGCAGGAGATCCAGGATCTCCCAGGGCTATGCCGTAACTCCATCTTTGCTTTGGCTTACCAGGATCCTGAGCCAGATCCCGTTGAAAACAATAAGCTTCTCCACGGGCTTCAGCAAGGGCCTTTGGACCAGGCCTTAATTATTGTGTTCTCAGCTGGGTTCATCCCTAATTCTATTAATTTTAACAGCAAATATTTAATGTTTGAGTCATTTTTTTATACTAGGGGGGAAATTTCAGGCAAAAAAAGAAAGGGAGGAGACTGCATTTTCTTTTTCACTTTCTTCCACTTCCCTTGCTGCACACTCAGAGCTGAGTCCCACTGCAGCGGCAGCCTGTGGTGGCAAGCTGCTTGGCTTTGATCTTAGCAAAGAGCTTCGTAGGTTAAGCCTGTGTTTTTTCACTGTAACGGTTTAGCAAACAATACAGCCCCTTCCAAGGGCAGCCTTTTTCTTGTGCAGTAAGATGTTTATAATTATAAGGCATTTCCTGCTTCTTTTTGATTAAACACACCTGACAAAGTAGGAAAGATGTCGATGCATAAATAAACGGGCACTCCGAGTTCATCACTTCATCAGTCCTTTTCTTCCAAACGCCAAGGAGTTCACTGTGAGGTGAATCCTCTAGTTGAGAAGGAAACAATTGGGGAGATCATATATGAATAGCATACAGGGTAATTTATCCCTGGCATTGTTCCTTAGCCTGACCTGAGAGCCATTAATAATTGACAGCGGCAAAAACAATCCCTGTTTAAAAATATAAACATCCATACTTTTTTCCAGCTGCTTGAAAGCTCCCACACAGAAGTTAAACAGTCATGTTCTCCGTGGCACAAACGAGCATCAATTCCTTGGTGCAAGCTTGCGCCAGCAAAGGAGCTGACACCTGCTAATTAGTGGACTGCTAATAATGTTTTCAGTGGCTATTTCTGATAACTTTGCCTGGGGTCCAAATGAAGCACAGTGCACATGGAGAAACTGGTGTCTCAGGCTGCCATTGCCACCAAAGTCAACTGGGCTCCTCAGGGTTTGTGCTGGAGCACTGAGAGATTGATCTGGCCTCTTCTGTTTATTGAAGTTTCCAAAATAGTAGCAGAGCAGTGAGGAGCCCAACTGCTCTGTCATTCAGCAAGTCACCCGCCGGCTCCAGCTGCTGCTTGTCACTTCTCTCCCTGGGTCTCTTTGTTTGCCTGCACTTCTTTCATGTTGCAACAACCTTTTCCAAGAAAAGTAAGGAGCAGGACATCTCGAGCAGCCCCAGGCCGTTAGGTGGATGCCTCGTGCCTGCTTTAAAAACATCCCCACAGCTGTTGGAGACATTTCACTTTAGGCTGGGGGTGAGCCATGGGGTAAAATACTGCTGGAGATGGGAAAAGGTGGCAGAAACTGGTCCACTTCATTTGGTCAGGAAGATGTCTATGAACCATCTTCCTATATCTAATCCTCCCATGTCTAGTCCTGCAAAGTTTGTTTCTCCATCAGGCTGTGTCTTCTGAGAAATAAGCCGTGTCCCACCACCCCTCCCTGATGCAGGCATGCTGGGACAAGGGCAAAGGCACGTCGCCTTCCCCAGGTCCCCCAGTGCCACAGCTGTAATGACATCCTCTGGTTTTGACACATTGCTGAGGTGTTTCCCAGCTCTTGGACAACTTCTCAGGCCAAACAACTGGGCAGATGTGCTCAGCAGGTGCCCTGCACCCACGTTTGGTGGCAGCAGTGACTACCCAGAGCACCGGGAAGTGACACCAAGGGCTCTGAAGTCCAAATTTTCAAGCTGATAGGATCCTCCTGGTCTGGCAAATCAGTCAAAACCAATCTAAACCTTATAGCAGAGTCCTGACACCTCCCTGTGAGAGCCAGGGGACTGCAGGGGAATGTGTCCAGCCCTGAGGAGCAGAGAGCAAACTGCACGGAGAGTGCCACAATGTGAAACTTGGCCACAAAGCTTCAGTGCTGGGAAAGTGCAGTGTTTTATCCAGATCAGCAGCAAGCCCTGGAATTAATAGGGCTGATTAAACTGTTTTGGTGTGCATGGTATGTGGAGATAAGGGCCCAATTCCCAAGGGCTTCCAGTGAAAATTAGATGTTAACCATAACAGTACGTGACATCCCCTGAAAGGGGTGAGGAAGGCTGCTGGAAGACAAGAGACAAGTACAAACCAGGGGGGCAAAAGAGGCAACTCTTGGGAGAACAAAGTTACCACGAACTTGCTGGATCTGTTTTGATGCTGAAATGACATAGACCCTGGCACCAGGCAGATCGAAAGCAAGGGAACTATGCCTGCTTTATGTTGTTATGACACATATATTTCCTTGAAAAATGACATTAAATAGTACCAGAGGCTCAAACATTGTTCTGTTTATCTGTTCCCTGGGTAGGGCTCTCACTCTTAGAGACAGCCTGAGCACTGCAGAATATGGCCTCTGTCAAGAAAACTTTGCCTCTGGCATGAGGACTGTTAGCAAGCGTGACATGGGAAGCCAGCCCAGGGGGTCAGGACGTGCGCGGCTATTGCCCGCTGCCACCTGGCAGGATGGCATCGCTTTGAGGCACACACAAAGGGATGAGTCGCTGGAGGAGGCTCCCCTGCCACGTACTGAGGTTTGGCAGATAGGAAAGCGATGGCAGACAACAGTTCCTCCCCAAGGTGTTGACCTGGGGTTCATCCTGTGCAAAAGCATGGAAAGGCTCCCTGTCACCCAGGCTGTGTCGATGGTGCCTCCATATGCTTCAGGCCACGTTTCAGCCCTGGAAGTCCCCTGCAGTGGAGCTTGCACCCCAATTAGCCACTAATGGGATCACAAATTCCCCCTACCCACAGCATGAACTAACCTATGCTTGTGCAAGCACTGCACACATAGCCGTGGCATCCTAAGGAGAAGACTCCCAGCAATTTAACTGGGCACCAGCTCAAGCCTTGACCAAGGAGGAAAGCAAAGAGGTCCTATGGACGTTCTCCAAGACATTGTGATATTTAATGGATAATTCAGACCTTTTTAAAAGAAAGCAATCTTTGAGCTTGGGAGGTGCTGGCTGAAGCCCTGAAGCCTTCTAGCTGAGAGATCCTGTTTAGAGCCTACAAGAGTTGTCTTTCTGCTCATTACAACTTGGAACAAATGTCAGTAAATAGAATCTGTTTCTTCTCCAGGCGTAAGAGGCTCTGGAAATTTTCTCAAGAGGAAAACAGCAACATGCAGTGAAAGAAGTGGTGCCTGCAGACTGAAATAAAAATGGCAGAGAAGACAAAAGTGTGTCTGCCCTTCCAAGCTTGTGCTTATGTTTTTAAAGGCATGAAATGTGACATGAACAGTCAATCACAGATTTCAAGCCAAGAGCCTGTTATTTGTGATGGCAGCATAAAGTACTCAGGTCCTTACTCCAAAAAGCTTATGAGAGATTCAGAGCAGAGGACACGAATGACCCTCAGAGCATCATCTGTGGAAGTTACAAATCAACCAGCTCATTCATTAGGCAAGAACAACACCTTATACCATAACCTGGATAACTGAAGTTCACTTAAAAAAAAAAAAAATAAATAAAATCAGCTTTTCTCTGTGGCTCCCTGGTCCACAGCCCATCCTACAGATCAGCACACAAATGTGACCAAACAAGAGACAAGGCCCAGGGCTTCCTGGAAACTCAAGCAACATGTGGCAGATAGGCATTAGCTGTCTAACACCAATCTCTTCTGTCTCCAGGTGCCCCATAGCCAGAAGGGCATCGTTACCCTAAAACATACCTAGGATAAGAGATTTTTTCCTAGTTTTCAACATCTAGATTTTTCCCTTCCCCAGGAAAGGTAGCAGAAGGCCTGGGACAACTCTAGGAATGGGCACACAACAGGGAAAGTGGATCCCTTCTGCCTTTAAAAACAAATGCTTTATAGAGTGAGAACATTCAGACAGCTCAAGGCTCTCTGATTTCCAGGAACAAACTATAAAAGACTGAAAATACTTTGGCATTTCCCTTTCATATTTCCAAAGCAATTTCAAAGATAAGGTGATAGGTAGTGCAGACTGACCCTCTTAAGACCGCCACCAGGGAAGGGAAATGCAGCTGGGGAAATGATTACATGGATCAGTAGGCTTTTGCCTTTATCATACTTGTTTGATTCTAGAACACATTCTCCTTTGCTGATTTGTGGCTGGACTAATGCAAATACATGGATTTTCATGTAAATACAGCATACTGCTTTGTGGCTGCAGAAAGTTGGTGAGCTCGACTTGATCAGGAGAAAATCCCCGCTCAGGTTTTAGTAGAAACCTGCAGACACACTGCTAGCAGAATGGTGATACTGCCAGGCTCAGTGCGATATGGCACTTGCAAACAACATGAGTCATTTGCCCTGGAGCTGTAGAAGCAGAGAACATCAGAAGATCTAGATCAGATTGGTGAATCAGCAGCATCTGACACAGTTTAAGAGGTTAAGCCTATTTATAGACAAATGAGGGTAATTTTCATAGCTGAAGGGATTGGTTTTTTTTTTTTAATAAATTCATAATAAACTCTAGGGAGGAGAATACTGAGATCTTTACTCAGTTGACCCCTCAGAGACAAGAGGAAGTTTGTCCAAGGCAGGGATGGAGTCAAAGGAGCCAGAAATTCAAGAGTGCATTATCCTCACTGCTTTGCTTTTTATCCACTTGCAGGATTAAGTTATGCTTTCAGGACAGTACAAAGCATCCCTGTGGAGCCAGACCTTGATCTCCCTGCCTGGCACAAGGATGAGACTCCCCTGGCACCCACATGAGCACATTTGATGGGGAAAACTGTGAGGGATGTGCACTCGTGGGGAAACAAGTCCCTTCCTTACAGGGGACTTTCTGACCATCATTTCTTGCCTTACTTCATATTTTACTCTTGGTTATCACTAATGGTGGACATGAGAGTTATTTTGACAGTGTGTATCAGCAGCAGAGTTACATGGCATCATCAGCCAGGTGAGCAAGGATGGGATTTGCTGAGTGACTGTGGGTAAAACATTATTTCTTTTATGTCTCCATTGCCACATCATTAAAATAAGGATGATATCAACCCCTCAAGGACACTGCGAATGAACCCACTAAAGCTTGGAAAAATGCTGTCTTTTGTGAATTGCCAAAGACTGCTGTTGTATAATCCAACTGCAGCTACTTGCTCTCTAGGAAGTAACCACACCTATACAAACAGTGCTCTTACATGAATATAATGATGATCTTAAATGAACTGGCAATCATCTGATAAGTAAGACTTATAAAATGAATATTGGTCTGATTTTGACTGAGGCTACCCCTCCAAAAACTAAACCAAACCAAAAAAAAACAAAACAAAATAAAACAAAACAAAGAAACAACAAAAACCCCAAACAAACAAAAAACCAGCCTAAATGCTCCTTTAAAGACTACCAGTGTTAAGACTTTTATAAATAATAGGGCTGAAGTTAGCCCCCACCTCCTTTTCCTACAATATGTTTTTGTACACTGCTTTACACAGAAATCTTGGGTTGAATATTAGACCCACTGGGAGAAAGGACCTTATGAAAAGGACACAAACACTTGCAGGGTTTGCAGGTGGATCATGCCCATGGACTAGTAATGCTTTTACCTAAGCAAGGACTCTTCTGCTTGGAGGCAATCTCCCAAGTAAGCTCAAAGACATGAAAATCATTCCTTTGAGATGATCTGAAATATTTTTTTTAATTCAAAGTAATGATGTATAGAGAATTCCATGCACTCATTTAATTCCCAAGTCTGCAATTTCAGATCATGCCAAAACATGACATTTTCATAACATGCATTTCTACATCCGAGGTCTGTAGGACAAGGTCCTTGCTTGTTCTCTTGGAAAAAGCAAGTTTTCCAGTACTTTCAATGTTTTTGCACCAACCTTTCTGAGATGCTTTCCTATTACCTCCTCTCAGCATCTGTTTTATTTTAAAAGGATAAAAATGCATCAAAGTCTCACACATTCTTGCTACTTTCAAGGTTCTCCAATTACATTATTTATATGAATCAGTTCCCTTTTTTTTAGGGTTTTCGGGCGGTTTTTTTGGTAGTTTAAATTTCATATACCCAGTGGCAAGGACAGAGACCTGCAGGGTGTGTTGTTTAAAAAATTCATTTTATTTTGTCTGTTCTGTGATGAAAACTGCCTGCAAATGTAGGATTGCAAGGATGTTTGGGCATCTGCCATCACTCTATTAACTTTAAGCTGATCCTAGGAACTGGCAGTACTTGACTGTCCGGTTCCCAAGTAGCATTTGTGAACTACAGGAGTCCTTCAACTTTGTCTTCCAAGCACGATTCCTTAGGTCCCTGCACTCACCACCTGTCTTAGTAAGCTCCACTCATCCTGAAATCTTAAGGCTAACATGAGGCATCTCCATTCTTTGGTCCCTGTGTGCCTGTCTTAGCTCAAAAGGGGACACAGCGTGGAGATGCTCAAGCTGGCAACCCAGGAGATTCAACAGCGTACGCTTCATCTGCATTTGTACAAGTCTACATTCCCTAATTTATCCCCTGAAGTTTGGTCTGACAGTAGATGGGCCAAATGCTCCAAAGCAGCCTCAGGGTGTTGGTTAAGTCCCATGTCGAGCATGGGGCTCCTTGGTGCTCCACTGCTTCTCACACCTTCCCAAAAGTGGCTCCGCTCACCAAGCTTCAGGCGAGGCAAGCAAACTAATTAATTGCTTTTGAAAATATTGGTCTCAGTCTGTTATGACGAGATCCTCTTGGTAACAGCACTGCCTGGAGTGAGCAAAGAGCTTTCCTCATTTTCCTCAATCCAAATTCAAGCAAACTTTTGCTGACCTTTTCATTTTGGCTATTTGATTTCAATGGGAAATGGGCTGCATAGGGACCTTTGCCCTCAAGCCTTGTATATTTTCTCTAATATTCTTTTATCTTCACTAAAAAACATTTACTAATATTTTAAGCTAATGTTTCTCTTCAGAGGGTCACACACAGTTCAGCATGCATCTTGCATCCAAAGATTTCTCCAGGTCTCTAGTGTTAAGTTTTTCTAAACAGGTCTGGTATTTACTTGCTGTTGCTGAAGGGAGCAAGCAGAGCCCTTCTAGCTGACATCTAAAATAATGAAACAAAAACCATATGTAAACCATACCTTCTGGAAATAAACTGACCCTTCTATATTTACAGGGTCAGGGGAGTCCAAGTGACCTCACATGTCCCCATGTGACTGCCCAAGTTTCTACATGGCAGGAGAGAACAGGTCACACAGATGTAGTTACAGAAGTTGAAATGGGGATGCAGGGGAGATGAGGAAACATTGCCAGATATAGAGCAACAGGTGGTTCCTCTGCAGCAACCACGAGGGACGAGCAGAGCTGGGCACTGAGAGCAACCTCTGCTGAGGTGCTGGCATGGCACGGGGTGGAAAAGTGTCTACAAGGATGGGGGCATCGTGGAAATAAACAGAGGAACTGGCACTCGCGGCATCAGCCCTTTCCTAGGATTGGTCCTGCAAGGAGCTTTGGAGAAACCTGACCCTGTGATAAGGGCTGTGCTTAGGGCTTTGGAAACAGGGGGTTTAGGCACCTGCTGTCCCAGACTGCGTGTGACTATCAACAAACCACATGGCTACAATGTGCAGATCCCAGCAAGTGCTTAAATACCTTCATAGACGTGGGCGTTGGTGTCTCAGTTCTCCAGTTTTCTTTCCATGCCGGGGGAGAAAATAGCTCTTCTCCACCTCGCACGCTGGAGAAGACAAACGCGTTCTGCTGTGCCAAATGCTATTTGAAATGAGGTCCCTATTTTAGGGGCCCACTCAGGAGAAATAACCCATTCCTCTGTTTCCAGCTCAGCACAGGCACTTTGTGTGACCCTGCAAGTTCCTGCTCAGCAGAGGGCAAATCACACAGAGCCAGTGACAAAAATCCAAGCAGAGCACTGCAATCCAGAGAAGCTTATCAAGGCCTGGGCAGCTATGGGAGTGAACTCATAGCAGGTCAAGAAGAAAACAATTAGCACAAGCTTTGAAACACAGTCTCTGGGGAAGCTTAGAAAGACTTCCCACAGACGTTTTAGTGTCTCATGTGGATACTGAGCTCGGTTCTCCACCACCCTCGCCCTCATGTGGGCACTGGCACATAAAGTGATCATGAAATACCATCCAACTTTAAGTCACAGTTTACCTCAAATACGTGCTCTTGAGCCTGTCCAAGAGAAGGAAGAGCTGGATCTTTACATATTAAGCTTACAGGATTACAATGCTGCTATGTGGCCGGGGCTTTCAGAAGTTAAAGCCAGATGCAGCCAGACCCTTCCTAGTCCCACTGACCTTTTCCCATCGATGACTAACACCAGCCCTGCCTGTACGAGCAGAGAGCAAACAAGTCCATAGTGGCAGTTCCTTGGCAGGGACTTAGTTTACCTTTCGGTGCCACATTTAATAACACTGGATGGCACTTATTGGAATAGATTTTCCAGCAAGTGGCATGCCAAGGCCTTGATGAAATCAGGCCTTCTGTCTGATGTCAATCACCTACCCTTCGCCAGCTCAAAAGTGCTATCCATGCTGGAAAAGCAAGACCCAAGGAGCACTTCAGCAATACGTTGTATTAAAAAGAGGTTATCAGTGCATGACCTTCAACCTGTTCTTCCACACTTTTTGTTAGACTCATCAAACTACTGGATGTGCTTCTATGTCCTCCTATCTTTCATGGGGAATCTTTCATGGCCACTAGAGCTGGAATATGTGCACAGGCATAGGTATCTACTGAGGTGCAACACAGTGGAATTGCACCCACCACCTTATTTTGCAGACATTCCATAGGATTTACAATAGATTGACCCAAATAGCTGATTACAAATATGTGGAGAGTTTAGGGTGTGGGCAAAGCTAATTCTCAGCTCATGGTCCAAGCCTATCCTTGCTAAATATGCAAAAATAGACATTGTTCTCCCCCTACATTAGGTTATAGTTTCAGTTCTTGTTGTTCCGTGGTGTCAATAGGAAGTATGTTCTCTGGCATCTGCATTAGGCCCATTTGCACCAGTCCCCGATGGCTGCGGAGCTGCAAGTTCTGCTTGTGGGTGGCGACTTTGCCTCCTGATCTTTTGTTTTCAAAATGCAGCTGCAGAGGAGAGGAAGATGGCATCATTACTGCTATGAAAGGTCTTTTCATCCTCTGTGGTTTCCGGGTTAGAGCTGTGTTGGCTGAGGATTCCTCCCCCAGGGTGGAGGAGTAATGGAAACACAGCCTAAAACAGGATCAGGAGGAAGATGTGAAAATGAGCGCAAACGTTCAGAGCATGAGTCAGTGCCACAAGGAATCTCTATCCCATAAAGTCAAGATCACACCTCCTCTTGGTACAGCAGAGCTGTTCCCACACAAGGAGAAGGCATCATGTAGTGTTCAGCCTCTTAAAAGGACTTATGCCCTGACTGAAAGTTTAATAGTGGGAAAATGTTTTTAGGTCAGTAACACTGCAGCTTCAGAGAAGGATAGGAAAAGCAAGCATGACATGCTGTGTTCATTATCTTCTCTAAAATAATATGGACCAGGCACTGAGGCCAAATCCTCTGCAAGTGCAAATCAACAAAGCCTCACTGATGCTAAACTGATGCTGAACTGATTAACTCCAGGGAATGAGCTGGCCTTTGTCAACAAAACCAGTTCTTGTACCATAAGGGGTCTCTCATGGGGTATTATGTTTATAAATTTTCATTTACAACCTCACCTCAACTGTTTGGGGGAATAAAACTGTAGCTTTAGCACATGCAGTAGGCAACATGGTCTGAGAAATACCCAAAACAATAGCTCCACTTCAAGTGTCTCCAGAGTCCCAGGCCCTAAAGAGTCAGTCCATGGCAGCGTGGGGCTGCTGGTGGCTGGAGCTCAGACCTGAGCCCATGGGTTCTCCGGGGCAGACACCAGGTCCATCAAAGTGGGAAGAATTTGTCCCCACAAGGCAAGAGCGAGGACCTGACAGAGAAAGACCTTCTCACCTTAGGTAACTGTGAACAGGGCAAGAGAGAGTCAAGCCCAAAGAGTAGGGCCAGGTTTGAGCCCGGGCAGGATTAGGAGGTTAGCACTCAAGTCAAGGCAGCCACGAGGCAGACTAGAGAAGCTGCAGTCTGCTCTGAACCAAAAGTCCAAGGGACGAACATGGTTTAGGTCAAAGAGCAATATAAAAAGAGTTATTTTTATTGCTGTTTATCTTGAAGACTAGACTCTCACCTGAAGCAGAAGTGGGAGGTAAGGGGTCAGGAGGGATCACTGAAACAGCGGGTGGGACTGCAACATAGACATGAGCACAGGGCAAGCATCAGCCCCACTTCAGCTCCTGCTTGTGAAGCTTCTCAAGCCCTGCCTCTCCCAGAGAACTAGCTGCAGTTGGGAAGCAGAACTGACAGCCCAGGTAGAACTTCATGGTCCATCCAGCTAGACACATCTGAGCACACATCATGCTTGACATCAGCCCACCGCTTCTCCAGATGGGCCCCACTGGTAGCCAAAGAGCAGTGGCATGCCACACCGCCTGCTCATCCATCACGCGCCATACACAGCAACGCACCGGCCGTGGGGCGACGCAGGGCTAAGCCTGCCCGCAGGCTGCCTCACCGCCCAGGGAGGCACCTCACATTCTTCTGCTGTGAGTGTGCCTCGTCCAGCCACACCCAGCTGCCTGCCACATCGACACTGCATGTTGCAGCACCAACTCTCCCACCAGCACCTCTCCTGGGGCATGCAGGAGGAGTTTTTCCAGGAGAGAAGGTGCTCACAGAGGTGTTGGACCACAGGTGTCACCCCCCACCATAGTGGGTAGATGGCTCTGGGGACAACCACCTCCAAGGAAGTGCACAATGAGGAGGCCTCAGGTCTCCCTGCATGCTTGAGTGTCCTACCAGCCTGGAAGCCACCCAAGAAACCCAGGACAGGGGAGGCCCAGAACTTGGCCCAGGAGAGTAGCCTAGGCTGTACCTGTGCCCTTTACACCCATTTCTGAATGGGTTCCTCAGAGGTGTCTGCGTAGATGTGCACCTGCACAGGCAGAGGGGGTACCTCTGTCACACCCTGGATCAGTAGGACATGGCCAAAGGCAGGCCCTGAGCCATAGTGGGTGCACGTCTCCTGTTTTGGGGGGGCTGTGACATGGTACTATATCCTAAAAGCCTCTGTGTAATTCTCGTGGTAGCTGGTCCCCGCTGCGTTCAGTTTAGAAGCACAATGACTTTTTTCCTAAGCGCTGGACTGATGAATGCCGCTGGCATCCGAGGTTCAGGATGTTCCCAAATAAAAATCGTGTTTCCAAGGACACATGCACATCTTCCTCTCTTCCATGAATTTGCATGGCTGGAACCCGGTGAACTGCTGACAAGGCATGAGGAGCAGCAGGATTCCAGAAAGCAGAACTTGTTTCAAACACAAAGCGTTGAACAGAAGATGCCATTTGTCACTCTTAGGAGCAGATTTTCACTGTAGAGGTCCCACTCTCATTTACAGTAAATTGCCTCATAATGTGCAGGTGATTTATGCCATTCTTCAGCTATAAATTGTATTTACATCCACTCTATGATCGCTTTCCATTGTTAAAGTGTAGTAATGTGACTGTGGGGTAAGTGATAGTGATAACTTGTCCACAAGGAGAAATTCATCAGAATAACTGTGTGCATGAAGAAGAGTCTTTTTCATCTTGGAAAAATATTGTGTCTGGTTTCCTCATGCGAAAAAAGCATTCGCATCACAGATCCGATCTGCAGACATCGTTTCCCTTGACCCGAACACGCAGATATGTGCTGTATCTTCCTCTGAAATGGGGTCAGGAATTATGCATCTCTTCTGTAACTAACATTATTTTTATTCACATATTCATCCAAAGATCCCAAGCAGAAAGTAGAAAGCTTCCATCAGAAGTGATCTAAATTGTGAATGAGGATAAATTAGTCCTGTTTGCTTTTTTTGTTTGCTTTTCCAGCATCCAGAGAAAATATCTCTTCCTATTATAAGCTATTTTTCAAGGGTGATTTTACTTACAGTCAAAAATGAGCATTGTGAAATCAACTGTTAAATTTAGATCTTCAGGCTGTTTTCATCAGAACAAAAACATGGGGATTTGTAGCTGTCAGCTTCCCCAAACCGAACCCTGAACTCAGTTACTTTAAGGTGGTTTCCAGTGATACCGGAGCCATAGGCATGAAATCAAGGTCCCTTTGGACCTTGGGGTGAGGGATCTTTTAAGCATTTCAGGCGATTACCAGATCAGGAGAGGTAATTGGGAGAGGGCCATTTTAGCGGTTTCTTACTGCTAGCTTCCTGCTGAAACTTTTGAAAGAGGAAAACAATATTTCTGGTTTCTCATTTTTCTTTCTATTTTAGGATATGACTTTGGCTACAGTTGGAGCTTTCTAGCTTTGAGAGCCAAATTCTACCATTAGATCTGCAGGGCATTTTATCTGGGAGGGGGAGAAGAAGAAAGTTGGCTGGAACAGGTGATGGGAGGACCAGCAGGATACTCCCACGCTCCAAATCCTGGTCTTGGTGGATCCATGCCAATTAAGTGCTTGGAATAATGTTGTATTTTGTTCAAAAGGGGGTAGTTCTAGTACTATCTATACCATAAAACCACACGCCATGATTGCCTGTGCTAGGCCAGATTGCTTAATATGCTACATTACAGCAAATTACCTTATTATTATGGATAGAGTATTTTCATCCAACATGGCAGGGAGATGAACATTGTACATAACATGATGCCTCTGAAGTTCACAATAGTGTTTTCTGAGAAGTGATGTCCATCTAGTTCACTGGTAAAAGCAATGTCTTTTATCACTTCATAGAATCATAGGATGGTTAGTGTTGGAAGAGACCTTAAAGATCATCCAGTTCCAACCCCCCTGCCATCAGCAGGGACACCTTCCACTAGATCAGGTTGCTCAAAGCCTCATCCAGCCTGGCCTTGAACACATCCAGGGCATCCACAACTTCCTTGGGCAACCTGTTCCAGGTTGACCAGGTCTGACCAGGTCTGACCAGGTCTGACCATTCTCACAGTGAAGAATTTCTTCCTAATATCTAATCTAAACCTGCCCTTTTTCAGCTTAAAGCGATTTTGCCTTGTTCTATCAATAACTGTCCTTATGAAAAGTCCCTCCTCAGCTTTCTTGTAGGCCCAGTAGAGGGAATCAACCAGTTACTGGATGAGCTCCTGCCTTCAGAGCTATATTTTAGTCTTGGAATTCAGTCCAAGAACTAAATTCTGGGACGAAACTCTGGTATCTGCTCACTGGGGTTTTTTCCTCCTGTGTTGGTCCAGCAAACCAGACTAACGTTCTGATACTGTCATATTAATTACAGGAATCGTGTTGCACCACTTAAAGCTTTTATGTGCAGGCTCATTTTTATGTTGTTTTGAATGTCCTTTACAACAGCTTAGTTTGTCCCCAGCCCTGACCCTGTACTTCATCTCTGTGTTGCTTTTCTAGGGAAAAAACAACAGCTTGCTACCAGACTGCTGCTGATAGCCTGTACGGGATAAAGTAAATCGAAACCACACATGTGGTTGGTCAGAAAATTAGGTTTACACATGAAGAGGCATAACCCCAGTGCTGACTTTCTTGTATCCCTGTTAAACATTACGGAACCTGTAGCTGATGCACCTCATGCTGCCAATTGTATGGGCCATTTCACTGGTAAAGACCAAAACCCCCAAGAAGGACAAAAGTCTGTCCTCCTGGAGAAGGAAAACAGCATGTTATGAGAGTGACTGATGCCGGTGCACCACAGAAGATCTTCTGTGTTCGAGAAAGACAGCCCATAAAAAAGCATAAAACAAAAAATCCTGCTTCCTAGGGCACGCTGAGGTAATATCACTACGGCAGCACACTCTTAGCATTTCTAAACCCAGGGTTTCCCTGGAAAGCAGACACTTCATCAAAAATGTCATAGAGCTGAATTTAACCTTTTCCTCCTGGAAACGTTGCAGCCAGACATCTTGCCTGCTGGTAGAGGATGGCCCTTTTCCATTTTCTTTTCTTTTGTTAATGATAGAAATATTTAGGCACATTGAATGGAGAGTCCGGACATGACCGGGCCACAGCTGGGGGAAAGAGATGGAGTCAGAATTTGGGAGGCGATGTCCTCTTCTGCCCTTAGTGCTATCCATGCCTGAGGAACAGGAGGATATTTTTGGAATATTATTTTAAATAGCAGGGAGGGGTTATCAGGTTTCATTTCATTTGTTGGGGTTATCAGGTTTCATTTCATCTGTTGGTTCTGGTCTGCGGTGCCAATCAAGCTATAATTGTAAATTATAAAATGGAGTCCTATGTGGCAAGGAGCAAAGGAAGAGACAATGCCCTCCTTTGCAGCTGGGGCATACCTGTGGTGATCTGCAATTTCACCACTAAGCCCATGCTACTGCAATTACTGTCTGCCTCAGACTTATTTATTTGAAGCCTATTATGCCAGCTTAATCAGATCAGTGCAGTAATGCTCTGCTTTCGGTGCTGCAGCCCCCGGCGGGAGAGAAAATGGGTTCCTCTTTCTGGAGGGAACTGTGGTTTTCCTGACAGTGTGCAATGGTGCACAAATTCATGGCACAGCCGACACATCTAAATCCTCAAGTCTTTACCCAAGGCCCCCTCAGGAAGATCCATCCAGACCCCAAGCACCCCACTGAAGAAGGATCAACAGGGAGCATGACTGACCTCCCCCACCCCTCCTTTATGGCAGTAGCATCCATCTGTGCTTTGCATTTTGTCCCTTCAATACAGCCTACAAATCTTTCAGCCATTTTCTTTTTACACCAACCTCTGCTGCCGATACAGCTGATGATTGTACAGTCTGACCATGCAGGGAAGATGGCCCAGAGATGCACTGAGCATCTGTTTATATCCAGATAAGGCTGGGTATTGGGAAAAGGAATAGCTTTGAAGATCCATCAAGATAAAGGAGTTTAGTGGTATCCCCAGCTGACTTTTCCTGAGAAATACATTTGAATGTAATCTTGCACAAATCCCAGCACCAGGGAAGGGTGAAAAAGGGATCAACTGTTCTCATGGCATCATCCATTCTCGTAAGCTCTCAGCTGCAGTGAAACCACACCAGAAGATAAGGTGGCTTCCGACTGTGATGACACAAATGCTTTGGGACTGGTCTTGGGTCTGCAGATTTTAAGTTGAATTTACCTTCTCTTTCTTCCTTCAACTTAAATTCTCTTTCAAAAGACAGCAGGAGGGCTTGTTCCAAAAACATTGTGAAATTCGTTTTATGGGAAAAGTAATAAATTTACATTCTGGCTTGCAAGGTTGTATATTGTCTACACTGCTACAATGATCTAATTTAGCTGGAGGATTTAGACTCCAATATGACGACAAAGGCTGTTTCTGCACAGGCTAAAGAATACCAGCTTTGTACAAGGTAAGCTGCATTGCCTGGGAACAGGAGGAAAAGACAAGGTTAAGGCAGTTTAGGGTAAGTAACTGACTTATGATGTATCTCTGCATTTCAAACAGCTCAGAGATCTAAAAATTCAGCTGTTAATCAGCTGTCACCTGTTCAAGGTTTCCTAATTCTCCACACCACGCACACTGCCTTAGACAGTATGTGTTTTCCACAGACACACGACGAGACTTTTGTTTGGCCCCACATGTCATTATCCTCCCACACCAGAGCTAACATCCTTCCCATTATGGATATGGATACATACACACCACATCCCCTTCCAAAAAAGCTTTCCAAGCTTTTTCTCCATTAAGTTAACTTCAATTGTATTATCTGGAATTAATTTTGCTGTAGTACTTGTTGCATGTTCAACAGAAAGATGAATGCTGGAGGCTTTTACACAAGTTCCATGCTCAGTAGAACTTGGATCCAGAAGCATTTTCCTTCCTTTCGCTCCAGCTGGTGTGCTTACAGTGGTCACACTTCAAAAGTCAACATACTCTGCACAGTGCTCAACCCCCTCCAATAAATAGCACAGTATATGCTGGGAAATGTTTTTCCTTGGCCACCAGTGGCCACCAGCTCTGCCTCCAGACAGCCAGGCTGGAGGAAGAAGACTACTGGTCCACTGCAGCCATCAGCAAAAAGCCTCATTTCAACCACCACAGTTTCAAGCTATTCCTTAGGGACATGGACTTCAAATTTAAGAACAAAACCTGCTCCACTAATATCAGTGGGAAAGGCACCAACAGCAGCTGCAGATGCCAAATTAGATGTTCTGGCAGCAGAAGAGGAGACTAGTTTGTGCTCTTAGATTGATACACCTACTGTGTCCCACCTAGCCTGGTCAAACCTCTGGTGAGTTAAGAGTAGAACCTTAAAATTAAATGCAAACTTAGGAGCACTCACCTTTTTTGGTGCAGTATGGGTGTGAAATCACATTAGAGAATATAGCTCTGAAAAAAAGCAACTCCTGCTCCCGGGGACCTGCAACCTGAAGAACAGGCTGGGACAGACTCAACTACGGACTCATTTTTGCAGTTAATTACTGAAATTTAACAGTTTCCTGCCTGTGAGCTAAGCCAGGGTAACTGTCCCCAACACACATCTGACTCCAGTGAAATGCAAGGTAATCTGACCTCATTTCAGGAGTGGGGAGGCAGATTGCATCACCCCACAGCTGGTGCACATGAAGAGCATAGAGCCACGGCGTCCCTGCAGCTCTCTTTGTGCACAGGGACTTGTTAAACCCAGACAATCATGCATCTTGGCTGACAAAAAAATAGAAGAAAGGTCCTATCCTGGGCCAGGTGATGCATTTTGGATCAGAGGGACAAAGTTTTCTCCTGAACTGGCCTATAATTGTAATGTGGCAGCTCACATATCTTGCCACAAGCCAAGGAAGGATGACAGCTAACTTTTCTTTCCCTTTAGGATCAATTTGCAGTGGCTGGGTAGAGCACCTAAGTGCTTTTGCAGAGCTCAGAGGCTCTTAATGCACACAGCTCTTGCCAATAAAAAACCCAAAATCGATGTTCCAGCCATGCAGGTGGCCTGCTTGGGTTTCTTTTGAATTATGAGCCTGCTGAGCTTGCTGAGTTATTCACAGTCCTGCAGCCCCGTATCCTAATTTTACTATCGCAGGGATGAATTATTTTTTCCATCAACCCCAAACATCTGGGCTCCTGCCAATGTATAAAGGGGCCTTTTTGTGACTTTGAGGGATTGTGACTGCTTGTGCCTCAACCTTTGGGAAAGGAACTTGTGGTAATCTCCAAAAAATTATTCTGCCCATCAGCCAAGTGTTGAGATGAGCAACTCGGCACAAGGCTGTGTAATTGCAGTATTAGCCCCAGTTAAGAGACAGGACTTGTCTTTTGAATGGGAACACCCTCAAAGCAGCAGTTTTATTTCCTGCAGTTTTAATTACATTTTAAAATTTACATATCAAGCCACTAGATATATACTTACAAAGATAGATCTGGTATTACTTAGATCTTCCTTCTGTTTTACAAGAAAACTGCCTCTTTCCCAGCCAAAACTTGGAAAAGAGGTAGCCGCAGCCAAAGAAATAGGGACTTAAACTCTGAATTCATTCCTCTTGTTGCAGGTATCCATGTTATGCCCTTTCCTTGCAGCTACCAGCTCTGAACTGGTGGAAAGTACCTTGCAGAGTATTGTTCTTGGGCTACCTCTGGGCTGCCTCCTCTTTTCCAGCATCTTCTAGGAGTTAGGCTCCCATTGCCTGCAGAAAGACTAAAAGATCCTAAAGATGTAGCAGCCACCCATCCATCATCATTTCAGCACAATGTGTGCTGAAAATCCCCTCGTAATAACAGTGATGCTGCTGTGACTCCTTTGCACTTTCTCTGCAAATCCACTTGCTTCCTGGAAAAATCAAGACACGCTCTTCTCTATGCCTGGCCAAGAAAGTCCAGATGCTTTATTGCTTCATTCCCGTGCTGCGTTTAGTTTGTTAATGCTTTCATGTGAAAACAGTGTGACACATGGGAACCCCAAGTCTATTTATGTCATCTGTCAAGTCACTTCATGGTGCAAGAGTTAAAGGTTACAACTAGTGAATGGTTGTTGACTCCAGGGATTGCTCTTCTAAAGCAAACCAACACTGATTCTTGTTTCTGTTTATCTGAAGCTTGCAGAACACCACACACCATGTCAACATCACAAGACAGCAAGGGGGAAGTTGAAAGCGAGGACTGACCACTGTGATTCTGTCTGCACGCAGCACAGGGAAGTACAAAAAAGCGGATTAAAAACTACGGTTGCTGAGCCACAAAGTCTTTACCTCTACTGGAGCAATAACAAGCCTGAGAGAGATGAAGTCAAAGCCCCTGAGATATGTCTGCATATTACCTACTGGAAGGGAAAAGCTCAGATGTGCAGTGCTGTTCAGCAGGGGGTCTGATCAGAAAATGTTCCTCTTTCATGCAACTGTTCATAAAAAAAGAAGAGTTATAAGAATATCTTACTTGTATGTGTTTAGATTAAGAGTGCTGGCATTAAGGTTGCCTGTGGGCAGTGATAAGCAGAGCAAGGGAAAGGAGCCAACCTGGTCTCATGTCTTCTATCTGCTTCTCTAAAAGGTCCTAGGCATGAGAAGTGGCCCACTCACCACTGCAGTTGTGCCCTTCTCAGCAATTCCCAGCAGAGGAGGGGAGAATTCGTCACCTATTCCAGGATACCTAAATCCCTGCAGTCCTGGATCTTAAAATTATGGGTAGCTTCTCCATAACAAAAACGCCTGGTACATTGCCACCCTTCCCTGAGATCACCAGTGCCAAGCACTCAAGGACCACAACTTAGCCTTAGAAAAACATAATATGCCTTTTTGATTGTCTTCTTAAACAAAGCATGGAGCATTTTGCATTTTTTGAGCCATGGGAACATGCTCAGAAATAACTTTGCAACTTCTCTCCGCAACTGTCAAGGCTGCTAATGTGCATTCTGGGTTTAAACTGAAATCTGAGCTTCTCACCCCAAAACTATGCTCCAGATACTGGTGCTGTCAAAAGAAAGCCAGATATCACAAGATTTAAAATAAAAATCAGAAAGCTGGTGACCGTCCTTCCAGCAAAGCATTCTTTGTGGCTATGAGTAGCCAGCTGAATCTCAGCTATGTGGTTTTAGAGACAGAAATTAGTACCTCCAGCTGCACAACAACAAGCATTAACTATATTAACTCAAGGAGATGGCTCCACTGGTGTCCCTGCTCACCAGCACCTGCACTGGCCCGATGCACAGCCCAACAGACAGCAGTGGCACATGCACAGCATCATTCACGTGCAGAAGAAACAGAAAGCAAACCTGAAAGAGTGGTGGTGCTTATATGTCATAGATGTGAGGGATAAAGAATAGATGGTGTTGGGTAGGAAATGGCAAAAAGACCACTAATTACAATACCTCTCTCTTGGTCCGAGTTCAAGCACGTGGACCAAGTGGCTCTGTTCAATTAAAGATGTATTTGGGAGAGGTCCCACACAAAGCCACAGCGCTATTCCTGGCCACACTCCGGGTGAGCTACGCTGGCAAGGAATGTGTGCTTCAGGAATGCAGCTGGACAGGCTGTGTTTAGGAAAAGTTGTGTATCCTACCGACAGAGAAGAGGACCGGAACTCTCTAATAACCACGCTCCTCCCTCCACGGGGGGTTTTACGTGGCAAATCACCTCGCTGCCCTTTGCAGCCTGCTCCCATGGCTGTGCCGGGTGCTGGCCACCCATGAGACCCAGCCACCCTGGAGCAGCTTCATATGGCCTGCCCCATCAGGGATGGTCGCTGTACCCCGCTGATGCTGCCAGGGTGGTGTTGAGGTAAGCAAGATGTACAGTGACCCAGGCTGGAGCTTGCCCCAGGCACAGAGGTGAGCATCCCGAGAAACTCCCATGGACCCTTCATTGAGACTGAGTGGTCAAAGCTCTGGATTTTTGGGAAGCAGCTACTAGTGCAGGAGAGGGCTTTCTCATATATGGAAAAATAGCTGTAAAACAGGTAGTTCTGTGTTAGAAACAGGTAAGGGACAAGGGGGTCAGCTAAGGGCCACCTTCACATCCAGCCAGGAACAACTTCCCAGGCTGCTTCCCCTGCGGTGGTTTCTATACCATAACCATGAATTCTGCATTTGTTTAACAGCTGGTAAGAAAAATAACTCCATTCAGAGCCCATGAGAGAGGGTAGATGTGCTGTGTGGTCCAACAGCAAGGGGTTACCTTCAGATTTTCTCCCCCATCGTGTTGAACGGAGGCCCAGAGCAGGCAGCATGCCCGGTGAACAGGGCTGTAACCCGCTGGCACCTTCCCAGACCTCGCCTGGGGCCACCTCTCACCTTCAGAAACTGCCCTGCCACGGGACAGCTCTTCGCACAATGGAAACAGCTGCTTTCTGCAGGCTGCTGGGCGGACAGAAGGGTGGAAATTTCACACTCCATTCCCTCCATCTGTGTTCCTACCTTCCCTTCCAGGGACATCCGTCCTCTGCAGCAGGCTCTGCCCTTGGACTGCACCATCCTTCCACCTCTGAAGGCTCTAAATGCCTTTAGGAGACAGGAAAATTAAGATGAAAGGAAGCTGCAAAAGGGAGTACCTGGCATTAACCACCTCCCTGTAACAGGTATCCAGAGAACAAGAGCAGTGGGGAAAAAAAGGGAGAATCTGGGTCACCAAACAGAGTCCCCTGAGACTGCGGGCAGCCAGGCAGCAATGCTTGTTGCACAGGGGCCACAAAGGCCACAGAAAACCCTGCAGTACCAATAACAAACTTCAGACCCATTATAAGAGCCACAGCCGTGATGTGCCACAAGGAGGACAGAAGAGATGAAAGGCATGGCCACTACATGATGTCCCCAGGGTAATTACAGGAGCTCACTGATTACTCTAGGAGGTCAGCCATGACCTGCACTACAAAGCCAGGCCAAGCCAACCCCACTGCTGACTTGATCTTCACAGGTCCAATACCCTCAGATCTTAGTGCCTTTTGGTGGGTTTTGCTCTCCCCAGCACTGGCAATGCCCCATCGCAGACATCGCCGTGGACCTCAGGGAGTCCCTGAAGCTGATCCAGCTCTTGGCTTGTGGCGTTGCTGTCCCACAGAGAAACCCACGTCCTGCCGGACTGTCACTGTGGCCAGTTCAGCCGCCGCTGGCCGCTTGCCCACCGTAGCTCTGAACTCCTGCTCTTCTCTGTTGTGGAACTGAATGTCAAGTACTAACAACTCCTGGCTGCAAAATCCTGGGCTTAACCCAGCGGGCTAGGAGGCGGAGACACCCTTTGACATGCAGAATATATATTTTCCAAATCCCTAAGCCTGCTGTCAGCTACACCATGCACAATTTACTATAAGCAAGAAATATTTCCCGGATATAATTCCAATTTGACAAGACACTGCTCCCCTTTTCAATCAGCTTGCTGACATTAATTTGCTGACATTAATTTGCTGCCAGCCTCTCTCCTCCTTTAGAGCTACCTATGGAGAGGGAGGATGAGCTGGCGCATCGCGTGCAATGTACGTGGAAGTTGGCTCACAGACAACACCCCGCTGTTTGTCTTTTGTGCACGGGGAACTGCCAGTACTGTTGCGGCTTTCTCCTCTCTATTATCTGTCCTAACCACACCACTCCATGTTTAGGGGTATGTTTCTGTTAACCCAGGTAAAGCCAGGGTGTCATTTTATTTTTCCTAAATATTTTCTATTTTCACACCAAACTCATTTGCAGGTATTTGCCCAGGAAACTACACTGTTCCTCTCTCCCAACTCCCAAGGAGCTGTTGCTCTGCACTGCTCCTGTTGCATTGCAGAGTGGGCTCCTCCCCAGGGAGTCCAAGGAACTCACCCAAGGTCAAGCAGCAACTGGCGAGACCAAATCCAACCTGGGGGCCAGTCTCCTGGCTTGAGTCCCCACTAGTGATTTACACAAACGGCCCTCTCGCCCCAACACCAGCAGCCAAGACCCCATCCAGAGGGTCAAAATCTTAGGCTCAGATTTTCAAAGGCAACAAAGAAAATGTTTGGCACCTCGATCCTTCCCTCAGCCTTTCAGCATCCTTAACTGGGTGGTCTCCTACTGCCAGACCCCGAGAGCAAGCTGTTGAAGGATGCACCCTGTGACTCCCCAGCCACATCCAGCACTGGAGCCTGCTTCCGAAGGTGAGTCACATCCCAGCACCTCCCCTTGGGCTCTGTGACCGGCTGCCAGAGGAGAGGCTGGCTCTTGCACCTCCTTGGATACCAGCTACCTCCTTGATGAGTACATAAAGTCTAATAGTCACGGGACAGGCAGGCAGGAACTGCTGTGATTTCATCACAGCTGTGACTGGATTCACTCTTCATCACAGCAGTTACTCTTCCCCTCTCTGGATCAAGGGTCATAAGACTTGCCTGCTTGGTATGAGGATTAATTCCCACTAGCTAATGCTTTGAAGATGAGAACAGTGTACATCACCAAGTGCTGCTGTTGTTGTTGTTAGGCCTGTGCTCTGCCCACCTGCAACCAGGCTCTGGTAATGCACAGGCAGGAGTCAGTGGAGAGAGGCATGTATGTCATTGGCATTTGTGTGACATCCCTTTCCCAGGAGGATCCCAAAGGGATTCACTGTCGGATGCCTTGAGGGACCCATGTTCACCAGGTAGTCACAGGGAGGCTGCTGGGCAGTGGCAGGAGGGTCCCCTCCCATGCCCAGGGCCAAAGGGAGACCTGATTCAGGGTAGAGCTATTGAATTTTTGGAAAGATAAGGCTCCACAGGATGCCTGTAAGCATCCAGACAGGAGAAATAGAGAGTCCCAGGGGAAAACAAGCTCTCCTGCAGCATCCCTGCAACACATGCCAGCGAGACACGCTCATTCCCAGCGTTTGCTCTCACTTAGTAAGTCAGTGCTTTCAGGGAACAGAGATAGGAAAATAAAGCTTGGGCCACACCATGACTCACCATTCCCAACATTAGGTGTCCTTCATTGACACCCCACAGCTCTGCTGGATGGCAAACCCTCCCGCAGCAGTGTGAGCCACGGCACGCCAACTCAGCCACTGGCATGCCCAGCTGGAGGTGACAAAGGCACAGAGGCTCCCAGACCTGTCTCCCTAAAGAAATATCCATCATCTGGACCATTTTCAGGCAAGAAGGGCACATTTGCTTCTGAGTTTTGAGAGCACAGGCTACCACAGGCAAACACAGACTCTCGCCTCTCCTTATCAGAGAACACATCTAGGGTGAACTGAGGCTGTGGTGTAGGCAGGATCCTGTAAGATGTGTTAAACGAGGGTTTGCTGCCCAGAGTTTGCTCTGAAAGAGAGTTCCTGGCTTTATCCCCATGCAGGAAATGCATCCTTTAATGCAGACATTGATGATACAATGACAACCTCGACAATTCTCCCAAAGTCCACTTACCTGTGGGAACCCATGACCAACAGTCGAGCAGCCGTTGCCTTTCCATAAATCAGAGCTGCTGGGTTTTGTTACACACTGCGCAGTGCAGCACCCTTCACCCACCAGAGCTGATTTCCACTGTGAGTTTTGCCCTACAGCATGTATATGTGCTGATCATAAGTCTACACAGGTCAAAGTCAAGACACTTCTGGAATAAAGTCCTCACCACCCCCTGTGCAGAGTGGCTGCACTGCTGCCCCATGGCTATGCCCATCCCCAGCTGCACCCCATGGCAAGGTCACCCTGTACCAAACTCATCCTGAAAATTCTAGTTTTGCCTTTAAAACTGTGCTACAGCTGATTCCCCCAGCTCCAGCCTGCTGTGGGCAAGGGCAGGTTTGTGCATGCCCCAAGGTCAAACTCATTGCTTGGTGCAGGAAGTGCAGCCTTGGAGGGGTTCAAGGTTTGGGGAGCGGGGTTGTGTGTATGAGGTCTAGAAGGAGGCATAAGAGGCTGCTTTGATGTCTGTGCAATGCACACGTGTATGCTGGGCTGGCTGCGGGCAATCGAGCTTCTACAGAGCTGGTCACACCAGCCATGATGTTCGTGCTGCAGCAAGGCCCCTACAAGAGCCACCATGCTGGTGCAGGGAGGAGGACGTTCTCCTTTCGCAGCTTAACACACCTTTTTTAATCCCTCTGCTGCCAATTCCCAGATCCATAAACACGGAGCCACAATCGTTACAGATGTACCAGCTATGGACAAAACCCGATGCTTCCACTGGGCTCCTTTCCAAATCTCTGCACCTTCCCAGGGCTGTGCAATCTCTGCACCTTCCCAGGGCTGTGCATGGGTTTGTCCCTGCTTCATTAACCCCTGCATGCCAACAGGCTGCAGAGTTTAAGCACCTGTGATACCTGCTAAGTACAGGCTTTAAGAAATAAAGGAGGCTGCTGCCCTGCAACAGCCCAGTGTGGAAACATGCTTGTCAGAGAAGCCCCCAAAAAGACCACCCCTTCGTGACCCACTCTGTGCAGACCATTGCCACTGCGTCCAGCCAGTGGGAGCGGAGCAGCTCGGCCAGAAGCAGATCTATTTTGGTCTCCAGGGAAAGGGTCCATGATCCGGAGCAGCAGCTCCAATTTCTGTTTGTGACACTGATTCTAAAATGTCAGTGCCTGCGGTGGGTCCGGCCCAGTTAACCCCGGCTCTGCACCTGCCTGTCCACGCAGCAAGCGTCACTCTCGGGGTTTTTGTTGTTTTTCAGTCATTAAATATTTCAGCTTGGGTTCAGGCTGTCCTACAGTGCGATGTTAAGAACTACAGAGAGTTTAACACCTGCTCAGTTGAATCCACAGCTCTCACCGGCTCATGGTCTGACACGGTGCTTCCAGTCAGCAGCAAGCACCTGCTGAAGACCAACAGCAGCTCCCTGGCCACTATGAGGGTTTGACAGTGCCAGATTGCCCCAGATCATGATGGCTTTGAAAGAGATGGGAGGAATCAATCCCTGTGTCTGCCTTCCCTAGCACTCGTTTCTCTCTCCATCCCCTTCTGCAAACCAAACCCAACCTGTGCTTTAGAGTTGCCAAGCAATCCTCATTAAAAGGATGCAGATATTTTCAGTGACATGGATCTGCCTGGCTTAACCCACTCTGCAGGGCAGGGTGTGGGTGACAGGTGGCCGCAGCCGCTCAGTCACGCTGTTAGGAGGTTGCCTCACCCCAAGCAGCTCCGTTGCTGCAGATCAGGACCCCTCTGGGGTCTCCTGGAGTGTGGAGGACAGTGTCACCTGAACTGATGCCGTTGGAAGATGCTTGCTTGTCAAAGGTACAGGGCACTTAAACTGCAGAAGAAACCCACCAAAGATAATTCTGCAGATCAAAGCACTCTTGCAGCTTAAACACCATTCCCTGCCACTCAAAAAGTAGCTGGTACTGCCTGCAAGGGAAGGTGGGACCACCGCCCCGAAGGGGTGGACTGGATGGGCAGAAGAGGAGACCTCAGCCCCAGTGTCCTCGTATCTGGATTTTAATTCCTGCGTGTGCTGTGGCTCACCACCGCTCCCAGGCGCTTTCTGTCCCCAGGGGCTGCAGGCACCTTTCAGACGTGGCAGCTTTCAGTGAGTGGGTTTTCACTCTTCCTCCCGCCGACCCCGGTATAACACCCACAGCAGGAGCTGGGGATGGGGTGGCCAATGCTCCCGGTGTGGAGCTTCCAGCTTCTGCAGACACCCGAGCGCAGCCTCCCTGCCCCTTCCTGCCCCGCGGCGTCACGCCACCCGTCTGCACACGCCACCTGCACAAGTGCTGGGTTTTATTGGGGCTTTTGGGGGTTTTTGAGGGTGAAGAGCCAGATGTTGCTGAATGCCCCACGGCAGCAGGTAGCGCAGCTGGGGAACGGCTGACGTGACCCAGATTAGGCCAGTTTATCCTCCCGGCCCCGCAGCCAGCCGCTCGCCATATCTCTTCTCTTCGGCCCTTGGCCCCCGTGGACGCCCCACGTGCGGTGCCACCAAGTAACATCTACTTGGCAATATGAAAATCAGTGTATTGAGACACATACACCACAGCACAGGGCAAATATGTCCTAATCCTAACACAAAACATCCTAGTTTTATGCAATGAGCTATAGTGCATTCCTGGCTGGGAATGTAACGCCTCAGCCTGGGCCTGAATGCAAAACTCCCATGGTTTTCATGTTTAATACGTAAGACCTTCTCCAACACCTACCAGTGCATGCACCAAATGAGCTACATTTATACTATACATCTTTTCTTATACAATATTGGTTTATATATATTTACATCTGTGTCTATCATGCATATTTATCTATAAAATATTTTAAAATAGCATTATATGTAAGAACATAATGTATATAAAAGCACATGCATACATAAAACATGATATACATACATAAAACATTATATAGATATAAAATACATATGAAACATTTAGAAAACATTCTTTATATAATATTCTATGTGTAATGTTCTCTATATAGAACCATACATAACATTATATATATATTCTGTATGCTTTCACAATGTTCTAAATTTATCTGTATGTTTAGATTCTATTTCTATAAATAGTTTTGTGATAAATAAATATCTAAACCACATTTATAAGCATAAACAAACAAGCCTGTGTAAATATTTGTATTATTTGCATCAATAAATCGAATAGAGGAGTTATATGTGGAATTGAAATATGCACACGGCATTATTTTTGTGTATCTTTGCATTCTATATTTAATGCTTTATATCTATGGTGCAAACATATCAAACCGGTTTTGTGCAGTGTACCAATTCACTACATGTGGGTGTGTATATACAGACACACACGTGTACATATCCATACATGCACACACACATATATACATATATATACACACACACACTCGCGCGCACGATGTCTGTGCGCGCACACGCGCCGCCGGGCACATGCACATGCGCAGCCCCCGCTGTAGTCCCCGCTCACGCACGCAGCCCGCAGGCCCCGCCCCCGTCAGCCCGGCCACGCCCCCGCCCCGGGCCGCGGACGGGGGGCGGGGCGGCGCCGATAAACACTGCCACGTGCGGCGAGGCGGGGGCGGGGCCAGCCCCGCGCTTCCGGCAACACACCGCCCCGCCGCCGCATAAATAGCGCGGAGCGGCGCGGCGCCCGCAGCTCTGCCGCCCCGGCACCCACCGTGTCGCTGTGACAGCTCCGCACCAGGCGCCGCTTCCCGCCGCCGCCGCCACTGATCTCGGTCCCGGTCTTGGTCCTGCTCTGTCCTGCTCGGTCCCCGCCGCCATGCCGTTCCTGGGGCAGGACTGGCGCTCCCCCGGGCAGAGCTGGGTGAAGACGGCCGACGGATGGACGCGCTTCCTCGACGAGAAGAGCGGCGGTTATGTCGGCGACATCAGCAGGTATTGCTGGCGGCAGCTCGGTCCCCTTCCCGGTCCCCTGGCCCGGCGGCGCCGCCAGGGGGCGCCGCGGTGCGGCCGCGCGGTGCCGGGGGGCGGGGGCCGGGGCCGGGGAGGGGGTGGGCGGTGGTAAGATGGCGGGCGGGCCGAGCCCCCTCCTTTGGCCGGTGGAGGGGCTGCCGAGCCTCGCGGACCGGTGTCGGCGGCGGGGTGGGGGGGTTGCTCTGCGAGCCTGCCGGTAATCCCGGGCATCGGCGGCTTTCCCCCGGCCCCGCTGTAAACCCAAAACGGGTTTCCCTCAGCCCCGGCGGTGTCCCGGGCCGGCTGGGCACGGAGGCTGCCCCTCCCCGGGCGACCCGGCCGTCACTGCGGCTGCGGGATGGGGTGGGGAAGCGAGGAAGAGGTGAAAACAGCCTCTGCCCCACGGGCTGGGGGGGTGTGACCTCGGGGAGCATCGCTCAGTGTCTCCTGGGGGGCCCCGGAGGTGTGTCCCCCCCTAGAAAGCAACCTCTCCTCGGGCTGGAGAAGAGGGTGTCTGCAGCCCTGAATCTTCCCCAGACCATGAGTAATGTACCTGCCGTGCTGCCTGACTCATCTGGCAGCAAAGCATCCACAAAACCCCCAAGATGGTGAAGCACCGCGGAGCTGCGCGGCTGTGGGCAGGAAGCCTTTGCAGCAGCACCGTGGGTGTGATGGGCTCTGGCCACATCGCTCCTGTCAAAACCAAACTTTCCCTGCAGAGCTGCGTCTTGTTTTCAGCCATGCACGGTCGGGTTTGGGCTTGCTGTAACCCGGCTGAGGGATGATGGGTCAGGAATGTCTGTGACAAAGGGACTTGGAGCAAATGGATTTTCTCTGCTGAGATGTTACAAGGAGGTTGATGTAGCGGATCTCTATCTCTTGACTTTTTTTTATGCAAGCTGTGAATAAAAATCAAGTTTCGAATCCAAAGCATCTGATTTGTAAACAGGTAGAAAAATGTCTGGCTGGTGGTAGCGTGATTGTGTTGGGAATATTGAGTTTGGCACAGGTTTATACATCCCTTTTCCCATTAAAAAGTGAGGAGGTGACATGCTGGCCCCAGACTGAGGTCCTGGTGCCCAACTGTTCAACCTGTCAAGATGCCTTAGAGAAGCGTGTGGAAACCTGGCAGTACATAACCAGGGGAATAATCTGCCTCCCAAACTGGAATTTGTCCATGGCTGTTGTTATGAGGGTTTCAGATTACAGAGTCATTCAGTAGGAAGTCAACAGTCAAGGGTGTGCTGTTGACATGTGAGATTTAAAGCAGATCTGTCTTGTGCTCTTGGACTTGGGTTCTGCCACCACATGGGGCATGCTAACCTGGCCTGTTGTTGAGTTTGTGCAACCCTGATAAAATACGAGCTCAAACATCTCAAAACTGCTTCTTCCTTACTGCCATACTCTGCTCTTGAGTTTTTGTCCCCCCAGCAGAAGGCTGTGTGGATGGGGGAAATGTACAGCTGAGATGTTCTGCTCTCAGGTTTAGGTTGTTCTGAGGCAGTTCCAGCTGGTAATGTCTGGTTCCACGAGCTCTTGCTGTGAATTTTGTCCACCTGTATTGCTGCTGCTGTTCTCCCTCTGCAGTGTTGTGATGGAGCCTCTGGGAGTTGGTACCTTCCCTGCAGCTGTGATGTCCTGCAAGGGGGGACTTGCAGGAGGAAGGGGGATCTGAGGCTTGTGGTGTCCTGAAGCTGGGGGGAGGTCTCCTCTGCCTCTGGGGCCATGTGCAGATGCAAACCAGAGCACCCAGCTGGATACGGCTAGAGGCAGTCTGGGTCCCTCATGGGGCTGAAACTCTGACTTGGTCACTTGACTTCTGCACATGCTGGTGGTACTGACAGACAGCAAACCTCCCTCCCCTGGCCATGGGCCTGGGCTGGTGATCTGGGTACCAGTAGGGAAAACAGGAGCCTTGTCCTGCAGGTTTCATTCCTTTGCAGGAGCCTGTGTGGAATAGCTGTTGGAGGTTTGAGTCGGTAGGGTGCTTGTGTAGGGTTTTTTGAGGCTAAACACTGTAAACATGAGGTCGGTAGAGGAAGCAGCCTGGCTGCATGAGGGTCCTCGTGGCTGTCACAGAGGAAGCTTGCCCAGCACTGTGTGCAGCAGCACATTTCACTGCCTGCTGGAGCTCTGGGGGTGTCCCACAGCAGCAGTGGGGTGCCTGGGACCCTTCTTTCAATTTAAGCCTGCAGGTAGCTGTCTGCCATCGCTTGTGAGCTGCTAGAGCTGTGAGGGTGGCTCTCCTTGGTTCTCCTGGCTGCATCACATGTCTTCCGCAGCACCTACAAGGCATCCCTGTGGTCTGGGCAGCATGCTGTGTGCAGGGGTCCTCTGCTGAGAGCTGCTGGTGGGTGCTGCCTTCCCCTGCCACCCCCAGGGATCTGTGCTGCAGTGCTGTGGCTTCTGTGGAGGCTTCTCAGTTTCACATTGGATCTTGTTATTTGCAGGTCTGCAGAATGTGGAGATCTTAATGTACAGCCCCTTTATAGATAGCCTTTCATTGCCCTCTAAGAAAATAAGGGGTTATAGCTCCCTTCACTAATAATATAGTTACGGCAGAGCTCCAGCAAATGCAGAAGATGGGCAGTCTTGGACAAGAGATCCTAGCTGCTAATTTGCACAATCACTACTATGTGGGCTTTGTAAAACCACCAGCCAAGTCTGAACATCAGCTGAGCTTTTCCTGTAAGCTTGAAAGAATGTTTTCTGGGGCCTCTTTTGTTAATAAATATTTTGAATGCATATATGTGTCCTCAGATGTCTAAATACGTCCTGTAGAATTCTGCCTGGCTCAGAGGAAGCTACCACCTACAGTAGGAGGATATGGTGTTACTTAAAGATAGAAACAGGTTAAAGGGAGGAGAAGAATACTGCTCAGCACTGTCCCTGCACTAACTGAGCAATCTGTATTACCTGCTCCTGTCTGTTATCTTAGCTAGCACAGAAATGAGGCACTGGAGGCCCATTTAAAAATACCATTACTGGATGCAAGAACTGTATGCAGACTTCTCGAGAGCAGCCTGCGAGGAGGCGGCTTTGGAGCTCGCAATGAAAACCTGTGCATTTTCTCTCCTTGCAGGAAACATAGTGTTCAGCAGACTGCAGAAATAAACAGAATCCTTGCTTTGTGTCATTCACAGCTTTTGTAAAAAGGATGATCACAACAAAGAGAATCTCTTCAACAGTCTGAACTATGATGTTGCTGCCAAGAAGAGAAAAAAAGACCTGCTGAATAACAAAACCAAGATTCAATGTAAGATGTCTATTTGGGCTTTTTTAAAAATAAAAAAGGAGAATGGAAAATGCTTCATATCTATGGTTTTTGCACAATGCACGAGGAGTCTTCCAGTGTGTCTCGAAGGGCTTTGCGCCCATGTTTGACCTAAGTAGAGAACTTGGATACAGTTTAATGTGAAGATTTATGCCCCTGTTAGTAATCCTGCTCTGAGGAGTCGTGCTTGTTGTGTTCAAATTTTTGTCATTTGTGTTTGTCAGAACGAGGGTAATTTTTTCCTATGGTACATTCAAATGAACCAGTTCCAGTTTTTTTTCCCCCTGTAGACTTCCTTGTGCACAACAGTCTAAATTTATTCTCCCTTCCATATGCATGTTGAGTACTAATCTACATTACTGGAGGCTACAAGCCTGAATGTGAGCTTTGATCCTATCTCTGTGCGCAGAGTGCATGAAAAATGAAATAAGATTTCAGCTTGCTCAAAACAATGGAAGGTTTGAATTCTTTCTGTGTGCACAGCCAGCAGCCGGGGTCTCGGATGGCACACTGTGGGAGGACCCAGGGGAGCCTGCAGGGACAGCAAGGTCTGCGTTGGTCTGATTGCAAGATAGGTACTGGAGTTAGATGTGAAGGCTACAAATGTAAACATACACAGAGGAAATGAGTTACAATTCCCACACTCCTATTAGCTCATTGTGCATCCCCCAGGATTTTGGAAACAGATGCCAAAATCTGGCCCCTCTGTGCATTCGGTTCTCTGAACAAACAAATGTTACCATGACAGTTTTTGGCTGGATTCTGCTGTGACCTGCTATTTAAAAGGGCCTGATCCAGGGACTGCGTGCCTGTAACTGAGACTGGGTTTGTCCTTGGGCTCACAATACCAGGCAAGAGTACATTGCTGTATCCTTAGGTGGAAGAAGACTCCAGGAGCACAATATTTCCTTTAAGGAAAGGAGTCTAGCAGGATAGGGAAAAGAATTTTTCTTACACTGGCTGTTGAATTGCCAGTGTGTGGTGGAAGAAGGGTTGAAAGCCCATGTGAGAGTGGGGTGGGAGAAGCAGCATAACTGCTGTTACAGTAAGGACTTTTCTGCAAACTGTGGTGGGTACAGAGAAGTTATTTTGGGGAGTGGATGGGACACCTCCCATTTCTGAGGGAAGGGAGAGGCAATTAGAAATAGGAAAATTTGGGTCCCAAATAGGCTTTTCTTTTTTAGCAAGTTAGCTGCAAGCACAAGCATGCTCCTCTGAGCCTGACCTCATTGCTAAAAGCTCTCTCCCACATGCCTGGTGTCTCATGACATTTTTGTTCAACTTCAAATTTGACATTCAATCCCAAGCCTGTAACCAAGGTAATGAATAGTTAATAAAATCAATAACAACAAAACCTGGCTGTCAGCCACACTTACTGTCTGGGACCAAAGAAGAGGAGGTGCTGTGGTATATCTGTGGCTGGCAAATTAAACATTTACAGTCTTGAGCTGTATCACTGAAACAGAAGCCCTTTCTAAGGCTCAGGGCTGCAGTATCAAATGAAGCAGTATGGAAACAAAGCAGCTCAGCAAGTTGCTAGTCTTGGTTTCAAGTGCAGTGGTGTAAACACAAAATAACTTCATTTGCACTAGAAGGGCAGTAAGTGTTGTGAGTAGAACAGACATCCAGCCCTCTGCAAGGTGCAGGATTAACTGAGTAAAATGTCTTTGTCCAAACAGATTTCCACCAGGAGAAGTGGATCTATGTTCACAAGGGGAGCACAAAAGAGGTGAGTGCCTCCATAGGTTCTTTGTTCCCTTTTCAACTGATTTTTCCAAGCAGTGGAAGATCCTGTGCTGATATAAATCAGCAGAAGCTCTTGAGATAAGTGGAAGATCTGGTTTGTGGTTGGAATTTCAGTAATGATTTTAAGCCACAATCAGGGAGCCAGGGCTTGCTGTACAAGGCTCTGTACATATGTTTAAAATATGACTTGTTTGCTTCCCTCAGTTAAAAAAAAAAAAAACAACCCAGCCATTTGCAGACCAAGCCATAATACTGTTCTTGGCTTTCACCCAATACAGCCCTAACATGGGAAATCATTGGAATACATCACAACGGCTTGCTTGCACTCATGGAGAGAAGTGGCCGCATGAGACCGCTCTGAACTCGCAATATATATTGAACCCTAGGAATGTGTGGCTCATTCTGACCCACAGATTCGTGGGTCATGAGCAGAGCTTGGGTCACTCTTGGGAAACCACCATAATGTACATTGGGCCGTGCCCACTCTTGACGTTAATAAGTGCAGCTCTGCGGGAGACAGGCCTGCCTTCTCCGGCTGTGAGCTGGTCCCATGGTTTGTACCCGTTAGCTTGCTAAATTAAGTTGCCCTGGGTCACATCTTCCTGATGCTGTTTGGACTCATGTCTGCCAAAACATGACCCAGACTGTTTTTTCTTCTCAGCGCCATGGTTACTGCACCTTGGGAGAAGCTTTCAACCGACTTGACTTCTCCAGTGCTATCCTGGACTCCAGGCGATTCAACTATGTTGTGAGGGTGAGTGAAAGGCCGGGGTTTATCTTGCTGTGGTGGTGGTGGAGGCTCTGAAGTGAGCATCAGTTGGGTGATGGGAAGCACTGGCAAAGAAGAGAGGTCCAAGCATGCGAGTGGGGCTGTTGGGCTTTGCTGCATGGAGTAGTTGATGGACACCGTGTGGATAGATGCCCCAGACCTCCTCTTCGATCTGTTAAAAAGGAGAGGGTGGGAGATGGTGGTAATATAGAACATGGGCTGTCCTTTGCCTAGCATTCCTATTACTTTTCAGTTGTGAAATTAACTTCTGAAAACCAGAAAACTTATAATTCCTGAGCTCTCAATTCAGCCTCTAAATGCAATTCCTGTAGCCCCAAAAGGAGTGTGGGCTTTCTGCAGAGGCCATAGAGCAGTGGGAACCTCTTTGCATAGGGGCTATAGAGCTTCATCTCCTTTGAAGTGATACAGGAGAGACCCTGGGGAGGAGCTGAGTGTTTGGGGAATGAGAGGATGGGCTACCTCTTGGAGGCACTGATCTTCACTCTTCTGTTAAGTATTATGGTTGGTCTTAATCCTGTGTGACTGGCAGCGGTTTCAGTGGGTGAAGCATTTGGTTAGTCCTGACACCCTTAGTTGGTAGGAAGGAGTCGTCAGCCCCAGGTTCCCCATGCTCTGACTTTGCATAACAGATCAGGGCTTCTCTTTTGGCTCTGGGTGGCCAAGGCAGGTGGTAGAGGTTGGAGGAGCTACTGTCCTGAGGGCTGTATGTTTATGCTCATGTGATCTGCAAATTTATCTCAAATTTCAGAATGCTTATCAAGGTTTGGAATTCAATAAGCTTAAAAAAAAATCTGTTATTAACTTGAAGCTGTTTATAAACAGCTCCTTTTCACATCTCATCAGCAGTTGATCACTGATGAGACACCAGCTGTTCAGGTTTTAGGTTCTGGAGCAAGCAGCATTGGTATTGCTTTCCCTTTGCTGAGTCAAATGTCATGAAAAAGTGTCTAAGGAAGAAATGATCTGAGCAAGTTCACCTTGGTTTGTTCATCTGTTGTCTAGGTGACAAGGAGGAGCCTGTGAAAACCTCTGTCACTGGGGCAGGGTGCAGGCATTGAGGGGGATTACTCACCTGCTATGCTGGAAGGGCACTGGCAATCACTTGGATGTCCCACTGCAGGGGTGGTGGCAAGGAGTGGGGATTCTGAGGGAGGCAAGGTGGGATATGAGTCCCTGGAAACTCAGGCTGTCCTGGCTCTGCTGGTCTTGGGACAACTTGTTTTTCCGCTTGTGCAGAGAAGGTGATCACCAGTGCTGAGGTACTCGGTGTTTTCTGATACCAGCTATATATACACAACCGTGTCATCTTCAGGGGGATTATTGTGGAAGGAGCAATTCATGCCAAGGCTATAACCCTTTAGTCAGATATGAAGGAGAACAATAAAATAAAACTTGTATTTGGTGCTTCAGAGATCCCTTTGGCAGACTTTCTGTCTTAAGACAACAATGAACTCCAAACACCCCTGCTAAGTGCGGCCTCAGGTCCTGCTGTGTCACATGATGGGCTTCTGCTCATCCCATGTGATGGGGTCTCACATGGGACTGCAATGACTGAGCAGAAGTCCCATTAAATTTTTTGAAGAGCAAACTCAAATTTCAGTGAAGTCAGTGTGATCTGATGGGGAGGCTCAGGCTGACCTTCTTCCCTTTTTTTTTCCATGAGGATTTCATGAAAGCATCCCAAGTCTCCTATGTATCCAAAATAGCAGTATTCTGTATGGAAGTCAGCCTGTGTCCTTGTTTCAAAAAGCTACCTCTCTTCCGAGCTTTTAAGAGTAGTTTTCCCCCAGTAGTTTTAAGGATACAGCACTACTGAGAAGTATGGAGCTTTCTAATTGAGGCTGACTTGTGGTTTGGCAGATTAAAGAAGATATTAAACCTGGTACCATGGATCAAATATAAAACTGACTTCTTAAAATGAAAGTCTTGTATCGGCCAAGTCTCCGGTGGATAGTAGCTCATAAAATGCCTTATGTGCCAGATTTACTCATGAAAAGCTCTGCCTAGAGGTGGATCTTGTTTATGGTCCTTTGCAAATCGCAGGCCTCCTAGAGCACACAGATGAGCAATCTGTCACATGGAAAATGCCTTGAACATTGGCAGGCAAAACATTTTTCCCTTCCCTTTCTCTCTCCTTGTTCTCTCTAGTTCCACCCATTGCTCAGTCAGGGTATCTGATTAATGTCATGCTACTTAGTTCATCAAGCAAATGCTTTCCAAGGAGGGAAGTTTAGAGTTGGAGGCTGGGGGAGGATATGGGGATGTCTGTAGGGGAAGAAAAGAGAGCAACAGCTGCAGGCTTCAAATTCTGCTGGCTACACCCAAACTTTCTCAAAGCATTCCTTTTTTAATTTCCTTGAATTTAAGTGCTACAAGATTTTCAGTGTTGATTTTTTTGTTGTACAGACTTGTCTACTTAAGATACACCCACACTAAGTTATTTGTGTTCCTAATAGTGCTCTGATAAAACAGGTACCTCCTTTAAGTGAGGTGGAGGTGTGAACTGCAAGAAGCTTGGCAGGTATTTTTCATGGGCAAATACCATTAGCTGTGGCCAGTGAATTCATGTAACTGAAGCAGGAGAAATTTTCTTCCAACATCAATCTTGTCTTGACAGTCTGCTGATATGGTGCTAGAAGTGCTAAGTATAGGTGTTGGTGCCATGACTTGGTCCTCACTGATCTCTTAAACTCTAGCATCTGCCTACCTGTTACAGGACAATGTTCCCTTTTTAGAGGTAGGAAGGAAGTGTGTGATTGACCCAGAGGACCCAAACTGTTCTTGGTCTTGCAGTCCAGGTTTCTCTGGTCTTATGGACTTAATGAAAAGACTGGAAGCGTTCTGTAAGCATAAGTAATATGAGAGACAGTGCCCACAGCCCAGAATTTGTTGGTTCTCCTTTGGGAACACTGTGTTCGGATGACAGTGAGGTTTTGCAGGCTGCTTCCTTCAGAAAGGTTTGTCATATGACGGTTGTGGAGTAATGTCTCAAGGGAAGGTGCTGTTTGTGATCATAAAAGCTGAGGTCAGGTTAAGCTGTGTGGGCACAGCTCTTCTGGAATAACATGATCTAGGCAGTGTGCAGCCTGCTAAAGTAGACTCTTAAATTTGTTTCTTAAGTTTTTATAGCAGTGAGCTCCGGGAGTCCTGGATTTATGCTGTGCTGAAAGAGTATCAGCTCAATGCAGTCTCAGGGAGATCTGTCAGCACCTGCGCTGTAAATCATTCTAACTCGCCTTGCTCTACCTCCCAGCCCAAAGCCAGTGTGACATTTCAGCCACAGAAAGTGAAGGGCTGAGAGAGCAAGGGAGGACTGGAGGAGAAAACTTTCATTGCAATATGTTTCTCTAAGTAGTCCAGATGTGAGGAGCCCCATCCCCAACCAGTAGGAACTTACGGATCCCCATAGAGTGCAGTCAGGCTTCCCTATAGCTGATGTGAGGTATTCAAAGGGGGATTTACACTTCAGTAGTTTGAGACTTCTGATTTTAATAATTACAAAACATTTCCCTTTTTGACACAAGGTTACACCCTCCTGCTTGGGGCAGCAGGCCTGCTGAGGGTATTTTGGCTCTGTGTGCTGTAAGCCTCTGGCTGTGGGTTATTTGGGGTATGAATTACCCGCACACCCGTGTTGAACCAAGACAGTGGCAGAAGTGCCATCTGCTTGTAGCAGCTCTGAGCAATGCTGTGCACAGTAGTCATGGGTATAGAGCAGCATATTTTCATGGCCCTGAAACAGAGGCCCTTCTTCCCTGCCACGTGGCACTTTTGGTTGCTTGTTTTTACCTTATGCTTATGGGAGGAGGACCTGCTCTGCTCCCAGAGCTACGTGGCTCATTGCACCAAGTGCTTTGGAATGACTGCTAGTGGGGCAGGAGCCCATCATGCTCATGGGGAAGTTGAGCTGGGAAGTATCATCCTGCTGTGGAAGATGCTGCCTCCTGCCAGCTTTGCAAAGGCTCTGGAATAACCCACTGCATCTCTTGCCTTTTCTCCTTGGCCCTTGCAGACCCCTGAGAAAAAAAAATAGAGGTGAGATGGTAGGAAGGATTTTCCTGGAGGAAGCTACTAGGTCATGTTTTTCAACTTCCTAGAAGCTAAGAGTGAAATGGGATCTAATGCCCTGATTTTCTGGAGGTATTGCAGACTTCCCAGCTCCAATTAAAATTGGCTGGAATGCAATCACTCAGTGTTTTTGAAAAGCAGGTCTCTTAAAATTGCTCTTAACCTTTCCCTGTGCAGTCTCTCCTACCATCTGTCCCTCTCAGTTGAGTGTGGGCTGGACTTAATGCAACCGCATCATAATACATGCTTGCAGCTCTCCAGCCTTTTTACCCTACTCAGCATTAATCTGAATTCATCAGTCTGCTTTTAGTCAGTATTATGCACATCATGACATTGATTTATTTTTTTATAACACTGTAGACCCCAATTTGGCAGTCCATTAACTGGGACCATACTCTGCTGGGTCTGTGCCAACACTGAAAGACCTTCAGTGCACTGGGGCACAGATGAACTGTGTTACTTACCTGGTTTTTTGTGTATCATATGAGCACAGAAGAATAAAAAATGTCTTTTAATTTGGAGGGCTAGCCAGTCACTTTGGCCAGCAGTCTCTGGGGAGCAGAGTAGTCCTAGAAGTATTCACAACATAGTTTTCATATGGAATTTCATCCTGTGTTTATTGCTGCAGGGGAAGGGAGGTGACACATGATATCTGAGCTGGTTCACTGAATATAAATTGAACCTTGATAAACACAGGCATGGCAAATTTGAATCTGTTCCCTTTGTAAATTAATTTTGTACCAATTTAGCATTCTTCAAGGAACTGAGATTTTTATCCTCATGTCTCTTAAAGAACAGCCCTGGCTTCTAGCTCTTACAGTATAGCATTACATGATGCTCATCACTGGGTGCGTTTTGGCATTTTCAGTAACGGGCACAACGCTGCTAACACCCAGCCTGGAGGAAGCTGTCTCTGTGCCAGCTCCAGAGCGATGCAATCTGGAGACAGCAGTTGTTTATGCACAGAAGAGCTGATCTGGGTGCATGTGTAGCTAATGTACAGATGGAGTCTGGCAAGTTGATCTCTATAATCAAAGGTCCGAAGGCTAAATAGTTTAGTGTAAGCAGAGTATTGCGTGCTGCTTTGGGACACTGGTAGTTTTTTTTCTTCTTTCTCCGGTATTTCATGAAATTAAAAAGACCTTTTAAAAAACTTTCCAAACATCTTGCAAACTGCCTTTGGAGTATCTAGTCCTTGTGGTCTCAGTTGAGCTGATACAGCAAGAAGATCCACGGATGCTTGTGCATCAAAGACTACTTGACTCTCCTGCATCTCTCGTTGCCCCCAAATGGGCCAAGAAACCAGGCAGCCTGCCCTTCACAGGAGTTAGCGCAGGTCTTTTTCCATCTTGTTTTCTTTCGGTCGTGCGAGGTGGAAGATATTAATAGAATGTAAACTCAAAGCCATCTGATGATGGTGCTGGCCTGGAAATTAAACGGAAGAAGAGATCGGTCACTCTAGGCAACTTCACTGCTCCGAACTGGCAGTCACATGCCCGTGCCTGAGACCAGCAGAGCAGGCGAATGACTGCGGTAATACCTCTCCCTGAGCTCCCCCGCTTCATGGCAAGCTGCCAGTGACTTGTTGGATACGTTCCTGTCATTCTTATAGCAGGGCAAACAGTTCAGCTCATGACTTATCAAGTCTTGTCAAAAGCCATCTTTGTTACTTGACACAAGTAGTTGCACCTTCTCTGCACTCTCTGCGGTGCCAGCAACGGGATACCGTAGCTGCAGATGATAAAGGATTAATAAGCTAGTCATGTGGTAAAGTGTTGATTGATTTGTAGCATAAAAGGTTTTTCCTTTCCTTTCTAAATTAAAACAGAAGACTATGTACATCCAAAACAAACGGACTGACACGTGGACAGTCTGTATTTATATAATCCTGGGGGAAGGGAGGCAGGCTTGGAAAATCATGGGCCACATGTTCTGCAGAGCATGATCCACAGGAAACTTCCACAGCTGTTCTCATGGTGGTAGAGAGCTGGGGAGGAGAGGGCATCTTCCCTATGGGAAATGCTTCCTTTAGCAACTGCAGCCCAGATTCAGCATTCAGCTTGTACAGCAGTCAGGAGATCAGTGATGGGAAGCAAATCCTAATTGAAAGTAAGAGCAGGATTTCTGTTAGGGGAGGTTAACAAGTAAGGAGGACAAACAGGGAGAGGTGATTTGGTGTTGCAGCTGTAAGCTGAACAGGGAGGAGGAAACCTCAGGAGAACAGATTTGTTGGGGAGAGGGCTTGTTTTTAATATAGTGCTTAACCTTTCTGTCGTGGTGACAGTGCTCTGACAAAGCCCATGCAACCCAGGAGTTTGACGTAAATTGTGGAGTCTGATTCTCATTAATGCCCCATCAAAAATATCCCCATCCAAACAGGCATTCGCTCGTGTTCCCTTATGACACTGCTTGTTTATCCCCAGTGAAGGACAGTGACGTTGGCTGTTCGTTGTTCCCTCGGTGTGAATAGAGGCTGTCAGTCTGAGCACTGCTCTGTGGTTTCTTTGCATCTCTGAACCATGAAATCAAGTTGTTTTTTTTTCCCTGAAGATTATTAGAATGCCCTTTTCTCCCCCCACCCCTTTCAATGTGAGTTTAATTATTTGGCCTCTGCTTTCCTCCTCCTTTGCTTCAGTTTGTTGTGTTGTTCTGTCTCCCTTTTATTTTCAAGCAGCAAACAAGTCTCTGGACTGTTTTGCTGTGTCATGTGACCAGGAGTCAAGATTAGAAAGGTATCTCTGTGCTCTAAGCCTTGCAACTTCTATTTTTATCCACAGCTGTTGGAGCTGATAGCAAAGTCTCAGCTGACGTCACTGAGTGGCATTGCCCAGAAAAACTACATGAACATTTTGGAAAAAGTGGTGCAGAAAGGTAAGAAACAAAACAGTGAGGGGGAGGAGGAGGAGTCTGATTTAATCTGGTGTACTTTGTGTGAACCACATCCTTGAGAATAGTCAGGCAATACACGATGGGTGAAGAGGGGCACCGCTGCTTATTTCTGTAGTGTGGTTCCACTTTCCTTTCCCTCAGTGAAGGACTGGGGAGGTGGGGGGAACAAATGTCTGTATTTTGATAAGTATCTGGGAGGCAATTTCTCCTTCTTCCCTCGCTACCATTCCTTCTGCATCCTCCTGAGTCCTATTTCTGACTGCAGAAGAGATGGCTGCTCCTGCCCCGAGCCTGGCGCATCTGCAGGCTCTGCTGATGCCTTGTCACCAGTTTGCTGTATCATCAAGTGTTCCCACTGCTCTGGAGGAGAGGAAAGCTCGAGGGCTGGCTTCACCTCCTGGGGGTGCTTTGGGTGCTAAGTTGCAGCTGAGATGTGCCACTGCCCTGCCTGATGCTTTAGCTCTGGCTGAAGCCTGGGAATTGAGTGCCCTGTTCATGTGTGTGTATGTAATGAGAAAGGAGATCCTGAGTTGTCTACCTGCACATCAGCTGGGGTAGAGGGGGACAAGGTGCACTTAGATAACCTCTTGCACATATCAGAGGGGAAAGATGGCTGGTTGCCAGTGACTGGAAATGGGAAGTGCTGCAGAAAGGGCAGATATCTCACCTGCTTATCCTGGGAGGATCTCTTTCCATCTGCTGTCTAACCTGCTGTGCCTGGCTAATGTTTTAAGTTCTTTCTGCTAAGAAGAAAAGTGCAGGCTGGCTCTTTTGGCCTGTGAGGTTATAGCAGGCCATGTGACTTGCCTGAGAAACATGTAGATTCAGAAAAGGATTTGGGCAGCTCCCATTTTAACCTTTTCTGTTCCTCCAAAGTCCTTGAAGATCAGCAGAACATCAGGCTAATACGGGAATTGCTGCAGACCCTCTACACATCACTCTGCACTTTGGTTCAACGGGTCGGCAAGTCTGTCCTGGTTGGAAACATCAACATGTGGGTGCACAGGATGGAGAGTATTCTCCACTGGCAGCAGCAACTGAACAACATTCAGATCACCAGGGTAAGCACAAATCCTGAAAGCTAAAAATAATGTGGCCCCTTCACAAAACCTTCTCACGTAGCAGCTCTCACTTGGGTGACTGCAACCCACTCTACTCCCAGTGCAAGTACAGAGTGCTGGGGAAGGACCCGGAGTTGCCAGAATAACCGGATGCATTCCTAGCATTACTTGTGTCCCTTAATTCAAACTCGATGTACACAACCCAGGATCATGCTTGCTGGCAGTGGTCAGACCGTGGCTTGACTCCTCAATGGCCATGAAGTGCTGTGTGAACAGAGCTGGGCAGGAAACCATCTTCCCCCTCTTGAGAGTCTTCAGAAATTAGGCCTTGGTATGAAAAGTCAACTCGGTCATTCTCAAGCCAAAAAATTGCCTTCGAAACTTGTTTATCAGATAGTTGAGGTTTTTAGATTGGTTTAATCTGTAAATCAAATGCAAATTTCCAAATAGCTGCATAACTTCATGCTTCCTGGCTGAAAATATTGAGGAATCTTCCAATAGTCTAGGAGCTGCCTGCTCCAGCCGGACAAGTCCTGCTTTCACAACATCTGTTTTTTCAACAGTGTCTGTGGGGATGGGAAAGATGTGTTAGCTGATAAATTCCTAACCTGGCTTTGCATGGGAATAAAATCTGAACTTGCTCCACTTCAGTCTCACAGAAGGATTGAGGTTGGAACACACCTCTGGAGGTCATCTGGTCTAACCTCTCTGCTCAGGCAGGGACACCTGCAACCAGTTGTCCAGGACCATTTCTAGACTCTTTTTCCTGCCTCAAATGGATACTTCACAGAAATGCTAAAGCCTTCCCCCAGTGCTGACCTCTGTGTTGATGTGCCCCTCGTAGGACTTTTCTGCAGTGAACTGGACTGGGAAATTCCCACTTGGGCTGACCAAGGCATGGCCTAAGGGAATATAAAAAGCACCCTTTTCCCTGGTGGGTCAAGCAGAGAGGCATTTGCAAAGAATTAAGGAAAGGCCCTGCTTCCATCATTTTACATGGTTTCTCTGGGAACACTAGAGGACAATTTCTAGTCCTCCAGTTCAAGTAATACAGGCAACAGGACACAGGGGAAGATGAACTCTGGGAGGTCCCAGGGAGTTTGAAGAGCTGCAAAAGCAGAAATGCATTACCTGATAATGGTCTCTGCCCCACCTCTGCTGTCCCTCCTGGTGTTGAGTTCTTGGGATGGGCTGCAGCAACCTTTCCCATGCAGGGGAAGCACTGGCCCAAGTAGGGGGGACTCTTGGGGCACAGCAGATCAGTTGAGCTGGAAAGCTGCCCTGTGCCTGGGCACTACCAGGGTCAGCTCCACCCAGGTGTTTGCTGCACTGAGTGCACCACAGGTCAGGACCTGCCCCCTGCTTCTCAACTCAGTAGTACAGTATGGGTTTTCCTTCTACTTTAGGGACTCATAAAACACAAACAACCATTTCAAAGAACCCTGTCTATCCAGACAAAAGTGCATCAAAATGTTGCTTATGAATGAACTGGTTTTATGTATACTTGTATGTTTTCTAAAATAAATAAAATAGATGTCAAGCTTGTAAAAAAAAAAAAAAAAAAAAATCACACTACTGAACATGTCAGGTCAAGCTAGAACAAAACCATCTGGGTTTAGAGGAAGGAAGAACAAGCTCAACTCTGCAGCCAGTTGCTTACAGTGCACTCAGTGTTTCTGGTATTTCTGAAGGCGGTGAATATCTTAAACAGTCAAGACCTAAATGTTTTTTTTAAAAAAAAAAAATAAAAAAGCCAACTTGCAAAATATTGAGTCAGTGCTAGATCTGATTTAAAAAAAAACCCAAAACACAAAACTGTCTAGAAAATCACAGCATACTGCTCTGCTCTGATCTAATCTGTGTTCTTTCTCCAAAAAAAGTAATGTTTGAAAAGTCCTGGAAAGGAGCACTGAGGGAAACAAAGTAGCAGATAAGTCTTTGGCCCTGACTCAGAAAACCTGTAAGGATTTGCTTGAGTCATACTGGTTTCTTCAGAAATAAAACAGAAACATAAGCTTGGGGGTGGTTTTTTGACCCAAAAGCCTCTGAGCTTAGTTCTCCCTGTTGTGCCCTAGTGAAGCTTATATGTAGACAGAGTGTAGGAGAATGCAAAAGACAGGCTGAGGGAGATCAATGGGAGGTGATCCAAAGCTCCAGTGCATCTGGACAGGGGTGCTGACTCTGGACTGGTGGATTGTACTGAGGAAGCACCTACATGTCCCCGGGCAGGATGCTTGTAGCTGAACTCTCAGCATGCAGCATTAAAGGTGTCATGGGAGCAAATGTCCTCTGGAGGTGGCAGAGACAATTCACTGCATCTGGAGGGGTTGTTTCAAGCCTGTCTTGCTGGTGGAGGTGGCCAAAAATTATGCCTTGGTTGAAAAGCTGTGGTCCTTGCATACTGGGCAGTGCTCCATGGTTTGGACAGGCTGGTCACTGGGGCACTAAAGGGAAGGTGGGAGCTGTTTGTGTACAGACATGCTTCTTGTGCCTGTGGAGTTTCACGTGGCTGGAGATGGGACTGTGTGATTAAAAGCAGCCTTGTGCAGCTTTCCCCTGCTGATGGCAGCCTGTGTGCTTCTTGTTGGAAATGGTTAATAGCTCTGCCAATTGGGAGACGGGTGCTGTGACTCTGCAACTTAAAATAGCAGCATCTCTGTGCAGGGTAAATGATAAACTTGGCACATCTGTCTAACATTGTTTCTTTGTTGGGGCCCAATCCTAAAAGCTGCTGTTTGCCTTAATAAGGCTGGGGCTGTTTTTGGAGCAGCTGGAGCCTGGGTTGTGGTCCTTGCTGATGCCTTGCTCCCATGTGTGCCTTGGATTTTTCTCTGAGTCCAGGATCCATCATGGTCAGTTTGTCCTGGAGCTGTGCCACCATGTGGACTTGCAAAACAGTCCTGTACCCTGTGTAGACCAGGCAAAGGTGGATGGGGGTGAAGGTGGCTTTTGGCTCTTTGGGCTAGGATGTCCTTTGGTGTGGCTGAACAGCCTGGAAAACCATGGCTGCAGCTGATGAGAAAGGGTCAGGTCCTTCGTGTTCACAGAGGAAAAGTTAGCCTTGCCAGCGGTGACCTGGGAAGCCATGCAGGGAAAAATCCTGCTGTGGGTACTCATCAGCCACTGCTGTGGTTACAGCAGGATCCTGTGATGACATAAGTTAAAACACATGTCAGAAGAGCATGCGATTCCCAGCAATGTGTGTAACAGGAGGCTGAACTTGAGAAGTAATGCCGATGTCCCTTGCGGTGGAGAGACCTGGATGGTTGATAGCTGATACCACGATGTAGCCAGTGCCCTGCTGTCTTGAAAGCTGGTAGTGGTGCTTCTGGGAGCAGAGTCTCATGATGTGGATGTGGGAGGGACAACAAGGGGAGAAGGAGGCTTGGACTGCAACTCTGTTTCTAACTACTGTAATACAAATACATGTCCCCTTCCTTGAGGATATCTCAAAGTATTCTGGGGTAAATGGTCAAATGTCTATGTGTAAAACATTTTATTCAGAAGAGAGAACTGCTGCTTATTCTCTGTGTGAAGAGCAGTGTTTAAAAAGCAGTAACTCTACTGCAAGCTAGAATTGCTTGGGTCTTCAGCTTCCTGTGAGCTCAATTTTGTCTGTCTCTTCCAGCCTGCCTTTAAAGGAACCACTTTCACAGACCTGCCATTGTGTTTACAATTGAACATCATGCAGCGACTGAGTGATGGGAGAGACCTGGTCAGCCTCGGGCAGGTGGCTCCCGACCTGCAAGTGCTCAGTGAAGACCGGCTGCTGTGGAAGAAGCTCTGCCAGTACCACTTTACGGACAGACAGGTACAAGGAGGGATGCAAACTGCCATCAGCTGCTTGTTGTAACCCACTAGCAAGTGAACACACGGGTAGGACGCACTTGACTATCTGTTGGATCTAAGGGCTGTGCTGCAAGCTGATAATAGAGGCTGGTGTGAGGATGGCTGTGAAGATGATTTATGTAGAGGGTTTTGCATGCCACAGCGATGATTCCTGAAATAGGAGCCTGAGGAATTAGTCATACGGTGCACTTCTTGAACCCTAATCCAGGTGGTAACAACTGCAAGTCATGCAGCTGCACCTCGCCCCACGTGTGTGGGGAAAACGTGCAGGCAAGCTCCAGCAATCACCCCAATGTCCCGGGGAGTGACACAGAGACTCTCTGTGGATATGGTCCATGAGCAATGAGTCGTACTCTCTTGCCCTTTAGAGCAAGAAATCCCCTCTGAGCTGTTTCAGGAGTGACAGGATGGTATGTGGAAAACAGCCCTGTCACTACCCGCGTTGTACTAGTGTAAACATCTTGGGTCTTTTGCAGGCTGGTAATCATCTGTGGTCTTGTAAACTTAAAAACACATAAACACAAATCCCTCTCTTTGTTTATGGGTGAATATCTGGGATGTTTATACCAGACCTCTGCACTTCAGGGACCACGTACCAAGATTTCTCTGCTGATCTGGCTTTATTTGTTCACTCTGGATCTGTCTTTGGAAGTGACTCTGGGAATGTTACTTCTATTAACAACAAATCCAATCCCTGCAACTAATAAGCCCTAAAAGACAGACAGGTGTCTCCCCAGCTAATATGACAAATTGCTGACTCTTGGAGTCAATGAGAAAGTAAAATACTTTAACTTCTGAAATTGTTAAATGTAATTATACTTGCTGTCCTGCCAGCCAGAATCAGTGGCTAAAGTAGTCTGAAATAGCTTCCAGGGTTTCCGGCTTTCATACAGTAATACTTATGAAATGGGGATAGACTTTGATAATGGTATTGGGTGAGGCTGTTGCCATCAGGAAGCTGATTATAGCTGGGCATTCAGAGAAGGAGCTTTCTTGTATTACAAGGGAACTGTTGTGGGACCAGCAAGGATGACACTTATGCAAGGAAGAGGAGAACAACATGAGTTGAAGAGGAAAACAAAAAAAAAAGCCACATCATTTGACCTGCTACAATTTTTTCTTTCAGATTCGCAAACGGCTAATCTTATCTGACAAGGGACAGCTGGATTGGAAAAAGATGTACTTCAAACTCATAAGGTGTTACCCACGGAAGGAGCAGTATGGTGACACATTGCAGCTCTGCAGGCACTGCCACATCCTCTCCTGGAAGGTATGAGGTGCTGACGGGACAAACTCAGTTGGGGCAGGAGCCATGGGGCACTAAGTGCTTCCTCTAATTGCAGCTCCTTTAGGGTGCTACAGTTCCTTTGCCTGCATAACCTAGTGTTTTCCTACATCTTAATCCTCCCTCAGCTATTAAGACCTTTCTCCTCTGTGCTTCAGAGATCCCATCTTTACATTGAACAATAGAGGCCATCAAGGCCAGAGGGGAGGGTGATGGGCTGCTTGCAGTAAATCATCTTAGTGCTGCCAGCAACTTCTGCCACCCGTTACATGGAGGTGGACGTCTTGGCAACAGGATTAGCTGGAACAAGAGTTGATGGCTATAGAACAGCCCAGGAGAAAACTCTGCTGGCCACTCTGGTGATGTCCAAGGCATGTTTCTGGAGTTAAACTCCTATAGCTAATGGTAGGCTCCAGCTTCTCTTCCCTCAGAGAAAAGAATGAATTGAATCTTTGCTGGTTTTATTTCCCTTGACTTGCCAGTAGCCCCTGAAATGTGCAGCCCAGTTCTTAGCTGTCTGCTTTGATGAGAGTAGAAATATTATTCTGGGCTCTGCTCTGCCTCTTTGCAAGCAGGACGTCTGGCAGAGGGGCAGGGCTCAGTTGGCTGATGCTCTGGCACCCTTTCTGCAGTCTCTCTAAATGGAGTTGTTTTCTTCTTTCCCAGGGTACTGATCACCCTTGCACAGCCAACAACCCGGAGACTTGCTCCACCTCTCTTTCGCCACAAGACTTTATCAACTTGTTCAGGTTCTGAACTTGGGTCACTGTAGCTTACACGAATCTTACAGGACACTTTATGCCACCGAGCTTGGACACTCCATTTGTAAATAGTGTAAATATTCATGTTTGTTTGAAGCTCCTGAGTCAAGGAACAAGAGGATCTTGGAGATGAAAGGTGAAATTGCTCACTGACGTGCAGCACTTAAGGAATACAGACTTCCGTAGGACTGGTGTATAAATGCAGCATGTTGTACAGACTCCCTTTTTTTATGATCAGAGTACAAGATACAGGGCAAAAAAACTTCATTTTTTGTTTTTAGAAGTTAAAAATGAATTTGCCCCACAACCACGAGAACTCTTTTGGTTTGTTTCTAATAGAGAGAAAGCAATATGAGGCTAGGACTGTTGAACTGTTTCTCCATCTGGTTTTATTTAGCATACATATTTATAAATATGATGTTTTAAAAATATTTATGAAAAATATCCCTGTGACAACTTTAATAATACTTTTATGTTTTTAAAAAGGACACATTCTGAAATACTTAGGATAGAACTCTAGCCTACTTGCAAAGGAGAATCGCACCATACCACTTTCTACCTCTAATTGATTGAGTACCTTTCAAACAAAAAATCCAGTGTACAATGTGAACTTTTGTATTTTGTACAATGATTTAAAGGGAAATGTTTGTGACAGTAAGCATCTTTTCTTGTATTAATGCTTACCTCTTTATATTAGTTTTCTTGCTCTACTCAATGCTTGAATGCCTAGGTGATAGGCACCATATAAATACCTAAGACTTACTCCATCCTCTTTTAATTTGTTGGTTTTATGAAAGACTAAGCAAAAGGGAAAAGAGAAGCCACAAGGATGAAGACTATCTAAAAGGGAGGAAGCTGTATTATAGAGAAACAGAAGCCAATGTAAATTCATATCAGCTTCACTAGATTAATTGCACTGGTTGAAATCCCAAATGAGGTTAGAATCTGGTTCTTCAAGCCTACGTTTTCCTAGTTTTCCAACAATATACACTGCTCTATTCCCACTGCTGTCAAGTGAATTCAGTCATCCCGGAGCTGGTAAAATACAGGGAGAACTGGGCTGTGGAACACAGTGAAATGATGCGGTTTTTATTCCCTGGAAGACTGGCAGCACAGTGTTTAACTTCAGACTTCTGGAGTTTAGGGTGATGGGTGAGACAACATGAAACAGGTCAGCATTTTCCAAAAAACAGCAGTCAGGACTGGGGTAAGCAAGGGATTTCCAACATGGCACTTGACATCTTTGGGTGTTTCTTTGTGCCAGTGGTGAAGACCCAGCTTAGTCCCTTATTTATGGGATCTTCTAATACTAGCCTAGAGAATTTTTCAGTCCTATGGAGTAAGTGGCCAAACTAACTTTGCTGTGTCTGTGATCTGGCTCACCGTCTTCTCTGTTGCATAAAGTGCTTCACTTTTCCCTATAGTGGAGCTAGAAGAATCCAGCTCGTATATAACAATTTGAAAACCTGCAGTGGAATTTTTTTGCTGTTTGCCAGTAGATTTCCTGTATAGCACTTTCTCTGTGCATGATGTAAGCAGGATATCTTGGGGGGGGTAAATATTTAGTGGTTGGTGTGTGACTATGTACAAAGAATTGTGAGGAAGGAGTACTCAGGACAATTCAGGAAGAACTACTTGAGTTAATTATTGTTAAAGATTCTGTTCCTTTTTTATGTTTTTATAACTGACTTTCAACACTTTTCTGCAGCTGTTTATATTTCAAAAAATTGTCGGTATTTGCATTTTTGCAAACTAAATCACTTTACGTACTCTTGGAAGAGACACAAAAAGGGAAAAAAGCTGCCTCTAGATGGAGCAGTGGAGAAGGGGAGAGAAAAACCAAGAAAATGCTCAGAAGAACAGCCCTTCTGCCTTCCAACAGCAAACCCAAGCTTTCGCTCTTCCAGAGAGCTCTGTGAGCCTGTGCCACCTTTACCCATGGCCCAGAGCTTGGCACTCTCCAGAGAGGAGGACAAAACACATGTGGGATAGGGAGCTTTATCTTGGTGTTGATGCCCCATCCATCAACTTGAGTGCTGGTGGAAAGCCTAAGCCTGCTGATTGTACTCGTGTCAACTGAAAGTGATTTAAAAGCTGTTACCTTGGAAAAATGAACTTGTGCTTGTTTGGGGGGATGTTTGTCAGTGAAGGAGGCCAGTTTCTGTTTTCATTTCAGCATTGATGGCAGTGGGTAGATGAGGCTGAAATCTGGCTTGATGAATGAGGACATTGAGTTCAGAAACCTGCAGGTGAAGTGTGTGAAGCATTGCCACTGTATTTGGAGGTTGCTGTAGTTCTTTTTTCTAACATTGAGAGGATCTCTGCCCCTTGGCATCTTCTGTTTCTATCTCTGACTTGGGGTTGGTTTGTTTCATAGTCTTGCCTCTGTCAGCCATAGTGAGCCAACCTGTTGTGATGGGGAGGCAAAAGTATGAAATGCTCGAGGTCCTGCTAAGCATGGGTCCATGCTTAGCAGATGACACTTATCCACTGTGAGATTGTGACACTGGGTGAATTTTCAGCTCAGGTTTGAACCAGCCTAGTGCATTCCCTGCACAGCAAGACAGAAAATCCCAGCGTTTAGCTGTGACTTGGGAATGTTTCGGCTCTAGCTATTGCCTCTGTCAGCCTTTCACCGATCTTGAGCAAAGAGTTTATTCTGTGTCCTCTGCCCAGAGACCATGGGTCATGCTGACAACATACTTAATATGCAGCTGAGGCTCCTATTTATAAAACTTAATTCAATTAGTGGGGGTTTTGTGGGGGTTTTATTATTATTTCTTAGCACTGTGTAGATGTTAAAGGGTCAAAGTGCTGACGATGATTTGCTAATACATACAGACACTTGTGTCCTGGGATATTGCTGTCAGTGTCCAAAGCAGCAGAAAACCAAGCAACTACTGTACTAGAAAACAAAACAGACTAAACAAAAAGGAACAGAATAAGCCTCATTCAGTTACTGCCTCGGTCATTACTGTCCTGCTACAGCAACTGTCAAATGAGACCTTGATCTCTTTGGGAGACTCATTGTTTCTCAAGTGGCTGGTACAGGGGGACACTGTGCTGAATTCAATACTCTTGTTTTGTATTTAAAATGAAATGCTGTTGCATCCAAATATCTTAGTCTAACCACTTATAAACAAAGCGATCAGTGCAAAGGCATCTGCTTGGCTGAGGACGGCAGAGTAACAAAACCCACAGTGATAACGAGCTTCCAGGCAGGATGGTGTAAGGTTGCTCTTGTGCAGAAAGGACCTCTTTATTTTAGGACAATTGTGGCAAAGCTGTTGTGAGGGGAAAACACTTTTACGTGTATTTTGGAAATAGAATGTTCTTTTCAAATGGCATTTCACTTCCAGTTAGTTGATGCATTTTCATTAGACATGCATCAGTTCTTACATTAGGAAAGGAGGGGTTTTTCTCTCTTTGGGGTTTTCTCCTGCCAGCATATCCAGTGAAATATCATTATCTTCAGAGGATGTGTTAACCAGTGCAACAGTGTGGAACATGGTGCTGTGAAGAGGAAAAATAGATCCATGCAGAGGAGGAGGCTTAGGAAGGGAGACATCCCAGAGATGTTTGCTTCAGCTTTCTAGAAGAGGCAGGTATTTGGAGTTCGTTTTAATGGGATAGCCACTTCAAGAGGCACAATTTCAGCTGTACATACCTTAAGCCATTTACACTAACTATGGTATGGTAAAGTTTGATCATAAAATGTGTGCACCTCCTCTTATATTGTTTGGGTTTCTTTTTTTTATTTGTGGCAGTTTCTAGATCCTTTTATTTTGTAAAGTGATTAGGAAAACTTGTATTGCTCTGAAGATGTTGCTTTGTATGTAAACATTTAATTGCACCCTGCCACTTTCTGTATATGGGAATCTTTTTTTATTACTCTTCTTTGCCCCCAGGTTTTGAACTGTTTGTGTTCCCATTTCCGTTTGCCTTCAATCACTCTTGCAAAGCTATCACCTTCTAGAACATATGCAGGTACTAAACCAGCTTTTCCTGCCCAGAAAATTCCTTGGCCCTTAGTAGCCAAAATTTGATTTAGAGCAGGGACATTTCAAATTCTGTTAGTAGCTAATAAATCAGGTGTGCTGTTTCATGCTTATCCCCTGCTCGGTACAGCATTGTCCTCTGGAGTTGTTCTTACAAACCCATTGCACATCTTCCCCATAGATCAGCACTTTGCCAAAAAGACGTAGCTTTAAATTAAAATGCTACTTTTCCTAGCTGGCCTGTTTGCAAAAACATAGACCCCATGGAGCAGATGGCTTATCAGGCTGATAGAAGACACCCTGTTACAAGGGTTGGGACTATGGTGTTCTGCTTGTGCTGCTCTTCTCAGCTCACTGTTTATAATGATGCTTGTTAAAGGCTCTGAAGATGTGTCCAGCCATCCACACCACTATCAGCATGTGGCTGCCAGGCTGGGCAAGTGTCTTTACCAGCACCTGACTTCTATCAGTCTTCCTCCAGTGATTTCTTTGGTAGCAAATCAGCTTCGCAGGATCTGGCCCTAGGGAGACCAAATCCATCTTGTCATTGACACATGCAGTCTCTAGTATATCAATTAATACCTTGAACACCTGAGAGATTCCCCCTCCATTGACCAAGCATTGCCTCTTTCCCACCTGGGAGGGCAGCTGATGAAATGTGCATTTCTTTATCCATGGTGTGCTGCACAGAATGCTAACAGGACAGCTACCAAGAGAACATTTTAATTTGAAATAGCAAATATGCTTATCTTTAGGAACTAATCTACAGTAATTATAAATACCTACTTATATATGGAAGAAAGTGTGTGTTCTGTTTTGTTTTTCCTTAAAGTTGTAGCTAGAGATTATATGAAGTGAAAGGCATCCCTTGTATAATAAGACTTCTGTTTAATATTATTGTGTGGTTAAAATCCTTCCATTATAAATTTGCACACTTTTTTCTTCTTCCCTTGCATGTTCAACTCTGATTTTTACAGCTGTTCTGTGCAGACAGTAATGTATTTTTGTAAAACATTTTTGACACTGAATTGCAATAAATGTTCAAACAATGTGAACCAGAGTTGGTTGTCTCATTGCTTCTAAGTGGGTCACCTTATCAGCCTTGAGCTGCTGGTGACTGGTAAGCAGAGACTCCTCTGCACAAACATCCAGAACTTAGGTTGTCATGGCAGTAGATACATGGAGAATACAAAGGATAGAGCTGTTGCTTCATTGCACCTCAAAGGAAAATGAGGTGAATGGACCCCTCAATTCCAGCAAAAACAGTGCTCACGTGGAGCTTGTGCTCATTAATATGTATTCTCCCAAAGCACAGGTGTGATTTTTGCCCCAAAAGAGATCAGTAGTGCTCACACTGATCCATAAGCTTCAACTCCGACTTGTGGCTTACAGAAATGTTGTTTTTTCTGGATGTATTATCCAAGTGATTTTGATTTTTATCTTTTTTTCAGTTACAATTGCATGGCGTTGGAGTCAGGACTGCAGTTGTCTGATGTGGGCTCCTGCTCAGATGGAATATGAGTAGGAGCCTGCTGAAGTGACTCCCAGTAAATTGAGGAAAAGCAATTGAAAAGGCAAATTAAATGTCTCTAAGGCTGGAACAGAAGTTACCTTGGTGAAACAGGACGACTTGCCTCATGAAAGCTATGCCAGATATGAAAATAAGCACAAAATGCAGATGCTTTGGTTTTAATCTCATTTGTACTGTCAAGTAAGGTATGCTTGAGTGGTTTCATAAGTCTTCTTGTGGTTATGCTGTGCCTCAGGTCTATAGTTAGAGGGCTGAATCCCTAGATACAAGTCTCTGGAAACATAGGACAGTCTGCAAGATCTCCAGAGTGTTTTAAGCAAGAGGATATGAAAGCCATAGTTAAGACACATTTCATACTCAAACTTTCTTGAATATTCAGTTCTACTTATTTGAATAAACTAAATCTTGTATGGGGAATACTTGATCTCTTTAGGCATGTGTTGGTTGGGTCAGTGAGATCTGTTTATAATTCTTCCTGTTTCCTTGTTGTTGCTGCTAACACCTCCACTCTTAAGAGTGCTCAGGGATAGATGGCGAGGCAGCCTAAAGTAGGGAGGGGGTCCTGCCTTGATCAATGATACAAGTCACCCTGTATAATTCCTTGAAGTACTCTCCCTGTCTGTCTTAGAGTCTAATAAATAAGTAGAGTTTGGGCAAAAAAAAAAAATTGAAAACCAATTTCACAACAAGTATTAAGATTATGAGGGTGGTGAAACACTGGCACAGGTTGCCCAGACAGGTGGTAGAAGCCCTATCCCGGGAAAAATTCAAGGTCAGGTTGGACAGGGCTCTGAGCAACCTGATCTGGTTGAAGACCCAACCATTCTCTAATTACGACTCAGCTTTGCCCCAGTTTTCCCTAATCCTCAGTTCTGCTTTACAAGGGGCGTGGGGTGACCCTCAGTCAGTTGTGTAGGGGGTTGCTTTATTTCTGACAAAACCTGAGCTGCTCCTGTCATCAAAATTGCAGAAATTTGAGAGCTGTTTTCTAAAAGGCTCTATAAATAACTTGTGTGGGTTCAAAGGCCTTCCCTAAGCTGGAAAGACACCAGTTCACCCCTCACCATTCTTGATGTGTAGTATACTGTGCTTTTGAGAAAAAACACAAACTAATGTCTTTTAAATATGTTTTCCTTGGATCATTTTGGTCAGAACAGGCCTTGAAGGCAGGAGCAGCAGCCGAGGTGGCAGGTCCAGCCCGGCTGCCCTGGGGTGCTGCTGCTAAAAGTGGGTGGTGGGACAGAAAAGCCACCCACTCCCAGCTTCACAGGATAAATAAACAACAACCCTGTGGGGTTTGTGTTTATAGATGGAGAAACGCAGAAAGTGCAGAAAATGCGAGTTCCTCCTCTGCACACCACACCATGAATTTTTGGCTTATTTTAACAGGGCTTTTGAGTGTTGAATTAAGCTTATTCTTTCAGGCATATATTTTTATTTGTGAAATACATAGAAAATGATGTCTCTGTGGGTAGTCTTTGATGGGAACGCTGTGTGTGACACTGTCAGCAACGGCCTAGGAGCTCCCTCACCCCCTGCCTGCGCCCAGCATCAGGCTGGGGCAGGCTGCCATTTTGTTTCCTCCTTGCTTTTCCTCCACAGGCAAAATTCACACTTTTGTGAGGGGTTTAGCTCATGTTATGGGTCAGAAATCTTTTTCTCTCCTTCCAGCCTGTGGGAAGAGTGTCAGAGGAGGCTACGTGTCCACGGGGCAATTGCCAGGCTTAACCTATGACCAACGTCCAGCCCAACCATGATCCAGCTGAAGCAGATGAGAGTCCTCTTGGGTCTGACCATCACTGAGCAAGTGTTTGAATGCTTTGGTAGGTTGGGCCCCCATGCACTGTGGCCTTACCTTCCCCACACGAGATAGAGACCTCTTGATACCACAGCCATCACTTTTCCCCTTTCTCCTCAGCTGAGCCTGGGAGACATTTTGTCCACAGGTCTCCCACCAGAACCTTACCACAGTTTTTAACATGGTTTATCTCTTAAATTACTTTTTCCTGGTCTTCTTACAGCTCTCTTGACAAAGTGGAATTTATTCTTTCTTTTTTGGATATAGCTGGAGGTGTAAATCCAGCCAAATATAACTCCTGAAGGGGGATCAGCCTGTCCATGCCACAGCTCAGCAGCGCTGGTGTATATAAAGCAACCAGGCTCCTTTTTAAGCCTCTGAAACTGAAGTAATTTTACTTGTTTGGGACTTGGTTTGGTTTTTTTTTCCTTATAGACAATTAAATGGTTCTCCTTTAAAAGAGCTGGCTCCAGGTGGTAGGTAGAAACCTACAATCTTTCTGTTACCACACACTTTTATATTTAAAGCCTCTATTTTTAACCCAATGGTGGGATTGAGGGTTAATGCTCGGTAGATCTGTGTCTAGACAGTTCTGAAAAACAGGAAATGAATTACATTATAATACGAAAGGAGAATTTAACCTTTTTTCTCCTTGCTGACACACGTGACTGGGGAAAATATGTTACAGCAGAGTATTTTGGAAAGTTTAAGGAAGTAGAAAAATGAGAGGGGAAAAAAAAAAAGAAGATGGGTTTCCACAGGGCCTCGTGGGAATTATTTCACAGAAAATAATACGCCAGGCTCTGCCCTCAGCTACACCCAGGCAGTATTTTTTTTTTTCCTCTGGTCCCTGTGGAAAAGTTGCATTTTATGATTCCCTGCTTATGCTGAACATTCAGAATTTTAAAAAGCCAAGCTAGCCAGTTTCACACACATGCACACACGTGTGGTAGCTCCAAGAGAGAAGCCACCACGTGCCACCCATCCTCTGGCACATGGAGCCAGGGAGAGCAGGTTTGTAACACCTCTGGGTGTAACAGCACCTTATACCCCTTCTCCTCAGGCTGCCTAAGGCCTCGAGATCTTTTTTTAATATTTACAAAGTTATTTAGTCTTTATTTGAATTAGAAACTGCAAAAATGCAAAATTCCCTTGCTTGGCCCTTGAGGAAAGAGCGAGCTGAAGGCTCGCTGACCCCAGGCAGCAGCACAGCAGTACCGCTCTGTCTGCTCACATACCAGGGTAAGACCTGAGTTTTAAGAGCCTGTTGCAATGAACCCAGAGCACAAATGAAGCCTGAACTAGTGCAGACAGCTGGTCTGCTCAGAAAGAGCTGGGAAGTGGAGGCCTGGGTGCTCTACACCCCCATATCCACCCTGCCCCCTGAAAAACGGCTGCAGTTTGTCTGGGAAGCACGCCACGATCAAAGGCAGTACTGCAAGCATCTTCAATACTGCTGCTTAGCTCTTTCCTCAGACCCCTAACATGTCCCAAATGGTGTATTTTCAATCCTTCCTCAGCCCCAGGAGGCTGCAGAGGCACCGGAGGAGTGCCCAGCTTGCTGCAAAATCACCGTTGGCTGCATCTCCCTCTGCCTGTGCCCGCTTTGCCCCGGGGGTGCTGTGAGCCCTGCCTCCGCCGCTGACAGCCCTCGCCTGGCTAGGCACTATCGCACGGACCCTGTTCATCGTGCACAACTTGCCTCCCTCGTCTGCAGCTCTTTGCTGGAGCCAAGTGTTTACACTCGCCGCGCACGCTGTCAGCCGGCCAGAAACATCCCCACGGCAGAGCCACAAACCCTTCCCAAGGATCCGCCGCGCCGCCCAGCCCGGGCTCTGCCGCTCCTGCCCTCCCGGGACCCCGCTGGCTTCGGTGGCTGCTGGGAGCGTGGAGGAAAGGGATTAGGTCCTCCTCAGGACTGTTTATTTGCTTCATTTTATCATGGTTGCTTTTAATGTTGAAGGCGCATGAATATGAAGTGTATAAATAACTGGAATAATACTGTAGCTAATTTTATGGCGCCTTTAGCATCATCCAAAAAGACTCATAGAATGGTATGGGTTGGAACAGAACTTAAAGATCATCTAGTTCCAACCCCCCTGCCAGGAAAAAAAAACAAACAAAAACCAAACAACCGACTTCCCCCACAATGGAGCAATCTAAATTAAGTTTTTTAAGCAATACAAAATTTGCCTGTATAGTTTGTCAATGCTTCCACTGCCAGTTTGTCTTCCTAAAGGAACCAAGCTCTGGCATGGCTTACATCAGGAAAAATAACCTCTTTAAAGGTTTCCAAGGGGATATGGGATGGAGGGGATGATGAGAGTTAAAATCAGTAGCAGTGCTGTAAAATGTTGGCCTAAGAGCCCCAGAAAGGAAAGGTCCTCGATTTATCTGGTTTTACTTCCCCATGCCCATGCCAGCGAGGGAGGGAGTGGAGCAGGAGCCCGTGCAGCCCTTACAGCCGGCCAGGCAGCAGCAGCCACGGTGTGGGTCCTCCTCTGGACAAGCCAACTGCTAACGGGAGCGGTGAGGGTATAATTTAATGCCGCTCACTGCTAATGCCAAGGGGAGCTCAGCAAGCATATGAGCTGATATCCACTGACAAACACGCTGCCGTGAAAAAGTCATCCATGTACATACACAGAGAGGCACAGGGACACGCATGTGCAGACAGACAGACAGACACACGATTTATAAAAGCTGTCTTTCAGAAGCCTGGCTCTGTAGTGTAAGGAAGGTCAATAATTTTCTTGTCAGCAATAGTTTTGCTTGAAGGAGAGGCTTTAGGACGTGGCTCATCCTGCGGTGGGAAAGGAATGTTTCTGCATTAATCAGGAACTTTTGTGTGTGTGTGAATATATTCTGCCTGATGTAAGTATAGCATCATTGACAGTCTTTAACACAGCCAGAAATAATGTTTGATGTACAGAGGAGGTGGAAATCCAAATAGAAGATACGGATATTCCAAGGGTCCTCATTCTGGTTCCTCTCCATGAGCACACTGAAGTCTCTTGGTATTTGAAGCTGATGGAGGAACCCCAAAGCTCCTCTTGCTGGCCAGGGTGTTTTGCTGTAATACCCTCTCAGGTATCTCAGGAAGCCACTTTTACCTCCATCCCATCCTCAAGTTACCAGATGAACTGCATCAGCTGGGATCTTGCATCTCACTTAATATTTAATCACCCTTTGCCCTCATTTTCTTAAGTTGCCTGTGAAACCCTAGCTAGGTTGTATGCCACAGCACAGTGGTATTTTATTACAGAAAGCTCAGAACAAAGCTTCCATTTGCTAATCCAGCTGTGCTAACGGTCCTACTGCTGGAGCTCCACAGATCATTCTCCAAATGGCATTAAGCAGCAGTGGGTACTAGTTAACAACATTATTTGGGAGCAGGCTCCACTGCACTATGGAGGCAGGGCAGGGGACCTTCTGTGTGGCACAACGATGCCATCTCAGGCAAGACCAAGTGATGAAGAGGATGGAAATGCTTCTTTTGGACTCCACACGTGCTTTTGTCACATGTAAGACCTCAGATGTCCTCAAGGCTGGACAAGCCCATGCAGCCAGGCTGGGCTGAGCCGTTCCACAGCCACGGTTCACTGTGGTGGTTCAGAGCAGCGAGGCCCCAGAGAGCATCAGCAGAAAGGTTTCACTCAGGCTCTGCAGCCGGTGGGGAGGGAAACTGCTTCGGTGTGAGCCTGGAGAGGCTGGCAAGCTGCTGGGACTGCGTGTGGCTTTTCTCTGCTGGGAACCAAAAGTCCCTCACTTGGCCTTTTAGATATAAAAAACTATCCAACGTGGGGGGTTTTTTATTTAATAATTATCAAATAAGTTAAATGAAAACAAGGATTAAGGAAACTATCTTCCCAGTGAAACACCTCTGACAAATAGAGCAGGTAGGGCACTGAAAATGCCCTCCAAGTCCCTTCTTCCCAACCTCCTGCTGGTAACAAGGTGGGGGGAGCACGGCGCTGGTGCCCCCCATCAAGAAGAGAGGCTGGGCCCCCACAACCATTCCCAGCACTGGGTATTTTGCATCTCAGGACCAAGCTTGTTGGGCTCCGTTTACTTTGTAACAACTCCATGGCATGATGCATTTGAAAACAACTCCTGCCCAGACACATACCTTAGCATATTAAAAGGTATTTTTAGTATCTGTGGCAGAGTGGATCAAACTCTGCTTTCAGCTGCACTGAGACAACTCCATGGACTTTGCTGGCAGCACTGTATATTTATACTGAGGTAGCAGCTGGCAGAAGCTACTTGGCTCAACAGTTGCATTTACTTCACGCAAGACAAAAACACAAGCGCAGATAAAACACCGGTGGGATTCCTGACTTACAGCAGGCTCTGTTTTCTTCCTAGGAGCGTGACTTTGCCTGATAAAAGTTTGAATTGCTGAAGAAACAGCATTACATAGCAAAGGAAAAATACTGTGAACGTCGCCTCCTCAATTTCTGATGACTTTAGTTTTGCACTGGTATAAATATAACTGTGACCATTTCATACAGCAAAGTGCTCTGTGACGAGTACAGTATAAATAGCCAAACTGATTGCACGGGCTATAAACAAGGACTGGAAACCCGTGCCTCACCCCAGCAGTTAGGAACGGTGGAAGCAGAGGGAGCCTTACAGCTAAACGGTTAAAACCTGCAGCAGAACATTTTCCCGGGATGGCTCCAAGCGTGGAGCTGGTGCACTGCCATCGCAGCAGCCAAGCTGAGGCGGTGGGAAGCACGCTGCCACAATTGCATACTAAAAAGAAGGGAAGGCTGAGATAACGACCATCTTCTTCCTGTGTAGGCCGTTTAAAAAAAATAACATATGATTCCCGCCTTATTGCAGTGTTTGGGTTCCAGATATAGCCTCGCATGGGCAGGCTGGTATGACACTGAACCAGGCCAAATGAGCATTTCCTGCTTTTAAGTAATATGATGTCAGGAATCCAGCTTGTCGGAAACACCCTGCTCATCAACCTCTGCACCAGTGCCAGACACTTGAAATGAGCTTCAGGTGAATAATGCTGTTGCACCTGGACTTTGTGAGTGACAGTTCAGAGCTCAGGTCCTTCAAATGCTTAATTTCATCACTATAAAACAAAGCTCAGTATGCCTCGAGCCTAGGAAGTGGCTTAGCTCACTCAGAAACTCGGGGACTTGCCAGAGGCCTTAGATAACTAAGATTTGTTTTAGCTGCCCTCAGTATCCAAGGTATTTCCTACTGTAAGTATAAGGAAACATTGAGGATACTTAAGCAACCATATTTGTTTATCTTTGGTCAAACTGGAGAGATTTTCCAGAACCACTACTGCAGCTGCACCTAACTTGTTGAAAGGCTGCATTTGTGTGGGGTGCTTCGCTTCTGACTCCATGATCACAAACAAAAACCTTCACCGAGAGCCGAGCTCCACAGGGAAGGGTGCACACAGCTGCTGAGCAAACCTGAGCTATGTTTCAGACACTCACGCTCCAGGTATGCTTCATTAACCCTGGCCTCAACTGGGCCAACTCCTGCATAAGGAAGAAGCCAGAAGGGAGAAGAAAATCACCAGCATTCCCTCCCTCAAAATTTCTGTGTAGGTAATTACCTGAAGAGAGACAGATGTCCAGACAGGTTTTACCTCAAGAGGAGATGAGATTCTTCAAGGCTGTGAATCCAAAGTGACGTAGGAGGGCAACCCCACCAAACCTGGAGCCATCTGCTCAGCCACGTGATGTGTGAAGCGATGCTTTGCTGGTCCTCCCTCCGGCAGTGTGGCTCGTGCCAGTTGCAGGGGACAGCCACCACCTGGGTCATGGTTCTGCAAGGCACTGGTGGGAGGTAACTGTCACTACTGCGGGGACACGGTGGGATTTTCACACCTCCAGCCTCTTCCCTGCTACAGCTTTCTCAGGCCATTCAGTCCACAACCCACATTTGCTGAAGAGGTGGGGGAAAAAACTACAGCACCGTAAAATGAAAAAATTTAGACCAAAGTCATTCTAACAAAAGGAAAGCAGACCCAGAGATGGGCACTTTACAGTAGAGATTTGGAGAGCAACAGTGCTTCAGAGCATGCATGAGGCTCTGGCTGGATGACGAGGGGGCGAGGAGAGGAGGCCATGCAGGCCAAAATGTCCCGACCAGGGCTCTAACGCTGGAATCTGATTCACACAAACGCACCCTGTTGCCTCCCTGCCTCCTTAATAGTGCAGATCAGATTGCACCATCCCAGGTACCTTAATTTAGCCTCTGAAGTCCATAAATTGATAGCAAAGCAATTAGTCTGAGATTCTAAGGTTTCACACACCCATTTGTGAATGCTGAACAGATCTCCAAAAACTGGTAGTTGGTTTGATGATGCTGACAGATTGCTCCTGATGTGCAGGAAAACGAATTGACATGAGAGACTCAAGCAGTCAAGGGCAATATGCAACCCATTAGCCACAACCTTGCTAGGTACGGATCACCTCTGCACTGCTGTCAGAATTACTTTTTTTTTTGAGCTGTAACAGCTACCGGGAGGGCTGAGCACGCAGGACAGGGCTTCTGGCCAAGTGTTCCAGCCCGCACATCCACCGAATGCTGACTGCTCTCTCTGCTGGCCAACTGAGAAATGGGATTTTCTCAAGACAGACTTGATCTTGTGTAAGTTTGCAAAAATGCACTGACCAAACAAATGCATGCCAGAAAAAACAGGTTGGGTTTGTTTTTTTTCTCAAGTCTGAAACAGGCAAATAAAAGAGGTTTGTTATCAAATAAGCTATATTGTTAACTAAAAAGCATCAGCAAAGGGAAGAAAAAGACAGGAGAGATGTGAATGTCCTGTCTCATTTTGAAGCTCACTGAATCAATAACCTCATGGAGGTGAGAGGAACTACCCATAAGATAGGACATCCCCCCACTTTGTGCTGGGTGGCTCTACCGGCCAGCTTGGAGCTGTACCTGAGGACCACTGAGTCATGCTCTGACTACACATGTCTGTGTTGAAAGTTTCTTGAATCTTAGGTGTTTAAATACATCGGTGATCACAGAGCTGATAATTAGCCATGTCTGGCAGTGAAGCTGCCTCCTTACTTTACAAACAGTAGCAGTTCTTTCCTTGTACTTCTGACACACGCTGCTTCTGCAGGCACTCGCCAAAGTGGCTCTCAACAAACATTGCTTCTGTCTGCAACTTACTGTGGTGCTCAGTGAGTAAAACACAAGTCAGGCTGGAGCGACAGCAGAAAGGTTAAACACAGTGAGCTCCCCAAAACAGTCAGAACGAGGATTGACTGGAGAGAGAAAGGAGCAAAGAGGGGAGGGAATTCATTTAGTCCCTCTGACAGGACACCAGGGCTAATCAGCATTAGAAAAAGGGCTGGTTTCTGCTAATTATGGTGAAGCAAGTAGCTCCTCCCTGTATTTGAGGCCCTAAATTAGCACCTGGTGTGTTCCTGAATTCTGTCCTTCTGATAGAAGACTTTCTGAAATGGTGATGAAATGCTTACAGCTGCCTGTGCACCTGCACACTAGCAACACATGGGAAGTTGAAAAGTCCTTGATTTCTTAGCAACAACTAAAAACACCAGTATATTATCAACATTCTTCTCACACCAAATCCCACACTGAATCCAATACACAGCACTATTCTAGCTACCAAGAAAATGAGCTCTATCCCAGCCAAAACCAGGACAGCACTGAATGAAATAATTCTCTGGCTTTTACCTGTCCCTCTGGAATGACAGCTTTTTACAAGAGCTACAAGAAGATTGTTAGCTATAGAAAAGCTATCATCAAACACACCCAGCCTGCTAGATGTAAAAATAAGCATCTGTTCAGAATGATTAGAGAGAAAAAGGGTTCTCTTCAAATTGATTTTTTTAAAAACTTGTGTATTCTGAATAATGGTTGTGACTGTTCTGCTTCTTAACAGCCTTGATCCTGAAACTAGATTAAACCAGGAAAATTCTTGTGTCTGAGCCACATTAAAGGGAGTGTGCCATGGATTTCAGGCACTGGAAACCAGCTGAGGATGGCAGCTCAGTATTTAAATCAAATGACATACTCAAGTAGGGAGGAATGAGAACCTGATACTCTGCGACAACTTGAAGGGTCTGTTGAGCAATGCACAGGAACTCCGTGTATAGGAGATTCAATCACTTACTTGAAGGATAAAAAGTGCTTAACATAACCCATTCAACTAAAAAGTGGATCTTTAAATTCTCAGTTCTGCTACTGTCTAAACTGGGTAGTGTGTGCATTGCCCTGGGCACTGGGTGAGCATCTGTACGGAGCTGAGCAAATTTCTGCTGCTGGGCACTCTCTCAACCAGTCTCGACATCACTCAAAATCAGTAAGTAACAACATCTTCACTCACTCAAAGCATGCCTGCCATATCAGCATCATGCAGAAAGAGCTGCCATTTCATTGCAGCACTAATAAATCAGACCTTTTATACAGGTGTATCTGGTTAAATCCAGAGCTGCCCCCTCTCAGGAGAGCACTGATCACCAGTTTATCAGGATGCAAATTCCATCATCTCAATCTCTTCCAGGGAAGTTGGTTCAGAGACAGAAACTACAGATCAACTCGCCCACTCTGCAGATGAGTGCCTTCACAACTGGCCTCCTATCCATAGTCTGTGCTGGCACTCAAGGAATCCATGTGGTAGCAGCCTATCTGCAAAGCCAACCAGCTGTGCTGCATCTGGCAACAGAAAGTCTTAAGTTTCTACATTCAACCAGAAAAAGAGAGATGTCTGGATGAAGTGAATCAATACCACAGTTGTTCAACAGTCTGTCTCTGCTGTTAACATGCTGGGTAAATTCTCTGAAGCTGATGGGAGATACAGTAATAGAACAGGAATGTAACAATACACCAATTATAATAGTGATATACATATAAATATCTTTGAAGTTTTTTTATTTTCCTGTACTTACATATAAAATGATCCCTTAATACTTAAAACTGTTACTGTGCTTTTCCTCACCAAGACTGCAGTCCATCACAGATGTTTATTATAGTCTCAAACCCAGTAGGTTTCCAAGGCTTGACTAGATAAAGCCCTGAGCAGCCTGGTCTGACCTGATTTGAACAGAGGACTGGACTAGAGACCACCCAACTCTTCTCACCTGAATTATTTTACCAGTTTGTGATTCTATGATATGCTGGTACGTAAAGTTGGACAGGTCCAAACCCAGAGAATTAAATACCCCGTCTTAGCCTGCTTCTGTAATCCCATGTTCAGGGCACTCTTCAAAGATGTGGGACACTTCACTCCAAACCCCCAACCAATATGGTGGCTTTCCTGGGTTCCCCTGCACGGATGCAGTTTGATATCACCTCTAAGAATATTCAGCAGCAAGTGACCCTGCATGGGGGAGGCCTTCTCATTCCCTTCCCCCCAACCATATGTTCCTGCTGATTTCCTTCTACCAGCAGGAGCAGCTGTCTGACCTCATGGCAAGCCAGTTCAAGGAGCTAAGAAGACAAAAAAAAAAAAAAAACAACAAAAAACTTAATTCTGTCAGTTTAGCTTCCTGCCCCGAGTTACCATGGGGCCAGGCAAATGCCAAGTGGAAGGACATGAGGACAGGTGAGAATGCACAGCCATCATAAGAAGTAAAAGCAACTGCAACTTCCAGCAGCTGTCAGCACTAGAACAGTTTAACTGAAATGACAGGCATTTAATGCTCCTCTCATACAGCAAGGAAACCTAGACACTTACCTGGTTTTACATGGTGCTTGGCACTGCAAGACTGTATGACTAAATCTGTGTTCCCTCTGTGGGTCTGGCCTTTAGGCTTCTGCTAAATAAGCCTAATGGATAACGTTAGTGACTAAACTGACATGCACCATCTGTTTATGTAAGTGATAGAAATTATAACATAAAGAAAATATACTGTATCTCACTTCTAGAATGTGGCTACATTTAACAATTTGAGCTACACTGTTCGGTGTTTTATTCATATATTTTTCCAAAAGCTTTTTTCACATGCTGTAGCATGTAAATGCTCTTTTCAGTTTGGTAGATGGAAAAGTAATAGGCTTATGGTGGGATGTCTGCCTTTGATTTGACATTAAAAACCAAGTTCATTCTTACATAATCAAAATAAAAGTTTTTATTTGGTTCATGATATTTCTGATTGGGTATTCTATTTGCCCAAACACTTATTCCATGTAAATAAACGTAAAGCATAAATACAATGTAAGAGCAGCAAAACAAAATACACCCACTCAGAGGCAGGGAGAGTGCTTTGTTCACTTCATTGTCCTTCCAAAGAATAGCTGTAATCAGTCTGTCTGCCAAACTGATGCACAAAGTCCGAAAGGGGGAACACTGAGCCCCATCCCACTTTGGGATTCATACTGATGAAATCATCCAAATTCATCTTGGAGTCTAAAAAAAAGACCAGAAAAGGGAAATATGTAAGTTCCTGATACAGCTTCTGTAGCACAGTTATACATCTACCAAGAAAATGCCCCAAAAACCCTCTTTGATAGTTCAGTTCAAAATAGTGAAGAGTTCATAGCACACTTGCTGAGCAGCAGTCTGGCAAGATTCTGCAAGCTTCTCTTTCCCTTTTGCCCCTGATCCCTCTCTCTGCCCATGGCAATAATCACATTACTGGAGCAGTAGCGTCCTTAGTTATTAAAAACTAGTATGTGTAGGGAAGAGTAACACTCTTCCCTGCGCCAACAGCCTAGAAGGGTCGAGTAGTGTCAGGGAACTGGAGTGCAAATAACCAATACAGGGAACTGCAATGCAACAGGTGCTTATAGTCTTCCTGCATTCACACAAATCTAATCACTCAAAAGCAGGGAAGATATTATTCCCCCATTAAGTTCTGAACCAAAATTGATTAAGCCAGCTTTACACTGACTACAGAGGAACTGGACCAGAGCAGCAGTCAGAATTGGAAGTTGATTAGCATCTCTCAAAAGCTATCAGCCCCTTGGCAAACCTACAATTTGTTACTCCCCAGACTACAGTATTTGCTGTCCCTCCAGCCCTGAACTTTGTCCTTGCTGTACACCTACCCATGGCAAGGCCAGAATATGCAGATCGGAGGAAACGTCTGACGTAACCCAGCCTGTAGCCTAGAAGAATGCTCAGGCGAAGGTCACAAGCCTAGGCTGAGGACACACACTTTTATTTTTAAATCCTGAACCACTGAACGAAGTCAGAGAGGTAAAATAGTTTCAAGAGAAAAGTAACCATGACTGCTCTTTGCCAGGAGTTTGATCTTCTCTGACCCCCGCAGGAGAGGTAGAAACCATTCTGTCCTGTTCGTGGATCCCAGAGAGCTCAGTGGAAAGTGCTGGTGTGCAGTTTTGGGCTTAGGTGCCTTATACATCCTTTTTCTGGAGCTGGGCTGTACAAGCTTTGCTGACTCAGAGCCATGCTGATCAGAGGCTTCCGATTCCTCAGCCTGTTCAGCTCTGACTACAAACATCTGTGGGCTTGTTGTTTTATTTTCTCACTGACAATTTGCTCATTAATCTTTTAAAATGTTCAATAAAAGAAAAGTGGAAGAGAATGAGTTTAAAGAACAGAGTGGAAGAGCTATTGGATTTACTGCAACAGTTTTCCAACTGTGTTTAAGTTTTTATTTTAACATGGATGATTCATGTGCACATTTAAGGATTAAGAACCAAACAAGAATAGGCTCTAATGAATGGATTAGAAAATCCTTATGATGGAATTTGCTTCAGCTGCATAACAGTCCATCAGAGAAGTTTAATGAAAGGAAAAATTGTTCTAACAAAGCAAACAAGAATGGAAGTAAAGAGCAGATGGTCTAAGAACCAGTCAGCAGATGGCACTGAAGCAGTATGAGAGCTACCCATAGCAAGAAACATAGCGAGACCTCTCCTGTTTTATTAAATTCCGGAGATAATCTCTCTATGCCACTCTTCTTACTCATGTGCTGTATCTAAATGCCATGCATGTTATGTTAGACCTTACAGCTTTAGGAAACAGCTCAGCAAAAATGGATGAGAACACCACAAAGTCCTCTTCCCAAACCGATGAAGAGTGACAAAACAGCAGAATTTACAAAAGAGACATCTAGATGCTGTGGTGGACAAACCAAAAGGATTTCTCCACAAAAGCAAGGAGGAGCAAGCTTTATATAACATTTATGCAAGGTGAAGAGCAGCAGAATTAATGTTAAGACTTACATTACACTCAGGTGCTATGGCTATGATACTATCTTGCATTTCTGTATGCTCAGAGCTAATCCTCTTCTTTGACCAAACTCACTTTGTTACACACACACACACACACACAGAGTCACTGAGACCTAGCTGGTGCGTTCTGGGATTCTTGCATAATTTTATTTTTTTAGTTAAAAAAAAAAATAAATCATCCCAAGCAGGGATGAAAAAAAAAAAAAAAGGCCATGCACATTCAGATGGCATTGGTAGCCATGATACTCGTGGCTTCTGCCAACAGTAGTTAGCAATGTTTCACCCAAGCCTCAGCTTGGCTCACAGACTCTGGACTGACTCTGCATAATGACAGCTGCCAAGGGGCTGCTGGAGGTGAGCAAGCCTAAAACAAAGACTCCAAGATCAGTTCTGCTGCTGGCTGACCTTGGGGGCACCTAAAATACTTAGAAAGTTGGGCTCCTCAGATTTGTGTAGGTGTTTACAGTTCTCTTCAGATCCTCCTCCCTTGCCTGAGCAGGAAGAGAAGTGTTTTTGCAGGCAGAGCCAGAAAGGCTGTTACCACCCTCAGCTGGAGGTGCTGTCCCCACAGCTGAGACATAACTGACTGTGCACACCATCCCGGTCCATCTCGCTGTAAAACAAAGCTGGTCACCTTAAATTATCTTTGACAGAAAGTGGTGTAATTTCAATAATCCATTCACAGAGTTCAAATACTTCTGTCCTTAGTTTTGCTTTTATTGCCTCCATCCTGACTTCATTCTCTATTTCCACAAAAGCTCCTGAAGTAAGGATGTAGCTTGTGAAAGGCTGGAGTTTTATTCTCAGAGAGGAGCAGAGGGTTCCCATGAAGTACATATGAGCTACTTACATCTGTATCAGTGCTGCTTTTTGCTTTCACCACCTCAGAGAGGAGATACAAAAAAGAAACTGCAGACATTTGCCTGGCCTCTGGCTCGTAGCTCACCTGGTACACAGATGTGTCAGAGACAGTGCCTCCAGAATTTTTCAGCTGTCCTACTCATGCTCTTCACACCAAACAAAACCCCAAACACATAAAACCCCATGGTTCATGACTACTAGGGATTTTAATAAAAAATACAAAAAGCCTTTACAAATCCATCCTGCCAGTGTGCTACAGAACACCTAGGGAGAACTGAAATTCAGAGCAATGCTTTCCAGTGTTAGAGCTGCTGCTGTATATGCTAACAGTTGTATATAAGCTGCAAGACCATCTGTTCTGAGTAATTGTGAAATGCACTGTGCAAGCTATATTTTACACAGGCTTGCAGTAAGGAGGGCTGATCCCATCAGGACTCATAAATTAACCAGAATCAGATCTCATTGTTTTGTGGAGAAAAGACATAAAAGAAAACCCCAAGCTAGGCTCACCAGCCCTAGAATGATGAATCTGTGCCCCAAACAGTATTTTTATTTTTTTGAACAAAATACAGACTCACCCCTATTTTCTTTTAACACCAGGCCACTGGCAACCAGGTGAGACCAGGAGAATCTGCTGCAGCTCAGGTGTGTGTATTCCAGCAAAGCTGCTTTGAGGACAGGGCTGGGTGAGGACGCACCACACACCCAGTTAGGCCAGCCAGCTTCTCCTGGCACACACAGCAGCAGCACAAAACAGAGGCCAGAGCAACACCAGTAAAGAACACAGAGGCCCAGCTCTGGAAAATGGCTAGAGCAGAGCCAGTTGCAAAAGGCTAATGCTTAGCATGTGAGTTCTGATGAGATATTGAGGAGTTTGAGGGTTTTTTGTTTAGTTGGTTGGTTTGGGGTTGTTTGTTTTTTAAAAAATAATGCTAAAGTTATTTTAAAAATAATAATCTAGTTACTGATTCAATTTTTTTAAGCATTGACTGGAATTTATGACTCAATATAAGCTTATTTTAGATGGTTTATTTTGGAACCCCATGAGCAGTACAAATACAGTTTAAGATTTATTAATTTTTAGTTAGTAGTAGGAAAAAATTGCTTAATTGGTTACTGATAGAGATTCCTCAATGCAATTCCAAAAGAAATTTCATGGTCATTAAACATTTCCTGGTATAGTTCATAAAAAAGAATCTCTGGTCCCAGTATCCTGTCCTAGCTCCACATTGGGTAATTACATTATCCTACCAATGGTGCTATTTAGCTTACACCTGACTTCTTAGATACTATGGAATTTCCTTTTCCAGAGTGCTATATTCAGACTTAACAGCTGCTCTGCTCTGGAAGAGGCAATACTTTAGTAACATAAGCAAACAGTCTTGTCTTTTTAACTAAAAGCTTTAAAACCAAGTGAGATAAGAAGAGTAATGTATATAAGTGTAACTACTATGCTTTACCACATAGCAAATTGTATCAACACAACAGTACCAGTGCTGATTATCTTTAAATACAAAGAGCTCATGGACGCATTTCTTTTTAACAGCACAATTCTCATACATTAAAAAAGACTGATACATTTTTATTGTACTTTTTCAGTCTTCAAACATTTGTTTAACATCAAAGAAGACATACAGCAAACAGAAGTAATACAAAAACTTTGTATGCTTTTGTAGTCATCTTCTCCAGAGCTCAGAAATTTGGCTACTCTATATGACAGCAAAATAATAGTAATAATAAAGCTCTGATCTAAATGTGCCTCACAAATAAATTGATGCTGAAACAATACGTGGTCAATTCTGTCAGCCATTAAACTGCAGCACCTCTAACATGAAATATGTAAGCAACTTAATCTTATGCAAACACAAATTAACACGGAGAGCAGAGTACTCTATCTAAGTGAAAAGGCAGGGAGAAGAGCGTTATCTGCAGTGGAATTTGGCATGGACATGAACATTAATACCCCAGGGTCTTCTATGATAACAAAAGGTCTGCCACCCAGTTTTCCATCAAGTTTAAAATAAGGCACTTTTAAGTTTGATAAAACCATGCTGAGACATTACTTTACTAGTCTCTAGAGGAAGATAACTACCAGTTCCACTTGTTGACACCAATGCTTTCTAAACCTGTCTGTTGGCCTGCAGGACACACGCTCATCTACAGGACTGCATCACTGCACTGAAGCACAGAACCTGGGTTCAGCTAAAAATTAAAGCACATGCTTTTTCTACAAGACTCAAACCCAGACTCCCCACTGATTTACAGCATTGAGCACAATGAAGCACACATCATTATAAGGTATCTCAAGTGAATACAGGGAAGATAAAAAAATAAAGCTGAATGAAAGACAACTTGAACTACACATCCTAGATCTGATATAATCTGTTCCTGTTCTGATCCAGATCTTGAAGCTACCTAGTGAATAACTTGCTACCTTCAGTGGGTGTAGGGTAACCAGGTTTTTTTCATCTGCAACATTTAACCAACTGACCAGGAGACCAGAGAGCATAAGCACAGAGCTGAAGTACTGTGTCCAGTTTGGAGTTCCTCGACACAAAAAAACCCCTAAAACCTTGACATACTGGAGTGAGCCCAGAAGAGGAACATCAAGATGTTTGGAGAGGGAGAACACAATATTCAAGGAGAGGCTGAGATAATTGCCCCTTTTCAGTCTTAAACAGGGAAGATGAAGGGGAGACCTTACTGCTGTCTACATCTACCTGATCAGAGGACATAAAGAAGATGGAGCTAGAGCCTTCCTGGGGGAGCCTGGCAACAAGACAAGAGGCAAAAAAAGCAAGTTGGAACACTGGAAATTCTGATTACATACTATGATTTTATTTATTTATTTATTTATTACCATGACAGCAGTCAAATATTGGAACAGATCGCCCAGAAAGGTGGTGGAATCTCCATGCCTGGAGGTGTTCAAGACCAGACTGGACAGAGACCTAAGGAACCCCTGATCTGAGCAGGTGCTGAACTAGATGACCTATGGAAGCTTCTTTCAGCATGGCTAGACACAGAGCAAAGAAATAAAGCGTAAGAGGAATGAGGATCTATTTATCTTTCACTATCTACCAACATCATGGGGACAATCTGGAGGTTGGTTCAGACCAAGTGGCTGGTGCTCCTCAGAGAGGTAAAGCTCAGCCAAGCAAGACAGGTAAGGGGAGAGTTACAGGGCTTGCAGCTATGGAGTCATTCCCTACAGCCAGAAGTACATGTCGACATCTGCAACTGTTTGAGTCATTCTGTAACTTACTATCCCCAAGTAATGTTTTCTACTCTTTTGATTTTAATTTATTTTTTCCCCACCTTCCTGGCCTGATCTATATTCTTCACGCTTTCATTAGCTCTCAACTATCACAACAATAAGGTTTCCAAAGGCAAAAAGTCCTCAGCACCTAGGAGGCTCCAGCTAACAGTGAACTGTGAATTGCAACTCAGGCATTCTCCACCCGCTACATTACCTTTTTATAAAACTTTACTGGAGATAAGGACAAAGACATCGAATTTAAGGTGCTTCATAACCTGGATTGTCTAGAAAATGGATAAATCTTCACAATGAAGACAACATCTGTGCTCCTACCCACGTTCACAATTCATTTCTATTCCAGTGTGAAACACCAAGCTTCCTTAGAAGCCAAAGCAAAGAGTGAGAATTAACTTCCCAGCAACTTAAAACCACAATAAACTGTGACCTAAACACAAAACATGTTTCTTTGACCCTGCCTTCTCTAACATAAATACATAGCAGTACTGCATTATCAAAAAAGCAACAAAACCAAACATGCAGAGCAACAACATGAAAACTCTTCCAAAGCAAAACCTGACCACACTTTTCTCCATCTGGGAAGAAGATGAGAGAACAAACAAACACATGGCAAATGTTAGCCAGCTTGCCAAACCCATGATTAGAATAAGCTGAAATGCTGTGTGATAAGAATGGTTTAAGCAGCTCTACAGAATAGAAGAGAGAGCAAGTCTTGACTTCTCTGCTTGGCCCAGAGGCTATTATCTAGGCAATCACTTAAAGAGGCTTAAGGCTTGGGAAAAAATTTGCTGACTTGACAGTTTGCCTTAAAGTGTCTCAGGTCCATTCACCTGGTAGAGAAACCTCAAATGTCTTGTGCAGGCAAACCCAGCTGAGCAGAGCCTGAAAACTTCCTCCTGTTTAAATAACACGCTCTGGCAGGATGGGACTTGCCAGCTAAAATGTGGTATAATCAGTGTGTTAAAAATTCACTTTGTGACCCCAAGCAAATTATTTCACCTCTTTGCTTCAGTTCCCTGCTGTAGTGAGAGAACAGTGTTACTTACCTCTCGTTCTCTGCTCAGTTTATGAAGATCAGTAATTAATGCTTGATAATGGTAAATACAAGGAGGCATGCTAGACTTTACATGTTCAGAAAAGGAAGTGCCAAATTCACCTCCCTCGACCTGCTAGCATGGCCAGGAGGTCGAGGGAGATGATCCTCCCTCTCTACTCCGCTCTTGTAAGGCCCCACCTGGAGTGCTGTGTCCAGGTCTGGAGCCCCCAACACAAGAGAGACATGGGCCAGTTAGAACGAGTCCAGAGGAGGCCACGAGGATGATCCGAGGGCTGGAGCACCTCTGCTGTGAGGACAGGCTGAAACAGTTGGGGCTGTTCAGCCTGGAAAAGAGAAGGCTCCAGGGAGATCTTATAGCTGCCTTCCAGTACCTGAAGGGGCTACAAGAAAGCTGGGGAGGGACTTTTCATAAGGGCAGTTAATGACAGAATAAGGGGAAATGGCTTTAAACTGGAAGAGGGCAGGTTTAGATTAGATATCAGGAAGAAATTCTTCACTGTGAGGGTGGTGAGATGTTGTAAATCACTGAAATGGCTTAGGCCCCTTGACATAAATCAGAGAGGATTAGCAGAGATCTTCAGGAGGCCACTTCTCCTTGAGAACTTTAGACAAAACAATTCTAATCAAGCAGGGAAAAAAGGGAGTATTCTGTTTTTGCCCTTTGAAGTTCAACTGAACAAACACCAGCTGTTGTAACAAAGAGAAAGTTCTCAGGAGAATTAATAAGCCAATCAGTGTGGATTTTTAAGAACGTATGTGGGCTTGGTTAACAGATTGTATATAAGAGGCATGTGTGTGATCAATAAATTGGGAAGTCTGATGATTCTCATATTGAGCGTCCGGATTTTTTTCCCCCGTCGCAACAGTGAGACACTGGCACAGGTTGCCCAGAGAAGCTGTGGATGTCCCCTCCCTGGAAGTGTTCAAGGCCAGGTTGGATGAGGCTTTGAGCAACCTGGTCTAGTGGAAGGTGTCCCTGCTGATGGCAGGGGGGTTGGAACTGGATGATCCCTTCCAACCCAAACCATTCTGTGATTCTACGAAATTCTTCATAGCCCTATTTTTTTTTTCCAAATGAAATAATAAGCTCGCTGGATGTGTTTCTAGACAAGTTATGGAAGTGTATTTGTTTCTTGTGTGTCTTGGACTATGTCATTCGACACTGTAAGCTGGGAAAAGGAGCTCTGGCAGCTTACCTGCAGTTTCAATGCAAGGGTATGAAGGAGGAGGCTTCTGCCATTTTCCATTTGCATCTTTCATATGAGATCTGTCTGAAGCAAATGTCTTCAAGTACAAATCTGCTCGAATCATTCTGATTTTCCTAAATAATAATGCAAAATCATATCAAAAGATGCAGGTATACAATACTGTATTAGTCACTTAGAACAAGAGCCACTTCCTCCCATCAAAGAGCATTAATTTATCATGACAAGCAGTTAACTAGTTAACAAAAAACTACAATAGGAAAGAAAAAAGCTTTCTATAACTAAGGTAGAGAGCTTTAGAAAAATAACCCAATGCATTAATTTTACTGGAGTATAGCAAAAAAAAAAAAAAAAAAACAAATCAAAACCAAACCCAAACCATTCATGTTCATTATATTTTATGTTGTCACCTGTGAAATTCTGGATGAAGGATGTCATCCAACCTAAAGGCTTCCACACTGTACATGTCAAAAGGACAGGGAAACGGCAACACGGTGTCAAGATCATAAATGAAGTTCTGCTCTCCACCGGAAACATGAAGGAGAATAACGTGGTAGTCCTGGGAAGAAGGGTAATTGCCAGGAGTTAAACAGCTGTTAATGAGAAACTGGCAAAGGGAGTGAAAAAAAACCAAAATGCATCCTAAAAGCAGAAGCTACAGGTCTTTTCTTTAAATCCTACTTTCTACCCTTGAAGTATGAAGCCTGTAACATTTCTGGCACCAGAAGAGAGATTTCCTAACACCTGCCTCACCCATTGTGCCTTTCAAGAAACTTTGGTATCCTCCCCATTCCTTTGCAGCCTCTTTCGATTTAAGCCTGGACAGCTAAACAGAAGTGTATGCTGCTCCTTAAGAAAACAGCAAATCTCCTTAATGTCCCACACCAAAATGCAGAAGTTGAGTGGGAGAAGCATTTTTGGCTTAGGCTCAGTCCCAAATAAAAGCTGACAACAATCTATGATGATACCTTAACATTAAAATTACCTAGTGATCTCTTCTAATGAGAGATGTTGTACCTGTTGCAGTAACACAGTCTGTGAATTTGAGTGCTGAGCGTTTAGCTGCCAGAAGAAGCTGGAAAAACAGTGTGCAGCTGAAAAAGCAGCAAGTGGCTCAGATCAAGAGGACTGTAGGAATAAAACAAATTCCTGTAGTAGCTCTTGAAGCTGGGAAGAAACACCTTGGGGTACTATATCACACTTTTCAAGGTGTCAGAACACTTGGGTTCTGAGGAGCAGTTTTATTTCTGAACTTGTAAGAAACAGAAGTGTGGTGGAGGTTTGGAGAAACTGGAGTTACTTATGTTTGGTGTCAGGTACATACTCTGCTGTTTTCCAAAATTAAACTGAAGGTAGCTGCCAACAGCTTACTTAAGCTCACATTAAATCCATCACAAAAAATGTCTGAACCACTGTCTTTTGACACTTTCAATGACTGGAATGAAAAAGATCTTGGGCAAGCTATGTTGCCAGACCAATACACATAAACAACTGTATGCAACAATATTTAGAAGAATCTGTTAGAGTGTAAGAAAAATTAACTACAAGCTTTACATACCCTACAATCCACTGAAACATCAAAGTTAAAACACTTTTCAGTCCATGAATTTTTATGAGAAATCCACATTCTGTGGTGGCCTTTCCTGACTCTCCTGTTCCTTTTTAGACCATCTTCATAACACTTGGATCTCTTTTTGAACTAAACTTTTTTATATTACAAATATACCAATCTTTTGGGAGAGAATGAATGATTCAGAAATCTCAGAACTTCAGAGGTTTGCAGATTACTTTGCAGAATTTCAGAAACAGAAATTGCCACAAGAAGTAAAGTTTTTTTCTGTGCCAGATAACTGAAAGAACTCTGGAATGATACATATTTGAAAGGAATTCTGTAATGGCAATTACTGAATTACATTAATTGATGAAATGACACTCCAAAGCCACCATTTATGGGTCAGTTTAACTGTTCTCAGCTGAATATATATATATATATATATATATATATATATATATATATATATATATATATATATATATATATAGCTTATATTTTCCCATTCTCTGTCAGGCCTACATGGATTTTTTTGAATCTACTTCTCACAAGTACAAACATTTACTCAAAATCCCACAAAGCTGGTAGCCTCAACAATATCCAGATAATAATTCTCACAAATCTGTTATCTACTCTTGCCAACATTAAGGTTTGAGTGACTGAGGGGTTGTTTAGCCTGGAGAAAAGGAGGCTCAGGGGAGACCTTATTGTTCTCTACAACTACCTGAAAGGAGGGTGTAGTGAGGTGGAGGTCAGCCTGTTCAACCAGGGAACAAGTGACAGGACAAGAGGAAATGGCCTCAAGTTGTACCAGGGGAAGTTCAGATTAGATCTGAGGAAGAATTTCTTTACCGAAAGGGTTCTCAGGCATTGGAAGGGGTTGCCCAGGGCAGTGGTGGAGTCCCCATCCCTGGAGGGATTGAAGAGTCCTGTAGACATAGTGCTGAGGAACATGGTTGAGTTGAGGACTTGTCAGTGTGAGGTTAATGATTGGACTCGATGATCTTAAAGGTCTTTTCCAATCTCTGTGATTTCGTGATTTTGTAATTCTGTTTGTCACCTGTAAATTTTTCTCACTGTCTCACTGTTAATTTACTATGAATGGTAAAAAGGAGCACCAGATTTGGGGTCTTTATAATCTGTTATAAAAGAATAATAAATAATAATACAAAACTATAGAATGGTTGAGGTTAGAAGGGACCTCTGGAGGTCATTTGGTACAACCCCCTGCTAAAGCCAGCTGACCAGCATCATGTCCAGACAGCTTTTAAGTATCTCCAAGGATGGAGACTCCAGAACGTCTCCAAGCAACCTGCTCCAATGCTCCATCACCCTCACAATAAAAAAAAAAGTTTCTTTATGTTCAGATGGAGCATAAACATAACAGTTTGTTACAGTGAAGATGACTGACATTGCCCATGTCTGATCCTGCAGCTATCAACTACAGAAGCACACACTGGAAATTACTGAGAGAAAGTAAGAACAGGATGCCTTACCCAGACAACAGGCTCATCTCCATGTCCTGATTTCTGCTTCCAGAGTGGAATCTGAAAGTTACAAGTAAATAAATCCAAACTGAATAAAACATTTCAGATAAATACAGATTAATTTCAAGTTAATTGGTTAGTTCTTTGCTAACCTATCCACATCATCAGCTGTTATCCGTGCTGCAGTCAGATAATTTTCTTTAGTTTTTGTCTTTCAGGAGCATGAAGGTAGAGATACTATTCTGATCCACATAAAATAATCATTGTCCCAAACTGACAGATGACAGGGAAAAAATTACCCTCACAGCTCATAAGGACATTGTGCCTCTTCCCACAGTCCTGAATGCATTAGATAACTGAAAAGATCTCATGTGGTGTGGTTTGCATGCCTCTGAGGCAAACTGAGCTATGAGAGGGTTTGGGACCATGCCTCATAGGTTGGGCTGCAGTCCAAAAGCCTGGGACCATGCTGAGCTGTGGTTAAGATGCCTAGGACCATGTCTCACCTATGTCAGGCTGCTAAGGGGCTAGGACCACGTCTCACCTACACCAGGCTGCTGTCTGAGGGGCTGGGACCACGTCTCACCTACACCAGGCTGCTGTCTAAGGGGCTGAATCTCTCCATCGCTGCACTGAGATCACCTCATCGACTCACCATCCTCTTCTCATTGGATATGAAAACAGCATAAAATTCTTCTAAAGGGTATCGATCCTGACTCCTGATGTAGTCACAAAGTTTCCAAACGTTTTCTTCACTGTAAAACACAAGAAATGATTATTTTTCCCCCCCTCAGCTTCCCTTCTCGTGAGCAGGAGCCAGCCAAAAGGCCATGCCTGCTGGAAAGCTGCCCAGCGGGAACTGCAGCGGCGGGCAGAGGCTCCGCAGGTCACACACCGGTCCAAGCCAGGCCCCCGAGCCGCGGCACGGGCTGGCACAACGCCCGGGTACCGCGCCCGACTCTGGCTGCCTCACGGCGGGGTAGAACCCTCCTCACGGGAGGGGGTGGGTGGGGACCCGCCTCACGGCCCCCGTCCCCCCTTACCAGTAGCAGCTGGTGTAGGTACAGGCGGGGCGGGGCGGCACTGCCGCCTCGTAGGCGGCCGCTGGCCGCGCCATGGCCGGCCTCGGCGCCGGCGGGGGGGGAACGAGGGCGGCGCAGGAAGTGCTGGGCGCGACGGGAGCCACCGGCTACGCCTTTCCCGAGGAAACGCGGCCGCGTGGCTGGGCCGCCATCCCGACTCGTCTCAGGCGCTTCCCGGGCACCGCCGGAGCAGCGGCCAGGGGCGTGAGCCGCGCGGCCCCCCTCGCCCGGGGACCCCTGCGACACTGCACGGAGGAAGGAGGAACGCCGCGACGCCGCGTGGGCGAGCAGCCCCTTTAAGCGGCGGCCCCGGCAACCCGGAGGCCCCGCCCCCTGCCGGCAGGAAGCGGCCGAGGGGCGGGCGCAGCGCGCGCCTCCGAGCCAATCCCGCGCCGGCAAAACAACCGGCTCGAACTTTTACCCGCCACAAAGATTGAACGGTCAAATCGCGTCGCGTATTCTTCCGCCCGCCCGGGCCGGGACTAGCTGCCGGAGGGGAAAAAGCAGCAGCGGGGAGAGCAGGGCCGAGCGGAGCGCGCCTCGCCGGCCTTCGCGAGAGCGGGCAGCGGGACGGTGACAGCCGGCGAGCCGCCGCCGCGGCCTGCGGGGCAGGCGGCAGGAAGGCGGCGCGGCGGAGGGATCCGGGGACAGAGCCGCGACCCAGCGGCGCGCGCGGGCTGTAGCGGCAGGATCGGGCGCGTGCCCGCAGCCGTGCAACCGTCGGCTCCGCCATGGTGGTCCTGCGGAGCAGCGCCGCTCGGCCCTCCGCCCGCGCCTCCCGCGACAGCGGCCGCCGCCGCCCCCCCTTCGACCTCATGGACTCCAGCTCCGAGTTCATCTCCTTGGAGCCCCCCTCGCTCAGCAGCAGCCGTCGCATCTGGACGCGCTCCGGAGCCGCCTCGGCGGCCGCCTCGGCCGCCGCCTCGGCTGCGGGGTCCAGGGAGAGCAGGAGGGGCAACGAGGCCGTGAGTACCGGGGGAAAACGCCCGCTCCTGCCGGCTCGGCCCCGGCTTGGCGGGGAGACGGGCCTGGGCTGTGGGCTCGGGGGGTCCCGGGGGGGCGCCGGGAGCTGTTGTGGGAAAGCCGAGTCCCCGTGCAGAAGCACCGGAGATCGGTGTCAACGTGAAGGAAAAAATGGGGGAAAAAATGCGTGTTTAGGGAGAGCGCCTGCAGCTGCTGTCAGTTGCGTTGCCGGAGAAACAGGCGGGGACGCGCTGGCGGTCGCGGGTCCCCGCCCCCAGCCCCACCGCCCGGTTGTGGGCACCCAGAGAGGACGGGGACTCGGCACAGCCTCTGCTCCGGGGAGCCTCGGTGACAGCGAGCTGAGGGACCGTCCTTGGGCCTCCTGCAGCCCCCTGGGAATATCGATTTTTCGCATCACTGTAGGGTTTGTTGTGCTGTCTGTATTTCCCTTTTATTTTTATTCAATTTGTTACCTAAAAAGTTAGCATAAAAGGAACTTGGAGACCGCTCCACTTTAATTGTGGTAACACACGTAGAGAGAGCTGTTTTGATGACAAAAATGCATCAAAACCAGCACTTGACACAAAATATACTTGACCTGTAGTTGCCTGGAGTGCCTGTGAAATCCTCCTTAGCCAAGTGCACTTAGGTACTACTTTGGATGCTTTAAAAACAAAGCTCTCTTTAGAAACCAGGACTAATTTTTACTTAATTAAAGCACTTATCTGTCTAACCTAAAATTGTGAAAATTTTACTTAAACTTTTTATAATTTTAATCTATCCTAGTAGAAAAGAGACAGTTTACCTGATTATAAAGGATCTTACATAGTCCGTGCTCTCTGCATCTCAGTGTTGCTACTTTAATAACTGAACCATGTCACTTTGAGAAGATCATTGTTTTTAATGTAGCCTTCAAAAGCTAAAACTCTTCTCTGCTCTGTCCAAGTCAGGCTCTTCACCACAGGGTGTCCTGCATTTCTATGACAAATAAAAGCAGATCAGATCCAACACTGAAGTGGTCTGCTCTTCAGGGGAGCTCTGCCTTGAAGTGATGCTTGTAGTGGACTCTGTTTTCTTCCAGCAGAACTCTAACAGAATTTTAATTTCAGACTACTGAACTAACAAAGAAGAAATGTTTGGGGTTTTTTGTTTGTTTTTCCTTTGCAAACAGTCATGGAATCATGCTTAAAGATGACTGCTTTGCTTTTGCAGTCTGCTGCAGGGAATTCAGCTGCCCATTGCACAAGGGGGAAGGCTGTTGTGCAAAGTTAGGCAGATAAAGCAGCTGGCATGGGTCCGCAGTGTGGAGAACAGGAATGAGGAAGCTAAATGTAAACTTTTCACTGAAACCACAGCAGAATCATCATTAGGGAAATGGTTGTAACGTTCTTTGTTTTTATTTCTTTTGGGGTTTTTTGTTTGTTTCTGGAGACTTTTCCCATGCTTTGAGGCAGGGAGTCATTCTTACCTGGTTTGTAGGATGGCTGGGCTCTGCTGGAGTGTTTTAACTGCAGACACAATGCAGAAGTGCCCTAGATGACAGAGATGATGATCCTGGTGCTAGCTACATGTTCAAGTCCTAATGCCTCTTTCCTGACTTGCTGATGTGCAGAGACTTGGTGGTGGCAGTTTTTGCAGTTTTTCTGGTATCAGCAAGTGGTTTATCTCTAGTTATTCAGCTTATTTCATCCACAGAGAGTAAGGAGCATAGAGCAGAAAGTCTAAGGTAAACAAACCATCACCTGATGGGTTTGTCCTCTTCCAAGTTCCCAGTCCCAAGGAGTTCCATGGCAGATCCAAAGTGGCTACTGTACCTCTGGAAGCTGTGTATCTACAGGTCTGTAGATAACCCTGGTGTAATTCCCCAAGCTGAACCAGATTGTTGTCTTGTGAGCTGTATTTGAGTGCTCCTGAATTCCCTTTTTGTCTGGGCAAAGTGGAAACCAGCACTTTTCCAGGCTGAGCTTTGACACTGTGTAGTGACCTCAGCATCAGAGCTCGCAGCCTTGTTGCTGGAGCACATTTATCTGTTCTGATAGTACTTCAACACGGAGTTACTCCCTCAGAGATACCAGATAGCTCAACACAGTTTTTGTGAAAAGAGTTTTTAGAAACAGCTGCTAGTCACTTCCCATAGCATGAGAAAAGTAACAAAATATAAAATGCTTTGAAAATTTGAAATAACTTTACAAAATTCTTTTATCCAGTTGCCTTATCTTTCCAGTTTAGCCATTTGCTTCTACTGAATTTCACTTCTTGAGTGTATTTTTTCCACCTGATAGGCTTGATAGGAGTTAGTTACTCTTGCTGTGCTGGCAGCTTGCTGGAGTTGCCCTGGCAGTGTCTGCCGTCTCACTAAACTGGGATGCCTTCCTACAAGTGGAGGATGGGCAGAGTTAGCAATAGACACTGTTACTGCTTTGCCCGTGTCCTAATTTGAGACGTGATTAAAGTAAAAAGACAGTATAGAGGGTAACAACACAAGTATTGTACTGTGAACATTGCAATAAAAATACATTTAAAAAAGCCAAAAAAGTGCATAACTACACATAGAAAGATTTCCCAGGTCACCATACTGGTTTTTTTCTAACATCTATGATGACTCTAAGTGTTTGTTCCTGACTTTAGTCTCAGATTTGGCCCAGAGGTTTGTGAAGTGTATTATTGCAAGCATCTTTCAACTTATATGGCAAACCTTTAAGATTTCTCCCAAGGAATATTTACTTTTAGATCAATGAAGTAGAAATATCCCAAGCGACAGTTGTAACTTGTGTATCTTGTAGTTTAAACAAGCTAAATCTTCCAGAGTTGCTACCAGCTTTGGAGTCTAATTTCATAAGTGATTGTGTATTTAGAAACAAAGCCTCTTTAAAAAGTCGTCCTTATTTGAAAGCGCTCTGTGTTCAGAGGAGCTGAGCCTGGTAGCCCTATGAAGAGTACAAGTGGCCTGATCCTCTTCCCTCTCTGGGTGAAAGCTCATTAGTGGGAAGAGACACACAGGCACAGAGAGATGCATATATGTAATATGGATCCCTCTGTTATTTGGCCTTGGGCACCCAGTCAGTCTGTAGCTGCCCCCAGATGCCTGGGTCTCCCCGGGGGCTGCAGCTGAGTGTGTAAGCCCAGAGGTGCCCAGCCCTGTTCCAGTTGCTGGTGTTTAGACCCTATATGTGTGCTCACATGCATGTACTATGTACATCCCTCTATACCTGTCCTTAGACACTGTCAAACCAGGAGCTGGCCCCGTGTGGCCTGGTCTCCCAGTTACCTCATGTGCAGACACAGATGGGCCCCTGGCCTGGACCTGTGGCCTCTCCAGTACAGGGTCCCTCACCCCAGAGCCAGGCCTTGGGCTGACCCATGGCATCACAAGGAGTGGGGACAGGCTGCTCCCCCAGTGCTGCCTTACTGGGATGCCTCTGCCTGCCAGTGCTTCTCTGCTGCTTTTTGTTTATGCAGATTGGCCTTTAATCATGAAACCCAGCGTTATAGGTAGTTCCAAGGCATGCCTGTAGATTTTGTAGGATGATATATAAGGCATAGTCATACCAGCTGTAGGAATACTATTGAGTACGCTTGCAGGTGTGAGAACATTGTTATTTCTTGGTCTAGGTTTTTTTTTCTAGTTGTCTCAGTGATGAATGCTGAAAGTATTGGTTTAAGTATTTAGAGACTCCTATGTGTGAGTGTACACAAAAACCTGCCTTCTTCAAATAACCCCAAGGCTCTGTAGAATTAAAAATGAGTTGAAGGAGTTTCTGTTACAATTTCTTTCTTAAACCTTTGAAAAGAAAAATCTTAAAGGTGACTCTGACAGATCAGACTACCTCACATTGAGCCTTAGGTCTTGTTACATCCATTAGTGCTGGATCTGAGAAGCAGAAAATGGCTTTGGGGGTCTCATGCCCAACTTCAAATGCCAGCTATGGGAGGCATCTCATGGGGCCTTGCTCTACCAGCCCAGAGGACTGCAGGAAGGGAGGTGCTCTTTAAAATGAGCAATGAAGGAAAGGTGACTTAAATCCTCCTTGGGCAAAAGGTCTGTCTTGTCATGAGAAGTTTTCAGATGAACAGTGGGAATGACTTGTTCGAGGCTGACTGAAGGGAAGGCTGTCAGAGTTTCAGGATTGCCCAGTTCTGTGGCTCAGGGTTGCATTTGGCTGCAGCTCTCATTGCATGGCCCAGCAAGAGCCTTGCACGTGCATCATTGCCCTCCTGTAGCTACCTTCTTCAGGCTTCTGTCCTTGTCTCCACCAGCTGCTAATGGAAGTACCTCTTGGTAAAGTTAGTGTCAAGAAACAGAAGAATCAGGTCTGTTTTCTGTCCTTGCAGCGTGATATTTAGTTTGGCCTACTCTTAATGAAACTTGGGTTATAAACTCAACAAGCCACCTCTCATGGAGGTGAATAGGAGATGGGAGAAAAACTCTTCTAACTATATTTTAATCCCAGTCAAGCTTGACTGCTCCTCTGAACCAATTTTGAAATAAAAGGGTTTGTTTTGTTGGTTTTGGTTTTTTTTTTTCCATGAAATGCTAAGTTTATATGAAAGGCTTTGCTGCAGTAATTTTTTCAAAGGATATTAAGCTCAAGTTGTCCACAAGAAAACTATAGTGGAGGGGAGCTTTAGCTTTGAAAGCTGGTTTTTTTTGTTGTTGTTCTTGTTGGTTTTTTTTTTTGTTTGGTATTTTTTGGAGGAGTGGGTTGGGGGCATTGAGAGCTACTTCTTGGTGTAGAAGTAGTTCAAGGCTTACCCACTGTTAGGTACACCACTATCAAGTCAAGGAAGTTACAGAATAAATTTGCCTAAATGAGGGAGAATTTCCTTCTTAGTTCAACGTGCATGGCTCAGATAAATATATTCTCATTTCCTCCTCTCCCTAGGAATTTTCCTCTGGCAAAATTGAATGCTTCAGTGGACACTGTTTAAGATCGATGAGAAAAAACATGTCCTGTTCAGACTCTAGCTTTGACAAAAGTGTGCAAGTACTACGTGAAGATGTCAATCAAACATACTTCACAAGGTATTGTATTTCTAGGTGTCTAATCTTTGTTCAATTCGTAGAGCTAAGAGGAAAAGTGAAAGCATGTGCAGTGAGTCACATCATGGTAAATCTACATCTAAAAATCTGCGAGGGAATATGATTATGTTAATGTCAATGCCAGAATCTTAGAACTAGAATCACTTTTAGTAAAAGTCTTCTGCTTGTATAAAAAACATGCATCTTTTCCAATCTCTTTTGAGATATCTCCTCTGCTCTGGTTACTGAGATGTTATTTGCACTATTCAGACTTCAAAAGTAGCAGGTTAGGAGATTTATTTCCTCATAGAACCGTGTGCGTACGATACACAGCAGACTTTGGATCTGAATCCTCAGTGTGGTCCGTGGGCTTTTCTTTACATCATGTGAAGCATGGGTTTATAAACCTGGTCAGGTTACTTAGTCTTGATGGGGAACAATACATTACTTCTGTACAATAATTCTAATACAATAATTATTTTCTCCCTTCTCTTCTGTGTTTCTTAATGTAGGCAGTTGGCAAAGCTGAAATCAGACCAAAAAAAAGAAGAATATAAAGAAGGTAAATAGTGGTAACTCCCTAGGATTCTTTTTTAGCCTGGTTTCTGAGAAGGATTGCATTTGGTCACTCTGTCTATTTAACTTGGCCTCAAAAGCTTCTGAACTCATCAAACAAAATCAGATTTTGAGTTTTGAGAACAGATATCTCAAAGATAATTGATTTCCTGTGAGTTTTTTGAAAAGAGGCAGATGCAAATAAGAGGATATGCTATTAATTCCTTTCAGGCTTGGGGAGGGCGCAGCACGAATTCTAGCCGGCTTTTAGGCACAAGAGAATCTGTTTCTTAGCTCAAAATTCTCTGTGACATGGAGAAGTGTCTGGAGTCTGCCAGACATGAATTGAAAATCATTCTTGCAAATAGGAGGGAATATTGCAATTTAGAATATATGTGAGTTAAAAAGTAATTCGGTCGTGAGATGCACAAACCCACTGACGAGGGGAAGGTGTCACTGGAGTGCAGCAATTTACCTTGGAACTGAATCGCTGTGCTGAGTACACAGGCAGGCTTGACGCCGTGAGGCCACTTGCTGGCAGCTGGGAAAATCAGTTATTTCCAGGCAGTGTCCTGCCAGCCATGGGCTACATGCAGGAAGGGGCCTGAAATGCACTTTGTGTAGCAATCCCAGTTGTAATTGTGCACTGTTTTCTCACTGACCTCTATTAACTGTTTTAATGATAGTGCAAATAGTGAACTCATGGCAAAGGGTGCTGTGTGGTAAATAGTGGGCAGATCTTTTTTATAAAGCACGGAAGCATTTTGAGTTCTTTGGTATTGGGGAGTTTATATTGAGACATTTCTTCTAGGTTTTTGTGTCATGATGCAGAAAATGAAAGTGATGCATGCTAAAACAGCATACTAAAAACATACATCTTAAAAAGAGACTTCCCACATAAACATTTTTTAAAAAAACTATTAGATACAATTTTACATGAACAGAGTAAAAACACCTTAGAGAGAGGTATTTGTTGTTTTAATTTTTCCAGAAATAAGTAAGTGGAATAAACTTGCCTCTTGCATGGAACAAGTGTTGCATGTTTTTTTAATCAGATTGGCTTTCCAGTCTATTAATATGTTGCTATACAAGTCATGCTTTTAAGCAGGTAATTTAAGTATAACTAATTTAAATTGAATGCTGTGGCCATGACAATAGCTTCTAATTCAGTATTTAAAGAAAAAAATTCAATCCACTGCAGATTTTTTACATTTTGCTAGAGCAACGATGGAATAAAGGGAATAACATATTTTCTGTCTCAAAATAATTTCTATATTAATGCATTTTAGTCACCAGAACATTGCAGACCAGAGCTAATTCAAAAGCTGCAGACCAAGTCCATGAAGAAAATGGGGATCTGGAGGTCCGCCGAAGCTGCAGACTTCGACGAAGTCATTACACCACTACAAATGAATCTGTTTTGTTTGACAAACTTATAACAAAGTAAGTGGGTTTTTTTCATTGTCTTGCAAAGCTACTAAAATGAGCCTTATTAGCAAGCCTGTGTTCTATGGCATAATATTGCCTAGGGACTTTCTCCTTCTTTTGACAACAGAGGAAGGTATTGTTACTCCTGGCAGCAAGAGCTAAATTCATTCAGTGGTCAGGCTGAGACTTCCCTGCGTGCCTCTACGTATACAATACGTCCTTGTGATAACTGCTGGGCTGCAGGTGCCCTCCATAGCAGAGTCCCACCAAGGTCACTCCTCTTCCTCTGCCTGTGCCATTATGTCCTGTAATTATTGTTAATATATTGATTTATGTAAGGTTTGGGCCTTTGTACTGTGGAGCCAAGCTGTTCAACCTGAGGTTTTTTGGAAATAGGTACTTGGTGCTGTTTAAGACTTCCAGGTCTGAGAGTGTGTGTGGGAGGGTGTATTTGCAAGGTGCTCCATGTGTAAACAGTTTGGGCAAAGCCAACATTTGATTTTGCCACTGCTCTTCATTTTGGGATTGCCAGTTGCAGGGAGTCATACTAGAGCATGTTTTATATAGGAACTCAGTGGGTTTATATGTTGTCTTGTGAAGCAAAGCAATCACTTTACATTGTGACTTTCAGTAGATTTAACTTAGGGTAATTTTCTTAGTGTCAGAAGTGCCCTCATTTTTTAATTAACTTTTTTGCATGCTTATGAATGTTTTTTATAATGCTTGGTTAAGATACTGAGGAAAGTTGGATACAGCCAAAGTGAAGTAGTCCTAGTGTTTCTGCCTGTCTATCTATGGCTAACTTCCCTTTGTGAAGCCCAAATTGGCATTGTTTTCTAAAAGGTTTGCAAAGTATAATAGCAGTGGGATGTTTTATCCAGCATATATAGTCATGGAAAACTAACACAAAACTTAAATTACAGTTAAGAGAAGAATAAACAACATATTGCCTGAGAAAAGTTGTTCTGCGTGATGGCATTAAGTAATTTTTAGTTCACAGCTTAAGTGCTATTAAAAATTGCCATCATTTATTTCTGTTGTCTTACTATGATCTTCGGAACTCTTTTTTTGCCTGCTAAAACAGATTTTTTTTCATTGTGTTCAGTGAGAGAGGAAAATAAACCTTAAACAGTGTGTGTTTGTAAATCTTCAAACACTTGTTCTTAAGTCTCTCTAAAAAAGTAAACATTTGATGTAACTTTTGGGCAGTGTTGAAAAACTTGGCGTCAATGACTCTTGCTTTGTGCATACTATATTAAAATGTCATACTGATTATGTGTACTGTTTTAAAACCGTTTTTTTGTACTTGCCAATCTTTGCTCTTACTTGTCAACTTTTTATCTTAGTACTGCAGAAGCAGTCTTGCAAAAAATGGATGACATGAAGAAGATGCGTAGACGGCGAATGATGGAAGACCTTGGGGTGTTCCATGATGAAGAAGTAGATACTAATTTATTTTACTATTTTTGTATAAGCAGTGTATTTCACATAGGGAAATTATTTAGTTGTAATTTTTATTTAGCTGAAATAACTTCTTCCAAAGAATACTGTAGTCTAAAATAACTTGTTGTTGTTGTTGTTCTTTAATTATAATTTACCATCTTACTGTTAGAGTCATGCTACAGATATACAGGAAATACCTTCTTCAGAAGACATGAAATAGCAGTGATATGCTGAAATACATGTCTTTCTGAAATGCTACACTTTCTGAATTGCCTTATGATTTTTGAATGGACACTGTTCACAAAGAGCTGTTTCAGGGCTTGGGTTTTCACTTCAAATCTTACTAAAAACTGAATTCACTGATGTCTGCTTTATCCATGTTTGTTCTTGTGCCAGCCTTGCCTGTGAGCTTAAGTAGTCCTCTGTCCCTAGAGGAACTTATGTTAAAATTACATACAGCAATCATATTTCCTATTAGTTTTGCTCTGTTAAATTAAGTTCTTCTATAAAACTGTCATTTTAAATGGCAGGCACTTCATTTTTTAAACATCTTCATAGCCTGCTTTTATAGTTTTCTGTTTCGATCTGAATTGCCTTTTTGTCTTTTTAATGAAACCAGAATTGTCCATGGTACTTTGTGTATCATCTTTCAAATGCCCGTATTCATTTTTTTTGTCTGCTAGGACAGGCAGTGTGGGTTCTGCCACACTCTTAGATTATTAACCTGTGATTAATTGATGCACTCTTGTTTTGTATCTGGGTAAGTATTTAGCTAACACATGTAGTAAACCCTATTTTAGAACAGAAATTCTTGTTACTAATCCTAGGTGTCAGAATGATGTTCCTGTTCTGTCCTCCTGTACCTTAATTTAATCTTTTGTCTATACGGAGTGCCTTGTTACCATCTAGGCACCAAATATGCCCGTGTCAGGTTTTCTGCATATTTGTGACTGATCTCCTTTCTTTTAATTAGGAAAACCTTGACATGTACTCGCAAGGAGAGAAAGACATCCAAAGAGCTGACGAAGAAATAGCTGATAATCAAAGTGGCATTGTAGGTTAGTGCTGTTTTAAATTTTCTTTACTATGCCCTAGCCAAAAGCCTTGTCTTAAACAATTGAGACAAGCTGAACTACTGTGTATTTATAATCTATTAAAAAAATCTGTGTTGCTATTGACATTACAAGCCATAGTCATGGACTCTAGTGCTGTACTGTAGTGAGCTCAGAACAGGTATTCAGAGGAAGAAAAAAAAAAATGCTTTTCCAAAATGCTTACAAGATAAAAGGCAACAGATGGCTGTGGACAGGTGGGAATACAAAGCAGTGGACCCTGTTACTCAGAATGAGAAAGAGTGATCTTGCTACAGCAGGAGTATGACAGTTTTCATGGTTTTGAGGAGCACAGCAAGAATTTTCAGGAAGTAAGGTAGGCTGCCAGATGTGTAAGGAAAGCTCCTCCAGAGCATGAAGATCATGCAGGGGAGAAGAAAGCATTGTTCATTTTTGTGTTTAGCAGGTAGTCAGTGGAAGCTGCTGTCCTGGCCTGTATGTAATTAGGAGCTGTCACCCAGGGTACTCAGTATGAAATAACATGAGGAATAAGGTTAAATCATAAAAGGCCATATTTGCATCTGAAATGATGAGGAAAAACTTTAAGGTTTTAAGAGGAATGACAGTTGTGATTAAGGCAGTCAGTCCAACAGTCCTTGTAGGAGCTTTCTGGATGGAACAGAACAGGATGAGACTGTACTTCAGGACATAAAATGATGTGGCAGTAGTTGAGCTGATCAGTGTTAGACCTCTTCTGCACACCCACAACGGAGCTCAGAGAGACAGTGGCAGGAGGGGGAGCCAAGTAATACCTGGCTGGGCTACTGCCAGGCCCATCCCAGGGCTGTCAGCCCATCAAGGTCCTATCTGCACAAGCCCAGAGGAGCACAGGGGTGCACAGTGGCAGGCAGAAACTCAAATCTAGGAGGAGCAGCCATCCTGTCTGGCTCCTCCTAAGGCTGTCCCAGCAGCCCCAGTGTCCCCATGTGAAACCTATCTGGATGAGTCACTGGGGCAGCTCTCCAGGTCACCTTCTGGAATACGGGGTTACTGCCCAGGGGTGGGACGTATTGTGGGATGCAGGGGAAAAGCAAGTTCACACGTGACTTATTACAGGATCTTTAGAGTAGGAAGCAAAGGTGGAACAAGGGAGGGGTTTAGGAGACTTTGTGAGGGAAAGGAATGGGAAAATAGAGGGAGAAGGGGATAAAAAGGTCCAGTCTTATGTACACAGTTGGCTGGTCAGTACACTTGACTGACTATGCCCTGTGCCTGATCGCCTGTCTGACCATTAGACCTTGAAGAAGAGATGAGTTATGCAATACCCAGCAAGTGCAGTGTCTTGTGCACATCACACAGACTGCTAGACTTAACCACTGGCAATGGAGACCCACAAAAAGGCTCAAGCTAGATGTCCAGGTGTTAATGGGCACTGGGGTGATCTTGTTCCTAATCATGAACAGGCCAGAGAACAGTCCCTGGTCTGTAGTTAGTTTGGACCTAGCCCATTGCTCCCAGGTGTGCACCTCAGTGATCAGACTTCCTTGTAGAGCAGGGAGAGACGTCCTGGGAGCCACAGGAGGAATCCAGTGAGAGGCTGACCTAAAGCAGCTGAAGTAGGGTGAGGCATTAAGAAAAAGAAATGTGATTTGGTGTACCAAGGGCATTTGACTGGTAATAGAGGGCAGCTGACTCTTTGTTTGGGGATCTAGTTAGAAAAATACCAGCTCAAGGCTTTAATAAGAGCAGCTTTAATACAAGGCATGGGCAGTCTAGGGGGAAAAACTATATAGCTTGGTTCAAGTGTGTGGATCTCAGGGTGTTGGGCAGGAGAGACTTGTAGGAAGTAACTATAAATAGTATGTTGAATGGAAAATAAAGAGTATGGGGCAATTCATTTGTGATCAAAGTGAAAACTTTGGCATCTTAAATTAGGAAAAAACTAAAATATACTTTTATAATGAAAAGCAGGCCAGGAAGGAGTGGGAAAAGTATGTCAGCATCGGTGTAAAGGTGAGTGGACCAGGGAGATTTTTCTCTGCAGAAAAGCAGAGAAATTCATGCCTTTGTGACAGGAGTGTTGGTGTACCAAGGACTGGGGATGGTAGTGATGCCAGAATAATTTTTCAGATTTCCATGTGCTGTCTATATATATTTTGTAACTTATCTTGCATTTAGAATGCAGTGCAACCTTTTGGAGGGAAGGAAGAAAAAGGGTAGTGCTTTCCAAGGAATAACATTTACTTAATTTTAGTGTGCAGGTAGATGAACAGAGCATGTACATTCCTCCTCTGGTGTCCAGCTAGTAATGTGAGAGGGTGTTATTAAGAACCTGCTAGATAATTATAGTCTGTTTTTTGCATTCTTACCATCTTTCATTAAAAAAATTAAAGTTACTTTATAGGAGCTAGTGGCATAAACTGTATGCATTTGACATTATTTTCTGATTGGGCCAGTTCATACCACTGATTTGCCCTTTATTGCTCATGTAATCTGTGGCAGAGCTGGGATTTGGAGCTAGATTACCATGCTTAGTCTTACCACCACAGAGTATTAAAAATACTTCCTTGAAACACGTTCTCAAAATAACAGGCAGTTACTTTCTGAATTAGTGGTTTTCATAGGAGCTGCATCTCGGCAAAGCAAGATGACAGAATTGCTGATACTAAGACTGTTAAAAAGTCACTCAGCAATTTCATTGAGGACAGAACAATGTCTATATGTATGCTCCTCTGTGTTCTTTGATTTCTGGAATGTGTCATGTATAAATTGGTCTTAAGGTTTTGCAGGTTTTCAGACCTATTGTGTCATTAATAGGTCATTAACCTGTAGGCATCTGTGTAGTGCATTTTGAATTTAATATGATTTACAACAGCACTTAAACTGTTAAATATTATGTTGATGTACTGTAGTTTCATCAGAAGAAAGTGAAGAGAAAGAAGATGATGATGGTGAAGACACTCGAAAACGTTATGACCTTCGACAGAGGAAAACTGTTGAGCGCTATCAAGCTCCGTTGGAAAGTAGGTTATATGCACAGTTTCTCTTAAGAGCTAATTTCTTGCATATAAGTGAGATTTATTTTTTTTAAATAAAATATATACACACTCAACTTCTATTTAAATTTCTTACCTTCATTCTGCAGTAAATTTTAAGTGCATGTATCCTGTGCACATTGTATTTCTGTGCCATTTGGCATACTTACTGTTTTTCAGTAAAAAAAATGGCCTATATATCCTTTAATGAGCAGTAATTAAACAGACTTCATAATCTTACTTGTGTGGTTTTCAGTTCTCCTTAAAAAGCAGTTGTGTGTTTTTTGCACTTCTACTGTGCACCGATTTAAAAAAAAATAAAATCACCCCCCTCCCAAATCACTTGAAACTTCTAGAGGTGGGTGAAGCACATTGCATTTTCTGCCTCTTTCACTATACTGCTTTCTCTTAAACTTGTTTGTAACATTATTCTATGTTCTTTGCTTTCAACAGAACCAAGACAACGTAAGATATATTTTTCAGGCCGGTCTTCACCTGTCAGACAGAGGTACTCATTTAGAAGTGCTCAGGCACGAGGCGCTCTCTGCAAAAGAACTAACAGGTTGATGTATGGGTAGTGATAGTTTGTATTTATCAGTAGTGCTGTCAATCACATTACTGAATAATGCTTCCAAAGGTTTTTGGATTGGTGGTAATTACAGATTAATAGTATAATTATTGCTGTGGTAGTCTGGGAGTAGAAAGAAAACAAATATTGAGGGGAAGGGAGACTGTACTTTTTATTAGCCATTAGATTTTATTTTTTTTTAAATGCAGTATTTGTGGTCACTGATAAGATTGTTATGGAGGTTGTGGCTGAAAATCTTTTGTTCTGGAATTGAAGCCAGAATCTCCCTCTGAAAATCTTAAGACTATTTAATCGTGAAGGATACAAATTATTTTCTTAAAACTGAAGATAATGTAGTTAAAGGGAGAGCTTGTATGGAAGTATTAGTGGGTTGGGTTTTTTTAATCACTCAAATACTGATCCTGATTTCCCTTTGGAATCAGTTAACATTTCTGTATGAAACTGTTCTTAAACAAGAAAAATGCTAAATGAAATTATAAATTGCAATAGTAATGACAAAAGGGTTTTGGATTCTGTAAGCAGCCAGAGCATGGAGAATGCCATCTCTTGCTAGATACGAGCACTTTGCTTAGCATCCTTGAAAGCAAGCAGTTATGGAAGGAAGGGTTTTTGAAGCCAAATTTTTAAATAAGCTTAAAAAGTTCGTTTCACAGAGTGGATACATAATGCTAAGTGAAACTTTATTTGTGTGTGTCTGAGAGATTGGACAAAATTAGTAATTTGTTTATGAAATTTCTCTGCAAAATAGTTAAACATTTTACCTTCCTAAGAAAAATTTAATTTTGCTGTCATGTAAATTCATGTAATACACTTTGAAATCAGATTCATAAGGAGTACAATGATCTGGAAACTTAATAGATCTCAGAGTAAATTCTGAGATAGAATTCATTTAAATTTTGATATTGCGTAGCGTGTACTTTAATTTTTCTACTTGTTTGTTTAAATATTTGCAGACGGAGACGTGCAGTCCACAACAGTGATTCCACATCCTCATCCTCATCTTCATCTGATGATGAAGAGGATCCTAAGAGGCATAGAAAGCACAGCTGTAACAGAGACATAAGAAGGTTAGTGAAACTGGAGAATAGGGGAAGGACAAATCTACTTTGGAGGAGTTTGCATCTGCCTCACTGTGACGTGTTATCCTCTTAATCTTTTACAGTTTCTAAATTGCAGTAATATTTAATCATATATGTTGATACTGATGACTATAACTGGACTCTCTAAAATAGGGGGTTTAGAATTGATTTTTAATAAGCAATTTGATTTTTAGGCAGGAATGGGGTGAGAAACACTTATGTAATTTTTTAATGTAAAATTTTACCGCTCCTATGCGTTACAGTAGTTTATTTGGAAAGAAAACCACCATAATAGAAAATGTTATAAATAGAGGCAATAACAAAGGTTTTGTTACTTAACAAATGCTCTAGAAAAACTCTTTTAATAACAAGCAGCCCAAATCTTTCAGACTTGTGTCTTCTGGCATATGCGTCCCAAAGTCCTTGGGAAGGACGAGCAGTGGTGGGCAGCCTTTGTAATGTTAATCCATGCTGAAATAAATATCCCCTTGGGCTGCAACTTTTTGAATGCAGAAGCAAAATATCTTTGAAAGATCAGCTTGTTTTGGGGTGGTTCTTCCATCACACAAATCAAGGTCAGCTCCCTTGTTCTATATAACAGAACTTGTTCTCAGTTTGCATTCATATATGTGCTGTGTTGACTGGCACGTATATGAGATATACACACTGGATATTCATAAGTCTTAGGAGTTCTTAAAATAATCAACTCAGTTTAATGTCTGGAATTACCATTTTCTTTTATTTACTCATGGACATTAAATGTAAAACAATTTAATCAATATTTAACCATTTAGGAAATTTATGCTCATTTATGAGGTCTTCTGCATTCACTTGCCATCATTATAAAAGCAAAAATCTTGTAGCTGCACTTAAGTTAGAAAGCACCTTTCTTTTTCCCCTCAATTCAAATCAGGTGTCTTCCACTAAACTTTCGGAAAGATGAGTTAAAGGGAATTCACAAGGATCGAATGAAAATTGGAGCAAGTCTGGCTGATGTTGATCCAATGCAAATAGATGGTTCGGTAAGTTATTTTTAGTTCATTGTGTCAGTGAAATGTTTCCAGTGTTTATGAAAGCTTTCAATTACCTGCCATCTACAGCTGCCTTGCTTTAGTTTTCTCTCAACCAATTTGAAAATTGCCGAGACCATTTCCTTGCGCTGGCATACGATTTCTGATGGAACCTTATCGAGGTCGCAGCTTTCTTTAACTGTGTTCTGTTGCATTTATTTTTAGGTACGGTTTGATGCTGTGGGTGGTCTTTCTGACCACATTTCAGCTTTGAAAGAGATGGTGATTTTTCCATTGCTTTACCCAGAAGTCTTTGAGAGATTCAAAATTCAACCTCCAAGGTAACAGGCATAGTTTAAAACTATAAATTCTAATTCACCCATCTTCAGGAGAATATTAAACTGAGGTATCAATATGTTTCCATGCTTCAAAATTTTTATAGTGATGTTGATGGCATTTTTTAGCAGTACTAAAAAGCAATTTCTTAAAAATGTATGGAATCAATAATATATGTAGGTTTAAAGATTTATTGTATAGTGAGAATATAAAGTATCTTGCCTTTAAAAGGTGAGGTTGGGCCGTTTTTCTTTTGAGTTCTATGTAGAAGTCAATTTGATTAGTTAGTTTATAAGCAGAAAGGAATTATCTACTAGTGGTCAACTGTAATTTGTTGTTTGGAAGTCCAGTTGTCTCTTCCACTGACTCTATTTGCAAGTGCTCAAGTATCAGTTTTACAATTGATAGGACTTACAACTAGAACCTTGTAGTGTTTGTTGTGCTTGGGCTAAAATAAGAATCTTCCCACTTCTTACATAGCTAAATTAGTTCTGTGTTATGAATTGAAATTATTAAAGATTTAACTGTTAGCTTTATATATTCTTGGTCAGCAAAACACAGTCATGGTATATTGTAATATTGAAATATTACTTTAAAATCTTTGCTTTCAGTAATTTTAAAAGAATTACAAATAAGAAAAAAAAAATTAGTGTTTTGCCTATTTATTCATTTAAATTCTTATTGAAACAGCAGTATATTTTCTAGTTGATGGATATATTTATCTGGAAATGCAGAATACTCTCCCAGCTTTAATCTTCTTCCTCACTTCTAATCATCCATGGATGGTCTGGTAGACCAAATCCAGTAACTTAAAGCTTTTTTAAGGGAAAATGAGATGCTTTACTATCAAATCTTGCATTTTTTGAAAGCAAGAATGAATATGCAGTCTTATCATTGAAGAATGAACTGGTGATTCATAAGTTAGCCCAGTGTCAGATTCTGCACTGAAGCTTGTTCTTGTTTGGTTCCACTGTAATCACCCCTGTTAGTTTGTCAGCAGTGTCCTTCTGGGACACTGTGATCTGTTCTCAAGGTTTTGTACATCTGCATTATCCTCTTTATTAATTTCATTGACTGCCTCGTTGAATTGTGTAGGAACACAAAACTTCATCTGTTCTGACTTTTCTCACACGTTGGCTGTTACTGCTATTTTATGTGTAGAATCATGGAATGGTTTGGGTTGGAAGGGACCTTAAAGATCATCCAGTTCCAACCCCCCTGCCATCAGCAGGGACACCTTCCACTAGATCAGGTTGCTCAAAGCCTCATCCAACCTGGCCTTGAACACTTCCAGGGAGGGGACATCCACAGCTTCTTTGGGCAACCTGTTCCAGTGTCTCATCACCCTCACAGTGAAGAATTTCTTCCTAACACTTCCACATGAAGTGTTTTGGAGAGAAGAGTTGTGTGCTCTAGGAATGAGGGTTGTAATAGGTACTTTTCCATGATGGGTTTTTTTTCCCTTATATGATTTTTTTGTTTGTTTGTTTTTAATTGCAGGGGCTGTCTCTTCTATGGTCCACCAGGGACTGGAAAGACACTGGTTGCTCGTGCACTTGCTAATGAATGTAGCCAAGGCGACAAGAGAATAGCCTTCTTTATGAGAAAAGGGGCTGACTGCCTGAGTAAGTGGGTAGGGGAATCTGAACGACAGCTTCGTTTATTGTTTGATCAGGTAAGGTGGAAACATACCGTGTGTTCTGTCTAAGTTGTAATTTTCTGTGGTTAACATTTTTAAGGAGAACTCACTCTTTTTTTGTGTTTTGTCAGTTCCTTCCACTGAAATGGGATTGTCAGTGTTTCCTTCTTCAGTGGGTTTTTTAGGGGCTTGAAATCTTGAGATGGATTGGGAAAGATTACTGAAACAAACAAGAACCTTGCAAAGCAACCCTGCTGCCTCAAAACAAACAAAACAAAAAAACAGCCATAAAAAAGGTTGCACAAGGCAAGAGATGGTGGCTTTAGATCAGAGGGGAACAGATGCAGGCTGAAAGCATGGTCATTTAAAGTCATAATGGAAGCTTGCTTCTATAACTTGTAGTTGAATTAAGCCTTGGCTCTGTTTTCAGTGGTTGCCATATAGCTGTAAAAACGACTGGTATGATTTGTTTCCTGTCACCCAGTCTCAGTGGGTTGACATAGGCTACTGCCTTTAGCTATTTGTGCCACTTACTCCATTAGCTCAATTAGTAGAGATCCCTGATACGTGCCTGAAAAATTTAGTTCCAGTGTCTTTCCAACCATAATGTTTTTAATGCATTTTCTCTTCAAAATAATTCTACTTTACTTATGTTAACATTCCTGTGTTTTCATTCTAGGCCTACCAGATGCGACCTTCAATTATTTTCTTTGATGAGATAGATGGTCTGGCTCCTGTGCGGTCCAGTAAACAAGACCAAATTCATAGGTAGTACATTTCTTCTATCTGCATAGAACCTGCTTGATCTTTGTGAAGAGAAGACCACAACCTGTTTAACTTTGTGACACATTCATTTATCCTGAAAACTAGTAATTCAATGCCACGAAATTTCAGATGATTTTTAAACAATAATTGAAAACAATTCACTAAGCTTGGTATCAACACAAGACCAGTGTTACTTTATCTGGTTTTTATGTCCTAAAATGAGTCTTTCACTAATCAGCACCTCATCAATTAAAATCTTGTCCTTTTTGAGTGTTCATTGGAGAAGGCCGTGTAGAATGTAACAAAAGTTACTAAACCAGTGAATGAAAATTATGTTTTTCTGTTAGCTCTATTGTATCAACACTTCTGGCACTTATGGATGGCTTGGACAGCAGAGGAGAAATTGTGGTAATCGGAGCCACCAACAGACTGGATTCTCTAGACCCTGCTTTACGGAGACCTGGACGCTTTGATCGAGAGTTTCTCTTCAGCTTGCCAAACAAAGAGGTCAGAGCTTAAACTCAGTCTTAATGCTAACGTGGCAAAGTCCATCTTTATAACAAAGCCACGTAACAATGTGGTATCATGGAGCAGTTAAAATAGAAATTGGTATTGTACAACCTGGACAAAAGGGACATCTGGAGAGACTGTGCTTGACTATGGAGGGTGGATCTGGTACTGAATATATGTGACTAAGATTATTTCAACAGGTAGTTAGTTCTATAATTAGTTTTGGTTTCACTGTGACCAGCCAAGAAAATGGGATGCTGCTAGTCACTGAAACGTTTAAGAAAGAATAAATGTATGAATTAGCTGTAAGTTACTGCTATCTCATCTTGAAAATGAAAGAAATGGTGTGCACACAAGAACTCCTTTTTACTAACAAAAAAGTTTTATCGAGGCTGGTGCTGGAGCAAATTAAAGTTTTTCATTCCCAAAGCAGTTCATATTTGTTTACTTCTTTAATCCACTTAGACACTTTCATCCTGAAGTGCTCTTGCTCTCAGTTCTTGGTTTATGGATAGTGGACGTACCTGTGTTCGATTGTTCCCAGGCTGGGCAGCCTGGGAGATGCCTATAAGTATTTTGGGATCTGACATTCTCACTGGTGCTTATTAACAGCAAGTTGGACAAAGACGTGAAGTACGCTGCATAGGTGCAGGGCTTGGAAAGCTTCTAGTTCAATGGCAATAGCTAAGCAATGAAAAAGTAGGTATATAATGGCCAAAAAATACTGGAGGAGGGAGATACTGTGCAAAACCCCGGTTTTGTGATGTTTCTCTGGCTATCACTGATATTGCTTTTTCTTTTATTAGCACTTTTTGGAAAAAGGATAAAATTATTACTGAATTGAAGGCTAGTAAAAGTGCACTAAATGGCTTATTTAATAAAATAATTTGTCTCCAGTTTTTACGTGCTTCCAGGAACAGGAGAAGAGGTGCCAAGATACAGATATAATACATGATTCCCTACTGTGGAAGAATTCTAGAAACCTACTATAATTAATCTGTGTACCAGGAAATCATAGAATGGTTTGGGTTGGAAGGGACCTTAAAGATCATCCAGTTCCAACCCCCCTGCCATCAGCAGGGACACCTTCCACTAGACCAGGTTGCTCAAAGCCTCATCCAACCTGGCCTTGAACACTTCCAGGGAGGGGGCATCCACAGCTTCTCTGGGCAACCTGTTCCAGTGTCTCACCACCCTCACAGTGAAGAATTTCTTCCTAATATCTAATCTAAATCTACCTTCTTCCAGTTTAAAGCCATTTCCCCTTGTTCTGTCACTAACTGCCCTTATGAAAAGTCCCTCCCCAGCTTTCTTGTAGCCCCTTCAGGTACTGGAAGGCCACTATGAGATCTCCCTGGAGCCTTCTCTTCTCCAGGCTGAACAGCCCCAACTCTCTCAGCCTGTCCTCACAGCAGAGGTGCTCCAGCCCTCGGATCATCCTCGTGGCCTCCTCTGGACTCATTCTAACTGATCCATGTCTGTCTTAATACTTAAATGAAAGTCTTGCTAAGATCAGAGATTAAGATAGGCAATGTTTCACACTTTCTAGATCAGTGACAGTAGTTTGAGTCATAAGTATTGTTGTTCTTTGTCGTAATTGTAGCAATTTGAAATGTAGTGCTAGGACTGTTTTCCTTGAAGGAACTGGCAGAAAAGCAAATTTGATGAACTAATGACAATGTCACTATGAAATTTTGCTAAATTTGAGATAATTTTCTTCAATGAAAAATCTTAGTTTGCAGATAAGTTTTTTTTACTACATATTTTTTTCCTCAGGATCATTAGGTCTCATACTTTTGGGAATTTGCTTTTTATGGAAGCTATAAATGTCTTATTTTATTTCAGGCCCCAGAAAGAGTTTAATGTAACAAACTAAGAATTATTAAATTTCCTGCTTGAAAAAGCAGGCAGCTTGTTAACTGAACTTTAACATACTTAAAAGTTTAGCAGATAAGAAAAGCATTTGTATTAATGTGAGGGGGTTTGGGGTTTTGTGTTGTTTTGGTGTTTTTTAAGAAGAAATTTAGAACAAACTAAAACGCAGCCATTTTGTTTCCAGGCTAGAAAAGAAATTTTCAAGATTCACACTCGAGACTGGACCCCTAAGCCATTGGACACATTTCTTGAAGAGCTGGCTGAAAAATGTGGTGGTAAGTTTGAAAACAAACCGAGTTACTGCATGAGACTGAGTCCTAAGGAATGTGAGCTTGTACCAGGCAGTACCCAAGCTCTTGTGCCTTGCTGCAGAGTGAGGCAGTAAGGCAGCTGGCAAGCCTTGGGGGCAAACCAAGTTAGATGCTTCTTTTCTTTTAATGTTCTTTTTGTCTCTTGGAACATTGGATGGGTTTTGAGCATCTTCCTCAGGAGCAAAGTTTTCATGAGGAGGCTGCTTTATAAGCACAGGGTATCAGGCTGTGAGCCATGTAACAAAACTTCTCTGTGGTGCAGTAATGCTTTAAATTCTCTCGTAACCTGTTAATTTTTGGCTGCATATAAAGTCTCTCAGTGTTGCACTTTGGAAACCTTGGCCTTGACTTTTGTGTTGCCTGAGGCTGACATAACATTTGATTCTTGTTTTCTTTATTAGGATACTGTGGTGCTGATATTAAATCCTTATGTGCTGAAGCTGCCCTCTCTGCTTTGCGCCGCCGCTATCCTCAGATATACAAAACTAGTGAGAAACTGCAGTTAGATGTTGCTTCTATTAAAATAACAGCAAAGGATTTTGTCATGGCTATGCAGAAGACTGTTCCAGCTTCACAGCGGGCTGTGGTTTCACCTGGGCGAGCACTATCACCTATTGCAAAACCACTGCTTGAAAATACACTAGCAAGTATTTTACAAGCCTTGCAGAGAGTATTTCCCCACACAGAGCTTGCATTAAAGAAGGATCAACAGCAAGGTATAACAATAACATCCACTTCTTTAAAATTCTGCCAAAGCAAAAACTTCTGACTTGTGCAATCAACATACATAAAACTCTCAGCCATAATGACAGCAGAATTGTATAATGTGCATGTGCATGCCTTTATTTCAGGAATATCGTGCATAGCTTTTAGTCTGGATTTTAAACTGAAGTGCTGGATGGGAGCTGTGAGTGACTTGTAATATGCAGTACAGAACCATGTGTTCCCTACTACAGCACCCTGTTTCTGACAGTAGCTAACATCATATTTAGCATTTGTAGAGATGGATCTAAGTTTTAATGTAGGAGGCACCTCTTTCAAAATAAATGTTTAAATGGGGGGAGATGGGCATTTGTACATGAATGCTTCTAATTTCTCTCTGAAGAATGTCAGGACCACAATAGCTTGTATTGGAGATATGGGCTATTCAGGAAGGTTAACAAACCTCTGGGTTTTTTTTCCAGACAGTTTAAATCATATTTTAAGAAACGATATCATTGACAGTGATGAGGAATCACTGCCAATCTTTGAAGATAAATCAATGCCGAAAATGCCTGGAGAAAAGGAAAAATTCCTCAATTTTAGCAGGTAACTGTTTATCCCCTTTGTGTTTACGTTTTTAAGATGGCTGGGGCTGTAAACAGTTTTGGCATGAGGGGTGGTAGATGAAGGAGTAAAGTGTTTATGGGTAGTGATCAATATTTGCAAGAAGTAAGTGTGACGATCCAGCTGGGTACTAATGTTCTAATGAAAAACACTGCCATAACCCATCAAACTGAACAGCCCAGCCCTCTTTTCCTAAGTCAAAGTGGTCCATAGACTATTAGAATGTGTTGATTTAGTCCTTGGTATTCCTTGAAAGACTTGAGAAATGTGCTGTCTGTTCTTCTAGCTAAAAAAAATTATGGATTTGTGTAGCCATCTTTTGCTCTTCTACTTTGCAAGATTGTTAAAACAGTAGCAAATTATGTAGCAGAAACAAAATTGAGAAATGGTGTGTTAAAACACTGAGAAAAACTTAAACTATGTCTGCGTTTTGTACCTTTAGCCTACTAAGTTTATGTGATTCTTTTGACATTTTAATGTGGAAGTCTAAGCCAACAGTTCAAAAAACAGATTATTGTCATCACTGTGGAGTCAGTTATTTTTCTCAAGTTCTATTGCTGTGCTGTCCAGAAAATCTGACCTGCTGAGCTTGGTTAGGTCTCTAGGATCTTTGACTTCAACTAGGAAAGGTACAACAGTATTGTGGTGGAAAAAACAAATGCTCTTCACAATTTGTGTTTCATGTTAGTAAAGTAAGGTTACTAGGAGATTAGTACACAGTTTAAAATGAAACAATTAGATGACTAAATAAATATAAATCTTATATGTATTTAGTGTTCTGCTGTAATTTAACCAATCCAGTTTTAACAGCTAATGTGTTTCAGCACACAAGCTAATTTTTTCTGAAATTTTTCTGCTCCCTCCTTCCTACCATCTCCAGTAACTGTGGCCAGATTTCAGCTAAACTTTGACAGATTTAGAGATCTCACAGTTACGTAAACTCAATACCTACTGCAAAGTGGTGTGCACAGGCAGTGCAGAGATCCTGATTGGTGTCTGCTGAGAGAGAGAGAGTTGTTAGTCTCTCCCATCAAGTTACTGACCACTTGTCCTGTATGTATTTAGCTGGACAGTTCCCCTGTGTGATTTAAGAGTTGTAACTTAATGCAGCCAAATGAATAGCAGACATGCTGGGGGTTGGCAAGATTTTTTTAGAGGAGGTATGGTACAAGTTTATAAGAAAATGGGCTTTGATAATCTTCCTGATCACAGACCAGCTCATTATTTCTTGGAATATAGAGACTATTTACCAAAAAAAAAAAAAGTACAAGAAAAAAACCCTTTAACATCTGTGTGCCTATTCATCACTTAAGTGATTAACTTATTTTCTTCTTACTCTTCTAGAAATGCTTATTACCAGCCAACAGCTTGCAGGCCTCGCTTCTTACTAGTTGGAGAGCCAGGATATGGTCAGGCTTCTCATTTGGCGCCTGCAGTAATACATGCCCTGGAAAAGTTTCCAGTTTATACACTAGACCTATCTGTTTTGTTTGTTAGCATCACATCACCAGAAGAAACATGTGCACAGGTATCTTCTTCTCTCTTTAATTTCATAGGATTCATGAACTGTATATAAACTCGTAAAGTAAGCAAAATCCATTGTTATTGGATGTGGCCTAGTCTGAATGTGCTGTTATGTTTGCTTCTGTCTGAAAATCCACTTTTCTTCTAGATTGAATAATACCAAATAAGGATGAAGTATGTAGCCATATTTTTCATTCCAAATTAAACAGTGAGGATGTTGCTAGCAGCTTGGGAAGCTGGGGGGTGCTGCTAACAAAACCCCTCTTTATGGCAAGAAGTCTTGCCCATCTTGGTGGGATCCAGAATGTTGTTTCCATTGCTTCTCAAGACTCTGTGCTCCCAGTAGATGGCTCTGCGTAAGCCTGACTGTGTGTCATGCACTTTTTGTAGCCTTCTTTTTTATTATATTTGTAAGTTGATCAAGGTTTTGGGGGGAAAGAAGTGTTTCTTTTTTTATGTAAACATATGCAGCTTCTACTGCTGCAGTAAATGCAGTAAAAGCATTAAAATTCATTGAACACTTAACATTTGTACACTGGTGAGTTTTTCTTAACAAGAAAAATTAAATATAAGCAGATTTAGTGCTGTATTCTTTTTTTACTTTTAGGCAGGAAATCCATTTTGTTGTTGGCATCACTGTATTAAAATATTTTGACCTCTAGTAGCAGTATTTGAGAGCTGTACAAGTAAGGACAGACACATTACATGACTGGATATTAATTTGTCACATAAGAGGAACAATTCCTTTTTTATTATGTGATGGTTGCATCTGTGGTCATATAACTGCCACGTCTAGTCACTGCCCAGATACATCACAGGCACTTCCCATCTTGTGATGGGAACTCCCTGAATATTGATGGTCTGAAAGGTACGTGGAGAAATTTGTCATGTGAAGGGAGTCTCGCTGCTTCCCTGATGCAGTAGATGGATGTCCTCTCCTGTGATGGAGGTACCATCTGGAGGCAATGGCTTGTGGTCTCCAAACCACGTAATCTGGTCTGATGGATCCTTTGGTAATGAGAGGCTATGAGTGATTTGGCTATTCAGGCAGGCTGAAGATTAGTCGCCTCTTATAAAATGTGCTTGGAATTATGAATTGTAACCAGGCTTCTTCTACAGTGTCAGCCCTCATCTTTTCACATGGGTCTTTGTTCAGACTGTGCCGCAGACACACTTGGATATGTGCCCGCTCTGAATTGAGGACAGTGTAGTCGCAGTTGTGTAGTGATTTACTCAGACTAACACATCTTGCTGAAGGGTTAGACTTGTTTTTCCAGGCACAGGACCACACCAGATGAGTTGTGAGGCTCTTTAGGAGTTACCTTAGACCTAAGTAGTTTTGAAATCAGGTCTGTTTCTGTCTGCGTAGCAATGTCTGCATCTGAGTCAAAGTGAAAATTTTACCTTATTGTTAAGGAGATGTTCTTTTGTTGTTTTGTTGATTTGGCTTCATGTATTCCTATTTGTAAGATCGTTTGACCAATATGTAGTTATTTATTAGCCTATTCTACATGGTTCAGTTTTCTTATCCAAGTCTTCATGTTACCAGTTGATGCGAGAAGCTCAAAGAACATCACCAAGTATAATTTATATCCCACACATCCATTTGTGGTGGGAGGCTGTTGGAGCTACATTGAAAGCTACTTTTACAACACTGCTGCAGAACATTCCAACATTTGCTCCAGTTTTGCTGCTTGCAACTTCTGATGTGTGCTACAAAGATCTCCCGCCAGAGGTATTTCTGTTGATACTTTTCTTACTTTTAAAATTAAATTTCTCATTAACTTATAAATCCTTTAAGCATTGGAGTGCTGTGCACTCTTAAGCAAATTCATACTGTTATTACTCAGGCACTCTAACCAGGTCTCTTAAAATTTGGTTGGACAAAACAATGCTGAAAGCATTTGTCTCAAGTGTTCCCTGAGTAGAGAGATTGACTTAGACCCAATTTTTTCCCCCTTCTCACACTCATGCCTATTAGACAGATGTATACATTTACTTCAGACAATAATTTCAGTGACTTAAAGATGGTTAGGTATGTACTTAGTCAAGAATATACGCTGCTTGAAATGTAAATGGGAAAAAGATATTTTTACTGAAAAGTGATAGGTATTTTTACAGAAAAAGTATGGTGGTCACTGTTAACGTGGAATGTAATTTCAAATTTAAATTCTTTTAATAAAAATTTCTATTTCTTTCTTCATATGGGTGAAAGCTTTACAAATTACAAAGCTAAAGTCCAACTTCTGTTTAAGTAACTTGGAAATCAATTTTTAGTTGTGTTCCTTAACAAAGTTCAGTAAGAGTGCATGCTTAGCTTTCTAGACATCTGCAAGTGTGCATTAAAAGAAGGTGTTTAAAATGTAAATATGCTGCTCAGATTATTTTGTCTCGCTTACTTTGGGGGAGGAGGGGTTACCTAAGCTGTGCTTATCATCAAATGCTTTGAAACGGCTTAACTTTCTACAGAAGTTTTTATACCATTAAGAAATTCATTCTGAAATAAGTATTGAAATTCCTTCGATACCTTTTGGTCATAGAGCTTGAAAAATGGAATAAAACTGGAAAGTATGCAACTTCAGACACCTCATTTAAATTAATTAAACAAACCAAAACAAAAACACCTTACCAAAAAGGCTGCACCGGTGGTCTTAGCCCTGCCTGTTCCCTCCATAGCTGCCAGAAAGATTCAAACTAAAGGATGGCAAGGCAGATAAATACCAAATAAACAGTCTTGGAGGTGGTGAATGTCACTGGTTTATCAGTGTACCACGTGGTCCCTTCATTGAGCTTTAACTCTAGAGGTGTTCCTTGGAGAAGATATTTATTTTGCCATGTGAAAATCTAACCTTTTAAGGCCAGGAAGATAACTTTTCATAGTTTGTCTTAGCCAGCTGATTATTCAGTTTAATTAGAACGGTACTCATGTTTTTGGAATAGAATATGAATTAGTGTTGCCTTCTATCTGAAATATCTTTTTTCCTTATGCTTTAGGTAAAAGAATTGTTTATTAACAGAGATGAAGAAGTTTTCAAAATCCAGTTGCCTAATAATGATGAAAGAAAAATGTTTTTTGAGGACTTAATTTTAAATCAAGCTGCTAAACCTCCTGCATCAAAAAACAATGCAGGTGAGGATATTCTACACATAAAACTTTGCTAACTGTAAATGAATAGCAGCTATACAGTATTTGCTTTGGTGATAATTTTCTATCAGTAATGTTTCATGTGCTTGTATTGGAGTACCATAAACTGACTAAAAGTTTCTGATTAATTTAAGATTGGCGGACATTGGAAGTGCTGCCTGTAGCACCACCACCTAAGCCTCGACAGCTGACAGAGGAAGAACTAAGAAAGCTGGAGGAGCAGGAGGAGGATACATTGCGTGAACTTAGGATTTTCTTAAGGGATGTGACTCACAGACTCGCCGTTGACAGGCGTTTCAAAGCATTTACAAAGCCTGTTGACCCAGAGGAGGTAAATTAGTGTTGATCTGTAATACCATTTTATCTGTGTGTATTCATAATTTCTCTGTGTGCCTATTTCTTAGTGTCTGTGCACTCTTAATAGGAAGGTTTATCTTTGGTTTTACGACCATACTCTTCCGATGTTTCAGGAAGCAGGAAGCGAATTTTGTTTTTACTTTTGTTGACTCCTTGAAGCTCTCAAATGTCTGTTATTTGAGTACTCACTGAAAGCCTCAGGTTCCTTTTAAAACATCTTTAGACCTTGAGAATATTTCAGTTGGAAGGGACCTACAACGGTCATCTAGTCCAGCTGCCAGTTGGACCAAATGCCAGTGCATTTTGCTTATGAAATGGCTTTGATACACAGGCGTGTTACAGCACTGACAAGCACAGAGATCTTTTTCTTTGTAATTATCAACAGTATCTACAGGACTGTTTTAATAAAGCCTAAAACTCTTTATTCTGCTGTTGGCAGTTTCTGTGAGAACAGCAGTAGAAGCAGCAGTTCTTGAAGTAAATTTTAAGATTCTCTGTTTCATCTGGGGCTCCTCATTATCAGATCAACCATAAGGGCTGTGTGGTTTCTTCTTCTTCCCCTACACTTCTTATGTCTCTTTTTCTCATTTAATTTACTGAATAACTCTAAGCCAGGGGCATATACTTCAGTCAGCTGTAGTTTTAATATAGCTTTGCATTTTAGCAAAGTTGTGTTCCCCTAAGCATCCACTGACTTGTCTTTCCCTTCAGTAACAGTTTCTGAGATGTGAATAATCTAAACAGACATGGATGTCCTGATCTAAGCTAGTCATTAGGATCCTTTTATGGTCCGAGTAGAGAAATTGGCACCTCTTGGTCCAGTTAACTCATTCTAAAGTAGATGCTTAGGACAGATACTTCAAGATACTTCAGAGGTGCAGTTCCTGGAGCCTTTTTCTGGCTGCCAACAACAAAGAGAATCTTGGGTGACTTTACTGAGAAAGATTTCTTTGCTGTGATTTTCCTGAAGTGAAATGAAATTAATCCCACTCTGGGTGTCAGTTCCCTTCTCTGCCCTACATGTGCTTCTGACCTCCCTGCTTCTTTTTGTTCCCTCTTCTGGTCTATCCCTTCAAAGCCAGTTGAAATAGCCCTTCTATTCTCAATAAACTAACTGGTTAATTTCTGCATCTTTGGATGTCATAAGTATTCAGGGTTTTTAAGAAGTTCTTTATTTGGCTCCAGTCTTGAAAAAGGGCAAGAAGGAGGACCCGGGTAACTATAGACCGGTCAGCCTCACCTCCATCCCTGGAAATGTGATGGAACAACTTATCCTCAGTGCAGTCTCTAGGCATATCAAGGATAAGAGGGTCATTAGAAGCAGCATGGTTTTATCAAGGGGAAGTCATGTTTAACCAACCAGATAGCCTTTCATGAGGACATAACCAGGTGGATAGGTGATGGTAGAGCAATGGATGTGGCTTATCTTGATTTCAGCAAAGCATTTGACACCGTCTTCCACGGCATCCTCACAGCTAAACTGAGGAAGTGTGATTGGGATGACTGAGTAGTGAGGTGGATTGTGAATTGGTTGAGAGGAAGAAGTCAGAGAGTGGTGGTCAATGGGACAGAGGCCAGCTGGAGGCCTGTGTCTAGTGAAGTCCCTCAGGGGTCGGTACTGGGACCAGTACTAGTCAATGTATTTATCAGTGACCTGGATGAGGGAACAGAGTGCACTGTCAGCAAGTTTGCTGATGACACAAAGCTGGGAGGAGTGGCTGACACACCAGCAGGCTGTGCTGCCATCCAGAGAGACCTGGACAGGCTGGAGAGCTGGGCAGGGAAAAACTTAATGAAATACAACAAGGGCAGGTGTAGAGTCTTGCATCTGGGAAAGAACAGCCCCATGTACCAGGATAGGTTGGGGACAGATCTGTTGGAGAGCAGTGAAGGGGAAATGGACCTGGGAGTCCTGGTGGACAGCAGGATGACCATGAGCCAGCACTGTGCCCTCGTGGCCAAGCAGACCAGTGGCATCCTGGGGTGCATTAGATGGGGTGCGGTGAAGGACAGGGAGCTGCTTGAGAGAGTCCAGCGCAGAGCCACCAAGATGATTAAGGGAGTGGAGCATCTCCCTTATGAGGAAAGGCTGAGGGAGCTGGGCCTCTTTAGCTTGGAGAAGAGTAGACTGAGGAGTGACCTCACTGATGTTTATAAATATGTAAAGGGTGAATGTCAGAAAGATGGAGCCAGGCTCTTCTCAGTGATGTCCAACAGTAGGACAAGGGGCAGTGGGTGCAAGCTGGAGCATAGGAGGTTCCATGTAAACATAAGGAAAGACTTTGTCACTGTGAGAGTGACAGGACACTGGAACAGGCTGCTCAGAGAGGTTGTGGAGTCTCCTTCTCTGGAGACATTCAAAACCTGCCTGGACGCCTTCCTGTGTGAACTCATCTAGGTGTTCCTGCTCCGGCAGGGGGGTTGGACTGGACGATCTTTCAAAGTCCCTTCCAATCCCTGACATTCCGTGATTCTGAGAGATTAGAATAATTAATTTTGGTAGCTGCTGTGTTAAATCACTGAGCATGTATATTTCAATTGTAGGTACCTGATTATGACACAGTTATTAAACAGCCCATGGACCTTTCGGCAGTTCTCTCTAAGATTGACTTGCACCAGTACCTCACTGCAGGAGATTTTCTAAAAGACATCGATCTAATCTGTAGCAATGCTTTAGAGTACAACCCAGACAAAGATCCTGGAGGTAAGGATGTGTTTTGATCCCTAATTTGGAAAACATTAAAATGTATAAATTATATAAGTGTATAAATTGATAAATGTCATCTGTGGACAGCAGACTTGGGATTTGATCATTTTAAACAGCCACAGAGAGCATTCCTTGCCAGGTTGTAAATGCTGTAGCATTGAACAACTTGGGCATGAAATTGTGATAGAAGGGTTGATCAGTAACTACAGCTTTTGCTTTAACAATTAACTTTTATGTTGTTATGCTGAAAATATTCACTGAGAGAACCTCTCAGAACCTACCTATGAAAAGAGCAAAGTCTTTCTAAGTCATCAAATAAAGGATTTCATTGACTGGTAGAAAATACTCAGCTCTGACTGTAAAATTTCAGATCGTCTCATCAGGCACAGAGCTTGCACTTTGAGGGACACTGCCTATGCCATCGTGAGAGAAGAAATAGACGAAGACTTTGAGCAGCACTGCGAAGAAATTAAAGAGGCCCGTAAGAAAAGAGGTATGGTTTTTGATGCCAAGGATTTTAAGACTCGTCTCGGTATTTGTAACCAACAATGCAAGCCACGATTCTTTGCTCTCTGTTCCTTATGGCAAGGTTGTAGCTCTTCAAAGTACGCACCATCTTACTACTGCGTGATGCCAAAGCAGAACTCTGTTAGTGGGTGTAAGAAAACAGACCCAAAGTGTGATGAAAAACCAAAGATGCCAGCGGCGCCTGTAGATTCCAGCACACCCCGCGCTAATGGTAAGCTGCATTTCACTCAGTCCTTGGAGAAGGTGCTCAAGTCACTGATACTTTCTCTGTTCTTGTGACATAACAGGTTTCTCTGATGCCTTGCTCTTCAGGCCAGAGGCATGACATTTTAAAATTTGCTTCCAAATGTGAGATAAATCCACAGTCAGTCACCCAGTAGGGTTGTGAAGTTCAAATACAGTGGTTGGTTTACATTGCAAGGCCTTGATGGCCCAACTGACATTTAACAGCTCCTGAATACCTCTTGAAGTAAAAAATGTTGTACATGGCAGTTTCTGAATATTCAACTAGTTTTTAGTTATATGAAACAGTATTTTTCCTTTCCCTGACCTCAGATGCTAAAATTTGTGCCACCTCTTACTGTGATTTCCAACTGAAAGGGGAAAGAGGGGAAAAAAACAGGGGAGAAATAATAATAGAGGTGTAAAGGAAAGATTATTATTTCCTCACTTCCCCTGTGAAAAGGACATGAAGGAACAAAGGGGCTTGTCTCAGTCAAAATACATGGCAGTATCCTGGTCTCACTGGTGCAACTGGGAATTTTGCCATTGACTTCACCCATATGCTTTGTGCACTGCTCCATGAATACAAAGAATGGTGATTTTATTCTGGAAGGCAAAAATGCAAAGTTTGTTTCAAACAAGGTTAATTGAATCAGAAAGCACGTGAGGTGAAGGTCTTTACCAAATATTCCCTTAAAATTGTCTCTTTAACTCTGCCCAACCTATGTTTAGCTTTTGAAATTTACAGATTTACAACAGATGTGAGGAAGGGCTGTTCTCCAAATGCTTTTCTGGTGGTCGTCTATATTAGTTCATGTAATAAGACAGTAAGCAACTTCCCCTAATAACCTTGCTTTGCAGTAATACTTCCTGTGTGAAGTAAGAATTTTCTCGTTATAACGTTGAGGCTGAGGATTTTGTGAATGAAATTCTATAGCTGGCTTTTTAAAATCTAATAGCAAATTGACTTCATCAACTTGCAAGTCTTTCTCTAGACGTGTAGGGAGACAGGCAATGGTACTTGAGGATCTTTGATCCTTTTCCGTGTCAGTCAAGTAAGATGAGGATGCTGGATTTTGAAGGAAGAACTGTTTTGGTAATGTTTTGTATTACTCCTTCTGATCTCTCTTTGTAGATATGTCAAAAAGAAAACGCAGAAAGTACAGAGGGCCCTCAGGTATTGCAGCAAAGAGGAGGAATTTTCAGTTCAACAAAGAGAATAAACTTCCAGAAGACCAAAATGAAAGTGATGACGAGTCTCCCGAAAATCCTGTGTGTAACATGGATCGCACAGAAGTTGAGTCCATACTGGAAGAAAATGAAAATGTGCTTCAAGAACGACAGAAAAATGGCTATGAAAATAAATGGAAAGAAAATGAGAGAGTTCACCCTGTGGTAAAATCTGGTTCTGAAAAGAAGAGCATCACACATCCAGAACATCAGTACCTAAGAAAGGAGAGGGAATTGCTGGACTGCCAAATAGCAGAAAGTTCTGAAGAGGGAGATTCAAATGGTAAGTGAAAGGTCAAACATGGCATGTAGCTCCTTGTGCTTCCTGGGGAGCTTTACATTAGTTATTAGGTTTCAGCCACCTTTAACTCCTTTCTGTTGTTTCTGTTTTCTCCGTCTAAAAAACCAGCAGTTTCTTGCGTAATGGTGCTGCCCCCCTGGCTGTGTGAGCCAAACTCATGTTTTACTGCAGCTTCTGGGTTGTTTTACACTAAAGTTTGTTTTTCAAGCAGTACCTACCTGAAAAACAGTCATTGACTTTCTTTTATTGTATGAGTATCTTCCCAGTAATGAGCAGCATAAGTTAAAAAGCTGTACTTGAAGCAGCGTGGACCCAGAGTCACACGTGGAATAGAAGACTTCTAATGTTTGCAATGTAAGATGTGTTTACTGACCTAAATTACTTTGGATTTTTACTGTGCAGTGCTGTAATGTCAATATACCTATCTTTTTTTTTAATGGTTTTACCCTGCCGTTTTCTCTTGTGCTTTTAGTGCTTTCTTTTTTATGTGTGTGTGTGTAAATTTATAATTTTTATGAAGCAGTGACTTCTGCCAGAAGGAACATAAAAGTCAAGCATTTCTGAGTGAATGAATGGCAACAGTTCCGTCTGTCACTGCAGAGGGAGACTGTATTCCAGGTACAGGATACTTCACTGATATTGTATTCCAGATAAACAGAAATCCTGACTGAAGACATCTATGTCATTCCAGATTTGTGGGTACACTGTACGACTCGTGTGAGACGTTCTCGGGGTGAAGAACAGCAGGTGACACATGTCACACAGCCAGTGATTGTGGATTTCTGTGAGCTCAAAGTGAGGCTAATTTCAATCTTGTTAATACTGAAGTAGGCCATTTGCTTGCTACACGTGCAGTTGTAAATCCAGTCTGTTGTTAACCAATGCCATGTAAAACAACATATGGGAAGGATATATAGCTTGTGAAATAATTCAGCCTGTAATGGACTATGACTGTTGTTTCCACACCTGGTGTAAACTGCTGTTGTTGCTTTTGGTGAAGTAAATTTTAGGAGACTGGGTTCTCTTCCTGTTTTTTAATTTAAAAGGGCTTGTTGAATTTTAAAATAGCCCACTGATGACAACCTACTAGTACTGTTGGTTATTAATGTCTTAACAGTTTTTATGATGGATTTAGGGGTTTTGTTTTGAGGTTTTTTGTATGTTTTCATTTATTAGGAACCTGAAAAGGACCTTTATTTCTAGCAGTGATGACTTTAAACCTGAAGTTACCAGGTTGACAGAAAGCTCATCGTGGATAAAATACTAATACCTACTTTTCTGAATTTCTTTCAAAATAAGTTTTTCACAGAGTCAGGGTGCTAATAGCATGTGTCCTGGTACAGCAGAGCCCTTACATATGTTTCAGCTATTAAGAGAGCTGCAGTCATGAAATGTGTCTTTTAGAAAACTTATTTCATTAACATGGGTGCCATTGGAATTAGCTATTCTTTGGAACTCACGTGCAGTGGATAAGCTGGGTGAACCTCCAAACTGTAGCTGCTTGGCTTTGTTTGGGGTTTTGTTTGTTTCTTTATTTGCTTGGTAGTAGGCCTATAACTTTATGAACATATAGAAGAGCATGCAGTCATCTATGTGGCAGCAACTAGAAATAGTTTCAGACCAGATGGTGACCATACAGCTCTGTCACATCCTACCTTTTCTGTTTGCAGCAGCTGAAAGCATGCCATGTGGTTTTTGTGCTCTTATCTGTCTGCTGAATGCAGCTGGGGCGAATACTCAAATTTTGTGCTAGGTAATCTGAGGCAGGCAGAGGTTGATGATAGGCAGTCATGAGGCAGTAATATTTCATATTAAGAGAGGCTTCTTTCTTAAGCTACATCTTCACAGCCTCACACAACACACAGATACTGAACAGCCACAGCAGTGGAAGAAGGTGCTGCCACTAGCTTGTCACTGTTGCTTTCCCAGAAGTGATCACATCTTTGGTAACAGCAGCCACTGTGTGAGAGGTTGGTAATCTGGTACAGGCAGAGTCACTTGCTAGTTGATCCACTCTTCAGTTTAAAGGCAGGAGCCAACTGACCTAACTTGGCTTCCTGATCTGCTTCAGACACTTGAGCAGCGTGTTCTGCCAGCAGAGCTGTAGGCACAGGACACATTCAGCTAATGGGGAAAGGTGAGCACCTAAGGGTGCTTCTGTTTCCAGCTGGCACAGCCGAATCTAGATCTGTAGCTTTGCTTCCAAAGATCCATGTTACGGTGCCCTGCATTGCTGCAGCAGTTCCTCTAATGAAATGCAACAGTGGCTTTGCTGTGGCAGCTACTCTACGACAGAGTGGATTGTGTCATTCCCTGTTGTTCTGGAAGCAGTTGATTTGCGGTTATGATTATTGATGTGATGGATAGATTATTGATAAAATATTGTCTGAAATTTAAGCCTTCTTTTTCTCTGAAGTATGAGAAATAACTTCATTTTCTCCAGTTAAATCTTGTGAGATACTTAATCTGTTCTCTGGTCACTCATATGTAATTTAACAGTATAAGAAAGCAGGATGTCACTTGCATTCCATTGTTATTGTTTAGCTTCTGAAAACATAAAATCTATGCAAAGGACCTTGTGCTATTCTAAAACTGTAGTTTCCTTTTTTATTTTTTTTTCCTTCAGGAACTGTTGCGTTTTGCGACCATGATCACTAAGAAGTTTAATATATATCACATGGAAAAACTATATGCTGTTCTGAGTCAGTGCATTTACCAACACCGGGAAGATTATGACAAAACCAAATTAGTAGAGGTAATTTTTTTTGTCTCATACCACTTTCTATCACTGTTAAGCAAGTGTGTGTTATGCATATGGATGTGCACACTCTGGACATCACACTTATTTAGCATTACTCCTTAGTGCTTAGTTGCCTGTGTTACAAGAATTTTCATTTCAGCCTGGAAGACATTCATCCGTACTGCAAAACCATTGTTGTACTTGGCATAGTTGTTGGGAGTTTCAGTAGGAAAAGGCTTGAATTTGAACACAATGGGTCCACCCACAGAGCCCTCTCACAGCAGTTAACCTCAGTCTGTCAATACTCCTTCTCCAGAACCCTTTTAGGGGTGGGGGGCTATAGAAGGAGGGTCCTTTTTAGTCTGTCACTTCCTCTTTCTCCCTTACAGGCAGTCAGACATGGTAATATTCTGTATAGTAGCCATTCCATTCATTTCTGAAAGGAAAGTACAGTATGAAAAATTACAAGAGTTTGAGACTCTTCTCTAGTCTCACCATAATCTCTTTTTAACTGGCACGGCTCGAGTGTCTGTAATTTGATGGAAGGAGAGATTTTTGCCTATGCTGCTTTAATGCTACAGTCAAAATCTCTGGTCTCTCCCTGTGAGAGAGGATTTCTGAGTTGTTGGAACACAGCAGAAATCTTCTGGAGGCACCCATGGTCCCAGTCAGGCATTCCCAGTGTTGAGTCAATGCAGACAGGCTGGATATTCAGTCTTGAGATTCAAGGTCCTTGAATCCAGTTGGCTTTGAGGTGCTTGTGCCTGAGAATAGATCAAATTCTTTATGCCTCTCAGTCTGCCTTAAAAAAGAGGAAGCCTCTTCTCTCTGGCCCTGGTCACCTCGATCTCTTCTTCCACATCTGCTAAAGAGCTGGAACGGACGCTCCGTTCTGCTTGTGCAACAGTGAGGATTATACGGGTTCAGGGAGACCATTCCTGAAAAGTGCACCCTTCTCTCACCCAGTATAATGATGTGGTTTAGCATGAAAAGGGATTTATTTATGTTCTCTCGGGGCTTGTGAGCTTTTGCGACTTAACTTTTAATGCTTAAATTAAAAAGGACTTGATTTCCTTGTGTTCTTCTTCTACCTTTAGCTTTAATTAAAAACATATCTCCTATTCAGAGTGACTGCGGGTCAGGAGCCAGCTCTACTGTGTGTAGAGATAGACTTTAACAAGTACTTATTCAGAGTGCAGAAAATCACATCTGCAGCTTTTAGCTGTGGCTTTTCAGGAACTGTCTCCTCTTCTGAACTGCTGAACCCACTGTGGCTGGTTCCACACAGTCCCTGGCCTGCTCTCGGTTTGGGATGTGTGGGGATGCATTTGAAGCGAGTGGCTATAGAAAGCCATTGCGATGGGGGGAGCACTTGTGTTGTATAAATATGACCAACAAATGTACGTATGCTCAGATTCTTTATTCTTTTAATGAAGAAATAAATAGGGTTCTCTAAGCTTACATTTAGTTTGTCTTTTTTTCTTCTTAGGAAATGAAGAGAGAAATTACCGTCTTCAGTTATACCAAATGATGCTTCATTTCAGAAGACTTCTACTCTGTAATGTTTTTTGTTGCACACATATTTATACATAGTAAAATATATCTTAAAATTTATTAAGAAAGCTCCAATAAAGTCCTTTAATTGCTTTTATCTGATATTTTTGTCCTCTCTGTATACTTGTTTGTGACATACTGCTGTGATTGCCTTTGGAACACTGCGCATCTGAACTTCTCCCAGATAATCTCAGTACCTCACTTTCAAAGAAAACAGTTGACAAACTGATAAACTTCTGTCATCGTTTTCCAGCGGGTGGGAACACCTTTTTCTGAAGTGGCTGGTGCCGCTGTGTAGCCCATTGCATGTTCTAGAAAGGTCTGAAACCAAATCTCATTGCTCTATTGCTTTGGGCCTGCGGGGCTGGGTTCTGGTAGCAGGTGGGACATAGTGGGGAGTGGCTTCTGTCAGAAGCTGCCAGAAGCTGCCCCATGTCCCACACAGCCACTGCTGGCGGCTCCGAGACAGGTCTGCTGCTGGCCAAGGCCCAGCCCCTCAGTGATAATGGTGACATCCCTGGGAGAACAGAATTCAGAAGGGGAAGAGAAAAAAAAACCAACTGTGGATTTTGCAGCTGGAGAGAGAAGAGTGAGAATGTGTGAGAGAAACAACTCCAAGGTCAGGGAAGAAGGAGGGGGAGGAGGTGCTCCAGGCCCTGGAGTAGAGGTTTACCCCACAACTTGCGGTGAAGACCATGGTGGGGCAGGCTCTCCCCCTGCTCAGACTCATAGGATGATGGGCAGTCTGATCAAGATTAGAGGGGCCCTGCCTCCAGCCAGGTGGAGGAGAGGGACAACCGAGTTTATTTGACTGTGTGGATTCATTGGCCTGGCACATCTGACCCACAAGACTATAAGGCTCTAGTGAACACTGGTGCTCAGTGCACCCTGATGCCATCAGACTTTAAAGGGACAGAATCCATTTGTATTTCTGGAGTCACAGGGGGTTCCCAGCAGCTCACTGTGTTGGAGGCTTGAAATGAGCCTCACTGGGAATGACGGGCAAAAGCACCCCGTTGTGACTGGCCCAGGTGCTCTGTGCATCCTTGGCATAGATCACCTCAGGAGAGGGTACTTCAAGGACCCAAAAGGGTACCGCTGGGCTTTTGGCACAGCTGCCTTGGAGACAGTGGAAATCAAACAGCTGTCCACCTTGCCCAGACTCAGAGGACCCTTCTGTGGTGGGACTGCTAAGGGTCAAAGAACAGCAGGTTCCCATCAGTACCACAGCAGTGCACCGGCGGCAATATCACACCAACCGAGACTCCGTAATTCCCATCCATGAACTGATTCCTCAGCTGGAGAGCCGAGGAGTGATCAGCAGGACTCGCTCTCCCTTTAACAGCCCCATATGGCCTGTGCAGAAGTCAAATGGGGAGTGGAGACTGACAGTGGACTATTGTGGCTTGAATAAGGTCACACCACCGCTGAGTGCTGCTGTGCCGGACGTGTTAGAGCTCCAATATGAACTGGAGTCCAAGGCAGCCCAGTGGTACACCACCCTAGACACTGATAATGTGTATTTCTGCATTCCTTTGGCAGCAGAGTGCAGGCCACAGTTTGCTTTCACCTGGAGGGGTGTCCAGTACACCTCGAATCGACTGCCCCAGGGGTAGAAACACATCCCCACCATTTTCCATGGACTGATCCAGAATGCCTTGGAGCAGGGCAGAGCTCCAGAACACCTGCAGTACATTGATGACATCATTGTGTGGGGCAACACAGCAGACGTTTTTGAGAAAGGAGAGAAAATAATCCAAATCCTTATGAGAGCCAGTTTTGCCATAAAACAAAGTAAGGTCAAGGGACCTGCACAAGAGATCCAGTTTTTAGGAATAAAATGGAGATATACGTGAGCACTGCCTACCCTATACTGACTCATGGATGGTGGCAAATGCTCCGTGAGGGTGGTTACAGCAATGGAAACAGAGCAACTGGCAGCGCAGAGGCAAACCCATCTGGGCTGCTGAATTATGGCAAGACACTGCTGCTCAGCTAGAGAGACTGGTTGTAAAGATACATCATGTAGATAGATGCTCATGTGCCCAAGACTCAAGCCACTGAAGAACATCAAAACAACCAACAGGTGGACCAGGCTGCTAAGATCAAAGTGTCTCAAGTAGACCTGGACTAGCAACATAAGGGTGAAAAATTTTTAGCCGTCTGGGCCTGTGATGCCTCAGGCCATCAAGGCAGAGATGCAACATATAGATGGGCTCGTGATCAAGGGATAGACTTAACCATGGACACTATTGCACAGGTTATTCATGAATGTGAAACATGTGCTGTGATCAAACAAGCCAAGAGGTTAAAACCTCTCTGGCATGGAGGATGATGGTTAAAATATAAATATGGGGAGGCCTGGCAGGTTGACTATATCACGCTCCCACAAACCCGCAGTGGCAAGTGTTATGTGCTCGCCATGATGGAAGCGACCACCGGATGATTGGAGACCTATACTGTGCCCCATGCCACTGCCCGAAACACCATTCCAGGCCTGGAAAAGCAGGTCCTGTGGTGACATGGCACCCCAGACAGAACTGAGTCAGACAACGGGACTCATATCCAAAACAATCTCATAGATAATTGGGCCAGAGAACGTGGCACTGAGTGGGTGTACCACATCCCCTATCATGCACCAGCCTCCGGGAAAGTCGAACGATGCAACGGGCTGCTAAAAACCACACTGAGAGCAATGGGTGGTGGAACTTACAAACACTGGGACACACATTTAGCAAAAGCCACCTGGTTAGTCAGCACCAGAGGATCTGCCAACCGAGCCGGCCCTATGCAATCAAAACGTTTATGTACTGTGGAAGGGGATGAAGTCCCTGTGGTTGCATTAAAAATACGCTGGGAAAAACAGTCTGGATTATTCCTGACTCGAGTAAAGGCAAACCCATTCGTGGGGTTGCTTTTGCTCAAGGACCTGGGTGCACGTGGTGGGTGATGCAGAAAGATGGGGAAGTCCGATGTGTACCTGAAGGAGATTTGATTTTGGGTGAAAATAGACAATGAATTGCATATCATTGCTATGGTTGTTGTGTATTAAACTAACAGCTTTATTGTATCATGTCATGTTCAGTACATTACCCAGGGTTAATCTGGGGCTTGCTCAGGTTCACTCTTCTGGGATGGCAGTTTTTGGTTTCAGGATTGTCTCGGCTCCGGGATCACTGGTTGGTGACAGGCTGAGCATTGGTCGGCGGGTGGTGAGCAATTGTACTGTGCTTCACTCATTTGCATATTCTGTTATTACTGTTATTATCATTATTATTTTATTTCAATTAGTAGTTTGTTTTCCTCTCAAGCCATGAGTCTCCTTGCCCTTATCCTTCCAATTCTCTCCCCTACTCCTGGTGTGGGGGAGGAGGGGTTGGTATTGGGGGGAGAGGGAGAGTAAGAGAGTGACTGTGTTTGGCTGCAAGCCAAAGGAGTGAAACCAACATGTACAGGCAGTCAGACATGGTAATATTCTGTATAGTAGTCATTCCATTCATTTCTGAAAAGAAAATGCATTGTGAAACATAACAAGAGACTGAGACTTTTCTCTAGTCTCACCATAATCTCTTTTTAACTGGCACGGCTCGAGTATCTGTAATATGATGGAAGGAGAGATTTCTGCCTATGCCAGTTTAATGCTACAGTCAAAATCTCTGGTCTCTTCCTGTGAGAGAGGATTTCTGAGTTGTTGGAACACAGCAGAAATCTTCTGGAGGCACCCATGGTCCCAGTCAGGCATTCCCAGTGTTGAGTCAATGCAGACAGGCTGGATATTCAGTCTTGAGATTCAAGGTCCTTGAATCCAGTTGGCTTTGAGGTGCTTGTGCCTGAGAATAGATCAAATTCTTTATGCCTCTCAGTCTGCCTTAAAAAAGAGGAAGCCTCTTCTCTCTGGCCCTGGTCACCTCGATCTCTTCTTCCACATCTGCTAAAGAGCTGGAACGGACGCTCCATTCTGCTTGTGCAGCAGTGAGGATTCTACGGGTTCAGGGAGGCCATTCCTGAAAAGTGCACCCTTCTCTCACCCAGTATAATGATGTGGTTTAGCATGAAAAGGGATTTATTTATGTTCTCTCGGGGCTTGTGAGCTTTTGCGACTTAACTTTTAATGCTTAAATTAAAAGGGACTTGATTTCCTTGTGTTCTTCTTCTACCTTTAGCTTTAATTAAAAACATATCTCCTATTCAGAGTGACTGCGGGTCAGGAGCCAGCTCTACTGTGTGTAGAGATAGACTTTAACAAGTACTTATTCAGAGTGCAGAAAATCACATCTGCAGCTTTTAGCTGTGGCTTTTCAGGAACTGTCTCCTCTTCTGAACTGCTGAACCCACTGTGGCTGGTTCCACACAGTCTCTGGCCTGCTCTCGGTTTGGGATGTGTGGGGATGCATTTGGAGCGAGTGGCTATAGAAAGCCATTGCGATGGGGGGAGCACTTGTGTTGTATAAATATGACCAACAACTGTACGTATGTACAGATTCTTTATGCTTTTTATGAAGAAATAAATAGGGTTCTCTAAGCTTACATTTAGTTTGTCTTTTTTTCTTCTTAGGAAATGAAGAGAGAAATTACCGTCTTCAGTTATACCAAATGATGCTTCATTTCAGAAGACTTCTACTCTGTAATGTTTTTTGTTGCACACATATTTATACATAGTAAAATATATCTTAAAATTTATTAAGAAAGCTCCAATAAAGTCCTTTAATTGCTTTTATTTGATATTTTTGTCCTCTCTGTATACTTGTTTGTGACATACTGCTGTGATTGCCTTTGGAACACTGCGCATCTGAACTTCTCCCAGATAATCTCAGTACCTCACTTTCAAAGAAAACAGTTGACAAACTGATAAACTTCTGTCATCGTTTTCCAGCGGGTGGGAACACCTTTTTCTGAAGTGGCTGGTGCCACTGTGCAGCCCATTGCATGTTCTAGAAAGGTCTGAAACCAAATCTCATTGCTCTATTGCTTTGGGCCTGCGGGGCTGGGTTCTGGTAGCGGGTGGGACATAGTGGGGAGTGGCTTCTGGGAGAAGCTGCCAGAAGCTGCCCCATGTCCCACACAGCCACTGCTGGCGGCTCCGAGACAGGCCTGCTGCTGGCCAAGGCCCAGCCCCTCAGTGATAATGGTGACATCTCTGGGAGAACAGAATTCAGAAGGGGAAGAGAAAAAAAACCAACTGTGGATTTTGCAGCTGGAGAGAGAGGAGTGAGAATGTGTGAGAGAAACAACTCCAAGGTCAGGGAAGAAGGAGGGGGAGGAGGTGCTCCAGGCCTTGGAGTAGAGGTTTACCCCACAACTTGTGGTGAAGGCCATGGTGGGGCAGGCTCTCCCCCTTCTCAAACTCATAGGATGATGGGCAGTCTGATCAAGATTAGAGGAGCCCTGCCTCCAGCCAGGTGGAGGAGAGGGACAACCGAGTTTATTTGACTGTGTGGATTCATTGGCCTGGCACATCTGACCCACAAGACTATAAGGCTCTAGTGGACACGGGTGCTCAGTGCACCCTGATGCCATCAGACTTTAAAGGGACAGAATCCATTTGTATTTCTGGAGTCACAGGGGGTTCCCAGCAGCTGTGACTGTGTTGGAGGCTGAAATGAGCCTCACTGGGAATGACTGGCAAAAGCACCCCATTGTGACTGGCCCAGGTGCTCTGTGCATCGTTGGCATAGATCACCTCAGGAGAGGGTACTTCAAGGACCCAAAAGGGTACTGCTGGGCTTTTGGCACAGCTGCCTTGGAGACAGTGGAAATCAAACAGCTGTCCACCTTGCCCAGACTCTCAGAGGACCCTTCTGTGGTGGGACTGCTAAGGGCCAAAGAACAGCAGGTTCCCATCGGTACCACAGCAGTACACCAGCGGCAATATCGCACCAACCGAGACTCCGTAATTCCCATCCATGAACTGATTCCTCAGCTGGAGAGCCAAGGAGTGATCAGCAGGACTCGCTCTCCCTTTAACAGCCCCATATGGCCTGTGCAGAAGTCAAATGGGGAGTGGAGACTGACAGTGGACTATTGTGGCTTGAATAAGGTCACACCACCGCTGAGTGCTGCTGTGCCGGACATGTTAGAGCTCCAATATGAACTGGAGTCCAAGGCAGCCCAGTGGTACACCACCCTAGACACTGATAATGTGTATTTCTGCATTCCTTTGGCAGCAGAGTGCAGGCCACAGTTTGCTTTCACCTGGAGGGGTGTCCAGTACACCTCGAATCGACTGCCCCAGGGGTAGAAACACATCCCCACCATTTGCCATGGACTGATCCAGAATGCCTTGGAGCAGGGCAGAGCTCCAGAACACCTGCAGTACATTGATGACATCATTGTGTGGGGCAACACAGCAGACGTTTTTGAGAAAGAAGAGAAAATAATCCAAATCCTTATGAGAGCCAGTTTTGCCATAAAACAAAGTAAGGTCAAGGGACCTGCACAAGAGATCCAGTTTTTAGGAATAAAATGGAGATATACGTGAGCACTGCCTACCCTATACTGACTCATGGATGGTGGCAAATGCTCCGTGAGCGTGGTTACAGCAATGGAAACAGAGCAACTGGCAGCGCAGAGGCAAACCCATCTGGGCTGCTGAATTATGGCAAGACACTGCTGCTCAGCTAGAGAGACTGGTTGTAAAGATACATCATGTAGATAGATGCTCATGTGCCCAAGACTCAAGCCACTGAAGAACATCAAAACAACCAACAGGTGGACCAGGCTGCTAAGATCAAAGTGTCTCAAGTAGACCTGGACTAGCAACATAAGGGTGAAAAGTTTTTAGCCGGCTGGGCCTGTGATGCCTCAGGCCATCAAGGCAGAGATGCAACATATAGATGGGCTCGTGATCAAGGGGTAGACTTAACCATGGACACTATTGCACAGGTTATTCATGAATGTGAAACATGTGCTGTGATCAAACAAGCCAAGAGGTTAAAACCTCTCTGGCATGGAGGGTGATGGTTAAAATACAAATATGGGGAGGCCTGGCAGGTTGACTATATCACGCTCCCACAAACCCGCAGTGGCAAGTGTTATGTGCTCGCCATGATGGAAGCGACCACCAGATGATTGGAGACCTATACTGTGCCCCATGCCACTGCCCGAAACACCATTCCAGGCCTGGAAAAGCAGGTCCTGTGGTGACATGGCACCCCAGACAGAACTGAGTCAGACAACGGGACTCATATCCAAAACAATCTCATAGATAACTGGGCCAGAGAACATGGCACTGAGTGGGTGTACCACATCCCCTATCATGCACCAGCCTCCGGGAAAGTCGAACGATGCAACGGGCTGCTAAAAACCACACTGAGAGCAATGGGTGGTGGAACTTTCAAACACTGGGACACACATTTAGCAAAAGCCACCTGGTTAGTCAGCACCAGAGGATCTGCCATCTGAGCCGGCCCTATGCAATCAAAACGTTTATGTACTGTGGAAGGGGATGAAGTCCCTGTGGTTGCATTAAAAATATGCTGGGAAAAACAGTCTGGATTATTCCTGACTCGAGTAAAGGCAAACCCATTCGTGGGGTTGCTTTTGCTCAAGGACCTGGGTGCACGTGGTGGGTGATGCAGAAAGATGGGGAAGTCCGATGTGTACCTGAAGGAGATTTGATTTTGGGTGAAAATAGACAATGAATTGCATATCATTGCTATGGTTGTTGTGTATTAAACTAACAGCTTTATTGTATCATGTCATGTTCAGTACATTACCCAGGGTTAATCTGGGGCTTGCTCAGGTTCACTCTTCTGGGATTGCAGTTTTTGGTTTCAGGATTGTCTCGGCTCTGGGATCACTGGTTGGGGACAGGCTGAGCATTGGTCGGCGGGTGGTGAGCAATTGTACTGTGCTTCACTCATTTGCATATTCTGTTATTACTGTTATTATCATTATTATTTTATTTCAATTAGTAGTTTGTTTTCCTCTCAAGCCATGAGTCTCCTTGCCCTTATCCTTCCAATTCTCTCCCCTACTCCTGGTGTGGGGGAGGAGGGGTTGGTATTGGGAGGAGAGGGAGAGTAAGAGAGTGACTGTGTTTGGCTGCAAGCCAAAGGAGTGAAACCAACATGTACAGGCAGTCAGACATGGTAATTTTCTGTATAGTAGTCATTCCATTCATTTCTGAAAAGAAAATGCATTGTGAAACATAACAAGAGACTGAGACTTTTCTCTAGTCTCACCATAATCTCTTTTTAACTGGCACGGCTCGAGTATCTGTAATTTGATGGAAGGAGAGATTTCTGCCTATGCTGCTTTAATGCTACAGTCAAAATCTCTGGTCTCTTCCTGTGAGAGAGGATTTCTGAGTTGTTGGAACACAGCAGAAATCTTCTGGAGGCACCCGTGGTCCCAGTCAGGCATTCCCAGTGTTGAGTCAATGCAGACAGGCTGGATATTCAGTCTTGAGATTCAAGGTCCTTGAATCCAGTTGGCTTTGAGGTGCTTGTGCCTGAGAATAGATCAAATTCTTTATGCCTCTCAGTCTGCCTTAAAAAAGAGGAAGCCTCTTCTCTCTGGCCCTGGTCACCTCGATCTCTTCTTCCACATCTGCTAAAGAGCTGGAACGGACGCTCCGTTCTGCTTGTGCAGCAGTGAGGATTATACGGGTTCAGGGAGGCCATTCCTGAAAAGTGCACCCTTCTCTCACCCAGTATAATGATGTGGTTTAGCATGAAAAGGGATTTATTTATGTTCTCTCGGGGCTTGTGAGCTTTTGCGACTTAACTTTTAACGCTTAAATTAAAAGGGACTTGATTTCCTTGTGTTCTTCTTCTACCTTTAGCTTTAATTAAAAACATATCTCCTATTCAGAGTGACCGTGGGTCAGGAGCCAGCTCTACTGTGTGAAGAGATAGACTTTAACAAGTACTTATTCAGAGTGCAGAAAATCACATTTGCAGCTTTTAGCTGTGGCTTTTCAGGAACCATCTCCTCTTCTGAACTGCTGAACCCACTGTGGCTGGTTCCACACAGTCTCTGGCCTGCTCTCGGTTTGGGATGTGTGGGGATGCATTTGGAGCGAGTGGCTATAGAAAGCCATTGCGATGGGGGGAGCACTTGTGTTGTATAAATATGACCAACAACTGCACGTATGTACAGGTTCTTTATGCTTTTAATGAAGAAATAAATAGGGTTCTCTAAGCTTACATTTAGTTTGTCTTTTTTTCTTATTAGGAAATGAAGAGAGAAATTACCGTCTTCAGTTATACCAAATGATGCTTCATTTCAGAAGACTTCTACTCTGTAATGTTTTTTGTTGCACACATATTTATACATAGTAAAATATATCTTAAAATTTATTAAGAAAGCTCCAATAAAGTCCTTTAATTGCTTTTATCTGATATTTTTGTCCTCTCTGTATATTTGTTTGTGACATACTGCTGTGATTGCCTTTGGAACACTGCGCATCTGAACTTCTCCCAGATAATCTCAGTACCTCACTTTCAAAGAAAACAGTTGACAAACTGATAAACTTCTGTCATCGTTTTCCAGCGGGTGGGAACACCTTTTTCTGAAGTGGCTGGTGCCGCTGTGCAGCCCATTGCATGTTCTAGAAAGGTCTGAAACCAAATCTCATTGCTCTATTGCTTTGGGCCTGCGGGGCTGGGTTCTGGTAGCGGGTGGGACATAGTGGGGAGTGGCTTCTGTCAGAAGCTGCCAGAAGCTGCCCCATGTCCCACACAGCCACTGCTGGCGGCTCCGAGACAGGCCTGCTGCTGGCCAAGGCCCAGCCCGTCAGTGATAATGGTGACATCTCTGGGAGAACAGAATTCAGAAGGGGAAGAGAAAAAAAAACAACTGTGGATTTTGCAGCTGGAGAGAGAGGAGTGAGAATGTGTGAGAGAAACAACTCCAAGGTCAGGGAAGAAGGAGGGGGAGGAGGTGTTCCAGGCCCTGGAGTAGAGGTTTCCCCCACAACTTGTGGTGAGGCAGGCTGTCCCCCTGCAGCCCACGGAGGTCCATGGTGGTGCAGATGACCACCTGTAGCCCGTGGAGGACCCCATGCCGGAGCGGGTGGATGCCTGAAGGAGGCTGTGACCCTGTGGGAAGCCCGTGCTGGAGCAGGCTCCTGTCAGGACCTGTGGACCCATGGAGAGAGGAGCCCACGCCGGAGCAGGTTTGCTGGCAGGACTTGTGAGCCTGTGGGGGACCCGCGCTGGAGCAGTCTCTTCCTGAAGGCCTGCACCCCATGGAAAGGGCCCAGGATGGAGCAGTTCATGAACAACTGTAGTTCATGGTAAAGACTCACACTGGAGAAGTTTGTGTAGGACTGTCTCCCATGAGAAGGACCCCAAGCTGGTGAGGGGGAAGAGTGTGAGGAGTCCTCCTGAGGAGGAAGGAGCAGCAGAGAGAACTTGTGATGAACTGACCACAACCCCATTCCTTGTATCCCTGTGCCACGGAGGGAGAGGAGGGGGAAATCAGGAGAGAAGTTGAGCCCGAGAAGAAGGGAGGGGTGGAGAGAAAGGTGTTTTAAGATTTGGTTTTATTTCTCACTATCCTCCTCGGATTTGATTGGTAATAAATTAAATTTATTTTCCCCAAGTCAAGTCTGTTCTGCCTGTGCTGGTAATTGGTGAGTGATCTCTCTCTGTCCTTATCGCCACCCACGAGTCTTTTGTTATATTTTCTCTCCTCTGTCCAGCTGAGGAGGGGGAGTGACAGAGCAGCTTTGGTGAGCATGTGGTTTCCAGACAGGGTCAACCCACCACAGGGATGGGGGACTATGGAAGGAGGGTGCTTTTCTCAGTCTGTCACTTCCTCTTTCTCGCTTACAGGCAGTCAGACATGGTAAAATTCTGTGTAGTAGTCATTCCATTCATTTCTGAAAGCAAAATGCAGTGTGAAACATAACAAGAGTTTGAGACTTTTCTCTAGTCTCACCATAATCGCTTTTTAACTGGCATGGCTTGAGTATCTGTAACTGGACGGAAGGAGAGATTTCTGCCTATGCTGCTTTAATGCTACAGTCAAAATCTCTGGTCTCTCCCTGTGAGAGAGGATTTCTGATTTGTTGGAACACAGCAGAAATCTTCTGGAGGCACCCGTGGTCCCAGTCAGGCATTCCCAGTGTTGAGTCAATGCAGACAGGCTGGATATTCAGTCTTGAGATTCAAAGTTCTTGAATCCAGTTGGCTTTGAGGTGCTTGTGCCTGAGAATAGATCAAATTCTTTATGCCTCTCAGTCTGCCTTAAAAAAGAGGAAGCCTCTTCTCTCCGGCCCTGGTCACCTCGATCTCTTCTTCCACATCTGCTAAAGGGTTAGAACTGACACTTGTTCTGATATAAATGTGTAAATTGATAAATGTCATATGTGGAGGAGTAGACTTGGGATTCGATCATTTTAAACATCCACAGAGAGCATTCCTTGCCAGGTTGTAAATGTTGTAGCATTGAACAACTTGGGCATGAAATTGTGATAGAAGGGTTGATCAGTAACTGCAGCTTTTGCTTTAGCAATTAACTTTTATGTTGTTATGCTGAAAATATTCACTGAGATAACCTCTCAGAACCTACCTATGAAAAGAGCAAAGTCTTTCTAAGTCATCAAATAAAGGATTTCATTGACTGGTAGAAAATACTCAGCTCTGACTGTAAAATTTCAGATCGTCTCATCAGGCACAGAGCTTGCACTTTGAGGGACACTGCCTATGCCATCGTGAGAGAAGAAATAGACGAAGACTTTGAGCAGCACTGCGAAGAAATTAAAGAGGCCCGTAAGAAAAGAGGTATGGTTTTTGACGCCAAGGATTTTAAGACTCGTCTCGGTATTTCTAACCCACAATGCAAGCCACGATTCTTTGCTCTCTGTTCCTTATTGCAAGGTTGTAGCTCTTCAAAGTACGCACCATCTTACTACTGCGTCGTGCCAAAGCAGAACTCTGTTAGTGGGTGTAAGAAAACAGACCCAAAGTGTGACGAAAAACCAAAGATGCCAGCGGCGCCTGTAGATTCCAGCACACCCCGCGCTAACGGTAAGTTGCATTTCACTCAGTCCTTCTTGGAGAAGGTGCTCAAATGACTGATGCTTTCTCTGTTCTTGTGACATAACAGGTTTCTCTGATGCCTTGCTCTTCATGCCAGAGGCATGACATTTTAAAATTTGCTTCCAAATGTGAGATAAATCCACAGTCAGTCACCCAGTAGGGTTGTGAAGTTCAGGTACAGTGGTTGGTTTGCATTGCAAGGCGCTGGCCTTGATGGCCCAACTGACATTTAACAGCTCCTGAATGGCTACCTCTTGAAGTAAAAAATGTTGTACATGGCAGTTTCTGAATATTCAACTAGTTTTTAGTTATATGAAACAGTACTTTTTCTTTCCCTGACCTCAGATGCTAAAATTTGTTCCACCTCTTACTGTGATCTCCAATTGTGGATTCCATATCTCTTTGTAGGTATGTCAAAAAGAAAACGCAGAAAGAACAGCGAGTCCTTAGGTATTGCAGCAAAGAGGAGGAATTTTCAGTTCAGTAAAGAGAATAAACTTCCAGAAGACCAAGATGAAGTAGAGAGCGACGGAGAGTCTCCCGAAAATCCTGTTTCTAACATGGATTGCACGGAATTTGAGTCCATACAGGATTCTTCTATGGAAGAAAATGAACATGTGCTTCAAGAACGACAGAAAAATGGTTATGAAAATAAATTTGTGACAGAAAATGAGAGGGTTCACCCTGTGGCAAAATCTGGTTCTGAAAAGAAGAGCGTCACACATCCAGAACATCCGTACCTAAGAAAGGGGAGGGAAATGCTGGACTGCCAAATAGCAGAAAGTTCTGAGGAGGGAGATTCAAATGGTAAGTGAAAGGTCAAACATGGCATGTAGCTCCTTGTGCTTCCTAGGGAGCTTTACATTAGTTATTAGGTTTCAGCCACCTTTAACTCCTTTCTGTTGTTTCTGTTTTCTCCGTCTAAAGAACCAGCAGTTTCTTGCGTAATGGTGCTGCCCCCCTGGCTGTGTGAGCCAAACTCATGTTTTACTGCAGCTTCTGGGTTGTTTTACACTAAAGTTTGTTTTTCAAGCAGTACCTAACTGAAAAACAGTTGCTGACTTTCTTTTACTGTATGAGTATCTTCCCAGTAATGTTAAAAAGCTGTACTTGAAGCAGCGTGGACCCAGAGTCACACGTGGAATAGAAGACTTCTAATGTTTGCAATGTAAGATGTGTTCACTAACCTCAATTACTTTGGATTTTTACCGTGCAGTGCTGTAATGTCCACATGCCTACCTTTTTATTTTCCCTGGTTTTACCCTGCCGTTTTCTCTTGTGCTTTTAGTGCTTTTTTTTATATGTGTGTGTGAATTTCTAATTTTTATGAAGCAGTGACTTCTGCCAGAAGGAACATAAAAGTCAAGCATTTCTGAGTGAATGAATGGCAACAGTTCTGTCTGTCACTGCAGAGGGAGACTGTATTCCAGGTACAGGATACTTCACTGATATTGTATTCCAGATAAACAGAAATCCTGACTTAAGACATCTGTGTCATTCCAGATTTGTGGGTACACCACTCAACTCATGTGAGACGTGGCTTGTGCACCTCAAGTGGCTTTTATAGATTTAACAACCTAAAGAAAGTATGTGGGAGAAACACTCTTTCCACAAACTAGTACCTTTTGTTATGGCATATTTTTGCCTGTCAAAAAAAAATCTAACTTGAAACCAAGCAAGATTTACTACTTTAACTTTCTAAGATAAAGTTTAGTCTTGCTTGTAATGACAATGTTATTGATACTGGAGAACAGCATTTTAATATAAAGTGTTAGTTCCAGGTCAGGTGGCTTGGAGTTGAATTAAATTGTAGCTAGTTTTCTAGTTATCTGGAGGGAATTTTATCTGCTTATTACATAAAAGTGAGTATCTTGTTGGTGATAAATATATTTAAGTAAAAGCAAAGCGATTCCCTGTTTTGAAGATGTATGCCTCTTCACACCAGCAGAGAAAATTTATCTCAGTTAATTTGGTGGAGTTATTTTAAAAAAAGAAAGAAGACAAGTGAAGTTCAATTTTATGAGAATAAAATTTTGTATTGGTTGCAATAAAATACGTGGCACGACATATTGCAGTTGTGCTGTGTCACCTCACATACTCAACGCTGAACTGTGCAAGCCCTCTGTGTGTGTTTGGTTTCTTACCTATGTTTCATTTTTCATGTTTTTGTTTCTTTCTAGTGTGTTTGTTCAAACATTTGTGTACTATGCAGAATTTTTTCTTCTATATGTACTGTTTGGATGGGTATCAATAAAAAATGGATCACCTTTTGGGAGGTTTGGTCTGCTCTATTTTAATAACAGAATAATTTTGATCATTAACAACCTTACACTTAAAAACCAGCACGAGTCTTAGGACTTTAAGAACTGTGTGTGAGCAGCATACCCTACTATAGTGTATTGGTTATACAGCAAAGGCAAACACAGGAGGAAGAAAAATTATATTGAAAATTTACATTTTAATGTAAAGTATTACATTGGAAATGTAATAAAGGAATTAATGTCATTGTTCCTTAACTTTGTGGCTGCTGTCACTGATTTTCAGTGCGGTGGTTTGCTGACCACGTTCCCCAAGATAACTTTTGAAAACTGAACAGAAGTGAGTGACAGTGTGGAAATGAGGAACCAGAAACATTCCTGGGATCAAAACTTCAGCTCTTGAAAGCTTTGATCAAACTCCTTCCTGTCACTAGTCTCAACAGGATACTGTATCTATACAGTTTGGGGCTTTTTATGTTTATAATTGTGTAAATCTTGATCATGGAATGGGACAGGTTGGAAGGGACCTTAAAGATCATCTAGTTCCAACCCCCCTGCCATCAGCAGGGACACCTTCCACTAGACCAGGTTGCTCAAAGCCTCATCCAACCTGGCCTTGAACACTTCCACGTCCACAACTTCCTTGGGCAACCTGTGCTAGTGTCTCACCACCTTCACAGGGAAGAATTTCTTCCTAATACCCAATCTAAATCTACCCTCTTCCAGTTTAAAGCCATTTCCCCTTGTTCTGTCACTAACTGCCCTTATGAAAAGTCCCTCCCCAGCTTTCTTGTAGTCCCCTTCAAGTACTGGAAGGCCACTATAAGATCTCCCTGGAGCCTTCTCTTTTCCAGGCTGAATAGCCCCAACTCTCTCAGCCTGTCATCATAGGAGAGGTGCTCCAGCCCTCGGATCATCCCTGTGGCCTCCTCTGGACTTGCTCCAGTAGGTCCATGTCTTTCTTGTGCTGGGGGCCCCAGAACTGGACACAGGACTCCAGGTGGGGTCTTGTGAGAGCAGAGTAGAGGGGGATCATCCCCTCTGTCAACCTGCTGGCCGCACTTCTCTTGATGCAGCCCAGGATACGGTTATTGGCCTTCTGGGCTGCAAGAGCACATTGCTGGCTCGTGTTGAACTTCTCATCCACCACCACTCCCAAGTCCTTCTCCTCAGGGCTGCTCTCAATCCATTCTCCACCCAGCCTGTATTTGTGCTTGGGGTTGCACTGACTCATGTGCAAGGACCTTGCACTCGGCCTTGTTGAACTTCATGAGGTTAGCACAGGCCCACCTCTCAAGCCTGTCAAGGTCCCCTTGCTTCATATTCCCCACCAGCCCCTCATGGGCTACTCAATCACTTGGAGAAGGAAGTTGTCATCAATGCATTCCAGGAACCTCGTGGATTGCATAAGCCCTGCTGTGTAGTCCTTCCAACAGATATCAGGGTGGTTGAAGTCCCCCAGGAGGACCAGGGCTTGTGAACATGAGGCTGCCCCTCTCTGTCTATAGAGGGTCTTATCCTCTCAGTCTTCTTGGTCGGGTGGCCTGTAGCAGACCCTCACTGTAATGCGCCTGTCCCTGTCCTCCCTCTGATCCTGACCCATAAGCTCTTGCTCAGCTCATCCATCCCCAGACAGAGCTCCATGTGCTCCAGTTGGTCACTGACATAGAGGGCAACACCCCCTTCTTGTCTCCTCTGCCTGACCTTCCTAAAGAGCCTGTATCCTTCCATTCCAATGCTCCAGTTATAGGAGCCATCCCACCACATCTCCATGATGCCAATCAGGTCACGGCTCTGCAGGCGTGTGTGCGTCTCTAACTCCTCTTGTTTATTTCCCAAGCTGCATGCATTTGTGTAGAGGCATTTAAGCTGGGCCCCCTGAAGCTGGCCGACTGGCTGGAGCAGCTGGAATTCCACTGTGACACTCCCCTGGTGCTCTCCTGCCGACCTGTGATCCTGCTCTAGGCTCTGGGCATCTGTTGCCGGCAGTATCGCCAAACTGGCAGGAGTGGGGTGGATTGAGGTTCCCCTCAACTTTAGTTTATAAGAATGTCCCATTGTCATAAAACCCAAACCCTTCACGTCACCAGTCCTGTAGCCAGAGGTTGGTATGTTCTCTATGCCTATTTCTGGCTGCCCCCATGCCTTCAACTGGGAAAATGGAAGGGAAGGTAACTTGGGCCCCAAAGATCTTCCATGACCAACTGTGAATGGGTTGACGCTAAATGGTTCCCACAGGCCACATCTTTCCTTTTCTTTTTCAAGGAAACAACCATATTTTTGTGTCTGAACCAAAATGGCAAACAGCGATGAAAGGAACCGTATGTAGAAATACAACACTTTCGAGATGTATGCAGCTGGGGTTAAAACTCAATATTGACTAAAACATTTGCAGCAGGAGTTAAAACTAAATATTAACTAAAATATCTGGGCATGTACAAAAGGAAGAGGTCCCGTTCCTCCAAGTTCTCTAACAACGACAACACAAAAAAAAGCCGGTGTTTGGGGTTCTTTTATTCCTCGCAGCCGTTACTTCTGTGCTCACTCGCTCCTGGTCTGGGGCTTTGGACCCTGCGGAATATCCTCCCCTGGTGACAGCTCAGGGTGCCTGAGGCAAACTCGGGGCTGGCGTCGGGGAAAAAGCCGACGCGGGGACAGGGACGACGCTGCCCTCAAACCCCGCCTGGGTGCGTGGCGGGAGGGTCTAGCGCGGAGCCCAACTCTGTCGGTGGACGAGGGGGCTGTGAGGGGGCCGCTGCCCACCGGGGACTCCGGGCCCGTCAGCCCCCTCTCCCTCGCTCCCTGCCGCAGCCGCCGCGCGCCGGCACCTCGCGGGCGGAAGGGCGAGGAGACGCCGCTGGCCCCGGCACTACGGCGCCCAGGCAGCCCCCCGCGACCGGCCGCTGCCTCGGCGGGGCCGTGCCGCCCTCCGGCTGGTGTCCACCGCCTGACGGGCGGGGCGGCGGAGCGGCTCCGCCCCCGCTCCCTGCCAGGGAGGCTGAGGCACCGGCCGCCGCTGCCCGGCCTCCCAGCGCAGCCGCCCCGGGGCAGCGAGGCGCCGGGAGGATGCGAGTGGGCGCTGCGGGCGGCGGCGAGGCGAGGGCCCGGGCGGCCGGCGGCGTTGGGAGTTCCCGGCTCACCCGCCGCCCCCCCGCCCCAAAAGAAGTGCAGTAGTTTGTGAAACGCAAGATGGCGGCGCGGCCGTGAGCGAAGGCGGCAGGCGGGCAGGCAGGCGGGCGGCGCGGGCGGAGGGGGCGAGGCGGAGCGGCGCCGTCAGGTAGGGGCTCGCGTCTCCCGCCGCCTCTGGCGCGGGCGGAGAGGGGGCTCTCGGCGCCGACCCCCCCCTCCCCGGGGAGGCGTGCCCCCCGCACGCCCCCGCTTCCCCCGGGGGAGCGGGCCAGGTGCTCCCGGCGGGGACGGGGCAGCGCTCGCCGCCCCACGCCTCCCCGGGGCAAGGGCGGCTCCTGGCCGGCGGGGGCGGGCGACCCGAGCCGGGCGCGGCGAGGGCGGCCGCCCCGCTGCCGCCTGCGGGGTGGGCGCGGTGGGCCGGCCGCGCCCCGCCCGCCTCCCTTTTGTCTGGCGGAGGCGGGTGAGCGGCCGGCGCTGTCCCCGCGGCCGGGGGGCATCGGCTGCTGGGGGCGGCGGGCTCCGGGTTGCCTGGGGGAACCGGGGCGGGGGGAAGAGATGGGGCGTAACTTCGAAGCGCACTGCTGCGTGTGCCCCCCGGCCCAGCCCGGCCCGCAGGGCTGTTAAACCCTTTCGAGCCCGAGAGCGATCGGCTCTCCCCGTTCTTCCCTCCTCCGCCCCGTGCCAGCTGTGGAGCCGGGAGCTTGTGCGTGGCTTTGCTCGCCGCAGGGCGGAGGAAGATTCTTCTGACTCGTCAGTGGGAAAGGAGAGTGAAGAAGTTCAATCCCGGTGTGCCCGGAGGAGCTGGCAAGGTCCCGGCCGGTGTCCCGCTGGCACTTGGGCTGACGGACTGACTGACTGACAGACGGACTGACTGACAGACGGACTGACTGACAAACTGACGGCAGCCAACGAGCCATGAAGTTCTGGCTCCAAAGTCGTCTCGCATCCCGTGGTGTTGCAGCGCGGGGGCGAGCGTGGAGGAACAGTACTGTGTATGTGCAGGCAAAGTTGGGGACGATGTCTGGTTTACTCTTCTGGGGGTGTCGGGGTTTTGAGGTGCGTTCTGACACTTGGCTCTCCCCTAGATCAGGATGTGCAGACCTGGAGATCAACACCGACTTCAATAAACCATGTAATGGAGGCAGTTCTGGATATCTGAAAGGGCTCAGAGTCTCTGCAGTAGTGAACGTTATCTGGTAGGTACTTGTGCTTTATTTCTGAGCTGCTTGGGCTTTGTGGTAGGTTAAACAGTTAACGGAAGGATGGAGAAGTTTACTTTGCACTAAGTGATGTGTAAAAACAGTGAAGGCTGAGATGTCTCTTGGTTTGCAAGCTGGAATAGGTGCCACTTGTTTTCAAAACAGAGATGCACAGAGAGCATATTGGGCACGTCGAAGTGCATATAAACATTGTATAAATAAAAAGTGGATTTTGTTATTAAACTTTTTACATGAAAACAAATATTCTGTGAAATGTAGAAATGAGACAGGAATTTTAAGAGCTGTGCCGTTACTTTTGACCAGCAGTCTGTTTTTTGTTTGTTTTTGCTTAGAAGGATTTCAGGCAAAGCAAGCTTGTGTGTACTTACAGAAACCATGTTTAAAACAACCTGCGTGATGCAAACTCTAGGACTGCCCTGAATTATGGCCTCTTAGAGCGAGCACGCATCATTTAGAAAACCCTTTTGTTACTGTCTTTAAACATTGCCAGCAAGGCAGTCTGTTTCACTTGTGTTGTTGAATGAATTCCCCTGAGACAATTAGAAGTAGATGCCATTTTTTGTAAGTGAAATGATTTGCTTTTAACTTCAGACTAGTGGTTATTTTATCTCTGCTAGACCGAAAAGCCCTCTGCTGTGACATTTGGGTAATGTGTATCTATTTTATGATTGTCCCCAAACTTGTCTTTGTAAAACACAGCAGTTTGAGATAGAGCTTTCTTTTGTGAGGTGTGCTTTTCTACTCTCTTAATGTTTCTTATGACTCTCTTCTGGATTATTTCCTTTCTTGCAACACCCTTGCTGACCTCTGCATGCTTTAGCTGGATCCAGTGTCCTGGTGTCTAGCCTTAGATGCTGCCATTTATCACTGTTGGTTATTATTGGAATAGACAGTATTTATCACTGCGTACCACTACATCATTGGAGACTATTAGAGCTGTGTATTGAACAGTTCTGCCTTTTGTAGATTTCTCAGTACTGAAGAATTTCTGTCAAATAATAGACTTTGTACTATTGTTAGGCTTCCTTTTGTTCCAAATGTACCGAAAACAGTTTCTTGTGTCTTTGCTTCACTGAACAGTCTATTGCATTTCACTTAAGCTTATTGCCATCCCTGAGCTTTCCCCCTGTTTTTTCCTCACGTTTGTTTATTTGTTGTCTGAAGGAAAGGATTAAATTTTGGTTAGCTTTTTCATCTAGTTATGATTAACACTGGTGACCCTTTTGTTTCAAATGTGACTTTGGAAGAGTCTTATTTTAAAAATAGCGTTATATCTTTGAAGTCAGATTATTTCCTCAAGTTTGAGTTCAGGATTTTTTCCAGTTTAAAGAAACTGGAACTTTTAAAGCACCAAGTACATATAAACTGGGTTTTATTCTGTTTGCACATAATAAATATAACCAAGGCACAATCACTTGTAGCTGAGCTGTGGCTAATCTTTATTTTAGTGATCAGTTTCTATTTACCTGTCCATCTGAGGTCTAGTCAAGAATTCAGTGGTGTAAAATTCAGTATTGTTATGTTTTCTAATTTTTAGAAGTCCTGAGCCTGTTGCAAAATTGACAGAATGATCTTTTCAGTGCCTGTTTATTAAATTAAAGTCCTGTGTGATAACAGTTCTAGAGTTATGAAGTGGGGGAAGGTTCTGAACATTTTTAGCTGAGTGCATGGACATGCTGTTCTCTTCTGAGTATTAATGGTCAATATTCCCTCTTCTTGCACTTCAGATGCGGGGTCATTGATCCATAAATGTCCAAGATGGTTTGCCTCTGACTTGTCAGTGCCTTGTAAACAAGTGATGCAATTTTCAATATAGTACCGTTTCCCCTTTTTCTTTTGTTTACTTGATATTTCCTAAATAGAAAGCAATACTGATCTTAGTGTTCTAGTCATGTATCTCCCTACTAAGTGTCTGTAGCATCACCTTTGCTGAATATATACCCATAAGTATACAATTTTCTGTTGTTATTCTACTATTGTCAAATTAGGCATTAAAGCAGCTTCTTTCTTCAAGCTGTTCAATGGTTGTGATTGCTTATATTTTCTTCATCATAATTATTATTATTAATTCAAATTTATTGTCTTTATTCCAGTTAATCTCTCTTTTTTTTTCTTTCTCTCTTTTAAATTTTTTTTGTGGCTAGTTCAGGACCTTCCCAAATATTCAAACCACTTTGCTGCATAAACAGTTGTTTCTTTTGCTGTGGAGGTGGAAGCCACCAAAAATGATACATTTCCTTATCCTGTATCAGCCAGATGGCATTTTATAATTCAGTGCCTTTCATCACTTTAACTGATGGTTCATTTCCAGTTCTGTTGTCTCTCTATCAAGGAACTGGAAGGAACTTCAGAAGGTCCACTGAAATCTTTTTCATATCCTTCAGAGTTCAGTGAACTGTAACATATTTCATAAAGCAGTGTTTCTACTACCAGTGGATCCTTTCTAGCCAGCTTCTGAAATTAGCCCAAATGGAGCAAAAGTCTGCTGTTGTCGCTTGTGGGGAGATGTGTATCGTTCTTTTATCCTTAAGAGTTTGGAGATCATAGTAAATGTTCAAGTTCAATAGCATTCGGTGGAAAAGGGCATGATTGAAAGGGGCAAGAACTGGAATGCAGAGTACCTTTATGATACTGTTAAAATCATGAAAAGCAGTATCGTGCTGAAACACAGAAGCTAGGGAAATTGCTGATGTCTAAAAGGAGTGGATGTGGCTTGGTGGGAGGACCTTGAGGAAAAACGGTAATGAACTTTGAATATGCTACTTTTTGCACTCCTTAAATGACATCAGAGTTAGCAAAGAACTTAGTGGTGCAAACATCCTTTATCAGCATGACCTCTGCTTGTGCCTAACGGGTCTAAAAGAGCTCAATATATTCTTCTGCCAAAGAACAGGCTTCAAATTATGTTTGGAGCCATTTCAGAAAGTGAATTTGGTATTTTAGGTTAACTCTGTGCAACTTGGCCTCCCAAGTGGCTTTTGCAGTCTGCTGCTCACCTTCCTTATCTCTTGGCCTGACTAGGAGTTGAAGGAATTTAACATGCTGCCAGGGGACCCACAATGTGAAGTTGATGCTCAAGCAAGCCTGGAAGGCTGGCAGTTTAGTTTAAACAGTGGGCAGACAGAACTGTGTAATGAGGCATGCATAACGCCAGCCCTCACTGTTTGGCAAAGCCATCATCGTTCTGTGAGCGCCAGATTCACCCCACCAGACAGAAGGACAGAAATGAGCTTTTGATCTTTCTAATGGTTATGGTAAAAGTTCCACATGTTCAGCACTCTGAGCATCTTACAAACCACATATTGGATGGGAAATAGCTGCTTGCTTACAATGAATACTGTGAATTAGGCACTCATTTTGCATAGGTTTTAAGGCTTGAATCCCTGTTTATACGTTAGATGTGTGATTATTTTAACACTGTCTTGCCTTACAAAGGTGCTAAGAAGTTCACAGGTGGAAATGCATGTTTGTATAGTCCAGGCCAATCTCGGTTGGCGTTCCTAAAAACTATATTAGCCTGAACAAAACATGGTACTAACGTGTTTGCCTTCCTTCCTCCCTGTGTTACACTGGAAAGACATGGTTTGTATGTCAAAATGCTGTTGATTTTAGAACTCTCCTACTGGCTCTGTGCATGGGTGTGAGGCTCTGTTTTGATAGTTAGGTCAAAATGAGATCTAGGAATGTCCTAAAAAGAGTAAAGGGGACTCAATGGGAAGGAAAGAGGAATTATTGCTACCTGGGCTGTAGAGGGACTAGTAGTTAAACCTTGGTTATAGCTGTGTGCTTCTTCATAAAGTCCAGATTCCTAGTTAATCTTTAGAATACTCTCAAAATAGAAAAATACTGCCTTTTTATATGTAGGTCAGGTGCCTTCAGCAATATCAGTTGGAGCCAAGGGTGCTCTGCAAATCAGAGCTGTATCAGGAGTGGTTGGGCGCTTGGCAGCAGTTGCCAAGTGAGCTGGATGGAGCAAGCGTGGAGACTCAGGGGTTTCTGTTTCTCAGTAGGATTCTCAGCAAGGTGGAACACACTTGTAGCCTTGGTGGAATTTTTAGAGCATTCAGTACTGCACAATGTCCAGCCTTGTTTGCACTGTTGAATACTTCAGGCTCTCTGTCCTCCAGACTTCTCAGTGGGGATCTGGGCAGACAAAAGGTTCACCATACCTGGAGCATCGCAGGAGTTCAAGTTTTTTGTGCAGGGGTTGGTTTGAGGAATTGATGCCCAAACAAGATCCTTGCTGGCTTTGTAGGTATCTGTTTAAATAAGATGCAGGCCCAAACCCACACAACTTTGCTCCTTGTATCTCATCAGTGTTTTTCAAATTTGACTTCTTAATATGTTTTAACTGAAATTTGTTGGAGGAGTTTGTGGTTTAGTAGAGAACTAATTTTTGTGAGATTATTACAACTTTGGGTGGTTTATCTTGCAGTCCACAAACATTCATTTTAAATCTGATTCTTGTCAAGTAGCTACTTTTTTTTTTTTTAAATTCTCTTGTTTTTGGGTTCCTCCAGGGGAAAATTAGAGCCTTATTAATATCAGCTGTTTGTTTCTTTTGGGAAAAGGAGAGAAGAGGAAAGAAAAAAGAGTAATATTAAAGTAAAGTAAATTTACTCTTTCTACACATAGTAAAGAAATAGTCACATGCACATCCTTAGAAATATATATCTATTAATCATTGTACATAATGTTCAGAGAGGGATAATTTTTGCATTATTAAAGCCACTGAAATTTTACTTCAGAATCCTTTGCTTTGAAAGCTTTCCAGTATATTAACGTCTGCGTGGATGATGACAGTGCAAACGCCATACCCTGTGGTCACACATGCTTACTGATGAAGAGTGAGCTGCACCTTTACAGCAATTTAGGCCAGATGCATATGGGTGTGAGCTAATTCTAAGGGCAGAATTTGCATCTCCTTAGATGAAAGGATGTCCTAGTTCTGGGTGTCATCCTCATGAAGTTCCTATCTGTGAATTACTGGACAGGAGCCCTCTTCCTTACCAGGCAGCGTTCTAAGTCCGGATGCTGCAGCGAGCTGAGTCGAGAGAGAGCCGGGCAGAGGGTGAAAGCTTGCTGAAGGGTTGGGACTGAAGATTGCTTTGCACCAGAGCAGCTTCTCTGCACTACTTTGTGTGGAAAGATTCAGTCATTTCCACCCAAAGCAGTGAAATAAAAAGCTCAGTCAGCCATTTCATCTCGAGATACCCCGCCCTCCAAAACAAATATTAAAAAGAAAATGTAGGTTTTGGCCCATGCGTATCCCAGTGATTTCCACTGATTAAGTTGATGCTTGTAATTGCGATCTAGACAGACCATGTTTTGCAAAATATAATTTTTAATGCCAGTAGGGGAAGTTACCAGATATATATAGTCCCTTCGATACTTCATTTAACCCAATAACTGCTTGGGAAGGAAAGAGTGTGTTTAGTTTACCTTTGTCCTAGATCCAGTTTTAATATCTAATGTTTAAATGAAGGGGGGTTGATCTTTATTCTTAATGATTCATGCTGCCTCAAAGCACAGTGGTTTCTAGTTGTGCGCTGCCTTTCCCACTGGGGGATGCAAACAAAAGAACAATAATTTCAGACTCCTCCTTCAGTTTCCAAGAGAACCTTAGCTGCTCAGGGATAGCTTTGAATTTTAAAAGCATTTTTCTTCCAAATTATGTATTGATTGCACACAAAATAGCAGTGCTGTAATATGCAATTTAAAACAAATGCGTGATGGTGCTCATTTGCTTTTAATGCTGCTTTTTCCAGCAGAAAAACAAAAAGTGGATTCTGTTCCCATAAACCAGTCTTGCAAAATCCTTACAAACATTTATTAGTCTAGACACAAAATATTCTCACCCAGCCTCAGCTTGACGATGAAAAAAAAAAAAAAAAGCAAGCTAATATTGTACTTGGCTGTCAAAAAAGGGAAAGGAAAAAAAAAAAAAAAGGTTGCCCCAGGCTAGTGAACCAGTAACATTTCGCTGGGGCTGCCTACAACAACAGATGCATCTTATTCCCATGGGGTTTCCAGGCCTGCTTATTCTCTCATGCTAAACTTGAACACTCTCATAAACATTCTCTTTGAGTACCACACCCCAGTCATATCCTGGGCTCTTCTAATTTGGTTGGTTTAATAATGGCACTAGACATGTTTGTCTTGCCTCAGCTTACCAACCTTTGTATTCTCCTATCTCCTCCCAGATATCATTTAACTAATGCATTAATTCAAAACCAGTCCTAATATAAGGGAACTGCAATAATGGATAGACATCAAAATGGTTTTAAATAGGTAATTTAATCACAGTTTAAATGTGCATGTAGAGAACCTTCATTTAAATGATTTTTTTTTCTAATCTTGATTTGCGTTGGTGCTTTTGATAACTTTCAGAAATGGCAAATTATTCTTGTTGTTTGCTCTTGTAGTTTGCAGAGTTTTGTTTTGTAAAGGGATAAATTATATCAGTGAGTGTTTATTTTATCAGTCCTTTATCCCAGCATACACTCACGTAGAGCATTAATTTTTACTTTTTGTTGTTTGCTTAGAAAACAGTGAATTATGCATATCTTGTTTTTCAGATAATGTTTAGTTCCTGTTATTCCCAATTTATTTCAAACTACATTGGGTTGGAAATTAAAATTTAATTAAAAATTCCCCTAACCAGCATAACATGTCTCTATTACTAATAAAACTACTGTAAATATGTAGAATATTTCAGAATACATTTATTCAAGTATGACTGTATTTATTTTTTGTAATGATGGATTTATGAGACAAATTATGAGACTTTTTTATACTTACTAGACTAAATTTATTGTTTCTGTGATGACTTACCCATGTCTGTTAAGATTTTAGCTCTGGCAGAGCTCATGCTCAAACCTGGATCAGGGATCTTGCACAGAAAACCACCTGTACTGCTTTTTCAGCTTTGAGGCAGGACACTTCTGTCATTCAGAAAATAATTTGTGTCTTCACTCAGTGCAGATGTCTACGAAGTGAATGTCTGTCTGTAAGGTTAGTCATTGACTGCACTAATTCAGTGTTTTCACTAAGAATTTCCAACTTAGTTAACTAAGACAACTTGCTTCTAAAAAACATTATATAAACTAAAACTGTTTTAATACTGTTTTTTTTTTCTCAGTGCTGTTATGCCATTAATAAAAACTTACCTGTTTACAGTTAGAACAGTACTTCAGGCAGTCATTGGTGCTTTTAATGAGGATGACTGGTTCAGTGTTGGTAAATTAGATAGGTGTTACTCATATAAGAGAATGTGTTCAGTGTGTTCTTGAAACTAATGTAAATTAACAAAGTGTTTCTGACTAAAACTGATTTTGATTTTCCTATTCTAAATAATACAAAGTGTAAATATAATACTGATTCTTCTTTCCTTCCCAACTGATGCTATCCTGTTTTGTGCTGTGCCATTTTTTTTAGGCTTTTCTGTTGCTTCTCAAATGTATATTTATCAACACACAGAGTATTTTTTAATAAAATTCTCTGCCCTTCTTCTGATTTAAATCGGTGAGTGTATGATTTTGACCCTAGGATATTTACACAGCTTTAAACTACCTATATATTTTAAACCAGAACTAACCTTATTTTTTTATGGTGTTTAAATCTAATGCAAAAAAAGAAGGAAGCAGCCCCACAGCTATTCACTTTAAGCTCAGTGTTTTAGTTTACTAAGTATTTTCCACTAAAATATGGTTATGCTAATTTTCCACCATTATACTGGTACGCAAGAGACAAAAAGTGAAACTGGGCAGCCTGTTTTCGGTAATCCTCTCTCTTCCTTCCCTGCCAGGACTGAACACGGGAGGTTTGTGTTTCTCCTGCAAGTGTTGCTCACATGACAGGCAGCGCCAGCACAGCAGGGCAAAAGGTGCAGTCTCCAGCTTGCCTCGGCCGGCGGCTCCCAAACTGGGGGTTGTCCCCTCGAACAGGGCTCTGAGCGGTTAGGAGAGGGGTCATGTGTCCGGTGGAAATAAGTCACGGAGGTGAGGTTCACAGTCAAAGTTTGGGGTGTCAGCCTGGATAACAGGGAAGCAGGGAACCAGTCTGGTAGAAGACTTGATCATTTTTGCTGAGTTAATCTGCTGCTGCATCAAAGGCCTTCATTTGGGTGAGCTGAGGGCAGTGTGGGACAGCATCGGGCTGTTGCTGGGCTCCTAGTCCAGCAGCGCTTGTAGAGTGGAACATGTTAAACATGGTAACTGCAAAGCTCCTGCTCCCTGTGCCGTGGGCTGAGGTACATGCTCTGCTCTGCTTACTCTTTGAGACCCTTCATCACTCTGTGGTAGCTTGAGTCCACAGTCATCTCTCTGACTCCCACAGGTAACTGTACTTTGAGATTCAGCTTTTTATTCCACATGTTATACTTGGAAGGCTCTGTAGTCCCCTGTCTTTTACCTTTTTTGTCATTGGACTGATTGGCAGTAAACAGTGTTTACCCACTCTGTGATTGCATGATAGTGTGGGGGAGAGGGGGAATCAGTCTTTGTCACACACCAAATAAGACATTATATCCCACAGAAATCAGCAGGAGCATCTAAGTAGTACAGCACAGTACTCAGCAGGGGAGTGCAGTCAGGTCATTGTTGCAAATACATAATGCTTTGCTTTTCACAAAGGTTAACTCAGTACACAGTGGCATTTTACTAGATAGTTGAGACCTACAGAGAGTGTTTATGCAGGCAACTTGGGCTTTCCTCCTTCCATTTAGTTATAAGCTGAAACATCCCAAAATCCTGGGCAGAAAAATTAAGAGTAGAAGGGACTTCTGCAAATCAGCTAGTCCAGCTTCCTGCTCAAAGCAAAGTTAACTGTGAGGATAGATAGGGTTGTTCAGGGTCTTACAAAGTTTTGAAAACTTCCAAGGATGGAAATTCCATGAAAGTTCCCAGCAGATCTCCACAACCTCTCCAGACAACTGGTTACAGTTCCTCACCAGCACTGAGATCCTGTTACTGTACCATCACCATGCCCCTGAAGTGATGTTCATCTGTAGCAGACCAAGAGTATGTCGTGTTGCAGTGAGAGGCAGGTAAACCTGAGGTAGCTTGACAGTCTCACCTTGGTGCTGACAGTAATTTAGTGTTGCACTGGGAATACTTGCACTTAACAGCAGTGACCAAGTACCCTGAATGTGGAGAGGGAGACTTAAGTGTTGTATTTGTGTTGTGAAAGTGCTGCTGTGTGACCAGCACTGGTTGGATCAGGTCAGAGGGTAACATCCTGAAGAGCCTCTCTAAGATCAGCTGTGCTTGCAAGCATGGAAACAATTTTTTTGTGCATCTCACTTGTATGGAAGAGTCTATTAAAAGGGACTAGGTGAGTTATTGGTTTTGCCTGTCCCTAATTTATGTGATTCAGCTTACAGTTGTAAAGCTGTTAAATAACACAGGAAGCCTTCTCGAGTCACATTAAAAAAAACCCCAACTTTTAAAGTATCAGCTCCAGAGTCACATTTTTTACTTCCAAAGTGGAGAAGCAGATCATGTGGCAAAGAAAATAAAGGACTTTTTATGCACTCTGTGCTCCTTGACCTTCTCATAAAGTGGTAGCAGAGCTAAGAGGCTGGAGGAGGCTTTAAGGAGGGCATGGGGTGGAAAGCAGATTGGACCAGGGCATACAGAAGAGGTTCTGAGGAAGCACGTGTGACCACAGTAGCCTAAGTGGTAGAGGAGGCTCTACAGAGTAGTTGCAGCCTTGATAATGTGCCTTGAAGTCTTCCCTTCGACATGCACTAACCTCGGTCCATGCAACAGAACTGTAATTTTTTTGGCTTTTCAAGTGACACTCCAAGTCCTCCTTGCTTTTTCCTCAATCATAAAACACTGGCTCATACCAATACTGGGCTTATACATTTATTTCAAGTATTTGGGGACCCTTTACAAGTTACTTAAACGATGAGTTTGTGTCCTGGTGTGTGCAAGTCTGCATGCACATGTGGAGCGTGCAGCAGTTCGTATTAGTGACACCTGGTGAGTCCATTTTAAGTCCTTGTTTTCAGTTTCTGACGATCATTAAAATGAGAATTTCTCACACATTGTTCCTGTTTGGAGGCTGCTTTTGTTCTCTGTTCATTGAGTTTTGGGGGAACATTCAGCTGCTTCAAGAGCAAAATTGACAGAGTGAGGAGGGAAGCAAGGAGGGAAGAGAGGCAATCTCGATGTAAAAGCTGTATTATCTTTCTTTTTCTGAACAGCTCTGTGCCTCAGAGATTTGACATAGGAACTTGAAATTTGGCAAGGATCTAGCCCCGAGGTCTGAGAAAAGCATTCCACTGTTTAAAAAAAAAAAATAATTGGAAGAAATATGAGTCATAATATCTCACTGCCTTTTTGTATCCAAGGTAGAATTTGCAGGATGTTTTGTTACCTGCTCTTGATCATGCTTTTATGCCCATCATACGCACTTGCAGGCTGCTTTAAACCACCTGTGTTAAATGAATTCTCCTCCGTCTGTCTGGCTTGTTGCACTGGCATGCATCAACAGCGTCCTTAGGCTGCTCTGTTTCTCGTGCTCCTGCAAATGCCACTGGCCTAGCAGGAGGTACGGAAGTGTTGGGAACTGGTAAGCCCTGAGACCTGCTCCCATTTGTTTAAGGGTAGAGAGCTCCCAAGGCTGTTAATTGCTGTTGAGAAGATATAATTTTGCTACAGTGGCAAGCAGATATTAATGAAAGCAGCAGCCAATTTGAAATCTGGTTTCCACTGTGACGAGGGCGCGTACAGTTAGTTGCAGTCAGTGGAGGAGGGGGAGAGGAGAGGAGACAATCTGTGCTGAGCTGTGTCACCTCTAAAAGCGCGGGGGTTCCTGTGTAGCACGAGGGATGATTAGAGAATGAGTCGGGCTGTCTAGCAGAGGAGACCATCTGTAGGACTGCTGCTTTGGTCTCTGAAGAAGCTGAAAGGTGTCTGGGGACACAGACTCCGGGAAGTGAAAGGAAGGTCTTGTACTTCCAGCACTAGACTAGGGCCTGGGAAAACAAAGGTCTCTAGAAATTTTTTTGTCTGGGAAAAAAAATGCAGATTCAAGTCAAAAGGAACATTTTGTGAAATCTTATCTGTGCCAGATTGTTTCATTTTAAAGAAGGAAATACTAGGAGAATAAAACTTTCTGTTTTGATGTTTTAAGGAAAAACTTTTTTGATAAAGATTTTAAAATTAATCATTGTTTACTGTTCTGTTTTTCTAAAAGCCAATATGAAACATTTTGGGGGTTGAATTAAATGTTTATTCAACCCAAAACACATTTAAAGATCTTTTCACGTCAATTTATTTCTTCCTCCTTTCCTTTTTCTGTGTTACAGCACAGCAAGCGAAACAAAACAGAGCTGTAACTATGCAAGTGTCCCTAACTCTGCTGCCATTTATTGGGTGTGATAAGCATTTAAGTCTGATACTCATTTTCAAGAATAATAATACAGAAATGTCTGATGTTAAAGGTACTCAGTGCTCACAATTTGAATTGAACACTTTAGAGGTCAAAAAAGAAAGACCTGCCTCTGTGAGTTTTAGCAGCTGCCAAGGTGACTGGTTCATGTAGAAAATACATGTTAACGTGGCTGAGGAGCAGAGACACACACCATTCATGTTAAAGGTGGTACTTCGTCAGTGCACCCATGATTGCTAAGTCCTTGTCACGTAGCTTCTGTGATAGAAAAGACATAAAAACTGGTTATGGCTTTGTGTGTCAAAATCGGCTACATGAGTTCCTGTGCTCACTGTAGAGATACCTGGGGGATATTTTGTAGTAGAGATGGATAATCTAGGTCACTTAGTGGTCACTTCTGGGCAGAAATTCTGAAGTTTACTTTGATGAAGCCTGCCCATTACCCATTAAAACCAGTGGGGATAGGAGGTAACCAAGAAAGTCTCGTTGCGTGTCCTGTGGCAGGCTGCCTCCAGCCTTTGCTGGGCTTCGTGTCCGCTTCCCAGTGCTCTGGCTTCGGCACACCTGAAGCTGTGTGTGGGCAGGCAGTGCCGTAGTTCTTGGTACGTGCCTCCCCCACTGCAAATCACAATGTGGCAAGGACCCTAAGCGTGCTCTTATCTTTGTAGCACATGTGAAGTCCTGCTGAAATTGGTTTGACAGGTTCAGATGTGAATATTGCAGGGTTTAGATAGAGATTTGGCTTTATTTTGGAGTCAAAAGCGGCAGTGCCCTCTGAACTTTGCAGATAATGAACAACTGAAGAAAATGGCACTGTAAAACAAGTCCTTCACCTTTCTTGCTGAGAGGCAGCACAGATCAGAGCAGATTAGCCTATACTGAGCTCTGTGCAGAATAGTTTTTGACATGGATACATCTCCTCTGAATAAATGGCAATAGTTAGAAGGAGGCTAAATAAAAGATCAACAGTTACATGTTTTCCTGGGTTAATCAGATGCTATAAGGAGAAGTCAAAAAATCATTTGCCTGTGTTGAAAAACATCCTAGGCAATTTGTAATCTAGGTGATTTTAAAAGTTAGAAGCAGTTACTGTTGCTTCATGGTCTCCTGAGCCACCTTGTTTGTGCATGTTCTTAAAGTCACATTACATGGGTTTGGGTTTTTTGTTGGCAAGCTTTTCCTGCACACTGGATGGAAGTGTCATCCAGCGAGCAGGGAGAAATGCCTTTTCATAAAGTGTTCAACCTGAACACACAGTGAACACTCTGTGAACTCATTTTCTTGCTGCATCAGCTACTCCTGTTTAGGGGAGGAAAGGAGGAGATAGGTAAAAAATTTGTGCTAGAAACAGGTTCTTTTATGTGTATCTTCTGCTGTCAATCCTTTGTCTTTTCCTTCTCAAACTATAATCAAAGGGTCAGAAGGTTTCTGCCTGCATTTAGAAAATACTTATAAAAGTCCTTATCCAAATCTGCTATAGTGACAACTTGAAATACTGAATTCTGCTCTAGAATAAATCTGTCTTAATATAATTATTAATGATTTGGGATTACTAACTATTTATGGTCTGATTCTGAAGAGCAGTGTCCTGAGCAATTGGCTGCTCAAAGATATAATATAAGATCCTGGACCTTCAAAAAAGTATGTCTGCACTTTTTTTATGTTCCTGGAGAAATGTGTTTTTCATAGGCTGGTTTTGCCAGGAATGTCAATTGTATGAAAATCTGAGGTAAAATTGCAGAAGGGGATTGCAGTGATTAATGTCTTGAGAGCTAAGGAGTGCAGCTAATAAAGTTTTTCTCCAGATGCTTTCATTGGAAAATGATGCTTTTGACATAAAGCAAACAGCTGGAATACTTCATTACAAACCAAATTGCACAATATAATGTCAGTATTAACAGAGAGTCATAAAAATACAGTCCAATTAAAAATAGAAAATCTTAAACAATATTAAGTCTTGTACTTGACTCTAAAGTATGTAAGGGACAAGCCAAAGCAATTTCTGTGAGCCATTAGTGATGATTTTCAGGGATTCATTGAGGATGGGGGAGGTCTTAGTGGACTTGGGACAGGCAAACATATTACCTAGTCTTAAATGAGGGAGAGGCATGAGCAGAGGAGGAGAACACCTAGGGAGTCACAGATCGGTTCCCAGGATGATACAGGAAGAATTTACTAAAAATCAGTCTGTAAGAACCTAGAGAATTGTAACAAGATTCTTTAAAAGGTGAATTTGTCGAAATCTGATTATGTCAAGGCAATCTGATTTCATTTTTTGCTGGAATAATTGGCCTGGAACGGGGTATTGCAGACCTGACAGAAGTCAAGATACATGGCAAGGTCCCACACGGCATTCCTGTAACAGCACAGGAGAGGTGTTTTAGAGGAACCGGAGTACAAGGGACACACATAATTGGTTTGATAAACTGCTTGAGTGTGGGTTTTTATAATCCCCTGGTAAAAAGAGAGAACATGTCAAGCAGGGTGCTACAGATGGAATAATCCCATTAGCACCAAGGAGATGGGAATGGGGGTTTCTGTGAAGTCTGTAGAGGAACGAAGGCTGGGAAGAGTTGCCAACATCTTGCTTTTGGGGGATTTTAGTGAGTGCTGTTGTAGCTCTTCATAGACATATGAAGAGATGAATTAAACAGGGGTTTGACATCACAGCATCCTTTAACAAGAAGAATCTTGCATAGTGTAGTCAGAAGAGCATAGGTGCAGCTTTCTGAGACCTGCTTGCATCAGTGTAATGTGTTGCTGTGTTGGTAAACAGCGGAGGGATAGGATAGCGCCTGCCCGTGCACCGCAGCTAACGGAGGTGTGGTGCAGAGGTTCAGCTAGAAGGCTGCAGCTGGTGCCGTTGCATGTGGACCTGTAGGCACCGTAAATGCTATTAGGTAGGTAAATGAGGGCACTGATTTGTTGGGCAGATTTCCTACTTTATTCATTATCTCCAGCCTGAGCTCAAGCATGCTTCAGCACTGCATGACAGGTCAAACACTGCTTTCCCTTGTGCCCTGTGCCCTCCCAGAACAGGACCCTCAGCGAGCCCTTCAGCTCACTCAGGCTGACAGATCCTACGTGCTGCACTAGGGATGAGGCACTGCAGAGAACTGCAGTCGCCTCTCCAAGTGCAACTTCAGTCAGCAAAACTAGCTGTTAAGTAGCTTTTGAAAATGGGCATTTCTGGCATTTCTGAAATTTCACTCAAGATCACAGAATGATTAGGTAATACCACCCAGCTCTTCCCCAAGAGCATTGCTCAACATTGAGCCTTGGCAGTTGTCTTTCTTTTGTCAAGAAGACAACCCTCCAGCCCCACAGAGAAGGAGTATGATTAATAATGTTCTACCTCTTGTCCCTCAGGACACGAAGATACATTTAGCTTTGCTTCATAGTTCTCTCACTGCAAAGATAAATGAGATGGCCTGCAATACATACTTTGTATATATATGAAAATAAATATCTGTTACGCTTCTGTGCAGTTTTGGAGACTGCCAGCATTATCCTGTGGAAGAAGGGTGTCTTTCAACTTCAGTACTATTAAATAATTGTTGTCCTGGAATGTTGACTGCCCAAGATTTATTGAGCATTGTCAGTGTCCTTAATGCCATGTAACTGTATCCTTGGCATAAAGAGCCGCTCATGTCAGGCTGTGCACTTTGGATGTAGGCACAGAAGCAGTGCAGAGGGTGACTGTTAAAAACATTTGTGGAGGATTTTTATGAAAAAGTGGGGTGAAGCACACAGTTTTAAAAACAGAGTTTATGGAGCAGCACTAAGTGGCAGCTATGGATGAACACTTTTGTCTTTTGCCTAAAAGAAAAAATGTGAAGCTAAGAATTATTTATCTTTCTTCCTATCCCCAGCCTCTGCCCTCTCATAATCAAAAAAGAAAGTATCATTGTATTGTACAGTGAAAAATGGTATTTCTTTTCCCCTCCCCATTTCTTGTAACTGCCTTTCTTCCTTTTATACTACCCTTTTTCCTTCAGGACTTTGTCATGAACAAAGCTGACCTTCTGTTTTTAACCTCTTATACGCTGTCACCTTTCTAAGCCTTCTGGAACAGCTACGGAGTATTCCCCTTGAACTCGAGCATGCCCCCACTTTGGGAAGTAGATGATGTTCCACTGTCTAAAAATTCATGTACCCGTGGGATTTCTGGTATGAGAAACTGGTGTCTGGTTTTATTTCAAGAAGAAGACTACTACAGCATTTATACATTTCTGCAGAAGTTTGTGCATAATTTCCAACAGACTGGTTCTGGTCCCTGTGGGATAAAATTCACTCCAGTCTATGCTATTTAAGATTATATTTATTCTCTGAATTTCTGTAGGCCTCAACTTTATTTGGTGGGACTTGAGTTTTTCTTAGAAATTTTCTTAGAAATTCTAAACAAAGAATACGTAATTTTGTTTGGCTTCTGCTTGCTATATCAGTCTTTAATGCTTTTTCTCTCTGGTACAGTTCACACAGTCAATCATGTCCCTGTTAATGCATAGAGGCATGAAAACAGATTTTAGTTAATTGCCATGTGCTAGCAATCAACTTTTATTGGTTTGGGATTGGTCTTCAATTGGAGAATGACATTTGGAGAGCTAGGAAGAAAGGAGAGTCATCTTTTTGTTTGTCAAAGTGCCTCAAAAAGTCATGGTTTTGCCTGTTTTCAGACTTGGGAGGAAGGCCCTGTACATGATCGTGCTTACATATATAATGCAATAGAAAAACACTTAAGCCTGCTTTTTCTGGGACCATCACAACCTCTGACGTGAAAGGCATGAGAGTGTCAGTAGTGGAGATGTCCTGCTTGGGGTCGAGTTTGTGGTGGGAAGGACTCGAGCTCACAGCGCAGTTGGGAGAAGCTGTCGTAGCTTTGGCAGGGCAGTGCAAAGGCAAGGCTGCAAAAGTCGCGTCGGACAGCTCGGCCTCAGCGTTGTGCCAGGAGGGCGGCGGCTTCTTCAGAGGGGAAACAGTCAGGAAGTTACCTGTATTACACCCTTCTGTGTTTTACATCATTCTTTCACTGCATTGATATGAACTAAGCCAAATTTCAGCCTGTAATAAGTAGGGTGGATTTTTCCTTTCTTAACTGAACTTTGAGTATCTCTTCTTGGAAAGGATCTGCTGGTTTCGGGGGATGAACAGCGGCAGACTGAATCCCAAAGGACTCAGTTACCTTAAGCCATAATGTGTAGCAGAATAGAACTTACCCTTTAAATTGAACTAATTCCACTGTCTCTTCTTTGCTACAGGTGGTGGATGTGGACTTTAAAACAGTGTGTCTCAACATCTCATCCTCAACTATCTATTTTTAATCTGATTGCACTACAAAAGGAAAGCTGCTAATGGGATAAATGTTGAGACTTTACAAGAACTGACTTGAAGTACTGAAAGCCATTATTATTAATCAAGAAGAGCTTGAAGCTAAGTCTGTATCTGACCAGTCAGTATCATTTTCACGTAACAGGCATGGCAAGTAAGCGAAAATCAACAACACCGTGCATGGTCTTAGCCAACGAGCAGGATCCGGACCTAGAAACGGTGTCAGACTTGGAGGAAGGACCACCTGTACTCACGCCAGCAGACAACCCCACGGCAGAGAGCGTAACAAGTGATGAGGATGTTCACGAGTGTGTGGATTCAGACAATCAGAAAAATACAAATAAAGTAGAAGGTGGTTACGAGTGTAAATACTGTACTTTTCAAACTCCAGATCTCAATATGTTTACTTTTCACGTGGACTCAGAACATCCCAACGTAGTATTAAATTCATCCTACGTTTGTGTAGAATGCAATTTCCTTACCAAAAGATACGATGCTCTCTCGGAACATAATTTGAAGCATCACCCTGGAGAGGAGAATTTTAAACTGACCATGGTGAAACGTAATAATCAGACAATCTTTGAGCAAACAGTAAACGATCTCACTTTTGATGGGAGTTTTGTTAGAGAGGAAAACGCTGAACAGGCCGACTCTTCTGAGGTCCCCTCATCAGGGATCTCAATTAGCAAAACTCCTATTATGAAAATGATGAAAAACAAAACCGAGACTAAACGTATTGCTGTAATCCACAATGTAGTTGATGACATTCCTGGTGAAGAAAAGGGAACTGAAAATGAGCCAAACTCTGAAGAAGTAGTAGAAAACCCCGCACCGGCAGTTTCTGAGTCCAAAGCGAGCCATTCGGTTTGCAGCGCAGCAGATGTGGCCAGTGCGGTGGTGACTCCAGCGCCAGTGCTTCAGCCTGGGGTGGCACAGGTCATAACGGCTGTTACAGCTCCGCAGAACTCAAACCTGATTCCAAAAGTCCTAATACCTGTAAATAGCATTCCAGCCTATAATTCTGCTTTGGATAACAATCCTCTTTTGCTTAACACCTACAACAAATTCCCATATCCAACCATGTCGGAAATCACTGTTCTTTCCACTCAAGCAAAGTACACAGAGGAACAGATTAAAATATGGTTTTCTGCCCAGCGCCTGAAACACGGTGTGAGCTGGACACCGGAGGAAGTGGAGGAAGCAAGGAGGAAACAATTTAATGGCACGGTGCATACTGTGCCACAGACCATTACTGTTATTCCAGCACACATTTCTGCCGCTAGCAATGGTTTACCTTCAATTTTACAGACGTGCCAAATAGTTGGTCAGCCAGGACTTGTTCTCACTCAAGTTGCAGGTGCAAATACGTTACCAGTAACAGCCCCAATAGCTTTGACTGTAGCGGGAGTCCCAAACCAAACACAGTTGCAGAAGAGTCAGATTCACACTGCTCAGCCTGTCGCAGAAACCAAACAAGTGGCTGCTGTTCCAGCCCCTCAGCCTATCAAAAATGAGTCCGTGCTGATGAATCCTGACTCCTTTGGCATCCGAGCAAAAAAAACTAAGGAACAACTGGCAGAACTGAAAGTCAGCTACCTGAAAAATCAGTTTCCTCAAGATTCAGAAATCTTTAGACTTATGAAAATAACAGGCCTGACTAAAGGAGAGATCAAAAAGTGGTTCAGCGATACACGCTACAATCAGAGAAACTCGAAGAATAATCATGGGATTCATCTCAACAGTGATTCATGTGCCACCATTGTTATTGATTCAAGCGATGAAATGAATGAGTCCCCAACGGGAGTCGCTCCACAGAGCAAGTCATCATGGAGCCCTTTTCCTGATTTCACCCCACAGAAATTCAAAGAGAAGACTGCTGAACAGCTGCAAGTCCTCCAAGCAAGTTTTCTCAATAACCCTGTTCTTACGGATGAAGAGATGAATAGGTTAAGAGCCCAAACCAAACTGACCAGGAGAGAGATTGATGCCTGGTTTACAGAAAGAAGGAAATCAAATGTCTTAAAGGAAGAGGGAGCTGACTTGAACGAAAGCAATGCTGGCAGCTCAAAAGAAGAGGCTGGAGAAACATCTGTGGGAGATGGAGCAGCAGGAGCAAAATCAGGCTGTTCTACTTCAAGCAAAATAGGCAAAAAATCACCAGAACAGTTGCACATGCTTAAAAGTTCCTTTGTCCGTACTCAGTGGCCATCTCCGCAAGAATACAACAAGCTGGCAGAAGAAACTGGGCTCCCAAGATCAGAAATTGTGAGCTGGTTTGGAGATACTCGCTATGCCTGGAAAAATGGGGGGTTGAAATGGTATTACTATTACCAGAGCGCCAATGCAAACAGTCTGAATGGCCAAGGCTTTGCAAGGAAGAGAGGGAGAGGAAGACCAAAAGGGAGGGGGAGGGGGAGGCCTCGGGGGAGGCCTCGGGGAAGCAAGAGGTTGAATTGCTGGGACAGAGGAGTGTCTGTCATCAAATTCAAAACTGGAACAGCAATCCTGAAGGACTACTACATGAAGCACAAATTCCTTAATGAGCAGGACCTCGATGAACTGGTAGCCAAATCTCACATGGGATACGAGCAGGTCAGAGAGTGGTTTGCAGAAAGGCAACGGAGATTAGAACTTGGAATAGAGCTGTTTGATGAGAACGAGGAGGAAGACGAAATGCTGGAAGATCAGGAAGATGAGGAAGAAACAGATGATAGTGATACTTGGGAACCCCCCCGACATGTTAAGCGTAAACTTTCAAAATCAGATTGATGTGCAATTTGAGATTTGGGGGCCAAAAACCTATGAATTAGGTTTGATGTTGTGGTGAAGAGCCAAATGATTTTTTTCATGGCCTTCAGTTTAGCAAGCACCTGCTTAGCATCTTAATTCCACTGAAAACGACATGGGTAAGATGCTACCTCTGCAGGCAACAACTATTTGCTTCCTTTCTACAAGAGGTGGACGTCCTCAGACCTAGCCTAGGACATGGGATTATAAATCAGATCCACTTCGACTCCTCCTCTTCCACATTAGTGATGGGAAGGTTTGATGTTCATCATTCACATGACTGCTTCTCAATATTTGATTGCCTTATGTTGTTTAATTCCAAAAAAACACAGACACGTTTTTTCATTGATGTAGGAGAACATTGCCTGCTCACCAAGGAGGAAAATACAAAAACCTAAGATGTCTTTTTGCTAACATCGCTTCACCTGAAAGGTTTCAAGGCCTGGGTTTATTTCTTAAGGAAAGAGTTCAAAACAAAAGAGAAGGGGAAAAGTGTGACAAAGGAATCGATGAACCCAGGGGTGAGGATTGCTTGGTTTAAGAAAATTAGGTGATATCAGCACCTTTTGCGTATCTTCAGAGTGTTTTGGGTTTACAGAACTTGTGATGAAATGTTCCTTGTTGATAATTACGAGCTAACTGAATGAGTCTGATGCTAGAAGATGCTTTTCGTTACATTTAATCAGTGTATCCTACATCAATTTAATTTAAATGCCTGACAGACTTGATGCAGTTGATAGTAGCATTGGTTTTTAGCTCGTGCATTCTTTCCTTTGTTGGAAATGGTAAGAGAAGTATGTATATTTCTAGCTTAAAAGAATAATTTTTTTGAAATCTTACACTGAATTTTAAGGTAAACGTGAGGTGGAGGCTGCCTGAAAGTTGCTGAGTTGCTTAGGGGTTTGTAAGAATACACAGATACAGAGATGAAAAGCGTCTTCAGGTGCTAGTAGGAAAGGTTTTCAAGTAAGTTGTGGCAATGACATGTTTAATTCTCAGACAAAATGAAGTTATATGGCTTTTAGATGCTTAGGAATGATAAACATGCTAGTGTTTAATTATTCTTCAGCGATAGCCCACTTGCTGATTTGCGTGCAAGTTTAACTTAAATTCATCCTGATGGATTGAGCTCGCCGCTGCGCTGGTTGTTCTTGAGGCTGCTGGGTGAACGCACTTACTTTTAGAGTTGGTTTGATCTACCAAAACTGAACCCCAGAAGTAGTTTAATCTGATATGGAACATCTACATCTTGATAAGTGTCTTTAAAACAGATTTTTTTTTTTTTTTTAAAAGCCATTTAAGACATTAAAATCATAGTAGAATTTGAATTACCAACTTAAAAACAGTGGGCCAAATTTGTTTAGGCAAGTATCTGGCATCGTAGAGAGCTGTTACTTGGAGGAAGAGTAGTTTGTGGTTTTGCTACTGTCGGTCTGCATTTCTTAGGGATAAGTTACTTTATATTTAGATGTCAGAAGATGATGATGAATTGGTGCTGCTGTCACCAGCATTGTCTGCTCTTACATTGGCACTGATGGAGAGGATACTAGCAATCTCCTTTTGCACATCTGTCGGCATCTTCTGTGTAGGCTTCTGCATCTAATGATCAATGAGAGACAGATTAGTGTAGAGAAAATGTATCCTAATGTTTCCACATTTCCAAGAACCTAATCTGGAATTACTCTTTCTTCCTCACTGTGATAACTGTCAGAAGACCAAGAAAGTCCTCTTAGTCATGATTTTCTGAAGCAGAGGAGTTCCTGTTACATCTATTTTTCATACCTGCTTGTGGGTGAAACCCAGGTCAGAGCAAGAAAGGGAGTAGTGTCTGACAAAAAAAATATATTGCTAACTCGCCTTCCTCTCTGGGCACCTGTAGCTGCTGTTCTGCTCCCAGATTGAACAGGCTGCCTTGGTTGCAGGAGGATGTTCTGTGTGAAAGCCATTTCTGACTGTTTGAGATTGCTGGAAAGAAAAGGGCACTGGCTTTTGGTGTGTGACCCAGATTTGACGATGAAACTGTTTCCTGGCTTCCAGGACTTAAATCAGTGAGGCACAAAGTGGGCAGCGGTGCTAGAGAGGACTAGCCAAGAGTACCTTGGGGTGGGAGAGAAGCAAAACTGTGCTTTTCAGCATATTTTGTTGGAGTGCTTATGACTCTGTCTGTGAGGTGGTGTAAGAGAGATCAGGATCGAGCCTTTTCAGCGTTGACTGCTGCACGTGGTTGGGAAATATTCTTGTTTAGCTGGTAATGGTATGGATGAGGCTGTTGTAGATGCCAGCAGATATAAAAGACTCGCCTTAGCTTCAAACTCCACTGGGAATACAGGGTCAAAAATCAGTGCTTGCCGAGTGGGAAAGGACAAAGCTAGTAGGGAAAGAGATGCTATTTTTAAGTTTCCAAAAATATTAAAGCAAATCCTTAAAATCCTTGGGAATATGCCTCTAGCAAGCAAAATCTGGAATTGCCTTAATCCTTAAGGTTGAACCAGAAATAATTTTCTTTCAAAAAGGAAAAAAAAAAAACCCACCCAAGCAACCATTCTAAATAAACATCTCCATTTTTTGTTAGCAGAAACTGCGTTTAGGATAGCATTAAATCAGACCTTCTTTAAAAGATGAGAAAAACAAAGATGCAAGTTAATTATACGATTAAACTGGGAAATTTTCCATTTTGGCAGTGTTCTGTTAAATAACACTCAGCTACAATGGTAGGCCTTAGCACATCTGGTCTGAAAAACACAGGAAGAGGAAATGCATTGTTTATCAGACTAAATATAGTTGGATTGGACATCTTCTTTTAGTGAAATGGTCAGAGATGGTGGCTGATGTATACTGGGACAGATTTTCAGTTGCTGTAAATATTACAATTCCATTTATTCCAGTGGTTATAATAGTGTTCACAGCCAAAGGTGTATGAGGAACAACATGATCTCTTTGCAAAATACAAGATTTAAATTAAACCACGTGCTGTGGGTCAGCTAATGAGAGAGGCAGAGTACTCATGTTTCCTTTGGCTACATGCACAGGGTAAGCCTTTCAGTTGAGCCAAGGATGAGAGAAATCTGGGTGGGTTCAGCCTGGGGAGAGCAGTTGTATGCATTCATTATTGCTCATATCTCTGTTATGTCTGTCTGAACAAACAGAGTCTATTAATTAGCAGTTTATTTCATGCTTACAGCATGTGTATATTTGCACTGCATGTTGGGAGAGAGGGAAACTCCTTCCGGAGGCCTCTCGCATTAGAACTGACAGGAGAAGCGTTGGAAAGAGCTGTCAGCATGCTGGGCAGTCTTATCTTTGAATTGTGGTTGTGTCTGGTGGGAACTCAAAGCTACTGGTAACACTGGTTTAGCCCAGATTGATCTCAGCCAACCGTAGGCTGCTGTGCTCCTTACCTGGGTGCCCAGGGCACACTGTATAGCAACTGAGAGACAGAAATTGCCTGCTGGCTGGAGAGGATACGGCACCTTCTCATTCTACCAGGTACATACAGGAAACTTCCTGAGCCTAAGTGCATCAGCAAGTATCTTAATTTATGATGAATCAGCATCACTGTGCTCATCAGCAGTGTGCCCCTGAGCCTGGCTTCCTCTGGTAGCTTACGCACCAGGGGAACACCTGCAGCGTGTTTTGGGAGTCCCTTGGCCTGCGCTACACTGACAGTGGGGAGGGAAGGGGCAAGGAAGTGCCCTGGGGTGAGTGTCCATGTGGGGTTTCGCTGGTTTCCCTGCTCATTGCAGAGTGGTGTGTAGATGAGCCTGTGGTATGTTTGCTGTATCTCTGTGGACCTTCACCTCTACTTAGGTTTGAGCTAGTTATGAGCCAGGCTTCAGTGACTGTCGTTGACAATGAGATGAAGAAACTGTGGTCTTGCTCAGATCTTACCTGTAAGTAGCTGGTTAGTTCTCAGTCTTCACTGGGAGCACTGTTTCAGAATTCAGCTGTAAGCACCAGTTCCTTTAGAGCTGAGGTAAAGCTTTCTTCTTCATCTGCTGTTTCTGCCAGGAGTGACCTGATCTGATCATGCTAGTTACAGCTGTCTCAGGAATTCAGCTAAAGAGAGAATAAAGATAATCCTGTGCTCGAATGGAGAGAGACAAGGGCTAAAAGAAAGTGAGCAGTGTCACAACCGAGTGAGGCATCCACCATCACTGCATCGTGCTGCTTCATGGCATGTTTTGCTCTTGCTTTTGGGTACAATGAGAGATCACAGTTCCATCTTAACCAGTGCTGTCTTCCCAGTGTCTGCCTCTCAATGACCCCAGGGTTAGTGGTTGTTGTAAAAGGAAAGTCAGACCTATTCCTCCCTGGAGGTTTGAATGAACTAACAGAGTGCTGGCTTCTAAGAAGTGGAAAGAAGTGAAAATACAGAAGCTTGATGACTCTTGACTCTTGCTCACCCTGCAGAACTCATTTACCTAAAAGTTGATAAGCAAAACAAATTTTACTCTTGCTGTTCTGACAGAACAAGTAAAGTATTGCAATCACTCATTTTTAGCAGATAGAAATCTCTGCTTTGTTTTGAAAGCAAAAGAGAGGAAAGATATCTAGTACCTCATGATTAGAATTTACTGGATTATCTCTAATACACTACAGTAAATGAGGCCATTCCCTTTTTTAACCTTGCCCAGTACCATTTTAAACACTGCTTTTTCATGACATTGTGTGCAATATGGTGTCTGGCTGTAACTGTGATTATTGGGAAGGAAACTCTTGCAACGTCCCCACATGACATGAAATAATTTTTCTAACGCATGATTTGCTGACTTTGGGCAAAAGTCTTATTTTCTTCCTGCTCACCAAGGAGCTATTGAGGCAGGCAGATGTACTCCCTTCTCCTCTGCAGAGCGGAGAAAGCATTTCTGGAGCCCGTACAAGGTGATTCATGGCCTTACGCAGCCCTCGTAGGCCAGAAAGCCCAAAGATGCAGAGACTCTCTTCCTCCTCCGTTTTCCTCTGAAGTGAGAGCGCAGCAGTCACGCTGACAACTGGTCCCTGGCTGCTGAGTAACCAAGCTGTAGTTAAGGTGGGGAGCGTGCTCCCTTTTGCACTTAGCGGAGTACTGTGTATTCAGGCTGGGTATCAGCATTTGCTTCTGTAAATACGACGGTATCGATTTGCGTCCTCCCCCTGACCCCCGTGTCTGTCTATATTCATATCTCCCAAGGAGAGAAGATAATGTTTAAGCTTCTGTAATATTAAATATGCCTGCCCTGACCTGAAGGCACAAAAATAGTGTGCAATGAAATATAGCTACTTTCTTTGATTTAATTTATTTTTTCTTGGAAAATCCTTTTGCCTACATTCAGTAGTAATGAAAAGATATCGTGTCAGTGATCAGAGAACAGTAAAACTGCTGAGAGTTGTTCACAATTCCCAGGCTGATTTTGTAAATTAGAGATGGGAAGGGGTAGTAGAGGGCTCAGTTCCCTGCGCTGAGCAGTGCTGGGTTACACCTGCATTCTCCATCAAGCTTGTGGTATCCTAGGATAAGGAGATTTACCAAGTAGCATGACACAGACTTACTGGGTAAAGCTACTTGAAGTTTGGTGATGTATTAAAATTCAGTAGGGAAAGATTGTAAAATGAAAGTTGTAACAGAAAGTGAAAAATCCCCTCAGTAGCTATTTAAACATACTGAATAGCTCAAATTTCTATATAATTGTCCCACTTTTAAAAAGGGAGACTTTGAAGCACAGGTGGGTTACAGCCAGTATTTTCAAGTTTAATGGTCTGAGCTTTTGGGGATTTTTCTCCTTCTGCATTGAGGAGCATCTGCACTTTTTCAGTGGATAGTCACTGCCAAAATGACTTACACAGCGTTGTAGAGTGGTAACTGAGGATCCTGTAGCACTTTTCATTAATTAAGGTGAGATTTGTCTGATTGCACGTTGCTGTCTGCATTCGAGCAGGACACTGTAGCTAGTCAGTGTACCTAATGAGTGGAAGCCAGCTCGTTCTGCATGCCTGGAGGCGGTCAGACAGACCGCGCCCCAAACTCTGTTGACTGTTACTGGTGGCTGGCAGGGAGACGCTGGCAGCACAGACACCTGAAACTGGGCGAGATGGATCTGGGCTTGGGAGCGTGCTGGCTGGGTTGCAGCGCGGATCTCTGCTGTGGTTAGCGATGGTACTTACTCTGCTTCCGACTTGGTGCTTCTTGGGAAGCATGAGGCCTTTTTTTTCCTTCCTTTTTTTTTTTTTCCTTTTATTCTAGAGCAGTAGCACTACAATGCTGGATACAGTAACTGACCCTTGGTTATAATACTGTGGCATAAAAATTACTTGGGGTTTCTCAAGTATTTTAGAGATAAGGTTACTCTATGAACATTGGACCATGCAAAACTTAGAATGTGTTGAGACACGTAATATTTGTGTCCCAGTTGATGAAAGTATTTCCTTATGCTTATTCAGTGCTAGATACTGATCATGAAACTTTCCCTAAAGAATCTGCTAGAATGACAGAAGATTCAAGTCTTCATCTGTGATACGGAACGATCAACCACAAGAGCTCCATTATGATCTTGAAATGTTCTCTCTGCCTTCAGTTCCAGCTTACAAAAGCATTTCCAGTTTGGCATAGGTGGCGATCTGCATGTGCTCACAGTCTGTACAGAAATGCACTGCCTGGGGAGGCTCTACATGGCATAGGAGATGTGGCACTGGGTACCGCTCTTCGCCTGCACAGGAGAGCTAACAGGTGTCGGTCTAGTTTACAGCAACGATGGCGCTTTGCAATTTTCTATAATATATTGCAATATATTTAAATGTCCTTGTTTGAGATGTGAAATGAAATTAAGTTAATGCATTGTTATGTATTTGGAGTATGAGGAAAACGATTCACTGATGACCAGCAAGGTTTTAGAAGGTGTCCCGTATGTAGCCGTCTGTGTGATCTGTCTGGTGTATGTGATGTTAAAAGGAAGCAACAATACTGTCGCTGTTTAGAATGAAGAGTTTCTTTTGAATGATGCAATAGCTTACAGTGTCTTTCCTTTGTAGCTGCCCAACGTGGTGAAGGGGAAGCAATTCTTGAAAAAGTTCAAGATAACTGGTTAACTGTGAATGGGCCTAATCTTTCGTGAAACCAAGAAAATTTTTGGACACACACACAGAGGACTTGAATACTCAAAAGGATTGGAACTTAGTGTTGTGCCAAAGTTAAACTACTGCAGTTGGCAGAAGTTCTGCACTGTAAATAGAAGACTGATTAAAAGACAGCTTGTAAAAAAAAAAAAAAAAAAAAAAAAATCAAATTTTAATACAGTACGTTTTTATTCTGATACATGATGGAAACATTCTGTTTTAGACCTTTTTTGAAGAGGCTTCAGTGACCACTAGATTTTGTCCTCTTATATTTTGTTCGGCCTAATACTATATGTTCTAGTAAGATGGGCTTTATTGCCTGTGTTCTTTGATATGTGATTAAGCTTATAGCTTTGAGTGACCAAACATTTTACAGAGTAAAAGTTCTTAGAAACAGTATAACGTAACTGATATTTCTGTGTCTTATTTATCAGGCTCTGCACAAACTTGGAAATTTGTGCTGGACTTGTACAACTCATTTATGGGAACGCAGCATACTTCTGGATATTACAAACCTAAGCCTTTGTGGCAGTACAGATCTTGTCTTTGGATTTATTTTTGTTATTTCTTTGAGGCAAAGAGACGAATGGATGCTGCTGTAGAATATTTGTAATATTGCCATTATTGCTTTCTGTAGCAATTACTGCTTTTGCTTCAACAGATAAGGAAAATAAATCAGAGAGAGAAAAATCCTAAAAGACGCTGGTAGAAGAAAGGATTGTGTGGGAACTTCTGAAAATAAACTTTGTACCAAAAATCTGAAAACAGAAATAATGGAATAAATGTCTCCTTACTGAGTGTGTGTGGGTTTAAGAGGTGATATGGAAACCAGGAACCCTGTCTGTAGGAAAATGTCTTTTTTTTTCCTGTTACACACAACTGCATCACACCAATTCCTCGGATGCATTGCATTTGGAGAGCTGGCTTGGCCGAGCCGCCAGCGTGAGGTCAGCTTCACGTGTGCGTCCGTACAGCTGCTTGTTGCTGACCCGTCCTGCTGTGTCAGCAGGCCAGGGATGTTCGCTTGATTTTTCTCATTAAGGCCCATGCTCTTCATTATCACATTTAAAACATTGGGGGTGGGAGGTGTAGGGGCGAGTAGGAACCACCTCCTGCTGAAGCCCCTGTCCGTCAGACCTCGCGCTTTGTGGCTGCTTGGACCAGGTGCCTTTTCCTCAGAGAGGAAGGGTCTGAGATGAGCCTTTCTCTTGGGCTCTGAGGCAGTGTCACCGTCTTGCATCAGCGTGACTCATCGCACTCTTCTACTTCAACTGGACCCAGCATCCTCTCTACAGACCTATCCCTGCCTGAGAAAAAGTTGTTTAAGATGATAGAATTGTTCCTGTGCTGTAGCTTATGTCAGTCCCAAGAAATGAGGTCCCTAGCTGAAGCCGTGACCTGTGCGCAGGCCTGGAGAGGAGCGCTCGGTAGCCGGTACAGCTTGGTGGCTGGCCAAATAGTTGTACTTGGTTCAGTGAAAAAAAAAAAGGGGGGGGGGGGGGGGAAGAGAAAGAATGCTTATTCAAGAATCTGTCAGCTAATGAGGGAGTTATGAAAAGCCCTGGATTATGCACACAGTCACCTTTTTTTAAACAGTTACCTTTTTTGTTTACAGTATTCTCAGCGATTCCAAAATGCTGCAATTCAGTCGATATTTTCACAAGAGACCATCTGGCCTTGTGGGTTGTTTCCCCTTTCCCAGCCTCCTCTTCCCAGCCCCTTCCATCTTCCATTTGTTTTCATAACAATACTGTCAACTACTATTTTTAAGAATTTAAAATACCAAGCCACTTTGTGAGCTGCCTTATTTTTCTTTTTAAGCCAGAAATTCCCCTCTAGAACGATGTTAAATAGCTCCCTGTGGGCTTGGCGTTGCTTTGAAGCACTGCTGGTGGTGGTCTTGAGTCTGTCAGATGGTGGTTTCTAACATCTTTGGTTGTTAAACGACTTGTTGCACTTCAAATACTGTAAAATGAAACCTTTGAATATATTTGTATGTTTCTACTGCTATAATGTTGAACTACTAGTGTTGTGACTAATTCCTCTGCCATGTGTGTTTCTTTACAGGCTCAGTGCTGAGCTGATGTTCATTACCTTAAGGTATTTATTTGGTAGAAGAAAGAAAAGACAGAAAAAGGGAATGAAAGTGTGTGTCACACCTAGTTGATTTGTGTCTGTGGGTGAAAATAAAGGTCAGTGTTGGCAGTATTTCTCCTCTTACTGATTTTAAGTTTTCCTAAATGAAAGCCAAATAGGAAAAAACCATAATTGCAGTGAAGCCTGTCTTAAGGGACTGACATGGAAGAGGGCCCACGAAACAGCCTCTCGTCATGACGTGTTCTGAACCGAAGGAGATCATAGAAATAATATCACAATTGTGACTGCTCCCAGTCCTGCAGTTTCATTCCAGCAGCTGGCCAGAGCCTCCAGATCAAGTTCAGCTGCCAGGGTTTCTGTGCAAGCGTGGTACCTGTGAAGTGCAGAAACAGAGGCCCACAGAAGCCCTGTGGTGGAAGCGGCTCATCATTTTTCTTAGCAACACCACAAAGTTTGTGGTGGTTTTTGCTCTAAATTCATGTCACTTGGGAAAGGGAGCAATTGTGGGCAAAGTCCATTCTTGATTTCAGCATTTTGTTTGCATTTGTTCGTTGGGCAGTGCTTCCCCTCTGCTTTCTCTGTGCTTTGCCTCATGCTTTCTGCAGGCACTGATACTTGTACAAGGCAAATATGAAGCCACAGAAGCTAAATTTAATAGGAGTTTCAACTGGTCCTTTCCAGCAGTGCCAGAGCTGCATGGGAAACAAGGCACTGGAGAATCAACAAGCAGTTTGGTTGTTTCCCTTGTGGAGGCAGCCTCCCCTGCCAGCCTCCACATGGAAAAGGAGAGCAGGACGGGAAAAGCCCATGAGTTGTGAGGGTCACTCAAGGGCACTCGTGAAGTCCTGGGTATGTTTCTTCCATGTAGCATGGGTTTTTTTCTAAGTTTTTTAGATTTGTTTCTCTTTTTCCTGCAAGACAGCAATATTGTAGGAAGTCAGCTCAGTTCAGTGGGTGTTACTACAACAGAGGTCTACAGCAGCCTGTGCTGCTTAAATGGTGCCCTAGAGAAGTTGTTACCAGCGTTATAGCCCTGCCCAGTCCTGAAAACTTCACTGTAGTAAAGTTTGAAGAGGTAACAAATCTGCTGTGGTCTCCATGGCCTGGTTTCACCACAAGTAGCAATTAAGCAACAAGCAAACTGTGGCCAGGGGAAGTTAATGAGTTTTCAGACAAACTGATAATACTGAAAAAAGGGCATAGAGGAGGCATGGAACTTCCCTGTGCCTGACAGGGAGTCTGATGGGGTTTTTTCCAGTTAGAGCAGCAGATCAGAGATCCTGCCTTTTCCAATGACTCCTGCATCAAGCTGGTACCCACAGACCATCAAGCTGCAGCCTCGGTGCTTGTACTGCACGCCTGAATGAAGTGGTTCAGACACGTGATTTGTATCGGTACTGGAAATGTGCCGGCTGGCACAGGAAGGTCAGGTCACTCCTTCAGGATTCTCCCTGGCACCTGATCACTTTCTTTCTTTCCAGAAAGCTTTTTTTGTTTTTTTCTTTTCAACAGCTTTCTGGTCAAACCCAAGGGCATGCTGATTCTGTTCATCATTTATCTTACTAGACAGAAAATAGTTGCAAAACCCATTAATAGCTGAACACATCTGTGCACAGTGCACCCTTTTGGCAATAACAATGTTATTGGGTTCTGTGAGGCCTGAGGGGAAGGATTATGGCCCAGTTAATATGGCTTGCCAGGGGTTTGAAAGGTTGCGCTGTCTTAAGGTAGAGCAGGCAAATGAACCATCTTTTGGAGGATGTGTCCTCTCATGTCTGTTCTAAGGACCCCGAAAAAGATTCTGGCTTCTGTTAACAACAAACAATTCTTACTCACTGATTTCCATGATGCACAACCCCTCACCTCCCCACTCATTTTTGTTTGTGTCTTACTAGAATTGTGAGGTGGATTGATAAGGTGGATTCCATGGTTTTGCTCTTCTGAGAGATGGGAAAGCAAAAGGAGATTCCCTGCCCGCTGGACTCGGCAGCTGGTTGGAGCAGTGCTGCTCTTCTGGCTGCCTCCACCTCTGCAGTCACCTTGTCCTGCCTGGTTTCTTGCCTGATCCCATTCTTCTGCTCAGCCGCTGGCCTCCGTGCTCTCATGTTAATAGTGCCCTGGTTTCAACTTGCCCTCCCCCTTCTGTAGGGTGCAAGGGCGCCAGAACGCTTTTCTCCTTTAGGAGTAAGGAGCCATTTTAGTTCCTGCCTTTGCCTTTGCTCAGTCCTGGTTTTACCTGCCTCAGGAACAGATCTGGATTCAGCAAATGTAGCTTCCTCTTGGTCCCAATTGGCTGAACTGGTTTCTCAGCTAGCTTGAGATGGATGGAGCTTCATCTTGGTTCTACTCGCACTTCTTTAGAGATGAACTGAGTCTGAGACAAATATTCTTTTCCCCAAATTTGGGTCAGTGGCTTCTGGAGCTTTGGCTGAGGGGTATTAGTCTTTTGCCACCCTCAGTGTGACAACTTACTATTCAAGGAGGAGTGCTCTTGACCTCTGTAGTTGCATCTCAAACCATCGTACTAAGATTTGCTAGAGCTCATCTGAGCTCATCAGAGCTTTAACTGCAGTCTTGTTTGCAGTTTGTAATAGTGATAACCTCTGTATGCCCCTAGCTGTGAAATGTTGTTACTTGTATTACCCTCCCGTGTCAGTCATGGACGATATCCCCTTTTGCATGTGTAAGACCATGGAAAAAAGGATGAAAGATGGGCTCTGCTGTAAAGAACTTGCAATCTAAATAAAAGGCAAGAGACAAGGACACAGCGAGACAATGTCAGCAAATAAAGAGCTGCTGCTAATCTCTTTTCATGAACATGATTAGGGAAGAGCCTATGTTATGACTGTCAAAAAAGAAACTAATCTTCCCTCAAGGTATGAATATTTCACAATGTCTGGAAGGATCCACTTAACGATTCAGGAGCCACCCATCCTTTGAGGAATGCTGCCTGTGGGCCTTACTGCCCTCTTCACTGCAGGCAGCTCTCACTTTGAGGAGGGACATAGCCTCTCTTTTTCTTTCTTCCAAGGGCAGCTTCTTTCCAGCATATTTTAATAAATCTATAAACTATATGAGAGCTGCATTATTCCTTAGCCAACATGTGTGGGTAGTGCCTACCAAGACAGGGCCCTAGTTGCCAGTCAGGGTTTGTTTCTGCTGTGTGTGCTTGATGGTCTCTGAAACATTTGTGGTGTGCATTCTCCTGGCACAAGAGCAGCCAAGCTGTGGCGAGGACCCATGGAGGCTATCACAATACAAATAATAACATCAGTAACTAAAGAAACACTGGGGGAGAATTCTTCTGCATTAATTTTGCCTCAGAGTAGACTGGGAAGCAGGGAGGAGAGGGACTGTCAGGATCTAGACAAGGTCTGTTTGCCACGCTGCATTTTCTTTTCCTGGCTAAAAGTCTCAGGCAATAGGGCAGCACGAGAAATTCCTGCCTATCGCTTGAGTTGTCTTCACTGCCCAGGCTCCCTCTGGGTTCACCCTGACTGCAAGATGAAGCTGCTAGCCTGCTCCCATTCACCGAGGTTGATGCTGGGTCACAGCACCTCACCACCAGCGTAACGAGGCATGCTCATGTGAACAGCTACAATAGCTTTGCTGATGCACAGGAACTTGCTCGGTGACCGCAACTTAGTGGAGCCCATTTGTTTTATTGCTCCGATGTTCATGTGCCGAGCTGGTGGTTTAGGATGGTGATGGAGTTAAGACCTCGGCTGCCTTTAGGAAGAGATTAATCTGCGGCTTCTTTTTATCCCCACAGCTGCCTACACAGAACAGCTGCAGCAGCGCAGGCTCTTGTAGGGCTGGTGTGTCTCTGAGCCTCCTCAAAGCTGCCTCTTCCAGAGACAGCGTTTTCTCCTGCGTGACGCCAAGGGTAACAGCACCACGGCACATCGTGCCATGCAAACTCAGGCAAACAGCTCTCCTTAAGTACAGTGGGAATTTGTATTCTGGCAGCTACGCTGATACCTCGGGTCTTAGGGGACAAATTGAGCAAATCTCCGGTGCTGCCAAGGCACAGGAATTGAGTAAAGTTGCATTTTTTAATTTCTGTAACTGATACACGAGGAGCCTTTTAAATGTCTGAAGGGAGGCGGGAGAAGGGGAGAGCCAGGCAAGGGAGGAAGGAAGAAGAGAGGCAGTGTTACTCCTATGACTTATGGCTGAAACCACGCAGTCAGCTGCTGGGCCCCCTGCGTGGTGCTCAGCCATCGCTGCGCTCCTGTCCCCGCTTTACCAGACAAAGGCATTCTCTGCATTGCAACACAGAGCCTTTGCAGACCGTGTTGGTATCCTTGGAGGCAAGGATGGCTGAAACCCCCAGCCCTGGAGGACTCCGCAATCCAAGCTGGCAGCCGGGCGGCTACTCTGGGATTTGCCCCTGGGAGCGCCTTGCTCTTTGTGTTTTACTTTGCGCTGGGGCCACATTGCACTTTGATTACTCATGTTGCTTTTTTGGTTTCTCTTCTTTTTGATTTGCTCTGAATTGTCTTGCTGGATTTGCATGCTTTGCTCATTGGGCTGGTGTGGTGCAGCGTGAGTGGCAGTCCTGGAGGAGCGGGAAAGGAACAAGTATGTCCCGTGTATGTGAGGAGAAGCACAGCCGCTGTAACCGCTGAGACACTCACGCTGACCTCCTCAGCCCGACTCCTGCCTGTGTCCTGCAGGAGCTCATCACACAAGTCTGTGGGCAGGAGGAAGCCAGATGGGTTTGCTGTGCTCATACAAGCAGCTCTAACTCTGCTCACCTACCTTGGCATTTGTAACAAGAAGACTGAAGCATGTCAAGCAAACTCCTGATTCTCTCCAGACTCCCTTGCTAGGCAGTTTCCTATGTTCAGGAGGGCTTGTTTGCCAAACAGCAAGTTTGGAAGCAACAGAAACCTCAATCCCCTTTTATTTTCTGATCAAATCTACCTGCCAAAGTTGAGTTCCTACCCAGGGATGGATGGCAGCTGATGCTACATCCAGTCATAGCTATGCTGGTATGGAAGGATATTTTGAGCATGCATCCACTTAGAAAGAACAAAAAAACCCCAAACTCAGAACCCGTATGTTACATGTCTACTAGATGGAAAACTTTAAAATTCTCTGTATAAGCAGTGCTTTGGCCTCAACAGCTGTTCTGGTATAGGCAGGTGCGTTTGTCCAATTTTCAGGTTAAGAATGACTTTTCAGCTGATGTTCTCCAAACCTGCATGGTGATTAGGTGGGACAAAATGGACCTTCCTAGGTGAACGGTCTGGCAAGGCAGAGAGAGGGAACAGCACTGCAGTACACTTACAGCTCAGGGTGTACAGCTGGGGTGGCTACAACTGGTTAACAATCAACTGTGTGCCCGAGAGTCTTTAAATCTTGACAAATCTGGGGTAGAGGATGGAAGAGAGAAGAGGCTGTAGGAACAGTCTTTTACTTTGTCATGTCCCCTTTCCCCATAGCACAGCATAGGGGACTTTGGAAAACCCTTTAGAAAGCCTGAGATTTCACAAGTTTCCTTTTCTCCTTTGGGGCAGAACAGAAATCAAATGGAAAAGTTACCGAAATACACTCCCACCCACCCCCACACAGGCACCAGGCCAAGATGCTAACAGAACAACTCTACAATTATGCAATTAATTTATCAAAGCATGGGACACACTGCGGTTCAAGTATTTGTTACAGGATCTTACAACATTTCCATCACGCTGACTCGTGACCGAACTCCTCGCCAGAGCCCGGAGGTGCGACGGTCCCGCTGCCCACCGGGGAGCACAACCCGCACCCGTTTCCCACCCACCTCCTAAACCCAGCGGGCAAACGCCAGAAGCGATGCGGCCAGGCTGCCCCAGGGCAGGGCCCTTCTCTCGCTCGCTCTAGGCAAGCTCGGCCGGGCCCGCGCTGCCACCGCCCCCGTTTCCCCTCAGCGCCCCGGCCTAGCGGCGGCCCCCGCCTGGCGGGAGGCGGTCTGGCGCGGGCACTGCCCTGCGGCAGCCGGCCCGCGTCTCCCAGCTCGTGTAGCGGAGGGAAGCGAGGCCTTCGGCGGCCGCCTCAGGCACGCAGCGGGCAGGGCCGGAGCCGGGGCCCGGGGGACGGCGGTCGGGACTACAGCTCCCGGCGGGCCGCGCGCCGCAGCCCCCCTCACACCGCCCGGCCTAAGATGGCCGCTGCCCGCCGCCTCCCCTCTAGCCCGCGCCGCCCCTGACTCGGTGACCCCCGGAGGCTCGCCGCCGCCCTCGGTGGCCCTCCCGGAGCGGCGGCCCGACAGGGGGCGCGCTGCCGCGGCGCGGCCGGGGCCGCTCCGGGCGGAGCGGAGCGGTGCGGTGCGATGGAGCCGCTGCTGGGCTGGCAGTTCGAGGAGTCGCTCTTCGCCCCGAGCCGGGAGCGGGGCCCGGGCGGCGGGGCCGGTCCGCCCTGCGGCGCCAAGCACTGCGAGCCCCGCGTGAGAAGCCGGGGGCAGCGGGAGGGCCCGGCGGGAGCGGCCGAAAGGGCGGCCTGGGTACGGCGGGGGCGGCTTCGGCCTCAGCCCCGCTGACGGGTTTGTGCTGTGCCCGCAGTGGTTTCGCAGCGAGGCGGACGGCGGGGAAGGCGCCGACGGGCTGACGGCCTGCAAGTTCCGGGCGGACTGGGCCTACCGGCAGCGGGAGTTTGAGGTACTTGCAGGGCTCTGCCCTGGGCCCTGTTCGGTGGAAGCAGTGGGGGTACAAGCTGGGGTGATGCTGCAGCCCCGCTGTGCTGCCGCAGTGTGTACGGATGTTTATATAAAAGCTTCCCGGCTGAGCCACGGCCTGGAAGTGCGAGAGGCTGCGGTGCGGTTGTGTCCAGCGTGATGGCTCCTGGGCCACCTTGATGGCTCTTTGTCAGCCCCGCGGGCAGTGGCGGTGACCCGGTGAAGAGCTGTCCCGCTGGCCGAGCTGCTGTCAGGCCACTATGGGTTACAGCGCTCTGGCAAGCCCCCCTCCAGCCGGATATCCTCTTTCCACAGTCAGTGTGAATTCAATGTAAACTGGCCAGAAATGCTGCTCCAGATCAGGCTTGCACATCCGAGCAGTTCAGTGGTGAGCAGAGCTGGAGTTTGTGACCATGGAAGTCATGGTCAGCCAGAGTTAAGCATGTGGATTTCTCTGCCCCTGGGGATGATGCCATATCCCACAAAGGGCTGTCTGACCACTGGCAACCCACCTGGCTGCTGCTTACCTTTCTCAGAGCTCCCCCCACTGTCAGGTGAAAGCTGACTGTAGTTATCAGGCTCCTGACAGTTGGCTTCTGAGCCTCACTGTTACTTGTCCCACCTCTCTGCTGCCTCCCTGCACTATGGGTAGCTGGTTGTGACTTTGAGGTGCATTTTTGTTCCCTGTTTCTGCCTTCTGTCCTCACTGCCTGCTTCCTGAGCTGCATCCCTAATCATTGATGCTCTCTTGCCTCTGTAGTCCTAGTTGCAGGATCTGGTCTTTTGTTACCTTGTTTCCTGGTTGAAATTAGCCCCTTCTGCCCTTGTTTCAACTGTAATAGCTTCTTCTTCCAGGCTGTGGTTTGCATTGCAGGCTCCCTAATTCCAAAGCCTTCAGGCCAATTTCTGACTCCACTCCTTTCACCTTGCCCATTGGATTTGTGGATCTTTTTGTACCTCAGTTGGCACTGCTGCTTTTTAATGTTATTCTGGCATTGCTGTTGCCTTGTCTATACTTGACAGATGCTTTCCAGTGTCAGCTGAGACACCCTGAAGGGGTTGGTAAAAGTATGCTGGGAAGAGAGATGCCTCAGGCTGCAGTCGGTGCTGTGCTGTGGGTCCCTCTCAGGAGGGAATGGCACCCCCTCAGATCTGCTCGTGGAACAGAACGTTGCTTCCTAACCCTTTCCTGTCGCAGTGATCCGCGTTAAAAATGTCTAGTCTTCAGTCTTGCTGCTAACCTGGATCACTGACAGAACCAGAACTAGACTGCACATAAAACTGTAGACTGGAGAGCACTGACCATAGAAAGGAGAGTGGAAATAAGTAAATGGGGGTAACAGTCTCTGCACTCCTTATGAATGCTTTTTTACCTCAGCCTAGGCTGCTTGCTAGGAAATGCCAAGGACACCGGTGATACAAGCCATGCCCATTTTTAGGATATAGATGTCTGCTTGGGAGTTGTAATGCCTGATCCTTGCCAGGTTCGATCCTTTTATCACAGAACAAGGGTGATACACCCCGTTCTGGGTGTCCTGCACCCCCCCTCTGAGCCATGTTCACCAGTGGCTGCTGTGCTGACCAGGCAGAGGGGAGCTCCCTCTTTGCTGGAGAAGGAATGTGAATTTAGCAGCAGGGAAGAAAAATATTTCAGCCATTTTGCTAGGAAGTATTTAGGGTGTGTTGCCTGGAAGCTCTTTCTGTTAGAACCATTCAAGTTTGCAAGGAATAATTAAATATTCATTTTGAGAGATGGGAGAATGAGCACTGCTCTTTCGTCTTCTGGTCTGAGCACTCCTGTGGAGCGGGAGGAACCAAAATTCCAGTCTTAGCTTCACTGAACACTTAATTTAATGTATTTAAATGTTAATTGGACTCCTGATGAGTGCCCTGAGCATTCAACTACAGAAGTATTGCTCATTCTTGTCTTTTTCCTTAGCCCAATTAATATTTAATTATTTCTTACAAATTAGAGCCGCCCTAGAGGAACGATGGAGATTCACCTTCCTTGCGGTGTTCTCCGACTTGCTGATTATTTGTGTGAGGTGCTTGCAAGTTCAAACCTTCCTGTCATGGATTCCAAACAGCATCCCCCACATTTAGGATGGGTGCTCTGACCATCGAGTTGTTAGCTGGGGGAAACATGCTTTGTGTCACATGTTGCCCAGGTCGATAGATGATCCCTTCTGGATCAGACCTTGCGAGGGAGAGGTGGATGGGTGTGTGGTGAGTCCTGCCAGGGCTTAAACACGAGCTGGGGCTGAGGTCGCCCATCACCATCCAGACTGGGCTGCGCAGTCCCGGGGCCCTCGGGTGCTGCTGGCATAGGTGGTAGCTGAGTCCAGAGAAATGAAAATGTGGATTTCAGCTCCTGGATTGCCTTTGTGACTGTCATCAGAAACAGAACATGCTCTCAGGCTTACCTTTAAATGAAGATCTCTCTCTGGTTTGTTTGGCTTTTCTTTCTGTCGATACGACTAGGAAGCCCTGTGTGAGTACTCAGAGTGCTTGCTGCTCTTACCTCCCAGTAACATTGCCATGAGACGGGATGTCCAGGAGGGCCAGGCTCGCTGTTTATCTCGCCTGGGAAGGCACAAGGAGGCTCTGGATATTGCAGAAAAAATGGTAAATAAATCTTTATTTCAGGCTTTGGACATGGAAGTATTGCCAGTAGTTCTTTTATATGGACCATTTTCTGGAAAAATAATCTTTATGTGTATAATCCTTCAGGATGTTCAGTGCTCAGAGTATTTGGTAAACAGAGGGTAACTGTCACTGCAGATGTAATCACTCTTTAGAAATCAGAACACCCTGTACCACAATGAGCTCCCTGTGCAGGGAGGCTGGTAGTCCTGGAAAGGACTAAATATCATGCTCTACCAGGCAGAATTAATGTAATGTAATAGGAATTATAAGAAAGGGGATAAATGAGTGCTTAAATCTTTCCACTATAAAGGTGACGGTTCAAAACTCCCTTTTATTTCCATAGACTTGCTGCCAAACTGCCATCAAGAGGAGTATCTAGCCACAAACTGAGATTTTCCCATAAAGGAAAAAGTCCAGAGGCTCTGAAGCCTGCTAGAATTTTACTGCTGCTGTTTATTTTATATAGAGGTGTTTATACTACAAAGAAGGGCAGCTGAATAAAACTCTGAAGGCAAATAAACAAATGCCAGCATGCAGTTCCTTCTTGCCTTTTAGACCAGGGGAAGACAGCTAGAGGGAATGCTGTCGGCTTGATGGTGCACAATCTGTATCACATTCTGTCATTTAAAATTAAGAGCAGAGTTTTGTACAATTTAAAAATTACCTTTAGTAATATTTGTGTGTCATTATTCAGGGAGACATTTTCTTAGGCTCTGAAGAATGATTCTGTTTTTAATCTGTGATCTTTTGTTTCTAGAGAAACTGCGCTACTAACACAGATCACTTAACGACGGTTCTCAACCTGCAGTTTGCCATTTACCAGGGTCTGGAAAGTGTAGAAAAACAGATCACGTGTCTTCAGCAGCTGATCTGCTTACATCCTTTCAACCCCTGGTACTGGGAGTTACTTGCTGAAGCTTATGTGAGCCTTTCACAGAGTTTGTCTCCATTAGTCATTCCCGAAACAAATCTAAATCAGTCTGAAGAGGTGAGTGTAAGTGATAGTAGTTTCAAAACATCAGCTGAAAGAGAGATTAATTTGCAGTCTCACAGATCAGAAAGCCCTCGGTCCAGCCTTGCTGCAGAAACAAAGAGGGAGAATGCAGTGGCTTGCAGGAGCAGCCAAGCTGCAAAAGAATTCCCCTGTGCTTCGGAAGAACCAGAAAGGACGGATGAAGGGAAATGTGCAGCCTCCGAGTCCTGGGAGCAGAACACGTCGAAGAACGTTGGGATAAAGGCATGTGCCTCATTTATTAGAGCAAGGTAACTAAACATGTTAGAATAATGTTAACTTCTCCCTTAAGCTGAGAACAATTTAAAGTATATTTTTCCCAGCCTTAATATTTTCAGTTTACATTTTCAATTGAAATGTTTGTTTCAGTGTTGGCAACTCTAATTTAGAAACACCCTGATATTGCTTCAGATCTGAGAAGCAAAATCCACTAGCGTGGTAGCTGTGAACAACCAAAATTTGAGTGGAAAGAGTAAACCAATGTCATGCACTGTTGAGAAGTAAAGTGTTTTTTGATGGCCTTATTATAGGAATCTTTTCAAGTAATTATATACAGCAGCCTGTCGGAGCATGGCTGTTTCCTGGTTTGGTATGAAAGCTGCAGCAGCAGAAGTGGCCCAAAGGGAAGGCCAGCCAGTCTTCCTTCTGCGAGTGCCACCTGTCTTGTTTGCTTCAAGCCTCATGCTTGAGTGGAAATGTATTTTATAATAACACCCCAATCTGCATAATGGATGAGGTTGAAAAATGAACTCTGTGACAGCTGATTGACAGGGCTGCATTAAAATGCTCTTTCTTTTTCTTCCCTCTCTTCCTAAAACTCCTGCACACAACAAAAATCCCCAAAACATAATCTTTCAAAGGCAGAATTAGGAACTATTTTTGTTAGAATAGTCTTTGGGTTATTTCCCCCTCTTGCCTCTCAGTAATGTATTTGTCACCAAACGCATTTAAAGCCATTTTATGAACTGACAGAAATGTTTACAGAGAACACTTCTTAAGTGCCTTGTTAGAGCAAGATTTAACAGATGTAAAAGAAGATACAGTCTCTTTTATCTGTACTCGGACTGAGAGACGATGGCTTTAATTGCTATGTGGGAGAAGTTGATAGATTTAGGACTGATATTGAATATTAAAGCTACATTCATATTACAATAATTTGTGTTGCTTGTTTTGATGTGTATGGCTCAACATTGAGAACTTGTGAATTGTGGGATTTCCTTGCTTGGCTGCACAGTTTTACAGAGTGTTATTGTGGTTTATATTTGCAGATACACTTGTCCAGGGTAAGCTTTCCCCTTCCCAGGGCTTATGCATTAAATAGACTGTCTGATATTTTCAGGTCTGTTGGATTTTAAGTGGCATGTGGATGTTTCATAAACATATGTGTAGGGTAAATTGCACCTGGAAAAGGGATGTTAGTATGGGTTTTTTGTAGGAGATAAGGTTCTGTGTTAAAGCATCATGAATAATTAACTCTTCTAGTTCTGCCAACAAAAAAAAAAGGAGAAATTGTTTTGTTTAATTTTCATGCTTTCTTACATTATGTTGATGCAAATTTCGAAACAAAACTGCTTTACGAATTAAAAAATACTTTCCATTTTTATACTGAATTTCCCAGTAAAAACTTTACTGAATTTACAAATGGTTTGTTGGCTCAGACTTGTAAATGTTGATGTTTATAAAGCTACAGGCTTCATCTGGGATCTTAAATCTTCTCTTCATAAAAATATACACCTCTGTTATAACACTCATTTCACTTAGCTTTGGTAAATGTGATAAAGAACAACAAATTTTTTAATGCATAAAGGTTGAATTAAACATAGTTTCGGTAGTGATGTGACTAAGTCCCAGTGGTCCTTGGATGAATACACTTAGGTATTTCCTCTGCTGACATATTTTACAGTCCCTGTGTGAGGAGGACTCTGGGAACTGCCACTGCTCTCTGCTTGAACAGTTGGTGATGAGGTTCCCCTGTGACACGAAGCCACGTTGTGAGCACAAGGTCTAACCTTCACCACATCATGGTGGTGACTTCTGGGGCACTGCCTTGAACACAAAACCTTGAGGAAGGATACCAGGGTTGGCCTGTGTGGGGACAATGTTTGATATTTGTCTAAAACCCCCAAATTTCTAGCTTTTTGGGTTACAAAGATAATCACTGCCATAGGCAGCAACATGCTGCTCTCTTGCTAGGCCTCGCACAGATGTGGGACACCTGAGGGACTGCAGGTTATGCTGGCACGTCCGAGCTTGGCTTCTGGATGGTGTGACGGATGCAGGGGGAGAGCAGTGTTTGTGCAGAGCAACTGGAGATACCTGGCACTGCTCAGTACTTCTGCCACAGCACAGATGGACCGCGCCCGCGGTGGGCTGATACGGACGTGTTCATGTCTTTGCAGTTTTTGCAGCTGGCAAAAGTCAGGAAGAAAAGCTGGTTTTAAAGTACTGTATTTTGCTTGGGTTTAGGTTTGCTGATTTCCTCTTGCCAGCTGTGCCTTTTTTAACTGCCTTTTTAATTTCAGACTTCTACTTCAGCTTACCCAGTCGCAGCAGTCCTCCTTCGCGCTCGAGAGTAACGTAAAAAGTCAAACAGAAATTGCTGACAAAGTGGCACGACTTGGTTTCAGCGGAGACTCTTTGCTGTTGATGACCAAGGTGAGGGGATTTTAAATTGTGTGTAAATTCTCAGTTGTACATAGGCTGGTTGAGGTACCCGAGCCAGTAAGTCCTGTAAGTTTGACACTCCCCTGAGCTAATTAACAGTGCCAGGAAGCAAGGTAAATTAGCTGGGGTGGGTTGCCCTGGTAGCGTCTTATCTGGAACTGGCAGCGATGCCTGTGTAGCGCTGGCTTGTGTCATGCAGGTGTATCTCTGTTCTGCTGAGGTTCTTCTTTTGGGAATGTTCAGGGTTATTAAGTTTCTCATTGGACTTGAATGTGCAGATGCATCATTGCTGTGCATTTCCTGGGATGCAGATTTTACCTCAGGAATTTCAGGTGCCACAGAGTGAATCACAAGTATGAAATGGAAGCGGAGGTTGCTTTGATGGCCAGAGTAGAATTAAACACTTCCAGAAACAAGTATTAAACATTTTCAGAAAAAGCCAGAGACTTCCTTTTACGTGATTTCTTCATTCTGTTTGATTCTACTTCTAAAGAAATGCAAAGGAGTAACACTGCATGACTTTATTCACAGAGATTAAACATTTTTAGTGCTATTTATAAAGATGCTGACTTTTATCTTAAGGAACAAAAGCAAGCCAGCGCGTTCCAGCTTTGCTGTCAGTGTTGGAGCTTTAAGTTAGTGAAAGCCAAGCCATGGGCGGGGTGGCAGGCGGTCTTGTGGGGCTGCCTCCGTAAGAGGGCAGCAGCACGCAGAGGATCGCAGCTTTTGAAAAGGTTGGGAAAAGAACCTTCTCTCCTTGCTTCCCTGGTCCCACACCCGCCAGGGAGAGACCAGAGCGTTGGTGCTGTTGCAGGGTGAGCACTGAATGCAAGAGTTGGAGCCGAGATTTACTCTACTACTCAGAGAGTAAAAATCCCCCCGTACAAGCGTAGCCAGAGCTGGGTGGGGTCGTGCAGCTGTGAAGCTTGAGCTCTCTGTTCTCCTGTTTATTGCGGAATGCAACAGGCAGACAGCTTGATCGTGACTTGGAAACTTCTCCTGGATGGCGTGTGATTCATGTGGCAAGAGCTTTTCTTTTAAAGATCTGTCATTAGTGTAATATTTGCTGTTTTATCTGCAAGTTGTTTTCTTATTTCCCATCTTTTTTACTCTGTTTGCAGGTTATGGGACAGGATCTTATACCAGAAAAACTGAAAGAGGAATTTCAAACTGAAGTAAAGTGCATAGGCCCTTCAGCACTGTCATCACTGATAACTGCATCAGCCACAGAATTTGAAATCAAATGGTTCCGTAATCTCCAAGATGATTTATGTCACTTTGACAGTCAGTTCTGTTCAGATATATATCTCCCACCTCCTGTAACTTAAAGATTTTATTGTAAATTATTATGGAATGATATATGCAATAAAGTCCATATTATGTTTTTTAAGCATGCTTATTGTATATCTTTTAAGAATACATACAAATCTCTGCATTTAAACTCTTAACACCTCATCATGTTCTTTGTTCACTGATTTGTTTGCATTTAAAATAATAAGGAATCCAGTATAAAACTGAGCTTTCAGTTCAACTTTCAGAGTTAGCTTTCCAACAGAAACCTCACCGTGCTGTGCTTGAAGCACCTGTGACTTCTGGGGGCCTGCAATGCCAGTGACTTCCTTTATGATAACCAGTTTGAAAGTTTCTTGGTATCAGATTCTACGTTGTTGCTTTTTGAGCCATGGAAGTAGCCATTTTCTTAATTAATATTTTAATATTTCTTGATTAATTGACATTATAGGGATTTCCTGTTCAGAGGTAGATAGCTAGAAATCTTAAATATATCTATGCTGAGAAATTGTCAACAAGAATAATTCCATATGTTTTAGAAAAAAAAATTAAGTGGTAAATATTTCACTTGGAACAGGAAGGAAGTTTTCTTTCTTCCAAGCTAAGTGTTTTTTGCAGGCGTGGAGCTAGCTATGGTCTTGTCTTCAGTGTGCTTAGAGCAAGGAGGAGAAAAACTGCCAAGGTTGTTCATGTGTACTGAAGAGTGTTTGGTCAGATCAGATCCTTTGTAAAACCCTGCAAGGAGGGAGATCTCTGCTGTGGAAATGGGCAGTGTTGTTTCTGCGCATACAGCACCTTATGTTACGCTTTCAGTTGGCAATGACACCACTCTGTGTCACTTTCTGGAGCCAGATGCTGTGTGCTTTGGGCGCATAGAAGGTGGCAGAGATTATCCCGTAGTTTCTTTTGCTTGAAATAATTTACCTTTGAGGCAAACAGGGTGTTCTCTTCGCTCCTCTTCTCTTAAACTTCGAGACTTAAAGTCTTTGTAGCTTTTTGTGAGCGTTCTTTAACGGATATAGTTTGAAACCAGGAATCTCTGAGACATAATTCCCTGTGACTTCACCTTTTCATGTTTTCTTTCTGAGGCACTAAAGAGCGATGAAACGAAGTAACTCACAACTGAATGATAATGGACGTATGTGAACACCCTTTGTATCTGCTACTTTTAGGTGAATTTTAAAGCTTTAAGATACTGGTTAGGGAACCTGGTATGATGTGGCCTTCTGCTAAGTTGACTGTGAAACCTGTCCAGAAAAATGGAATATTGCCTTCAGGCATGTCAAATTGTCTTTGATCGTTTGGTGACTTAATGCGATTAAACCACATCCTGGTCAGCTTGTTATGAAAGATGATGGCTTGGCGAGTATGCTTGGGTAAGCATTCATGCACTCATCATGTATTACAGAATACTTGGTTTAGTCATGCGTGTGCTGTGCTAGGTGGAAATTTTTGTGTGTGTGTGTAGAACACAATGTTGGGGTGGCAGTGAAGCCTGCCTGAAGGGCTGGGGATGCTTTTAAGACTAACTGATGTCGTAAGTTTTCAGGAGAGACTGTCCATAACTTGCTGTAAATTAGTTGCGATGTTGGCATCAGCAGTAGAATGTCTTACAGCAAAGACACAGCAAACATGGAAAGCTTCATGCCAAGTATGTCAGCAAAAAATTGGAACAGGAACTTCTCACAGTTGGTATTTAAACTTATGGTCATGAGTAGCCACATCCAAAGGCTATAATTTGTTTTGCCACAGGTCTTGAGTAGGTTCAGTAGCTAGGACACCAGAACACAGCTTTTGTGGAACCAAGTCTGAATAGATATTTCAGGGGAACTCGCCAAGTGATTTGGCTGCACAGTTTAGAAGGTGGGAATAGCTTTGGAGCTGTTTTAGCAGCAAATTGAATAATTGCCCAATGTTGTCATGTTGTGATGAGATGTCCCAAATACGCAGCAGCTAGCCAAGGTGAGTTGGAGACTTTCTAGTGTGTGTGCAGATTGTTTGACGTGAGGTTGTCTCTTAGACTGGCAACACAGCAGTTAACTCCCCACTGGCTCTGGGAGCGGAAGGCAAGTGGCGCTTCTTAAGCACAGGCAGTATTTTCTCAAAGGTAACAATAAAGCAAAAATGTTGGATTTAACTACTGTAACGAAAACAACACAAGTGTTGCTCTGAACGTGTCGCACAGGTACTGTTCCCAGTAACCAGTGTTTATTGTACTGGGCTATGAAATATTCCTTTGTCCCACTTGTGCCTGCCTATCTCTCATCTCAGCTACTTCCATTCCTCCTTTTTTGGCCCGCTCCTTGCTTTTCTGGCATGGCACTTCTCACTCCAGTTGTCTGTTTCTGCTCATATCTCACGAGAGACCTTGTGTTTCCATCTTGCATTTGAATGCCTCATCATTGCTTCTGCGTTCTGTGTAATTCTACATCTGTCTGTAGTAGATTTCTTCATGCTTTGGCTCTTACGATGTTAGTGTCGGTGTTAGTACATGTGCCAGAACTCCGTGCTGAATGAAATAGTAAATTTTAGTATTGCAAACTGCAAGTGAGAATCAATTAACAGTTACTGAGGTTTGATTTTTGTTATTTCAACACTATTATGTTACAGGCGTTTTGGGAAAGACCCACAGCTTCTCTGGGCAACCTGTTCCAGTGTCTGACCACCCTCACAGTGAAGAATTTCTTCCTAATGTCTAATGTAAACCTATCCTCTTCCAGTTTAAAGCCACTTCCCCTTGTTCTGTCACCACCTGCCCTTGTAAAAAGTCCCTCCCCGGGCTTCCTGTAGCCCCTTCAGGTATTGGAAAGCTGCTATAAGGTCTCCTCAGAGCCTTCTCTTCTCCAGGATGTCGCCTATACAAACCTTCAGGGTATCTACAGAAGTGAATCTGTATTTAAAAGTGATTTTTTTTTTTAGACTTTTAGGTTTTTGCAGAATGGGAGGACATCTGGAGGGCAGCCAGGGCCTCCAACAGGCCCCAGCAAAGCCTGGATAAGGCCCAGGGGCACTCTGGGGGGTAATTAGTGGCCTTTGCCAGGTGTGACCCAGAGCTGGGGGCAGTACTCCAGGTAGGGTCTTGAGAGAGCAGAGTAGAGGAGCATCACCTCTGTCAACCTGCTGGCTATGCTTCTTGTGATACAGGCCAGGAAATGATTTGCTTTCTGGGCTGGAAGTGCATCTTGTCCCCTTGTGTCCAGTTTCTCATCCAGCAGTATCCCTGAGTTCTCTGCAGGGCTGCACTGAACCCCCTCAGTCCCTTCATCCCCCGGCCTGCACTGGTACCGGCTGTTCCTCTGACCCAGGTGCAGGACCCTGCACTTGGCCTTGTTGAACTTCAGGGGATTCACATGGGCCCCTCCTCCAGCCTGTCCAGGTCCCTCTGGACTCCACCGTGTACCTCAACTGAATCAGCTGCACCACTCAGCTCGGAGTCACCCGCAGACTTGCTGAGGGTGCACTGTACGGTAGCAGTGTTTATTCGAGCCCTTCCCTCGCAGAAGGTGGATGAGGTACGTCAGCATCCTGCCCTGACCTTCCTGACAGGTACTTTCTGCAGCTGCCTGTAACCACACATTCCTCTCGTCACTGAATGATCAAGCTTGTGGGGGCCTGTCAAGATTTTTGGCATAATTCATTGCTGAAATGGTCAACTCTGATTGTTTTCCATCAAAACTCAAATTCCATTCATTCACTTGATGTTCAAGTTCAGCTGTTGTCTGAGCTAGCACAGGCTGTCTCCCTGATCAGGGCTGAAATCAGCTCTTCCTAATCACAGTGCTCCTTCTGGGTTATTAGCTTGTCCCTCAGCTACTTTTCATTAGCTGTGTTCTCCAAAACTTCTATAGGCAAACTGTCTTGCCCTGCAGAGATGAGAAGAGCTCCTTCATAGATTTCATGGGTCATGGCCTGAGGAAATGAGAGCTTCAGAGGCAGTGATCTACACACCTCTCCCCACATCCCCCTCTGTGCCACCCGCAGTTGTGCCACAATGGGATCAGAGAACTGAACCGAATTTAGCAGAAACATCTTAATTAGGCTGGGGTGACACATGTGTTTAATTCTGTTCCTGCTGATTTAAAAAGAAACAAAATATGTTTCCTCTTCACCTGGACTCTGACTGAATGGAACTCACCTTTTGGAAGAGAAGAGAGTAAGTGCACAAGCAAAGGTGATATGAAGAAAAAAAATTATTCTCAAAGGGATTTTAATGAAAGTCTTCTCTTTTATTTGAACAGTTGTCAGATAATTAAGTAGAATTGTCATAGGAATGAAAGTCAACTTTCCCTTCTTCCCAAGAAATCCGAAAAATGTTGCTATGTACAGAATTTACAATGATGGGCAATAGTTTATTGTTATTCTGGACTCCAAAATTTGATATCACAGGTAAAAATGTCCACACGGAAGCTACAGCAGGATGTGTCCATCCTGTACCTCTCACAATGTTCTGTAAACTTTACCGGTACGCTTTCAAAATGATTGTTCTTCCAAGGGTGAGAAACTTTCCTCACCTGAGATCTTGCTGCTGCATACCATTTCCCCCCTAGTAACTTCGGGGTTTAGATGGAAATCTTTTGTTTAGTGAGTTTTCTTACTATTTTTTGCCTTTCACTTACAAGAGCTTCCATCATTTTCACGGATTATTTGGTTAAAAGCTTTTCTGCCTTTGGTTCAAGCTGCTGAACCTCTGTAATACCCTCTGCATTCAATGGGCACTACAGACACCAAGTTTCTCCTTAAAAATTAGAAACCTTGAAGAACTCTGAAAAAAAGCATCATTATCGCTAACTTAACATTCAGATGACCACTGAGAGGATGTGTAAGATCCATGTGCTATTAAATGAACTGGAACTCAGTCCTGGTGTGTTACCAGTAGGACTTAGCATCTTTACTCATCTTGGTTTTCCAGTCTGAATCTACACAGCTGTTCTGCAATAAGGAAAATAGCTCTGGGCTGGTGGGGTTGGAGGTTTGTAGCTGCTGGAACGGACCTGTGTTGCTAACGAGCAGAGCTGAGCATGCGGTTACTGCAGGTGTCCTCTGTAACCCGAACGGATGGTCTCGGTCCGTGTCGTGGTTAGCAGGCCCCTTCCCAGACACCCTCGAACACACGCCCTTGCTGTGCCCTCCAGCAGTCAGCTTGGAGACAGCGTGGTGGTGGGAGCTGTGCTTCCCCATCAGCCCCAGAGGAGCCCTTCTAAATCCAGATGAAGGTGCAATGACAGCACGAGGGTAGGCTGCTGCTGCCAGCATCGCATCCGCTTGGCACGTAAATAGCAGCCTTCGGTCTCCTTATGCAGGTGCATGAAACGCACAGGACTGTGCATTACTGTGACTTCCCCCCTTTCCAGGTGCCTGGCCATGCGAGAAACACGCAACCACCTAAATCTACTGCTACACAAACACGCTACCGAGGACAGGCGACAGGCAGCACCAGTGGTGCACTGTGAGCAGCATTATTTAGATGCGTTCTTCCTGGGATCGTGATGCACCCAAGGTTTAGCAGGCCTGGCTTTTTAATTAGGGAAATGAAGCATCCGTAAGCAGCAAAACAAAACAAGAGGCTTGAAATCATCCTCATTTTGTATTATACAGAATTTCTATATGCATCAGTACGCAAGCGATTGCTAAACAGGTCCTCACTACATTGACTTGCAATTCCAAACAAGGTGGTTATTATGCAAACAGGTTAGCTTTGTGGAGGCATCTCCAGGGTGAGCTTAACCCTGTCCTGTTTGGTTCCTCTTGTCTAAGTCTTATAGGTCTGTAAATGTTCATGTTGTTATACAGAACTGTGGAGCTGTCGGCAACGTAGTGCGGCTGATAGTAGTTAGCCGGGATGGTCTTCTGTGGCGGTGGGAGTGTGAATGAGATGTAGTTGTGGAAGGAATTACCTCTCTGGAGAGGTGACTGGGAGGTGAAGTTGCTGCTGAACATGAGAGTTCTTGGGGGTTGCTTGGTCTGGTGGTTGCTGCCAGCTGAGAGGCTGCTGAAGGGATCGGAAAGAGTGTTGGCGCTTCCCTCGTCGCTGTCGGGGAGGCTGCGCGGGGGGGCCCAGCTCTTGCTGAACAGGAAGGGCATGGTGCGCGGCGGGGACTTCGGTCCCCTCACTGGCTTGGACAGCGCGTAAAGGTGTCGGAACTCCTCATCAAACAGCTCCACAACTTGACCCGTGAACTTGGAGAGCAGGTTGCGGTGAACCTGGCCACAGAGCCACGTGAAGCTGGCAGGAGAGACAAGGTAAGGGTTAGCGCTAAGGTCAGAACTGGAGATCCCCGCAGGGGTGCTGCGAAAGGCAAGCGCGTTTTACTGCTGAAGCTCCTTGCCTAAACACAGGATGAAGATGGTGTCGCAGTTGAATTCCAGGTCAGTTCACATCAGTGCTCTTTGACTTGGATCAAGCTTTGTTATTGCAGCTGCCTCTAAAACCTTTAAGAAACCTTGTAAAGTTATACAACTTCCTAAAGGGAGTGGTGATCCAGATCCACTCCAGGACTAAATGTCAGACACAATCCCCACGGTCTGGGTGTCTGTTCCATGGAAAGGGGTTTAGACCCCTGTTTTGGGGACCTCTTAAACTGAGGTCTTACCACGGCTTGTCTGCACATACATGAATTGTACCTTCCCTGCAGGTTGCTGTGCCAGTTGGTAACTCTCACCCACTCAAAACTGACATTTAGAAGGACTAGTGAAAAATTACCACCCTTTGTTTTCATTCTGCCATCCTTTTTCTGCGTTGGTCAAGAGAAACACATAAAAACTCAAATTCCCTGTCACATCCCACTCCCACAAACCAAACCACCACACCTGACAAATGCTTATTTTCTTCACTACAGAGAAAATGAAATTATAAATATTTCCTACAGCCTTTCCAAAAATAAAAATACTATTTTGCTATAAAATAAGGGAGAAACACCACAAAGGTGTTTTCACTCTGGTAGTTCGGAGACACACCGTAGGATACCCCAGAGCTTTTAAATGATTTTTCTTGTATGTGCTTCCTTAGCCCACTTGGCAAGCATAAATTTGTGCTCTTTTACAAACCCACAAGGCAGCTGGTTGTGCCGTGCAGGCTGCCTTGTCTGAGCAGCAGCAGCAGCAATACAATGAGCGTAGCTGGGAGAATGAGATGTAATTACTCCCTGAGCTGACCGGGGCGCGAGCTGTGCAGCCGCGGATGCGGAGCAGTGTTGGATTTGAACCCGAGGTTATTCCGTGCTGGCAGAACTCTGCCCCGGTAATTCCTGCGTGACTTTATTAGCTGCGCTGGATTCGCACACGGATTGCTGAGAGCCAGGTTTGGCTGTAGGTGTGTGCGCTTCAAATCTTGTTCTTGTCATGTTTTGACAAAACTCCTGTGCAGCTCAGTGGGACTGACAGCCTGAGCTGACGCTAAGGGAATAAACCAGACGATTTACATCTGCCTGCTCGGCGCGTCCTTAAAGGGGGCTGGGTTTGGGGCGTGGAGTGGTTTTATACTGTTGCTTCAGGAGCAAGGGGAGCAGCGAAGAAATCACTAGTTCAGTGCCACTGGGCAACCCTACAATGTATACTGTACATTTTATAATTGAACATGAAAATACACACTAAGTTTAGTACTAGAATACAGGTATTTCTCATCCACTTCGTTCAGATAATTCTAAATATGGACAAAACCTTGGAAGCCAAGGTAAACAGCACAGCAAGCTGACTCCCTGCTGTGCGGGTAATATCTGCTATGCTAGCTCAATGTTGCCTTTATTCACCAAAAAGCACTCTCTAAACCTTTGCACATCCATCCAACTGTTAAGGAGATAATAAGCCAGGATAAAAACACACACAATTAGTCTGGGATATCTACACTGAAGAAAGGGTTGAGGTGTGGAGTGGCAGGTTTATACTTTATGTCCTAAAAATATAGCTAGTTTATAAAAGAATATTTAGAGAGAACTAACAATCAATTACACTTATAAATACCTTTTGAAAACCCAACACAATGAGAGGAAGAAAACTATAGCTCCCAATTTTGATCATTTACTCCTACACTTAACTTCCTGGAGTACCTGACAGACAGATACTCATTTGTGGCTCATCGATCTTATCTGTAACCCTTGCAGACGGAGAAAGTTGGATCCAATTAACAGCCCCAACATTCTCCATGGACTGATGGCAATGGGATCAGCTGTAAAGTAACAAGGTGAGACGTGCGTGATTTTAGACAAACACTTGTGGACTTCACGTAGTGAGTCACAGCAATTTACCTCTGTGCACGCTGCTGAAGAACAAAGCAGAACTTGACATAAAGACCTGACAGGTTTTCATTGGCTTCATTCTCAGAGGAAATTCACTGTTTAGGTTTTAGGCCCTGTTTTGCTCCTAGTTTACAATTCTGAGTGCTCTTTTGGGAAAGGCACAGAGAGATCTGTTATTGTCACTATCTGCCTAGAAGGATCATTTTTCTACCAGGCCTCTTTCAGTGAAGCAGATCAGAAAGGAGAGAAAGCACAAAGAAGTACTGCCTAGCTCGGGGCCAAAGCTGTACCACAAATTCAGTCATTAATAGGTACTTTTCAGCCGTCTTTCCAGGGCTTTGTCCCCAAACCTATGTCCTGTTCTGGATGCTTTCATTTATGACTGTCTGAATCCAAACCCACCTCTCCTGACCAATCTTCATTGCACTGGACTTGGTTTTTTCTGAGCATACCCTCTGCACTGCTGCAGCTGCAGTTCACTAGGGATGCTCTCGGCCCCTGTGTTTATGGTTCTACAGTAACATGCAGCATTACACGCACTTAATCTGACATGGAAGGAGTGGGGCTTTCAGATGAGCTCAGGTTTGAATTAACCTGCGTGTGAGTGTTGCCTGCTGGTGGGGTAACCTCTGTACGAGAAACCTGTCCCACCTAAACCCGCGTTCTCAGCAAAGCACCCCGGCGTTAGGAGTTGGACACTGGCTCTGAAGAGGCCGGTGGCTTTCAGAGCAGAAGCCGGGGAGGTACTCAGCTGCCTCTGAGGACTGAGGATAATGCTTTCTGCTGTTTTCATTTTGCCTCCTTTAGGAGCACTGAGTTTATGCACTACCTAACCTGATTTTTTTATATATATATATATATAATTTTTTTAGAAATACCATAGTTATCATAGGATGGAGTAGCGTAACACAGAGACAGCAAAATGAAACTCTGCATCCAAACCCCACACCATAGACATTGGCAATAAAAATTGAGAGGAAAACTATAACTTATCACACTTACTCATGCCTGTGTCTTGCGCAGACACATGGCTGGAAATGCCGTCAGAAGCTTCTCAGCCCCAGCCTGCCCTGTGTGGCAGGACCATGCTTACCCGCACTGACACAAGCAGTGGCTTTTTAATGTGGTTTTAAAAACTACTCCAGAGCAGGAGGTGTCACAGACCAAGTGGTGGTTCCTTTGCCTCTAACCGCTTGCCAGCTTCAGTCCTCTTTGTTGCCATTAAGCAAATACATTTTGTCCCCAAACCCTAGAAGCAGTGAGCCAGGGTCCCTTCCAGAGCAGTATGTCCTGAAGGGCTATTTCATTTCCTCAGCCTGTTCCCCCAACTGCTAGTAGAAAGTTATGCAGAGCACAGCACTTGGGTGAAATTTGCTGTTGTATTAGTTTCAAGATCTTTTGTATTAGTTTTAAGATCTATTCCAATTTTTTTTTCCAACAAATGCATTGCAGAAGCGTTGGAGACTGTTTTACTCAACATTGTTCTTGTTCATACCTGCAGAGGCTGGTGGATAAGGTTTAGGGATAACAGAGAACTTTCAGATCGATAAAGCAAGAGCTAGCAAGCCTACAGAAATGCCAGGTACTGGTAGCCACCTATAGCCCATGTGAATGTGCAAGCTGGGGCTGAGCATGCTGAAGTTAAATAGAATATAGATTTGTTCCTCACCACCCTCTCTGCTTGCTTGCTGCATAGGGGATTATGGGGTTTGACAAGGCTCTTGAGGTTAGAAGATATTACAACAACAGTAGGGAATGACAGAAGTGACTCTGCACAGGACTTCGAGGGTTTTTCTCTTTTTTTAGGACTGAAAAGGGAAACCAAAGGGAAGCTTTTTGGTTAAAGAAAATCAATCTTGTCTGTCCCTCTTCTCCCACATATCCTTCTCTTCTACTCTCTGTATAAATCTGCTGTTGCATTGCTACACATCTTTGGTGAGGGATTAAAAAAAACCTGAAAGAACAAGAAAACCACAGAGTGGCCAATAAAAAACTCACTGTGAGTGTTCACTCATTTTTGTCTGATGGTTCATTTGACAACTGAATGAAAACTGGATGCCCGCCCCTGTGGGCAGCTGAGCTCCTGCAGCCTAACCCCACGTGTTCACCTTTACCTTCGTGACTAGAGCTATGTAATCTTCCTGGTGTCACAGTCTTATCAGGCTAGAGGCATCTAAGCCTCCAAAGCATAAACTGGGATTAAGAAAAACAATCTAATCCTTTTAATTAAATAATCACCTCTGTAATTTTTTTCTCTTGTCTTTTGTATCTGTATTTCTAGGATACACTTTGGTCATTTGTGAAGCCTATCCATATGGCCATGAGGCACAGGAACTTTATTTCATGCAAGCTCAGTCTCCTGAAATTCCCTGACCTGAGAATCTTGGATGTTAATTAAAAACACAGTTGTTGAGATGTTACATCCTCTACCTGAAATAATTATAGCAGCACAAAAGTGGAGAGTTACAGACTCAGCTCACAAAAAAAATAAAAAGGAAAAGGGAAGGTACAACAATCACACAGACACATACCTGTTAATAAAACACAAGAAAAAAACCCAGTAAGTCTCTGAAGTATTTCGGTTTTCCCTTTAATCACTAAACTTGTCACATGGAGAACAAATCCTCAGATAAGCTGAGTGACTTATGCCACATTAAGGGATCCCAAGGGAGATGGAAATGTATCCTGTCTCATGATCACAGCATCTGAGGACTCAAACAATGAGGAAAGCATAATATTGTTATACATATTTCTAGTTCTACTCCAGGGCTGCACCAGCAAAGTTGTTTACATTGGTTTCTGAACATTTACATTAAATACCACACTCCAGAAAGAACTAACATCAGCTTTAAAGCAAGTTAAATGGATTATTGAAAAATGGCATGTATTTGAAAACATGAGGGGGTTTTTGTTCAAAAAAACTTCTCACTCATACAAAATTTCCACAGCACTTTTTTCTGAAGTAATATTAAAAACCATAAAAGAGCACCTAGACGTGAACTGCAACGGCTTATCTCACCTGTACGATCCAGAGAGCACGTATCTCCAGTCAGAGATAAGAAATTTTTCTTGTATTTGTCCTGAAAATTTCCTGCCTGATTTAGCACAGTAAACCTCTCCAGTTACACTGCGGACTGAAATATTCTGTAAAAAAAAAAACAAACCAACAACAATAAAAAACCAAACCAGAGTGAATTCCTTTTTTAATTTTAATTAAAAATCAGAAGGAAAGGGCCTTTCCCCCCACTGCCTTTAGCTCTTCACCTCCCCACTGTCTGTTATGATTTCTTCATGGACTCCCCAATGACATATTTGAAGGTTTGAGGATAGAGCAAAGCCAGCCAAGCTCTCTCACCTGCCACAGGGTTAATTGTTTCAATGGGGATACAAACCCACACGGAAATTCACGCAGCTGGAGCTGTGCTGTGTAACGATAGCTGATGCTACCCCTCCTGAAATGAGTACGAGATGTGTCCATAGCTGAGAGCAGCCTGTTACCTCCACTGACACCCAGCAACAACTTGCTCTAGCTGTAAGCTCTCCAGTTTTATGTTGGCTATGGCAGAATACAGCAGAGCAAAACCTCATCTCTATCAATCCCCCTGCACCTGCGAGGACGTACACACTGCTCTTCTAGTGTGGCCCAGACGCACACTGTCCTGCAGGGTCAGGTGCAAGTACACGTGGGAGGGCAAAAGGTCAGTTTGGCCCACGTGATGCTCTGCACTGTCCTTGTATCTGAACAAGCGCATTTCAGGCACTCAGACCCGACTGCTGTCCGCACACACCCTTTGCAGAACAAAGGCCTTAGGAAATGAGTGGCACCGAGGACCTGGCTCACATGTTGTCCAAGCCTCTGTACTGCAGCAGCATATTAACAATAAATAGCACAGGATTGTTCTTCCTAAGGAGCGGGGGTTCACAGACATGCACTGTTATGAGCATGTTTTATTAATTTCACTTTCTTTCTCTGTTTGGGGTGGAATTCAGCTGTTGAAATGCTGGTGGCTGATGCATATAAGATGGCCTCAGGTGTCCTGCTCACCCTCCAGCTGCCATTCCAGAAGGCGGCTGCCTCCGTGGTATCAGCTGTCCCCAGGAAGGTGCCACAAGTGCCCCACAGCATCTCAACAACTGAAATGGAGGTTATTTGTAAGGTCATTTCTCTCTGGCAAGATAGACTAAACTAACAGCCTGCTAAATTTGAGGCATTCTCTTTAAAACAGAGCTTTATCAACATGTTTTAGCAGAAACCACCTAGTGCAACCAAGGCATTGCCACACAAGGTACACCCGTTACCTGTGACTGCCAGACCACAGCTGCTGCAGAGTTATTAAACAGAAGCAGTTGTAATGCTTATCTTAGACAACTCTACTAGGGGACTTACTTACACTCAGTTTTAAGACTCCAGGGCTCAGATTGGTTTCATCTAAGGACCTAATGGAAATGCCTTAACTTCCTGTAATATCCACGGAAAAATGTAGGCATCTTCACAGGGGAATTACATGTGCTAACACTACCTCTGAAAACCTTTTGCTCCCTTTTAATTACAAGGTGGACTGACCCCAGCATAACCATGCTTCTAGCTCAGAGTGCCTAAAGTTAGGCAGACAAATCTAAGCCCAAGTGCCTCACAGAGCCATGGTACCTTGAAGAGATCCTCAGCAATTTGCAATTTGTCACACATCTCTGAGAAGAGATTTACATTGCCATGGTCGAGCAACAGGTAGACAAACACCATGCGCTTGTTAGCTGCCTCCAGGAGGTCACAAAGAATCTCGGTGTCTGTGAACACATCCATCACGATAGCCAGCACCTAGGGGGGAAAGAGCACAGTCAGTTTACATAACTCAAGGTTGCCTGTGAGGCCACTGAAATGTAGTTTATTTAAAAAAGAAAAAATATTCCAACAAACACAGATCTTTGGAAATATATGTAGATATTTCCTCTGGTTTTTTCTCTAAGTGCCTGAATCAGTAAGAGTGAAACACATTGCATCACTGTTTTATTGCTCATATAAAGCCAATATAACACGCAACATACACACTTCAGTTAAGCTCTTTTAATCATAAAACACAAGATGACCATTTGTAGGTGAGATTTTAGCAGTAGGAAATATATTGAAGAGCTAATCAGAGAATAAAAAGGCTGTCACTAAACCAAGAGAGCGCAGCCCTTGCCAAATGGCTGACTAGCCTTCATGAGACACATGCATTTAGCAAGAATCACTGGATGACGCTTTCTCTGTTATGACTAACACCTGGAACGGTGCTGGCTTTAAATCCTCGCTCTGTTGGTGGTGGTATGGTGACAGACTGCAACAGCTCCATCTCTCTTTGTTTTTTATAATGATTTATAAACTAATTGTTTCATTTTAACCATACATCCATGCTTCCCAATTCACAACAGGCAGGATGGTGTGTAAAAGCCTCATGACTGGGCATAAAAGCCCCAACAGCCACTGAAAGGCACAGCCTCCAGCCAGTGTGGATCAAGGGAACAGTAAATGTGATATAAACCCACTTCCACGCTCCAGCCCCTGCGCTCAGTTGGGCACAACATCACGAAGGTGCTGGTGTTTGTTGATGTCCATGGGAAGGGTCATCTCCCCAGGGCAATTCAGCCCAGCTAACACCTGCCTTATTTTCAGAAGGGGCCTACTTCTCCGTTGACTAGAAAGGGAACCCTTGATAATTGTGCTCAAGATATCATCTTCAATGAAAAAAAACTTTACCGTATCTCTGCAGATCTGTCTTACTAATTGCTTCCAACTTGCACTGAATCTTACTCCACAGCCTGTGCCCACACTTGCCAGCAAGCTCATTCCCTTCACCTCTACGAGGAAATCGTGTAAGACCAAGCACATCCTGTGTGGCCAGCATCCTGTTCAGGCAAGCCAAATTATTCACGGAGCAGTGAGGATCCCACGCCTTCCTTCTGCTGCCAAAGCATGGCGCCTCAGAAAGGGCCCTGCCAGTGCCAGGTACGTACCAAATTATGTCCAGCATCTCACATCCACACTCCTAACACACCTTGTCTTTTTAAACAGCACCCACCACACCCAGCCTCACCTTAGCTCCAGACCACTCTCTCTAGTACTGCTTTTTCACCAGCTGTTCCAAATTTGTGTTTCTGCACCTGACTTTCCTCTCTTGCAGTACTTCTCACTTCTTTTGACCCAATTTCATTTTATCATTCGTGCCTATTCCACAGATGTGTTAACATCATAGTACTACTCGCCAGTCCTCTGCAGTTTGATGTCATCCACAGTCTTTATTCTGCTGTTTAAGTTGTTAATGGACATATAAAATACTAGGCTATCCAGAAAGGACCCTGATCAGATACTAATTAATAAATGCTGCCACTTAAAAAACTGAGCTCAAAAAGCAGTTGCCAAATTTATACTGTGAGTAAGTGTTGCTGCAGCACCCTCTTGTAATGTAAATTAGATGGTTAAGCAGATCACGTGAACCATGGATTTATATGACATTTCCCAGTTTTTCCCCTACAATTTTTCTCCTCTTGGGACAGAAAATTGGCTTGGGTTGATACTTTACCTGATGCTTATTTTATTACTTCAGAGACATTTCCTCTGTTATTCTATCTGTCTAATGCTGCCAACTCAAAATGACTGATCTATAATTCCCCTGATGTGCTGAGCACTTGTAGCCTTTGACAGAACAGCTGCCAACAGGGATTCTTCTCCCCTGCCCTTACACTCAGCATTACCAGACCCAGCACTTGCCCTCACAGGGAAATAATAAAGCCAAAGTCTCTAACTCCAGCAGGCTCCACAGCCTGTGCTGGAGAGCAGGCACTACAGCCTGGTTTTGTTCCTGACCATTCCCCTGTGAAAATGCTACTGGCATCTCAAGTTTATGCAAGGTGAAAACTCCCAGATGATGGTAAACACAGCCCTGAAATGTCAAGGTGTTTTGTTTTGGTTTTTTTTCTCCCCAGGAAAACAGGAGAGCTGCCAGAACACACATGCAGAGGCTCTTTGTCACCCTCCAGCTGCTCAGTTTCTGTTTCCCAGTGCACGGGCAGCCTGGCCTGCAGCTGGCACCTCTCTGTGGCCCCCCCATCACTTGTCTGTTGTCAGGGGCATCATCTGCACCCCTCCCACACGCCAAGTTACGCTGCAGAGTCTCTGTATGGAGCCCACATCACACTTTTAATGACACTGACAACATATTAGAGATGAAAGGGCTTTTTTCTGAATAATTTCCTTTCTCTGCTGTCACACCAGACTCACATGCACTTCTCTGGGCTCCCCTTCACACACACCTCCCATGAGTCCCCTAAAACAATCTCAGAGCTTGCTTTAGCTTAATTCCCATTACAGGTGCAATGGTCTGAACTCACCAAACCATCCTGCTGGTGAAGCACGAGAAGGGACAGAGCTCAGCTGCCCTTTTACAGCACATTCACTCTGCCAGGTTAATGGGAGTTTAAAAGAAGGAACGCTTTTTTTATTTAAAGTCACCAACATAAAAAGGTGTTGGTGTGAGTACAAAAAAAAACCAACACTGCCTGACTTCAACAACAGGCTCTTTACAAGCCACTTTCTAGAGCAAAACTACACTGCAATGCACAAAGCTGGCTCGGATCAAACACCGCATTTACCTGATCTCTTTTTAAAAGCAAGAAGGCAACTGAGTGCAGGGGGAACAACAATTCTCTCCACGTACCTGAGTGCTCTTGTTGATGTACCGGCGTATGATGTCTCTAATGTTGCTGTTCTTCTCTGTTTGGAAATACACAGTGGCTGTGGATTTTTCCTTTAAATAAGGCTTCTCCGCTGTAATCCATGTGTGCAGCAAAGCAGGCTCCCCGCTGTCAGAAGCGCTGGGGAAGTAGGTCCCTGAAGGGAGTGACCCGGCATCGTTCTGCTTTGGTGCAGCTGCCCCATCGGCAGCCAGGGACTCCTGAGCATAGTAGGACTCCCTGGCGTTATCCTTGATGTATTGAGCTTCCACAGAGGAGAGGAAATCCACCTCGCCCTCTCTGCTTAAAGTTTTGAGGTACGCGTCTGTCCCACCATCCAGGAAGGCGTCGGTGGCCAACCTTATGCTTTCATTGTGGCTGAAATCTGCCTTTGTCAACTTCAAGGACTGGTTCTTGATTTCCTCCAGCCTCTTCCTTATCTTACCCATGTGTTTGGAGTGGCTCATGGCTCTTTGTCGCAGCAGCTGATCTGCCGGGCAGGCACCATGCATATGCGTGGCGCAGGCAGTGCAATCGCCCTTCTTGTTTGGAGACTGCATTCTGGCGTGAAATTTCCTCGGCTGAACAAATTAACTATGAATAAAAATAAAGAGATCTTATTACCTCAGGCAAATTCACACTCCCTGATTTCCTTGGTACAATTATCTTACAAAAAAAAAAACAAACCCGAAGCTTGCTTCCCAGGTGGTGGTGTACTTCAGCAACAGTCCGTTCCCAGATGGGACACAAGTGCAAAGTTGATTAGATTGCTTATCTGAGAGGCACCCACCTCACCCCCAGGGCATTTGAAGGGTTCGAGTCCAATTACCAGGGCTGTCTGATTCGGTTGTATTTCCCTTCCTGTGCCATCCTGTGAAATGTGAGCGAGGAAAGCACTCAGGCAAAAGCAGGTAGGATCCCAAGCATCGTTTCACAATCTTCAAAACAGCTTGAGGCTTCTCTGTCTTCCCATAGTATTCGTTAAGGAGGAAAAACAACTCTGGCGTTGAACTGGGACAGAGACACCAGCCATGTCCATAGGTTCAGAACAGCAGGAAGGGTCACGGACTCTTGTCTGCACCTACATGCTGCCAGGCAGGCTTAAAAATAGACTTGAACTTCGTCACTGTGCCCCATTCGTAGTATGTTGCTATTACCATAGACGATTCACTCATTTATTTCTTTAAAGCTTTGTGACTACGCCATCCTATTAAAAGACAAATACCCCTTCCCAAACACCCTGAGCATTATATGGAGGAAGGGTTGTGAGCTGGCCTCAAAGCATCAGAAATACAAACACTCATCACTTGATTGTGCACATTCAGGGCTGTTGGGTTGGTTTCTTTTTTTTTTTTTTTTTTTTTTTTTTCCAGGCTGCAGCTGCTGGAGTCACGTTGTCCCCGTGGCAGCTCGGCTGCTGTGTCATTAGCAGGATGGAGGTGCAGGTTCGCAGCGGGGTGACAGGCGCAGTGCCTCCGGGGAGCCAGGCCAACTGGTATGACTGTGCGGGGGCGAGGAGAGGCAGGGAGGGAAGGGACCCTGCCTGAGGTATGTCATAAATACCTGTGTGCATGCTTTTACACAGAGGCACGTGTGACACACTTTTCTCACGCAGGTCTGAGTTTGCCCTTGCCCTGTGTAGCTCTGCATCCATAAACCATCATGCCATGTCTCTGGAGAGGAGCACAGGAACCAGGGGACACACCAGTCTGGGCCCTTGAATGGGGTATGGGCTGTGGAGGGCACGACTGAGCAGGGAAAGGATCCTGCTGCTCTGCCCAATGCGCTCAGGAGCACCAACGTCTTCAGGGCCACTCGGAGTGACACAGGCCCAGTTTTTCCAGGGTGGCTTCCCAGATCCTGGGTCTGTGTCTACGTCAGATGCCTTATGGGGGGAAAAAAAGGTACATGTGAGGATGACACATATGTATATGAAAAGAGAAAAGGGTATGAAATGGTTCAGATTTTAATCCCAGAGCCAGAGAAACACCCACCTGGGGGCCGAGGAGAGGTGGTGGGGCCTGTCCCTGAGCTCCTGTGATTTTAAAAACCATCCTGTCCCTCCCCCTGCCCCCAACATCCTCCCGCAGTTGCCAGACACGGCTGAAAGTCACTAATTATCTACTGACCTGTTCTGCGCAATTATGCCGAAAATGATGCTGCCTAATTAACCTGACGTGCAAGATCGCGCCCTGTCAATGCCGATCGCGGCCTCCCTGTGCCCAGTGGGGCCGTCACCCCCCGCCCTGGCTAGGGCCACTGCTGTCACCTCGGACCCCACACGGTACCCAATGTCCCACACAGTCACCCTGGTCCCCACATGGTCACAGCAGAGCCCCACGCAGGGCACCCAAGGCCCGCAGGTCACCCTGGAGTCCCTCATGGACACTCCCATGTCCCACATGGCCACCACAGGCTCCCAAACGGTCACCATCAGGACCCACACGGTCACCCTCGCGCTCCATAGCCACCACGAAGCCCCAGACCGTCGTCACAGGGCCCCACTCAGTCACTGTGGGGTCCCACACGCTCACTCCGAGGCCTCACGGGGTCACCGCAGAGCCCCCTGCTCTCCCGCGGCGCGGGCTGAGGCGGCCGCCAGGCCCTCAGCGGCGCTGCCGGGCGGGAAGGCGGCGGGGCGGGGCCGGGGGCAGCGCCGAGAGACAGCACGGGGAGAGCGTATACAGCCGCCTCGTTAGCGCAGTAGGTAGCGCGTCAGTCTCATAATCTGAAGGTCGTGAGTTCGATCCTCACACGGGGCAAAGGCGGATGGTTCTTTTCTTCCCCGGGCGAGGGGCCTGGGGGAACGAGCCTCCCCCGGCCACTCGGGGTGCGGCCCCCGCGCTTTTACCTGCGACCGAACCCCGCCAAGCTGCTCTCCAGCCCCTGAGTTTTGTCCTTGCTGTTGTGATTTATGAAGCTGAGGTTCGGGCCAAGGGTCTGTGTCTGCCAGTTGTGGGCTGCGGAAAATAATTTCCCCCACGTTTACTGCTCACAAATGCGGTGGGGCAGAGGGCTTTCCGCATCCAAGCTGTCTATGAGCCCATGTCAGCATCTGGGAGCAGGGAATGGGTCCCGCTCCCGTGGGCTGCATAGCACAGGCAGGGACGAGGAACTGCTAAGGGGACACGGCCAGGCACCGGCTCCCGCCAGCTGGGAACACTCAGGCTTGTGCACGTTTCAAACTGTAACGTTTTTATGAACCATAAGTGTGTGCACGTGGCCCGAGGTGCTTGCCAAAAACTTTGTGGGTTTATTTTTTTTCTCTTTAAATACAGAAATAATCACACGTCAACTCCAAGGCGGCCATCAGAACACGGCACTTTCCTCACCTCCTGCCCCCCAGAGATGACCCGTGCCTGTTGCGTGTTTCTCCCTTTGAAAAGGAGCGACGCCTCTTCCCCACACTCTGCTGAGGGCTGCGGCGTTTCCGTCTGCTAATGTGACTGTTTCTGGCTCCAGCCACAGAGGATGCCAACGTGACAGCCAGTGAAAATCAGCCTAGCAGCACAAAAAATAATTATTTTTCTTTAAAACCTCTGTCCCCTTTCTTTATCATGAAATGTGCCTGCTAATATGTATAACAACTATACATATTTCCAGCAACAGAGGTTCCACAGCCCCTCTGGGACTTATTTTCAGTATTTGGCTCTCAATGGAAAGGATTTTTTTTCTCTAATTGCAAATTTTCTTGCTGCCAGTTGTAGAATCCACTTGCACATCACTGACAAAACCAACATTTTAACTGTGGTTGGTTTCTTCAAGTCATGGCAATAAGCAGAAGAAAGTACACAACTACTGCAAGTGTAATACCTTAATGGTAAAAAGTGAGTTTATTTTAAAAGTAAAAATAGCATTATAGTTACCAATAATGAGGTTACAAACAACACACATTTTTCTAGCTAGCATTTTATTTTTATATAAAAATATTTCCAAAGACCTTTATAATAAACAATCTATGATAAGTCCTTAATTACACTATATATATTTTGCATTTCACTGATTTAATAATTTGAAAGTACAGATGAGGTCCAGAATAAACCATCTCAAGGTGTCCACTTTGTAGTTTGGAAATGAGTTGGAGGACGCCTAGTTCGAGCCTGTGAGGCAAGCTTTTGTCTGAGCTGTCTGACTTCTGCCATCAGTTCCCGCTCTCGGCACTCCAATTCTTCTCGTCTTCTGTCTAAAGACACTTAAGTGCAAGAAATTTGGACTTATTATTGCAACTAAAAGTCTTCCATAAATACCACAAATGTTTATTGGAAAACTGATACCTCCTGCATCAAAACACCATGTTTTGTTAGTACCACTGTATGTGAGACAGCCCTAAGACCCGTAAAAGCAAGGAATAAGTCCTCCTAAGTTCTTTGAAAATGGTACCTATGTTTTGCTAAAAAAAACGTCAGTTCAGTCGCTATGGCAGGTCCACAGATACATATTCCCCATTTTGTACAGTTTTGTACACAGGATGCACACAATTTTAAAGTGTGCTTTCACTGGCCACAAGGCTAGGACAGCCCAGAGGCAGTAATTACAGATTAACAGCTGACTATAACTCTTAAGATGATTTTGATGAAAGATAGTTCTACATCTTCTCAACATCCCCAAATCACACATAACTACAAAGGCAACAAAAGCACAGGTGAAATGATCAGGTCAGAATGGGATTAAATTAGGCTGAGGTTTAACAGGACCACTCTCATAATGTGACACACTTCAGGCACTTCCTACCTGTGCTGCTCCTGGTAGTGAAGACATTTTTTCAGGTGTGAAATAGAATACAACAATGAACTGGTTTATTATACACTAAACACCTACACAGCTAATAATGACTCAATTGCACAATGAAGTGTTCCAGTAATGCTTCTGAAATTAAATGTGAAAGAAAGGGGGGTCCTAACTTAGAAACTTACTGTATGATGATGACTCTGATGCAGTCAAATCATTCAGACAGATGTTCCCAGACCTTGGCACCTGCTGAAGTTCTACCCCTCTTTCTGTAGGTCCAGCCTTTAAATCACGCAGTCTCTCTGTGAGAAATGGAGAGATGGATTCTTTGTAAATTAAAAGTGTTTAAATTTCTAGTGAATTTTTCTAGCTTGAGGTGAAACAGTTTTTCTCCAGGAAGCAAAGCTGGAACAATCACTCACTCCAGCTAATGGCAAGTGTACAATTTGCTCAGAATTAGAAGTCAATGTTTCTAGTCTATGGGTCAAAGCTATGCATCACTGCATTCCATTTTAAGAAATTACAGCTCCACATGTGCTGCTTTGTCCTATATAATTAATCTTCTGACAAATGGGCCACTAAGATCATGTGGAATATGGCCACTCGTACTTGCAGTTTTAGGAGACACCCATTTTAATAATTTGCAGTTGCAAATTACTCCATATTAAAAACATTAGGCAAATAAGGGCAAAGCCTGAAAAAGTTCACCCAAAGCAATATTAAACCCCCAATATTAATACGAATCACTAATCCTGTGTAAGCCTTGCAGAGATGGGGGAATAGGAGAAATATCTGCAAAAACACACAAATGCAGCATTTGAGAAGGATGTGCTGGCTAATTCTGGAAGTGCATAAATGTTTTTTTTCCTGTGAGCAAACACTTGGCAAACTCACTTGCTGGCAGTGAGTTTGCTGCTGTTTACATTACTAGGCAGAGGGTTTCTAAGGGATGCGATTTTACGATCGGCTTAAGCTGATCTAAACCTGTGCTCCTACCAAAAATGCCATCTACATTGCTGCATCTGATAGATATCAAACTGAGATTCCTTTCCAAGTCTGGCCCAAAATATTGGTTTCAGGAAAGAATACTACCAAAAAGCACTTATGTAAAGGAGTTAAGTTTAAGTTTATTCCTAGCATTGGACGCTTAGTTTGTATTCACTTGCTGAATGCTTCATGCCACCATCCACACAGGAGAACTGCATTATGTATGCACTCACCAAAATAGCCATCTTCTCTTTGCAGCTTTTCAGCCAATTCTAATGTGTCATTCATTTTGTCTTCTAAAACCTGTGTCCTGTGCTCATCTGCAGAGGCAGCAGCCTTCCGCTCTTCTTCCAGTTGAGCTTTTTTCTGTGTAACTTTTTCCCACTGTGCAACAGAGATATTAAATGTGTCCTCAACAGATGTGTTGCAAGGAAAAAGCAACAAGTAAAACCATCTGGATTATTACAGACTAAACTTCACACTTAAAATCAAAATATGTTATTAAGCTAAGTGAATGTTTCTTTTTGAAAAACTTATTCAAACACCTGGAGAAAGATAAAAGTCTTGGATCAAAGAAAAAAAAAATGAGAAGACCATACAGAATTATAGGAATATGCTTTACTAAGCCTAAAATATTTGCTCTAGTGGTTCAATAAACTTCCAGTCAAAACAGAAAAGGAGATTCCTAACAAAATTTTCCTTCAATATTCTTCAGTTTTATGCTCTACCATGTTATAGTCGAGAGAGTTATTTTTGTGCCAGTCCCACTTAGAAAAAGAAATAATGCAAATACCGTCTTTTCTTCTGCTTCCCTCATGGCCTTCAGCAGTTCAGCTTCTTTCACCCTGTTGTCATGCAGGAGCTTGGCTATCTCTTCATAACGCTTCTCACGGGCCTGATCATCACACCTTAGTTTACGCAACGCTTGCAACCTCCAGTCAGCGTCAATGCGTTTCTGCTCTGCTTTGGCTAAATTTTCTTCAGCCACCTAATAAAACATCTCTCTTACCAGGAATCCGATTACACTATTTTAAGTACACAGCCTTACAAACAGATAAAGTAAGATAAATTGAAGTGTTCTCCAGTATCACTGGTGGATGTCCCTGTGGGGAGACTGTACCTGCAGTGCCACTCCTCTATTCATTACAGCAGGCTGTCTCATCTATCAGGGCTTTCTTCTGCTTATTCTTCATCCTTCTCTTCCCCTTACTGAGGGTCTTTTTAAAAAAAAAAATCTTTTGAAAAGAAGCACCAACCCTCTCCATGATTTTGGGGATTTTGCTTTCCTAGCGTGGATTTAATACGATTCACAGGTGCAATTAACATAAGACTGATACCTGGATGCCAATACTTCCACCCACATCCATCTGTTTCCAAAAAGCAAAGGCTGTTTACAAAAATTCAGACCCATATGTTTATTTCTAGACAAAATATAAATGCAGATGCCAAGCATATGGGCAGTGGGTTAGCTGCAACTATTTTTCCAACTGTGCAGTTACAAGTTCTGAGCTTGAAAATCTCAACAATTCCTAATGTCAAGTTACACACACTCATTACCGTGATCTAAAAGACAGCTTCTGCAGCTGAATTTCCTGCCAAGTACTACCAACTGAAAGTTCCTTTGAGGCTTACTTTTGTTTTATTATGGTTACAAATAAAACATGTTCCTTAACAGGAGGATGACTTATTCTGAAAAGCACTTTTGAGTCTTACATGCCTTCTAAGTTCCAAGAAGTAAAGTTAATATTCATGGCAGGACCAGAGAATTTCATTATTATATAGCTGTTTGGATGTTTCAGTCAGATTTTTTATAACCTCAAAACTTTAAACAAACCATCACAATCTATTAATACGGGTATCCAGAAGTTAGATTTCTTCAGAAAATATTTTCATTTTAACTTGTACTAGTTAATTGCAGTTAAAATACTACTAACTAGCACTACTTGTACTAGTTAGCATACTAACTCCCCAAAATACATATTAAGATCCCATCATCTTACTATCTGAGCTTTCTGTTTTTCTTTTCTGTCTATTTCCACCAATCTCTGAATAAGACGATCTTCCAGATCCACCTTTCTTCGATGGGCATCCACCACTTCTTTAATTTCCTTTGTAATTGCCTCTTGATCTTTGATTAGATGCTGCCAAACACACAAACATAAATTATTGTTGCTAAGCTACTAACCCACATTTGTAATTCTGTCTCTTTAACATTTATTAAAATTTCATTAAACTAGTATTTGAACATAACCACACATCTCATCCCACTACATATCATAACTGTCCAAGAAAATGATAGTCCCTGCTGTTTTATCCACTTGAAATTACACTAAGCCTGAGTCATCACAGTGGTCTCGCAGGCTGATACTGGTGTAATTCCATTCCCTGGATTACAGTGCAGCATAAAAGCAGAATTCCAACTTAAATGAATTAGATTCATCATGAAAATATTCTGCACTTTTATGGTACATTTTAGCCAAAACCTCAAAACATTTCACAAATATAAATCATGTTTCATGGTACAAGGACTTATAATAAACACATCTGCAGCTTGAATGCAGAGATGATTTGCCAAAGCAGTACGAATCAGCAGTAGATCTAGAAATAGAATTTTAACTCTCACCACCTTTTCTTCACATTGATCAGGGCACATCTACACAGTTTTCTGGAGAAGGCATAACCCCTTCCCAGGCCTGTGGGAATCTATTGAGCTGCGTCAGCAGGGTACTGAAGCAAAGTTAACATGCACGGACTTCTAGGTTTGAATATAGCCCCTCACTGACAGCAGCAAAACAGTCAGATCAGGGCATGGCAGGGAAAGCCTGCCTACACAGACTCTTGTGGGCAGACATATATCCACAGTTAGTTAAATAATTGCTACCTTTCTAGCCTAAAGAGGATGATCACTGTAGAATTAGTTCCCTTAAACAATTGACTTTACATGTACTGGAACACAAATGAGCTTAGCCTGGTTTGTGTTATGCAGCCACAATACAGCTGGCTGTATATTTAATAAATAAATGCTAAAAGAAATTTAGCTCAGTTATGCTCAGCATAAGTTTTAAAATGTCTATGGCCAAAAGCTCTAAAATGCCAAATATAAGCAGACACATGCTTCAAAATACGGGTTAGCTATCTGCATGTCCACCTCTGCTTGCATTCCATCGGATCAGCACATATGCAAGATGGGCACATATAGCTGTGATTTCTAAACACTTAATTTACTATTTCTAATCAAAATGAACATTACTAAAGCCTTCCATTCACAGCCTTGCTTTTCAGTCATTTATAATAATTATTTATAACAATTAATTTATATTCAACTTTAAACAGTTTTACTGATTAAAACCCTTTATTACCGAATAGCCATCTTTCTTTTCTTGTAAACCAGTCATTTGAGAAAGGAACTGCACATTCCCCATGAACCACCCATTTCTTTTGCTTAATAAAGTTGTTGGCAATTTGACATCTTTTCAACAGCTACATCAATCTGCTATACTGTTCTCTCCAGAAAATGTAGATATATCTGGATATCACAGATTAAAAGGTGGGAGTTAATGGGATAAGGAACATATTGTTATAGACTTATTTCTTATTTACACATTCTTCGCTTCTCTCAACCAGCTGAGCACACACCTAAACTCTGCAGCAAGCAAATGATACCTCTGCACAGAAGAATAAAAAAATGGGGAAGATATGGGGATTTGCTTCCAGAAAAAAAGATAACAGTGAGTTCTACTAATGCAGACGGTTTATTCTAAAAAAAGGTATCAGAAAGGGGAAAAATAAAAAGGCCCCCTTTTTCCTCCAAAGGTCTAGTTGAATGAACAGAGACAAATCTGAGAACTGCAAAAGAAGAACCATTAATATCAACATCTGTATGTTCCCTATTAACTACCTGTTCAAAAAGCTGTCTTTGTGATTCAAGTTCCATCCGTCGTACTTCTGCATCTTGAACAGTAGCAGCTGTTTCCTGCTCTCTCATAGATGCCTTGAGAAGAAGACAAACACATCAACATACAGTAATGGAACATACATAAATTATTCTCCTTTAAAAAAACAGTAATATGTCCAAACCCCCAAGCCACAGCCTACTGAATCCTTGTTAACTTTCTGTTATACCAAGAATAACGGAAAGTATTGCATACCAAAAGTACAGGGCAAGGTGGAGAAGAGGCACAGGAATAGTTTTGCATCCAGCCAACCATATTGGGGACATGTCAGGCTTGATCTAGCGCTAATAACCTGTGAGATGCAGCTCTGAATCAAACAAGGAGTCTCTGAACCCAGAACGCTGCAGAGGACAGGACACAGATTGGGCAGTGGCCACACTGCACCTGGCTGAACCTGTGCTGAGCTGGATCTAACAAACCTTAGTGCCCTGCCTGCAGAAATAAACACACAGCTGCACTGTGCTCTGCAAAGTGTGGTGCTGAGACATGAGGAATGGCCCTGCAAAGGCTCAATTCGTACCCACAAGGTTCAAAAGCTTCTGTTCTCAGCATCTGCATGCCACGATGCTCGAGCTAGTAACAAGGGAGCAGAGCCAGGCCTGGCCAGAGGCCCCTGTGGAGCCTCTCAATCAACAGCAGAGTTAATTTGCAATCTGGATATACAGCCCCCAGACAGATGAGAATTCACTACTCCTTTAAGGAGCTCATTACATTTTTCAACACTGCCAATATCAAGATGAATCTGACTTTTCTCAGGAATTTTGCCAGTTAAAGCTAGCCAGTGGAACATAGTAAGTGCCAAATAAAACTGTTAAATTATGCATTTACCACTTAAAGCAGTCCATCTCATGCTAAGTACACCTCTGGGCTCACAAATCCCAGCGTATCAACTGAAGTTTTAGTTATACATTTTTTCCTTGTTTATTTTCACTAATGAACCTTCAGGAAAAGAATTGTTTGAGCAATACTCAGCCTTTCTTGCAATTTCATCATCAAGACGTTGCAGTTCCATTTGACGCTGATCTAGCTGGTATTTCAGAAAACGCCTTCTCGAAGCATCTAGAATTTGTAGTTCCTTTACTTTCAGGTCTCTTTTCACAGCAGCTAGTCTTCAAAGCCAAAACAAACAGAAACAAGGGAACTTCCACGTATAAGAGGTCAGTACCAAAGAGCACAAACTTGCCCTGCAGTTATCCATTAGTTACTACGAGCTAATCTCTAACTTACAAAGCTTAGGACAGTTGCTTTCAATCTTGTAAATTGTCCAGTTTTAATTTACAAGATAAAATTAAATTCACAGACCCACAGATATCCTCTAGTGGCAATGTCCCCAGCTGAGCTTTGAAGCCCAGCGCTCTGTTTCTGTTCTACATTAATAAGCACGAGTTTACTACTGCAATGATCCAGAACTGGAAACTCTTCCTTTGAGTAATTGCCAGGGTCCTGGTACCTCTTTCTGCACAAAATTAGTCCTAAGTTTATTTAGAAAATATAAAACTCTTTCAAGGAACAAAACCACAAACTCAAGAATTAGTTTGCAAAGAAAGGCTCATTGCTCTCTTTAAAAAAAAAATAAACTTACTGTGTAGGTTACAGAGGTTTAAGAGAAGCGTGTGTAGACACGGTGCTTAGGGCCATGGTTTAGTGGTGGACTCGGTAACATGAGGTTAACGGTTGGACTTGATGCTCTTAAGATAATTTTCCAACCAAAGTGATTCTATGATTACTTGCAGTTGATCTAAAAAACTACAGAGATTTTTAAATTCTCTTAAACCCTCAGAACTGCAAAATGTACAACCTAACAGATCAGGTTCAGTACTATCACAACTCTTTCCTCAGCAACTGATACAAAAAGAAGTCTTTTTTCTAAATCCACTAGAAATACAAGACTGTGTACAGTCACTGATCCTGTAAGTGACTCTTACATTTGCAACACGAGTCTGCTCACAGTGCAAGTTTGAAGTCTCAGTGTGCAAACACACAGCAATTGACTGCTTAAGAGCATTGACAATCCAAAGAGACCAAACAAAAGGCTGGGAGCCGAGACAAAAATATATTGGCCTCTAATCTGCTGTACTCCCTCAGGCAAGGCAGTAATACAACCCAGATCACTTCATTCCCACACCAAAATCTGACCCACTAGACCACACTGTTTTCCCACATTACAATTTATATAAATTAGTGGCGATTTCTCCTTTACTCATGGTTGAAAATGTAATAGCAGGATACAGTAGCCAGGTCTCTAATGCTTCTTATATTATAATACCTCTGCCTCTCTTCTGCCAGCTTCCCTTCCTCTTCCAGTAGCATTTTTTGCCTCTGTTCTTCAGCTTCTCTAAGTAATTCCTGCTTTCGATACCAGGCTTCATCTTCTGCTTTCTGTTCCTGTGCTTTAGCTTCTAATTCATGTGCTAATTGCCTAAATGGAAAGAGAGCACATGTTAATAATTCAAGCCAACTATCAAGAAATTACTTGATTACTTAGGAATTGATGACTGTACTAGCAAAGACCTGCTGAAATGCAATGTCACGAAAGAGTACAGCATCCCCTTTACGTACTGATAAACTGCATGAGGAAGAGTTACAATACTGACTGTTACAGACAACGGGGGCATTTCAGATCAGTGCAAATATTTTCTGCCTCACATTCTTAACAAAAACTAAAGGTGCCTTGGCTCCATGGTACCCACTGAGAACTCCTGGCCCTTCACAAAGTTGGACGCTACAAGGTCAACAGAGGCTTAGGCTCCAACTTACAGGCTTTCAAGTTTGCAGACTTGCAGCTCAACATTTTTCTGTGAAATAACAAGTATTTTCTGTTTAAGATAAGACTACTCATTTAACTTAAAAATGTGTCAAACCAAATACCTCTTAACCTTTATCAGCTATTTAAAGTAATCTTCCTGAATTTTCTTAATCGTCTCTCCTCAAGCATACAGATTACAACAGAAAAAGGCAATTGTGTCCACCTGTCCCTCCCAGTCTGACACCGTCTTCCACTTTGCCATTAATACCTTTCTCGTAAGTATTCAATTTCATCTTGTCTGATCCTTTCCCGTTCCCGAGTTTGATAATCCACAATGAACTTGGGATATTTATTAAATACAGGGTACTGTCCTTTTGTAAGTGGTATGAAGTCATCAAGCATACGTTGGGGATGGATATCTAGGGGTGTAGCCTCCATAAGATGATAAGCTTCCTTAATCACAACATTAATGTCCAGGTTGTTATGATGATGAAAGAAATACTGTAAGAGACATGGTTCCATTTACATTCTATGAAATATTAAGCAAGTTTTTAATATAACTATTTGGGAATATTAAGGTAAATTAGCAAGATCTATATTCCACAAGTTGATTTAAAAAGGGATTATTGTTAGCCCTACTGATTAGTAAAATATCACCGACTCAAATGACTTGACCCAAAGCTCTTCAAGTTGTAAGAGTATGTTCTGGTTCTTTTCCTTCTCTTCAAATGGCAGCTGCATAAGGGATCTGGAAAACTAGGCGTGATTTTACAATGTCTAACTACCTGCACAGACACTCCTACCACTGGATAAACCTCCCTCGACTTCTGGTGTTCAAACACGAAGCTTGGAAGTCCCTCTTATTAAAGGACTATTCTTCTTGTCAAAGAACTTATTCAGCAAGAAAGTCTTCAAATTGGTTATTATTAAATGTAGCAATAATGTTTTCTGTTTGATGTCTGTCAAACCGACTGCTCACAAGCACATTTTCAAGGTGGAACCCTTTGTTTGCCTGCAGAGATATTTTCAAATGAAAAAAACACCTCCTCCCACGGAGGGCTAAACATAAGGAAACATTTTTATTTAGCTTCAGAGAACCTCAAATAATACTGCCTAATTTTGCAAATCTGAAAGCAAAATAATAAAGCAATTTGAAAGAATGACTGTATCTTGTCTCCACAGGCAGAAATCCATTTTAGATCCCCAAAAAAGAGGCTGAATTATTTTGTGGTTAACAAACTATTGACATTTACAAAATGGCTTTTAGTGGCATTAGAAAGCTTATGAAAGCTTTTAAATATCTCATTGTATGAAACTGCAGGAACTGCTCAATAATTTACTGATTTATTGTGTATTTGTCAGGTTCTAGATGATGTTCAGAATTATGTAATAGTACATTAATGTGGAAATGAAACATCTTCTAACCTCTGCAACAACAGATACAAAGTTTTATACATCTCTGTAAGTACACTTTCATATGACTGAAATATGAAGATGTTTACCTCAAAATCTGATATTTGATTACAGTGAAGCAAGGGAGCTCTGGAACATATAATATAGGCAACAACAATCATTAGAAAGTATGAAGGATGGTTGGAGAAGATATTGTCAAAGACTTTCAGCCATTCTTCTCGTGTTAGAACCTCAGAGAACAGTGTTTCTAGAAGAGGCCATGCATAAACCTACATTATTTGGGAAAATTGACAAAACAAGCCATTAGCACAATTTTACCATTCCTTTTAAGGAAATACTATGAAATTTTCTTGCCTTACACCAAGAATCTGTTGATTTATGAAAGAAACAGGAACTAAACCACAATACTGGAAGATAAGTTTCATCACCCACTATAAACATTCAAATTTAATATGGGGTGATTATAAATACATTTCTTATTTCACTGGATGTCTAAATCTTCTGTTTAGGTTTGTGAAGCTAAAATAATCCCTAATGATAAATAGGGATTACAAAAATAATTCATTACACCTATTTCCACTTTAGGAAAAAAAAAAAAAAAAGTACATTTGTAATTTGATGAGTAGATTTTCAAGCAATGTGGACTTCAAAGCAAAGGACTTTTAAGAACTACAGTAGCACATATGTGAGATTTATGATCATGGAAAATGAAAAACTGCAGGAAAACAATGATACAATCTTTAAACTCCTATATCATTCACTCTTATTTAATGAAAACTCCCTCAAAAAAAAAATTATGTGAAAATAAAAGACTAGTGCACCATCATTCAAGCAGTGACATTATATACAAAAGTTGGCTAGAATATTACCTGTGAAGTCACACTGTGTTTTATTAAATGCTGAAGCAGCTCTTTGTCATGATGTGCCAAAATATTTTCCATCATACTAAGGACATTAACTGGAGGATTGGGAAAATACTCAAACCAATGCTGACAAAAATTAACTGAAAGAGAAAAAAAAGCCCAACACAGTCCACCGTAATCCAGAGTGATAGACTCCTGACCACCTTAAGGTTTGGTTATAAAGGCTATCAATTTAAGAGGTAGTTTTAGGCAGCAAAACCTGTTTAAAATATTCCCATCTCTCCTCTTTCCTAGCATTTATTCCTAAACCATTCCCACAGTACACTGCTCCTCCAGCTGCACTGGCATGAGTGTCTGTGTCAGTACACTCTGAACCAGACTGGGGAACTAATCTGGCTCAAAAATAAAATGAAAAAAGTCTGTGTGCTGTGGGACTAAGTGCTTGGAGGCAGATGGGAATACTTAAACCAGTATTTCTGTCTCATGAAACTACAGCCTGTATCAAGTAATTTTTAACATACTAAGAATAATTTCTGTAAACTTGGATAGTTATTCATGAACAGCATGTGTTTGCAAAGTGGGTATGCATGCTTGGCAGCACACACCTTCTGTAGACTTAGCAGCAGCTGCAACAACTAATTTAAGTGTAAAGCACTTTAATTTAGAATGTTTCTTCAGAAGACAGCCATAGCCAGCTTTCAGCCAAACGTCTAATTCTGAGTTACTACATGCTTAGGACAACTAAACACAGTAAAACCTTAATAGAAATAATTCCCTTTTGACTGGGAGTAGGTGGGGGGGTGGGTGTGACTACTTTGCCCATGTCTCAGAGATTTTGGTATGATGCTAGATACATTTGTTTTTCCCGATTAAACTTTCCTAATGCTGTTAAACTGCTAACTTTTTGCTACAAACACTGCAAAAGGAACTCTAATATCTTGTTTTATTTACAAGCAGGTTTTTGTTTTAAGCATACAGTTGCTAAATAGTAATTCCTGGCAACATCTTCAGAAGAGAGACTGGTCACCTCTTAAAAAAATCCCTCATCCATTTAATCAGGAAAAGCTCTTTTGCATGGAAAAGCTTAAACATGTCGCAGCATATTTGAGTTTTTTAAACCATTGCTTACCTACTACTGTAGCAACAACTTCAAAGCAGATCAGCTGGTTGTTTTGGAATAATTTTACAAATGGGAATGCTAACAAAGGAATATAAGGCGTCTCAGCAAAGATAGCAGACCAGTGAGCTAGAGCTGATAAGGTTCTATAGGCAAAGGCAAACAAAGGTTTAGAAAACACTGATCCAAAACCAAACAAAAACATAATATGCATTTTAGAACCACAACATAGACATATTGTCAACTTCAAAACAGATGCAGGATTATATGAGCTATAAAAATAAAATTGCATGAGGGCACTACTAATTTTTCTTACAGCTGATTCCAGCTATTAGATACATTTCAGATCACCATATGAAAATAAAAATAGATATTTCAATAAATGTAAATATACATTTTACCTCTGTAAAACTCTCAGCAGTTTCCTACTTTTGATGGGATACTCATTTTGAATATTCACAAATGCACTGTGAGTACCCTTATCTATTAGGCTGCTGAATGCTAAGTGGTTTTCAGGAAGTTGTAATAAGGAACGCCAAACAAACATCCTGCAATTAAAATGCAGACTTAGTCAAGCGACTTCTCTTTCATAGGCCAGTAAACACAAGCAATTTTATGGTGTGCAAGCACGAACGTGCACACAAACATACCTGTACTTTGCTGGATATTCTCCAAACCCTTTCAATAAGGCCCGCAGACGTTTCTTGTTTAATCCACCTGGCAATTCGTTCTACAAAACAGGCGATCAACAAGAAATGTAAGTATTTCTCTCTCATTATCTCCTTCCTTGCACTTTAATTTATTATAGTAGCTAAATATAGAAGTTCCTAGCATATTAAAAAAAAAAGTGTACTGCTCTGTTACATAATCCTAGGTATTCCAACAACAAAGATAACACAAAAGATCATTCATCTCCCGAACACAGAGAACAGCTGCCACTGATTTCAGTCAGAAGCACATCAAATGCTGACTGAACTATATATAACTAAATGATGGATATAGCCAAGCCATAAAGAATATTGGCATAAGGAACAGATCATATTGTGATGAATGTTACAGGAAGATATAGATATGTGTGTGTATATATATGTCTGTGTGTGTGTATATATATATATGAGATGCAAGATAAAAACAGGGAGAGAAGATGGCACAGTGATGACAGAAGGGCAATAAATGTAACAGTAATGCATCTTCTAAATAATTAAGAAAAAATGAAATGGCTTCCAGATAGACATTTTAGAGGTGCCAGTTTGCCAGCAGGGAAGCCGATCAGATCCAGCAAATATCTGAATGTGTCACAAGCTGCTTCAACAACTTCAGAAGTACCCCAAGCTGAGTGGAGGCAGCTCTGGCTGTGTCACATAATACTGGAGTATGAGTTAAACAGAGAGAGGAAATGGTACTAAAACTCCCTCAATCCCCTCTCTGCTCAAACATCCAAGTGAATCAGTACCTGAATTTATTCTTTAAAGTAAGTGGCTAAATATTTTTTTGCAATGAAATTTAAATGCTGCAGACTGGAGAACAAAATATTTGCAACTTTTCCCTACCTCTTTATTTTCAGGTGATGTGTTCACTTGCAGTTTCAGCAATCTGGTTTGAATTTTGCTTCCTTTAGATTTCCAAGGCCTCTCTGACCTTCCTGAATTCACTCTCATTGTCAGTTTATTTGCCTCTGACGTGCACTTGGACCAATCTTCTACGACTTTGAACGTGGGTGGTGGAGGCTAATATTAAGTGCAAATACCTTGGTTAACATCTTGTAAGACAGATTAAATAACACTATAATTTGATGTTTACTCTATTTTATAAGCCATATTTTTGAGCCTGATGCCCATAGCAAGAAGAACAGAGACACATTTATACCATAAATAAATATATATGGACTGTATACTCCTAAATACGTATGCCAGTGAATAAAAATGCTGTAATAAACTAGAAAGACTGTGAGACGGTTTATGTAGCTTCCAAACCAACTCAAACATCATGTTATTTCCTTGTTTAGCAAACACTAAAATATAACTGGGATAGTATAAATATGTATTGTGTACTGTTCGGGTTATTTACTTTACTGTGTTTCTCTGTGTCACTAAAATATTTTGCATTTCTATAGCACCAGTTAAAAATAATACAAAAAACCTTTACAAACTTTAATCTTCAGTGTGAGGGAGATATTAATTCATTGTTGGAGACTGGGAAAGGAAGTACCAAAGTGGATATCCCAGTTCACGTCAAACCAGCAGCAAAAGTGCAAATGGAATGCATGTGTGACATCTTTACACATCCTTCCTCAGCTCCACCTCCGTCATTATCCAAAGCTGGTTACTGTTTACTTCAAAGACATGGTGATTAAAGATATATGGAATTCTGGATTTAGAAACCTGACTCTCATTAATAAATTACTTTAATAAAATAGGAACTGGTATTTAGAATGTTTGTTATTTAGGAAGGATTAGGAGTATGATTGTGCCATAATAATGGATGCTGGTATCCAATAAGACAGTAAGAACAACAAAATCACAGTAACAAAAACACCATTCATACTCGCAGTTTAAGGCAGCATCAGTTGCAAAACATTTCCTACAGGAAACGGAACAGAAGCAGCACAATTATCCTCTTTCCGTCTCCCCCAAAACATCGTTACAAAGAGAAACTGGTCCATACAAATTGCTGTAGAAAAAAATACCACCTCCCCCTCCGCCCAACACCAGAAACACAGTGATACACATACTTTAAAAACGTAGTATTAGCCAACAGACTGGAGTAACTATGAAGGAAACTCTACAAACCACATTTTTCTTAATTTGTAGTGTTATATATGGAACTCTAACACATGTCTGCAAACTAGTGCTGATACAAAAGTTATATAGACAAGTATTAACTTTAATGAGATTTACTGCTGTTTTAAGAAAGGTAAGACACTCTACCTTATTTTCTTCTTGAGTCAAAGCTCGGACACTGTATAAATTAAGGCTACCATTTTCCATTACTGATGCAATATATCGTCCATTGGGGCTAATTGCTGCTGTACTAATTCCCTCTTCATGACTCCCAATGTCAAAAAGAAGTTTGCATGTTTCTATATTGATAAATCTCATAATATTATCTTGACTTAACACTCCAAGGACCTGTAACTTAAAAGGATTCATCAATTAATACTGTCAGGGTAAAACAAAGACAAATACCCAATTCAGCAACGACACCCAATTAAACTGAAAGAGAAATTGAGTAAACATTTAGCACAATAACCTTCCTTTTGTTTGGTATGGGCCCATATTCCCAGTGTCCCCCAGAAGCCCTCAAAGTATATGGGTTGAATCAACTAACCAGTCTTAAGCTTTGTAAAAAACCCGACCTGATTAGAGCCCCCATCGAAACTGTCAGGGAGGAATTCCAGGTGACGGACAGCTCGCACTTTTGCAGGCATCTGTATTATTCGTATCAACTGCTTTGATTCTAAACACCATAAGTGAAGATGATTTGATTTTCCACCAGCTACAAAAATCCGTCCATCTCTAGAATACAGATGAGGCAAAGTTTCCATCAGAATACTATAATTTAAATTAGTATCAGCTAAAAAGAGAGAGATTATACATTTCCTTCCATGCCCTCAAATCACTTTTGAATTGCGTCATGCTCTCCTGAAAGAACAAAATAGCTCCTAAATAATAAAATTTGCTTTTGTAAAGGGTAGTTTAAACCTTATTTTAGTGGTCATAAAGATCAATTTACTTTATTTCAAGTGCTATGGGATTGAAATAAAAACTGCTATTGATCCTTGCTGAAAGTATCAGTCACAGTAGAGCTCAAAAGCTTATCACAGTATATAGCTCAAGACTTCCATAAAACAGTACAAATAAGGAAAGAAAACCTGTGTTAAAACTACAGTTTTTGTAGTCTGCCTTTAGAATGTTTAAAATAGCAATTTACCTGGTAACTGCAAAGACCTTATAAAGTAATGCAGGACCTTCTACAGGAGTCGGCAACTGGTATTTACAGCGAAGAGTATCAAAGTCCCACGCAAAAACAGAATTATCTTTGAAACAGCTGAGGATGGTGTTACTTAATGGAAGAAAAAAAACCTGGAAGAATATGGGGAAAAAAAAGGAATATGTTGTCAAAGAAGTACTCTTTTAATTTGGACCAAAGTGTATGGCAGAAAAAAATACAGCAGGAAACCATGCCAGTATGGCTACTGCTGTAAGTGCGTAACGCAGCTGCCATGCAAGGCTCAGATCCCCCAGGCAGCGGGACCCCTTCCCCTGTCGCAGCCTAGGCAGGCCCGCTCTCCCTTGCGCTGGTTCAGAACTTGTTGTGCCCTTTGCTAAGCCAGTTTAGCTCACTGAAACTACACAAGTCTTTATCTGTGTCATTTTTATGACTGTTAAACCATCTGTGGAGGTTTCTGATGAGTGCTAGAGAGGATATAACGCCAATGGTGGGAATGTGAACCCAGGAGCAGAAGGGGATGGAAGACAGGAACCAGAACTGCTCATTCAGCAACTGCTTGCTGCATCGTCTACAAACTGGCTTCAGCATTTAAATAGTACCAAGGGCCTGCAAAGGCACTCAATGAAGCATTCATCTCTAGAGTTAAACTCCTTAGTTTTATGTACAACTATTAAAAGTAAAAAATAATATTGTAGGAAGTTTAGCAATTTATTTTCCAACTATGAAATGCAGATTTTACTGTGAGGACAAATAAAGATAAAAACAAAAAGCTTGTAAATATATTTTTAAAATTATTCTGCACATGTTTATTGTTTATGTGTAACCTCTTTTGATAAGGAAAAAAAAAATATTATTTACATTTTTGGATGTCATCAGACACATTCTTGCTTAATGACAAATTACTGGTTTAGATCAGAGGTTCTATTTTGGTACAGCACACACACCTTCAGCAGATTCCCTGTACCTGTAATTTTGGACGTGTCTTCTAGTACTGAACTTTGAGGGACCACCTGAATGACTCACTGGCCGAGATTTACAGTCAGTGCTACAAACTTCAGAGTTTTGGTCTGAATGGTCTCTTGGGGCCTTGAAAATCTGTAAATCTGGATATGTGGGATGAGATTCATCTTGCTGAATGTTAGTGACTGAAAGCTGGATGTTCAGGCCAAATTAGTCACTTGACAGTGAGCAAAAGTTACCTGTGGGGAAAGAGTCACCCCTCCTACCAGAGTCATTTATCTTCAGACACATTGAGCTGCCCGTCCTCCTTCAGGGACCCTGAGGAAGTCTAGATAATGACTTGAGAGCAGATGCCTATCATGCAGGTGGATGAAGTTTACATATTGGTAAACTGGAGTACTGAAGTAAAGAGGCACCAAAAAGTACACCCCAGAGACTGGTGTGACACTAGTACGATGGGTCAGACAGCAAGCAAGAATGCAACTATGGACAGTGAGTGTCAGGCCTGCAGTCTAATAATAAATCTGATCTTTAATAAAGCACTTACCTGTATGTCTTAAATCGTGGGATGGGAGTAAGTATTGTTATCTCTATTCTAAAGACAGGAAAATTAAATCCAGATAAACTGGATTATTTGCATAATGTCCTATCTGAAATGGTAGAGCCAAACCAAAAGTGCAGACTCTTGATTCCCAAACAGTGATTTATTCATCCAACCATAGTCACTATTGTTTGGATTTAAAGGTTGTTTCCATATAGTAACATCCTGACCCTACAATTCCAAAAGCCATTTATCAATAAGAAGCACCTACACAAAGAAAGATACTCAGCAGTAGAAAAATCTTGTCCACTGATGAAGTGCAGCCATTCTTTGGTGGGAAAACATGATAATTATTTTAGCAACATGCACAACACAACAGTTTTAATAAAACAAACAAATGAACAATTTTTTTTGCATGATCTTCCACAGTAATTGCTAGGTGATTATTTCAGGCTGACAAAATTCTCCTGACCTAGACCATGGTGAAGACACTCAACAGAGTAGCCTTGTTCTTTGCAAAATCAGCATGGCTTTTTAGTGACCAGCCTGATGAGAACTTTGGTTTGAAGTGGTGTTAGTAAGACTATTCACTGCAGGGCAGCATGTGTGTAAGCAACACTCAGCCACTGTGTCACACTTTCTGCAGTACTTATGCCCAAGTCTGACATTTGGTGGCGCAGGCAGACCTGCTTAAAGCAGCGTAACACTAAGGAAGACATATTTAAACCACTCCCTGACACAAACATGTCATCCTTCTCATTCCCAGTGTTGTTCCAGTGTAAATGTCTGTGCAGCAAACTGAAGCAAAGAAACCATGAGGCTGAAAAGCAGCAATTTATTTTCGGCAAGTTACTTTTCAGCCTTGTTTGTGCTCACATTCAGTGCTTAGCATGCATAGAAAGAAAAGCAGCTTTGGAATAAGCAGCTGAATGTGCTAGGTGGTGGGGACTGTCTCAAGTTACCATTATAAGTTACCAAAACTGCTTTTTAAACAACATCTTTAAATCTCAGTATCATTCAGGTTGGAATCAATCTCCAGAGGTCCCTTGAGCCCACTCCCAGGTCAAAGCAAGGTCAATGTAGAAGATGGCTCCAACTTCCACGTTAAATTGGGTTAATCAAGGTCATATCCTATCAAGTTTTGAGTATCTCTAAAGATGGAGGTTCCTTAAAAGTTCCCAGCAGATCTCTGCAACTATTGAGTCATGATTCCAGTGGTCTGGGTGATCACAGTTAAGGAGATATGCCCAAAGAACAAAGAAAAGATTCAGCTGTATTTAAAAAAATACTTTCAAGTACTGGGGTTTTAACATGTGGCATTACTCCTCCTGAGGTATGCTTGTTCACCCTTTAGTAATTGCTCTTTGCTCACCTTCTGTATACCCACAGACTGACGAACGTTCAGCTTTCTTTTTCTTTGAAAGGTGTCCAAGTCCCACAGTTGTGCTGTATCAGAGGATGTAGTGATGGCATACCTGCCTGAGCCATGGACAGAGATGGAAGACACTGAAGAATCATGTCCCCTCATCCAACTAACCAGCTCCTTGGTTTCTGCAGGGAGTTGATGAAAAAAATGAAAAGGATATGAAAGCCATTCAAAGTGAACCAACTACTACTTTACTCTTTATTGCCAACACTATGCTTTGAAAGAAACTTTTAAGCATACCTAGTATATGACCATTTACCATCACAGCCCAACAAATCAGAAACAAAGGTATAAGTCTTCATGTAGTTATTGTAACTTGGAGAAACATAACCATCTGCCCATCTCCAAGTAACAGGTTTCATGAGTTATTCTCAGTTCTACACAGAAAGCCAACTTGCAAAGACTTGTTTAATTTAGCCTAAGAATCAGTCTTACAAAGTCATGAACGCTGTGATCAGGGAAGTTCAGCATGCCTCGTAGGCCGATTATCTGACGTGAACACCTGCAGTAATCTCTGGAAGTTGAGACTGAATGTTCTGGTTAGAATTCTCCACTTGTTTTGACTTGTGGACAGTATGTATGAATGATTACTCAGCTATTTAGAGGTGCAAGGAAGAAAGGTTTAATGACAACAGGCTATGACTATAGAAAGGCACAGTCAGAAAGCAACACCTCATTAAATCTTTTAGGCTCCATAACATTTTATGCTGTGCATTGCATACTAAGGAAATGGTTCCTCTGATTACATTGTCTCCCACTTGTGACTGCATGACCACTAATCTTCCCTCAGCAACCAAACTGTATTTGCAGCAGTTACACTATTTACGTTGGGTAGTTTGCCTGACAGCCCATGGGGTGGGTCCAGCTGACCTACTGCTGTGGCATCAAAGATGGGAAATGGCAATAAAGCAGCTTACAGACAATGGAGAGCTTAAAGCTATTGTAACCTGGGAGGATGACATGGAATTAGAGAGTACAGCTTTGAAAGCAGGGGATGGAGCCCACTGTCTAAGTGTTATACACTCTAAGGATAGTTCACCCAATACTGACTTATGTGAATAGCATTTCTATTTCAAAACATTCCTCGGTATGACTCGGTATCTGGAAACAGCAGCATATAAACATGCAGGATTCTCTAGAATAATTAAGAAGATTTCTCTAAGTGCATTCAAAATCTAAGTTTGGTGTTACTGTGGTTCAAAGACGGAGAAAAAGCACAGAGGATTTCAGACCTTAACTCTGACTCTTCCTCAGTTTTGGGAAACTGTGTTACATTAAAATCTTCACTGATAATATCTGACGCAAACCCTCAAACTGCAGGTGAGTGATTCCTGAAGCTTTTTAAAAAGATTTGAATCCAGATGATGAGAGACACTACAACTGCACTTTTTGATAGGTTAAGATTAATTTATGAAGAATTAATTGTCAATGCCTTTCACTATTTAAACTTCTAATCAAGACAGAGACACACAGCTGGCCTGTGAAGTTAATTTTAGATACGCTTTTGAACAAGGATACAGATCTACTTCCATACTCAAAAGTATTGTCAATTCTTCTAGTGTATATTGTCACTTTGTTCAAATATATTACTGTAATCAGAGTTAACAATTGGTTCAGTTGCAAACTAACATACTGTCAATTGATTTTGGTTTGATTTTACATAGAGCACCTCATTCTAAGCAAACATATACAAAATTGCTTTAAAAAAGGTAACATACATAACTGTGATCCTGTGCTAGAGTTCAGTCAAACAGATGTCAGTGTGACTTAGGGGGAAACAAGAGACTTTGACAAAGCAAAGGGTTCGTTTACCCACAGGACAATAACCCATAGGGGCCCAAACATTTTTTGGAAGAACAGATGGCATGAAATACATAATAACATTTCCATTAAAAAAAAAAAGATAAAAACTAAAATTCTATAGGTTTTCATAACAATCCAGACAGTAAGCCTTTAAATTTCTTCTTACCTGTGTCAAAGCATTTAACAGAATAATCTGCCAAAGCCACCAGGAATTCTGTCTTTCTGCAAGGATTAAAGGCCAAAGCAGTGCAAGCCTGCATTGTTCGCTGAACAAGGTTGAATCTGTTTAAAAATACACATTCTTCTGTTAGGAAACATTGGTTCACAATGTCAAGTGAAGTAATGACTTAATCAGTTTCCATACATTTCACTGAGAAAAAAAATAAATTAGCTCAAAAGTAGGTAGCAAATAAATTTAATTATAAAAAAAATAAAAATCAGTGCTAGTATTTTAAAACTCAGTAGTTTAAAATCGAAAAGACCAATTAATGTATTTCTGCACATGACAATACTAGGTCTAGTTTATTGTAATTCATGGCTCATATTATTAATTTATCTGTACCATCCAAAGAATAACTTCTTGAGGCAGTATTTAATCAGTTAAGTTCTATGAAATTGCTGTTTGTTCAGTTTACAGTTACAAACTTCTGAACTTTTAGAGCGACTAAACTAATAAAATAATATTTAGGGAGCCTACATGTGACACTGGTTTGTGGTTTCAGCTCTGAGCAAATCACTATTTCCACATTCATGGAAAACTGAGGGTTCAAACCAGACCTGTGGTAGGCTGTCCAGGCAAGTTCCATCCATACACCTGAATGTTATAGCTGTCAAGGCAATTGAAATGCCTTGATAGAAATATTCCTACCTGTTTCCATTCAAGTCAAAAACATATATATTCCCTTGGTGGTCTCCAGCGAGCAGAGAATCTCCAGAACCGTCAAAAGCCACATTCAGAAAACGTATTGTCTTGGAATGGTATCCTTTGACACTATGAATTATGTTTACTATAACTCTGTGAAGAAAGCAGAACAACGATACTTAGAATGTTTTTTTAAGCACATATTTCTCCAAGATCTAGGATTAAAATGTTCCCAGCTTATGTTTTTACAATTCCAATCACTCATAGTGTTCTATGAAAAATCTTCCTCCATGAAAAATATTTATTTCTAATATAAAAATATACTAAACTAAGGAAGCCATTCACTACGTTGGAAGGCAGCTGGGAAACATGTAAAGCAGAAGGAGGAAATCCACCATTCACGATTCTTTTATGTGTCTTCTAGTTACCCAATTTTCTTTTAGTTTATTAATTAATAAAACTAACATATATGCTTATGCATTATCTACCAACGTATCTGAAAGCCCAATTCAGCACTCAGCAAGGAACCTGGCTCTGCATCATCACTGTAAAGAAACACACTAGGAAACTGAGGAGCTGTGAATTACTGTAAGAAACCACTTAGATCAGATTGGTGTGAGGGAAGAGCCACTTTTAATACCACTTCTTTCCAGTCTTTGAAAGCATGAAGCCAGTAATTTTTATCATTATTCATCTGAGATACAGAACCATAGAATCATAGAATCATTTTGGTTGGAAAAGACCTTAAAGATCATCAAGTCCAACTGCCAAGTCCACCACTAAGCCATGTCCCTAAGTGCCACATTTACTCAGCTTCTAAATACCTCCAGGGATGGTGACTCCACCACTTCCCTGGGCAGCCTGTTCCAATGATTCACAGCTCCTTTGGTGAAGATTTTTTTCCTAATATCCAATCTAAACCTTCCCTGGCACAACTTCAGGCTCCTTCCTCTTGTCCTATCGCTTGCTACGTGGGAGAAGAGTCTGACCCCCAACTCTCTACACTCTCCTTTCAGGCAGTTGTAGAGAGCGATAAGGTCTCCTCTCAGCCTCCTTTTCTCCAGGCTAAACAGCCTCAGTTCCCTCAGCCACTCCCGATAAGACTTGTGTTCCAGACGCTTCCCCAGCTTTGTTGCCCTTCTCCGGACACGTTCCAGCACCTCCATGTCCTTCTTGTAGTGAGGGGCCCAAAACTGAACCCAGCACTCGAGGTGCAGCCTCACCAGTGGGGGTAGGATGAGTTCCCTACTCCTACTGGCCACACTGTTTCTGATACAGGCCAGGATGCTGCTGATCTTCTTAGCCGCGTGAGCACACTGCTGGCTCATGTTCAGCAGCTCTTGACCAACATCCCCAGGTCCTTTTCCATCTGGCAGCTTTCCAGCCATTCCTCCCCAAGACTGGAAAAAAAGTTTTTCACATTCTATCCTTGTATTGTGCTGTTAACATAAAATAGAGCCACATGCAGAACCAAAACTCATGGGCAGTATAAGATGTGAGAGGAAGGTTTTTTCCAGGAAGAAGGACACTAAGATTTGGGAGATCTGCTACACCTGGACTTCCCAGATAACACTAGGCCAAACAATTATTTTCTGTCATCAGGTGGATGTAAATTTAGAGTCTAAAACCGTACAGGATATTGGCAGGCTGACTAAAGACTGCAGGACACTTGCAGACGACAGTGACCATGGCTATACAAGGTGCTGATAGCTGAGCCACCGGTTGCCAAGAGAGTAGAATAAGCAACCCAGCACCTGCATGCAACTGCTGACATATGTACAGAGTTAGAGTGAATATCAGAAGAAAAAGGGCCATGCAGCTATGGTACAGATTAGTGATAAACCTAATTTTACCTCATCCTGCTTTTCTGCAATAAAAGGGAAAGGCCATAACAAGGAAATCAGAAAGATGTTAAAGTAATTTGTTTAAATTATAATAAAAATTTAGTCATGTTAGGATCTTTAGGGTCATAAAAAAGACACAATATATGAGTTTTGATTCTAAAAACACTTTGAAATGTTCTCATCAGTGTAGTTACAGCATCTCCCAGGATTTCCTTAATACTGTTCTCTGCCTTTCAAAAGTTCCTTTGCCATTAAAGTAACCCAGGAGAATAAAGTTAGGCGTTCACGAGCTGCATCCAGATTCCCTGCCAAACTCCAAAGCTGCTTCACACTGCTGCTCTTCAGCTTGGGCCAGCCTTTTCCTAGTCTTTAACATTTTAATTAAACTTTCGTGGGAATTCACCTATGGTATTTTGCTCAACACAATTAAAATTTAAAAAAAGCGAAGCTGAGAGAGTTGTCCAGGCCCTTTCCCAGCCAAGTTGTGAGCATCTCTGAGCACGGAGGTGTCGCAGCCTCCTTGGGGACCTGCCCCACCTTCAACGGGAACCTCTTCCCCCGTTGTCGAACCGGACACCCCCGGGCTGTACCTGACGAGGCTCAGGTGGCTCCGGCTGGCCCTGGCCCCGCTGCCCCCTTCCCTCGGGCTCCGCGGGCAGCGCGTTGCCCTCGACCGCCCCACTCCCTCGGCCTCCCTGCCAGCGGCGCGGCGCAGCGCTGCGTACGAGCATGGGCACGGCTGCCGCCGGCCCGGCACTAAGCCCCGGCTGCGAGCTGAGGCGGCAGCGCTGGTCGGCACCGGACTTGCCCTGCCGCTGCCCCCCTCCCCGCCGCGGCCGTTACCCCCGCCGCGCCGCCGGGCCGGGCCGGCGGTGCCAGATGGGTCCGCGCTGGCGGCCGCCCAGGTCGGTGCTCTCCATCCTCGGGCCGCCACCGCTCCCGCGCTCGCCACCTCCCCTCAGGGCTCCTCTAACGGCCGCCGCGGCGGGGGGCGCCGCACACATGGTACAGCCCGCTCCCGCTTCACCAATGGAGGGCAGTAGGAAGGAGGCGGGCGTTTCCCCCCGGGGAATGGAGCCACCCGGGCACGCGACCCCGGTGCCTGCTGGGAGCTGTAGTTCCCGGCGGGCGGCAGGCGAGGGGCTGGGCGAGAGCGAGGAGCGGAGCGCGGCAGCGCCGGGAACAGATGAAGCGGAGGCCGCGTCCTGTAACGAACGTTCATTTTCACAGTGCAACGTCGCGTCTGTCGGGGAAACACTGCTGTAACGCAAAGGGGCGCTGATACGCCCAGGCTTTCCCAAGTGCAGCATTTACAGCCGGTTCACTCTCGTTACCGGCCCCTCGCGTTGCTCACACAGCTCCGGGGAAAGGAGCCGACTGCGGGCCCGGCCCGCGGCGACAGCGGCACCGTCACCCGGCAACGGCGGGTCGCTCCCCCACCCCCCTTCCCCAGCCCGGGAGGCGGAACTTCCAGCTGAAGGGGCGGGGCCGGAAGTGGCGGCAGCTCGGCCGAATTCGGCGTCGCCACGTCTGGCCGGGGGTCCCCTCCCTGCCCGGGGCGGCGGCGGGAGCAGCGGGCGGAGCGCGGCCGGACCTTCGCCTGTCCCTCAGCGGCTGGTTCGTAGCGAGGCCTCGGCAGCGGCCGGGCGCGGCGGCGGCGACGACATGTCGGACCTGGGGGACTGGTTCCGGAGCATCCCGCTGATCACCCGCTACTGGTTCGCGGGCTCCATCGCGGTGCCGCTCATCGGCAAGTTGGGCCTCGTCAGCCCCGTCTACCTCTTCCTCTGGCCCGACGCCTTCATCAACCGCTTCCAGGTACGGGCCGCACTACCTCTCCCGGCGTGCCCCGCGGCGCCCGCGCCATAGGAGAGCGCGGTGCGGGGAGCGCTCGGCGTTCTGGGAGTTGTAGTCAGCAGCTGGAGGGGCCGCGGGCGGGGCTGGCCTGTCCCGACCCCCTCCCCCGGCCTCCGCGCCGCCTTGGGAAGGACTCGTGCATCGCGGCAGCCCAGAGGGGTGACCCCGGTCGCCTCCAGCGGGAAGCCGGGCCTCTCTTCCTGCTTAGCCGGTATAAGGCCTGCGGGCTGGGCCCCGGGTTCAGCTGGTGCTCTGCCCCCGCGGGCCCCGCGCTCCCCACCAAGGTGACACAGGCTGCGGCGCCCGGCCCTGCCAGGGTCCCAGCGTGAGAGCAGGAGGGCTGCGGCCTGCACAGGCCCTGTTGTTCGTCTCGTGTCTCATTCCGGTGCCTTTTTTCCTGGTTTGGGTTTTTTTTTTTTGAGGGTTTGTTCTGGCTGGCAGCGGTTGTTGTGCTAAGGCACTCTGTAGTCGTAAAACCTGTGGCTGCAGGTGACTTGCCCAGCCTCTGCTATGCCGTTGTGTGGCTGTGACTTTGGGAGCAGGGGTTACGGGCAGGTGTGCAACTGTCCTCAACTGCAGGTGGCTGTGGAGATCCTAAGGCAGAGCTAGAGAATCACAGAATTGCCTCGATTGGAAAAGACCTTTAAGATCATCAGGTCCATTCGTTAACCCAACACTGACAAGCCCCCGACTAAACCATGTCCCTCAGCGCTATGTCTGCACAACTCTGAAATACCTCCAGGGATGGGGACTCCACCACTGCCCTGGGCAGCCTGTTCCAATGCCTGATAACCCTTTCAGTAAAGAAATTCTTCTTAATTTCCAATCTAAAGTGCCCTTGGTGCACCTCAAGGGAGTGCATCTTTTGCACCTTCATGCATGGAATTTGAAAAAAAATTGTGTTTGGGATTGTCAGCTTCAGTGCCTGGGTATGGTTCACATAAACTAACAACTGAAGTCCTGTGGTGTCAGATGTACACTGTTTCTGGATGCATTAGCAATATCAAAAATGTAAAAAAACTGGACATAGGTTTTTTTTCCTTGCATTGGGAGTGTGCAGGTTCAGTGTTTTGGTGTGCAGGTTTGCCAGGGAAGAGTGCCCATTGGATGAACTGAAAATGAAAGTGAAGGAAGATAAAAGATCCCAACCTTTAAATTTCTATTATATGTACTCATTATAGCTTCAGTGAAAGAGACTGAGTACAACAAAGATATAAAGGTAGCTCTATCTGTAGTTTGTTTCATATATTGTCCCCAAAATTTAGTCCCTGAAATGGCTATTTTTTCCTCTACTTCTGTTGTTCCTTCTGGAGCTGTGATGTTCAGGATCCCAATACTGTATTGATAATGTTGCCAGTTGAAGAGCTCATTCATAAATGGCCAGACACTGTCTGTCCTTGCTGCGTGCTGCCACACAATTGCCTGTGCAAGATGCTGATAGTTGGGAGACTCTAAAGCAGGCACCAAATGTTCAGAGCCGCATGCGCTGAAGGCTGTTCAGTGACTTCCTTGGCCTCTGTACAGCCGGTGAGAATGGATTCGGTATGGATGCTTTTAAAACAAGGTGGTGGTGTTGCAAGCGTATCCTTTTTGCACTGCAGTAAAGACTCAGTGCTGCACAGATGTCATGGAAGCAGTCTGGGAAGTTGTGTGTGATTCCTGTTGTAATCTTAATAGCTTTGCTTATCAGATCTAAAAAAAACAAACAAACAAACCAAAACTACTGTGAAAGCTGCTGAAGCAGCAGCAATTGATCCTTGTATTTTTAATCTCCTCCTTGATCTTCCAAGTAATTGATAATGAATGAAAAAAAAAAAAGCATTTGAGTTCATTCTGCAGTATATCTTTCTCTTTTGATCTGAACAGATCTGGCGGCCAATAACTGCAACTTTCTTCTTCCCAGTGGGACCTGGAACAGGATTTCTCTACTTGGTGAACTTATATTTCTTGTATCAATATTCATCACGATTAGAAACAGGTATGTTATCCGTTGAATTGTGTGCACGTGGTGAGCTCTGCCTGCCTGGAGTTGGTGGTGACTAGGCATTGTCAGCTAGAGCTTTGTTGGGAGTGTTTGCTGCGAGGGGTTGTGGTGGATACAGAGAGAGTCATGAGAAAGCTGGCCCATCTCTGTGCCCACTTACATTGGTCAATGGGAAACTGCTCTGAAAACTGATTTGCTGTGACTGGCTCCTTCCCTTTGGCAAGAGCCTGTTCATTTAGGATCTGAACTTAATACTTCTTTCAGTGGGAGGGTCTGGTGCTTTTAGTTGTTGGATTTCAGTAAATTAGGGAGGGGGACTAAAAGATGATGTTACCTCTATTTTCTTGTGTCCTTTAACACAGAAGGATGATAGAGCATATGTAATAACGGGTATGTCCATCCTGAAAAATGTCAGTTTTTCCTCTTTAAAAGGCAGTGGTACTTACCTGTGTTATTCTATTGCTTATGTTGAATTGAGAGATACCTTGTACAAGTCAAGTCTACTCCTCTGTCAAATAGGAATGTGAAAAAGTTGAGGAACTAGAGGATTTTCAGTTAGGGGGAAAAACTAAGAGTGGAAGAAAGGACATCAGATAATGGATCATTTCTCTCAAGAAAGAGATTGTTGTTACATGGTAGTTTCAAAACTGATTTCATTTTGCATCGCACAGTTCATGAAAACTAGACAAAAATCGTGTCAGTTGAAGTAAATAATTCAGCTATTTGCAAAGCCAAGCTCCTCATAAAAACTTTTATGAACAAAAATTTTGGTATAGTTCTAGTGGAGTCTGAGAACTGATGCTGTAAGTGAAAATGCATTGCAGGGTGATGTTTAGGAAGTCTCATGTTAAGATAAGAGATCCCTGGTAAATGTGTTGTCCAGACAGTTTTGTGGAATCCCTTTTAAGTCATACGAAGAGTAGCAGGGAAAGGGAGGAGTGATGCCAGATTGTATGTGGTTGTTTTCTTAGTGAAAGTAACTGGTAGTTTAATGGCTAGAAATGGTTCCTCCTTCTCTTTAAGCCTTTCTGCACTAGATTTTGTTCACATGAGAGTATTGGCAGCTATGACATTCTACTGTGCAAAGCTGTGTGTAGTAAGAGTTCCTGATTAATGTATGCAAATTATAAGACCACTACTTGTACATATACTGACAGAGTGTTCTGATTGCCTGTGCTGTGGCAGAATTCTCATGGAAGTCAGTTCTTTCAGCAGTAAATTTGCATTCCTGCTGTACAACACATCTGGATTTTGAAGCTAGCACGTCAGCTGTGGTGGTGTTTGAATCAATGCATTTATTTTACATTACAATCATTTTTCTGGACATAAATAAAGTTCTTGGTTAGGTCGATCCTTCCTCTATGAAAAAAACTTGAATCCTTCTGAAAGTGGGAGGTGTACAAGTTGCTGATAATATGTTTACAGGTGGAAATCAGCGTAGGTGTATGCCTCCTTTTGTTGTTGAAACTGAGGAAGTGAAACTTGTATTTTTCAGGGTTGTACATGGTTTTTGAGCACTCACTGCTGTTGTGTGCTAGCTTGAAATTTAGCTGTCAAAAGTACCCATGTGGTTTTGTACTCTGCTTGTGCTTTCCTAACAAGCTGACCTCTAGCTTCCTGAGGAAAAGGAGATTGATGTGTCTTTGTTTTGTTTCTGTTGGGGAAGAACATAACAAATATCAACAGAGAAAGCAGAATACGCAGAGTTCACTGCCCAGCAGTACGAATGATGAGATTATGAGTCTGCAGCTCTTCCCCAATGACTGGATTACACCCTGGGCTCTCCTGAAGGACTCAGTGTGCTGAGGCTGTAGCTCAGGTTTTTGTAGGTATTTGTTGGAAAGTCAAGTTAAATAGTTTGTTGAATATTCTTGTTAGTAAGATAATGAGAAGTGAAAAACTGTAATGCAGTAAAAGCAAATATTTGCTTTGATTCCTTCCTATTCTGGAGGAATTCTTGTGCTGGAGTTTCTGCAGGGTTAGTCAGCGTCCTCTTTTTATTTGTTTCTATTTGTTGTATGGCAACGTTAAGGAGAAAACTCCAGTTCATATAGTTCTCCAGCTTTAAAACTTTCCAAAAGACGTTTCAAAGTTTTTCTTTCTTTTTTTCCTGTCATGTAACTTGCTTGACTGAACTTAAAATGACTAAAATATCAATTTTGTTTTACATAGCCTGGGTTACTCTAGTTGTTCTAAAAAGCTGATGCTTGAAAATAGATGCTCTTTCTTTACATTTTTGAGGACATGTAAATAGTTGTAAGAAGCCAAATAGTGCTAACATTAAGGAGTGGCCTTCTTTTTAGGCATTTTGATGTTTAATTGTTAGGATGTAATTCAGATAGTGGTGTGCTGTGTTTGTCACTGTGTGGTTTGGGTCTGTTTCAGCAGTATTCTCAGGCTTTCCTTGCCTGTGTGGGGCTATATGAAAGTTGATAGGAGTCTTGCTGAAATGCTGAGGTCTGCTCCAGATTTTTACCACAGTTTGCAAGAGTGAAAGCTTACAATTTTCACGTTTGCAAGGAGTTTTAGGGTTTGGTTTTTTTTTAATGCTTCTCTCTGCCAGGTCCCAAACGCAAATGACAATTCATTTAGTATGACCTGCAGGGAATTGTACTCTATTTTTCTGTTTCCACTGTCCTGGAAAAAATTGACATATTTGAAATGGGAAATTAGTCAAGCAGTTCACCTTAGAAGGAACAGAATATGCTGCACATGCGTGCCCTCCTTATCATGTATGTGGGGTTTTCTGGAGTATAAAAGCTATTGTATCTCTTGAATCTGACTAGATGATGCAAAGAGGATGTAATTAGCCTAAGGATGGACTAGTTTTCACATGACTCTATCATTAAACTTAGTGTCTGCTTTTGCTGTGCAAGAATATTTCCTTATTGCGTGCTTCTGACTGGCAGCCCCTTAGGAAGATGGCAGTCCAACTCCATTTTGGAGTCTTACAAAGTTAAAACCACTTATCTCCAGAGTTAAATTGTGGTTCTTTTTTTAAGTAGAACTGCTGTGTGTGCACTTAATGCAGTAGACTGAATGTCTTATTTTTGGTCCTATAAGTTGTTCTCTTATAAGGCCTTTTAAAGTTTAAAAAATAAAAATCATAAACCACAGACTGCATGTAAGGCAACTGTTATGAACTGAGCTTTTCTTAGACTCCTAAAAGTAAAAAAAAAAAAAGTCTTAATTTCTTATCAAGATTTTAGTACCTTTCCTAACAGTTCTTTTTATTTACAGGGGCTTTTGATGGAAGGCCAGCAGATTACATGTTCATGCTCCTGTTTAACTGGATCTGCATTGTTGTATCCTTCTGCTCATCATCAGTTTTTAGAATATTTTAGTCTTGCCTTTCTGCCTAAAATACATTCTAAGACCAGGTTTTAGCAACTAACAGTTTTAAAATGTAGCAAATGTTGACAGGTGAGTTTTAGTCTTCCTGGAGAGGTAGCAAGTGGCTTTAAGGGAGAATACTAATAAATGTGCTAATACACATATGTAATCTGGGGACTAGAGTCCTGCTTATATAAAGCTCAACTCATGCTGTGTGAGGAGTTTGCTGCGTTGCCTCACTTCGCCTCACACACACACTAAGAGTGAACTTGGTGTGCTTAGGCTGCCATGTGCAAACAGGTCTGATCTCTGCCATTCCCCGAGTTGGAAATTCAGGTACCTCATGGAGAGATCCTTTACCTGCTGGGCACAAGACAGCTGAGTCTGTGAAAGCAGTGTTAGGATATCTGCACTGAGCCAGCTTCTTGGAGAAGCTGGGCTTGTTGGTTTGGGAATTCTGGGAAGCAGTTTTTCCATGAGCTGTGCTGTTCTGTCTGAATTTTCTTTAGATCTTGGATACAAAACTGGGAGAAGTTGTTGATACACCAAAAGGTTGTGCTGCTATTCAGAGGAATCTTGAGAGACTGGAGAAATGTCCTGGTCAGGAATCTCGTGAAGCTCAGCAAAAGGAAGTGCAGAGTCGTGCCCCTGGGGAGGAGCAGCCTCAGACACCACGAGAGGTTGGGGACTGACGGTCTGCAAAGTGTCTTGGCAGGAAAGACCCTAGGGGTCCTGCTGGAAACCAAGGTGACCATGAGCCATCAGTGTGGCCACCAGCCTACAGGCTGCATTGATCAGGGTATTGCCAGCAGGCTGAGGGAGGTGATTGGTCTTTTCTGCTCAGCCCTTGTGAGACACATACAAGGGGTTACATCTAGCTCTGGGCTCCCAAATAAGAGTGGCATGAACATACTGGATGAGCCCAGTGAAGGGCCATAAAGGTGATTAAAGGGTTGGAGCACCTGTCATGTGAGGAGACTGAGAGCTGGGATTGTGCAGCCTGGAGAACAGGAGGCTCAGGGATGTCTTATCTGTGTGGATAAATACCTGATGGGAAAGGGAGTAAAGGAGATGGAGCTAGCCTCCTGTCAGTGGTGGGACAAGTTGCAACAAGCACAAAATGAAACACAGAAAATTCAGTTTAGATGTAAGAAAGGGCAGTCAAACAGGCACACGTTACCCAGAGAGGCTGTGGAACCTCTGTCCTTGGAGAAGCTCCTGTTCTGTTTGTGTTGTTGCTGTGTCTTTGCAGCAGTTGGCAGTGGCACAGCATGTGGAAAAAAGGAGTGGTGACATCACTGTGAACAGTTACAGCCAGGAAAGCTAGTGTATAGAAATGCTGTTGCCTTTATCAATAGATCAGCTGTATCTAGTCACATTCCACTGCATGGAGGGAATTGCTGTTCCTGCTACTCCTGTTGAGCCACAGCAGTAACTAGGAAAACAATGTGGGTTTAGTTATGTTGCTAAGAAAAACATCAGCTTCGTTGTGGTTGCAGGCTGTTGTTGGCTGTGAGCTACTAAATGAATCTGATGGTGACTTGACTTTCAAACTGGTCATTTAAAAGCTGCCAGTTGCTTGTTGCCTGTATGATGCAAGGAGCGACCTGGATTCCTGATCTGGAAACATGCTTGGTGCCATTTTGTACACATTCCCGAACTGTGAAAAGCATTCTGATCCTAGCAAAATTCTTCAGCAATTGTTTCTACTCAGCAGTTACTACAGCAAGTAGATCCTTTGAGTTCCAAGGTAGGAGAGTAGTATTAAAACCCTGCATTGATGCACTTCAAGAAATTATTTTCTGTGACTCAGTGGCAATATATTGGTATTTTTTAATGAGCTGTTTCTTTAGTTAGAAAACCAACATTTTAGTCTTTAAAAAACTAATAAAAGAATCCAGCTGTTAAAGCTGTAGCATGCTTTTCTTCAAGGACTGGTTGAGTTTGTAGTTAAGCAGTTTCATCATGGAGGGAAGGCCAGTGAGTCCGTCAGCCCTCGGGGCAATCACTTGAGGTGGTAGCTTGAAAGGCTACTGAAAAGCAATTACTGAAACTGCGTGTGTAAGTCGCTGTATCATTGGAGGTTTTCCATTTTTTCCAGTGGTTAACTTAATACTACACAGGAAGGATGTTTTCCTTTTAAACATTAAAGGCCTTTGCATGTGTGTTCAGTGTTTGTGCAGCTTTTGTCGTTCTAGTCTATCAGGTTTTGCTGCGTTTTCCTTAGTGGTGCGATGACAGATAACTGGCCTGGCAATGGACATGCAGGTAAGTGGTGCAGTTTTTGAAATAACAATCTTCTGGAACTTTCTGACTTCTTAATAACTTTATAGGGAGCATTATCAACACAACTGCAGAACATAATTAGGCTAGGCTGGTTTAGCTTCTATCAAAAGGACTGCTGTGTGTGTATTGTTTGTTTTTTAGTTTGGGTTAGCCTCACGTCACAAGCCTGTATCTGACTGCTACTCCTAACCTAGTTAGGGAGTCAAGGAGTTAAAATTGGCTCTTTGTGCAGTCAGGAAGCGTCCAGCATTTTACTAAAATGGACACAAGGTGTCACCTATGCACTGTTTCCTGTAATGAATGTGGATCTACATTCTTACTTTGTAATCTAAAAATTATTCTTTGGTTCATTAGTCTTCTCAGATTCAATGTGCCTTTTACTTTTTGATGGAAGATCTTTTTGTGAAAAATGCAGCTTCAAATTCAGATCAGAAATGTGAAGTGCAAAATCCTTATAAGAATGATTAAAACAGCGGTCTGAAGAGCTAGTTTCAATGAGGTAGTTTTTATTTCCCCAAATATTAAAAGAGGAAACAGGGGAGTGTCTCTTGGACACAACAGAGTCCCAGATAACTGCATGTCTCAGCTTGCCTCTGCTATTCTCTTGTCATCTTATTCTGTCCCCATCACCAAAGCCTGAACCCATATCTCTAATGTTCTGTACAATATTATCTTAACACTTACTAGATCACTTACCAGGCTCTCCTGGTAGCCAAAAATAGCAATCATGCATCGGCAATCAGGACTGAGTTTTGTTAAGGGCTGTCCATAACTTCATACTTAAGCTTTTTTTTGTTATGGGGAAAATAGCCACAAACTCCTGAAAAGCGTGCTGAAGGCACCCATACATTGTATGAATCTTAGAATGATTGTGTTGATTGTACCTTTAAAAAGGTACTTAAAATGGTTTTATATCTGCATACAAAGTATTGTACAAAGTATTAAAAGATAATCAGTTTTTTGATGTACAAATATATTTCGTAGAAATAAGGTGTGGTTTTTTTGCTTGTATTGAGTGACTTGCTTGAAAGTGAGAAGATTCCGGTGTCAAATACTTTCAGAAATTAGATATTACTTTTTTTTTCAGTAAAATAAGAATGTTTTTAATAAAGGCCCTAAGGTGCTTGTGTGATGAGTCAGACTGCTGGTGCACAATAGGGTTTGGGGAAGGCTGGACTGATGCTGGCGTGCCAGTTTTAATGTGGAACCTGTTAAATAGTGTCACTGCCAGAGGGATGAGTCTCAACCTCTTTTCCCAAACACACGAGCTGGTTCATAGTGGTAAACCATGGAAATGCTGCTGGCACAGCCTGTCTTCAGTTTAGAAATCAGCAAATGGCTAAAATAATGCTTTCTATTTGTGTCACTAGAAATGGTTCAATCAGCTGATACATGGCCACAGTAAGGCAGTGTTGAAACAGTCTCATCTCCTGACATGGAGCATGGGTTAGCTGCAAGCTCTGCCAAGGTGGCTTTGCCAAGGCTGGCTGTGGTACTCTGAAATGGTGATGTACTGGTGCACCTTCTCTCTGTGGTGCTCAGAGAGGGGCATAGCTGGCAATTTGATGGAGTAACACTTCATTTGGCATATTAGCTTAGCCCCAGATGAGTGTTTGGGTCAGTGCCCTGGGTTGTGAACAGAAATGATTGTGGCACAAATACATCACTGACTCTGCTGTAGGTGTGCTACCAAGCAGCTGGGAGCAGAGGAGTTTGCCACGGCTGCTCTTTGGCTTGATGCAAGTTGGAGCCCTTTGCTTTGGCATGATCTTGCAAAAGCAATGACCAAGTAGGCTGTCCTGCTTAACTTTCTCAATAGCTTTTGAACAGATCCATGACACGTGGTGGCAAAGATTCTGGGGCAATCTTTAAAGGTTTTGTGGATGTATCATGCTTATGGGCCATTTTTGCCTGTTTAAGTTTATTGGGCTTCTGTGAAAGTGATGGTAAATTTTTGCTCCCCTTTTTTCTTTCTTTTTTTTTTTTTTAACATTGCAGTTGCTGATGATTCCACTCATCATGTCAGTACTTTATGTGTGGGCCCAGCTGAACAGAGACATGATTGTATCGTTCTGGTTTGGAACAAGATTTAAGGTATGTCGTACAGGATATTGGAAAGGTTTCTGCCCAGGAGATGCACATGAAGGGGGTGAGGGGCAAAATCGAAACGATTTTCTCTTATAAATGTAATAAATATAAAATATTTATTATAAATATAAAATATTTTCTTTTATTAAAGTTGTCCCATGCTTTGACATAGCTATATACTCCTTGAGATGCAGCAAAGACAAATTTCTTTATGGCCTTCTATATGATGTCACTCAGTGTGGCTTTACTGAAAAGATGTCCTGACAACCGAAATTCATTGGTACAAAAATAGGAAAAAAATCCTGATAAACATTACCCTGGATAAAAGCAGAATGTAGTGACACTGTAGTGACAAAATGTTGACATTTCAAATTGTTCTTTCCTTGTGCAGCCTTGTCTGTTTCTGCCAGATCTTGCAGTGAAAACTCTTTTGATTATTGTTTCCACACCTTTTCAAAATCAGAATTATTAGGACTTTGTTTCAGGTGTAAGCTTGCTGTGGAACATAGAGTGCAAAAGACTCATCTACTTAGAAAGTTTAACTGGTTATGATTTGTTTAGAAATATTAGTGGTAGCTCAGTTTGGAGTATCTTATCTTGTTAGGTAGAATCTGATTAAGTTAATATATCAGGATTTGTGTAATGCCTAAAACATTGAGATTATAATCGTACTTCTTAGTGCAGTGGGAGTTGAGCAGGTTTATGTCCTTAACTTGTACTTAAAACTTCTCTGTCTCCACTGTGTTCTTTTTCAGGCCTGTTACCTTCCATGGGTTATTCTGGGATTCAACTACATCATTGGTGGATCGTATGTATTTACTTACATGGCCAGTTTGAAGTTAAAAATGCTTTTACAGCTAGAAAACTTATTGTTGAATTTAGAAGCAATATTAAAATAAGAGGCTTAAAGCTGTATAATCTGACTGATAATGTTCAGTGTCACAGGGTGACATTTAAGATAAAAGCAAAGAAGAGATGTGCATGTGAGAGCTAGAGAATGTGGGTGAGGGGAAGGTAATAAGAGTTTGGTTTATTTAGTGGTCAGTCTGTGCGTTAGGCCTTTTCCTTACTGAGAGAGTAATGCACAGAAAAGCAGGATGTCATCCCATGTGACCAACCATCATTACTGGTTTTATCAACAAATTTAGCTTGACTGATAGTGCTGTTACTTCTTTCTCTCACAGTCTTGCCCAGTGTGATGGGTTTTCTTTTCAGTTTGTGAAACAAGAGAGAATGGCAATAACAAGCCCAGAGAGTGTCACATGAGCACCCGCTGAATTTGTTGGTCTGTCTTGGGTTTCTGTGACTAAACTCTGTGATGCAGAAATCCTCTCTTGTGCACGGTGTTTCCCATTGGTGCCCTGTGTTGGCTGGGGCTTCTTGGTGCTGCTGTAACACAATTAGTGACAATAACAAGTTATGTGGTTGACTTATAAAAGGAGGAAATAGTACAGCAAAACCAAATTCCCTTTTCTGGCTGTGCCTCCTACTGACTCATCCGTCACTTGAGAAAACTGCTTGCTGTTCTGTACCTGCTGTTTCTATGCATGATGGAAGATACTCAAGAGCCTCCATTCAGCAGTGTTTTTACAAAATTTGGAACAAAACAGTTCTGTACAGCAGGAGACAGGTTGTCCAGTGAAAACAGCAGTAACTTCTCAAGCTCCACAGACTATTATTTTAGACACTAATAGCTGTACGGTCTAATTCCCTGATGTAAACAAGTATTTAATTGCATTTTCAGTACAGATTGTAGAGAAGACTTGGAAGGGAGGGTGGAACAGCCTGTTGAGGTGCTGGCACTGAAGGCTGGCCCTTCTAAAGAAGTGGCTGCATAATGTTGAGGGAAGGGATATTTTCTGTGGCTCATGGCCCTGGCAATGCCTGTGGCAGGTGAACAGTAGTAACTGGCAGAAGATGGTCACTCATTTATTTTCAGAAAAAGCAGTGTGTGAAACAGTTCTTTTTCTTTTGCCTTGCAGAGTCATCAATGAGCTGATAGGAAATCTGGTTGGACACCTGTATTTCTTCTTAATGTTTAAATATCCAATGGATCTGGGAGGAAGGAATTTTCTGTCCACACCTCAGTTCCTGTAAGCTGGCTTTATTCTTTAGCTCACTGTTTGTTTGGTCCAATTTTCTGTATCGTTCATCAGACATATATTTGCTGGGATTGTAAGGTGTGAAATACTTTGTTAAATCAGCCTGCTTCAGACTATTGTACTGGCTGTGCTGCTAAGTCATCAGAAATGTTGGGTTTCTTGTAAGTGGTCTGTGTGAGAGTTCTTTGTTACCCCTATGGATGGCTTGTGACCTTTACCCACTCCTAAGAGTGAGAGTAAAAGTCATAGTTCTGCTAGTGAATTGAGCTGTAGTAAAGAGAACTCCCTAACAATTATCAGATGGTACATAAAAAAATATTTCCTCCTCTAAACATTTTTTTACTTGCATTTCCATGTATCATTACAGTAGCTACCAGTTCAGCAACCTGTAACAATGATAGGAGTCCGTTCATTGTTTTGATATTTAATGCTACGATCAGAAGGCAAAGTGTAGCTTCAGTTGCCCTTGTCCTCATCCTTTCAGGTTGTAAATATTCTTTCTCTACCACACTTGAGTTAGCAACTCGGGTAACAGTTTATGCTATAAAAAGAGTTAAGATGCAAAGTTGAATTACAGTTATACTTTCTGTACAAGTTTTAATGAGTAGAGAAGCTTTATATTGTACTTTTGTGTTTGCAAGCCCTCCAGGTAAACCCAATTTTCCATAAAGATTAGAAGACAAAATGTTGTTTTAAAATGTCTTTCAAGGTAATAACAGCTCTGAAACTGCCATCACTCTTGTTGATGATGTGCAATTCTCTTGGTTCCTCATATATGTATTTAATTTACCTCTGTATTTGAGAAGCAGAAACAGAAGTACTACAAACAATCTTTAATGTAATAGTAAAGAATTTATACAGGATCACTTTTCTTGTAGAAAGAAATCTGTGTTTTATATCTGAGCCTCAGATTTTAGCAGTAAAATTCAGCATGGGATTTGCAGGAGTTCAGTGTAACTACTGTAGAGCTGAAATGACTCTGTACTGATGGCATCCCTGGCAAAATACAGAAGCTGTATTTTAGATCACTCTAGATAGTAGCCTAAGTTGGATGAGAAAGTCTTACAGCTCAGATTTGCTCTGGCCAGATCTCTTGAGCTTTGATTTCAGACAAGCTAGTTGCATGAGCCTGTTTCCCTTAGTCTCTTGGGTCCTTGGTTCCTCAGCAATGTTTACTTGGAAACCAGTGAGATGGTTAGAGGCTGTGATAACAGGAGCTTTGTAACTGTTGAAGAGAGAGAGATGCTCAGAAGTGGTCTGGGTCTTTCTATTATTTCCCCTGGAAAAAAGGCAAAGAAGTTAGGGGAATTCAATTTGTATCACAAACATGTGAGAATGTTTATTGTTAACAAGGAGACTCCTTTATCATGTGCTTTTTCCCCCCTGTGTTTGGATTATTGTATCTAACCATATCCTAGAGGTGGAAGTCCCCCAGAATTCCCATTTCTCAATGTGCTGAGGGCTTAGATTTGGAAGGAATTCTGTGAAGTACTGCTGTGAAAAGCCAGTTCTATTGCAAAGTCTAGCAGCTAAAAAGAAGTCCATGGTAAAGTAGTCTGGCATTTACCCCCAAGGTACTGATGTTTCTTAAACTCTCTCCTTCTCTTCTGGCTTGTCCTAGGTACCGCTGGCTGCCAAACAGGAGAGGAGGCGTGTCGGGGTTTGGTGTCCCACCCGCTAGCATGAGAAGAGCTGCAGATGATCAGCAGGGTGGTGGAAGACACAACTGGGGACAAGGTTTCCGGCTAGGTGACCAGTGAAGAACTCCTGCCCTCGGAAAATAGCAACTCTTTGGTTTTAATTGGACGTAGAGCAAACCCTTCCTGGTGCAGAGCATGCTTAAGAACTGAGCTCTCTGAAGTACTATTGGATTTAACTGATTAGAAAGAATGTTTCTGGTTCAAGAGAAAATTGAAAACTCCAGAAGGGAAAAATGTAGGTCTTGCTCCAGGTTAGCCAGTAGTGTCCAATTTGATTCTGCCATTAAAAAAAGCCTTCTTTATACAGTATTGTCTCTCTGTTGCAACGGGCATCCATTATGCTGTCTTGTTCCGTGATGTGATGGAACAAGCTGATGGTGTTCTGTCTCGCCTGGTACGTTAAAAGCTTTGTTGACCGTGGTAAGGTAAGAATCCAGTGTGAGGCAGTTGAATCTAACCCCAAAGTTTAGGAAGCTGACTTTTTCCATAGCTGTCCTTAAATTCCAGGGTCTTTGGAAACATTATTTAAGTGATATCTCTCTGCTGCATTCATAAAGCAAAGTGCAAATATTTCATTTTCATTATTAAGCTGTGCTTTGGGGGAAGTTTTTTCTTGCCATGCAGCATTTGTCCTACCTGCTATGGCATGGGATGGGCAAAACTAAGGGTAAGGCTTTAATTTGAAATGGTAATAATGGGTTGTGATTCACAGAACTGAAATATCTGAACTCTCCATGGCATGTCACTTGCTCTGGACTTGCTCTGTTTAAACTGAAGTTGTCTCACTTGTTCGTTTTTTTTTTTTTCTTTTCCTCAGATCTGTGAGTTATTGGCTTTAAGGTTTCTGTTTTGATTGCAAAATTGGGTAGCACAAATACTACTTAAACTAGAAAATGTAACTTGCCATAGTGGTTAGTGACTACCACATTAGGTTTGTTAACTGAATCTTCAGCTTTCTCTGAAAAGCTTTAAGACATCAAAGAATCAAAACTGGAAAGAAACTTTTCCAGGTTCACGATACAATAGAACAGATTGCTTTACTACAGGACTCTTGCATTGTCAAATAAGAAATGATGTACACAGTTCATTATTATCTGTACTTTTTTGGTAAAACTTTTTGACATGGAAAAGGGAATTGTTCTGTACAGTAGTTTTCCTTGTACTGGGTTCCCGTGGGTAGAACACAGGGCTGAGATCCAGGAAGCTGCGATGCTGGCTTGTTACTGACTCTCCGCATGGACCTGAGCAAACTCCTTACTGATCTCGGCTTTCCCAGCTGGGAGGAGGACTCGCGCATGGCTCGTAGCGTTCCCAAGAGGTAGCTGTCCCCGGTTCCCCTAGGTGGGAGCTGCTAGTGAGCAAGGTAAGGCTTAGGTTCACATAAACAACAACACTTAAGCTAGGAATGCAATTACTCTTAAGCTTAACCAAGACTTCCAAGTTGGGATATAGTTGCTTCCTTTTTGGTTTATAGTTGGAGGAAGAAGAGCACCGTCACTAGGGTAAGGTTCAAGACTTTGAATTTCCCTTTAGCGTTTGTCTGTCTGTTTAGTGGGTAGGCAGGGCACAGAAGGCTGTTCTGCCCAAACTTCAGTGTCTCAGGTATCTCTAAGTAGGTGAAATGAATCTGGGCCAAAACATTTTTATTACTACTTTGTTTCTTCACTAAACTTTGGTTCTGAAGGCTTAAAAACTTGTAAATACTACTTGATGTGAAACTGGGTGGAAAATAAGCAGTTGGACTGGAAGTTTTCAGCTGGCTTGCTTGAAAAAAACCCACATGCTCCATTTCTTCACTGCAACTCAAGCTTTTTTGATCCAACTTGTGGAAAATGGTAGAAAACTGGTAGTGATCATATTATGTGCTTAGGTTGTACAGGAACTTGGAGTTCAGAAATCGCCTGCCATTTTTGTCCATTCAGTGATAAGTTTTACAGATGCTCTTATCTCTTTCTTTGTATAAAATGGTAGGTAGAAAAGAGGACTGCAGCGTTGTAAATGCTAGCCTAGTTGATGGACAGCTGTTATTTGATGCTAACTTGAAAAATCTGAGAACCATCATTTTTACAGGAGTCATGATGCAGTTGGTGGTTTTAGTCACAGTAATACCACTGTCTCCAAAGCATTTGTCTTCATTTTCAGTCAGGACCTAACTGCTAAGTGAAGATGCAATAGTTTGTGACTCAGCTAAAACCCTGGCGCACTCAAATTGCAGAACATCTTTGTACAGAAGGAAGGCTTGAGTGGGAAGAAGGACAGCAAAAGTCATAGTCCTGGCCCAGTCCACTACTGGGTGTTGCTTTCTAGTGCATCTTCCTTCTATACATTAAGAGGAAAAAGGTTGCAAGGAAAATAGACTTCTGATAAGTCTTGATTAGCTTTTGAGCTGCTTCAAGTCAATTTACTTTGGTTTAAGGAAAATTCACATCAGAATTCCATATTAGGAGCTCAGTTTGGTTTTCTCTCCCTTGTCACTTGGCCTGAAGCACTGTTTGTCCTCCAGCGTGTGCTGATAATGGCAGTCTCTTGTTAAATGAGTGCCTCCTTATTTTGTACAGATAATTTCCCTTTTTGTAATCAATTTTTGTTGGCAAAGTTTTAAATTAAAGTTTTAATCTCTGTTACTGTCTCTGTTTTGCTAATTCCTGTTTCAGCTTAAGATGAGCCTTGTGGTCTGCATGTCTCCAGGAAACGTCTGACAGCTGCACTGTGATACCACCTCCTGCTGTTGATAAAAGTACTCAAGAAAATTACCTGCTTTTGGGTGGGGGTCTTGTCTTCTCTGATCAGTTACAAAATCGTAAAGGTGTTTTCTTTGTCTCTGTTTATCACGATGAGTTTTGACAGTCTGTGTCCTTCCTGGGCTATTGGCATTTTACAGCTTTTTTTTTTTTTTGTGTACTTGATTCATTCTTTATTGTCCTCTGGGAGGAAGTGTCCTTCTACTCACCCTCAAACTTTGTGGGATTCATAGTGATCACTTACTTTTCCAGGGGTAAGCTTGGTATTCTGCAGTACCCCCTCTCTGTCCAGCCAGATGTGGACAGCTCTCAGAATTCCTTTTGAGGCTCTTATCTCAGCTAACTTGGGGACACGTTGAGCATCCTCTGAATGACTCTTCTGGTCCTCATCGTTCATCTAACTGCACTCTTCCTGTTTGTTACCATAAAGGCACCAAAGAAAACCATGGACTTGGTACATAAGGCACTGTGTGAATTTGTTGTGCTCCTTGAACTGGGAAGTTTTGGTCCGTACTAAATGCACCAGATAGAACAGTGTGGCAAGTGTGTGCCTTTTCATTTTACTCCAGCTGCATGAACAGTCAGTGTAAGAGCCAGGAGTGTGAAATCAAATGCTTCTAAAACACTTCATCTTTAATTCCTGTCGATGTGTCTTGGCAACAGCTCCTCTCCCAGCACAACTCAGTAATGTGGTGTTGCCAGTGACTTAATGACCAACTGGACCTGTTGCGTCATTCTGTCATCTCATGGGCGCATTAGGAGAACTGAGGAGCTCTGATTTGCAGAATAGCATGTTGTTTGCAATGCAGCATAAGATTCCTTCTGTGTTCATAGGCACTGCCTACCTTACCGGGGAGGAAGACTGCTTTGCATTGACGATTAAGGTAGTGAGCTGGAGAGATACACACTAATTTACAGTCTGAAGCTTCTGATATAACAAGTCACCTAATGCTTTGTGATCCTGTTCTGCATCGTAAAATGAAGATGATTCGTATTCTCCCTTGTTCTGCGCTAGTTTTAGGATGATGGATCAATTTGTACTTGCTGCAGTATGGCAGAGCACTGATTTTGGTGAGGGTGTTCTTGGCATTGCCATCACCTGCAGTAGCAAATGGCTTCTCTTGTGTGTCTGCAGATTCTTATTTTGCAATGGATGATAGCAACAGTGTGACTTGAAATTCAGAATTGAGTCTGTTGTCATGATTGCATTAATTAAGTTAAATATGTAATATGTGCATATGAAGCAGAACTACTTTCATCTAAAAGGTTATAACGTGATGTTTTGTAGGATTGAAAGGAGGAAAACACTTCAGCTGCTTGTATCTTTCAAGCACAGTTTTTTGGTGATGAAAGGAGTTCTGTTTGCAGCAGTAGCTCACCTTGTTATCATCTGGAACGTGATCTAGGAGGAGTGATTACAACACTCATGAGAAAAAGTTGCATAAAAGGAGCTGTAACTGTGGGATGCTGCCAAGGCCTCTGCAGAATCTTGTTGATGTTGGAGGGGAAAAAAAAAAAGTGATGATGAAACCTTGGGTCTGGTGCCTGAAGGTGGTTTGATTTTTTGTTTTGTGTCTCGCCCTCCCCTACAAAGGACAAAGCCATTGCAAATTCATTAGAGCTCAAATCAGCTCTTAAGGCCAGGTTTCCCTGGACTAGTGATCAGCCATAAGTCTCCTGTGATGAACATGGTGGCAGCTGGAGGCAGTGTTTACAATCAAAACCACCACAAGCAGTCTTCTTGCATCTAAATATTTACATTTATTTCTTAAAAGGGATGTATGTATTTAGTCCCTGGACTGCCCATGGAGTAAAGGACAGCAGGTAGATCCCTGCATTAATGGTTTTATTGAGTTGTCATAGTAAGCAGAGGTGTGAGGGTGCTGCCTGCACCAACCCTTGGGCTTGCCAAGCTGCTTGGTAAATCCCTTCACACCGTGGGGTCCAGGTCACCTTGTAGCTAGTTAAATGTAGACAGTTTCTTTGCAGTGACGTTTCCCTTTGCTTTCGAGTTAGCGCATCAGCGTAGTTATTGCTGACAGACCCCTCAGCCTGTTTTAAAATCAAAACACCCTCACCTCCTCCAACTGGAAGGGCTTTTTGTAGCACTTGTCTTCATGAAGGTGGCTGGCACTGCTCAGTGTTAGTGCTGTAAAATCTCTGGCAGGCAATCGAGTACAGAGCTTGTTCACAGTCACAGGATGGGAGAAGGGATTTCCTGCTGCCCATCCCTCCCTGTGCAGTGCAGCGATGTGCTTCTCCTCTGGGGTTAGGCTGGAGGGGCTGCTGCCCTCTTGCAGTCCGTCTAGTGCCCCTCTGCACAGCGCTGTTCCCATCCATAGGGGAGGGTCTTGGATCAGTGCAATCAAGACTGTTGAGGTTGCCTGTGTGCTCATAGCCCCAAGCTGTGGGAACAAATACTGTGAGGAAGGAATGCACCTCAGCTTATGTTGTTCCTTTTTTTATTTTTAAATGAAGATACAGTTTGGTGTTGGTGGATGTATGAGGTAGAGAAGCCTAAGTTACTAACTTTTGGAATAAAAAACATTTTAAATCGGTCAGGAAGGGATCTAAAGATGCTGAGAAGTTATTTTTTAACTGGACTTGAGAATGGGGACTAAAAAAAAATTATCAAGGATTGTATTCATTGTCCAGTCAAATAATGTTTTCCAAAGTGCTTTTTTCTCCCAATATGAGCTCAGAAAGTGGCACTCTCTGTTCAGGCTGCAAAGAAAAGCAACACCTGTTTCTGTCCTTGTCTACTGAATCCTTAACCTCACAGTGGGTGGAGGGGCAATGTGAGACACTTTATACCCACAGCTGGACGCAGCAGATGAGCCTTTTGCCAGAGGAAGCCTTGAGCAGGTGCCCGTAACACGCTTTACCTGTCTCTTTTAGCAGCTCTCTGGTGGCTGTGAACTGTCTGTGAGTATCGCTGTTACGGACTTAAGCAGCTGCAAGAAGCAAATGGCAATGTGTGTGCCTTGGGCATCAGCCCTGTTTGTTTTAAGAGCTCAAGCTAAGGAGTTAACTGCAGCTGATGTTAATGTTTCAGTATTTTCACTTAGGAGCTTTTATGTACAGATCAATTTTCTTAAAAGCTGATACAAAGCCCAGGCGCTGGAGGGCTTGGGTTTTTTGCTGTATAAATGGGTAAGAAAGTTGGTCTTGTTCTCTGTTCTGTCTCACCCTTCTTCCCCAAGGTACGTAATATGAGATAAAAATCCAATTCATGTTGAAAAAGTACCGTAAAGATTCTGGGGCAGCATCTTAGAAGCTTCAACACCCTGAAGCTTTATGCAACTGATGCCATAAAGCATTTTTATTTTTATTTCAGCTCTTGTGTAAATTCAGAAAACAGATTAAATCTTGCAGGGCTGTGTAACCCAGAAGGGAGTAGGATGGACAAGGGTGAAGATGTGGCTGAATTGTTTTGAGGAGGCCCTGGTTTGACACCTCTTGGGTACTTTTCAGTTAGATTAGATTTTTATTTCTAAAATGACTTTTCAGTTAGGTTAGAAGATAGAGTGGGTTTTCTGTTAGCTTCTAGGGCTCAAATCAACCCTGAAAAGCTGCAATCAGCAATGCCAACAGCCTTCGTTTCCAGAAAGTGTTGTGGTGGTGGCTTTTCACTGCAGGAAGTAAAAAAGTTGATATTTGTGACTCTTGCCTGAGACAGGACTTTTATATTGGAAAAAGGCTGAATTTGGATCATTATCAACATGTTTCTATCTCCTTTGCTCTGTGAGCAGGGAGGGCCTGGACAGGTTTAAGAACTTACAGCTTCTGGGTGGAGTTTCTGCATTCCTAGTGAAAGCTTCCGAGCGTATTGGGTAGTTACAGTCGGATTTTTAGTTTTCCTCTATATTTAAGTTAGAGCAGGATTTCATTTATATCTCCCTTCTTTTTGATCTGAAACCGCACTCAAAGAATTAGGGCCAAATTTAATGTTTCACAATAGCACAGGAGGAAGAGGAGGGATGGTCTGGGCTCTGCTGCATTGTTCCTGTGTTCTGCAGAGGCAGGGAAGACTTGAATCATCAGATGCACCTGCAAAATGTAAATCCTCATCAATTTGGGAAGCCCGAGTAGGCTGTAAGAGGGACTCTTCATCCACTGCCTGCTGTGACAGACGTTGTATATAAAGAGCTCCAAACCATTTTCAGAAGTTGACTCTTGATACTTAGAAATCGTGTGCCCAGTAGCAATATTGGCTTTATAGCAATTTAAAATCTTTTCTTGCCTCCTCTGTTTGCTGTCATGCGGGCAGTAAATTACCCATCTCTTTTTATTTTTTTCTCCCCCTTAAGTGATAACCAGTTTAATACTTCTTCCCTTGCTTACATCCATCTCTGTTTTCCAGATATCAGCTACTTGTTCTCTCAGATGGTCTGATAAATGTAACTAGCTAAACTTAGAGTAATTGTCCTCAAATGCCATACGTGCTTTTGGAGCCTGCTGCTGCTATTTCAGAAGAGCTTTTGTGCTTTCAGTCATACCCATTTTTCTTCTAGCTGTGTTAACTGAGTGTCTAATGAATTCTCCAAACCTTTTCCCTTTTTCTGTTTCTCACAGCCATCCCATGAAGACCTGCATAGGCTGTTTTGGGAGCAGAGGGGCGTGTGAAGGGCCATGGCAGTGGCACGTCACATACCACTCTTCCCAAGCAGAGGGCAGCTTATCATTAATCAAATGGTGAGCTCTGCCTGCTTCTCACCTGGGCTGTCTGGCACAGGGAGGTCTCACCAGGCTGTGGAGTACTTGGATGGACCATTGCCTTCACAAGAGATGGGTTTTTGCTGTTCACAGAGCCAACCATTAAGAAACAGCTTTTCTCTTCTCTAACAATGCAATTTCCCCCCTCCCTTTCACCACCCACTCTGTCCTTTTCAAGTAATGGATTCTTCTGTGTAATATGTTTTTTAAGAAAAGACAAAAAAGAGCAATTGATACAAGTTGATGCCATTTAACCTTCCTGAGCAAGGTGATAGTAGCATTGAAGGAGGAAAATCCTCTATCAGAGGTGTACGTGGTGTGGTGATATTGCACTTGAAGGTCTAGCGAATATCTAAGAGCTGTATCGGTCTCATTTCTCGAAAGCAGCCAGATAACAATAGGCCCTACAGCAGTATTATTTGGTTCAGTAGCTAAGTGGATAGGGGGATGTTTTAGCTGGATGCAATTCCTGTGCTGAAGGATCTTAGCTCTGTAGCTGCTATTAGAGCACAGCTCACTGGGACCAAATAATTGCTGTATAATTTAATACCAATGCAAACAACAGAAGCTAATGCGTTTGCTCCTCTACAGAAGTGCTTTGTCCTCTAAATCCGCTCCTGCCAGTTCGTCAAAGTCATCCTATGGCTTTCTGTGTCCCCTCATGCATCTTAAATGAGCCCAATAACTTCCTGGGCTGGCTCTAGTGGAGTGGCTTGTTCCACAGAGCTGCTCTCTGAAGCCGAAAGCTTCAATGCAATCCCGAGGAAATCCTGCTGAGTAAGGAGAGTTTCTGTTAATGCGTAATCGAGTCATGATAAGACCAGCTAATAAAGATAAGGTTCTCAACAAGTGGCACGGGACAATAAGCAGGAAATGGAGTATGGAAAATGGTGTGATTAATCATGACCCCTGGCTGCATTGTTCAGAGAAAAAAACACCCCGCATAGGGTGTGTGGTCATGTTGCTGAAGGGGAGGGAGAGCAGGAGGAATCTAGGAAAAAGAGCATCAGGAGAGCAGTTGTACCTCTGTGACCACGAAGGCAGCATCTTATCCTTGGGGAAGGCTATCTAAGAATAGTTTAGTTCTGATGCCTCCATAGCTGAAGGTGTTTTTTAATGCATGGAGATGAGCTTGTTCCTCTCACTCTCTGTGGGGGCTTTGGTGGAAGGCAAGGGGCTGGGGAGCAGAGGAGCTCCGGGGCAGCCCCCTGCCCTGGCAGGGGCTGGAGCAGTGGGGCAGGGCTGTACATGTCCCCAGGCAGAGCCAGGGGCAGGACAGCACAATCATCTCTGATATATTTGCTGATCTTTAACTTGGTGCTGTTGCCACTGCTGAGATCATTCACACTGGATGTGTACCTTGCTGTATTCCTGCTATTTTTTTGACTCTGTGTAAAAATGTGTAGTTGTGGTGCTTAGGGACATGGTTTAGAGGTGAACTTGGCAGTGCTAGGTTTACAGTTAGGCTCTATGATCTCTATGAAATGTCTTTTCCAACCATGATGATTCTATGGTTCTGTAAATTAACTTGTGAGAGAAATAACTCGCTATCTGGCCTATAAAGCTTTGATCTTTTCCCCTGTCAGAGGAGTATCTTAAAATTGCAAGCTGTGTTAAAGTAAGTTCTAAAAGGTAAACTTACTCTTAGATCTTCCTTGTTGGGCAGGGAGCAATTGTAAACCACGTGTTGCCCAAGTGAGGGCAATTCTGTGGACTTGCGTTTATTTTTGAGTGTGCCACTGTGTGTCAGGCTTCAGCTTTGCAACGTGTTTGCCAGAAAACGGCCACTGACTGGTACTGCAACCCCAGTGAAGAGCTGGTGAGCATGAGTGGGAAGGAAGAAGGTTGGAAGAAAGAAGTATGTTGGTGCTCTGGATCTGCAAGCCCTCTTTCTGAATAGCAGCTGCAACAGATAGGATGTGGGCATCATTTGGTGGGGTGTTTTTTTCCCCACTCCTATTCTGTCTTGCAACCTGAGTGGTGATGGTTTTAAGAAGCTGGTAGGTTGGGTCATACTGGAAGCATTAATCTAGTGTTGAACAAGCATAAGTGTCAATTAAGAAATTGCTATCTGCACATGATAATTCAGGAAGAACATCATTCCAAAGAAGTGCTGATCTTCCCTGTCTGTGAGTTTGTTTCTTGGCTTGCTTAGGTACGGATGGCTGTGGTTTCAGGAGTAGCCAATTAAAGTCCCCTATGCAAGGCATGGGAAGTAGGGCAGTTCTAGCTCACATCAAGAAAATGGAGCCTGATAAGCTCTGAGTAGTTTTTATATTTAGTCTTATGCTTGTTACATTAAAAAAAATAAAAATTATTGATGCTGTGAAGGTGAATTAAGAACTTCAGTGTGCAGGATGCTGAGGTGACATCGGTTTTGGCTCTGCCATCAGAGAACTGGGATGAGGCTCACTGAGCATTGCTGGAAGAGCCTGTTAACAACAGGCCAGCAGGAGCTGTTGATGTAAAAACTGCCCCACGCCTGTGTCCTTCAGTTCTTTTGCAACCGTTTAGGTAAATCAGCAGCTTTTGCCAAAAAGTTGGGATTAGAAGGAGAGGTAGGAGTTATGACTCTGTCAGGCTGAGGCTGCAGATGGCCATAAACAGTGGCTGTAGGAGAGGTGGGGATTGCTCTTTTTCAGAAGGAGTGTCATCACTGTGTGATTTGCTTGTTGAAGGTCAGTGCGGCAGCGTCTGCAGCTACCCTGAATTGGTGGGTGGCACTTGTACTGAGCAAAACCCTTTCTCGCCTGCCAGGGGCCACCTGGAAGTTATTTGTGAGCAGAGGAAAGCTTCAGCAACCTGCATGACTTCAGTTCCCAAGTCACTTGTATTATTTTTTTTAAAAAAAAGGAAAAAGAAAAAGGGAGAAAAAAAGAAAGAAGAAAATATCCTTCTAAACAACTAAGGGTGGGGCAAGAGACTCAAGAAAACAATTCAGCCCCCTGAAAGGCCAAACACATTGTCAATAAGCCCGTTCTGTGGCATGACTCGCTGCTATCCAGCTGGGGACAAAGCGCTGAAGACATCCTTTAGTGCCACCACCCCACCGCCTGCTTGCTCTGGACTTGTCTCTGGTTAGATGCTGAAATGCCCTTGAAAGGAAAATCCCCCGAGAGGAGGTGGCTTGGAGAGACATTTGCATTTGGCAAAGCCGTGTCCGCGCTGCCAGGCTGTGATGTGCCGTGGCGACGGCAGCCGGCACTTTGGGACGGTGCTTGGCGCAGTCACGCTGCCACGCTTCATGGCCAACACCAGCGCTCGGGCCGGTGGCCTTTGCTCAGGCGGCATAAAATTGGTGTCTGTGAGTCTGAGAGCGGTGCTGCCCAGGTTCAAGCGTAGGCCAAGTACAAAGAAAACAAAACCAAACCTCCCCGGCCTCCTCTGATTTAAATGGGCAAAACTCCCGCGCCGGAGGACAAAACTGCACTCTCTGGATAAGCGCTTATCGTTCCCGAAGCTGCCACAGCAGAGCAGAGCAGCCCATGCTTCAAAAAGCAAAGTAATTAATTCTCCTTGCTCCCAGCCGCAGCAGTCTCCGTTGTGCAATGCTGCTCCGCAACAGGCCATGGAGAAACTTTCTTTCCAATCAAAAGAAATATTCTATTTTTTTTTTTCTCTGACACAGCAGGGTTGGTCTTCCTTTTAATATTACAGAAGACAATGTCTGCCTTGCCTTTCCATGACCTTCAGCGTGTGGCTTCGTGTTAGAATTTCCAATCCCCACATTCAAATGCTGGCATTAAAAAGAGGGAAAGAAAAAAAAAAAAAAGATTAAAATTCCTTTTGTTTAAATCCCTAATAGGGAGCCTTAGAGCATGCTGCCCTTCAGATGTGGGGATAGGGCTTGGTTTGTGCTCCTGGCTCTGGGCTGCCCACCTGGGCTCTGTCTGCATCATGGAGAGCAGGTCAGACCCACAGACCCCCCACCCTGACCCAGGTGCTCTGTGCTTGCTGCTTGTCCAGCTGTGGTTGGAACCTGTGGTTTGGAGCTGTGCTTCCCAGCCTGGGGTCCTTCTGCTCTCCCTCTGTATAATGGGGCTAACGATGCCAAAACCACTGGCATCCTATTTCTGTCACAGCTGCTCCAGATGTGTCCCTCGTTCTTAGCATGTGCAGTGCCTATCTCTGTCTCCAAATGTGTCACAAGTAATAATTAATAACAACATCAGCTGATCAAATTTAGTGCTGATTTAAATTCCTGGTTGCAGGGAGCCTCCCTGGTTTTTCCAGGCCAGCTCAGCATCCTCCCCTCACCCAGAGGCAGTTTTGGGGGAGAGCATAGGGGGGAACATGGCCCTTCAGCTGATGGGGCCCAACGATTGAAGCCACGGCCAACCCAAGGGAAAGAAAATGTTCCGAAGTGCCTTGGGAGAACCTGGAGCAGAGTTGTAGGCAACAGACATCAGAGAGCAGCCAAGGAAGGCTGAGTTTGTGTGACCCCCTGGCCTGGCCACAATGAATGTGTGCTGGGGAAGACCCCTCATTGCAGAGGTTTAGCAGTCAGGTGGTAAGACACGGCGCTGCTGTTTAATGTGTGTCTTGGGAGCGTGTGGAGGCAGGAGGCAAAGTCAGGTATTTCTGCCTCACCTGAGAGCTGCGTCGTCATTCACCAGCATTACACTGATGGCCCCAGCACTGAGATGAGAGGGACCACCGGGGTTAGAAGATGAGCAAAATATGTCAGATTTTAACATTTAGGTGCAAATCTATGTTAAATGCCATCATGTGGCAAAAGGCCTTTTGGTATTAGTGAGTTTGTGTGAGCGGTTTGGAGAGGCCAAAGAGGCTGAGTGGCTCTTGTTGCTCTTGAGCTGAGGAGATGGTGATGCTCTTAATGCCGAGAGGGGTTTAATCACACATGCATGCTAATGTGGTATAAAACACCCTGGGGCGTGCCATGAGCTCCTGCTTTAAAGGGAGGAGAAATTCCCCTCTGTGGGAATAAGAGTTAGTGCAGAGGTGGCCAGAAATGCTGGCCGGGCTGCGGGGAGCACCAGGCACCTGCTGCAGGGTGGCTGCAAGTGGGAGACAGGGAAGATGTTTAGGGAGAGACTTAAATAAAGGTGGAGGGAATTAAGGCAGGAAGGTGAAAGCTTTGCCCAGAGAGCTGCACCAGGGAGGAGGGATGTCCCAGTGGGATTGTGCAGGATGCAGGGCCCTGAGGAGCTCCAGTCCTGGCTCACTCATTCCTGCCCTTGTGTCTTTCCTCTTGGGAAGGGAAAGGTTCTGGGTAAAGGAATAAGAAACACAGACAAAATGGCAATGATTTGATACAAATATAAAATGAAGCTTCTTTGCTGGAAGTCAAGACAAGGCCAAGCTGAACTCCAACTCCTGCCTTTAGCGTATTTATTCTGCAGTCTTGTGAATAACTACATATGTCTCTCAGTTTCTCTGTCCATAAACTCAGGTTAATGGTATTTATTCCTTCAACTATCTCATAGATGTGTTGCAAACCCAATTATTTTTCAGATTAAGATTGCTGCATGCTAAATTTTACATAATATATTGCACTGGGATGATCTAGACTTTTAAGAAATTTTTACAAAGAGTAAGGAGAGGATGAGTTTGGGTACAGAAGATTATAGATGTCCCACTTGCTGTGCCTGAGCCAATTTGCTGGCTGTGTGGTTCTCACACTACACTCTAAATTATGAGAATTGCAATATAATTAGAACTACCACTTTCGAGCATCAGGTCTGATGGAAATAAGAAAACAATGGAAAAACCCTGCTTTTGTTTACTGTGCTCTAGATGTGTGCTGTATGATTAGGTCTGACAATGACCTGGTCACTCAGCTCTTACCTCCATCCTCACTAGAGCTTGCAATAATCTGATTGGGACATGGTTCAACTGTGTAACACCTGAGAAACCCTGCCTTGGTTTTTTAAACTGCTTTTTTGTTCCTTCACTGCAAATCTCACATTCTCTTGCTCTTGATACATTCACTTTTCCTACTGTACTATGAATATTTTTAAAATTATTGTCAAGAGTCATAACTGCTTTACTTTGGTTGCTGATCAAATGAGTACATAAGTCCTCACTTTCACTGATCTAAATGGTCTCAGGTTTCTCATTTTCCTCAGGAGAAGATTAAAAAAGTTCCTTTCCATCACTGGAGTGCTCTTTCCTTACTATCAGGATGCCAAATGGACTTCCTACAGTACTGCCTTATGTGCCTTTGCAATTAATTCTTTTTCCCCCTTCTGTAAGCTGTAAGATTTCAGGATGTGCCTTTTTGCTTCCTAACAATACCTGAGGACAAGAAGATGATAGGGAAAGTTTTGGTGATTAGATTTCTGTTAATGGCAAATATAATGTATAAGTATTACTTAGCTTTGTTGCTATTCTACCTGTGTGTTCTCTAGATTATAAATTATCATCACATTATCATTATGGTCATAATCATAAAGATTTTCTTGCATAACCCAGGACTTGCCCCCCAGCCTGTGATGGTCCATGTGGTGGTGGGACACCCCTTCTTCTGGGCTTCACCTTGCAGACACAGACTCCCTGCACCACTCGCTGGATGACTTTGAAAGCGATGCATTAAATGCAATTTCCAAAGGTCAGCATTGAAGTTTTGAGGTTAAAAATGGTGCAACATAGTTAAAAAGGAAAGAGGTTTATATATATATATTTAAAAAAAGGATTTGTGAAAAAAAAAATATTTAGACTGCAGGAAAGTTCATAGACGTTGAAGTTTCTGCCTCTGCCCATGCCAGTGGGGTTGGATGAGATGATCTTTGAAGGTTCCTTCTGTCCCAAACCATTCTGTGATGATGTTATTCTATGTGGGCTGGCTTAATAAGGGTTCTGTCTGACCTGTCCTAAACTGTGGCTGTGTTGTTAATGCACTTGGAGTCCCCAGATCTCAGACAGCAGGAAGGAGCTAATACCAGCACGTTTGCTGAGCAGCACCCTTCCCAGCATCTTAGGGACCAGGCAGGACAAGTAATATGTGTATATAATAAAAACTCATCCTCTTCTCAGGATACAAGTAGATTGAATTCAGAAAGTAGATGCCAGCTAATTCAAGTTGTTCCTGGCTGCCAAGTGATGGATTTAGCTACAAGCCATGTTAAAAAAAAAATAATAAAAAAAATTGTTGCACAACTTTACAAAAAAAAAAAAAGGTTTTTTTAAAAAAAATTTGTGTTTTATGTTAACAAGATTTCTTTTGATGAAAGCATTTCAAAATGACTTGGGTTAAAACACGTGGTGAAAGATGTCAATCAAAACCTGAGCCCTAGGGCCTGTGGGGCTTGGCTGGGCACAGAGCCCTGCCCTCAGCCAGGCACCGTGGTGCCAACACCAGGCTCCTGCCCCGGGGAGCCGAGGCTGTGCAGGAGGAAACGGTGTCAGCAGCCTGTTTTCATCTGTGTGTGACACAACCCCATGGCCAAGGCCATCCCTAATGGCCACTGAGTACAAACAATGTCCCGATTGTGCCTCGCCGCTTGGACTCTCCTAGAAACGCAGCCACTGTGTCCATATTAATTAAAAACAAAGCCTGCTCGCCATGCCCGGTTTGTGAACCCGCTCCGGCAGCCGCGCTGAAGCGATCTGTGTGGGGACCCGAGCTGCTTTAAGCTAAAAAACAAAAAAAAAAAGAAAAAAAACAGGGGGGCCACTGGATCGGCTTTTCCTGATGAAACCTGGCAGCCGAGGGTTTGGTATCACACCACAACCTGCCTGTGCACACCTATTCCTGTCACTGCTCTGCCAAGGCTGGGCCAGTCTCTTGCAAGCCTGTTTGTTTGCTGTGTGAGAGCCTCCGCTTCATTATCTGTGCGATGACAGACTCCAGGGCTGCTGCTATTGTTTTATTTGAATTGCAGAGATCTTAAAGAGCCCCAGTCCTGGGCCCTAATCCCAGCATGTCTGGGGCTGTACAAATCCAGAAAAACCCAGGTGGGTCTTGTTCTTCCTCAACCTCCTGCCGAGCTCCCTGGGAGCACTGCTAGTCAAGCAAAGTAGGTCAGCGCTCCAGACGCACAGGCGGACACGCACATCAGCCGGGAGAGACGCAAACGGGAATATTAAGCCACCCAGTGGCTGTTAAAAACTGTGCACAAGGGCAATTAAAGTATTAGCATCCTTTCATGTCAGCAAAGCAGACAGAAGCAGCAATTAGTTTCAGTTACAGCTTTGGAGTCCTGGAGGAGCGTCCTCCCTGCATTTTCTTTTTGGCCAGCTGATGTGGTGTCCATCGACGTGACAACCCTGACAGGGCTCTGCACCTGACTGCCCGGGGATCTGCCGCAGCACCATGGCCTATGTGTGTCCTCCCTCGCTGGCCACCTTTGCCCGTGGAGGAGCTGAGGTTGCCTCCCCACCTCTTGCTGTTGTCCTGTGATGGGAAAACACAGCAAGCACAAGCAGTGCCCCTTTCAGTCACTCCTCTTCAGCCACACAAGAGACAACTTTATTGTAAGGAAAGTCACTGAGCACTCACCATCACCCACTGCAAACCTCCCTCAACACTTAAATGTGCTGGTGATTAATAAAAATAATTCCATAGGGGTGAGTCATGGGGACAGTTTCATTCATTCATTCAAGTTGTGATTGCAACTACAATAAAGGCATTTCCAAATCCCCATTCCCAGGTGCTATCCAACCCCTTGGCATGGGGAACAGCCATCTAACACCAGGAACATAAACATCAGTAGCTCACCAAGTTCATTTTAACCTGGTTAGTGTTTGCCAAGACAATTACTGCAAAATCAGTTAAAACCCTAATCATGGCTCTAAAGACCCTGAGCTCTTGTGCACCAAGGAGAGCTGGTGGGGGCAGAGTTTAGGCTTTAAATGGAATAAAATTTTTAAAAAAGAGAGAGAGAGAGAGACAACAACAAAAAAGTTACCAAAATGTTTAGCCTTTGTTTTATTGAGTTACAACAAATGAGCAACAAGTTAGAAAAGTTGATTTATTCAAACTCCCTAGCATCGTATTTGTGCAGTGTACTGAAGGTGGGCAAGTTCTGCACCCAGCTCATCAGAGGAACACACCGGACAGCTCTCGCACCCACTCACCTATGCACCCACGCTCCCGCTCTCCTTCCTCCTCCTCACACGTGCACGGACAGACACCCCCACACAAATCCAAATTAGCAGTATTTGAAAAAAAAAAAAAAAGTGCACTCGAGAACCTAGGATTAGTCTAAAAATTTAGTGGCAAGGGTTAATCAGGAATTTCTGTTGTGCACTACAACATCTAAAGCTGGAGGGGAGACTGTTGGCAGTGGTGTCCATTGTACCAGCTGAAGAAACACAAACAAGTTTGGATTATGAAGCATCTTAATTTCCTCGCTCCAACCCCTCTGGGGGTTGTACTGCATGTTTAAACAAAAAGTGCTAAAAAAAAACCCAACCAAAAACCAAAAAGGCATTCTAGCCAAATCTTCAGACACCCCCAGCTGGGGCTGGCTTGTGAAAAGGGAAGTACAGGAGCTGGAGAAGACGCCTTGTAAGGAGCACAGAAAAACAGAAATTTAAATACTTTAACCAGTAGCAGGTGGCCATAAAACAAAACAAAAAAAGTAAAACCAACAAGAAACAAAACAAACCCCAGCCACTCCAGAAGGACCCTCCCCAACCCCATAATGCATTTAAGTGGGCTGAAATGTAAACTGGGCTGGAGATCTGGGCTCAGATGTTGATCAGCATCAATGAGACTCCAAAAGATTGCAAATCTGCCTTAAAACGCTTCTGAAAAAAAATCTCCTCTCCCTCCCCCACAAAAGACATTTCCCTCCCCCAAACCAACCCCCAAATTTTGCATTGGCATTATAGGCAAGAATAACTCGCACCTATTAAAAAAGTTAATAAAATTTACATGTTGTACAAATCTGTTCCAGTAGAGGAAAAGGCTGGGCAGCAAAGTGGATGGGAGAGAAGCTAAGGAGAGACCTATGTACAAGGGCCCTTTTCTTTCTTTCTTTTCTTTTTTAATGCAGTAGTAGGACTTTGGCACTAGAAACGATCCCACGATGATGCTCCACAAGAGTATTTCTTGCTGTGCCTCCGCAAGTGCGGTTTGAGACTCGGAGTCGCAACATGCTATCTCACCCCAGGCAGGAAAACAGAGTGTTCTTCTATTTTCAGACAGCATTTCTCCTTCAACATCGGGACAGTGCAGCTGAGGAGTACCCCTGCAAAAAGTATAAAAGCAGCATATTATTTTTGAAGGCACTACAAACAACTACCTGAGCTGTCAACAAACACGGCGTCCAGTTACATCCCTGCACACGCAGCAGCACTGTGTTTTGTATCAACAGTACCCTGAAGCCTGTCCCTATCAGAGCCTGATGCAGCAGGGTGCCAGATTTTTGTTGTATGTAACATCCAGCTAATAACCCCCTATAGATTTCTAACAGGGACACACAGACCAACCTTGTCTCTGCTGATCTCCCACCACTATACACCTCGGGCAGATCCTCATGCTGGCTCAAAGACGATGTGCACGTGGGTTGGGGGCTGCTACTTTGCAGCCACAGGACAGATGGTGCTAAAGGCAAGACTTCAGGTTTTTCTTCCCTGGTAAATCCTCTCATTAAATACTTTTTTTTTTTTTGCATTATTTTAGAAAATAATTATACAAACTACAAGACAATAGAAAAAATTGCATGTGCCTGTGCTCTGCAGAGCAGCTCCCAGGCTCCACAATGACTCCTGCCCTTACATAAAGGCTGCACTGCAGACCAGATATTAAAAAATAACCCCTCAGAACCAGCCTCCAAATCCTGAGCCACCTACATGTGTCCCCAGTTCCCAGCACAGAGCAAGGGCTCTGTGACAGGGATTACATTCAGCATGTTTTTCCCCATGGAGGTGTAAAGGTGGAAGAAGCACGAGCACCCACTCGGGCTGGAGCTGCAGGCAGCAGCACCAGGCGGCTTTCCTGCACCATCCTGCTCACCCATCCTGCAGCAGTGCTCACCGACACCTCGGCTAGCCCATTATTTCACACCTTTTAGGAGTCTGGCTGCCAGGTCTGTTATTTCCCACAGAAGCAGTGAGCTCTGCCTGGCACCTGCAACACAGAAAGCAACACAGTCCAGCCCAGTCAAAGGGCACAGGCTGGCACCAACACCAAAGGCAAAAGCCCTCCCCATCCTTGAGACCTTTCCTCAAACAGTCCCCTGCTCCTCCTAACCCACTGAGATTTTTACTGCTGTGTTGGGTTTTGGTATCTCCTCTGAGGTCCTTCATTGCATTACAGCTTGGGTCTCAGACATGCCTCACTGGTTTCAGGGGAAATGGCAAGTCCTCTGTTCTTCTGCCTCACTCCCCGAAACGCTTCAGGGTGACCTGAATTCTTCAAAAACCACTGGTCAATCCCACACTGACTTCACAACGACACCGTGGAGCCCAACACCAGTAACGGGCACCATCAGTAACTAGCTTTATGGATGAACCCCAAACCACAAGAAAAATGAGAACTTGGACAGAAAGGGAGGGAAACCCCAGTGCTGGCCACTTTTACCAGTTTCAGACACCAAGGAATGCAGTAGACCACCAGCAACCGAGTGATCTCAGCTCCTGCACTGGTGCAAAAGGAGTTGGAGACACCAAGAAGACCCAGACCATCTCCGATGCCCAGTATGATGCATACAGCAGAAGCTAGGGATGACTTCCCTTGGACTCTCTTGTTTGGGTTTTTTTGTTTGGTTTGTTTGTTTGTTTTGTTTTTTTTCCCCTGGTGTGCAACTCCCAGACAATCTTCCTTTGGCACATGTCCACAGAGCAGTGGGCACAGCCATCAAGAGCCTGGGCATGCATCTTCTATAGAGTGTCCACCTACCTTGCTCCCACTGCGAGCCACGGACTTTGGTGCCTACATCTTGCAGAGATTAGGCTTAAAGTGGAGATCATGAAACAACTCTCAAAAAGAAAGTTTATGACAGAGAAGGTGGTGGTGGGAGAAAAAAAAAAGTATGCTTCTGAGAAAAACTACAGAAGCTCTGGGCTGAGAAGATACTGATCTTGGGAAAACCCCATGGGGAGACAACACTGTGAAGAAAACCAGCGGCAGCTGCCAACCACTCTGGCATGCTCTGGCCCCGCTCTCGTGCCTGAGCTGCAATTTGCTGCATCTAATTGAGGACCTGTTTCTGTTTGTGAGGCTTGTGCAAATGGGGACAACAGACCTAATTCTGACATGTGCCGCAGGAAGGCAGGACTCTCTCTATTGATGGGAAGGGAGCTGAAGCACTGTCTTGACAGAGCAGTTGGGCCTCCTTAGAAGAGGTTTCATCATGCAGCGGCTGGAGCATTTTCAGTGATGGCTTTATGCACCCTACAGCAGCCACTCAACATCTTGAAGACCCTGGTACCCTACAGGAACAGGTCTCCCAGCCTCACTGTTCAAGAAACCTGACCTACTTCATAGAATAAATCAAGTTTTGCCAAAAGCTCCAGATACAGGCTAGTAACAGAGCCTTTTCTTAGTCCAGGGGTGCTACTTCAGAACCTGGTGTGAATCCTGCTCTTGCTGAGACCAGGCGTTCCTGCAACTCACACTGGTTGCAGCAGCAGCAGCAGAATCTGTCGAACATGGATCAGTTTTGAAAAACTCAGTTTTCTAAGGCATAAGGTCTGGTTAAGCTGCAACATAAACACTCCCTAATAGCTTCAGAAACTCCTAAAGCTACACACTGGAGCAGAAAGTGACCGAGATGGTCTGGAAGAATTCAGGTTTTACAGAAGCTGCACACAAATCCAGTCAACAACAGGAGTATGGAGATTGATCACCAAAAAACATTCACTTTCAACTACATGCATCAAGCTGAGAAAATAGCAGCACTGTGAATATCAAAGGAGTGTGCTTCTTCCTGATGTAGGGTGCAGCAGTGAAGGTCTCACATAATGACCATGTCTGTGCAAGAGTCAGGAGAAGTCCCTTGTCAGCTCTTCAGTCAACCTTTTACACGCGGCCAGGACAGTGACCTGACCCCTGTAAGGTACTGAGGAGTGTGCTGTTAGGAAAAAATCAGACTTTTATATATGACAACAGACAGAAACAAGCCTTCCATCAGGTTTTACATAGTCTTTGCTTTTGAGTCATACTCTGGATGTCACCTAAGATAATGCCTTGTTAATTTAACAACAAAGTTTTAATTAAAAATTATGTAAGATAGGCCTCACAAAGAGTGAAAGTTTATCCTTAAGGAAGGAGCCAGTAGCTGTGACTTTTCCAGGAGTCCCATCAGCGTGGGGTATAAGGCTTCCAGCTTTTGTGTCACAACGCCTGTGATGATGCCTCCATGCAGGCACCGGAGAGCCGGCACTTGTGTTTCTGGGCTGAGACTTACAGGGAGAATAAAAGAAAACGAAAAAGACTTTGAGCTTTTGTCAAGTCCCCAGGCCAGCAGGCTGAGAAATAGGAAAAGAGCAGAGGACAAAATGGTCCTCTGATCTTACTGCATAGTCTGCGCAGCACAAGCCCAGCGCCACCGCATCGCTTCTCAGTAGGGGTATTTTACAACCAGCTACCAGAAAGCTCCTCCTCAAAAGGACAACCCAGTGAAAGTTTAACTGAGATCAAAGTTCTTATTAAAACTCCTCTCTGCTAACACTCAAGCACCTCCACAGCCCTGGAGCCTTATGGTCAGCACCTGCACCAGGGCAGAAAGGCAGGAGGTTCACCCCAGCGTACCCTACCGCCGCTCACAAGCACAGAAATGCAGGCACCAAACCTACGCCTTGGGAAGAGAGCTGCTGCTGAGCTTGGTTTTGTAGTACAAGAGGTTTGTAAGAAACAGTGGTTTTAGGCACCCCAACCTCTCCTGTCCTCTTCCCTGTTCCCTCTCCTAGCCCCTCTTCTGCTCCCTCCTCTCAGCATAAATATATACAGGTGGGAGGAAGAGTCATCTGGAATAACAACCCTGGGGGGGGCAGGAAATAGTCCCACAATATCCCACACTGCATTCACTCATCGCACATGAGGTTTTAAAAGGCAGATCAGATCCTGGCTCTCCTTTCTTATGGGGCTGCACCACAGTGGCACTCCAGTGCTTCAGGCTGATGTTCTCATGTCCTTCCTTCTTTAATCTCCGACTCTGCCATACAGGTAACACAACCTGCTCCTCACATCCCTAATTACCAACTTTTGCAAGCATAATGCAGGACAGTGCCCTGCACTGCAGTCTGGAGCGTTAAGGTACTTTGTGATACAGATGCTGTGATAACATTTCTCAAAATTAGCTGACAGAATTCACAGTTCAAAATAAAACCACTGCAGTTTCCCTCTTCAACTCAGAGAAAATGTCCAGGAGACTTTTGGACAAGTACTGCACAAGGAAAAGTAGATGGCTCTAGTCTAGCTAGCAGCAGGGTTTGCTAAGAAAAACTGCACCTCTGCAACACAGTTCAATTCAAGTACTGCCAACTGCAACAGAAAATGTCTCCAGTGCAAGTGTGGGGGGACTTCTAACAGTCCTGGCTTTTATTTATTTATTTTTTTTTTAAATTAAATATTTTTTTAAATGGGTAAGTATATTATGCTTATTAGACACCAGAAAACTACTAACTCTTTCTAAAATAGGTGTTTTCTCACTGTGGTTGTTAATGCAGGCTGCTGAGCTTTCTGTGGGATAAGTTCTAGCTTAAAGAAGCTCCAGTTTGGGAGAGACAGACTTGGTTATACTGAGCACAAAAAGTTACAGGCTCCAGTGAACTCAATTCAACATGCAAGGCAAGAAATGCTGATGGTGCTTGCTCCAGATTTATACCTGCGCAACTGTGATCAGAGACAGGCTTGAGGTCTCCAAATAACACAGCCTTTCACATTGTGAAAGATTGTGTAAAACCTCCTCAAAGAAAGGCCCTGCAGCTTGCTTTTAAATTCAAGATCCAGTGAAGAAGAGCTGCTAAAACACCCACACAGCTTAGTCTGGGGCACTTCCTAAACCAATACAGAGTGAGCAAGCAGAACAAAGCAGGCTGGAGACAATTCTCACCTGCAAGAGGAAGAGAGCACATTTGCATGAGCCACTTCAGTCCCCACAATGGGTTTTTTTGTCCTGGGCCCTTCCCCCAGTGACCTTTTATTCTGAGCAGGGCAGGATGCTGCAAAGGAAGGATCCAAGGTGCAAAACCAGCCACAGCCTCTATTCATGGGAGATCAATCATCTGTTAGTAAAGGGGATATTACCACCTGGTGTTACCTACTATTTATTCATATGGCTCAACTGGTAAGTTTTACATCAGGCTTTGCAGGGGTTACATACGTTGTTTAAAGGTAGAAAATTTAATCACCTACTGCCATTAAAAAAAAAAACCAACAAACTCTCTTATTCAGGACTTGATCCACAAGGAGACAAGGAACAAGGCAATCGGCGCCCATCCCTCCCCTCCCATGCAGTTGCTTTAATTTAGGACCAGGCTGGGTCTCCCTTGTGTTCAGGCATCCAGCAGGCACAGGGATCCGGCCGGGATGGGCTCCGGGGATTTATACTGAAGAGGGGCTACGGGATGCTGGGTTCACACCCAGACAGAGGCAGGCTCAGAGGAACAGGGCACCACCAGCATTACCTGTCTATACGTGGGAATTGTCTCCAGATATACTTTCAGAGTCAAAGTCCACCAGCTCTGCCTGGCCTTCGGGTGCCGTTTGGCTCCAGCTGTCCGTACAGTCCGATGCAGCGTCATCCTCTCCCACTGTCACCTCCACCCAGTTGACCTCTGCCGGCTCCTCGTTCTCCTCGCTGCCGTGGCCATCGTGGCTGTTGCACTCCAACCTGTCTGTACCCTCCGCTTGATTCCCCAGCAAAGAGTCTTTCAGTGGCTCACAGTCTCTTTTTGCTCTCACCACTAGCTTCCCCCCATTCTCTTCATTCAGTTTTTTATGCTCCTGGTAATGCTGCCGGGACACCTCACTGCTATTCTTTGGACTCTCAATGTGTTTTGATCCCTTTTTCTGGCTTTGCTCATTATGACCATCAACAGCGTGCTGCTTCTGGTACTGGTCAATCCACTTAAGTGACCCTGTTCTCAGCGAAGACCGGTTTTCCTTGAACCAGCGAACTATTTCAGTTCTTGTGAGCCCAGTCTGAGATGCTAACTGGTCATACTCCTGGGGCGATGGCCATTGGGTCCTTGCAAATGTGCTTTTCAGTAGATGAATCTGCTCTTGGGTTTTCTTAAGCGTGGTGGAGGATCCAGATAAAGCACCAGGCAGCTGGGAGCTACTCAGCAGTTCTGCCTGGGTTATTGCACCGTTGGGAGTTCCTTGTTCTTTAATTTTTCTGTATGATCCCATTGAATCCAAGACAGCTTGCTCCATGGTGTCCCTTATCTTCCTCCGCTCAGAGAACCAGGCATCTATGTCCCTCCTACTCAGCTTAGCCTCTACTCGAAGCCTGTCCAATTCTCCTTGGGTAGGAAAAGAGGATCTTAGGAAACTCTCCTCAAGGGCCCTAAGCTGCTCTTGGGTTTTCTCCTTCAGTCTCTGGGGAGCAACATCTACGTAAGTTTGAAATGAATGGCCATGTTGGCCTGCTATTTGATCTTTCCCTGAACCTTCACCAGGGATGACCCCGACGCTCCTATGACTTCTGTACCTGTGGTCACTGAACCACTTCTTGATCTCACTCCTAGAGAGACCTGTTGCCTCTATCAACCGGTAGACTTCTGCATCATCAGGGAACTGGCTGGCCATGAAGCTGGCCTTCAGCTCTGCTATCTGCTCCTTTGTCTTTTTTCGCTCGCTGGCTGGCGTCAGTGGTACAGCAGTCAACTTGGCAGGGATGTCAGGCACCTGAACTACATGAGGACGCTTGGCCTCTGGGGCACTTGATAAGGTCTGTATCGTCCTTTTTTGCCCCTGGTTTGGGGCAACAGCAAGCGTAATTGGTGAACAGGAAACGGTTGAACCATTTGACATGGGAGTCAAAACCAGACCAGTCTGGCCCAGTATCTGACAAGGCAAAGCTGTCTGGATGATGGGCTGGGGCATTTTTGCAGTTGTCAAAGGAGCTGGTAGGACGGTGATGGTTTGGGGAACTGCCTGAATAGTACCATTGAACATCTTCTTTCTCGCCTCCTCCACTTCTTCAGGAGACCAGCTTATACCATGCTTCAAACGCTGGGTAGCAAACCAGATTCGGATTTGTTCTTCTGGATGTTTTGATGCTGCAGTCAACCAAGACAACTCTGCTTGCGTTGGGTAAGGAAATTTATTAAAGGAGTTGATCATGGTTGCATTAGTGTCCAGTGCAGAGTTGTATTTGGTACTGTTCAGAGGTACCGGGACCTTGGGGACAAGGTTAATATTTGGTGGCAGCTGTACGGAGGGCATAACATGGGCTAACACATCGTGGAGAAGGTCTCCGTTTATACAAGCAATAGCTTCAGTGGCTTCAGTTATGATGTGGGGGAGACTGCCATCCACATGGTTCTCTGTAACTCCCTCTTCTGGCTTTTTGGGACCCTTCTTGGTTTCCCCTTTAGGCTTTCCCAGTTTCATCACTGGCGTTTTACTCGCACCAATTCCTCCATGAAGTGAATCATCGCACTCCGCATTTTCTAGCACCCCGCTCGGGACAGTGACTTCAGCAGCCGTGGTCTCAATGGACTGCTCTAAAACAGTCTGATTATTGCGTTTAATTAATTTCAGTTTAAAGTTAGTTTCTCCTGGGTGGCATTTTGTGTTGTGGTCAGATAAAGAATCGTATTTTTTGGTTGTGAAGTTGCATTCAGCACAGACATACAGGGGGTTGAGAATGACATTTGGATGCTGAGTGTCAACATGCTCTGTAAATTCATTTAAGTTTTGTGTAGAGTACGGGCAGTATTTACACTCATAACCACCCTGGGGTTTCTTAGACTGATTTTCTGCTGAGGGCTTTGCCTCAACTACTTCGGAGTCTTTAACTGAGCTCTCTGAAGGCCAATTTTTTTTAGAGTCCTGCTGCAGTACACCAGCACCTTTCTCTTTAGGAGCCTCTACACCCTCGGTCCCTTCCTGCCCCACGACTTCAGAAGTGCGCACCATACAGGGAGTTGTTGACTTCCTTTTGCTAGCCATGGTGGCTGCTGGCACCCGGCTGTCGTCCCAAAAGGTGACTTTTTTGACAGGTTGAGCAATCAATTCAATAGATCTTGCAAACAGCTCCAAACTTCCTTGATTATTTTACTCTGTTTTGTTTAATGAAGAGCTTCTGCCCCAGCTGTGACCATCAGCTCCACCGGTAGACCTGTCAGCTGCATGACACCTGTGAAACAAAGCACACCTCGTTAGGCACTGACCTATAAAACACATTTGGCAGAAAGCCACAGCTCAAGACAGGTGCATTTACAAGGCCATTTTTGGCAATGCTGAACTCTTCCTCTCCCTTGTCATCAACTTAAGAGTCAGAAATCGCCCCATAAAGAATAAAAGCAGTGGGTAATTCACAATGAAGTGCGCCACAGGTAGAAAATGGCTTCGAAGCAAGTAAGATGAACAGACAGGGAATTTTAATCTCCACTAGACTCAATGTGTTTAGCTGGAAGAGAAAGAAGATACTGCTATAAATATGGCATCTTTTTATAGAAGCTACAGTTTCTATTAATTATTATTTTGAAGCCTGCAGATTTGAAATTGGGTGCAATTTATATTAAACTTAATTACTTCCCACTGTCACTTACCTTGTAAATATGTCTACTAAATGATCGCGCTTACTAATGATGAGCGATTTCTAAATAAAGCTATAGGGCCTGCCTTGGGTGTAAAAGTAAAGGCAGAAAGAAGAGTTAATGCAAATCAACATTTTCAAAGGTCTGTGTCTTCAAAAGAGGTGGGTTCAAAGAAATTGCAACAGGTCTATGGAGGCCTCTCAAGTCTTTTTTCTTTTTCTGGACAAAAGTTTCCTTAAAATACCACTTTTCACTTAATATTGATAGAGGTAGCTCGCAAAGGTCACAGATGCCATTAGATCCCTTTTAAACAGTCTGCCTTCCTGTGACCCTGCTGATATTCCCATCAAGCCCCTATCTGTGCATTTCACTCCCTACAGAATTAAAAAAAAAAATCATTTTTAAGCATGATTAATATGTCAAAGTGTTTTTAGAAGCTTCCAAATATAAGAATTCTGTAAAACACACTTTTAAAAGTATCTGAGGTCAACATCAGTCAGCACAACCACAAAGGAAAACTACACCAGCCAAACTCATTGGGGTGGGTGGAGGGAGGGGAATTTCACTGTCATAACAGGCATCAGTAAAAAATAAATTGATGTCAATCTCCTATTTGAGAAGATGCCTTTTCTAATCAATGCTTGACTCCAGTTTGCTACTCTTCCTGATCAGACATGCTCTGGATTCGTAGTAATTCCAGGCCTTATGAAAAACTCATCTTTTACAATCAAGAAGTCCTTCAGATGGGCTGGAGGAGGCACCAGGGTTTACAAACTGAAGAAGGGTGGAAAATGGACATTTGCACAGTAGGCAAGACCTGCACTGACTTTTGTAGAAATGTATTAAATGAAGAATCTGAACTAGGGTTCTACTGAACTAGAGACCTACTGAAAGATGTCCCTGCCCATAGCAGGAGGTTGGACTCGATCACCTTTAAAGGTCCCTTCCAATCCAAACCATTCTGTGATTCTGTGATCTCAGGTCTAACCAAACACAGATTTTTCTCATTGTGAAACCTGTAAATAACAAGCAGCATCCAGTACCCAGCAAACACAAAGATCAAACAAAATAAAATCCCACTGCAGTTACATCTGGACACATCCACCATCAGCAGACAGTTTATAACCACCTCAGTGCTGTCTGTCCCCGAACCTGTTCCTCTTGCTTTTGCTCTGGCATGAGAGCCAGAAATAGCTGCTGGAAAAGCAGTTGCTAACTTCTCAGTTCTGATTGCAGCTGATGAATACTTTGCAAGTCTCTAGAGCTACTCTGCCCATCACAGATCATACCACTCCTGTATATATGGAAACCCAAAATGATATACCACCAGAGGAAGCAGCTCCAGCTGGGGATAAGAGTAGCGATGGCAGCTTCCAGCTCCATGTACTCAAAACCCAGCATGAAACAATTCTCCACACACAAAGCACTTCATACACGAATTCCCCATGAAGCACCTTCGCAGATAAGGCTCTCACAAAGCGCAAGCTGTGAAATGCCAAACGCCCAGCACTCGGGGGACGCCGTGCAGAGACGCTGTTTGTTACACTGCAGACGTGGCAGCATAACCACGCGGTGCTCCGTGTTCACAGCCACCACCACCTCTGCACCCCCCAGCCCCAGCCGAGACCGGGGATGCTCCCACACACTCACTCCAGTTCAGTGGAGTGCTGGAGCATCTGGCTGACTTTCAAGGGTACACTGAAGGTCTGGGCATTTATCTGGGAAACAAGACATCTTTGCTCAGCTCCATGAAACATGGATGGGGCTGCCCGGGGGCTTATGGCTCTGCTTCGAGCATCTGGCTCGGTTAGGATGACACAGTGCCATTTCCCTCTAACCTGGGATCACCAATATTGTCACTGTCATTCCCCAAAGTACTACCACCTCTAAGCCAACATCTCTTCTGTTTTCTTTTTTCCTTCTCCCCTTTAGCAATAAAACAAGCAGATGAACAGTGGAACAAATTATGCCTGGTTTTCTACAGATTCGTGCTGACTGACCTTTAAATTGGATTACACTGAATATTCTCTAATATTTCCACATATTCCTTCAAAATTCCCTTCTACTTCCCCTCACAACTGTCCTCCTGCAGAGTATTTTGGCTGTGATCTGCAGTTTGCTGTGTCTCACTGCAGACAAAATCAGAAGTTAAAGACAAATGTGCAACTGTTCAAACACCCATCTTCCTGGCCCCCCATTTTTAGTGATGCTTGCAGAGAATGATCTTTGAAGCTTCTTTCCTTGTAACAAATCTGTCTGAAATAGGCCAAAAGATGCGAGAACGGGGCAGGATGGGCTGTATAACCCTGGCTGCTGCTGAAATGATTGGGTCACCTCACTCTACCCTACAGATCCCACTGCACCTGCGACTGATTTTCATAGATGAGGGAAGGGAGGCACAAGGCAGTGCCCTGGGAATGGGTGGAGGAGATGAGGACAGAGCCACAGCTCCCAAGATGCTCCTCCACAGCTCGCTCTCCCCCCAGGCCCCACAGCTGCACCTAATGGTCTGCTCCTTCTCTGGTGTATGACCTTCTGCAAAATTCATACGGCAACATCAGCAGAAGGAAGAAAAATCAAAGGACATGAAAGACAGAGGAAGGCTCATTTATATTTCACTGAATATCCTGCTCTTCCCCTGCCCCCCCTAAGGAAGAAAGAGCTAAGAACAAAAAGATAAAGGAGTGGGATGGGAGAGAGAATGGAGAATGAGAAACTGCTAGGTTACAACTTTGAATCAAAGGTTTGTTAAAAGTCCTACTAAATGTTTTGAATTCTCCATTCTCTGGAAGCTCAGCAAGCTCTACTGCCACGTTGGGTTGCTGCACTGAGCTCCCACCTCTCACAGGGACACGGGGATCAGCCCCAATCAATGATGCTCTGATATGGAGGAAGGGCCAAGGTCTCTCCAAAACAGATAGAAATGGGTGGATGGATGAAAAATTGTCTGCTACAGTTTTATTAGAAAATTGTACAGACTATTGCTTCTCTTCCTTCTCCTGTCCTATTCCACAGGATGGTTTTTTGTATTTCTAACTGCTGTTTTGATAACTCTACAGTCTGTATAGTTTCCCAGCCACACAAGAATCATTGCGCACCATGGAAATCAAGCCCAAGTCAAATGCTTCTTTTTGGAGGTCAGCAACAAAACAAATGAGTTTCAGTCCAAGATGCGCAGTTTTGGGAAGCAGGTGAAGACCCTGACCAGCCAGAGACCATCTCTGTCCCTTCAACCTGTGTCCTGACACTTGTGTGAGAGAGGAGAGTTTACTGGGACCTCCAAGCCACAGACCCTTCAGGACCATGGCAAGGATGCAACTTGGGATAAATCAATACACAGTTGCTATGGAGGATGGATCCTCCCCTGCATTGGGACTATTTGCCAGGTCTTATCTGAGGACATCAGAGAAAGTACCAGGAGCATCTCACAGCTTTCAAACACGAGCTGCCTGCCAGAAAATCAAAGCCCCAGTGGACAGCTTTAAATGCTCGGTGTGGCTCCTGGCAAATCTGCTAAATGACGTTGCTTCAGCTCCTCTGACTTGGGAGTGAGTTGGCTCTCCCAGGCAGTCGCTCCACTGGAGTTCATCAGGCAGGGGACAACACAAACCTGACCCCACAAACCTCTGGATTTCACCTGCAGATGGCTGATCCTCCAGAGACGCTGGACTCCCAAGATTTGGTAGGGGAAAGAGAAGTTACCCCTCAGCTACAGCCAAGGCTTAGAAATCAGCACATGGTGATGGGAACCCGAGCTACACTTCCTCACCTGAGCTGTGTTCATGGCACACGCATCCCTTCAAGGGACAAAATTCACAGCTGGTGCTCGACAGGACTGCACCAGGGACTGGACAACCTCTGTCCCTAAAGCCAACCTGGTTCACTGTCTGTGTTTCATTACAGATGGGACTATGGAAAAGCAAACTCCTTTTTGGGCTGCTGCTGTGGTGGGGTGACCATAGGTGTGGGGTGCAGGGCTGCAGCTGGCAGCTGCCCCACGATCAGTTCCTGGACATGCAGAGGGAAGGCAGCCCTCACTGCTCCAGCTCACCTGCCACAGCTCCTGCTTGTCTTGCCATGCTGCAGGAGGTTGAAAAAAAAAAACGAACAAACCCCAAACCCACCACCTAATGTTTGTTTGTTTGGGGTTTTTTGTTTTGTTTTTGTTTTTGTTTTAAATAAGCAAATGCACAAAGCAGGAAAAGGCAACCAGGTGAAAAACAAAAGCGCTCTGCTCCGAGTGGACAGCTGCTGGCATGAATGAGATCCAAACCACAGAGAGCCCATGTGCAGGAACAAGAGTTTTTGATTTTTTTTCTTCAGCAAAGCCATTCAGGACAGGAGAGCACAGGTCAGAAGCCACATGTTCTTTTCAACCTACCTCCCCAAAAGTGCATCACAGCAGTTACAAGTGAGGCCCTAGTCTGGTTTTGTTTAATCTCCAAAACTCATTTAATTAGAATAATCCAGCCACAGTCCTCTGATCTTTCAAACTCCTGTTAAAATGACTCTGGACCATTTGACATGAGAATGAAGTGCGACCTAATTTGGCAACTCCTTGCACAACTGAGGAAACACCACATTTCCTACCTGGTCACCTGGCCCCAGACTGGGGAAACTGTGGAGAACCACACAGGATAAATAAACCATGCTTTTAGGCCTGGCTGGCACTGGAAAATGTTTTCCTGTGTAGCAATGCCACCTTCCAGCAGCACAAGATAACTGTAGAGTTCAAGCAAAGGGCTGGAAAAAATAAATCACAAAAGCTTTCTCCTGCTGAATATTGAAATCTTTTCACTCTTTCTCATCTTTCCCTTGTGCACATAGCTAGTTTTATAGCCTCTCCTCCCAAAAGAAGCAAATATTTGGGTAGAGACTGAACTCTCTGCAGTGCTGTTCCCACATGGGCTCCTCTGAGGTGGTGGCAGAGCAGGAATTTTCCATGGCAGCTGGGACACAGCCCGGTCACACAAAGCATCGGCCAAAACCCTGCGAGCCATGGCTGGGAAGCAGTAGGGCAGTGGAGAGACGCGGCGAGATGCTGTCTGTCCTCTCTCATACCCCAAAACATGAGTGAGTCTGAAAAAGGCTGTTCAAAGACAACCAAATTTGAAGGGATGTTAAATTAAAAAGCAGGGAAAACCTTAACTTTGGCAGAAAAGGGAAAGCACACCAGAAATATCACCACCCCGTGCTGTATCTTGTTTCCAGCTGAGGGCTGGAAGAAAATAATACAGTGGACGCTGAAACAGGTTGAACCCCACACCCAGCACAAATGGATCTTTACTTTTCACAGATATACCTTTCTTTTCTATAAAAAAAACAACAAAAAAAGCACAAATCAAACACAAAAAACAGAAAGAAAAACACTTTAATGACACTTGTGTATGATTTGCCAATAAAATCTTTCTTAATTTTTCATCTCACTGCATTGTTTGCTCTGCCCTGTGCTAGCAGAGAGTTCCCAGTACCTGGCTTCATCTGAAAAGGAACAGTGGGAAACCACCACCACCACCACGAGGATACCTGCAAATCAGTGCAGAAATATAGGGAGCTTCACTTGCAATGGCCAGATAATGTTTAAAGAGGGTGGAAGCATTTTATTGCTTTGCTGCTCAGGAGCTCAGTCTTCATGAACAGCATCATCTCTGCTACACAGGACAAGCAACAGCAAATTATGCCCTTTTAATTAAAAAACCAACAAAACCCAAAAAACCCCACCAAACAAAAAAGCAACCACCCCAACCCCCCAAGACCCCCTCTTCCACGTCTGAACATGATGTTTAATATCACAAAGGTACAAACTCCTCCTTACAGCTTTCCCATGCCCCTCTCCTAGGTGGAGGACACAGCAGGAGTAACAGAGGAGGTGCACAGCACAGCACCAACTGCAGCTCACTAGAAAGGACCTGCTGGATTAATCTTTCAGTCCTTCCTTTTTTTGGGGGGGGGATACTATCCCACTCTGCAGCAAATGGATCTCGGCAAACCTCAACACGGATGCCATGCTCTGCCCTCGGATGCCAGCCAGGCCCTGCTGCCTTGGAAATACCGCAGACTGCTTTTAAAGCAGAGACAGCCTCTGCACCACTTCTTCCCTGAGCTGAAGAATTTCCCACCCTTTCCAGGATGTATAACTAATCACACCGTAATGGAGCATCTCTTCTGCACCTCAGTGGGTCCATTCATTTCTGGCTAGCTTCAGTGATGGTCCTCTCCCTCTTGTAACCTTCCAAGCTTGTGGGTCCCTGGCCTCAAGTCCCCAGGACTCTAAACTGTGTGTCCCTGAGAGCATCTCTGCTTTTAACACTTGACTCCAACCTATGTGGCTGCCCAGAAGTCATGCCCATAGAGTTTAGAGCATAGCAGAAATTAATTGATATTACTTGAGAGCATTATAACTCCCCCACGACCATCTACCCTTCACCCACGAAGGCTGCAGTGACACGAATGAACGCAGCACAGAGCAGAGCTCTCATCCTGCTCCCTACCAGGGACACTGAACTCACGACAGTAATGTTGCGGTAATGTTATTCTCCTACAAATCCAAGGATGAGAGGTGAGATACACATTTCATGGTGCAAAAAAAAGAACATGCCTAGGGTAATGTTCTTCCCCCCTTACAACTGTTTTTAGCATGCAGCTGCTACAGTAATATCAGAAAGCATATCAGCTAGCACAGCAAAAAAATGCTGTTTCTCTCCACTGTGATAAAACACTTAAAAACATTGCTTAATTACATGCAGGAGAATAAGCAGAAGCAAACCAGGGCAAATAATTCCTGCATGATGGATCGGAACTGTAATGATTTGCAAAAGAAAACCGCAGAAAGAAAGGAAGGTTTTGTGAACTACAGAGCAGAGCATTTAAAACAGCATTTAAGTCACAGCAGCCTAAAGCTCTGACACTTCTGCAGTTCCTTGTAAGCTGAATAAAACACAATTACCGGGGAGGTATACAGATCATTATAGCAATAATTTTTTCAGACATGTGAAAAAATAAATTTGAAAGTGCTATACATTTTCAATTTGCATATGTCAGTGTAGACTTCGCTAATTAGAAAAAACCCCACGTAGATGATTGTAGCAGGGTGCCGTGCCCGTGAATTTTTGTCTACAGAGAAGCAGCAATTGGTAATTTTTCTTTCTTTTAAGGACCAGAGGCTCACACCTTTCAAAGGCAATCAGCAAACCAAGCTGCCTCCAGAACTCCTGACGCCCCAGCAACTGTTTTCCCTCCTGTGAAACTGGATGTCAACACGTCTGTGAACGGGGGCAAAAGCAAACCCAGCGCACACCCTGCCTCTGCCTTGCACCTCTACAGCACGCTCACTGAGAGACTCTGTAAAAACACATACATAAAAGAAAAATGAGGAGTTTTGGTGGAGATGGGCTCAGAGCAGGATAAAACGGGGTTTCAAAAGGCACCAACAGCAGTAGAAAACCCTGGAGAACTGTGTGCCTAAGCCAATCCACATGAAAGCTGCCTCTTTACATTAATGGCTCAGCTGCGATGTGACCACTGTGTAGAGATGAAGAAACTTATTCTGGAAAACACAGGTATTCTGGAAAAAACCTTCTGTAGGCTTTACCAGGTTGTGTCAGGCAGTACCGTGCAACGGGCATATTTCAGAGTACACTGCTCACAGGCTATTCTTTTGAACTAAAATATTCTCAGTCATGCTGCTGCAAAGCCAAAGACATGACAAAAATGGTGGGTTTTCTGTGCTGCATGTTGCACGAATGCAAGTGGCTAATCCCTTCCCAGAAGAGGGAAAATTGAACATCCTGTGCTATGAATTTTCTGTTATAAGTACTCACCTGCAATCGCTGCCTTGTTGTGATTTATTTTTTTTTCCTTTTTTAAATGCAGGCTTAAGTTTAGTTGCTAAAATCTGGATTAGGCCTGATTTTAGCTTTTTTACTCTCTGGAAAAATAACAGAATAGTCTACCCAGGATGAGAAACATTACCTTACAGATTGGTTCTGAACCAATATTTATATTTTAGCAACAGTTACTTGTCCCATCCAAGACAGCAGCCTTAATCTTAGATCCAGCCAGGGATAGTCTCTCCAGGACAACATGCACTGGAATGGACAGGGACATGATGAGCATGAGGAAGAGCACCAGGGCACTGAGGTGTGGACAAAATCGATGTTTCCTTGCTTCCCAGCCACTGCTTTCCCCTCCCAAAGAAGGGCTGGCAACCCACATCTTGCACACAAGATGAAGCAGGTGAGCAACCGCAACCGACACGCAAGGGCTGCAGCTCCCACTGGTTGCTGAAGTTGGTGCAGTCTGGGAAAAGCTTTTTCCCTTTTAGAAAAAAATATTTTGCCCAAAATATGAACTGATGTCTCCCAAGCAAGAAGATGTATGAACCACCTCTGCAAGATGCAGCTGGATACACCAGCAGATGTTCTCAGCACCCACAAGAGAGCTCAACCTCTGGCCAACACCCTCCACCAGCAGCTTCCAGGAGCAGTGAGCTCCAAAGATTAGTCCTTTACCCTGTCAAAATTATCTCCTTTAATCAGTGGTGTGTCTACTCCTAGGGTAAGTGTTTGCATGTTCATAAGAGAGAAATAAAGACCAACAGATTTCTTAAGAGAGAAACAGAAACACTATAAAAACATCCATTCTAATTAGTTTAATTACTTGTCTGTGCAGCTCACTGAATCCTCATCATTGGGCTGGATTAAGGTCACTGGATTTAAGCAATTCTTCATATTGAGTTTTTATCCAGCACCATGTGCTGGGAGGACAAGAGACTCACAGACACAAAATAAAAATTATCTGTAGACACTATCTTCAGCTATGTGGGCAAAACCTGGGTTTATCCACCATGGACTTTATGCAGGAAAAAATAGTTTATTCTGTTTGAATATTCAGCTCTGTTCCTTTTCAGGTATGCTTTTAAAAAGTGATTTTTTCTGGGAAGAGAGGGGTGTTAAAAGAAATACTCTTCGCTTAAGCAACTTTTAAGTAATCATTTCCCATTTGTTTAGATCAAACAAGATCTTAACGGCAATGTCCAGTGCCCTTTCTCCATCGTGTCATCATTCCATGCATGACACTGCCACCTAGACAGGGTACAGCTGTATACTTTTTATTTATTACTATGCATTTCATGTATCATTATATATTCTCTCTCTTCAGATGTATTGTTATTGTAGGGACATTATCACAGCTAAATGCCTCCAAAGCAGGAAGATGGGTAATGACAGAACCAAGACATTTGATTTCTTTACTCCATGTGCTTACAAAACTTAAGCAACAGCAAGGAAGTTTTCTTGCTTTAGTGCTTCTCACGCTGCTTGTCTCCCTCAGCAATTCTTTCTGCTCTGGGAACCAGTACCCTGCCTTTAGTCAGCAAGTGTCAGTTTTTTCAAGTGAAATTATCAAGGCACTCACAAACGCTTTTGCAGGTGAACCGCAAAGGGAAAACAAAATAAGTCACATATACATTCTGGGCATGCCTCTTGCATGGCTGCACGGTAGAAATAAGCTCTAACTTTCTCAAAACCCCTCCTCCCTTCTTTTCTCCAGAAGTAGTCCCTAAAGCCCCACATCTCTCAGCTTGGACAGCACATGGCACATGTTACAGCAGGGACCACAAAAAAGCATCCAGAGAACCTGATGGAAGGAAAGGAGTGAGGGCTGAGACCAGGAGATGATTTGGTGACCACTTCTCAGAAAGGTTGAGATTTGAGGGAAAGAAAAAGTAGAAGAAATCCATATTACCTGGACATCACATCTGAACAAGATATGCAATACACACAGACTTATGGGATGCCTGGCCATCACGATTTGTCCAACACAGAGCACCCCTTGCATCAGCCTCATTCAACACAACAGCAGCACTGAAGGAGTCTACGGAGTTCCCAAAAGACACGAAGGAGCTCAATAATTAACACAAAACATCATTAACCCGCGTGTGTCTATAGCTGCACACCTCCCCCTTTGACTCATTCACAATGTGTTAGAAAAACGCAGATGGTTTATGATTTATAATGCTGATGAATCACTGCACCTCTTTCCTTTCCCACCCCCAAGGGCTTCTCTGTCTATCTTCACGTTCCTTGATGAGAAGTACAGATGAGAGGATAAAACACTACAACCAGACCAGCGTAATGTCTCCTTCCCACAGGATGTTTTAACTGTGCCCCCCAAACACTGCTATTCTCCTCTCCTGCCCTCATTTCCCTGTCCACTCATCTACACTCCGTTGAACTCAACACCCCTTGCTTCAAGTCATCCAGACTGATGCTGCTTATGCAGCCTGAACCTTTGGACCACCAGGAAAGGCTGCAGTACACAATAATTTCCCCTTTTAAAACATTAATTCTGGCTTGTAGTTGTAACACCTAAAAATATTCACTTCCTGAATGGAAAGGCTTGAGCTATGGTGCTGGGTGCTATCGAAGGAAGCCCAAAAGCTAGGTCTGGGGTACAAAAAAGCATCTTGGAGCCTACCACACTGAATACTTGCACAGTGATGCAATGGAAACATCCACCTCAACATTTCCAGAAGCAGGAATTTCAACACATCTCCTTCAAAACCAAACCAACTCGGGAAACTGTCAGAGGGATTTTCACAGGACCCAAACACCCAGTGTCCAACCTCAGCCAGAGGATATGAGATAAATCTGATGTCAAAGGCGCTTTGGGACAGCTCCGATCTTGAGCACATGAACAGTCAGCCGTTGGCCTCACATAGTTCAACACCCTGATGAACCATGGAGGCAAACCTCACGCACCCCATGTGAAAATGCCACGTTTCTGTCCAGGGGTGCAAACAGACCCCCATGCATGTATTGCTGCTGGCTCAGGGGAGCACGCTGCAGACCCCCACGCTGCCTGTGCCCACGGCCAGGCTGGGTCCTCTGCTCAGTAGCCAAATTCAGACGAACAACCATAAACTGCTGGGAGACGATACATGCGTGTTTGCCAACCTCGATCTCTATTTAGGAGACTCCTGTGATACAGATGAATTCCTGTACTGCTGGAAAAATACATCTTCTTCCTCAAAATCAATGCAAATTCCCCCCAACCATACCTGGTACCCACTCTCCCAACTAAGACAAAGACAAAAAGCGGGTGTACAAGATCAGCAGGCGTATGCCTCCTGTCCCAGCACACAGGAAAGGTACCTGCTGCTGGTTAAGAGGAATGAGGTGCTAGGAGGAGTGCTTGTCTTTGCAGTGCTTTGCATCAGTCTGACCTCCTTGTCTCCCTTCAGCCCTGGTGACAAACTGCATTTGGTTCTGCTGAGGGGCTTTGTGAGTATCTTGGTGTAAATAACATTCAAACTCATCTTACATTTTACATTAAATTTTGTTGTGCTTTACTTGCTTAAAGGAAAGACTGTTTCAAAAGTAGCCTTTTGTCAAACCATTAGAAACATAGTTCCACATCTGGAAGCTTTTATTCTCTAAAAGTAATTATATGACTTCCACCAACTATGTAAAACATATCTTTTCAGGGTCCTTTCTCCTCATGTAGGAGTCTGCCTTAGATAGTTAATGACCTGTGGTGATCAGAGGATCCCACTAGCCCAGTATTTGGAGGCTTTACAGCTGTTAAGGCACCTATCCTCACAGCAGGCTTGTGAATTAAGGCACTGCTATTACACCCATTGCTCAGATGGGCAATTAAGGCATGAAGAGAGTGTGGCTGAGGCTTCATTAAATGGCCAAGTCCATCTACACCTTTCTGCCACCAAAAGGGATGGGGTAGTGACAGTGCAAAATTCATGTCTTACCCAAGGTCCTCAGCAGTGCTGGAAATGACACTATAGGCTACTGCTCCGTCCTCCAGTAAATTCAGGTTATCCTCCTGGCTTGTGAGCTGAAAATATTTAATAGTCCCTGCAAAAGCAGCTGGTACTCTTAGATCAGGTCCCAGCGAACAAGCACCGAAGTCACAAAACCACCACAACCTCTCGCTTACCAATGGGCTCATGGGAGGAAGCAAAAGTCTGAAGATCAAAGGTCTGAACTATCTGCCTTCCCTCAGAAATCACTCATCAGGCCAGGTGCATGTACACAGCAGAGAAGCCTGTCTGCTTCTGATGATGCCAAACCTTCCTCTGTCCTTACACAAGCTAAAAGTTACCTTCCCCTGCAGCCAAACACATCACTAGCAAAGCTGCACCAATTCTTCCTGGTCTTCCTTTGCTTCAGTTCTTCCTCTTGCTACAGTTTGAGAACTCTCCCCCCCCTTTTTTTTTTCTTTGACTAAATTTTGGAAAAACCTAGTATTGTAGGGAGCATTTTCATGTGATGAAGACCTTCTCTTGATAGCCCCAACTCATCCCAAGTCTGTGGGCACCATCAATATCCTTACTCTCTTCTCTCATCCTGGCTCTGAGACCCTGGATGAGTTGAGCCACACCTCTTTCAGTCAAAGGAATATTTTTTCTTGCTGTTGGTACTACAAACTGAGCATTCCTAGCATGCATCATATTATCCCTTCATCAGTTCCTCCGGTAGCTCTGAGGTCAAACACTGAAAAAGTGACCTTCTAAAAGATACTTAGCTACTCTGTTTTCCATCATCCTAATCACATGCTGTGCCTGCTGAAGTTGTTTTATTACATCTGCTGTACTTCATCTCCTGCAATTCCCACTTAGATCACCTCTGCACATCATTTTCCTCTTATTGGCTTCAAATTTTATATCAGCACTTCGTTTTCAAAGCATATTTAATTATCTCTCCTTCTCTTATTAAGTGTCCAGACCTCATATCCATACAAAACACTTTGCTTGAGTGCAATCCTATAAGCTCTGTGACAGAGAACCTACTACATATTCAACAGAAGAGGCAAAGAGACAATAAATAGCAAGTCCAGCAAGATCTTTTGAAATATCTGCACAAATCCCCTTCACTGCAAGTCACAAAACACTTCCCCCAGCTTACTGGACGTTTAAGACATCTAATACAAGACCAAAAGCCACCAACTATTGTCCATCATCAGAAACCAGAAGCCAGCTGAAACATCACTCATGTTCCAGATGTCTCCACCATCTGATGCTCAAAATTAACAGTTGTTTGGAGCTGGTTATTCACCAAGTAACACATTCCTACTCTGTACCTCTTCTAATTTCTTCTGTCATCCAACAAATATGCTCTGCATCAAATATTTATTTTCCTTAGGATAATCACAGGTTATAAATACAATTCTTTAAAAAAAAAACAAACGAGCAAAACCCAGATCCAAACCACGCGGAGTTAGGAAGCCTGTCCAAACTGTGCTTGCTCTGTGGAAAAGGCCAGCCCTGCCGTGCAGTGCGCCGAGGTTTCAGGTGGGCGTGTAAAGTTTATTAACTGTCCCTACGGGCGCCTGGCAGGCAGGACGCAGGACAGCAAACAAATGCATTTTGCCTCTGGGGATCACAGGACCCACAGAGCTTCCTCTTCCTCCCCGCAGCACCCATGCTGCTGTGATCCGTCACAGGGCCGAGCCGCTGCCCTCTGTGCACAGTAACAGTTCTGCTGTTGCGAGACTTTGGCAGGGCCACAAAGGACCTTTGTTCGCGCCAGAAGCTGGGCGCACAATGCAATCCTTCCCCCTTGTCACACAGAGCTGCGTCTCCATAGCTGGGTCAGAAACACGCCCCGACGACTGCAACCCACAAACCCAAACTCCATCCCCCTCCCCAACATGAGATCCTTCTCCCCACATCAAGTACTGCAGGAGGGAGGAGACAGAGGGGAGCAGTCACCACTTCTGGGGGCACTAATTCCTGCAAACCTGAGTTGCAGCAAGGATGGGTCTAGGGCACTGCTGGAGCTCTTCCTTCCGTCTCTTTGCAGGACTTTTGCTACCTGGATACTACAGGACCACCTGAATATAAGGCTCTCCAATTTCCAGGTATATCCTTGTCCTCAAGAGGCCAGAAACTTGGCAGATAGATGCGATCTAACCACACATGATTCCTTTGTGCCACGTTTCCTCATCTGCCAGCCTCTGTGCATATACGTGTGTGCATATATATTTATAAATATATATTTATTTCAGTGCAGCAGCTCTGGGGAACTGCTCTGAATCCAGCCCGTCCCACCTTTTCCTCAACTGGCCCTTGCAACGAGGGTCCCTGGGCCAGGATAGGAGCTGCCAGCACCCAGGAGCTCTGGGAAAAGATGACAATATGCAGGGCAGGGGACAGAGGGTGAGCACACCCTGAGGCAATGCTGCTGGAAAAGAGCAGGGTTTAGCAGGATGCAAACGTCTCTGCATTTTCATTTCACCTGGGAAATACAAAGAGGAGACGATTACTGGATCTTTCACAAGTTATTTAATAACCCAGTTCAAAAGAAACAATGCTTCTTTTGGAAATACACAGTGGAAGAGAGTGAAAAAGACCTTTGGAAGTAAATTAAGTTTCATAAGACTTGATTATGTATTAAAAAAATAATAATAATAGACACACTTGTCAATATGATCAGACTAGCACAATCCACACCTTCGCAGACTTTTGCCACAGAGTCCACCACAAAGTGGGACACATTTTCTTTCTTTCACTTCTCACTGTAAACACCAAGGGATGCAGAACAAACCAGTTCCTGTTTCCAGAGTTTGATCTGGGCCATCCAAAGCTTGGATGCTTTGGCATCCGCCTGGAATGCCCCTTACGCTCCCAAACCCCAGAGGGACCATGTTTCACCCAAACATATTATTACTACGCTGAAGAATAAACTGCCAAGGAAAACAAACAAACAAAAAAGAACTGGAAAAACCTCCCATCCATTTATTTCTTACCAACAGAAGTGTCTGCCATCAGAACACCTTAAAGCGTGACAAAGCACGCTTGGCGGTCGCCTCCTCCCATCTCCTCCCACGTTTTAATCTGGGTGTATTCACCCACTATTCCCCATGGCCAGAGTCATGGCAGGCATTGGCCTCTTTGTCTCCCTGATGCCTGGATTCCCCCCAGGGCTACTTCATAGCACGTCCAGATGAACAAACTGTAACAATGATGCTTGAGCAATACTTGAAAAATGCAGAAAAGGAGGAGAACTGCTCCTTAAAACAGTTTCCCACTGAAGGGCATTTTTCTTAATAAATAAATAAATAAATAAAATTACTTTTTTTTTTTAAAAAAACACCCTGATTTCTTCTCCTCCCGTTTCTGGTGAGTAGGAAGGGTCTGACTTGAAAAAGCAAAGGCTGCTTGCACACACAAGAAACATCTCTCTGGGGGAACAGGTCTGCCTTTCATGAGGTCAATCGATTATTTCATGTTGCCTTTTGGTATGTCAGAAATCTATCGCTGAGCAATTTTGCTCCGTTAAAAAGTATCCGAAGAAATTATTTTTGAAGAGTTTCTTATCTATAACTGATAGCGCCCCAAAAGCAAAAACTGGAATAGGTATGCTCCAAAAAGATTATAACACAATGAGTAAAACACAATACCATGAAGCAGCCATAGGCAGGCAGAAGCACAAAGCCATGAGTCAACTCAGAAGGCGGCTGCTCTTGCTGCTATCTAGAAAAACAGAAGAAAAGCAAGACCTGAACTTAAGTTTGTAACAACCCATAAGCCTCATTAGTTCAGTTTTCCCTCTTTGTACGATTCATGTTCCCTTCCCAACTCTGCTGGTCTTGTGGATGATCTTCTTACTATTTTTTTTCCAAAAAGGTCAAGGGGAAGGTGCAAGGAAAGCATTAACCTTGTTCTACCCGTCCCTGTGACCCGTGCGGGCTCCAGCCCCTCTCGTTTGCCAGCATGGCCCAGCGAGGTCTGAGGTCTGCAGAGGGAAGGTGTCATGTTAAGCCTCACTGTTTCTGAAAAAATCCCATCATTTGGGCAGCCTGCACTGCCTCTCCAGCCCAATGGAGCTGGAAATCCTGCAAAGCCATGAACATATCCACCACAGAGAACATTCAGGAATGGCTTGTGAAATGTTAGTGCTAGGAGAGCCCCCAAAATTTGGGATCAACTGTATGGTGTGGGCTTAGAAATCACCTCCACTCAGCCTATGGGCTCTCAGAAACAAGTTTTACAAGCAGCTTGAAAGCCGATCTCCTCCGACACAGTATGTTAGTAACCCGTAATGCTGTGTGCCAGGGCCACGGAGCACAAGAGGCACAGGAACAGCCAGGACCAGGTCTGCAGCAGCACACCCAGGGCATACGCTCTCTCCCACATGCTCCAGCAAACCCTCCTCCTTGCCCTTCTCTCCTCTGCACTGCAAAACAGTCTCCAACCAACCAGTCAACAAAATCCAGCGAGACACTAATATTCAGTATTTGTTTGCCAAAACACATGTGCTCCTTCCAAGAGAAGGAGGGGGGGGGGGGGGGAGGAGGGGGGGAAGATTCCTAATGATATAATTTCAAGACCCACTGACTTTGTGACCAGCTTGCATTAATTTAGTTTGCCTTCCCGTTTTATAACGTTTGTGAAAATTTCTCTCTCAAAAAGAAACAACCAAACACTCCACTATGAACTCAGTGCGTTGTGGCAGCTCTTTCCATGGCAACCCACCAGCACTGAGCCTGTTTTTCTGCACGGACTTCGTTGCACGGCGAAGGAGGGCAGGGAAAAAGCCTGCTGAAAAGCTCTGGCTGTTGACTCCAGCCTGGCAATTCTGCCACCTCAGGGAACCGAAGACATCAGGAAAAGGCAACACTTCTACAGCCTACTGCTGAAACATGTCTTCGCTCCAACTGCTAACCAGCTGCTCGGTCATTTGCAGGTTGGTTGGTTGGCTTGCTTTCTAAAGCACAGTCAAGATATTTTTGTGGCCCAAACAGCGTGGAGAGTTACCTTCGTAGTCCCAAAATGGTTCTCTGCACCAGAAGGGAGTGGAATTAAGGCAACTGGGCCATATTCTCAGATGGTCTCCACATGCAATAGCAGGACGCTCGCTGGAGGAACCCCCTTCCAGAGGACAGGCAGAAGCCTGTGTCACTCCCAGCACTGGCAGGACAACCACAGAATCACAGAATCACAGAATGTCAGGGATTGGAAGGGACCTCAAAAGATCATCTAGTCCAACCCCCTGCCGGAGCAGGAACACCTACATGAGACCACACTGGGCTTCCCACTGCCACAGGCAACTGGGCTGGTGAGGAAGGCAGGCAACGTGCTCAGGAGCTCTCTCACTGCCTCTGGTAGCCACTGCTGGACATGGCACCCAATATTCTGCTAGGACCAACCTGCCATTGCTGCAGCAGCCATTAAACACGGGCTATGCTCTCAAGCTTGTCTCTGCAACCCCAAGTTTTCCTCCAAAACAGCCCCCCCCCAGCTCTTTAATGAATACTTTAGAAATTCAGGATTCCCAGACATGTGGGAGCTAAGACCTCTGGGCACATCTCATCTTTGGCTATTCTTCAACCTAGCCATGTAGCCAAACCCTTTGTGTAACTATTGGAGATCCAAAGCTGACACACAGGCCAGCTCCCAGGGATTTCCTCTGCCCCCTTATCACCTGCAGGACTCTGCCTTAAGCACTACGACTACCCAGGCTGGAGCAGTCCAGGGTTATTTCTCCTGAGGCTTTATGTGAAAGTTCAGTTGCACAACAGTTTCTGAGGTTTAGGAAAAACCACGTTCTACATCAAGAGATGATGCTGTTATGTGAAGTCACCCGATCTCAAAATCCAAATAAGAAGGGGGGAAGGGGGGAGACAATAGTCCCATGGGTAAGGCTGGGGATGGCAGAGACCTGACACCACATCTCAGAGGAGCATTTATCAGCCATCACCTCTCTCAAACGCAGCCTGAGCTTCAGGCATTTTTCCTGACAAAAGCATTGGCAAAACACATTTCTGTGGAAAACTTCAGTTCCAGCAGATCAGTTGCCTTCTGATGGGGAAACGCTTGCTCATGAACATTCCTGAAGCAACCCCTATCTCAAGACCCAAGAAGAAAAAATGAATTCTTTAATTACTTTTGTCTTTTCTCCCTGAAGTTCCTCTTCTCTTCACGATTTCTTTGCCTAATGGAAGCCCTCTGCTTCTCCTCTAATGCCTTCTGCCTTCTTCACCCCCACCAAAATGTCCATGTGGTGAAGGATGCTTGGGCAGAAGAAACCAGACAAACTACTCACACAGCTCCTGCTTTGTGTGGCCTTCACAAATACTCCTGACGGGGGCAGTCCCTGTGAAGGAAGGCAGCTTCTGGCCTGGGGAGGAACTGGGCCTGATATAACCCGATGCACTCCATTCTCCTGGTATCTCCTGTGGCCCCACAACAGTAAAAGTGTAAAAATCAGAGGGGAGAAAGCAGGAACAAACAAGAAACCCTTAAAATTCCATCCTGCTTCTGCGGGCCATGGGCCTCCACTCTCCTTTTGAAAAAAAAATAATTTCTAAAGCAAAGTTATCCTGTGTGAGGTACTGCAAGAGGAGGAAAGCAAGCCAGGGAGTGTGAAAAGGCTGCAGAGCCTGTAATGGAAAATCCTCACTCAGTCACTGAGCAATCCTCTCGTAACACTTATTAAAATAAAGCAAATATGATGAAACACGGCCCAACAGCACACAACACTGCTGAGAAATTGGATCTGGCTGCTGAAATCGGCTCCCAAGCCCCTCCTCTCCAAATACAGGCGGTTCACGTCACTTAACTGCACCCAAACCACCCTGGGCAAGAAGGGACGGGAGAGATGAGACAGGGTGGGTCACCCCACATTTGATTCATCTTCAGAGCCGGGTCGGTGTCTAAATCTTCACTGGTCTCTTTTGTCACTTGCCAGGGTTCAAACGCAGCATCTCTAGCTGATTCCTAATGATGAAAGGTGGCATTAAATAAGAGTTCAAGGGTGACATCCGTGGGACTCTGTCTTAACTGTTGCATGAGTGAGAAAAGGAGCCTTAAGATTAGGTCTAAGAAGGCAAGTTAAAAAGGGGCTCTCTGTTTTCTTCTCATCATTTGTTTTTAAGTCTAGATCTTATTCTTTCAAAACTGAATTAAAACAAGAATAGACAGATTTTACTCCTTTTGTGGAATAAATCAGCTTAACTGGTGAGGTCAGTGTTTTCAGATCAACACAAAATAGCAGAAGACCTGGCTGTGGAAATTCAGTGCTGGCTGATTCATCCTTTAGAAAGGACAAAGAACAGCCATCCTGGCATGGCAAGTTTGTTCCTTTGAAGGGGAAACGATTTAGCACTAGTATCAGATGGCATGAACTGAAAAAAAATCCCTTTCCAGTCTGTCCCAAGATACCTTCCCAGGGCTTCAAAAGCTGAACAACTGGATAGTCCCCATGGTCCATCCAGCTTGCAGTGAACCAAAGTGATGTGAAAGGAATCCTTCCTCGTTCACCTCTCGGCACGGTGGATCAGCACTGCCTCTCTTTCCCTGTCTCCTGCCCCAGACGTGCAGGGAGAGACTGGAGCAGCAAAGTGAGAAGAGAACCACTAATTATTTGATCCACTGAAAGGGTCTTCAGACGGGATCCACACTTCATGTTTCAGAGGAGACAAAACACTGCCTGAAGCTTGTGTAAGCTAAACCACCATCACCATCCCCAAAACCATGCATCAAGAACCCACCAGAAGCACAGCATGAGAGAAAGAGTGGGGAAAAAAGGGCAATGAGACTACATTCAGATCTGAACTAAGCAATCAAAAAGGTGTTTTGGATAAGGGGGAAGGAAAAAAAAAAAGAAAAAAAAAGAAGAGTCTTTCCTCCTTGAAAAACCCCATTTCAAGATGCAGGTGCATACACACACGACATATAACAAGCTATACAAAAACAGCACATGCCATTGCTGTTTCCTTAGGGTGTAAATAACACCAGGAAAGAAACACCTTTGAACTCAGCCTTCTGTTTGCTTCCAGTCCCAAGTGACACAAAAGAAGGGCTGTCTGAAGATGCTCAGTAGTGGGTCAATCTTTCCCAGCAGGTAAGCGAGTTATAAATCAATCGCTTTAAAATAAAAAAACAACAAAAAAACCTGAGGCTTGCTGGGAAGAAGTAAAATTGAGGGGAAAAAAAGTTAAAAGATGAAAAGCACCTGTAATCTCTTTAATGCAGCACTGAAGTTCTTATGAAGAGAAAGCACAGAAATGGTAAGAAAAGGAAAGATGGGAAAAGAAGAAAGCAGCCCATTGACACAGATACTCTTTTTTTAATGGGCATTGGGTTAGCAGGGCATTTTCCACATGCCCTGCTTAAACCAGACCTTTGATGATGTTACATGTGTGATTTTAATACAGCATTTATCTTGGTGGGGCTGTAAGTTTATTTTTTGCATGTGTGCACACACACAGAGGCATATATATATATATATGTGTGTGTGTGTGTGTGCACACATCACTGCATAGATGATAGCACAGGGTTTTCCAGAAAGGAAGAAGGGTGATTTGTAGGCAGATTAAAAAAACCAGCGGATGTCAGGCTGCACCTCAACATGCAGCAGCAAAGGGATACAAAGCCTTGAAGAGAAGGGAAGAGGAGAATAAATAAGGAACAGCTTTGCCCTCAGCTTCCTACAGTCCTCCTGACTTCAGCTCAAGTGTCCAAAAGTCCAGCCTTGCTGCTGACGAATCCCACCCAACTGGGGCACCTTCCCTCTACCAGCAGAGTCCCAGTCAGGGGTTCCGGCATTCCCTTCCCATGCTAAATGCACAGGAGCTGCAATGTTCCCTCGCTCCTGCCCATTTTTTAGCCCTACCCATGGCATGCCCATCTCAACTCTGAAGGCTCAGCACACTGGCCAAGGTAGCAATGAAAAAAATACACTTTTTTGCTATATTTTTGCTAGCAATTTGTAACTACACATAGATGAAGACACTCCAGGCTTCCTCCTTCAAAAGGCTACAAAAAAGGAAAGATAACAAATCCACATTCTGCTTTTCTTCCAAATCCCACAGTGCTCTTCCGATCTAATTCAGTAAGGACTGAGTAAACAGACTGAAGCCTGTAAATTACCCACTTGACTAACATGCTGGAAGTTAAAGAAGGTTAGCTAGAAGCTGAAGCCAATGTTTAAAGCACAGACGAGGGACAAACTGAGCAGATTTGGAAGCTGGTTTTCAGAGAACTCTACAGCCTTAGCAATCTCTTAAGTTTAATTACTGTAGTTTTAGGGTAGGTTACCATAATTAGACTAGATCATACTTTCTCTTAAAGTGCAAAAGATCCCTGGAGAACAATGCTGTTTGTGCCAGCACCGATTTGCTGCATGCTTAACTGCGTGCAATACGCTCTACTACACGCGATGCCTTTTAGTTCAATAGATGCTATAAATGCAAAAGAAGCCCAGAGAATCTTTTTCTGTCCATTACATTATACACAGCAGCAGTGTTACCCAAAATGGCCACTGCTTCAGGAGACCTGGAGACTTGAAGAACAGCTGGCAGACATGAAGAACAAAGCAGAAGACATCCATATCTCCATGGGCAACCTCCACCACAGGCCGCACAGGCGTAGTGATACTACAGATGGACAGTGCATGGATTCACTTTGCCCTTGGGCAGGCGAAGTTGGGGTAGGAAAAATGCACTCAAGACCCAAAAAACAACTTAAAATTCACAAGTTGCCATAAGAACAACCAAGGGGTTAACAATTTCCAGTGGTTTTACTTTACAAGGGGCAAGACAGAAATGGGGATACATTTTCAAATTTAACTTTATGTTCCCTGAGGATTATATTCCAGGAAATGACTCTGTTATGTGAATATTGTTACTGCATGACATTTTGGTCCCATTATCTCAGACTCTTTTTGGCATGTATGTCAGATGTGATTCACCACATGTTTAATGACATGCAACACACTGGTTCAAATATATCCCACTAATGCAACAAGCCAAGAGAACCTTTATTTTCTTATGCTCCAAGTTACAACTTAACTCAGAAATGCCTCAGTCAGACAGTCTTCTTCCAGTTTTTAGATCTCCCATGTAGATTTATGGAACTTTAAACAACAAAAGAAAACCTCTTGAGACAGATAAAACTGCTTTTCATAAATTTGAGAAAGACAGGATATGGTTTAACTATCAGCACTAGAAACATCCCAGTCTCAATACTTTCTCCAGCATTTGAGCTATTGATGTAAAGTGGTTTCTCTGTATGATTACTAGGCAGGATTTTTACAGCAAGAAGGTTTTTCCCCAATCACAACTTCAGTGCTTGGGGAAACCAAGCAAACCCCAATCCCTGTCCTAAAGACTCTACACACTGTTTTCCTACTCAAAGGGAAGTTAGGAGGATTATTAACTGTAAATTGCTTTGAAGGTTAAAAAAAACAAGTGCTAAATACTGCTGTCTCCATGAGTCAACACACACTCTTAAACTCTCTACTAACCATATATACTACGGTAAAAATAGCCATTTTGAACAATAAGCGAGATGCTCTACAATCAGTGGCTCAGGAACAACAAGCAACACCAAGCGTTACTGTCTCTGACAACGGCCCCTTGCAGGCAAATCTGTTTTAAGGTTAAACTGAACAAATTTTGACTCATGCAGTCAGACAAACTTTCTTCAATCCCTTCAATCCAACAAGACAAAGAGATGAGTGTGTTTCTACCCTGCAGAGGGCAAAGAGCAAGCGGTGTCCACCAGAATGATGTCAACCTTTGTGAATTGGGGACAACCTCCTGGACTTCCTACAAAACACAGCTCCCCGAGTTAACCAGCGCTGTGCTGATGGTGCACAGAGCAATTTGGCACGGAGCTTCTGCCAAAGAGGGTCTTGGATGCAGAGCAGCAGAGGAGCACCCTCACCTCCAGTAGCTCACAGAGGAAGGATGCACAGGACAGCAGTGTGTGTGGATCTAGCCATGCTATCAGTCATCCTTTTGACCAAGTAAGGAAAAAAAACCCACCAAACAACAACAAAAAACTCCACTAAATTCACTCACACGAATGCAAAGTCCATTCCCTGTCTGCCCCCTCCTTCTACCCCCTGTCAGACTTCCAATTACCTGGAATAAAATCCAGCCTTTGTAAAACTGCCACAGACTAATTTTCAGGTACGTCCAATACCTGATCTCCAAACAATTTAATGGGACCCCCAGGAGTTCAGTGTCCTGGAAAAAACAGAAGCCCTACACATTTCATACATGTGCCAGACAGCACTGGCGCTTAAACCCCAGCAGATGCACCAGCTATGAGGTTATCTGGGTCTGCACTGCCATCCCAGCTGAGGCTCCTCAAAGCAGGAAGAGCCAGGGGAAGTGCCAGGACACACACCCAGGTCTGTACATAAAACCCCAGCTAGCCTGGCTGAAGCAAATGGGACAGCAGTCTCCTTCCCACAAACAGATTAGGTGCTATCTAAAAAGGAAAGCACAAACTCTGTGAACATCAGTGTTTCCTAAGAGGTGACGCTGGGGATTGTCCCTCCTTTTAGAGATCTCCAGGCTGAGTGTTTGCAGAAGAGATGAGTGGTGTTGGATGGTGCCAGCAAGACTAATCCTGCTAAAGCCTCCCAAAAATCAAAGCAGCTGATGGGGCTGCAGAAAAGATGGTGGTTTCTCCCACAAAACAAACCTGATGCTGGACAGTTGCAGTAATGCCACAAAACCTGAGCATGCTGTAACCTTCAACATATCCCACGAGCCTCTGCCTGACAGGACACCATGCTGGGCCCAGGCAAGGTCACAGACACGCACTGGAGCGGGAAAGAACTGATGCATTTTGAAATTATCATTTATTCCGGGGTTTGGAAGCAGTATGTTTTTTATGGGAGGCTTTCAATAGGCAGAGAGCAGTTGGTATGGCATCACCTCAGTGTTCAGGGCGTTGGGAAGGGGTCTTGGAAAGGGACTCTGCAATTTTCCAGCAGCTCTTGTGCTACTGATGCCATACATCGTTTAAAGCTCATTACATTGCTGTTACCACTGCTAAATTCACAGACACGTGTTTCAGGCGGCTGCAGAAGAGGACGCAACACCTGAGCCCAGACCTCAATCCCACTGACACATTCCAGAGCGCAGTAAAAACACAGAGGTTTTTAGGAGAAGAAGCAACATCTTTAACATGACTGGCCAGAGACCTGTTGGGCACGGCTGCGTATTCCGTGGGAGAAAAGCAAAAGCCAGGTGTCAGAAAGAGGCACACAGGGACTGTGATTTGCAGAAGTAATTCACCATCTAAATCTACTAGTTGTTTGTTGGTTGGGTGGTGGGTTGTTTTTCTTTGTGGATTCTTTTTGGGGGGTGGTAGGTTGTTTTTTTTCTTTTAAAATACTTGCTATGCAGGAAGCCAGATGAGCAGAGAGGGGCACAAGGCTGGTATGAAGCTGAGCCTCCATGAGCCCGAAGCAAATCAATGTACTGGAATGATCCAATGGTTCTACTGCCCTGTAAGTGCTGTGCTACTAACTGCTCGAAGCTGCTCCTGTACAGCCTAGAAACTCCCCACTCTTATAAACAAGATGTTTTTGTGTTTATTCCTTTTGTAACCAGCTTATGAAACCCTCAAAAATACCCATTCTCAACCTGAGCTTGCTACTTGTTTTGCTATTCAAATGCTCTTTTGGTGTTACCTACCCCTCTACCAAAACCAAGAGCAGCTAAACCACCAAGTGTTTCCTTCCCTGTTGCCACCACAGCATCTGCCTCCTCACTATTTACCGTGTCCCTGAGCGCACAGACGTGTGTGGACCAGATACACCATGACTGCAGAGCAGTGCTGGGGTCATCCTGGGGGCCAAGCACAGGATTTTTTTTTTCTCCTGGTCAGCCTCAGGCTTAAGGACACATTGGAGCCATTCTGTGCTGGGAAAGGAGATGTGCACCACCGTCCCCTCGTGCTTGCCCATGCCACCATTGTGGGCACATGTTAGGGGATGCAAACCTGACCCCTGGCCTGCCCTGTCTGTTTCCTATGCTCAAACCCCCTATCTGGGATCCCTGAAGGTGATGGATGTTGTGGCAAGCTCTGGTTCTGGCAGCTTTACAGCACTTTTAACATGCAGGGTGTACCTCCAATTTCACTGCTACCTCTGGCAGTCAGGGCTAGTGCGAGGCTAACGTATGCATCAGGGGTTCATCCAAATGACACAATTACTCAGTCAGACTCAGCTGGAAAGAGATGTTCAGAGATCCTCGTAACACACACGAAATGCACTCTTCAGGTTTTCACAGACAGCAAAGTAAGGTGCTTTTGGATCTTCTAAAGAGTGGCACAATTTCTAGAGTAACAGACCAATACCCATTGCTGGAACAGGCAGCACTACACCTTATGCTACCACTGCAGAAGTTTATTTCCTTTTGATAACATGCACCAAAATAAAAGTATTTATAATGAAGCAACCTCTATTAAAGGCACACTGCCTCCCCCACCAGCAGGCACCTATGGCTGCTTCTCACCTACTCGCAAGTGCTTTCTCCAAGTGCCTTGGGAGTATTTCTAGAGGGGCTGATCCTGGCTCACTGAAGTCCTCTGAAATTTTGCAAGACCAAAGAAAGTTGCTCCTTCTCTGCACTCTTTTAGCTTCAGGGGTATGGCCTGCCCATGGCCACTCAGCAATCCCTTTTACTCAAGAGAAAAACCATCGGAGAGCAAGGTCACATCAAGATGGGGATCCACTGAATGCTTTACAAAAGAACTAAAAAAACCCTGCCATTCCTCTTTGTATTTATATAGTATGTAATAATATATAATCATTAGATATTATTACATAAGTACATATTTATTATAGATAAGTAATATAAATTATATGTAATATTAATAACAATAAATGCAAGACCATTCTCCATCCTGCTGGAGCTCAACTCTCCTCCTGTACTAGATCCGAGCAGCGCACTCGCTCCTCGCCCTTCCTACTCACACAACCCAGCCACGCCGAGCGCTGCGGGGTTCGATTCATCTGCAGCGAGCCTGGCTGGATTTCAGAGCATGGCAAATGCAGTTACAGTCTGGTTTGAGGCGTGCAGGCAGAGCACTGTGCTCGGAGAAGTGCAGACAGGAAACATGCCAGATTGTTTATACCCGAGTCATGACTAATGTTGACAGTGAAAACGGAGACAACTCGGGTACCACTACTGTGCTCAGTGTGTACGTGATGATCTGCCCCAACTCCACCAACAGCAAAACTGGGACTAAGCACACACCACCCAAGCAATTATCACAGTTGCACTGCATGAAACTATTTTGTGATTCAAAGCATGTGACACTCACCCCCCACTGCACTTGCTGGGTTAGGAGACAGGAGCACGTTCTCCAATACACGAGCAGACTCGCAGGTTCAGGTACTCACTCCTGCTTTTAGGCTATCAACCTCCCCGATTTCCAACAGACACCCTAGGGAATGAGCAGGCACTGAGAAGACAACACTACCAAAAACTACTGACAGCAACAGAAGATAAAGGACAGGTCTGGCACAGGTGGAGATGGGAAGCTCCAGGAAAGTTCACTGCAGTTTTTGTCACTTCCCATCTCTCTCCTTTCAACTTTTCCTTCTCTTTATTCCATCCCTTGATGTTCTTGCTTACCAGGCAGACATGGAAGTAACAGCATATGTTTTAAGTCAACTGAGAATCAGTGAAGAGGAAAGCAAGCAAGGCTTTAAGTGTAGGGAGTGAGGGTTTGTGTGAGGGGAAGAGACTCCTTGCTTAGTTACATTTGTGACAGATCACAGACTTGCAATACAAGGTGTGTGCAAGGATCCTAAACCACCATTAAAAAAAAAAAAAAAAAAAAAAAAAGAGAGGCCCTTGAGCTTCACTCTGGGGAGTCCTTTTTACTGCAACATATCTGAGCAGGTGCTCGGGAGAGATGTGCCCTTCACACCCACGCAGGGCTTTCTGCCAGTGTGAATCCACCCTTACCCTCAGGGGTGGGAAAGTCAGACCTGCCAGAGTGCATGTCGTGCCTCTACAGACAACGTGCAAGTCTCAGAATTACTGTAAATTGTAAATCTGTACAGCACATTACACCCATACGGAGAGGCTGAGCTGGGCACCCAGCAGCTAAAGTCTTTTAAACTAGTCTGTGTTTGCAGTGGAGCTTTTATTTCCCCTTGCAAATCATATTTCAGCTTTTCCACTTCAACTCCAGTGCACATTTACCCAAACAAAAATATAGGCTCTCATCTTCTACTTTTGTTCCTTCCCAACTAACCTGATTTCCTTCCTCAAGAACCATTTTCCAGGGCAGGTCTGACCACCCAGACCTGCCACCCACCATGGCACTCAGGAGCAATATGCATTTGGGGAATCGCTCACAGCCGGGTCTGCTCCTGCACGCAGGCTCCTTGCACGGCCACCGTTCCCAAACAGCCCGCTGCTCGCCTCCGCGCCACCTCCGCTCAGGGACAGCAGTGCTCCTGACCTTCCCTGCTCTGCCATCTGCTCTACTGTCCGTATTTTGGCTATCAGCCATGTCTCTCTCACTCATAACCTGGGGGGCACTTCTCATACACCCCAGCACACAGCCCATGCAGGATCACTATCCTGCAGTATTTTTCCCTGTAGCTTTCTCAAAATTTTGCCGCAGAATGAAAATTCCAGGTAGAAACATTATTTCTCTGCCTTCTCAGCACAATTCCCACTTCAGCTACTTAATCTTCCACCCTATAATAGTGGAAAGCATCGCTGCTCAGACCCCTGCCTATGCTAGTCACCATCACCAAACCCTTCCCACCTCCTCCCAGTGAGCAGCTCTGCAGGCTTCCCTTGGTCGGGGCGTTTGGTTCAAATATCTCTGCCCCTTCTCAGTTCATTAATGTATCAGTGCTCGCACCCTCCACTGCACTGGCAACGCCAGCTTCACCCATCTGCTTGCCAGTGTCTCCCCCAACAGCCACTGCCTGTCCCTCCACGCTGCCCCTCCAGCACAGCAGGACCTCCTGCCATCCGGCTGTAAAGCCTGTCCCGGCTGATGCCTTGCAGGCCTCACAGGAGACCCATGTTTGCTATGAAACCTGTCAAATTTGATTTTTGCAGTATGTTTCAGTTCCTTGCTGGTAGGAAATAGAAAGGATTCCTCCCCAGACCTTTCAGGAACCAGCAGCTGACCCAGGCAGCTGCAAGCACATGCTCTGTGGTTGTCACTATCCACCCAGTGACCCTGCTCCCACCACATCTTGGGATTGCCTCTGGACTCCTTGAGGTTGCCATCAGCTAGCAGAGGGGTTTAAACAGAGAGCAAAAAACTCTGCATATCAAGAAGTATGGGATGCAACTCAGAAGGTTGTTCTGAAGATCTGCCTAACACACCCACACTGTTTGCAATATTACTGCAGCAATAATATTATCACTATAATTTTGGTCACAAAACCACACCTTCAGCATTAATAGTAAGGGAAGGTTTAGTTCCCCTGGCTTGCTAGAAGAGTTCAGGCAAATCTTTTGCACCTTAGTTTACATGCCTGGGGTCTGGTTTTGCATCTCCTTCTGAGCTGTCTAACCCTGGATGCCCAACCGTGAGCAGAGTGTGGCAGAGATGAGCTGTGCTGCTTTGGAAGGGTGACCTGACACTGAGTGACCAAAGCAGTGTAACAAGCGAGGACATCCTCCAGCCCGGGACACCATTACAGACCACCTACAGAAATGGATATAGAAGACCTTTGGTGCAGGACGGCACTTCTCTCACCTAATTCTCCCCATCTAGTTTATGGCTCAGAGTGACTGGGGAGAGACAAACAACTCTGAGGGTGACACCTGGGACCTGCCTCAAATATCTGTCCTAGAGCAGGGTGAAACCTCTCTGCAAAGGGTGCAGGTCTCTCAACTGATGCCAAAGTGGTTTGACAGCTACCACAGAGTGACTGCTCAACTACGGGATCTAGTACAGGAGGCAGTTGGTGTGAAACGCATCCCAGTCCATCTCTCCATGTCTACCTTCCCCCATTGATCAGATGAGGTAACAGCACCATCCCAGCCTCCGGGAGAGCGAGAGGCCAAGCCCATCAATCCCAGGGACCTGGCGAGACACCACAGCGATACGTGATGGAGGTACATATAGTCTCAGACTCCTCTGTGTAAGTCAAAACACTCAACAGCCTTGCCCTCCCTTCAGGAAATAAAGGTGTTTTACCTTCCAAATAAGGTTGCAGTACAACATTAAGGAATGCAATGTGAATAGAGACAAAGTGTGCAATACTGAAGTTAATCACAGAAAATAGGGGCTGGGAAGGAATCCCGTGAGAGCAACACATTTATTTCATTATTATATCACAGATGACATTAAGTATCCACTGAGTCCCTCAAGGCAGAATTCTTGCATAAAAAGCATCCCCATTTACCAAGCACGATAGAACCTGCAACTGTTCTATAAATAAAGGGTATTTACAAAGAGAGCTGTTAAATATTTATTTTTCTCTGGAGACAGAGTTCTCTGTTCATTTGTCTCTGTTGCAGAATCGTTTGGTATCAGGGAGCAGAGGAGTTCACCTAAAAAAAGACTAGGAACCAGTCCAGAGCCTGATCCGGACACAGCACCAGCCTCCTCTACAAGCTGGCGAGGGAAATGCATCCAACCTGACACAGAAGGAACATGAAGCAAACAAAATGGGAATGATCTCATCCGGCAGGCAAAGGTAGAAGAAGGAACACTAGTGACAAAGCAGTGATTAATAAACGCTATCATACCGCTCTGTCCTTACGGAGCTGGCTTGGCACTATCTGCTAAAGAAGTGACAACCTTCAGTTGTGAAGGGTAACTGCAGATCTGCATTGCATTTGCTTTGCGTCTTGGGAACAAGCATACGTTTCTCACAACTAACAAATTAGTGATTTTTTTTTTTCCCTCTTTTTAAAATTTTTTTTGGAAGCTGACAGTTCTTGGAGGGGGAGGGGAAAAAACCTCAAGCCAGAAAAACAGGGTCTGAAATACACTTCACTGCTAACCCTTTGTAGTAGCAATTGTAATAGTTCTTACTCCAGCTTGCCAAAAGCCGAGTTTTAATTAAATATTAAAAAGCTATTTGTTAAAATAATGTTGCCATAGCAACTACAGAAAGCTAAAATACCCCGGCGTTTCTGACTCACAGCATATTAATCAACCACCAGCTATTATATAATGAGCACCCCCTGCACGCGCCGGCGGAGCCGCGGCACCGAATGCCAGAACCCGCAGCCCCAGAGCCGGGCAGCGTTCAGGGACTCTGCCCTCACCGTGCTCACTGCCTGCCCTGGCCCAGGCAGGCTGGGGTGCTTGTCCAGGCTCAGCCCAGGAATCACGTGCCCAAATATTCTGGGGAAGCCACGCTGAAGTGCTTGGGGTCGGCACATCCCCACGGGGACATAAAGAGGGATGGTGCTGGGCAAGGGGAGGTTCTGTTGAGAGGTGCAAGGATGGTGCCTCCCCATGTGCCTGTGGCAGTCAGGGGCTTACGTGGCTCCTTCCCAGAGAGCCCCGATTGCCCATCTCCAGCACCTGTCTTGCAAATGTGGTGCTCGTACCAGATCTATTTCTGTAAAAAAAAAATTTTAAAAATCATTGGAATTATTTCTTGCAGCAGGTGCCTTCCCACCACCAGGCCAACTGTGCAAAACTCTGAAGGAGTGGAGATTACTGGATGAGAGTAGGTTTAGATTAGACATGAGGAAGAAATTCTTCCCCCTGAGGGTGGTCAGACACTGGAACAGGTTGCTCAGAGAAGTCATAGATGTCCCCTCCCTGGAAGTGTTCAAGGCCAGGTTGGATGAGGCTTTGAGCAACCTGGTCTAGTGGAAGGTGTCCCTGCTGATGGCAGGGGGGTTGGAATTAGATGATCTTTAGGGTCCCTTCCAACCTACACCGTTCTGTGATTCTATGATTAAAGCTTGCAAGGGCAAACCAGCTCTGCTGCTCACCCAGAATAGCTTATTTTACAGATTTAAAGAAACTCCACAAAACTGAATCAAACCCCACTCCCCTACCATCGCATCTCATCCCCAACCAAGATGAAAAAACCCTTCCACACCCTCTGTCCATGCACTGTGAGGATGGCAACCTCAGCCACCCAGCAATCAAAGCCGCCTGGCCCACGGCTGCTGCTGGCACTCACTGACAACCCTTGGGAGGGTTTTTCTTGGGGACACAGCTTGTGTTAGAGTTGGTGGGACTTCTCCCATTGCCATCATCCATGCCATGGCATCACCACATGGTCTGCAACGATGAGAACAGCTGCAGGATGGAGTCAAGCGGTTGATGTCTGTAGCAATGTTGGTGTCGGGGAAGAGGACCAGTAAGGAGAAGCAGAGCTGCACTGCTGAGATGAAGTTGGAGACAACCTTCCTCCACCTCAACAACTCCAGTTTGTGCTTTTAACCTCCCTCATCTTCTTTTTTTTCAAATGGAAAATAAATACCTAACCACGTAGTTATTAGCCGAAAGGAATGTGATGAATATTACAGCATTTGTATGCCAGTTTTGGTTTCCTGTAGCTTTGTTTGGGTGTCACAGGCTGTGACTATGACAACCACAAGGAGTTATTGGACTGATGTCATTTGTGACATCATGCTTAATGGAAGAGAAAAGGAAGAAGAGACACTACCAAAAATAAGAATGGAACAAAACCTGCTTTTGCCTCTTCAAGCACATCAACTCCTGTCTATGGAATAAGGTCCCGAAGGACCATGACGCTGGAGAGCCAGGCAGCAGCAACCCCATCCCTACCAAAGCCTGGGCAGTGCTGAGCACTTGGGAAAACCTGCCCTCTCTCCCCTTCCCTCGGCTGCAGGACCAACTGCGAATTTGCAGTCCTATGGAAGAAACCTCCTCACCCTTTCCCAGCTGGGAATCACCAGCACGATCCAAAGCCTAAGCCTGGCTTCCAGGTCTGAGACAAAGGTAGCAACGGAAGCTTTTGGCTAAGCCTCATCTATCCTGACTAAGCTGCTTTTGCTCCCCAACCAACTTCTCCTCCCCATCTCTGTTCTTCAGTTATAACAGTATTTTCCCTCCCTTTTTAAAAATAAAATGCAGCCCGTCCCGCATTTCCGGACAGTTGCCTGACCAAGCACAGGGGAAATGTGCATTGACTTTGTGGGGAGGGCACTGCTTACAGAGGTGGCTTTCCTGGTGACAAGTACAGGCAATGGTTTCAGCCTCTGAGGGCTGAAACCCCAGCTAAGAGCAAGGAGGCAGCACCGCGGCTGTGTTTCACAAAGCCATTACCTTATGTAGCACTGGCACTCGCAGGACAGCTGGCACACCGCTGTCAGAGCCTTTCTTTGCTTCGACAGAAAATGTTTGCAAATTCACTGCTCAAGCTCCAAGAAACAACAACAAAAAACAAACCCTGAAGCCCCCAAACCCATCTAAATCTCATCTGGTAGAGAACAGTCTGCTGCAGCAAGTTATCTCCTGTATAGTTACACATCCAGAAGCCACGACAAACCAGTCAATTTTTCCAAGTTACTTTTCCTCAAGCTTTCCAAGACATGAAAAGTGCTTCTCTGTCCTCCGTGCTCTCTGCTGGTCCTTGCCATGCCTCTGCAGCCCAGAGCTGCGGTCTGCCTTGGGCACCCCTGAGGCCCCAGCTGATCTGCAGCCAGGTCACCAACCTGTCCTCACACACAGTGTCCCAGGGTGGGAGAGCAGCCACACCACTGTGCCTCAGCTCAAGATGCTTCTGCTTGAGCTCGTACAATCTGAAGGATTTCCTCTCCCTGCATCCTCCCAGGGTTTGGTCCCCCACAAAGAGATGGCTCTGCCTTGCACTGCCCAGAAAACAAAACTGCATCAGGGGGATCTTACCCATAAAAAAGTGGGTACCACTTTTAAATAGCAGAACAGAGATGCTGCTTTACAAAGGAAAGGTGGATTAAAGCCTAACAGGTGAGGCAACCACTGCTCGCAGCTCCCTGCCCTGCCTCTTTTTGCTCATCAGTATCCCCATGCCCACTGGAAGTGGCAGGAGCTCCCCAAACCAACACCATCCCTGACTGCTCATAACACAGCACGTCAGCACTTGGTCTAGTTCCTCCTGAGAGGGCATCAGCTCAAGCCAGCCTGAACCACTGCTGCAACCCATGCTGCCACCCCTGCAGGGGACAGCACCTTTGGGCGTAGCCATGGGCAAGTTTCACCCTTTGGATGCTGAAAGGCAAATGGAAGAAGGGAAATGATGAAGAAACCTTGTTTCCCCTCTCTCCATCACATCTCTTCAGACCAAATGCCTAGTCCTGAAACATTTTGTGGGACAATACTGGAAGGGGTTGCAGAGAGCAGATATCCGGGAACTGAGCTCTTCCAGCTCTGGTTTCTCCCTGAGCTTCTTAGCAGGACGCAGTTTCTCGGTCAGTATCACCCCACTGCAGCCATCTCACACTCCCCAATTCCTCACTCAGGCTTCTGCCACACAGCTGTACATAGACCACAGTGGTAGGAGATGGGTAAATTGGAATTTTCAGTCTCTTTCAACTGCTGAGCAACGACTGCATCTCACTGCAATAATTTCAGAGCCATCTGCGACCATACACATGTTACCTGGGCAGCTTCCAAGCAGCCAGCTCTGGTTTTCTCTCTCACCCTCTCAACACAGCTATGATACATCAGAGGCACCTGCGCACTGCATGCCACTGTCACTGCTCTGCTTTGACTTAGCAGCACAGACAACATCTACCTGGGACTAGCAGACCACCTTTGAAAAGCAGGAGCAGGCCCCTTGTTTATCCCTTTTGTGGAAACAACCACCACAGGGGTGCATTAGGGCACAGATTCATTAGGACCTCAGAAATGCTTGCCAAATTTCAACACTGCCTACTTCACAGAAAAAAAAAAACCCAAAACAAAAAACCAAGGAAACTTTGCTTTTGAGATGAGCAAAGAGCATTTCTAGCATATGGTTATACTTTGAGAAACACAATACATACATGTGGCATCTTCCTGCTGAATTTTCTTCACCTAAACCTAAATCTATTCTTCATTTCACTCCGGAGCCAACATGGCTGTAAAAAAAGAGGCCAGAGCCCATCCTGTGCAATGCTTTTAAGCAACTGACAAAAAGTAAACCCCACAGCTAAATTAGCAGTTCTCATGTAGCTGTTTAAACAACAAGAAGTTAGAAGAAACCATTTGTGATTCAAAGGGAGAGTATGAGCTATGGACTTTACTGAAGGAGGAACAATACAAAACATTATCATAATTTTGCATCCCTTTTCTCCCAGTTACTGCACTCGTTGCCAGTGTCTTCACAAAAGGCTGAAAGCAGGATTCCCCATTCACTTTTCTTGCTTATCAGTTTCTGAATGACTGTTAGGTATTAAGAAATTTTTACCATATCTTTACTGAACACTAATGGACTCAGTTTCCCTCCTCTTAACAAAACATAACCATTTCTCTTTTCCAGGCTGATTTCAATTCAGGGCTTCATTCTGCTCTAGCCCAAAGAGATTTGCGTTGCTGTAACACAAAACAGGCTGCAAGCCACTGAAATAAAAATGGAAACAAACCTCTGCTGATTTTCAAGTAACCATAGATTTTCATCACCACAGAAGAGTGTAAAAATGGGTTGAGAGTTGGGCTGATTTTAAAAACCTCAAAAAACCTCCCTTATTCAACTCCTCTGCTAAGAAAATTTACTTACAGAAAAGCAGCAAAGCCCAGAGCAACAGCATCCAAACCACCAATCCAAATTTTAGCCCTGTTACCCAGCTTTGCACCAGCCCAGAGGACTTGCCCCAGGAGCCCACGTTGTGCCAGGCACAGAACCAAGGGCTCCAGCTGGGGCTCACTCAGGTTGGTCTAGTGCAGCCCCGACTGGTCCACCTGGAGAGCTGCAAACCAGCTACAGCTGCAGGTGAATCACAGCCCAGACCCTTTAGCAATGCACAGGAAAAAGCCAGAATGCACCTGTTCCTTAAATATATACCTTTTTACATACATATATATATACATACACACACACACATATATACATATATATATAAAAATATATAAAAGCTCCAGGCCAATCTGCTTTGGAGCAAGGGAGGGAACCAAGCATGCAGGTGTCGCCCGTAGTGTAAAAGTTTCTCCAAAGTTATTTCACCAGATGAGGGAAGAGTTCAATATTGGACAGTCTTCTGTTTCAGTGATAGGGCTGGGGTGCTGTGCATATACACACAAACAACCCTGTGGCACATCTGTGCTCTTCTCTCTTTCTTTTTCAAAGATGCAGGCTTTCTTCCTGAGGAATACCTCATTTCAACTCTCCAGCAAGATTTTGTCTTTCAGTGTCTGGTAGAGCTTGGAAACAACAAACAAGTTTCAGATGGTGCTAATAGTCCATTCTGCTGACCACATTCTCAGTTAAATGGATTCATGTGGTTCATATCTGCAGCGAGATAATTATTCAGCCTATGTGGCAATACAATGCTGACTTTATTTTGTGAGTTGTAAAGAGGTGCCAAAGGCACACAACTGGTTCCAAGAGACTGGATTTGCTTGCTGTAAACATTTCTTAAACTGTCTTTTTAAAATAAAAACTAAAAACATCTTCCTTCTGTTTGAGCAACCTTGGGCTTCTCATTTAGAGGAAAATAGAAAAAAAACCAACAAACCTACTCACAGCACCGCACTTCTTACATCCTGGGGATCTCAGTACTCATGCCTCTCTGAAGGTGAGCAGAACTTCTGATACCTATAAAAGAGGGAAAAGCTATGTAAGTCAGGGGAAAAAAAAAAGGGAGAAAATAGCAGCCATTTCTTCCACTTTCTGACTGGCAATTTAGTTTTTTCACCAGCACCCGGGAATGCTGACTGACAGGAATTGCAGCAATTCCCTTTTCCACTGACCACCACTGACAGACGCAGAATTTGAAAGATTTGGTGCTCCAGTCCTGTTACAGTAACAAGACAAATGCTGGGGGCCTCTTGGGGCAAAATAAAATAATCCACACTTCTTAGGCCAAGCAGACAGTGCAGAGCACTCACACACTAACATCCAAAGATACTTCTGCTGTGGTTCAGACTGGAAATACCCACAACACATCTGCTGCAGCAGGCATGTACCAGAACAAGCTCTGTTTGGCTACTGGGAACTTCAACAAAATGCCAACAAAATTGCCTTTCTGCTCCTTAAAGGGACTCACCTGCTGTGTCCCAAGGGTAAAGTTGGCTTTCCCCACTTTTGCCTTTTTTTTTACTCTACCAAGAAGGGAAAGGAAGGTTTAGCTTCAGCAGCTGCAACAGCAGAACTGATATAAAAAATTTCCCCTTTGGCAGTGGCTGTAAATGCATCTGAGAAACACTGTGCCTGCGGGTCTGCAAAGAATAGATAAAATAAATGGTCATGGGGCCACTCTGAGTAAAAGAAAAACATGCAGCAAAACACCCTCAAAAAAAGAGGCAGCTTATCGATTGCTTCAGAGGCACCAAGAGCACAACCTGCATTTTCAGCTCAAGCTGAAGTATCTGAGTTTGAAACTTCATGCTCTTGTTATCTGGCTAGAGGAAGGTCAGCTGGCAAGCCCAAAAGGAATCACTCAGATTCTTCTGCTTATTCCCAGCAGGTTAGGAAGATATTTTTTGTCTCTTTACAAAGGAAGATACGACTTGATTTTCTGAAAGAGCATCATGGATACTGGGGGAACTGGGAAGCCAGGAGCTGTTTCACAACCCAAAGCATTTTTTAAGCGCTTAGAAAAGAAAAAGCTGCATGTTTACTCACAGCTAAAGCGAAGCTGCTTTCTGCTTTGCTCCATCTCTGAATAAGGCAAAAAAATGCTAGTTTCACTGAATTGTAAAACAGAAGTAAACACACAGGATAGCTGCAGATTTCATGCTGTTCACACCACCCCTTTTTAGACGTGACAGGCTGCTGCCCTTCCTGCCTCTTTTGGGTCAAATTCCCCATTCTCCCATTGCAGGTTGGAAGCGCAGGGCTGACTGAGTTTGGTATTTAATGGACTTAACCCACTTATCTTCTACCAAATCCAATATCTGAAATCTTGTCTTTTCAGAGCTGTGTCCAACATGCGAAAGTGTCACAAAATCTTGCCAACAGGACCAGAATCACCCTTATGAATAAAGCATTTTTAAAGAACAACAAAATCACCTATAGTGCAAGACAGCCCTGCCTGTCCCCTGATCTCTGACCTCTGCTTAGAAAGTTAATTAAAATAAATACATGTGTATGGTGCAATTGCTTTTTAGGACTGTATAATGAGCCTCACAATTTTCAGTGCTTTTCCTAAAGACCCAGCTGGTGAAGTTTCTGTGAGGATCCCTGCTTTAGGAAACGTAAAACAGGAAGAAATCTCCAGGGTTATTAAATCTAGTCCCTTGCTGTTGTACTCACACTGCACAATCCTCTCCAGAAAGTATGCAAAAAGTTTCTGCCCCTTGTGGCTATGGGAATATGATTTAACATAACAACTCAGAAACAAGTTGGTAATATATACACACACACATATATATATGTATACATATTTCAGATCTTTTAAATAATTTCAAGGTTCTGGGAGATCTGCTACTGCTTTTGAAAGCCTGGAGTTAGGCAATAGTGAAATGAAGGAGTCACAATCATGTTTCATATGAAAACGTCAAATTTCTTGCAACAGGTAGATAATGACTAATGAAAAGAAAGCTCTTGGCCAAGTTTGTTCGGCCTGAGCATCCCTGCATGGGCAGCTCTTCAGTAGCCCCCCGTGGGGGTACACTTACTCCAAGCCAGCTCAATGCAAGGGAAGCAGCTCTCCTTGGCACAAAAGCATCACTTCCCTGAAATGCATCACAGCTCTGGGATGAGATGAATGCAGCCCAGACCTCTCCACTCCATAGGAGGGCATTCATGCAGGCGTCATGTCCTTGCCTACATGAGCCGTGCCACGTAAACACCCGCGCAGTCATGGACAGGAGCTGGGGAGATTTTTATCTGCTGGCTCCTGTGCAGTGTCCTGGTGAGTACAGGTATGGAACAGGTGACGGTGATTTACGAGTTACTACGCAGCGCCTGGGTCACAGGAGCTGCCTCTGTGTGTGTGTGGACGCAGCCCACAGCACGCAGAGGATAACTCCAGCTACCCCAGCCATCCTTCATTCTCTGCACACCGAGCAGGAGACTCAGCCACCAGCTGCTTTATTATTCTAGATGCTTTAAAAGAGAAGTAACATCTCATGGAAAAAAAAACTCAAAATAAACAAAAATATTTTTAAAATACATATTTATAGTGTGTAACTTGATAAACACCAGCACTCTACATAATTTCTGCAGCCTGAACACAACTGCACTAACCACCTGAAAATGGGATTATTTTGCTTTGTTCACCATGAAATTTCTCCCAAAAACCAGATTGTCAAGGTATCTTTAGTGAGATAAAATGTAAATCTGGAGCTGTTGTTAGGGCAGGGAAGAGAAATAATGGTAACTTTTTAGCTGCTTGACAGAAAAGTTCCTTTGAGACTCTCTCAACCTACGGAAATGATCTATTTTGCAAAATAACATTTTACAGAGAAAAATGGAGTTGGGACACCTGAAAGCATTTCCCTATCTGTGCTCAAGATGAAGAGAAATAAAACCCAAACTCCTCCCAATCTCTTTTCCTGAAAGGTGCCCACTTGGGAGGCTTAAACCCTGCTGCTGGTCAGCTGAAAGCATCGCTGTAGAGCAGGTCGTGCCAACCCTCCACAGCCCTATGAGGCACTGTCTGGCACGGAGTGACCCATCCCCATCACCTGCCTGCCCCAATGCCCAAAACTTGGTGGGACAAGCAATAGGTCAGGGCAAACTTCCTTCAGCCAGCTCATGAGCCCTGGGATGCTGCTTTCCTCTGCTGCTGCTCAGCGAGGCAGGACTACAGCAAGGCTGGGGTGCAGGCTGGGGCACTGACAGCCACCTGCCGTGTCCCCCCTCCTCACCCCTCGGCATTTTTACCATACTAGGCACTTATTAATTTTGCAGTCTAGCTTATACCTAGATTTCCCCCAAAACTACCATGATCAAAATTACCACCTTAGCGATCTGAATTACTTCTAACACTAGACTAGAAATGCCTTTTATTGAATTAAATATGCACAGCTGTGTTGGAAATGGGGGGTTTGCAGCCTGTAGATTGCAGACTGTTATTATGGCGTGATTAGCAGACAGAAGTGTTCATGAAAGTCGTTTGTATCCACACACTGAACCTGTTATCCCAACGGATCCTGAACGCCCCAATGGCTCCCGGCTGCCAGGCTGGTCCTCGTTAAACATTCACTAATCCTGGCAGACTTCAGCACAAGGGAGTAACGTGCTGGTGAGCATCCTTCACTTCAACACCTTTTTATGAAACTAATAAAATTAACCCATCCTTGTCACCATCCCTAAGACAAACACATAAAACACAATCCAGAGTTTCCATCAAATACCTAAATAAACAGTGAAAAAGCCATTAAAAAACCCCAGTGTGCTCTGAGGTCTCTGTGTAATCACATACACCTCGTGTGGACAGCAGTGCTCGGAGAGACCCAGGGATATCCCCTGCACCTCTCCACCTGCAGAGGTCTTACCCCTACCCCTGCCAATCTGGAACACAAGAGAGTAGGAGGCTCTGGACAAGGGCCATCTCCTCCACCTCAGCAATGTGACAACTGCTCGCACAAGGTCTAAATCCACACTGCACTATGTGCAGGTACCTGTGAGCAGAAGCTGTCAAGGGGAGATACTCCAAGGCCGCAGCACGCTGAGGCTCTCCAGCCTTTGCTTCCCCCAGAAAAACATCTATAAACCCCTCTTTGGAATGCCTTCTTAATGTTACCAGCTGCTTTTGGAACTATTCAGAAACACGAAAGTAAGCAAAGAGCAAATAAGAACAAAATAAGAGCAAAAAACAAATCACAGAATCATAGAATGGCTGGGGTTGGAAGGGCCCTTAAAGATCATCTAGTTCCAACCCCCCTGCCATGAGCAGGGACACCTTCCCCTAGACCAGGTTGCTCAAAGCCTCATCCAACCCGGCCTTGAACACTTCCAGGGAGGGGACATCCACAACTTAAATAAGCTCTCTGGAAAAAAAAAAAAAAAATAAAGGAAAACGTTTCCCAAGTTTAGACAGACTTTCTCTGTTACTGCAGCACTGTGACAGAAATTATTCCCCATCTTTTAGGGCTTTAAAAGATTTCAGAAAACATGCCATCAATCAGGATGAAACAGACCTTCTTACATCCCACCAGGGACATGCTCTGGGGCAGCGGATGGCTGAGCCAGGCAGCCTGGGCAGCCACCCAGGCCACCTCTGCCCGACTGCCACTGGCGGGGGACTGCTCCCACCCCCTGGACACAGGCTGCCCAGGACCGAGACATGCCGACCCATCGTTTTACTCGAAGCTGGTAGGAAGATGTGGTTTGTCTGCTGGCAGCAGCCATGGTTGGCCTCAGCTGCAAAGTAAGGCAGGGGCTGGTGAGGGTCCTGGCCTGGCTTCCCCAGCACTGGACAGACAGATGGACTGCGACTCTCTGCCACTTCTCATCTCAGGGCTTTCTTAAAAAATATGCAAACAAACAACAACATTAATCCCAGCATGGGATGATGATCCCCCATGTCTCTGCTCAGGTCATACAGCCTTTCCACACCTCCTTTCCATTGTTAAGCCTAGTTCATCGGGAATCAGAGCACTGAACCAAAATGAAAGAGAATGGGAAAGCATTGCTCAAAGAGGATTATATTTACTTTTCAACACATCCCCCATCTGTGGATGTCAGCACAGAGAAAGGTATATTACTTTATTTCCTATCTCCTTAGTTGTTCCTAGTTTCCTTCAACAAATCAAAGTGTTTTCTTGAAGGGTGAGAAATCTCAGTCTCATATGCTATTTTAAATTGGCAGCAAGGGCTTTAAAGCAAGAAGAATGTTTGATCACATAAGAAAATTCAACCAGAAAGAGAGTGATGTCCTGTAGAGTTCTGGCCAACAGAAAGTTCATCATTAATTTATTTGGCTTTCCGTAGAGTTAAACTATTTCACATTATTCCTCTTAAACCTGGCGTTTCAGACTGTCACCCTCTGGTGAGTTACCTACTTGCCTATAGCAATAAATGTGTTAGAAAACATTGTCAGACCCTCCTCTGCCAGAATGATGATTGATAACTGTTTTCCAACACAGTGGCTGCTACAGTAGCACTGCTGTAGGACGCTTTTGCTGCCCAACATAAGTACAGCAATAATTTTTATTTTGTTTTGAAACAACATAGCTGTGGAATATTCATCTGCTAATTAATTTTCAACACCATGAGATGTCCAGTCCCCGTGTTCAGACCCATCCAGGTGTCATCATACAAGTTTGTTGAAGAGATGTTGTGTACATTGTACACAGGGGACAAGAATCACACGCTCCTTCCTCTCCCTCCCAGAATACCCAAGCTTGTAACAAGAGCAGTGCTACAGAAGACAAGACCAAGAGAGAGAGGACTGAAGTGAACACAATACAAAACCATGCTAACCCACATCAGTCCCCACGGTCTAAATGCACGTGCCAGTTTGGAAAGGAGGGAGTCATCGTTCAAGACTCCTCATAAAAGATACCTCACAGGCAGGTAGGGCAAGTGGTGCGAGCAGCAGCCCAACAGCATCACTTGACACGCACACAACGCTAGTTAACCCAGACTGCAGCCAGAAACATCACTAGCTATTTTCACTGCTTAGATCCACTGTCAGAGTGACACAATTTAAAACCTCCCAGTCCCGCTGTTAGGTTTGGCCTGGTCTCTCCAGTTTCAGCCTGATTTCCTCACCACAAGACACAGACCAACAGCAGACACTCTTTTCTCCTGCTCTTAATTCATTCCCTCTTTTGATTCCCTTAACAATCAAGTTGAAAAGAAAAAAACAACAACTTAAAAGTAAAAAAAAAAAAAGACTGATCGAGGTCAGCCAGCGACCACATTTTGTTGTTATAAAAATAAATACAAGAGGAAGGGGTTCCCCTTTTCTGGCTGTTTAGACCATTCCTACTTTTGGCTGTAAGAACCGATGTGTTTGCAAATTTCTGCCAAACACATCAGCCATCAGTGCACAAGTGGCACAAGAAACAAAATGAGCACAGGGTGTAAATATAAAGCAAGAAATCACTTCACTCTGTTCAAATAATGGTGTTTGTGCTCCATTCTCTCTTGAAGACCAGTGCTGTTTGGTGTTATTGAGTCTCTTGTTTTCAGTAAGAACGTCCATGTGTCTATATCTGGAAAGTTACGTTAGATGCACCTGGGTCAGCGGCATCAACATTCGTGCCAGGTGACCTACTTTCAGCTACAAGTAACCAAGGAGCCACAAAGGGAGCGCAGGAAAGGTTGCCTGGAGTCTCCTGTATGGGTTGCAATATGGTCCTGCTTGGTGCTGAGCTTCATCTGCAATCCTTACCGCAGACTCCCAGAGCAGCCGTTTGAGGCGAGCATCTCCCGGGGCACGTGCCTGCCCGCTGCACTTGCTCCCTGTCTGCACAGCTCCAGCACCGGCACGTCAGTCCCCCTGCGCTCCAGCAAACAAACTCAGCTGAAAGGGGAAAGCCTGTGACCACTGAGCACTGAAATACGGCGTCTGACCCCGAAGGCTGGCAAGGCTTGTGGAAATCCCCAGGAAGCAGTCGCTTTTGTGGCCTTGTCTCCCCAACCTGGGCAGAGCCAGCACAGCCTGGGCACTGCGTCTGCTTATTCTGTTAAAAATCAGTAACTTGGGGCCCATCCTTCCCCTCCAGCTAGACTTTAACTTTTTTCTTAAGGCTGGGAATACAAAGGGATGGAGTAAAACTTTCTCCTTCCAGCCTGCCAGTCTTGCGGTCCCACAAATCTGTCCTATCCATTTATCACCTTCACTGTGGCAATGCCTGCACTGAACACTGATTTGTTACGCCTCCAGGTCCACAGCCCTAAACACCCTGGGATGTTTTTGGAAGCCAAAGCAATACAGGTTCAGACAATGAATGTCTGATTCCCGCAGATCTAAGTGCTGTATTTGAATAAAATTAACATTTGGATCCCACTTATATTGGAACACCTCTGTGGCGGCAGATGCTTTTTACAGCTCTCTACCTGATTCAGGATCCAGGGCATAATTACATTTCTGAGAGCGAATCCTGCTACTATTTGGACACATCTTTGCTACTTGCTCCAGCAGGAACAGGTCTGAACCAAGGAAGATAAAGTGCAATTCACATCCTACTGTGAAGAGCTGTTCAGGAGAAACACACTTTCACCCTTTAAAAATCAGATAAAACCGGATTCCATGCAAAATTTATCCTATCACTCCACATAACCAGCAACATGACACTAACTCCTTACATCTCACGATATATTTAATGAGGGGGAAAAAAAAAGATACATGTGCACACCCCTTTTTCCAGTGCTCCTTGTTATTCTTCAAGAACAATTCTTCAAAGCTGCCGAGATCACTGTATGTTACCTCCTTTTTGAAGGATCAGATACACGGCATCAAAAAGCATGCAGGAAAAGTTCTAGGGCATGAAACCAATTTTTGCACACTTTTATCTGGGTCAGCTTTTCTATCGATTCCGCAAATACCATATCATTTTTTTAAAGCTAAGGTTTTTTTAGTTAAAAAAGAAGAAAAAGAGAACATCAGAACTTAAGTCAAACATCCATCTGAGCCAAGGATTAGTTTTGTTGGGTGATTTCAAATCAAAAAGGTAGAATTTTTTTTTAATAATAAAGACTAACTAACAGTGAAAGAGCATTTGGATTGATTTCTAAATTCAGTAAATGCCCTCTTCCCATACTGCTTCTGTTTTTATTAAATGCTATTTAATGTCTTTGCTGTTAGGTGTACAAAACTTAAGACAGCTGACAACATCTAAAAAAGCTAACATGAGACAGACACATTAAAAACACTTACACACACGTTTTACCATTAATTCACCCCTCCCTTTCTCTGCCCCTCTGCCAAGTTTTCTTCCATGGTTATGATCTATTTGGCACAGCCTCCGGCTTTGCTTTATGTCATTTCATCAACTCTATGTGTGTCTTGAGGCACTCTGAAATAGAAACAATAAATAAGAACTGGCCTCGGGTGACAAAAGGCTGTATCCTGTCCTAGGAGGAGGTGACTTGTTGTAGACATCTTGAAGGTCTCATATCAACTTCATCTGTACACACAGGTGGGAAATGGAGAAAGGAAAGGACACTTCCAGGAGGTTGCCTACCAACAGGTGACAGCTTGTAGTAGGAGTGACTCAGAAAATTTGCTTGCAATTCCAGATGACAGAAGAAAAAAAAAATAGTTGGGAATGCTAATTAACTTTTGCTGAAAAAGGGTAATGAACTGGCTCTCAAGTGCTTTTCCAGGACAGAGTCCTTTTACTTCTGAGAGATGCTTTTTGCGTATTTTGGTGGTACTGTGATACTAGGAATAACAATATGGTGCCCAAGAGCCTGAGTAGCAAGTCACTTCTGCTGGAAGGTGGGCACCTGCTTTGGCATTCCTCATTTCACAGGGACCCGAGTACACGGTGAGTAGGAGATGGACGTACTGGAGCAAGTCCAGAGGAGGGCCATGATGATGATCCAAGGGCTGGAGCACCTCTCCTATGTGGACAGGCTGAGAGAGTTGGGGCTGTTCAGCCTGGAGAAGAGAAGGCTCCGGGGAGATCTTAGAGAGGCCTTCCAGTACCTGAAGGGGCTACAAGAAAGCCAGGGAGGGACTTTTTATAAGGGCAGGGGATGATAGGACAAGGGGTAGGTTGTCCTTCCCCTGGAAGAGGGTAGGTTTAGATTGGGTATTGGGAAGAAATTCTTTCCTGTGAGGGTGGTCAGACACTGGAACTGCTTGCCCAAGGAAGTTGTAGATGCCCCCTCCCTAGAAGTGTTCAAGGCCAGGTTGGATGAGGCTTTGAGCAACCTGATCTAGTGGAAGGTGTCCCTGCTCATGGCAGGGGGGTTGGAACTGGATGATCTTTAAGGTCCCTTCCAACCCAAACCATTCTATGATTCTATGATTTGACTAAGCAGAACATTTCTTTCCTGGCTCTGAGACACCCGTCTGGCAGAACCAAGATCCAGAGGATTGTCAGGATGGATCCTTCAGCCTTTTTATATTCCATATTCCAGTCTGGAGAGCTGGGATGGAAAGATGAGTAATAGTTTACACTACACCAGTTGTGTAACACAAAACCCTAAGCCTAACAGCTTAATGATTTCTGATATGCAAATGATTAAACCCCAACATTTTCTCGCTATGATTTTACCCAATTAAGCTTTGTCTTCATTAGGGACACTGTGCCAGTCCTGTACCAGGCTGCTGGATGCTGCCTCCAGTGTTGCACATCTATAACCAAAGAGCCGCAGCCCACTGACCCCCCACCCAAGGCTGACCCTCTTTCCAGCACCCCACCACACTGTACTCCATCCACAGCTGAAGTGCAGTTCTTAATATAATTCTAATTGCAAAAAATATTGCGATATTATACCCTGACTTCTCTCTTCCCCCATGCATTAACTGGTTGCTCAGAGCTTTACAACCTTTCAAAGAAAATGCCTTGAAAAATAAGACTGGGGAGGCTCACGTTAAATGGGGAAATGAAAACGCATTGCTAGCTACCCCCAAAAACTAGGCCAGGCTTCTCTCGACCAAATCTCCAGGTATCTCTGAGGCAGTAGCAGTTGGCACAATTCTTAAAATCCTGATTAAAGCCTGGCATACAGCGCTCGCTGCACTTATAGCACTAGAGGTGAATTTTAAAATCAGACAGACATGGTGATTTTGGAAAGAAACCTCCAAACACAGGGCTGCTGGATGAACCCCCTCCCCTGGCTTGCTCTCCCACCTCAAAACACACTGAGAGGTCACCTTGGGAAAGCCAGAGGTACCAACCTTGGTACCAACACCTTGGATGTTGGTCCAAATCCAAAGCAGCGGCTGTGCCAGTGTTGAAGAGGGTTACAGACCCCAACTTTCCGGGGCTCCTGCCCGCCAGCTGCCCACTGGCCCTTCCCCAGGGGCCGGGCTCTGGTGCCCTGGCATTGCTGGGAGATGTGGCCCGGGCAGCAGAGGGGAAAGCGGGGCCCGGGCGGTGTCACCCAGCCAAGGGACCTCCCTGCCCGAGGAGGCAACTGCAGAGCAGATTCCAGCACAAGCACATGTCCCACCCTGGCAGGACACTTTCCCGGGGGAGGATGTTTTTCTTCCCTGTGTGCCACATCCCAGGCCCTCTCCTTCATCTGCTCCCCTCACACTGAAAAGGCTTTGTTAGCGGAGAGGGACCGAGCTCTGGCTGCCCTCCTCGCTCCGGTTAGTGACGGTAAAAAACAGGACTGAGTAACCAAGTAGCTTCCCCTCCTCTCCTCACACCAGGGGAAAGGAGGGCTGCTTTCCTTCAGACTCCTTCCCCACCTTCCTCTCCAGTACCAGAGCACCCTCTCACTGTAATTAATTTAATATGAGAAGTGTTTTCATCCTCTTATTATGGATGAGGGAAAGCAAGACTGATAGTTTGGATTTATTTATGTTACTTCAGTTTTAAATTAAGGCTGTGGCTTCACAAGATTGCGAATCTGGCTTTGTCACATCCATTACTTGACTGAGACCACCATGTTCCAGCAGTGCAAAGCACAAAGCACTGCCCAGCTACGATCCCCAGCAGACCCCAGCTGCTGGGTGGATGGTGGTCCCGACAGCACGTCACCTCTGTAATTTTGCTTACAGTGGCAGTGGCTGCTATTTCGGTACGGGGCTGAGGGCTGCAGCGTTGCAATGGTGGACTGGGTTTGTGTGCGTGTGTGGGGGGCATTTTTGGTAGTGGGGGAAGGGGCTACCCTGTGAGAAGGTTTGTGAAGCTCCCCTGGCTCCAGGACACACACCCCCAGCCCAGGCTGAGCCAATTAGCAATAAAGAAATGCCTCTGCAAATCCATATTGGTGAGGGGAAGGACTGTCCTGAAAGGAAGAAGGTGGACAGAACCTGGAGGAAGGGCCACTGACCTGAACAAAAGATGACCACCGGCCAAAAGAGACAGCTTCGTTGCCAGAAGGGGATGGACAGAGAACCTCAGACACCCAGTTCAACATTCATGGAGTAGAAGAAGGTAAAGGAGGTCCCTGCATCCAATGGAAGTTCAACGGTGGGGGAGATACCCACATGTAGACTGTTGAGGACTCCACGCTGGAGCAGAAAGCTGAGCCTGAGGGCAAGTGTGACGGAACTGAGACCCCAGAGTCGCCCAACGCCAGAGCAGGGGTGGACCTCAAGAGCTGCAGGGTGAGGAGGTACGCTGGACGGGAGGCCCATCTGCAGCCCATGGATGTCCCCATGCCGGAGCCGGGAGCTGTGCCTGAAGAGGTCTGTAATTCCATGGAAAGCTGTCACTGAAACACTTTGCTCCTGGACTTTCATGCCGAGAAGAGCAGCAAAGGTGAATTGACTGAACCCCCATTCCCTGTCCCCTGAGCCACTGGGGGGAAGATAGAGAAACCAGGAACAAAGTAATTTGAGGCCAGGAAGAAAGGAGGGGTGGTGGGAAGATGTCTTAAGATGCTGTTGTTACGTCTCACTGGGCTACTTAGATGAATGGCAATGAATTAAATTTATTTTTCTTCCCCAGGTTTGAGTCTGTTTTGCTCGTGACCATAACTGGTGAGTGAGCCATCCCTGTCCACATCCTAATCCATGCCCCTTTATTCCCTTGATTCCCTTCCCATCTCACTGGGTAGGGGGGAGTGAGTGTAGGACCGCATGGTCCCACTGTGGTTAAACCACCACAGCCACCCACAAGGGCTGGCAGGTATAGCACAGGATCCATAGGACACCCACACATTTCTGTAGCAGTGAAGGCAGATCAAGCAGGATGTCCTTAAGCATCACAGATGGCACTGATTGCCCCTGTTGAGGCAGTTGATCCTCTTCGACACAGCTATCGGGCAAATGGGTTAATGTATGAATATGCTGAACCTGAACAGACTCTCAAACTGTATTCAGAAATTACCACGGACAGATACAGTCAGAGATCACCAGAGAAAGCGATGGGTTTGAGAGTCTAAGCAAAAAATCTCAGCCAGAGTCTCCACTGCCTTCATCCAAACTTGGCCATGAGCTCTCACATGCCCCTCTGAAACAACCCCACTTGAGCCCCAACATCCCTTTTATTTAGAACACTTTGCCCTACAAGGAGTTCTATAACGCTCTATTCAAAGATGAACAGTGCTCAGAAATTTTATTCTTGATGGAAACTATATTTAAAAGGTTTTTCTACTGTCCCCAGTGGTGTTTCACATTTTGCACGTGTGACAAAGCAGACATAATCTGCAAGAAGCTATAAATCCTGATTGCACAGAACTAGCCTAAATGTAGAGCATCCACAGACCAAATCTGACCCCTAGAATCAAGATGCTCAAATCTCCTCTGCTGCTAAAATAAAGGCAGAAGTTGGTCCTGGAGACTCAAGGTCAGTCCTCAGTTTGCAGCAGAGCCTAACTAGAAATCCATCCAAGTTTCTAGTCTGCACCTCAAATCCCCTTGTCAAGTCGTACAATCAGCAAGAAGCAGCCAAGGCAGGGCTTTGTTGTCAGGGAATGTAAACAAAACAGCAGGCAGTGCTGCTCATCTGTCTCAGGTTGGTGCATATAATTTTAATTAAAGCATTTATGTAAATACAGATGCAGATCAGGTTCAGTATAGCATCTAACAAATTACTATCAGAGCCCTGAGGCTACTGGCAAATTATCAGTATGAGCTTTCATGATGTGAAGGTACCAAATCCAGTCTTGGTCCAGACTCTGTGTATTTTATTCGGCTTAAATTTGCAGTGAAACACCATATTGGTACATACATAAGAAGTTAAAGAGTTTTCCTTTTGATAAAGAGCTCTTAGGAAGTAAACCAACATCATTAAAACCGGCCTTTAGACAGCCTACGTCTAGCAAGTAAAAAAACCCTTTTACATTGGTGCAACACCTATCAAAGGAACTCAAAGCACCCCTGAAATGTTAATTAATCCTTTCTGTCCCCAAGGGAGATCTATTTTAAAGATGGTTGTATGGAGTTTGCATTCATCTCTCATTTGCCTGAGGAGGCTCCTGAGGTAGCTCCTGAGGCAGCTCCTGCAGCTCCTGAGGCAGCTTCTGAGGTGGTTCCCAAGGCAGCTCCTGAAGCTCCAGAGGCAGCTTCTGAGGCTTCTAAAGCTCCTGAGGTGGCTCCTGTGGTGGCTTCTGAGGCTCCCGAGGCAGCTTTTGAGGCCCCTGAAATGGCTCCAGCACAGACTCAGGACCAGACATCAGATGGCAGCTGCAGCACCACAGTTGGGGGTAAGGCAGGAAAGGACAGTGGGAAGGCCAAGGCGAAGGCCACGTCATAGAATCATATCACAGAATGGTTTGGGTTGGAAGGGACCTTAAAGACCATCCAGTTCCAACGCCCCTGCCATGAGCAGGGACACCTTCCACTAGACCAGGTTGCTCAAAGCCTCATCCAGCCTGGCCTTGAACAGTTCCAGGGAGAGGGCAGACAACTTCCTTGGGCAACCTGTTCCAGTGTCTGACCACCCTCACAGTGAAGAATTTCTTCCTAATATCTAATCTAAACCTGCCCTCTTCCAGCTTAAAGCCATTTCCCCTTGTTCTATCACTACCTGCCCTTATGAAAAGTCCCTCCCCAGCTTTCCTGTAGCCCCAGAGCCTTATCTTCTCCAGGCTGAACAGCCCCAACTTTCTCAGCCTGTCCTCGTAGGAGAGATGCTCCAGCCCTTGGATCATCCTTGTCACGCTCACAGAGAGCTGGGCTGCAGTTCCCTGTGGGCCAGATCCACAGACACTTGAAGACTTGCACTACCCAGCCATGGGTGAGTGGCTGCCACTGCTGCCATCTACAGTGCCTCCATCTTTGAGTATCACACCAACGAGGTACTGGAGCTGGAGGGCAATGCTTCCAAAGATCTCAGCGTCAAGGGGATCATTCCCCATCACTTGCAGCTGGTGGTCCTTGGTGATGAGGAGCTGGATTCCCTGATTAAAGCCACAATCGCTGGTGGAGGTGTCATCTGCCACATCTACAAGGTCTGATTGGAACGAAGGGACAACAAAAAAAGGTGTAGAGAGGGGAAAAGAAAAAAAAAGCATCTCCCTCCTGTTGTCGTACGTGACCTGGGACAGCAGAGATCTTGGGGGTACATGGAATTTTGTAATTTGCTTGGTTTTTAAGGAATAGTTGAAGAGAGCACAGAAAATTGACTGTAGAGGGGAGAAATCAGGGGGATGGGTTTTACGTTGGAATTTTGACATGAAGTTGTATGTTGTCAGGCGCCAGCAGCCGGGGCAGTGGGCGGGTCAGCTGCTCCCTCAAGTTTTATAAAAAGTTGAGAGAGAAACCATTTTTTTAATTTGGCTGAGGAGATCAGCTCTGGTGCAGGTAAGTCCTCACTGGGGAGGAGAACTGTGGCAGAAAGTGCTGGCAAGGGCTCTTTTGGGGGCTTTCCCAAGCCAGGAAAGTGGCCAGCCTGTGCACTGGGGGAATGCTCTGCAAGTAGCAGAGGGTCCCCTACCCTCTCACCATCAGGCAGAAGAAAGAGTCCCAAGAGACAGGGAGGAATGGTCCCTGCTCAAGGTGGCAGGCAAACCCAGCCTACTTTGCCCTCCCAGGTACCTTTGCACAACAAGTTTGAGGCTCTGAAACTTGAGGGACAGGAAAACAAGGATGTGAGTGAAGGTCCATGCAGGGGGTTGTCTAAGGTGAGTTGGTCACCCCTACGCCTCAAGACTGCCTCTACCAAGAGAAAAAGAAGGGCAATTGTCACAGGCGACTCCCTTCTCAGAGGAACGGAAGGGCCAATATGCCAACCTGACCTGGGTAAGAATAAGGGGGAAGGCTAACAAGGCAGATGTCCTGCTGGGAGTCTGCTACAGACCACTCAACCAGGATGAAGAGGCAGATGAGGCATTCCACGAGTCTCACAATTGCTAGCCCTTGTTCTCATAGTGGACTTCAACTTACTGCACATCTGCTGGAAATACAACACAGCAGAGAGGCAACAGTCTAGGAGGTTCCTAGAGTGTGTGAAAGGTAACTTCCTGACACAGCTGGTAAGTGAGCCCACCAGGGGAGGTGCCTCGCTTGACCTGCTGTTTACCAAAAGAGAAAGACTGGTGGGAGATGTGGTGGTCGGACGCCGACTTGGGCTTAGTGACCATGAAACAACAGAATTCTCAATTCTTGGTGAAGTAAGCAGGGCGGACAGCAAAACCACTACCATGGACTTCTGGAGGCCAGACTTTGGCCTGTTCAGGACACTGGTTGAGAGAGTCCCTTGGGAGACAGCTCTGAAGGGCAAAGGAGTCCAGGAAGGCTGGACATTCTTCAAGAAGGAAGTTTTAAAGGTGCAGCCCGTGTGCTGTAAGATGAGCCAGAGCGAAGAAGACCGGACTGGCTGAACAGGGAGCTTTGGCAGCAACACAGGGACAAAAGAAGAGTTAATGGCCTTTGTAAGAAGGAGCAGGCCACACATGATGACTACAAAGATGTTGTGAGGCTATGCAGGGAGAAAACTAGTAAGTCCAAAGCCCATCTAGAAATTATTCTGGCTTCTGCTGTAAAAGGCAGCAAGAAATATTTCTATAGATACACTGTCAGCAAAAGAAGGGTCAGGGAGAGCCTCCATGCTCTATTAGATGCAGGAGGAAACACAGTGACTAAGGATGAGGAAAAGGCTGAGGAGCTTAATGCTGCCTTTGCCTCAGTCTTGAGTAATAGGACCAGTTGTATTCTGGGAATCCAGCCCCCTGAGCTAAAAGACAGAGACCAGGAGCAGAACGATCCCTCTGCAATCCAGGAAGAGATTGTCAGTGACCTGCACACCACACAGACGTACACAAGTCTATGGGACTGATGGAATCCACTCAAGAGAGCTGGCAGAGGTGGTCACCAAGCCACTTTCCATCGTTTTTCAGCAGTCCTGGCTGACTGGGGAGATCCCAGCAGACTGGAAGTTGGCCAATGTGACAGCCAGCTACGAGAAGGGCCAGAAGGAGGATCTGGGAAACTATGGGCCTGTCATTTTGACTTTGGTGCTGGGGAAGCTGATGGAGAGGATCATCTTGAGTGCCAACATGCAGTACATGCAGGACAACCAAACGATCAGGCCCAGTCAGCATGGGTTTATGAAAGGCAGGTCGTGCTTGACTAACCTGATCTCCTTCTACAACATGGTCTCCTGCTTAGTGGATGGAGGAAAGGCTGTGGACCTTGTCTATCAGGACTTTAGTAAAGCCTTTGACTTTGCTTCCCACAACATTCTCCTGGAGAAACTGGCTGCTCATGGCTTGGATGGGCATATACTTTGCTGGGTAAAAAAATGATTGGATGGCCATGCCCAAAGAGTGGTGGTGAATGGAGGTAAATCCAGTTGGCTGCCAGTCAGGAGTTGTGTTCCCCAGGGCTCAGTACTGGGGCCAGTCCTGTTTAACATCTGTATCAATGATCTAGACAAGGGGATCGAGTGCACCCTCAGTAAGTTTGCAGATGACACCAAGCTGGGTGGAAGTGTTGATCTGCTTGAGGGTAGGAAGGCTCTGCAGAGGGTTCTGGACAAATTGGATTGATGGGCCAGGACCAATTGCATGAGTTTCAATAAGGCCAAATGCCAGGTTCTGCACTTTGGCCACAACAACCCCCATCAGCGCTACAGGCTTGGGGAGGAGCAGCTGGGCAGAGAGGGACCAGGGGGTGTTGACTGACAGAGACTAAACATGAGTCAGCAAAGTGCCCAGGTGGCCAAGAAGGCCAACGGCATCCTGGCCTGTGTCAGGAACAGTGTGGCCAGTAGGACCAGGGAAGTGATCTTACCCCTGTCCTTGGCACTGGTGAGGCTGCACCTCAAGTACTGTGTTCAGTTTTGGGCCTTTCGCTACAAGAAGAACATGGAAGTGCTGGAATGTGTCCAGAGAAGGGCAATGAAGCTGATGAAGGGTCTAGAGCTCATGTCTTATGAGGAACAGCTGAGAGAAATGGGGTTGTTTAGCCTGGAGAAAAGGAGGCTGAGGGGAGACCTTCTTGCTCTTTACAACCATCTAAAAGGAGGGTGTAGAGAGGTTGGGGTCAGTCTGTTCAACCAAGTAACAAGTGATAGGACAACAGGAAATGGCCTCAAGTTGTACCAAGGGAAGTTTAGATGGGATCTGAGGAAGAATTTCTTTACTGAAATGGTTCTCAGGCATTGGAAGGGGTTGCCCAGGGCAGTGGTGGAGTCCCTATCCCTGAAGGTATTTAACAGTCCAGTAGATATAGTGCTTAGGCACATGGTTTAGTCAGTGTTAGTGTTGAAGTTAACGACTGGACTGGATGATCTTAAAGGTCTTTTCCAATCTAGGCAATTATGTGATTCTTTGAAAAGCTTGCAGGGGAAAAACCACAGAGATTGAATCTGGACCTAGGAGCCATGATTCCCTGCTCCTTCACATTCTCATCACAAGACTTCCCTCCCCAAAAATCACAAGAACTCACTCACACCAAAGAGGTGCGAACCTCTTTGGCCTAGATACCACTGCCTCAAAGTCGTGTTAACTTCAAAACCTTGTTAAAACTGCAAAGGCAATTATATGACAAGAAAAATAAGGCAAAACAAATCACAAGGGGAGGAAATAAAAAACACAACCTCTGAAAATTGGAAGGAAACTTTAGATCATGATGAAAGGGTCTTATCTTTGGAAAATGTTAAGGTTTGACCAAGATAATGTTCATAACAATATCAGCATCAGCTTCTGCTGATTATGACTCCCCTCAAGGTGCTCTTCCATCCTTAGGGCCTTGCAAGTGGAGATCAATTCACCTTCTTTCAGAATCCTCCATTAAGACAAACACTTGGAAAGAGGCAGTAGCCCCTAAGGCTTAAGAGTGCACTTAACTTGGTCAACATCAACGATCCTTAAGCACACACTTAACATTTTCCCTGCAATACTCTTGCAAATTTCCCTGGGTATGAATTTCCCACCAGCACTGAATGAAGTGAAATCACATTTCCAGTTTATTCAAAATGGTTGCAGAAGTTGACTGGAAAAAATTATTACTGGTGATGAATCACAGAATCACAGAATCATAGAAACTGGAAGGTACCTCAGGAGATCATCTAATTCAACCCCCCTTCCAAAGCAGTTTCTCTACACCAGCTTGCACAGGAAAGCATCCAGGCAGGTTTTGAGCATCTCCAGAGATGGAGACTCCACAACCTCTCTGGCCAGCTTATTCCAGTGCTCTCGTACCCCCACAGTAAAGATTTTCTTTAAGTTTGTGTGGAAATTTCGGTGTTTCAGTTTTTCCCCATTGCCCCTTGTCCTGTCACTGGGCACCACTGAAAAGAGCCCGGCCACATCCATTTGGTCCCTGCACTTCAGGTATTTATATACATTGACAAGATCCCCCCTCAGTCTTCTCTTCTCCAGCCTGAACAGTCCCAGCTCTCTCAGCCTTTCCTCATATGGGAGATGCTCCAGGCCCCTCATCATCTTTGTGGCCTCTGCTGGACTCTCTCCAGAAGAACCCTGTCCCTCTTGAACTGGGAAGCCCAGAACTGGACACAGTATCTCAGATGTGGCCTCACCAGGGCAGAGTAGAAGGGGAGGAGAACCTCCCTCAACCTGCTTTCCATGCCCTTTTTAATGCACCCCAGGATACTGTTGGCCTTCCTGGCCCCAAGGGCACACTGCTGGCTCATGGCCACTGCTGTCCACCAGCACACCCAGGTCCTTTTCCTCTGAGCTCCTCTCCAGCAGGTCAGCCCCTAACCTGTACTGGTGCATGTGTGAAGAACAGGACAAGGACACACAGTAAGGTTTGGAGTCACATGGGTAACATTCACAGCATGACAAAACATGACACATGCATGACATAATCATTACTATGACAACATTGTTTGGAAGGCATGTGTAACCAGCATTTTGTAAGCATATGGTCATACACTGGCCCCTTCCTGTGCTTGAAATTAAAAACAAAACAGAGCAACAGGAGCTAAAAGCATCAAGCCACAGACTGGCCTGTTTGCATTCCTTTGCCCTGATATCAGTTATAATGACTGCACATTCATTTAAATACTTTGCTTATTGACTTGCTTATTTGTCTTTAGCATTTTGCTTCCAAAAAAACCCCAAATAAACAGGTAAAAATAGCAAGTGTTGTTTTTAAATGTTGGGATGTCAGTATGAATTCCTACAGTAACAGTGAATTCCTGGCTGCAGGGAGAATGTGTAAGAAGGGCAACGGGAAACAGAGATGTCATTAAGGACATTGCACTGAGGTCCTGTCTCCTGTAATCTACTGAAACAGGCTAAACATGAGAGCTTCCTGTCCTGGGAAGCCAGGCATCCCTGCTCTCCGTGGCTATGAAGAGAACTGGCATGCAGATATAGATAGATGATTAGATATAGACATAATATAGGATATAGATATAATATAGGATATAGATATAACATAGAATATATATATAACATAGGATATAGATATAGATATAGATAGATACAGATACAGATACAGATACAGATACAGATACAGATACAGATACAGATACAGATACAGATACAGATAGATACAAAACTTGATGGAGAGCAGTAACATTTCAGGTTCAGCTCCTCCATAGCATGTTTGCATCTTGACTGGACCCTGCTCTAGCAAAATCATTTTCTGGGTCCCCTTTGCAGGGAGAAAAAATGCCAAATTTCACCAGGGTGGGAGGGTAAAGGCTGTTACATAAGATGAGACATTTCCCATTCTTACTTTGGGAGAAAGCCAAGCCAAAATCACAGCCTTGCCACGTATTTGTTTCAAGTCAAAACCCATATTCCTCACAGAGGCCAAGCTGGCTATCTTGATGCTTTCTTGTAGATAATCACATCTCAACAGACTTTTATGTGATCTGAGACTTAATTGGGCAATTCCAATAAACCGAATGATTGTGCTAGTTTTGCCAAAGGCAATAAGTAACTTTAAACATACAAGCAAACAAGTAAATAAGAGATTTGCAGGCCTGATGTGGCCTTTGCCATCTGTGGCACTCAGCTGGCACACCCTTAGGGACCCATTTGGAAAGTGGTGAGTCCCATACTGTACTGAGAAGCTGAGCTATTCAGGTAGCAACTCATAACCTGGGGACATGGGTGCCCCAAAGGAAAAGGAGAGGCAAGATAGTATTGTCCTAGTCAGGCTATGGGAAGGAAGGCTTTAATTCTCTGTCTGACCTTGTGTAAACCATTTTTATTCCTCAGTGCTTCTACACTTAATTCTTTTACCAAACTTTTCTGTATCACAAATATCGGGATGGAAAATATGCAAGCAGACACCAGGTGCTTGTATTTTAAGAGAGATGAGATTAAATAAACACCAATAAACCCCTCTCTTCTCTGCTCCTCCAACAAGGCTGGGGATAACCTTGTGGTGTTTTTCTCGAGTGTAACTCTAAAAGGCTTGAGGAGAAAGAAAGGAGCAGTATTCCACCAAAGGATCTGTAGTAGTAGTGTAACAACATAAGCTCTTGAAGGGACCAAGGATTAAAACTCTGTGTGGAAAGACAGAGTAGGTGGTAAAAACCCAGCAGAGTTATCTGTCTTTCGAGACTCGGGTGGTGAAGCTGCGCTAGGAAAAGGGAAGGGGGTTGCTCTGCCCAAAAGGTAAAGTTGTGCCTTGTTTCCTCTGTCTGCATATTTTTCCACTTTTTATTTTTGGATCTTGCAACCTTATCCAGCATTAGATGGCACACAGCTAGAATAACAGCTGCTGTGCCCTGCTCCAGAGTGTCAGGGGAACACCAGAACCACCCTGCAAAGAAGGACGATGAAGGAGGACCTGCAACATTAAAATGTGCCTTCCACCTGTTTTACTGAGGATGATCAGAAAACACCCCTTTAAAAATTTACAGGAATGAAAACCCCAGAACCACCCCAGCAGCAGACAAACACCTATGTAAACTGGTCAAAACAGTACATTGCAGACAGGGCTATTGCAGCAAAGCCCTGGTCTACGAGAGCCCAGCACGAGTCCCTTGCAGGCTGGAGAAAGTGTGGCTTGCCCAGTGTACGCCGTGACACCCTACAGTCACACCTCTCCACGCTTTTGGCCAGTGCAGCTTTGCTGGCAGAAGTCTGTAGTGTAGGCATAGCTTAACCCCAAGCTATTTTCAGAAGGCGGTAAGATGTGAGCAAACTCCCCAGTGTACATCACAACCCCTATTTTAATAGAAAATTCAGCATCTGTGTCTTTCCACAGAGAGCTGCTCAGGCCACTGGAGGCAGGGACCATTGTGTGCTGTCAAGTAAGTGTCAAGCTGCCAATGCCATGAAATAAAAGGTCTAAAAAGTCTGACTGGACAGTTTTCATTGATATGCAAACCCTGCATAACTGCTATTTTGGGAGAGGAGTTGGTGCCCAGGATGGAGCTGTAATGCTCATGGCTTACACACTCCCCTGGAGCACTGATGGCTCTGGCTGTGGCCCTGTCACAGCAGTGTAGAAGGACCCAGCAACGTGAGTACAGCAATTGCAAGGCAACCTTGCACTCCTTAAGCCAAGGCAAGCCCAAGACATAAACAGCATCAGCGGGGAAAATGATAAACTAACACACCTCAAATGATGATTAACATCTACTGAAAAGGTCAAGTTTAGCAGGTCTTGCAGGACAGCTTCATCCCAGACTCAGCCAGGATCCATTTCATCTGTCCAGCTGACCTGTTTTCCCATTTCTACCCATGAACTATAAGGCTGGGTTTGCCCTTTCTTCCTCTTAAAATTTTAAGTTTAGATCACATTTTCCTGAGTCAGAATTTACCATGAAGCAGAGCAGCTGGAGTACCACAAATCTAAATGCATATGAAAATTTAAGCTAACACTTCCAAACATGAATACACTCCTGGGGACAAACATGGATATAGCTAATGAACAGCTGGTTTCTACAAAAAATGATGGAGACCTACAAGTCCCAATGAACTACTGGCAAGCCATTGATCACTCAGATGCCAAGACACTGCTTTAAAGGCTAGACTTTAGAAACAACTATTCATAAATGTGAGCAATCATTTTTATCTTGACAAGACATCAGTACACTGACAGAAACGGAAAATTAATAATGAGTTGCAGCATCCTCCAAAGCACAGTCCAGTCCTGGACTGAAAGTGTTGAAATCAGGAATCTGCCCAAGAGTGTGAACATACATGCTCTTTTCCTTGGAAATGTAACCCGCAGCTGAGCAGTATGCAGAAGACACATCTGGAATTTCCCTGGCTGCCAGCAGCACTTTTATTTCATGTTATGACACCAAGAACCTAAAACTGACATTTCTACAGAGAACCCCTTCCTCTTCCAGTTATTTCATAGGATACAGTAACTCATTACTTACTGAAAGTGTTAATCATTACTGTATTTTCTCACATCATTGATACCTGATCACTGATAACCCTTGGCAGGGACAGGTCACAGCCTGCAACATTTTTAATTACACTAGTCTTCCCCCTGCTGAGGAACAGAGACTTTGTAACATCCCTCACATGATTCAAAATCAAACGCAGAGAAGGAAAATGATCTGGTTTGGGCAGACTACTCCTAGCTACCAGGGAAAAAGCAAGGAAAGGGCTCCTAAAACTTAGGCAGAGCTTCATGCCCTTGGTGGGATGAGGGGGCAGATCTTCCTTGTGGAAGAACAGCTGTACACATGGAGATGTAACAGCACCATTGGTAACCAAAAAACCAACGCTGATCTGCTCTGCAGCCTCCACCGCAGCTGTCTTTAGAAGAGTTGCACCAGCCAAGGGACAGAGACTCAGTTCCTGCATCTACCTATTTTCCAGCTTTTGAAGGAATTGCTTCAATAAAGAGTGACAAGTCACTCAAGATCTGGATGGTACTCTTGTAGCAGCAGAGTCCCAGGAGTCTTCCCCAGAGACACTTACACTAGTTTAGAGGGCAAAAGCAGATGGCATTCAGCCACGATATTCCTGGAGATTAATGTGACAATGGAGGGCCACCAGGACCTGCTGCAGTCATACAGGGCACAATATGACCATGTTCTACTACTCAGTTGTGGCTACTACTAGGATACCTGAGTAGCAGTATAAAATTAAGGTGTTAAGACAAACCCTTTAACATCACTTTGGTGAAAGACAGTACTTTGAAACTCTACCCTGGATCCATCATAACTTCACTCCATCCAACTAAAAGGAACGGCTCCAGGAGAGAAACCAAGCATGCCTTGTAATTTGATATGATGTGGGATAAAATATTCACACTCTGTAAGAAATAATTATGAGAAAGTTTTATCAGGGAATGCTCCTGATACGGATCTATTTTGCTGCCTGGCTACACCCCAGCACTATCTGCAAGTCTAGAAGCTTGAACAGCATTAAAGGCTGGTCATTCCTGACACATCCTGCACCTTCCAAACACACTGGAGCCTTTTTTACTCTAAAGGCCAGCTGCCTATGGAAAAGATGGTAAACTCTGTGCAGATCGGTCCTCACTTCTGCAGTCGTACCTGTTCTCTTAAAAGCATATCTCCCTACTTTACCAAAAAAAGCCTCCCACATGTATTTACACTAGCGTTTGCTCTGCAGATGGCTGTGGGAAAGAAATACAGATTTTAATCTGCCTAGTGCACCATCAGCTGAGCTGCAGTTGAGATTTAGTGGACAGACTCTTTATTGCTGGTAGATATAAGCGATGGGAAGAACACAATTTTATCTCCAAAATCTGGATGGAGGGGAAAAATAGCTTCTCTGCTGCCCCTTGGTACAAGAGGGAGTTAAAACAACTGGCACCTTCCCAGGGAAAGCACTAGTCAGTGCTCCTCTCTGCAGTCATGTAGGGAGTTCTGCTTGGGATGGGACAGGAGTAACCTGCAGCAATGCGCTTGGATGAGGCTCTGTGAGTGTCTCCCTCTTTCACACTAACCAGACTTTAATCAAAAGCAGCATTATAGTTTTAGGCAAAATCATTTCCATCCTCTACTGGCTTCCCATTGCTGGGCTCTAGGCAAATTGTTCACCTTTTGTGCCTCAGTTTCCCCACCTGTTAAAACAAGAGCAATAAAACCTCCCCTAATTTACACCTTGGCGCCTGTAGAGCACCCTGCAAAGGAAAGCACTCCAGGAACTACAGATCATCAGTAAAGCAGCTAAGACTCTAGTAAGAAGGCAGAAGACCAGACACTAGACTAGGTTAGTCTGGTTACGAATCTGACATGTTACAGGGGGTTGCCTGGAGTAATGGCTCATCAAGGGACCAACTAAGCCACTGCTGCTTCAGGGAACCACCAGCCCATTCGATCCCTACAGCCAGATGTGTACTGCAAGCTTGGAAAGCCAAAAAAAAGAGAGAAGCTGCCAACTTCTTCATATTCATGAGCTCTTTAATAATACTCAACAAAACTTGGAGGCATGTTCTCTGCTGTTCCTCTTGCCCTTCTGCACAGCGAGCAAGACATAAATATTTCAAGAGAAGAGTCCAGAAGATTTGCAAGATTGGTCCTAGCCTTTCACGGCATTAATGAGCAGGCCATTAATAGTTAATGAAGCAGCTGCTGGTGATCTCAGAGGTAATGGCAAGATGAGAACAGCAGTGTTTGCCCACTCACTACAATGTGATAATGAAAAGGAATGACTTGATGCTTTTATCAAAACCTCCCCATCATGGTAAGACCCAGGAGCTCATCACAAGACCTCCAGCAGAACCACACCTGAGCCGCCTGCCCGGCTGCTGTCATCCAGCAAGGATGGAGACCACTGCAAAGGGTCTGAACTGACTGCCCTGATGCTCTGGGCACATCTGCTGGAGTGAAAAGGCCTGAGTAATGTACCTTACTTAAACACAAGTGCATGGTCCCAAACACTTATCCAGTTTGGACCATGCAATGCATGTGTGCAGGTGCGTGTGTGCACCCTGTAGTTGTACCTATGTAAAAATGCGAATAAAAAGAGCGGTAGTTTGGGCCTTTTAAAGGTCTCAGCTGCTTGTTCAAAGCCAAATTCACAATACAATTAGGCACCCAACTTCAAAGAACAGCTCCTGTGATTTCAGCCTTGCACGCAGTGACGACTCCAGTGAGAAAGTATTTTTTCTGCACTGGTTCTTTCTTATCTCTGAGCTGAGCTGGCATTGCCCTGCCTGTGTGTTCGCAGCCAGGAAAGTACAGAGCATCCCTCAGCCATCACCGTTTGGTTACTCTGCTCGCCAGGAGCTTGACCAAGGAAGGGGACCAGGCGGCTGCCACCTGTCACATTTGACAGAGATTAAAATAAGAAAGTCAATAACTTTCTACCAGTCTCAAGAAAACAGACAAGAGTGTGGAGGAGAGATTCCCATCACTGGTGCCATGAAGGGGAAGGATGCAGGGTTAGTCTGACCCCTCTCCCACCGCAGGCAGGAATTCAATCTCGCCTGTCAGATGCACCGGAAAGCAGTCTTTGTCGGTCCCGCCGCTCCCAGGAATAATCAGTCTCCTGGATTTCAGCTCACATCACATCTGGCTTGTCACAGATGAAGCTTTTTCTGCTCAACAACTGATAGGCGTCTCCACCAAAAGCAAGGACCAGTAGCACAGAGCCTCCTTGAAGACCCCCAGGGACAGCACAGACCCATCTTCAACAGCAAGCCCATGGTCTGAGCAGGGTTTGGATGCAATCTGAGTATCTCCCTTCTATTTAAGTGTCCTTACAAAGTGCAAAAGTTTGCACTTCATCTGTTTGGGATGTAAAGCTCAGAGCTGGCAGTCAAGAGCTTTAAATTCATTGTGAAGATGAAAAGGAACAATAAAAGCTTAATTACAAATTAAGACTAAAGTCTTAATTCCACCCTCCAAATCAGAGCTGTTAAGTAGTGCAGAAGCCAAAGGCAACTGCAGGGTTGGACCTTTTGTTAAATAATTAACTACAATTTTCCTAATCAATCTGCAGGTACTCACTGAAGAGACAAAAATCTTTTGTATCAACACCCCACTCTCACCTAAATCATGGGCTTCTGGACAAGCCCCTCCTGGGATGATCCGGACAAGCACCTCTCCTGCGACGCCGTTTTCCAGTTTTTAACAAAACTGATCCTTGGATTTGCTCGCCTTCAAACAAGCAAACAAGACTGCCTGCCTACTTTCAATGCAGATCAAAGGTGACCTTAATAGGTCCTCGCTGTATTAAGACCTGTAAAATAAATTTATTATGTTAAATTTCAAGTAATTATTTTATTCTGTAATTTGATTAAAAGCTATCAATCATTTGGAAAACATGCCTTGGGAAAAAAAAATACTACTTGGACTTAATAAAGTATATAATTAGCAATGAATGTATAGTGCTTCCTTTTAAAACCCATAGCATGTAACATTCCTTCACGCTTTAAAGTGGGGAGCATCTTAAAGTCGTTACAAAGCTTGATTTAAAGACTTTAACAACTTGAACTATTTAAATCAATGGATGAAACTTCACATATGAAGAACCCTGCCAAACTCATATGTGCATTGGGCTGTTCCTCACCCTCATACTATCTATTTTACAGAATTTAAGAATGGGTATTTTACCCCAGACATGTAAAAAAAAACCAGTTTAAGGGCCAAAAAAACCTACCCAACCTCAAATGTTTCTTAATCAGCTTCCTATTAGTTGTCTGTTTCATTTTTTAAAAAGTATAAATAACAAGATTCTTGATATTTTGCCGCCTCTTCCTTTTAGAGTTAAACTTTTTACAGTTGCACTGTAAGAAGTTTCAGCACTAAGCACATGTGAAGTTTGCTGTTTCTCAGTACTTATTTTTTACTCATTTTAAAACACAGCAAAGGGACAAGGGCCATTCACACACTAGTCAACAACTAATCAAGCTGCAACCCCATCCAAGCCAGGCGGCCGCAGGGAAAGGTAAAGGGTGTTTCAAAGTAAGTATCTGTACATTGTAAAAGATCAATAACAAAGGGTGGTAAATCACAGTCTTTCTCCACCGCTGTGAAGATCAGCAGTCACCAATGTGAGCACAAGAAAGGTCCATGACAGAAGCTTGGCACAGGAGCAGTTCTGAAGGATGCTACGACATTGCCTAGATGCACAAACCAAACCCAACGCGACAGCAACCTTGCGGCACATGGTAGCAGCCTCCACCCTAAGATTCAGTCAAAAGATCAGGACAGGAGTGAGAGGGAAGAAATAAGACTCCCATCTACACAGGTATGAACCAAATACAGGCAGATTAAAAAATAAAATAACAAAAGCATGTTAGATGAAAACACAAGCCAGTCTGAGCGGTCCTGTGAGAGCTGCACCTACTGCGTGCGAGGCACTGCCTGTGCCAGCGAGAGGCAAATAGGAAAGGATCCACCATGTCCAAGGAAACTAACAGAAAAATATGATCAAATTACAGCCTTGGCTGCAGAAATCGATACACAGGAGGCTCAGGTACAAATCCAACTTTCTTGTGCAAATACACCGTTTCCAAAACACAGCAAACTACACCTCATGCTGTTGCACATAAAACATCCCAATGAAAAGTTAAATGCGTGGCAGCGACTGGGGAAGAACACCCCTGCCCTCTTGCTGCCTGCTACCTTCTGAAAGCAAAGCAGCCTGCAACCAGCCACAAATCCTTTGCCATACAGTACTGCGATATCTACCACATCACCACCAATTTCAGGATGCAGCAGTGCTAACGTTAAAGATACAGCATCCTCCTTGCAATGTACCTTGCATGCTTTTCAGGGGGTGCTTCACATCTAATAGCATACTTCACGGTAGATCCCATACTCCATCAAGCACCACAAACGCTCTTTCCCTGAGGATGGAAAGGAGCCTTCTCTGCCCTGTGAGCACCTGCCACAGCAGTGTTCCTGCTGGGATGTGGACAGAGCTCTCTGAAGCGATGGCAGGGTGAGAAAAGGCACATGGGGAAAGGGGAAGGAAGAGAGTACCCCAAAGACACTAAAAATGCAAAACATGCTGTCAACAATGTACTTCTGCCTAAACTGGGGGCAGGGTGCACACAGGGGGTTGTGGCCTTTTTTAAAAAAACAAACCAAACCAAATTTAAGTCCCCTACAGCTTTTGTGGGAGAGGTGTGGTGGGCTCAGCAGGGAATTGGGGCCAGCTGGCGAGGTGTGTGCTGGTGCCCAGTCACCCCCCGTGCCTGAGAGCTGCACCCACTCTCGAACGCTTTGCAGGGAGAATGAGACTGTCTGCCACTCGTCCAGAAGCAAGAGCAGAGAAAACAAAAAGGAGTTCAGATTTCACGAGATTAACTTTAAATCTACTGACTCGGTGCTCTGATCTGCTGCTGGAGAAGAGATGGGGACAGAACTAAGATCATTCATCCCTACGTATGAACTCTTTTCAGCATAAGTAATATCTTGTGATATTCCTCTCCTGGCTTGGACACAGGCACAGAGGTTAAATATGTAAAAATCAGGTAAAACATGAAAATAAGGTACTTACAAATACTAAGATACAGGGTAACAGGACAAGCAAACAGAATTTAAGGCACCTCAAGTAGATTTAGGCTTGAAAGCAAAACACTTTAGAGAGCTAACATATTTTTTCCTGTATCTGATTAACTGTGGATTTTGAAGCTTGTGTTCACCTTGAGCAATATTTCCCAAACCACTTCTATCTCCCCGACATAATCACAAGGCACACAGACATGATGTTGGCAGATACGCAGAGGAGGGGCGTCCTGTAAAAACTATTTTAGCAACAGCAAAACTGTGAGGATGCTCTGACTCTATAAAGAAAAAGAAGATGCCCCGAGTTAGGAGCCATTAAGAAAACAGTTCCCTCCACACACAGTTCTTCCTCGACACTCCAACTGCTTTAAAACACACATGGAGCTTGTTCCTTCCTTATGCTGGAGGATCCCAGACAGATGGAGGGAAGTAAAGGCTTCCTAAGGCAGCAGTTTGCTCTGAATTTACTCATCACCATTTAGACCTGGAAACTGCTTACCCACAGCAGTTGGGCAAATCCCTGCAGGTCCTCAGTGGCCACCAGCCCCTGCAGCCAGCTCCTCAGTGGCCACTCTGCCATGCAGCATCCCCAGGTACTTCCCCTGGCTCAAAAACCCCACACCAGGCTTTTTCAGCATCTTATCACTGCTGGCTTCTCAAATAAAATTAAACCTAACCCTCCAAACAGTAGCACAGTGGAGCTGGCACCTTCCTGGCAAGATGCTTGTACCTGAGCACACGATGGGGAGACTTGTGCCTTCGGTTAAAGCCCAGGTAAAAGGACTTCTGGCTCTCAAAAAAACCTGTCTGCCCAGTCCTGAGAAGAGGAATAGATCCCAAAAATCCAAAACCATGAGGTCATGACTCCTCCTGGTACCAAGCATTACATGATGGTGATGAAAAGTAGCATCATATATGTGACAGCGGCAAGAGATGCCATGGGGATGCTGGATGGTGACAAGGAAATAAATGAGCGATAAAAGACTCCGTAACCACCTCTGGCTGAGCAGAAGGAGGGTGCTGGTGCAGCGGTTGTCTCACCAAGGGTAGAAGCGGCGACAGCCGTGGGGACACCCAGACAGGCTTTTCACAGGAGGGAGCCAGGGGCTCAAACAACTTTGTCCCCTTTCAATCATGAGGGAAGTACATGGGTCTGACCCAGTGCTGCTCTTCTCAGAAGACAAGGACTCTTCAGAAAAATGCAGAGTGTTTGCTCAGCTTCAGGGGGGGACCACGATCCTCTGGGAGAACCCATCTTCCACAATTTTCATGGAAAACGTACCAAAGCCCGGAAGATGACAAGCACAGAAGCCTGCAACAGCAGTGTGCTCACAGCATATCATTTAAATAAATCCGTTTCTGGAGAGACAAAAGACACGAAAAAAGGCCCTGTGGGGCCTGACAGTTTGTGCTGAAGAGGATGATGAAAAAAAAAAAAACCCATAACAAAACATACTTGCTTTGGAGGTGGGAAGAGGGGTGGGGAAGGCATCTCCTCAAAAACACTTCAGGCCAGAACCATCAGGACTTTATTTTGTGTGAGAGTGAATCAGCAGCGCTCCTCCAGCCTGGCAGCAAAGCTCGGAGATGCTGGCGCTGTCTGCTTCATACCAGCTTCCCTCGGCAGGAGAGGATGGAAAACCTCCCCACATCGCTTCCCAGGGCCTCTGTCCCGGCACTCTTTGAAATACAACAAAACTTACTGCCTCCAACTGTTTACTCTTGGATTTTCCTCTTGCAAATAAGATTTAAAAAAAGAACAAGTATTTTCTCACTTCTATGATCTGACTGAAGTGTAACATAAAGTAACTGAAACTAATAAGCATGAAATTAGGTTTAGAGATACAAAAAAAAAAAAAAAAAATCCAAAGGTTGGAGAGTGAGAAAAAGGAACACATACACTGGAGGCATGGGAAGGGGCAGAAAGTTCTTGAGAACTACTGGTATTTTATTAAAACCTAAAGGTGCCTTTAGCAGCAGCTCAGAACCTGCTTTTTTTTGGGTGCTATTTAAAATAACCCACGAACAACAAGATTCTGATTAAAAAGAAAGGAAACACATTTTTCCCCATACAGCTCTGCTCACAGGACTTCTTCCTTCGCTTACCTGACTGGAAAAGAGGTTAAGCAACCCTGAACTTGAGGCTTCCCTAGTTATTGTCATTGACTTAAAACAAGAGAGAAAATATATTTTGATTTGTTTTTTGTTGTTGTTGTTTTAAGCTACAGTGAGTCAAATATGCAGTTTTAACACTTACTAGAAAATTGTGGGAACAACGAACAATAAACAAGAGAAAAGCCAAAATCTACAGGTAATTTGAGGTTGCAAGTTTAAAAAAAAATAGTATTCAAGAGAGGAAATAAGGTCAGGACAGGAAGAACGGGAGAAAAAGAGGGAAGGAAAACTAAGATTTCAGGCCCATGACGGGGCATGGAAACCAGCACAAGAAGTTCCCGTCCCACCCTTCCCACTGCTCTCATGAAGTGAATCGTCCCCTCCACTGGTGTCAGCTGGGACCACACTGTAAATCACATTACTGAAATGCCACAAGTTAAAAAATAATACTAAATGTCTATCTATCTATCTATCTATCTATCTATCTATCTATCTATCTATCTATCTATCTATATCTATCTTGCTTAAGAAAGGAGGGAGTGAAGCAGAGGGTTGTTTCTCACCAAGATTGTTTCTGTGCAAACCCACAGCGAAGGCGACAGTGAGTAGAGCAAAACAAGGGAAACAACTTCAATTTTCAGCTTTTTTCAGTTTTTCCAGCACAGAAGATGAATTTATTTTTTCTTCTCCATCACTGCTCTCCTGTTCCTTTTTCATCCTTCACTATTTTCTGTTCCATGATCTGACCTATTTTTCACTCTTATATTGTTTTCATTCATTTTTTTTACTTTCTATCCATCCACTCTATTCTGGTTCCTTATCCATTCTATCAACCTGAAGTTTTAGAAAATTAAAAAATTAAATCAAAGTCTACAATTAGGCTAGCATCCTGTCTCCAACAGTGGCCAGTAGAAAGGGTTTCCCAGAGAAGAGGGTTGCTGTGCAGACGCCCAAGAGCCAAACAAGCACACAACAGCAGATATCTCTGCATGGGAACATCTCATGTCAGGTGTGTACCACTAACGCTTACCATGCAGTTGAATCAGCCCAGGGCAGGACATGTCACTGATGTAGCTGTGCTGACAAAACCTGTGAGCAGGAAAGCTGCTATACCAGCAAACGGGCATTTTTGCTAATGTTTCCTACTAAACTCATTGCACAGGGCTGGGAGGATAAACCCACAACCAGCAAATTCACCCAAGGAGCAAGCCCTTGGCATGGTCACTGGATGCTGATCCCACCAAAGCGCTCAGGCACTCCTAGGCCCTGCATAATGAGATATTAAGTAGTCTGAAATATACACATGCTCACCTTTTACCAAAGCCTGTAGCGATGGGACAAGAAGCGATGGATTAAACTGAAAGAGGGTAGGTTTAGATTGGATATAACGAAAAAAGTCTTTACAATGAGGGTGGTCAGATACTGGAACAGGTTGCCCAGAGAAGCTGTGGATGCCCCATCATTGGCAGTGTACAACATGGGGTTGGATGGGGGTTTGAGCAACCTGGTGCAGTTGAAGATGTCCCTGCCCATAGCAGACAGTTTGGACTAACTGATCTTTAAACGTCCTTTCCAACCCAAATCACTCTATGGTTCCATGATTCTATGGATGCTGGAGCTGCCCTTCGAGCCAGAGACCCATGGAGCAGATCAGCATGAGAAGGAGAAGACCGACACTGTCAGAGCTTGTGATCAGCATAGATGTCAACTGAGCCGAAGGGTGAGCCTGGACCATGGCTCTGCTTAACCTGTCATTTAGGGGGGGTGGATCTGCAAATTCCTCCCAAATGTCTGTTAATTGGAGAGGCAAGCCAGTGGTGAGCAGGCTTCGCTTTGCTAGATCAGGTCCCTGCTGGAAAGTCTGCCCCGGGGCCACAACCTGGAGAAGATACAAACTGTAGATGTAGCCAGGGAGGCTCTCTGCTGGAGCGACACTGAGTTCCTCACACACACCCTGCTTCCACCACCGGGCATGTACCTGCACACTGGGCTGATTTGCTAAAGGCTGTCAAAACTCTCTGAATCAGTCGCCTTCTCCACTTCTGACATGCGATTTCTAACCACAGAGGAGTTACAGATCACCCTCTTCCCCATTCACTTCCTGACCCTTCCTCCCTTCTCCATCAGCCCTCCAGATGGCAAAGGCTCCTCTCTGCCACGCACCGATACCAGCCTTCCCACCACCAGCCCCGCACGGGGCATCACCTGCCGCAGGCAGCTCGGGCACGTGCCATCCCATCCACAGACTGAAGAGACGAGCCTGACGCTGTCACAGGGCATGTGGCACCATAACCTGCGTCCTCGGCTACCAGAATAAACCCTCCCAGGAGGACTTTTTAAAAGTCCCCTCCTGGTTCCCAATGCCAAAACCTCCTTTGCTTGCCCGTGCCATTCTCCCTCCACCCATTAATAAAAAACACTTTTTAAGATTCTTCAGTGCTAAACACAAAAAATCACGTATCTCCCCCAAAGCTCCTATATCCCTCAATTGGACCGGATCTCCTAGTTGCACCAGCAGAACTCACAATACTGGCCGTGTTCTGTAAATTCATTTTACAGAAAATTCATATTTCACTTTAGAAACAGGTTTGGGGCCTCAGTTCTGAGAAAAGCTTGCCAGTACATCATCTTAAATCCAAACTTAAAATCAATTTAAAGCCAAACTACTGTTTCTTGCAACAACCCAAACTGCATCTTTTTAAAAACAAAACAATTAAACAACACATCTGACTTGCAAAGGCATGGTAATTTTGGGGAGGAAGGGCTGGGTTGGTGATTTCTGAACTGCCTACGATGGCAAAGCCAGAATTGAGTTATCTTCCCTTCACCTTCCAAGGGCCCGATTCACTTCATCCCCATTTTGCTACACCTTTGCAAAACAAACTCTCAACTACTACCCTACTACAAATACTACAAAAGTATTTGTAACTTTCTGGAAATCAACAACTCTTTTGGCTTTTACAGAAAAATGACCAAATTTATTGCTGCCGTGGGTCTGAGCTGTATCATGACATCCAGTAAACTTCAAACGTACCTGTTCTGTAAAGGTTGATAAAATAAACTAGATGCAGATGTGCATGTTACAACCTTCAGTTTGCAGCAACTCTTAGGTAAAGAACATACTCGCAGAATTATCTTCACACTTGAAAGGAAGTCAAAACTACAATTACACTCTCCCCACACAAAAAGCAGATGCAGCTTTACTGCAACCTGACAGCTACACTAAAATCTCAGGGAATTTAGTAGTGACTTTGTCTGTTTCCAAACAAATTCTAACCAAAACACTATTTTGATTTCTTTTCAGTGTATATTTTCATTCCTTAAGTGGATACAGAGGAAAACAATTTAGACATGGGTCAAAACATCCCAACCAGAAAAGACTTGAAATAGTATCACAAAGGATCATCCGATTTAGAGCAAAGTTGAAAGGAATAAAACCTGAAGATGTCATACATGCAAATACAGTGATGTCATGCCTGGCATTAAAATCTTCATCTTGTATGAGGATGAGCAAAACCTGCTGTGTTCTCATTCCAGCCTGCAGCAGTCTGAAACTGGTTTGAAAATGTAAAAAGAAGAAAGTAACTCTGCTATATTTAATGTCATTTTATGAAAGGTGAGTAATCACATGGGCTTTGGGCTGATAACTGAGCTATGCACATCTGTAAGTGCTTTCCAGCACTGAGTTCATCACAGGTACAAGAAGAGAGGACGAACACAGGAGAGCTCTTGGCCATTCATTTCTGCAGAAGCCTGGAAAGGGATAAACATGAACAGGACTGCCGAACTAAAATAAGGACCGGCCAACAACTTTAAAAATGCATGGGCTTTTTAGCATTTATATTCTTCCTGATTGCTGGCCACTACCTTGCCTTCCCTGATCCGGAGATCAATTTGCAATTCTGTGTTTCAAAGAGCTGCTGAGTTCATACAACAGACTGAAGCCACATCTACATTAGAAAGGCTTCACCGGGACAGGAATATATTACACTGGCAAAGCACTTTGGTCACAGATACCTCTTAAACAACAAAATTACTCCTCTACCGGTCTAATAAAACCACAGCAGCACACAGTTGTGTTACTTCACACGCCGTTTCCCAGTAAGGCTACAGGCAAGAGGTTTCTGCTACAGACATCAGACCCCTGCTAGTCACAGGAACAAACCCTGCACAAAGTTTAATCTGTAGTTTGGTTTTTTTAAAAAAGACAATTCCTTGACCAACTATGTGTGGATTATTTGTAGGTGAGCCAGATGATGAAGCAGAGGGCACAATGATTTACCATCATTCGCCGTAAAAGAATTACATTGAGGCATTTGACATTTTAGTTCTCAGCACAAATTTGGAAAGGGGTTTGGTTGGAGTGACTATCATTGCTCCACTACAGGATGTGCTAAAATTCCTTCCTGAACAGAGATTTTGATGCCTGTGCCTCTGAATTGAGGTGGGACAAAAAAAATCAAATAGGAAAGACCAGTTTTGCCCAGCTGACAGCCTTACACTGTGACCCAGCATTGCTGGGGGAGATCCCTGTGCAGGAGGTGCTGACACCCAGCGATCATCACCAAGTCACCTTCTCACCCAACAAGAATCCTTCCTCTTCCCTCCCATTCCTACTTCTCTGGATGTTTTTGCCCCTTTTGCTCTCCACCTTCTGTCCCAAAACTTCTGCCAAGTTCCCCAGCACAGCAGGACCCTGACGAGCTTGGATGAGGAGCCTCCATCGCAAAGGTGCCCGGGGAGCCCAAGAGGGGAGGAAATCAAGGCTGTGTCGCTCTGTCTGGCTCCCTCCCACAGGAGGGATTCCCAGGTGCAAAGCGAACCAAAGGGCTCAGGAAAGAGCTGGGCAGAGCGATACCCCAAAGTCAGGCAGGCACTTCCCAACTCCACTGCCAAGTTTTAGTCCTGGCAAAGAGGGGAGAAAAATCAGTGTCTTTTGCTCTTCCTCATCCCAGTGGGAAAGAGAGAAGGAAAAAAAACAACCAAAAACCAGACAGTTGTGTGATGGCTTTGGAAACCAGCTAAAACAAAAGGGAAAGTCATCTAAAAAAAAAAAAAAAGTGGGTGCAATGTGCCAAAGGCCGTTTCCCCAAATCTGCCCATCCCAGCGAAATGACAATGCCATGGGAAGGCAGAGACTCTGGCAGAGCTTGCAGGAGGGACGGAGCGGGACGGAGCGGGACAGAGCGGGGTGCCCGGGGCCCAGTGACCGGCAGCGGCGGGGCAGGAGGCGGCGAACCCCCGCGCCACGGCCCCGGCGTCACGGGGGAGCAGCCACGGAGGGGAGGGCAGAGGGGAAAAAAAAATAAAAAAAAAAAATTAAAGCAGAAGGAACCGCTGCCAAGTCCGGCCGCGGGCGCGGAGCCACGCGTGTCGGCGGCTGCAGCACCCCCGGGGCGGCTTCACCCCCCGCCCTCCCGGGAAACCAGCGGCTCCTTTTTACAGACCGCACGGACAAAATCCCCTGCTCGCCTCTACGTAACGCCCTGTCGAAAGCGGACGCCATATTTTGTGTTGCTGATGTCGACATAGACAAACGTAGACATGTTTTTTCCTTCCCCCCCCCCCCTCCTCCTGCCTTCCCCCCTTCACCCAAACTTGCGATCAGGAGGGAGCGGGAGGAGGACGGGGGGGCACGGAGGCGAAAATTAAAAAGAGATGTAAGAAAATTAAAGAGCCCACCGCGAACAACCCTCCCGACTCCCACCCCCCGGCGGACTGCCCCCCCCCCCCTCCCCCGGCCGGAGTCCCGGGAACCGGACAGTTTTTGCGGGAGGAAAAGTTGGGAGCGAGCGGCCGGGGCGGGTGCGCGGGCGAGTGCCTGTGTGCGGGGAGGAACGGGGGCGGGGGCGGTGGGGGGCCATGGGGGAAGTTTCCTACCTGCGCCCAGGGCGGCGGCACCGACTGTCCCGGCCGGAGCGGCACCGGGGCTCCGCGCGCCCCTCCGCGCGCCGCCGCGGCAGCCCGCGGCTGCGGGACCCCCCCAGCCCCCCCACGCGCCGCGCCGGCCCGCGGGGAAACCCGCGCGCACCGCCACGCGCGCACGCACGCACGCGGCGCCCCGACCTCGCCGCGGGAAAAAAAAAAGAGGGGGGGAGAGGGGAAAAAAAAAAGAGAAAAAAAAGAAAAAAAAAGGGGGGGGAAAGAGCCCTCGATCGGTGGGGATCTACGCCAAAACCCACATGATCTCTGACGTCAGCGTGCGTATTTGCATACGATGCCACCGCCGGCGCGGCCGCCGGGGTCCCTCGGCGCGGTGGAAAGTTGCGCGCGGGGCCGTGCCCCCCCATCCCCATCCCCCCCGCCCCCGCCCGGCTCCGGCCGCTCCTCCTCCGCCTCAGCCCCATGGATCTTCCCCGCACCCCCCCGCCCTCCGCACCGAGCGGTGCCCGCGTGGGCCCCGCCGGGCGCTGCACAGCCCGTGCGGTGACACCGGCCCCTGCCCGGCCCCGCCGCTGCCATCGCCGGGCGCTCTGCCGCTCCCCCCAGCGCCCCCCGTCCCGCTCCGCGAACGGAACGACACGGACCACCCTCCCACCTCCCTCCCTCCCCGATCCTCTGGGCGACGCCGAGGCTCGCAACGGGGGCGGCCCCCCCCCGGCCCCGGGAGGTGCAAGCGGCGTGGCGCCGAGGGGTGCGGACCCTCAGTGTCGGGGCCGTAGGGTCCCATGGTCCAGGACCGCGTGGGATGGACCTACCCCTGCGGGGGGTGGGAGGGGCTGGACCCTCGTTACAGGAGGTGGGGACGGGACCCCCATCTGAACATCGCGGGATGGACCCCCGCTATAGGGGCGTCGGGAGCTGGACCCCCGCTATAGGCACCGCAGCGGCTGAACCCCCGCTATAGGCACCGCAGGGTCTGACCCTCCATTGTAGGCATCGCAGCGGCTGACCCCCTCTATAGGGACCGCAGAGTCTGACCCCCCGCTATAGGCACCGCAGGGTCTGAGCCCCAGCTGTAGGGTCGGCGGTGGGATTATGAGGGGCAGGATGAAGCTGTGCCGCTTCCGTGAGGCTGCCCCTCCGAAGCAGGGGCCGGTTACCTGGGGAGGTGGGCGGCATTTCTTCATCCTTGGCTCGTGGTGGAGGTTTTCCAATCCACCCAGTTTCGGGTGGGCTTCAGGCGATGGTTGGTTGTTGCTTTGCAGAAGGTGGTGTGTATTTCCAAGGGATGCTGCAGTCCCGGCTCTGCTGCATGGCAGGAATCCTTTCCCTCCTTCAAAACTGTCGTTGAACTTTTGTGCCTCTTTGCCTTTCTTCCAAAGAGATGTAGACAGATAGGACCCAGGCTATTTTCTGTTTACTCCAAGGAATTAATTAAAAGTAATAATCCGATTGTATCTTGCTACTAGATAACAGATCTTCCAACAAGTTCAGACTAATAGTATTTACGAGTAGTATAATCTCACTGTAACTTCAGGGGTGTGCAGTGTCTTTGATTAGATCTCATTAAACTAATATTTTAATTGTATACTTCAAGCTCCAAAGGCTTTGAATCTCCACTTGCTTCGGCCCTCACCCTGCCCCGTGTCCTCGGCTCTTAACCCCACTGAAAAACTTCCTTGGGCAACATTTTGCTTCTCTTCCCCGTGCAGGGCTGGGGGCTGGCTTGTGTTGGAGTGTCAGCAGAGGAGCTTTGAGTTATTGCAACTGAATAATCGCGGAAGAATGTAAATATGTCAAAGCAATGTCAAGAGATTTCTTTGCAGGGATACCCTTATCTGAGTAGGCGTGTTTTTGACTGCCTGATTGAGTACAGTCTCTGCAAGTATTTGATAACAGAATGGATTCCTTCCTTGCTGCCACCACCTCCAAGATTTCCGCTAACTTTTCCTCTTTTTTCTAGATCACAGCTCTTTGGAAGGGACAAGCATCCTCTCCTCGCTTGCTGAGGACATGGAAGATGACCGTTAGAGCTTGGTGGTGCTTACTGAACTCTGGTTTTCCTCCCTAGAGATTTTTTTTTTTTTAATGGAAATTTCTCTTTCTTCTGAATACTACTGCATGTATTTTGTTTAACTCTTCAGTAGCTGTTCATCCCCGGAAATGTTTCTGAATTTTGAATGTCTGGGGGAAAAAAACTATCTATTTTAGGTGGCAAAAATATTTCCCGTCAGGATAGGCTTTTTTTTCCCCTACTGTCTCAAATTCCTCTTCTATGACTTGGGAAAAAAAGAAAAGCCGAAGTGTTCTAATAAGACTACGCCCTTATGAATATATAGTAATCCTGAAAGGGCAGATCAATAGAAAAGCAGGTGAAGAATCATCTGCTTGCTCTTGTCCTAATTAACACTCACTTTAAGGCCTCTTTAACTTTTTTTGCATTGCTAAATACAAAAGGCTCTTTGATTGATTGAGTGATACTCTGGCTGACGCTGCCTTTCAAGTGCAAAAAACGGCCGTCAATGGGAGCCGGGTCCGGGTTTCAGACTTTAAACCCGAGTTGTAACAGGCAGTTCTAACCTGAGGTCAAAGCGACCCCTGTAAGGCCCCCAGTGAGGCTCATCTGCTTTCCCCAAAACCCTTCCTGATGTCACACAAATTAGGAGCTGAAAGGTTGTTAAAAATGGAGCATAATTCACTGTATTTAAGGTGAGGAGGATATGGGTTTAAAAGTGCAGCAGTTGCTATTGGTGTCCCAAATGAACAATCTAAGTGAGCACTGCACATTCCATGTGACTGCTAGAGAAGCTGCTCAGACTGTGTAGGTAAGTCTGAGGATACCTGCTCCTGTGTGACTTTGCATATTCCCACAAATATCACGGAGATCTGCTCTGTGAATGTTTTTCAGTTTGGTCATCAAATTCCTCCTCTAAATCTTGAGATGTGGGACCTGCAGGCCGTGTGGCACCTCCACCCAGATGCTGTCTTGTAGGAAACTTGTGGTGAGTCAGTTAGCTCTGACTGTCAAATTTATGAAGCAACTGAAAGGATCAAAAGTTTACTGAGGGATGGCAGAGCAGTGTTTATGATTACAGTTTATAATTACAAAAGTCTCAATTCCTTGGGAAATCATGCCGTCCAAAAAAGGTATCAATGATGAGTGCAATGTGAATACTCTTGCTAACTCTAGGTGTGTAATCCATTTATAGAAACCTAACATTAAAACGATGCAGGGTAACAACAAAATGGAAATGGCTTTTACAGAAGATGCAAAAAGGAAATTTGTAATTTTAAATTTCTTTTGCATAAGGCCTCTCCTTTGAATTAATAGCACAATGGGAGCCACACGGATTGCAAAGCATGGTGAACATGCACAATTTCCCAGGAAAGTGTGGGCACTGCACTTACTTGCTTTAAATCTAGTGCCCTCTCTGTTTCCTCTGTGCACTTTCTCTAGATTTAAAGTGGCATCTGCTCCATAAAACATCCTCAGATGACGTTGCAACCTAGCCTGTGAAATAATACCTTGGTCAGAGATAATGAACAGTGTACTGATATGTATACACATAGTTGCAAAGTGAGGAGATGAGAGTGTAACGTATGTGTTGTTACATATGTTTCAGTCTTTTTCAGCTTAATGTTTTTTTTCTGACTGTTTAATCCCATGAAATTGCAGGCTGAGTCAGCATTACAGGTCTAATTCTCTCTCTTGCAGGTGCAACTCTGAATTTCACTCTGAAGAGATTGCATAAATATCCTCGAAGGGGATGTGCATCCTTTAAGAGCCAAAACAGAGGCGCGTAAATAAAACTGGAGAGACATTTCTACTGAGTGCAGGGCTACATGTTGCTCGTTTTTATGCTGGCCTAACACTGTGTGATCAAATGGAGTTTTGCCTACAGGAAGCAGCAGCAAATGAACCAGCCCTAGGCTGGTGGGCCAAGCTGCTGCCTTAGAGCTCAACTTCAAATGCTAATTTTACACCTTGCTCCTAACTCTGCTTCCACCCTATTCCTCTTACACTGCACTGGTACAGTGATTCCCCTGCTCCCACTTGGTATTTTTAATGGCAGCTCAACAGTGGAGGCTTTCTATAGAGTCAGCAGCAGAAATGAAGATAAAAACAAATTAAAAAGAAGTCAGCAGATAACCACTGCTACTTTTTTTCCCCCCCCCCTCTCTTGTAGAGATCTTGATCTCTGTGCTGAGGGCAGGAAGAGGTGCTTGGCTGGTGGTTAGTGCATGTTGTGCAGACCAGTGGCAGAGAAACAAAGCTCTTTAGCCTCATGTGTTTGCCACTCACTCCCCAACCTGGGTGGTTGATTTTTTTTTCACCCTAGCAAAACAATTCCCCAAATCAAGCTTTCTCCTTTGCTAAAACACTTCGCCGATCCTATCAGTGTTCTCAGTCGCCAGGGTGTACAAATGCAAGCTGAGGTAGCGAGCCCCGATCAGATGCGCTGTCTGCAAAATGAGATGTTAATATAAATGCACAGAAGAGCAGAGCAATATCAAAGTCTGATCCAATTATAAGGGCTGACCTTATGATTTGTAGTGCCCTTAAGCCGGGGGAAGCTGTCAGAAGACAAGATGCCTCCCCTTCAGGACGCAGGGCTGATGGGGAAGATTAGTTGCTAAGCCTGGATGGAGAGAATCCCCTGAACACAACCTCCCTAAGCATTTGCACTCATCCCCGGAGCTTAAGATGGGTCCTGGCAAGAGGCACGCAGGCATCTGTCTTTTTCTGTTTCAAAAACTCCAGGAGAGCTGATCACTTATCACGGGAACCATCTGGCTTATTCTTAGAGAGATCAACAGTTAGTCACTGAGCGAATGAGGAACATGCTGCATTGAAGTCTGCTCTCCCCATTAAATATGAGGACTCAGCCCAAGGTCCCCGAAATACTGCACATGGTGCCTGCTGGAGGTGGAGGGGAGAAAGATTTAATTCTGCCTTGGAGTTGTTGAGCTGCTGTGATGTGGAAGAAAGCTGCTGCGGTGATCCGGGGGACGCCAGCATCTCTGCAACTAGCCATGGTGGCCGCAGGGATGCGGACTCGAGGCTCCACTTCCTCAAGGTCACCTCTGTCAGGGATGGAGAAGCCTGAGGGGGGAGCAGGGAGGGCTGCACCATGGCTATCTGGAAAGCTTGACGCCATCTGCTTTGCCTCCATCGTTTGCTGTTGATCTCGGTTCGACAGCACAGGGGCAATGAGTGGGACTGGGTTATCTCTCTGTGACAGAGCTGCTGAGGATGCAGGGCAAGGCCAGCGTGGGCTACTGTGTGGGTCAGGGCTGCTGGGCTGTGAATATTAGGGGTGCAAGGGGTTGCACCCTCATCTCGGAGGGGAAACACTTCAGGACGAGCGGGCAAACACATCTGTGTGACTCTGGGCTCCTCATGTGCTGTAAGGGCCATGGAAGTACCTAAGCCAGCTCCTTGCTAAAAACTTCTGAAGTCAAGGCATTACACCTTCCCTTCTGTCAGGCAGTTTGTGTTTTCATAAAGCCTGTGGGACCCTCTGCCTGCCCTCTGCCACCCCTAGCAGGCCCTTGTGAAGGGCGGCTGGCTGAGTGCCAGTGTCCTTTGAGGTGACTGATGTGCCCGATGCCTTCACTTGCCCACTGCTGCTCTGGGCCTCTTCCAGCCAGGCAGGTTCCACGCTTTTTTGGAACTATCAGCAACTTCAAGAGCTGGGTGAACTTGGAGCAGCAGCTTGGCCATCCTCCCCTGCGAATGGCCTGCAGATCCTACGTGAATGAATCCCTTAGCCTTTGCTGTCAGTGGTGGTTTGGAGATTCTTCTTTTCTTTTTAATGTCTTTTTCTATTGCTCTTGCTAATTACTAAAGCAATTTTTAAAATTTAAATGAGGGCTTCCTCCCTCACAGCCCATCTGCTGTGAAATCATAGCGCACATCCTTTGTGACAGTTCAAGCATCGCCATGGCAACGTGCTGTGATGTGATCAACCCTGAGTTATGACCTCACTGCGGGACTGGGCAGGCCAGGCTGCTTTGGCAGGAGGAATAAAAAGCAGCTTCTGTATTAACAAAAGTGGGATCTCTGCTATAAGTCAATGGGATTTGTCCTGGAGCAGACAGGCTAAAGCTCTCCCTGGAGATTTTTCCAGGACTTCAGTGCTAGGGCTGGGGGGGGGCATCCACTTGAGAAATCATGTATTTCTCTCCTTATATAAGTTGCTTTCTTTGAGAAGTCTTTTCTACCAGTTTATGGTACTACCTCAGTAGAAATCCTTGAAATTTTAAAGACTTTTTTCGCATTCTGTGTAGCCACAGATTCAAAGTACTGGACACTAAACTCTCTTTTTCCTGTTTGGAGGCAGGTGTTATATGGCTGGTGGCAATACATACTTCACCTATGCTCTCCTGTGGCTTTGCCCAGATCCCCTCCAGAAAATAATAGGGCTGGTAGTGAGTGATTTGGCTTTCCCAGGCATTCATCCTCCCTGCTGAGCCTGGCATGAAGGGTGACAACTGTTGCAAGCCTTTGAGGACAACTGGAGTGGATTAGTGACCAGAGACCACTCAGCAGGTGTCGTGCTCAGTGTTACTCATTTCCAATTACCCAAAGATCTGGTGCTGAGCCCCTAGTTCAAAGTCGGGGAATTTTTTTTTTTTTGGTGATTCTTCTGGTTTTTGAATCAGACTTTAACTGTCAAACTGAGCCTGCTCTTCCAGGAAGCTATTTGCACATGTAACTAATTCACCAAGACAGCTTGTATATTTATCTGTACTTTAGTATTTCAGAATGTGTCTTTATCTGTTCCTTAGATTAGCATATAACATCTTTAGACTGGTGGTGCAAACAGAATTGATGGGGATATTTGTTAATTCTAGAGGGAATGGTAGTACAATTTGCCAGCTCTCTGGGGAGCTGGAAAGTTAACAAGCAGCCTAGTTTAGTTATTTCATTTGTTGCTGAATAGACATGGTGGTGTTTATGAGGACTTAAATGATATGTGCATATTAAATGGTATGTGTTAACAAAGCAGAGAGGTGTTTTGGGAAGGGGAGGAGAGAATCTGGGAAAAATGGTGCAGTTCCTCAAGCATCACACTGTGCAGAGAAGTATCAGACTTCCATAGTATTAGACTTTCGTGTATTAAGACTTTGTGGCAACTTCTGTACGATGGTAAGGTCTAGAGGATCACAGTGGGTCTGTTGTGCCAAGGTCTGTATGGTGATAGAAGAGCACACAGCTCTTAGCTTCTATGGGTTCCTCTGGTGGAGCTGGTGCATAAGGCTGACTAGTCCTTGCACATTTATTCTTTTTTGAACATATAATCCATGTAGCCCCAGTATATTCCTAATCAGCCCCTTTATTTTGCATTGGTGAGTCTCTGCTTTACCTGTCAAGTGAGAAAGCTGACAAATGGTTGCTACAGCTTTGTCTTTAAGTCATTTTGGAAAGCCGACCTCAAAGACCTCCATAATTTTTTAGGCTCACAACCAAAAGGGAAAAACAGGAAGAAAACATAATGATTTTATCTCTCCAAAACTGGCTTTAAAAATTCTCCCTTTTGGCTCAACCTCTTTATGCCATTTTACAGCCTCCAGCAAGTTTTTACAGCTGAGCTATGTTCCAACCCCAGAAAATGCAGCGCAGCCCCCAAACTATTGAAGTGCAAACAACCTGACCGTAATCTACGAAGAGTCAAGAGAAACAGGTCAAATGTTACACTAAACACTTACAGCAACATATTTTAACAGCAGGAGGATAAAAGCATGCTTACCCTGGGCAGGTTTAATGTGAGAAGATTAAAATATCTTTTCTGAAGGTGAATGTAATTAGTTTACTAATTACTGGTTACTGGTCTTTGACTGTGCATTCCCCAAAATAACAATGCTTCTGTAGCTCCATCCATACCAGAGTCTCAAGGTGCCTACAAGATTAACTCGATGAGCTTTACAGCACACTCATATTGTCAGCCCTTATGGTTATCCCGATTTACTGGTAGGAAATTTGGGCTTGGGGAAATTGGAGATCAAGCTCTCCAGTAGCTTTGACTGTGGCCAAATGATCATAAAAATCAATAGCAGCACTGGGGCTCTTGTGACTTTTGCTGACTCCATACAAAGAACCTGTGGCACGGCCAGATCCTCTGGCTCTAAACTCGTTGGCTGTTGGCTGAGCTATGCCATCCATCGTTCACCCCATCCCTGGCATCAGCAGGACAGCTCACTTCAGCTCACTACCTGTTGTGGTAAATATTTATAAGGCTGGCCTGGATCCCAGCAGTGAGAGTAGGAATTCTCCTGTTTTCACAGAAAAGTGCATCCACACCACTATCAGAAATATAAAAGCAGTATCACAGTGCTCCCAGAAACAAATTGGAGTCTTTATCCTACCAGGGCTCAGCCAAGAATTTGTATCATCTTCCTAGTAAGAGACCTGCCCTTAGGTCCTCAGCATATAGATTTTCCCTGCATGCTGGGGTAGCTCTGGGATTTTGTTTTGCTGCTGTAAGTTTTGGAAAGCTGGATTTGCAAAGCTAGCTGCTGGAGAACATGCTAAATTACAGGTTAGGCTATGTGTATTTACTACAACTGAAGGGAAATGTTTTTTTCCAATCTTGAAAATCCTAGGAAGGCAACTCTGAGTGCAAAATATTTTGTCACAGTAGCCACCTTACATGTCACCCTGATTTGGTGACAGATTTATGGTGACATTTTTCAACACAGATGGTTAAACTCAAGTGTTGCTGTAAAATACTGATTTTCCTGCACTCTTAGAGTGTCTAGGGAAAAAAAAAAGATACTATATGTAAAATTTGATTTATAAAAACATGTGCCTATTGTTTCAAGCTCTGGGTGCATTTACATTACAAGACACAAATTAAATTTGACATCATGCTGCCAACAACTGTTTTACTCAGGAGACAGGATGGGAACTAGAAGTTGCAATAGATGGGTGGCACTACAGGCAGAAACTTGGAAAAGGCAGGGAGAGGCCATGCCAAGAGCTGATAAAGGCCTGTATCTTTATAAAGGCATGGACGTGCATTTTGCTGGCTACAAACCATAAATTACGATTACCATTACTACTCTTATAAATATTAAAAAAGTATGAAGATAAGGGATCCCTCTTCCCCAACCCATTTAATTTATTTGCAAAAGTTTTTGGAAGTCAGCAATAGAATAAAAAATAAATGTAGATTTTCTTAATTATTTCCTTAATGCTATAATGTTGGTGCAGATCTTTCAGTGAAGTGCTGGGATCTACTGTCTGGAGGGGAGGTGGGAGAAGGGTTGCTCCCAATCCAGGTCCTATTCACTGCTTTTACTTATGTCTTAACACATTAGTGAAATAAATTTAAAAATACATTATATGCTAAAGATGGTGTGATGGATACCGAATTTGATGGATAGTGATACAAATGAAGATTAGTATTAGTCATATATGTATGATTTAATGAAGGATATAATGCCACCTGCTGTGTGTTGAAAACAAATTACTCTTCTTTGGTTGTTTTTAACTAGTTCTGGAAAGAAAATTAATTTGGACTAAACTAATTTCCCTTTAATGTCTTATATATGTAATTAAAGATTCACATGTATCAACTAAGCATAAATACTGTGTAAAATCACACATAGGAGAGACTGATGATATTAACCCACCACTTCCCAGAGGTCAGTAGTAGTTTCCTTTTCTTTTTTGGGTTCCGGGAAGACATCCTCATGCACTTCCCTGCCTTGTTACAGGTAGAAAAGAAATCCCCTTGGACACGATAGTGGCCTTTTATTCATAGAGCAGTGCCAGATGGAGACATATATCCATACGTTTAGTGTGGGCAGGGCACATGACTGGCCTGGACTCAGAGCCACATCGTGTTGGTACATCTCTTTGGTGGTTGCTGCACCAGCAGCTCTCAAGCCAAGGATGCCATGTGGATCCAAAGAGGGACTGATGATGCCTTGGAGCAGGTATCTGCTGAGTGCAGACCACACATGGCACCAGTAGAAGGCATTAAAACCCAGGCAGTGGCTCAGATCTGTTGCTACTGTGGACCTTTCTGAGGACTCGGTGGTGTTTTTGGCTAATGTGTTATTTTGCAGCTCAGGATGCCCAGTCTAGCCAGAGCTCCGGCACTGGAGCGTGCTGTGTCTCCTTGCCAAATCTAAAGGCTGAATAGCCTAACTGCTGGATGGCACATTATACATGGCAGACTGGCAAACGGCAGTAACAAAATAACTTTGTCCCCCAACAAACTTAATTGAATGAGATTAAATGTTGCTAAGAGATTTGGACTGCATCCCTCAAACTTCAGGAGATTAGGCTGCCGAGCAGGAGGCACTGCAGAGGGGTTGGCACTGCGCCAGTAAACAAAGCTTTATCAGGATGATATGTTAATATTTGTGTGTACTGTAAAATAAAAAAAGAAAAAAGAAGGGGACAGGGTGGTGGACTGCCTCATCTGCTCCTCTGGCGTAGCGATTCCCATTGAAGCTGATGGTAAAACACTAATGCTTCAGCAATAAAGACAAGTGATTTGAAAACAGCTTAATTGCAATGGAAAACAGATGCCTAATGCAGCCAGTCCACCTTCATCTGCGGTCCCAGCAGATCTTATGTGGAGAAATATTTGTCTTATAAGAAGGCCCAGAAGCCCCAGCTGAAGTCAGAGCTGTGTTCGGCAACAGGCTTCTTCCGCATGCGAAAATGAAGGTTGTGGGTGGATACAAGCTCTCTCTGCCCGAGCACCAAGCTGGCCATGCACAGGTCCACCATCATTCAAAAACTGTGTAACCACAGTCATGTGAGACTGCACTTGAGGCAACAAACCATGATGAAAAACTCAGACGACAGAAAAAAAAAACCCCAAACAAATGAACCAGCTGGTAAGAAACGCAGGCAGTAGGGAGATTCTTGATGTCCTTCATATGACACAATACGGACAGGGAGCATGCTGAGAGTGCAGCAGTGGATCTTGCAGGTTGAGAAAGTGCTCCTGGATTTCACCTAAACTTTGGACAATTAAAACATCGAAGCTGATGTCAAAGTGGATTTTTGTGAATTAATTGCTAGAGAGAAGCTAACTGGAGAAGATGATGGAGAAAATGCTGAAGAAATGACAAGATGGTTAAAAGGGAATTTCCTGTTGGTTTAGCCAGTGTTGTGTGCCAGAGTTAGAAGAAATATTTTCTGAGGGTGGATGCGTGTGAGAGGTTTGAGGAGGGCTCCTGGTAGGGCTCCTGCCCGATACTCACTTGCTCACCACTAGTAGATTCTCACTTTGGAGATCTGGAGAGAGTGGATCTGAGTGCGCTGGGTGCTGGAAACACATGTGGATGGGTGCAAAGGGTGTTACCACTCCAGCTACAGCTGACCTGAGTCCTACTAGAAACTTGAGTGGTATTTTCATCTGAGGACCACTGCAAGTGTAGTCCATCTGGTGGCCATATCAGCAAAGTGTAGCGTGTAGTTTTCTCACCATATGAAACCTGCAGGACCTGCATAGGGCGTGGGAGAAAGAGGGAAACCTTGAGGATCCATGAGGTGGAGGACAGAACAGTTTCTACCCACAGAACTTAGTAGTTCCAGCTATGGCTGCAACACAAGAGCTGCAGCTCTCCTTTATTGCCAGTATGTTCCATATTGTTGTCCAGATTACACTTCTTTCTTCCAACCTACTGCCTACTTTCACCACCACTTTGCCTGAAATCCTGGTCCCAGTGAAGCAAAATGGCAAATATCCCATTGACTTCAGGGGATCAGGAGCTAATTCTCAGATAGAATGACGTACTAGCCCTATGTGCTGGCTATACTCCGAAGTTACACACTCAGAAGTCACATAAAGATGACATTGAAGTCACAGGAAATCTGCATTTTCTGTATAAAGCACGGGAGCACAATTTGTAGGCTGATGCAGCTTATCTTTAGATCACTGAGGAGGTGGATAATGCTGAGGAGCCTTGTGTAGCTCAGCCCAGACAGAGGTTCAAGTCCAACCTGATTAAATGTTGGCTGTTGCCTCCACGATGTGGTTCAGATGTGTCTGTCTGGATTTGAGCAGACAAGTTTTACACCTACAAGGTGTTCCCTCTTTGCCAAAGCACCCCCTGGCACTGAGGTGAGGTACAAGCATGTCATTTGTACTGTTTCTATGGCTGGGCTACAAGCTTGCCAGTTGCTATTGACATTCCCTGACAAACCCAGACTCTGGGAGAGGAGGACAAGGAATGCATCAAGTATTTATTCCCTTTGCTGCTGATAACTGGGTGAAGATAAATATTTGTGCAGTAGTATGTCCTGTTATCTGGCTCTGGGAATAAAGTGATGATTCAGTCCAAGTGCTTTAGCACAGCTACACATCAGAGGAGAACTATATAGAAAGCTTATCTCAAGACTCTCTTGGCATTTGCAGATCTGAATAATTACCTGGATCTGATTAGTTATAGGTTTTATATTCCTTTAATGAGGCTTTTCTATCTGAATAGTCAGTTGTTCGCACAGAAAAACTCCTCCCACTTCACATTGTTTTTTATTACCTTGGGCTGCATGTGTCCAGTTCATTTTTGTAGCCTAGAAATGATCTCTCTGGTTATATTTTGGGGAATTCAACTTGAGTTAGCACCTGCCTTCCTGAGTGCTGAGGAAACATGCAGGTTTGCAGAGAGCACTCTGTGCTGTAGCACAACAACAGAAACTAGGAAGACTAAAGCTAAACTAAAATTCATACCGGTGGAAACTGCATTATAGTGAATGAACCATACCCCTGAAGGAAAAGCTGGGTTTACCTCCAAACACCACATCTCCCAACTCCATAAGAGTTTAAAAGAGCTAATACTAGCAACTTCAAGTGATGTAAGGTGACCTTCACTCCAAAAGCCTTTTCTCCTGTCAATTTTCTCCAGTCGGGTGTCTTTCCATGTTCAACTGGCAGCATCAGCAGAGTGGGAGGAAAATAATAACAAGAGCAGTCACTGCCAGAGCTGAAAAGAAAGTGTGCAATCTTTTTTATATTGTCCAAAGGGGAAAGACTATGAGCAGAGAAACTTGTATGCTGAGTTTAATCTTAATGTTCCTTCTAATAAGCCCCAAAGTTGTATTTAAAAAAGGAATCTCTAAATTGGTGAAAACAGGCCTTACATTAAAAGTATTGTCTCTGGTTTAAGAAACACCAGTGGAAAGTGCTTTTGTTCATTTTTTTTTCTCTCTCTGGGCTTCAAGGATTGATTTGTCTGTTTGAGTGTAACGGTGGTAGCTGAGACCCTCACAAGGGCTGGCCCCTTGAAACCAAAGCTCTGTTCCTTCCCCATGTAATTGACTGGGAAGGGGCTTGTTGGCCTCATGAGGAGCTTGCTCGGGGTCACTAACAGTCTCCTTCTGCCGAGGCTTCAGGAGCTGAGAGAGCATAGGGGAATGGAGAAGCCAAACCTCCTTCTCTTCTGTCTGGTTTTAATGTCACTTATGAAGGAGCTCTCGGAAGTTCTTAGGTTCACATTTTGATCTCATTTCCCATTCGGCAGCTTGGTACAGATGTGGATTTTCTGAGCCATCTGATCTGTTTGGATAATAAAAGACCGTTAGGTCTTTTGGGGAAAAGCTGATATACAGTTGCCAACATTTTTGTAGATGTTTTCCAAGCACAATTTTCCAACTGAACCCCAGAGGGCGGGTAGGCTTGGAGCTGCTGGAGGGCTGTATGCTCATTTTCATCCATTTTTAATGTGCTTGAAAAAAGAAAGAGAACAATGCTCTTTCCTAGTGATCAACTTCTCTAAAATGATACAGTTTTGAGGTTTTTGTACTGAAGAATTTCTTTACTCTAATAAAGTCTTAATTTATATCTTTTAATCTAGGTTTCTGTTTTTCTGCCAAAACATTAAAAGAGTAGCACCCCATCCATGTAATGATGGGAGATACTCGTTTGCTCTGAATCAGGAAAAGTATATTAAAATCCTATACTGTATTTTTTACAAAGTGCTTAGAACTGTCGGTTCCTTTTGAAATCTGGTGGTGGTGGTAAATATGTAGCTCTTCTAGAAATAGTATAATGGATGCTAATCCATAAGCTCCCAACATCACTTTCCTCTCCTGTGTTTTATGGGCTTCCTCCAGTGAAACAAGTTGGTAGTAATGCATCCACCACCTCGATGAGCAGTCCTGGAACATGTTATATTCATCTTGTGGGACTTGAAGTGTTGAAAGACTCTGATCTCTTTTTTGGCATGTCTGGATATATTTACAAGGTAGAAAAGAGTGAGTGTTGAGAATAAGTGTGCTGACTCTAGACTCCCTACTGCTGGGATGCTCTTGGACCTGGTTCCTGGGAAATCCAGCTGCTACCCATGGGGAACACCCAGGATGTGCCCTACAGTGCACTATGTGCCACCCTGCAGGCCTCTTGTGAGATGGGCATTTGGCTGAGGAGATGTAGCCTGGTCCTCTGTGCTGCTTGCTCTCTTCTCACTCCCTTCTGCTCTTCTGAGTACTTCTACTGTTTCTCTGAGAAATATCTTTCTGAAATTGATCTTTTTCCTTTCAAGTCTCTTATCTTCCTCTGTTTTTTTGTGGTTCAACAAAATAAAACAGAGGAATGTGTATTCCTCCCTCATCTTCTCTCCTCTCTTCTTTCTTATGATACTTTCTACTGAAAGTGCAAGTGTAGTCTGCTACCAAGTCTTTGTAACTGCTGTTCATGAGCTGGAGAACTTGCATGCAAGGCTTTGCATGTGGATCTAGAAATCAGTGTGATTGAGTGAATCCAGGACTCAGCAATTCAGATTTTTCAAAACTAAGATTGAGGACACCATTGCTTAACAGAGCTGTGTGCAGAGAGACCGTCAGAGAGCTCTCATTCACCCCAGAAGGTGAACGCAAGCCTCATCTCAGTAGATCAAATGGCATAAAAGCAGGTGGCTGTTCTCCAAACCTGCTTTGTTTTGTGTGAGCTGGAAAGCCTCCTCTGTGTTACCGAAGAAGGAAGATTTATTTTTAAAAATTGTAATATCATCAGAAGATTTTTCTCTTAGAACTGAAAAACAGCAAAGAAACTTTATAGAGCAGGCAAGAAGACTGTTACAGGTGACCCAACCATATTTAACAGAGAGACTTTAATCAGCACAATAATGTTGAGGATCATGATGCTCTTGCCCTTTTTTCTTCCCTGAACATTTCAGCTAACAGTTGGGCTAATAGGTAGCTGTCAAGCTTGTGCTGAATGTACTGAGGGTTTCTGCGATACGGCTCTGTCCACTTGAAGGCAAGCGGTATAGTTTGGCTTTCAGAAAAATGTCAATTAGAAAGCAATTTCTGTGCATTCACAGCTTATTCAAAGTGTCATAATTTCACCTGATGCTTTCTACGCTGCTTGCTCTTCCAAAGCTGCTCTATTTATTTCTGTTATCTGCTTCATTGTAAACTGCCTGAGAACAGACTGTCTCCTTTCCTGTACGTGTGCAAAGTGCCTGCTGCAATCTGGCTTTCCTTACTGGGACTCCAAGGTGCTGCTACAATTAATATGAGGATGGAAAGTTTGAATAAGCTCCTTGTAGCTGCTTTGAGTGATGAATGTGTTTGAGGAAGTCTCCAAGGATTTTTTTCCTATAATAAAGTATTATTTTTCACATTAATGATTCCAAAATAGCTGAACTTTGACTTGGACTTTTCAGTGCATGTTTCCCAGAGTAAGTGTTCACTGAACTGTTCTGCTGCTGCTGAGACTGAAATTCTGGCCCCTGTGAGCAGTGGCCAACCCAGTTGTCTTTTGCTGCTTGATTTTAAGGAGTAGATCTTATATCTTCTTTGTTCTCACTTCTAGAAACTTTCAGATCACACTGTAGCTTGAGCACGTCTCTCCAGGGAGCATTTAAAAATACTTGGCTTTGAAGATGCATCTCACAAATAGATATTTTTAATTGGTCAAGGAAAAATTTTCTATAAAGGGTACCACTCTCTTTACAAGTATGTCACAGTGGTGGTGGTGTAGGGACAGAGCTGGTGGAGTTTAGTGGCTTTTTAGCTTCCTTTGCACCTTAACAGTGAAGATAAAGTGTTGGGACAGGACCTTGGAGAACTGGGCTCCAAAAATAACCTTACTTTATATTTTTTGGCAAATCACTCGTAGTCTCTTGCTACCTGACTATTTTAACTGTAAAGTGGGGACTGCAGACAAGGTGGGTGCCATCCTGGACTGCTACTGCTGCTTCCAAAACTGCTGTGCCACCCTGTCCTGGAGCCAGAAGTTACACAGGTCCTACCTGTCTGGAGGAGTGAGGGGTTGTGAACATTTACCAGGCAGTTTCCAAGGCAGAGCTTGATAGCTGGTGGACAGGGCTATGTGGTATGTCTGGCTAGGACAAGTGATGGAGATCTCTGCTAGCTCTCTGCTTAGTTTGCAACTTGTCTTACCTGCACAGTGAAGTGACTAATTTCAGCAGGTTTTGTTGCTTCATTAAAACATTATCAGTGCAGTCTCATAGTGTAATACACTGGGGACTCTTGCAATTCTCTTGCAGTTCTCCTAGAGCTTTTTTTCTGGAGGTATTCAACAGGGGCAGGAGACCATGGTAGAAATGTGGGGACATTTGAGAGCTGTGGCTGTCCATACAATTTGTTCTTGGCATCCATTTAATATTCCTAAACTGTGCCTGGATCCCTCTGTAAAACCATTGTAAGGGTCCAGCTAATCTGCAGAACCACATCGCTTTTAGCCATTTCCCATTGAATGTCTGAGAAAAGCTGAGATAAGAAAGCCCATGGCAGTGCAAGCAATGAGTGGGATTGAGTGAAGCAACTTGAATGTCAAGTAGTACAGAAGGCTTGAAAAATCTTGGATTAGGCTGTCACTAGGACATAGCCTAAACTGCCAGATGTGAGGAAACACAAGTGATATGTAATGAGGACTTACCCTACTGGACTCTCAGATCTGTGGATCAACATCCAAACTGTATATGGTGCAGAGGGTACAAATCTGAATTACTGGAGAGAGGGGTTTGCTGTTCTTGGGCTCTGGGGTCAGGCTCTTCATCCAGATTAGCCCAGATAATTTTTTTTTTCTTGGTACAGAATAAAGATTATACTATAAAAGCCAACAGATGCTTAACTGTCATGTTATGAATGGCATCACTGTAATTAAATACCTCAGCTTGTTGCCTTAAAAAAGTAGTTTCTTTGAGAATTCAACACTGCAAAAAAAAGAATGCTGTATTTTGGAGAGGGAAAAGGGAAAGGCTCTACTTTCTTTCCTCCTAATCTCAATTCAGCACCTAAAACTCCCCTATTCCCTTAGCAAGACCTGCTGCCTCATATGTGAGGATGACGTGGGCAGCTTTCCCTGACCTCAAGCCCCATGTTCCCTCAGGAGCTTTATGGAGGGGAGTGAATACCACAGTTTCCTTTTATAGATGGATGCATCAAGACAGAAGTCTTCAGGTTCAACAGCACAACTCAAATGCTGCATCACTGTGTACCTGTGAGCCTTGTTTTCAGGTGACCTGCTGTCCTGTGAACTCACACCTCTCATTTGGAAATTCATGGTGGGTGTGGGAACCCCAGGCTGGGATTCACAGATGCCTGCCCAGGTGGTGGGAAATGCCAAGGTGTTGAGTCGTGCTCTTGTGGGAAGTCTCCTTCTTCTACTAGCTTCTAGCTGTGAGTGGGAAGTGCTCAGCCCTTTCTCCTGATGGGTACAGGGTCCTCCTCTGATGTATGGGGACTCTGGTCCTCATTTCTTCTTGCCTGTCCCAACCCCATACCCAAGGTAGGCACTGGCTGGTGGGGCTGCAGGGCAGGCTCGGTGGCTGCCTTGATTTCCCTGCTGAAGATGGATGGCTTCATGCCCTCCAATTGCCTGTACATGGCATTCCATCTCCTGCCAAAACACCTCTTGCAAGTGCAAAAAGTGGGGGAAATTTCTGGTCTAGAAGTCCCCTATGGAGCTACATCCCTGTTTTGGGGCTATTTAGTGGTTGAGTGCTTCAGCTGAGGCAAAGGATGAGTGAATGCCAGGAATACTTGAATGTTAGACATCGCTGTTAAGAGAAGTAGGCAAGAATATCTCATTTCATATAAATTTATACCCAAAATGACTTCCCCAGCTGAAGAACAAAATAGCCAGGCTCAGGGTTGTTTGTAGGTGCAGAATAGCCTCTTAATTTCCCTCTTCCCAGTGGTTTTTTCACTCCTTTTTCCTGTCACTGTTCAATGAGGGCCTGATCCTTCCAGCTGCCCCACGAAGGTCTGCCTAAAGTTCATGCCGGTTGAAACCAAAAGGCTCCAGGCCAAGGAGCTCAGCTGGAGACCTTCAAAGTTATTTAGACTCCCAGTGCCTGAGATGAAGGATGGCTCCTTATCAGTGATGTGCTTGTGAGGGAAGGGCTTTGACACATTGGACAGTTAAAACTTTGAATGAGAGGTGTTTAGGCACTTGGGCAGGATCTTTGGAGATCACGTGGGAATCTGCAACTTGAGGAGGGGCCCCTAATCTGTGAATCCCACAGGTCAGCCCAATTTCCAGTCTCTCCAGGTCCTTCTGAACAACAGCCTGCCCTCCAGTATATCCCATGCCCCAGTTTAGTGTCAGTGGCCTTGCAGAGACTGCACTCTGTGCTGCCACGCAGGCCATTAGGGGAGGCAAGAAGCAGTACTGTCCCAGGGCAGATCTGATGGACATTGTCAGCTCCTGGCTGCCAGATGGACTTTGCACTGCTGCTCACACCTCCTTCATCCTGGTGGTACAGCTGATTTTCCATCCACCTTATTGCCCTCTTATCCAGCCCATGTTGCTCCAACTTGATGATAAGGACAGTATGGGAGACTGCATCAAAAGCCTTGCAAAAGTTAAGGGGTTCAACAACCACTGCCTTCTCCTTGTCCAGTGTGCCCGTCACCCCGTCACAGAAAGCAGATTTTTACTAGCCCAGGCATGGTTCAACTTAGACTCAAGTTCAGATTTGCACTGCACTCCCTCTACCTTTCAGGATGTGGTGTTAGAGTGTATCAAACTCGTTCTGCCTCCCTGCCTCCCCTGGAGCTGGCATATCTTCAACATACATTCATGCTGCTGTAAAAGCAATTGAACCCAGTACTGAGTGATTGAGTCCCAGGTATTCCATCCAATTATCCAAATCACTTGTAGTCTGAGAGAAAGTACAGATGATGACATTCAAGGTGGAATAATAATGCAGTGGAGTCTTGCAGGATTTACATGAAGAGCTCTAAATGTTAGCAAGATCACCCCTAGTAAACAGCATGCGGTGTTTGCATGTTCGTCTTCCACTCGTAATGCTCACTCATGTTTATGTGCAGACTTTCATCAGGTTTTATTGCTAACGTCTTTCTCATTAATATCCTGCTCGAGTTTTATGGTGTATCTTTTTGGCACAAAATCAACCGAGAGTTTGCAATTACGTTTCCGGATAGGAGATGTTGTTTACATCATATTGCTCTGTAAATCTTGGACAAAGAGATCTATGTGGGAACATCAGGCAGGGTGCTGGGCCAAAGACACTGGGGAGTTATTTGCAGGACATTTATGGCCAAGAGGACAGAGTTTGCTTCCAGAGTTACAATGCCTTCCCTCAACTGAATGCAACAGCATGATCAGAGCTGCTGAAGGACGGGAACTTCAAACAGGGTTTGCCCTGAGGCACTGCGGGCTGGGAAATGCACGTGGGATTTCAGTATTTAGCTAAAGAAGGGCGGGAGCATTACGGGCAGTGATGTTAGTGCTGCCTGCCCTTGTAGAGGTGGGACCTCCCTTAGTGCAGAGCTCTTCCTGCACAGTCGCGAGGCCTCGTATGGGCACACTTTGTGCAATGTTAGGCAACATGCCACATGAATCACTTTGCAGAGGCTGGAAAAATGTAGCAACATATGGAGCTGAGTTTGGGGAAAGAATTGAAAACAAACCTCATAACTTGAGTGGTTTGCTCCCATGGCAGCTGTTCACATGTGCTCTTGATGGTTGATATGGGCCTCCCTGCTCACTGGGGAGATACCTGGAAGTCGTCAGTGGAGCACTTGCTCTCCAGAAGCCTTTCACCACCTCTGTTTGCAGCTGCTTGGGACGAGGAGTGAATTCTGCACTGACCTGAGGAAAATGCAGTATCTGTTTCCCTGCATGAGCTTTGTGAACTTCTTGGACAGCATCTCCACAGCCTCTGAGCTACATTACAACTGAACTCAGCAGCTATTAAATGATCTGCACTGAGGGTATTCAACACAGCTTGACAAAGAACCTTCTAAACAGGCTGGGAGAGTTTCTAGTGGACACAGCATAGCCAAAGTCACATCTGATTAAAGCTCTGTAATTCCAATGCAGCCAAATCTGGCATCATAGCTCCCATCAGGAAATTCATCTCTTTCACCAACAAAACCTTGCAAGCCAGGTAGAAACCAAGTGGGTGGCAGTCCTTTCTCTAGTTAGGATGTGGTAAGGATAAAGCTCAGGAGGAATGGGCTATGTCTGCTGCTACAGAATTCATGTGTGACTCTGGCTAGCTGGTCTCTTTGGATCTCAGCTCTCCAGCCGTAAGAGGAGAGAGGAATAGTGCTCTCTACCTTAGCTATTTGCACTTTGACTTTTACAATGGTCAAGTTACCACACCCAAGGAGACTACAGGGACAGAAGCTGCAAGTGGGTTAAACCAGCCTGGAATCAAAAAACTTCAGTAGAGAAAGATAAACACAAGACTTAGAATAATCTCACCTGAAAGCAGGAACTCAGCAAGAGTTTGATGGACTAAAACCACAGCATTACCAATGTTAAAAGATTAATCTGTCAAGCAATTCCCATTGGGTCATCTCTTTCAGTCAAGCTGCATATGCTGCATGTGGGCACTGAAATGCACAGCTGTCACACATGGTGACATCACTTATCATTTCTCTGTCAGATGGGGTTGGGGGAGGCAGTTTCTGGGATTGCCACAGGGCCAAGATCTGGGGAAAAGGGTCGGGGAGGGTGATCTCCATCTCAGCGCTGGGTGGGAAGTGCAATGGGGAGGAGGTGTCCCCCAGGCTCTGCTGTTGTCTGGGGACCCTCTTGTGGAGCATTTGCCTTGCACATCCAGGGTTGGGATTAGCTCCCATGTGGGACAGGGCTCACTGTCTTCTCTTGAGCTTCAGACTGGCTTTTATTGAGAGGCAGGGATTTTTGCTCAGATTGCTCCCCAGAAAGCAGTGTGGCAGCCCCAGTTTTGCTGGGCCAGGCCAGGATTCCCCATCCATCGTCACAGCTGTGTTAGGTCTCAGCTCCTCTGTAAGGGCCTGCGGGCACAGATGACCCTGCCTTCTGTAGTTAGTTGGAAGGATTCATCCCCTAGAGACAATATGTCTACCCTGAGTTGGCCCCTATATAGTAAGTTGACTACTACTCAACAGAGTGTAGGATGTATCACCCAGCCAGACCTTTAGAGAGATCAGACAAAGAGCAGCTCAAGAGCACATTATTTCTCTCCATTTCATATAAAGCGAGTTAAAGATGATGAGCAGATATCAACACCTGTATTGGAAGTATCCACCCTTAGGTGCACTGAATACCATCATTGGGCCTGAGAGCTTAGTGAGATCTGAAGAAACTCTACTCCTGGTCCAACTCTGGACAGGAGTTCTTCATGTGAGGGCCCTGCTGCAAGGAACCAAGTATTGATTTTGTTGGCTACTGCAAATAATCCGTGATTGCTCTTACTAGGGCCTTGCTCCAGCAAAACTTGCATGTTTGTTTGATGCCTAAATGGGAGTGAGATAGTTATGTACTTAAAGTTATTTAGTAAATGCTCTGATGCAATGAAGGGTGCACAAGAATTAGTTGCAAAGTTGGTTGCAGTAGAGAGAAGCCAAGGTGGAATCTGGGCACGGTTTCTCACTCATTTTTTTTTATCCCAGAGCACTTCACTAGCTTAATGAGCAAAATATGGCCAAGACTATTCTTTCCATAGTCTAAGTTTTCAACGAAAAGTATCTGTACTGCAAACACTCTTTCCTGTAGTACAGATAGACCGTGCCTTCTGCCATCTGGGACAGGTACAGGCCTGATAACTCTCATCATGGTTGTTACTTATTTTCCTTTGTTTGTGTTGATATAAATCTCTGATCTTTTTCCCAGTCACTTTCTGTGTCTGAAATGTCAATTTGTACAGGAAGATGTTTCACCATGGGTTTTTGCAATAGGGCAGAGCTGGCCCTTCTGGTGTCCAACTTATTTTCATATAGTTGGAAAGTCTCCCACCACTTTTTGCAGGGACAGCTCAACCATGCACCAGCAGCTGAACTACCATAAATTACAGACTGATGTACTAAAGATTCCTAAAATGGCCATTTGGCTCTAATAACCTGTGTTGCAAATGGTGGTAATTCATTCTCAACAGTTTATGAAACAGCTGCTAGAGCTTCATGTTAGGATTTTCCACCAGGAGAGGTAGTCCTACTTCTTCCCCACCTTTTGCACTGCACATGCCATAGCTGCAGGAGGTGAAAAGCCTACTGACCCAGCAGACACCTGACCCACCAAAACTGCAGGGGCTGTTTTTCTGATGCACAGACAACCATGTCATACAGAGCGAGGGGAACCTGTCTGACAAACAGTGGATCTGGTTTAATCCTTGTGAAAGCAAACTCGACTTTCACAGGGCTGCCTCTGCTCCCTGCAGGGCTGTGTTGGCCTCAGGTGTCAATGCTCTGCTGGTGTAAAATGAACAGTTATTGCACCAGAGGCCTTCAATCTGCAAGTACAAATGTGACATAAATGGGTCTAATGTGCATGGGGCTTGTAATGGGTGACAGCTTAGCAGCTGCACTTTGAAAATATGGTCCTCTGTGTCCCATTTTCTTTCTACACTAAAAAAGAAAGCAGGGGCTATTACAGAGCTCCACTGTGGATTAGCCAGCATGCTGCAGGGACAACAAGGAGTTTCCTGGTTTTCTGTAATGCTGCAAGTTGGATCAGATTATTTTTATCATCATCTGAAGGTTGAAATCTGTGCACCTGCAAAATAACCAGGGCAGACCGTGGACAGTTTTGAATAGTTATCTACATAAACCATGTGCCTCCATTTCTACTGACTTCTGAGCAGGAGTGGAGGGAACACTGATACGGAAGTGTGAGGGTTTCTGAACACTGGAAACTGCCTTTGCTCCCTGGTCTGAGTCCTGCAGCAGGCACATGGGAATGCTGTGCTTTAAAATGCATCCAGAGACATTTCATATGAGGAAGAGGAAAGAGTGAAGTGTATTTTCTGTAAGCACTCTGCAGGTGTGAATGAGGCAAGAACAATGTTTAATTGTTCTTGTCCTCATGTTACATACTTACTTTTCCCTTTCAAAGACTTAATTTCAAGCTGTCAGTCCATAGGTACACTTTCCTGGGAAGGCCAATTTGCTGAAAAGACTGAAGGTATATGGAGCCTTTCCACTTTGCCAGGACAGCTGTTTCTCTGATTGCCAGTCCTTCCCCTGCCTTTTCTTCCTGAAAAAAACCCCACAAATATTATAAGCTCGTATTACTTGCAACCAGTGAGACAAGTGACTTAAGGGGGTGGTATTGCTTTTATTTCTGTATTTGCTAGTTTAGGGAAGCTGCTGGTGCAAAGAGGTTTATTACCATCTTGGGTCTATCCAAGGAAGTTCTTCTTTCAGAGGTACTACTGCTCCTGCTCTCCTGTCTGCTTTTGGGTGGCCAAAAACCAGACCTAGTGATCCAATACTAAGTAGAGGAGGATAAAGATTTCCCTTGAGGATAAAGATTTCCCTTGATTTGGAGCCTTGCTGCTTTGAATATAACTCAAAATGCAGTTTGCCCTTTTTCCCCTGTGAGGATATGTTGCTGTTTCATGGTCAGATGGTGTCCACCATAATCCTTGGGTGCTTTTCAGCAGTGTCCCATCACTGCCCAGTTGATGATGGAATCGGTCACAATATGGAAATTGCCACTCTTCGCTACACCCTGGCAAGTGGTTGTGTGTGTGTTGCTGGGAGTCTGAGGAAGATCCACCAGACACTGTGAACTTTCTAGATTCCTGTGATAGGATGTATGCTCTCTCTCAGGCTCTTGGGAGGACAAAATTATTTCCTCTTTTTCTATAGGAACATAGAATCATAGAATTGTTTAGTTTAAAAAAGACATTTAAGATCATCGAGTAAACCTCACATTGCTAAGTCCACCACTAAACCATGTCCCTAAGCACCACTACATATCTTTTAAATACCTCCAGGGATGGTGACTCCACCACTTCCCTGGGCAGCCTGTTCCAGTGCTTCATAACCCTTTCAGTGAAGAAATTCTTCATAATATCCAATCTAACCTCCCTTGGTGCAACTTGAGGCTGTTTCCTCTTGTCCTATTAGTTGTTACATGGGAGAAGGGACCAACCTCCACCTCACTACACCCTCCTTTCAGGGAGTTGTAGAGACCAGTAAGGTCTCCCCTGAGCCTCGTTTTCTCCAGGCTAGACAACCTCAGTTCCCTCAGCTGCTCCTCATAAGACTTGTGCTCCAGACCCTTCATCAGCTTCATTGCCCTTCTCTGGTCGTGCTCCATCACCTCCATGTCCTTCTTTTAGTGAGTGGCACAAAAACAGACACAGTAGTTGAGGTGCAGTCTCACCAGTGCCGAGTACAGGGGGATGGTCACTTCCTGCAGGCCATGCTGTTTCTGATACAAGCCAGGATGCTATTGCCCAAATAGCCATGGCTAAAAGCAGTCAGTTTCTATGTATTTAGGAACTTTTTTTCTACTCCCCTACACTAGGTAGGAGCCAAATTTGTGAACTATGATCTGATATAAAAACTGGAAGCAAAAGTATTATTTGATTCCGTATTTTTAGGGAATTGTGTTTGACCTAATTTGATGTGATATGTCTGCATCTTTCTGGATTGGAAATTAAAAAAACACCCCTCTATATTTTTTGTTCTTTTTGTCAGTAAAATTAATTTTAATCATTAAACAATGGTTAACTTGCCATTGCCCTTGGTAATTGTCTCATCCCTTAGGAGTTCATAAACACAGACAACTTTTGTAGTATATAAAGGCCCATGCCATACTTACTTAAATAAATCAAGGCATAGTGTGAGCTGCTTTTGTGATACTCTCCATGACTGAAGGACTGTTCCTCTTAAAACACCTCCCACTGACAAAAACATAAAAAGTGAGTCTTGCAATAAGCCTTAGGTACTTAGGTTGCATTCATTTCCTGGAAGTTGTTAAAGTGTATTAAATTATTTATTTACAGATTTCAGTTCAACATTGAAATGCTGGTTTTGATGAGCTAGTGATGAGATGTCATTACTTGTTCCACTGCCAACCTTCCATTCAATAATTAGCCACCCCACTCATAACATTTTTCTTGATCCTATCAAGCATGTATTCACTTTGATTGGATAGAATATTCATTGGCAGAGACTTCAAGGAGGCACATAATTCTATTTATGTTCATCCCTTAATCTATTTCTGCAGTTTAAGGGATCTAATAATTCCAACTCTTTCGCCTTTGATCGTAACTTAATTTAGTAAATTCCCGTGTGAAATTTGTGAAAAATTTGAAGACTTTCACTCTATTCTTTATTGATTAGAAAGCATTCTGCCAAATGAAAGGTATTAACTTTTTAATGATTAAGAATATTAAAATTTAAACAAGCCATGCAAAAATTACCTTTTTTGGTTTTATATATGAAGAACAAAATCCTCCAGGAAAAACCTTGTAATATGAGGACGTGTGTTCCCTGGAGCATTTATCATCTAATCAGATGAAGATGTCTACTGCATCAACTGTATCTGAGCTCATCACCCTGAACCTTTTTAAACTCAAGAAACAGCAACAGACACATCTATGATGCCATTCATGTTATCACCAAAAAGTTCTCTAAAGCAGTCAGTGTGAACTGCTATTTTCTTTTTGATGACTGTAGAAGGATGTAATTTGTCCACACGTGGCTTTAAGTGCCATTTGCCCTGCTGTAGTGTTTGACATACCTGCATGGGACTGGCAGATATGGTGTGGGACCTGTCCCCTTCTGGAACTGTAGCTGGAGACAAGCATCTCAGGTGGTACTAGGTGCCCATGTTAGATGAGTGAATCAGGACAGCCTGCATAAACATGGTCCAAGGTGTTCCGGGATATCAGCTTAGATATTAACTTGACCTCATGCTACTCAGGGAGGAACTGGATATCTCACGGGTCCAGTGTCATGTCATCCAGCTCTATGTAGATCTCCTGGATCCCCTGAAGCATATCAAACAGCATTAGACAGTTATATTTGTTCATTATTTAAGTCCTGGAGCTCACTGCAATGTGAATTTACACTACTAGTGCTCATGTGGCCAGCTAAGTTTCTGCCTGTGAATCTGGATCCGCATTCCACCCCATAAGTTAGGCACCTCTGATTTCCAGTCTTTGTCACAGGTGGTTAGTATTCAGGGACAGAATGAGATCTCATTGTTCTTGCTTCAGAAAGTGTCTGTTTGCTAGCAGAGCTCAGTACAACACAGCGTTGCTGATATACCCTTTCCACACGAGAGATGTCTGCAGGCATTCTCAGGTGGTGACTCACCGAAAAACTCTGAATTGCCACAGCTGAGATTATTCATCTGTTCTAACGTGAAGATTTGGAATTAAATGTCTTGCAGTAAGAACAGAAATCTTCCCTTAGGATCTGCTGGAGGCTCTTACACGCAAAGGTATACATGAGCAGTTAGCTTCCTCCCTTGGAAACGGTCTCAGTGAAGACAGAGGATGTAGCACTGCTTGAGCAGGAGGGTTGGACAGATCATCCCCAGAGGTCCCTTCCAACCTCAGCTGTCCTGTGATTTTTGGACTGTATCTGACTGCCATGGGATCAGTACAACTGGGGTTTAAAATTAGGTACCCACATGAATCAGGATTCATCCAAGCCTGGCTGAAGTGGAACACAAGGCTGCCATGAGCTGGGGTAGAAGGAGCAAGGCCATGCCTGGCTTCCTTTTGGGTGCTGAGATACTGCTGATTTCACTTAGATTTCTGTATCTACAGAGCAGTTAGTAATGCAAATGCTTCTTTGGATCTAGATCTGAGATAAGAAAAGATGACAGCTGGATCCTACCTATCTCCTGCTAATACTGTCTTTATCCATTCCTACTAAATTAGTTTCTACATTAAAACTATTATTACATTTTTTTGCTCTCTGAGATTTTAGCAGTTTATTACTATATCTTGCTCTTTTGGGATAATCCAGTCTTTAAAAATTAGATTTAACCCTGAGATTTCACACAGAGTTTATTTCAATCTGAATCTGACTATTGTGTGGTATTTTAAAAGCTTTTTTCTTAAGCACATGAGTCTTAGTATGTTAAAAACAGGATAGTGTTTTTGGATTGGTCCCTGCTCTGATCCAGGACAGAAGTCCTAGGACAATTTTTGACCAGTCCACTGAACTCCTTTGTATATCACAATTATAGCTTAACATAAAGATATGACTTATATGTGTCTCTGCAGTCTGTTCTTTACTTTGATTGGCATAGGGCAGACCAAAAAGATCAATATAATCTATATTTGACTTGCTGCACTTTGCATGAGAGATGCACTGGTCTGGATGACCCATTGAAGTATAAGGTATGGGTTAAGTGAGGGACATCAAGGTGACTGCGATGAAGCAGACACCTCAGAGATGGAGGTAACAGAACAAGCCAGTAAAATGACTCTTACTCTCCATTACAAACAAACTTCTAAATTAACAGATACTGGCATTAATATGCCAATAAATAGTGACTTCTTAAACAAAAACAAGTGGAGAATAAAACTAATGCAATCAGTATATTTACTCAGTTTCACCTGATAATCTTTTAATGCTAACTTTAATAACATTAAAAATAAGGCCTCATGCACCAGGCAAAACCCATGTTTAACACTGCAGCTGATGTGGGACGTGGCAAAACCTCCAACTGGTTTGGATGGGACATCCCAGTAAGGACAGTGAAACAGGCTGGCTGGGGAGCTTGTGGAGCTCTCTTCATTGGGGAATTTTCAGAAATAGGTCAGAGAAAGATGAGCTGGGAGGCTTCTTAGGCAGGATTGCTTCTGCTTCAGTATTGTGTCTCCTGGGTTCCCAAAGGCTCTCTGGGAAAGTGACTCTGTGCAGTGTGCAAAAGAATTTTTGAACTGAAATTTTTGAATTTCTTTGAATTGGGGTATTCTATGGTGGTGGAACCCCTAGACTGAAAAACCAGAGGAGGTCAACACTGCTAGTTTGATGAATAGTAATTGTCTTAAACATTAAATTTTCTTTTATTCTACTGCCACTAGACTTTAAGTTTTACAGTAGCATGCTGTTTTCTTAATTATTTTAATAGCTGTACTAACACTTCAGTACACTCCTCTAATTCTGCCTTCTTGCACCACTTGCTCCTTCATGTTACACTCCTGAAATCATAACTGCACACTGATTTTTTTTTTGCTCTTAAAATTAGGATGTGAGCAAGCAACATCTAGAAGAACTGTGTACAAGGGTACAAACGTGCAGACCCACTGATTTCAGTGGGACTGTTCAACATTAAGCACCCTGGGAGCTGGCAGGAATCACATGCTGAACCTGCAAACACTTCGACTTCATGGTCTGAGCTTTCCCTGGGGATTCTTCTGCTTCTGGGGACACACTGACTTCTCGGGGACCTGCCTGGATGTGGGGATCTCCAGTCACGTGCTGGGAGGCAGCAGTGGGCACTCGTGATGAGAAGAAACTGAGGAAGGAATCATAGAAGGTCATGCAGTCCAATCCCTCTGCAGTGAGCAGGGACATTTAGCAGGGACATCTTCAACTAGATCAGGTTGCCCAGAGCCCCATCCAACCTGACCTTGAATGTTTCCAGGGATGGGGCTTCTACCACCTCTCTGGGCAACCTGTTCCAGTGTTTCACCACCCTCATTGTAAAAAATTTTTTCTTTATATCTACTCTAAATCTCCCTTCTTTTAGTTTAAAATTATTACCCTTGCCCTACCACTACAAGCCCTGCTAAGAAGTCTGTCCCCATCTTTCTTATAAGCCCCCTTAAAGTATTGAAAAGCTGCAATAAGGTCTCCCTGGAGCCTTCTCTTCTCCAGGCTGAACAACCCCAACTCTCTCAGCCTGACCTCAAAGGAAAGATTTTCTATCCCTCTGATCATTTTTTTTTCCATCCTTTGGATCTACTCCAACATATCCATATCTTTCCTGTGCTGAGGACTCCAGAGCTGGACACAGTACTGCAGGTAGGGTCTCATGAGAGAGAGTATGTAGTTCCCTTATCAGGCGGGAGTGCTTACTTTTATGCAACATACAAAATCCATATTTTTTTTTAACTTTGAAAGTCTCTGGTGACAAGAGGCAGTGACTTTTCTCTGCAAGTTGCGTGCCCTTTTCCTGGCACTCCTTCTTTCTCTTTTACCTTGTCAAGCTGGTGATGTTTTTTCAAGTTGTATCCTTTTAATTTCTCTTTCCTTTGATCTCCCTGTTTGTCTGCTTAAAATATGTGTATTCATAGGAGAATAGAAATTAAAACCTCTTTGCCTTTTGTACGTGCTTCTCTTTTGGGTAATGGTGTGTGCCATGTTTAGGTTCAAAGTGGCTATTATTTCAACTATCCACTCACATAAATGAGCCTAGCTTTTTTCTTACAACTCCTAGAAAATCAGGGAATAATTTTCACAGACTTTTAAATCTCACATATAATACCAAGGCTAAAAGAATCAATACTGGCTCTTATATTGAAATATAAAAATATTTACTAAAGTTTTTTCTTTTGTGACCTCTTTACTGGATTACAGCTACTATGGAGGTTAATATACTTAATGTAGTGTATAAATTTTAAAGCTTTATTAAGTAGTATAATAGAATATAATAATACTGAGAGTACCTTGGGATTTGCAACAAAAACCCTCCAACACATTCAGTTTAAGAAATGGTCACAAGTTTTAGATTTATAGTAGGTGTTTATAGCTCTTTGTGAATTTCTGTGGAGGGAAGGATGGTGATTCCTGCTTTGCTGACACTACAAAATGTAAAACTTCCTGAGAGTTTTGTAAAAGTTACCCTTTAGTTTTTGAATCATTCTTAAGTTGTGCTGGATGTAACACTGAATGTTTTGTTTTATTTTGTTATTCCTTGGAACTCTTAGTTTGCTTTGATTAACATTGCTGGAATTTCCAAACATGAAATTACAGAGTAGAGAGAAACATGCACAGGGCTGAAGGGATGATGGTATTTTGCTCTGACTCATTTAAAACATTTTTCTTTGCCCTAAAATCTTAGAGTGATTAAAAATGGTGATCTAGCTAATTCTCCTTAGGAACTGAAATCAGTGAGTTGCCCTGATTTATGCCTGTGAAAGAGCACTTGCAAAGCACAAGAGGAAAGTCCCATCTTCTAGGATTGGTTCAAAAGCAAACTGCAGTAGTGAGGGAATTTGTCATCATGTAGCTCCAGAGACCTTCTGGAAATCTCCCCAGGTACATGAATTTTAATCTGCTAAAATTCTGGGACAGGGAAAATATTATTGAAATTATCCATAGGGAAAACCACTGTCCCTCCAGTCTAATCAGAGAAATCACACACTGCAGAAGAAGGGTCTAGCAGTCAGTGATAGCAATAAGCTTTTGACTATGTCAGGACTACTTTTTTCCTCTGTTAACATTGATCATTTGACAGTCGTTGTCACTTGGTGTCAGCCAGGGCACCCTGCTTCCCTGTGTTGTCTTTGACCCTAGCCTCGGTTCAGGAATGGGCTTACCCTTCTGGGATTGGACTAGATGATCTTTCGAGGTCCCTTCCAATCCCTAATATTCTGTGATTCTGTGATTCTGTGATTCTAGTTCATTTATTTAGGAAGCACAGTGAACAGCAAGCCATCCTGCCAAAAAACATGCTCTACAGCAGTCTGACTGCAATGGCACCAGTGCTGGTTTGCCTCTTGTGCATCTGATGGTTACATTTTCACTATCATCTTGTTGTTTGCCTGTATTTTTTTATGGGTCTGTTACTATTTCTTTATTTGGTTTAGCTTCCTACATGTGTGCTTTTCAGACCTTTCCTAGTTATGTGTTGTGAATGTCCCTCAAAATAGACCAATATTTGGTGCTACTGACATGCATGCACCGTAGTTATCAGAAGACAGCTAGAGCATAGCTTTCCTGTCTTTGTATTTAGTTAATAGCTAAATTCACAGTCTTGGATTTATCTCCACAACTGCCACATAAGTGGGCCACTTTAGACTGGAAAGAGCGCATTCTGCCGTTTGAGTTGATGGAGAAACACTTGTTAACTTCAATTGTATAAGAATGATCATTGTGTAAGTGGAGGATTGACCCTCAGCATGGTTTGGTGGATATCTGTCTGATATTTTTTGTTCCTAGTGAGATCTTCCACCTTTTCCTCCTTAGGGTGGTGTGACTGATTATCTTGCTCTTGACTTATCATGTGGTGCTTTCTGCCTCATGCTGCCTCCTGTTCCCATGACCTGGAGAGAACTCCAGGACAGCACTATCTGTGGGCTGTGCATGTGAATACTTAGACCAGCTCAGCTGGGCCACTGCAACAAGCAATCTGTCATTAAATGGTCCATATTCTGGAGTCTTCGGAAGGTGAAGGTCTGTCTCTAGGAGACCTCAGGAGGCTGTGTCTGCATGGTGGCATGGAGGTGGGACAGCAGATCCTGGCTTAGTGCTAGTCTGTGGGGTCCAGACCCCTGTGTCAGTGACAGGTTGCAACATGAGCTGCTGGGATGAGGTCTTGGGATCTTGTCTCTGTGGGATTCGCACCTCGGCTCCGTTTCATCCCCCATGGAGCTGAATGATGTCAGATGATTTGTGGGAGCTGAAAAATGGGTGTCAGCTTACTGCATGGCCAGTGGTTAAGTTTTCACATGTCCCTGCAGGGAAGGAGCTATTAAGTAGATGAAAGAGGACTCTTTCATGGGATGGCTGTACATCTATCCACACTGCTTCTCTTCAGTTTTGTTGGCAAACTGCTTTCTCTCCAGCGCTAGTTCTACTTCCCATTTGTAATCTTATGCTTGACTTGACATATATTGGTCTTTCAGACTGAATGCTACCTGATTGTTCCTCATTTTATTTCCAAAATGCACTTGGAGGCCTGAGGGACTGTCACTGTGTGCTTGTGCTCTGGAGGAGAAAAAAATCCTGAGCGAGGGAGATGGATGAAGCAGAGAGCCCCTAAAGCCCATGCCAGGGCAGGAGCTGCTCCATCTACTAGAACTGCCAAGGGAGAGCTACTGCGCTCCTGCTTAAATGAGGAGCTTGCAAACTGTAGTCTTTCCATGTATATCACGTGCACAGGACAAGAGGTCCTATTTGGTCTGATTTTTAAAAATTTTTTAGTTGCTGTAGTGGAATGCAGAGCAATAACCTTTTCTCTGGATTTGGAGGATCCAAATCAGCCCCAGTCTCCCAGGCAAAGTACCCGCTGATGGCTGTTCCATATCGAGTCTCTCTGCTGAGGTTGGGAGCAGGTAAACATTTACACACCTGGTTAGCATGAGTCTGCAAGAAGCTCAGTTTATTCAGGCTGCTATTTAGTTTTGTTAGCCCCAGACTCAGCCCCATAACAACTGCTAACTATAGTATTGCGTTAGTAATGCATAGTAAAGCATTACCGATCTTACCCATGCGTGCAATTAGCATTTATTATTGTGACTAATACCTTGCTGACTTGTCCATTTGTAGTGTCACACATGACAAGGATTTTGAAAGACAGCAACAGCCTAGCTGGAATGACACGAGAGCTGCGTTTGCAGCAGCACAGCTGACATAGCAGTAGTGACACAGCCAAAATTAAATCACTGCTCCGGGAATACTTGGCAGCACAAGGCCAGACTGGAAGTACCCAACAGGCCTAGTGATGTCACAGGTACTTTTTTTCTTGTCCTAAAACACTCCAGAATAGTGCGGAAATCTTATTTCATAAAATATGATGTTCTTCAAAGTGTTCTCCTATGATTCATTTGTTTTGGGTGTGGTAACATTCCTCTCACTTCCCGGTGTACTTACATACTTATTAGTCTTCTCCCAGTGGAGAACTTCCATCTTCCTTGTAATTATTTGGGGATGGAAAAAAAATTCCGGATACACCATTTAGTAAGAGAATCCTTTACTGGTTGACTAAGGGGAAGATTGAGACCACAGAGTTTTGTCACTGTGTGATCCAAACTCTGTTGGTGTCAGTGAGTTCATTGACTTATTTGTGCAATAGGTCCAACCTTCTATCCTATCTGCTTTTAGAAGCAATATGTCTAGTAATTATATTTTCAGGATTCTGGTAAAAGTGAATTTTGGAACCATGTCCTTATGAAACACGTCAGAGTTTCATTAAAATAAAGAAGAATCAGACCAGTGTCTCTTGATCCAGGGACAATTCAACCACTCTGCTTTGAGAGATTCTTTGGGGTTCTGGTTCAAACCTTCATTAAATTTTACCAATATTATTTGCTAAAGTTGCTATCTATCTCCTTCTGCACTGTTGCATGTGATCAGTCTTGTGGTACCTAACTGTGAAAGCTGGGTGTTACTTTCTGACCTGTTGTTTGATCTGGGGGTCTTTTTATGGAACAAGGCAATGGGGAAGACCTACCATTTGGATCCATGTGCTCCACTGTGGGACTTAGCCTGATCACAGTGACCACAGCACTATTTTCTCTGCATAACATGGTGAAGGTTTGAGTAAATTTGATATGGTTTTGATTATTTGAAAACCCTTTCCTAGCATTTATAAGCACATTTGATGGCAAATAGTATGGGTGGAGACTAGATCTTCTGTTTCAAGGAAACTCTGATTTTCCATTCCCAACTGGAAAGGAAAAACTACCCTTTCCAAGTAAGTGAAATTCCAGGAAAGCAGATAAATGAGACAAAATGTTTGGTTTTAATTTCAATCTTTTGTAACTTTTCTAATTGAATTTTGTTTGGAAAGTCCATTTCAGGAGAAAGAAAATAAAAACTGCCATCCCAAAAGTCCAAAGTAAGATACATGAACTTCACAATATGTAGTTCAATTTCTTTCTAGAGCAAATGCTATCAAAATGAACAGATTTTTGTAAGTGTATAAATTATGACAAAACAAGATCTTTCTTTGGCCCCCAAAATACTTTAAAGAAGTCTTGCCAACCAACTGCTCCTGTAAGTATACCCTTGGGCTGAATATCCAGGCAGATCTTCTGGAATGGGTTTACCAAATGCACCTGGAGAGTCTAATCCTGTGGTCAAAGAGAGCAAACAGTAGCAGCGTTCCATCAGATCAGAATACCTTGGAAAACCCCCACTGTTTTAAAGGGGGTTCAGGTGCCAGGAAGGCTGGATCCTCTTTTCAAATTTTGTTTGTGGAAATTGTTATCCTCCAATTCCCTCTCACAACTTCCTGAATGAATTTATATGGCTGCAGTGGAATAGGGATTCTATAGCAACCTCATTTATATTGAAGGATGGAGATAGAAAAGTTAAATAAGAAAATGAATAATTCAGTTTCTAGTAGAGTCTGCTGTGTCTATTATGGCCATGTTGCATGTGATATATGGTGCTCTGTCCATAGAACTTCTTACACGGATTTTATTACCAGGCACCTCAAACTGCATGTCAGAAGGTAGCATGAGCCTGGGAGACAGGAAAATGGGGATTTAAGTCACCTGGATGAACAATGGTCAGGAGTCTGTGTCAGATATGGTGCTTTGGGTAAGCTGAAACCGTGAGATGGAAGCCCACAACTTGGCGGCTTCTTTTGTGAAACAGTGAATATCTACTGCTTCAAGCATTAACATTGCCTTAGAAGTGTGTAAAATCTAAGACCATAGGTCATTAAATCCCTTGAGTTTCTTATTTTAGTGCCAGATTTCTAATTTTTTGCATGTCTGTGTGTGCATGTGTATGTGACTGTGAACTACATGTAGAGTGACAGCAGCAGCAAGTCCAGATTTTAGCTTTGGTGATCAATTTTGAAAATTATTATTTATTTGATAGCACCTGGAAATAAATAAGTTTCTTGAAAGCAAATTGTATGGAAAAGGACAGATTACAGTGCAATGAAGGATTTGACAGTTCAGTGAGGAGAAAGTGTGGGGAAGAAAATGGGTTATGGAAATGGGAATATATGGCTACTGAAGTTAGAGTGGGTGGCTAGAAGTAATTTTGCATGTGAAGTGTATGTGCATCCCTTTTCTGAAAAGCATGTGACATCAGTGAATTTTTATTTTCAGGATAAAGGCTTCTCTTAAAAATTTTGTTTGAGATCTGTAGATGAACAAGAACTCAGAATTACTATTTTCTGAGGTACAGAGTTTTAGAAAGAGCCAAGTAAAATGCACTCCTCATGCTCGCTCATTCTTGTATGACTCCACAGCTTTTGTCTCTTGCACTGACATTTTCCTTTTCTTTATTGGACAAAAATGTGAGCAGCTAAAGCCAGTTGGAATATTCCTTTGGAAATACTGGTTGAAAAGAAATAACTTAATTGTCAAAATAGAAACTGATGTGGAAAATTCCTGTTTTTATTGAAGAAAACAAACAAACACAACAATGTAAAAGCCAAATAATCATTTCTGTTTGGTTCATGATAACTACAGGCCTAAGCGCTTTTGTCTGTGGATTGGGTGGAGGGCCAAAAACTTTCTTTTTTTTTTTTCTGTGGATGAAACCCAAATCTTTTTGTGCAAAACAAAATAATCTTTCACTGGACTCTTTGTGAAAGTGCCAATATTTGACTGTCCTAATAATGTAAATTCTTATTCATCCCCTAAAGAAATGGGTGGAAATGGCCATGCAAACTTGCAGATAACCTGGCAACAACTGTGAGTTCAGAGTTTGCCTGACACAAATAATTGCTAATCACACAAATTTCTTTGCTAAAAGATTTGCTCTGGATGCTGTAAAGACCATAAAACATAGTGAAAAAATTCTCAGTTGTCTTTAACATTTTGGACATGTTGAGATGGGTTTTGAATTTCAGTGGGAAAGGAGAACTTTGCACGCAGAGCTCTCAGATATGCAGTGCAGGCCTGTCTAGTCCTGATAATATTAATCATGTGTGAGGAAATTGAGAGTCTTTGCCCATTTGAACATCATCCATTATTTTCAGAATTAAGCATCTGAGCAGTTCTCACCTGAAAGTTAAGGGAAGTTAGAAGAGTCAATATAATAGTATGTGACTGTGAGGTCATGAAGGGTGCTGGGGCTCATTACTTAATTACAACAGGTCTATCTGCCTTGCCTGGTAGGGAAATGTCTTTGGCATCTAAAGCACTGAGACAGATTGCCCAGCCCAGGCAGCGCAGTGCCATGGCCCCTCCATCATTCATGAAGAGCTCAGGTACCTTGTGGGTGACCGGGCTGGAGACATGGGGCTGGCAGAGCTCATCAACGTTTAGAGCAGGGCTGCCTGCGCCTGGGGATGGTGTTTGCAGGTTTGAGGCAGTCTGGGAAGTGGGCTAGCTGTGCAGAGCTGGAGCTGATGAGCCCTGAGAGCACTGACATGGGTCTCTGTGTGCACTCCAGCACATCCAGAGGGTGAGGGAGGACCAGACACAGGCACCCCAGCACCCCGTGAATTTGCAAGGCAGAGCTTGGGGGGCAGGGGTGCAGGAACAGCCACGCTCGGAGAGGTGCACCTAACTCATTGGGTGCCAAATGAGTCTCTGTTCAGGCTGAGGGATATGTCCAAGGTCAAGATCACAACCACCTACCTGAGGCAATACCTGTAACTAGCTGCCCTAGAAGATTAAAGATTTTATTTCTACAACTATAGACTGATGGTATGTCAGCACACACATAGATGCAAATCTGTGTTTCAGATTTTTACACCTCACTTGACTTATTATATATTTTTGTAATGACTGGTTAAGCAGAAGAGCCATATAATGCATCTGGCCAGACTGAGACAGTTGCAGAGGATGTAGCTCTTAGCCCTTGTCCCCACTGCAGCTGCCCTGTGGAAGAAGGCAGAGAGGCCACCTTTCCCTTTAGGAGATTTCCAGCACTTTGGGACTGTCCTTCATCTGTGCTGACCCACTCCAGGTGTGAAGGTGGAGAGCAACGTGCCTTTCCAGGGTCTGCTGCCTTGAGCTCTCCTGCTTGACAATGTGAACTCTGCAACTCCCATTACAATCAGGTTAATGCCCAATACATGTTGGTAGCACATAGCACCTTTGCTATCAATAAATACTCTTGCAATGATAAGTGCAGGGAATCTGCACACTGCCTCCAAAAACCAGTGTGCTATGTGTTGCACTTTGGGAAAGGGCAGTGCTGAGATGGGACAGAATCAAAAGCTTTCTCATAATTGTTATCCACAGTGAAGAGTTTTTTGTTACTTCTTGATGCATGTTTTGCTGACTCCATTTTAACAGATGAGATCAAACTCCATTTGCCTGAGTTTGAAAAATGAACATCAGTGCTGCAGGTAATGGGGTGTAAATCTCTAGACTGGGATGGTTTGTGTGTTACAGAGCTGGGACAGGCTCTGGAAAGAACTAGTGACCCATCTGCTGGCTTTTTAATCTCTATCACAACTAGCTGGCTTTTAGGGGAAAATATTTTTGAATTCAGGAAAAAAGCCTGTTACGCTTCATCATATCTGGATCTGAAGGATCTTGAGCAGTGCTTAAATTTCCCAATAACTGTAAAAGGCAATATAGCTCCCTATTTTGGACACAGCTGAGATATCTGAACAAATAAATAATAAGAAACAGCAATTATTAAAAGTAAGGAGAATCAGGTCCTTCAGGACCTGTGTGATTCTTGAGAGTTGTTACAGACCCCCAACACCTTTTCATCTGCAGGTTCGCTGTCCACAGCAGGTTAAGTCCTCTTAGCCCACTGCAATATGCAAAACGTTTTTCTACAACCAGCTGCTGGAAGAACCAGAAATGTGCATCCATGCCTGTGCCAAGTACAGCCTCTCTGCAGGAACTGGGGAAGTGTGAAAGCCTCTTGCAAGATCTCAAGAACTTGTCTAGTCATGACTGCCTAAATTAAACAGTGTGACCAGTTGTTAAACAAACAATTGTCCCCACAATATGTTTTTCTAAAAAACCCCACCTCCGGAACTGGTACTCTCTTTTCTCCTACATATGTATCATAAAGCCACTTGCTTCCCAGTGCTGTGCTTTAACCATTAGATGACACCAACTCAAAACAAAAGCTGAGGAGAGTTAAGGATGCCCAGCTGTTAGCCCTTTCCTCCTTGCACATAGAAAATTAAATGATGGTGGATCCAAATGACGCCTCAATCATGAGCACCAGTTTTTACACAAAATTTTCTCCAGGGAGCCACACTGTGACACCATGCTTTGCACTTTTGATTAGTGTTTTTGTCTGTGTGCACAGTGCACACTGTTCTGTGAAGCTGAGGTGGGAACCTGTGCTAGAGTCTGCGAATCATTAATAGACTCTGCCAGGTGCACTAAAATGTGTATTACTTGAATAATGGGATGCTTGAGTGCCTGGATGACAACTACATTTCACTGTCACATCAGTACTTCTAAATACACTGTTGAGTTCTGCCTACAAAAGGAGAGCGTCTTAATGGCTCACTCTGTAATACCTCTGTAAGACAGTGACCTTCGTGAGTGGCCATCACGTTTGCAGGTGACTGTGACCCAGCCATCGCAAAAGATGACTCTTCCATGTCAGTAGATAGCAAATAACCAGTTTGGAGTACCCCGATGGCTATCCCAAATTAAGCCAAGGTGTTTTGCTCGCTGTTGTTACAAACGTGTCAAAAAGGACTTTTATTTTGTCCTTTCTGTTTGCTCAACTTTGAGTATATTTGAAAGTCATTGTTGTTACTCTGTGATAAAAAAAGGAAAGGATGTGGGGGGAAGCAAGGAGTCAGAGTAGGAGTCAGAGTGAGTCAGGAATTATTAAAATGCCAACTGCCCAGTGACTCTTCCAAGTCCATATTCACGACATGAGTGCAGATTTGTCGGTTGCATCAAGGACTGGGAAAGCCATATCACTCACAGAGAGAGAGAGAGAGAGAGAGAGGAGGTAAGTCCTGAGCCCTCTGGATGTGCCTTTCTTTGCTTCCTACCAGGAGTGCTTTTCAAGGACCTGTTCTCTGCTCTTCAAGGTCTGATGGATTCCAGTACTCCTAAAGGAGAGCATCTTCTGGAGGGTTTTTCTGCCCTTTTCCTTTCAAATTAAAGAGCTTTGCACTATTCTCCTATTTGTCATGTAGTAGGTGACTGGGAATTTTTACGCCCTTGCAAAGGGAAAGGCAGGCTCTGATACAGGCTGCCCTGCCTGCTCTGCAGAGTGTTAGTTAATAACCAGGGGCTGTACATGACTTTGGTTTGTAGAATATTAAATAAACCAGTATCTTCTGCTGTTACCCTTGAACAGAGTGTTAACATAAACAACATGACAACTGCTGCACTTCATCATGGAAGTGTCTCATTTTAGCAGCCTTAAAGCCAGGGTGAATGATGCAGACTTTTGATTTGCTACAGTAGAGGCACTACACAAATTTAAATATTTTTTGCTATTTAGCAAACCATGCTATTTGTCTCACAGATGAAGTGAAGGCTTTGGAAATACTACTCATGTGAAAATAACCTGGCCATTCTGTTCTTTCCCATCCAGTTCAGTTTCCCATCCTGCTTCCTGGTAGTGCCCAAAATGGACTGATTTTGAGCATCACTAGTGTAGTATTCTTGTTTCTTTTTGCTAGAACTCTGGAGAATTATACCAGTACTTGACACTACTTCCCTTTCCTCTATCCTTCCAGTAGATGTAATCCCAAGATTTTATTGTTTTCTTCCTGACTGAAGATCCTTGTGGGTCCCTTCCAATTCACAGCATTCTATGGTTCTATAATCACCAGGATATCCAATCTGTTAAAACATTGGGATGTATACACAGGCATATATAAGTCCTTAAATTTTACAGGAATAGACAAGTGAAATGACTTCCATGGGCAATGCAGGGGCAAGTAAGAAGTCCCAAATTTTTACACTGTACTTAATCCTTCAAATCACAAACGGGCCCTTTTTAATCCAAACGAGAACACATTTTCTAAGCAGGTGGCCATGAACCTCATCTCTGGGTTGGAAACAAGCTGTGCCTACTCATTGTGAGCTACAGTTTTATTATCGACTTGGGACTGATATTACTGGCATTTGACATGACCACATAGCAATACTGAGTGCCAGGTCCTCTTCTGATTTGCTTTTGCTGACAGGTATTCTAACATCACTCAGGTTAGCTCAGACCCACTTTGTGGCAATTTCCAATCCTGTAGACCTGTTACAGTATTATAATATCACTGCAACAAACAGCTTTTTGCTGGCACTTAGCAGTGGAGCACATGCCAGAGATTCATGTGAATCACAAGGAAATGGTTCCCACTACTGAGTACATTAAGTTAAAGGAGAAAGCTATTTCCATAGTAACCACATATGGTAGGTCAGATGGTGACTTTCCAGTTTTACCACCAGTGGTTTTGATATTGAATTATTTATACAGTGAATTTAGCTTCTCCGGTCTTCTTGGCATGTTGCCTATGAATCTCCATGTTAACATGTGGGAGAAAAGGGAAGTTTCATATGTAGTGCCAGAAAGACTTAAAGTTGATGTTTTTATTCATAGGTGAAACATTGCTATTCTCATGGCAAGTATCACTGCAAACAATAGTAGAAGCACTTGGGCTCACTAACCTACTTTTTACTAGGGTCTCTACAGTATATACCAATTTGAAAATGTTATAGGTGGAGCTGGTAAGAATTGTTATGCCTATATTGCCAAACACTTTTCTGCTAGAAGACCCGCTCTTCTCACTTGAAACTCCCTGAAGCTCAAAATGCTTCGGTTGAAATTCCTCAGTTCTCCTGTTTCTTTAGGCTGTGATTTTGGGAAGAAAATTTCAGCCAATTGCAAGCTGAATTGGAGGGGTGTAGTATTGCTGTAGTACATCAAAGTTTTCTTAAAATGGTTTCACTGAGAAACTTGACTGCTTTGAGTATTGGGAGCAAGCATCTAAAATTGCACAGTAAAGTCATCTTAACATCATGATTTATTTTCATTTGTTCCCAAGAATTATAGTCAAATGTGGTGAAAGTATAAATATTCTATTAATTTCAGAGTAGATTTACATTATCTGCTGCTTTTCCAACCCTCTGAGCTCTTTAGGGCTCTGCAGAGCCCAGCGTTTTGGCTCTCACTTATAGCAGACCTGGGGGAATGAGGGACATGATATTTTATAACCTTGTGGACACCCCTTGTAGATCCTGGTGTAAAATAGTCCTGAAACCCCTCTGTTGTTGGTGATTATTTCCAAAACCCATTGACAGAGCAAAAGACAGCTCTGCATGGAAGAGAAGAGCTCCCTGCTAAGGGGTGGATATGGTTGAAGTCCCTGTCCCAGACCAGCTAAAGCATCGCTACAGCATCCCACTATGGCATTCTGGTTTCTGTTGGCTGGGAGGTGGTATTTAGGTCAGTAGGGGTTAACTGTGAGCAACTCCCTGCAAGACAAGCAACAGGTTGTTTAGCACAGTCTCACATCCTTGGGCTGAGAGCCCCTTTAGCAGAATTTGGTACTGTTAAACATGGGTTTCCTTCATACTTTGTCCTATCAGACATCACCCCGGGCCATAAGGACTCATTGCACAGCTCTGGCATGCCAGTTGGCTCCTTTGCCCAGGAGATTTTTGCCGGGAGCACTCCCAGCCAGACCAGCTTCTCTGTCTTACATAGGGAAGAGAAGAGAAGTCATCTCATGAAAGCAGCAGAGGCTGCTGGTCCATACCAGATAACTCACCATCATGGGCAAAAGCAGCATAACCACCATGGAAATCGCACAGAGACAGGCAATAGCAGAGACTGTAGGGTGGACCAGTTTCTGCCAGACAGCAAATCCTTGGGTTAGGAAAGTCCTATCAGGTAAGATACTCTACAGTGAGGATGCAAAGTTGTCCTGATCGGCTTGAGGTCTACAGTGTGTCCCTGATGTATGTTAATTGTGGGCAAGAGGTAAGCGAGAAGATGGCTGCTGTGGAATAGGTGTGTTGGGACTCAGTTGTGGAGGACTGCCACACAGACATACAGCTGCCAAGAAATCAGAGAGATGGACATCATTCAATCATGCCTCCTTCTCTAGCTGAGGCTCATAATAGTGTTTTAAATCAATATCATATGCGGTTACCAACGAGGTCCATGTGCTGCCTTTCACTCCTTGCCATGGAGCTGAAGGGATCAGGGTTTCACGACAAGCTTTTAGCCAGCAGAATTAGCTTAAAATCCAAATTCTTTGGATAGAGAAACTGCTCAAGGCACACCAGCTTCTCTATCCAGTAAAGTGACTGGCAACAGATTTGCTTATGCAAAGACCTGGCAGCCATTCCCCTAACGCTTGGTTTCTGTGTTTTATTGTTATCCCTTCTCTGATTTTTCGTGTCTTCATGCTCTGCTGTTGCTTTGTCACACCCTGAGTCAAGGCAGAGTGGTGGAAAAGATGCTCTGAGACTGCTCTGTATTACTGGACTTGGGGGCTCAAAACCAACTGCATGCTCTCAATGTGCAAGACATCTTGCTTTCTTCCTTGGGTCCCATGTGCAGAAAACCCAACTGTACAAGTTATTATTGGGATGGATGAAGGAAGCTAGCTCCTCTCTTCTAACCAGCTATGGACTCTCCACATGCCAATGTATGCATCTGTAACATTAAAGGCACTTAATTATGTAGGTAAGGAGGCCCTTGGAACTGAGGCTCCTCTAAGCACTTTGTTCTTCAGTCTTCACTTTTCACATGGTTTTGAACTCCCCAATACAATGGCTCAGGGAGTTGGCTGTCAGGCCTGTGTGATGTTTTGAGTACCTGTATGCTTTTAAGGACTGAATTTCACCTGCTAGAATCTGGTGTGTTAAATGCACTGGAAGCAGGTGTTCAGCTGCTCAGCAATGTCAGATGGGTCTTTTCCAGTCCTTAAAACAGAAGGAAGGGGCTTAATTTGATTCATGCTGGCATTTTGTATTCCATGGCAGAAAACTTTCCTTTTATGGTCATGCTATCAGCTTACATCACTGCTCAGGATGACCTGAGTAGGGAGCTGCTATCCCATCACCTCCCTTATTCTTTGCTCAGTTTCTGGTCTGTGGTTTTGGTCACAGAGGGAGATGTAACATTTTTCTCTTTCTGCCTGAAGCCAAGCAGATTCTTGTGTTGAAGCACAATCTTGGGGTTTTCCTGTTTCAGTGTGACCCTTAACTGGTATTTGGACAACTTGAAACCAGAAGGAATGCTCCTAGTGCCATATGCTTTCCTACTGATGGTCCAACACTTGCTCCACAGCCCTGCAAAGGCAGTGCTAACACTGCCCAGCAGAACATGGAGCAGCTCATAGTGCTGTACACAGTAACGTTACCAATTATTCCTTTTGACTCACAGCTCAGTTGAGTTTTAACCCTTGGAGCCACAACTTTTCACTGGGACCTCCTGCTCCAGGCTGAGTATTTTCTGAAAGGTTTGACAAAGATAGACCCGTTGTACATGAAATGAGACAACAATCCCTTGCTCAGCCCTTGCCTAAAAGAGGAAATACCCACACAGCCATCTGTTGAGGACAGTCAGCACTTTGCCCTGGAGAAAGGCTGGCTGCTGTCTTGGCCAGATTGTCCATGTGCTGGGCTGACCGCTCTGGAAGCCTGCCTGCGTTGGGTCATAAAAAATCTTGGTTTGGCAGTAGACAAATCATTGAGTTTTCCATTTATTTCAGCGGGAGCAAAACCAGGCCTGTAATTCCTAACAACTTAATGCAGTCATAAAATACAGAAGAATGAAGAAAAAACAAGCCAAAATACAAACACAGAAACCACCCTTGTGTCAAACAGGTTTGCCAGCAATTATTTTCCAAATGAATATAACCTTTTTGCCACTCTGGCTACAATTAACAAAGCATTAACTCCCTACCTCTACCCCATCCCAAATCATCAAAAAGTCATTGAATCACAGAATGATTTGGGTTGGAAAGGACCTTTAAAGGTCATCCAGTCCAAGCCCCCTGCATCTTCAACTAGATCAGGTTGCTCAGAGCTCTATCCAACCTGACCTTGAATGTTTCCAGGGATGGGGCTTCTACCACCTCTCTGGGCAACCTGTGCCAGTGTTTCACCACTCCCATTGTAAAAAATTTCTTCCTTATATCTAGTCTAAATCTCCCCTTTTTTAGTTTAAAAACATTACCCCTTGTCATATCATTCACCCTATTATTTAATCTCTAAAGAGCAGCGTGTCGTGATTTGAAGCACATAAGAATTGTTCTTTGGAGCTGCTGAATTGCTGATGAGAATATGTCACTGAATTCTTCTGTATTTTAGCTTCTTTCTTCAGTGATGGAGAGATAGAGGGTGATTCGAAATGAGTTGGGACTGGGTGGCCATGCTCCTAGTCCAGGTATGTGAGGTTAGGTGGGATGAATGCAGACTGACAGCTGTCCTTCAGATATTGGATCTCTTCCACAGTCTCAGATGGTGGATTGGTCTATTTGGCTAATCTGCCATATAGTCACTGCTCCTTTTCAAAATCATCTTCACCAAAGCCAGGGCTCAGATGAGTTATTAAATGAGTGAGAGATGCAAAACAGATTAATTTGAATTGACAGAAAACTCTAGACTTTACCTGGCCCAACCTCCTGCTCAAAGCAGAGTTAACTTTGAAATCAGAGCAAGTTGCTCAGGTCTTTGTCCAATCAAGTCTTAAATATCTCCGGTGCTGGAGATTCCCCACTGTCTCTGGGTACTTTCTCCACTGCTGAATCATGCTTATGGTGAAATATTTTTTCCTTGTATCTCTTTAGAATTTCCCTTGTTTCAGCTTGTGTTTCTTGCCTTGTCTCTTCACTGTCCACCTCAGAAAAGAGATGGACTTCATCTTCTTTGTGTCCTCCCATAATATTGCTGTAGAAAGCATTAAGCTCTCACCTGAGATGTTTCTTTACCAGGCTGAACAAGGCAGTCTTGCTCAGCCTCTCCTTCTACATCATGGGCTGCATCCCCCAACCATCTTGGTGGCCCTCTATGGGACTTAATCTGGATTGTCAGTGTCTGCATTGTGTTTGGAAGCATAAAAGTGGCCCTCATTTTCCATCTGTGGCTACACCAGTGCCGAAAAGAGGAGAAGGATCTCTCCCTTGACCTGCTAGCTCCAGTCTTGCTACAGCTCAGTATGAAGCTGGGAAGGGTGCACTGCTGACTTGGGTTTACATGGTGTCAACCAGGATCCCAGGTCCCAAGCCAGCTGTCTCCCAGTCTGTACAGCTGAATGGGGCCACTCCATCCCAGCACAGCTGAATGATGGAAGAGGTGTGGAACACCCTGTACCAAACTGCAGCGTGGCCTGGTGTTAAATGGTGAAACAAAGGTGAAGAAACACCATCGGTTGCAAATTGTGCAGTTCTGTAACGAAGCTCTTTGCACTCAGCAGTCTTCAGGCTTCTTCCTTTTTCCACTAGAGGGACCCAAATGCAAATAAAAGCTCTAATTTATCAACTGGGAAAAAGTGTGTGTGGGGGTCAAATATATTAGCATTGTATGAAAGGCAGTATTTTCTCCTTCTTAATATTTGTATTAAGGACTTGATTCACCATTCATTGAGTTCAAGGTGGAGATACTCAGACACTTCAAGCTAAGACCTGGAAAACATTTCAGAACTGATTTCCAACTCTTGAATATCTCAAATATTAATAGCTAAAATAGCTGCAAGCCAAAGACAAGCCTTGACCATTAGCCAGAATGTGTCCTTTTGTGGGCAGTGCATATTTCAGTTTCCATGTCCATTTTAGCAGTGACCTCTCTGCTGTGGCTCCCTGACACTGCTTTTTTCTGCCAGGTGACGGCAGAATACAGTTTCTGTTTCAGCTGTCTGAGGGAAGGGAGGGAAAAAAAAATCACTGCTCATCACTGAGTGTTTGAAACCTATTAGAAACAGAAGCCCAGAGGGATGGGGATCTGGATCTTCCTTTGGAAAGAAAGGCAAAGGAAAAAAAAACACGGAAGGGAAAAAGACAGTAGCTGATGTTTTTTGGGTTCCGTAATGCAGAAAGCATAGGATTAACCCTTCCTCCCCCCACCCAAACTTATCCACAACAAGATTCATTTACAAAGGCTGCTTTAACTTCAAAACACTGCTGATTAGCTCCAAGTCAGCTGAACAAATGGCTGGAAAACCAAATCTGAACTATGTACTGGGGAAGATGGGACAAACCTTGATTAAAAATCTGTGTTTCCCCTCTTTTTTCTCACTTGGAAAAAGAAATAGCTAAACATGTGAGTGTGGCTTAACCTTATGCACCCACTGGCTCTACTAAAACCCAGCCTTGAACGTCTTCTAACTACAGAAGTGTTTAATAGAGGAACAAAGATTTACCACTGTCTGGGCTGCACAACCAGTTAGGCTGCAGAAAGCTGTGACTGGCCCAGCTGGATTGCTCAGGGTTTTCCCTCAGCACACCATCCTGCTCAGAAACAGACTCAGTTTCACTGTAGGAGGCTGGGACCAAAACACTCTGGGATGGCTGGGCTTAATGACCAGGCACTCCAGCAGGCAGGATGGGAGGGGAGAAGGCAGCTGGGCTTTTAAGCACTGACTATTGGCACTGGTGGTTTGTTGTGCCCCTCTTGATTTGCTTTTCTGAATTGTCAGGCTCATATCTGTCCTTTTTTTACTCTTCTGTCACTGGCAGCTTTCCTCCTGCGCTCCTCCAGTGAGAGCCTCGCAACCCAGCCAGTCACTTCTCTTCCGCTCACCCCTTATCAAGGTTAAAAGGGGGAGGCATCAAAGGCTGCCAGAAATAGGTCCTCTGGGCTCTGTGCTTCCTGTCTGCCATGTTATTAAAACCAGCTCCCCTTTCTGTCCATCTTGGCAGGACAGAGAAGTTAACTCAGATAGGAACTGCAATTGAAAAGCAGACGGTGCTGGCCTTTGGACCAACGATTCAGAGTCTGGAATGGGGAGAGGGAGAGGGGCTCAAGCACATCTACCCTATGGTCAGGCATGGGTCCACCATGGCCATTTTCACCAGCCATCTTGTCCTCACCTGTGGATGAACTCAGACTGAAGAGTTCTGGAGCCCTCTGAGTGAAGGAGGATGGTCAGTGCCTTCACACAGGCCCTGCTCTTCTTCTGTGCTGAAACTCAGATCCCAGTCTTGCATTGGGGAAGGATTGATGAGGTGGCTGATCTGGTAAACTTTGGATTTAGAGGCAGACTCAACCAACAGATCAGGTATTTGTGGTTTGTGCAGTTTTCCTAAATTCCTGGAGCAAAGAAAGCTCTAATATTTTTGTTCTGTTAAGATTGCTAGGGTTTTTGCCAATAGAGAAATGCTGTAAAAATAGCACCACCAGTTAATGTGATTAAGCTGTCAAAAATGCCAGCTGGTGACCTGGCCTCTGTACCCAGACCCACTGCTCCTTCTTTTGTTTCCCTACAGACCTTTGTATTTCTCTTCTGCCTTATTGTTACCTGTCCCACACACTTCTCATAATCTGCTGCTGACAGTTTTCGATTAGGTATAATTTCCTGACCATCTTGTGTATAACTTAGACATGCTGTAAATGTGGAGATTTATATGGAGTTGTATGAACTGTGCTCTTGAGACACTTGAAAGAAAAACATTGAAAGGAACAATCTTGGCAGGAAAAGCACAATTGGAGAGCTGTAAGGCCAACCCATAAGAGGTAGTTAAAGTTAGTCGGTGTGAGTTGATTAAGATGGAACAGTCCCTCAGCTTTGTCACTGCTTGGGACTGAGCCATCAGTGACTGTAAGTGCTATGATGTGGACTTGGGTGGATGCTTGACAAGAAAACCCCCTGGTTTTCAGTATTCCTGCTTGAAGCCCACCAGTGTCTGGAAGCCGGGTGGGCTTGGAGAATCCCAAAGCTAGGGCTTTGCAACAAACTGGCAGAGCTGCAACACCTTTGAGTGACAAGAGTGAACTCTCCTTTTGACACGTCTGCCTTAAAAACTGACTCCCGTCTCTGTTTTCCATTTCTGAAGGTATGCTGGTTTGCAGAAGAAAGTGAACTCAGCAGTCAGGGATGTACAGACAGCCTGATTCTTTAAACACAAGCAAGCCATTAGTGGGTTTAGAATCAGGCTCATAATCCTTACAAATCCCCTGACCCCAGGTGTGGAGAGCTGCTTGGCATTGGAGTCAGTCTGGTACAGTTTGGTGTCGACACAGTCCTAGCTAGTGTGCTAGGACTAGTCTTTCCTGATCTTACAGCAAAGCACTTCCCTTGTAGCTGGACTGTCTCAGCTCCTGTCCTCAGCTGGTAGGTCTCTGCTACCAGCTTTGCTAAGCCAGGCCTGACACAGAGTGGAGGAACTGGTGGTGCTGGCAGCTGTCTTTGTCTGTAGAGGCTCTTTAGATACTGTGCAAAAGAGAGCAGTCTCCAAAAAGGAAAGAGGAAAAAAAAAATCCCATTTTTAAAGAGGAAAAAAAATCGTAAAAAGATAATACTTCTCAAGAGCCATGGCCATGCAGGAGCCTTCATTGCACACAGCCAGGCTGGCATCTCTGCCCTTGCTGGGCCAGCATAAACCCAGGTGGGAGTATGGAATGAGTCTGCACTTAATTTGTTGATCAGCCATCACTGATCCTTGCTAAAACACATTTGACAGACATGAAAGAAAACCAATCTGAAGAACTCACTTGGTGTGACCTATGGGTCAGTTCTTACACATGAAAATGTAGTTAGAGGCTGACAGAGGTACTGGGCATACAAGGTAAAAGCTGAGGTTGTGGCCTCATATGTGATGTAGTGTAATTTGACAAAGCAGCTCTCTCTGGCTGTGCTGATGACTGCCCTCAACCTTGAATGTAATATCTGAGATACTGTATCTCCAGCCTTCTGTAGCATCTCAGAAACAAAGCTGAAAATATCTACTGCTAATCTACTCAAAGGTTTCTGCTGAAAGCAGAGTGTATTGACATGTTTGAGGGATTGGAAGGCTTGAGGTGAGTTATTCCTACTTAGGTCTATGTTAGGAGTTAAATCTTTGGAGTAATTTTCATGCCTGTGGTGAAATAGTCATGCAGCTGTTTCATTTGCGGGCTGCAGTGGGAAGTTTTCTAAAATTTGTAGGATAATTTACGTTTGTCCCAAAACTCTAGATGTATCTTTGAAGGTTTAGTATGCCAACTTTAACATCCCTGTGATTGGTTTGACATTATGGAGCATTTTTGTCATGGACAGGAGTTTGGCTGCTTTTTTTTTAAAAAAAAGATCTAGACTGCATCAGGTATTTTTTTACAGCAAGGAATATTTAAAACAATTGGACCATAGAAAGAGCAGCAACTCAAGACACTCCCAGGACAAAGACTTCAACATTAGCCAATTTGTGACACAAACTCCACTGTCAAGTGGCCTATCTTTCAGAAAGTGTCTATCCTATGGTAAAACCTCACTGTTTTTACAGTGGATGGTCTCTCAGGGAGGACAGCAAGACCACTTCTTGGGGGAGGTAGACCAACTCAGAGAAACAAGCAAACAGGAATCACTACTTTTAGATTTTCTAATGTTCATCAAAATGAACCATTTTCAATTTGTAATGTTGTTGATTACCAAGTACTTACAATGTTCTGTATTTTATGTGGTTATGAGTAGTGTCTCTTTTCAAGGGCCAGCAAATGAAAAAGGAATCTTTAATTTTTCTTTTGTTGAAACCAATTTTGAACTCTCTCTTGATCTCACTGAGCATAGGGTGGGGTCAATATTAATTCCATGTGATAAATAAGTAAAAGAAGAACTCTTTGAGCTGGCATTGTTTTGGAGCTCTGACAGAAAATAGCCAATGGTGACTGATGCACTGAGGTCATGATCATTGTATATGCTATCCATTATAGTCCTTACTGCCAACTGAAAGCACAATGGTATTCCTGTTCTTGAGATCCTTTGTACCTACTGCTATTTATAGACAAGAAAAAATTATTTCAGCTTCTCATAACTGAATGCCAGGAGAGATATCAGAAATTTTCATTTTGTTGCTGCTTTAGATTACAGAACAAAATTAGTTACATATGTAATAAGGCTACTGATGCCATGAGAAAATGATTTGTGACTCATGAGAAAACTTCTTAGCCAAAAATACACAAAGCTAATTGGGAAATGATTTTTTTTCCTCTATGTGGCAAGACATGTCAGCCATATATTTCTCACCACACAACTGGCAGGAAAACAAAGCAACTTTATAGTCTTATATTGCGCTACAGTATGTTGGTTATTGTAAACCTTTGCAATCACCCAGTTACAAGGTACCAAAGAGAAATGAGATTCAACAGTAGGTCAGGACTCTACTCAGCTCATAAGTATCTCCAAAGCTCTGAAAGTATCTCAGTTTTCACATCCACACATCTATTACTTTTCCTCTCTGACAATGATCAGACTAAAAGCAGTAGGTTCAACCCAAATGTATTAGGTTTTACTCTGTGCTTAAATCAACTCATCATCCCATTTACTGCCCATTTGTCCAAAAATTTATATAGATTGAACTGTAGTCATTAAAACACTTTAAAAGTACTAATTTTCTAATCCAGGCATTGGTAGATGTGTTTCCCATATTTCAGTAGAGTAAGAACAATCTTATCCACCTCTTTGTGACAGCTGACCTCTTAAATCTGGAGGAAGCACCAGCTCAGTGCTAATGTTGCCAGTCTTTGGTTGATGCAGGGGGCATTGTCTTTCTTCCAACCTAGGAAGAATATTTGGATTGTTAAAGTTTTTCCTGGCATTGCAATGGTTTCCTACCCAAAATGATGGCATGTTCTGTCATCAGAAGGATATTCTGATGATAAGCATCACAGAAATGTGAATAACAAGTAAATAAGATCTGTATGATGCATGTGTCACAGTGAAAGCTCAGAACTTAATGAAATTTTCATAATTTAAATTTACAATAAAACTAGTCAGTTTGACAGTTATGGCCAAGTGCAGTGACATAGCAGGCTTGAAGTCCTCAGGATCATCTGTTAATTTAAACCATGTTTTCTCTTATTACGGTAGACATACATAATTATTTAAACTCATAGTAATAAAGCTGTAGTTCTCTGGGCCGGTTGACAAAGGACTGATAATAAAAGAGAACTAATCCATCATGGGATAGAGATAAATAACATAAAAAGATTATACTCTATCACATATTATTTATTTTGCAAGATCCTTGCCACACACAGTATGTAGGGTGAAAAATGTTAATTGAGATGTTGTGGGACTGAGGCTATTGTCTGTAGGGTCCCAGCCTCATTAGCTGCAGGATTTGGAAAGTATGGAGGGAGCAAATAGCAGGATTTCAGAAAGAGAAAGTGTGGCCTAATGTAGTTGAATACCACGCTGAAGAACTGGATTCTTGCCTAGCCTCTGAGGTCCCATGTGGTCCTGAACCAAGCTTTCCACAGTGCGGGGGAAGTGGTCCTGCTGTTGGTGTAAGAGCTGGCTGGTTGTTCATCAGGAGAAGGGATCCTGGGGCTTGGGTCTTCCTATTGCTTGATAAAACTGAAAACTGTGCTTCCCTAATCACAGGGTGATGAGGTACAGAAGGGGAGAAGAGAGCACTGGGGCCACTTTCTGGTATTATCCATGGTATCAGGGCAGTAAGCCTGCTCGGGTCAGTGCTGTAGATCCAGATATTCACATTGCTGACGCTGCATCAAGCAAGGACTAAAACATCAAGGGAAATGTATGGACAGGGCTAACATTTCCTGATGCCCAAATCTGTGCAGATTCTTGCATGGAGTACAGGCTTTCTGCCCTGCTTTTTTGGGGTGTCTGACTCTCTCCAATGTTTGGGTCCCAACTCAGGTGATCTGAGTCACCCAGCTGGGGACAGCTTCCTAATCCTTATGTGTTGTGATACACAGAGTCACCAGGAACTCTTTCAGCTCTGGGCCAAAGGTAATATCTGGCTTCTATGGCTATTAACGTCAGTAGTCTCCTTCCACTACCTCTGCCTCCAAGCTTGTTCCACACTAGAATCTCCGTAACTTGAATCCTCAACACTCTTTTTTTTTGTTAGACCATTTAAATACAATATGTAGCAAGACTGTCACAGAGTGCCTTAGCCTATAGACATGGGTGAAGAGAAGGTGAGTTGAGATGCTAGAAAATGGAGGAAGTGCAGCTCAGTCCCCACCATGGTACAGCAGAGCTGCAAATTGAGGCCAGATTCCCAGATTTTCCCTTGCTTGTCCTTAGAAAGTGAATCCTTCCTTTCAAAAAATGGTCTATGCCCATGCAGCACAATGCAATGGACTCAGAAGTGCTGGTACTTCACCTTGTCACTACTGACACAAGAGTTATCTCTCACCTGAGGTAGCAGAACATGCACAGTTGAAGGCTGATCATGGAATCATAGAATTACAGAATCATTTCAGTTGGAAAAGACCTTTAAGACCATCGAGTTAAACCGTAAACCTAACACTGATCTTTGGATACATCAAAAAGCCCTCTTTGCTCTGAGTACTCCTCCATTTAACTGAGTAAGTGGAAAGTGAATGCCTTGTATTGAATATTAATTAGGCCAAATAAATGAAATCCAGAAGCGAAACAAAAAAAGAACTGCTAGTAAGGATCATCCACCAGTCTGTGGTTGGATAATATGTTTGGAGAGCATTGCTCTCTTAAAAGAGTTAATGAAAGACACCAAGACACCATTCGTGACTGTGGCTGTGTACTGAGAAGTCAGCAAGCCCCCACTACGATTTATACAGGAAAATCCATGGGAGCGATGGAGAGGTGGAAAAAGAAAAAGCAGCCTAAAATGCTGGTGCCAGAGCTTTTATGCCTTCTTATCAGCTCCAGGACTTTTCTGACTGCCACTTGTAAAATTCTTTAGATGTCCCCTGATGTTTCTTCCTCCACAGCCCAGCATCATGGGCTCAAGTGTCACTGCATTCTGGCGACCAGGGGACATTCCTTCTTCAAGAACAAATATGCTCCATGAAAACTGATTCAGTTTACCTTAAGTTAGACACTTGTTGTCTGGTGAACTGAATTGTTCAACCAAGCATGTTGTCAGGAGCTCTCTCCAGGGGCCCATATACAGCTCCTGAGAAGCACCTCATACATTCAGGGAATTGCTCCCAGTTTCCATCTGCCTGTCCACTGTTGGTCCTGTATCATATCTGCTAGCACTTTGCAGATATCTTACATCACAAGATCCATGTATGTAGGGAACTGAGGTCTAGATATTGTCTGATCCTACAGCAATGCTGGTGTCCAGCTCTGCCACAGCCCTGCTCTGCCCAACTATGGGCCCTATGGAACCCATTCCCATCCATCCGGCCCTGCTCAGCCATTTCAGAGCTGTGCCTGACCCTGGTTTGCCTCACTGGTCCTGGTCCTAACCCCAGCCTATGGCCTGATACTCCAATATGGCCTTGGCTCCATGGAGGTACCTGACGCCTGGAACTGTGGCCTGGTCCCAACTTTTCCCCACAACCTACCCTGTTTCCTCAATTAAAGTCTTTGCTAATGAGTTCTTGCCCTGTCTGCTTGGTTTAACCCAGTGTTGGAGTATATGTAACAATGAAAATAAGTTATCCTATAAATGGCCATGCTAGAAGTGCTGGCCTCAAGACAAGTATCACAAGCAGCTTTAATTATAAATCACACTCAATGGAGCTACATAGCAGCCAAAATGGATATAAACTGAGCAACTTTTGAAAAAAATTTGAGCCATTTCAAATACAGCAGCTGATTTATTATTACTCATTTTCCATGCTCTTCATGAAACAGATTTTTCTGTTTATGAATTCTGTTTCAAATATTTGTCTAATATTGGGAAACAGGCCTGACCGAATCCTTATATCCCAACATTCCCACAATTTTAGCAGTATTATGAATCTAATTTCTAGCTTTCCAGAAGACCCCATCTTTCCAGGGAAGGAAGGCAATATCCCAGATCCATACAGACCTTATTCTTAAAATGTTCTAACTTTTAAGTCATCTCTGAATGTCACTAGCTTACAGCATAAGCCCTTTTTTAAAAAAACCCCTTTTTTTTAAAAAAAAAATGTATACGTGTATGAATACAGCCCAATGAAGCGTAATGAATCTAACACTTTGCTGCAAAGAAAACAGACACTGCCAGATGCAGGTTGGATTCTTTCTCCAACTGAAAAGTTCTGGTCCTCCACCTCTCTGGGTAGGATTAAGTCAAGGTGAAGGGCAGGCTTTAGTTTCATAACATGTGAGATACTCCCTTGAGTACTCAGCATGTCTGGATGGATCCATAATACATGGTCCTAGAAGAGACTCATCCTATTCTGGAGTGGTGTCTGAAGGTCATGTGGGATCTCCTAGGGCATATCTAATGGCACTGAGATTGTTACTGACTGAAACTCAGATATCTAGTGCACACGTAGTCACGCGGGGACATTTATCTATAGGTGTTTCAGTTTGGAGCTGGATGTCCCTATTTGTGCTAGATGAAGTGGATTAGCAGGGCACAGACTGGGCCAACTTGGTGTGATGCTGCACAGAAAACATGCAAGAGAACAGCCCAATTGTGGAGGGAAGCTGTGGGAGTCCCATACTCGGCACAAGAGGCTTGACAAGCCTGTCATCCATTGTCGTCTGGTAGGAGACACTATTTGAATATGGACTGTCGCAATTGCTTAGGGAAACTGTAATATGAGTGCAGGCCAAGCAGAAAACTCAAGTGATGTTCAGATGAAATTGCTAAGCTGTTGAACTGTCTCTTCCTGCATCTTGAGTGAAGGGAGCTTAGCAAATCATTTTTTAATGGAAAACATATCCATGTATTGCATACAGTTCTGAAAGTTGTCAGGCTGGAGGCCAAAGAAAATAAGTTTTAGGATTTTCTCAGCTTCATAATTGTGTTATTACATTGTATGATAGAAATTGGGCTATGGCATTAATTCTGCTCTCTGGCACTAAAAAGAGGAGGAAGTATTTCTTCTTTAATTGACAGCTAAAATTTCATTCATGGGGTATTAGCAAAATCAGCTTTTTGCCTACTGAACTCTCTTCCATGTTTCTGATATGATTTAACTCTGGCACTAAGGAACTCTTTTATTTGTGAAACACTAATCTGTATCAAGCAGAGAAGAGGAAAAAATCACTTATGGGAGACAGGGGAGAACTGCAAAGTTTTCAAACTGAAGGGACAAATCTGCTATTTAAATGCTCTGACTGATCTACTTCTACCCTATCTGAAAATCCATTTTGAAATATTGTCCCTGCAATTAATATTTGACCCCCGCCCCCCACCAAATGCCCCTGTAAAGGCTACTGGAATTGTATGCTCTCCTTGCCACTGGATTCACCTGTTTGCATGTTGTCAGGATCACAAGTCTGGGATGCGGTGGGTTGTGGAGCTCAGCCTGTCCAGGACTTCCCCGAAATCAGTGCCTGGAGGTCACTGCTGTATTGCTGTGTAAGTCTTACCAGCAAGAAACACTTTCCCCTGTTTGCTTAATTTAGTGAATCCATTTATTATTGTTATCATTACTGTCTTCATCTAGACACAAAAGCCTAGTTTGCCACCTAAATGCAAAAATGTATTTTTGCCATCTAGACACAAAAACCTATGTTTGCAGTTTTGCTTTGTTCAATGGGGAAAAAAACCCCCACCAAACCTAAATGGCTGAGGAATTCTCTCTTTCTTGCTATTTACGAGAGTAAGCTGGGGTCTCTGACAGATGTCATGTAGATCTTTGTCCTTTCAGAATTTGGAGAATTTTGGCAAAGATTTTTGTGACCATTTCACACCATTTCAGTGGTGGGGAGAGAATAAAAGCACCTTGAACAAGCATGGGTAGGTCTCATTTCCCATGCACAAGAATTGTGGGAGAACCTGAATTTTCTTCCACTCCATTGCCTTAATTGATGGCCAAACCTTCTGTAAATTGGTGTGTTGGGTTTGTGTGTGTATGGGGCACTTTTTTTGGTAGTGGGGGAAAGGCCACCTTGTGAGAGCAAAAGCTCCCCTGGCTCCAAGGCAGAAACCCCCCAGCCCAGCTAGGCCAATGAGCACTGGAGAAACACCTCTGCAAATCCATATTGGTGAGGGGAAGGACTGTCCTGAAAAGAAGTAGGTTGGGGTGAACCTGGAGGAGAGACGGTTGACCTGAACAAAAGACAATCATTGGCCTAAACAAAGGACAGACAGACAGACAGAGAGAGAGCTTCATTGCCAGAGGAAAAGGCAGAGACCCACACCCAGTTCAACTGCATGGAGTAGGGGAAGACAAAGTCCCTTGCAGCCCATGGAAATTCAGTAGAGGAGCAGAGACCCACGTGCAGGCCATGGAGGACTCCACACTGGAGCAGAGAAGCTGAGCCTGAGGGCAAGTGTGACTGGAATTGTGACCCTCTCAGGTCACAATTGCTCAACACCAGAGGAGGGATGAGCCCCCAGAGTGGAGGGTGAATCTGCAGCCCGTGGATGTCCCCATGCAGGTGCTGGGAGCTGAGCCAAAAGAGGTCCATGACTCCATGGGAAGCTCGCTTTGGAACATCTTGTTCCTGAACTTCCATGCTGGGAAGAGCAGCAGAGGTGAACTGACTGAAAACCCCATTCCCTGCCCCCTGTGCCGCTGGGGGGTGGAAAGTAGAGAAATCGGGAGCAAAGTGATTTGAGCCTGGGAAGAAGGGAGCGGTAGGGGGAAGATGTTGTAAGATGTGGTTGTTATGTCTAGTTAGATGAATGGCAACAAATTAATTTGATTTTTCTTCCCCAGGTTTGAATCTGTTTTGCCCATGACCATAACTGGTGAGTGAGCCCTCCCTGTCCCCATCCTAATCTGTGCCCCTTTGTTGTGACTCCTGTCCCATCTCACTGGGTGGGGAGAGTGAATGCAAGACTCTGTGGTCTCACTGTGGGTCAAACCACCACACTGGGCCACAGAAGATCTTCTGCCATGGGAAATGGATGGAGATTCTCTCTCACAGTCAACATGGTGTTGTTGATGAGTTTGGCAGGAAACACGTATCCTCTCCTGAAAGATATTGGCAACATGCTGAGGTTATTGTATTATTTTGTGAGTGCTGAAAAATGCTCTGAAGACAGAAAACCAAATTGTCTTTTCTACCCTTGGAGAGAAATTAACCTGGAATGTCAAAGCAAAATCATTGGAGCCTCTCCGTTAATCATGTCACCAGGCTGGTTCCCTGTGTTAATTATGAAAGCTGTTGCCAATTGTTTCTATTTCTTGCTTTTCTTCATTGTGATAAATTGTCCATTAAAAGGAAAAAACCCACCCAAATGCATTACACTCATTTTCTCTTCCAGCACACTGGCTAAGGATAGTAGAGAAGGGTACTGACAAGTTGTAGAGCATCTGTTCTTGTTTACAAAGTCCTCAATCACACTTGAATAGCTTGCTAGAAAATATGAACTATAATCCATGGTACTAAACAATCCTAGAAAAAAAATGCATCATCTTTGTTGTTGTTACTCATCCAAATATTCCATGGAGGTGAACCAGAGCTTGAGGTTTGTTTATCATTTGATGTCCCTATTCTTTTCCTTTAGCAGAGGTGGAGGCAAATTAGCAAGCACTGGAAAGTGGCTTTTACACAGAAAGCACCTGAACGTGCTGTGCAGATGAGCAAAGAACAATCCTTTCTTCTGCTGGGTCATTACCAGATTAAAACACCCTAGCTCTGACCCTGTCTAGGGGGTGTGAGTGCTTTTGAGGCAGTGCGGGGCTGTGTTCTTCATCACTCTTGGGCAACGAAGATATCCTGAGGCTTATTGCAAGAGACATCAGTTCAGACCCCAATTCAAGAAGCATGTCATGTCTCACTGCCTTTTGTTTTGTTGTGTAGTTCCTGCTTAGTTTAGTGATGTGCCATGGTGTGCAGGACTCCAAATGGAAAAATGAATTTTTGAATTGCAGGAGCTTCATATGAGGTATCAAAATCAGGATTTAATTAACTAAAAGGAATTTTTCTGCTCCTTGATAAAACTGAGAAACCAAGAGTTTTTAATGGCATCAGTGGGAGTTGCTGAGCTTTGCTGTTTAGGTGTATTGAAGTGAATTAGGAGTTTCTTTCCATACAAATTTTCTGAGAGAAATGCTGACGACGGCTCTTCCCAGTGAAACATCACCACAGAAGGACAAGCCAAATTCCTCCACTACTTCCCATGTCTTATCCTGAAATATTTTTTTCCTTATTTTCTGTTTGTGGTGAAGCAGCTGCCAGGCTTTACCGCAGAAGCAACCACCAGTTAATGCAGGGTTATGTGATGTATGTTTAAGAGCTTGGGGGGTCTTTTTTTGCTGTAAAGGACATTGAAATGCAAGATATCATATCTGGTTATAGAATAGCTCTGAATGTATATTAGTTATTCCCCAAGACAATAAACAAGCAACAGCTGCCATAGTTTAAAAATGAGCATACATGTCTATTTACCCCTTAATTTTTTAGAGCAAAGCTGAGTAAAAAGCTCTGCATCATTACATAATATTAATTCCTACAAATAATAATTATATATAAATATCATATTTATTTAGATTAAAGACAGTGAGTCTCTGACTTGAATAAGGGAAAAATATTTCCAGCGTGAGGGTGGTCAAACATGGAAGCAGGTTGCCCAGCGCGGTTGTGCCATCTCTGCCCTGGGAGGCTTTTTAAAGACTGGATAAAGCACTGAGCAACCTGGTCTGGTGTTACAAATGTCCCTAATTTGAGCAGAAGGTTGGGCTAGAGACCTGCTAAGGTCTCTTCCAATGTGAATCCTCCTACAAGTCTATGAACCTATGTTCTTTGATGGTGCATTAAGATTTCAGTCAACCAGGTCTATTTGTGTTGGTGCTGTCAAACACCATCTGCAGAGGCCTTATATTTATAGCCCTCACACAGAAATAGGACCATTAGGGTTAGTGGTTCTGAAGTGACATGTTAGAGGGCTTTCTGTTAGAAAAGGGTGTTAGGACTGTTGTCATTGGCAAAGCCTGGGGTTTGTTTGACCTTGTAGTAATGAAATGGGTTGATAGGACTGGACAGTGTTTTGAAGGACTTCCAAAGCAAGGAGAGAAAGCTTGTGTCTGATGAGGAAACAAGGGAGGAATATGGCTGGAGAATTGCAATAGAACAATAGGATGAAGAAAGAAGATGCTCTTATCAGTGAAGTTTTGAATGGGCTCCCAGAAATAAGGAAATGTAACTCAATATAGCAGAAAAAATCCTGCTAGCCCCTTTTTAACTTAAGCAGTTTGTGGTTTTGGTGCTAGTCCTAGGAAAAAGATCTCAGTGTTATCTGAGGATAAACATCAGTCCTCAAGAAAACCCTTGAGTGATGCCAACACATCCTGTCAGAAATAAGCCACCAAAGCAATAAGTGGAGATACCTCTGGCAAACCCTGCATTCTATTGGCTGAGGTGGTTTTTTGGTTCATTTGGTTTTTCCAAAGCATCGTTTTAGCAGATTAGAGAATAAATTATCACCCTCAGATATTTCATTTTTTTCTCACAGTTTTCCCATGCTCCAGTCAATTCCTGAGACATTTTTCTTTATTATTTGCAGACTCCAGTCTAAATCTCTTGATATGATAATTCTGAAAGCCTGATACCAAGGTGTGCAGTCTGCCGAGAAGACCTCCCTCTGACATATATTCTTGCTTGGGCCCTGTGTTGCCATGCCATGCTAAGTGAAGGTGGGCTAACAGGCAAGATGCTAACAAGGGGGCACTGCAGAGGATGTAGTTGCTATGATTTCCTGTCCTACATAGTCCCCTTTTTCTGGAGAAATCACAAACCCTTCCTGCTCACTTTCTAGCTACACAACACTGCTCACTGTCATCTAATTCATGAATGGTTGGCACAGTTGGCAAAACTTTTGCATTTTCCTGCAATGAAAATTTTCACTTTTATGGCCTATCTGGAAAACAAATTATTTCCCATCATTACAGTTAATCTTAGATGGTATTACAATGTTGGATTTCAGCATGTGGTACTAAGAGCCTTGTTGATTATAAGTGGCTTTTAAATGTAGATGGCTCTCCTATGCAGCTGGTCAAAAAAAGCTTGAGGGAACAGGTACATATCCCTCTTCTTAGTTAGCGTACTTGGCAGTGAGGACAATAAGGCATGGAGGCCCCTTGGAGAACCAGGAACAAGACCCAGCTCTCCTGAACCTGAGACATGACCAAAAGTGTCACTGGTGCAGTCCTCGAGACTCCTGAGCCATTCTTCTGTAAAGTCAGTGAATTCACCTGCATAGATCTTACCAGCTGAAATAAGAAAGCCCATTCAAATAAAAGTTCTCAAAATAAAAGTTTTCAAATATTTCAGATTGCTCTTGAATAACAATTTTCATATGTCACATTCCCATCCCAACTCTGAGATGTGTCATGGGAAACCTGGGTGAAATGATAGAATCCAAGTGGAAGTCTGCACTCCCTGAAGAGGCACAAATGGTTATAACAGTAGATTTGGTTCCAAGTCTACTCTAATATCCATTTATTCTTAGCAGTTTTCACCACTTGCTAGTGCACATATTTCCCATGGAATAGGAGGCTTCAGAAGCCATTGGAAGGATGCTGAGGTCTGGTTTGTATTTCCACATTCTACAGCCGGAAGAGTTTGTCAGTCAGCATCCCTATGGGGTAGATTCAGGGGAAGAGCTCTTTCTGTAGAGATGCTGCCAGACCCATTGCCCATTGGGAGAGTTTGCAACAAGGTTGGTGCCAAAGGACCATGCCTACACATTCACATAGTGCTTGCTGCCTTGGCCCCATGAGTCCCTGTGTAGTGGCACACAATGTGTGGGTGCAAGAGCTGAGAATCACTGCTGCCTGCCCATGGCCCTGCCATCACTGACTTGGGAGGGTTCTTCTCTGATGTGCTGGTGCTGCTTTCAGACTCACACTCGTCCTGGTCAGGAGTGTTTCCACTGGCTCACATGAGTCTGGTGACTACCTGCACACTGGTGGAAACACAAACCGAGTAAGGGAACATTGCTGCAGGGGACATATTTTTTTGTGTGCATTTGTCATTTAAGGGGTGATCTGATGTTCAAAGTGTCTCAATAGAATTAGTTCAGCTATTGCACTATTGCAGTTTGTCAGCAGTCAGTGCTGCTTCTAAGTGTCTGCTGACAATAAAAACCTGATTTATTTTTTAGATTTGTTTCTACGGGATACACTTAGCCTTAAAAATACATTCTGATATGAGGCTATCTCTTTTTTCCAACCACTCTGCTTTGAATTCACTACTGATCTTAGACACAAGTAATGCATAGAGCTCTTAGATTTCATTCCAGATTCTGGTCATTTACCTTGACCGACTTCAGAAGGAGTTCCTTCTAAAAATGAAGGTTGACAAATCAAAAACATGTCTGTGTACATTAAAATCCCTCAAGCACAGTGTTGACTGCCAGGCTGGCTAGGAGAACAGCACTGGTCCTTGCAGTTAACTGGACAATCTCTTCCTCACTGTTTCTTTTCCAGAAGGGTATTAGCACAATGGAACATGTGTTGCTGAAAAGCATAAATACTGAGCACCAGATGCAATAGCTTTGGTTGATTTTTCTCTCCCTCAATGTGCCCTGATGAGTTCAGGGTGGGATCCAGTAATTTAATTTGTGATATCTCTAAGATCAATGCAACAACTCAAAAGCTGTGGACAGGAGCAAATAACATTTTGTAATATATTTATTGAATGGTAATGCAAACCAGAGAAATCTATAAAGAAGGGAGGAAATCATATTCCCTGTCTGGGAAGGTACTGGATGGAATTTTAAACCAGAGAACCAGACATGGTTGAGACTGAGAAGGGAAGGGAAGAGTTCACCCGACTTTTCCCTTAAGAAATAAATTACTGGTGAGACCACACAATATTCTTCCAGTTTTTTGTCCTTCTGATCTCCCTTTACAAGTAGACACACTCACATTTTGATGATCTCCTCCATTTTTGGAAGTATTGCCCTTGATGAAGGTTTACATAAGATTCTTTTACTTTTCTCCCCAGAGGATGAGTTCATGCTGCTGAAATCCCTGCCAGAAAGTCCTACCCTCTGATTGCTTCTAGGATGTAGAGAGTAATAGGACACTGAGAAAGTGAAGCTGTTTTTACTCTGTGTTAGGCAGCAGTTTCCCTTCATATACCACCACTGCTGCTGAATAGCGTGGAATGAGAAAAGGCTCAGTCTCTGTAATAAATTCAATAGCTCCTCATCTGAAGAATAAGAGGGATTTCAGCCAAGAGAGTAGAATGACTTGCTTTCTCTTCATTTCAGTTTCTACTTTGTGTTCCTCAACACATATATTGCCCCCTTTTTTTGCAGTCACTGGGGGATAAATTAGTCCAAGATCCTGTTTATCACTACTTCAGCACATATATCTTTTCTGACCAACCTGTACTTAACATGCAACCTATACCCCTTCTGAATTTGTCATAAAGTTTTGCATGGGAATTGTGTTCTCCAGACCAGATTCTGCTTTGCTATTTCACTATAAAACCACAGCACTTCCACTGAAACTCTACCATTTCTTTATCTCCATCCACATTTATGAAATTTGTGATTCCCTGGAAGTATTCTGGATTTGCACTGGAATAACTAATAAGTTGAATATGGCTGTAAACAAATTTATTATGAAGATTTACTGCACCAAATAACTGCAGTGATTATAAATTTTCTAAATTTCAGGTAAAATGAATTTATATTCTGATGCTGGTGTTTGAAGGTACAAGCTTTGGAAATTGGTTTCAAATAGATCTCAGGATTGCTGTTAGGTAGATTTTGCTTATTTTTTTGATTGTAACAGGCATACTAAAAATATGTCTTCTGAATTTCATTTAATAAATACAATTGTATAGAAACTTTACCTTTGAATAGAGTGAGGTCTTCTTAGAGTAAGAGTAAGCACAGGTTACACATAACAACAGATGAGGCATTCACAGAGAATCTAGCACTGTCATTCCTCAAAAGATTAAATTATCTGAATCAAATTATTAAACCTCACTGAAATGTCCAACAAAATTGTTGTCCAGAGGAACTGCAGTTATCTGCTGATTAATTTTATAAAATTGTTCCCCATTCATTTTTCATATGAATGTACTCAACTAAAGTCAGACTAATTTGGTTAGGTATATTGGAAGAGTAATACTTATATTTTAAAAGGTTGTAATTTTGTCAAGAATATGATAAAAGACTTGGACAACATGATAAGCACTCTAAGTGTGATTTTTGTATATTTTTTTTGTATATAGTTTGTAGTAATTTTACAATTTCTTTAATTGCTAGTTTCTTTTAGGACCAAGGGTGTTTTGAAGTCACTCATCCTTCGAGTGTAATTTTGGGAAAGTGAGTTCCTGGAGTCATAGTCGGTTGTTGTGTTTTCAGAAGACAGCATGAACTGTTTCTGGTGAAGGTGATGGGCTGACAACCCTCTTTGCCCCCAGCCCTGTGGGAGCACCATGGTTTCCATGTCCCTTGATCTTATTCTGGAGGGATTGCCTGCAACTTTTGGCCCTGACCCTGCCATCATGCTGTGCTTGTTCTGTTTCTTACTGTAAGGTGCATCTATAACTTTTGGAGCAAGACCTTGCTATATAAAGCCTGGTTCTCCAAGGCACAGACATTCTACCCTTGATGTGGTAGATGCTTTAATTTACACAATGTTTTTTGTCTCACATGAATAAAATGTAAACATGTATTTAAGCATTTTCCTGGATCTGCCCTAGAACGCTCAGACTTTGAAAGTCTTGAACTCATTTTCTGTCACTTGTGAATCACCATGCTCATAGCTGATACGACTTAAGCTGTGATGATCATCAGCCTCTGGTGTGATTCACTTGGAGGAGAGGTCAGCGAGGATGATGTGGACTTTGGAAGCTCAGTGCCCTGGAAGGACAGTTGCATTTTATTCCTCTGCCTGTATTGCACTGGTCAGCATGGAGTTTGAAACCAAACGTGGGTTTTGCACAGGCTGCTGAAGTCAGAAAAATGCAGTGGAAAGGCTGAGCTTTCTCATAGAATGGTTTAGATTGGACAGGAGATTTAAAGGCCATCCAGTCCAACCCCCCTGCAGTGAGCAGGGACATCTTCAACTAGATCAGGTTTCTCAGAGCCCCTCCAGCCTGACCTTGAATGTTTCCAGGAATGGGCCATCTACCACCTCTCTGGGCAACCTGTGCCAGTGTTTCACCACCTTAATTGTAAAACATTTCTTTCTTATATCAAGTCTAAATCTCTCCTTTTTTAGTATAAAACCATTACCCTTTGTCCTATTGCTACAGACCCTGCTAAAAAATTTGACCCCATCTTTCTTATAGGCCCCCTTTAAGTATTGAAAGTTCACAATAAGGTCTCCCCAGAGCCTTCTCTTGTCCAGGCTGAACAACCCCAACTCTCTCAACTTCCCTGTACCTACCAGCAACAACTTGCCTTCTGCATTCTCTTGGAAATATCCCATCTGCAGCAGGGTGACTGGAACTCAAAATCTGTCCCTTACAGCTTCTGGTTTGCAGCTACAGATTAAGTATTCTGGTGACACTAGATCGAGGCTACAGAAGCCTGGTATCTAAAACCCTATTTTCTGCTGGATTCTTCTGTAGTGTTGGAGTTTCCTGTGCTGAACTGAAGAAGTTAGATTACTTTGGTATCTAGGCTCAAACCACCAGTCTGTGGGCTATGGAGGGATGTATATTTAAACTGCTTTGCTTGAAATGAGTCTTGGGAAATATCTGCATATCACAGGACATGGGCTCTGATACTAATGAAGGCAGTATGAACCATAACTGAATGCAAATTATATTAGAAAACTGACTGTCAAGGAGTTGTCCTAGAAATCTGGGAAACAAGTCCAAAGATTACCATTTGGTCGTTAGCAGAAATTATTTAAAATCACAATTTAAACATAGTCTCCAAAGTGGATAAAGTGCTCTTTAGAGCTCCTGTCTCTGGCATGGCTTGGAGGGAGCAATAAAATTAGACTTCTGGAAATGAGGAGGTGACCTGTATTAAGCTTGCTTTGAAAGTCTGGTGCAATAGAAGTTCAGTTCCTGAGAATGCATTTTAAACAGATCCTATCCCTAAATTTGTGTTTCCTGGTAGAAAAAGCTGGCAGAATTGAGTCAGATTTACAGCAAAGTCGTGTGTTGGTGTAGTTCAAGCTCCTGAGGGCAAAACTATCTTTATAAATCCACTTCTACAGAAACAACTTAGTGTTCCATTGTTGCTATTAAAGTGCTATTGCCCTGTATGTGTTTAAAAAAAAGTTTCAAAGAGGTACAATAATCATGGAGATTAGCAGACAAGAAAGAAATAGTTGTATGTTTGCTTGTGCATGAAAATGCTCCTTTCTGAAAACCTTGTAACTAATCTTTTTAGCCATGGCAGGAACAGGCAGAACTGTAGCCTTGAATCAATACCTGTGGGAGATGATGACTAACAGACTCAACGGAGTTTTTTGTTTGGAGGGGAACGCTTAAACTTTTGGAGTTGGTACCAGCTGTTCCTTTGAACAATGCTGTACTTATGATTCAGACCAGGGTGGTTGTGTTGTAAGCAAGCAAACCTGATTATTTCCCTTCGTATGCTTACTAAAAAAATATTTAAAAAAATGGAAAGAAACTTTAGGTGGGCCTGAAAGATAGAGGAGCCTCTAAAGTACTTGTGAATCAGTTTTCCTGGTATAACTGCATCCACATGTGAATTTATTGAAAACACATGTGACTTTGATAAAAGATTACATTTAAAGAAGGGGCTAGAACTGGGCTACAGACAAGAGGGTACTGTGTTCCATCAAACACTGAGCTACACATTTTCAAATGTTTCATGTTAAGAGAAAATGTTTAGATGATTTTAAACAGTGCACTACTCCATTTCCATTGGCTTGCTTATCACAGACCCCTTACGAGTGTTTCTGTTACAGAGTAATCCACCAAGGCTATTCATCTGGTTGCTTGCTCGGGGGAAGAAAATCAAGTTACAATATGTTTACTCTAAGGAATGGTATTATGTATTTGTAAGGTTTAGGGCTGGGTAAGCCATCTGGAGAGAAGAAACAGCAAACACAAAACTTGCCTGAGATCCATTATCATCATTAGCTTGCCCTGCATTTTCAATATGTGAACAGATAATAACTAGTATGTAGTGCAATTCATATTAACTAAATCTCTAAGAGGAACTGATATGAATTCAGACAATTACATATTTAAAAACAGCTGAGATACTTTGAATGTAATTAACAGACAATAGAGAACATGATACAGTTCTGGGAAAAAAGATGTTTCAGATAACCAAAACTCAGGTCATGGAAACTGCACTGTAAATTGTATATTAGGGTTTAAGCTGCACTGTGTTTTTACAACACAAACAAAAGTAGTCTTGGGGCTGGATTCAGCTTTCCCTGTGTACACAGAGTGCTTTGAGTGTATTATATATAGCTAAATTCCTCATGGGTTGAATCTTCTGTGAGTTCAAAGTCTCTCTCCTACCGTTCTGACTTTCATAATGAAGCTTAAAGTCAAAGTCTGCCCAAGATCTTTGGTCTGTTATTGGTCCAGACAGGTCAGGTTCTGTAACTAATAGCTACAGGAATAAAGCTTGAAATACATCTTTGCCTTTAACTTCTGCATCCCAGTCATGAAGCATTGCTTGCTGAGGGCAGTGGTGTTAAGTGTCTGCAACAAGGCCTGAACTCTTACTGATTTCAGCAATGCTGTTTTGCTACTGTGCCCTACCAATAGTGATGTGTGTGGACATTTTGCTCCACAAATGCAAGATTATTTTAGATTTATGAACAGCAGTGAATGCCTGTCAAAATCAATAGGAAATCTCATTATTTTCTGTACTGTGTTTGGAAATTTATTCTATTTCCAGGAATTAATTCCCACAATCTGAGAAAGCTCCAATGGTCATAAGATGCAGCAGCACCTCAGTGTCCTAGGCAACCTGTTCTTTGTTTAATGGAGGTGAGTCATTGTCCAAAGTCTTCATAAGTGGAGGATCTCTGCCACCTTTAGGTATTGCTAGGTGTGACTGCCAGCAACAACCTTCCGCTTGAACAGAGAAACTGTTTACAACAGCGTGCTATCCTTAAGCCACAGGTAAGGTCCCAAAGTACAGATGTCCCATCTGAGACAGTAATGACTAGACTATGACTGGGACTTTTTTGTTGGATTTAGTACTTTTTTTATAAGGAAGCAAAACCCAATCAAACTCTTTTTCAAAATAAAGGAGCTAAGCAATGAAGACCAGTTTTGTCCTTACAGATTTGGAAGAAATGAAATCTAGCTTTTAAAGGATCATGCAAGCATCTCAACAAAGCTCTAGACTGACAGGGAATCAAACAGGCATCATTCAACTACCTTTATGTTTTTACCTAGTTAGTTGCCCATCTACCACACAGAGGAAGCTGAGGTCTAATAAACACCAAGGGGAATTATTTAAGGAGATAACTAGATGGTCAAAGGGAGTTCATAGGATGTGGGACATGGCCCATTTTGCAATGGACTATAAAAAAGACAACTCTCATGCTCATCTGCTTTAAGCTCCATAGTCAATCTACTGTTAATGACACCTGACAGTAATATTAAGTGCAGGCTGCTCTCTGTGATTATCTAATAGCAATGGGTCAAGTGATGTCATTGTGGGTGCTCCATGCAAGTAGGGTATCTGCTTTACCAAATTACTGCCTCATCTAGTTGGGAGTAAGTATCCTCCTTCGAAATGGACCTGCCTGGATCCCCTAATCTGCACAGTAATGCCATGAATGGCAGGAGCGTGGCGAACACAGGAGGTTCCGCTTAAATCTGAGAAGAAACTTCTTTATGGTAAGGGTGACAGAGCACTGGAACAGGCTGCCCAGAGAGGTTGTGGAGTCTTCTTCTCTGGAGACATTCAAAACCTGCCTGGACGCCTTCCTGTGTGAACTCATCTAGGTGTTCCTTCTCCAGCAGGGGGGTTGGACTAGATGATCTTTTGAGGTCCCTTCCAATCCCTAACATTCTGTGATCTGTTTATGTTTCCTAAGGATTTGTTCTTTAAGGATAAGTACAGTTGTAGATTCTCTACTGTTTAGTAAGGCTGGAGCTCATAACATCACCATTTGTAAAGTGAGAGATTAATTGTTTCAATATATCTGACTGTCTCATCACATGAATCTTGTAGGAATAGAGCAGTTTTGAGATTTCTTCCCTTCTGTGTAATTTGGCTTTTAGGCTCAAAAGTTATAGAGGAAAATGGATGATCATACTGTAGCATAAATCAGTCTAAAATAATTGTTGCCTAAATTAGATGAAATACAATGAACAATGCTGCAGCACACTGATAGATGGTTTGTGAAACTTTGATTTCCAATAAGAACTGTGACACAAATGTAGATAACTGAGACATTTGCAGCAAGAAGAAGATAACCTTCAAGTCCTGAATTTCATCTTTCCTCTGAGCTGGAGGATGGGAACCATCCACATATGCAGCGCTTGATAAATTACTCCCTTCTGTACCTTCTACCTGTACCTCCCTTCTACCTAAATAAATAATGCATGTATAATAAGAGCTATTCATAAAAGGCATAGAAACAATTACAAGTATATTAGACATTGTCATCCCATCCTTCTCATTAAAAGCACAGAAACAAAGGGAAGGACTTGTGTGTCCTTTACATTATCACAGTGTGCATTAACATCATATCTACCAGCCTTGACTTTGTCCCATCGGCTGCCGAGCATCAGGTCTTGTCATATCTTTTTCTGCTTAACTGAGGAGCTTTCTATTATCTGTGGTGCTGTCCCACTGGTACTTTTTGACTTTGTGACTTTCCTATAAGCACCGTTCAGTGTTGGGCATGTTTCCACATCATGAGATATATCTGTGCAGTGTCCTGCGTGGTCTTGGCTACGCAATACTGGCCTATAGGCAAGGCCATGTTTGTTTGACAAGGACAGAATAATAATAATAATAATAAAAAAGAAAATTCACTCTTTTGTGTGGCCCTGAGGAGTGCCAAAGGTGCCCTTCAGTGGCTGACAAATCTGGTGTGCCTGCCCAGAACTCATGCTGTCGAGGGGTTTCTTCTTCAAGGGCTCCAGGGCTAGGCAGCTCTGGGCAAGTAAGACCAGGATGGAGAGATATGCTTTAGTATTGCCCATTTTCTCCCTGCCAGCACGTGCTGCTTCTATTATTTCTAAGTTTCAACCAGCTTTTCTAGTGTCTGTTGCTAGGAGATATCAAAGATCCCACACATAATGTGGTCTACAAACAGAGGCTGAGTTGAATTTTTCAGCTTTTAATTTCAGAGAAAATAATTGCCTTATATTCTGGCTATTTTGTCTGTGTCTATACTAGTAACTAAACTAAATAAGACTGGTGCATAGGGTGAGCACTGTCCCACAATAGCCCGTATTGTGTAATTGTTGGCATGCTTATAGGCATGGTGTTGGCCTATGCCAGCTAATATTCTCACAGACAGAGCCCTGGCATGGTTCAGGAAAAGGTCAGGGACTGTTTCTAATAAGAAATCCAAATTAATTTATATCCTTTTTTAGGGAAAAATAGTGTAGCTATATGGATGCAAACTGTGCTTGTAATGCCAGAAAATGTCCCTTGTCCATTGTTTTAACTTGGATAGATATAGCTTTTGATCCTGAAGAAGCGGACAGTTGCAATCTGTGGAGCATGGGTCAGGGTCTTTTTTGACTTCCTTAATCACAGTGTTATGAAGTACTAGGTGAAACTAGGTGGAATATCACATTTTTCATCAAACAAACCTGGAACCATTCTATTGCCAAGAGATTCCCACATGCGATGAGCAGCCTGGTGTAATCAAACATGTACCTAAAGCAGAGCTCCATCAATAATAGCATATGATCTATGTTTTGTCAACAGATCAACATAATCAGCAGTGTGCTGCCCACTTAACTTATGATGGTTAAGATTAAACTATCACTGTGTCATAATACCTTTATACATTAATCTTCTGAAGGTGTAAATGGAATAGGAGAATTATATTGATTTACATCATTCCAACTTTTGATTGGTAAGACAAAAAAGACACAGCATGTTGAAGATGCTGGCTAGATCTATAATTTCCAGTACATCTGCATAGACGTTAAGATTAAACTCATGTAAAGCTGGTGACCTAAATGGTAAGTGTTCAGGCCAACTTTCTAGTCCAGTAAGTATCTCTAGAGGCTGATTCATGCCATGGTCAGAGAGACATTTGGGACAGGAGGAATGAATTGTGCTCTGCTGCGCCCAGCTCTCTGCCCTGATACCAGCTCTTTGGGTTGTTGTTACCCAGGCATCATTTATCATGCAACTCTGCTTTATACATTTATTCTCAACAATTTTCTCTTGAATTTCTAACTGTCACAAGCCCAGACATTACTTTTCAATCTCTTTTCCCACTTATCTTGCATGTCTTTCACTTACTCTCTCACAGCTCAAGAACTTGTTTCAGTAAAGCTTAGTCAAGGCTACACCAAAGTAATTAATAAAAACGTGCCTTGGGTTGCACAGCTTTGAATTTCTTTGAGTCTTCATGAGGTTTCTGTTAGCCCATTTCTCCATGCTATCAAGGTCCCTCCAGATGACAGCATGACCCTCTGGTGTATCAGCCACTCTTCCCAGTTTTGTGTTGTCAGCAAATTTGCTAGGCTGCACTCTGTCCCATCATCCAGATCATTAATTAAGATTTTAAACAGAACTTGACCCAGAATTGACCCCTGGAGTGTACCTCTAGTTACTAGTCTCCAACTAGACTTTGTGCCACTGATTACCACCCTCTGGGTCTCACTATTTAACTGACTTTCAATCCACCTCACTGTCTGCTTATGTAGCCCATACATCAACAGCTTCTCTATGGGATCTTATGGGAGACAATGTCAAAGGCCTTACTGAAGTCCAGGTAGGCAATGTCCACGGCTCTCCTCTCATCTACCAGGCTAGTCATTTCATTGTAGAAGCTTATCAAGTTAGTCAAGCATGACTTCCCTTTGGTGAAGCCATACTGACTACCCCTGAGGATTTTCTTGTCTTTAATGTGCCTGTAAATGGTTACTCCATCGCCTCCCCAGGTATGGAGGTGAGACTGACTGGCTTGTAGTTCCCAGGGTCCTTCTTCTTGCCCTTCTTGAAGATAAGAGAGACATTTGTTTTCCTCCAGTCTGGACACTCCCAGTCAACATGATCAGTCAAAGATTGTCAAGGGTGACCTCACAATAACATCTGCCACCCCCCTTGGCACTCATGGCTGCCCATGGTATTACCTATGTCCAGTTTGCTTAATTTTTCCCTGACCTGTTCCCCTTTCACCAAAGCTACATCCTTGCTTCATCCTTTCTCCCTGGTTTCTGGGACCTGGGATTCTTGCTAGTAAAGACTGAGGCAAAGAAGGCATTCAGTACTTTCACCTGTTCCATGTCTGTGTAACCAGGTCCACCATCTCACTGAGCAACGGACTCACATTTTTCCCAGTCTTCCTTTTGTCACTTATGTACTTCCTGTTGTCTTTAACATCCTTTGACAAATTCAATTTCATTTGGGCTTTAGTTTTCCTAACTTCAACCCTTGGATGCTTGGACAATTTTTCAGTATTCTTTTGAGGTTACTTGTCCTTGCTTCCACCCCCTGTATGAGTCCTTTTTGTGTTTGACTTTTTGACCAGGAGGTCCTTGTTCATCCTCACAGGCCTTCTGGCATTTTTCATTATTTTCTTCTCATTGGGATGGAACTCTTGATCCTGGAGGAGGTGATTCTTTAATATCAAGCAGCTTTCTAGGGCCCTTCATCCCTCCAAGGCCTTATCCCATGGGACTGTTCCAAGCAGATCTCTGAAGAGGCCAAAGCCTACTCTCCTGAAGTCCAGGGCTGTGAGCTTGCCTGTCCCCCTCCTTACTGCCCTTAAGATCCTGAACTCTACCATCTCATGGTCACTGCAGCCAATGCTGCCTTTGACCTTCACCTTCCCAATATGCTCCTTGTTGTTGGTGAGTATGAGGTCCAGTAGAGCACCTCTCCTTGTGGACTGCTCTATCACTTGGAGGAGTAAGTTATTATCAATGTACACCAGGAACCTCCTGGGTTGCTTATGTCTTGCTGTGCACCTCCAACACATATTAGGGTGGTTGAAGTCTCCCATGAGGACCAGGACCTGCGAATGTGAGGCTGCTCCTATGTGTCTAAAGAGGGCTTGATCTTCCTGGTCAGGTGCCTTATAGCAGACAGCCTTTGTATCACCTTTATCTGTCCTCTATTTAATCCACATCCATAAGCTCTCACTTGCCTCCTCATCCATCCCCAGCCAGAGCTTCATGCACTCCAGCTTCTCTTTCACATAAAGAGCAACTCCCCCTCCTCGTCTTCCCATCTTGCCCTTCCCAAAGAGCCTGTATCCCTCCATTGCGACACTCCAGCTGTGGGAGCCATCCCATCACATCTGCATTCCCAACAAGGTTGTAACCCCACAACTGCACTCAGATCTCTAACTCATCATGTTTATTCTCAATGCCGTGTGCATTATCATGCAGACTTTAGAGAGGCACCACAGCGTGCTGAGTTCCTGGAGAGGGTCTGGGATATTTCTCCATAATGGTGCATTGTAGGCACTTCCTTGCTTCCATACAAGTGCTGGAGGTCACCCCACTTATGATCCATTTGGCTGATTTAGTGATCCCTTCCTGTCACATCACCCCATCCCCTTCACTCAGCAATTCTGTCTGTCTCCCTCACAGGACTGTTGGTTACTTTTCCCTTCCCTCATCATTCCGAGTTTAAGGGCCTCCTTGTGAAGTCAGCCATCCTTTTGGCAAAAATAGCTTTGCCCTGCTTAGTGAGGTAGATTCCATCTTTCTCAAGAAGATGTTGATCTGCAAACAGGATCCTGTGGTCATAGAATCCAAAATCCTGACACCAGCACCAGTTCTGCAGCCAGTTAATGACTTGTCCTCTTAGTGTCCTTCTCTTCGCACCCTTACCCCTCACCAACAGGATGGAGAACACCACCTGGGTCCCCATGTCCTTCATTACTGCCCTGGAGCTCTGTAGTAACTTTTGATAATGTTCAGGTTTCCCCTGGTGGTATCATTTGTGCCCACATGCAATAACAGCAGGGGTTAGTAGTCAGAGAGCTGGATGAGCTCCTGCAGTGCCTCCACAAAGTCCTGGATCCTGGCTCCCGGCAGGCAGCAAACCTCTCTAGATGACTGGTCAGGTCAACAGATGGGTGCCTCTGTCTCCCTCAGCAGGGAGTCACCCAGTACAATGAATTGCTGTTTCTTTCTGGTAGTCTTACATGACTTAGGGTTAGGTGGACCAGCAAAAGGACCTGGTCCACCTAATCCTAAACTCTTTAAAAGCAAAGAACTTACAGTTTGTGGGCAGGCCAGATCACTAGCATTTTCTTGTTATGGGTGACCCATGCCTTCTATCCTGATACAAACAGCTATGGGGAGGTAGACCATAAAATGGAAACATAGACTTGTTTCTGGGCCAGAATAGAAAAGGTCTTTCTCAATTAGTTTTTTGATTTGGAGACTACGGTTGATTAACAATCATCATTCCACAGGCAGAGCTGAGCTTTGAAGTGGGTATTAAAGAAAAAGCAGTATTTTCAGTCAGCATAAAATACTATTTTTTGAGCAGGGAATAAGTTTCCAGGGGAGAAGATAAGATGATAAGAACCTTTTTGCACATGGCAATGAGGAATCTGAAACCTTGGAATTAATACAGAAACATCTAGACTGATGATAGAAGCAAAATGCATCAATGAGAGAAAATGATCCCTGTAAGACAGAGTAAAGGAAGACACCTCTAATATAATCTGTTTTTTCCATAGCTCTAAGGCAGGACAGTGAATGAGAAAAGGCCGTGAGACAGTTGGGTAAGCTGCTATGGCAATTGCTATAGCAAACTCATAATGAGACTCTGCAAAGTGAAACTAGAGAGGGTCACAGTCCTACTTGGCATTCCCTTTGCTGATTGCCTGCATTTGTTATTCATTTCAGAAAACTCTTTGAATAGAAATTAAGAAAAAATCCCCCAACAAACCAAACAAACCCTGATGCTTGTTCCAGCTAATATATAGAAAGTCAGCGGAAGATTTAGGAACATTGAGGATGCCAAGTTAGACATTAAATTTTCAGTTTAGTTGGACTTAGCATTTTGGAAGATGACATTTGAATGTCACATTAATTTAGGGCTGGGAGCATATATTTACAAAAAGGCCTTAAATAGAGCATTCATTTTAGGTTTAATTAAATTTCTTGCTCTGTTTTTTAAAGGAAACAAAACAAAGCACTGACTAAATTTCTATTGAATATGTTTGTTCTGTTACTTTTTGTCTTGCTAATATTCATTCCAAATACTGCTTCTTTCTACTGTCTTTTTTTTGAAAAGGGAAAATATAGCAAAGTTTTAATTCCTTAAAAAGCAACTGGTTTAATTTAATCTTTCTTACCCTACTAGAAAGTTTTAAATAAAAGACTGATGACAGTCCTCAGGTTTATAGTCTCCTTCCAAAGCCCTGGGAGAGAGATGGTCTCGTTTTGCTTTGCTTACTCAGGTGGAGTAGACTCTTGCCATGAGCTCTTGGCAAGACCCATCTGTGGTCAGCAAAGAGTTAAGACAGTGTGAAAAATGGTATGGCTGGGGTCCCAGCACTCTGAAATCCATCCTCCTAATGCCAGACTTTTGCTTTAATGTTAGCTTTACCTTAAAATCATTATCTAAAGGGTGGGAAACAAACTTTTCAGCTTGTAAAGCAAAAAGGTTGGTTGGAAACAAAATCCGACTCACTTTGGTAGACCTAATTCAGTTGCTCTGATTCATCAGGTGAAAACAAGCCATTTGCCATCTGGTAATTACCTTGGGGACCGAGGTGTAAATCCCTGTTCCTTAATCTTCCCTTCTTTAAGAAAACATTCTCTCCTAGGTGGTCCAGATGGTGAGAGGCCTTCAGACAATGCATAGAGGTGACCAGTGATGGGTTGCTCCAGCACAGCAGGAGGTCCTCGGGGCACACAGGCAGAGGGAGGGAGAGGTCTCCTTTGCAAAGGGTTTGTCAGACAGCTGACAAGTGCTGTGTACGTGCGTGTGAGAAAGCTCTCTGCGGGGTTGCACAGCAATCCATGTGAAGCACCCCCATCCCTAGGCTGTTGGAGGCAGTCAGTGAGGATGGGACTATGTACAGGCAGAACTGACTGAGACAGTTATTCTTTCTCTCTGTCTTTCTATTTACTTATGCATCTAAGCTATGGTTGAAATGCCTCTCTCCAGTGGTACTGATTAAATGACAACCGTATCAATCCTTCCCCCTGTGGTTCAAAGAAAACCACTGTTTTCTTTAGAAATCCAAGCTAAAGGGAAGAGACCTCAGCCAGGCCTCTGAGCTGGCCATCACAAGAAAGAAGAAACAACATTATTTTAGAGGCTGTTTAGTTACAGTATCTGCAGCACTTCCCTCCAAGAAGGATACTCCTCCTTCTTCTCTTGTGACTTTAAAAGTAGCCAGAGACTAAATTAGGCCACTGGAAGAGAGAGGTTGCTGTTTCTCAAACTCTGACCAGGTTGCTCATGTAGTCCTTGGCAGATGTCAAACAGCTCAGTACAGGTTTTTAAGCCTCCTTTTAATTGCAGCTCAAGGCACTGGGGTGCAGGGCTTTACCAAGGGGATGCTGCCTGCTCCACCATTGCTCTGACTATCAGGCAGTGTTGCTTCATTCTCTCTGTAAAGGAAGAGAGGAAATGGGTGGAGCAGTGACCATTTTTTTCCTATGCTCATCTCCTTTGTACCTTCCTTTAATTCCCCTCTCCTGTTTTCTGAACTGGAGACAGTCACTATACAAGCAGCAAAGATGCAGCATTGGCGTGAACTAACAAGTAGGCAGATAAAGGTATTTTGGAGAGCTGCTGCTGTCAGATAGGAAATCAAAGCTCCTTAACTTCTCCAGGGTGTGGATCAGTCACTGCAGATGACCCAGCCCTCAGATAATCCACCCTCTTCTAAAGGGACTACAATTGAAAAAGAAGTCCTCAAATAACCTGCACCCACAGATAACCTTTGGATAACCTCCATGCCTCCAGAGCTGCTGCACAAAATCACAGATGGGAGCAATGAGGCATCTCAGGGCCAGGGGAGCTCAATGGGAGCAACAAACAGGACCTATTAAAAAGAGAGAAAAGAGAGGGAAGAGACGGCTGGGGACTAAATGTCCCCTCCCATTGCTCTCAAATGGGTATAACCCACACGATGCAGCAGAGCAGGTTTTCTTACAGAAATTAGACTATTAGGTGCAAAAGACTTAAAAAACATTGCCTGATAGGAGAGTTAAGACCCAGGGATATCTGTGCAGCTTTGAGGTCCTAAGGGGAAAAAAGACAGAGGGCTGATAGTCGTGCTCCAAACTCATTGCCCTTTCTGTTCTTCACCATCAAAAGTTCAGGTGCCCAGAACAGCACCCAAAGAAAGTAAAATGCCATTTCCTCCCCTTGGAGGGATCTTGGCAAGGGCATGTTCTACCCTGAGGAGTTTGTGCATTTTCAGCGATGTCACAGTGGGGTAACACACCAAAGGCTGGCCAAATGGTAGCCTTTTTCAAGCATTTGAATGAATTGCTTCAACCAGTTTTGAAGTGTGCTTTTCACACTCAAATAACATTCTTCTTGTGTCTTCCCCACAAAAGTGTCAGAGCTATTCACAAGACCTGGCCAAGTCTCGTGAAAGTGCCACTCAGGAGCCTTTGCTTACAGTGAACAAGTCCATTGATTCCAACAGGGCAATCCACATCATCCTGGGAAAATTATTGATTGACGCGACTGAAAAAAAGAATTAAAAATCAGCAAGTCTGACCTTTGAAACTGAGTTAGAGGTTGTTATTATTATCTGTTAGTATTTTCAAAAGTAAACTAACAAATTATAGTAATATCAGCCAACTTTGTTCCTGACAGGAGTATAGAATGCAAAGTTGTTAAAGCAGTCCCATCCTGCATGAGTTGATGTTGAATTTAGAATGATCTAAAAACAAAAGCTATTTTATGAGATGTAGGCACTAGGAGGCAAATTTAAAGCTATGCTTTCAACTTGAAAGCTTACAATTTCCTGACTTCACAGGAGCTTTTCCTTCCAATTTGAAGTAATGCCTGAGGTGCTTTTTTCTTTTTTTTTTCCCCCCTCCTATGTGATACGCCTGGAAGAATAAGAAGATTTCCAACTTATATTGATTAAACTTGATTGTACCTTTGCTAACATCAATAGATGATTCTGTAAAAATAAATAGAAACAAAATTTCTTAAACCTAATTTTAATTTCTAAATATTTTTCTTTTGAAATAAATTTCTTTACTTGTGTATAATGCTAGGGAATGAATTATCCCACCACAGGTATACTTCTGGTTAAGCATTGACATTTGAGTCTGGCTGAACTAAGTCCCTACATGATAACCTTGCTGTTGAGTGAGATGTGTGAATGACTGAATTTTGACTGTTGATTCTGAAAATAAATTCTTTTTTCTGTTCTCATTGCTGTGCCCACATCCTTTTATTTTATTTTATTTTTTAATAAATACATGGAGTATGGCAAATGCTTTTCTCTCATTTTTTCCTTTTTCAAAAACCTGTGGAAAAATTTTAGGCAATTGCTGGAATTAAAACAATATTCTACAATGAAGTGTTAAAAAAGACTAATTAGAAAATGCTGAAAGAAACTTATAATTATTGAGAATTTTTTACAATTGTTTTTTTCCAAAATACAGTATTTTGAATTTAGCTGCAAAACCCTTGCGATACTTGGTAAGGATATTAGGTGTCTTTAAAATTTGCCACAAATCCACTGTTGACATGACTTCCTATTCCAATAGCACATGCCAAAATGGATTTTCCCTATGGAATATCAGCCACTGATTTAGTCTGATCAGCACTAAGTCTCATTCTTCTCTCATTTACAATGCCTTTGATTTTGAACTCTTCCAGCACCGTTACTGTCTCAACACTGGATGCAGGGTAGGTTTACAGGAGTTACAGGTGTCAGGAGGTGTTCTACCTTTACAAAACTCCAGTGTCCTCAATGGGATCATCTTATTTCCCTACTCAAGATTCTAAAGCTCTGATATACTGTAAGATATCGTTGCTATTCTCAATTCTACCTGCTTTCCATGTGGCATTTGCAGGCACGACCTCCTCTTCTTTCTGCAGTTTCTTACAGAATACATACAGGTGAATTTTAGGTCAAGTATGTTCTCCCTGACCTTAACATCCAGAATGTGAAAATTATTAGCAAAGTTGATGTAGTTGTATGAAGACTTTTAAATCTCAAGTACAAAATACTTTCCATTGATATTTTACAAACCTTCCAACCCAGCTTCCAGTCTCCAGCTACGAACTCAGTGTTCATGGATCTGGACTTTTTCTTCCCATGTTATGTATTTATTGCTGCAAAGGAGCAGTTTAGTCACTTTATAAAGCCTGTACCTTTGGAAGTGTGAGAAGGCACACATGCACTTAAGAACACTACAGATGCCCTACAGGCAGTTAGCAAGGCAATGCATATCACTTGGTTTGAACAAGCTCGAATTTCTACAGAATTTTTGCAAATCATTTATCCCTCTTGAAAGGATCACACAGCCTGAACTGAAAAGAAGGAACATGATATTAACCTGAAGGCTTGTTAAACTGTACTGTGGTTATAAATTTTGTGGAATTCCTTTGTATTTACAGTAACTGCCAAAACAGATTTAATCCTTTAAGGTTTCAAGATGTAAATTTCTTGGCTTGTGTGCTGGGACATTTTCATACTGGAAAATGATGTATATTTTCCATATACACTGTGGGCTTCTTAGGATAATGGGTAAAATCTACCTACTTTGGTGATAATGTGAAGACTGAGAAGCCAAAAAGAAAATACTAATTCAATGGGGCAATCAACTCATGACGTTGGGATATGGACTGAAATAAATGTGGGCATCAAGAGTTAACAACTAAAGACATCTGAGGCTTTGCCTGAGCACTTCCTGCTTTCCCTACAGCCACGTAGCTACAGCAGACTAACAGGATCAATGTGAGGATGACTGTATTTCTATAAGCATGCTTGTACCCGTGCAGCTTGTTATGGGGTATTTTAAGCATCCATAAGTACATATAATGATAGCAAATACCAAGCTCTTCCAGAGCTCAGAAGAAGTGAAATAAACCTCATGCAGAAATTGAAATATAGAAGGAAAAGGCTATGAAGGTAAAAGGAAGCTGCAGGTTATTAACATTAACATTGCTACTATTTGTGGATTAAGAACTACAAGACTGGCTATGTATTAAGATTCTCTGACTTTGCAAGAGAACAAATAAAGGATTTGCAATACCTTTTTGTTTCCCAGTGTAGTGAGGGCAAGACTGGTTGAACCATTCACATATTTTTTTTTTTCTAAGGACAGCAGGTTTTCACTTAAACAAAAATAAGTCCAGGAAATGTTGCCTTTCACTTAAAAAAATCACTGATTATTTTCTGTATTTAATTTTCTTGCTAATTATTTCTGTTGATTCTACTCCGAAGATGATCCTGGATCCTGCTGGAGTCAGTAAGAGTTTTGCCATTGGCTCTACACAGCACAGATACAGGATATACACTATATTTGCATTATAAGTCCAGGCTGTTATAATTAGAAGTGAGTTTAAATGCCATATTGCAAGTTTCCAAAAGTCTCATACTGTCTGGAGCTGTGATTTTGGTTTGGGCCCACCTCCAGGGCAGGGAGAGGCTGATTAGCTGTAGAATCTGTCTGAGATCTTGGTCAGCGATATTTTTATATTTTTGTGGTTCAAATGATGTATGCTGTACTATGAAAGGAATACTTTTCACTCATTAATCATATTTCAGAAAATGAGAAGCACATGATAACTAAACAAACCAAAGCATGAAAATGAAGACAAGAATTATGGTAAGTTAGCCAGTGTGAAAATCTTTATTGGACCAAGAAACACAATCAGGAAGAAAAAGATTCCTGATGAAAAAATCAGTCTTTTTATTCTTGTTGATGCTATTTTTTTCCTCTGAGGTCTTTACAAGTTATTAGTCTAATAAACAAAATATCAGCTATTAATATTTTAGTAAAAATAGCTAAAAGGAACATTTTGTTTTGGAAGAAAAGCATATGCACATATTAACAAACTTCTTATAATGATGTTGGTATAATAAACTGTTCTATTAAAGATCATTATTATTTGTTTTTTAGTGATTTCACAATCTAGGTAGAATATATTCTGTTAAAAAACTTAAAAGCTAAATAACTCAACCTTTACCTCTACTTACCAACCATAACTTGAGTTTAAAGTTTTGAGTTTTTGCTGGCAGTGGAAGGATTTAAAATAATGTGGAGCATGTATCTCCCACCACCCTTTGATGACAGAAGCAGCTGCTGCACTAGAGAAAAGTAAGTCCGTGACTGCTCCTTTTTGTGATTCTTTCCGTAGTTTATCCTCCCCATTTCTCACAGCCAGCAGTTCAGGGCTTCCCACGTCCAAGAGAGGATGATTTTTAGCAGTCATGGATAGCTCCAGGATGTTTGGAGGGGTTTCGAGGAGCCATTTAATATTTTTAGGCTCCTTGAAGGTGCTCTTTGGAAGGAATCCCACATTGTGCTTGTGCACCAGGTAAAAAGTGTCTTCTTCAGGTGTGTTTTAAACCTGGTGCTTGCTGGCTTCCTCAGGCACCTTGAAGCAATTGCATTACAAAAAATAAGGAGTTATTTGCTTTGTTTTGAATATTATAGACAGTGATTCATGGTCTTGTCCACTGTCAGCTCTAGCTCAGGCTCCAGCACCTCTGTTGTGCTCAGGAAGAGACAAGCTCAATATATCTGCTAGAGGATGGGGCTGCAATGAGCATAGTCCTGTCTGTGCCTGGGTTATCAGAACATGTGAAAAGAAACCAGTAGGTGTGGTGTGGCTTCCTTTGGGGAACTTGGGATTGCCATTTTGTGGGTAAAGTAAGTAGATGTGGAAGAGCCAAGTTTAAGAAAATGGGCTTAAACTACCTCTTTGAATGCGAGCATACTGATAGACTTTTTACGTAAGGACAGTAAAAGCTGAGTTTTTAAATGATGGACATTACCTTTCTTTGATTTTTTTGCTGTCATATGCTCTTGTCTTTGGTAGTGAACACTAAAAAACCCCACTAAAACCTACTAAGAAAAAAAAGGAAGGAGTCATTTTTTGAGTTTCCCAACGATCAAGAGAAAACAAATTCCAGTGAATTAGCAGAGGGCAGAGCCTGGGCAGGAACTGTATATTGCAGCTGCTGAGAAATGGTGGGAAACAAAGAGAAAGCCTTAGTCAGAAGGAGGAACTGTGAGCATGTGTGTGTGCACATGTGTCTGTGAATGAAAACTCAATGGTGATGTATTTATTTGCAAACACTGCTCATTTGGAGGGCCTCCTGAGATGCCCATCTCAACTTCATGGGGGTCTCCTCCCTGCTTGTAAAATGAAGAGTGATGCATAAGGATATAAAATGAGGAAATAATAGATTTCTTTGCAAAACAAAGCCTAGCCAGGGTGCTTCACCACAAGACATGCTCCTAGCAAAAATCACAAGGACTGCAGTCACCAGGAATATGGACAAACCATTAAGAGCCAGTAGAAATCTTGAAGGTGGACTGGTACACAACATTTGGTTAATAAGCAGCTGAGGCATTGACGACAATGACTTTCCTAGGGGAAAAGAAGTCTTAAATTCTGTGTGTTCTGTTACTGATGGATCAATGTCAATGGTGAACCTAAGCTCTAAGGCTTCAGGCTTGCAAATATTAACACACGTGTGGCTCTGTGCACAAGCTAAAAACCTGTAGGTTACCCTTTGCTAGATTGTGGCATTGAGGTACCATTTTAATGAAAAACTATTACTTTTAGAATTTGATTTTACTGCCCTAGCAACTGGGAAAAGTGATTGGTCATCAAGTTTTTTTCACATTTATGGTTAGACTCGATGATTTTAAAGGTCTTTTCCAACCTAAATGATTCTATGATTCTATGATCACAGTTAATCAGCACATTTCAGTTTTCACAGTACAGGTGACATATAAATTGCCAAACTCCCTTTTACAATGATCACGTGACAGGATAGTTTTACCTTGCAAATTTAAGGTTATCCTTATATTTTGGAATAAGCAAACACTTAATAAAGCTATTCCATTAAATCTTGCCAAATGTCAAAATTGGCACCCAAATCTTTGACTTGCAAAGGAAACTACATTCAAGCGTAGTTTTGAAGACCTGTGCAAAAAAATCACTGTAAGACAACCCTTGGATTTTATGAGTCTAAATCCCATTATTCAATGAGGTAGACTAATACAGTTATGTGTTTATATAATAATATGCCAGTTATTCTTTCAAAAGGGTGCCTACTATATTTTTTCAGTGATTTCCTTAAAAAAAATTTCAGCAATTATGAATATCTGGGCTGAAGTTGTCCCCATGTAACAGCTGTATTTTGCAGTACTACAGACTGGCTCCAGGGAAACCACTGTGGTCTCTCTGTTCCCAAGACTTAAAAGCTCTATTGATATGATAAACCATAATGATTTAAAATAAGGATTATGGTCGATCAGTAAATAGTGTGCTATTATGCATGTACCATAATATAGTTACTATGATTTTTTTATGACATATTCCTGGAAGCCTCATTCATTTGTGTAATAATAACTCATCCCGACATAACTTGTGTGTAAAAGGAGCAGGATTATGCTTTGGGAATGCAAACAGGAATTGCATCAGTGCTGGTTGGAGATGCAGAACAGTGGAAAGCTGAGGTTGCATGATTCTTGATGGGAATCGGTGGCCTACGCATTTTATTCTGAATGTATCTTTTTGTATTCTTTGTACACTTCTTTGTATTCTTTGTACAAATTCAGATTATGTATAAATATGGGATTCCAGAGTATATAGCAGGGTATAAGCTAAAATGAAGTGCTAGAGGCCCTTTCCCTCTCAACATCCCTTCCTAGGTCACTAAACCAAATTCGGTCTTATGTATAGCTCTATAGCTTCTCTTTACTTTTTAGACTTGCACTGAATATAATAAAGAACTTATTAAATTCCAGGTGACTTTTTCAAATCTCGGACAAATTTCACCTCTGAGAAGTCCGAAACAAGACCATATGTGGCAGATGGTGTTGGTGGCTTGGTAGGATTTAGCCACAGTGGAGGGAAGGTTAATATTCTTAGAACAAGCAGAAGCTCTAGGGCATTATGTTTCATTTGTAACATCCAAGTATGCATCACTGATATACTTCTGAGAGTGATTTAATGGCTCATTGACGCTAATAGGAACAGTTTTCTGATTTTGTTTTTTAAGGGTACTTTCCTCCATAAGATGGGAAGTGTCTGTTGATGCACCACAAGGATGTGTTTTACAGAGAGGGTATAGAGCAGTAATAGAGAGATCAGGACAAAAAAGGCTTCAACCATCCTTTTCTCTATTCAGAGAAAGAATGAACAGGAGGGATGACTTGTTTAGTAAAAAAAAATAAAGGAGAATTTGAAACAGAAAATAATTGTAATTGTGGATTAAATAAAAATTCTGGTTGGAGCCTTAATAAGAAGACAAGTCAGAGGATAATGCCATGAAATTGCAGAGTAGACATCTGAGTGTACACAATGTTTCTTGGTGGCTGCAGTCACTACCAAGCACCAAGAAGGTGCTTAACCCCACAGGCTCTTACTTCCTTTTAAGGTCAGAAACAAGCAGTGTTTGCAGAGTCTTAATGCTGAGTTTCCATATAAAAAAAGAATAAACACTTATTTTTAACCTACATAAATTATTGTATAAGAAGAAACCAATCTAAAAAAAAGGGTATGTTGTCCAAATGAGAACTCAGCATTTATGTGTGTCTTGTCTGAAACCCTCTGCCCAGCACGAGGTAAAAATACTGCTGTTGCTGCCCTCAGCAGAGATATGTATAGAAAAGAAGTCAGCCTCACATCTGAGCTCTTAACGGACTCTTAGACATGCAAACAGTCTTAACGACCAGAAAGCTAAACTCACCACACTCAGTTACAGTTCAGCCAGAGAACGGTATTCCCCGTGATTTATGTGACATTGTGTGTGGTAAGTGAGTGTGTTAATGTATTTTTTCGCTCCATATTTATTGCCTGGCTAGACTTCTCTTGTTCTGACCATGTGCTCTTCTCTGACAGATCAGTAAAGTCATAATAAGCAACTGCTCCTTTTCTACAAACACTCTTGCATTTGGAGCCTTGCAAGATCAATCTTCCCTCTGTTTCTCTTCCCCTGGAACAATGCCATGAAGGAGCAGAGATGGAGACTGTCAGAAATTGTGACCTATTTTAAAGATGCTGAAACATAGTGTGCAATGTTGATCCTCTTTGATCAAAAACTCTCTTTCGTTTTCCATAGGCAACATTTCTACAGCTGAAACAGAACATAAAAGGAGAACTCTTGTTGTGGTATGATAGGTTGCTTCTCTGTGGAGAAGTGGCTCATCAGCTGCAACAGCTAGTAAGGAAACAGAGAAGTGCAAAAGAGAATTAGGATGCCAGAGCCTTCCACTATGCAGCCACAGTCAATGGCATCAACAGAAAGGGACAAAGACCTGAAGAGTGACAATCTTTGTTAAACTGATTGTACTCTGACTGATAGTTCATATGATGAAGGCTAGGCCTTTGATTTATAAGTTGTGATTTTAGACTTGATTTCCTATGACAGAATTCAGCACTAAATCTTACTGAAATTATCCTGAAATATTTGGTTGTAATTAAATTCTATTTCACTTGAAATAGGAGCTGCTGTGCAGTGGCAGCATAGACTTTAAAAATAAAGACTCAGTATGCTAACTCAGTAAAATCAACTAGACTGATTAGACATTATAAATACATATGCATCCACTCTGGTAAGTGCATGAAAAATCTACTCCCCTGTAGCTGTTGTCTCCTTCCCAAAGTTCTCTCCTAGTGCCCCATCCTATTTACCATCCGATGCTGCCAATGTAATGTGCCTTTGTGAGATGGAGGCAGTGCTTTATTGTCTGTAAACAGCACATTTTAAATATATTGAGGAGACACAGGTTACTTTTAGGAACATTAGAGGTGAACTCACTATCAAGGACCTATGGGTCACAGTTACAGTGTTTCTTTGGATGGAAATTCACCACCAAAGAAGGACTTCCTGGGTAGGATTCCACTCAACATGAAAGTATGTAGAGTTCAGTATGTATTTATAAGTGATATCCAACTCCTGTTAGAGGAAACTGAGGGCAATTGCTTCTTCATAGGGTTTTAGCATACCTGAGGTATCCAGAATACTCTTGGTATGGCTGGTACTCTGGATAGACAGAAATAATTTCATCAACCCTGTGTGGATGTCTTGGACACCCTGGTGCAACTCCAATGGCACCACACACTTTTGCTTAGGCAACTGAATCACTAACTGACTCAACTCTGCCTTTAAACTTTAGGGCATCATTCACCTATCTAGCCAGTAGCTGTCACTGTCATCATAAGCTCAAATGTTCTCTAAATTAATCAAAGGGACCACTTAGTTGTTCTAGGCATTATGTATTGTTTGAAATGCCTTCAGGCATCCTGCCTTTGTCTGGTCGCCATCTGTTGCTCCAAACAGGTATGTGTCATCTATAAGCTTTGTGTTGACTGTGCAAGCCCACATACACCCAGATATAGGCATCTCTGTTGGCAGAAAAAAACAATGTTTAGGGAAATGAATTGATTACTAGATCTCCAGTGACTATAATGGGATTGATGACTCATAAGTAGATATCGATATTAAGATGTCTACTGTCTTACTTTTGAACTGCAACCTGCCCAGTGGGCCAGAATTTGAGCCTCATTCTCCCAAGATATGCTATAAATTTAAACTGAAGCACACGGACACCTGGGAATCTGAAGGCTGATCTTGAGACGTTTGTGAAAGATGATTTAGCAAAGCAGGTATATGCCTGCCAGAAAGCTGTCTAGGTATGTGAAGCTTTGAAAGAGTCTGCATCAACATTGGAGGTTCAGCAGGGCTCCACATATTGATGTGTTTCAAAACATGGATTGAGATTTTTAGACACCCTAGTGTGTGGGTATGCATGCTGCTGCCTTTCCCTACCAGGGAATATGCACACTTTCGAAGACAGAGGTTTTGGCAGCATAGCGTTGTTTTGCTAGTCTTAATTAAACATGGATAGTTACAAATGATAACCTAAGAAACACCATACCATAGAGACCAATGGTCATTTTAGTCCTGTATTTCATCTTAGCAGTGGCAGAGAATATTATTATTAGGAGAGTGTGTATGTTTAGTGCTTTTAATATCCTGACTAGTCCTTTTAGTGTCACTTTATGGACCTGTAGTCCATAAAGTTGTCAAATCCTTTTCTGAACTCAAGTTTACTTATTTTGTTCTATACCAAAGTGGCTGAAAGACATTTATCAGCACACTATAGCCAGCTAACACCTTAACAGTCATGTGTGTTGACATTATTTATAGTAGTACTTAAAATTTATTTTATAATATTTCAAACATATCTTTTAACATCTAGAAGGTCATAGGCTTAGGGTGCTAGGCACTGTAAAAAGTTGGACTGTCCATAATACATCTGTTGTGCAAGGGTTTGCTTTTTTTTTTGTTCCAGGAAAAAATTAACATTTAAAAGGAATGTTATCTTTGTGATTTGGCCTAATTCTTTCCCATTGATAAAAGGAAAAAAAAAAACATGAATGCTTTTACTTTAAAAATATTTGAGTGAAACCTTTGTTAATGTGAAACAGTGGTAACTTTGAGTGACTAAGTACTGGGTTGAGATATTATACAATTGTGATATGTTTCAAGTCCTTCCTTCTGTTTTAATTTTTGTCTGTGTCCATTTTTCACATTGACTTTGGCAGGATCAGGAATGCAGTATTTATCTTGCAGTGATAAAGTTTATACCATTAATGTTACCTTTCAAAAATAAGAGAAGTCTGTCAAATTGTCTGGGTAGTTTCAGGGCTTATTTGCTGTAGTGCTTACTGAGCATTCCCCATTTATTTCACGCTGCTACTGAAGGTCCAATTCATTAAAGCAATTTAGTCATATATATTTCAACAGGACCAGACAAATGCTGAGAGTTATGCATGTGCTTAGATGTTCTTCAGAATCAGTCTTTGCCTGGAGAGCTGTCAGGAGCAACCTATGGGAACTACTGAAAGTGCCTTATGATCATATTTTAGTCAGATCTCTATTTGTACTGAATCATTTTGATAGTTATATACTACACTAGATGAGGTAATATATCCTACCTCTGGCTGTTTGCATCCTTGGTATTTGTTCATAAAGGGATGTTCAAATAACCAGACTCCCCTCTATCCTCATGTTTTTAAAGTTACTCCTACCTGCTACATATTTTGAGTTTTTGTTTCTTGATCTATGAGGTCAAGGCTGGCAGAATTTCACAACATTCAGTAATATCCGTGGTAAGTTTTGGGAACAAATTGATATGTTCTTCCTTTTTCTCATTTCAACTTAATAAAACCTTCTCTTGTGCAAATTCTCAGCAAATGACAATTTGACATTTGCCAGATGATGCTGAGATTAGAACTGAGGATCTATTCCTTCTTTTTAAGGGAAAAAAATTAAGTAAAGCCAGCTGGGAATTTTGGCAAGAGAAGCTGTACCCACACAGGGATGACCCAGTGAAACAGGGAGAGGGTAGAGAAATGCAACCATGCTGCCAGAGAGGCCACTGGAGGGACAAACCTGAAGAAGAACCTGTCTCTTAGTCAAAATCCAGAGGTGGTAAGCAGGTTTTACAACATTTGCACCCAGAAGAGTATCTGAAGGGGTTGCTCAGGTATCTTGCTGAACCAGTGACTAAGTCAATGTCTTTGAAGGAAAGAAGATGTTTAGCAAAATGTCATGGTGTTGAAACATAACTCTCTTGGTGAATCTGCTTCCTGCCTTCACACGTTCATGTAGATCTGGACATAAGGCTATCAGAGTGATAAATAACTTACAGATGAAGCTGATGTATCAGTCTCAACTTGAACAGGACCTTTTCTGTCTTTTCCTTTTTTTTTTTTTTTTTTTTTCCTCCACAGGGTAAAGGATGTGGCCTTATCTTGGGCACTCCTTGACTTCTGTCAGTTGATGTCACAGCTGGAACGTTATTTAAATCCAATTTCTTTTATCTGAAAGTATTTATGTGAGCAGATAAAGCATTAATCCTTTTTTCCTAAAGTGCCCTGCTCCACTTTAGTGCTCTAGATAACATTGACTTATGCTGGAGCTGCCATTCTGCAGACAGGAAATCGATTCTCTCCCCTGTTCTCTGCTTGATCTTTTGTGGTGGATAATGGGGATGTGTGTGTGATGCTACTGACAGACATCAGGATGCAGTCCATTAAGAGGTTAAAGGGAATCTCTTCAGACTAAGAATCTGCTTTTTTTCTGCTGGAGTTTTGTTTATTTGAGGTGGCCAGAAGAATGGGACAGTTCAAATCTGTGTTTAGTGCTTTTCTCTGACTTGAAGTCTAAGTTTAAAAGCCAGAAGGTCTCCTCTCACTCTTCTCACCACTCATAAAGAGCTTACTCAAGCAAGCCCACTAATGCAGGTGAGAGAAAGTACTATTCAGCGTGACTGAAAGTGTCAACAACTGCCTTGAAGTGGAATATATGAGATGAATGGATTTGAAATGCAAAAAACATGAATTGAAATGCGGTCAAGTGCTTTCTAACACTGCTGGTGGAGCCCTTTTTAGGATGAAGCAGAACAGTTAGGAATGAAGCAGTGAAGTTGAGCCTGGAAGAAGGGGAGTGAAGGGAAAGGTGTTCTTAGTTTTGCTTTTGTTTCTCACTACCCTACTTTATTTTTTAATTGACAATGAATTAAATTACTTTTAGAATCATAGAATCATAGAATCAAAGAATGGCCTGGGTTGGAAGGGACATTAAAGATCATCCATTTCCAACCCCCTTGCCATGAGCAGGGACACCTTCCACTAGACCAGGTTGCTCAAAGCCTCATCCAATCTGGCCTTGAACACTTCCAAGGAGGAGGCAGCCACAGCTTCATTGGGCAACCTGTTCCAGTGTCTCACCACCTTCACAGTGAAGAATTTCTTCCTAATATCTAATCTAAACCTGCCCTCTTCCAGTTTAAAGCCATTTCCCCTTGTTCTGCCACTAAGTGCCCTTATGAAAAGTGCCTCTCCAGCTTTCTTGTAGCTCCTTCAGCTACTGGAAAGCCGCTGTAAGGTCTCCCTGGAGCCTTCTCTTTTCCAGGCTGAACAGCCCTAACTCTCTCAGCCTGTCCTCATAGGAGAGGTGCTCCAGCCCTCGGATTATCCTCGTGGCATCCTCTGGTCCATGTCTCTCCTGTGTTGGAGGCTTCAGAACTGGACACAGTACTCCAGTTGAGTACTTTTCCCCAAGTTGAGTTTGTTTTTCCTGAGGCAGTAATTCATAAGTGATCTCCCTGTCCATGTCTCGACCCAGAAGCTTTTTAATCTTAAAATCTCCTCCTGCGCTGCTGAAGGGCAATAAGAGAGTGGCTGGGTGGGCACCTGGAAGCTAGCCCAGGTTAAACCACCACAGTCTCTGAGGTTAGTGCTAGCAAGATCTTTAAGAAGTTCTGGAAAAATAATTGAGATTTGTGGACAGGGAGATGGGAATTATGAGGTTGGATTAAAGTGTCATATGCAAAAAATCTTCTGGACACAGAGATTCTTATGGCTGGACCGAATTTTTGTGAATACCCCTGATGTTGCAGAAAGAAGGATGTGCAACACATCTTCTGTAAGCTCTGGTAGAGACACAAAGAGGAAAAATGTGTAGGACAAATGAGTCACATATTTAAAAGCGTAGGTATAGAAAATTGGCAAGACCCGGACCAGGAGTTGGTGTGAAAGACTTGAACAGTCCCCACAAGCCTTCTTTTGAGGAAACATGTCACAGAGATAAAGGAGAGGGTAGGTTTACTGTATCAGAGGGGTCATAAAACTGAGAGGAAGTTGGCACATTCTTCATTTTCCTGGGGAAAACTGTATACTGCAACGCAGAAAGTCCATAAATACCTATGACACAGTGAACCAGAACAGCATCAACTAGGAATTAAGCTGTGGGTCCTCAATACTTCATATGTCAAGGACTTGTGGGTTTTTTTTGGTGGATGCATCACTTCAGAGGGAGAGTGTGTGGATCTCAGACCTAGTAATGGTATCTCCAGAGAAGCTCCTCTCTGGCACGGCTGAAGGTGGGTCCCTCCTGTCGCTGTTCTGAGGAGTGCACTTACCATGTGTACTATGGGCCCTTTTTCTACTTAAAATGTCATCTCTTATGGGTCATGAGGAGGGGAGAAGATGGCAATGCTCAGATTTACTTCCTCATGAAGGGTTTCTGCAGATATGATCGCTGATGCATTCTCCCAGCACCTGAAGGGAAATCAACAACTCTACAAGGGCCTGTTGCCATCTATAATGCTTCAATGTGGAGATAACTGCACCTTGTCTCCACTGCTTCAGGGAAAATTCTTTGTTTTGGACACAACAAATCTGAAAGGTCACACACCTAGTACAAGCCACCTGGACTGAGGGATTGTAGCATACCAGGTCATAGTTAGGGTGGCACTTCATTCCTGTCTAATATAATGCTTTTTTTCTCCCCTTATATGTTGTAGAAGAATAAAGTTCATAGCAAAATCTAACATAAGGCTCTGGGCCATGAAAGTACCTCATCAAATTCACTGTAATTGACAGCTGGATGCTTTGGAGGCAAAACTAACATTGAGCAGGAATATTTGTAACAGTGAACACTGGAACTGGACAGTTCATTTCCTGACAGTCCAAAGGAGCCTCTTGGTCCTCCTCCAAACTGCTTTCACTGTGATCTATTCAGATAAAAGAAAATCAACAAATGAGATGAAGGAAAACTGTGTGTAAAAATCGTGGTCTAATTGCTTCACTCTCCTACCCTATTTATGTCAATCCTCCTGTCCTCTGGAGTACTCTTCTGCAGCCTGTTTATCTCCTCTCATACACCAACTCCTATTGCTCTCACACTTCATGTGCTAGTGAACCCTACAGGTTCTCTAGAAATCCAAGTGTGTTGCTTTAGATACCTGGGGAGCCTCATCTTGTACTGCAGAGTGACTGACTGCCTCCTAGGAGCATCTGGGGGGAGGGTGATGTGTTGCTGTGAATTGACTCCAATGGTAGATGCTGCTGGGAGGTGCAGCTCTGCTCTGCTTTCCTCTCCTCACTCTGGCAGTGAGCTCCCACCATTCCCAGTGCAGACAGCTCACCGTGGGGACCCAAGCAGCTTTACAGTTGATCGATTGGTTGGATGGACTCATCCTGTGGTTGAAGCAGTGCTGGGGAAAGACCGTGGCAGAGGATAGGCAGGAGCTTGCGGCCAGGCTGGGAAAGCAGAACCACTCTGCCAGAGCCAGCTTAATGTAGTTTCAGCTCAGCTCTATGTAACCCTGTCTCCCTACACAGGTCTATGTACACATGTGTAGGAATTTCTGCTTTTTAATTATAGCTAGTAATCAAAGAGAAACCATGAAAACTGCTTAATACATCTCTTTAAAAAATGATCACTGACTCACCTTCCTTAATTATCTGAACATGCACTTAAGTGCTCTTTCAAGTCAGTGGAGAGAAAGAAATGTTTCTGGTGTCTGATTCATCTGATCTACCACTTGGAACAAACTTTTAGACATCATGTAATGAACTTCTGGAACAGGCTGCTGTTGGAGGTCACGTAGTGTCTGTGGGCACAGGAAAAGCTTAGATGAGTTCATGGACAAAATAGATGTTACAGGGAATGGACAGGATTGTATCTGTAATCCAGTGACCCTGGACACTGGTAGGGTACAAGGGCAGTGGCCTGCAGAAAATGGCCAAGGCTTCTCCTAACAGCATCCTCTATGAGCACTGCTGTAAGCAAAGTGCTGGACTGCAAAAAACCTTTCATGTACTCTTACACCTTCTCCGGCCCCAGAACTGACTCCTTGGTTTCCACCAAGCTCTAGACACTGCTTCCTCTCCTCCTTTTGCTCCCAGGTCCATCCGCATTGTAAGTGTCACCATGAAAATCTGGAGGGTGGGACATGAGGACAGACAGGTGAGAAAGGACGGACAGATCATGCTAAAATATGGATACTGGGTATTTTTTCATCATTTATTCCCAAAATATAATCTGACAATACTCTGCTTGAAGAAACATTTAGTTATTTTTTTTAACTAGTTACAAAGGAATTATTTTCTGTTGAACAGGTGTGATCTTGCAAACAATCTTTGAGACAAGTCAATAGTGCAGTTCCTCACAACAGGTAACTGGGAAAATGTTAACCTAACATTTTCCCAGTTAGGTTAACATTAGGTTAACCTACCTAACAAGCTTGAATATCATACTCAACCTTGAGTATCTCAGCCTTTAATATTTCTTCTAAATAGTTAATACGCCCAATTCTTATTATTAATGCTGTGTAAAGCGCAAAGAGCCACTTAAGGGACGCTCTTGTTTCATGGCCAAAACCAGAATAACTGGAGCTGAACTAAAGAAGTCTATTTGGTTGCAGTGGAAATAAATCTCAAATAACCTAGATCTCAAAGACCAAACATGCCAACTACCACTCAAAGGTGCTGCAGTGCAGCTGGGTAACTCCTGTTGCTGCTGAACAATAAATTCTACAGAAAGGCAGTCAAAGGGGTGGCACTTAACTCACCTACCCTGAAACATTGACAGGGTAGAGGAAGCCACCTAAACTAGTTGCTTAGACGTCCTTTTTAGTCAATGAGAGAAAAAGATGCTTCAGGGGTGTGATTCATCCAAGGTACTTCACACTTTCTGCTGGGTCCAGACTTACTAGGATGCAGATGTCTATCTCAGCAGTGCCTATGGTTTGGCCAAAGAAATCCCTACCCCAGGGACCGAAGTAAAAAATGTGGGTTGAAGGTGGCAAAAAGATTCCATCAAAAGTGGGGAAAGGAAAAAGGAAATGATCAGGGAAAATGGCAAAAAAGTACCTTTCCATGTTTTGAAAATTTAATTTTAGGACTTGCTATTTTTAGGCAGTGTTTGCATTTCAAAATAAATATGTATACAAAAGGGTTAATAAAGAGTGAAATAACCTTAAAGGGAAGCAATGCTCTATTTTGTACTGAAAAATACTTTCCCTTTTGATCCAAAACTCACTTTTCTAATTAATTTTCTTCTATTAATAATAAAATAGTATTTGGGCTCACCCACACTGAGATATTAGTGTGGGCTTAATCACCTGACCAAAAAGAAAAAAAACAAAACCAAACTATTATTTGCCTTTAGACATTAATTTTCCTGCAGCTGTGGGAAATAGCTGTGGTTACAATGGCAACATTTTTTTTCTTTTCCATTTTTGTTTCTCCTGTGACAGTTTGCCATGTTGGGGACCAGACGGCACCTACAAAACCCATCTGCACGTGAAGTGCTTCATTCCTCCTTTTCATTCTACTCTCTCTGTAGATGTGGTACTTGTCACACAGGAGCCTGTACAAGCACATGACTATGAGAGACAAAGGTGAAACTCTGGAGGGATTTTTAAGAGTTGAGATCAGCTGGTGACAGCAACTTTTTCCGAGGGGTTCTGATTCTGCCTATGGCATGGAAATGGAGGTGTTGGGTAGCAGAAGTCCTTGGCAGATTTTGAATCCTGCTGACTTTCAACACAAAAAACAATCTTTTGCTGGCATAAGTAAAATAAAAGTATATCCACTTGCCAAAAATTGATTTTGCTGATGTCTTAAGAAATGAAACAGAAGAATTTTTCCTCTAGAATTTTTAGAGTTATACCCTAAAGAGATGATGAGGTTTATGTTGAATTTTTGGCAGCTAAATATTCTTAGGTGCAGCTCAGGAAAAATTTTCTGGCCAACCTCTTTGGAATGGAAATATTTTTGACACAGTTTTTTAACATTGTATTCTCTAGAACCCAGCATTTTTCATAAATACCACTTCCTGGGGGGGGAAAGTACTTTGGGTTATTGACAAACCCAGAAATACATTGATTTTAAAATGCTGCTTTGATGCCTTGCCAGATTTTGTAGCTGAAATGTGTAGCTTTTCTTTTCTTTGTGAGCTGGGGTCCCCCACTGGGCTCCCTCTTTCCTCCCCAATCCCTGCAAGGTTGGAGTCCCATAAAGCATTACCTTCCTGAATCTGAAGAGGTGAGTGGGAGGAAGAGGGTCACTGTGAGTGATGGAGGCTGTTGTGCATGTAGGAAAATATGTTATTAAAAGAAAGATGAGTAGCCTCAGCTGCATTGCTTTTGTAAACAAAATATTTAATTTGTCACCAAAGTATTTAATTTTTAAATTTTTAGAAGTAGGCATTTCCCTCTTTTTTTCCCCAAGCTCCATTTTTAAATCATCATTCAAAACAAGGGCTTGTCTTACACTTTAATAATGGGAAAAGCAGCACAGCCCTTTCTGGGGCTAAGGAGAGGCTTTTGTAAAAGCTTATCCCCACCACACCTCAGCAATGGTTCTTTCTGCAATACTAAAAAAGTGAACAGCCCTTATTTCTCTCTGAAGAAATGCAGAATAACAACTCTTCTTAAAAGCTCACAGGCCTTTTGAGGTTTATACCAAACTCTGGTGAGAGCCAGTTAGGGTGGCTTTATCTGCATCAGTCACTGATACCACTTGGAAACGTAAATACTTCGTAGGAAGCAGGCCAGGGCCAATCCACCACGATTTGTGATGGCCAGCCAGGCTTCAGCTCAACATGAAAAAGCCCAAAGAGCATTTTAGTGTCTGATATTAATTCCTTAGAAACATGAGATGTTTTGCATTGACCTGGAATATATTTAATTATGTGACTCGGCTAACTCTTAAAATCCAAGTCTCTTTGTGAATTAGTTAAAAATATGAATTTACTTTTTCTTAATTCATGCCTCACACTGCAAAATTTTGTTAATTGAAGAAGCCTTTGGGATGGAGGGTAAGTTTCTTTCAATTTAATATGAATCCTAACTCCAGGTGGAGAGTATCAAGGATCAGGTCCTTAATATCGTTCCAGTTCTAAAGTTAGTACATGCCCTTAGCAAACTGTATCATTCCTTCGTTGGAAAACTAATGGTATTTGTGGATAACCCAAAGAGATTTGCCAAATGCTTCTACTTTTTATACTTTTCCAATTAAGAAAATTAAGGTGTGCTGTTTCTACATGACTAAAGTCAAGAAACCATTCAATATCTTAATGTATATTCATGCCTGTTTCTCACTAGTCTGATAATTCTTATAGATGCTTTTGACTGTACTATTCATTACCTACCAGTTGTCTTTTTAACATTTATTACAGTTTGACAGACTAAACAGCTGTTTAAGTACAAGTATATATTTTTCTTGGTCTTTGTTCAGAGTTGCTTTAGCTCTTGCGAAACACTGATTTCCAGCTGGGAGCCAAAGCAGTTTGAAATGTCTGCAGCAGACAGCTAAGGATACAGTTTAATTAGCCTACTTTGATCTTTTGTGTGGTGGCTGATGATTTACTACAGCTTGCAGCATGGTGAGGCAATTATATTCATGGTCATTATGACAGTGTCCTTTGAGCCAGAGTTATCATAGAAGTAAGATTAATTATAATGGGATTTTGTGGGGCCCAGAAGCCAAGATAAAGTAATGTTATATCCAGAAGAGTGCAATAAAGGAGAGCTTCATAATCAAAATATTGGGTGAAACCTTGGCCCAGCTGAGGTTAATAGCAAAACTCTTTGTAGCTTTAGAGAGGAATTTACTCGTAGAGTATTCCAGACATACAGCAAATTGGGCAGTTTTCTGGAAGATTGTAGCTATGTCCTCTTGCTGGGCTGATGTCACTGCCCAGGATATGGTGGCAGCACTACTCTCCATTCCCTTCAGCATTGTATGCCTCCCTCTTCTAGAAGCACAGAAGAAAATTTTGCAGAATATAGTCAGATAGACTGATAGCTTTAAGGTTTTTCTTTCTTTGCACACCCCCCTCCCCCTTTTTTTTTTTATTTAAAACACTTCTCAGGTTGATGTCCTCAGGTCCTGTGTGGCTACTCTCCCACGATGGGGAAACAGCTTTTAAGTGAATCTACGCAGCATAATATAGTGTGTCAGTGTCACACTTGTATTTGTTCAAAGGAGTCTATGTTTTGTAAATATTATGGCTTTGGTAGCAGTTGTTGCTGTATGTCAGGAGGGCTAATAAAACTGGCCAGCAGGAGAACACAGCTTCCTCCAGCTCAGAGCCTGCTCATCCTCTATTTCTGCCTCTTTTTTGTGTAGAGTTATCTATCATCTTCACTGTTTCAAAACAAACTACCTGCTTTGTACAGCAGTTCTTAAGGGTTTCTCAGCAAGAGAAATTACACGGGTGAGTATTTGAATGTTGTGTTAACGCAACCTTGTTTGTTTGGCTTCTCAAGGATCCTGCAAAAGCTGAAGGATGGCTTATGAGGGGTCAAACAAAATGTTCACGTAGTGCAGTATCTGATTTGAAACAATAGGCAAAGCAAAAGCATAGGAAAAATTGTAGGGGGAAAAAAGTATATATGAAATTCCCCCCAGAATACTGTCTGGGGGGACAGAATTGTGGGAGGACCTTCCGTGCCAACAGCTGTCTTACGTCACTGGCCGAGGCCCACCTCTCTGCACGGTCTGGAGCAGCCTTGCCTCCCACAGGCATTGCTTTGCCTTGAATCCCAACATCATTCAGTTTACTGATGGCAGCAAGTTCAGTGGAAAACAATGTCAAACTGCAAGATAGCGTGCAAATTTCAGTTGTGGAAGTGCTCAAAAAGAGGAGACTTACTCTCCAAAGCCCAGTTTTAGGGGAACTACTGAAATTAATGGGCTAAATAAGCCCATTAAGAGGACCAGTGTTTTTCCTCTGGTTTCTTATATATTCCTAATACTATTTTTGCAAGTAATCAAATACTATAGTTGCTGTGAGGAAGAGGGAGAACTGAACATGGGATGCTGGAAGCAAGAGCCAGCAGCAGGCTGCTCTGCCACTTACAGAAAGGCAAGAACTCCCCTTTACCACCCAAGAAAATCAACAGTACATGATTTAGTGCAACTTCTAGATTTGGTTTCTGTTTCATCTAGCCTTTCTACAGGTTTCTCCATTAAAGCAGATTGCTGGTGACTGCCAGACTTTGCCTTGGCGGCTGTGGCTTGCTCTGCTGTGCCCGTGTGCTCCTTGCCTCGGTATTGATGTGCTGATACAAACCTTGGTGTCTCGCAGCTTCTGCTGCATTGGACCCAGCTATTTCTGTTCATGTCTCCATGAGCTCTGCTGCAAATCTCAGCTGAAGTGTTGGGCACAGGGGAGTTGCTCTCCTCCCTCCCTTATCAGCTGTCAGCTCCCTAAGGTGAACCATGGTCTCTTTGACTTGTGAAGGGAGCTGGCCTCACAAAACACACTGTTTTCCCAGGAGCTGGTGTGTTTTGTGGTTTCTCAGCAGCGTGCTACTCTGTCCTCTCTCAGTTGCTGATAACGAATGGCTTTGGGAGGCTTAAGGCCAAAGATTAAACGGCCATAAGGAGTGCAATGCAGGAGTCCCACTGGCTTACTGTTCAGGCAGCGGTGAGGCAAGTTTTGCTGTCCCACAGTTTGGGGTGGAACAGCTACATTGCAAATGTTTTGGCTTCACTCATTCATACTGCTTCATTCAGAACAAGCAAAAACCTGAAAGCTTCTGCCTGCTTTCAATTAAACACCTGAGAGGAACCCTTTGTCTTCAACATTTCAGCCCACATGAGCAGTCATGGGTTAAAACCTCCCCAGGAAGACGGGAGCTGCTAGACCTGCCCCAGCCAGTGACCCTTGGATAATGAGGTCATGGGGAGATTTCAGAGCCATATGTTTGCCTCTGCCCAGGTGCTCTGAGATGTGTAGACATGTGTCAAGGATATGTCAAAGCTCATGGACACTTCTACAAAACTCAAGCTTTCCCAAGGCGACCTACTCACCAGGCACTTCTCCTCTGCGTGCCTGAGCTGGGTTCAGCATGGCAGCTGTGATGAGGCTTTCTGTAGTGCCTTTATTTAAAACATGGATCCTACATGACCAGTTTTAAATGTGAATTTTAATGCACTCTTACTGTAGGTCTTGTAATTTAAAAGATATATTTTAAAAAATTATTATCATAAATAATATTAACAGGTCATGATTACCATTGGTGTGCTTTTATTGTGGCTTCTGGTAATTTCAGATGTCTGTGGCCAACATAACCTTTTTTCCTATCAGCTGTTGATACAGATGAGTTGCTTACTCTCTCAGAACAGAGTTGTACTGCATTGCATTATATAGTTGCCCTCTTGTTTTCTCTGGGTATTACTTTTGTCACATTTTAAAATGTCAGGATCCACCTGTGCACAAGGGCTGGCATTCTTTTTTTGGGAGTAGTAAATCCAAATTAAATTAATCCTGTAAAATGGACAAGGGGGCTTATTGCACTCTGCAAACATTCTGGCTGCAAGTGTTGGACTCACCTAAAAGTGTCCGTCACTTAGGTCCATGTTTTTAAACACAGAGTGCCTAGAACAGACAGGCTTTCCAAATGTACCCACAACTGACTCCTACTGCTTATAACACAGCTTTGGAAATCAGGACTGCAGTGATTGTGGTTTTAGAAGGGACTCAAAGCCCTAACTGCTCCTCACAGGGGTGGGAGGGGAGGAATTAATGAATTGCCCTGTACTTAGTACCTCCTATCAGCAAACTTCAGTCTGCTCTCTACACTGCTAAGTGTTCAGGCTTTTGAAGATGCCCTCTGATGTGCCTAGATATTCTCCAGCCCTAGAGGAGCTGCCCAAGTGCTTGGCATTGGCTTTGGGCATGATGCTGGGGATTGTCCTCTGACAGTGTGGTGCTGCCCACGATGGAGGGTGGTGGCGTGTGACTACTTGGCCAGCCTGGACCCAGGATTCCTTGCAGAAGTGGTGCATAACTGATTTTGAAGACCTTCCCCTTTACAAACAGAAAAGCAGTGGGAGGCTTAGCAGGATAAGGTTTCAGGTTTACATTGATGATAGTGAAAAATTTGCCAAAATCTCCTGGAAGAGGGATATGAGTTGTCATGATCTCCATAAACATCCTCCACTCTTGCCCTCCTACAATGACAACTCTCACTTTTCATGCTGACCACTTCCTGGAGACACAGTGGTCCTCAGTGTCCTCCATACACTATTTAAAACCCCAAAGTCTTCCTCCTACCGCTCTACCTCTTTTGCAATTGGTAATTTTTGCAAGAGTCTTGCAGATCCCTATCTTCCGAGCCTGTCTGCCAAATATCAGTCAAAGACTGAAACTTCTCATGCAGGTCCCAGTGAGGAAACATGGTCTCGCAATATAATGATAATAATTATTCTTCAAATTAGACTTTGCACTCTGCAGTTTTGCTCATTGCTTTGCCTCTCTGTTGGCTGAGTGCCTGAAATAACAAAGCCAGAGATTGTCTGCAAGGCAGTACTACATCTTATTTTAATAACCATAACTCATTGCTTTTTTTTTTTTTTTCCAGAGAAAACCTCTGAAGAACCCCCTGGCTTTGACCATATTTTATAGATCTATTGGATTGCAGAAAGATAAATAAAAAACATTCACAGGAAGGTGTCATGAGAATGGGTAAGTATTACATGCCTGCAAGGTGACAAATTCTGGCTACTGTGTGCACATGAAAGGAGTAGAGAAAGAGAGCCTGGAGACCTGTCCAAAACCAGGAACTGGAACGAGGCCAGGTGGTTTTGCTTGCTGCTTGGGTACCTCTCCAAAGGGAAGAAAGTTGTTCCTTCTGGCTGCTGCTTGATGATTTGAGTTAGTTTTGGCCTTTCATGTGCCAAATCTTGCTGGAGGGGGGCACGGTTGCAAACATGGGAAGGATAGGGAGAGAGTTTGTTGTAAGATGCTCCCAGTCAGGTATATCTGGTGTTATGGGGTGAATGTACCATCCACTAGGACAGGGCTGCCATTAGTTTATCTTATCAGGTTCAGCACTCGAGCAGGGCTACCTCTAGCTAGTACCTTGTAGGCACCAGAAAGCAGTAGGCTCTACATTTCTCTTCACACAGGATTAATTTTATGGCTGAAGCATGAGCAGCCTTTTGGGTACAGCATCCCAAAATCACTTCACACAAGGCCCACCTTTACAAAAGAGTTTCTGAATCACCTAAATCTTTGTAGGCTCAGCATGCAGTCACCTTTATGTAAAATCTTTGCATCTTCTTCCATTTGGGAGTTAGTTACAGGCTGCCTCATTATTCCAGCAGATTTTTTGAGATCTTAGGTTGGTTTTTTTTAAAGTCTTGCATGGAAGTTGTTAAGTTGGTTTCCAAAGAGGAAAAGGCTTTATAATCACACTGTCTCACTCTGTAATTCCTGAAACCATGAGCTGATTTGATCCAGATTTTACCTTCTTTCTTACCCTGAAAGTGCTCCCTCCCTGGAAATGTTCAAGACCAGGTTGGAGGAGGCTTTGAGCAACCTGATCTAGCGGAAGGTGTCCCTGCTCATGGCAGGGGGGTTGGAACTAGATGATCTCTAAGTCCCTCCCAACCCAGACCATTCTATGGTTCTGTGATTCCGTGATTCTTTCCTGGTATAGGAAAGACAAGGAAAGCTCAATATTGCCTTTTCTGCTTGGCAGGTATGGACTATCTGCTTAGCAAAGTGGCAGGTATGGACCACCAGGGTCCAGAGCAGCTGCAGCAAATGCTGATTCTGCTTGAAGAGGTGTTGCAGAAGAAAAGGATGTGGATCTGAGATTTAGAGTGGGAGGAATATAGGCAGTAAACTCCTTAAAACATCAGTGAACATGAGTAGGTTAAATTAAGTATGCTAAGGCCATTTTTACTGCAAAGAGGTGTAGAAATACCAGAAAGGCTATGATGATGGAAACATAAAATAAGGGAACAACTAGCTCTTCTCTTTTTTTTCTTCTTTCCTTGTGTTATGTGCTACCTTCTCTTCTATAGTAGGATAAATATCTTCCCATCTCTGGTACAGATCTTCTGAATTTTCCAAGAAGGTATTATAAAATCAACACGGTCTAATGACTTCTACAGTCTGGGCCATTTCAGACAACGAACACTTGGCGGTTTAGTGGAGGTGCCAGGGCCATAACGCTCAGTGAATGAATACCAGCAATGTTTTGGGTGGGTTCCTGCTTCCAGTTGGCATTCAGTCTCTTTTCTGATTCTCTGCTCGAGCTCTGTGCATATGAGTAAGGCATCAAGCTGTTACTGGTTTTTAAAGTCGTTTCCCTTTGGCCCAAGTTGCACTTCAGCTGACTCCTGCAAACAAACAAAACTTTTTTCAAAGTTTTGTGGAAATCTGGAAGGAGTCCCCCATTTCTCACTTTTTCTCACTGGACTTTGAAAATAAAAATACTGCTGTATTTTCCCCTACCTGAATGCTTACAGACTTCACCTCTTCTGGACCTGACAGGGGTTTCCTACACGTGATCCTGTGTGCGAGTTCCCTTTCAAACTATTTTCCTCTGTTATTTGATAGTCTCCCAGTTCTGAAATAATCAGAAAAACTTGAATTGTCAGACTGATTTATTTCTTTGTTGGGATAGAAATAAAATGAAACAGGCAAAAGCCAAAAGTTTCCATAATCAGGAGATTAATATTAGGCTCTGACATTTTTATTTAGGTTAATAAATAAATAGGTATGAAAAAATGCTGTATGGCTCCCAGCAGCTGTATTTTGGGTTGATGGTTTTGAGTGCTTAGTTCTCAAGGAAAACAGGCTGGTTTACCTACATGCATAGATCTAAAGGCAGAGGTCTGTGTCTATATTTAAAATCCTGGCCATAATGCTATTGTATTTCATATAGTCTACTAAGTAGGCATATTCCATCTGTGATGTTCAATGTCAGTGTCACGAGTCTGATGCTAAGCTCATGCTAAAATCTTGGCCTAGAATTGTTGCATTCCAGCTCTGTTCCAACAAGGAAATCAGGAAATCACCCTTGCTCTCAGAGCTCCAGTTTTCTGTTCACTTTTCCATATCTTCTCCTTTTAGCTGCCCAAGTGCTGTACATTTTCCTGCAACTATTATAATAATAGCTTTTCATCACAGTAAAAGAACTCCATCTGACTGCAGTACAAACTAGAAATCTGTTTTACCCAGCTCAGCAGACAACCCAAATCTACCCAAGACTTTATGAGCTGCTGCAGTTGCTTCATGAACAGACCTAATAAGGGCTTTAGTATAGCTAGAAAGTGTCATGCCATCGTGCAGATGGGATGAATGGAAGCCCTCAAGGGCTGAGGAGCTATTTTAACCAGGATCACAAACATGATGCTGAGCCAACACAGGGATTCTCAATGAGTGGTATGTCAGATGGAATTGTGCACATCCCTGAAGGAGAGGTGACTGAAAATATGTGGTGGCTTTGGAAGAGGTAGGCTGCCTAGAGAGATTGTGGGTTTTCCACCCTCTGGAGATATTCAGAACTTGACTGGAGAGGGGTCTGAATCCAAATTTCAAGTTAGCCCTGCTTTGAGCAGGGGTTTGGACTAAATGATCTCCAGATGTCCCTTCCAACCTAATTTATGCTATTAAACTCCTTTTTTTTGTGTGTGATTTCCTAGGTTGTCTAAGTTGCAGAGCTGTCACTTTGGTCAGTAGTAAAGTCCACCACAAAGCCACCTGTAGAAAGTATCAACAAATATTTCTTCATAGTGGGTCCCAGATAAAAAGGAGGTGTTGAAATGGGAAGAGGAAAATCATAAAAATTTCTGTAAGTTTGGGGTTTGAAGGAAAAAAGGTAACTGAAAGAGGCAGAATTTAGGATTTATCTCACCAGGTTCATTCCCTTATCTTTTCCCTATCACATCTCCATTGTAGTCACCTGTGATGTAAGCTAACCAGGGCCTTGGGAGAATGTGTGATCTCAGTACTTTTCCTGTCATATTTTCTCTGGCATTGCTAAGAGAGGGGCATTCCTGCAGCTGATAACTACGCTGGACCTCCACGCAGCAAACTGAAACAGCTCAGTGCTTCAGGTCACTGGAGCTATTCATTGCACAGACAAATAACAGCTTTATGGGCTTTTACAGGGCAGAAAAGAGCAACTGGCTCTATTTGTTTGGAAATGTTCACAATTATGTTTTGTTTTGTTTTTTTTTAAATCTTTTTTACTTTTTTCCTGAAGATTCGAAGGTTATAAGGTTGGAAGCAAAGCTAATCTGGACCAATGTTGTATGTAACACACCACAGAATTTCCCTGAATTCATTCCCATTTGAAGCTTTCTTTTGGGAAAGAAAGTTAATGATGGAAATGTTCCTGTCTGGTTTTATTTTTTCAACAACTACTCACCTTTCTGGTGAAAAATCTGTGTCTTTGTTTTCTAACTTCTTTAGTAGACTTTGAGCTATTAGAACTTTGTTAAACATCTGCGGATCTATCATCTGCTTTTGCTCCCCACAGAAGTAGTTACTGACCCTTATTAAATAATCACTTAAATGAGCTTAACAGTTGAAGCTCTATCCTGCATGATCCCAGGATCCTTTGAAAGTTGTGCCTTGTTGGGATGGATGTCTCAGTCTACATCTACCTTTTCTGTCATTGGCTATATGGTTACATGGCGCAAGTCTCCTGTGTTACTCAGATGATATTCACTCTGTACCAAAGGCTCGTTCTCCCATCTTCTTTCTTACTATTATTTTTTATCAATCTTACATGCTCCATACATGTTTTTTAAGATGTTTTCATTGGTTTCTTACTGTGTCTGCTTTTATTCCTGCTGGTATTGGCAGTTAGAGCAATAGGGCAAGGGAGCTCACAGGAGTGAACACCTACACCAGTGTCATAGGTGCCTTTAAAGGTGTAAGTAAATCTTGCTGAATTCCTTAAACAAGCTATACTCAGACCTTATGACCATCCTGAAAAATGGCCATTGGTCTTTCTGAGGCACCTGGAAGTCCAAAATCTTTGGGAATCACTGATTGAGCTCATGGTGCTCATGCAACCAGAGCTGGCTGGGAACAGGGAGCTGCGTGAGCTTTCTCTCTTACTCAGGTCTGTGTTAGAACATGAGAAATGTCTGAAGGTTATTTTTCGATGCTTCAGCCAGTTTTCCAGATCCATTCTTGGAGCTGTTATCCCAGTGCTAAGAATAATACATTTATAACTATTTAAATTCTTTTCAGAGGAATCAAAGTAGCTGTACTTTATTCCCTCTGTGCAATTCCTTTAAATTTGCCTTCTGGTTTTACTTAAGTTTGCTTCTAAGCTTGGAGGAGATGAAGGACACTTTTATCTTTGCTCATAGAGAAACACAAGCAGCTATAAACTGGAACAGGGTAGATTTATTCTTTCCTGTGAGGGTGGTGAGACACTGGAACAAGTTGCCCAGAGAAACTGTGGATGATCCTTCCCTGTTCAAGACCAGGCTGGATGAGGCTTTGAGCAACCAGGTCCAGTGGAAGGTGTCCCTGCCCATGGCAGGGGAGTTGAAACTAGATGATCTTTAAGGTCCCTTCCAACACATGCCATCCTGTGATTCTATCATTCTGTGTTTCTATGAAGGAGTTAAAACTAGACAGGCTGAGGAGTTGTTACTTCTTTACCAAAGGACAATCTCCTTCAGTATGTAAGGGGCAGGGCTGGCAGGTAGTTTGTCTAGGGATTCTCTCTTGCCTGAGCAAATCTATGCAAGAGGTAGGAGGGGGGTCCATCATCAGAGAGCACAGTGCTCGGAGACACAGGCAACTTCTGAAGAAATGGACACACATAAAAATGGTGCTTTCAACTTCTGGGTTAGCAGTGTAGGTATAGAAAATATTAAAATATAGATAAGGAATCTTTCCCACAGGGAAAAACAAAAGGAGCTTAGGAAAAAGTAAAGTGTAGTTGCATGACAAATCCTCCAGAGCTCTTCATACTGGCGTCTCCCATTCCCTGGGCATTTTCACTTTGCTTTTTTTCCTTAAACATAAGATATGATTAAATCACAGAGAGATGGTGAAATCCTGGAGGTGTCAAGTGAAAAAAAATGAAAGAAAGAGGGGAAATTCTTATTCTGTGTTAATAATATGATGCAATTCTCAAAAACTTTTTCTTTTTTTTTTTATTCCTTACTTGCTTAGTTGCAGGTATAGGGGGACTGAAAGATGAAACAATTTTTCTTATCAAAAGTTCTCTTATAGCACTATTTGACATAACAGGCCGCTTTATTGAGAGTTTTGTAAAAATATGGTAACAGGTCACGTATTGGAGAAAGATTTCTTGTTTATGAGAAGAGTTGTTGGTATATTATGCAAACTGCATTTCTCATATCAGTTTTGTGCTTGTGTTCTGTAGTGCCAAGATTTTTTTGTTTTGCCCAGAGACATAGTTGTGTTTTACATTTGCTTTGTTAGAGAGTTAAAATACTGCCTTATTGTTTCTTTGCATGATGACATGGCACGGAAAAATGGTGGCACAGCCTGGCATACAGTCTTTTAAAAGAAAGTCTGTGTTTCCTGATAGGATTCTGTTCATGTGGATGTGAAGAGGTGTGTTGAACATTATAGAAAAATTAAAAGTTACTAAGTTTCATAGTGTCAGAGGAGGAATGTACTAGAGCAAGTGTGATTAAACTGGAGTGAAGAAAAATGAAAAACAAATCCTGCCTTTGGAGGGAGCTTGCCTTTAGGGTTCCTAAATGTCAATTATGATTAAGAGGGATCTCTTATTATCCTTACTCCAAAACAGTAATTGGTAATTTTTCATAGGTAAAATGGATGTTGCTATCAAGTCTGATCTCCTAGATATTGGATGATTGGTACCCAAGACCCTTTTCTAGCATAGGTTTCTTTTGACTGTTTATGATCACAGGGCGGATTTCTAGGTAGAGTTCTACTGTTTTACCTAATCTAGCCTTCCTTTTCCTTAGCACAAAAGGAGGGTGTGGTCACAGAGGAGAAAACAAACATGCCTGCAAATTCATACTAACACAAGGAAGAGGGAGAACTGTGGGAATGGGTAGGCCTCACTGCAAAAAATCAATGACCTTGTCAACAGATCCAGAGGTGTGTATGTGCCTGGAGTGAAGCCATAACATGTGGATACAAGTTTAAAAATATTCTGTGGGGACCAGGAAAAAAAAAACAACGCACACACAAAAAGAAAACTGCTGAGGGAAAGAGGAAAAAATAAGACAGCAAGGCTGTGCTGCTGTGCTGCTCCTCTGGAGAGGAGCTAAGATGCCATAACAGGCTGGGTGGGGAGCTTCAAGCAATAGTAGCTCTTTACTAAAATTCTGCTAAGCCCCAGGAGAGCTTTGCATATCAAAATAATGAGGACCTTGAGATGGCTCAGTTATGGGGCTATTCTGCTACTGAGATGGATTCATTGATTTTTCAAAAGGAGGGAGTCTACTTGAGTGTCCAAGACACGGCCTCCATTTACCAGTGAGGCAGACGTGATTGTGAAAGCTATTTAGATTAAGGAACACTTGTGTAATTTCAATGTTTCTTCCTGGGAAGAGTACAGAAACAGAAAGAAGGTTGCCTGCCAGGTGAACAAGGTTATGTGATTGGTAAAGAAATTGGCTGCAAAGGGACAACATTGACATTGAAGACACAATACATGACTAGTAGACTAGCCGTATGCCAAGTTACCAAGAAGGAAATAGCATCCTGGCTTGCATCAGAAATAGTGCAGCCAGCAGGAGTAGGGCAGTGACCATCCCCCTGCAGTGACTGCACTGGTGAGGCTGCACCTCGAGTGCTGTGTTCAGTTTTGGGCCCCTTGCTACAATAAAGACATTGAGGTGCCAAAGAAAAACAACAAAAGGTCTGGAGAACAAGTCTTATAAGGAGTGGCTGAGGGAACTGGAGTTGTTTAGTTTGGAGACTGGGAGGCTGAGGGGAGACCTTATTGCTCTCTGCATCTACCTGAAAGGAGGGTGTAGTGAGGTGGATGATGGTTTCTTCTCCGAAGTAGCAAGTGATAGGACAAGAGGAAATGGCCTCAAATTGTGCCAGGAGAGGTTTAGATTGGATATTAGGAAAAATGTCTTCACCAAAAGGGTTATCAGGCATTGGAACAGGCTGCCTAGAGTAGTGGTGGAGTCACCATCCCTGGAGGTATTTGAAAGACGAGTAGATGTGGCACCTAGGGACATGGTTTAGAGGTGAACTTGGCAGTGTTGATAGGACTTGATGATCTTAAAGGTCTTTTCCAAACTAAATGACTGTACGAGTGAGTGTATTCTATGATTCTAAAGTAGAATAGCATTCTTGGCTCAATAATAAAGAATACAAAGTGTCCAACAAAACCAGAAAAAAGATAAGGATAAAACAATGCACAATTGCTTCTGATCACAATCATTTGGTCAAAAAAATTGTTGGGATAGTGGTGCTGCGTTGGATCTCAAGGCTAAGAGAAGGGTATCAGAGAGTAACAGGTATGGGTAGATACCATAGCAGTGTTAAGGAGAAGCAAACTGCTGGTGATTGTGTTGAGCACTATGAGATACCCTAGCTTGTCTGGTCTAGGCTGGAGGGCAAGTGGTACTGATGACAGCAGGGTCCAGGTATTCCAGTGTGTGAGCAGTCATAAATTTCTTTGTTGAAGTGACAGAATTCTGTATTCCAGACATGAGGAAAACCTTACAGGGAAACTCTCCAGGTTCAGTAAGATAAATAACTGCCTTAAGGAGATTAGAAGAGAGAGGTATTTCAAAGAGTGGAAAAAGGGCCATGAGCAGTCATAAAGGTCAAAATGGAGTAGAATGAAGTGCAAATTGACAAATGCCAAGCTGAGACAGACCTAGCAAAGAATATTAAAACAAATAAAAGAAAGTTATTGAATAATACAGGAAAAGAAATGAGTTTCCTACACAGTGAGAATTTTATAAGGGTTATGGGTAATAAAATGTGACAGTAAAATAAAATTAATACTTAGGTTCAGTTTTCAATAGCAACCATGGTACTGACTATGAGGGAAAGTCATTGCCAATGGGAATGAAAATAAGTGAAGTTTCACTACTGATACACTACAGCTCTAATAAATCGAAAATGGGAGAAAATGCAGCACAGGTTTGGCAAAGGTGTGTAGTGGCTGTGTAAACAGATAGGCTCCTATCTAAAAAAGAAGAAATGCAATATGTCCTGGACTTCAGGATTCTTACTGAGCTGTATGGGAAACTCAGTCATGCTGCAGGATGTGGGGATGAACAGAGGGGTTCCAGGGTGGATAAACACCCATTCAGGCAAGGCAGGAGGGAAGACTGACAGAAAAGGCAGTGTCTGAGCAGTGACAGTGTGTCACATGTTTATATTAATGACTGCAAGGCAGAAAATAAATGTGTGTTGACGACATTTTGTATTCACTTGAAGCTGAGAGGGCATGATATTATCTTCCAGGAAAAGCTGGTGGTGACAAGCTGGCAGACAGGAGTTACAGAAAGAGTGAAACTCAACTGGGCCAAATGAAAACCTGCAAGTGCAAAGTCTGCAAATTAGTTCTTGCAGACTAATTTAAACTTTTGCTAATAAGCTGGGAATTTGTTGCTTGTGTGGGTTCATATATCAGTCATGGGATGCTCATGTACTGGTAATCTGCTAGATCCAAGGAAAAAAATTAAAAGCAAAGCTGTCCTAAAAGGCATTAGAGGAAGTATTTCCAGCTGACTTATTAAGTATTATAATCATAGCAGAAGATGCTGGGGGGACCAAAGATGGGATACTATGTTCATTTCTGGTTATGGACTTTCAGAGACGAGCTGAACAGGAGGACTGCTACAGAAAATTAAGAAAAGGGGCTTCCTAGGCAAAAAAGCTAAAATAAATTATCCTGAGTCTACAATGTTGAAAGTTTGGGAGAGGACAACCATAAATATGTAAAAGAGAGAGAGGAAAAAACCCCTCCTCTCTTAAGGTTAAAGACATCTAAACGGGGGTCAAGTGAATATGATGAATACTCTTTCCTGGAAAATGGGAACAAATTCCTAACTCCAAGAGGTGCTTAACTCTCGCTGGTACATTTTTTTCACATTCAAGGTGGGTTTCATCTTATCTGCCTTAGAAGAGACAGCTTCCTTTTAGACCTCTGAAGTTGGGTGAGACATTGAAAGTACAATTAATTTTGTCATCTTTGCAGTCCGTAACATGCAACCTGAATGACTAATTTTTTTTGTCCTAGTGAAACCACAGATGAGAGTGCAGGGAACATCTCAGGGGGAGAGTTAGGAAGAAAAAGTGGGAGGGGAGAGGAGAAAATTGAAGGAAGAAATGGTGTGAAGTGAAGATAGCAAGATCTGCAGCTTCTGGTTCTCAGCTTCTTGTGAGGTAGCATGTTTGAAGAGGGAGTAGAAGAGAGACATTAGGAAGACCAATCTCCTGGAGATAATGTTGGCCAAGAGCAGATACTGAAAAAATACAAATTTTCAAAGGAAGAGCCAGGTACAATGTGATTTTTGCACAAGGGTAAAGAGATTTTGATTTGAAGAAAGAGCACAGCCAGGATGGCCGGACAGAAGAGGGAAGGGGAGAGATTCAGGGCAGCAGTAGAAAAGGTTACACAATTCCCTTAGATGTGTAAGAAAATGCATAGCAGAAAGCATATGACAAGGGGAAAGCAACAGCAGACACAAGAGAATAGTCCCAGAAGGAGATAAGGTAATAATGGAAATAGTAAACATATGTAGTTCTACATGCTGCGTGGAGCAGAATTTGTGTGTGTTTATGATCACTCGAGATGGGAATGAACAAAAATGTAAAAGCTGAGGTACTGAACCAAGAATAGAAAGAGAATGTCCACATATAATCTGCATTTTGAAATGCACATTTCTCCAAATTTCTCCTTTTTTCAGTTTAAAGTTGACTCTTTATCTGGCATGCATTGATATTTGCAGTTTGACAGTATGACCAGCTGTGTTTTATCAATTCAAAAGGGAGGAATCCATGTTAAACCTTGTGGAGAAGGAACAGCTATGAGCAAATCACATCACAGGAGACAAAGAAGGGAATTTTTTTTTTCTTTTTCTCTGTCTTTAAAGGGAATTAGACATTATGAACACAAATTTTGCAGTAAACAGGCAGAAATGGAAGAATAAATACAAGTAGGGAATGTCTCACCTGTTAAGGCTGTATGAAATGTTTAAAAAATGTGGTAAGTTATGTTCCTACATGTAACAGACAGATTAGCAATTTTTGGAAAATATTAATTATGGGAAATCTTGTCAAAGTAGCTAGCAAATCTACAAAGCAACATGTCAGTTGCCTGAAGAACATCTGCTTCTGGAGACACACTGATAATTTCTTCATTCATTTTGTTTTTCACCCAAGACTGTGAGTAGAAGTGCATTTTAAGTCAGATGAGGTTCAGATTCCATGCCAAATTTCGTCCCATCAGTTGAGTAACTCAATCCTAGCTAGTCCATCTGAATGATAAATTAGAGGGAAGATTCTTTCCTCAGTAACAGTAAAGAATAAAAATTTGTCTGAAATACAACAATTCTTTGAAATTTGGGAAAGCATTAGTATATTGCTCCCCCTTTTAAAAAAACCCCAAATATTTGTTATTTGCAGTTCAGGTTTCTTTGCTTTAGCTCAGTGGTATTAGATTTCTTCCTGATCTTTTTGTCCTAATAATCTGCCCACTACTCTTCAAAAACTCCTGTTGGAACAAGAGTTTGCACACAAAACTATTTTCAATTCAAACACTTCATTCTCTTTCCTTTTGCTGCAAGGCTTTACTGAGTTTCTCATATTCACTTATATTTATCTCCCAGATGAATTTGCAGTAATTTTTCTATGTCAGGAAAGATTATTTTACCTCTGCCCCAATTTTTTTTTCCAGACAATTATAACAGAAATGCTAAGATTGGTGTGAATGGAGAGTGCCTGGGTGTGCTGGCACCTTCCAGAGCCCACAGCAGAGAGGGGCTCCCAGAACTGCCTGTGTTAATGGCATCCAGATTATCAGTTCATCAAGACCCCACCACATCCACCTGCAGTTTCATGATGTGCTTGGAAAATCCAGCTTGTAGAAAGGACATCAGTGCTATACAGTTCAGTGTTGTTATGTTTAACAATTTGTTTTTTTGCCTTCTAGACCTGATGAGATAGTTTTGGGCGCTGTTCCAAAAACAAGGCTTTGTTGGGGTTCAGTAAGAAAGGCTCTGTGTTTCACAAGGTGGTTTTGTTCCTTTATAAATATTTAAGAAACTCACAATAACAGCCCTAAATCATGCTGCACACAGTATGATTTTTGGAGCTCCCTCTGGGAAGACCTTTGTATGGTTTTGCTGTAGCAACCAGATAATAGTGAACAGCCCACGCAGCGAGCACTTCTGCAAACTGTTTACGCAGCTCACAAAGACAGACCTGTCTGCTCACTTGTAAATATGCAGTGCCCTGAGAGTAAAACTAGGAAAAGCTTCAAGCAGTATGGGCTGATTAGTCCTCCCTCTAAAATACTGAGGTAAGGAACTTATTGGTGAACGCACTGTAAAATTTAGGTGAAACTTGGACAGGTGTTTTCATGCTTACAGTAGTTTTTCATGCTTACAGGCTAAAGTGAGACCTGGCTGATATTCAGCTATTCAGAAATACAAGTGGTCCTCCTGTCTCCCAGTTGCCAGGAATGGGTGAGCTCACATGGGGCTGGCAAAAGCCCAGTGTCCATTGGAGGCAAGAGCCAGGTGTCCATCAGAGGCAAACAACAATGCAATTGTATAAAGAGTTTGGTCAACACTACTTAGAGGGAAAGGGTGAGCAAGCAACCCTGGAGCATCTTCTGTACTCCCTGGAGCAGATTTAATCCACTCCATTGATTGCAGCATTTCCAGGCAGCAGCATGAGTCTGAAATCAGTATAACTTTTGCTGTCTCACCGGAGGTGGTGGTCTCAAGTGTCTCTTCTGTGAGATAACCAAAGGCTCTGGGAAGGCAGCTGGTGGGAGGTCATGCACTAAAATATGGGTAATAGAGGTTGAAAGCTGGCTGCAAACAGCCCAGAGGCAGCATCAACTGTATGCACTATTCTGGATCTAATACTTTTCTATTTGTCACTTAAAGGGAAATCATGCTACTTCTCTTTCTGGAGGATCTCGTCATGTTTTCTGTGCAATTTAAGCCAATTACCCATCTATCTTCAATGCTGATAAAAACAAAACCAAAAAATGGTTGCTACTGGACTCCTTTTGGAGATCTAGTTCCACTTTAATGAACTGATATGCAAACATACTTTTTTTTTGTCTTGCATAATTTCTTGCACAGTCCTACAGACATTTGTCCCCATTGGTACTTTCCTACGAGAAACAACCAAGAGTGACTGGGTCACCTCTCAGCTAGAACTGACACACTGGCAGAAGCTGGGGAAGGCTATTTCCTGCACTGTATTTTCAGACACATTGGCATTGGATGACTCATGCAAAATTATTTTAATTGAAAAAGAAAAAAGTAATTTTTCATACTTGTAACAACCATCAAGAAGGTAAACTCCCTGCTCTTCGTTTTATGCTGAGTGTGCCAATAACAATATCATCAGCTTTATGTTGTCCTCATGGTGCCACTCCTCTTCAGTGAACAGCATAGTGATGTCCAAACACAAGTCAATGGCGTGAGGAAGAAGGAAAGCTGATTTGAGTGTAACAGGTTATGTTTTTTTTTCTGGAGGGTTTCATTCCATGGAAAGATTAAAAGATAATTGTATCTTTACTACAGGATTGCAGAAGGGCTTAAGGGAATTACAAAATAATTTTTAAAAGTAGGCCTTTCTACAGAAGTTTTAAAAGGTTTATGATATTTCTATTATTTTATTCTATTTTATTTCTATTATTTATTTATGGTTAAATGCTTTTCCATCAGAATGGAAATAAGATCTTCTCGTTACTATTTTAACACTAACTCTCAGCCAAGCTGTCAGTTCAAATGGCAGGGCAAGCAAAAGCACAGTGCTGCCTCTGGGAGGTCCCTCATCTGAGAGATATCTGAGGGATCATGAATCAAGTGAGCTGATTTACAGAACAAAGCAAATTTTTTCTCTCAAATTTTTGTCATATTCATCAAGGTCCCTTTTACACAGTGGAAGATCAGGTAGGATTGTAAGAACTGTACATTCTGTCAGTTTTGGCATCTCTTTTTAACAGTAATTTAAATCTATGTCAGAAGAACTTTTCTTTGCACAACTGATCCCAAATGTCAACAAAGCTTACCCTGCAAACAGCTCTGTGCTGCCATAAATCACGTGGCTATTGCACCTCAGGGATGTTAGAAGCTCAGTGCCCATGAAGACACATTAATATTTGAAAAAGATCCACCATTTTAGCAGGCAATCTGACAGATGGATTCTGTCTCTGTAGATATCAAGTAACCACTCCATCACTTAATAGTTTATTATAACAATAATCACCAAGAACATTTCCCAAAGGGAGGCTTTAATTTTTCAGCCACAACAAAGGAATTGAGTCTGATTTTAGTATTCACGTCTTCTCATGAACTGTTCTCTGAATCTTTGTGCTCACAGATGGGCATGAATGAAAATGAAATGAATGAGTGCTTACAAAAAAACAGACTGTAGTAACATACCAGAAGAGGGAGGTGGAAATTAAAACACTGTCCTTGTAGGCTTTATTCAGAGAAAACTCTCAATGACTTCTGGTGGCCTGAGAAACCACTGTGGGATCAAGACCTGAATGCATTGCAGTTGTACCTAGGTTATTTATCTGAGGAGAATTCATGTGGAGAATGTTTTCTTAGTTTAAATATTTCATAGCAGTATGCTTCGACTGCTGTACATAGACGTGTGCATTGCAATGCTGACCAATAAAGACATCCTGGACTGAGCTTTGACCGGTAGGTCATAAGCTAATGTGGTGCCATTTTCTGGTTCAGGTAATATTTCACAATAAGGTGGACCCTGTGTATCTTGTGGGTGCCCAGCATGGGGTGGAGGGTGCTTGGGAAACCACAGGATTTGGCTCAGAAATGCCTCAAGGCACCCCATGATGGTTCTGTGCCCCTCCACAGCCACTGTGTTTGGGAGTCCTGGTCCACGTGAGCTCAGGGTAGGCCCAGCCACTGACTGCAGAAGGGTGATGGTTCATCCCTCCCTGGTCTTCCAGGTCAATGAAATCACTTGCAGGGTCCACAAGTCCTGTGGGAAGCAGTGTTGCCACTGGGAAATTTCTCATATTCATGTGGAGGGTTAGCGGCCAGACCCTTAAATGAGTTGTTTGTTTTTTCAACCTATTCTTTCATAATACTTGGATATTAATATAAACTTTTTAGCATCTATGGTCTGTCAAGGCCACCTGTCTGCCACAGCATGGGGTCAATGTCCTTTGTCATCACACAGAAAGACAAAAATCTTGAATTTGATTTTGGCTTTTTTGCTTTGGCAACTGATGTCTTCTATGACTAAATACCTCTTTGGAATTTACATGTTGGAAGCCTGTTTGTGTGAGCAGAAGAAGGTACAAAGGCTCATCCTGCTGAATCATTTTTTGTCACCTGGACAGTGGCTGTGGAGGGAAAGATACAGTGCTGGTTCCTTGAACTGGCTGCTGCGTTTCAGCTCGCAGGCGTTCACATGCTGTCAGTTCAGTGGAACCAAATTTGACTCAGTCATTTAAATTTTAAAATACTGGGCTCCAGCAGGAGCACATTTTGACAATCTGTTTGAGAGCAGATTAGGAGGATATTTTTCTCTTTTTCCTTTGTTTCCCTTGTGTGTCATCTGATTCATAAGTTGTCAACAAAACCCCCCACCTTACCTGCTCACGGAGAGCTCATTTCCTGAGAATTTAAAAGCCACTAAAGAACAGTCATGCACTGTTATTTTATTTTTATGTTTAATGCAGTAAAAACTGAAATGCATGGCTTTTCCCCCAGAAGTTTATTATCCCACTGTAAAAGTGAAGCTGAGTGAATGGAGCCATTAGTTAAAAATGAGGGACAAAGATTTCAACAACGAAATCAGAGAATTGCCTAATTGAAGGGACATGCTGCCAGCTCTCCCTGGAAGCCAGCTGGAAACCAGTTCTGCTGTGCAATGAAGTGGTGGGGGTCTCCAACGGGGTCCTGGTGCCTCCTGCCTATGACCTCCTCACAGAGCTTTGACTTCTACTGAGCTGTGTATGGTGGTTTGTGCCTGATGGCTGCTAGCCATATGAAACTATTGCTGTGAAACTTGTGGGGCCAGGAGGATTGGCTCCTCTTAGTCACTGAGTGGCCAACTCCCTCCTCTTTGTTTAGTGTAGAAGATTTAGTCAAAGCTTCCAAGACAATCTCACTGGATGCAACTTAATGCAGTGACAAAAGCATCCATTTTCATCATACTCTTATCTTCAAAATTCAATTCTGGCATTATGGGAACTACTAATTTTGATTCAAATGTATAGCATCATATTACTGAAACCCATCTTTTGCTCTGCCTGGAAGAAGAGCTGCAGAGATAATGAGGCTAAGGGAAAACAGGGTCTACCTGTTTCCAGTTGCAAAATGGACTGTTAGATGGGTCAAAAATGGTGTGGACAGCCAGACTCAAAGGGTGTTAATCAGTGACTCAAAGTCCATTTGGTGAGTAAGAAGTGAAGTACCTTGGGGCTGCCACAAGTAGCTCTGGGATTCATTCTGACACTGGTCATATTTTCAGGTCTCCATGAGAAGACAGAGCGCACTTAGAAAATATGGAGATAACACTAAGTAGAGGGAAGACTTGATGTCCTAAATTCAGAGGGGTGTACATGGAGCAGGATAACCCACTGCCCTAGCTGATCTTCCTGGCTGGAAAGCTGCCCTGTGAGAAAAGACCTGGGGCTGTGAGGGACACGAGGCTGAATACCTTAGCCAAAAATGAAACAGGGCAAACTGCCCACTGGGCTCCAGCAGAGGTAGAGTGGTCAGCAGATCAAGCAGAATATGTGTTCCACTTTGTGTAGCACTGGACATCCAGATGTGGGCTCCCCAGTTCAAGAGGGATGCGGATGAACTGGAGAGGTTCTAGAGCAGAGCTCCCAAGGTGGTCAGAGGCCTTGAGGAGACACTGGGACCTGTGAGAGCTGAGATCGTTTGGTCTGGTGGAAGGGTGGCTTCAGTGTGATCAGCTAGCAGCCCACAGCTTTGCAACAGGGACTTACAGCAATGACCGACCCAAACTGCTCTCTGACACAGCAGAAGGAATAATGGTGGCCAATGCCCAAAACAGCCTTTAGGGAAGTTCACATCGGGTGTGAGTAAAAATGTCTTCACCAGGAGAGCAGTGCAGCAATGGAGCAGAGACACAAGCAGTCATTGTCCTTAGAGATTTTGAAGCTGTGGCACACTTGGCTTAGCATTTGTGATATCAGTGCTTTGACAGGAAGGTTGGATTTGGGACCTACTTAGGACCTGGGATTTGATTTTGCACTTAATGAAGCCAGTGGTAAGGCCCTACCAGCCAAAGGATTGGAGGCTTTTCCAGCTTAACCTTTTAGCATAACTGGACTTCTCACTGTTGCTCATGTGTAAAATGACTGAAATGATTTTATTGTGGTTGGGCAGAGGGATATGCCTGTTTTAAACTCTTCATGTGATGACAACAGAGTGTCACGTTGGAGAACTGAGGTATACTGAAAAGTTAATGATTTTTGGAGTAGAGGGAAGAGGCAGGGTAGGGTGGGAGAGGTGATGAAGTGAAGGGGGTGAGCTGTGGCCAAGACAAGGGGTAAGAAGTTTATAGAAGAGGCATAGCTATAAAGAGCTGGGATGTGCGTGGGACATAAAGAGGGAAATGATTGCTCTGGAACAATCCTGTGAGGAAAATTGAAGGGTTTAAGGTGTGTTAAAGGCCTTGCAGCCTCAAACTAATATTTATGGCTAGTCTGGAAGAAAGAATTTTGTTCTTTTGCATATCAGCTCTTAGTAATTATAGATGTTTCTCTAGATTTGCTGGAACTATTCATATGTAATGGCATGTTGCAGAGTTTCACAGGGATCTTGTGAAATACACGATGGTATCAGATTATGCCTGTTGCAAGTCATGTTTAATGCTGGCTCGAGAAAATTAACCTAGAAATTTGCTAGCGGTTATTGAACACAAGCCTCAGTGAGGTTTCCGAGAGGGCTGTGGCACTCCTCTGGGAGAAGAGCAGGCGTACTCCACGAGCTTCACAACGCTGTCGGAGGGGAAGAGACAAAAGGGCTGAGACTGTCTGGGACAGGCACTGGCACGGCACCGTGCCCGTCGATGGGGCTGTGCTGCTCCACGTGGGCTGAGAACTTGGCGCAGGCTGTGGCGGCTGCTATTGTGCACTATGAATGGCTGCTTCATGCTAACCAGTCTGCGGTGGCTATTTTTAATCCCAAATTCTAACATGCTGGTCTTAGAACAGCGCTTGTCTCGAATGTGAAAGAAACCACAGAGCAAGGGACTAAAGGGCTGTTTTGAAAAAGATCCGGAAGGGAAGCCACACAGACTGGAAAGCTGCCCTGCTAAAACCCAGCTTTAAAGGAAAAAAAAAAAAAAGAGACATCTCCTGAAGAAAAGGGAATAATCTTTTTGAAGGTTGCCAGCCAGAGTCATGGATTCAAGGCCGGGTCAGATGCTTAGGTTGATCCTAATTGTGAATATTGATGTTACATTTCAATTATAAACATATTAACCCAAGATTGCCTTGACCTAGATGAATAAGGAATATAGTACATAGAGTAGTTGATAAGAAGTTAGGAAGAGCTAACCAACACTATGTTCTTTCAGAGTCTGAGGAGAAAGATGTAACTTGTACACAACTTGTGTGAAAGAGAAATTCTGTACTAGGTGTGTAAATGACTGTGGTCACTGAATCACAGAATCACAGAATGTTAGGGGTTGGAAGGGACCTCGAAAGATCATCTAGTCCAATCCCCCTGTTGGAGCAGGAACACCTACAGCACCTCACACAGGAACACGTACAGGTGGGTTTTTAATGTCTCCAGAGAAGGAGACTCCACAGCCTCTCTGGGCAGCCTGTTCCAGTGCTCTGTTACTCTCACAGTGAAAAAGTTTTTCCTTATGTTTACATGGAACCTCCTAAGCTCCAGCTTGTACCCGTTGCCCCTTGTCCTACCGTTGGACATCACTGAGAAGAGCCTGGCTCCATGTTCCTGACATTCACCCTTCACATATTTATAAACATTAATGAGGTCACCCCTCAGTCTCTTCTCCAAGCTAAAGAGACCCAGCCTTTCCTCATAAGGGAGATGCTCCACTCCCTTAATCATCTTTGTGGCTCTGTGCTGGACTCTCTCAAGCAGTTCCCTGTCCTTCTTGAACTGTGGGGCCCAGAACTGGACACAATATTCCAGATGTGGCCTCACCAGGGTAGAGTAGAGGGGGAGGAGAACCTCTACCTACTAGCAACACCCCTTCTAATACACCCCAGGTTGCCACTGGCCTTCTTATCCATGAGGGCACACTGATGGCTCATGGTCATCCTTCTGTCCACCAGCCCCCCCAGGTCCATTTCCTCCGCAACAGGTCCTGACAAAGCCACATTTTGGAAGTGGGTCCCGCACTCTGTCCTGTTGGCTGAGAAGGTCTTCTGAAGCAGGTTGCAGGCACTTCCCACCCATTACAATTAGTTAAATATTAGTGACTTCACACCCTTGCAGAAGTCTGTGAAATTCCATCCCTGCTTGAAAATACCTGGGTTGCAGCAAGATGAGACTGAATAGAGAAGCTTGTTGGTAACATCCAGTACTGCTCAATTATGAATTTAGTAGCTCCACTCCAAATTGAAAAGCATAAGCCTCAAAGCTATATTTTTTCTCAGACATTTATATACCTTATTCCTTCTAGAAATTAGCAGCTAAATATGCAGTGGTGTTCACAAAAAAGGTATTTTCCTCTTTTTTTTTTTTTTTTTTTTTTTTTTAATGGGTAGGTTGGCTGAAAAATTATAGTCGTGTATGCAAGAAGTTTGACTGAGGTGTATCTGAGACATATGTGTTAGTCAGGGGTGTTTCAGACCACTCAGAACTTTCCTATTTGCAGTAAACAAGGCCTTGTCCCCAAGCACTTACTAACAGCCTTAACAAAGGGTCTAAATAGCAATTACTTGGATAACTCAGTCAGACCTGACTCTACTCATGAGCCTTTAATCTTCCTTTTTTCTTAATTCTGTGGGATTTTTTTGTATGTGACATCTCAAAAGAAGGTAAAAACATCCCACACTTAAGATCATGTAGCCATTACTGATTAGAAGAGCCTTTTGTCATTAGGAAAGAGAATCTTCCCCTTTCCTCCAGGCCTGGTGTAATCCTTACCTCACACAGGTTTGTATCTGACTTTTTTCCTAAAATCCCTTAGTGATGTTAGTCCAGTATTTTGATGCCTAGACTTAAGATATTACTGCATTTTACATTAAAAAGAAAAGAAGGAATTAATCTCTTTTGTCCTTACTCTAAAGACCACTGTGGCAAACGAGACTGCTTTAAAGAGAGGTAGAGATTAGTGCTAAAAAAGAAAGATGTTTCCTCCTTGCTCAATGGAAAGGTCTCTTGAAGAAAAACTGAAGTAAAGGAGGCATGATTGAAAGTGTGTGGAAGCCACAGAGCTCCTTACATTGCCTTCACTGCATTTGATTTAGGCTCACAGAGTGTCCATTACATTTTTATTACCCTTTCTGGCCACATAAAATGTTACTTTTATTGTTTAAGAAAAAGAAATAATGAATGACTTCAACATTCACTGGAGTGAGTCACTGACATGAGCCAAGTGTAGCGTGACTCAGGGGTTCAAAGCAAATCCCCACAGCCCCATCCTCCGCTCTACTTTATGAAGCTTCCCTGACCAGTCGCTGTGCCAGCCGTGGTTTGCAAACAGGGACCTGCAGCACCAGCAGAATTGCTCTTTGCTGTGTGTTCACGCTGGGGCACGATGAGTAGGAGACAACACAACACATTGCTGAAAATCATTTCTATTGGTGGCATTCAAAGCCTTTTCTCTGGTGACCTCTGCAATCATGAATGCATCTCTTGGGAAACATATAGAAGCCCTGGAGTGAAATCCTATCCCAGCCCATTGGTTGCTGCCAGATGAGGCTTGAACATGGGATTGCCCCCTGAACTGGATTTCCTGGAGTTGGACTTTTGTAGCTAGAAGTCACAGCTGTGTATAAGGGGCTTGACACATGCATTGCCAGCAGGCGCTATTGATCCTCACCACATCATCTATTGACTTCTACTACATGCCCATACTCCTTGATGGTGACCTGCAACACCTCATGCTGAGTTGCCCCTACCCTTGGAAGGTGAGGAGAGGAGCAGGGATCAAACCTACTAGATGCCTGCTTTCCTATGGCACTGCACGTGTCTGATGTGCTGTGCCTCGCGAGAGAGGGCTGCAGAACTGGGAGAGCTGGGAGCTGTGGGGTCTCTGCCCAGCACAGAAAGCTGTTGAATGCATTTTACCTTCCATGGAAGGCACAGTCAGATCCCTAATTTACTGTAGTGTTATAAGGTTTAGCACATTCACCCCCCGCCCCGATAAAGGAATGCCACAGTCAGGGTTCGATGGAAAGCCCACACGCACCTTGTAAAAAGCCCCGTTCTGCTCCGTTCATGAAACACCATAAAACCACCTTTGATGACAGCTGGAGCAGGAATGACCTCAGAATAAAGACCCTATCAAAAAACCTGCCAGCTCACTGCAGGTGGGTCATGTCTTCCATGTGACATTCACCAAAAGCAGAAGTGCTGAATATCTTGACAAAAATACTCAAAGTAAAACTGAAGTTAGTGGACAAATCTGCCTATGGAAGCACAGGCCCTAATGGGTAGGAACTGCCACAGGGGCTTGTGGGGCAAAGTAAAATCAATTGCTGTTACCAAGTCCCCCTTTCTCTATGTGATAGATTTCTCTTTAAGTTCTCAGGGCTTTCTCATAAAGCTCTGTATCTGTACAACTCTGTATCCTGTGGATATTTAGTGTTTTAGTGGAGCTCAGCCATTTTTGCTTGGGGCCTATTCTTGTTCATTTTATTTTTTGGTCAATAAGTCTAGATAGTCTCAGGAATGGGTTAATGGTTTGTTATTGAGAGGGCAATTCTGGCCTGTGGAGAAATCCTGAAGTTATTTGTCAGAAATAAGCATCCTCTCGAAAGGTACTAATTTTCTTTGAAAAGGGTAGGTAAAGGAAAGTCACTGGGCTGTGTGCAGTTAATTCTAGGCATGGTGTGCTAGCACAGTAGTTCACTGTCCCCATCATTGCTGCCTGGATTTGTCACACCCCCTCTTGTCCCTTGTTTGGCTGTAAGTTCCTCATGGTAGTCCTTCACTGTGTGTCCACCCTGTGCCTTGTCTAACAAAGTCCCTCTCTTGATTAGTCTCATAGTCCTGGGCTCCTATGTAAAGAAACAGTAACAAGATAAAAAAATTGTCGTTCATGGCCTGAGGCCAGTGAGCACAATTACACTCTAAAAAAATTGATTTTTTGTCATGGTAGACGTACATCACAAGATGGTGTACACCAGAGTAAGCATCACCATGGGGGCTGTTGTCCCTCCTTCCGATCAGCAGCTCCTGTTGTGGTTTTCTGTGCTGTATGATAACATCTTGGATCCATCCTCTGCATGATTATACCCACTCCCACATATGCCCAGGAGATGGAGTACTGGAAACCAGGGGCTTGTGGCAGCCCCAGGCTTTGATCCAGTCTGCAGAGTCACACTGACAGCCCAACTTTGCTTTTCCCTGGGCGGGCTGGCTGAGTTATTGCAGGGTGATTTATAAACATGGGAGAGACCCGCAGTGTCACAAGATGGTATCAGCTCCTGATGGTTACTCACACGTTAGGTCCCCAAAATAAGTGCCTCTTATCTATCATCCTTACATAAATATGTGTTTACATTTACATTTATGGTTGCAGTCTTGAAGTGCTGCCAGACCACTGAGCTTATTTTGGGATGAGGAACATATGGTTCCAAAACTTCATTGTTGCAACAGTGGAAGTAAATCAAACATTGTCTTCTTGTTTTGTTTGTTTGTTGGACAGTGGCTGGCAGCATTAAGGTGGTATCACTAACCCTTACATTCTTGAATTGAGAAATGTCTTTCCTTTTGCTCTATTTTTTACTGCTATTCCAGAGCTTTTCTAAAGTTAGTTGTGGTTTTTTTTTCCTTTTAATTGCATCCTCCATATTTTAGAGTTTTAGATACTTACAATATTTACAAGTGTCTCAGTGAGTCTGGTGCATGTGTTCAGTTGACCTGCAAGAGGAGCTGTGCGTGGTGTTATGCTAAATCATTGATGTGCTTTCTAACATACGTGTCCAGACTTCTGTTGTGCTTTTCAAAACTTCTGGCATTTTCATCCCAAGTCTGTTCACCATCTGGGGCCAGTGTTTGCAGGGCAGGGGAGACAGAGCATGGCGGAAGGCAGCATGGCTTTACATGTGGATAGAGTTGTGAAATAATGAGCACCCGGATTATGCAAACACAGACAAAGACCTTTTAATAGCCCCGTCAAACTCCATTTGGACACATCAAATTGGAGCTGGTCCTGATCCTGGCTCTGAATGAACCAATGTGGGGTTTGCAGGTAGCTTTGCCTTGGTTCTCTGCAAGGGGCACCCTGTAATTGCCCAGTTCCAAGAGCAGGATTTTGCATGGTGTGATCAAAGCAGTCTCCTAATCATGCTGTTCCCCAACACTTTGACTGAAAATAACAAACCTATTCAACCTGTAAGGAGTGAATACGTGCGAGATTTTCACCTGCTTATAGAAGCTTGGAAAAAAGCACTTGATTGTAGGCATTATGGTTCAAAGCTGGCTTAAAGCTTTGTCCTTTGTTCAGGGGGTGGGGGTGCCTCATCCTGCCTTTTGATGGCTTTCTATCCAGCTCTTCCCATTATTTCACTAAGACATATGAGCTCGGTTGCCCACTTTTATCTGTGCTAAATATAAATGGAAAAACAAACGGAACACAGCAAGGTAAATAAAGAACAGGAAGTGTCAGACAGACCTCTTGAGACTCTCAGTATTCCCACATGTTTTACGTTACAAACCAGCAGGCGAGCACCGGCCTGCCACACAGGTGGAAATGTGTGTGGAGGCCACTGAACACTGAATATTTACCCTGTATCAAATGACAGAAAGGGGGGAGTGAAGTAGCATTGTGCTGAACCTCTGTGAAAGGCTGTGAGGTTTCCAATATTTCCTAAATTTCTCTAGGGTGGGCTGGTGTTTGCATAGTTGCTTGCAGTATGAAAACATAGAGGCAGTGGCTCAAACTACTAAGAGAAAGCTGTTCTTTACGTTGCTGGTAAACAGAGGTGCTGATGAAATCTCATGAGCTTTTACTGCTGGGTAAGAAATTCAGGGTAACACTGTGGAGCCAATTATTAAAATGAATACTTTTTAAAGATTAATACCTCTCTCCTCTATCTGTAAGGACAGGCAGTATCTGACATTAGACCAGTTGATACAACTGGACAAAGCAAACAGGGTGCACTTCATTTTACTGATGTAACCATCCTAAGCATGTCAGTAGCTGACTGTTAAATTTTTAAGGGCTCTCTCCTAAAGTTTAACACAGCCTGTGGAAAATTTGTTACATGAGAGAGAGATGGATGAGACTGTTACTGGAGCTGGGAGCAGTGGAAGGTTGTCAAAAGCTGAATGAAGATGCAGGTGTTGAAAAGATGCGAGGGAAGAGGCAGCGGGGGGTAATTCACAGTATCACTGGAAGTTTTAGCCATTTCCCAGAGTATGACCTGCTGTCAGTGAGATGTGAAGATCTTCAGCATTTGGCAGGTTTGGGCCTTTAGTGAAGGCTCTGTGTTTTCACACAGGCAAGATACAATACAGACCCAATGTGGGAATATTTTTGTAAGAAGCCTTTTCTGGAGCAGGTCGGGAAGAGGGACAGTCTGCCATGGTACAGGTAGTGTTCCTATTTTCCTAACAGGAGAGCTAACATGTACAATATTTTACAGGCTTTATCAGATGTCCCTGACTGTTCTTATCAGTTCCTGTAATTTAATGAGGATATTTAGTTTACACGAGTTAATATCCCCAAATATAAAACTCAGGCTTTGTCAAACCCAGAATTTTACGTGGCGTTTCCAAATTTACTCAGACTTACTAATTGCAATGAAGGGCTGTGAGTAAAGCCTGCAAGTTAAGAGCAAGCCCTTGGTTATTTGTTTTCTGACAGTGGGAGGTGTCCACTCTATCTCTGCTGGTGCCTTTTGTGAGCCTGGAGTTCCTTCTGCTGCCACTAAGTTTACAATCAACTAGAAAAGATAAAAGAAGGGATGATTCTTCCCCAGGGATAGATGGGGGATGGATACATAAGGTGATATTCACCCTACATTGTTGTAGATACCCATGAGTGGAATGCCATACTGTGACCTGGTTGTGTGGGTCCTCCCAGCAGCCAACGGTGGGAAGAGGATGGTTCACCTTGTACCTCACCATGAGCATCACTATTTCAGCATGGAGCCTACCAGGAAGGTACATGACTCTCCCACACGAGATGAGACAAATACCATCCTCAGTGACTTGCTCTGCTTAACACAGTTGTGGGAGAGTCAAGAACTGAGCCGAGTGCCTTTAGGAACAAAACAAGAGCCTCCAGCATCCATTCTCTCTTGCTCTTGTCATCCTTTCTGTACATCAGTCGCAGTGCCAATAACAGGTTCCAGGGAACCTTAGCAAGTTCTGCCACAGATATGAACTCCCAGAACATGTCAGGAATCAAAGTCCAGATCCCCAGGGTCCAGTCTGCACACATGGCTTGAGAGAAGGGGAAGGATACATCACTATACAGATAACCAATTGTCACACTAAAAGTAGATAAAAATGTATCATGTTAGAGATCTTAGTGTTGGCATAAAATTGCTTCAGATCAGGCAACTGAAATTGTATGTGCCACTTTGTGCCTGGTTTTGTTCCCCAGATCAGCAGTGGGGAGACAAAAGGACTGTTTCAGGAAATGTCCATGAGGAAATTTTGTTTATCATTGCTCATCTTTCTCTGTGGTGCATTCTTTCCCATTCTTTCAGGAACTGTGTGTGGTACATACCATTCACATTACATTAACTATACATTGCTAGGATTATAGCTGGATGAAGTATCATTAGGGAGATGATTACATACTGTGGGTAGCTGTCAATGCTCCTGATCATATGTTGCTGAGTTCACACAGAGCATAAAGCTGTGTATCACAGGCTTGTTTCCACAAATGGATTATCTGCCGAGAGCATCTATTGCCTTGCACTTAAGGTGACCAGAAAAGATTTGGAATTGTGCCACTTTTCTATGAAATTCAGAGAAAAGTCTGAATATTTTGAATGGTTGTTCTCTCTTTTTAACACCTTTTGAGGCTTGAGTCTTGTTTGGCTTTCTTTTATGAGAAAATTTCTGCTGTTTACAGTAAAGTTGCTTGCTTTGACACCTATGTCAAGGATGTGAGCCTGAGCAGACAAGCCAAGCACTTTATGTTCTGGAGTGTCTGAGGCTTGTTCTCCATGTTATTTCTGGAAACAAGTCATCAGGGGCTCTTGGGCTGGAGAGTGGCTGCATCCAGAGAGAATGGGCACCCAAGCAGGAGCCTGGTGGGGATGTTGCTGGGATGGGGGTTCTGCAGCTGCTCCCCGCTGCTGTTGTGCTGTTGTGCTCTTGCTGGGTACATAGAGGGGAGCCGTACCAGAAGGTGGCACTCCAGACCCTCTAACGTATGTCCCAGGCTGTGTCGCGCTCCCTCAACACACCCCAAAGGGTGGTGGTGTTGCTGGGTGTGTTGGTGCAAACACATCTGGGCTGACTGGGCGCTGAGAGCTGTTCAGGTGCAGACACGTGGACCTCTGCCTGGGCTTATTCCCTATGCCAGGAAGCACAGCCACATCCCAGACCCGAGATGGGGGGTGGGCACATCAGTGTGCCTCTCCTAAACTGGGGCATGAGCTCTGTATGGACCATCCCTTCTGCTTGCTCCCTAGAAGAGCTTTGTCCTGTGCCTGCTGTAGTTGCCCAAGCGATGCCCAGCCAGGGTTGGAGGCAGCACCCTGGCCAGACGCTCTCCTTAAAAGACCTTAGGGATGAGCCTGACTTGCTTTTGGAAGGGAGAGAGCTTCCCTTCATAGAAGCAAGTCGTGCTGTGCTGCTTGTCCTCAGAGCCAGTGAACCAGACTTGTCCTTTTTTAAGTTCAGTGTTACAGAGGGAATTGATGAAACTGCTGAACCTGCTTGTGTGCTGGGAAGAGCGGCTCTGGCAGGTCGGTCTTGCTCTAATAGGCAAAGGAACATGGAGGTTTTGAAAGCAATTACAAAGCAGACAGCAGACTCAAAAGAATTAGTGGGCTATTAAAGATTTGCACTTAATAACAAGCTTGACTACTTCCCTACCAAAACACTGTTCCCTCTCTGCTTTTCCCATCCTCATGGCCAATTAGTGCTGCCACCTTTACACTCAAGGGCAATGGCCCCTGCCTTTCCCTCACATGCTCATTCTCAGCTAACATGGACATCTCAGCATCTGATCATCCTGCAACCTGCCAGCAAGTGGAAAGACTGACCAGTTAGCATAAACTGTCCCTCAGCTCTCCATCTGGTGAGTCAGTGCAAGGATCTCCTCTGCTGCTGATACCTTTGTCACTTGAGGTTAGACAGGGTCCCTGAATTTCTTAATCTGTACAGTTATTTGCCTGGTCTTCAGACTGTGTGTGTAACATTAAAGAAGATTTTTACAGCTCAAGTTCAGCAGTTCCCAGTTATGCATGCTCCTAGGGAACCAGAAAAATTGTACCTCTTCAGCACTTTGTTGTCACTGAAGTTTTCAATTGCTCTGACGCTTACAAGGTGCCTGTAGAGTTGATATAAATATTTTAATAAGTTTCTATTAGGGATATGATGCAGATAGTTCATTGTCAAAAAGTCTTTAACAACAGCCCTCATAAAGGATTAAGTTATTATTTAATCTTCACCCTCCCCTCCACCAAAGATGAGTGGCTGACCCTGGCTTGCTGCAGTATGATTAAATGAGGTATCTCTGATAAATCTCTACATGTTTCTCTGGGAAGCAATTTCCACTTTGTTATATTACAGTAGCCGGTGCCTTATGAAGTAAAGGAAAACATTTGTCCAGCAGGACATAATAAATTTCATGACAGACTTTAAATTTTCTTGGATGAAATGTTTAAAGTGGAACAGACTGTTCTTCTAAAAACACACTGGCCTTTCCTGAGTTCATGAGAAGCTGCTTCATCTCCTCCATTCAAAAGTGTATGCAGAGGAAGCCTGGTGGTAGACGGAAGCGATATAGGTGTTGGCTTCATTTCAAACCCAGGGAAAACCAACACCATCTGAAAGCCAGTATTATAAATAATTAGTCAGGATCATTTTTGATAAGTTGATTGTGCCCCATAAAAGAGGGATTGTGGAACCCACTATAGCCTCAGCAACTTGGACTTAATCCAATTTTTACAGTGGAGCAAGATTAAGTTAAATCACTTTTCCAAATAACCATCATTTGTTTGATTTGTTTTCATGAGGGCTTTTGGTTATGTCAGTAGTTGTCAGATGCAGACTGACGCTTGTGATGTCTTGTGCCTTTCAACTTGAGAAAGTCGTATAAACTTTGCTGCCCTTCAGTTAGAAGGAGCAACGGTTTTTTGAGAATGAATGAAATCCTTTAGCCCTCAGCCCTGAAATGTGATGCTTGGGTCAGCCTTCAGTGTTGCAGGAAGTCTGTATGGTGATGTTTTATGCTGTAAACCTACCTTATTCATATTAAAGGCATACTGAGAGTAGCACTTAAATAAAGGATGACTGAGAACCTTTATGTGCAGCTGCATTCTGAATTACTGGAGGAATCTTCAATAAAAGACACTTAGGTTCATATATGTACATCTCCTCGTGGTACTTCAAAAGTCGATTTTTGGTGTTAAAAAGTGAGCAGGGATTGATTTTGAGAACTACAAGCTAAATGTACTCATCAAATTTTAGTCTTGACATGCATTTCAGTGGATGAACTTTTTCTCTGCATAAATTACCATGGTCCTAAAATTTGTCTTATTAAGGATGAATACCATGGCATGCCATGAGGTACATGCTGTCAGGAAGCATGTGACTACAATAACAATAGGAAAGAAAGCAAAATAAGATTACTTTGGAAATGAAAAGTTGATATCTCAACAGCAACAACAACACTCAGCCCCCACATCAGAATAAAGTAGAACCCAGAATAAAGCAAACAGAGTCTTCCAAATAAGAAACCTTTTTCTTCAGGGAAATGTACTTTTGTAGTAAATTAGTGAAAACTAGGAGATTTTGTGAAGAGCAATTTTCAGCGAAGGGGCATTTACTGATGAAAAATAATTTTGATTAATTTTTTGCAGCAGAAGACAGCTGATCCAGGCCTCTGATTCCACCTCAATCTTCTTGGCACTACTGAAATCCAGCTAATCCCTCATGATGCTAACAATGTACAGGGCATTACACTGTAAAGTTTCTTATTAACCAAAGAGACCAGAAGGTAGCCAGTCTTGCTCAAGCTTAAGCAAAACCAACAATAAGACTTTCCTTGTAGTCCTCCCACCAAAAAAGACTTTTAATTAAAAAAAAAGAGAAAAAAAAGAGAGAAAGAAAAAAGAAAGACCCAAGAAATGTTCCTACAGAGAAGTACTGGAGATTTCAAAAAGCTACCAGAAAATTTGTGTCTCGAGGCTCTCAAGAAGTAGAAGTCCCAAGCAAAGTTTTACTCCACATGCTGATGTTTGGGGGCTGTACATGGATGACTGCAACGCATTCATTTTGCCTTTATTATTCTTGCACTGTAACTTGACTTTGGTTCAGGAAGAGGAAATCCATGGCCTTAATTGAAGCCAATCAGTGAAAGGTCATGGGGTAATACTTAACAGACAGGGATAGGGGAGAGGAAAAACAAGGAAAAGGTAAGGTCTCCACTTGCTTCAAAGACTCAGTTGGATCCCAGAGACAGAACACACCTGGAAGGAGAATGCGCTTGGACCCCAAATATACACACCAACTGGGAGTCATAAAATTAAATGGAATTTGTTTATATGATTTGTTTCCCGTTTCTCCAGTGACCTGTGCAGCAGTAACCTTGGTGTGGGAAGCCATGGGTGCCTCCTGCAAACATTAAAGTGTTTATTGCCCTGATGCCACTGCACTGATAGGAGCCTCAGTGTTTCCATTGAGGACTAGACATGAGATTCTGTGGTTTCAGGTAGCCCAAAAGTTGGATTTAAATTAAATATTGACAGAGACTATTCCAGAGTGTGATTAGTTGTTTCTAGCTTTTAATTTTTTTTGTTGTTATTTTTTGTTTTCACTGCAAAAACAAAAAAATAGTGACTTACCCTGCATTGTAGGAGAATATAGTTAGCTCTCTAGTTTATTCAAGGGCTTCAGTAGCCCTGAAGTCAGAAGGTATTCTGTGATATGTAAGCTGTATTTCCTTGTGTATTTGAAGTCCATTACTTCTTTGTTTAGCTACAGCAGTCACAGAAAATAATTATTTTTATTGTTTACTTTTTAAAGTTGGTCTCAGTCTAAAATGGTCATGGTCATGGTCTTTTCTGGTCTAAAACTGACATGTTCATGGTCTGATCTATGCTAGTCATGGTCTAAGTTTGCTGTCTGAGTAGTCCAGAATGAACGTTATCAAGATATATTTGAAAATATCCAACTCAATTAGGTGTTTGCTTAGGTTAGCAAGTATGCAAATATTCATAGGCTGAAGCCGGATTATTAATAATCTGCTGCTTTTAATCTACTGTTTTTTTTTTTTTTACTGTGTGTTTACCATTTCTAAAACTCATGCCATTTTTTTGTGATCTGAAGTGGGTTTCCAGAGGATCTGCTGATCCACATGTGCCTAATAGAGGTGTTGTATCTGCCCAGACCAAGAGAAGAGTGAAAGGTCCTCACCAGACTCTGTCCAGACATGGCAGATCCACACTTTGTGTCACGGCTTCACTTACACAGGACTGCACAGAACAATGTAGCAATGCTTCAAGACAGACAAAAGATGAAAGCTACTTTTTTGAAACATGTTTTCTTGTTACAAATATCTATGATGCAAATCCTTAGGCTTGAGCAGGCTGCTGTACTCATGGTGTGAAAGAAAAGCTCTTACAACTGATCTGGGGGATAAGTCTTTGTCCTGGCTTAACCATGAACACCCAGCCATAAACAATGTTGGGGGCAGAATTGCTGCCTCTTGTGCAGACAGATACATTTACAGAGAAAGTCCAGGACAATGATATGTCCTCAAAAAATAGCTCTTGCTTAAGTCTGTGTAAAGAAGCATCTGTTTTAAAATAGGAAACATTGAGAGATTCTGTGAGTCTTAGAAAGCTATTTCTAAATGGTTGTGAGGGATAAACAAACGGAAATGTGCCATACCAAGAATAACTAACTTCATTCTAAGTCCAAGGCCACAACACCAACAGGGCAAAGTCCTTTTCTTTTCCCCACAACTGGAAAAGAATTTCATATTCAGCATTTCACCCTGTACAATGCACTCTGTGACCTCCTTGGCTAAATTGTGCAGCAGGACCAAGAGTACAATGTGTGGGTAGAACCAGGAGATCATCCAAAAGAAAAAACAGATTGAAGAACATTTTTTGGTTCAGACACCTACGGAAAATAGTGTTGCTTTTCTAAAATATTTGGAATTTGTAATACCAGGGAGAATTCTGCTTTCAGAGTTGGGCTGCTGAAACTGTCATTGATTTTTGCAAATCTGAGTATTATCATGATGTTACAGTTGCTTCCAGGCAGATAGGTACATTTACCATTATCATTACTGCTGTTCTTTATATCATTGTTGTGCCCTATTACCTCTGTGTCAACAGTAAGCTTTGTCTAATTGTAGGATAGTTTATCCTGAATGTGAGGGCTCACAGGATTCATTATGCATGGGATCTCATCCTATGTCTGTTATCCTTATAAGATATTTTAAGCACAAATATATCTTTGAGAATGCATTCTAGACTTTGGTTCCTAATTTGTGACATTAAAATAATAACTATTCTCCTCCTAGAAGACACTCTGTGAAAAAAGATTGGAACAAGGTTGCATCTACCCTTGTTCCATATCATAGTAAACTAGAACTATGCATGTTTAGCATAAAAACCAATGCTTTGATCAACTCTTTTTCCTGCTGCTGCCACACCACTGCACTTGCAGACTTCAGCAGAGATGTCTTGAATGACACTCGTATAAGTAGATTGAAACTGGATCCATAGTACCTTACTTTTTGATGATTCTTTTTGTGACTTCCAGTGACTTTCATTCTCACTTTCCATATGAAACCTGTGTAAAAAACTGAGAGAGAGGTTCATTTGAGGTCTTTTTTGCTCCTTTGATTGCAGAAGAGTTGTATTTAATGTGCTTAGACATACTATTTGCAGATATTCTTTCAAGTCCTGCTCCGGCAGGGGGATTGGACTAGATGATCTTTCGAGGTCCCTTCCAGTCCCTAGCATTCTGTGATTCTGTGATTCTGTGAAGTCTCCCAAGTTTCACGCCAATATTTAAACTTCTAGCCTGTTCTTTGTGTTCAATTAGTACTAATGGGTGTACCTTTGAAAATCAACTTCAGATTTTCAATATTTAAGTAACTGACTAGCTTTTTATTTCTCTGAGTGATTGCATTACATGCTGTTGTTCCCAATTTTGGGGAATAGTTTAGAAGTTGTCTCTATGGCCTTTTGTTGTGAGTTTTCTACAAATCTTAATGTTGCTGCCACAGATGGTGAAAAATCAAAGTGGTTGATAAGTTCTTTTTCAAAGCCAGGAGGATTCGTTAGCGAGGTATCATTGGAACAAAACAGAGTGGAAAATGCTTACAGCAAATCCTACAGAACCAGGAGCACTTGTCTGCAAGATACCTGTAATCTAATAGGAGCAAAATCACAATACCACTCCCATATTACAGTGTGGAGTGTAACTACCCCATAGATATCCCTTGAAGTTGTGTAGTGGGCAGATGGGTTCACAGGGCTTTGGTGAAGAAGTGTATAGAAACAGAAAAACTCAGAAAAACTGGAACACAAAGCAATGACAACAACAGCCTCTAGGGATTTGTTGAGTGTTGAAAGTGCTTACCACAGAAAATTTGTATGGACGTTTCCTGTTCTTGCTTTGGCCAAGCCTTATGGTTGTCATTTTGAGTATTTATTAGAACAATACCACATGTTGATTGCTTTCATTCTTTGAATTAATTCCCACCCAATTTAGTGAGATGTAGCTCTTGAGTCGTTTCAACCATTGAGTATAATAATTTCACTTACTGCTGGCATGATCATGGGATACTGCATTTTAATGATCAGTTTTTTAGCTGTAAGATCCTCATATACCCACAGAGTGATTCCCAGGAGGAAAAGCAGAATAAACTCGTTGTTCAGAGTAGACTCTACTCATGCAATGCAGAGCATAAGCTAGAAATCACAGACCAATATTTCAGCAAACCTGCCCAAACCACAGCAAGTAGGGATCTGTGTGAGCTGTAAATGGGGAATGGGAGGAAGTAATCACTGCCACGACTTGCAGGCAAGACATAGAAGATCAGATTAGTCTCCATTAGCGCTGAAGGCAGCAGAAGCTGTGTTCTTTGTCAGCAGACCCATCCTCTTGATGGGTCCAAAGTCCAAAGCACCCGCACATCCTTGAAGGGAAAAGGTGAGAAAAACTTGTGGGTTGACATAAAGAAATTTAATAGGTTAAGCAAAAGCTGCGTGTGCAAGTGAAGCCAAATACGAGATTAATTCACTGTTCCCCATCAGCAGGCAGTTTTTTAGCAATTTCCAGAAAAGCAGGGCTCTATCATGTGCAAAAATTGCTTGGGAAGACAAGCACCATACCTCTAAACATTCCCTCTTTCCTCAGCTCTTATTGTTGAGCACAATGTCATATGGTATGGGGTATCCCTTTGGTCAGTTGGGGTCAGCTGTCCCAGCTGTGTCCTACCCCAACTTCTTATGCACCTCCAGCCTTTTTGCTATCAGAGCAGTGTGAGAAGCAGAAAAGGCCTTGACACCGTGTAAGAACTGTTCATCAATAACTAAAGCATCAGAGCGGCATCAACACTGTTTTGGTCACAAATCAAAAACATAGCAGCATACAAGCTACTATAAAGCAAATGAACTTTATTCCAGTCACAACCTGTATACCAGCAAAGCAGAGCATGCTGCTTGGTTGCCAAAGTTGTCTTCCAATGTGCTAGTAGTACTGGAAAAAGTTATGAGGCTTTATTTTCCCATCATGGCACCTAAGCTAATGAGCTAATGATGAGTGGACATTGTAATAAGACAAACACAGAGATTCTCAGAGCTCACAATGCTGTGCAGCACCAAAGGACAGCAGCTTGGGTCAGCATCAGAGTGTCATCTCTGCTGTATGTTGTTGTGCAGGGCAGGCAAGTTCTTGGAATTGGACTCCAAAATAAGAGGTGATATCAGTCCTTGGAGAAGGTGTGTATTTCTTTTGAGGGACCATCTGGGAGATGGGTTTTATATACTTGCCTCACTAAAGTGATATAAAACACTTCTTCAGGCCGCATACTCCATCAAGGAGATTCATTGTCTGCAGGATATTGGCAAGTTTTTTGTCTAATCTAGTCCTGAATACTTAGGGAATTTTTTCTAACTGATCTGGGGAGGATATTTAACACTGACACACATTATTGTATGCTTTTTTTTCCCTGAGATTCAGCCTAAATTTTTGTTGGCTTAGGTTTTACCCTGTTGTGCCTTGCTATATCACTTGAATGGGCTTGAGCAACATTTTTTTTTCTTTCTCTAAGCTTCAGCCTTGGTAATATTTCACATCATTATTAATAAGAAAGTTATGCAGATGTAATTTATGGGACACATACACAGCAGAGCACACTACACAAAGACACTGGTTTCAGAATAGAGCCACAGGCCTTTGTTTCCGGATGATGACTTCATCAGCTTTGGATCAGGACCATGGGGAGCCACAGTTAAAATAATCACTTAAATAACTAGAGTTAATCTATAATTCTTTCAAATCCCAGTAGTTTTTAGAAGCTAGCTTACTACTGTCTTGGCTGCTTTATTCCTTGATGGTTTTTTTCTCTCCATTTGGAGATGATCTGATTTTCTGAAGATCTCATTTAAAAAAGGCTCAGTGCAATTAATCAATGCTGTTGGGCTAGTTTTTTGGAGTGCTCATTACATTTCATTTATGCTGATCTCCTTTCTGTAATGCCGTCTAAATGCGTTCCAGATTTAGTTTTCTGTCTCCTTTGTGGGATCTGTTACACCTCACGGACTAGGCCAGATGAGGTAACTTCATGTAGAGCCACTGGGGCAAAGTGCCATCATGAAGGTCTACACTAGGTGAGGATTGGGCTTCTATAGGAAATATCTCTGTTTACTAATAATGGTGTAATAATTTGAACATAAGAACACATGGACATCACCCCCCCACCACCATGCACAAGGTGCCACACAAAAGATAATAAAATGAAGAAAGTATCAAATAACTTAAATTCTAAGGCAATGAACAGATTCAGTTAAGGTAGCAAATGGAAATTCAGAGGCAGAATTTATCATCCTGATTTGCAATACCCTTGCCACATCATTCGACCTGGCTGTTGTCATGATACTTTGTAGGAAGTCACCATTCTTCTTTTAGTGTCGAAAAACCCAGACATTCTTCTTGAACTGCTTCTGTAGTCCTTCTGGATGAAGAGAAAACTCAAAATCCTGACCCAAGATATGTAGCATGGCTATGTAGTCATCACTGTTCCAATGAGCAAGTCAGGAGTTTCATGACACAAAGTTTCCTCAAAGGGAGGGGGCCATGGCTTGTACAACATCTGGCAGTGCTGACATAATCTACTGTTTAATTCATATCATCTGTTGCCAGCCAAAGATGCAGCATTGTAAAATGTAATTATTATAGATACTGCGCACAAAATTTCACTCTGAAGGTTTTGGGAAAGTTACTTTTCCTGCTGTACACATGTGGTGCATCTTCCTTCTGGCTTGAGTATTAATGTCAAGTCATTTGGCTGAACATCATATCATATTCCCCTTTAGGCATCTGAACTGTGGCTGGAAACCATTTTTCACTCAGTGAGAAAAATGAAGATTGCTGTAATCCTGTTTACTTGGAGGCGGGACTACTGTTAAACAATGACTGGTTCAGGGAATGGGACCTTTTTTCTGAAAGCTGCTAAAATTAGTGCTTGTGAAGGTGCCTCCACTGATTCTAGCTGGCCTGTGTGAAACACTCATGGGATGCAGAAGCCTTTTTGTGTGTTGTTCTGCTTCCACTGGCCTACTGGTTTGCATACCTGTGGTGCTGTGAATTTGATCTTCTACCATGTTTAGGGAGTGGGGCAGAACTACTGCCTTGGGGATGGTCAGATGTAGCATATCTTGATGGGTTTCTGAAGGATTTTGTGTTGCCTTTATTGTGAAAATCTGTTTTTTAAGATCACATGGGCTTCGGAAAGATTTGAAAGCTGTGATCTCATAAGTGGTATGATAGTACTGCAAGGAGACTCAAGACAAACTGTATGAAGGAAACATGATGTCCATGAATGAATGGTCTGTGAATAGAGGTAGGGAGGTTCTGGATCTTAACCTTTCAATCAACCTGATGCCCAACATTGAACACTGGTTATCTTTAATGAGAGTTATTTAGTCTTTAATGAAGGTTAGCTCACAAATACCCAATATATTTGAGGACACAATATTACATCGTCTCTCTTTGAAATTGAGACCCTTAAATCTTACTTCAATGCTTCATTCTCCTTGGTGCTCTTTGGAGTCATGAATCTTGTTTTTCCAGGAAAGAGTAGATAAAGGGTATCTGGGTTTAGGGTGTCTAGCTTATTTTTTCTTGAAAATCTCAAGTGCTTAGTGCAATAAATGGCTGTGGGGGTTGTGTGCTTTCAGCCACAGAAAGAGCAGCTTTTGCATGGGAGTCTGCTTTTCAAATCCCGCCATGCCAGACCTTTCAAATAACTGATGGCCTTGCAATTGTCACTTCTAAAGAGAGCAGATAGAGCACATCTGAAGAGAGGAAGAGAAGTATTACCTAGGCTGGAGATCAAAGTACACTTCCACTGGGACCAAATCCAGTTAATGTTATATTTACTTTAATAACCTCCAAGGAAGGGTACCTATCCATTTCAGTCTCACTATCCTTTATGAAAGCCACCAAGGAGGAAATTACAGATTCGTAAAGTCAGCTGCAGGAATTCATCAAGTGCATATTCAAATAATGGCTAGCTGATTACTGAAGCTTTCATTTCTGAAGCAGAAAAGAAAATCTGCTCTTTGAAAACCACATGGAGGCATATAAGATACAGAAGAACACTCAGGGGTTAAGCACTGATTTAACAGGCTCTTTAAACAGGCAAAATCGACTTCCTCCTCCTTGTCAGCTTCTCAGTGCACCTCTGGCTGTAACGTCCGACTACCCCAGCCATTGCTGACAGTGAAATACTGTGTGCTGTAATATGTGGGGTGTGGTGTACACGTAATATGGTAGTGAGTTTAGGATCTTTGCAGGTCACAAATGGTGCCAACTCAACAACTGAACCTTACTGTCTGATGCTCCTGGGATGAACCCTCCACTGTGGCCAGAACTATTATTTGGAGTTGATGGCAAAGGTGGCCATGAGACAGCACTCAATCCTGTTCCCTGTCTTGGTTAAGTTTACCAGTGTAAATGTAGCCAGAAGGCCAGGATGGGTTTCACCCACTAGAGTTTAAGGAATTTGACTGTGATGACTCTCCTTACTTATCCTTGGTTTTTCCTGGCTCTCTGCACCAACATTGACACAGCAAATGTTGTTGTTGACAACTAGGGCTCTCAGCTGATGACATCTGTATACCTCTGAGAGCACACTCATGTACCACACTGAAAGGAGATCATGCTGCCAGCATGATAACATGGAGCAGACACTTTCCATTTGAAGACTTGGAAGAGAGGCTTCATGGGCCATATGAGGCCAGTGCAATCTAGTCAGAGAGTTGCACTGCCTGGTGCTCAGGCAGTGTGGAGGAGCCCAGTGGCAGCCCCAAACCAAGTTCCTGTTTGGGGTGCCAGCTTCTCTTCACTTCTGTGACCACAGTAGTAACTAACTGTGGAATGTCCTTTGAACATCTATCACAAGCAGCCAGATCTTTCACTACATAGGTGGCTACCTATCAGAGATTCCTCCTTTCCTTGGCACTGTCAAGGCACAGAAGAAGGAAGAGCTTTGAAACAGGACAGATTATAAAGAGATTTCTCAGGAAGTGCAGAAAGTCTGTGATGAAGCTCTAACTCGGGTCTTGAGTTGTTCATTGGAGCCAAAGGAATCTTGTTAAGGACTTAATGACCAGAACAATTGGAATAAAACATTTGCTTAAACTAAGTCTTTTAATATTTTCTATTTTCCTTTCCTGGCCGTAGGTAAGGTAAGTATATAAAAATACTCCAGCAGTAGTAAGTATATAAAAATACTTCCAGCAGTAATCTTCTCCAGTTTGTGGCATTAGTTAAAATCATACAGCTGTGGGCAGAAGAGATATAGAGTAAAAGTTATTATATATACATCTATAGAGACAGTGAGTGAAGTTACACACAAAGCATATGTTGGAAAACACAAAAATGTGGGTTCTTACATGTTTTAGCTTTATTGTGTGGTCACAGCTGGAACGTGTGCATGAGATCAGTCACTTTTATCAACAGCTGGTACTTCACTGCACTCTCACACACTAACAAAATGCTGGCATGCAAGAGGTTTGGTGAGGAAGACCTGCTGTTCCTGCCACTGAAATTAGTAAAGCTCATTATGGCTGCAGATTAGAGAGAATCCAGGAATATTTAAGGATCCACAGGAAGCGAAAACTTTCCTATTTTTACTCTTCCCTGTCAAGAGGAAATTGCCAAGTATCCCATTTAAAAATCTGTAAATGGATTAATTTTCTCATTCCAAGCTGAGGAGACTGAGGCATCATTAACAAAAATGCTCTTCTCAGGTCAGGATGTGATAATAAGATATATCCCACTTCAAACGGAATTACCTAATGCTTTGGGTGCTAGTAACAGTCAACAAAAATCATCCTTTACAAATTCACCCTCAAGCTGGACTTTTGAATTGTAAGAAGCAGCAACGACAAGGTCCTGTGGAGAGTGGAAAAGGCTTTAGGTCAGGGCTTGAGAGACTTGTATTTTATTTTTAGCTCTTGAGCAAGCTGCTTTAACTCTTAATTTTCCTTTGTCACTCCTTTTTCTGCCTGTCTTGTTCAAAAGAACATCTTTGTTGTGTATTTTTACAGTGTGTCTAGAAAGCTGGAGTTTGCTATTGCACTGCTTGCAGCAGCTGTTTTCATAGCTACAGCCATAGCCATCCGTCACATCTACCTGCGAGTGAAGGTTTATCCAGGTGCTTGCTGGCCGCTATCTGGGAGTTTATAGTTTCATTGTTTTTATTTAAAGAATCTGGTAACTGTGAGTCTGTTTGAAACAACATTTTTGTTCTTTGGCAGTAGCTTCAAATTTTGGCACTTGGAGTTTGTATCCAGTCACGAGTTAAAATTTACCTTCAGTATTTCAGCTGGGAAAAGGCTTTTACTTTCTTTCAGGAATGCAGAATAACAGTGATCAGAGTGGACCCATGAGTCCATTACCTAGAAAAGAATGTTTTCACTTTTCTTCCACATGAATTTCCAGTTTTCAAACACCACGCCAATTGTGTGGGTGTGGGAGGATTCAAGGAGCCAGGCGTGACATTGAGGTCTGCCACTCAGATTACTGATAGAGCTTAATATGAAGCCCATGGTATTCAGCACATGCTTTTTAGGTCCAGTCTGTGGGAAATGGAGACTCCCCTTGCATTTGTCTTTTGGCTTCGCTGGCATCAGATAAAGAACAACCTAATCACATGTAGCTCTCAGTTTCCCTTGATGACTGGACCACAAGTGCCAATGAACATGCTGGAGATGAGATGTTCCTGGGAACAAACTAAGAGGATAAGGAGCAATACAATAAAAAATATTGCTTAATCCTTTGAAAATAGAGGTCTTTGGCCATTATTTTTGTAAAACTAGGTCCTAGATTTCTATTTTATCTGTATCTCTGCTTTCCGTGCGTCTGTTGATCCCCACACCTCCATTAGCCAGCTCCCACCAGCTTCCATATGAAGAACTTGAGGAGCTATTTAGCTTGAACATTGTTTCCAGCTCTTTTGATTCCCTCCTGGCTTGCTCACCACATCCCACTCTCTGCTTCTCTTTCCAGCCACTGGCTTTTCCTTTTAGTTTTTTCCTTTACTCCTTCCAGTACTGAGAAACTTTCTCACCTTTCCCCAGCCTCCTAAGGCTCCTGCCAGCCCATTGCCATGGCCCCACATCCTGTTCTGTGGGCAGAAACCCTACCCATGGCAGCAGGAGCTGGCAGGGCATGATGATGCCTAAAATGATGCCTTGCTTTGGAAGGGAGACCCTTTTCCTAATTTTGCTGTTGCATTGCTGCTACAACAGACATTTTGGACAAAAGTGGCAGAGTTAAATTAAAGACATCAAGCTGCAGGTGTGTGTTCAGAACCTGGGAAGGGAATTTTGTTGGGTAGGAAACCTCTGGTTGGCAATGGGCTGAACGTGGGTGGACAGAAAAGTGATCGTCAAAGTTAGGGTGCATTTAAATGGAATTCCAGGAATGAAGCTGGCGTGCATAATATTTTAAGTATTTTCCCTTTCTCATATGGTTAACCTGGAACAGAAGTTTATTTATTTAAGTAACACTTAAGAAATCTACTTAGGAAAGAGTATAGATTAAGGGTTCATCCACTGGCACAGATTCTTTTGATGCTACCACTAATCACAGTGCTGCTTGTGGTGAGCAAAATCTTCTTGTTTCCCACGGATTAGTATCTGTCTCAGCTCTGTAGTGCTCTGTGGTGTGTGGCAGGATGGTTTATGTGTGTGGGATTATGGCAGTGCTGGCTGCTCATTAGCTTCCCTCACTTTCTTTGATCATAAAGGATGATGCAATGTGCTGAACTCCTCTAAGGCTGATTCAGCACCACTTACATTGATTCAGCACCCGTTCTTCACTTCCTCAGTATGTTCACAGACACTCAGTGCAGTTTTGTGTCACTGGGGCATAAAACCTCAGTCATATTATGATCAATGAGTTAATGCAATTGAGATATGTTTATCTGTCTAACAATATTTTACCAGTCCCAAGAATGATTTAAAGAAAAATGACCTGGGTCTTACATTTGGAGAATGGTGTATCTGAGAGACTTGCATAAGTGCTATGCAACATTTCTTGAAAGTCACTTTGAAGTCTCTTACCTGCAGCCTAAAACTGTAGTTAAGAAATCAGAATAGGTTCAGAAAACATTGCATAAACCTCTGAGATTGGGAAAATCTGACTAACAGTGCACTTTGAAGCAGCATCTCCTATTGCCACTGGACTAGATGGCCTGTTGTTCTGACTCAAGGGGCCACATCTTAAGTTCTTAATTAAAGAAGCTTGCTGGAGAAAGGAGGGAAGGTCACTGGAGAGGGTGACTGAGGGGAGCTCACATGGTCCAGCCTTGGCAAATGTCCTGGATAACAGTGCCTGGTAAGCCTGGGACATACACAGCATGTGCATAGATCAAGTACTCAAATTTGGGAGGGTGGTTGCCCAAATATGTTAACACTAAAGAAGATGAACATCAGCTGGATTAAACAGTAGCTGGGCAATTACAAAGACTTTTGTTTTTTTTAAACAAAGAAGGAGACAGCTTGAAAAGAAGTAAAGAACAAACATTTGTGATGTAGGGAGAGGAAACTGCTGCAGCAGCAGTCATACCCTGGTTTGACACCACCATGGGTCACTCTGCTGGTGTTGCCTTGCTGCCCCAGCCAGATCCAACATTCTGCTTTGTTCTTTGGTACTGAGGCAGAGGATGGGCTCCCTAACATCTCCTTCAACAGCAACAGCTGGAAGATTAGACATCTAGTTTACATCAAATAATTCTGTAGGCAAAATCCTCAAATGGGTTCCTCTGGGGATGCAGGGTGGGAATGATCCCTTTTCCAGCAGTAAGCCTCACTTGGGTCAATTTTAGGGTAGGATGAACAGCCCCTGAAAGTGTGAAAATCTCCCTGCTGAGAGAGATTGCTCTTTTTTAAACTGATGGCAAAAGTAGTGCAAAGCCAACTCTTACCTCTCTCCCCACTATAATCTGCTTTCTCTCCATTTGAGGGTTTACCCAGTGCATCCAGATAACTACAGCCCCACTGGTTTTGCTCTCGGAAAGATTCTCACAAACAGCCTCTCTCTGGGTGGTGTCTTTAAAAATACCCCTCCATATTATACAAAGAGGCATGAGTGCAGATGGAACCTCACAATTTAAAACTGCTTCTCCTTTCTCTTCTTTATCTGTAGTGTAGCACATGAGTTGATAGCTAATTAGCTGCAAACATGAAGTTGTTATGTATGCATTGTAATTTTCACTTTTACTATATTATACATTTAAGTGAACTGTGGAAAAAATGCTCAGTATCTGTATTTTGCATCTGTGTCACACACAATGGTATTTAGCAGTAGAAAGTAATTACACACACGATTTTAGGGGATAGAAAAATATATATGTTATAATATATTTTCGTATGTGTGCAGGGAAGTAAAATGGAAGAGTAAACTCCAGAAACCTTAAATCATAGAGTGTGTGGATACCATATGGAACTGATTGCTGGCATATTACACATTAAAACAGAAAAACCCCACAAGTAATGTTTTTTGGACAATTTTTTTAGCTATAAAATGATTGTTTCAAGAAACTATGTTTGAAGCAAAACAGCTTATACTATGGATTTATTCAAACTCTTGCTCTCACCATAGAATTGTAGCTAGGGGATCTTGTTTAGAAATGGATTCTTTTTCCAGCTGAGGAATCACTGCCATATTTGTGCAGTGAGTTCCCCAGCAAAGAGGGTTAAAATGCCACAGTAATACACTCATAAATCCTTTTCCATCTCTAGTGTAGCTGCTTTAGATTGCTTTGACTTCTGATCATTAATATAAGCCATCTTTAACCTCAGTGTGTGTCCTAAACACAGATGTACATGTATATTGTTTGTTTATATTTGTTGTTTTAAAAATATACTTGATATATTTAATTTAACAAACAAGAGAAAACTTCAGCCTCCCTGGAATAATTCCTCCAACGAGAAATTCAGGATTGGGTCTATATGATTTACCCAGAGCTGGATGCAATCTGAAGGAGGTGTGAGGAGCACTGACACGCCTCCATTACGTGGAAGGGAAAGACAAAGACTAAAGGCCTTTGAATCCCCTCTTAACATTGCAGCACGATGACGTGTGGGGATGTCATTTAATGGAGCTCTTGGAGGTAATTTCTATGACGAAGAGAATGAGATATGCAACAAAAAAACCCCTGAAAAACATTAAGGGTGGGAAGGGAGGGGCAAACATGAGTTATACCCTCCTAATTTGTTTAGCATTAGATATACCAAATATACCAGAATTACCACTACTGTATACCCAGCAGTGTTCACTGAGTGGATTGCTTTTGCTTTTTTTTGGCCAGTCTAACAAAGACTGAGTTCAATCAATGAGTATAGTTGAAGAAGCAGAAGTAGTCAGAAAGGCAAAGAACTTTTGTGGACTTAACTCCTACTTGTGAGATAAATGCAACCTAAGAGAGCCAGATTGTCTCTTCCTTATGGCTTCTTCTCTGTGTTCTGGCAAAGCCTCAAGGGTAACAACAATGAACACCGTCACTTGTGAGCCATGCTGTATACCAGGGTAATGCAGTTGTGATGGTAAGACATGGGGAACCAGTGAATCCAGATTTGTGCTGAGCTATGTCAGAGGAGCTACATGCTGTGTCAACTCTGAACCACTGTTTCATGTGGGATAAAAGAAAATAAAGCATATGCACTAGTTCATACTTTGACTCTGATATTATTGTAATAATATTCTTCTTATCAGTGGGTTTTATTGGATGTAGCCTATTAGGCAGCATTGCTCATATTATGGTTATAGTAATAGCAATATCTCTGTGATAGGGGATATGTGTTGTCTTGTTTAGCAGAATCCCACTGGGGTGAAAATAACAGTCCGGATTTTATGGTTATGTGTTTTAATGTGATGCATAGAAAGAGAATTAGATACTTGCACATATTCTGCAAGTATATTTGACTTCATGACAGATATTACACCAAGTATTCATATGACAACATAACCTTTATTTCAGTGCTAAGTTCAGAGATATTGCTATGTTATGGGACTGAGATGGGCCTGAAATCTTGGCTCTGCATAATAATGTTCCTAAGGTTTTGGTACCTGGTACTCTTTGATACTGAGCCAAGGAGAAGCTAAGAAATGCTAATTCTGCTTTCAGAGTTTTCCAAAGGTGACAGTGTTGCCACCTAAGATTTTGGTGTATGTGTATGTCTATATTTTTATTTTCTTGCACTTAAAAGGAATAGGTGCTAAGATGCTGAAAACATAAACTGTTATTGAAATATGTTACTAAATATAGCAGACATATTTTCATGCATATCTCATTTTCTCTAAAGCCAGCTCACAACTGGTGCTCATGCATGGCTTTAGACAAAAACTACAGGGAGAAGTGGATGGCTGTTCCATGAAAACTTGGCCAGATGACAAAGATAATATGCTTACTCCCCTAGACGTCCTTGTCAGACTAAGCTTTTACCACCACAGACTACAGACATTTTTCTCCACACATGTTATTTGATAGGGAAATCACTGCAATACCTCCTGTAACATATATCAATCTGCTGTCAAAGGGAGCCCAAGACAATGAACAAAAAGAGCTCCTATGGTGACTGGAGCTGACTGGGTAGTGTTTGGACATATCAACTTCTACTTACTTTTGGCTTGGAAATAATTTACCAGTAAGCCTCATTATGCAAGTTTCTTCAATGTCTGCACTGTATGAGTATTTTTGCTTGCAGATATTCACACTGCAAGTTGGGCTGTCAGCTATTTTGACTGTTTTTCCTCATGCAGTATATGATCTGTCAGATTACTCTGTTTCTGATCCATGAGGGGTTTGTCAAATAGTTATTTTTGCACAGCTAGGAGGAACTGGAGGAACTTTAGGGATTCATTAAAAGTATTGTTTGTTTCAATATGCAGACCTTGCAAATTATGGACAAGATTTGCTGTAGTTTGAATTAATAAATCAAAATGGTTATAGTTCCTCAGCCAGGAAATCCCTTGCTGCAGAAAAGAGTGATGGGGATGAGGGGTGAAAATCTCTCCAGTCATTTTGAGAGCCCAGATGAGGAGAAGCTGTGTAACCTATACACGATCTCTGTGCAACCAGAGTACCTGTGCCTCTCTGTGGCCCATGCATGAGGTGAAAGCAGGGCACAGCCTTGCAGCTCAGTGTACAAATGGAAAGGAACAGCTGACATTTAACCTTTAATAATGACCTCAGATCCCATCAAAGCAAACATTTGTGCCTCTTCTAAGTATCACAGAGCTTCCAGCACTTTGTAGCTGTTGAGTCTTTAAAATAATGCTTAAATCACCTTAAACAACAGGATCACCACTATATGGTACACCTTCTGCTCCCAAGAAGCACTGCTGACCTGTTTTGTTTTACGGTCAGATGTAAGGGTCTCCCCTGAACTAGTCATCTTTTCTAGTGCTGACTGGAAAATCTTTCTGTTTTCCCTTTTAACTGCAGAAATTTTTAACTTTTCACATTCCCAAAAGAGTAAGAACTCAAACCAGAAGCCTTTATGCTCAAAAAAGGTTATTGTTTTATTATGGAAAACCTGAAATTCCCCAGGAGAGATAGATATTTTTAGAGAAAAATGTTCATATAACTGCATTTTCTTTCGGTAAAAAAAAAAGAAAAAGTGTTGACTTAGCTGCACACTGTTGACCAGCTGTAATCCCCGTGACTGTCTGTATCCTGCCTCTGCGCTGAAGCAATGCTTCCCAGGGTATATTTACTACTTTGTGTACCCAAAGAGATTACAGGATTTACAAAGCTAGCAATAAGCATCTTAAATTGGTTCTTAACAGATTTACCATTTGATCTTTGGAAGCTGGGTCCACACTTTGACCCATCATGGTGTACAACATGTCAGCAAAGCTGTTTTAGCTTCCTCTCAAAACTTTTTACCTTCAAGAACCAAAGTTTCATGATGGAGCTGTGGGTGCTAAAAATGTCAGTGAAGCCAATTCTTTCTTTTTCCTGTCACACTGCAGAGCTTTGTTTCTCCAAGTGTCATTATGTGCTTAAACCCACTGCATTCTTTACATACTGCTAGTTGGGAAATCCATATTTAGCACAGAGTGGGGTCAAGAGTTGTTTCTTCAGATATGTAATTAATGTTACTCTGTGCAATGCCAATACAAGTACCTAAATAAGAATATCATCAAAGAAAGACATGGCAAGGCAAGGTACCGTTTGTTCCGGTTGAGACTTTTTCTGGTGCTGAAATCTGAATTTAAAAGCCTTAGTTTACATGCTTGTTTTGAAAACTTTGGCCTATGCAGTTCCATAATGCCCTTTTACAGATTTGTATGACTTCAGAGATCTGCTTGTTTCACTGTACAATCTTTTTGCATCTACAGTGTTCATTTAAAAAGACAACAATAAATGATGAGTAACTCAAGAATATTTCAAATGATGTGGCTTTCAGCTCTAGGACAGAATGAAAGGCCAAATTGGCAGGCCTTAAAGAGTCATTGGAATTTAATAATTTATTGAACAATATTTATTCTGCTATGTATGAAAGGGAGTAGGAGTGACTGAAGTCCTTACACATCTCTAGTTCAGCCCCAAAGACTTTGTCAGGTATTGATTTCTTCACAGACTGAAACACAAGTGAGAACCCTATAGTTTGGACTGTAAAGATTTGTTCTAGCTTCCTTTCCTCTCTCATCCAATCATTAGTTTCTTATTCTGTGCAAAGTCGAACAACTTCAGGAACTGAGAATGAATGTAGTGTGTGGGAACCATCCTGGGATGTAAGAACTCAGATCCCCCGAGGCAGCACAAGGAAGTGAACCATGTTTTTCCCATTCTGTGCTTGGACATTGATGCATACCAGTACTGGCACCTAGAGGGTACCAAGGCTGTGGCCCATCTCTTTTTATGACTAGTCTTGGATGTTTGATATCATAAGCATACTGTGAAAAAACCTACATTGAATGTTGGATGCATGTCTCGTAAGGGAATGACTGGTTTGTAGATTTAAAAATAATTCAGGCTTAAGAGGCAGGCCAAGATGCTCGGTACTGCCAAGGCAGAGGTGCTTTCAGTGTTGGAAACCTCGGTGACTAGAAACTGAAGACATGTCTAGGAAGAATGGGCAGCTGAGTGAGGTTTTTGATTTGTCTGACATGACTAAACATCTAAGCTCCTGTCAGGGCCAGTGGAGAGAAACAGATGCTTGTAATCTAAGCACAGGTGCTGCTCTCCAGAAGTGCATTTTCTTCCCATGGGCTACAGAGAGAATGCGGGTGATGGGTCAGATATAACATTCACACTGTCAACAATTACACCTGGTGACAGACCCTGCTCCTTCTTTCCCTCTTTGCTGTATAAGACTGAAATCAAGCTTCTGGACTTCACCTCAAGTGACCCCACCTAACTTAAGCTTTCAACATTGCTTGATTAGTTTATTGTCTTCTTCAATTTCTCCTGTTTCTTTGCTGGAATGAAATCTCCGTGTTCATGTACTTATGGGAACAGGTTCTCTGGAAATACCCACAAAGGAGCAGACCAAGCATTTTTCCCAAATTTCCAGAAAAGTGCCAGGACAAAAGACAGCCACAAGCCACCATGGTATTAGTTTTCATAGGTCACTGTTGTTCTGAATTCTTGAGGTTTTTAGCCTTTTTCACTCTCATTTACAAAGAAGTATTAATTCAGTCTCAGAGGAACACAGCCAGTTGCCTTAATAAACAAAAAAAAAAAAAAAAAAAGAAACGTGCTGACTACAGTAATACATGGGAAGTTTAACAGGAGATCCTCCTTCTTGGTGAAAACTAGCTGGCAGCAACATGCATTTCAGGGATCACCTCCAGAAGCTGACAAAGTAAGAAGAGCAGAGAAAATATAGTGGCATAAAAAGTACTTTTAATTTTGAGGGCAAAATTAAAACACCCTAAAGCTCATTTAACCACTTCTGTCCAGTTATAATACTGCTGCTGCTGATTTAGGCTATGCAAATATTGTTTTGGAAGCCAGTGTTGTTACTCTGAGCTACTTTGGTAGAGAGCACTGAGTTCACAGAGTCAGGGAATTGGATGTCTAATCCAATCTTATGTTACTCAAAGCTCCAAGTCACTCATGAATCACAATGCCAATATTTCAGAAACCTCACAGGACAACTCGTTTTCAGTTTCCTTTAACTGTCAATTCAGTAATCGATATTGGTACCAAAAGAGGTAGAATCTGGTTATTTCCCCTATCTATGTGAAGATGCTGACAAATTACAGTGACAAGTTTCAGGGTTTACTCAGGGATGTGGTTTAGTGGGCATGGTGGTTATGAGTTGATGGTTGGACTGGATGATCTTAGAGGTCTTTTCCAACCTTAATGATTCTGTGATTCTCAATTGAAGCAGGAACCCATATCAGGAGCCCTCATGAACATTTGAAGGCATACAACATGTTTTTTACCTGCTTGCTGACCCATTCCTTGCTTAGTGAGACTGAGTACAGCTCCTTAAAGTGATGCTGATTTACGTCCAGAAAGAATCTGGTTGGACACATCTCACTTGTTCAGTGGACTAGGCAGGTGGGTGAATGACACTTTATAATGCTGTTGAAAGCTCAGTTAAAAGCACGTGGTGTGTGTAGGCATCAGATCTCACCAGCTGAGCCGGCTTTGCCTCGGGCAGTATTTGGAAGGGAGACATACAGGAAACGTTAGGTGCTTCAAGACATGATACAGCTGCCAAGCAGTAATTTACCCAACGTACATTCAGCACTGCCTGCGAGATGCTGCTTAGAGTAGTTCAGAATTAAAAGGCGTGATCAAATAGTCACAGCTCAAGTTAAAAAAAAAAAGGAAATAATTGTTAAGAACCTTTCTGACAATGCAGCAGTTATGTGCTTGAATGGGAGTTGAATGAAGAAATAGTGTGCAAGAAAGAATTGCACTATAGTGCTTACATAATTTGTCACTTAAAGTGAGCTCTGACATCTCAATGAAGATGTTATAAAGTCCGCTCCATATCTTCAGTGGGAACTTAGCTGCAACCTTGCTGAGACTTTAATTTCCTTTTATTTTGGCAAAATAAATTGATGAGGTTCTGCTCTGCTGCATAGGGCTGGACTGCAAAATTGAGGGAGTAATTAAAAAGTCCTGCATTGATATGCTTGGCTTCAGCAATATTGATGTGAAATAAAAAATTGCAAAAGAGGTTGCAGGAGTATAAATGGCTGCCTTCTAATGAACTCGAGTGGTGCCTGGTGCCAGTGGCCCTTAGACTGTTTTCATAACCTCAGTGTTAGCGTTGCAGGGAGGATGAAATCCAGGATTCTTTGTATTGCTGCTTGGGCAGCACTTAAAAATCGGTGTAGGAACAGTTGTTCTTATAAAAGAAACAGAAATAATTACATTACATGGATAAGTATTATAATATGGAAAGAATTACAAGAAAAGCACAGAATGGCGTAGCTTAGTATTGTGAAGCACTAGCTTAACATGTTAAATAAAGAAGAAAAATTTCACAAACATTAATAAAAAAAAGACTTTCCTTACAAAGAAAAGCTATCAAAGAAATGAGTCAACTAGGGACCAGGAAGGAGTTTGGGAAACAGATGTTCTTACATTTAGGACAGATGTTTTATGATAACAGCGCTTTGATAGCAGTTGCAACAAGAACCTACTCTAATTGAAAAATGTTGTGGAGTTTCACAAGAGGAAAGAAGAAGGAAAAAAGCACCAAGTTTCAATCAGACATACAAAGACAGATTTTCACACTATTGCATTTTAGTGACTATGTCTCCGAAAGGGCACAGGACAGTGAAAGCCTTGTTCAGTGGAAATATAGAGTAAGCACTTGTAAAGTAGAGTAATGAGTTAGGCTCTGAGAGAAGGCTTCCAAAGTGTTAGGTGAGAGGTGAAAAACTAGGCTGAGACTAAATAGGGTAGTGATAGTAATAATTGACTATGCTGCTGAAAGATTAATTGATAGTTGCTTTTTACCTATAAAATAACTTTAATGGGAATGAGGATAAGGAAATAGTGTTGTTCTGGGTGAGGCAGACAGCATATCTTCTTCCCCAGCTATTTGAAGTCAGTGGAAAGTCAGCTTTTAATCTGGCCCAGCTGCTGAAAAGTTTGGGTAGATGTTTGTGAATGTGGTAGAATAGAGAGAAATTTGATCATCTTTGATTAGTTTTTACTTGTTCTTGCTACTTGCTTACAAAGCAGATTTAACTTTCATTAAAATCATTGTGTGTGTGTATGGGGTGGTTTTCATTTCTCCTTTTAGCTCATTGAAAGCTAATGCAACAAAAAGGGAGAGACCTTTAACCAGTCCTAGTTTAATCAGGAAAGCATATACAGCCCTTTGAGAAAATTGATGTTTTAACAAGTGGATCCCCTTGAGAAGCTTCACTTGGTCCCAAGATAAGTTCTCATCACAAACCTCTGAACCTTTTGGCTGGACAAACCCTAACTCACCTACAAAGTCAAACAGGAGATTGGTTTCTTCTCAAACTATGTATCTTGGAGAAGAGTTTTTATTATAAGAAAGGACAAATAGGTTGCCAGATTCTGTTACTAGATCAACATCTCTGCTATCTTCAAACAGCCAGAGAGATTTCATAGTTTGAGTGCAACTGAAAAGAAGATTTTAAAGTGATTTTATGAAAAACTTGATTTATGTTTGCATGTGAGAGAGTATATAATCCATTTTATTTCATACTACTGTATTAGAACTAGTCGAATAAAGGCAGAGTTTGCTTTATTTTCCTGGAAGCAAAAACAACAGCCATGAAAACATCAGTGCAAATGACTTTTAAAGCTTTCTTTCCAGATGCTTATTTTTTCAGTGTCAATTCTTGTAACCAGAAACTCTTTAAATATAGTCTAGGGGCATTTTAAACTTCAGTGGCAAGACTCAGTTAGGGATTATGTCTTACCTTTTTAGAGGCCAGAAGAGCTATTTCTTTTGTGCTTGTTTGTCAATTACCAGGCAAAACTATAAATTTAGGGCAGTTCATTTTTCTGAGGATAACAGAGTCTTTAGCAATAGCTTTTGGCAATAGCCACCAGCATCCCTCCCAAAATGGGCAATCCCCTATTAGTCTTCTCCTTCAAAACCTGTCATGCCAAAGTGAGAGCTGACCTAGACTGAACCTCAGTCACAGGGTGTAGTTGGGTAGGAGTTATCCACTAGTTATCCTCCACAGTTAGTACCAAGCTCTGAAGAATCTCTTATTTCTTATGTGACATTTTTCTTATTGTATATTTTAGTTTTATCCTCCATGACTTTGACTTTTTTTCCAACCTGCAGGCTCATAGAGGTTCATCACTGAAGGCTTTCTTCTTCATGTTTGGGTAGGTGTGAGCACAGAGGAACTGAATGGGAAGAGGTCAGTTTTGCTCCTCAGACACAATGATCAAGACCAACAGACTCAAAATAGCCACAGGTCTGAAGGCAGATACAATAATTTACTGCCAGAATAGTCTAGCATCAGATGTCTAACCTCCAAGGGGTTATCATGGGCTTTCTAATGAACTTTATGGAGTCTCCAAACATTTATCTTGTTTGACTTTGACAATTAGGTTTGTTTTCCAGGAAGCAGGCCTCCAGATTTACTTCTAGCATAAGGCAGAATATGGTATCTTAATTTTGTAATATTCTTTTCATTGGATGACCTATAAAAATCCTGAGGAAAAACAGACGTATCATTCCACAAGATCTGAAGAAATTTCATATTAAATGAAATACCTGTTCCCACTGAAGTGCTAGATTAAATGAAGAGCTTTATACCTCTTGGCTGTGGAAATGTTGCCCCCAGTACAAGGCTAATGAAAACCTAAGCCAGTTCATAAAACAGAAACAAGCAGGGGGAAGTTTTTGTGTTTAATTGAGGAAGAATAGTATTTATAAAAAAATAAGCTAAGTCTTCCTCTGCTTATCAGGAAGAATGGGGCAGATTTTTATGTAATAAGTCCAAGGTATGTATCCACCAAGGAGACTACTTAACAAGGTGGTATAATAAACAATTTTTAACAGAGGTCAGAAAGGTTACCAGCAGTTTGAACTTCAGAATTTGGATAACAGGATTTGATTTTTACAAGATAAATTAGATATTGACTGACAAGAGGTAAGCATGTGCACAGAATTGTAAGCTAATGGAAAATCAATAAGATCAGAAAAGGGGTTACTTTGGAAAAGAAGAAGGGATCCTACAGTGTAGAAAGAAAAGCTGTGGAGGTGTAACAGACCATGAACTAAAGACTGAGGATACTCAAAACCAGTAGGCTGTAGAGGAAAGAAGTAAATCTAAGGTTATATCAATGACTGAATTAATAGTAAATATTATATTAGTCCTAATGGCCAGTGGCAGAAAGTTTGTGTCATATTATTCTGGTTGAAAAACCTTTGGAAGCTAGCAGGTATAAAAGCTGTCCTTAATTCAGGATAAAGGTAAGAAACAAGTACACTCTTTAGGGAATTAGATAGCTGCAATTAGGGGAAACATCATCCAAAACTAAGGTATATGCAAGGCTAATCAGTAATCCAAGCTCACTGGTGGGTTTTCACTCTGAATTGAATTTAAACATAGAAGGTATGCTATTGCTTCCACGGATTGATGAAGATGCAAGTAGACAAGCCAAAAATACAAAGCTGCTAACAAAAAATATCTGAAATAACAAAGCTGAGCATTGGGCTTATAACCATGAGAAGCCTAGCAAAACTTTTCTGTGTGGTAAAAAGCTGAAAAATGCTTGGATACAGGAATAAAGAAATATCTCTTCATAGATACCAGGCTAACCAAAAGAGATACTGGACCCCACAGTTCATCCCCTCTTATATCTGAAACAACCTGAATAGTTCCACAAATTGTCTGCTGCTGGAGTCCCAGGTGGTAACAGTGGGTGAGCTGGATGAACTGAGGGCAACGTGGCAAAATAGTTCCCTGGATCTGTCAGAAATTTCCACTTTCCTCTGCTGCATAGATGCTACAAGCCGTGAGAAAGACCCACTGGCCCCTGACCCAAGGACGTGTATGTGCCAAGCAGCACTTGGCATGGGCTTTGCATACATGATAAGAGGTACCATACTCTATTCCCTGGTCTCATGAAGATGGGGGATCATCTGGAGCAGAAGAATCTCGTATCAAGTCAAATCTGATCTTGAATACTCCCTGGACTGGAGTAGCTCAAAGCCAAATGAGCTATCTCTGCATCAGTGTTGTCATGTTTAGGGAGACCCCTGCCAGCCTGATCTTTCTGCTTTCCTTGTCAAAAATTGGTCTGCATGAGGCTTAGGCTTGGGTCCAGGTGCTGGTTCATCTTGATTATGTTCTTCTCTGTGGCTTTTATGTGCAAAAAGTATATCAAAATAAAACTCAAAAAATAGAAGGGTTTTGGCTGAAACCACAGACCTTCCAGCACATCAGGATATTCATTAGCCCACTTTTCTAAATGCTCAGCAAACAAGGCTAACTAGACACTTGAGTATGTATTTATCTTAAATGAAAGGACATGACTGTTTTCTGCTAGAGGTTTTCTACTTTCAGGATGGGCACAAACTGGAACACAGGAAGTTCCATCTGAAGATGAGGAAAAACTTTTTTATTTTGAAGGTGACAGAGCACTGGAACAGACTGCCCAGGGAGGCTGTGGAGTCTCCTTCCCTGGAGATGTTAAAAGCCCACCTGGATGCAATCCTGTGCAACTTGCTCTAGATGTACCTGCTTTGGCAGGGGCAGTTGGACTAGATGATCTCCAGAGGTTCTTTCCAACCCCTACCGTTCTGTGATTCTGTGATTCCCCTGTCTCTCCATTCACGTGCTAGCTCTTTTTTCTTTTGGAGTGAACCAGCTGATTTCCTCTGGGATAAAACACAGATTTGTTTCTGTCAGTAGCTCTTTACAAAAATTCCTCCCTACAAGATATGTGGACAAGATGCTTTAAGTTCTCTCCAGTAGCCCTAAGACCTAGCATTGTCCCTCAGTACTATCCCAGCAGGGCCCTCACTCCATACACTCATGTCATTTTCCAAACATGTTTCCTGGGCATCATACTAAAATGTACTTCTCAGGTGGTGTGGCAGTTTCACTTGGCTAGCACTTGGCGAGCAGCTAAACACAGGTGCTCACTCGCTCTCCTCGCGCTGCCCAGGGAATAAGGGAGAGAATTGGAGGGATAAGGGTAAGGAGACTCATAGGTTGAGAAAAAAAAAATTAATTACTGAAGTAAAATAAAACTTAAAATAATAATGTTATATAATAAATATCTATTATTATTATTATTAATAATAATAATAATAAAATTAATAATAATAATAATAATGACAACAACAATAATAAAAATATGCAGAAGAGTGATACACAGTGCAATTGCTCACCATCCACTGACCAAGACCAGCCCATTCTTGGATAATGATACCGAAGAAACGACAATCGTGAAAAACAAAGCCTCAATCCTGGAAGAGCGAGAGCTGGATCAAGAGCCAGAGATAGAGAACCCCCACAAGAGAGTGACCATCATAAATATACTAAATATGGTATTATATGATTTCGAATATCCCATTGGCATATCCAAATGCCAGTCTAGATTACTAATTTTAATATTCCTCACGCTCCCAGACCTTGCACCTCTAGACTAGCAAAATAATGAGTCCTTTGACTTCTATTGACAATTCAAAACATTAGTATGTTAACAACATCCTTCTCATAACAAGTCCCAGGCTGAAACCAAAAGACAGCACTATTCTAGTTACTAAAAAGAAACCCAGTTCTGTCCCATCTAAAAACCAGGACAGATGGGCTCTTATAATTTCAGGTGCTTGGAACTGGCTCCTGACAGGGCTGCATTAGCAGCATTATCTCAAGGCCTCATGTGGAGACCTTGTCCACAGGTGGACACAGCCCACTGTCCTGGAGGCACCAGTGTGGAGCAGCCTGCATGCCAAGCAAATCCACCTGGCTTGACCTGGAGATTCTCTGTGAGCTTTGGGCACTACCGGGCTGCTTTGTTCTCTCTGCAGTCTCGGCTCCTCTTCCAGTGTCCTCTCAGTCCATTGTGAGCTCTCAGCTCTCACGCCACTTCCCTTTTCTTTATCCTTTGCTGCCTGTGGTTAGTACTTTTTCTCTGTATTCTTTTTTTCTCTTCCACCCCCCAGGTTTCTTTCCCCCCCCCTTCCCCCCCCCCCCCCCGCCTCCCCTCCCCAATTTTGCCAGTTTGCCAGTTTGGCTAGGACCAGCTGGTGCCTGGTCCTTAAGGAGGATTTCAGCAGACCTACATGATCTGGCTTGTAGGGGGGCACTGCTTCCTTGGGCAGATGTGTTATGACATATAAAGTTGACCTTATTAACCTTATTGCCTTTGTTTCATTAATTTGTAACTTGTCACATGTTACTTGTGTTTTTCTAATACTTTCAGGACAATCTTTGTATCATTTGCCATGAATATTTCCTGCTGGAATATCCCAATTCTTGACATTGACACTGTATTCCTCACTGGGTAGGAGGAACTGACTCCTCTGGAATTGCACCAGGGTTGTGACAAAACAGAGAAGCCACAGCACCTTTTGGGAAACTGCTGGTCTGTAAAATGAACAGGAAAAGTATCTTCCCCTAAATTAGCAAAGAAATGTGACCTAAAGAACACACTGTTTTCTTAGACCCTGAACAACCTTGGCCCTCTAGGTGATTAGGTCAGTGAACTTTTACAAATCGACCTTATTCAAAATCCTGGGCTAGTTTGTGAAACTGGAGATTTGCAAACACTCCAGTGCACTCAGGGGTGTACTAGCCACACAGTTGTTTTTAGCTTCCCTGTTCAGGGGATTATGGTTCTATAATTAACAAATGAACTGCCTTTCCAGCCTTTAGTTTAAGACTGGTATAAATTGACATACTTCAAAAATCAAGAGTAAACAGGTACAGAGAATGGCCACAGAAAGTCACGCTTCTATTTCCGCATCCCTGCTTTGTACATCTCACTAGTTTTCATCATTTAAAAACATGGAAAATTCCTGCTGAAAGTGTTAAATCAAGTTCGTGACTTTATTAGAAATCTTAAGTTTTAAATATACATCCTGAAATAACCATAATTTCAATTCAGCCTCCAGACATAAACTTTTCACCAGGGCTGTAAGTGCATTGCCAGTTTACATGAAGTGGCATTACCTTCCTGACCATGTGAGGCTGTGCTGTTAGAAATTAGTTAAGGATTTAGTATATTAAGCACTAGACTTTGTGGCTTTTCTTCTGCAGGATCAAAACTACCATAAACATACCAGGCACCAGTACCATGGGAATGCTGATAGCTGCATGCTTGAGATTTTGGTGAGTAATTCTGAAAAGTGGTGTTAGAGAAGAGACCAGAAAGTTAGCAGTTAAGATGGTGTTACAGAAAATCCATGAAGTATTGAATACAGTCAACGGGAAACTGCAGCAAGACTGGGAGTATGTGCCTGCAATTATAATAATGAAGTCTTTCTGTAATTTCATCATGTCAAGAGTAAATGCTCACTGTCTGTCCAAGACAACAGCATAAATTCAGTTTGTAGGATAAACACAAAATGAAGTGAGCCAGCAAGACCTTTTACATGTTGGAGGTATGCAGTGGAAGGTAACGCAGAAAATCTACTGAAGCAGAAGGCAATTCAGTGCAGTCCATCCAAAAGAGGTTCCATTGCTTCTTCAGTGGCTCTTACTCTCCAAATAACGAACATTTGGAAGAGATGCAGTTGATCAGTTTCACTAAATGTCTTATTTCAGAGAGCAGCATATTGTGATGATTTAATTTCCTGGTCCTTTTCAGTGGTCCTCACTGGAGTCTTCTTGCACTAAAACATTTTTTCCCTAACATCTTGCCTCCATGAGCATGGCCCTTCAAATTTGGCAAAGTCAAACTTGCAACTCTACCACAGCTATTTTGTAATCAGCAGCAACACTCTTTTCCAGCTGTTAAAAATGTGTTATGTTTTGCCTAAGGCTGAGAGAATGGCATCGTCTCACACTATATCCTTTTTCTTTCATCCATGGTAAATCCATTTTCACCTTCCCAAGCAGATTTCTTCCTGGCTTTCACTGCAGGAGGATGTGGTATTCCCTCTGCCTTCCTTCAATGTTTATTATTGTCAAGACAAGCCATTTTTATTTCAGATTAATACTATATTTAATATTGTTTAGTAAAATCTACTTAAAGATCCTAGCTATTTGTAGGTTCTACACACAGAGTTTCTCCAAAACTTTCACCTGGAATAAATTAACCATGGGGGGAAAATGGTTTGCAATGTAAAAGTAGCAACAGGCATTTTGTCATCATTGCTAACAAACAGAAATCTGTCTGGACAACCACTGGAATTCGAAATATGGGTTGACCCAGCTTAATTTCCATACTAAATCCTATGAGAACTCCTGCACCTCAAATGTAATATCACCAGCAGAGTACGTCAGCAGTGCTGCTTTAAAATATCTTCTTTACTCTTTCATTAGGAGTAGATCTGGCTGAGGAAATGTCTGTAGCCTTTCATGAACTGGTAAACTATTAAAGCTTCATCTAAATAGGGAGGAATGAAATGTAAACAACTGTAAATATAGGTGAACAGGAAATTATTTTTCCAGCTATTAAGAATGCATCTACCCCTTGCTAACATTAGATTCTGCCAAAATAAAATTAATAAAAGTGTTTGAATTTGGAGCTGGCAGTAAAATGCTGCTAATCGTAGTCTAGTGGCTCTAAATGTCCCTGGCAGAAAGAGCCAGAAGCTGCTTAGGAAAGTACGACACACTTTGCTTCCTCCTTTACCATCATCAACTTTTTCAATGAAGTAATCACACTGGATAACATTTCTGCATCTGTTCCTTCATCTGTAGTGTTTTTCCCAACATGATCCTCAGGGACAGTGCATGAACTGCTACTGTTAGTGGCATTATATATACATATTCTCAATAATAATTTGAGTAAGATCAACACTAGTGCAAGCAACTATAGGAAAAGAAAAAGATTTGATGTAGGACTCAAAATTAGAATAAAATGCATTTTTTTTTTATCAGAGCCAGGAATTTCTTTCTTTGTGCTGCATAAACTGACCTTTTATTGAATTCAACTGCTTTTTACCTATAGAAGGATGCTGCAGAATCATGAAAGCTGATTTTGGAGCCATTCTGTGTCACCACCACAACTTCCGGACAAAAATTACTCAAGAGTGATAATTTTCCCTGCTTCTAGCAGATGACACTAAATGCTCAGTAGCAAGAAATGTTTGACAGTGTTCCATTAAGAAACAGTGAAGAACATTAGTTCATCTTATATTAGTGCAAATGAGCAAAACTGTAAGGGCACCACAGAAATGGCTATATATTTTTAATGCATTTCATATGTTTACAGTCCCAAGTATCTGTCCATTTGCAAAATCTTGCAAGCACATGCACCTCCAGCAATGAAGGCATGTGCATTTACGTCCGTGTACCAGCCAGACCTGCTCTCTGTATTTTTGGTATTAAATATGCAAATAACCTCACAGGTGTACGAAAATGAAGGTGTTATTTGTCTGGATATCTCTGCTGCTTGCTGTGTAGTCTGCACTCAGAATGCAGCAGATTTCCTCAGATCCTTTTATGATGTGAATTGCTTTAGCTTGCCTACTTATAAAGGCAGCTGGCTCTTTACTGCTCCTCTGGTCTGAGGCCACAGGAAGAGCTGACTCTTCACATTCAGAGGTCCTACTCAGCCTGAAAATTCATGTAATTATATGATTTGTGTAGTATTTCATGTGTTTTCAAGTGAATGATGTGGACAAAGGCAAATCTCAAGTCCTATGACCAGTAATGGGGTCTCTTAACCTTGACCAAGTAGATTTGTACTGACAATCATGAGTAGTTATGAGCACAGTAGAGATGTTCACAGCAGCTTTTCTGCCTGAAACAGAAAAATCGCAACCATCATATTTGTGAAAGGACAGCAAGGAATGCAAATGCTGCAAGAAGGCAAATCTGTATTTTTTTTCAACTGGAGTGTTTTTGTGACATTTGCTTAAAAGTGGCAAATGGCAAGCTGTGGTTGTAGATAGCTGGATGAAGTTGCTTTTGGCTTCTGGGGAACAAAGTCGACAGCCAGCTGAGCGGGCAGGCTGTGGAGATAGCAGTGCCAGTCATCTCCTTCCTTCCCTCTCCCTGAGAAGTTTGGCTTTGAGGCTGTCTTGCTGGAGGTTTTCCACAGGAGGTTTTCCACTGTGTGATTGGGCTACCAGCATATCAGCCTTTCATAGTTCCCAAGTGGGGAGCAGTTGGATATCAGTTTGACATCAGTGCCAGGGAAAGTTATGGAGCAGATCATCTTGAATGCCATCATGCAGCACATATAGGACAAACAGATAATCAGGCCCAGTCAGCGCGGGCTTATGAAAGGCAGGTCCTGCCTTACTAACCTGATGTCCTTCTATGACAGGGTGACCTGCTTAGTGGATGAGGGAAAGGCTGTGGATGCTGTCTGCCTGCATTTTAGTAAAGCCTTTGACACTGTTTCCCACAACGTTTTCCTGAAGAAACTGGATGGTCACGGCTTGGTTGGGAGTACTTTTTGCTGGATGGAAAACTGGCTGGATGGCTGGGCCTGGAGAGTTGTGGTGAATGGAGTTAAATCCAGTTGGTGTCCAGTCATAAATGGCATTGCCACTGGTTGAAAAGCTGCCTGGTGGAAAAGGACCTGGCAGTATTGTTTGGTAGCTGTCTGAATATGATCCAGCATTGTGCACAAGTGGCCAAGAAGGCCAATAGCATCCTGGTTTGTATCAGAAATAGTGTGGCCATGTGATAGCTTCACTGGGCTAACCCTTGACTTGCAGCCAACACAGCCATTCCCTCATTTCTCCTCCAGCCCAAGGGGATAGGGGAGATGATCGAGGGGCAAGGATAAGGAGGCTTGTAGGCTGAGGTAAGAATAGTTTAATAGTAAAAAATAATAAAAAAACCCCCTTAAAATAATACTAATATTAAAAGCATAGTGATAATGATAACAGTAACAAAATATAAAAAGGAGTGATACACAGTGCAACTGCTCACCACCCGCTGACCAAGCCTGGCCTGTTCCCAGATAATGATCCCGGAGGAGCAACAATCCCAGACTGAAACCGCAATCCCGGAAGAACGAGAGCCCGAGCGAAAGCCAGAGAGAGCAAGAGAGGAAGAGACTCTCACTAATATACTGGGCATGATATATGATATGATATGATATGATACGATATGATATGATATGGAATATCCCATGGGTACATCTAAATGTCAATTTAGCTTATTAATTTAAATATTCCTCACCCCCTTAAATCTTGTGCTTGTAGACTAACAGAACACAAAGTCTTTCACTTCCAGCGACAAAGATGCAAACACAGAGATGTTATCAGTGTCTCTCTCATAACAAGTCCCAGGCTGAAAAGCAAAATGCAGCACTGTTCTAGCTACTGAAAAAGAAAACCCAGCTCTGTTTCAGCTAAAAACCAGGAACTGGCCAGTGGGAATAGGGAAGTGATTGTACCCCTGTACTCAGCACTGGTGAGGCTGCACCTTGAGAGCTGTGTTCAGTTTCTGGCCCCTCACTACAAGAAAGACATTGACGTGCTGGAGCATGTCCAAAGAAGGGCAATGAAGCTGATACGGAGAAGCTGAGGGAATTGGGGTTGTTTAGCCTGGAGAAAAGGAGGCTGAGGGAAGACCTTATAGCTCTCTACAACTACCTGAAAGGAGGGTGTAGCAAGGCGGGTCTCAGTCTCTTCTCCCAAGCAAGGACAAGAGGAAATGGCTTCAAGTTGCAGCAGGGGAGGTTTAGATTGGATATTAGGAAAAATTTATTCACTGAAAGAGTTGTCAAGATTTGGAACAGGCCACCTCGGCAAGTGGTAGAGTCACCATGCCTGGAGGTATTTAAAAGATGTGTAGATGTGGTGCTTAGGGACATGGTTTAGTGGTGGACTTGGCAGTGTTAGGTTTATGGTTGGACTTGATGATCTTAAAGGTCTTTCCAACCTAAATGATTGTATGATTTGATTCTATGATTCTATAACAAACTGAACACCGACCTACAGTTTCATAAACCCTTTAGTTCCAGATGAGTAGAAAACCCACTGGTAGTCCCTGCTAACTGACAGACTGCAGATCAGCCTGCTGCTTGGTGACAAAGAAATGAAAATGACTGAAAACACCCTCAAAATTGCATGTGGCCTGAGATCTGAAATTATATTCCCTAGTTAAGACCTTAGAATAAATAATCACATAGCTTTTGTTCTTTTTTATTGAATGAGATTTTCCCACTATTCTAACATGATTGAATTTTATTTTGCTTGGCAGTAAGTAAATGGTTTTTAATATGTTAATGTTATTAATAATGCTTGGCACACAGCTAACTCCTTCCATCAGACTCTCATGGCCCTTGGTGAGTGAAAGCCTGAAATATTTCCCTGGAACGGCAGGCATTAGCTCAGTGCTGCACAGAGACACTGTGTGGGATCTGGGAACATAACCCTGATCACTGATTCCCATAATTTACAGCTATATTGCAAATTGGATTACATGTTCATACAAAAGAGAGGAAATAGGAATGCCCTTTATATCCCTGTCTGCATAGTGATCACTGCATGGTGAATAATGATTTACTGCTTATTTGGGATTGTAGTAAATCAGTATCCTTCATCTGGCATTAAAAGGGAGAAGGGGGAAAGAGGTGAGAAACAGATACAACACCTTGTAAACCAGCTTATGACACTATTTTCTTGCCTGAAGATCATGCTCTGACCTTGAAATCAAGGCCCTCCCAATACCTTGAAATATATACCTCTGCCATGCACTAATTAACTGCTTAAATCCTCCTAACTAGGCCAGGAGGACACCTGGGCACGTGGAAAAGCTACCACATGCCACCTGATCCATGGCAACTCTGTGCATGTGTCTCTTGGTCACAGTGACTGTGAGATCCTTTAGCTTACTTCTACAGGGAGTAAGCAGACTTGGGTCTCTTCACATCTTTGAGTTTTCAAAAGCTGCACCCAAGTCACCGAGGCAACTGGCTTCATGAGTTGAGCTAGGTGTTAAGATTGATGTTGCTGCTGGTAATCTGAGTAAAATGTAATGTGATTTTTTATTATAAGACCATTTTTTAATGAAATCTGTAATCATACTTGTCCATTTACACCAAATAAACTTATTCCAAATGAGTAAGAATGATCTTTTATTTGTGTGGTGAACTGCCCTTTCACTCTTTCTAGGTTTAATGCTATCAAAACCAGGGACAAAGCTACGAGTCCATCTATGTTGATACTAGGCTAGCTCATGGCTATAAACATGTCTCTTTCATTACTTGTTTAAAATCAGTCAGTTGTCTCAATCTATTTCTAAAAGTACAAGTGTCTACACTCGAGTAAATAAATAGCAATTTAATTATAACTAGCACATGCATTTTGCATTGCTGTCGTCACAGCATTTCCTCTCTAGGGCTTTGATGCAGGAGTTACTGAGCCAGACAAACCCTTGATCACACCCTCTGCAAATAGGTCAACACATGCACAGAAGGCCTGTGTGTGGATGTGGTTGAGGAATTAAATTTAGCCTCTGCATTTACCTAGTGATTTGACAATAGCTTAATTTTTCTAGGAATCAAATCTGGTTAATTAATGTATAATTTAGAAAGACTAGAGAGATTCATGTCACAAGGTGGCTTCAAGATAGACATTGTGTGTACCTCAAGTCTAAATAAAATTTATGGTTTTTAATGGAAACATAAAAAGACATAGCTATTTTAAACACCTGTTCTAGGAACTGTGGGATGTTTCAGTCCTTTCCATATAAGAAGCAGTTTTTTTGTTGCACCGGCAAAACAGCATCTTTAACCAGACCATCTTCTGTGTGAGGTCCTCAGATAGCCAGTCCTGTAAACTTGACAAACGGTTGCAGTGAAGTGGCATTTTAACATATGTTTGACACGTCATCTTGATTATATCTTGTCAGCTGAGAAGGAAAAAGAACATCATAAACCTTCTGAATTCATCACAAGTCAGCAAAAAACTAGGGAGATTTTAGGTGTCTCCAATGCAGGTACTACAGTGCTGTGTGTCTAGGGCTGGAATCAGTGCAGATCTAGTCAGCTGAGCTGACAGAGTTCAGACAGTGATTCATGTCCACCTAATATTGGCAGCTAACTTAGGATAAGATGAATGGCACCAAGAACCCCATTGACTTCACTGTCTAGTTCTGCACTGACAGCAAAGGGAGAGTAGGATGACTTGCACGTATGCAGGTGCCTACATGTAGTTAGAAGAATTCCATCACTACAGTATGAGTAGTAGTCTTGGTCTTCAGGTAATTGTTTCTTGAATGATTGTTGTCAGACAACAGTATTACTGGTTTAAAATATTCATTGTGAAAATGTACAAATAAGGCTCATAAGGTTTTAGAGACTCAAATACACGCTTAACTGAATTTAGACTCATTGAAGTAAAGGCTTTTCAGTCTTAAGGTTACTGGAAATTGGAATTTTTTTGCTATTACAAACATTTTCAACCTCCTCCCCCCAAAAAAAGAACCAGTAGTTTTTCTATGATTTTGTCCTGTTCTTTTAGGGTTTGGTCTTTGACACTCAAAAGCACAGGGGCTGCATTGAACTAGTCACCAATGAAACATGACTGAGTGAGGATTACAGTTCCTTATTTTCAAAAGCTGTTATTGAGATTTCATCCAAGCTTTCTCTGTGTGGTCTATTTATTCATAAAAGTTAAGGGGAGGTTCTGGGAAAACATCTCCAAATGGAAAAAGGATAGTTAAAAAAGTAAGAGTGCATGATTGTGTCTGAAAACATCTCTCTTCCCTTATGGTCAGTATTTTCTTGTTCATCTCAGAGGTTGATCTCTCAAAGAACCCTCTGTACTTGTGTCACTGGAGTATTTGGGGATCAGGAAAGTCATCTGGCTTTGTTCCAGTAAGACCCTGCCTTGATGGAAACTACAAAAGCAGTGCTGGCCTTGTTTTTTCTTTTTAATTATTATTTCATAGATAGGGATCACTTTCATTCCTCACATAAATGCAAAGTGATGTAACTGAAGAGGTTTGAAGACAATGAAGAAAATGAAAAGTTAAACAAAAGGGTCATATCATTCATTTGCTTATGGGCTGGTCTTTGTTTTTATGAGATGGCTATAAAATGCATCTGATGCCTTAGGATTTTTAAAGTCTTCTTATTTTTTTTTATTGACCCAGTTAAAAATCCAGTTTCACAGTAATTTCTTACAAATGCTTCTTATTAACATGTAATTTTTGTATGAGCGAGTTTCTCTTTATTTTAAATTTAAAGTACAGTGTTTTGGCATAGGTAATCTTTCTAACCACTTCATTAAAATTACAGCAAAATTTCTGTGATGGGGTATATTATTATTCACCTTACAGGCCATTTTGTTGTCACAGTCCAGGAGAATCACCTATATAAATCTTCAACAATCAAACATCTATAAGGCAAAACACCAAAGTGCACAGTGGTCTTTATTAGTAACGCCCATCCCTTACACAGATGTAATGAGATATTGCAGAATTTCCCAGTTATTAAAGAATAAAATAATACCATCATTCATTGAAAACACTGCAAAAATAATGGCTTTGTTTTGTTAATTCTTTTCTGTAAAATTACTGCATTGAATATAACAAGGTGGCCAGCTGTTGCTAATAAGGCTGTGATGTCTAATGTAAAGCTAGCAGTGATATGTTAACATGTGTTGTCATTCTTCCTCAACTTATCTAATGGTTTCGACATTGTCTGGAAAAACAGGCAGAGGTAATTAACTTCTCAGTCCTGCCAAGAATCATGTATATGCAGTACAGAGGCTGAATGTCACCATCATTTCTCCATGAGCTTATATTGGGCCTGACCCAATTTGTATTGCTGATTTTTTTCGAATTATTTCAATGAGATCTGAATGAGGCTTCTTGTTTAGGGAAAAATCATGCAACATATTAAAGTCTTGTAGAACTACTTCTGTTACTTAGGTGGTATTGAATACCCAGAAATGTGTTTCTGATGGTGTCTATCCTGGTGCCTACATAAAAGAAAACAGAATATTTTCATACATTAGGATAAGGCAAATGTTAGGCAAAATTAGGAAAATTCTCATTTCTTATCATAACCCTACAAAAAAGTCTTTATGGAAGAGTAAGTGAAAGGCTTGCTTGACCAAAGCATTTTAAATATATGCTTACATTTTAAGTATATTAATAGTTTTACTGACATTGGTGAAGAATGTATTAAATTTCAGTAAAAGGAAAGAAAGAGAAACACACAGTTTTTGGTCTAGGTATAACAATTATTTCATTTCTTCTGGCTGGTGGCCACTGGTTGTCTCAATACTATCGTTTAACAATGGCATTATGTGTGCCCATGTGTAACTTGTCAAAGGTGGAGAAAAGGTTTTGCTGGTCCTCTGTAGAGAGACAGAGTCTCCACAGATTATGCCAGGTGGGCTTCTTTGAAGACATATATGGTAAGTAGATTTCTCTCCTAGAGATTTTCCTCCTTCCCTACAAGACTGACCTAGTCAGTATGTACAGGATGAGATGCTAAAAACAATTACGAAAATGATGATACATAAAAGGGCAAACCACAACCTCTATGTCTTCTCCCACATTCTGGTCATATGAAGTGCTGTGGAACAGCCAGGAAAACACATGTTGACAGCTGTATATTATTGCCTGTGTGTGACTGAATAAAATAAATGACCTGCATGAAAGGTCCATAAACTTGCTAAGCTGCAGTTTTTGTCACTAGATGGCAGAAAAAGATGAGTTATCTTGTATGATTAAACTAGTTTTTTAACATATGAACAGGATGAACAGTGTTTGTGTATTGTAGCTGATCAGAAACAACACAAAACCCATTTACTAAACTCTGCCTTGCTATTGTCATATTTAAAAAACAGATTCTAACATCCGCTTGGTAACAAGAAATTAAGATGTTCTCTTCTAAACTTGCTTCTCCGTTACAATCATTAAAGCTAAAACAAATCAATATAGATTCTTTAATGTAGAAAGCGGCAGAGAACAGAGGAAGCTCATTTAATTACTATGTGTGGGAAAACCCATTGCTTGTATTTACTTTGCTGGTTAGTATTGACATTGGGTAACTGAAGGACCAGCAATTCCTTCCTTCTACATCCAGACACCCTGCTGTGAGTTCAATGGGAACACGAAGTGTGGAAGATTGCAGCTCTGTCCAAAGCACCCTCAAGTCAAGGGGAAAATTCCTGTTGACTTCTCCAGGGCTGAGATGAGTCCTAGTAAGGAGCAGTCCTTTGAACAATAAGCATTCAATACTGAGTAACCAGCACAGGGTGCTGAGGGTTTGCAAAGCACTAAACAAATAAATGACACACATTCCATTTCTCATTTGCCCCAGGGATACACACACGTGCCGTACTTGGAAAAGATTAGAGCTTTTCCCTGGGAGGTCAGCCACACAGATTGAGAAAGCCACACTAGATAATCTCTGCTTATCCTTTCCATCAAAAGAACTTGACTGTAAAGGCTTCCTCACATGTGCAGTGATAGGCTTTATTTTGTGCCCGTTGCTGGTCTTCTCCCGGATGTTTGATACTTCAATCACCCTGCCATGGTCAGTTCCCTTTAGACTGTATGAACCTGTCCTGACTGGTATGCACACAAACCAGCATGGGGCATCTTAATGTTATGTGCCTGCTTAAGTGGTTCAAAGAGACGCATTTTCCACAAGTCCCTAGGAGATCTAGGTAGCACCAAAGGTTCACGGAAGTTCTCTCACCCCATGGACTGGTCTGTCCCATCTGGCTTCAGTTACCAATACTGAATTTTTTGTTAGTTTAGCCCCTAACAGACTTTTGTGCATTTTCAAAGTTCCTGGTGGGCAGACAGATTTGGTAGATGGCCAGTTGTGTGGGTCAGGGAGCTGCAGAGAAAAAGGAAACAGACATAGCCTGAAACCTGAGGTGCAGCCCAAATACTAACTAATGGCTGACCCTAATTAGGTTCACATCCAGGCCAAGAATCTAATGCACCTGGGTATTTTTTATTTTTGTATTGAATGAATGAGCCTTATTAAAGCTCCTAATAAATTAAGAACTTTACAGGGTCAGGCGGCACATGCTATGACTATTTTTTCTTTTGCAATGCTACTTGTGACATTTGAGTTCAGCTAGTACAAAATAAAAAACTTGCTTATTATTCTTGATTAAGATAAGGTGAAATTAGTACTTCAGTGAACGTGATGAGTCTCAGGCTGTGATGCCCTATAGAAAGTTACTGTTTGCTATGGCAAGCAATCCCGATGCATGAACACACATCCCATATTTTTTTTTAGTGTGGTGTTTTGGAGAAAAATATGCTGAATACCTTCTTCTGAAGGAAAGCATCAGAAAGAGGTCATGAAGAGAAAGAAAAATAAATTTTTAAAGTAGAATTTAGCATTTTTGGTCCAAAGGGTGAATATAATTTGCTCTTTTCGTACTAAAATATTATAGCTCAATGACTCTTACTACATTTTTACCATCTGGTTTAACAGTTGCAATAATCAAGCAAATGAAACATACACAGCAGACAACTGTCAGGACTTAGATGTGGGAAGGGCACAAAGAGAAGCTCATAGCTGGTAGTCAAGACCTGGTTGCTACTGTGAAGCAGCTTCCTGGGAACCATCACTGTTGTTATGTAGGGATGTTGTAGGCATCTTTGAACTGGTATTGCAGCATCTCCCTGGAAAGAGAGATAAATATTTCAGGGATTAAAATTCCTGTGATGCTTAAGCCAAGTGACTATTAGTACAGAGAAAAAATCAAGGCCTTACTATTGCTTGCACCTGTTGTGCCCTAAAACACCAAAGCAGTTCAAAATTGACTCAGTTCTGTCCCATACACTTCTCTGTAGAGGTGTTTTGGAAGTGGGGTTAAGAATAATATTCTAGCTCAGCCAATCTGGTATGCTTCCCAGAATTTAATCCTGATGTACAAACATGAAGAAAGATTTAATAGACATGCTTTTTCCTACTTGGTGGGGGGGGGGGGGGGGGGAGGGAATAAATACAAAAAATAGCAGGGATTGCTACAATATTCTTCAGAAACTGAGGAAGAACTAGCTGGAAGATATGGATGCTGACATGATACTGTGAGACAAACAAAAGTTGAAAAACCTGTAGTACATCTGCAGTGCACCACTGACTATTGTCTCCATACAGAAGTTTCTTTACTCTCTCTCAGTGTGGATCAGTTTTATAAATGATGGTCACAAGCATCACAACCACCTTCTCCTAATTTCAAGACTACCTCTTGGAGCTCACCTTTTCTAAGCAGAATGGGACATACCTTATAAAGCATAGATTCAAGGAAAATGCCCAATTCTCCTCCAAAGCAGAGCCACATTTCTTGTATCATTCTGCCATTCTCCTAAGCAGAGAGCAGTCACAGTGTGTGCCAGCCCACAGACGTTGCGTTGCTTGAAGGTGCCCAGCACCATCCCTAGAGCAAAGCATAGATTGGAGAGATGACATTGCTTGGGTGGTTACATCAATGCACATCATGCTTATGAAATTTGCCAGTATGTAAAATGAACAATGGCTCACTGCAGATCAATTTAGTGAGTTTTGGTACCTACCTGGCCTGCTAGGGAGTGGTCTGAAACCAATAATCCTTTGTTCACTGATAAAGACCTTTTTTCTCTTTTTTTTTGGCTTGATCTGCCATTTCAGTCAGGCAGAGATATATAACTGAGATGAAGATTTAAAGTATTTTTTTATGATTGGAAAAGGTCTGTTAAGATGGAGTCATACTAAAAAGCACAAGTGAAAGCTCTTGTTTTGTTTCTCGATTCCAGTGTTCTTCTCCTGATCTGTTCCTCCAGGGTGTTTGAAGCTGAAGTACAGCTTCATCCTCTGAAACTGCAGGAGAACAAACACAGCTTTACTGCTCTCACTTAACACAGATGTTAACAATTAGTTTATACTTATTGGCATTAATGCTATAGTGGGTGCAAGGAGAGGGTACATTATCTGCTTTGTGGGACACTGTTTAAAGATTTTGCAACCTTTTTAGTCATATTCACACTACTCTGTCCAAAGGCCTGGGATCCCTGGTGAAAAGAATTATGTCCTCTGCCAGTTCTGAGAAGCATGTTGCAGGGCAATGCACATACTGCCTCTCCAGATAGTTAAAGAAAAGATGACTTTTATTCAGACTAATACATTTGATAGCTATAGTGTGATTTTTACTCTTGCTTGTTAGAAAGGCATGCAGAAAGAGGAATATTCTACTTGTACTGCTGTTTATTATGTTTCTGATAATCAAGTACTGACAGTTCAAAGTGGTATCTTGCTTAAATAATTTATTGATTTATGAAGCAGGAGGACATTTCAATACTAACTGTTCCAGAGGGTGTAGAAATAATGGGAAGATCAGCCTATAGCCACAACAGTTGTTTAGTTAAATTGCTTTTGTTTTAAAACAAATGCCAATAACTCTGAGACAAAATAACTCAGAGCCAGACAAAATAAATAATATATTTTGCAGATATTTCACAGCAGGATTTACTCATGTCATGCTTCATAAGCTAAATAGGGTTGATTCTAGCCTGCATCTGCAGTGAGACTTTCCAAGAAACATATACACAACCAAAAGCATTGATATTGATCTAGTAAATGATGTTTTTCTCACTGAATCCTGGTGGATCCCCAGCACAGGCCTGGTAAGACGTGAGGGAGGCCAAAGAGCACTTCTGGCCATTAAAAAATTCTGCAGCCTCTTTCTCAGATTCCCATATTTCTTTGGCAATTGTCATAGGCAATTTCAGTCCACTAACTCTCTTCTCTCCTCCAGGCTTTTGATTTGAAGGTCCTATGACACCTCTCATTGTATACAATGTTTTCCCAATAAGTCAGCTTTTGTGTCCAGGAAGCCCAGGGTATATGCTCATCCAGCAGGTCCAGATAATTTTATTTTCAAATACAGTTTTGCTCTGCTGTTTCATGTTTTTTCCCCACTGAGATGTTTCCAAATACTTACACAGCTGCTTCTTTTCCCCATTTCAAATTTTTTCTCTGATCTAGCAGCCATGAGCAGACTGTTGGTCGCTATCACACTGCCTGATACTGCTCATGGTTTCTTCACCCTCTTCCAACTGTGTCCATCGATTGCCTTTGCTCTAAATCTTTTAACACTTTAGGGTAGGATCTATCTTTTAATTTGTGTTGGCAATAAAGCAGGAAGGATCCTGATCCTTGAATTCACAAAGTGAATCAACTGAACCCAAACCCATATGAATTAAAATGGCCTATAAAAGCAACAGGATATAAGTGTCTCATGTATCCCTTTAGCCTGGGAATAAAAAGAAGTTTTTACAATCAGAGCAGAGAGACTCTGAAAGGGCTTCCAGCCCAAGAAATGAGGAAAAAAGAGGAAGATGTATATTTTTATAGAGGTGATTCTGATGCTTGCAACAAAAGGATCTGACCTCAGCAGTATCTATTAGATATACGACCCTGCTTGTTGATTTGTATGTCTGCACTGGAGCTCTGAGTGCTAAGGGCTTGGATGTGTGAGTTGGGCAGTGGGAGCTGCATGTGAGGTAATAAGGCTTTCTGAGAGGCAGGATATATTATCTAGGGCACAGACTCTGCATTAAGTTAGCTGTAAAGCTTCTGGACTGGTTTTGGTTTATATCTGACCAACTTCAATAATGGACAGCTTAGCTCATGTCTGTCTTCACCCATTCCCACATCAACATTGGTTACACACACAACATCCCTTTCCCCTGTGCTGCCAATGGGACCTTTTTTTTTAAAAAAAATAATGGTATATATCAGGTCCAATCTCTCTTTTCCATCAGTTCATGTTACAGAGCTTGGAAACCAACCAGATCTTGCTCTATTGTCTAACTGAGGCCCTGTATACAAAAGGACTGCATTAGGAGGGGGGTTTGCTGCAGGACCATGTTTTCTGGCTAATGGAAACCATCAAAGCGAAAATGCTCATAAGCTTATTTCTGTTGAAAAGAACAAATTGCTCTTAATGGTTTTCAGCTTTTGATCAACTTATGAGGCATTTTTCAAATTAACCCCGTATGGTAGGGATTCGGTATGCAGAATTCTTGCTCTCTGGCATGTTGTCTGAATGCAGCAGGCATGGGACAGTCACGAGTCACAAGTGGACAGCACTGAGACTTTCCAGATACTTTTGAATATATTGCCTCCTGAGACATGAAGAACAAACATAAATTCACAGCTTAGCAGACAATCATTAGAATGGCACCTACATATATTGGATACTCTATGGAAACTTAGTATGGTAGAGCAGAGAAAGAGAAAATAGCTCAGAGTTAATTCTGGTCCTTGGATGGCTCAGAAAAAGAAAAGACAATTAGCCCCTCTAAATGGTTTTGTTTTATTAAGACACTTATTTTGCCTGACAGGTAAAGAACTTCAAATGGAAAGAAAGTCATATTTTTAGGGCAAAAAGTAATGATTAATATCTTCTTTCTGTAGAAGAGTTTACTTAACTAATAAAGTAGAAAGTCTACACCACAGGAGCATTATAAAGTGAAATATATACCACGGTCAAAAGTATTTGTTCACTATCTACTTTAGCCATTAAGGAAATACTTAATTTTCTTTGTTTTGTGAAGGTTGAGTGCAATCTGTGCCTGAAATAAAAGGAAGAGTGTGGATCAAATGCAGCACGGGGACACTGCTCACTCCCTGACTTAATAATCTCACCAGGGTCTGCTATTGCTGGGCAGCATCTGCTACTCCTATGTGTGTTGTGCTGGAGACACTGGTTTTCCTGCAAAATGCTTGCAGAACACTGGATGCCACTTCTTCCCTGGATTCACCTGTTTGCCAATTTGCTAGTTGAATATTACTGTAGTCACTCATGAGTGTTATGTACCTGGCCTGAAACGGAAATCACAGACCAAGGTGCAAGGTGTATGAACCAAGTCCTCCATGCCAGCAGTCAGGAATGTTTTCATGCCTGTTGATACCCCAGCTGTTAAAGTTTTGAGCATGTGCCCTAGTTGCCTTTGGAGGAATTGCTGCGCTGCAAATAGGAGACACTGTTGTGTCATATCTGTAATAGATTACACATGGTGAACCCCTCCACTTGTACAGAGCCTTTTTTGGATCCTTGAGTAGGGAAATGTGAGAAGCCAAGAGTGGAGAAAAAAATGTGAATCTAGGAGAGATAACTAGTTGCATTTGTACTTCCTCTGTAATCATGTCTTGATTCATTTAAATAAGGCTTCAGAGAGATCTCACTTAGGTATGTATAATTAGCCTAGTTTATTTCCAATTCTAATACTATTATTAACGATTTTTAATTTCTGATTTTTAATGCTACATTAGCATCTTATTAAAAATTTTCCTAGCACTGTAATATTTTGGTTCAGAAATATATAGAATACTGGCTTCAGATATTACTGTTTTGTTTGGACTACTTTGTATTCATCATTAATTTATAAAAAATCTCATTCTTTCCGTGCATGTATCTAGAAAAGAGGATTACTCTGCATTATTATGTGCACAACCCATGACAAAATAACCACAAACATTTTAAGGAATATCAGAGCATTTAGTAGGAATGATTATGTTGCACAATTTTAGGGAGAGAATATAAAGGACTCAGATGTTCTCTCTGGACTTGCAAAGATTCAAAACAGGCAATGAAAAGGAAAATTAATTCCTCCTTCTTAAGCAGAGCCATATGAACATCACATTTTCCAAGAAATAGAGCTTGTAACTGAGGAAGCTAAAATGCTCAAATTGTGTTGGATGGAACAGGAATTTATTCCATGTTATTCCAGGAAATTAAGAGTCGTTTTTGTTTTTGTAAGGGGAAAACAAAGTTTTAGCCATCAGACTTCAAACAAGAACATGGCAGCCTGGTAGTCATTAACATCAGTGTTTATGGGTTAAACTTAATCATCCAGTTATGGATCATTACATTTTTTTCCATATGATGTCTAAGCTAATACAATGCTTGAATGTCAACAATGACATGATAGGAAGAGATTTTGATTAGACAAAGAATTGGATATTATCCAGATATGATCAGTAAGCTAACTGATGAATGAAGCCGTCAAACGGTAATGAAAATTTGTACTTACTGTTGCATAAACGCTGTAAGTTCCAACCAACCCTGCTGCAGACTTATCACAGTGTCAGATAGTCTTACTTATTATGTAGTGCCAGTGCATTAAAAATTTCTTTCAGGTACTGCCATATTTACCTGTTAGCACACACTGATAGTTACTGAAGTGGCATTGGAGTACAGGCAGCTCCAGAATACTTATTTTGAAGAACAGTTCCTGGAAGAGAAAATGTGAACTGTGGTATTGCCACAAGAACCTAACAGTGAAGTGAGGAGCATCTTGTACTCACAGTAAGCCTGCAAATGAAAGAGATAATGCAAAAAAAAGACAGAAGAAAAAGGGAGATTGTCTCTCTAGGAGCGAGGGGGAGAATGGTGCAGTTCTCAGTGAATTGCATCTTATCTAAAAATATTACTCTCTTTGTTTTTCTTAACCATTCTTTGTGTTTCCAGTGGGGCCATAATCTAAACCCCCTGAGTAAGTAGTACTATTTATCTGGTAGGTTCATAGTATAACAGCCTGGTTTATATACAGTGGGGTACAGGGGCAGACAGAATAGCCAGAGTATACGTTGACTGAAAGAACAAAAGCAGCAGCAGGAACAGCAACTACAACTACAGCTGGAGCTGCTGCTACAAGAGAAGAACAGAAAAAACAGCAGTTGTTTCTACTCCCTGTCTTAAGTCTGGGCAGCCAGGGCTTCCAGAGCATGACTTCTCCATCACCTTAGGGAGGGAAAGATTTTTCTTTTTAAGAAAGCGTTAGGTAACTTGAAACCTTTCTGAAGACTATTCAGATGCATTTTTTTCCCTGTCATTTTCACTGGGACAGGCCATCAAGACAGAGCTCTGCCTTCCAAAGGGCTCTGAGCTTTTTATCATGAAGTTTTTTGTAGTGTGAAAACACCTATTTTGGACCACCATGACCTTGTCAAAAAGACTGTCATGATTTGACTCTGCAGTTGGGGAATGTCTGCACTTGCAGACATGTGCCTTGGGATGAGAGGGATAGAAGACAAGGAAGTGATCACACTGAAACGGTTTTCTCACAGTGCCTGGTGCCATGCAACACCCCAGTGGGAGAAGTAAATGACATGAGGAACTTTTTGAGGGTAGAAAACATTACAAGACTCATAAGGGAAGACCTGGGAAAGGTCTTCTCTTCAAGAGCAGAACCAAGCAAAGCCAGTGCTTGTGAGGTTCAGAATAAATCTGAATTTACTCAAAGCCAGCGAAATGATCACAAATCCAGCCAGAAATATAGACCACTGTCATGGCAAATGTGGTGTTGCCTGAAGCTGAAAGTGCTTTCATTACCCAGAGAGACACCTTTAGCTCTGGTTTTCAGGAATGGCTATAATGTATGATAAAGAGCCCTGTGAGTTCACGTGTCCAGTCTAGGCATCTGCTTGGCCTTGTGCACTCCATCTGCATGTAGACTTCCTATTTTCTTGCTGGGATAGGATAAGTCTTTCGGTCTGAACATGGACACAAGACAAATCTAAATTCCTAGTCAAGACCACGTGAGTTTTCCCTTGATTCTGAGTCTGTGGTATTCTCCAGTTCTGCAGACCTCAGCTTGCAACATTCACCTTGTCCTTTGTGACACAGTGCTGCACTCGAGATGTCCTAAAAGGAAACAGAAGGTATAGACTTTTCCAGAGCTTTAATACATCCAAGTTGTAAATCCAGTAGTTCCATACTTAACACTACACATGGAGCAAGGTAAAGATGGGTGCACAGTGATATTTACAGGCAGTGAATGTGTTGCATATATAACAGTGGAGGGGATGTTAAATATGTAGAGCTCCCTCTGTAAAGGCCTTTGCCACTCTGCTCTTTGCAAGAGAAATAGCTCCTCTACATATGGACTACAATTTCTCTTCTGAGAATCAGTAAAAATTAATTTTCCCTCAGCAAATGTGAACTCTGAGAACCTTCAGAGATGCAGCCAGCTAAGAGCCGATGGAGAGTCCAGAGTCAGTACTGTACTACCCCTGATTTCTGACTGAATCGCGTGCTCTTCAGTCATCATATCTTACTAACTCTAGAGTGTGGTGAAAGCAAGATGCCAATTTCCAAAATAACTGTGGATCTGTGTGCCTTTCATATTGCTGAATGAGAAACCAACTGAAAGGGCCATCAATATTCAATCATTGTCCTAGGATAAAATGCTCATCAGTCTTTACACCAGGTTGTAATCACTCAAAGATCAGCCTTCCTTCCCATCTGAACTTGTTAGCTGCCACTGGAGCATGTTTAGACCAAGTCAGGACTGACATGGCACACCACTTTATGGTTCATCTCTGTCCTGAAATGCAATTAATATCAAAATTCCCATTAAAAACTTGATTTGGCTCCTCTTCCTTCATCATGTTTCAAATGTTAAGCTTTTAGAGGGCCTGAAACAGTCCTTGTGCATATGTATGTTTTACATGTTATTCCTTGGGGGTATTTTCCCTCCCAAGACAAACAGTGTGGTTTAGTGAAAACTTTAATTAAGTTAGTCCAAAAGATTCTACATCCATAGTGCAGGTTCTCCTGACTGTCCTAACAGGGTAGTTAAGAGCAGCACAGGTAATACGACGTGGTCAAATACACAATAATTTATCCTCTTATCTGTTTCCTCCAGAAGACAATATCTGTGTGAATCTGTGTATTTCTGTCTGTCCATATGTCTAAACATTGATCAGGAAAGGAAGACATCAAAGAGTTCAGAAAAGTTCTGTAGAGAATTTATTGAATTTTCTTTGACGCTATGATATTGATATATGGAAATATTTCAGTACATCTGCACCCACTCTTCCTTACTTATATATAACATTTTAAATCTACTTTTTTAAAAAAAAAATTCTTCAGTGCAAATAAACCACTCCTTTTTCCATCTTGTTTTTCCATTTTTTTTCTCCTGTCCTTCCTATCCTTCCTATCTTCCATGTGAACCATCACTGCACCTCTTGTTACTGTCACTCCTAAGATCCCATTTTCACTAGGGGAAAAGAGGGTATTTTTAAACTAAGACAGAGGACTTTTAGTTTATTATGATGAGGTAAAATCCTAGGGAAGAAAGTCTAATTCTGATAGATGTTGGCAGATCTGATTAAAGCTTAGGGCAGCCCCAGGGTTTGCTTTGACCCACTAACCTCTGTGAAAGCTATCAACTACTTTGTCTTCATTAGATTAAGCACTGCAGTAGCTAATTCAAGTTAAAAATACATCTTTTTTTCTTAAGGAAGATTCAACCTTAATATTTCTGACTTGCTGTTGATTTATAACTCATTTACCATCAAAGACTCTGCTGCCAGCCTGCCTGCATCAGATCACCCTTATTATTGTGTTCAGTGAGGATCAGGAAAAAAAGGATTAAATAAAAACTGTGCTCTGCACATATTTCAAGTAACTTGTATTTTCTATGTTATTAATAGATTGAAGCAAGCATTTGGATCTGAGTATAGCTGAGGTCTCGGATTTTGTTTCAGTCCATTTTGTGTCTCTAGTTTTTCTGTTTGCATCTCAGTGGTAGTTGTACAGCACATGCAGAGAAAAGTTCATATTAAATAGAGATTTTGGCAAAAAGAATGAGGAACTCATGATCGATGCAGTGCTGAATTTATGTTTTTAATCACTAGACCATAAGCAATCCAAACTCTTTAGCAATCTGTCTTTCTTATAGAATGTTTTTGGGTTTTTTAATGTTTAATGTCCTGGGAAGCCAACTTTTGCTACAAGAAATATATTTAACACCCCAGAAAACAATAGATGTTATAATACAAGTTTTAAATTCAAATAATTCTAATGAATTAGTAAAGAAGCCTTTGACCAGTTCCTGGGGCAGAAGAGGTAGGACTTGGTGTCTAACCTTGCCCATATATAGTAGCCAAAGATATCTCCAGCGAAGAAAATAAGCGTAAGTCTTTGGTATAATTTAAATCTCAGTTTTGCCCAAATTTGGTAGTCTAAGAAGGATTAAGAAGGTCACTGTCAGTCTGCTGTCCCTTTGCCAGGAATGAGCAACATGTCCCACCAGGAGCAAGGTAATAATATAACATTTCTTTTTAATGATTTATCAAATCCTGTTTTTCAGTTCTGATTTTGTGTGGAAAATATCCAGCAACTTCGCTCAGTGATGCTGATAACAGGTGAAGCTGGTATCAGTCAGAGCTTCATAGTGTCAGTGTCAGATGCTACTTGCTGTTGGACTATGTAGGAAACAGCAGCTCATTTAATACAGCGTATTAATCTCACTTGTTATGAAATTGGCTAGTTTTTTTTACCTCCCCACAGTGGCATTTTACAACTGGATCACAGGTCAGTTGCTAGACTCACCAGCAGGACATTGCCTTATGTTCATACATCCAGGGGAAAAAAAAATGTTCTCTGGGACTAGAATGGAGCAGAGGTGGTTTTGTGACCTTTCAGCTTCTTAATTTTTTTTAACTACAGAGGTTGGATAAGTGGAGTTGTTAGAATTCATCACCCTCAAAAGAAGTGTGAGGTTGGGAACATGAGCCAACAGTGTTTGGCTGTTTATTTGTCAGAGACTTGCCTGTTCATAAATCCACTGGCCACCAGGGACTTCTCTTCTTGCACCACATGTTGGAGCAAGCAGCTTTCCCACGAGGTGTGGAACTTTCCCCTTCGGTTATGAATGGCAAGGTGAAGACTGAAGTAGCACTAGTCAGCATACTGCCTACAAAGCTGCTTCTCCTATAGTGAGACATTTGCAGGTTGTAGCTTTCTTTATGACGAACCTTTGAATCGTCTATATAAAGAGTTTTATTTGAAATGCCTACAATAAGGTGGGAAGGAACTTTGACAGGTTGTTTTGTACAGATGATTTAAAGCTGTAGTTCATGATATCTTGGCAAATGGAAGCATAAATGATTTTTATGTGGCCTGTGAAAGGTCAGACAACCTTGCTGCCGCTGGGCTTAAATTTGCTGTACAGAAGGTACACTCCCATGACTATTTATTGAGGGATCTGCTAACAGAGAAAAGTGGAAACCATGTGATTTAGTCCATTCCCCAGCACTGAGTTAGGAGGAACTGTATCAGCATAGTTCCTGACAGGTGTTTACCAATTCAGAGCAAGTCTGTTGTGCACAGAACAGTGGCATGCAGTGTTTTGGGATGCACTGTATCTTTTTACTTCTTAGTGAGTCGTAAAGGTAGATAGGAACTGTTTTCAAAACTTTAATTTCAAGTAGTAAGAAATTTTGGCACTGAACAGAAAAATATAAGAAAAATGAGTTTAAACTGTAACAAAAGAAAACTTTACATGGTTTTTGCTAATATTTGCATGAAAAGAGAAGTGTGATTTCACCGAGTGGAACAATGAGCTTTTTGCCTTATCACATAGACCAGTAATCCAGAATAGTAAGTAACCCACTCAGTTGCATACGCTTAGGCTTGGAGCATGCCCCAGCTTTATGACATCTTTTCTTTAGTTGGCCATCAGAGTCACTAATTAAGATGACAAAAGCACAGAGGAAGGGCAAAACACAGCTCCTTATCTCAGGGGCTCCTGTCCTTCCTGGTGTGATTTCTCTTAATAAGAAGATTCCTTCTTCTCCCTATTGAAACAACCAAACCTGGATACTCCTGGCTACATGGTTCTTGTCTGATGCTGGAGCTTGTATGGCCTAATTAGAGAGCAGTGCTCTAGGGACTTGACAATTATTTACTTGTGGAGTCACTTTGTAAGATCTATTTTACCTCTCTATGTATCAGCTGAAGGGGAACTGACTTCTGTTGCAAATTTTTTTTTATTATCTAGTATAAAAAGCAGATAAAACTCAGTGTAATTGCATACAAACTCTCACTTAAAATTAAGTAGGATTTTTGTTAATTGAACCCTACTTAAATAATAATTTTCAGCTTGTGCCTGAAAAATATCCTTCATTTCTTTCTCACTGTTTAGGAAAGGATAAAACTTTCCTGTTCCCTAGCACAGGAAAACAAACAAAACTTCCAGTGTGATTGATTGGAAAAACTCAATTAGCTGTCATGGCTATAATTACTACATAAACACAGTCCTGGGGAAGAGACCAAGTGTGCTGGAGACCCCTTCATGAGGCCTCAGTAAACTGGGGTAACCTCCACAGCCTACTCAGTGAGTGATAAATGTAAAGTGCTAACGTATGGGTGTCCCTTTCTGTGAGGTCTGCGGGCCCTGTTACACAGCGTGGACTTCTGACAAAGGGGTTTAATTCACTGCTTACAAAATCCCAAAAGGCAAAAATGGAAAAAAGTTTGTAGCCATTGCTGCAGTTGATTCTTATTGAGTCCCTGAGAAAATTTCTCTTTGTCTTTCTGATCTCAGCTCTCTCTTTGAAGCAGACTTTGTTTCCTCAGCATGTTGGAAAGCACAAGTTAGGCTCCTAAGAATAAATGCTATTTTTTGACGCAAGCTAGTTGGTTTTATACTGTTCAAATATTATGTAAAAAAAAAGGCTTTGAAAACCAGACATTCATTTGTTCATTCATTTTCCTTCTCTCTCCTTTTCTTTTCTTTTCTTTTCTTTTCTTTTCTTTTCTTTTCTTTTCTTTTCTTTTCTTTTCTTTTCTTTTCTTTTTTTTCTTTTCTTTTCTTTTCTTTTCTTTTCTTTTCTTTTCTTTTCTTTTCTTTTCTTTTCTTTTCTTTTCTTTTCTTTTCTTTTCTTTTCTTTTCTTTTCTTTTCTTTTCTTTTCTTTTCTTTTCTTTTCTTTTCTTTTCTTTTCTTTTCTTTTCTTTTCTTTTCTTTTCTTTTCTTTTCTTTTCTTTTCTTTTCTTTTCTTTTCTTTTCTTTTCTTCTTCCTTCCCTCACTTCCTCCCTCTCTCCCTTAATTTCTTCCTTCTGCATTTTAATTTTCCACAAATCCTTTTCTTCCTTGAATACCCCACATCTCTACAGTAATGGCTAGCATAAGGTGCAACCATAACTGTCAGATTCAAAGTGTCTTTCCACCAGCCAAGTGTTATCTGTTCACTGATTTTATCAGCCTTAGATCAGGCTCTAAATGGAGTAAGATGCTTAAAAGCAATTGCAAGATGCATGACAGAGAGTTCTGATATTATTTCAGGATAATATTTTCCAACAATGTGCATTTTTTCCTGATGTATGGTAGCACAGCACTGTCACATGTCAAGAGGTGGTAAGATGTTCTAGGACATGCCTGTAGGAACAGGACTACAACACTGATTTGCAGATAACACCAGTGAAGTCTCCGGAGCCTGCAAGTGTGCTGAGGTCAGGGCTGCGGGTACCCACCCATTGCTCTGCAAGCATTTGCAGAACATTGCCATTAGTTGAGTTTGATGCTGAGGGTGAGGGATTTCTTGGGTCGGCAGCTCTGCGATGCACTGCTAATAATTCAACAAACACATAGTACAGAAGATTAGCCTGATTGATGTAAGAGAGGAGTAACTTCCTTGTAACTGAGCTGTAACTTACTGTAGCATATCTGAAAGCATTGAAATAACAAGCACAGCTGCTCTCAAGCCGTAGCTGTTTCCAAGGCTACGCGAAGGCACAGCTGATTAGATTTTGTTTATTTTTTCAGTTCAGAGTCTCCAAATGCAGGTTAACATTGAATTTCCAGATGTGTAATGTGGTAAAAAGTGCCACGTGTTTTCATCTAGCATACAGCTATGTACTGAGCACAGACCTGATGTTAGACATCTTGGTCACTGATGCAATTGTCAGCTGATGACAAATGAAAGCATTTAACTACGTTACAATCAACTGATCCATGCATTGTCAAGTTCACTAGCTAAAGGGTCATCATCCTTTATGATTTAGAAAGTTATAAAGAGTCACATCACATCATCTCCAAATTGAACTCTTGAGTTCAAATCTCACTCACCCTGAAAAAAACCTGCTTTTGTTCTGCACCTGGCCAATGTGACGTTTGAATGTCAATATGTGTGAAGGACCCTGGGAAGATCTGTAACAGCAGATATGTGTGAGCTGTTCAGCACATCTGCTTTGTGGGTTGTCTTAGGATGCTGGCTGTGTGTTGGTGTGTTGTATGGCCAGTCAGGGGTGCTGGGGAGGGAATGGTGCCTGCCTCCACCTAGGTTTCCCAGTGGGTTAGAGTGCAACTGGAGCCATGGGAACTGGGAAGCTCTTCCAGGAGCCACAGCTAAGGCAGAGCCAGGTTAGATTAAGGCAGTCTAATGGCTCATTATGGTTGGTGCCTCACCTCTCCCAGTGAGTACTTAGCAACTTGAATTTTAAAACATTATGGGTATACTAAACAATAGGCTGCCTGACATGGTACCAGTCCCCACCCAACAGGGTCACTATATTCCTCATCTGGCTCAAATTAAATAATCCTTTTTTTTTTTTTTTTTTTTTTTAAACTAGTTTATAACCCAATATCTCGGCCCAAAGTTCAGACTTCCATTTCTTTTCCCTCCTGCAGATACTCTCTGCACTCCAGAATCCTCCTTGCATTTTGAATTTCGACTTCAGATGCCACATTTGGCAACTGGATAACCACTCTGCATTTAAACACAGAAAAGATCATAATAATTGTGAATTATTAACACAAAGAATTCACATCCCCTTGCAAATGCTGACAGCAGGAGGGAATTAATGCAGCATTTTCAGCTTTCATGTAGAACAACCAGCTCACACGTCCAAAAGCCTGTCCATGTCTCTACAGCTGTGTTAGCTGGGTTAATAACATATATCCCTTTTCCTTGCAAACCCTGAGAATACAACAGTTGTTTGGGTGAGGGGGAGAGAATATTTGTTTTTGCTGCTCATTTAGTTTATTTGCACTATAGTCACTCGATAAAGTAAACTGAAACAGGAAGGGCAGGGGAGTTCCGCTTTCTTATTCCTTTTTTAAAAAAAACTCCAGTGTGTGCCAACTATTTAACTCATTACAATTTTTTGGCATGAACAGTTTAAAGTCAGACCTTGAAGGTCTGATTCTTCTTCCACCGAAACTGATGAAACTAATACTTTAGGTGAGGTATTAGTGTTGCACACTGGTGTATGTCGGAAGAGAATGTGTCACTAGGACCAATGTTCTCAGAAGTGCCTAGTAATTTTAGGTGTCTCCATTTTTCATACTCAACTCATGACCCTTAGAAGTGGTCAGACTTTCAGTGTGCAGCAGTGTATGTGCAGTCTCCATTTATGAAGTTTATACTTGAGGGTTGATGCTGAAAACTTGGAAAAGGTTCCTCTGAAGAGTTGCAATAATTACTCAAGGAATGGGAAGCATGCTGCAAACAAGACTCAAAGACCTCCTTCTAGGTGGTGAATTGAAAATAATGCCTCTGAATGACAACACAGAGAAAATAAATTTGGTTCAAGAGTACACTATTCTTGCGAATCATGTCAAAACCACTGGAAAAACTCACCCAGGTGAAGTGTCCCTGATGTTTTAAGGGAGAATCAGAACTGTCTTTTGTTTTTCTGTGGGATATGTGGTAGTACATTCATACCTACCGGACCTGAAGGAAATAAATTGGAAAGTTGAGACATGAGACTATGCACATATCTGACTACTACAGTGTGCACTGCAAGTTTATACCCTTCTTATCCTGTTGTAACTGGTTTATGTGTTTTTAAGTTTAGAAACTGAAGAATCATGCCCTGTTGAGTTAGAGTTATAATTACATCGTTGTGAAACTAAGAGAAGTACTCAAGTCTCGAGGCTATGGTTTATTATAGGTAAAAGCCTTTGAGGACTGTGTTGCCCAAGTGACAATACTGAGTAGAAAAACCACATAAAAGCACTAGGCGTGGTTTGTGACTTGGAGGGAAAAATGCAATTAGCAATTTTCCAGGCTGGATTCCCCCAGTGGAATCGCTAATGTTGCAAACAAGCATTTATCCAAATCCAACTAAAACACCTTGGAAGTTGCAAAGGGTAAACAAAATTGTTATCACCCTTAGAAAAATGGAAGTTATTTAAGTAACTAATAGCAAATTTTTTATGATCTGTCATAGGACAGCAGGAAGCAGAACAGAACTAAGTTAATTTTGTATGAATGATCAGAATGAAGAACATTGTGTGACTTTATAAGCACAGCAGGGAGGCTCCACTAGATTTCTCACATTTGGCTAGTAACAAAAACTACACATTTTTTGACTAGCAGGTGTCCTTGACCTTAGTCAGCCTTAATTTGTAAACATCCTTTCTACAGCTGTGTGAGCTTTGAAGTGCCCTACTTCTCATCACTATCCAAGAGTTGACTTCAGCTTTCTTCTGTTCATCTTTGGACTCCTTCAAGAGCCTGACAATGCCAGTCAAATCCTGTATTTGATTTAACATCCTCATCATTGGACTTGTGACGCAAAAAGGAGGAATGAGTATTCAGTGATTTCAGATTGCTGAAGAGCATAGATAGATACATACATTTGCTGCACAGTGTAGTGTGAAAATGGTTTCCAAACTGGAAATCCTTTTTGTATTTAGAGAAGATGTTTATGCCACTCTGACCTATGATCTCCTTCTTCATCAAGGTTTGTGAGGGATAATTTGTGGCTGTCTCCTTTTTCATGTCTCAAACCATGGAGGGCAGCCCTAATGTATTCAAAATTGTCCTACTTACTCTGAACTACTTTCATTCTCAAATTCAGCTCTGAATTAAGAATAAGAAGGTATTACACTTGTGCCTGAAGAGGAAGGTATATTTCATCAGCCAGCAACTAGGTTGTTGGGAGAAAATAACATTAGTATCTTCTTGATATATGTACTTCTTTGAGTTTGGGAGCAAAGAACACATAGTTTTTCTTCTGTAATGCAGGTATTATATTGAGAATGATATGAATCCAAGTCAGGAAGATGACGGACCCATTTTTCCTGCACCAGCCTCTGGTCTCTTCTACTTTCTATAGAATTAAAGATTTAGATAAAGCAATGGTGGCTTCATTACTTTTTTTTGTGACACCAGCGTATGCTCCCCATGAGGCATATTTTTTTAATTGTATATTTTGAGGCACATATTTTGCTATTCAGCATTGTTTGGGCTGTTCAATGACTGGGTCATCACAAATACAGGCAAGGACAAAGAAGTAAAAATGGGTTTACCAAGGCAACAGACTTCTAACAAGTATAGATTAATTTCTTACCAAGTCTACCTTGTAGCAGGTCACAAAGTGGTTACGGAAGAACAAATAAGCTTCTAATTTATACAGTTGTTGTGTTCTTGTCTAACTTTGTGAGCTATAAAACTGATTCTGTCTCTAGGAGCCAGCTGTTGTAGAGCTGGCAGGTCTTCTCCTTCCACCAGGATTCAAGCTATTTGTTGATCCTTTTGATCACTTTTGGTTTTTTAATAATTGTTAATTTTGAAATATAGGTAGCCATCCAAACTCACATTGATTTGCCAGTCTAAGGTGAGAGAAACTGCTTATGGCCACAGAAGATGAGAAATAAAAGTGATTAGAATTGCATTTATCACTCAGAATGTTTTTGTCCCACCATGCTGAAGGCAATGAGTCATTTGAACTCCAGATTGTCTTCAAGAAGCATAAGCTCAGTGGAAATTAGTATTGCATAGGACACAATAAGTTTGCAGCTTAGCTGTGTATTAATTTCCTCTCTCTTTTTTTTCAACCTGTCTTGGTGATAGCAAAATCTTCATAATTTGTTTTGCCAGAACTCTGTTGCATGGCAACTGATCACCAAAAAAAATATCTTTAAGCATCTGACAGGTTAGACAATACCTATAATATATGAATTTATGTTAGATCACAGATGGAAGAGATCTGGCCTGGCTGGTGGAAATTGCTACCAGCAAATTCATCTATTACCAGTGCTGCACCCTAATCACATTTACCACATTTAAGACATTTACCACATTTACCCTGACTAAAGTTTCCAACTTTCTCCCTCCCTGCTGGCCCAGTCTCAGGTCTAGAGGTGTGGGCTGTGATCTGGAAATCCCTGTCTATTCTGATCCTGTCCCTGGATCATGCTTCCTGGCCTCTGGTCCCAGGACTGGTTGACATCTGTTGGGCTGCACAGCTCTGACTTGAATCCCAGCGTTGCTCTGATGGAAAATAGAGATATCTGTTAAGGGATTTTATACCGGGCGTTCTTAGGAAGGAAATTTTAGAGCTAAGATCTATGGGATCAGCTTTTGAAATAAATGAGTCAGTCATGACTTTTTCCCAGTTGTGTTATTTCAGATTCTTGGATGCTAATTCAACACACAAGAAATCAAAGTTGTGCACACCCACTTATATCTCAAATCAGTTAAATCTGCAAAATGGCTATAGGCATATATATTTCTGTGCAGCAAGTCAAGTGTGTATCTAAATGATATAACACATTTTTCATTATGAAGTTCATAACCATCTAAGAGAAAAACTCTCTTGTGGGACTGTCTGGTATGTGGATGTGAAGTTGTAGTGGTTAAACATTTAAGATCAAAAATGTTTAAATGTAATGGTTCTGTTGCATTTGTCTGTCCAAATTTTGAATAATTCTTTAATACATTTCAGATGTAATGTCAGAAAATATAGAGAAGGATATTAACATGAAGAACTGAGAGATTTTTACAAGATACAGTAAAAGAAAGAAAAGCTGTAGGCTGCTACAGTGTTATGAAGGTTCACTTCTTCATGAAGTACTATGGGAAAGTGAGTGTGGAAGTACAAAGGCCATCTATCTCTAAGCCCATGCTCCAGAAAGTACATGTTTGTATTTTAGTAATTCTGACAGTAACCATGACATCATCCTTGCTAGGCAAAGCAATATTTGTAACCTCTTCACACAGGCTGTCCCTGGAGGTTCCATTTTCCACATAGTTTACTTTGCACAAAATAGATTATCCTAAATTCATTTTTTCTTTCCTTCTGGGATTAGATGGTGCTTTCCCTTATGAGATACCAATTTCAGTGAAAAGCAATTAGCAAATGAGACACTGAATTTTTTTCAAAATCTGCCATAATCCTTAATATAGTCACAAATAATTAAGGTGATTCTCCAGTATAATGTCTTTGATGAAACTGATTATTTCACAATGTTCATCATTTAGCTGGGATGAATTTGGTTCTCACTTTCCACTGAACAAGCACCACTGAAGTTTCGTATGTATTGCTGCCCCATCTGCCCCTGGTTCTGCATGGCTGGAAATTTGTCCTCAGTTGAAGTCATGCTGATATCAAGCCTTTTCCCAGTGGATACAACTCAGTGTATGTTTCATCCTGACTAATTTCATCCATCTAGAAGTTTATCTATTTACTCTAATTTTCTGCTACAGTCAGTGGAATCTGCGAGGGTCCTTTAGAGAATAATTCATCCCATCATATGGCAAATGTCTGAAATAAGCTGGATACATCTCCCTCTGACTGTATTTCTCTACATCCATCGGTGTGAAGGATGTCCAGAGGGTTGGCTGTATCTGCACATCTACATTTAAATAACTGAAGTTAAGTCAGAAGGAGGTCTGAGGGTCTGAAGACCAGACTACAGACTTGTAACCCATGACCACTATGGCTTGTTTAGTCCATGGCTAAATACCAAACACAGTATGTTTCACACACAGCTCTCTGTTTGTTAAGACACATTAAATACTTCAAACTATTTTAGCCACCTTTCATTCTGTGGGTCCTGTTTGTGACTAATTGCCCCCAAATGAGTTGAATACAAGCTGCTGGAAGTTCTCTGAGTGCCTGTCCCACAGGACCCCTGATCTGTCCCGGATCTTCCTCATGCTTGTTCCCCTATACATCCATGCAGACGTGGCTAGGGAGTGGAAGCACAATAGGGATTCTCCTTTGATGGTGGTACATGAAGCCTACATGTGCAGTTCAACTTGCACCATGTCTGATCATGAGCACCATGTTGCTTTATGACATGAACTCTAACATGTGCAGAAATACGGCATAAAAATATAAAAAGAGTGTTCAGCTTCTCATCAAATCCTTAGATGGTGCATCATGGCTGATTAGTGTAACCCTTGTGTTTACATCATCTTGACAACATGTTCTTACTTACTATGCTAGAATGAAAGGATAGAACCAGCCTCCACATATGGGGTACATATGCTATAAAAAGGGTAATTTTGCTGAATTGGCTTCATTGAGTAAATTACTAAAGCATGACGCTGATTATCTAAACGTGAAAGCTAGCCTGAAAATTAATAATGTAACTTTACAGGCTCATTTGCTGCCCAGGTGAATTTCACTAGAGGGGCTTCAAGCAGTGAAAGTGCACGTGCATGTGAGATATAAAATGCACCTGTTGAAATAATATTCCTTTTCCTACATGTTACATTAAGGGGCATGGACTAATTTAACTTTTAAAAATCCTACCCCAATTTAAATGTCTTTTTTCCCCCCTGCTCTCCTGTTGATCTTAATAAAAATCCCTTCATTGGGGGAATTAGTTATTAGGGGAACAAATAAACTGTCTCTAGTCAGGAGTACGCATATAGCACTTTTTATCCATACATCTCAAAGCAATTTGCAGTAAGAGGGCATGTATCCCATTTTGCACATGGTCAAACCGGAAATTCAGAGATTCAAGGAGAAAGTCATGACAGAAGGCTTAAAATACAGTCCTGATTTTTTCAAGAGTTGCTTTTATGTAGTAGATTTAATATCTGTGCATAAGTGCAATCATGTCGGCAATCACAGACTTCCTTCAGTGTGTGATATGTACTGCCAGTACTGGGAGGAGTAAGAGAAATAGGAAAGAGTGAATGGTTTTTGCTTAAGTTTTGATTACTGTGAGGTCAGTGAGATGATCCATTCCTTCCTCCTTCAGTTCCTCTTTGTGACTCTCACGCAACACTGGTAAGAACAAATGGATTGCTGTCAGCAGCCCATAGAGAAGAAAGGGTAGTAGAACAAATTATTTTCCCACTTGATCTTCAGAAATAATTAATGCTAAAATTTTATTGCAGCATGTACTTGTATCAGTCTTTGTTGAAAATTGTAATCCATCACATATGGTTTGAACGATGGATGTTTGTCCATTGCATTAAGGTTTTCATTGGTTGCCCTTCAGGGATGATGTTTCACATTTCTGAAAGTTGGAGAATCACCTCCACATGCAGAAAAGGCCCCATCTCATTGCCTATCCCAGGCACGTGTTTGTGAGTCTGGCTGTGGGAGTACAGGTGGAGTGCAATGGGAAGCCTCTGCTTGCTCTCGCACAGAAATTTGCTTCAGTTGCCAAGCTCTGTTAAATAAACAGCTTACACAGCAAGCAGGCATTTCACTTCTACAAGGAGGTTTTTCTTTGAACCTTTCCAGGTGCGAATGTTTTCTAGTACAAGGCTCTAATTTAATGTTCACACTGCCCAAAGGCCACAGTCAGCATCTCTGTGCAAACTTCAGAAGACATAATCCCTGCCTTTAAACACCTCATGGTCTGAGAACGCAGAGTGGAGTGATCCTGATGGATGCCACCAAGGTGACAGGTGTCTGTCTTGCTAGGTCCAGCCACTTTCCTTATTAATGCAGTGAACTTATGTATTTACTTTGGGTCTCTCGTGTCTGTCAGGGAAAGAGCAGGAGGCTGAAAACACCAAGAATGAGGACATGGAGCAGAAGAGCACTGCCAGTGGGAGACACAAAATAAGGAACAACATGGTAGAGGAGACTGGACCAGAAACCCTTCTGCCAGGAAAATACAGTCCCTGTTAGTTTTCTAGTTTCCACAACTTGTTTTCAGAGGCAGTGACATCCACTAGAGCAGAGAACAAAGGTGGCAGATGTCTCTCTTCAGTCTTGTTTTGAGCTCTTACCAGTCATAACTTTTCTGCTTCCTTCTTCTTGGAGGTCTGAGGTCTAAGGTCTTTTGAAAGGGCTGTGAAGAGGTCAGAAGGAGTCCAGAAGGACAAAATGGCTATAGTCCTCTAGCACTACAGGAATCAGGATATTTGCGGAGACATCGTGCCCCTGAGCTAGTGACATTAATTGTTAAATTTCCAGTCTCTGGGAGATGCAAATAGCTTTATGTTTATCCATTAAAGCACATTATAACCCATTGCTTTACTAGCTCATCAGAAATTTCTTCTCCTACCTGTAGCATGACATCTCTCTTGCACACCTTCCATGAGGAATGGCACACAGAAATTTAGGTACCAGACAAAACAGAGATAAAGTGAGCTGAGATGGTAACTTGCCTCAGAGACCAAGCTGACCCTGGAGGCCATTGCCCAGCCCCAATTCTTCTGCTGAAGAGACAATGCACCCGTAGATATGGTCTCCAGAGCTGTCTTGAGCATTGGCTCATGTGACTAGTTAGGGGACACGGACACCTGGATGTAGGGCACACTGCCAGCCAAGGCCAGCATTAGCTCATCAGCTTTGCACTGAGACCTGTGAGACCTGGTTAAGGTGGCCCACACCAGTATTTCCAGAGAAGTCCATGCCTTGAGGGTGGTCTTTACCTGCCTGTGTACCTCCACTGCACAGCTATGAAGTAACCAGCAGAGCACAGCTTGGGGTTGCCTGCCCCAGATCATAGTGGGAAATCAGAGCAAGTAGGATTCAGCCTGGGAAAGTCATTCACCTCTTGGCTTTCCCTTTTTTTTCCCTTTCTTTTCTCTATCCCCAGGTAGGGGTTTTATTAGTGGCAAGCAAGAGGTGAGGGAAAAGAGTGAGTGGCTCATATAAGGAGGTCCTTCATTACTGTATTGCTGAAAAATGTTACTGTAGCTGGCTCCAGGGGGTATATAAGGATAAAGATCTTAGCTGAGAGTCTGCTTCCTTACTGATTCCCAGAAATTAACAGAATGTAGGCAATAATCAAGTACATTCAGTACCATATGTCAGTGTGTATTGTAACACGCAGAAAAGGGGACCTTGTTATGCTTCAAGCTGCAGTGTCTAAGGCACTTCAGTCCAACACCTCTCTTTGCTTATTCACATCACATCAGAGAAAGAGCAAAATACTATGTCAGCCTGGGGCCAAGAGTTATTGGCATGGATTTCAGTGCTGTTCTTTCATGTGGGAAGGGTGTGGTGACCTATTGGCGAAAGCACCCTGACAAACCTTGAAGACATGAGTTCAGCCTTGCAACACAGATACCATTTTCCCTCTCCTCTTTCCCTGCGTCTGACCCAAGTGTAAAAGAGTACCTGGACACTGAGGGGTAAGGTGGTGGCTGCCTGGGTGGTGCCTGTGACCTTTCCCTCTGCAGCGTTGGCTTCTGAAACTGGCTTGTGAGCTGTCTGGGCTCTGTTAGACCTTTACTCTCATGTTGTGCATTTATTTTTTTAGAAGTGCTGCATAGTCACCCATAGTTAGGACTGTCTTCAACTTCCCTGATATTTTTTAAGCTATCAGAGGAGCTATTTTGTCAGAAAACTCCAGTCACCCAGTGGAAAAGTAGCTATAACTGGGCTCTTCATTGCTGGTAACAGTTCTGGATGTTGGGATCACATCTGGATTATGCCATAATGGAACAGTGTTGACTGATTTTATGGGTGTTATATACTCTTCATTTCTACAAGTATATGTCCTTGTTACACAATCAGCAAAACCATCCCAGAATCTGTGTGGAACTGGTTTATAGTAGAACACAGACAGATCGAATTCACCGTGGCCAGGAAGAAGAGTCTGAAGGTAGTGATGGTCAGAAGACAACATCTAGATGATTGTTAGGCTTAATTTGGCATATAAAGTTTTTAGAGTGAAAACAGATTTTACTTCAATGGTGATTTGTGTCCTCAGTGGAAACATCGCTTATGTAAATTCTGCTAAATAATTCCTCTTCAGGACATGATCTCTGATTCTCAGGCCAAGCTGCTTGTGCTCAGACTGCTTGGGGCATTTGATTCAACCAGGACACCATTGCCTCTGCTTTGCATTTGACTTTGGGTCTCCTGTGGGCTCCACATGGTGTTCTTTAAGATAGGGTTATGATTTTGCTTATTCCTTTTCTTTTTTATTTTTGCCCTCCCAGTGCAAAGTTTCCATGACAATGAGAGCTGTTTTGCAGCTTATCAGAAATATGCTATGGGATGTAAATGAGCGGTTGTGCTGCATGCCCCAAGATGTGACATGAAGGTGCACAGCCAGCTGAGGAGCGCTGCAGAACTTTGTAAGGCTCAGGGAAATGAACCTGCTACAGCCTCATCCATCACAGGACCTCAGTTTGGAGTGGTATTTATTTTCAGCTGTCTCCAGATCTACAATTTCCATGCTTTTATCTAGCTGGTTCACTGCAAAAGGGAACCAGGGAGTAAACCAGCATTTAGGCAGTTTGTATGATTGATGGTTTGGGGTCTAAAAAAGAACTGAGGAACTCTTAGGGTGATATGGGTACATCTATCCTATGCTCCAGGCAATGTTTCAGACATTCTGCAGGTGAGGGATGGCTTGAGTTGCCACGTTCACTTTGCAGCAGTACCTGGGCATCTCCATGAAAGTGATGTGTCAGCAGCAGGATCTCTTACCTCAGCCTTGCTGCTGTGGCTGCCTGCTTTCTGTGCTCAGTGGTAGCTCTGGGTATAGATTCTCACGGGTGTTCCCTCAGATGAACAGCACCCAATGGAACTAGTCGTTCAGGCTTAATATAGAGACATAAAACCAGATACACTGGGCCAGGGCAAACAGTAGCCTAGCCCAGTATTTTTTCTTCAGTGGTACCAAATGGACACGGCTAGAAACCTATACAAAATATTGGAAAAATAGTGAGATATTTTCTCAAATGTCCTCCCAGTCTTCAGCAATTTACAGCGCACCGTCCTGCCAAAACAGAGGCACCATCTGTATATTTAATTTCTTTTGATAGATTATGAATGTCTCCAGCTTCCTTGTGAAGAGGTGTGATCTCTTGGCACCTGTGACACCCATGGTGAGGAGCTCCACAGATTAAAGAGTTTCTGGTGTGAGCAAAAATGTTCTTCATTTGGTCTGAATCTGCTTCCAGATAATTTCATTTTATATCCTCTGTGTCTTGTGTGTATTAAACAGGCAGTGTATATTCAATCTACATTGATCCTCTCCCTCATTTTGTGGGATCCCATTCCCTTCTGGCTGTTTTTTTCTAGGATGAAGACTGACACCTCTGTTAGGTACTGTTTGTACAGAAACTGTCCTATGCAGCCTGAATGCCCTTTATTATTTTTGTTATCCTTTTCTGAACCTTTTCCAGTCTATTATGTCTTTCCTGGGATGACAGGACACCATAGGACACAACTTTCAGGACACAGATGCGTAGACACACACAGTGACAGAGTGATGGATTCTGGTTTGCTTTTTCCCAGTAATTCTTAAAATTTGTTTTTCTGTATAACAGACCATTGCACTGAAGTAATATTTTCATGGAATTACCCAGTTATAAGAAAGCTGCTGTTCACTCACAAGAATTGGAAGATTCCTGTCACTGACTGTAATTAGTTTAAAATGTCCATTGCAAAATATTATTTTGACACAGGAAATGCGAGATAATTCATCAGCAAATTCACATTTCTTGTACAGTAGAACCAGATGAGTCAGGCAGAAAAGAACATGGCCAACACTAATCAAGCATTAATATGAAACTAGAAATTGCTGGAGTGTTGATACCGTCCAACTGAGGTTAATCAAGCAGCAATTAATCAAAACAGATTTCCCTGATGATATTTATCTCATCTTTTTCTAGGAGTATAAACTTTTGAAATTATTTGACTTGAAAAGGGGTGATTTCTGTGGTGTTAAAATGTCAACTTATGACACATGATTTTCCAACAAAGGCTCTTTATTTTAAACAAATGTACAGAAATTGGTGAAAAATAAACTCACAGACATTGGTTATAGAAGCGGGTAAAATAGTGGCATGGCTCCTTTGAGTAGCTTCAGACTGTTTGTCAGAAATCCTGAACTCAGAGGTCCCATTTCTGCTATTCCCGCCTTTCATTCTCCTATCATAGCAGGCCAGATGAGGAAGCTTGACCCTCGGCTGCATTTTCCTCTGTTTTGAAGAAACTTTAATTTCTCGGTGATGGGAATGCCCTGCACATTTGATGACAAGAACTCACCTTCCAGGATGGCCATGCTGCTCCATTTGTGTCACGGATGAAGACAGAAGTGCTTTTGGAGGGTAACCACAATAGAGTGGTGTTTAGTTGTGTTGAGAGGGGCAGAGATACTAGAATTAGGTTTAACCCAGTGAACTCTGGGGAGGGACTTTTTTCAAGGACACGTAGTGATAGAACAATGGCTATAAACTGGAAGAGGGTAGATTTAGATTAGATATGAGGGAGAAATTTTTTCTTGTGAGGGTGGTGAGACATTGGAACAGGTTGCCCAGAGAAGCTGTGGATGCTCCTCCCTGGCAGCGTTCAAGGCCAGGTTGGATGAGGCTTTGAGTAACCTGGGGTAGTGGAAGGCGTCCCTGCTCATGGCAGAGGGCTTGGAACTAGATGGTCATTAAGGGGTCCCTTCCAATCCAAACCATTCCATGATTCTACAATTCTATGAACTCAGTTCCGTATGTAAGCCTGCAGTGGTACAAGCTTCACTGGTAGCTGCACAAACTACTTCAGAGTGTTTGCCAGCATTACATTTTCCAGTGTTTTGTGTTTAATGCTAGTGCTCGGGGTTACAAGCTGCTCTTGAGCCTCAGGTCTGCCATGGGCACACCCCTGCAGGTGGGGACCCCTGGGGCGCACCCATTTACTCCAAGACTCTCATCAGAATGCCTGTTTTGCCCATGTTCTCCGCCAGCTGGTGACAGAGCAGGAAGCTGGGTAGCCACATTAGCAGGATGCTCAACCTGAAGCAATAAAGCCCTGCTGAGAAAGAAGGTATAATAGCTCCAAGGCAGCATTAGGATAATGTGGCTCCAGGGCTTCTGGGCTGCAGCTGGCTTGCATCCAGCTGGCTCACAGCTTGCACAGGGTGGCATGCAGCTGCTGCCATTCTTTGCACGTTGCTTATATAAAAGGATCTCCAAAAAGCTCAAAATTAGCCAAAGCTTATTGTAAGAGCTCTAATCACAGCTAGTTACAGTCTGGCTTTCAAAGAACCCTCCTCGTCGTAGCTCAGAATCTCTGGGCAGTAAAGGCTCCATCTGTTCAGATATTTTTAGCCTTTCCCGAGCATACAGAGTCCTATTAGCTTTTACTCACAGGATAAAGTTCTGCTGAGGAGTTATGATTTGGCTCTGTATGTGGGTTAAGTGCGTAGGTGTCTGCTTCACACTCTCAGTTTGTGTGGTAGGAGCTTTGCTCTGTTCTCTGATGGATGCTACCTCCACAGCAGGAACAGGTAAACCAGGGCAGGAGACAGTAATTGGCGGGGTGAATCAGTCTGACAAAAGGAGAAGTTATGTTGGATAACTCTGATTTTGCTCTTATCTTTCAGGCTTTCTATTAAACATAAAAAAGAAGGCTGTTAAATGGAATGTTTAGACTCATCTGAAAGTCTATGTTTGTTAAGTATAGCATAGTTAATATTACTATTAACACACATTAGTACCTCAAGGGTCTTCTTAGGGTGTACATATGAAACATGAATTTCAAAGCAGTCCCTCTTGCAAGAGACCTCGCAATCAGCCCTAGTTCTGTCTTGCAGCCTGCAGGGAAGGAGGTACTGCCTGCCCAGGTATCTACCTGGGAACTGGGCATACATGAAGTGTAGGAGAGGAACTGGTTTGTGGTTACAGCCTCATCACGAAGATTTTGAAAGACAGGTGTTAAGAAGCAACAAATGCCGTTTGTGCAGAAAACCAGGTAGGAACCATGTGGGTAAGTGAGGAGCATCTGCACATCTGACACAGCTACAGCAACCTACTCTGTGGCTCCTTGGTGCTTGTTGTGCGGGATTTTCTGACCAGTTTGGAAGATTTCTAGGTGCTAAATATATTGAGTGCTATTTTATGTCTAAGCAATTGTAATTTGTAAGGTATTTTATGGTTTCCTGGGTAGTTTGCAAAATGAATTACAAAGTTTACATGGTCTTTACAAAGCTCTTTAATTCAAGATATGCCTAGTTCCAGTGTTTTTCTACAGAAAGCTTGTGTTGAGGGTCCAGAAATCCTGTCAGTATCTAAAATTATCAGTCATATTTGAAATATTTGCTTTACAAAGTTTTGGCTGTGGTTACATGGCAATTTAGTGGCCTCTGGGTAAGGAACTGGCCTCTGGGTAAGCAGCAAATTGCCTTTCTATAAGGGATATGTTCTACAAAGGGCAATTGCTGGTTTACTTCCTTACTTGGAAGCTGGTTTGTTAGGGGTAAAGGGACTCAGAGGACTGTAGACTCTGCCCCTCTGCTCCCATAGTGCTGCCCAGCCCCGAGTCTGTGCTCCCATTTTCATGATGTGATTGTACTGGCTGTCTTCTCTCTGCTACTGGGTGCAGTGTCACGTCAAACCAGCCCAGGGCCAGCAACACTGTTGCTTTGCACACCTGAGGGACCTGTCCTCCCAGGCAGCTGAGACCAGAGTGTGTGTGTTCACCTTCGTTTCTCCACATCATGCAAACCTTTAATGAGCTAGAGCTGTGGCTGCACCCAGGGGACAGTGATGGTAACGTGCCAAGGGCAGATCATCTTGCTAGCAAGTGCCAGCTAGGTGTGTCACACCTTCCTGGAGATCAGCTAATGCCCAGCTGGCATCTTGATCAGACAGCTTCTCCCCGGGCAAACGTTTATGACTGAGAGGGATCATGTTGAGCACATTTGTAATTGATTCTGTATTGTTGTGTGACAAAACACAATAGCTTTGTATGAGGCTTTAATATAAATCTCTTGCACTAGCAGAGCCTAGTAATTGAATCAATATACAAGCAAGGCTGGAGAAGCATGATGAAAAAGTTTGGTTCCAGGTTAAATGTGAAACAGATGTTCCCCGACCCTCTCCCCTTCCCGCCCTGCTGCCTCCCCTTTGTCCCTGCCAACTGCAGGCATGACATGCTCCTAGTTTAAAATGACAAAGAAAAAGAAAAAAAGGAAAAACAGAAAGCGATAGCACAATTCTTTGGCAGTGTTAATGACAGAGCAGGCTCTACAGCCCCTGGAGACCTTTCTAGTGACCTAGAGTGGCCCCAAGTCACAAAAGAGAAGCCAAACTGCAGTATTCTGGCATGAAGGTCTCCTGTGGTGGCTCTACCAGAAAGCACTGGAGGTGCCAAGAGGTTAGGCATAGAAAAGGGACTCTGGCATGAGACCAGTGATGCCCCTGGCCAAGAGAGGGCAGAGACATCCAGGAAGCTGTTAACCATTAGCGATGGTTCCCGTTTTGGGAGGGTGCAAGCAGATGCAACTGCTCTCCCTGCCTGCATTCAGGGATGCAAATAGGAAACCTGTGTATCATGTTTTGGTTATCCAAGCAGGATGGCACTTTGAACTAGGAACTGCTTACTGGGTTTTTGTAGTTTCCTAAAGCACAGGAGGAGCCAGTGTAAGAGTGATGCTTGGATGGCTTCCTGTGGCCTGTTTCTGAGTGGTATAATCAGTCTTGGTAAAGTGATACAATTTCTGATGGCTATTCCTCAGGTTGCTTTACTTGGCTGTCACCAGACCTGGCTCATTTGTTCTTAAATTTCTCCTTGTCTGAGTAGCATTCAGCAATCTTTATTTTCCTTGTTTCCTTCTGTAGCCAGGAGCTACACTGCCATGAAGATGAGATATCAAAGCCCTACCAACCGTGATGTACAAAGATTAGGGTTGACTCACAGCCCCCCTCAGCTCCCACTGGTGTTTCTTTTTCCAGTCAGGGCAGTGAAAATTCTCCATCTGTGGTAGTGAAAGCACATGAACACACATCTCTTTTGGACGAGATCCAGCTAACAGCTGCTCTTTACCCTCTTAAACTTGCTTTACCATATTTAAACCTATGGCTCATGGCTTGGAGTAATACACGAGAAATCAGTCTATCCTCAGTTCCCATCCAGGGGTCAGCATAGATTTACTTTACTACTTCAGGCAAATTATTTTCCTTGCCATGATCTCTCAGTCATATAGAATGGTACCACTCTACAATAGAATAACAACTCTGGGTACCTGTGATTAGAGTAAGGGGAAATGCTGGTATTTAGGCATTTGATGAAGGAGGACAGTGGGAGCAGAGTCAGTATAAGGTCAGTGACTTGTGAACTACTTTATATGTAAGTAGATGGAACGAAATGGGATCATCACCCAAAACTTTCTGCCTGGAAGATGAATCATTCTCATTTCAAGTTATAAAAAGGGAGAAAATGTCTAACAGTATTCCTTAAATAAGCGACATGTTTCACCACTTTTTGTTGCCTGATTTGTATACTGAAGTATTCTCAGGAACAGTTCATACTGGTATTAGATTGATCACAGTCAAACTCATTTTAAAATAGATCAAATAGCTTTTGTGTCTTCCATGTGCACTCTGGCTGAAAACGTGGGAAGAAGCTCTTGGATCATTGAAGAACATCACTCCTGTTCTTATTTTGCTTGTTTGAACCCTGTTTCAGACACTTATGTCTCCTCAATGAGGAGAGCTTTCAGCATTGTATTAACAGACAGTTTATAATCATTTGGTATTCTGCCATCACTGATGTTTTTACATATGGAGATGATCTAATGTGAAGGAAGGTGATACTTCAAGAACACAACCAACAACATCCCTTTCCAGAACAACCCATCTTGGAATTCTTTTCTCATTCTTCTTATTTGTTTTAAAATTCCCTACATGGCAATGTATACATTGCTGTTCTGAAATTAAGGTAGTAATGTCTGTATTTTTTTCACCTAGACAATCAACCATTTTATCAAAGAACAATATCAGATTTTTTTTTTTACATCCAACCCTTCATAGAACAATGTTGTATTTTATCCTTTCTTTCAGTCACTTAACTACCTATTCTTCACGTTTTTCTTCCTATAAGCCTAATATACTGTTGAAGTAAGAGCAGCAAATCTACAGTTGCTTAGCTTGCATTTCTTTTATTTCTTGAACACTAGCAAGAGGTTTTCTACTCTCCACTTACATTTCAGTGTCCTTGGTTTGATGAATCTGTTAAGTATCCTTGATGCTGGACCTGTACTTTGTGTGATAATTTTCCTGTTTCTACATGGAGACTATTTGTCTTCTCCACACCCAACTGGAGTTTATCAAGATATTTGAAGTCAGGGTCTGTCCTTGATATGGTGCTTTCCTTTTCCATCCACACGCTCCACTTAGTCATTCTGACTTTGTTGCCATACTCTGTATCATCAATCTTGTTGAAAACTGAGGCAAAATTTCATTTAATTTCACAGGGCTTGTAAGATTATCTTTAATCTCAATCTCTACCCTTACTTCTACACTGTTTCTTGTTTTTCTTTTTGTATTTTTAATTCTGTTTTTTGTTTGTATGGGTAATTAAGTTTTTACTATTGTTTTTAGAATCTCTGGAAGGTCTGGTTTGGCTTGTGTTTTGGCAAAACATGTTGTCTTTGTGGAGCTCTGACTGTCATTTTACACACACAAAAAAGGTGTAAATCAGTAAAGAAGACATTTGAAATCATAAACCAAAGGTTCTAAAAACCAAAGACACAGAAAAGGAGAGATGGCAGAAGTTCATTCACACTCACAGCAAAACAGACTGGATGTCTAGACTAGACTATTTCAGTTGGAAGGGATCAACGATCATCTAGTCGAACTGCCTGACCAATTCAGGGCTGACCAAGTTAAAGCATGCTAGTAAGGGCATTGTCCAAATGCCTCTTAAATGCCACTGACAGGCTTGGGGCATCAACTATCTCGCTAGGAAGCCTGTTCCAGTGTTTGGCGACCCTCTCAGTAAGTAAATGCTTCCTAATGTCCAGACTAAACCTCTCCTGGAGCAGCTTTGAACCATTCCCATGAATCCTGTCACTGGATACCAGGGAGAAGAGGTCACACATGAGAAGATTCAGCTTTAAGGATGTCAGAAACAGGCTAGAAAAACAAAGCATGTTTCAAACCAGAGTTTATAATCATCCCACAAAAATTATACATCTACTAAGACACGAAATAAATAGACTTCCAAGATCCTGGGCATAATGAAATACATCTGTAATTCACTCAGCAAGTTCAAAAAGCAACCTAGGATGCTCTACAGTTAGGGGGGACGACGTCCACCATAAACAGTCACATTTCAAATTAGCACCATGGTTGCAGTATCTGTGAACAGGGTGCTTCCTCATATCATCAGTCAAGGTGGATTTTATATCCCTAAATACATCTGTCAATAAGCCCTTTTATTCCTTGTGGAATATTTAGGTAAACTTCAACTGTCTCATTCAAAGTCCTCATTTCCTTTTTCTGCCTGTTTTTCTAAGGGAGAACAGAATTTGCCTGTCAGTTTCTCTGCACAGAGATGGTCTTGAGTTAGAGATATCTTTCATTTGAAGTGACCCGTCTCAAATTATTTTTAACGCTTTTCTCTACATCATAATGCACTTATAGACTGAACCCCTGCTCTGTGAAAGTCACTGATTTTCATGGGGTTTGGCTCATGCTGTTAGTGAATAAACATCCTCCAGAAGGCAGCATTAATGTAATGTGACGACACTATGACTTCTGGAAAGTTGTGAAAATAAGAAGTCCATCATGACAGGATGAGTGGCACGAGACCTTCAGTACATACAGCCTAATGACAAGCTCCAATTCTGCCTGAATAAGAAGTGCAGGGAGAACTGTCTGAATAATTTCTCAAGTGCCTTCCTTTTGCTTGTATTGAGAGAAAGGACATACTGTATTGTAAAATAATAATGAAATCAGAAAGCTGCAGTCTTTTCTGTCTCCTGGAGGAAACTTCAGCTTTGCATTAACCAAATGGACAATGCTAGAAAAAATTAACTACCAAAAAGCATCCTGCAACAGTCTGGGTTGCATTCATAGAGAAGGTCTCAGCAGACATGTCATTTTATATGAAACTGGTAATAAGGAACTAGAATACCGTGTTCCTTCTGAACCTCCCATAAGTTCAGCATGTTTCAATGCCATGACAGTAGAAGGACTTTTACTTTTCCATTATTTACTTCCCAGCTGGCTTTAAAACACTTGCACAGTCCATCCAGGGCTTGCTCGTCTATATAAATATGAGAGCACTGTCTCTGTATCTTACAAGTTCTGTTGATATATACATATATTCATACATACCTACCTATGCATGTGTACTTACATTAAAACATTTCAAGTTATTTCCCTTAGGGCATAGCATCAAACAAAGCCTGTCTCTGCCTAAAATTTAAAGCCTAAAATACTGATCACTACCTGATACTATTTTTCAGACATCCTCAGAGAATACCACGTAACTTCTTAGTAAACGGGTATTGAATGCATACAAAACCTGCTGCAGACACCACTGATGTATGTGGCATTTGGAATAGTCTGAGTAACTTTCAGACAAAAACTATTAATTAGAAATTCAGCTGCTGTTCCTAAGATGGATGTCTCAAAAGGTTTGATATAATATCTTCATAACTTGGCTTTAGCACGCAAAGTACCTCAAGGTTTTACCTCAGAGTTTATTTTTTAGACTGAGCAATGCTGCCCTAATATTTTCTGCGTGTCACCTGAGCTCTACAGAACCAAGGACAATGGCACTTCTCCAAATCATTCAGGGTCCCATCAGAGATCAAGTGATATGGAGGGCTTTGTGTCCAGCCATCTTACAGCTCTTGCCTGGCACTGGTCTGGTTGTCAGCAACTGTGGAAGACAAAATCTCTACCTTCTGTCAAAAGTGCCGTGTTCCTCCCAACCATGTCTTGGTCTTGCTTGTGGTATTTTTAGCCTGCACATGTTTTAACGGCCTCTGCCCCATCCTCTGGTCTGTGTGCTTTTGGAGGAGAGGCAAACACTTCAGTGTCACATGTGTGACTTACAAGCCTTACTCACAGGTTTCATATTTCCAGGCTAATATGGGAAGACACTCCAGAAATTGACCCAGATTGCAAATTAAATGAAAGAAAGTTCCCATAGTGCAATTTCTGGAGGACCCTTATTTCTCGCTTGTCACCTGAGAAAAGCACACTAATGAATTTGTTTGTGTTTTCAAAGCAACCTGATTGCTTGCTTTGACTTTCAGCCTGGCTAACAAAGCACAGCAAATGAGCCTTATATGATCCACACAGTGCTTGTCTAAGCATCTGTTTTAAATCACCTATCTAAAAGTCTGAAACACAGTCCAAAGTTGGCAAGGTGGCAGTCAGAATCGCATCTCACTAATTGGCTCAGAGCACTGGGGTGGATGTGAAATCATTTACGTGCAGCATTTTTCAGAGCTTTTATGTCTGTGTGCTTTCCAGACTTGAGTTAAATGGATCTACATGAAAAAGCAAATGTGGCAACTAACACTCCCTCAGCAAAACACCATGCGGAGCTCCATGGTGGTACCAATCCAGAGGGAGAATCTTGGCTTGGACACTGGGTTGTCTTGAGCTAGTGAAACAACAGATTATTGCCAAGAGATGTGGAGAGCAGTGGTTTTATCAATTCCAAGCAGGCAGAGAGGGAGCAATTGAGAGATTTTTGAGCTGAGACCTTTCCCATGGAAAGCTGGTGTTCCTGCTTCAGACTGTTAACATTGACACCAAAATGGGATATCGAAACCCCCTTGGTGTCAGTCTCAGAACTGATGTAGGAACCATGGGAATCCCAGCCCCAGGACCCCTGGTCTTCTTCCACTTGATGTGCAGACACTACAGCACTAGGATTACCTCATAACACTCAGAGGAAATTTCAGAGCCTTTTCCTGTGAAACTTCTCATTGTTATAATCTTCAGCATTCATGATAGACAGCAACTAAGATGCCTTTATATATATGTACTCTGATAACTTCCACCAGATGACCATAGGCATTTTCAAAATGTTATGCTACGTGGGTGGATCTGAGTAAAAATGGTAAATATATTTATTTTCAATGGCATGAAACAGCAACTGAGAAAAATATTTAAATTAATAGTGTCTGTATAATATTCAAACCTCTGCTCCTCTTTCAGGAAATGAGAACACCTGTATAAACATTTGATCTGGAGAAGTTAAAGGTCACATTACCGCTACATAGTCCATGGCCTCTGAAGGTTAAAATATCCTTTTACAAACAAAATATCCTTGCCTTGAAGAGGCTGGGCAGGTATTCCCTTGGTTGCTGTTGCAACCTTTGGCCTCAGTCCTACAAACACTTACACACATGCTTAATTTTAAGCATGCAAGTGAGGTTATTCTTATTAGTGTTGTTGGGTGATCTGATTTTATGATGTGGAATACTCAGTGCTTCCCAGTTCCCTGGTTATTGGAATTGCTGTAGACCCAAAACAAGACAATGCGATCCACAGACCTTCTGTAACCCAGAGAAACCTCCCAGCTAGTTCTGAGGTGGGGTTTCAAAGCAGTTGACTCAGCAACCAGTTCTAATAGGAGTTTTCCCCTAATGTGCCTTCTCAAGGTGTCAGCTCTTTAAATGAAACACAAAGTACTGTAGTTATGATGTAGCCATTTTGTGATTAGGTACTGCATACTACATTTTCCCGTTTTATATTTGATATTTTTATGTTCTTTCTTTCTATGCTACTCTTGAGGTGTCGGTTTTAGCTTCAGTTGCACAGAAGATGCCTTGCAACAGCTCCACTAATATTCTTGGAGTGATATTTTTCGAATGCCAGAGTGATTTAGGAGTCCAGTTTCCAAGTGTCTTGGGTGCTAATGCATCTAACTTAAGCCTTCAAACCTTCCTTGAAGTCAAATGCTTTGAGAGTATTTTTGGATCTGATCTACCTTTTAGTAAATAGCATTTTCCTCTTAAATAATATTTTGTAACCATTCTGGTGTCATTTCAGATACCTTATACCATCTCATTTGTACCTTACTCTATAATTTTTATTTCCTCTTACATAGGGCAGTAATACATCTATGATGGCTTACCAGATTGCTGAGTTCCTGGAATCAAAATGTTTGTGATACCTATACTGAAGTTCACATCTTTTCAGTCAATATGAGTCAAGCTTTGCAAAAGAAGGCAAAGGACCTCAGCAGTAAAGATTGTCTCCTGGTACAGAGTGTCTCCATGGTGTTAAACCAAACTGTATGGATGAATATAGGCCAGATAAAGCATAGTCCATTTTAGTGGAGAGATAAAATTCATAGTCAAGGTAATTCCCCCAATATTTGTAAGACTCCATCCTGATGTCTGAGAACTCGTATCACATTCATATAATCTGTCTTTCAAAAGGACATACCAGCTTCCTGGAGTGGATTGTAGGTGGGTGCCCACACTGGTGTTGTCTCCAGTAGAGTCATAAGCCATCAAAAGATTTCTGCTTTGACCATATTTAAATCACTTATCAGAGCAAAACAAGCTTTTCTGGTAAAATGCCCAGGTATGTTTTCTGAAATTTTGGCACCTAGGTAGAATGAACTTTTTAAAGATCATGTTGGCAGATTGTTTTATTGCTAGTTAGATCTGGGTGTCTCCATAGAGCAGCTGCTGAAGCAGGCAGTCTATCTGTGCTGGATGCTGCAGTTGCACTGGTGGAGAGTGGAGCTGAGATGATGGGTTTAACTGCTTAATAAGGTGCTGTTAAGTGGGATGGAGATGAAGGGTAGTTGCTTTGAGCTCTGCTGACAAGCTGCCTCTGGCTGTTATATCTTTCTCCCCCTCCCCCCAATTAACATCTGCATAATTTCTAAAAGACTGATATTTATGTAGTATAAAATGTACTGGTGGGATGAACTCAGCATGTCCCGGAGCTCTTTACATCTGTTACTGCACGTTCAGGAATGAACTTGCTATCTTTTTTGTGGTGTCTCTGCTACCTCACATTCACTGCCAGAAAAAAAAACCAACCCAGCAAAAATCCCTACTTTGGCTGACTGCAAACATCTGCCTATCCAGTGTCTCACTGAGGCAATTGACCTTCATACCTTCACGTTCAGCTTGTTAGTGCAGTGAGGATCATGCTGGTTCCTTCTTTGATATCTGGAAGGGGTAAAATCAATTTCTTTGCACTCTGGGGCAAAGTTACATTATTTGCCTGGAGATTCCCTTCAGCAAGTGGAACAGTGTGTCCCCAGAGAACTCATCAGCTCCAGTACTAGCTGACGTTTCTAGTCTGTAAAAATCTGGCAGTGAGGATTTCCTGTAATGCTACAATTGCATCTCAAAAGACATCAGGTTTAACTGCCACACACATATCTCAGTTTGAAAGGCACAGGATCTCCTCATTGCAATGTGTAAATTAAAGAACTATGATTTCTAGTCAACTTTTTACATATTCCTTGATTTTTTCTGAGGTTCAGACATGAGTTAAGAAGATACACATTCTTAGAAGACAACTATCCTCTCCTCGATGTGGTGGTTCAAAAAAGATACCCATCTATCTAGTTCAAGCCTCTAAACCAAGAGTTGTTTAGGTTTGCCAGTGTTTTAAATGTTTTATGAAAGTTTTTACTTTATTTTACCTGGGTAGAATTAAAGAATGGAAGTAAAGTTGATTATTTAATGAGTCTGTGAGAAAAAAAGAACAGTTACTAGAGACATTGATTTAAAACTATATATAAGAAAAATGTTAAGGGGAAAAAGGCACATTTTTAACCTTGAAATTTAGTACAATTTTAAAAAAACCCCAAACTTCTGAATCTTTGAAAAACTTTGTTTAGCCTTAAGAAATTCACAATGAATAGGTCTGCTGGTGTTTCTCATCTTCTGCAGAATTTAAGTTGTGTATCTTTTGAAGACCTTGTTTATGGAAGTTACAAAAAAAAAAGGAACCATTGAACATCAGTTTTCCACAGTGAAGAGACAGAAAATGAGAAAATAAGTACAAAATTATACTTTTGCAACTTTTTGTATGTTAACATTTATCTCAACGGTGACAGATCTTCTCTTCTTTTTATAAATTCTACTCAATTGCCAAACAGAAAGGAGCAGAGAAGGTGCTCTGTGCATACACATGTTGTCTCTGCAGGACCTAAAAAGGCAGCAAGGAGTCAGGAAGCAGGTATTTCTCAATATATAAGGCTAATTGGTAAGTCAATAAGTCAAGCCCACTGTTAGGGATGTGCTTGTGCACAGCTGGTTGGCCAAGGCCATGCCTGACTGATACAATCTAATCCTAAAGACGGGATGTTTAAAGTGCGTAAGTATGCATAAACAGTATCTGATCCTGCTGGTGTTTCCAGACCATGGGATTGATAACAATAAGGCAGATCAGGCTGTTATGGAAACCTGCTGCTTTTTTTCCATTCAGAGTACTATCTCCCTGTCATTTGCTGGACAGGACCACAGGGAATCATTGTCAGGTAGTAACTGAGAGGGAAAATCTGCTCTTCATGAAAGTGATGTGGAATGAATTTTGTGGGCAATGATATATTTGTGTTGGTAGCTTCAGCAGCTTCTCTCCTTTGTAACAACAATGATGCCTTAAATAGCTCTCTGAGCCACAAAGCCCTAGAGTCCACCCATACCAACACCTGCTGCTCCAGGACATCTTTCTGGGTACACTGAGCCCTGCTCATGAATAGCTGGGCAGTGCTGCACTTTCTTATCCTCTTTGTGTGCCTAGGTGTTATTTTCTCTTACAGGTAAGGCTAAAGTTTATTTCAAGTTACTCATGTGAAAGCACAGTCACTGAGCTAGAAATGCTAGCTGAGAAGGCACAATGCACCTTGTTGTCTTGGGCTTTCTGCTCTTGCCAGGGTGGCAATTTTCCAGAAATGCTGAGTATAACTTACCTTGTAAACTGAGCCTTTCTAAAGCTCTTCACTCTGGGAACTCCAAGCTCACTGCTGTATTTGAAAAGAAAAAATAGCCTTTGGCTCTGTGCTTCTGAACCTTGCATGTCTGACATTGAAAATTAGGCACCTGATACTAGCTGCTGTTTAAGACCATTGTGATCTGGAAACCCAAGTAACCCCAGACACGCCAGGACGTACAGTCAGCCAAAAGCCACCAAAAGTCTGTGCAGAGGCTGAGGTCTTACCCATCCACAGCTTTCCCAGAAAAGCAGGCACACACTTTCATGGCTCATATTGCTCACTTTGAGATGCCATGTGATAGAAGATCTGGACTTGCACATGAGATAACTCCAAAGGGTGCAAAAGAAAGTGGAATCTGGGTTTAGAAGAAAAGCTTCTCAATTATCCCATGAAGCATTTGTCATATCCCAGATGGCTGGAGTCACAAACTAGGCTCAGTAGCATGTTGGAAGCTATTTAGCAAAGGACGATGACAGACTAACAGTAATATTAAAACTAATGAAAAGCGTGTGCCCTATGCAGACACAAGAAATGGTTAAAGCAGATAATTTTGAAGATGTCTGAGAAAGTGAATATATTTAACATAGCTTTAATATAAGAAAGGAGTAATACTTCTAGATAGAGTATTGGACATGGATGTAGCTGGAGAAATATTTATTGAGGCTCAGAAAAGTAGATTCTTCTCTGGTGCATCTGCAACGTGGCTCCATCCAAGGGAAATAAACTGATTTCACACCAGCTCAAAGATTATATATATCTGCCTCCTTCAGCTTGTACTTGCAGTGCTGACCAGGCAGTCATAAGTTAACAGCAGATAAATCACCGTTGGTAAGTATCAGTTTGTGCTCTCAACTTCTGGCTGCAGGTGATTTTCCTAATCCCCCTTAAATTCACAGCAGGGGGAGCAGATCTGGTCCCTTTACCTCCAACGGGACTGCAATTTATTGGGAGTGGAGGCACTCAGCAGCTCTCGGTAGGACCTCATCCTGCATCACAGCAGGACCTCTGTCTGCATCATCTTGTCCAGGAAGCATAAAATGCTCAGCTGACCTTGCTGGCAACACTTGTGGGATGAACTGCGTGGCTCTCGGGTTTATAAGAGCTATACTGAAACATTGCAAAATGTGGCACTTTTTGAAAAATGTTTTCCTAAACATGCAATTAAAGTGATGACAGCTTCCTAGAGGCTGCAGTGTTACATATTTTATAACGTTATGATGTCTTTGTGCTGTGTACCAGTCTCTTATGTGCAGCTAAACAAACTGTGATAGAAGAGGTTTAAGTATTCATTTGAGAATAGGTCATTATAAGTACATCCATATTTATGATCAAGATGTATAGGATCACATTGTTTCTGGCTGCATAGCTATTATTCATCTGTAATAGCAAAAATGCAGTCTGCCAGTTTTGCTTTTCAGTTACAAACTTTAATGGAGCAACCAATCTGATTTACCTTTTAATAGCTGAGAACTCTGGAGTTGCTTTAAATGCTTTTTTTTAAACACTTTTCTGTTTGAAGTATTTTTTCATGACAGCAACTTTTTATGTAGATCACTGACAGAATGAGAGTTTTGAAAAAATTTTTCAAATACCATATTATACTCACTATACTATTCAGGAGTTGCTCTTTAAAATCTGTTGATTGAATGCATAAGTAAGTGCCCAATATGAACAGAAAATATCTCTCATAATCTGTAACTGATAATCTGTATTTTATTCAATATACTACAGTAGTTAAGCCAATAAGTACAAATACAAATGTTACTTTAATTCCTAAATTAATAACCTATTTCTATATTCTTCAGGTGCATAGTACCTTATAATTGTAAGCTATGTTATTTCTGAGTCCCAGAGAGATCTAAGAAGCCAAGCATGAAGAAATAAATGATCTGGTTTTGACTTTAGGAGTATGTACTCTTATGAAGTTGAGAAGAATTCAAATTGATTGAACTTTCTACTTTAAATGTCAGAAATAAATCTGAAGGGAACTGATAAGTGTAATCTAAAAGCCTTATCTTCATACTCAACCATCTTCTTAAAGTTAAGTAACTGGATATAATGAAGCTGTATGCCCCTTAGAGCGACCAACTGCTGTTCATCCAGAGACCTATAGAACATGGATCAGGTATAAAAATCTATCTGCCACTTCTTTCATGCACCACGTACTATGGAAGTGGAGAAATAAGTTGCAGGCATCCATATATATATATGCACACATAGGCTACTAATGTATATATGTGTATTCATGTTACTAGCCATTAAACTTAAATACTATTCCAATTAATATCCATGTACTATAACTAGTATTATTTGTTAACATTAACTAGAAGCCAATTTCATGACACACTGAGATATAGAGCATGTGGTGCCTTTTAAAATGCATGACTGCAACTAATTGCTCATGTTCGTGTGGTGTCAAATCGACAGAGGTGACAAAACTAGAACTGTCAAGAAAATTGCTGGAAACTTCAGCATTTAATTTGTGGAGTAATAATTTTCTAGTTAGAAATTATGACTCTTCCTGACAAACTAGAAACATTCCAGTGTTTCATTTGGAAGTACTGAAAATTAGAGCAGAGGGTTATTCCTATGTAGGCTGCTTTGTGGCTGTTAATCTTTTAGGGGAGACACTAAACTTTTGAAAGCACCTACTCTGGACAAGGTAATTAAAATGGCTACCAGCTCTTCAAAGCATATATGATCTTAGGCTAAGTTTCTTCTCCTGCATGCTTGAAGAAAAATTTCTTTGGGTCATCGAACTTGTGTGACAATACTGATACTTGAAGTCAGTCAGAAAATGTCAGCAGTATCCCAGAAGAAATGGAAGATGACCAGATTCAGGTGGCATCAAAGAAACGATCACTGTTTGCACTCCTTATGAAATCCTGCAAGATACACTTGCAAGAGTAGGGTTTCAGTCTCCTCCTCTTCTATTTAGGAGCAACTATGCTGGTAGAAGTTTTATAAACCATGAATAAAGTCCAGAAAAAGAAGGAAACCACATGCCAAATCACAGCTGTCCCATATTTCCTCTGAGACAGAGATTCCCAGGAGAGAGGCTTCTGCAACTATGTGGTCTCATGCGATAGAAATTTCCATAGGGAGAGGGAAAATCTACCAGTTCTCCTCTGCCAAGTTTAATCAGTTAATGTTTGGAAGCTCTCACAGGGTGTGCAATAAATAACCTTGAGAAAGAGACCCTTAAGGCTAGAGTCAAAGGAATTCCTTGTATTGGAAAAAAATTGCATGGAAAGCCCCTTCAGTGATGGGACTGGGAAGACTTATCTTTAGTGGAGAACTGTGACTGAATTGCACCGAGATGGTAAAATCCTTCCCCTTTATTCAAGTTCAAACAAGTTCCCAGCTGGAGCCCATCAAATTGGAAAGTTAATACAGTTCAGAAGAAGGTGAGGAGTTATGGGACTTATAATTTTCTTCCCTGAAATTTCTAAAGACTTTTTTTTTTCAAATAATTCATTTACTGCCTTTTGTTAGATGATAAAGATTGAAAAAAAATGCACAAGAGAAAAATAATGGGAGAAGGGTAAAGTGGAAAAAAGTAATCTCAAGGTAAGCTACATCTGCTGGTTTCCTTTTTTTCCAGGCTTCCAAACTAGTTGGAATGAGTTCTGAATTTTCTCATTCTGATAGTGTGATCACTTGCATGTCTTTCAAAACAGATTTACATATGTTCTCAGAAGAGACACTTCTTGAAACAGGAATAAACAAGTGTTTGCTCCATGGCATTGCATGTGTGTGCACACACAACATATAGTTCCTGAGTAATGTGTGGAATAAACAGTGTCCATCTGTTTGGAAGATTATTATCTGACACTTTGATCTGGTCTATTTAGGTGTTTGTCTCTATGTTTGTGCTTATAGAAAATGTGCAGCACCGCCAAATGAAGTGTTCTGTTTATCTGTATGCCATCCCACAAAAAAGAAAGAGGATGGGATTCCTCATTGTGTCATGGAAAAACTAGGAAAAAACTGACTTAATGGACAGATCAAATCCCAAACAGTCGAGCAGTCTGGAAGCTCCTGTAATGGCTCAGAGCAGTGTCAGTTGCAGTGGAGTTTGTGCATCTTGTAAAGTGGTGTGTAACCATCCATCTGTAATTAGGGACTCCCTATTGAATACCAGGAATGAGGTTTAATTGCCTCAGTATAGGCATTTACTGTAATCTGAAATACCCTGGAATATCTTGACATGTGGATGTGATTGGTGGATATGACAGTGGACCCTCTGGACACTCAATGTCCTTCTGGACTAGCAGCTGGAGAGCAGATAGGAAACCTGTGTCCATATAAAACAACATGTTTAGTTGACTGAATTATTCAGAATGTGAATAAAAAAAGATCCAGGTTTAATCTTGACATTACAGAGGTAAACCTGCTAAAATCAGTAATGCTTCTCTAGGAAATACAGGTGCAAACTTTTGCCTTCCCTCTTGCACTTTATGACAGTACATTCTCTGTCACTTCACTCTACATTTGATAAAGTAAATACATCAACTTGCATGTAAATAACATCTCTGTCAAAATCCCTATAGAGGACTGAGCAGAAAGCTGAAGGCTTGTCTGCAATTGATGGTTTTCTCCAAGACAGTCCCACTTCCAAACAAGAGAAAAGGAAAATGAATAGTAGCAGGAGAACTTCCTTGGGAGACATGTTTTTAACCATTTCCCAACAATAAAATACCCAAGTAAAGAAAGACAAGAGTTTAGATCAGAATGTTACCAAATAAGTACTCAATTCCAGACCTGCACGTTACTGGTAAATGACCATACCCAAGAATACTGTGATGGGTTGGAGACTTTTTTATTGAAAAATGATTGTGCCACTGAGGGAAGTGTTCTTGTTGCTACTGAATATGAAAGGCCAACGTGCAATCTCAGCCCTGGCAGCTGCCAGTTTTTTTCCAGCAAATGCAGTTATTGAGAATTCCTCCTAGGCGAATTCCTCCTAGGAGAATTCCTCTGGAGGTATATGAAGGTGAGGAACTCCCTTTGTGACTTATCTACTTACCAATTATTACTTTACAAATACTAATTAAGCCTTTGTGATCTGAAATTTTCAATATAGCAACCTTAATGTCAGGTTTTCAGAACTGAATTATAATTCTGTTTTTCTGAAAAGAGTTTGTCCCTCTCTATTTTTACAGAGTAGTTGCAGGAGCCACAGAGTCTGCAACTCCCAGACCTGCAGTGTTCATGGAATCCAAACTTCTGCTAACAAATTTCATAAACTTGTGTTGGTGGTGCCAGAGAAGTGGGCCATCATGAGAGCACTGATCATTCACCCCAGCTGAATATCCATCAGTTTGTTGTCACTGATTGTGTCACTGTTTGTTGGAGTGGAGGATGAGGAAAGGACACAGGGGGTGGTCTGCTGATACTGTTCATATCTTTAGAAGTCATTACAGCTGAGATGGGAAACCCTGGAAGAAGTACAGTATGTTAGCAGAGAGCAAGAGTCACTGTAAGTGCTGCATGCCAGACAATCTGATATTTCCTCCCCAGCTGTTCAAGCCACCTGGATGTTTCTGTGCAGAATAACAAGATTTACTGGCAGGCTGTGGTCACATCACGTGAGAAGAAAATCTATAATTTTTCAGCTCTGAAAAAAATCCCCTGTGTAAGTTTTAGGGAGTCTTAATTCTCAGATCTTCTTTTCCTGGAGTTTTATAAGACCATATCAGAAGATTTATTACTTTGCAGACGGAAGATAAAAGAGGATTCCAGCAAACACTTGAACAACATCTGTTTAAGCCCAGGAGTAGTGGAAGGGCCTTGACTCAAATAGATTAGCCACGATCACTAACTTAACTCCGGTCCCTCCCAAGATGATGACTTATTTTCAGAATTCCCAAACATTAACTTTGATGGACTTCTAAGAGAATTTTTTTTTTCTTTATTGAGAGGTCTTTAAATTTGACCCTCTTTTAAAGTGAACCATTACAAGACCTGGTGCTGAGAGATGCCAGGAACTGACCACCTGCTTCCCAGCTTTCTGTATGGGAACTGGAAAAGAAAATGTCTCTGTCGGCCAGCTCTGTAGAGTTTAGGAGATGATAACCCAGATGTCAAAGAGTAGTGCTTTTGCTTTCAGCCCTTAAAAATAAAAAGGTGCTTAAAATTAAGATTCAAAGACTGTGCTTAAGGCCTGTAGAGATCATAAGATTGCAGAGCTAGGTGCTACTGCATCTCAACAGTGTGCGAAGATCAAAGTCAATGACTTCAGCAACTAAACATGGTTTAGAAGTCCAGCTTTTGGCAGGTACTTCTGAGAAATCTTGGCCTATGTGAAGTATAACTGAAAGGAATGAAGTTTTACAATACAGAAGTCCTTTAGAAGTCCTTGCATATGAGAATATTGTTTTCCACATGCAAACAATTTGTGTACATAGACTGGTGCTTAGATGTATAGTTAATTGATCAACACTTTTTTTTTCTTTTTAATCAGAGTATCATTAAATTTAATTCCAGCATGTATTAACCTAAGTATTGTATATAAGACACCAAAGGTAATTTTTTCACTCTTTTTTGGCACTAGTCATCTCTCAGCTGAAGTTTTAAATCCAATTTCCAAGTCCACACTTCTATGAAGCTATGGACAAAGTGTAGATTACCCAGAGAAGGGGAGAAAGGATGACAACAGTCTTGGAAAAAAAATGACCTCTGAAAGAAGGTTTAAATGATAGAGTTTGTTTAGTCTAGAGGAGCAGAGACTACAGCTGACATGATAACAGTTCTGTGATATGTATAATGTTATTATGAAGAGGCCAGTGATAAATTGTCCTGTGAACATTTGGGAGCTAGACAAGAAGCAATCGACCTTTCAGCAAAGAGATTCAGGTGAGATTTTAGGAGAATATTTTTTATAAGCACAGTTAAGCATTGCAACATGCTACTGAGGGAGCCAGTGAAATCTTCTCATGCAGATTTCATGAAAAACATCTGTCAGGGATAGTCTTGGCAAAGGGGAGTCCTGGCGTCAAAACGAGGGGATTGTCTAAACGGCCTTTGAAGTTCCGTTCCGGTTTACTTTCCTGTGCTTGTAAATTTTCTTTGTGCATATCTCTTCTTTGCACACTCTAAGAAATATGATGGCTTTTAGAGCTGATGATTTGAAGGTGTTCCTTTGGATAGCTTCAATCTTGATGTGTTCCCTGCCACGTTTCCTCATCTGGTATTGAAGACATCACTGGACAAAGTGACCTGGCAGGAGCTACCTAGTGTATCTGCAAGTCCTGGAGCCTGTCTTGAAGGCCCCTGAGCCACCAGAGCCCTTAGGGCTAGTAGCCAAGGAGTCTTTTCAGGCAGTTTAAAGCAGTCTTTTAAAGCCCTCCTCTGCTTTTTTGTGCTCCCTATAGCCTAGTGTGACAGAACAAAGGTGCTCTGGAGTGCGATTCCTACATACAAGAAAGAGCTACTGCAGGTCTTGCTGTACAGAAAGTAAGCCAAAAGGTTTCCTTTCTTCTTGTAGGATAGTGTGATTTGAGATGGGGATGGAGGGGACTGAAATACATAATGCTGAAGATTGTGGGCTTTTCTCCATGAGGTTTTAATGGCTCTGTGCCTTGGTAACTGTAAAGTACCAACGCCAACTCTTGCCTCCTGTTTTTTAGGTTGCTGTAGGATGGCAATAATGGGAGAAGACCAGTACTTATGTTGCTTTGACACTGTAAATGATTCTCTGAGGCTCTGGAAACATCAGTGACAAAAATAAAGCTGCTGGTTTGGTTTCATGTAAAGCTTCTGCAGAATTTGAACAGCAGAAGTCATCAAAAAGACATATGTTTTTCATGAAAATTGTGTTGTTCATAACATTTGCTTTTTAAGAAGAAAAATGACTCATTCTGTAACTTTTCTGACATTTCTATGACTTTGAAAGTTTTTTTAAATTTTTGAACAAAAACTGACTTCTCATCTATTCTAATTTTCTCAGTTTATTTTTTTGTATTATTTTATCATTCCTTCCTCCAACTTCCTTTTTCCCTCATTTTTTCATAGGCTTTTCAGACCCTGCAGTGCCCCAGGAACTGTTGGTGTGAGAGCACATGTACACATAAGTGGTGCTTATAAGGATGCCACTTACTCCACTTGGTCCTTTAACTGTTGCTTGGGGTTTTTTTTTTGCCTTTGAAACTCTCTCTTACATCTTGCTTCTGTTATTACTCCTGATGTAGAACTGGATCCCATCTTTTTTCTGTTTTTGTTCTGTTGGAGGATGACTGGCCAACAAAGAAGTATCTTCTTTTGCTTCGGTGGACTTTATTTCCTTTGACAACAGCACTTCTGTCTCAGTCCTCCTGGATCTGATCCTGGCTCTATCTTTCTGATTGTTCAGCAGTTATGTTCAAGTTTACCTCCATTAAATCTGAAGGTACCTGGAATTACACATGCCAGTTGCACCTTACCATTGCTTTGTAGCTATATGAAACTGGATTTAGAAACACAGCATGTGTGTTGACCTCAGACTTGAATATCCTACATTACCCTAACTTTTGTTATGTACTGTTGGTCACTGCTCTTTGAAACCTCAGTCGGGTACTTGGGAGAGTGCATAACAATACAAAACAGGATTCTTTTTTTGTGTGTGCTTTTGTTTTGTCTTTGCATTCAGATTTTTTACTATGTTCTCTACTTTCCAAATGCTTTATTGTTAGCCTTGTTTTGTGCTGAAATTCCCATTTGACACTAGTGGGTTTAATTTTACTGTGTTGTTCTGTGGCATCTTGCTGTTACAAAACAAGGTTACAAAACTTGCCCTCAGTACCCTGGCCACAGCTGATACCTGTGTGCTGCCAGCAGACCACTTTTCCGAACTGGAATTGTAATCCACTGTAGTAATATCGCTTCCTGACATATAGACAGGGTATACCAGTTCTGATCTTTTCTCACAATATCCATTTGGGATTTCAGAAAGCTGTCAAATCTTTGCTTTTACTGTAAAACCTCTTTGCTATAGCACATGACGTGTATGTGATTTGCTTTAAGCTGAGTATTCAGGACTACCAAGTAGACACATCCCTCTGTTTTATGATGTCAGGTCTTAAATTTGGTGAGATTACTGTTAAGCCACCTTGAATTGAAGTTCTGCTTTATACATACATCCTGATACCATTTACGTGGGGTAAAATATGTCTCAGGGTTGGTTTTCTTGTAAGATGGCCAGGCTCAGACTTTGAATTGTTACAATCTGTAGAGCAATGTCCCAGAAAGAGCCTTACTGGTAAGGCTTTTCCTCTCCTGGCTGGAAAGTCAGCATAAAATGCATTTGCTTGCAGTTGCTTGTTGCAGACTTTTACACAGTACTTTATAAATCCTACACCATTCACTCAAAAGTGAGTAGAGGGAATCCCTCCATTCTAAATATCATAACTGATATCCTTATCCCAGTATCTTTCTGAGCATACCTCCTTTCTCTGTTGGAACTATACTAGCAGATGTAGTCTGACATTATGTAGCCACTGAGCCTACACTTGTTCTGAAGCATCACATGTTCATTCTGTAAGATTAGGGTGCTTCATTACAAATTCTCTACTTTTAGTTTTACTCTTCCGAATGACTTTCTCCACATTTCTTCCTTTTACTTTAACTGCCTCAAGGAGCCTGCACTTTTGATGAATGTGCACAAAGTCCATACAGTTGGCTGCTCTTGTTAGTTGCTAGATTTTTTTTCCCCACTTTCTCATCCAGGCATTTCCCAAGTGCTTGTGTCTTTCAGAATTCCTTCAATGTTGAGTCCTGGTGACCTCAGTCCTGGTGGACTCCAGTTCATCAGCCTTTAGACTGTCATTCACTTGCTGGCACCTGGTCAGGGTTTGTCATAGCTGAATTCCATGATCTCCAGTTGCCACATGATTAGTGTTTTAGTTGATACACAACTGGCTAACTGCAAAGTCCAGCAGATCCCCTTAGTCTGTGCAATGTTTGCTCGTACTTTCACTCTTCTGCTTGCAGAGTCCTCGATGTTATCTGGATTCTCAGTAGGTATCACTCTGTCTTTCCATCTGTATTGCTTGCTGTGTGTGGCTCTTTACTGATTGCTGTCAACATTATGCTCCTTAGTATATTTTGGTTTACCTGCCTTTGTAGGTTGTATTTTTCCTAGGGCTAGATCTGCTGGCTTCCCCAGTCCCTCCAGTGAAATGAATTAGGTGTCCTGTCTCCTGCAACCTTTCAATAGATAAAAACATGGTAAAGATTTCTTTCCTGTTTTAAGCACAAATCTCTCATTTCATTCTGCTCTGTCTCAGCCTTAAATTGCAAAAATAAACTTTACTTACTGAATTGCTGCAGCCTTGATGTGCTTTGTTCCTATATGCACACAGATTTCCTATATCTTCTCCAAACTCCTCCTTCCTCCAGGAGGTACTCCTTTCCCCAGTTTCCATGCAGGGTGCTAACAGGTCCTGTTTATTTTCTGCCGATGACTTTGCTAGTGAATTTTAATGAACAGTTTCCTGAGGAAGACTGTGGACATATTTTATGGAAAATAAGATCTTTAATCACCTATCACATGAGGAATATAGGAGTATCTTGTGGGAAGTGAAGAGTCATAGTTGCATTGAGGTTCGAATTATCACTTCATTTGAGAACAATAATCCCCAGCTTCTCTCTGGTAAGTTAATCTTTCCTTCTCAATTCAGTGTATCCTTCCACCCACTCTCTTGTCCCTCAGAAGGTGACTCTGTGCCATTTAATTTCTGTTGATTTCCCTTTCAAATCTCAGTCATGAGAATGAAAACCAAGGCTTTTTTTTAAAAAAAAGGGACATTACCCAACAAATGCTCAAGGGGATCACTTGGGCTTGAGTTTGTCTGATTTAATCTGCAACTCAAGCCTAGAAAACTACTGTGACTTCAGATATCACTTGAGATTATGCTTAATTATGAGCACACATTTAAGTGCCTCCCCAGAAAATCAGTTCAGTATTATACGAGGCAGGTGTCTAGTGACTGTGTGGCAGAACCACAGGTTTAAGAATAATATTCAGGGATGTCTACAGGCCTCTGAAGGAAATTTCATGCAGCAGGTCCCAGAGTCGAAGTGAGGAACCTTTATAGTCCAAAGAACTCCATGTAAGTGCAAAGGGATTTTCCACAAAACCCTTTTTGCAGGACGGGGGCCTGCATAAACAACAGAACAATTTTTTCTGCATTTCTGTCTCATCACAGCGTGTTCCCAGCAATGGTTTCAGAGAGTGAACAGATCCAAAGAATGAGACAAAGTATGCACTTGATGCTTCTTTGCTCATTGGAGACATGGGAATGGATGTTGATATTTTGGAAACTGTGAAGCATGCTTCCTAACCTAAACTGTTTCCTGATTCTCATGTGACTCAGAGACAAGTAAGTAGATCTTCTCTGCTTGTACTCCAGTGGTATTTAAATTATTGAAACTGCACAGGATGGTTTAAATTATCTCTGAACAATAGAGCCTATTCAGGCTTTTGGTGAATCTACTGAATCCTTTTTGGCTGGTTATAAGAAGCCTATATTTGTAAATGAATTAATTTCCCTGTCATTTTTATAATGGTAATGACTGAAAATACTTTATAAGAGTGCATTTTACTGAGGAATTAATTTGTTTGTTCCAATTACCAACTTTCCATTAAATATTTTTACTGAAATTGGTTGCCCTATTATATGTTCATGCTTATTAAATAAAATCTCAGAATCACCATCTACTAAAGTAGAAGATATACTTTGCTGGAACAAAGTCTGCCATGATGTTGGACAGAGTATCAATTCCTGGCTGGGCTTCATGTACTTCTGTTGCACTGCAGGCTTCAGTGGGAGTCACTGCCTGTTCTGACTTAGTAGTATGAAAGATAAGAAATAGGAAGTTTTCCTTGAACTACAGATTTGTTTCCTTACTCAGCCTTTCTCCCAGCTGAAGTGTAAGAAAGGTGTACTATGTGCTAGAGAGAAACAGGATCCTGTTTTTCAGCATGAGTGTTGTTATGGTGATAACATCACTGTCAAAGTCTTACTGAAGTAAACTTATCAGTGTGAAAGGCAGTTGGCTATGTGGCCATTTAATATCTGAAACTTTAAACATCAAGACTACACAGAGGAATAAAGGGTACTCACACACAGTGAATAATTTCGTTTGCAAATTACCAGCCTGTCACTTGACCAATTGCTTTTATGTGTAATTATTTTAGACACTTGGGTTGAACTGAAAATGAAATTGTTTCCAAAAAAGTCTTTTCCTGATCATTTTGTCCTTTTCCCAAAGGTGTGGATAGCTGTGCAGTTGCTGTCCTTTGCCCCGAAGCTGACTCTATTTCATGGAATCATAGAATTGTTTTGGTTGGAAAAGACCTTTAAGATCATTGAGTCCAACCATAAACGTAACACTGCCAAGTCCACCCCTAAACCAGTCCCTAAGCACCACATCTACATGTCTTTTAAATACCTCCAGGCATGGTGACTCAGCCACCTCCCTGGGCAGCATGTTCCAATGCTTGACAACCCTTTCAGTGAAGAAATTTTTCCTAACATCCAATCTAAACCTCCCCTAGTGCAACTTGAGGCCATTTCCTCTTGTCCTATTGCTTGTTACTTGAGAGGAGAGACTGAGACCCACCTCTCTACATCCTCCTTTCAGGCAGCTGTAGCGAGCAATAAGGTCTCCACTGACTCTCCTTTTCTTCAGGCTAAACAACTCCAGTTGCCTTGACTGTTCCTCTTAAGATGTGTTCCAGACCCTTCACCAGCTTTGTTGCCCTTCTTTGGGCAACAGATTTCTGCTATTGTTGGTTACATTGGGACAGAGCAGAGCATGGAGGATTTCCGATTTGTACTTGGGACAGCTAGTGGTATCATGGGGGAAAAAACCAAACAAACTAATTGTCCTCTTTTTAACAAAATCTTTCATTAGAGAAACTTCTGACTGTTGGTAGTGCAGGAACACTAAGTGAGAGCCCACATGGAGATTGCACTGGATATAAAATAGAGTCCAGAAGATCTGGAAAACCAACCAAATGTCAAAGGTACTTTATATCACTTCTTATTACACTGAGTTAGTAATATATTTGAAACCTATAGAATGTCCATTGCTCTTTCCCATGTTCTCAGTATGGCCCCAAAATCATTACCTACACATTAAAAAGGTCACAGAAGCCCTTGAGGAGGTTCTAGGTTTTCTTTTACTCTTCCTTCTTTTGGTACTTCTCTTCTGAGAAGACAATCCTTTAAACTGCAAGTTTCATTGCTTCGATTGCAACCACAGTGGGAGGTTGTTAGCATTTGGCACTGCTGAAATCAACAGCCTGTTTGCGAAGCTCTTGGAGTTCTTTATAGCTGCAGGCAGAAAGCAGCCAGCTCTGCTGCAAAGGCTATGGCGTGAGACGCTCTTGCTCAGCAGCTGGCTGCAGCCGATGCCGGCTACTGCTGCAACGTCTTACTCTGCCAGAAAAGCCTCCTGCTGGAGACATGGCTTACATTAGCAAAATTTGTTCTTTGATGTACTTTATCATCTCCATAAATATATTTGCTGTACTGCTAAAATGACATGGTTTGGAGGAGAGGAAGTGATTGTATGTACTGGGGAGTTTTTGTTGGCATGGATGTACTGGGTTGAAATGGTGAATGTCTTTGCACTCCTAAGTGACAGACTTTAGCTCGCAAAAGCACGATGTTACTGTCAGAGAGTAGAAGAGCTTAGTAGTATAGGAGTTTTGATTTCAGGACTGGAAATAAAATATACATATATATGTACACACATATATGTCTAAATGTTTTATGTAACTGACGTGGACAAACGTATTATATAATATCTATATGTTCTAAACAATGTAGAATCATAGATCATTAAGGCTGGAAAAGATGTCTAAGATCATCAAGTCCAACTGTCAACCCAGCATCACAATGCCGATAAAACTATGTCCTGAAATGCCATGTCTACATGTTTTTTGAACACCTCCAGGGATGGTGACTCCACCACTTCCCTGGGCAGCCTGTTCCAATGCTTGGTCTCTCTTTCTGTAAAGAAATGTTTCCTAATATCCCATCTAAATGTCCCCTGGCACAACTTGAAGCCATTTCCTTCTGTCTTATCACTAGTTACTTGGGAGAAAAGACCAACATTCACCTCAATACATATCTAAGTCAAAGTCTATCTTTGCTGCAGCTTACTTGAGACCATGCAGAAATATCAACCCCATAATGAAAACAGAGAAATGGAATATAACAATATGAGATTATATGTGAACATAGAATTTAACTTCATGTCTAAATCCTGGAGGTGCATTTAAGAACTCTGATCACACTCAATAGGCCATGCAGAAACACAAGACTACTATTTGCAAAAGCAAATATTATGTCCCGTCACTGTCCTTGCTAGAAAGGAAATACAGCAAGGACAGATCTTTTAAAAGAGTTATTTTTTTCTTAATCAGAGCTATCCAAATGGGTCAATTCACATTTAGAAACCAAAGAAAGGAAAAAAACAAAACAAAACAGAAGTTGCTTTGGAAATCTATTTGTGAGTGCTACAGTTGGAGTCTGGCTTGGAGCTTTTGGGACTGTCCTTTATTTAGATTCACTATATACACTGTGTGTCCTTCTGGGATTCTGAATAACTATGAGAAATATATGTTTTTTAATGATCCCTTTATGATCTAAAAGAACATATCAACTTACATTTTTACATTAGTGGCTTGTTATTCAGACTGGGAATGAAGGGATTTTTTGCCTTAGAGAGAACTGGGTGGGATTTTAAATACTGCTGTATGGATAAGCTACTTTTAATTAGTTTCTGTTTGTTGCTTGGCCTGGCTGGGAACATTAATAGTTGTGTGAATCTGCAGTGTAACTCAGTGAGACTATAAGCTGTTTTATCTTCCCAGCACTGCCAATTCTTTGACACTGACTGACATCCTGAAACAAGGAGCAGAATGGCCAGTCAAGAAAGTTGCTTATTGAAACAACGAGTTTCCTGAAATAAACAGAGCACTTTTGCATCAGCAGGCCTGTTCCATCCCTGGAACAATGCTGGGCATTTGCATCGGCTAAATGAGGTTAGTGTTTTGCAAAGTCTTCTGTAAGTCTTCGAGTCACTATGGGCACCGGCAGATAAAGCCAGTGTGATAAGGACTGAGGTCATGGAGAAGGGAAGGAAACAGATCTGAACCAGGTATTTAAACTCCTGTGATATTTTATTAAAATTATGTAATTGCTCCTACATTAATTTCCCTTTCCCTTGCTCCGACATTTACCTCAAACCAACACTTTGTTATCTAGTGCTTTTACTCACTTTCTCATACTAACAGAGTAGCTGCACTAACACCCTGAAGCTGCTCTAACTGTCCTCAGAGTGGAGCCAAACATCTTCAGTCTTCAAAATAAAAGCCAAAAGCATGGCAGGAAAAAAAAACCAAACAACTTGGGAGAACCTTGTTGGGTTTCTTTCCAGAGACAGTCCCCACATTTAAATTGTTTGTGCAATACAGTGTGGCAGAGACCAGATAAAGATTTTTAGTTTTTTTTCATAGTTAAGTTGAGTTGTTTCTTGACGACTTCTAAGAGACAACCTTGAGCTACTTTCAAGAAAGAATTAATTCAATTATGTTTTCTTTATCAAATAACAAAGAAATTTGTTCTCCTTTTTCTTCCATTGCCTTTATTGTTGATGGCTACTGACTATTGATACATACGCATGTGAACAAATATATATGTATTTTTCCTTTCCACCTTGGTCAAAAATATCTCTGACTATTGGTGCATGAGCTGAGTCCTCTGGAGGCACGAGCTCCCTGTGCATGCCCTGCTGCCCCTGATCTGAGCATAGGAGCACAGACACTCATATCCTGACATAAACTGCTGCTCTTCTGAACAGTCACATGAGCCAAAGCACTCTCCCGTCATACATTTTAGAAAGAAAAGGAGTGACATATCCCCACAAAGCTCAGAAGTGATTGTTTGCATGTTTGTTTTCTGAGCACTTCTAACTTGCCCGTTTTCAGGCCACAAGCAAAGCCATTACCTGAAGGATTTGATATTTGGGCTCTGGGTTGTCTTTTCTAAAGCACTTGCTGCACTTGGCATCACATTCACTACTGAAATGTCCCATCCTCCACTGTCCTAAAATGAAGAAGATGGTGGTATCAGATAACTCTCTTCAGCCCTAAAGATATTCAGTGCAAAAGAAGAATCAGTTGTGATTGTTGGGCAGACAGAGACCATACAATCTGCCACCTGGTATTTTCTAGCTATATCTATTTGTACTGTGCTATGTACAAACTGCCATTTGCCTAAAGAATTCAGCACATGCAGATTATAAACAGAGTTTAAACAGTTTCGTGAATCTTCTGCAATTTTCTCTCTTTTATTTTTAAATGCAACAGCTGGATGCGATAGTCTTAGGAAGTGCAACAGTGTCAGGAATTAATTTGCTGTTTTCAAGAGACAATTGGTCTTAATTACCTGATCCAAAGAAATGAAATTAATATGGTGCAACAAGGAAATGCCATGCCCTGTTAGCAAAAGATGTTTTCAGTTAAACCAATGTTGTGGTGGCACAGTTGCGGTGTGCTTATGTGAATAAGCCTTATTCTGGAAGAAAAACTTGGTTAAGGAAAAAAGATTTCATCCTGAAATCCTTTCTGGAACAAGTTATGTTACTGTCATCTAGACTGTTCCTGAGGGCAAGGTTTGTACAAGTACCTGTGGCTGAGAGGTGGTGTTCAGGTAGCCAGATGGAGGTCAGGTGTCAGTGAGCAACTTTAAGCCCTGAATCTGTATTTCATCACTATTAAGCAGATCTTTTAGGTAAATATTTAACTTCACCTACACATGTAAAATTTCTTGAAGTGGTTGCAGCACAAGACATAAAGCTGTACATAAGCTCTGTTGCAGGCTGAATATGTATTGTTCAAAGCATACTTAAATGCGTTTTCATAAATTTGTGGGCAAATTTATACAATTCTGCACATCTATATTGGTAATTAATATTATATATATATTATATAGTGTGGACATGAGAGCTGTATATTTTTATATAAGTAAATATAAATATTTTTAATATTTATATAAATATTTTAAAATGTGGAAAGTTCATGTTTCTTTTATGATGAAAAAGCTAATGAATGATATAAATGAATCCTGTTTAATTATCCTTGATCTTTTGCTCTGAACTACAGGAAGCTAATAAACATGAAATAATGGCAAGCAACAGGCTACAGAATGAGAGCAGACCATGTGTTTATTAATATGGTCTCTTTTCTTCTTATTTATTTATACAGCATATGTGACAGCAAAATTGATACCTTCCAAACATATTGGAATAGACTACAAAAATAGAGGATCTGGAGAACTGTAGGCCAGAGCCTCACCTTTTTCCCTTGGAAGGTGATGAAGGAAATTATTCTGGAAACCATTTCTAAACATATGAAGGACAAGATGACAGAGTATTCAGTAAGGATCTCCAAAGAAGAAACCATGCTTGATTAATCTGATAACCTTCTGTAATGAGATCACTGTCTCAATGGATAAGGGGAGAGCAGGAGATGTCGTTTAAATTTATGTTAGACAGACAATGGCTAGAAAAATGTGTTGACAGGAATTCCATAACGTTCAGCAAAGGAAAGCGCCAAGTCCTGGCCCTGGAGAGGAACAACTCCATGTATTGGGACAAGTGTGGGCAGACCAGCTGGAAAGCAGCTTTGCAGCAAATGTCCTGGGGATCCTGGTGGACAAGAAGTTGAGTCAGCAATGTATTCTTGTGACAAAAGGGACCAAAAGCCACAGGTAGCTCAGAGAGGCATTTCCATCCTTTGAGATAGTCAAAACCTGCCTGGACACAACCCTGAGCAATATACTTTAGCTGGCCCTACTTTGAGCGGAGAGTTGGACTGGGTGACGATCAGAGGTGCCTTACAAACTCAACCTTTCTGTGATTCTTCAGTATGAAAAGTAGAGTAATGAAGCTGAGCATTGAGAATCCACAATATGAAATGCAATGTGCTCCACAATCATGGTGGAACCACAAGGAGGCAAAACCTCGATTTTCAGTTGGCCACAGAGATAATTCTCCTTCAAGATGTGTATTGAGCAGGTTCCCTTGAGCTACTATCACAGTATCGTACAGGATAGATCGTTATCTCTCTTAAAGCATGGACTTTACAGTATTCATTGTAGTCCAAAACACCTGAACCTGGACATGTGGAGGACAGAGATTCTTGTGCAGTGTCTGTAGTTGGCCTGAATCTTATTTCCTTTTCTTGCATGAGCTGTATAAATTGGCATGATCCCTTATTTTCCAGTCTGATCTTTAAGACAGAATGATTTATCATACTAAAGTGTAAATACACTTCCCTGAGTGTGCAGTCTATACACAGAAACTGGTGTTTTAATATTAAAACCACAAAGTTTACCTTCCCCATAAGGACCTGTTCTGTTCAATTGGCTTGTCACACCAGAGTAAATTTTACTGTTTACTTCATTATTTGCCTAATTGCCTTTTTCCAATGAAAGCAATGAGATCTTTCATACTCATATCAATAGAGCCAAGATTTTGCTCTGTACATGACATAACAATCTACAGAACCTATAAAGGGATGCTCTCTAACACAGCAGTGATATCAACAGGACTCCTAGGATTAGAATTGATACAGAGTCTAGTTTTATGCAAACAGTATTTTTGTTTCTATAAAACCAGTGACAGAGCTCTTTCATAACCACAATAATTAGGTCATATCTTTTTTCCCCCTTTGCTTCTTTTGTGAACGTTTATAGATGTGGGCAGTTATGCAAAAATATATTTTTTTTGATTATAACAAAGCTGTTTTCAGTTAGTGAACCAGCAAAAACTTACACTTCTGAAAAGGGCAGTGTAGTGTCACATTTATTTATTGCCTGGGTAAAGTGTGGCTTTATCACTCTCTTTTTTCTGGTGGTTTCTTTTTTTTTTTTGGTATCCATTCTGTGAAATAAAGTTGGCTGCATGCTGAGAATACACCCATTAATTTCAAACCAAAGTGTATTTATTCAGTTTATTTATAAAACTGTCAGGATCAAAAGCTATGGAGAAAAGAATGATTCAGCTGATGCTATGGTATGGTATAACTTTAGGTAAAATAGAAATTGTAGGACTGCAAACAGATTTGGAGGGACTATCTTGTGTCCATAGATTTTCTTCATCCCTTTGAGCTTTCCTGCAGTAAAACTCAGCAGAAGTGAAACACTTTATCCCTTTTACATAGGGTCTTTGCCACAGTCTCCAGCTTAGCTGTAACTCTAGCTGCTTTATAGACTCCTCAAGGGCCTCAGAGGAGTCTTGAATTTTTGGCTGCCAGCTCTTCCCTGCAGATTCCTACAGTTTTCTTCCTCCAGACCTGTTTCTTAGGCTATCTATCTCCTTTGATCAATTGCAATTGCTGCAGAAGTCTTAAATTCATTTTAACAGCTGCAGTTCTCTTATCCAGGATTAAATGGGGACTAACCAATTCACCTTAAAACTGAGAACCATTAACTCAGTACAAAAGCATTTGTGAGAAAACGTGGATGAAAAGAACAAGCAACAAGCACAGCTGGCTCTCCAGGTAATCACCCAAATCTCTCCAAACAAGCTACCATGGACAACCAAGTGTTTGCCAGCTCTTGGATCCAGGTCATTTCTTACTCCTCTCTGTCCTTTGAGTCTTTCATCATTGAGTCCTACTAAATGAATCTGAGTTTCCTCTGATGGACAGCTAAGCTTTGAGATTTTTTTTAATTGATTTTCCTTTGCATTGGGTATTTACAATTCAGTGTGCTGACAAGTGAGAAAGATGTCACTTACACTGCCCAGCAGGCCAAATAAATGCTCATAAGCCAACTCATAAAGATTCATAGCAGGTTTGTGGCATATGGGACGGAGTCCCTGGGTTAGAATCATAGACTCATAGAATGTATTGGGTTGGAAAGGACCTTCAGAGGTCATCTAGTCCAATATCCCTGCAGTAAACAGGGACATCTTTACTAGAGTAAGTTGCTCAGAGGCTTATCAAGCCTGACCTTGAATATCTTCAGGGATGGAGTTACCCATGGTTCCATGGCATCCTTCACAATCCTCATCTCACATCATAAAAAACCAATATATTACAAAATGCTCACTGAGGATGAAATTATCCCATCTGCAAGGGGATTAGACTCGATGGCCTTCTGGGCAGGGCCTGTCTTGGTACATATGAGCTACACGTAGCACATTAGGACCTTGATCCCTAGATATTAATGCAATATGAATCTGTTAATAATGTTTCAAAGTATGTCTCCTTGGAGTTTAAGTAGTTCATGGGCTTGTTCTCAGCAGTATTCCACTTGGTAAGTTTATCTTTTTGTACTGCTAACAGCACTAATTGGTCAGTAGCTCTTTTTTGATGTGCTTTTGCTCAGTTTTGCCACTGTGCCCAACCCATACCCAGCCCACAGATAACAACTGTGTCTACTTAGACCTGCCTTTCTTTATGTGATTGTGCTTGTGCTTTCTATTCACAGAGGATCAAACACAGTATAGCTGTAACCAAAATATACTTGTTTTTCTGTGTTCAGATTATTTGAGTTGCAGGTTATTGCCACCTGAGAAAGAGCAATCCTTTTTAATTTCTGAGATCAGCAGGATTTTAGGTAATTCATATATGGGTAAAGGGCTCACTGTATGAAAAAAAAAAAATACTGTTCCCTTTGATTTGGGAAAGTACTGAATGGCGGGCAAAAACCCTCTTACACAAGTGAGTTAAGAGTTTCCATGATCTGTTTTCCGTGCTCTCAGCCTTGGTGCAGGTTTGCCCTTATGGGATAGTGTTATCTCGTGTCACCACTCGGTTCCGGCCTGAGCTGGCCACTGGTGACACAGTGGAGGAGGCAGCCTGATAGGTCACCAGTGATCCCCCATCTCCATATCACCCAGCACTCTGTCTCCAGCTTTGTTTATGCCAGCTTAGAGATACTAGCTACACGTTTCTATTCATTACTGCTCCCACTCACTTTCTTAACACTACCGAGCACTTCAATTCCTATCGTGCATCCTCTTGAGAGGACAGAAGAAGTTTTTTCCTGGATGTGTTTTGTTGCATTTTGACAAAGGACTTACAAAATGTAGTATCTCATAAAGGAAACACTGGGCATCTAAAAGTAACACATCTTGGCAATACCCACATGTCTTTGTGCATGGCTAAAAAAGTTATAAGTACTAATACAGAGAAAAATTCTCATTGTAAATGTCAGTTCTGTTGCTAAATTTTTGCTTATTTCACTCTGACCGGGGATTTTTTTTGCATGCTGGGATCTTTTGTAGTGCAGTGTTTCAGAAGCAGAGGCTGAAACTCCTTGGTTCCCATTAGCAGTTCTTCCCTGACTATGTTGCATGTTAACCTAGCAGGTTAACACCGATGATGCCTAGGACACTTATATGACTAGCACACTCAGTTTGTTGTCATGTCTTCTTTGAAATTGATTGAATGGGTACTTAGCTTTAGGGCTTTAGGGTTAGAGTTAGGTTTCCTTTTGGGCTGGAGAACCTAAAAGTTCCTAAACTGAGGATTGTTTAATATGGAAGTTACTTTCCATAATCATCACATTACCCATCATTAAGCTAGAGACACCATTTGTTTGCCAATATGTCAGGATTGTAGCAGGAATCAATTGATTATAAGGGGCTTAAGAATATCTGTGAAGTCCTTCAGAGGTTCCAGACAGCACAGGTTGCCAAAGAGTTATTTGTCTGCTAAAATCCAAGATTATGATGTCAAAATTGTGTTTCTGCTGTTTTCTGGTGACCTTGGGGATCTGCTTGAGAACTGGAAGTATGAGGAAGCCAAATGCAACCCTCACCAGCCTGGGCTGCTGCAATGCTGATGCAGCACTTAACAGTTTTAGAGCAGTGGGTCTGTGTAAGTTGCCAGAAGCCCTTTTCTAAAGGGACTCTTACAATTGATGTGCTAGGTATATATCTCTGGTTGTCCCTTGGCTCTCATTTTGGGATCTTAAGAAAGATGCTGTCAAGGATGCTAGAGCGTCAGCAGGCTCTCTAGGGGTGTTCATCAAACAGAGGCAACCCTCAGTGATCCAACAGCTAGTTTGTTTCTGCTTTGTGTATGTGTGAAGGTCACCTCACCAGCCATAGGAGCAGCCATGTTCTGACAAAAATATTTGCAATATGCCACACTTGTAGTTCAACCCTGAGACCCCATCAGGATGGACAGGATTTTCCCCAAAATGATTTCCCCAAAGGAGGTCTCTGAGGGATCATGTGATGTGGAAACTTTAAATTTCATCCTCTTTGTGTCAGCATTACTCTTCATACAAAATGTTCACTTTTGTAAGATTAGGGAGATTATGCATCAATTATTCAGTCCTGTTCAAATTTTATTCATGTGAGTGGCAGTGGAATCTTCTTACCTGAAGCATGGATAATTGAATATTTTAGATACAGTAAATCTGGGAAATGAAGATATTGTGGAGTGTTTACCTAAAGTTCATTACTTTGCTGCAGTGTGTTTTGGTTTCATGAAGTGTAACTGAGATACCTTTATTCATAAATGTATATACCTGTGTATATTGGTAGGTGCCTGGCATGTTGAACAGTGGTTTAATTACAGAGTTTTGAAGAAATGAATAAACAGAATTTTTAAACATGTTCACTTTTCCTTCCACAGTTGCCTAATGACAGTGTTTACATTGGTTTAACCAGTTTTGAGCATATAGTCTCTGTAAGGTAATACCAGCAAAATACTCCTGTGAGCAGACAACTAGGGAATGGTCCCACACTTCAAAGGAGTGGTAAGTTAGTAAACCCCATCTTTTAAAAGTACCAGAGTTTGCAGGTTGCTTGTGGGATATGTGAACAATGACAGACATAAACTGCTTGAAAACTGTGAGTTCAGATATCAGACTGGACTCAGATCTAAGAATTTCTAGTCTGTTGATCCAGTGTTTGTATCTGTTTTGCTTCACTGCTGCTGGGAAGAAGATGTAGAGGGCATGTTTATACTATCAGATAACTTATCTGCTTAGCTTACACCTGGTCCCCTGCCTAAATGTTAGTTCATTCCTGAGCTTCCTTTTCCTGTCAACCAGTCTTCTCCAAAACAAAATGTAGATTTGCGTCTGGGGAGAGTTTCTCCCAGTGCCCATTTTCAGTAGACTCTGGAGATAACACCTGGGCTCCCTTTGCACTGTGCAAACCTCCAGCACTCCCCATAGGTTTTTTACCCCAATCTACTCCTCTGAGCTTCCATGAGGACACCTTCAACTTAATGTCCCACACTGTTTTAGACACTTTGAGATGATTTCTTCTTCTTCCACTCCATTGTGACTTGGTGTCCAAAGCAGATGCTCAGTCAGATGCTGTGCAATGTAGACATAGTCAGTATTGGCTTCTTGGGCAGAGGTAGCTCTTGGGGATGAGATGTATATAGAAGAATAGACACAGCTGTTGTTACCTGCCTCCACAAGTGTTATCAGGTGTTGTTTCAATCTTATTCAAACTCACATCACAGCAATGTTGTCCTAAATATCACTCATCCTAGAAAGTACGACAGAAAATATCCACAGTACCTTCTGGAGGGTGAACAGTGTGGACCAGCTGGACTGAGTACTGGCAGAAAATTTCGAAGTCCTGGTGTGGCTCTAGGTAAATTTTGTGTGGATTTTATGAATTGCTGGGTTCATAAACATCATATTGGACCAGTTCTATTTACTCACAATGTGAAGATGTTCTCCTACATATGTGATCTTAGAGGATGCTACTACATCAACCAGGGGTGGGGACACTACTTCAGACAGGTGCCCACTTTCACTCATAAGTGCCTTCTGTGTACTGCAGCAATGACCAGATGCCTCAAATAAATTCAAGGGCCTGTTGAGTTGTACAAGGGGCAGCAAGTGGCACCAAACCACAATGCCCCTTTCCAGACAAATTCTCTGTTATGAGTGCTATTTTAGAAAATCGAGAATATTTACTGTAGCTCTTGATCAGAAAAATGCTGTACCCCAAAAAAAAAAGAAAAAGAAAATAAAAAAATCTGTAAGTTGCAATTAAAACCTATTCACCAGTGAACATACTTTTTTTTATAGCTGATCCCTCTACAGTGAATGCTCAGCTTTTAAAAGGGTGAAATTATTATTCCCACCATTAGGAACTAGAAGAGGAATCCTCCTTCCTACAGCAGTACCTCAACCCATTTTATCAGCCAAGAGTGTACAGCCAGATACACCTCCCTAGAGACTGCTTGAATAAAGTGCCATTTCCGGAAGAATGCAGCTCAAATCTGTGCTGACTTGGGCAATAATTCAAGAAATCAATCTCACTGTGTTTATATCTGCTCCCTTCCTATTAGGTCTTGAAAGCAATGTGTGAGGACTGGCACAGAAAATACAAATGGGCCATGGTTTGAAAAACAAATTGTATAATTCTTTGTAAGATTCAAAGGATGCATTTTAACTTTGCAGTGTAGCTCCAACTCAGAATATAATGCCACAGCTCTAATGTCATTGTATGCACTGATGATTGCTTAGGCAAAAAAAATTGGAAGAACTGAGGAAGAAAGAAAATACGGTTTAAGCCATCTCAAATTGAAATTCTTGCAGGTATTGTATTCAGTGTTTAAATGCATCTATAACAAGCAGGAAAGTGAGAAGTGTTAAAGTGCTGCCTACATAAATATCTAGCTAGAATTTAGGGGTTGGGGAGAAGTTGTTACTCATACTCCAGAGAAAAATCAGGCAGGTACAGTGTCTCCTGTTTATCTTTCTTTGCCTTTTCCTCACTGCTTTGTGAGAGCACCCTCCATTCTTACCCTGGCCCTCCTGTCAGTGCTGCTCTGCTCCCTCCTGCGCTGCCTTGAATGCTGGCAGCAAAGCCAGACTCTGTGGAATGATAATCTGGGTGCTGCCTGGATGAGCAGCACTCAGGATCAGACTTCTGGTCCTGCTTGGTTTTCCTGGAAACACACTCCTCTCTGCCATGTGATGGGGAAAAGGAGTGAGGGAAGGGGTTATGGGAACAGCACATCATCACCGACAGCAGACACCACTCAACTGAGAAAGAGGTTGTGATTTACTGAGGATTAGGACTTTCATACTTGTCCAGTTGGCAGATTTTTGCTGTTCCTATTTTAGTTTATTTAAACTTACAATGTTTGTGATTTAACTATCCAGAGTCTGGAACCTGGTATTGCTGCTATTCATTTCTTCAATGATTGCTTTACCATACAGACAACACAAATTGCAGAGATATACACAGGGCAAAATGATGTATGTGTGCATATGCATGTATATATGTAGATAGATATAACTGTGCATATATCGATATCTATGTGCATGTATATATAAACACATAAAGGGAGCTAAAGACAGAACAAGAAAGAGAAATGAGTAAAACAACCATAAACATTTCATGGTTTAATTCTGCCCTTCTAACATTTTCCCTTCTTGTTTCATGACTTGAGACTGTGATAGAACTTATACTGTATCTTTTGGCAGGTTTATTCCTAGTGAAGGCCAGGATAAAGAAATATAGTAAAAGATTATTGTGGGTAACAGGAAGCAATAATTCACACCCATGTGAAATTAAAGAGACTTCAGCCAGATTTGCTTCTACAAAATCTTACTCTGTCTTTTATTTTCTTCCCTTTAAAATCAGGTAGATATGATTAGCAAGCCACAACATCTAGTAAAATGTTTAGTCCTGTACTTCTGAAAACAAAAATGGAGGCATGATCTTCTTGAGAATGTCCTGTAGGTAAAAGAGGAATTAAGAACTTTCTCATGTTTTTTTCAGTTGTGCCAGCCCAGTTGATATTTCATGTAAGTGTTCTATGATTCTACACAATGATTTTTCAGAGGGTTTCCTTAGTCTCTTTCTATAGGAAATCACATGAAAACTCTCCTCAACATATTAAGAAGAAACCTTTATTATTAAGACTGCCAAATCAAAAACTAATAAGAAAAGGACATAATTTAGGGTGCTGTTCACTAAGTTCTGTTGGGCTGAAATACCTGAAGTACTGTGTTCAGTTCTGGAGTCCCCAACACAAGAAAGACATGGACCAGTTAGAACGAGTCCAGAGGAGGCCAAGAGAATGATCCAAGGGCTGGAGCATCTCTCCTACAAGGACAGGCTGAGAGAGTTGGGGCTGTTCAGCCTGGAAAAGAGAAGGCTCCGGGGAGATCTTATAGTGGCCTTCCAGTACCTGAAGGGGCTACAAGAAAGCTGGGGAGGGACTTTTCATAAGGGCAGTTAGTGATAGAACAAGGGGAAATGGCTTTAAACTGGAAGAGGGTAGGTTTAGATTAGATATTAGGAAGAAATTCTTCACTGTGAGAGTGGTGAGACACTGGAACATGTTGCCCAGAGAAGCTGTGGCTGCCCCCTCCCTGGAAGTGTTTAAGGCCAGGTTGGATGAGGCTTTGAGCAACCTGGTCTAGTGGAAAGTGTCCCTGCTGTTGGCAGGGGGATTGGAACTGGATGATCTGTAAGGTCCCTTCCAATGCTAACCATTCTATGATTATACAATTCTATAATTCTATGAAATGAGCAATTCTTAATTTTTTTTTTTTTTTACTTTTGTCAAGTCTGTCATGTATCAAAGACACATAACTCTGGACAGGCAAAAAAGCTTGAGAATTCACTCAAACTGATTAATACTATGTCTGAAGCAACATCTGGAGAAAAAAATCAACATAGTTCATGAAAACATTTGGAAATGGAAAGTCTTGTTGGTGCAGTCGGGGTTCAAAGTAGCCACCATTTCCTAAACTGAGGTGCAAGAATGATGGTTTTCTCTCTCTTTTGGAGTCTAGTTTGCAGGAAAATCCAAAATGTTGTTAGGGTCCAGGAATGAGGAATTTAGCACTTTTTGGGCCTGAGGAAGCCAAAGAGTGAGGTGACTTCCGGGACAGCTGCCCTACCTGGTTGTCTGTTCGTTCCAAGTAGCAAGACAGAAGCTCCTCTTTCCATTGGAAAATGGTGCATGAGTCTCCTTGTGAAGTGTCCTCGCTTTCAGCAAGGAAAATGCCTGGAAAAAATGTCTGACATCTGATTTAGCAAAATATTTCAAATAACCTAAACTTTCTTTTTTTTGCCCTTTCTCACAAAACACCCTGTTCTCTCCAAATTGATTTTGGATTATTCCAGCACATATTTAAAATGAGGAGTAAACTGAAAAATTACCTATTTTTATCTGGGGTTTTTTTGTTTGTTTGTTTTGGTTTTGTTTTTTTTTTTTTAGAATCTCTCCCTCACTTCTAGGAAAATGTGGTGGATGGCCAAGCAAGAGAGTGGGAATAGCATAGGCTATAGGCAGACAAAAGACCCAAACCCAGGAGATCTGGAAGGGGCTGTACTTGTATGCCTGACATCTCTTTTTATGTCATGCATGTCTTTTTTTTAATACAGCCGAGCACCCTGGAAACACACGCAGAGTATGTCAATAATGATAAACAGAGGAAAGAGGGGAGATATGGGTGTGGGCTAAATCCACAGCCTGACCTTTGTGAGGTAAGGATGTCAAGTGCTGCCCTTTTGACAGTCAGTTGGGTTGCATAGTGACCTAACGGGTTTCCATGCAAACAATAAGCAAAAGCAGCTCTCTTGTTTACTTGAGCATTAGCCTTGTTACCCTTCCCTTTCCCACACGAAGTATGTCTCCTAGCTTGTCCAAATCTTTCCCTCCTATGTACAACTCTCAGTGCTTTTACATCTTCAAGTGCTTTGGCTGGTACTCCAGGCTGCTATCTCCTCATGCTTGGTTACAAGCTTCTATACACGCACACACTCTTCATGAAACACAACTATGGTTGAAACGTATGCTCTGAAAACATGTCCTCTCCTGTCCATGCACTGCTGTGTGAGGGGATATAGGCCCCTTGTACAGCCTGGATTTTCCTTCCCAATTTCTCTTGTCTGTGGAAGGAAAGGGAGATGGGCTGCTATGGAGATAGTTCCTTCTGTCAAAAATGATCCGACAGATGATCATATATCATCAGATATATGTTATCTTCTTGTAACCATGGAAACAGACCAAAATTAGTCAGTTGAATACAACCAGACTGTTTACAGTTTCTGGAAAAGCAAAGGGCTCCCTTTCATCCTTGGTCTGGAATTGATAGTCCTTCAACTGGCATGGATCAAAGTTGTGTTTACTGTATGGAATATTTTTACGATGATGCTAGATCCTAAAGTGCACCTTGCTTTAGGAAAGCTTGTAATTCTTAACTTTTGAATTTCCTTTCTTTTATTTGTTTGTTACAACCCCCCATATTTAGCCCTCCTTGGTAATATAACTGCCCTATTAAAATTACAACCTGTCCATGACATCATTATGGCACACATCTGGATAGCGCATTATGAATACTCTCCAGGAAGTCTATAGTGCAATATGTGGGAATCACTTTATAATTTTTGTATTTTATATTAATTTTATATTATTGTAAATAAGCAGCATGTTAAATAGGTTATAAACCTTGTGCAAATTGTGCTAGTACCCCCTAAATATATTAGCTTGTAAGTGTATTCACTTGTAAGCATTCAGACCACAAATCGTTTTGCAATTTAACAACATAAATTCTAACAACTGAAAACTTACATCCAGACAACAGAATATGCTTTATGGTGTACGTGAAACTCTGTTTTGGAGTTATCATCTTGAGATTATGCTACGTAATAATGTACAGAGAAATTAGTGTCCATCACAGCAGGGTTCTGGTCCATGGTGGAAGGTTGCAAATGAAATCAGTCCAAAAGCCCCAGGCTGGGTGATGTGTCCAAGAAGACACAAGGTTCAAGGAAATTAACTTTTTTTCCTGTAACAGTTTCAGAGATGCAGCTGAGAGCCAGCTGTATCATGGTCAAACTGAAGCAATCTTCAGTTGCAGTGATTCATGGAAACAAGCCCGGGGCTTCCTATGGGCTCCACCTCAGCCAAGAATCTCCAGAGGGCTGAAGGCTGTAGCTACGTCCTGCCTGCTCTGATAGGCCCCTACGCAACTTCCAGCTTTATCTCCTGTGCTTTGATAATGTGTGGAAAAGATAGAGTGAGACTGTGTATGTAAGTCTCTGTGCTGGTGCCATCATCAATCATTTTTGACTAGGCGACTCATGACTATGATGAATAATGTCTAGAACTAGGTCTACACTTATGCGGATGCCCATGGTGAAGGACATTACATCCTGCTTTGTCAGTCTGCATAGAGCAATCAAAAACCATCAGTATCAGGTAATCCAAAGTTATTACTTTCTGGAAGAAGTAATAATGGAAAATATCTGTAGAAGAATAGTGAGCTACATGTGTATATATATTTTTACACACACACATATAGTAGATACGTGTACATATATAAATAAGAGTGAATATGGACACATATATGCATATGTATTTGTATATATGAATATGTGTGTATATGCATATATGTCTAAATACCTTTATATATTATGTGTGTGTGTATATGCATGTGTGTGTGTACATATACATTCACCATATATCAGGGAAACCACTGCAGAATACTTCTTGGTTACATCTGTTTCCCCTTCAGTCCTCTCAGCCGGTGTGTTTTATCTCAGTGTTCCAAATTCGTGGCACACCAGAAATCTTCCTTACTGTTTACTCAGTCAAAACTCATAATGTAATTGCTGTCAGAGCCTGGCTGCTTGCAAGGAGTCACTTGGAAACTCTCTCCTCATGAATGTAAGTTCAGAAAGTGAACACTAATGAGCCCTTTCCTCCTCAATTAACTCACCATGGAAAGAGGTCTGGTGCTGGCTGCTTTGCCTGCAGTTCTGCAAGCGGAGACGGGGATGAAGGCTGAAAGATGTGCATGGTATTAGCACAACTGCAGTGCTTGGGAAAACTCTTCTGGAGTAGGCAAATGCTCAGGACATCTGTGGAAGGTTATCTTCCCTATGCAGATAGGAATATTCCTTCTTTCAAGTAATCTCTCTCCTTTTGATAGGGGTAGTAAGTGCCTCTAACTTCTACTGCTTATTTTGGGTGCCCTGCTTCAAGCAGAAGGGGAAAAAAAGGACTCAGAGGACACTATTTGGCAAGAAGTACTGCTGTTAGTTATTAAATGAGTGTGGTTGATATAGAACTAATGGGCTTTGGAGTCTAGGCAAATGTCAGAAGCAAATGCTAGATTGTTCTGAAATGCAACAAATTTAATTTTGCTGAATTCAATCTATTCTCAGCACCACAAAAAGGGCAAGAATCATAGAATCATAGTCATAGAATGGTTTGGGTTGGAATGGACCTTAAAGATCATCCAGTTCCAATCTCCCTGTCAAAAGCAGGGACAGCTTCCACTAACCAGGTTGCTCAAAGCTTCATCCAACCTGGCCTCAAACATTTCCTAGGAGGGGGCATCCACAACTTCCTTGGGCAACCTGTTCCAGTGTCTCAGCACCCCCACAGGAAATAATTTCTTGCTAATATCTAACCTGAATCTTCCCTCTTTCAGTTTAAAACTTTTACCTCGCTTCCTAACACTACACTCCCTGATAAAGACTCCCTCCCCATCTTTCATATAGGCTCCATTGTCAACCTGCTGGCCATGCTTCTCTTGTTGCAGCCAAGGATATGACTGGCTTTCTGGACTGCAAGAGCACATTGCTGGCTCATGCCCAGCTTTTCATCCACCAGTACCCCCAAGTCCTTCTCCTCAGGGCTTCTCTCAATCTCTTCATCTCCAGTATTGATATTGGGGCTTGCTCTGATCCAGGTGAAGATCCTCATCCGTAGAAAATTAAAGGAAAGAAAGGCTTAGCAGCTGGTTAGTAATTGATTAATTTATTTTCATAAACTGCCTAAAGAAATGGACAGAACTGTAAGGTATCACAAGAGCTTTCCTAGTCTCCCTCTTTTTCTTAGTGTTAGGATGAGCTAAAGCTATAACATTCCTGAAAGATGTTGTCCAGTACTGTGATGAAAGAGTTATTTGTGGAGAGTCTACTGTCTCCCCAGGCAACTTATTCCAATATTACCCTTACCAAGAGAAAGTTTTCTTCAATGTTTAGCCTTAATTTCCCATTTTTCTTTTTTTTCTCTGACCACACTAGTTACAGAGAACAGTTGACTCCATGCTTGTTCTCAATAACCTTTTATGTATTTAAGTCAGCAAGCCTTCTGTTGCCTGGAGAAAACATAATCATATTTTAAAACACTAAGACACAATGGTGCAGAACAGCAGTTATAACACCTTGTAGATCTGCAAGAAGCTCTGCAGACTGTCATGAACTGGTCTGCTACTCAGCATGGTTTCACAAGCCAGGTGTGGATCACTTACTGCCTCATGAACCACTCATTGTCCTTAGACCACGGTTTGGAAATCATTGATATAAATTACTTTTTCAGTGAGAACTCCTGGGTGGGAAAGCTTATTCCAGTAGTGTGTTCCCATTGATATTTGAGGTACCTGGTACTTTCTACTATGTACCATGTAGTGGAGACAGTTACTCTTCTGTAGTTTGCAATGTTTTGTGTTTTTTTTGTGGTTTTTTTGTTTGTTTGTTCGTTTGTTTTTTCACTGCAGTGACTTGCTAGGCTAACCACTACAGAACAGGTGAAATGACTAGGCACTTTGAGATTTGTGTGGATGGCTATATCTGAAAACATTGCCTGTGTCACGAAATCATCCCGATGCCTTACATTTGGTGAATGATGTTATCACAGAGCTGAAATAAGAAATTACAGATAATAGTATAATGGAGAAGGTAGTTAATTGAGTTTGAGTGTACATTTTTGCCTCGCTCTAAACATGGATGTTCTGTTTGTATGGTCTCAATCAGTTGCTGAAGACCATTTCTGTTACCAACATACTATCCTCAAAGCTTCATTTGGATGTTTTGTTTTCAATCGGTGAATTGTTATGTTCTTTGTGTTCCAAATGCCAACATATTTGGTTTTAATATATGCATAAAAACTGTCTGACTGGTCTAAACTCTCTGCCTCCTTGTCTTCTTGATAAGACCTTGTGGTAGGACAAATGTTGAGCCCTCTTTGCTTTGGTTCTGGACACTGTTTTTCTTTCAGCCACTAGATCTACAAGGGACTTTGTATTCCTAATTAATTTATTCATTCATTTATTCATTCATCAGCTAACTTTGTGACAATGATTCTTGAAGTAGGAGTCTTTTAAATACTGAAAGTTTTTCAGAATTCCCCAGATATCTCAAGACTGCCATACTTTGTGGCTTCTGCCCTTTAAACAACCATCCAACATGTTTCATGCTTACTGTATAGTGAGTCATTTCTGTCAGAGAAATGTGAGCCAAATACGTTTTAACTCAAGTTAAAAGAATACTGGCTGAACTACAGTGAAAAATAACATCACATAACATCAAATGAAGCAGGAATTTAAATTCGTCTGCTTTTCATGCTTGAATGACTTCTGAAGTAATTGAAAACTCTGACTTGTTAAAAGGCAAGGGCCATGTACTGCAACTACTCTTGCTCACTTGAATTTAACAGTCAGATTGGAAATCTTTCCTCTTTCCATATTAAATTTTATTAGGATTATTAGAACTAATAATGCTTAATGCAGGTTGTGCCCTCATAGCAAGGATAATTTTCAAGTCCAGTGTGACTGTGAAGGATGCAATATTGTAAAACTACCTGAAGATATCGGTAAAGCTGACCTCCTGAAAGTGCCTCTCTCTTCACTGATTTTGAATAGACCTTGATAACTTAGATCCTGAAGGCTTCACCTCCTTCTCACAAGGCCTGGGATTTTGCTTATTAACTGCATGCACCCATTCTAAGAGGTCTGTATTGAGTAGTGTTGGATGGCAACTCTGTGCTATTGCCTCAGAGGTTCTTGCAAAATTTTTTTAGGAGTAGTAATACTGATCTAAAGATGTATGAATAGCCATAAGAGTCAGGTGAGGAGAATCAGCATCAGGTCTTCCTCATTGCTCCTTTCCAATTTGTGTAAATCAACAGACAACAGTCTGTTCACAGCATTCCACTTCAACCCCATATATCTTTTCTTGCGGTACTCTTGTTTCAGCCTTCCATAATTCTTAACCTATCTGTTTACCTTGCTTAGTATACTTTGTCATCTCCTGTTTTTTAGCAGTACCAATGGTAACAGCCAAGCTCTGCCTAGTCCTATGGGAGAAATGTTTTTCCTGCCCCGAGAACCTCTCTTAAGAATTCCCATTCCCACTGAGAAGGATCAATAAGCACCTTCATTGTCAAGAGATGACCACATCATCTGTCTCTTGAGATCAGGGTAGCCCTAGCCTGGCATTTGGAACCTGGTCTTTCATATCTCAGGCAAATACAGGAAACTGCCTTCTACTGGAAGCAGCTCTTCTAACCATGCAGCTACTGATCACTCTACTGAGGTCAATGCACTTTTCTGTCATGATCTGGCAAGAAATGTCATTAAAACTGACACATCCTCATGAAAAGATACATGACTTACTGTAATCTCTTTATGTTTGCTCTTTGTTTAATTCACATTTACATTGTGCCACATCCTACTCATGCAAAAGACTGACATCTGTGCTTCTCTAGTTCTTCCCCTCATTCATCTTACTCTACATTTTACCATCAGGTCTTCAAGAAGTGATATTAACAAAGCCTTAGCATAGGGCACTTATTTTAGTTTCAATGTTTCTTGTAAGTGATAACCAGTAAAAACCATTATTGAGTCACACTGTGAAGACATTTCTCCTGTAGTATGCATATGACTTTGTTCTTTCCTTTTCCACTTCCACCTCATTGTTATATGTGATTTTTCATTGAATTATATATGAGCTTGAATTTTAAACTCTTTGAAGTAGGGACTGCTTACAATATTTCCCTCTTTTCAGACACAAGGGAACAGTCCTGGGAACCAATAAATAAGACTTCAAAAGTGTAAATGACAGTAAGTTGTTCCCTTGAAATGGGAAAGAGAGGAATGTTGCCCTTCATTGATAATGCTCCTACAGATGACATCCATTGAATGAGTAAAAAGAAGACTCTAATACCTGGAGCAGTCTTTTTAGCCACACAAGAAAGCACTACCTTTATTAAACATATCTGCTCAACAGAAGCAATTAATTTAACATGTAAATGGATTTTTTAAATCAAGTATTCCTTGTGCTTATGTGGCTGCCTTTTTTCAACGTCTGCTTTTTCTGCTGCTTAACAGTGGTTAATGGAGCTGCAAATTGTTATCAGCTTGATATTACTGTAGAGCCAGCTTACACAAATACCTGATAAGCACTGTAACACATTTCAGTGGATGAAAATTCATTGTACAGCGTTGTTTCCTTTTACCATAATGTGTTCCAGACCACTTGGACAGCTCACTTAATGAATCCCATTTTGCAGCAGACAGCTGCCTTTGAGAGGCTGCCAGCCGGAGATGCCAGTGCCCGCATATGACCCAGGTGAGATCCCATGACAGCCAACAGGGCCGTGTTGATTGTCCTATAACCAAGTGAAAGCAGACATTAGGGAGACAACAGTTATGACAGAGACGAGATGTTTAAGAGCCCTATGTTTTGTCAGGCTCCTGTGCACTGTGTGGTGAGTAACAGCTTTACAGAAAGTGCTTCTGTGGCAGCTGCAGAGGCTGCTGATCTGCTGCTTGGATCATCATCTGCATGTCTTACCCATCATAGTCACATAGCGGCAGCTATCTTTTATTTTATGTGTTGAAGTATCACATTATATGTAGGGAGTTTTCTTCACTTTCACTATCCCATGTTGGATAGAGGAAGGTTATGACTGTTTTACTGGTGGGGAGCTGAGATGGAGGCACTTCAACTGCATCCAGTCAAGTGAAAATCAGGCTTCAAGGCTTAGCTGGTTTTCCAGCCTCTCTGGAAATTCACAGGCTTTTCTGAAGACCATCTACCCCATGATAATGTAGACTACTACTCTTGAGGGGATTCATTGCCCTCTGGTTGCACTTCTCTCTTTGATTACAGCTGAAGTCACTTGGTATGAACATAGGGACACTAACAGATCTAAGCACTTTCTGAAGCCATCCAAAGATGCAGACCAGGTAGAAAGGTTTTAAAAGTGTCTTCTGCAAGCCCAGCTCCTAGGAAAATGAGTGCTCCAGCAAGGCCTAGATGAGCTGTAGGTCTGTCTTGTTCTAGGATAAGTCCTGGAGCCCCATCCTCCCTCAACCATGAAAATGGCCTGAGCAATTACGAGAAGCAGCACTGCTCTGCCTGACCCTGTGTCAGCTTGTCCTAACTTCAGCAAATGGTCTCTGAGGGAAAGGGGGGAAGGATCAGTCTTGGCCAGGAGGAGGCAGGTCCACAAGATATTTCTCCAAACGTGGGAAGGAATTCTTGGTATTTAGATAGACATTGCTGAATGATGTGGAATTAAATTCTGAAATTTGTGGTAATATTGAGATGATTTTAGTGTTTCTGAAAAGAGTAAAAACTTCTGATTACTTGGAACCTTTGAAAGTAGCCTGGACAAATTGCTGTAAAAATGTAATTTGGGAAACCAGCCAGCATTGGCAGAGAAAAGAAGTCCTGTTTCCAATCCATGTGACTATAGGATTAATTATTTTCTTCCAAATCTAATCTTTTTGTAGTTTTAATTGCCTTCTATTACTAACTTCTTGTTCATGCATGTGTATGATGGCTCAGGTACTAAACAGTACCAACATCTCACTTCAGTTGTGTCTGTTCTCCTGGGGAAGCAGTATGACTCCTGTAGAGCTGCAGGGAAAAAAATTTGAAGAAAGAAAGAAATTTGGCACATGCCTTATGAAGGCTTTCCTCCATGGCAGGGTGTCTGCCTGACCTTTTTGCCTTTGAAACTTTTCCTTCACTGTTGCTAAAATTAGCCTGTAAATAACTAAAATAAATATGCGTGAAGGTACTGTTAGAATAACATTATTAGTTTGTTTTCTCTTTTTAGGAACCTTGCAGAGCATCAGATTCTGATGCCATTCCTGGACTACAGTCTCACCCTCTGGACCACCCTTAATTTTTATTTGTATAGCACCTAGCACTAAAAGGACTTACTTTCCCTTTAGCCCTCAAACCATATAAATACACGTAAACAGTAATAACTGGCCACCAATGCACTTCAAAGTGGACCACAGAGATCAACAGAGGTCAGATCTTTTTAACCCCATGAAAACAGCAGCAATACCCTTGAAAATTAGAAATGGTGGGAAGTGATAGATATTTATTTCTGAAAACCAACTGTCTGTTTTCAGAGTAGAAGTCAACTCATACTTTGTAAGAGAAATACACCACCTCTCTAAATTTAGATTTAAAAGTGTCAGCCTCTCTACTTATGAAAGTGTGCATTCATTGCTAAGGTACACAGTGGCCATATGAAAATTTTCATGTCATTAAGCTGGTATTTAATTTACCTCTCTCTTGCAGGTCACTTGGAATTAACATTCAGTAAACTGTTTTCAGGGGAGATGTGGTAGGGACAAACTGAGGATCTCAGTTCAGTAAACTCTGCTTGTCCCTTTCCTGAATAAATCAGGACTATTAAAAAAGCCAGTGTCCTGTAATGGTGGGTGTGTAATAACAATAATAAATAGTATATAATATTTTAAACATTTTACTAATCTGTTCTTCGAGCAACATCAATATGTTATTAATTTGCTGAGATCAGACTCAAACTGTTTTTTTCAATCACCATTGACAGAAGCACCCAGGACCTCAAGGAAGAGGGACACAGGTAACCTCACCACAATTCATAAGTGCTGGCACTAGGGGGGAAAACTGTATCGAATATGTGTTGCTCAGTCTGTTAGATAAAATTATAATGACATAGGCAGCTAGGGCTAGAAAGTTCAAAACTGGACTAGACATGTTTAACAGTGTGGGTGTTCAGTCAGTGGAGTTGGTGAAATCAAGGATTTTTTTTAAATCATAGGAGTTGTTTTTCTAAAAGAGTTTCTCAGGTTAACAGATTATGAAGGAACAGATCAGGTGGGGTGGTCACAGTGATCCTTATAATCTACACTCACACTTTGAAAGCAGGCAAATTTCCAAGTAGAACTTTCTGCGTGGTGCCTCTAACACTCCTCTGGGGCCTGCTTATAGTCAGTGGAGGAAAACAGAATTTTAAGGGCAAAACCCATTTTTTTCTCTCAGTAGCTATTGAAAACAGGCCAGCGGACTCTCTGGGGTGCCTTGTTGCTCTCCACTGCTGTGACAGGGTTCAGATGAACAGCTTGTGTCACCCATGACTTTTCAGGAGTTCGGAGAGCTGAGAGCAGTGAGCGAAGCTGGGGGAGATGCCTGTGCAGACATTCTGGCAGGACAAGCCTCTCACTAGTCTTCTCTGGCCACATTTCAAAAGATCTGACCCACTCTTGCCTTTGTCAGGGTGAGTCACTCCCTTGGAGAGCCCATCTGGGGCAAAGGACTGTTTTCTTGGAGGACAGCACTCAGCCATGGGAGCTCAGGTGCTGGGGACAGAAGCCCTGAGCTGCAGATGCCCTTGGGACAATTGCCAGCTCAAGGCCCACCCAGAAGTTAACAACATAGTGAAAAACCTCCTGCCAAGCCGGAGGTCCTCTGCAGAGAGCAGGAGATGGGACGTGGAGCTGGGAACATCTCTTCCCAGGAATGACTTGACTCAGAGGAAGAGAATTAGAGGTGGAGGGATAAAGTGTTTATCTGGAATGGGGGCTTGCTTGTCAATGAGCATGAGCAGCACTGGTAGGGCTTTTGACACCAAATTTTGTAGAAAAGCAACTCTAATAGTATCTAGTACACTTTGGTATTTCAGAAAATCACACTGTAGCTAAATAAAAAGGAACCAGCTTGACAAACCAGTCAAGCTTGGGTATATCTGTTGCGGCATTTCCCTGGGATGCCTTTTCAAAGCTGCTTAAAAGGCCAGGATATGTCCGTGGCTGCTGGGACACAATTTCCTATACTGGTAACTGGTTAGCTTGCTTGGTGTCACGCTGGGACAATTCACACTATCAGGTAGTTCCCATGTGCGCTTAGAGCTAGGTCAGGCAGGGGAACATTCTCATCCTTATTTTGGGTGTGACCACTCTGTTTTGGAGGGTAAGAAGGTTTGGTGGGTCGGGTGGAGTCTGAGTGGCTGACCTCAGCATCCTGCTCAGTATACCAGTACAGACGTAATCTGAAAGACTCTGTTGTCAGGAATGCATTTTCCTAGTGCCTTGAAAATACTTCTGGGTAAAAATCTTGCAGATGTCTGTTACCATAAATCTGCAGATTGTGGGAAGTGGATTTTAATGTATAGCATAAACAGCCTGTTCAACTGTGTTGGCTAGAATTTGTGGTGCCTTTGACAGTTTTTCAGCCTTTTACTCCCTGAAAATACGCTCTCCAAAAGGGACCTGATTGATCAGCTTCTAAAGATGCCTTTTCCTTCTCTGCAAAGACATCCCAGTAGATGCCTCCTGCATGGACATTTAGAGTCATGCAGCGGGAAGAGGAATGGCAAAAAATGAACTTAGCATGGTTTCATTTGCTTTCTTTGTTAACTTTTCACTGTATTGTTCTTCCCATATATCCTCTCTCCACTGTGTTCACTGATAATTATCGGGGAAGATTTATGGGGAGAAATGTCCTTCTTTCACATATTAGGAAAAACCATTCTTGCTGTCTAACATATACACATATACATATATGCTATATGTAAACACAGAGTAGTTATTAGATTTTACAGTGTTTGAAAGTGGTCTGACTAGAAGTGCAGCTGTTTTTTAATTAATTCATGATGTATTTCACAGCGTTTGATAGTAAATTTGAATAAAGCAGTTAAAAATCATTTTTTTTTACTTCTTTTTAAAATTGTAATTATTGGGCAAGTTAACCTCTTTTAAATTCTTCTAGAATTAAGCATGGGACATGGCCAAATATGCACCATCTGAGACAAAATGTATCAATCAGTGTCATGGCTTTTGTATAATATTTTGTATTGAAAGGCTGACTAACATGCACAATTTAGCAACAATATCCACCCAGCATGATTTGAACAGGAGCTTTTGCAATCCAGAGGTGAAGATGATAACATTTAATTTGAATATTTATTTTGTAAGCTAATAATCTTCCATTTCCATCTCTCCCAAACTGGAACAGAAGCAGGGAGGAGTTAATTCTTTATTGGAGAGTCTGTTACCCAGATGTAAGCCATGACCTTAAAGCGTACACCTTCCCACCATACCCTTCTGCTGACATCTGAGCCCATATCAAAGCTGTACCTTAATCTTTGTGGCTGGTAGCTAATTCATCTCATCTAGTCTGTGCCATACTTACACATGCCAGGACTTGACTTGAGTTGTATTTTCAGAAACATCGGGGCTGCAAATCCGTATCTGAAGTCAGCGTGTCAGCATTTGAAATATGACATTATAATATGCACATTGATCTATTCAATAGTCTCTCAAATTCAAAAGATTGTTATTTTCCAGGTCCCTGAGCATATGCACTGGTTAAGCTTGCCTTATGTGTATATATATACACATACACACTTATATGAAAATATACATGTGTATAACTAGTACAGCTGTTCCTGGAGTAACTGTTGAGCAAGTAATATAACAGAAGGTACTCTCTATAACATCCTGAAGGAGCAAAGTGATTTCTATTCACTCCAAATCAGAATAAATTGGTGAGATTTCTGTATTTCTCGAATTGGTGCTTCAGAGTCTCATATAAAACAGTAGATTAGAAAACTAAAATAATTACAAAACAGGCTTATGTATGTAGAAATCAGCAAGCAAAGTTAGTGTTAATACTAGAATCAAATAAGCACCATTACAAAGCTCAACCTTGTCAGCAATTTTTTATCATTTTCCTAGTCACAGCATCCTTGACTTGCCAAGTACGATGACTAACAGATGTTAACGGTGCCATTCTGAAACCAGCACAGGAAATCTTTCTGTCAACGTACCCATTGATAACACAGATTTTCATTTGTGAATTTGTGTAGAACTAAGATGAATAGGACCATTATAACCCAAAGAACTTCGGGGGCATCTTATTTAATTGGCAAAATGTCAATGAATTTTCCAACACCATCACCATGAATGTCTCACATCCTTTGCCACAGTCAGAGTGAGAAAGATCCTGTCTCCTGAAGTGCCTTATTGAAATATCATCATCCACCGTACACTCGTGTCAGTCTAATATAATATAATACGTTACTGCCTTATTGCTTGTATCTCAGTAAGAAATTTTTACACAGTTTTTCTGACTTCTGTTTTTGTTTGTCTCAGGATCATAATTCTCTTTGTTTGCATTACTACAGTTTCGGACAGAGGTTAATGTGGTAAAGCAGTTGTGGAGAGTAATCGCAGGAAGCTGAAAATGGGCTGGTTAGGGCTAATCAGGAATGTCATATCTGATATATATGCAGAAAGGACCAACCTCAGGGTATCAGGATCTTGTTTGACAAGATTTTCCACTTGTGGATTGTGACTGCCATGATGCCATCTGGGCACTGAAGCAAAGTAAAATATCAGCCATCAGGAACAATGGGAATAAGATAATGAACAAGTAGCTTAGCTTTTAAGATTTTTACAAATTTTTTTAAATAATCTGGGGGTTTTTTAATCTTATTGGCTAAACACCTATAAAGTCTTCCAAGTATTAACTTATTAAATTGTTTCTTACCTTAGATATTATTCATAACAATAACAACTGTTGTATACAAACTTCCCAGTTTTTACTGTTCCACAGTCATTGCCTACGTGACTTTCACAACATACTACACCTGCTAAAAACTAGCACACATTGCTTGAACGAATGTCTGCTAAAAGGGTTTTGATAATTGATTATATGTTGGCAAAGATATATTCTCAAAGACAAAAGAGATGCTTCATAGTAGTACAGTGGGGAGAAAAGATATTAAATAAAATGAAGGAAAATGGAAACTATATGAAAGAAAACACTATTTCCATCATGAAGTCATCTGAAGAAAGTGCACTGTGCAGTCATCAGAAGGAAGTAATGGAAACTGCATTGATTCAGTCTTTTACAGCTATAAGAAAGAAATCAATTGAGAATCTGCTGCAAATATCGATCCTTTTTTGTTGGGAGGTGACTAAGGTTATATTTCTTTTTCTAAGACACTGTTAGGAAATGGTTTGCTTTTCTATGTACCTATATGTTCTGTGTGATGCTACAGTCCTTGTAAAAACAGATGGACCAGAACTAACTTCAGTACTGGGAACACAGAATTACACCCATACTCACATACATGGTAGTATGTTTGTTTTTTTCAGAGTGCACAGAAAATACATAAACATATAAAGTGTCTTTTTTTTTTTCCTGCATTGCTGTTGAGTCAAAGAATTTGTCACTTATTTCACATGAAAGATAAAAGATTGGGAAACACATGTATGTATAATTGTAGTGGAGTAAAGAGTTTTGGCTAAGAATGATTGACAATTACCCACAAAAGTTGTTTTTCTAAGAAAATTTAGCTTCAGCTTTTTGTCTTTCCAGCCACAGAAATATGATACATGGTGCAAAAAACCCCTTTTGAGTAAAAGCTATTGTTTTCCTTTCCTTTACTTACAATAGAATTTTCTGACATAAATACTTTGATCTTTTTTAGTAATTTTCTATGGATAAAGAAAGCACATACACTTTCTAAGCAGCTGTAGTTCAGAAACAATGGCTAGAGTGCAAGAAGGCTGTAAGTTGTAGAAATAGCAAAACTCCCTCCATTCAACCAAAATAAACCACTTGGCACAAAACAATATCGGCTGAGGCTGTGCTGAATTCCTTCAGGAGTAAGAGTGCCATATTAGAAAAGCAGGTTTCCTCCTGCATAAAATGTAAATAGTTATATATAAGCAATTATCAAAGCAGTTGACTTTAATGTTTCTTGAACACTATTTGATGCAGTTAATGGACTTAGTAGCAGTTCCGGTCATCTACAATTGGCCAGAGGGATCACAGCTGTTCCTAGACTGCAACCCAGATGAATGTATCTACACAATGGCAATAGGCACAAGGTGAATTACACAAGATTCTGCTAAATATAAGAAAATACTTTCTACTATGAGTGTGGTTCAGCACTGAAGCAGAGGCTGTGGAGTCTCTGTCCTGGGAAATATTCAAAATCCAATGGGACATGTTCCTGAGCACCCTGCTGTAGCTAACCCTGCTTTGAGCAGGAGCTTGAACTTGATGGTCTCCAGAGCTGCCTTCCAGCCCCATCAGCTCTATGATTCTGGGAAATACCACAGAGTTCAGCTTTCTGCTCTGTCCACAGCTTGTGTATTATACTGGTTTGGGCTGGGATAGAATTCATTTTCTTCACAGTAGCTCATATGGTGTTATGTTTTGGATTTGTGACCAAGTGTTGATGACACAGGGATGTTGTAGTTATTGCTGAGCAGTGCTTACACAGCATCAAGGACTTTTATGCTTCTCACAGTGACCTGCCAGACAGTAGTTGAGGTGTACAAGAAACTGGGAGGGGACACAGCTGGAACAGCTGACCCCAAGTGACGAAAGGAATACTCCATACCATTGATGGCACGCTCAGCAATAAGAGCTGCAGGGAAGAAAGAGGAAGGGGAGGTGTTCAGGGTTATGACATTTCTGTTCCCTAGTAACTGTTACGCGTGATGAAGCCCTGCTGTCCTGGAGATTGCTAAACATTTACTTGCTCATGACAAGTAGTGAATTAATTCCTTATTTTGCTTTCCATGCATGTGCAGTTTTTGCTTTACCTATTAAACTGTCTTTATCTCAACCCATGACTTTTCTCACTTTTAACCTTCTGATCCTCTCCTCTATTCCACTGGGATGGGGAGTGGCCAAGCAGCTCTGTGGAGCTTAGTTGCTGGTTGGGGTTAAACCATAACAATAGTCAAGCTAGTAAGAGTTGATGCTGAATTTATTCCTTTAAAATATTTACCTTTTTTTTTTTTTTTTTAGAGTGGAACAGAAATATGAGTAAAAAGCAGAGATAGTCATGGCACTGTATGACATAGCATCAGGTGGAGGTTGTGCTTTCTTATCCCTCTCAAGTTTGATTTCCCAAGAGAAACTGAGCAAAGGTGCAGATTGTGATGGGAAAATGAATAAACTGCTGATGTGGCTTCCCAAACAGCTGATGCAGCTCATTGTTCTGCAGAGGTGCAAGATCACTGAGTTACATGCTCAGCTAGTGTCAGCTCAGCTGCCTGCACATCGAGTTTCAGGGATACCACAAGACACAGGGCCCAAAGGCTTCCACTTATGAATGCATGCATACTCAAGGCACTTGGCTCATTTGCACAGGCTTATTGTTTTACAGCTGTGTTATTGAAAATAAATCAGATGCTGTGTAAGCAGTGCTTTTACTTTATAGAATTTTTTTAGTAGTTCATTGAAAAAAAAAAGGTTGCTATTTTCTCCTCTTGGACTAAAAATTCTCATAAATTTATGGTAATTTTGCTGTTGGCGACAAAGAATATCCCATTAAGAAAAGCAGAATTCACAGTTCTACAATCTTACTTATGCCTCATGAAAGCAACTTTTCAGAGGATTTTAGGATATCCTAAAAATATTTATTGGTGCACTAATGAAATACATTCTTGCCTAGGCACCTGCATTAGTGTTTTACTCTGTATCTGCCAGCTTAGAAGGGAAGAAGTTAGTAAATGTGCTGTGTTAACAGTGATGTAATGCAGCTCTGCAAGTTCCTGGAAGAAGATAGAAAAGTATGTGCTAAAGGGGACCTTTAAAAATCAAGACAGTGCAAGTCTTGCAAAACTCTACTGTAAAGCATTTTTTTTTCTTTCTAATCTACTGCTTCCTTCATGGTGACTTTCTGGAAGACTGCTCATTCAGCTTAGAGGAAGTGAACCCCATGAAGTCTGGAGCACCGGCTTCATGTTGGTAATACAAAATGTCAATGTTTGGTTGCAGATGCATGTCATGTTGTATGCATTTAGAGGAGTGAGTGTTCATGTTAGAGATCTTCCTCTGCTGATGGTTCACAGAGACACATTGGTCTATGAACTTTTTCACTCCTTAGATGGGGTCCATCATGTTTCTAAGATAATATTCCTCCCTCTAGTTACCCTTCATCTTGAAGTTCTAGAGTCAAAAGTCAGTTGTGTCTTTGGATCAAGAGAAATTCTGATTAATTCAGTTTCTGAATTTTTAATGGAATTTTGTCAGTTCCTGCTTTCCTTAGTTTGACGCATAAGGAAATGACACTCATGGTACTACACCATTTCAGAATAAGGTGCATTATATTTGTATTTTATCTTAAAATGAAAACAAAATTTTGCTGGCCAGGAATTCTACATGGTTTATATTCTTTTGAAACACAGATTTTAAGATCCGATACACTGGTATATAAACTACTGCATCAGAGGCTTAATTTTCTTTTTCCTCATAATCTCTGTAGAAACAAATAAATCAGAGATGGAAAAAATCCTCTTAGGTTATTTGTCCAACTCCCCCTCTCATTTAATTTAATTGAATCTCATTTAAGTCACTTATTCCCTACTTCCTTGTCCACTCTTGCTGTAAATGACTTGTAATAAACCTTCCATCAGTGTATCTAGGAGGCTGCTCCCCATTGCTAGCTTGCAGAGATTACTCTTACCTGTGGACTCTTAAAGAATTATTCTGTTCCTGCCTTTTTTTAAAAAATAGAATGGGTCAAAGCCTTAGATTTGGCAGGGGGGAAGGGGGAGGTGGGTTATAAATGGCCCCATTTTGTGGGTTTGATTTTTTTTTTTCCAACCCTAACAAAGAGCTTACAGGCATCTTCCATTTAACTCTTCATCATGCCTGTAGGGTTGCTGCAACCTTACCCTGCTGTGGATGGTCTCATCAATGGACTCAGACTTCTCTCTCTGATTTCTCTGTTCTCTCTCTGTGACTGTCTCAAGTCAACAGCACCCCATACACTGTCCCGATCCGATGTCGGGATCATTCAAATATCCCGATCCGATGTCGGGGAAAGGTTTCGATATGATCCCAAGAGCGAGATTAAGACACAAACGAGGTCAAATGCCGCATTCCCGAAACACCATTTATTACCAAAAGAAAAAGTAATAAGGAGGGTAGCAATAGGACAGAATGGAAAGAAAGATGGAAATGAAGCAAGGAGTCGGGATAGGGCAGCCAGAATAGTCACCACCACGGGTCCAGCGGCGAGGTGACAGTGAAGGGGCGGGTGAGGAGGTCTCAGTTGCTTGTTCCACGTGGTGCAGCGCGGCGTGGTGCGGTCAGGCAGTCAGGTGGTCATCCTCTCTGTCCCTCTTCTCTCTCTTTCTCCCCTGCTTGCTGTTGCCCATGCAGGTCTTCCTTAAGTACCCCTTCGAGGGCTGTGGTTACCATCTTTGTGCCCCCCAGCACTAGGGCAGGGACATGTCCGGGCAGAAGACCTCCTGCAGGCAGGGCATTTCACAAGTGGGCAGGGCATCTTCAAACAATCTTTGAGACAAGACAATAGTGCTGTTCCTCACATACACTCTCCAGGCTCACCCAGAACATCTAACTGGTTTACTTAAATGTCATTGTTCTCTTCAGTCATACAAACTTGTAGTGGACCTGCAGGCAGACACATCAAGAATTTGTCATATGGGAGATGGGACTCTGTATCCAGCTACCCAAGTTGATTGTGTGTTTTGTCCTATGACTGTTCACTGTCAAATATGTTAGCAGTTTTGGAAGCAGTGTCATGCCTCAGGGAACCATGATCCTCTCTCTTCCAAGAGAATGTTGTCATCACAGGTCTGTATGGTGTGAAACCTCCCGCTTGCTTTCCTTGGGTCTTCTCAGTGTTTCATTTGTCTCAAAAGTGACACTGCTTTGGTCAGAAAGGTAAACATTACCTCTGTAAACATGAGTGATGTGGATCTGTATACCCCGAGGGCAGCCTGGTTCCACTAGCTGAACATGAGCTCCATGTGTGTGTACACAGATACACACATGTATAGAGACTTAGGACTTTAAATCCAATTTTATGTAGGCATCAGACTCACACTAAAAAGTCATCAGTCTGGGACAGAAAATAAATTTCTGAGGCTCTCCTCTGTTTTCCACTGGTGTAAACTCTGTTAAAATGGCAGCTTTGGTGAGTCCCAGTCTTATATGCCTACCTCTTCCAGTACACCTTGTGGAAATCTAGTTAAGGGTTTTAGCACACAAGCTAAAACCATGTGTGCACCAATAACTGTGTGCCATGCCTTTACTTACGGGTCCTGTAAGGACTTCTTACAGAAGTACTGTGCCAGTAATGTTCAGGTTGCAGCCAAAAGTCAATCAGCCACACAAGTCCTTGACTATGTTGCATAAGATATCATATATGATTACAAGATCTTTTAAGTGGGTGCAGATTTGTCTGATGCTAGCCTTATTGAAGCATAAGAAGATATGTAGTCGGTACAGTGCTCACAGCCATACATGTATCTGCCCCATCTACACTATAGGTGGGGTTGTGCTTAACCCAGACTACAGTATTAAGCTTTCTCCTCTTTGGTGCTTTTGAAAGAGCTTACCTAAAGCTTCTGTCTCTGTGTGGGACTGCATCCAACCAGTCTGAGTACCAGTCTACTTTGGGTGGAAAGGAGCCTTTCACAGAGCATACCTAACTCTGTTGGGTACTTGAAAGTCAGACATCGCAGTGTTAAGAGGCACTATGCTCAAGTGTCCTTTCCGTTTGGCTCTGAGTGTTATGTGATGTGACCAAGGAAATGTGTAACAGAACAAGAACCAAGTTCCACTCCACAGCATTACAAACTACCATCATAACCACCGGAACATCCCTCTTCCTTACACTGGAACTATGTATAAAAGACAGGCAGTCTATTGGATATGGTGCCTGGCCACTTATTCCCTTGATACAGATTCCACATTCATACTGAAGCGAAGGCAGCCTCTCTTGTGTTTGATATATAGAGTTTGAAATTCCTGGGAATGGAGAAACTGAGCATCAAATTGTGATGCCCGGTTTCCCCAACACTTGGCACTAGAATAGTTAAGTTAAAAACAAATCATGTTCACAGTGAACTGAGTGGCACTTATAATCTAGCTCACAGCAATCTCTTCTAGGTTTTTTTAAATTTATTACATGAAATTAAAATAATTTTCATCTAGCAGAGGCTAAAGCAATTGCAACACTCTTGCTTAATCTTTAATTTACTTTAGGAGCTTACCAGAGCTCTATCTCTAAGTTTATTTTTTCTAGCAAAGAGTTTGGATTCCTTGCCATTATCATAATTTTAGATTGGAGTCAGGGATAAAATGCTGGACAGCTCATCAAATTATTTGTTCCAAAAATAATGCCTGTATCTGTGATGAGTGTAATAAAGCCTGTGTGTGTAATTACAAAACATATGTTTTCCTCCACCTCTTGCTTTGACTATGTGTTATCATAACCTATTCACAGCAAACAAATCCTACCCTTGAAGCCTTGAAATTAAAGTTGGTATTCTTTTTTTACAGGGGTGGATTAAATGGAAATAGTCTCACCATCCTGTTTCAGATAAAACCTAATCTTTCTTCAGATAAAAAAGGAGGGATTTTGAGGGGTACAACACAGAAGGAATCAATTCCCTTGTTTTTATTTTTTTTTCCCCAAATTTACTTATCTTCATGCTAAATAGAATATGGAAAACATGATGTTGACTGTAAGTAGTTGACTGCATCATGACTGCAGGCAGAATTTTTATTATATATAGAGGCAAAGGGTTACACTGAGAAAATGTATCAGATTAAAACCAATACTACAGTTTTTAAAACGCCCCCAGGGTGTCAAAATATGTTGGCTTCTGGGCGTCCAACCTGATGTGCCCTTAGAATGACCTGATTTTCTGAAAATAAAATCTCTGTCATGCCTCTCATCACTTTTGAAACTTTGGAACAAATAGTTAAGGTATTTTGGCTTGGTATCAAAATGTGCAGTTCTTATGGAAAGTATTACATGTTTGGGCATTATATGATGGGTGTGTTAAGTTTTCCACCTGGTCCAGCAGTAGCCTTGCCTTTTTAAAACTTTGTGCTCTCAGTTCCATGGATTTTATGTAATGGAAAACTTTAATGATGGGACGAATGAAATAGTTTATCCTAACATGGCTTTAATTTTCATGGCTTACCATCTTCTGGGCCTTCCCAGCATTTTCTGCAACAAGTGTTCAGTATTTTCATGGCAGTTTGAATATGCAAACACATCTCCCAATTTAATGTACTTTTGCACCTTATTTCCTGTTTCTCTTTCTCCTAGTTATATGCCATCCTGGGAGGAGAGCTGAAACTGGTTCCTTAAAAGGCCCTATATAAAGAACAAGGACACCAGTGTAACTGAGGTGAATGTAGAGTCCATTACTAAACAGAGATATTTCCTGTGACTTGGGCAGGGTGATCCTCAAAGTCCAAATCAAACAACACTATTCTTCTGAGCACTTCTCTGAAAGGGATGCAGACATCATTACTGAGTTCACAGAATCACAGAATCGTAGTGGTTGGGAAAGACCTTTAAGGTCATCGAGTCCAACCATGAACCTAACACTGCCAATTCCACCCCTAAAGCGTGTCCCTAAGCACATCATCTACCCATCTTTTTAATATCACCAGGGATGGTGGCTCCACCACTTCCCAGGAGAGCCTGTTCCAATGCTTGACTACCCTTTTGGTGAAGAAGTTTTTTCTTATATCTAATCTACACCTTCCCTGGTGCAACTTGAGGCCATTTCCTCTCATTCTATTGTTAACTGGCAGAAGAGACCAACCCCACTTCTCTACAGCCACCTTTTAGGTAGTTGTATAGAGCAATAAGGTCGCCTCTCAGCCTCCTTTCTTCCAGACTAAACAACCCCAGCTCCCTCAATAGCTCCTCACAGGACTTGTTCTCCAGGCCATTCACCAGCTTCGTTGTCCTTCTTTGGACCTACTCCAGCACCTCAACATCTTTCCTGTAGCGAGGGGCCCAAAACTGAATAGAGACATCTTGAATGGGAAGGTAAGACAGGGAGTGGACAAAGCTATAACACAATAAAAATAGCATCCATTGTATAGGAATTTGCAATGGATTTTTCAGGGCTTAAAGTTTGTATTAGTGGTAATTCAAGATTTGGGGTTTTTTTAAGAATAATTTTATGAGTGCTTTATGGGACTAGAGGTAGAGCTGCTCTTTTGTTCTGTAATCAGCATCCATGTCACCAAGAGACAACTTGCAACAGCATGCATAATGCAATTCTATTCCATGGTTTATATGTGGTGAAAAGTTCATCCTTTGAATTCCAAGTTCAGAACTGTCTGAAGTGGATGACTTTTGATACTGAATGGACATGGATGCTGACTGACATTTTGCAGCACTTGTATTTTGCATTGTTTGGTGCTTCCAAAACCTCCTTGTTTTTATTCCAGTTATGACTGCCATCAAGAAGCTTAGAAATTCTACTGCGTGTTTTACAGAAGCTAAATATTCCTTACTGCCTTGAGAGTTCTTAGAGAAAAATGGGTACACTTATGGTTTGATCTAAACAAATGTGTGAAATCACTTCTGACCACACCAGAAATTTGTTTGGAGAAATCCCAGTGATGGAGCTTGGCTAACACCTTTTTTTTTTTTTTAATCTTCCTGTTAATCTTCTACAGATCATTGAAGTTCACTGTTTTATGGTGAAACTATGTGATGCAGCAAGCCTGGTGCCTCTACATATGGTAGATTTTTTTTTCCAGAGGACAAGCTCAGTCTTTAGGCATGAGAAACTCTTTGTGAAAGATGCCAAAAATCCTCTCTGACCAACACTTTTCCATGTTTTATGAGTCTCATTAGTCTTTATTTGGCCATACACTTATGCATTAACATATGGTATCAATAAATGCTACAAGTGTTCACAGTTCATGCCATCTTGTGAAGCACACACAATGGGATGCAAATTACTCTGAGGTAAAACTACAGGAATTATCTTTATAGGCAAGCAGAATCATCATCATTTGGCCAACTGCTGACAGTTTTCAACTCTAAATGAATTTTGGCTGGATTCAGTGCTATTCAGTCAGGGAGAAGGCCATGTATCCATGCACATAGCTTTTTGGTTTGGCTTGCAGCAGTTAAAGGCACTTTAGTCCTAGTCAGCCTGCTACCATTTCATGGCTGTACAAGACTGTCTAAAAGTAAGCTGTTAATTTTTATTTTCATATGAAACATTTAAATCACAGTGATAGAGCAATGTTTCATCTCAGGACACTGCTGACGCCACATGTGAATGTTACATCACTAATCCAGTTCTTAGCTAGGCTGGTATTTCCAGAAAGACACCCCTGATTTAGCAAGGCCTTTTGGGACTTCAGGTCTGTCAGAGATGGGCAGATGATATCCATCCAGCAGTAAGGGGAGAAAACAATGCGCTCTTGCTTGGCCCATGTGGGTCATTGGTTCTTAGAGAAGTTGAAGACTGAATGAGACTTAAAGTGTGACAACTGACCATTGTATCATATCTTTTCCCTGGTTCTGCTAAGTAATACAGTAGTAAGACAGTTTGGGGAAGTGGAATAAATGGCCAGACTGGGTCCATGCTATAAAACTTGAAGTGATTATTGATATCTTGAGCTACTCATACTTGCTCATATTAAACATTACTGAATTCAGTAAAGAAACAACAGCCATGGCTACTTTTACCTCAAAATGTGGTGGTGGTACTGCCTTTCATATAGTAATTTGGAGCAATAAGATCAAAGATGGCAGGAACCTAGACCTCTCCAACAGGTAAATTCCCTATTCAGTATGTTATTGCACAGGACATTTAGACCAACATGAATGAGTTAGGCAACTAATTTTATGATAAAGTTTTAGGCTATTAGTCCACATTTTACCTGGATCCTTTATTTCAGAGATGCAAGTAGTCAGACTTTAAGGTTAACTTTCCTCTAGTAAAAGTTTCAGAAATGTTCTTTAGTAGAAGTTGTCAATTTTCAAAATGAAAATAATCTTAGAATACTCCAGGTTGGAAGAGACCTCAAGGATCACTGGTTCAACCTTTTTTGGCAAAAGCACAGTCTAGACAAGGTGTCATAGCACTCTGTCCACCTGATCTTAAAAAAGTTTCCAGTGCCAGGGAATCCACTACTTCCCTGGGGAGATTATTCCAATGGCTGATTGTTCCCAGTGTGAAAAATTTTCCTCTTGTGTCCAATTGTAATGTCCCCAGGATTAACTTGTACCCATTACCCCTCATCTTTTCCATGTGACTCCTTGTAAAAAGGGAGCCTCCATCACCTTTGTAGCCACCCTTTAAATACTGGAACATGGTGATGAGGTCTGCCCTAAGCCTTCTTTTCTCAAGGCTGAACAAACCCAGTTCTCTCAGCCTTTCTTCACATGGCTGGCTGCCCAGTCCTTTGATCATCTTTGTGACCCTTCTCTACACCCTCTCCAGCTTGTCCACATCTTTTTTGTTTAGCAAGGACCAAAAGTGAACACAATATTCCAGATGTGGCCTGTCAAGTACTAAGAGTGGAATAATGCTAGAGTGGAATAATGATTTCTTTATCTCTGCTGATGATGCCCTTGATGGAACCCAGTATTCTATTGGCTTTCTTTGCTGCAGCAGTACCCTGTTCACTCATATTGACCTTGTTGTCCACCAGGACCCCCAGGTCCTTTTCCACATGGCTGCTCCTCAGCTGGATAGATCTCAGCCTGTGCTGCACTCCTGGATTATGTTTGCCTGAGTGCAAGACCTTACACTTGTCCTTGCTGAATAATATCTTCAGATGAAATGTTGTTACCTTTTATTTTAAAAGTAGCACTATTCTGCATTCCTGCTGGCTGTATGCTTTCCAGCTTTTTTTCTTTATCTTTGTTTTTCTGCAGAAGGGAGAGTGTTAAATGAGAATTCATGAAGACCAGACAGTCACCAAAATGGTATTTTTCTGCAAGTAATGGTTTTATCCCCTACTAGCTCTACTAGCCAGCTCTACTAGAACTCAATATTCATCACACATTAATATGTCTTAAGATAAGGAGAGATTATCCTTATTATTCAGATGGGGCTCATGTTGAAGGGAGTCAGTGCTACACTACACTTTACATATAGTTTTCTGCTGTAGTATAAATACAAGGCTCAGCAAATCTATAAGTGCTTTGGAGAGGTGGCCAGAAAAGTTTCAAAGTTTCTCATGAAAACTCTCAAGAAAACAAAATATCTTTTTATTCATCCTGATTACAAGACAATTTGAACACTCTTGAGCCAAAAGAGTTTGTAAATTTGCCAAGTGTCATATGAACAGATTACAAGATTTTACAAACTGTTGGGGCCTAGTCAGAGCTGTGTAAATGAGTTGCAATGAAGTGACCAAAGGCTTCACAGTCCTAAGATGTAGATTTTCTTTACTCAGTTCTGTCACTTGAATGTGTTTACTAGGGAAATTCATACCTGGCCCAAATCATCATATCACCAAATTAAGGTGACACAGTACAGATTCAGAAGGTGCCTTAGGCACTGCAGGTCAAGACTTAAGTGCTTAAGTGTTGGGGTCTGATGCCACAAGTTGAACTCATACATTTGTATCATGTGCAGTGAATGAAGAGGGATAGGCTCCCAGGAACAGGGTTTACAAGAAGCAGGGAGCTAAAGGGATATATCTGCCAGTTGTCAGGAAATGACGTGGAAATGCCTCTGTCTTAAATTTGATCTGCGTGTCTGAAGCAAAGATGAAGGAGTCAGAAATGGTCTTCCGGCCTTTGTTTATCATTCATGTCATTTAGAAGGAGTCTAATGCTGCAACTTGGTGGGAATGGGAAAGGAGAAAATTGATTTCTGACCCTTCTTCCTGGGCTGTTTATGTTTTGGTCAGTTTTTTGTTGGTTTTATTTTTTTACATTAAAGAGTCATAGAAAAATAGAAATAGAAGCACTTTAAGGAAAAAGCTTTAATCACTCACTGACCTCTCTGACCAGAATGGTAAAAAATCAGATTCATCCCTGCCTTCAAGTAGTGTCTTACATCCTTGTTTTAGCTTAGGTCAGGACCACGCTTCTGAACACTTTTGTTCACAGTGCAGAGCAGTCTTGGAGACTGCAGCCTGGATCCCTTTTAACTGAAATGAAATAAAGGGTAGTTCTTTAGGAACATAGTATAGCAAAACCCTGAATTTCAGGAGAACAGATTTTGGCCTGTTCAGTGTATCTGCTTAGAAGAATCTCATGGGAGGCAGCCCTGGGTAAAACAGGTGTCTAGGAGAGCTTTTTAATGTTCAAAGATCATGTCTTCCAATCTCAAGAAAGGTCCATCTGGCTGTGTAGGAATTCAAGCAAAGGTGGCAGGAAACCACCACAGATTAACAAGGAGCCCATGACAAAACTCAGACATAAAAATAAAGCATACGGGGGGTGGAAGCAGAGACACGAGACCCGGGAAGAATACAGAGACACTGTCCGAGTATGCAGGGATGTGATAAGAAAAGCCAAAACCCACTTGGAGTTCAGTCTTTGTGTGTACCATAAAGAGTATTGTAAAACAATTATCAGTTAGATTCATCAACATATCTGGGGTTGGAAGGGAAAAGCCTTTTTCCTTCTGTGAAACTAGGTCCCCTGAAAGTCTGGGCAAGGCCCTGGCACTTAGCATGTTTAGACCAGTAAGGATGTGAGATACTTGTTTAGTTAAGGGTGGCTGATGGTAGAAGAATTGCAAGGCTGACAGTTTTATTGCTGATTATTGAGTGTAATTGTAGTGGCAAATGATTATTTTTTTCTGTAAGAGCTTTGATTCTGCTATCAGGCTAACAGCCATTGGAGGTTGAAAGAGCATTGTGGCCCAACTAAGTGGACAGTAGGACAGAAGTAATACCATGTAAAAGATTTGAAAAAGCCATCAAAACTGCGGGTCAAAGGCAAGTGGTCAGGAACCAAAAAGGCAGACAGAATTTACACTTTTCACACAAGGACCTATTATCCTCAAGAATAAATGGGGAAAAAAAAGAGAATATTTACAGAGAGAGCTGGGGAATGTATTTCAAGGATATTGCAATCCACTCAAATCTGTTGAGCTAGTATTAGACTCCATGAGAGAGGAGTGAGAAGGAGAGAGAGATTCAAGCATCTAATACACTTAGTAAGTGATAAGTCTCTGTTGAAAAGTTAGCAGGGCTGGATCACCCTTTGGAGATCAGGCTCTCTCTCCCTCTTGACTGTGTGACAAAATGTGACTATGTTCCTGCCTTTCTCATCTCATTTGGTAAGTAAAATCAGAAAAAAACCACTGTTTCAGGCATCCACTCATTTCCAGGCAATGAAGGAGGTGATGAACAGAATCAGCACAAACAGTGCAACACAAGAGATTTGCACTTACCTTATGAAGATGTATTGATATATCCCTTATCCTGCCTTAGGGAAAAGGGGTAGACAAAACAAGGTGTCTTCCTGGCTCACAAACTGAAGTCTACATGGTCCAAGGTCTCTTGGAGGCCACAGTGTTCTCACAGGTCTAGGCTACAGATGAAAGGTGTTGCTGGGATAGCTGTAGTGCTAGGGTAGATATAGTTTAAAAGTAGTTATTTGTGGGGAGAAGTACTTGTGTAATTTATACCATATGCCCAAGTGCCTTGGCTCTGACTGTGCCAAAACCAGATACCTAAGGAACAGTGTAAGAACTGGGGCTACATATACTGTTATTTTCCCATGGTACTTTCCCAACCTCTGATAATTTGAGGCTCAGGGACTTTCTAAGCCTGACATCACATTTAATATTGTTCAGTAGATCCTTGTCTTATGAATCAGCATAATTACTTTTTGGATCCATGCAAACTTTTGGCATCCGCAGCATCCTTTTTCAAATCTACAACCAGCTAGTTTGTTTTGAGGTGCTCTAGTTCATGTGTTAGAATGAAAGGCAAATAGCTGTTCTCTATTGATTCATTCCTCAAAAAATAAAAGACACAGATATTTTTTAAGGATTTTCATTCAGGAAAAGGTAATACTGGCATGATAGTCTTAGATTTTTGACCTTTGAGATTGTTGAGTGTATCCCCAAATCAGAGAAATTAGAGTTGAGTTGTTATGGTACCTAATGTGCCTTCAGTATATTATGAAAAAAATTATTTTAGATTTTTGAAGGACTTATAAGGCAACTTAAACTTAATTTTGCACATTGTATTTCTGAAGACTTTCCTGCTTACCTTTTCTGTCTAAATCACATGGAGGACAAGAAAATTGTTAAACTACATACACCGGTTACAAAAGGGTATATTTTATATGAACAATGAGTAGAAAAATACTTAGCAAAATTTTCTACAGCTGGTAGTGGGAAAAACATTTTATTAATCTTTTTTATTATGACCACTGTAATTTTTCTGTACAGCTGTGGGCTTTGTGTGCAAGTGATAAAAAGCTTTGATGAGTTTAGGGTCTTATTGTTCTACAGTACATATTTAAGAAAGAGTGGTTTCATTTCAGTGATAATGAAACCAGTTCATATATGAAAATGGTTACTACTCCAATCATATTTTGACTGACATATTCTCTTAAATTACTTCCAGATACAGAGATCATTCTGAAATGAAATAGCTTAGCATTTTGATCAGATTTATTACACTTCACTGATTTTGAACTGGATCCTAAACCAGGACAACATTGCCTGGGATCAGGCACTTGGATAGCGTAGCTCTCTGTTATTTAGTTTAGGAAATAGACACAGTGGAGAAAGAGAAGAAAACTCCTCTAAGGTAAAATGTAACGACACTAAGTCACTGAAATTGTATATGCAAGCAAATTTATGATGATAGTTTCCTAAAAATATAATGTCAAACACAGACACTAAACTAAGTTTTAATGTAGCTTTGTGGTCTTGGTTTCTAAACTTTATCTTTCATCTTATTGTCAAGCAGAATACACTGTTGTAAACCATGACCGTGGAAAGCACTTTAGATTTAAAGTGTTGCAAGCACAACTTAATTTGAGACACTTGTATGTTCATGAAAAATATTCATACTTGTCCCTGACTTAATGAAAAAGAGATTATTTTTTCAAAGGTCTATATTTGGGTTTAGAATAAAAGCCATTACTTTCCATAGTGAATATTTGGTCTAACACAGAGTAAAAAGTATCCCAACTTTGAATTATTAAAAATGATTACATTTTTATGATTGCTGTGCATTGTCTGCTTTTCCCATTTCTACCCCATGCAACTGCAAGCTATAATTGCTCAGTCTGGGTGGCAATCTATCAACCCTGAGAGAGTTTACTTTGGTCAAAGGCACTACTTTTTGTTTTGAGGTCTATTACGCAACTGTTTTGCCGTGGTGGATTTGCATTTGTATCCATAGCCACTGAAGGGAGATAAATGCTGGATGCCCACTTGACTGGATTCCCTTACAGATTGCACTCTGGGCCTTGTGACTGATGGTGGGATCTTTGCACATCTTTGCCTGCCCTCATCCACCCATGGAAGGTGGGATCCCTACACATCCCTACCCACTCCCATCCACCATGCAGCTCCAGCTGCTGTCACTGTGCAGCTTCTGGTCAGGTCTGCTACCCACCATGCATGGGAGAGAAATTAACATTGCTCATTCCCACAGTCCCATCCACTGATGGCAGTTGCCTTAGGGTGAGAAGAGAATGAGAAAGACTTGGATGAAATTACTGGATGAAAGACAACATTTTCAAGTTATACTGAAGCATTAAAATAAGAAAGATAAAGATTTAACTTCTTTCACTTCACAGAATACTGTGAAAAGATGATGTTAGGCAACTAGACACAGAAATTTATTGTATTGCATGACTATAGCAGTACAAGCTATATACAATACATTTTATCAAGCCTTAAACCTAAATAATTCTAATTTCACTCAGGATAATTTTACTAATATATAGATTTACTTATTATTGATTTTGCTAATGTTACAACAACTTCATTTTGCACCAAAAAGTAGGTGTTTTATTTTGTGTTCAGACCAGAGAGCCAAATTGAGTAGTGTCCAGTGTCTCTATCTACAGCTGTGGTTGATAGGTATTTTCATTTCAGAAACAATGTTTCAGTGCGGTCTTTAAATCTGTATTTCTGTGGTCTAAAAGTTTATGGAGTATTTTTCTATACAATGAGAATGTAAATGAGGGAGGATAAGAGGGATTAAAGAGAATGCAAGTCAAACATTGATGTGGCCAGGACAGATATTGCAGAGATTTAAAAATGTCCTTGGAGATGAATGAGATTGTATCAAAATCATATGCGAAATTACAATGATATTTTCCTGAAAAGTAGCAGAAGGTTTTAATTTCACTTTTTAAAAGTCTTAATCCCTTGTGGAGCAAAAGGAAAATGGGAAAACAACTTGGTAAATAGCATCATGCACTTTATGTTACTTAGAAACATGGAAAAATACTCCAATTTCAAATATTCTACAACAGTTTTCCTCAGAACAATGATTTATAGCTGCTCTGAAGTTTTGTGTGGAAGATAACCTTAGTTTCCACCTGATACTACATGAATTATTATTTTTTTTTCATTTTGAATCACTGATAACATTATTCAACATAAAATAATTCTTATTTATGGTTGCAAAAGCATAGGTTACTGGGCTCAAGTAAAGTGAGCAGAAAGTGATGATTCATAAGGAAATTCTGCAAAGAGCTGCTGATTTTGCCTTTATGAACTTTAATATGTGTATTCAAATAAATTCCATGCTACCTTCTGGGCTCTTGACTGGAGGATTTATCCGACAGCCATTGTACAAAACTCCCACTACTAATATTATTTTAACTCGGCAGAAGCTGCAAGAATTAGATATGATCTGAATACACTCAATAAATCACATTCTTGCAGAAACTTGAGTACAAAAATATCCAATCCTAAATAGCTTTTGTTGGGAGACTGGTTCTGGGGTAGTCAGTTTAGAAAAGACCAGCATATCTCTATGCATTTTTAATTCATTTCTATTGCGCCTTTAGCGACCCAGGGGAGTTTCTGCCTGAAGTGTGATACATCTAATTTCAGGCATATAAACTGGTCCTTTGCTAGATTTTAGCTCCTAACTTTAGCATGCTTAGTAAAAGAAATGGTTTCTTGAAAAGCCTGTCCATGCCGCCAGCACAAAAATGATCTACTCACTGCTTTGCCATGGAATCAGGGATTTTTAGAATGTCATTTTGGAGCATCTGACTCAGAACAGTGCATCCAGACTGTTTTTTAGATTCCCACTGGCAGGTGTTGGTGAACTATGAATCCATGGATTGTAGCACCTAATCTGGGTTTGCCAATAGCTACACTTTGAAAGTGACAAGCCAGTCAGAAGCACGATGCTGCTTGCAGTCTCAAGAATTTCAATACAGTTGACTTCACTGCTTAGTAACAGATATTGGGGAATGGTTTTATTTCAGAAAGTCATTTTATCAGAATTTCCAGTTCTCAGGAAAAAAGTTTTAAAGGTCTAAGGCAATTAAAGAAATTATACTTCTTTTGAATGAAAAAAGTTGTAATGTTATAAACTCCTCCTGTAATAGGCTTTTGCTTTAATTCTTCATTTGATATTTAATAGAGAATGATAATGAATGTACCAGAACATAACTGTCAGGATTTTATTGTATTCTCTCTCTGTTTTCTTGTTTGTTTGTTTGTTTTTTAAAATTTTGGCTTCTTTACCTCGGAAGTGAGTTATATGGTTTTGTGATTTAATGTTTCTCTGCACTGAAAAGGAAGAAGGTCAGGATTTTTTTTTATGTGTACAGCTTCATTGAAGTCTTTAGAAACAAAGCAAGAAAGTGAGCCTTTCTCAGAGCTCTTTCAAGTGCATTCAGACATGCTGAAGATATCAAATTCACTCCATCCAGCCATTTTTATTGACATAGAAAGGAACAATAAGCTAAAACTCTGTTATTCTAGATAGGAGTTTAATAGTAAAGCAATAATCTGCAATTTGAATTACACTGGGCTTTCCTTGGAGTGAGAGAGATTTTACTTGTGTGTCCATGTTTCTTCTCAGTAGCTATCGTTTGTTGTAATTATCAACTCATTAGTTGACCAGACTTTCCCAAATCCCAGCCATAGTATATTTACATCAATTACAATAAAAGCTCCTTGCCAAAGGACTAGATTGTAAACCACACAAAAGATGCATGAAAGCACACATGATGTTGTGCAGCTTCCAGTATTTTCCTTCCTACCTGAAAGAACTTTACAGGAACACACTTTGTAAGGGATTTTATATTGTCAGGTCCAAGAACTGAGTTCAGAAAGACTTTTTACTAACTAGTCAAATCTCCTATAGCAAGCTCTGCAATAAATGCAGCAGTTGAAGGAGGCCTTGGAGACTGAGAATTTTTGAGGAGCTGTGAGAATTCCCTGTTCAAATGATTTGGAAGGAAGACCACTTCTGCAATGGATGAGCTTCTGAAAAAATTGGATTGCAGCTGTATGACAGTGTAAGATTTACATTCTGAATGTTCATACCACTTATCCATGTTGGTTGCCAAATGGATAGAAAAAGAAAAAGCTCTGCTGATGTTCAGTAAAGTTATCCCAAAATGTCTGAAGGTGGTCATGGAAGGATGAGCATCCACAACAAGATTATGATAATATGAGCTCTTCCTTAACTTAGTCTTGTCCCTCTGTTTCCTTGTAAATCCTTTCAGCTTTAAATTATTTTCTGCCTTTCGGGATAAAAAGTGTTGTTGATATCAGCACTCACAGATTTATTTACACAGGTTTTATTGCATTTTATATTTGAACCTGGTTTGTTGCCTTAAATTTAAATGCACTTTTCATGAAACCAATGCTGGCTGTAGGTCCATTAATCCTTCCTGTAGCAGATATGGTTTGCAATTGTTTTGTATCCCTACGTCCTTTAGGTTGTTTATATGCTTTCATCACTTGCAATATATTTTTCACTTATAGCTAAGATATGCCAGCAGTGTTAATGCTTAATTTTCCTGTACGTGGCTCCTGTATGCAAGTTATGTCATTCCAGCTCATTCAGTCCACATTTTTGAACCTTTTTCACTGTATTCTTTCTCATCTCATCCATGCTCTAATCTCTTCCTCAACATCGCTCCCAGAAGTATGTCCCTTAGTCTGTCATACGTGTGCCCAGAAGGTGAGGACCACACCTACTTTCCAATTCCCAGTCAATCTGTGGTTGGAAATGGCCGTTTCTAGCCCACGCTCCTAGGTGCTTGTAAGCTTAACATCACAAAACCTCTATTTCAGTTGTGGCTTTTGCAGAAGAGGCTAGTTCTCCCAGCCAATCTTAGTTGTAATCATAATAATGAGCTTTTAAGAATATGTTGGTGACATCCTTAGGTTAAAAGAAAAAAAAAAAAAGGAAGCACTTTAGTGGCTTCTTTCTGTATCCTTTGTAATTACATATTCCTACTCCCTGTCTGAGCTACTCTCACATGATCAGTGAAAATGTTTAGCCGATAATACAGGGAAATCACCCAAACAATCAATAGCACAGTCGTAGATCAGCTGGTGAATGATGCAGCTGGGAGCTAGATAGATTTCTAGGTCCCCGAGCCCAACTATTTTCCTGAAGGAATTTTATTAATACAGAATTTTGACAGTAATGTACATAAGGCCTTATTACAGCTTGAGAGGCTGCCTTGGTTAAGGAGCCATTGAACCACCTTTTCGATCATAGTCTGTGATCAGAAGCAACAACTGGAACCGACTGGAAAATAGTTATCAATTGGCCCATGGGTCAAATATGTTGGTGGTCTTCTGCTCCTGACAGATAAGAGTTTATGTCACACACATCTATTCTGGATCACATAGATATGCACACACACCCCCCTACCTGTAACTATCAGAACAGACACTAACTGGTTTCTTCCTGATGGCCTCAGTGAGGGATTGAGGTTTGTCAGGGAATTCTTGCAAGGAAACAGTAACTGTGAAAACAAGGGTGTTAAAAAAGGAATGTCTCTAGTGCAAAGGAAAGGAAAGAATATATTCTTTGTTCCTATGTCAGCTGTCCAACTTGGTCACTGCTAGCATTTCACTTTCACCCTGAAGAACAGCTAATTGTTTATGAAATGACCTTGTTATTCCTGCCCTAGTAACCTTGTCTGGAAGGCCACCACATGCATTTATTATTCTCTGAAGGAAAATGTGCTTTCTGACATCTGTTCTGCATTTGTTTTCCTTTAATTTCCTTTAACTTCCATCACCCCCTCCCCAGATTGCTCATCTGTGCTGCTCTGCACAGGGTGGCATGGGCTGTGGTAGTCCTACAACACTGCCTGTCCTCAACTTTATCTTTTCTGTGGTTGGACAGGGAAGGGAACTGTGAAATTGCCTTCTCCCTCTTCCCTCTCCTGTGACAGACTTTGCATCTCCTGAATTACATATTCCAGTTTAAGATTGTAAGAGTTTTTATTGAGAGCATATTGCAGACAAAGGCTCCTTCTCTCTGAATCTGCCCTGGGGATTCATTCTCCTCTTAATCCTCATGCCAGAGAGTGCAAAAGCATTGGCAAACCACAGTCTCCTTCCCATGTCATTTTTCAGACAGCACTAATGAGCATCTACAGCAACAGTTCCTGAGCTTCTAAAAGCATAAGAAGGCTTTGCAAGAAGTGTAAGTCACTCAAATGTCTTCTCAGTAAAAAAGCTTTATTGTTGGCTGTGATCACTTTTATCTCTTTCAGATTTCTTGTGATAAGCTCTCTAAGAGAACAGCCTGGCTGTTCCACAGGAGGCTTTAGGCATCTGTTAACTAAGTGACATTTCTTCAGCAATGCTAGTTTAAATGACTGACATGGTTGCCTGCCCTCTCCCATCAGCCTCATCTCCAGCCCTGGCCATCCTCTGAGCTGTGCTGGTGTAAGTGTCTGGATAGCCATTAAGTGAATCTGATTTGGGAGGGTTTTTCTGGGAGGAAGGAGGTGGAATAAGGAGGAAGGTTTTACAGAAGATCTGGATTGACAAGTGGCAACACAAACTCTCATGCTGGCGTCTGGAAGCAGGTGGTGGGGTAGCTGGGAACATGCAGCACAGAGTGGCAGCAGTTTATACTGGCTTGAGCAGGACTGTCTAGCATCTAAACACAGACTTAATTTGGGATTTAGCTCAGCAGGCATAAGAGCAAAGCTACAAATTTGAGAGCAAAGCAGAAGATACCATTATCACTCAGTCTTGCTATAACAGAGAAGTAATGGAGGGTAAAATAGTGCAGGAGGGTTTGCGTGTTCTATCTTGTCTACTTAACCTCCCAGACAGGTTTTTTGGGTCCAGTCTTCCCAAGGTTACTCAAGGTGCATGTCCATGAAACCATAGGGGTGGGTGACCATTTCTCCTGCCTAACTCACGCTTTGTCCAGTGAGGAGAGCTGTTATGGGCTCTTAAACTAGCTCATCACTGCCTGTAAATTTTAGGAAAGTTCATGGGCAGGCTTCATAGACAAAGGTGAAGTTTGCAAGAAGTGAGTAGCCTTTTGTCTTTCACATGGGTAATGAGACAGGTTACAATAATAGTCAAGTAGTTTTGCTTTAGAGCATGTGCATTCAAAATCTGGTCACCCTTAGGAGATAACACAGAATCTTCCAAATAATTCCAGAATTGTTTCATCATGTCTTATTTAGGAAGGTGCTATGCATCTAGCCTTTCTTTGGGAGAATTGTAAAAATGCTGCTTCACTTTTGTCACAATTTAGGCTGGTGCCTTGAGTAGGCTGTATAAAAATATTAAATTTTTTATTTTCTTGTTTATTTTGGCTGAGTCTATTGTTAGTTTCTGTGAATCAGCTATGAGACTTGGCAATGCAAAGACAATTGATATCGTGAATATCTTAAAAGATGTGAGAAAGCACCTGGCTGAGCTGATTTTATGTTTTTAAAGGTGCACCAATGATAAATACATGGGGAGATACAGAGAGAAATATAGCACTTTAGCTTTCCAGATGGGTTTCTTACTGTCAGGATACATAAGGTTTCAAAGGAAAGGAAGTTCTCTGCATCCATTGCAAAAGATTTTTTTGAGAGAAATCGTGTGCCTCCCTGAGGTCCTTTCCAGTTTCCTTGGCTTTTTCTTGCTTTGTTTCATTTAATCTTCTGTGCTGTTTACTGCTGCATATGGCATGTGCTCGTTTATGTTTGTCAGTGCTGAGTTTTATTTACTGCATAGCAGTCTGATTTCGGAGGAAACCCGGTTCCTTTTTCTGCTCACTCACTTGATGCAATCAGAGAATGAGGCTCGCATACTGTTTTCCATCTGTCTCAGTCATTTATATAGATTAAAAGCAGCAGAGGTCCAAGTAATGGCCTTGTGGGGAGGATTCCCCACAGTGGGGTGGCTTGCTTTACAAGTCCTCAGATTTCACTTTGTTTGTTTGCTTTTTCTAGTCTATGCATTCACTATTTGCATGTTAATAGATTTGGAGAAGATTCCTCTCCAAAATCTCCACTCTCATCTGAAATATCAGAGTTTATTCTCTTCTAAAACTCAGTAATTTGTGTTTCATTAAAAAACATAATCCTTAGTTCTTCCCTTGGCCAGAAATGCTCTTATGGAATTATAATAAATTAATCTCAATGAATTTCTAAAACATACCTACGCAGGTCTTTAAAGATATTTTGATGTTATATTATTTGGAGATAAAGAATATTACTGTTAAAATCCCTACACTATAAACACTTTACCCCTTTGAAAGCCTTGCAGCTGTACGATTCTGTTCATTTTGACAAACTTTGACTAACCTGATCTCCTCTATGACAAGATGACTCACTTTTAGTGGATGAGGGAAAGGCTGTGGATGTTGTTTACCTAGACTTTCACTAACAGCTTTGACACTGTTTCCCACAGCATTCTCCTGAAGAAACTGGTTGCTCATAACTTGGACAGGTGTACTCTTCACTGGATGAAAAACTGGCTGGATGGTCAGGCCCTAAAAGTGGTGGTGAATGAAGTTAAATCCAGTTCGTGTCCAGTCACAAGTGGTGTTCCCCAGGGCTCAGTACTGGGGCCAGCTCTATCTTTATAATCTATCTGGATGAAGGGATCGATTGCACTCTCAGTACACCAAGTTGGGTGGGAGTGTTGATCTGCTTGAGGGTAGGAAGGCTCTACAGAGAGATCTGGACAAGGTGGATCAATGGGCCAAGGCCAACTATATGAGGTTCAACAAAGCCAAGTGCTGGATCCTGCACTTGAGGCACAACAACCCTATGAAAAGCTAAAGGCTTGGGGAGGAGTGGCTGGAAAGCTACTTCATAGAAAAGGATCTGGGAGTATTGGTCAATAGGCAGCTGAATATGATCCAGCAGTGTACCTAGGTGGCCAAGAAGGCCAATAGTATCCCGTCTTGTATCAGAAACAGTGTGGCCTGCAAGACTAGGAAAGTGATTGTTCCCCTGTACCGAGGCACTCTGATTGTGCCTCTGTTCCTCAGCACTGCGAAGCTGCACCATGAATACTGCATTCAGTTTTGGGCCCCTCACTACATGAAAGACATTTAGGTGCTGGAGCGTGTCCAAAGAAGAGTAACAAAGCTGGTGAAGGAGCTAGAGCACAAGTCTTATACAGAGAGGCTGAGGGAACAGTAGGTGTTTTGTCCAGAGAAAAAGAGGCCGAGGAGAGACCTTATCACTCTCTACAACTACCTGAAAGGAGGTTGTAACAAGGTTTGTCTCAGTCTCTTTTCTCTAGTAACAAGCAACAGGACAAGAGGAAATGGCCTTAAGTTGCACCAGGGGAGGTTTAGACTGGATATTAGGAAAAATTTATTCACCAAAAAGGTTGTCAAGTGTTGGAACATGCTGCCCAGGGAAGTGGTGGAGTCACCATTCCTGGAAGTATTTAAAAGACATGTAGATGTGGTGTTTAGGGACGTAGTTTAGTGGTAGAGTTGGCAGTGTTATGTTTATAGTTAGATCTGGTGATCTTAAGGGCTTTTCATACCTAAATGATTCTATGATTCTATAATTTTAGTAACAATTCCATTAAATCAGTTAATGCACTTTATCTTTCAGTGTAATTTCTTCAAGTTACTCATGTCAGAAATTATGGGCTGTATTTTCACACGTTTGTCTAGCCTTTACACTTCAAATGACCGCCAAGTCTTTTTCTTTTAAATATTATATAAATCTTAATTTGAAAGAGCAGGAGAATTATTAGTCCAAGTGTTCTTACTATCACAGGAACTACTCCCTCCTCTATCAGCAATTCAATAAGAATAAATTACTTAATGCCATCTAAATTAAAGCTGAAAATTTTGTCCCATTGCTAGAGTGGCAAAACTGTGTGATTACAGAAGAACTCATATTTTGTCATAAACATGTGCTACTGTGTCTTAACTCTGTTGCAGGTGCTTAGAAGAAAAAGATACCTAGATGTGTAGGCATTCAGGCTGAAGACTGATCTGCTGATCATCGTCTTTGTCACCATTTTCCATGAACTGAGTTGTGTGGGTTAGCACTTTCCTCGTGTGAAGCTTAAATATAGTTGTGACCTCTAAGGCAGTAAAGCAGAGGTATTAACTGGTTGACAAATACTGGCAAACTGAGTGGTGCCTGGAACTACAGAGGTGTGAAGAAACAGAAAGATTAGATTTAAGCAAATTGTATGCTGGTAGGGTTGTATGCCTGTGAGAGACACCAGTTCTTGAAACAGCAGTGCAGATGGGTGTTCCCATTGGAGAGGAGAAATGTTTACATTCATAGTTCCTTTTTTGCTTTTCCAAGACAGACAGATAACTTATAATGTACAGGACTTGGCCAAAAGATGTGTTGCACATGCTTGGGGTATAGGAGGGGGTTAAATAACAAAATGGTAACTTTACAACTGTCACATGAACTGCCTATGTCTGTCCTCATTTAAGATACGAGGCATCTTAGTCCATGGGTGGTAAAATGGGGATTAAAACGGGGCATCTTCAGGGTCTTGCTGGCTTTAGTAAAACATTTTAGGACTTCACGGGTGTGTAAATCTGAGTGCAGCTTCGAGGTTCATAATTGGGACTAAATATTGTTGTTGCAAACCAGATAACTTTTCTCTGTGTAGGAATAGATATATGGATGTGTTACTTAGGCAATGTGAGGAAAAGTATGTGTGTGTGTGTGTATATATATATGTAAAATATATAGAAGTGAATTAGAGATTTCATGCTGGCTGTTGCCTTAAAACTCCCCAAAGGATACATCAGCATTTAGAACAAAACAAAACATAAAAACCAAAAAACAAAACAAACCAGAGTTTTTGACCATCAACAGGCTATCTGATTTCCAACAGGAGTTACTATGAAACAAAACTTGCTTTTAGCATGTGAAAACTCAAACAGGCAGTGCCTGCACTGAAAAGAGTCATAATAATTTATTAGTCTTAGTTAGATCAACTCTTAAGGCATTTCAGCAGATCAAGAAAAGGTCTTTCAGCCAATGATCAAGGAGTGATTCTTTGAAGGCCTGTTACAGTGTCTATAAATCTGTAAATGTGTTTCTTAGTCATTCAGTTAGAGCTGCAATCTGTTATCATCCCAGATGAGCTCTGAAGTCATCAGATCAGTTGCATCGTCCCAAGAGACTTTTTTCTGTCTTATCTTTTCCCTTTCTCTGAAAGACATATAAGCTTTCACATATTCAAAACATATATTCATCCCAGCAGCTGCTGTGTCAAATGAACAAAGCTAGGGAAGATAATGAAGTACAGTTTGGTTGGTATTAACAATCTGGCTTTTCCATGCTTGAAGTTAGCACTGTATGGAAGCAAAGACTTCTTCTTCAGTAAAGAGCTTTTTTTACCTTAATGGACATTGTAATATGTCCCAAATTGTATCAGCAAATGCTGCCATCCCTGTGTTTCATTCATTCTCCAGGAGAAACTGCACTGAAACTCTTACAAAAGAAATAACTCGCAGAAGTGGCATACTGGCATAAAAATAGTATGCTTTAAATGGAAACTCCTTGAGCACCTGGGAGATATCACTGACTGTGTGGATAATTTTTAATAACCCACAAAACTATGTTTCATGTTCTATTACCAAAACGTTGCTGAAACTATCAATCTGAGTGTGGCACCATTCTATTAATCCAGTCTGGCCTTGTGTATAACTCTTGAGGATAAGGTTCAGATGAAGCAGTGACTAAGAATTGCTAGAATCTCTTCAAAGCATTGAAATAAACACCTAGATGCTTTGCAGGAAAGCATCTGTGGGTCTTGGCAGTCAATAACTTCAATTTGAGGCAGTAGTGTGCCCCTGCTGCAAAGCGAGCGAGCACATTTTGACTGTATGAAAGAGTGCAGCCTGCAAGTTAGGAGAATGTTACCCTATTTGGCACTCCCGAGACCAAATCTGTGGTACTACATCCAGTTTTGGGTTTTCTATTACAAGAATGACATTGACACACTGGATCCAGTCCCATGTAGGGCCACCAACAAGCCCATGGAGCCAGAGCACACAATGCATGAGGAAAGACTGAGAGAGTTGGACCAGCTTAGCCTGGAGGAGATACAGCTCAGGGGGATCTTATTACTGTCTGCAACTACCTAAGGAGACGGTCTAGAGAAGATGGAGCCAGTCTCTTCTTGGGGACAGACAGAGAAAAGCCATGAGGCAATAGACACAACTTGCAATGAAGGATGTTCTCTCTGGTTGTAAGGAAAATGTTCTTCACGACAAGGGCAATCAAACAGGGGTTCAAAGAGGCTACAAGATCTGCATCCTTGCAGTTACTCAAACTGATCCAGACACAGCTCTGAACAACATACTCAAAAAACACCCCTGGTTTGAGCAGAGGGTTATACCATATGACCTCCAGAGTTTCCTTTGAACCTAATCCATTCTGTGATTACATGTTTCTCAGAAGGGCTGTGCGGGCCTCTCTTATGGGAAGGGCCTTCCATTACCTGTGGGTGCAAACTATGTGTTGGAGGTGAATCTTTGAAGGCTTCCTCAGGGTGATGGCCTACTTTCAGGTACCCACACACTTGCATACATCAGTTGGTGTCATTGTGTTCTGTTCAAAAGAGATATTTTTGGTTTGTTTTGTCTTACGCTCCTACTCTGTCTTTGAAAATCTACCCTCATGGACAAAAGACAGAGAGGAAACTTCATGGTGTTGGGGCACAAGATGCTCTTACTTCTATTTCAGACTGCTTGTGTGATGCTGGGATAGTTAATATAACAGAGTTTTCCAAGTGATGAGTAATTTTAGGCTACTTTAATGGAAAAATAATAATCAGTCCTGAATTTCAGCCTATTGAAGCATTTGAATTCTCTCAGATGTTAAAAGCTGGGCTCCCCAGAAAACCAAACATTTCAAAAAATCATTGATCTCTTTGGAAAATCTTTCTTTAATCTCCTCCTGGTTTCTTCTGCATAATAGAAAAGGTGGAGAGGGTGTTTTTCATTTTTTTTTTTCCTTGTGTTGTCCTTTGTAAACCAGAAAAATAACAGATTTCCACACTAGGTCCCAATTACAAATTTGGACTTCATCAGTAGTGGATCAACTCCAGAGAGAGAATGAGAGTAGTAGAAGAGACAAATCAGCATGGGAAAATCTCTCCTCCTTTCCATTCTCCAGGGACAGGTTCCAAAAACATGGCTTTTGGCTGTCAGCTTGCTTTTGTCATCTGTACTCCAGCTGAGAGCTTGTTCGTCCTTGCATGCTTTGATGCAGTAACAGCACAGGCCACATTTCTGCTGATTAATCATTTGGTCATTCTGTAGCTTAACCTGCTGTGACCATGAGCTATTTCTTCATGCTCTTCACTCCCTTTGTATAATGGATGAAGGGTCTTATCCAAGCAGGTGCTGAGGGTCCACATCTCCTCTGAAGGCAGGAGAGGTGCTGATGTCTGACCCCACTCAAAATCAAGCCTCCTTCTGCTCCTTCAAAGATCATAACAAACAATTGTTTAACTCAGCTCATAAGGAATTATGCTCTGAGTTAAATTTTATCCTAGGAGTAGAAATCGCCATGTCTATATCTTTAATTTGTGCTTCAGTTTTGGCATTTGGGGACTGCAAGCCACTGTCAGCAGATGGAAAATGTCACTTCATGACTCATGCACCTCTGGATTGTGTCACAAGTAAACCCTCCACAGAAGATTTGTATTAAATAGAGGAAGACTGTGCTGATAACTGTTGCAGATTTTTTGGTTTCTTCAGAACCATTTCAGTGACTCTCACTACTTCTTTTAGTCACTGGGGTGGAAGCTACTGGCAGCATTGTGTGAAAATGGAGAAGTTCAAGCTTCCTTCCTGGAGCTGATGGTATGAACTTCAAACCAGTCCATTTGCAGTTAAATGAATGTTGAATGCATGATGAAGTTTTTCCAATGTAATATCTGACTCATCTAAAATCACCTAATAATGGGTGAAGGCTGACATAGGCAGCAGCATTTTCATAAACGAAAACACCCAATTTGTGTCATCTCTTTGTTCCTTTATTCAGAACAATGGCCCTTCTTCTTCAGGAATGCACAGGTTAATTTTTAATCTCTTATTTTGTCCAAAGTGACATGTCTAGCTCTAAAAAGGTTGCAAACTGAGTTAATTACATCATTTTTCTAAAGAGAAATGGAGCCTGTAAGTCTGTAAATAATATAAAAACTACTTCGTACGTCCTGGGTGCAAAGTAGAAAAGCATGTGTGAAAACACTTCGTCCCTCCCAGACCATCTATAAAGAAATTAATTTCCAATCAACTGGCATGAGAACAATATTTTCCTCCTGAGAAGAAAGGAAACATGCCCTTCACTAAATGTCATTCCCTTGGAGTCTTTGTTTAATACTTTGCCTAGTTTTAGTCACAATAACAATCACTTCCATAGGAGTATGTTTTTCTTTCCACTTTTTCACACTGAGAGAGACCTCCTTTCTATGCCAAAGGAGCAGTGATATAGGAGGGTAACTGTAAATGTGATCTAAATTAGCTGAAGACCTTGATGATATAGTGCTGTCCCTAAACTTGTAGGTAGGTAAGGGTTGGGCAAATATGGCCTTGAGAGGAGATGCAAGGGAGAAGGTGAAGACCTGCAGATTCCACTCTACCTTACACATTGAATTATGCAGGATTTATGCTTTGCAATAATCAGATGGCATGCCGCAAAGCTGTCAATTGCTGGCCACCTGTACAAGACCCAACCTAGGCTGAGACATCCGCTCTGATGAGCATAACATCTGAAAGTGTCTCAGAAAGACCATGTGACTGAAGAATATTAATACTGCTCATTTTTCCAAAGCAGACATTTCTGTTCTAAATAGGAAGCCCTCCTTGTCTTCTAAAGCTGGGGTGGGAGGAAGTGCTGGAGGAGACAGATCATGTCGCCTTCCCTTTGAATGAGCTATAAAAAGCTAAATTATGAACCTTGTCTCTTTAATGATTCTTTAGTGATTTGTAAACAACTTAGACCAATTTGGAAGGCATAGCCATGGTTATAAAGGCCTTGGCAAGGGTTTGGAAGATATTTAGTTCTTTCATCTCCCCAAGAGAAAATAAATCTGACAGAGACATTAAAGCAGCAACTTTAATTTTTAGTCAATATTGCCATGTTTGCTGTCTGTCATATCAGTGAAACAGCAGGAAAAAAAGGACAGCTGTCTTTGGAGAGCCTCTGTCAGAGGGCTCCTTAGAGACTGGAGTCAGCATTTTGGGATTTTGTAGAACCATGGACACAAAAAAGGACCATCATAAAGAAACTGAACAACACGCTTGCCTGGACAGGCTGAGGATAAGAGAAGAGAAGGACAGACTGTCACTTAGTTCAAGACATCCACTGTTTTTGTCTCCCATGATTTCCTTGCTGTTATTTTTGCAGAAGGGAGCAGGCAGAAAAGCAGCAGAAAAACAGGCACCTAAAAGAGCTCTCAGAAGGGAAGATTCAGTGAGACATGTACACTTCTGTACAGCGATAAATTTGACTTTAAAAGAGTGCTGGCATTTGCCTGTAATATTATTCAGAAGTGTTTCTTCTATCCATTTCAAACAAGCTGTACATAGCTATACGTGTATATAAAATAGAGATCCTGTGTCTAACTATGCTTGTATTCAGGCAAGTTTTACTTACATTTTGTTTTATATGAATCAACCTATTTGTGAGCACTTCTCCGTCTATTTAGGCACTTATGGTGCTTGTGGTAGTGAGAGGGCATATTCTAAATCAGGATGAAAATATCTGCAATTAACTACTGTCTTTGAAAAAAAATACTGTAGAAGGCAGCTTTGAGTCTATTTTTAACAAAGATCAATGTAATCTTTTATAATGTTTGAATGATTTTCTACTTAATGAATAGTCTACTTTAGACATATTGATGGCATGTTCTCATTCAGTTTGTCTGGAATGTAGATCAGTAAAACAATATATTACAGATATGCATTATTTTTATTGATGGACAGAACATAGTTTGCTAGCACAGGGCTAATTCTGGATAATTATGGAAACTGGGCCCTCTCAGTTCTAGTGTATGAGCTCATGACATTTATCTGAGAGATCTGGTGGATGTGCATGCTGTTATATTTAAACAAAGGAACAATCACAGTGTCATATATCAAGGAACTTCAGAGTAACCAAACTAATGACTTGAGCAATCTGCTTGTGCTCATTCCATTTAATAGAAAGAACCTGAGTTTACCTTTGCAGTACTTTATAGGGATGTACAGCAGCTGCAACTCTAACTGGAATTACTTAACCATTTGAAGTAATTACAGGTGATTGCAGTTTTCTTTGCTTCATTCACAGGAGCAATGTGAGTGTCCTTCAGTGCTCTGAGTCTGACATTCACCACGTTGATGGTACCAAGACATTACATTAAACCAGCAGATGGGGGTTGCTGATTTCCCAGTATCTGCGAAATCTGAAAGAGAGGTTGTGGTGGATAGAGAATAACAAAAACAGCTAGGGACAATAGTGCCTGGATGAAGCCATATTTGCAAAGGAGAAGACTACACTTGTCTTATGATTGAATAAACCCAGTTTTCTCAGCCCCTTCTCATACAACCTGTGCTCCACTAGTGGCCCTGCAATGGCCTTGCTCTGGTATGTGTAGTCTGCCTTGTGCAGGATATCCCAAAACTAGTCACAGTAGTTCAGATTTGACCTTGTAAGTTTTTCCATGGGAGATAATGGCTTTTAGCTGGCCATGGCTCCCACCTGGCCAGCTTTAAGTACAGGCAGACTGAACTCATGTCTGCCTAAATCCACCTTGCTCTTCAGAACACTCCTAAGGATTTTCCTTCTCCTCTGCATGCCTGCAGATAGTCCAACCATTATTATGTTCTCTGTACAGTGTTTGTTTTTTTTTACCAAAACACAGAAGGTGATGATTCTGTTCTGCTTGGTGACAATGACCCTGAGCTGGAAAAGTCTTTCAACACTGGACATGAAAGGTATTACTGCAGCAGGGAGAAGCAAGAATAAAACAGAGCTTTAAGAAATAAAGCTTGTGATAACAAATTGACAGATTCGAGTCCGTTTGGTTTGGAATAGAGGGAATTGAAAGAGGATATGTAACAGTTTTGCAATATATATAAGAATTTAGTAAAATGAACTGTGGTTGTTTGCTTTCCATGTCTTTAAGGAGAAGAACAAGAAGTCAGTGGCTGTGATTTGCATCAGAGAATATTTCTGTAAATGTGATACTGAAAAGAGATAACCGTAAAGACAGTAACGCATAGGAATATGTTACTCAGGAAATCTGTAGATATTTCTTTCTTGGAGATATTTACACAGAATCACAGAATGTCGGGGATTGGAAGGGACCTTGAAAGATCATCTAGTCCAATCCCCCTGCCGGAGCAGGATTACCTAAATGAGATTACACAGGAAGGCATCCAGGTGGGTTTTGAATGTCTCCAGAGAAGGAGACTCCACAACCTCCCTGGGCAGCCTATTCCAGTGCTCTGTCAACCTCACTGTAAAGAAGTTTCTTCTCAAGTTTAAGTGGAACCTCCTGTGTCCCAGCTTGCACCCATTGCCCCTTGTCTTATCATTAGTTGTCATCGAGAAGAGTCTAACTCCATCCTTGTGACACTCACCCTTCATATATTTATAAACATTAATAAGGTCACCCTTCAGTCTCCTCTTTTCCAAACAAAAGAAACCCAGCGCCCTCAGCCTTTCCTTGTAACGGAGGTGCTCCACTCCCTTTATCATCTTCATGGCTCTGCACTGAACTCTCTCAAGCAGTTCTCTGTCCTTCTTGAACTGTGGGGCCCAGAACTGGACACAATATTCCAGATGTGGCCTCACCAGGGGAGAGTAGAGGGGGAGGAGAACCTCTCTTGACCTACTAACCACACCCCTTCTAATACACCCCAGGATGCCATTGGCCTTCCTGGCCACAAGGGCACAGTGAGCGGTTAAAAGCAGTCTGAAGTACTGCTACTCAGTGCTGCTCCAGAGATCATGAACATTCAGATTTACATTGATTTTACCTTTCAATGATTCACTGAAGGGGGATATCTATCTCAGCATGGAAACACAGAGTTGATTTTTTTCCTAATAGCAATTTATGAAAATGTGCTTTGAAATATATCCTAGGGTGTACATGTGTTTTACTTTATCAGAAACCTCCAACCGTTATGTTTGGTTTTTTCCCTGAGGAAAGCATCTGCTATTGTTGTGAAAGAGCATAGTGGCTTGGAGAAGAGATGGACGACCATCCTCCATTTTAGAGCAGCATTCAGGGATACAAAGCCCCACAGTATTTTCAGATACAGAGTATGACAGACTTAGGTGTATATTTTTCTATTTCTTACTTTAGGTAAAAGAAAAAACACAAATCCTTATTGTAATGGTAAATAGACTTTACAGTTCTGTTCTACTCATTCCAAAATATCTTCTCCAGCCACAATTTAAACATTTCATTAGTAAGTAAATAAAGACTCATGAAATGGGAAAGGCGCTGTAAAAAGAAGCAGAAAATAGATAATGCTATGAGTAATAAACACAAATTCATTCGAGGAAGAAATCTATGAAATTTCCTAGATTACATTGGTCCGTAATATGGCATTATCCTTCAGTCCCCAGAAAATGTTCAGATTTCAATACTGTTTGCCTTGATAGAAATTAGACAGAAGTTAATGGATATTTTTCCATTACTGGTGTGGAAAAGTCTCCCATGAGAGGATACTATGTATTTCCCTTTTGATGCCAGTCAGTGACCATTGTGTCTAGAATTCAAGGATTTTAGACGTGGTTATAGTTAGATATATGTTCTTCTCTTAACCATCAGATAGTGCTTGTGTTTCTGCAAGGTTTCCTTACAAGAAGCTTCATATGACATCATCAGTTCGGCACTCTGTTCTCTGCTTGTCATTTTTGTTGGTTATTTCTTTTCTGGAAGTATCTAGCTTTCCTACTTGGCAGGGAAAATCTTCAATAAGGACAAAGACTAACCAGTCAGAGGCATCTGCCAGTATCTACAGATCTAATCAGTGTCTCTGGGAGCTGCAGTAGCATCACAGACATGAGTGGATGCATGGGCAGAAGGTGGACTCCATGTGTATTGCCGTTACACCAGCATCGTGGACACTGTGGTCATATGTGTAATTCCTGTGCCCTCTAGATCAGCAATGAAATATGAAATAGATGCTTTCAGACCTTGGTAAGATTGGCCTTAAAATACCACAGGGACCGTCCAATCTGTAAGCATACATCTCTACAATATCAGTAAAACTTTTTGAGTGTTTTATTGGAAATAAAAGGACCTCAAAGAGGTGTAATTATTTTACAGATTTGACAGAAGAAGCGCGAGAGAAAGATAAATTTCTAGCAGGTAGCCAGAGCACTTTGTTGTCTCTAACCAGTCAATAGTTCCCAGGGATTTGGCAGTGACCCTGAATTGCTACTAACAGCACATATATATCCAAAGTAAACAGAGCTTAGGAGAAGCACAGGAACTGAACGTGGAGAAGACAATGTAGTAACTGCCAGCATATTCCTAGAAAAGGCAGCATGTTCAGACTCTGAAGAGGCCCATTTAAACGTGACTTTTCCATTGTGTTATGAACCATGCAGTTGCCTAGATCCAGGGCAACAAAATAATCTAGCACAATGGGTGTGATTTTACTGAGATTGCGTTGCATGTGTATTTACAAAGCCTTCTCTGTTATTTCTTTAGGAACTGAGACTCATGTGACCTCTGCAGTTAGCTTATTGTAAAAGGCACAAGGAATTGTGTTTATTAAAGCAACCTCACAGTCAACAGTTGTTTTAGTAATTCCACAAGGATCCTCCATTTTCATCAGTAGTCTGAGCACTTGAAGTGAAGCCAAGCTGATTTTAAGTCTCCTTAGCCTTGCTGATGGTATGTAAGTATTATTTCCATTGCAGAGTATGAACAGGCCACTCTTTACTCACTGAGTTGAAAAGCCATTTTTATTTATAGTCTGTTCTGGATGCCCGTTCATGGCATGTGGCTTCCTTCCTCCTCATTCATGTGGCCCTCTAGCTAGTACTAATGTCCAAATGTTCCCTCCTTTGATGAGATGACTAACCATGTACTGGCCTCCTTACAAAAGGTGCTGCTTAATGCTATATGATCTCCTGCATCCTGGGACAAACTACCTCTGTCCCCCTGAAGAACTCATTATTTGCCTCCCATTAATACTGCAGTTGCAAACTTAGAGGTCACACATCTGCTAAGGGAGTCCCCTAGATATAGCTGTACATTCTGTTCTTCTTTGAGTAATGAATGAAATTTGCCAGTGCAATCTTTTTTCACCATGGACACAACACTGATGAGTATGAACTGTGACAATTATTTTCAGGAGTTCTTACTCCTTGCTTGAAATATCTTTTACATCTCTTTATAATAATATAGAAACACTCAAGTAAATTAAGGAAATATTTATTAGCATTTCCACTATGTAGGAGGAAACAGGGACAGGAAAGGTAAGTGCATACAGCATTTATTGTAGAGTAGAACAAGTGGGTCTGCTCATCTATATGTAGATGTTTAAGGTAGAGGTTCAACCCAAGCTATTCATCCAGGATCTCACCATACTTATTGGAGGAGATAAGTACTTCCATGAAGTAAAGCATCTTACCCCAAGACAGCTGTTTAAGGGAGCTAGACACAATGTATAATAAACAAACACTTAAGAGATGTCAGCTCTATAGTTTGCTAGAATACTAGAAAATTTGTCTGCTCCTTTGAGAGAGACATTGTCTCAGAGCAGGAGCACAAGTGTGTTAAATATACCTATTTTAAAGAACATGAGTAATGTTTTCCTGCAGTGAAGTTATGCCTGAAATCAGTATACACATAGTCTAGGGATACTTTTAATATGCTAATATGTTCTTCATCCATTAAAGCTACATTAGGATGGTAAGACAGTAAGTCTTATGCAAAAGAATCATTGTTCATTGAGTGTGTAATGCTTTGATATATCCAGCTAGTCTTTTGCACATGGAGTGTGTAACATATGGTGATTTCTGCACCCTGTCAAGTCTTCTTGTCTGTTAACGATGGTGGCTGACAAGACTTTAAACACTTTTTATTAGTTATCAAAATACTTTGTGACTGTTCCAAGATTTCTTGTACCTTGAGATTATCTAGCCTGCCACATGAGTGTCTGAGTTCTCATTCATCAGTGAGAAACATATCTGAAAATGTTGGCTTGTTTATCTGAACGACTAGACAGCTATTACCATCATGAGATCCCTTCCTATAAAATGACAATATCAACCTTCTTCCTTCCGTGCCATCATATTGCAGGTTTTGAATTTAGTGCTTTTTGAGACCAGTTTTCGAAGTAAAGGAAGACAATGCTTTCATGTGATCTATTTGTGTGCCTGTTAGTTACTTCTTACCCCAAAGAATACTTGGACCTGTTGGGCTACTTCAACCTACATTGAAAGGTGGGTAGGAGTCTCAAGATATTGATCACCAGTCACCTGTATTTTGTGAAAAAAGATGTGAGAAGAGTTGACCAGAGGAGAAAAACACCAAAATAAGACCTTAATTTGGTTCTAGGAAAGATAAGATTAAGGTATGAAAGGCCAAACTCCAAGGTGCCCTTTAGTAACATAATTCTAGACCATCTCATCGTAGCAGTAGGAAAGGTCACAGAGTTTCTTTTCCTACATCCTTGCAGTTGATAGTTTCCTGTTTTCCTTTAGCATAGATCACATTGCCTATTATTGTTGGCTGTGATCCCTCACTGACTGGCTGATGCACCCTAAAAGTTGCCTTTTAACCTACAATGCTCAACTACTAATCAATTGTCTGAGCATAAACTTAGACCAACATAGCATCATGTTACATGAGCAGTGCAGTGTACTTGGCAGCATCAGGGCTGAATTGTCGAGGCAATGTAGACAGAAGTCTATTCTAATACCAAATTTGGAGTCAGATGTTTCTCCTTTTGACCCACATCCTAATTTTGTGCTGTTGCATTTGACTCAAAAGATGACACGTTACTTTGGTAGGCTACCCACAGTATAAGAAAGAGAGATGTCTTTAAAAGATCTGCCCCTTTTCCCTGAAATTGTTTTGGTTAATAAGAAATTTACCAGAAAATGCCATTTTGAGATAAAAACATTCATAAATGCAGAGGCAATTTGTATTTAAATAAAAGGGGAAAATGGAGAAAACATTAAGACATATTTTGCAATTTTCAAAATGAAACATTTCAACTTCTCATGATGAAAAGATGTTTTCTTTTATGAAATGACCTTGGCTAAGAAAAATTGAAACTTTAAATGTCCAGAAAACAAAGCAGAACATTTAATTTTCAGTTAAGCATTTTGGTTTAGAATAGTTTTAAAATGCTTATATACCTGTATTTTTCTGCAGAAACCATGTTAAAAAATCCACTATGCCCACGGCTCTACTGTTCTGATGAAGGTATTTACTTAAGCCAATTTAGGAAATCTACACAGACATTTTTAGGCAATAAAGGATAACATGCACAGTCAAGATGGGGCATGATGAAATTGTCACATATCCTAGCAAATTGCTCTCTTCAGGGAAAAGCTTGTTACAGTAAATGGAAAAGATGAAGTTTTTGTGAACATATTTTTGAATCCCTTGTGTCCCTCAGAATGTAGTGGTTAGCAACAAGTTAGTGCCAGTGACCACATTGCATGGCTGACTACAGATGTGAAATATTTTAATGAATCTGTTACAAGGTAAATAACTTGGTTATGCATTTAACAGTCTGTAGTTGGACTTCTATTTTACTGTATGAAGTGTATGCAACTGAGATGGATACATTGCTTTTGAAGGAAAAAATTGCCAACTGGGTAGGGGCTGTTGTCACTGAACTAATGAAGGTGAACTAAAACCTCTGCAAGCAGCATACTGAACATATAAGAAGGTGGAGGGAAGAAAATAACTTTTATTGAACGGAAGATACATATTAGTCATGTCAAGTTACATACTGACATGTTAAATCCATCTTCTAGCTCTGAAATAATACATTTTGGCTATGAGAGATTCTACCAATTAATAACTTTATTTGTAATTTTAAAAGCTCTCCTTAGAATTAGGTCTAAGTTTTAAGCAAAGTTGTCATCCATTGGAGATTGTTATATGAGGGTCATGCCTCCTTCAGCTTATACACATAGAGGCAAGCTATATCCTGCACTGGGACAGCTGTTCAAGAGGGTCTTAGAGGAATAGGCTTGGGGATGGCTGCAGAGCTCGCATACAACGTTTTAGTACTCAAGAGTCTGATGTGCTATGCCACAAAACCATTGCCTGAATGCCATGTGTGGTGGTTTCACTCCTCTGGCTTGCAGCCAAACACAGTCACTCTCTCAATCTCCTCCTGCCCCCACCAGGGACTAGGGGAGAGAATTGGAAGGAAAAGGGCAAGAAGACTCACAGGTTGAGATAAAAACATTCTATTAATTTAAATAATACAGTAGTGATAATAACTAATAACAGAACATACAAATGAGTGATGCACAGTGCAACTGCTCACCCCCTGCCAACCAAAGCCCAGGCTGTGTCAGCCAGTGATCCTGGAGCCAAGACAGTCCCAAAACCAAAACCACAATCCCAGAAGAGCAAGCATGAGCCATTCCCAAGAGAATACCCCTGTTTTCCAGTCAACCCCAGTTAATATAATGAACATGATGTGATATACTATGGAATATCTCACTGGCATATCCAAATGCCAATTTTGGGTTTTGTTATTCACTACACTTCTCCCTCCCAGTCCTTTCACCTGTGAACTACTCAAACACGATGACCTTGGGCTCCAGCAGCAGCTAACAACATTAATACTTTATCAACAGTCTTCTCATAACAAAACCCACAGTGAACTTAAAACACAGCTATTCTAGCTACTAAGAAGAAAATTAACTGTATCCTAGAAAAACCAGGACAGCATGTTGGGTCCTTTTTACTGGAGAATACTATCATAATAGTTATACTAATCTCTTCTACTAATAAACTGAACCATGCCTAATCATGAGCACTGGCACTGCAACCAGTTCAGGCTGATTAACTGACACCACAGTTAAGGATTCCTGTCACTACAGCAGGTTTGGCCTAGACCAGTTAGCACTTACCCTGTTCTTGTGGTCAGGAATTAGGAAGAACCAGGGACCATTCCCAACAGATAACGTGAGTGCAATTTGCCTATTTTGAAAGACAACAGTGTAATAGTACAAAAGGCTTTTGCTTAAGGTGGTCTCAATTCTAGAGAACAATTGGGAAAAGTTTACTTTAACTGCATGAGTGTAGCCATACTGAAGAGGTCTTTTCCAACAGTTATAAGTGATACAGAAAACTTGGAGTGTTACGAGAAAAATATCTACATTATTACTTGTATAAAGTAATCCCAAATATCCTCTCAGGGAGATTATCTTCTGCACTGCAGCAATATGGATGGTTTTTCCAAAACCCCTCATTTTTTAATATGTTAATAAACTCTTTAATACTGTAATTCTGGTTAACCTCATAATCCACATAAATGTCCACTTCTACTTTGTCCTTACTCATTTTTTTGGCTTAATGAAATCCTGTAGAAATGAGTTCCTGGCTGATTGTGAAGATGATTGACAGGGCCAAACAACTTAGGAGATACAGGAGGGAAAATGTTTGTTTGTAATGCTCTTATCCTCCATATCAAAAGCAACATAGTCTGTTGCCTACCATTTTTTAGCATTCTTATTTTCTCCTTCTGTTGCTGTCATGCATTTGGCCCTCCCTAGGGACTGAAAGAAACTTACCCAGGAACATAACTGTTCCCTAAAGTGCATGGTTGTCCTGTCAACCTCATTATTTATCCTGTAATATTGCTTTTCTCTTCCCACCAACTGGCTTTGAGCAACTTAAGATGTCTCCAGGGCAGTAAATAAACAAAACCAGCTAAGCATAAAAACTCTTTGCTTCTCTGAGTCTTAAAAAAAAAAAAAAAGGGGAAGTAAGGGGAAGGAGAAAAGGAAGAAGACTATTATTTGTAACAGCTGCCAGTAAACAGCTGTGTCTGCAAAGTATTATTCTGTGCAAGCTCCCAATCTATTTTTTACCTATTGCTTGGTTTTTCAGCATGCTTTTATACTATTAGTTTTCAGCTTTGTATTCAGTTTTAGAGATTTTAATACTGGATGTCAGAAGAGTCCTAATCCTGGAGTGGAGCTGCCCTGTATTTGGTAGGCACTTTGTCCCTGATGGAAGAGATTAAATTTGCCAATGGATGTAACAGGTAGGTTGTAATTTCTGCAACTTTTCTGAGGAGCCTTGCAACTCAATCTAGTTCTTTATTGCATATGACTGTGCAAAATCCTTTGCTCTCGGCAGAGCAGGTGGCAGGTTGTGCTCGGTGCCATGAATTGACTTGGGATTCAGCTCATCCTGAGTCCTGGCTAAGACAATTATTTTTTTCACTGAATTAAACTGATCAAAACCCCAAAACCATTTATAATTTTTGTTGACATTACTTTGGTTTTTGCAGTAAGTAACCAGCTCGGGAGTTTTCAGCAAAGAAGATTTTTCAGTTAATAAATAAAAAGTCAATTAATTGTCAATTTTATTTTACAAATGTTAAAAACAGGAGATGAAAATGAAATTTCCTATTAAAAAAAAATATTCTTAGGAAAACAGCTCCTCCCTTTGACTTTGTCATTTGGAAGACCTGTCTTTGAGAAAATTTGAGCAATTCCCTATCTTCTCTCTCTCTCTTGCTTGACCCATCTATGAAATGGATTTGGAGTGAGAATCTTAAGGAAAAAGGATTAAAGGGACAGAACTTTCTTGATAGGAGGCATGCAGCCAAATCTGTCTCCCATGATCAAGAGTGCAAGTGGTGTACCTGGGACACTTGGGTGCACAGGGGAGAGCTACTGCATGTTAGTGTCATGGTATCCAATGCTCAGACCTCTTAATGGGTGGAACTTTTCAAGTTTAAGCACTAGAGTAGGAAGTGTTGTGTATTGCATGGACAGTTTCTAACAGAGATGGATTGTAACTGGAGATGGATGATTAATTATCATTACAACACAGGTGAAACAACAGCAGGGTGTCTCTGAGAGCAAGTGTCATCTGGCAGAGATGCAGATCCAATGCTCCTGATAGGTAAATTGATTTTGTATATCACAGAGCTATTCTGGGAGAGGAAGTTGGGTACAATAACTACAAATAACCATAATTGTTTGTACTTTTTTTCCTTATAAATAAGTTTTTAATGCCATTTATTGGAGAAGGAAAATAGGTAGCCTAGATGGGAATAGAAAGCAGAACAATTCAACATGTTTAGGAAGAGCAGAATCTGATTTAGAGTAAAACCCTACTCACCTCATCACAGTTGACGTTGGTGTCTAAGAGTGGGCATCATCTCATATAAATCTCTGCTCTTTGGAAGTTAGGTCTTCATGCTGAGCTGGTAATATGCAGTCTTTCCTTAACTAGGGAGGGTAAAGTTTATCCTTCCCATGCTGAGAAACGTAGTGTATAGGAAAAGAGGATTAAACAGTCCTCTGATGCTGCCTTTCTTAATGGAGCCTGGAGAATGCCAAGGAGACAACTTCATCTGGGAGCCTCAGTCACAGTTTATCTGACATGAGTCCGTGACAGTATGTATAGTTTGTGTTGGGTATTCAGTTAATATGCTGCCTGAAGTAACTCTAGCTGAAAAGCTCTGTTAACAGTCAAAGATTTGAACTTCACCTTCTGAGTGGAATACATACAACTATTAATTATAAAGAAATGGAGGTGCTAAGAAGGGAACAGTGGGACCTCTCCTCCGGGTCCCCTCTGTGATCTAATAAGTTGACATCAGATTCTCTGTGTTTATTTAGGGTTGGGTTTTATTTTTTATATGTAACTATGTTCAAAGTAAGTCACAGAAATCTGAGCAGTGAGGTTGTTTGCGCTAACATCACATAATAACCGCTGAGTGGCTATCTTGATCTCCTGTGATGACATGAAAGAAAAGCCAAACAAACATCCAGCAGACATGTTGGCTTTATTTGTGTGAAGAAGAGATAGCAAATCTTAGGGAAACATGTTGCTTATTATTACCAACAAGGAAGGCTGCTACATTATAAATTAAACAGATTTGGTCCTGATACTTAAAATTAAAGTTTCTCAATGAATTCTGCACCAGTTATGATTGTGACAACAGAATGCTAATGACATATTTATGGATGGTATGTATGAAGAAAACAAACACCAACCATATCTTTAGTTTTACAGTAGTAGGTGAGTAAAAGACAGAGACAGACCAATTTCTAACTCCATACTGTGTATAATGCTTCAAAAGTTGAGTTATTTTTCAGACTGTGATTTGTGATGATGTAATAAGTGCATTATTGTAGAGATTTCAGGTTATACACTGATGTTCTTAAAAACCACAGACACTAAAAATCATTTTTAGATACCATTGACCCATTCTAGTTGAAAAAATATATGGAATTTCCTTTCCTTGCTGAGCCAGTGGTAATCAGTGTAAATGTAGGCAATAAATATAAATGTATTTACAATTTGAACACAGTCACTTGTCCCTTTCTATAGATCACCTGTTATAATTTTGAAGGCTGTTTCTGTGCCTTAACTGAACCTTCCCTTGACTGTTAAACTCCAAAGGGACTATCCCTAGTATGTGACTGGAGTTTATGGATACCTTTCTGAAAGTTGTACAGTCAACAAAGGAGGTATACAGGACACTTACAGAATGTGCCAGTCATCATTATTCATGACTTCTGGAAGCGCAGATGCTATGAAGTAGTAATTCTATCTGCACTCCAACCTCAACTCTTACAACAATTATTTCCTGTTAAAGTGAAAACTGAGACACTATGGTTAACTTCTTCTCAGAGTGACTTTCTACATTTTTCTGCAAGTTTACTCTCCAACACCTTCAGCATAAGTGAATTATTTGTGTACTATGGTTAATATTGACTAATAGTAGTCCCATGTCTGGTGTTTCTCATAATTCTTCCAAGATGCAAACTTTTTTCCAGTTCAAGAAGTCCATCTTAATTTATCTGTAAAAAAAGGAAGAGTTAGCAAAATATGTGAATCAATTACCATTTAAGGTTTTTAGAATATTCAAGGTCTTGACTTGAGGCTGTTGATATAACACACAGCTTAGAGAAGATCCACAACTTCCTGGAACAGCAGCTAAAGGCCAAGTGAGATGCCTTGTAGTGCCATGTTAGGCATGGTGGAAACTTGTTCCTCTGTAGAAACCGGATAGGTAAAATTCATCTCCAAAGACATCTAAGTACAGGAGACTACATGTATGTGTCTGTGTGGACAAGGTGTGCCAAGCCTAACATTGATGCCTATTCAACATGATCAGTGGAGGCCAAGAATAATTCACCTTAATATCTGCATTGTTTCATCATGGGCTCCAAGTGCTATTTGAGACTTCACATGGTATTTGAGATACCTAGATGGGATGCTAAGTATGCTATAGGACCTATAAGAGATCCATGGCCTTCTGGACTGGCAGTAGAAAGTCAGGCAGGTTACCCTGAGCATCTAATGTTTAGGCAACAGCATCAAGCTCAAATTTATTGAAATATCCAATAAATTGTAAAACAATTTCTCACTGAGATAGTTAAGGAATATAGTCTTGATATGAAAATGTCTTAACTAATTTTTTATCTCAGTACTAGAGATGAACACAAAACTTGGCCTCTAAGTGAGTAGCACTTTCAGGCTGTGAAATGAGATCATCAAGGTGATTTTTTTTGGTACATGTTCATCTTTTACACTGTTATCTTTAGCTAGCAGAAATAATAGAGGATACAAGTAAAAAAGAGGGAGGGTAAAGGTGACAAAGAACTGCTGAATGTGACTTTAAATTTGATTATATGTTTAATGCCTCAAATAAAATTGCTGTTGTTAGAGTTTAGAAATTCCTTCTTCAAGTGAGGACTTGCTTGTGTTACAGAATCACACAGAATCACAGAACTGACTAGATTGGAAAAGATCTTTAAGATAATTGAGTCCCATCATTAACCTCACACTGACAAGTCCTCAACTAAACCATGTCTGTAAGCGGGGACATGACTTAAATACCTCCAGGGATGTGGACTCCACCACTGTCCTGGGCAACTTATTCCAATGCCTGATAATCCTTTCAGTAAATAAATTCGTCCTCATATCCAAAATAAACTTCCCTTGGCCAATTTGAGGCCATTTCCTCTTGTCCTATCACTTGTTAGTTGGTTGAACAACAACTACCCTTTTTTCAGGTAGCTGCTGAGGGTGATAAGGTCTCCCCTCAGCCTCCTTTTCTCCAGGCCAAACAACCCCAGTTCCCTCAGCCACTCTTAGTAGTATGTGGTTCTATTCTGATTTTACTTGACATGGGGTTCTATTCTGTGTTTTATTTCTATTGGTTTTGTAAAATATCTTTATACAGAGAAACAAAGCCTTATACACTTGAAAAATTTTAGCTTTATTTAATTCTATAGAAGTTCACTGATTGTTCTTTTCTTGGACCTGAGACCTTATTGATGAATGCTCAGAAAGTAGGTAAAATCTATCATGGTTTTGTTAACATAACTCTAAAACAGTACAGCAGAAAAACGCCATAGATGAAAATATAAAGGAAGCTATGACCTGAGGCCACAGTCTTTGTATTTGGGATCCTAAAATTAGTCAACAACGGTAGAGTCATTTGTTGGAAAAAAAAAAAAAAGAGTTCTAGTGAAGCCATTTGAGAATCAAACAATGGTTGTGGTTGGAAGGGACCTTTAGAGATTTGCCTCATCATCCAGGTCATTAATGAAGATGTTAAAGTCTACTGGCCCCAGTATCCACTGGCTACTCCCAATCACATTCTTCTTCATATGTCTGGGAAATCACCTTCTTGTCCTTGCCATATTTGGAAATATGTTTCCAGGATTAATTGCTCCATCACCTTCTCAGGGATCAAGGTGAGACTGACCAGCCTGTATTTCCCTCCATCCTCCTTCTTGCCCTTCTTGAAGGTAGATCTGACATTTGCTTTCTTCCAGTCCTCAAAAGCCTCCCCATTCAACATAACTTTTCAAAGATAATAAGGAGTGGCCTTGCAATAGCATTGACCAGCTCTCTCAGCATGTATGGCTGCATCTCGTTAGGCCCCATAGGCTTGTGTTTAAATTTTTTCTAAATGTTCCCTAACCTGATCTTCATTCATCAAGACTAAGTCTTTCTTGCCCTGGCCTTTTCCATTGGTGTCAGGGGCCTGGGATTCCAGAAGGACAGTCTTACCAGTAAAGACTGCGTTAGAGAGGGCATTGAGCAGCTTGGCCTTTCCTGTGTCTTTTGTCACCAGGTACCCTCCCCTGTTCAGCAGAGTGCCCATGTTTTCCCCAGTCTTCCTTTTGCTGCTGATGTATCTGTGGAAGCACTTCTCATTGCCTTACATGTCTTTCAACAGATTCAAATCCAGGTAGGTTTTAGCATTTCTGATCCTATCCCTGCATGCTCAGTGTCTTTGTATTACTCTTGAGTGACCTGATCCTGTTTCCATCTCCTGTGTGCTTCCTTTTTATGTCTGAGTTTTGTCATGCTTTTTTATTTTTTTCTCCTTTTCATCTATGGTGGTTTCCTGTCACCTTTCCTAACTTCCTGCACAGCCAGATTGACATTTCTTGAGCTTGGAGGAAGTGATCCTTGAAAATAAACCACTCTTCTGGATCATCTCCCATGAGACTCTTCCAAGCAGGCCCCCGAACAGGCCAAAATCTTCTCTCTAGAGCTGTGACCCTTTTTTTCTTGCTTTGCTCCCTCTTTCCGGGATCCTTAATTCCACCATCATATGGTCACTGTAGCCCAGCCTGCCCCCAACCTTTTCTGTGAAAAAGGAACAAACCTAATGTAAGTAAATATCTTCTTGTGCTGTAAGGATACTGACTGGTAGTTCTTCATCACATAAATAGTTTAGCCAGGGACAAGTTAATGACTAATGTTTCAAACAGGTACAAAATATTATTTTTCTTTCTTCTGCTGAGTAGTTCATCTCAGAAAGTGTTATGTAGCCAGTCAAAGGCTCTTATAAGTCATGGAACAGCCACTGAGCTGTAATGGACATTTCAACAGCCTGATTGGTAAACTTCATCGTGGGGTAATTTTGCACCTGATACTTACTTTAAAAAATATGCAAGGCTGTCATTCTTTTTTATTTCTTTTCAACTCAGTGTATAAATAAAATCTGGAAGCATGGATTAGGATCTTGCTGGAGCCAAAGGAAGAAATTGTTTTAAAAGCAGTCCTTGAAGCTGTTAACATTAATAGTCTGGCTGAAATGTTTGGCCAAGGGTGTAAAAAAGCCCCTAATTGCTAGGAGCTAAAAGAGTCTTCCAAAAGAATAATAATTTTAAACTTGTCATGTCCCTTTTGTTTTACCCACTGTAGGGGACAAGATAGCAATCTAGGAGGACCTTTGGTATGGCACAGTTGGAGTATTCTTACATATACACACCAAGTGCCAGCATTAGTGTTTGGTGTCACAAGAAGCACTGTTATAACACACCATCATGTCCTCCAAACACTGGCAGGACCACTAATAACAGGGCAAAAGTGTTCTTGAGTGTGTAATTCTCACTAGCACTCCAGTAGTGCAGTTCTGAGTAGCGCTATTGTGAAAAGAGATTCACTGTAAAATCTTCACTAGGAACTACAGCTCCATCCCGTGTGCTTCTCTCCCCTCCTCTCTCGGGAGTAATTGGAAAGAAAACATTGTAAATGATATGTGAGAAGTGCTCTTGGCATGGTCACCATCTGTGGCTGAAGTGATGAGATATTGTGAAATCCAAATGAATGGTTCATTATGAGGAAAAACTTTGTTCAAATATTATGCAGTGCTGAGGAATCCACACCTCGTTTGCAGGGGAAGAAAATGTTCTATTTCAATTCCTTGAAGAGATGTTACCCACTTTTTGTGGGCAATCACTTCAGTGTTATAGCTTCCTCTTGTTTCCAGCTATGTAAAAAATGCTGACCATATCAAACATGCCAACTGCTGTATTACGTGGAAAAATGTTCTCTGCAAGGAGCAGCATTCTGGAGAACAGTAAAGGATCTCTGGCTTTCCTTCTTCGCTTCTTACCCAAGAATTGTTTATATCTGAATAATCTGCTAATATATATATATATATATATATATATATATATATATATATATATATATATAAAGTGTTAGGTCTGTTCAATGTGGACATGTTTGTGAGAAAAATGCAGATCTCAAATTTCCTGTGGTCATACCTGTGATGACTTTTCCCAGGAGTTTCCTTGGTTTAGTGATTGAGAGTTGGACTATTCTTCTTTCAGGTTGTGAACTGTCCAGACTAATAGCTGAATCTTTAATTTAGATACCTCTGAGAGGTGACCTGATGATACTTGCATCTTTTAGAAACAAAAAGTTTACAGTAGTATAAATTTTTTCCCACAAGGAAAGCAAAATATGCAGAGCTAGTACACAGAGTTAAACTACAGTGTAAGTAGATCTACATTAGAGTTCACAGTGCCTTAATTATAGATTGACTTTGTCTCACTTAACATGAACTGTCTAAAGGAAGAACTGTTTAAACCAATAAGCCAAATTCTCTCCCCAGTCAGGAGAACTGTAATTCAAGCCACCCTTAAGACTGGTTTCTAGGACAGTGTTGAGCTTACCTCTAGAGCTGCCTTTCTGTATGCATCAAATATGGGAGGATCTGGAAATGAGATCCAATTTAGGACAAAGTTGATACAATGAGTTACACCTTATTCTTCTGACAATAGTTAATCTTTCTAGGATGCAGCTGGTTGAATGGCAAGCAGATGTCAAAAAAGACTTACTCTTGGAGAAACTGAACCATGCTTTGCCATTGAGTGTAGGAGGGGTCAAAATTTAACCTCTGATATGCATGTTATGCCAAGATCTATATTTGGCCTTTTCACTCTGCAAATGTTACAAAGAATGTTGATTAACCACCATTCCACAACAAATTTTCATCATGGACACTAGTGATACTAGCCATTATTTGACCTTTTTCAAATTATTGTGACGTTCTCCGCTGAAGCTTTGTTGGGAAACTTTGTGGGTAGTCTATGATGAAGTCACCCAGCTGGTTTGAAAAGGTGGCTTATAAAAGCAGTGCTGCATTCCCACTGAATAGGTATCTTCCTTATTGAGAGACCTCATGTCATGCCTCTACTGCACTGAATTAATTATTCATAACCTTCAGACACAAACATAACATGGACATGCTTTTTCTAATTTTCTCCCGTATAATTTGCTGGAGAATATACCATAAAAAATCCTGATAAAAAGTGATGTTTCACCTCTATCCCCAGAAGAAGCTCAGCTCAATGTTCAGGGACTTTGCCTACACTACCAGTCACCCTCCTTTATGTGTATCCTTTCTCCATGTTACCTCAATTTCTGTATTCTCCATGACACACCTTCCCCTGAATTTGTGAAACTTCTATCACCTAAATATCGAATGGCGATGTTGTGTCGTGTTTAACAGTTTAGCCTTTGGAGAGCACTGGGCTGCATTTCTCACTCTGCAGATGCTGAAAAACTTTCTCTTGGTAAATGGAAGTACTCAAAGGAGGCAATTATTAGTGTAGTTGTCTGAGTTTAAGAGACCTTTTGTTGCACATAGGAAGATTTTAATGCCACCAAACTTTAGAGTTCAAGTCCATCTACACAGAGCAATTTGTTGAACACTGCTATGAAGGGCTTGGATTTTTTCTGTTTGTAAATCAGCAGCAGTTTTCACCCTATAGATATAAAAAATAACACTGAAAAGATGAATCTTTCCATTCTGCAGCAAAATCAACTTTATTAGCTACACGTTTCATGTCTATTTAATAAAATAAAATAAAATAAAATAAAATAAAATAAAATAAAATAAAATAAAATAAAATAAAATAAGGTTGGATTTCCAGAGTCAAAGGGAATTCACTATTACTGAATGTAGCTATATTCCTAAACTTTGCAAACTCACTGTTTATAATTATGATAGATGTTGTTAAATTCATAATTAGTCAATTTTACCCTAAGCAATAATAAACAATACAACAATATATATATATAAGTGTAGCTGGCTTAGATGAAAATTTTCTCATCTTTGTTCCTTCCTTCTAATGTTTATATCCCTAGGACAAGACTGGTCAAGATACAATCTGTGGTACTTGCAAAAGTCAATGAATATGAAAGCCTATTATTTTAAGAGGCTCTTTAGGGCTGTAACACTCTTAACAAGCCTCTCAGGGCTAACATTTAACACGTGTGCCCTATAGAAGCCCATAATTAACCACATGCCATCAATTTCATATAGACCAATATATGGCTGTCAATCAGGTGCAGCTCTGCCTGCTCCATTAGAGTTCAAGTATTTTAGTGCAACCCATGATGGCTTAACTATGCTAAATAGCTAGCTGCTCTCCTGCTTTGTTAAGATTACATGCTGAGACCAAAGCTGGTAATGCCTGAAAATTGTTTCTCACAATTTTCACTCCCTCCTTCATTGGACAAACAAAACAATGCTGACACACAGAGCGAGCAGTCCTACAGCCTGAAAAGGTCGTGTGGCTTTTTTTATTGTTTGGTGCAGTTCAACATGATACAGAAATTTCATCATCTAAATTTTTAACTTTAAAATTTGTTAAGGATGAAAAATCTGGACTCTGTGTTTTTCTGAAAACTTTATTACATTGTAGAGTATTTTCATGGTAAACAGAGAGTAGATGTGTACAGCAGCCCCTGTATTACCATGATGAATGAGAAGTAGCACAAGCTTGTTTAGCTTGTGAGAAGAAAATGTGCCTGAAAGTGTCCATGCTCTTGTTTTTGGCATCCTTAAAGAAGTTGTGCACAAGTTTTGGGGGTGTTTGTGTCTTGAAACTGTTTTGTGTAATAATATTATTCAGCTTCTTCCCTTTCTAGTGATGAATTGGGAATATGTAGAAATTGGCTGAAGTTGTGAGAGGGTGGAAAACCACAACTGGCAGGGAAATTGTAGACTTCAAAATAAGATTTTCCTTCTGTGAGAAGCAATAATATGGAGATTTTTTTTTTAATGTAAAAAAAAAGCGCTAGCTGAGACATAGACATCTTTCTAGACAAGACAGTCTTCACGTCTGTAATGTTTTCAAGAGTACTTTGAAACCCTGTCAGTGTTGTATAGATTTTAAATTGCTTTTTATCTTCCTCTTGGTTTTGCACAGTCCTCTGATACAGTTTATTTTTGTGAAATGTTCCATGTTCATTTATAGAAAGCACATCCTGATTACTGTTGTATTCACCAGCCGTGTATATATAAAATTGCCTCTGAGCCTTAGTGGTTTGGTGGGTATTTAATTGTTTGATTTGTTTATTGTATATGATGATTTACTGCTTATTGATGTAAACTCACCCAGGGCATACTTTACAAAAAGGCTGGTTTAATTACCAAGATACACAGAGATGTAATTTGTTTGAGGAGCTAATGTGACTTACATGGTCAGTTGATAGGTACAGGTGCTTGCTGGCCTTCCTTGGGCTCTCCATTACTCAGTGGCCTCCTAAGGCCACTTCTGAAGCCATTTAGCGAATTATCAGGGGTTTTCTTGCTGGAATGTACTTGAGCCAAATAGAACTATAGGTTGGATACAGTGAAATGGCTAAATAGTGCACATTTTAATTGGCTGAGACAAATTGTAAGTTCCTGTTGAGCCCAGTAGATAATTTTGTTAAAGAGGAAATGGTGAAAGAAAACAAATTCTGAGAAAAAGATTCAATTAAATTTTCGAGACAAACCTTTTATTTTTTTTTAATTTTGAAACAGATTTTTACTTTTTAAAACTCTAAAAAGTAAAAAGGGATATCCAGAATGTGATGAAAATATTAACTCCATTGTAGGTCAAATAATGTAGGATTACATCTAAAACAGAGCTCTTTTTCAATAAGAAACATTAAATTTGGGTTGATCAAAACAGATTATTTTCCTATTAATACTCAAATTTCAAAAGCATTTCACATAAAACCAACCCTCTTCTTAATGGTCAGTCTTTGATTTACATTTCAGAGGGCACTCTGAAGGTGCCCTTTAAGATACAGATGGCTAGCTGGTCTTAGAATGGGCCATATGTAACATGATTGTTCTATTTCATATCCCTAATATAGGATATATTCCACTTTTAATAGTGGTATTTCACCTGATGTACTATGAAGTGACATGCGATGTCATATCACTGTGATCAAAACTTTTTTTAAAAAAGCAAAAAGAAAAAAAAGTAAAAATTAGTGGGAAAATAAAAACAGCATTTAGCCTACAATAACTGTATATTTTCACTGCATTGGTGTTTAGTTAGTATGAAAGATGATCCTGTGTATAATACCAAAAGTCTTGATCACAGATGTATTGTTTCATAAATAAAGCCTTGTACATGGAGGAAAAAGTATTTTAGTAAAACTGATGTGAAGCTCATATACATAATTTATTTTCCTGACTTGACGTGGGATTTGGATGTTGGATCATTGGGTGTTTTCCATAAATCACAGCTGGGAACTGAAAGTGGACTGAGGAGATGCTAGCAGCTTTATAATGTTAGATAGAAATGTAAGTTTGTCAGGGCCTGTCATATTGATTGTGGATCACCTCCTCTCCCCAAACAGCTGTTTTTCAGAAAATAAAATGTTCTTTGTCCCAGGAAAAGCAAATTTTGTTAATATTTCTTCAGAGTTGTTCATACTGTATTTAGGAAAACTTGGTGCACAGCTGCTTACCCTGGAAAAAAAGATGGAGGAGGTCCCTATCTATATTTCTTGTTAAATGAAGATTTCTCAGAATGCTTTCCTTGAAATAGCAGATCTGTGAATAACAGCTGACCAGTGAGATGCTGAATCATTACAACAGTGACATTCTTGTGCAGTTCTCATTGCTCCTGTTTCTCTTCTTAAAGCATTAATTTCCTTTAAAGATCACAGATGGAAAAAAACATGATAGATGGGAAAACCAAAATCATAGGCCAATTCATAGTAGTGATAGAAGTTAAAGGAAAGTGATGTGGTAGAACCTTCAATACTGCTTGGAAACTTTCTTCAATGCTGCTGCCTGCAAACCTCCTTTGGCCTTATCATTTAGAAACGCTGCAATAAAGTTGTCAGTTCTTCCTCATGACAGCTCAATGGTAGCTAAGTCTTAGCTTTATAGATAGAGGTGATCAAATACTGTTGACTGCATGGGTTGAATGAGTTCTTTCGCATAAATGCTTGTTTCTAATTGAGTTTGTTTAGCAGAAAATGTAAGGAGGTGTTCATCCCAGAACGGAATGAAATTCCATAATATACTGGGATATGTTGCAAGACCCTTGCTACCCATATATCTAGTTCTGGTCCTTGCGAGGGGCCTTTCAGAAAGGACATACCAGTGGAATGGTAATAGACCACAAGAACATAGTAACTTCTAGCACATCACAGTACTATCTATGGCTTTAAGAGGAGATATTCTCTAGAAAAGAGTTCTTCTGAAGGCCCTCTGAAATTGAAAGAACAAAGTCACTTCAGTGACTGTAGTTCATTAGAATCCCCCATAGGTTTGCCTGGTTGCATTTTCCTCATACTCAGGAAGAATAAAAAGGAATAAACCACTATGTACTATTATTCATTGCAAGTATTTTAACCCTGATGAGATAATCAGGGAGTTAGGCTAAAAACTTTGCAACTTTGAAAATCTTATTTTTAGCCTGTCATGGAAAGAAGATAGCTATTTAAAAACAACTTTATAAAAGACAGCTCAGTTTTTATAGCAATCTTTTGAAGTCCTTATAGCAGTCAGTCACACCAATACAACTTCATAGCTATCTTTTAGATTTACCAGAGTCCTTTAAATATACACTGGAAATTTGGGGTTTTTTTTGGCATTTTTCAGTGTGTAATGGGTCCTGTGCAATTTCTGTACAATGGGGAGTTCTCAAAGCAGAAGAGAGCAAAAAGAAGCTGAATCTCGAGTCACAGTGTCATCCTTGGTGGGGCACCGTGAGTTGGACAGATTAACTGCTCCAACCACTGAATGCAGCAATGCTGCGTAAGCACCATGTCCCAACCCAGACAACACAGCAGCTACAAAGCAGAGTGCATGAGCCCATCTAGGCATCTAAAAACAAATAAGGGGATATTTAAGTCTGGTAACACAGAATATCTGATTGCAGTTCCTTATACAGAGAAAACATTGATAAAGTGTTCCTTAGAAAAGAGGTAGGGGACCCCTCATGTTTTTATGACTTAATGGTTTTGGTTGTTGTTTACTCTCCTTCAGAGCAGAGAGTCTGACCCCTAGTCCTGGATGGGCAGATATATTTCTTATCAACCACCATTAAGCACCCATTCCTCTCTGTCCCATTTGCCTCCTCAGGAGTTCCTACTAGGAGGATCAGATTGATCCCAGGTTAGCATCTTCATTTTCCTGGGTCCACATCTCAGAAGCTTACTTTTCTCCAAGCATTGTACAGGGAGTCATAGCTCCTAGCTTAGGATGACAATGCATCGAGTAGCAGGGTGCCACTCAGACCAGTACTGTAACACCACATTTTGACAAATAATTCTTTCCCTGAACTCTGCTAAGGAGGTCCAATTCACCTTTGAAATACTAGAAAATTTTATCAGATACAATCAAGAATAAAATATTTGATGTGTGCAGCTGTTTTCAAGTTGCTAAAAGTTCCCTTGTTATGGGCTGTTCAATCACTGAACAAGGGAAGAATGTCTTCTGTTGTGATGGAGTCCTGGAGAATGAAACAAAATCTTCCTGTGTTGGGCATCTTCATCCAAAATACCTGGCCTTGACCATGACAGAAGCTGGAATATCAAGTAAGGTTGGCCACAAGCTGTTGTGGCTAGTTAATGTTTCTGGAACATTAACGTCATTTGCAGGTAATATGGGTACTGTTTTAGCCCTCAGAGGTGAAAAGTAAATTCATTTTGCCTCTGGAATGAAAAACTGCCTTTACAGGCCCTGAACCCTCTGTTGACTCTGCTGGATTTTGCCTTTACACAGCTACCAAAACAATTTATCTGATATTTTTCAGTCAATTTTGCATTGATGTTTTGAGTGCTGGTTAAATAAAGATAACTCTGCCTTGTATTGTGTAAGTGCTGCAGGATTCCTCAGAACAATCACAACTCAGATTATTTTTGTAGTGTGTTTTTTATAGCGATATGCTTTGCCATTCTGCAGGGCTGAGTAAACATCCACTCATGCTAGACAATGTTTTCCTGTTTGTTTATGTCGATCAAAGTGCTTGAATATACAGACAGTGAATCCTACATTACTTCCCTTAAACCAACAGAATATGAAATCAGCTGGGCTTGGTGCCGAGAAGCTGATTTCTGATGATAAACTGAAGTAAAACAAAATCTGCTCCATATGGTGCAATTGTAAACTTTGTGACTATAAACAAAAACATGCTGTGTGACTAAATATTGTGGTACAAAAGGAGCCATTAAGTGCTATCCCTGAAGGCATACCCAATGCCAGCCTACCCGCTTTCAAGCATGCTCTTGAAGTAAAAGGGAGTTTGAGAGATCAGGTGATCCTTGCTGGGTGTATTGATGGAGGAAGGATGTGGTGGTTCAAGTCTCTGAGCCCAGGTCATGAGATGGGATGCACCTTGTATCTGGCAATGGCTACCCCTGCCCTTGGGTTTTCTGCAGGAGAGGATATGAAGGTAACCAAACTCAAGTCAGGAGTGAAACCTGCTCTGTTTCTATCAGCTGCATGGTTGGCATTGCATGCTTTTATTGTCAGAGGGCAGACAAATGTGGGAAGGCTGGGTGTAGTGATTCCTCAGCTTCCTAAAATCCTACATAATTCCTACATATTATAAATCCTATATAATGCTATCCATTTCCTAAGAGATGGAGCATGAAGGCAGGCTGAGGTGTTCAGCAGATACCAAGACATACAAATGATCTCTGCATGAACTAACCAACCATTTGCAGAAGGTCTGGTCCAAGCCAGTGCCTGATCTTGTCTTAGAAAAAGCAAACAGGAAGTTGCAGAAAGCCCCAGTCTATCCAAGAGTGTTTTTTGTTCAAACCTCCTCACCAAGGGCTGACTTGTTTCACACTGCTGATAGATCACTGAGCATCAGCTATTTGAGTACGGCATCTTCCCATTTCACATCACTGCAGAAACCAGTTATTCCCATGGAAAAGGTTTAAATGCTTCACCTGACTTTTGGAAGGATTTGGTAGGAGCTTATTCAGGAGGCCAGCGCAGAAGCGCAAGGGAGTTCCTGAAGCTGGGGTAATTTAGCTGTGTTGTAAATTGGAGTCTATTAAACCACTCTTCTGCAGCACGTTCAATAGTCTCTTGAGTTTAGAGTTGTGGAAGAACAAAAGGGAAATACTTTGCCACTATGAATTAACAGCAGGCCCTGTAAGTAGTCTTGCTAAAAGGAAGGAACGACATGCAACTTTTTCACTATGTTTGAAATAAATTTATTGAGGGAAGGAGGCCAAAAAATATAAACCCCAGCTTCAAATCATAAAAGTGTTTAGAGATGTTTAAGGACCCCATGCACTCCTCTGGTACTGTAAAACCAGAACCTTGGGGAAACAGAGCATAAGGAACTAGAAAGAAAGAACTGAAGATTTATTGGTGTTTTCAGCATAAGTGCTCATCGGTCCCCTTTAGCAGAAAAGGAAATCAGCCTGCTTTTCTCTTTCAGCTGAATGAGTTTTTTCTAAAATGCCTCCTTACCACATAAGTATGGAATAACACACTTAAGAAAAAATATATCATATTGCTAGCCCTAATGTATATCGACAATTATTTTTTTTTAACTAAAAACAAACAGAAAGAGCCCTACCATTTGACTCTGACAGGACATGTCTTTGGATTTAGATCAGAAAGTGCTTCCAACTCTATTGTTGCAGGCATGCCTGAAGCATCGGGAAAGGAAAGAACTTCCAATTTTTAATAGAAATTCTCATTAAATAGGGCAGAGATTATTCTTGTTCTTAATTTATTTTTCTTTTGTTTTGATCACCCAAATAGCCATGTAATGTCTGGAGGTGGCCTGGGGTAAAGCTGCAGCTGAACAGACTTTGCTATTAGTTTCCAAAATGTAACAAAACCTCAGTTCTCTTCTGAAAGGGGACGCATGTGTCAAGTGACTTGTTCGGGGTTAGAGGGAAGCAGCTGAGCTTCCCAGGTCCCCATGAGCCTTGTTTGGCATCTGGTTCTGCTTACTTATCCAACAAGAAGCAAAGGTACTTGGCAGCACTGAATAAGGGAGGAGGAGAAGGTAAACGAATCAGGACAAAGAGAAACTGAAAAATAAAGGGAATCTGAAAATTTGAATAACGAGCACAGTGATTTCTAGTAATCATGGGACAGGCACCAAGGGTAAAGTTTCTTCTTAAGAAAGTGCTGTAAAACTGAGTCAGAGTGTAGAACACATAAGCAAAGGTCAGACCGAAACGTGACATGGAGATGACCGCAGGAGCACTCATGGTTGACTTCCCCTGTGATGGTGGCCAGAAGCCAATCTACAGTGCTAGGATTATCGCCAGATTTCTCAGAAGCATTTAACACAGTTTTTCACAAGGCCATAGGTGGAGGAGTAGAAGCCTCCAGATGGTTAAATGGATATAGAAAGACCTGATTATATCTCCTGTCCATCCTTACTGTTAAGGTCTTGCTGAGTGTACCCTCACCAATCTGTTGTGTTGAGTCTCAGCCCACATATCTGTGTTGTCCAAGTTGTTCCTGGATCTCAGAAGAGTGCAGTTTAGTTTACCTCCCAAGGTAGATTTTGCGATCTTGAATATAAGACTGTATGGTCCTGCCATCCTCGGCCCTGAAACCTATTGTGTTCCCTGGATTTGCCCATGACTTAAATTGCCACCTTTGAAACTCACCAATAAAGTGTCTGTCCTTCTGATTACAGTAGGTATTTGAAGCATGAAACAAGCATAAATGTCTGTCCTGAGCAGTTAGAGAGTAATACACAGATCTGAAGGATATGTATTTCCCTGCATTTGTTTCCTCAGCACTTTGAAACCTTCTCTGATCTGAGCCTCATCCTCCAGCATTGCTTTTCTGTCCCTTGTCCCTTGTCACACTTTGTACATTCTAACTATCCCTTTCCTTGCTTCAGCCTTTTCCTCCTGCATAAGCAATTTCTCCAAACCTTCTAACAGCAGATGGGTAGGAGAAGGAGCTCCTTTCATCTCTGATTACCTTGCTTCCTCTTTCAAGTGTTTCAGCAAGATGAAACATTAGTGTTAGATACTCTCCACTGCTCTGCCTGATTATGCACAACCAGCAGCAACTACATGCCAGCCATCACAATTTCCAGACTGTAAATACAGATGTTCTCTAAATCTTACTAATTTTTTACTGTGGTCCATTATGGCAAAATCCACTTCTGTGCTCATGATGGACTGAAAGAGTTGTTTTCTTCTACAGTACTGCTGCAAACAAAGTCCACAACATTTGCCAGATGCTGTATTAATTCATTACAATTAGGCTTATTCTGAACTGACCCTCTGTAAATCTTTATGGCAATAATCCTGCTTTAAAATTCAATTTGACTTGAAGAGCCTTCACTCTGAAAAAAAGCTCATGAAAAATAATTATCCCTTTCTTTTTAATTTGCTTGGAAACTTTCATAAAGAGCACAACAGTTAACTGCTAACACCTGAATCACAAATGACCCAATCGATCCACTTAGACTGCTATTCCATATTGCAACATGTTCTTTTCCTAGAAAAATAGCAGTACAGTCTTCTGTGTAGCACACCATGCAAGTAGAGAAGCAATTTAAGTGAGTCAATAGCTTCCATCTGTTCTGAAGCAGTGAGCATGAAAGAGTTTCTTCATTCTGGTATAAATTCATGACAATTCCTCTCCAGTTCTATTTGTGCCAGGGTAATTAGTATATCCTGCAACTGTTGCATGTCCTGTACATATTTTTGAATGACACCCATACGAAGAGATGAACTGTTGCCTTGAGATGCTCTAACAATCCTTGTAGGATGCATATTTAATTTTTTTTTATGTGACCTATCTGAATAATGCTAACAAATTTCCCTTAGTTTTGCATCACATTAGCTCATTGAAAAGTATATGTTTCTCTGTTTTATCACACTTTTTGAGTTTAATAGTATATATATTTGAATTACTGTGCCTTTCTGGTAAACATATGCAAATACTTCCTTAAAGCTTTTCCTTATTGTTATGCTGTCTTAGATAGTTTCTTGTATTCGACTGAAACTGTTTTTCTCCCTTGTCTATTTAATAACTTAGACCTTTTGTTCATAAAGTTCCTTTCAACCAAGGGCTGTAAAGCACTTGCCGAAATAGGTTAGTATTTTGAAAACTAAGAAATACTGATCCTTAAGCTAAATGTTTGGAGAAGTGTCTTTTAACTCAGGGTTCTTGAAGATAAACTGTTTTGGATGCGAAATTTGACACATTGAATATTGTCTCACTCTGAGTTTTCATTGGAGCCATAGGCTTTTGCAGGTGTCAGCGTCTCCAGAAAAATAAGACTCACTTCACAATGATAAGACAAGGCAATAGGATGATATTTTTGAAGAATCTTACACTGTTCAGATGCCCAGATTTAGTTGGCCAGTTCTGCTCTTTCAGCCTGGAACAACTGAAAAGGTAACAGGATGACAACAGAAGCCGCTCCCCTGTGAGTACTTGGGACTGTGCCTTATGTTTTCATGTTCCTGGCTCCATTTTTGCCTGAGAGGTTATACATTTTGGGCATCGTATGTACACTAAAAATAAAGATTTCTGGGATCTTACCTCTCTTGCAGAGGGACAAGACATTTGACCCCCTCAGAGACACTTCAAGCTCCTTACTATACAACCAGCAAGAAGCTGTCCTGAACACCAACACTGTCAGCATGTGTTTGTCTGACTCCAGATGGCTGAAGTTTTAGTCTCGATTTAACCACTGGGCAGAGTCTCTTTTCCATGTGAGAATGGTGCATGGTGTTTGGAAGGATCTTAAGGCCTTGCTTTCATTTTCATCATAATCTTCACTATACTCTTGGCTAAGTAAATAAATACCTGAAATTTATTTCTTGTCTTTGCACTTGATTAATTTATATATACTCAGCTCTAAAAAGTGAAAAACTGAAAAGTTTGCTCTTTTATGCATGCTGAAGGACTCTTAATAGTTTTGTCTCAGGTGGGATCCTACCAGTTCAGCTCCAATGAGGCTATGTTTGAATTTAACTCCTCCCTCCCTATTGAGTGTGTTTGGAGTAGGCCTCAGAAGACGCAGCCATGGGGGCTAAGCCATATCAGGTGGCTCCACACATGCTGGAGCAAACTAGCATTGGAAAGGAAAAAACATAACTCGTTGGGTTTTTTAGGTTCAACCTCTCTGAGACTCCACACTCTGTATTGTATATCTTAGAGTCACAGCACAAAAACACAAATTAAGTGAAACAAAAATATAATTAATTGCTTACAGGAAGTTCATGAGTTTGGGAAAGGACTATGCAAACATCCAAGAACAATGAGCTTATATGTTGCCCATACAAACACAATGAGCTAGATCATTATATCAGAGACGGACAGGGGGACAGGGGCACTGGGAGCCCCTGGCCAAGTCTGTACTCTGTAAGACTGTGTCTGGCTCTGGGCTGGCTGCCCTGGGCTGCAGAAGAACAGAGGACTATTGGCTAAGTCATGAACATATAACCCCGACCCCAGCAGGCAGCTCCAGGATTTACTGGGTTGTAATGACAGACACAATCCTTTTGTGTCTGGGAAGCTTTTTTACCCAGTTTTCTGAAAGAGTAAAAAACTACAGAGCTCCTAGAATAATTGCTGCATGCTGCGAACTATCCTTACATGAAGGCAGTTTTAGCAGAACTGGTTAAAATGATAATGCTAGAGGTATCATGAACATCCCTGCTTAAGAAATGATATTAGCCCCCAAGGAGAGAGCCTGGCAACCTTAAAGTCTTTGTTTCTAGATATGAATTGCTCCAGGGTACTTAGTTTGTGAGCTGACCTTGAGTCATGGACCCTGGAAGGATTGGGATCCAGATGGTCTTGTATAGTCAGAGCAACACAAAATAGATAGGTAGACTCAGAGCTGGGCTTTTTATATGCAAAACAGCAAGAGTGTGAAAGAAACTGGACTCAGTCCTGTTAAACTGTGCAAGGTAAGAAGTGACAAATAAGATCGCGAGGGCCCCAGTTATAGTCAGCTGCAAAATGAACACAGGGAGTTATTTGCACAGGCCTCATGTTTACAGTGAGTGTCTTTTGTGTCTCTGAGTATTTGTCTTCCTTCATGATCATGGTATCATTTTTAGATTTGCTACTGCTTTAATCTGAGATTTAGTGCCATTCTGTTGTGCCCAATCTACAGACAGACTTTGAAATGCATACTACAAATAAGCATAGGTGCACTTAGCAATAGAGGAAGTCTCAGGTTATTGCAAAGTAAAAATTCAGAGGTCAAGTGGAAAATCATTGTTCAAAATCATGTGCCATTTGTAGATTGTGGGTTTTTGTTGCAATTATTTTCTGGACAGTATCAAAGTAAACCAAATAAATTTCCCCATCTTTCCCTTACTCCAGTTATCTACTCTTTTCTTTGTTTCCTTGTTAATTCATTTTATTGGCTCCAATATGACTCAAATGGTACTTTTTGTTTAATACGTGTATGCAGTCTGTCTGGGATGGAATTAACTTCCCCCATAGCAGCCCTTACAGTGTTGTGTTTTGTAGCTGTAGCTAGAAGGTATTGAGAACACACCAGTGTTTTGGTTACTGCTGAGCAGTGTTCCCACAGCATCAAGGTTCTCTCTACTCTCACCCCACTCCCAAAGGCCAGGAGGCTGGGATGGGCAAGGGACTGGGAGGGGACATAGCCAGGACAGCTGATCCATAAAGGGATATTCCATACCATATCATGTCATACTCAGCAAACAAAATGGGAGAAAGGAGGAAGGGAGGGCATTCATTATTATGACATTTGTCTTCCAAGGTAATCGCTACACGTACTGGAGCCCTAATTCCCAGGCAGTGGCTGGACATCACCTGCTGATGGGAAGTAGAAAATAAATCCTTTTCCTTTGCCTTGCTTCTGTGCAGTGCCTTTTCTTTTCTTTCTTAAACTGTGTTTACCTTGATCCACAAGTTTTTCATCTTATTTTCTCCCCCTGTCATGGTGAGGAGGAGTGAGAGTGGCTTGGTGGGCTCTTGGCAGCCAGCCAAGGCCAACCTACCACATTAAGATCTGATGGACAAAGACACTGCAATAAAATGTGGGATTTAGTTGCAGCTTCCAACTGACATTGGACAGACAAGTTACTTGTCCCCTGTGTTTCTGTTTCCTCTTTACCTTTTGTCTATCTATGTATTCAGGCAGACAAAAATGGCATTTTCCCTTTTGAACATAAGACTTTGGTCATATATTTGTGGGGTACTTATCTCTGCACAGTGGGAAACACACTGCCCAGGATCTCATAATTACAAAATGAACCTGTGACTCAGTTGTTGTTGCTGTTCTTCTTCAGGAACCTTTCAGACACGTTCAGAGAATGAGTTGCAAGACTGACAAATGGTGTTAGTAGCTCATTTTCTGCTGCCTTCTTTCTTGAAGGGCCCTGCAGTCCTTGATACCACATGACAGAATATCTGCTGTGTGGTGTTCTCTCCCATTGTGTGACTAGATGTGAAGAGGTAAAACCTGGTACCTATGGTCATATGACAGATATAAAGTGATGAGGGACGAATATAAACAGAGGACTGTCCAGTACATCCATAAATGTTATATTCTCCCACTTCTCCAGATCAATAGGTTTTCCTTACTTTTTTATCCCTGGAATAACAGCCCTCGATTACAGTCAGCCAATGGGTTTTGTAGCCCTTCTTCATTACAGTTGACTTATTAACTCATTTCCAAGAGTCAACTGAGTGCAGCATTTCTGCATGCAAAAATAAGATAAATACTTTAAGATAAAAGCTAAAATAAATAACAACAAAACAATAAAAAAGCATAAACCCCCATAAATATTGTGAAAAACGGTCAAATTTTGCTAGTCATGTTAAATAGATACCAACTGAGGTTGTTAGTTCCATTTTTTACTAAGAAGTGCAGTCAAGGGAAAATATAGGCCTTGATCTTTCCAACAGCCCCACTAAATTACTGCTGTTCACTTTTGATTGTTAAGGCACAGCTAATTTATTTTATCCTGGTGCCTGGAAATAGAAATCATGCTGTTTGACTGGCAGAATAGTCTTTATACACAAGTTTTCTTGCATCTTTCTGACACAATACAACTGCTAAAGTAATTGGAGTGAAATGCAAGATATATTAACCAGCAAGGACTTTAAAATCTTTGCCTTCAGTCTGCCCCATAGGAATAAAGAATTAACATAAATAAGCTACAATCAATAACAGAGCCAAATTTAATAAGAAACTCAACCACTGTGAATATCCTTCTAAACAAAGAAGCCCTCATTATCCAAAGTCTATACATCCAGTAAGATTAATTTACTCATCACTGTTATCCTCAGAGGTGGAATTAATCTCTTTATAGGTTTTCTAAAAAAACAACAACAACAACAAAAAAACAAACCAAAAGAAGAAAGTTTTTTCTAATAAAAATATATCAATGAACTTTTTCTGCAATCAAATAGCCATTCCCTGAAGACTGCTAACCTGGTTTACACTTGTAATTGAGAGATGGAGATGGATATGAGTGTTCAAATATCACGATTTTATCAGCTTTGATTTTTGTGCATGAAATTTGATGAGGGAAGCTCTTCTTTGTCAGTCAACACCCTTCTAAATAACCTACAGTCTACATTAAAAGCAAAATAGGGAAATGTGTTTACTACTGTGTCCCCTGTTTCTGCCAGTTTTCAGACTTATTGATATCCTCATGTTCCTCTGGGAAAAACAAAGCAGTAACCTGCCTGGTTGAAATACTATAATGTACAATCTACACACAATTGCCTCCTATGGTAGAATAAAACATGAACTCAATCTATTCCCAATACTTACAAAGCATCATTTGTACTCATAACCTCTTTTGTCACAATCCAGCTTACTACCCTGTCCTCTTATATGTCAGGCCAGATGTTAGCTGTCAAAGTAATGATCAGCTGAGTGCAGATATTCTTGAAAAGTTTTGACTGACCCATTTATCTCACTGCCAGTGAGACTGACCCAGTCTCACTGCCATCTCAAAAACCAGTGAAGAAGCAGGTCCTAATTTAGCAGTGGGTGAAGCTAATATAACTTAAGCATTTAAGATCAGTAGTAGGTTTTTTTTTTCACTTCTCTGCATTATCATTTTGGACTCTGTAGCCCTCCAAGGCACTAAGCAGCTTCATGTATCATGACTCAAAGAGGTATGTAAATCTCAATAATCTCTTCAGTGTCAGAATGGAAACTGGTAAAGTTGCTTCTGCCCCTGGCCATACTGGTATTCTACTTGGGAGGATATAGGTTCAAATATAGTTACTGACTTGTAGTGAAAATTGATTCCACATCCCACTATTTTTCACTTTTGAAAACTTCATATGAATTATTCACGTGTATGGGAGACAATGTCTGTCTGGCTTCCCCAGACTTTTCATTAGACATGACAGTCAATCTTTGTGTGGTTCAGGATGTCTGAGACTCTATTTAGTTTCATTTTTTTGTTGGAAGATTGATGAATAATGTATTCTCTTGAATTCTTATCCCCAAAGAATGAAAAATATTTAATAGAGAATTCAACATGCATCTACTTGTACAATCTGGACATGTATAAAGATTTTGGCAGTGAGTAAGAACAGAACATTATATTTTTTAATATGATTCAGTAAGTTTTCCTAGTAATAATAAAGTAAAACTGTAGGATGAAATCCAACTAATAGAAAGTATTTTGAGTGAGTTTCAAAACATGACGTTATATCTGAGTATATTACAGAGTGACTAATTGTTTGCCATGCTTATGTAATAATGCAAAATGAAAGAGCAAGTACTCACATGACAGTATATGATATACTGTCTTGTTTGATGGCAGGTTTTCCCACTAGTTTCCCAGGAATCTGAGTGGTTTGCTACTATAAGACATTTTTTTCCATTGGCGAATGCTGCCTCTCGGTAGCAGATTACCAAATCAAGTGTGAAAGAGGACTCATTCCTCCCATTCCTCTGTGGTCACGCAGAATTCTCGGCAGGGGAAATACTCACTGCACAGTTGCGTGAGTGAGGTTGTTCTAACGTGGGTGTGAAGTACGTCTAGGAAGCAGGGATTTGAAGACAGGAACCACCCCACAGTACAACCAGTTAAGGAAACTGATTTTCCACCTCAGCTCCCAGTGAAGCCCTTGTAAGTATTTTGTAGGAAACAAATTTGGCAAATGAAGACCTGAACAGCTCATCTCTGAAACAGAAATAATAGTGGTAGGAATGAAAATATGTTTAAGAGAAGCCTGCTGTAGATGTCACTTGAAACATCATTTACACGTGAAATTAAAGTAACTCTGCACTCATTCTTATAAAATGAATGACTGCCTGTTAATGAGATCTGTTATATTACACAATTGCTTTACAAGAGAAGCAAAGGAAGTGTTTGGGGCTTTCACCAATGACCCAGTGTAAGTATTAGGAAACAAATTGCAAGTACCAATCCTGCATAAGAGGAAACAAATTCTTTACATTTTTCATGAAAAATGCCTGTGCTTAAAGTTCATAACATGACAACTCACAACAGATGTTCCCTAAACAACTTCTGACCCAACCAGACTGAGGAGGAAGCAGTCTTCTTCTGCCTTGGAGTTATAGGAAGTTAAATGAGGTTCTTGATCTCTCAGGGTAAGAGGTCTCAAATCCAGAGCCCTCATTTTTCAATAAAGTGCGTTCATTTCCCTGACTGTAATTAATTTTAGTACGCAATTTGTGTCCTAGTGCAGGCAGAACATGTGCAGCCAGGAATATCAGATCTAGGTCTGGGAAGAGGAAAAGTAAGAGTATATCCAGAAGAGTGTTGAGGTGAAGGTGTGGATGGAAGAGGGGATTTAGGACGCTAGTTCTAATGTGATGGATACCTTTTCACTGACAATGATACCAGAAGAGAGTAAGGCACTAGGCTGTCCAAACATTTAAGCATCAGACTGCCATCATATTTTAGTGTCTCGTTGTTTCTTTACTTCTTATGGACTCTCTTATGGAGAAGATCTGGACTCCAAGCTCACTGTGGACCTTTTCAGAATTATCCAAGTCCATTTGCCTGTGCTAGCTGTTTTATATCTGAATGACTCATACACATTTGTTTTTCATATAGCAATCACATCATCGATTGTATCTATGCAGTCTTCTATGTATATATCACCCAAGTTCAGCATTCACACAAAGGAGGCATTTCCTCAAGCATTTGTTCTGCAACAGAATTGTTTGCCCTACATATATCATAATTCAGTGTTTAAAGAGGCTCTGTGCTGCACGGGATACTTTTCTGGGATACGTGGCTATAAGTCCTAGTGCCAAACTGATGTATTTATAAGAACCATATAATAGAGATTCAAACTCTTAAACCCAGGCAATAAAGGTTGACCCAGAGAACCTCTTCTGGCTCAGTAGTAGTATAGCGTAGGCACATTTGTAGTTTTTATTAGAGTCTTCTGCCAGCTTCAGATGAGGATATTTGGTTGGCTTGAGGGCTAACTGGAGGGAGAGGATGAGAGGAAGTGGATACAGTTGCAACACAATGTTTAGATGTGGTAAACTGAGCCTATTTCACCCTAAAGTCTTAAAGGAATACAGACGTGCATTTTCAGGCAGAATTGTTTCACAGAGATAATACTCTCAAATTCACTCTGTAGGTCTTCTGGGTAACTTACACTGCCTGAATCCAGTTAAGTAAACAAAGCATTATTGTTTAGTTGAATGACAATGAAATCCATACTTCAAGGTAAATGATTTAACATGATCCACCAAGGGTTGATATGTGCTAGAAAACAGCTGCCAGAATTAATCCATAGACCAAAGAATAATATAATGCAGGCAAGCCTTATTATGTATCACTTGGATATTGTGTATTTCATCACCTTAAGTGGTTCCTTCAGCAAGCAACTCTTGCAAAGCAAAGCCAAAACCTTTGAACATGGGGGCTAAGGGGAAGGCATTAAGCACATATTGTCCTTATAGCCACTGGATTTTGCTCACAAATTAGAATTGTCTTTGAAAGTGAAGTTCATTATTTTTTGACATGTTTTCATGTTTGTTGGAGAAGGTTTTTCTCCTTTGGCATACTGCTTTTTCTGTTACATATCCTTATTTCGTCAGTTATACACACTGAATGTGATTCCAATCTTTTTCTCCCTTGTTTGTTGGACCACTGAACCAGGGTAAATGAAGGCACATGGCCAACCATATGGTAACAATAACATCAGTGCTGCAGTAGAAGAAGATCAAGAGTCGCATATACATAAGGTAATATGGAATATATTTACACAATTTTGAAGAATATCACTAGTCTGTTTTCTTCAGTAATATTTATGTTCTTTGGAATGACAGAATGAGGTCAAATCCAAGATGCATTACATTGAAAGTACCAGTCAAAAAAACCTTATCCCTTTCATCTGTTCTAAATTTTGATTTTACGTATAACTTTGTGGAAATTATAATATATAGGCACTATTGTTATTTGTCTGGAAAAAGTGTAATTTTCTTTTCAGAAAATTAATGTAATTAAAAAAATGGTTTAACAGAATGCCTAGTGTTTTGAATAGTAGAGCTAGAATTGATGTCCTCTACCACTTTCCATTGTTTTCAGAATACTCCATTTATTTGATATATTTCTTCTGTCAACTAGGATAACTGCAGTGCCCAGAAAAGTCATGATGTAAAAACATATAATCCTGGTTATAATTATTAATTAATATTTTGAGCCAAAAAAACAATAAAAAAGTCTGTGAAAAATCATACAGAAATTACTTCCCATCATTTAAACAAATCTGATCTCAGTTAGTCACTAGCAGCTCTGAAAGCTCCTCAGATATGCTTAACTATCAATCTTAGTTTAGTTTTGAGCTGCTTAACATGAAATTGGTTTATTACTTTTCAGTCATGTGAATAGGTGATGAGGAAAGATGGGCAAAAGTAATAAATGGAGTTGATCTTACTATAATTGGGTAGTATTTCAACACTTTTAAATACTCTTTTAATAAAGTGGAAGCACTGGAACTTTCCTGAGAAACTTGTGAAGCATCCTTTGAAACAGTACTAATTTCAGTAAAGAAGGAGGAGGTTAATTCCTTTAAAATATTTGATGAGTGTTTTAAATACTAAACTAAGCTATAGATTGAGTGTTCAAATTCAAGTAAACAAGGAGACTCATAGATTTCATTTCCAAACTGAGAACTTCTATTTAAATATCAACCAGTATTTTTCATTTTCCCGTGCCATTGTAACTGCTAATTACAACTCATTTATGTATCATTTACCAGCTCTATTACTTATGGAGTTTTTGACATCCTTCTGTAGATATTTCATAGGTCTGAAGCCACTGTTCCAATCAAATATACTGAATTGCAAATTAAGCTTGTGACAGACTCATCTTGAGATTGCTAAATGGGACTGCACGTGATTGGTGAGAAAACTGAAGATGTACGGTTCTAATTACAAGACTGTTTATCAGAATCTATTTTAATGGCAATGGTCTATGACAACTCGGACTACCCACTGCTAGAAGGGTAATGGAGGGGGCATGTTCACAAAGGGTGGTATCTAATGTGAAATTAAGATATTTAATATTTTCCAGGGTTTTTTTAAAATTTCTGTCCTGGAATTCCTGATGGATTTATGAGAAAACAGTTTTTGAGGTTGGATTACAGTGAAATCTTAGTTTGTTTGAAGAATATGAATATCCTGTGATGTTCTTAAAGGCCACATTCAGGCTGCACAGTTCTGTGCTACCTGAGCTAGCACCAAATACAGAGCTGGACAGATCAGTCATCATGAAGCCATGGGTAAAAATCTCCCAGTACCTGAGTTAGTTCCTTTAGAGCTAGCATGGGTCTCTCCACACTCCACAGGGTGATGTAGCAATCTATTTGCTTTAAATATTTACTTGTGTGAAAAATCATGGCTGTGTTGGAGAGAAGTTTTATGTCATATGAATATTTGCAGACCCACATATATCCAAATCTACTGTTTGAGATTGAATGATGTGTCTTTTCTGCCTTTTTTTTGAAAATCCAGGCAAAATTTCCACCGTGCTGTGTACCCAGTAGGGCTCAACAAAGTTATTGTAGTAAAAATAAAAGACCACAGAAATATTTTTTGATAGTCTGGAGCAACTCAATTTTTTCCATACTCAAACACACAAAGTACCATAGTTTTGCCAAAAGGCTGTCACAGAATTTTAGAGAGCAAATAAATGCCTGTATTCTTATGAATGAACCAAGATTTGATAAAAATTTTAAATTATATTGATTATACATGTATGGGTCACAAACACAGACTTAATCTGCACATGTTTCTGCATGTAAAACACTGGTACTAAAATATCATTCCCATATGATTAGAAAAGAAGACTAAATATTGCTGGATCAACTCTTTCAAGAAATTGGATTACAATTTATAGGATGGGGATGCTATCAGTTGCAATTTAATGTGCTGGTTGACAAGGCAGCTGAGCCACCATAACTGACTACACGAGTGTTCTTAGCACACCTAAAATGTTAGCAAAAATGTGCTGTTTTAAACTAACACATTTATTTTGCCATTAGGGCAGGTGTTCACACATATGATGCATCTGAAGAATGTTGCTTGTTAAATCTCTGACAATTTTTATCTGAGCAAAGTTCTTTGATGGCAGGAGTTAGCTTCAAGAAGAGATTTAAAACTAAGGGTTGAAGACACTTTTATCTTTGAACTTAATAATGAGACATGGACGTATAGTACAAGTGAGAGTAAGAAGACTTCCTAGCTAAGAGAGTGACTGAGAAATACAGAGGTAAAGTAGCATAGGAAGATCAGGATAACAAGCATGGAAGGGCTGACCTACTGCTGCAACCCTCTCTGAAGTGAAAAGTGCACCCTGAAGTTTTCAACCTGCTAAAGAGCTCATCTTTTATTTAGAATGAAAGATATTCCTTGTTTTGTTTCTCTCCTGCCTCAGGGGGGCTAGGTGACTACCAGTAGCAAATACACCTGGTTTTCCTGGTCTGTGCAGGCATCACTGACATTTGCTTTACAGTAGTTGGAAATCTCTGGGAAAACAGGGCACTCGAGCAGTAGCTGATTTATCCTCTCCAGTTCCCAGACAGTGCTGTGAACAAATGACTGTGAAGGATTCCTCTTCAACTGCAAAAGTTGTGGGATTCCTCCATTATACAAAATCCATGGTTGTTAAATAAATTGTACACAGTATAAGGCAGCGTCAAACCACATGGGTCAGTGAAGAAGAAGGAGTACTGGAGCTGTCTTATGATTCAGACTCCTTCTGAAATGGGCCCAATCTTTCTTTCCAAGCTGGAATAGCTTCAGGATGAGGTTTGCAAGTTCTGAAGCAGGAAACTCTCCAACTCCAGGAGAACCCTGTCAAATCTTATTAAAAAGTAATAGATGACCTTTGAAGTTACTTCCATTTTTTAGAACAGTCTCTAGTTTGCTGAAACTGGTGAGGTGAATCCTTGCCCTTCTAGGAAAAAAATTGCACAAATTCAGTGCTCTATTTTTAAAAAGCATTTTGCAGATATTGAGTCATCTTCAAACTGCTTTTAGAGAGTAGATAAGTGATGCCACTTTCATAAATGTGGATGGAGAACAGTGGCTGAGCACAGTTTATCCTTGGCATGTGCTATTAAAGAGAAGTTTCAAAAGCTAAAAGAAATCAGCATGGGTCACCAACCCTAGCCACAAGAAATATGAACAAACTGCTGTTAGCTCACTGCTGTGTGAAAAATTCTAGGCTATATCTTACGGCATTTGAGTTGTCTGATTTAAACAGCAGTAGCTGGGAGAACAGTTTAATATTAGCTCTACCATATAGGACTCAGGACTGTATCCTGTGGGCTACCCTAGGCAGTCACTGGCTAAAGCGTGGAACTATGAAATGAACCTTTTTCACATTAAATTTTTGTCATGCTGGCTCATGCAGGAGTCATCACTCGCTGCTATCACAAAAAGGGTACGCATAAGAAAGTGATGAGTCAAGGAGAGGATTTTCCCTTCCCTTCCTAGAAGACTGCTCTGGATTCTGTGGCAGCCTTCCTCTCCCCTTACACATCACAGTTGTTCAGTGCTGCCAGGAAACCACAGAAAGGCAGCAGAGTCATGCAAAACTTTTTTTTGATGCAATCATAGTGTCTATCTTTTAAGGGCCAAGTGAAGTAGAAATCATTCCAAACCACTGGAACTGCTTTTGTATTGCTCATCGGCAGGCTCACAGCATCTGACCCTCAGAGAATCTGTGCGTACCCAGTGGAGATGCAGCCTGTGTACATGGCACAAACTTATCAGAATTTGTCCTATGCAGAGAAATTTTCAGAGATAATGCTCTGTGCTTGCTGTTTGCACCTTTTGGGTTTTTTTTAGTTGAAACTGAAAAAGAAGCTAAAAATCAAGCTTTCTTCCATCTGTTTTTTAAAATTAACTTTTTTCAGTATTGCAATAAATAATATTTTTTCAATGAATTTTAAATCTCTTTTGCCTAGCATCTAATCTTACATACCTTTGTGTAATGTAAGTTCTCCAGATATGCTGCATGATAAAGGAAAACATGACAAAACTTTAATTTCTAAGAAAAGTACAGGTACTGCAAAAGTAGAACAACTTCCAAAGGGCTACACAGCACAGAAAGAAGTGTGCAATATAGGCAGGGTTTCAGAGCCCTTCATATTTTTTTGGAAGTCTGAACCATTTTCATGCTTTTTCTGCATATCATCTCCTGCGTGAAAAATGCCAGTAAATCAAAGAGCTAAATATGATGGAAAAATAGCCTTGGAGGTAAAGTAGCTGAGCTTGTTTTCTTCCTAGGTTAGTCTGTTAGCTGACAAAGGTGATGAGCTGTCTCATGTCAAGACTCTCAGTGAACTTGTGCCCTAACTGCTTGACCCATGATAATTTCTCTCCTAGATCAACCAGGTATGAGTGTTGATCAGGTATTTCACACCACCACATGACAGCAAAGCTTCCCCTCACATATTTTGTACAGGAACTACAGCAGGCACAACCTCAGAAATTCCAGTGACATTGCTACTATTATTTTTGCATTTCAGTCTGATCTTACATTCCAGCACAAAGTACTGGTCTTCAGCAGTAAATAACTGCATTGACTCCTGTTCCGCACTGGTTGCAGGCATCATAATGATGTGTCTCACTTTCTACCTGACCTGCGGAAGGATTAGTTACACAAAGACTGACTCAGTCAGTAAACCATTTGTGGAATCCACAGCCCCACCACAGGCTCAAAAATACATTCAAGCCACCTGTGAGGGATATCTTTAGAGGAAGAAGAGCGGAGATGGCTTTTGGCACAAACCCAGAATGCATCGTTTCAACTAACATTTGGCTTACTGGATTTTGTTGTATAGCTATATTAAGCTTCCCTTTAATGTGTTTTAACTTCTTATTTGTAACTTCCAGCCCCTTTCAGGGAAGATCATGAGTTCTTCACCTTTTACGATAGTATTATTTGGGGGTTGTATCAAGGTTAGGCCAACCAGGTTCATGGGCAAATCAACTTCTTTAGGGCTGAGTAAAAATTTATTTCATTACAAAGTGTCATGAATAATGCCAGTCATTCTCTTGACTGCTTTGTGATTAATTTGCTTGCACTTATAGATTGCATTTATGCAGCTTCCATCAGCCTTGGTGGTTCCTGTAGCAGGGAGGTTTGGCTATTGGGTCTCTGTTGCCTACTGCCCTGACTCCAGCCTCTTTGCCATTGGCTATTTTACTCTCACTTTCCTCTTTGGTGACAGAAAATATAGTCTCCATAAAGGGAAGAAGGAATGACAGAGTCTTGTTTTTTCCAAGTAGGAAAGTGTCCCAGATCTGACCTGAGCAAAACTGCTCCGTGTGGCACTTTGCTAGTTATGCCTTAAAGAACTGGATTGTGTCCAGGCCCTAGTGTGGTACTAATTACCACAGTTTTTAGCTAAGAATGAACTATAAATCTTTAAACACCAACAAGTCTGATTAGGTTTGATTTTTTTTGGCACTCATGTGGTACCTCCAAACAGAAAAATGTTTTTGTAGAACAGGTTCAGTATGTCTGATACTTCCTTGCACGCAACACTTATCACACACAGGCTTATTGATGCAGGAAGTTAGTTTCCCAGTTTTATTCTTTAAAAAAATTAGGTAAAGCCAGATTTTCAGGTGATAGAAATAAGCATAATACTGTTGTCTCGAGTCATGTTTTCAGTAGTTCAGGATATAGCTCTTGGATTTTAATCCTGGAGGCTGGCGGTGGAAAAGGTCTATCAGGTCATGTTGTCCATGTCCTTGTCGGCAAAGAATTGTTCCCTTGTGTACAGAAATAGGAAGCAGCTCTACTTTGTTCTCAACACTTCCCCTCCACAAATGGTGTTTTCACTGCTTTCCCTTGGGAGTCTGCTCCATTCAGATGGGGATTTTCCAGGCACTAAGGTCTATATTTTTATTTCACATTCAGATCCACAATTTCTGTATCCAGGTAATAATTTTCCCTTCGTCTAATTGCATTCTTCAGATATCTGTAGGCCATTGTCATGCTCCAGCTTTTTGTCTTTTACACAACCTGCAAATACTTAACTCTTAGTTGTTCTTCAAAAAATCAATTAACTTTAAAGCCTTAATAGTTCTTAAACCTCTTTTAATAAACTGCTTTGGTCTGCCACAAATTGCTTGCTGTCCAGCAATGAATGCAATATGCAGGTGCAGATTAGCAGACTGGAGCAAAGATAGACTTTGTAGGGGGTGAGGAGGAGAGGAGATACAGACCTCCATGTGAGTGGAGGTGCTTGGGTGAGCTGCGGGTGTCGTGTCAAGTGCAGAACTTCCCTGCAGTAGCACCCAGTGGTCCCGTTTGTCTTCCAGAACAGAGAGCTGCAAAGCAGGGGAAGCATCTTTCAGCTCTTAAATATTCAGTTTAAAGCAACAACTCAAATCCCACCCAAGAGTGTGGCCTCATGTCCACACAGAGGTCAGTGGCAATGAACATGTCAAGGAACGTGACCTGATCATTATCCTGTATATGGGTTTTTTAGTCTTTCCTATTTTCCAGTGAAGATGATTACTCAAGTGTAGTGAATTTATGCCTAGCAACAAGCAGGTTTATATCAACAGTTACATTTCACAGGACTAACAATAGTAGTCCAGGGATTTCCAGGCACATCTGGAATACAAGCAGAAAACCAGTGTGGCCTATATCGCTGTGCTGTTTTCTTGCATGGTAGTATTTGGAACTGTTTCTTTTGGGACATTTCACAAAATCATAGAAGCATAGAATAGTTTGGTTGGAAAAGGCCATTACGATCATATAGTCCAACCATAAACCCAACATTGCCAAGTTCACCACTAAAGCATGTCCCCAAGTACCATATCTACACGTCCTTTAAGTACCTCTACAGATGGTGACTCCACCACTTCCCTGAGCAGCCTGTTCCAATGCTTGACAACCTTTTCAGTGAAGATTTTTTTCCTAATATCGAACCTAAACCTCTCTTGGTGCAACTTAAGGCCGTTCCCTCTTGTCCTGTCACTTGTTATTTGGGAGAAGAGACCAACACCCACCTCACTACAACCTCCTTTCAGGTAGAGAGCAATAAAGTCTCCCCTCATCCTCCAGACTCTTCCTCCTCCCCTCTTCTCTAGACTAAACAATCTCAGCTCCCTCAGCTGCTCCTCATAAGCCTTGTTCTCCAGGCCTTTCACCAGCTTCGTTGCCCTTCACTGGACACCCTCCAGCAACTCAATGTCCTTCTTGTAGTGAGGGGCCCAAAGCAGAACACAGGACTCGAGGTGCAGCCTCACCAATGCTGAGTACAGGGGCACAGTCACTGCCCTGGTCCTGCTGGCCACACTGCTTCTGATACAGGCCAGGATGCTGTTGGTCTTCTTGGCCACCTGAGCATACTGATGGCTCATGTTGGCTGTCGACCAACACCCCCAGGTCCTTTTCTGCCAGGCAGCTTTCCAGCCACTCTTCCCCAGGCCTGGAACATTGCATGGGGTTGTTGTGACCAAAGTGCAGGACCTGGCACTTGGCTTTGTTAAACCACTAGCTTCTCTAGGAGAACGCTCTGGGAGACAGTGTCAAAGGCCTTGCTAAAGTCCAGGTAGACAACACCCACAGCCTTACCCTCATCCACTAGGCAGGTCACCTGATCATAGAAGGAGATCAGATTGGTCAAGCAGGACCTGCCTTTCATGAACCCACGCTGGCTGGGCCTGATTCCATGGTTTTCCTAAATACGCACTCAAGATGAACCGCTCCATGATCTTCCTCAGTACTGAGGTCAGGCTGACAGGTCTGTAGTTCCCTGGATCCTCCTTCTGGCCCTTCTTGTAGATGGGCATCACATCGGCAAGCCTCCAGTCTTCTGGGACTTCCCCTGTTAGCCAGGACTGTTGATAAATGATGGAGAGTGGCTTGGGAAGATCCTCCGCCCAGTTTGGCACCAGACTCCAATCCTTCCAGCACCACTTTATGAGGCACTCAGCAGATTCAAGGTGATGTTTAATATCTCTTAGTTAAAGATGCCAAGAATGAAACAGACAGAAGCACTCCCTCCATTATTTTTGGTGTGTCCACAACCTGGGAAAATGCAATCATATTGAAATTAAATGAATGATACAGTCAGTCCACAGGAATGTCCTGAAAATAACTTGAAGAAAAATACAGTGCTATTGTATATTCTAGACCTGTCTTGCATATCTTTAACAACTTAGGTAATAGATCATTTTGTCTGGTGTATGAGGAAATAAGACGAAGTGGACCTGGGAAACTGTAGATCACCTAAAAACTGAAACAAATATGCCATAAAATTACAGGAAGCAGTTTCCCATATTGTGTCTTTGATCAGTCATATTGGGTGAATTTGACATTATATGTTTTATCACAAATGGTTGCTATTATTTCTACATTGATTTGGCTGGAGGCAGCCCCAGAAAATATGAAATTACTTGTAAACCCATTACTAACCAGATGGTTGGGAAAGGTCATGAAAAAGAGGGAAAAAAATGGCCTGTTGTAGGATCAAAACCATAAATATGGGACCTCTCAACAGACACCCTAATATGTAGTTGGAAAGAAGAGGAGAGAGTATGATGAGGCTAAAGAAAAAAAAACAAAACAACTTTATTAATGTTGCAATGATTCCTGAATGTGTATCTCTTTCATTTATAAGAAAATAAAATACTACTACAAGACTGTAGTTCGATCTCTGTTTTATACTTATCCAAACTTATATAAACAAAGTATTCCCACATTTTTTATATGTGTGTCTCTCCTTGGATACGTTCACAGATGTGATGTTTTAAGTCATTATAACATTAATTTTTTGTTGTTGTTCTTTGTTTCTAGGGTACTCAGGCCCAACACACAGCCTGAACTGCTCATTTTGTTTGAATTCAGTCTCTGCATTCACTTTTTCACTGTTAAAATTCTGATAAAAGAAGACAATAGTTCAAATTATTCAATGACACCAGGTGATCATTCCAATTAGACACAATCCTGTGGCCTAGAAATGTCCTCATTCCACTGAAGTCTTGCTGTACAGACCTGTAATTCCCTGGCTGGTAAAATGGACCACAGTCCTCATTGTCATGAGACACACAGGGCAAATGCTTCTGAGTATTCAATTTGAAACCAGGAGAGGCACTACAGTGTTTTCCAGCTGCTGGAAAAGTTGTAAATATAAGTGTAATAAAGGTGGTGGTAATGATGTGATGCACTTGTGTGCGGGTTTTGCCTGAAGTAGAGTTAATTTTCTTCATAGTAGCTACTATGGGGTTATGTTTTGGATTTGTGCTGAAAACAGTGTTGAAAATACAGGGATGTTTTTGCTACTGCTGAGCAGTGCTTACACAGAGTCAAGGCCTTTTCTGCTCCTCACACCATCCCAGCAGCACATAGGCTGGGAGTGCACAAGAAGTTGGGAATGGCCACAGCTGGGGCAGCTGACACCAACTGAACAAAGAGATATTTCATACCATAGGACATCATGCTCAGCATATAAAGCTGTGGGAAAAAGAAAGAAGTGTGGGACATTCAGAGTGATAAGTGGGGGATGTTTGGAGTGATGGCATTTGTCTTCCCAACAACTGTTAGTGTGATGGAGCCCTGCTTTCCTGGAGATGGCTGAACACCTGTCTGCCGATGGGAAGCAGTGAATGAATTCCTTGTTTTGCTTTGCTTGTGTGTGTGGCTTTTGCTCTACCTATTAAACTGTCTTTATCTCAACCCACAAGTTTTCTCACTATTACCTTCCTGATTCTCTCCTCCTACCCCTCTGTGGGGAGAGTGAGCTGGTGGCTGTGTGGTGCTTAGTTGCTAGTAGGGGTTAACCCATGACAATTTGGTCACATACATAAACCTTATGGACATTACATAAATGTTTTGAGATCTAATGTCTTGTTAAAAGGGAAGTGATGGTGCCCACTCCTTTTTATTGGTATGGGGTTTTGAGATCCACAGCCTGGGACCTTGCAATGCCATGGCACTATGAAGAGGGGACACCACTCTGCAGTGTGGACACAGTGAAAAAAATCCCAGCGGGCTTATAGATCCTTCAGCCTTTTCTTGTGTAGATATTGATTCTGTTCTCTAAGAATTCTTCTAGCACTGAGGGTGCCAAAGCATCAATTCTATTCAATAATAATTTTGTAAGACCTTACCTGGATGCAGAAGTCTTTTATACAATATTAACTCAATTATTCAGTACTGCTACTACTATAGTCAATATTACTAATTGGTTCCATTGTTTGGTTGCTTTGTCAGAATCACATCTGCTAAAAAAAAACAACTAAAAGAGGGAAAAAATTAAAACATGAGGAAATTAGTGTTTCTCATAATTCTTTAAAAAGTATGAAAATATTAAGTTGTGCCTTTTCTATAAAAGAATCTGAAACCAATTGAAGAAAAGAACTTTTCGCAGAAATGTAGAAGGACTTAAGCCTAGAGTAAGAATTTTGATTTTTTTCTCTAACAAAAGATACTCTAAGGAAGTAGAAGTTTCTTGAAGTTGTTGTTTGCCATTTTCTAAATTGCATCCCTGTGCTTGATACTCCAGATAAGAAGTGAGCCCAACTGGAAGTAGCAATCATATCTCTCCTAAACAGTTCTGACAATTTGTCTGGCATTCATCATTCGCATCTACACACAAATTTGAAACAAGCATGAATATCTAAAGACTTTGTATTTAATAGAACCCTAGATTAAAGACTGCAGTACTATCACAGGCTACAGCCTATTGGCTGTTTCCAGCAGGCAGCATGCCATAAAGTTTGAAAATGTTATGGAGGCATGCTACATTATCAGGGTGATGTTGCAAGAACATTTCCGGACCATTTTTCTGGCAGCTAGAGAACTAATATGGGCTGTTCATAGAAAAACCAGCACTCTCAGCTATCCATATGGCTATGTACAGACCCCACTCTGTTCTTGGAAATCTAGCTCAGATTTAACTAATGATGGTGGTCTGGCATTTCAAATGTGGCATAGATAGTGTGCCACTGTCAGGAGCACACCTTAGAAATCTCCACTTTTCTGTGCTCTGGGAACAAAGGTGGCTTGAGAGGACCACAGGTCTGATCAGAAAAACACTGAAGAACATTGTCGTATTTTACAAATACATGGTTAATTTCAAGTTCAATTCCTTTAGAGTCCTGTGGACTTGTCCAGCCCACAGAGAGCTGGTTTGTAATTCTACATAGGCAAGAGTAATAGAGTACAATAATCTCAGGGGTGAATTCCTATTTTGTATTCATACTGCTCCCCCGACTTTGTACCTGAGCATCCCATTATTTCATGGCCATTGGTGAATGTGGTTTTCCTAACAGCTGTGAAATCAGGGAAGAAGTGTTATTCACGTCTTACATATGGGGACTGGGAATTGTTTTGTGCTGAGTATGGGCAACTGAGACATGAAACCATCAATGTCTTGACCACAGGAATATTCTTTCAGATATTCAGAAATATAAATGAGTAGTGTCTTCATCCATTAAGCTAATGAAACTACTTGGCTTTTTATTTATTTATACCACTGTATATTATTCCACTGTTTCTCTCAGCTGTTCATGCTATTTTATGTACATTGTGGAACATTTTTTAGGTGAAACAGGTCCAGATCATCAATAACCTCAGTAGTGATTAAGCAGAGCACTATGTTATACCTTTTAATAACACCTATCTGCCTCTTCCTAGATATGCTTTTCTTTAAAAAGAGATTATTTTTCTTTATGTGAAAAAATAAGCTGCACCTTACCTTGTACAATACCATCCCTTGAATCAAAGGTTTTTAATACTGTTTCACTGGCACTACAGATACAGCCATAGAATATTAACTCTGTCTCAGGATAGGCATATAATAATATATGAAGGAAAAAAATTCAGAAACCAAAAAATTACAAGGCAAGCTTCCCTCGGAGATTAAAACCCCTTACGAGAAAAAAAAAAAAAAAGAAGAAGAAAAGAATATATTTTGTAGCATTTTCCTATGAATTTTGAAATTTAATGAGAGTTAGCAGAATAGATCTGTTTCATGCACCAAGAAAGTACTGCAAATCATAATAAAAAAAAAGAGTACATTATTTCCTTATGCTCAAAAATGTTCCCTCTGAAGTGTAATAATACATGTTGTTAATATATATTGTAATTCCTTGCTTGTGGTTTTTCTTCAGTGATGATCTTAATGAAAGTTGAGTAGTTTACTCAGTAGACAAACATCAAACATTAGTTCTGGAGAAATCTCTTAGCCCTATACAATGCAGACATATGTGGACTTAATAATTGTCTTCAAACACTATTTTTCTGTGTGTTTGGCTCAGCTAATCAGGTTTCTGTCTTTGTAAACACTAGGGTCACCAATCTCAAATTAATGAGAAAATACTAAAAACCAACCCTGCTCTAGTGTAACTAACTGAAATTAATAGAGAAAAATGTTAGGCTAGCATATTTTTTCTTCCTGTTTTTTTTTTTTACTTCAAGAAACATAGCACATTCAATAATTTTTTTTAGTGCTTGGAGGGCTGTTTACCTTGTGGTTCAGGTAAAGGCAACACTTTTTCCCTCCATTTCTACAGCTAAGGGGAAACAAATGAGGGTGCCCATTAGGCCCTGTAATTGAGGTTAGAAGCCCAAGAAAACTTTATAGGGGAAAATAATCCCCTTCATCTTCTTTCCTTCCCATACACTTCATCTTGTGCCAACTATTTAACTTTCTATCCTTCACATTAAAAAGGTGTAAGTGACCTCCTAGTTTATCTGTTCTTCTGCAGGTGGAGAAACACTTCTTGCAGTGCATGAACACTAGCTGGTTTGGGCTTAAATGGAGCTTTGAGACTTCCTATAGAGATTTGTCCTGCTGCCTAATACCTCTTTCTTACAGTATAACTGAGGAAATAGCTTGAAAACATTTAAAAAGAAATTACGGGCTCTCTTGTCTCCAAAACATTCTCCATTGCTGCATATTGTTTCCTTATTTTTTATCATCCTTTTTCCACTATTTTTTTCAAAGCAGACACCTCTGTATACCTCTTCTGAAGTCAGAGCCCAGCTCTAGATAGTTGTGCAGCCTCACAGTGAGTGTCCCAGCAGTAGCAAGAGGAGCCTTCTCCTGCTACTACCACTGTGAAAAAGTAGGAGCAGGTTGATAGACCTCTTTGTAAACCCCTTGATAATGAGTGTAGAAGAGCTGCCACACCCTGTTGAAGGATGAGGGCAAGGAATTTATTTATTTATTATTTATTTATTTATTTATTTATTTATTTAAATATGTAAATATATATATATGTATATCCTGCCTACAAGACACTGTGCAGCTTCAACTACCAAAAAAACCATATCCTTGTACCTTATCAATATTCTTCTCATAACAAATCCCACACCGAAACCAAAACACAGTGCTTTCTAGTTACTAAGAAGAAAATTAACCCTATCCTTGCAAAACCCAGAACATTTAATCATAAAAATAATTTCATAACCATAGCTGTTTACAGTCACAGACTTTATAACTTAAAATTCATAGTTCTGCTCAAACTCCAACTGTGACACCACTTGGTAACCCAGAATTTTCCTGAGTTATGTATTATTGATTGTTGTCTTCAAATTGGAAAACATTTTCCTGGATCACAATTTAAAATCCAGAGAGCAAGAATCTAAATGTTTTTCTTCACTGTGCCTTATCCCGTTATGAGATAGTGGTAGTTAGAGAGACTTACCAACATTTCATCCAGGTTACAGATGTCTGTTACCTTTCTGTGGCATTGCTTCACCTAACTTTATTACAGGATGGGCTTATGACACTGCTGGGAGAAAAGGGATATTTAACAGCAATCTTAGCTCCTAGCTGTAGTTTTTAGGATCTCAGGACCCCAGTCAAAGTCGTGTGAGAAAACTCCAGCAAAAGTGTCAGAAATGCCAAGTAGTGTCAAGAGGGAGATGTAAAGTCAGCACCATGGAGGAAGAGATCAAGCACCCTTCAACATGAATGCTGAGCCCTGATACACTGAGCTACTTTTAATGATGTATAATTGTGCCCCAGCTGGCTTCAGTTTGTGGCATTGTTACAATTTCCTTGAGATGAAGAGTGTTGTCCAGATGAACCTTCAGCCCAAAACATAATGCACAATAAAGGAGGCAATGCCAGAGAGCACTTGGGTAAAACATCTGTGCTCAAGACCAGCAGGAGTTAGGAAAGTTTATACATTTCTGATCATTGATGCAGCACACTTCAGGCACATTTCTCACCATTAACAGCCTTTTGGACATTATCAGAAATCCCAGCAAAAGACACCTGCTCCATATTTAGGTGTTTATTTCCTCTCTGTTCAAGCTGGTGAAATAGCTTAAGAAAGGATTTGCAAACAGGCTAGAGATTTGCCACTGTTCACAGGTTTGTTTGATACTCAAACACATCTGACTGCCAGTCAGGATACCTTGAAGACATTTATAGGTATAAACTCTTCTTGATTTTTAGCGTGAGTGATTGTAATGGAAATTCATGGTGGAAAACGTCAAGTCACAGAGGAGAAATACTGTCATGATTCACATGTGAACACTCACACAGCATACAAAATAAGTATCACCGAAGTGAAAGGCAAGGTTTTCAACTCTTTGGTCAGTACTTTCAAGTCTCATATTGATCTGAAGAAATAAGAATAAAATGAGAAAAATGAAATCACCATCAAAGAGCAAGATTTCAAAAGTTTTTTCCAGAGTTTCCTCCTGATATTTTAGTTCACACAACAATATTGCAGAGCAGCATTGCAAAGTGAATGAAACAAATATAAGTGCAATTTTTTTTAAAAAAGCCAATACACAAAGTTTTCAATTTTATTCCACATGTAGACCTCCAAATGACCGTATTTGCAGAGACACAGAGCATTGGAAAACTCATGAGAGATCAATTCAGTTCAAGCCAGGATTATATCAACTGAATATTTATATTATGGTCAGAATGTAGTCCCCACTGTCTTTTCCTCATTCACTCACCAATTCTAAATTAATTGAGTTGTTATTTTCATGAGATGCTAGAAACTATTTCAGATGGAAATATCAATGGAGTGAATAGACTGAAACCATAATGAAAATCTGCAGGAAAAACAGTAATTAAATGTCTTTTTTTAAGCATTTAAAAACAAGACCTTCATCTTGAATTTTCTTCTATCTGAGTTTACATGTTCTGAATATCATGATTGACTTTAAGAACATTTTCCCCTTGATTCTAGCCCCATATTTGATTGATTTAGCCTACAGTAATTTATATTTCACTGTCAAAGGAAGCAAAACTGAAGATGGTTGTTCCTTTTCTTGTTAACTCACATTTTATATATTTTAGTTTGCCTTTGAAGTGACTATTCTTGGAAACCATTCAATCTTCTGTCTTTTTAGATATCAAGGTTGTCAGAAGTACTGTATAATAATTTGTATAATGAACTTGATTAAAACAATCTCATGGTTATGAAGTGCTGAAGGAGAGGAAACTTTCACTTCTGACTCCTGGATCACACTGCGGACATGTCCTCTCACTATCCTTCTCTTTGCAGGACCTGTGCAGGAGCTCAGGTCAATTAATTGGAAATATTTTGGTGGTCCATGCATCGCCCATCACCGTAGATCAACGCAGCAGACTTGGTGGCCCCTTCATCTGCCTGCTGTGGAAAGCAGGTGTTGGCAGCTCACCCCATAAACCTCTCCATAGACCTTTCTTTGGTTTCTGCCTTCATGTGATCAGAGTTTAGACTAACAAGCCACTTGGTAATACCCTGACCAAATCCCCTTTCTCAAGTCTCACCACTGTCTGGTTCATAAACACTAATCTATAACAGACCTGTTCTTACTCAGTCATTTCCCTCACCCTGGGTTCCCACTCTGCCATGTCCCACCTGTACTACTTATATCTCAAATTTGCACTGGGGCTACAGAGGTCTGAAACACCAGCAACATCATCAGCACGCGTTGACTGCTATTTGAACATTGCTTCCAGTTGTCAGCCCAAATCCTTTCCCTTTTGCTAACATGAACTGCCAAAAAGTTTTGCACAGTAGGAAGTGGAAGTGTTTCTGAGCAGGACAGTGTGAGCAGTGCCATTGCTGCTGAGATAGATGCACAAACCCCCTTCTTGAAGTAGTCAGGACACAGCCATCAGCTGCAACCTACTGACTCTAACTGTAGTTTTATACGTTTGTAAGACTGGGTTAATAGTTAAGTTTCTAGCACACAGACTGATGCAAACACGGAGCCCAGCTTTCAGCCCCTTTTAATGAACACATGAAAAGATTTAAGGTAGTGCATATCTTCTGGTGGTGGAATCATACATTCACCATACGGACAGAGATCATACTCCAGGATGGATGAAGTTGAAGTGTTGGCAGGAGCTTCAGCTAGATAAATCACAGTGGTCACTTCCACGCGTTGTCACAATTTATGTGCCAGTTGTCTCTGCAGCAGCTTTTTGAAGGTATAGCTGAACTACACCTGCTCTCTATAATACATAAGAAAATCCTGGAAAACACTTTTTCCTTCTCCTTATGGTGTGGGTATCAAGTGTAGAAGGTGAGAGGAGACTGACGGTTTTGGTCTGGGCACCCTTTGCTCTCTCTGCCAGCAGCCTGCAGAAGCAGCAGCCCAAGCCCTGCCAGGATGCTGGGGCTGCTGGGGGTTCGGCTGGGGTGTCTGCAAGCTCTGCCTTCAGGAATCACCAAAAGGGACTTTCCCACTGATATAAGACAGTCTCAGTTTATATTTCTAACTGAGCCAAGGCAACATGTTAATGCCTTTTATGTATTCTTCGCCTCTTTGTATGAACTCATGATGGAAAGTTAAATTTCAAGGTGAAAAATTTAAGAAGTGTGTCAAAAAATACCATCCTTATTTGCCTGCCTTATAATTTAACATAAAAATTAATGTAATGAATTGCAAGGAAGGATAATACTTTGGAAAATGCCGGCTGTGTTAGAAATTGCCAATTGGGAATGACAGATTGACAGATTCCTCTGCAGAGAAGAGAGTTAACACTCTTTTTTTATTTTGTCTATTTGTTTTGTTTTTTGTTTTTTTGGTTTTTTTTTTTGTCCTATTGTGAGTGGAAGTAAGAATTGTCCTTCAACTACCATTTATCATGACTGATTCTCTTGTTGATGCAATAATCAGCTAGAAATACAACCATATTTATATAGCAAATGCATTTGCTAACAGAAAGAGATGTCTGAATCAGGTGCATCTGTTAACATGTGACCACCTAAATGAAAAAATTAAAAAAACCCCTGTGATGATGAAAGTAAAATCCTAAATTTTGTGCTGACAGATGAACAGGACAAGATTAAGCAATTCCCTCTCCCACAGCTGTAGTTCAACACCTGGAAACGGGGTGTGTAAATGTGGCTACAACCACTATTTCATAGTTCAGCTGTGGATTCCATGCAAGGCAGTAACTCCCAAGCAGCATTTGTGCACACGGGGTGATTGAGTTTAACACTGGAAGAAAAATACAGGCAGGAATGTTTACTCATGAAGGAAATGAATCATTGGGGTAAGAAAAATGATTGATGGGTCTTAGCAAGGGATATAGCCACAATCAAAGGCATGGTGCATATACTTGGCAGAAGAACACTAAACACACTGCACCTACAAACAAGAAAGTTAAAGAGATATTTCACTGAATTCACCTGGAGGCTGTGCTCCATCTTCATCAGCTTCCTTGGGTACTGCATGCTGGCTGATGGTCTGAGGGTCCAACTTTCTGTGACAGAAATACTTGTCCTGTGGTATTTGAAGTGGCCTTTATTACCTAAAGTGAAGCACTGCTAGACATCAAAGTGCATGGCATGGCACAAGCAGTTTCTCATGGATTCATAGATTTGAAGGCCAGAAGAGAACATTACACAGGACGACTAGAGCACATGGCATTGACTGTCACCTACCTACAAAGCGGGCATCCCTGGGATGTATCAGGGGCAGCAACAGGTGATAAAATCCATTATCTTCTCTGCTCTATATGAGGATCTGTGGATCAAAATAATCTTCTTTAGCAGAAAATCATACACTTGTGTCTCACTCTGCTGACAAAACATTTGAGTAAACAGATGTGAAATCACCTATATCACAGCAGGACAAGGAAATGAGGAAGGAGGAGAGGGATGACTGCCAGAGAGGGAAAGATTGCTTTTTCCCCAATAAGTAAAGAAAAGACTCTTCCTTTCAACAGAGGGATTTGGTTGGTCTTACCCTCCCTTACCTTCCAACATGCCTAGTTTCAACAATGTACATGAGACACTAGGTAAGCAAATCCAGTGCTCAGTTATAGTTTTCTAGAGGTATTTTAGAGGGTCTTATGTATCTTATACAGCCTCTGGCTGCTAGTGCTGAAACGTGCAGGTCCCCTGGAAATGCTGTGTCACACTGGTCAGCTTCCAAGCAAATGTCCTGGGTACCTTCAGCCTCAGAGAGATGTTAGGTGTATTAGGTGCTCATATCTAGACACTTGGCTTTCACCTTGGGCACAAACCAGGCCTTTCTCCCACATGTCCAGAATCAAATATCCCGAGGTGTCTGGTGTGATTCTCCAGACCTTGCTTAGGCCAAAGATCTTATGGGTAATTGCACTCAAAATCTGTTAAAAAAAGTATTTCAGTTGGAACCTTGAAGGACAGTGACCCTAAACTGCTCAGCTCAAAGCTTTTGCTCTTACAATGTCCCCAACCTCCTGGCTGTGCTGCCCCGGTAATCCCCCTGTGCTGGGGTTATAGGGGCATAGAGGGTGGCCAGCTGAGATCATACTGGGGCTGACTGATCAAAGGGACAAGTGCTTTGGGGTGGAGTAGATGCTGGAGGTGGATGTTATCTGCATGCAGAGACATCATCACACTCTTCCCCATCATGTCTTCACCTGTGGTCATGTGTTGCACATCTGTAGCTTGTTTGAACAGCTGAACACCATCATACAGCAAACTGCAGCTCAAAACTGATGATTTTTTTTCCCCTGTGGTTCCCCTAACATCCTCCTTTCATTTCATTTCACTGCTTCCCTGCAACTATTAAAGCGTGATTCAAGGAAAACTAGTAAAGAGGGAAGTTTTCCAGTTACAACACCTGATTAACAAGGGAACAGGAAACTTCATTCTGCAAATATAAGAAAAGACATAAGCTTTTTCTTGAAAAGCAGACAGATATTTTTGTGGTCCTAACTAGTATACCATCAAAGGATTGTGCTTTCTGACTGTGAGTGCACATCAAGTTCTGAATATTAGTGATTGCATATCTCAAATGGATATCCATCAGGAAAAGCCCTGAAGAACACAATATAGGCTCCCATTATTGCTGTCACAGAACACCATGAAGCTAAACCAAAGAGCAAATAAATCATCGAGATCCAGAACAAGTTGAAATTCACACACTGAACATGCTAATCAATAGAAGTTTTTGACAGTATTTCTATATTTCAAGTACTTAGGAATTATCTTATTTGGGATGTTGGGTTGATCAGATTGGGAAATATCACAAAATATAGCCACTGCTGGAGCACATGCAGAAACTTGGCGTTGTCAGTGCTGTCAGATACATTCTTTAAGGTCGGTTAGACTAATATTCCCCTTTCATGTAAGTAGCTGAATTTGACATTGGCACACCAGTTATTTTACTATGGGTTCCTCATAGAATGGTTTAGGTTGAAAGGGACATTTAAAGGACATGTAGTCCATCCTCTCTGCAGTGATCAGGGACATCTTCAACTAGATCAGGTTGCTCAGGACCCTGTTCAACCTGACCTTGAATGTTTCCAGAGATGGGGCTTCTGCCAGCTCTCTCAGCCACCTCTTTCAGTGTTTCACCACCCTCATTGTAAAAAAATTCTTCCTTGCATCTATTCTAAATCTCCCCTCTTTTAGTTTAAAACCATTACCCCTTGTCCTATTGCTATAAGCCCTGCTAAAACGTTTGCCTCCATCTTTCTTACAGGCCTCTCTTAAATATTGAAAGGCTGCAATGAGGTCTCCCTGGAGCCTTCTCTTCTCCAGGCTGAAAAACCCCAACTCTCTCTGCCTTTCCTCATAGGAGAGGTGTTCTATTCCTCTTGTAATTTTTGTGACCCTCTGTGTTGGATTTGTATGTGTGTGTGGGGGGAGCTGGGTTTTTTTGGTAGTGGTGGAAGGGCCAGCTTATGAGAGGGAAAAGCTCTGCTGGCTTCAAGGCAGAGACCCCCCAGCTCAAGCTGGGCCAATGAGCACTAGAGAAACACCTCTGCCAATCCATATTTGTGAGGGGAAGGACTGTCCTGAAAAGAACAAGGTATGGTACCTGGGGAAGAGGCCATTGACAAATAAAAGATGACCATCAGCCAAAAGAAAGGAGAGACAGACAGACAGAGAGAGAGAGCTTCATTGCCAGAAGGAAGGACAAAGAGCCACACCCAGTTCAACCACATGGAGTAGGAGAAGACAAAGTCCCTTGCAGCCCATGGAGATTCAGTGGTGGAGCAGAGACCCACATGTAGGTCATGGAGGACTCCACACTAGAGCAGAGAAGCCGAGCCTGAGAGCAAGTGTGACTGGAATTGTGACCCTGAGAGTTGCTCAATACCAGAGCGGGGGTGGACCCCCAGAGTGGGGAGTGAGTCTGCAGCCCGTGGATGTCCCCATGCTGGAGCTGGGAGCTGAGCCCAAAGAGGTCCATGGCTCCATGGGAAGCTCGCTCTGGAATATCTTGTTCCAGGACGTCCATGCCGGGAAGAGCAGCAGAGGTGAACTGACTGAACCTCCATTCCCTGCCCCTTGTGCCGCTGGTAGGAAAAAGGTAGAGAAATCAGGAGCAAAGTGATTTGAGTCTGGGAAGAAAGGAGGGATGAGGGAAGGTGTTGTAAGATGTGGTTGTTTTGTCTACTCAGATGATTTGCAACAAATTAAATTGATTTATCTTCCTCAAGTTGAGTTTGTTTTGCCCATGATTATAACTGGTGAGGGAGCTGTCCCTGTCCTTCATTCCTAATCCCGTGCCCCCTTTGTTGTGTCTCACATCCCATCTCACTGGGTTGGGAGAGTGAATGCAGGACTACACGGTCCCACTGTGGGTCAAACCACCACACCCTGCTCTGGTCCTGCTTCAGCAAGTCCATGTCCTTCTTGTGCTGAGGACTCCAGAGCTGGACACAGCAGATGGGGTCTCACTAGAGTGGAGTAGAAGTGTTGATTTTTGTATTTGACATGGCATCTCATCAAAACTCTGACTTTTCATTTCACAAGGCCAGTATGGGTAAGAACCCAATTTAAAAAAAAAAAAAAAAAAAAAAATCAACAAAAGGGTTAAACAATCAAACAATGTGAGAAAATTTTTCATTTCAGATTACAGGAAGCATTAAAACTTGAGCCAAAACACATTTTTTCACTTTCTTCACTTCACTATAAATCTTGGACAAATTCAGTTTTGGTTTGACCCAAACCAAATTTCTTTCCTATCTGAAAAACTTGTTATCTACTGACCTCAACTACTCACTTTATTTCTCTTTTAACAGAAGGAACAAATCACACATTTTCTCAGTTCCCAAATGATAGTAGTAATGGCGAGTAGAGGAGGAGGAGGAGGTCTTGCAGGACATTTTGAACAAATCCATCTATGTTTGTAATATAATCCAAAGTGCCATTAGACCACCCTCAAGCAGATAAGAAGTAATATGCTAGGGGAGCTGTTAAACAGGATTTTTGTATTGAATAACACAGTTAGATCACACAGATGTTTCTTCTATTATACTGGTTTTAAATTTCTACTTCCTTCTGTAACTTAGTATTATAATGTTGGTTCTCTCAGTAGTAGTAACAATCCCTGCAGAAGAGATGACTCTCTCCATATCTATTTTAGGGACAGGTATACCTTTGACCACCTAGAAATGTCTGTTCATCTTTGAAGTTGAAGGTTCATCTGACATCCAGCCTGTGACTCATTCAGCAATGACTAAACAAAGTTTTGATAACTGGCCTGATAAATTAATAGTGGAAAATTTGAAAAGAAATGAAAGACAGAGCACTTCCATTTGAGATCCAGGAGTCTATCTTCTTACATTCAAGCCAGAGTTATCCTGAAAAGTGCTGGGAATTTAGAGGTAGATTCAATAAAAAGCTGTTTTCAGGGTACCAAACAGGTGTGAGATTTGTTTGAAAGTTCAGGGTGTTTCCTGTCTTGTTTGAATCTGTTAACCCCTGGTCACTGCAAATCAAGTAGAAATTTGACTGATCCTTATGCTGCAGCTGACTCACAGGACACAGAAAGGACTGTATCAGGGCGGCTTAGTAATAATTAAAAGAAGATGTGGCAGCATTTTAGCATGCAGAACTGTTTATACATCTTATCTCCCTACTACAGGAAGGCATTTAATTTCCACATTCAATGTTTTCTGAACAAAAATGGTACCAACCCATTTTTAATATCCATGAAGCAGGGCTAAAATCTCTGTTTATCTAAATTGTGTATCATGTAGAGACATCTTTTTAACCTGCCTATTATTATAAAACCACCATAACCATCTCTGATACCTCACAATTATTTTTCTTTTATTTTGTAGAAAAAAAAAAAAAAAAGGAAGAGTTTGGGGGGCTATAGAAAATTTTTGGATGCAAGAGTGTGATCAGCATAGCTGGGGCCCCTCTGAGGTCATCTTGAGGGCTTTTTGTAGTCGTAATTACTTCCTACTGTGCCTGCGGCCCGCTCCGTCAGCCGATGCCGGGCAGGCGGTGGGTGAACAGCCGTGACTCCACTTCCTCTGGCGTCTCCTCGGGATGGCGGGGTGTTCCCAGGGTGGGACAGATGTCTTGCACAAGCCGCTGCCTGCTTTTGCTCAGTGTCTCCGTCACCAGAAGCCTTTCGTCGTTTCTGGTTTTGTTAAGCTTCTGCAAATGATTTGTGGATTAGGTTGGGGATAACACGAGACGGAGAGTTTCTTTGCTTTGAAACAGAGCAAGCTGTGGTGCTCTCATCCTAAATGTGAGATATCTTTCTAGCTCACAATCCCTCTCCCCACCCTCCTAGAGCAAGAAAAGAAGTGGATTTCTGCTGATAAAATATGTCCAGTGAGGTGACTTATATTTCTAGTTATCACATTTATAGCATGGGTGACATTTATACACTAGTCAGTCTTCCATGCAAATATCTCAGTAAGCTCAGGCACACTGCAAAAAATATCAGAAGCAGATTTAACAGTTGGCCTCAGCTGAGCTCTCTGCAGATGATACCCAGCAGCTCTTTCCTGCTGCTATCTGGCCTATATGATTTTAAAATATCTCACCAAAACTACACTTAATTGACTTCAAATTTCGGTACTATTCGTCTGCTTGGTCAAGCAGAAACAGCGTTCTGCTATTATCTGAGCACTACTTTTCCATACCTTTGTAGTTTTGCCCATATGATATGCAACACTCATATATGGAAATATTTCCAAGATTATATCTTGGGCTCTAATTTATAGAAATGCATTTGTTTGTCATAAACGCCAACCATGTTTCCCAGCTCAGGAAAAGCAATGAGTGTTCCAGACATTGACCAGTTCCTGCTCAGAAGACCTTGTTTCCTGAGGAGAAAAAAGAGGGGGAATTCATCTAAACTGTGAATGTCTCTAATGAAGGTCTCTATCTCTGGTTTAGTCACCTTAGATTCCTTTTGTAACCAGTGGAGGTCATCAATACAGTCGTCATACTTTGTACTGAACAGATTCATCTGATCCTGAAATGACCATCAGCCTTTGCCATACTATTAGTTGTACTGGGTAGATCTACATTGTCTGGAAAGGGAGACATGACAACTAGTTCACAAGCAGACACACAAAATTCAGCAAGATTTTTCCCATTTCTAAATCCTGCTTCAGAGCTAAGTTGTCATTGAGATCAACATAACTAAATGTGATGTACTTGATGTACTCTTCTAGGCATGTCTGGGGAGCTGGGCCTTTATTTCTAACTTCATGCATGGGATCAGCTCCACTGTGTGACTATTTCATGTAGGCACATAAAGTATGTGTGTAAAAGTGGGTACAGGGTAAAGTTCTCACTAGAAGACAAATATCTTTTCTTAAGAAAACGAGTATGAATGGGTGAATGCTGAGATTTTTAGACCATGTTATTGCATCAGCTTTGTGTTACAGTTTTTTGTTAAGATAAGGAGGAAAATGGCCTTATTCTGTCAATTTCTCAAGGAACTTGGTAAAAGTGTGTAAAAATCATTAAATACCATCATAGTTAGAGAAGGAATTAGTCCATCTCCATATTATCAGTACAAAAGTGCGCTATGAGTGCCAACTTTCTTATTCCCACATAGAAGGAACTCTATTGGCTGTGATTGGAATATCCAAATGAGGAAAATAATAAGGAAAACAAGAAAAAACATGAAATAATTCTGCAGCTGGGACCAATTTCAGAACCGAGGAAAACGTACACCTGAACTTTGGGGAGCACTTAATCTTGAAACAAAATCTGCCCCTGTACTTTTCTGACCTCCTTCTAAATACATTGCAATCCATATAACAATGCTTTATTTACTTGCTAAACACAATGCAATATGTATTTTATTTTTACCTGTGGCTGGTATATTCTGTTCTGTCCCCCCTCTTGTTTATGACCTACATATGTCAAATATTCCTTGGAGGCTCAGTAACTTGGAATAATGGTCCAAATTTGACAACTTTGACTTCTTCATGAACCTTGATATTTACTTTACAAGTGAGTATAGGCTGTTCTCTGGTTTTGAGTGCATTAAAGTAGGTGCAAAATATGTATGCAGGTTATTTCTTTGGCATCTAATCATTGCTCATGCTCATTTCTAGCCCCCCCCCCCCCCCTTTTTTTTTCTTCATTAAATTTGTGATATGCAAATATCACACAGGCACCAGAGAAAATGAGCACAAGACTGGGATGTAACGGTGTCCTTGTGGACATTCCTATATGGATTCAAGAGTTTTCACATCTCCTGGGTTTGCAGCAGTTTGATTTTTCTGCCTGCCCTGCTTTCAGTTTCTGACTCTTCTGTCACTGGGAACCTAACTATCTCCATATGTTCAGGCACTTCCTGAGATGGAGCTACACAGTGCTTGATCACTGGGATAAGAGTCTGACATCCAGCTCAACGAAGCCCTTTGTTTAGGTACCCCGTTTATTGATAGGGAACACCAAGTATCCCTTCCTCCTTATCACTGGAGGGATTTAAATACTCACTACATTTAGCATTAGATATTCTCTCCCTGACTTGCCATGAAATGGTAGTTAAAGGACCAAGAGGAAAAGCTGCAGCAAGTTATTGGTCTCAGTACTGTTAAAGCAAGATGCAATCCCCTACACAGGAAATGTCACATTTGATATAAAACAAGTTTCAAAGTATTAGAGTTGCCAAATTATTTGAAGTGATGTGTATTTCATATGTTTATCTAGCACTTCAAATCAGTGCCAAGGAGTCATCAGGTAAGGGAGGCATAATTCTGAATACAGATGAGCTGTAAACAGACACCAAGGATGGAAGGAGTGTTAGAGCTGGAACACAGTGAGCTAGACTATCCATTTCCCACAGGTTACCAGAATTAAATATTAAAGAAGAAATAAAAAATAATGAGCTTGATTACTTTCCTTGGACAGAATTAAGGAACAGACAGGGATGTCTCTTGATCCACCCTAGTATAATAGCTGACACAGTGTAGGCTGGCAATAATTTATGTACCACCCATTAGATGAATTAAAAAAAGAAGAAAATCTGACTCAGAGACGTGTCACTGTGTCAACAAACATCTGTAGTAATGCATCTCATTTACATCATGGTGGTGTCTTGAGTCACAACCCAATCCAAAGACTTTTGGTGTACTATAAATACTCGAGGTGATTTTGAAGTGTTAGAGAAATTACAAAAATTGTTATAAACAGGTAAGCAGGTTCAAAATTCCTAATCACAGAGTGATATAAGAGAAAAGTTTTTCAAATAATGTATGTAAAAGGAATAGTGAACTCTGAAAAAGAATATTTCAAATATTCATTAGAGTAAAATTTTTTCCCTGTTTTTTTTCTTGGTTAGCTATTCTCCTTTTCTGAGGTACAGGGAAGGTACTAAGGGACTCCTAGTTAACACAGGAATAAAATAACATTCTCACGTGACTATAGCAAGTGTGGAGGTGATACAGAATAATTTTCTGAAAGCTGCATGTAAGACATGAACCATGTAATTACACTAGCAGAACCTCTGCTATATCTCCACATTTCTTTCATTTAGTGTGAGTTGCTACTAGAAAGAAAAGCAAAAAGCCCCAACTTGAACACAGAAACAGTACCCCCACCCACCCATGAAAAGTGACATCATCTCAAAAAATATTGGAAAGAGAATGGGTAGCTATGGAGCTTCTGTGTTCTGTGTCTGAGTTGCAAGTTTGTTTTGCCAGATCTAGGGCCTGGTAGATGAAAGTGGTGAAACAAGTTCAAAAGTGTCTTCATTTTTATAAGAATATGACCATAAAACTGACTGGAGTTTAATAGCACATAGAATCATAGAAAGGTTTGGGTTGGAAGGGACCTTAAAGATCATCTAGTTCCAACCCCCCTGCCATGAGCAGGGACACCTTCCACTAGACCAGGCTGCTCAAAGCCTCATCCAACCTGGCCTTAAACACTTCCAGGGAGGGGGCAGCCACAACTTCCTTGGGCAACTTGTTCCAGTGTCTCACCACCCTCACAGTGAAGAATTTCTTCCTAATATCAAATCTAAACCTACCCTCTTTCAGCTTAAAGCTATTTCCCCTTATTGTGTCATTAACTGCCCTTATGAAAAGTCCTTCCCCAGCTTTTTTGTAGGCCCCTTCAGGTACTGGAAGGCCACTATAAGATCTTCCCGGAGCCTTCTCTTTTCCAGGCTGAACAGCCCCAGCTCTTTCAGCCTTTCCTCGTAGGAGAGGTGCTCCAGCCCTTGGATCATCCTTGTGGCCTCCTCTGGACTTGTTCTAAAAGGGAATGTCTTTCTTGTGTTGGGGGCTCCAGAACCGGATGCAGTACTCCAGGTGGGGCCTTATGAGAGCAGAGTAGTGTGGGAGAATCACCTCCCTTGACCTGATTGCCACACTTCTCTTGACACAGCCCAGGATACGGTTATTGGCCTTCTGGGCTGCAAGCTCACGTTGCTGGCTCATGTTCAGCTTCTCATCTACCACCACTCCCAAGTCCTCTTTGGAGTTGGCCTCAAGCCACTCATCACCCAGCCTGTATTTTTGCTTTTCATGAAGCAGAGAGAATAGTCTGTGTCTTATTATTGGTACAGAGTAACACCCAGACTACAGAGCCTTGACATAGTTTTGGGAAAATAGGATGTATCAGGAGCTTTACATGGACTTTTGGATGATGGTAAGCTGGACAGGTACATCGTCTGTTGATTTGTTTTATCTATTTTTTTAATCTTTTTTTTTTTTTCCTATAAAGTTTTTTTCCAAGAAAGAAATATTGTAGTCTTAAAGGCTGTCCTATCAGTAGAGAGAGCCACAGAATCACAGAATACTTGAGGTTGGAAAGGATCTCTGGAGGTCATCTGGTTCAACACCCCTGCTCCAGCAAAGCCACCCAGAGTTGGTTGCCTGGCACCTTGTCCAGATGGCTTCTGAATATCTCCAAGGATGGAGACTTCACAACCTCTCTGGGCAACTTGCTCCAGGGCTCAGTTACCCTCACAGTGAAGGTCTTATCCTTAGATTTGAGAAGATGTACACTTAAAGGAAGAAGGTTTAGAGTACAATTACTCCAGGAATTTCATAACTGCATTAAAAAAAAAAAAATCCTATATCTGTACAGACTTGCTACAATACAAGAAAACTGTTGTGACCAGTGGATTAACATTTCAATGGCTATGTAAGTCACACTTAAACAATTTGTACCAGTTTTCCTGCCAGTCCTGTGAAAACTCAAATGAACACACAAAGCAAGCTCCCTCAAGAGTCTCCACCTAATATTTTAAGAATTACTTTTTGTCAGACTTTGACATTGTGAATGGAGACCTGGTATGGCATGATTTTTATCATTAAGTTACATGTCAGGAAAGAGAATCGTGCAATAAGTGTATGAACTGAAGCACGCAGAAGCTGATAACAAGATCTTTTCTCCAAGTTAGCTAGCTGGTGCCAGATTTCATTGGCTCATATTCAGGCATTTGTGGTTGGAGTTGCTTCCCCACATCTGTAGCTTGCAAAATGTATATATCTTATTACTGGCAACTCCACTCTTGCATATGGGAGGATAAAATAATTATCCTAGAGTCAACTGCCGTAATCGTTCTGGATGGGAATCATAGGGCTCCTCTGAAGGCTCCAGATATATGGTCAAGTTACAATAGCTTTACAAATAATTGTGCATCAGGTGAGCTGTCAGGATTTACAATAGCTGCCTAGGAATTTGCTCAGAGTCTCCCCAGTGCTGAGGCAATGTAGCACAGCTCCTGTCAATTGCAGGAGTTAAACAGCAAAGGTCTGGCCTGATGTCTTGATTTCAGGAGAACAGAGGACCCGTAACAGCAGAGCACAGAGGAAGCAAGATGAGCACAACATCAATGTCCCTTGAGAGCTGTGCAGCAGCTGTATCACAAGTGACATGCCCCAGCATCCAGGCAAAGGACATGGGCAATCCATCACCCTTTAACTTATGCTTAGTCTGTGTCAAGGTAAAGTTGTTTTCTGTCATGCCTGTGACCCCACTTTTCAGATTTGCATCTTCTGAGTGTTGAGATTTAGTCTGTGGGAAGATTCCAGGTGAAGGACATCTCACTCATTTTAGTAACGTACTGCTAAGGACAACTCACCCACAGTTATAGAATTCATATGGTATCAAAAGCATATGCCTCTGAAAAATGGCCACAACTACCCTGTGATTGATATGACAGGAGGGAAAGAAGATAATTGAACAGTGTGGAGACTATGAAGGTATTTGACTGCCAAATGGATGCTGTGGGTGATGTTAAGGGAAATGAATGATTTAGGATTAGGAAACAGGGAAAACACACACAGATCTTGTATCAAATTCAGCTTTCAGAAAGTGGCTTTTGTGGTTATATATAGTTATCTGGCTTGTCTTTTTGACCAGAAGCTGTTTGGGCTGTAAACATTCTAGTGCTCTGTGTTCATACAATGATAGACACTATGTCTACATTTAACCATGGTGTCCAGGAGCACTATACCTCTGGGGTCCATCTGTGTGATGTGATGACATGCTGTCTCTCTTCACAGCTCTTTTTTTTTTTTTTTTTTTGGTAACTAGGGTGTATGGGCAGGAGGCAGCTGCAGTAAGCTCTGATGACAGTAGAAGAACAGGGGAGAGGCCCTTGTGTGCAGGATGCACACCAAAGTGCATCTGGTACACAGTTAAGACACTATTTTTGAGACTTGGTCCAGACTGGAATCCTTAGGCCACACCAAAGTGCAAATAGAAAATACAAATTGAAAACTGATGCGATGCACTATGCTGCACCCTGGCTACAACTACCCTGGTTGATTTGTTAGTTATTTCTGAGTTTTTCCTGGAGTTTGTTCTTTCAGACTGAATCTTCAAGCTTGTAAACCCCCACCAGCTTCACTGTACAATCCTGAGCCTCCCCACTGCTCTCAGCAGACCATTTTCCTTGGGCAGCACCGGACACCAGCAGAACTGTCCACAGGATTGTGGCCAAAGCAGGAGTGTAAGTGGATCTACTGACCCCAACACCTTGTACATGAATGAAAAAGGCATTTGACTAATCCTTCCTTGGATCTTTGCCTTTTCTTTGCACTGCTCCTGTGCAAAAACCTTCCTCTTCTGCTCAGAAAGTTGTTTAATTGAAGGTGACAAGTCCAAATGAAGAAAAGATGCATTCCAAAAGTAAAGGTCTTGAAGAATAATTTTGTGAATATTTCCCTCTGCTTTTTGCTTGGAGAGGCTAAGCAGTTAATTGGTGACATGAGAAGAAAGTTCAGTGGAAAGAAAGGCACTTTCTTTCTTTCTCTTTCTTCCTTTCTTCCTTTATTGTTCTTCCCTGCCATTGCCTTCTTCCCCTTGTTCCAGAATTTGGGCTTTATAGAAGGGAATCTGGAAACTTCAATTTTCTAAAAGGGGAGAGAGGAGAAAGGAGAAATGTCATATTTCTCTGATATCTGTAACATCTCGGTTTATGTCTGTTTCCTGTGCAAGGAAGCCCAAGGAACAACGAACTCTTTAAACAGAAACAGCACAGTTGAATTTGAAGTTTGAGTCCATGTAACCAGTAATTTCTCATTAAAAATACAATTGGGAAATACTTTAAGCATCTTTGTGAGCATGATCACATCTGTGTTAAATAGGCAGAGTTTAAATTGCATTGCTACTGAACGAAGACATGGGTGGGAGTTTTTTTGGAGTTCCCAGAAACTAAATGTCATAGGGCATGTCTGCCGACTAGTTCATCCCTGTTTCCGATTCATGTGGGACTAAAAGACTTGCATGAACTTACATGAATCAGAGTCTACATATGTTGCTGAGGGTGACAAGGCATCTAAGATTACCAAAGCAATTGACAAAGCTGCAAATTAATTAGAATAAATTATTATTTTTCCTACCCTAGAGTAAAAAATTAATTCATTTGAGAAGTATCATGGCTGCGCACAGGAATAGCTTTTAGGAAGTTGCTGAAGAAAATGTTATTTTTATATGAGTAAAAAGACAATAGGAATAGCAAGACCTCCAGATTAGCATGATCTCTGACCAGCAATAGGAAAATTAGTAATGTGCTTTATTAGTGGAACAAGCATGTTTTTGTTTTCTCGTTGTTCTGAACTCTGGATAGATAAATGAATGAAATGGGTACAATCTGGAAAGGGTCTTTTGCTCTGTATTTTTTTTTCATCCTGTCACCATGGAACCAACATTCACATTTCTAAAGCATTTGAAAAACCTTTGAACAAAAAAGTGAGACCATAGATGGTATGAAATGAATAACATCATTGTCAGTGCAGCACTGAGGCCTAACATCAAAACATCTTTTATTTTTGACATCTGATAAGTCTCTTTATAAGTTAATAGAGAATTTTTTCTGTCTGTTTGCAATCTATAGAGAGACAGCAAACACAGTGAACACACTGGCATTGTTCACCCAAACTATCCCTGGAGAAATAATCAGGTTATGGGCTGTTTTTATTCTGCCACATCAGACAAAAACAAACCACTGTGAAATGGACATCTTAGCTTCAACAGAAAAGAAGTTAGGTTAAGATGTTCACATGCAACTACTACTTTCCAGTACTCAGAATTGAAATAACTTGTAAGTGCCCAATTTCCAGAAGGCAAGTGGTCTACTCTCTCCCAGTGTGGCCTGCTTCAATGAGTTACAGGGATCACTTCAAATTACATTTGAAAATCTCAACACAAGCATGAGTCTGAATGTATCCAACAAAGAGCAGCAGCAAGCATCTATGTTTAACCACGTTAACTACATCTACTAATACATATAAAAGCAATTGCACTGAAGTTACCCACACTCTGCTATGTTACTTCTTAAATGTGAGCCTGGTGTGGCAGAGGGCAAGCACTAGACATTTCTGAGGATGCTGACATCCTGGAGGAGATCCAAGATTGGAAAGAGAAACTTTTTCTTCTCCCTTTGCTCAAAGTGCAACAGAGAGAGGGGAAATTGTCCTTATCTAGTCTCCTAGGTATGATCTCAACAAGCATTTAATTTTTTGAAAGATTTGCTTTTTCTCCTTAAGCCAAGATAAGAACACTGAAATGGTTCAGAATACAGCTACAAACAGTTGTTAAGCTTAAATACAAACGCCTTTATCGAAACAGGCAAATATTTGTAACGATTTGGGATTTATTTTAACAATATGAAACACTGTTTATTCATTACTATCTAATGTGTAGAATTAAGGCACTTAAGGCTTCAGAAAAGAGAAATTTATCTCTAACATAAGTGGTTAAAACTGTTCTGCTGTCTCTGCTGACTTGTTTCAGCAGTGAATTTAGCATGCCCAACATAGAAGATGCAGCAGCTGAACATTAGATCCATTCCAGGCTTCTCCTGTGTTCATCAGATGATGTCTATGGCGCTTGCAACTCCAGGGTTCACTTTGATGTCCCGTCATTAGAATGCTGGAGCGATAGCTCAAGTGCCATTACCTTCAACTCACCTTTGTTCTGCAGGATAACTTGTTTTCTCAGTTAAATCCCTTCCTGTACCAATCTTTATGATAATATATGCAGGACTGCGATGTCATCTGGTTAAGTAGATGCACTGCCTTTTGGGATCACATATCCTGTTACAAGGGTCACTTGTTCCTCAAATGTTTCTGTCTGAACAGAGAGCTTCACAGCTTCTATGTATACAAAATATTGGACAGCTTTTCCCTGCCCCAAAATTGCTACATGGGAAATTTCTATGAACAAAGGGCTGGAAGACATGGGTTGTTTAAGGCCATGTGCAAGTTAGATTAGACACTTTGCATGCTTTTGTCTTAGCTCCTGAGACTGCTTAACCTGCTTAGAGAGTTCGCATTGCTTAGTTTTTTCCCAGAAGTAAAATACATCCACTGAATGTTGGCGTTGTCTTCATTTTCAATGAAGACCAAAAACAGTTGGCAAAGAGATTCCCCAACTGGCAGGAGGATGCCAGCAGCAAGAGTGGAAAGAAGAGGCTGGGAATAAGAAGACTGCTATCACAGACATGCTAAAAACAGCACTCTGGTAGGTAGACAAAACAGCCCTGTGTTTCAGGCACGTCACTAAAGAATTTCACTGCTATGATCTGTGTTCGCAAGCACGCTCACAAGCTCATCGGACTGATTGCAAGCCGTGATCTGCAGGTAACTTTCTGCAGGAGGAGGTGTCAAAAGCACAAATCATACATGATATTTCCTCTTAAGCACAGGGGAGGAAGCAATCACAGAGGTGGAGGCAGCTAACATTTTTGAAGAGATTATTAGAGGGACTACAGTTCAAAGTAAATAGTGGAGCTACCTTAGCTGAGACTGTTGCACTTCTAAAAGACAAATTTTAAGAGAAACAAGGAAAATGAGAGAGCAAACTAGAAGTATGCTAGGAGATATACAAATGAGACAACCAAAGTGGAGGTTTTTAATATGAAACATATTTCCTTTCAGGAAATGAGTTTGTTCTTCAAAAATACCAGGCATGCTGCTCACAAGGAGGGAAAAGAAGATTAATTTGTTGGATAGAAGTAATTGTAAATGTTAAGATGATAACAAAGCATGTTATCAGGACACAACCTGTAAACCAGATGGAGATTATCAAAGTCAGAAGGGTGTAAAAGGAAAAATTAGTCAAGACAGAATGTGAAATATTGCAGTTTCAGATATTGCAAAAGTATTCTGATATCAAACATGCTTATTTTTTTGGTGTTTGCATTTGACCAGATATAAATATTAAACTTTTAAAAGTGAGGATGAAGATCTGAAATGAACTTATTCTACATGCCATGTGCTGAGAATTATACTGAACGTGAAAATGGCTGGCCACAACAGCCAGGAAAAGGAGGTCATTCAAAAGATTCACTTAACCAAATGTGTCCTTCAGCACATTGATTTAATATATTGAATCCTGTATCTTTGTAAGTGGGTATAGACCCACTGAAGTAACTAGCCTATGTAAAGCTAAATTAAAGCATCTAAAGCAGCTACAAAATCTTATCTAGATTCCAGACTTCACTTTTTGCTTTTCCTGAAATCTGGGATGCTACCTTAGAAACCAAATGTACATAAACAAATTTGGGGAGTAACTCATGCTAATAATTCATGTTCCAAGAAATTTCTCTTCTTGTAATAGTGAGAAAGATTTGTTAATTAGGAAATGTAATACATTAAATTCTTATGTTGCATCTGTAATCATGTCACCTGAGATTTTTCTTCAGTAAATTAAGTCAGTGCAGGTTAACAATGTGCCTATTCAGGCTATTCTTTAAGATAATGAATCCTGAAGAAGACATTTAGAAATGCACATTTCACCTGTCTTAAGAAAGAACAATTGCTGCTGAACAGTGATTTTTGAGTCATAAAAACATAACATTCAGAGTCTGTGCATCCATTAGCTTGACAGATGTTCTTAAAAATATTCCCCTGATTCTAGGATTGGTATAATTACACTGTCATCCCTGACAAACATTCAGAAACTCTTATGAATTTCTGGGTACCCTTATGCTTTCTGAATCCAATACTCACATGTTTATTGCTTGTTTGATTTTAGCCAAAATGCGTAATTCTCACTGCAGTCCAGCCTAGGCGTAGCTTCAGATGCAGACTTGCTTTGGTACCCATTACATGTCTATTTGTGCTCTAGTGATGTTCTCTTCTGGCGAGGACTCAAAGGGCTCCTGCCCAGTTACACCCTGGGCAAGATGGTAGGTCATGCTCTTCAGTCCTAATGAAGACTTCTTAGACTGAAAATTGCTGGGTAAAGATGTCTGGACAGTATTGCACTTGTGCCTGATAGAGACCAGGTGCACCTTCAGCCTTTCATCCAGAGGTTTCTCTCCTTTTGCACTTTTTGCACCTACATAGAAGTTGCTAGATGGACCAGCCAGTGGGTTTGTGCAGTGTCCTGTGTAAGGAGCACCAAGTCGGATGTTCCAAGGTACCAAGGATGCACCAAGGCAGGATGTCTCTGATGGATTTTACATTTGCCCATGGAAGAAAACAATCATCCCTTGCTGTCAGGGTGCCTAAAGCCTTCATCCAGTCAAGCTACAGGTTGGAAAGAGATGAAAAAGTCAACGAAAAAGTCTTTAAGGCTTTTTGCTTTAGGATCTTTATTGAGCTGGCACAATCTGGACTAATTACAGTCCTAAAAAGTAGTTATGTCATAACGAGGTCTGATGTATTGTGCCAGTGTGTGTGTGCACACACCTGTGTATGAGAGAGAAATACACAGCTACCATAACAATCATAACCTAAGAAACCACAGGACTGGCAGAAAAGGAACATATTTCACAATGAATCCATCTTTGTTAAATATCGTGGATTATCTTCTGGATTCCTTTGGGAAAGTAAAGAAAATTCCTGCACAGACCTGAGGGAAAATTATCTTACTGATCTGTTAGCACCTCTGCTGTTAACATAAACATTGGCAAAAGCTATATAAACACTGGTGGATTCTGGAAGGGCTGTGAGCAATCCAACAGCAAGAAGTTCCTTTTTAAATACACGAAAATGAAATGCTTAATGTGTCCCAGGATGTGTTGTGTGTATGTGAGTGATTACATACAAATGCCGTATAATGAGTGACCTGAGAAAACGTAACTTGTGCTACTTTAAAATTAATTATTCCTCAGTTAAAACCACAATAGTGTATTTGCCCTGGTTGTGATTAAGGTTCGTCCTCTGACATTATTCACCTGCTGCTGTGAAAACAAACACATTTAGTGTAAGAATCAGTAAGTGTTTTTTTTCCTAAAACTATTTCTTGTTTTCTTGGGTAAATTAGGCCCAGATCCTCCATTTAGTTCTCTTCCAGCAGCTCTCTGAGCTCCCAGGAGTGGAGTGTGGGTCACTTCCTGGCAGACCAGCAGCCAGGAGAATCACACACCTCGCCTTTGTCTCCATGCATATTTTCTCAGTTATTTACCAAATCTATTAGAGCTTGCCAAAAGTATGTAGAGAATCTATCCCAGACTTCCCTACCCCTGCTATCACTCTGTCTATGTTTATAATTTATACTGCATTGAGGTTTCTCATCTTAATTTAGAGCCACCTGTGCTTTTTTTAAGTGGTTCCTTAATAAAGGGAAGCTGCTCACACTATGCACTTAAGGAGGTGAATATTTCCCAAAAGTGGGGAATTGGGGGTGATGTGCAAAAGCCCTTTCCGGGACTTGGGGAGCCCTCACCAAGTCCTGCAGCTGGCATGTGGGGTGCAGGGAGCCCTGACTATGCCACCTCATTTCTGTGGGAAAGGATTGGGGAACAATCCCATGTCAGCTGTCAGGATCAAGATGGTATTGTGTAACTTAGTGGTAGACTGCTCATACTAGCAAAGCAGGAGTTTCCTGCTACCAAGTCCAGTGCCATGTCCTCCATGTCTGATGCTGGGACTGCTTTTGCTGTTCCACAAGGAGAAATGTTTGCAGGAAAGACACATCTGGGGTTTTCTAAGAGTGAGCTGAAATTCACCTGATTGAGGTTCCTGCATGGGTCAGTGTCAAAGTCAGAATTAAGAGGCATAACCCTGGTAGCCAATTTCAAAGACACATGAACTAAAGAGAGCAGATGAATGTGTGTGGACTGCCACCGTCTTCTCTCTGCTCCTTCTTTCTCAAAATCTCCCCCTTGAATCACCCCTGGTTTTACAGTAGACATTTGCATTGTGTGTAATATTCCCATGGGTTGTATTTTAATATGGGTTGGACAGTAGAGGAAGGGGCAAAGCCTGTATTATTTTTCTCCTTGGTTCCTCTTCTGGTAAAATATTACAGCACTTTGCCTTGCTGTTCCTGTTATGCTTTCTATTTTCTTAAAAATGCCTAGAAGTAGAAAAAAAAAAAAATTCCCTACTAGTCTCCTTCCATTTCCTCTCCCACACTCCTCCAGAGTTGAAATCCTTCCTTAAACTGGGACTTGCTACTCTCCTCATCACCCAACAAAGTAGAGAGTAAAGAAAAGAATTATTGTTATTTAAAAACTTTGAAAAAAAAAAAATAAAGCTCAGCAATTGCAACAAGACTTTCACTGAAAAGAATTGTCTGAAAACAAAGGCATTGTATCACCAAGAGGCTTGGAAATACAGAGAAACTAGATATCGATGTACTTTCTTCAATGGTATCAACTACAAAAGAGCTTTGCAGAAGCTTTTATTGATGTAACTGTGGCAGGATTGCTTTCCTGGGCCTACAGACAGTCTGAAAGGCTAGTCTGGGTTTCATTTAACTTACTTAGACATCAATTTAATGCTTGAACATCATCTAAAATTATGGGACTTAATGGTGTAATGCCAACCTGGTTATACCAAAGGGTTAGCAGAAGGTGAACTCTTTGTGTGTGGAAACCATATCTAGTTGAAACCCAATTTGCTGAATTTATCTTGAATGAATCTTGACAGGCTTGAGAGGTGGGCCTGTGCTAACCTCATGAAGTTCAACAAGGCCAAATGCAAGGTCCTGCATCTGGATTGGGGCAACCCCAATTACAAATACAGGCTGGGCAATGAGTGGCTTGAGGCCAGCTCTGAAGAGAAGGACTTGGGAGTGGTGGTAGATGAGAAGCTGAACATGAGCCGGCAATGTGCGCTTGCAGCCCAGAAGGCCAATAACTGTATCCTGGGCTGTGTCAAGAGAAGTGCGGCCATCAGGTCAAGGGAGGTGATTCTCCCACACTACTCTGCTCTCATAAGGCCCCACCTGGAGTACTGTGTCCAGTTCTGGAGCCCCCAACACAAGAAAGACATTCCCTTTTAGAACAAGTCCAGAGGAGGCCACAAGGATGATCCAAGGGCTGGAGCACCTCTCCTACGAGGAAAGGCTGAAAGAGCTGGGGCTGTTCAGCCTGGAAAAGAGAAGGCTCCGGGAAGATCTTATAGAGGCCTTCCAGTACCTGAAGGGGCCACAAGAAAGCTGGGGAGGGACTTTTCATAAGGGTAGTTAATGACAGAATAAGGGGAAATGGCTTTAAGCTGAAAGAGGGCAGGTTTAGATTTGATATTAGGAAGAAATTCTTCACTGTGAGGGTGGTGAGACACTGGAACAAGTTGCCCAAGGAAGTTGTGGCTGCCCCCTCCCTGGAAGTGTTTAAGGCCAGGTTGGATGAGGCTTTGAGCAACCTGGTCTAGAGGAAGGTGTCCCTGCTCATGGCAGGTGGGTTGGAGCTAGATGATCTTTAAGGTCCATTCTGACCCAAAGCATTCCATGATTCTATGATTCTATGATTAACAAGTTTAATGTAGTGACAGCTCTTATCCCAAGGATGAAGATATGTAGTATTTATTTGCTTCATGGTGGAAGCTGGGATCTGTTACAGGAAAGGAAATACAGAAAGAGGAAGAGATGGGTGGGAAAAGGGAGAGAAGAGAACAGGGAATGGAGGAGACTAGGGAGAAAGCACAGACACCTGGAAGGGAAACACATCTTCTTACTCAGCAATACTGACTTTAAGAAGGCATTAAGCAGACAAACAACAATTTACTACTTAAAAGTCATATTCTACCCTTGAAGTATGTGCAGACCTCCCCATGAGGTCAGTGGGTGTGCCAGTCTGGGCTGTCAAAATGTTTTCTGAGATTCATACCCTGCCCTTCTGTGAGTAGCTGTACATGGAATTTGGCACTGGCTGTGGAATGAGTTTGACATTACTATACAGAGCAACTGATGCTGGTGGACGCATGTCCGAGGTATAATTGTGCATGGGCACACTTTTTCATCCTCAGCTCAAGGGAAAGTTGATCAAGATTCTTAGTGTGTATAGGCTGTCTATGAATTTGTGGCTGTGGAGTATTTTTGTGATTTGTTATGTATTAATTCTCACATCTTCCTGAAGATGAGAAGTAAGGAAGAGTGTTATCTGCTTTATCAAGTGCAGCAACCTGAATGCACCAGGAGGTTCTTTCTGGTAATGCAAAGAGTTAGTAGGGGAAAAAGGAATGGATCAATTGTAGAAGAACTGCCCTTCTCTATGGTATGGCTGTATTTACATGGACTTCAGTAGGACCGAAATTCACTTTTGTCCAACAGTTTGAGCAACAATTTGATTCAATTAATCAAAAAATAAAATAATTCTAGTAATTAAATACTCAACAGAGCTAATGCCTAGGACCACAAGTTCTCAGCAACTGTTTTGATCCTATAGGCAGCAATTGCACTCCAAATGGCGTAAGTTGTATGTGACAGGAAAACCAAGGAGGCAGCCGTACAGTGAGCAGCATCCTCTGAGCTCAGGGATTGGGGCAGAGGAGTGACATGAGGGCTAAGGGGATATTTCCAGGCTTGGGAATGGCAAAAGCTGGAATTTTCAGAAACCAAATGGATTTGGAGGAGTCTGATTTCTCTGGGAGGAGAATTTAGGCTAACATAAACCACTTCCTGAAGAGATTTAAAGGAGGTAAAGTTAGTAATAATATAAGGTTTTTCAGTATGCCCAGAAGCCTGGCTAGTCTAAGATGCTCTCTGAGGAATATCAACACCAGTTACATCTGAAAAAGCTATCAACAATCCCCTGTAAAACAGTTCAAGTGTCATCAAAAATCTCCTCCTAATGCTGAAGAGTGATTAGATAAAATATTGACGTACAGGGTTTCTGTCTTCTCCAAAATATTTCTAGCATTGACTTCCAATGCCTTCTTCAAAATACATTGCCAAATCTAATCTTTTAAAACATTCCCTAGTTTTGATTTTCTTGATGCTATGTCAAGACACATACCATTATATGTGCCAAAATGTGAAGAACTATTTTCTAGCTTCCATTTTGAACTTGCTATATTTGAATTTAATTTAATCTTTCTTTGTTCTTGTGCTACCAGCCAGAAGAAAAGACCTTCTGACCTGCCCCACCTTGATATAAACTAGTGTGGGAGAAGAAAGTCCCCATCTTCTGAGCTGTTATAGCAAATCAACATGAGAATGGTCACTAGATGATAGGCTGTGCTGGGAGAAAGATACTTGTTAGGTAGAAGCCCAAAGGTAATTTGGCCTTCAGGCAACAACTGCACATGAAGCCTTTAGACATCTAAGGAGCCCAACCTCTCTTTATTTCAGTACAGAAGCTGTCTCGCAACCATGAGGATTGTCTTCACAGAAGGAGATGATAGCTGTTCTCATCTCACATTAAATATGTTTTAGATTTTGGCTGGGCTGGAGTTTTTTCACTTCCTTCATTCTGAATTTATATCCCAGTGGGTCATTCAAAATGGAGGTGACAGTGTGTCTGTCTGTACCCCAGCCCTGTCAATCTGTTTGCTGACAAGGAGGAAAAGTGAATTAGAGAGTCATGCTACTTCAGTTCGGTTCATACTACTTCTCTCAAAAATAGATATCGATGTGAAGTAGCCATGAAAGGGGTTTTTGTGGATGGCTTTATCCTGCCATAGCACGGGTTGCTGTAATGAACTGAGGAAATGTGAGATGAAGTGGGAATATGGGCATGGATGAAAAAACTGACAGAATGTCAGGAATCCTTTTTTTGTAAATCTAAATGTAGAAGTGAAACCAGAGCTGAAATGTATTAAATAACTGTCAAGTGGAGAATTACTGGGAGCTGCCTTCCACTCTGTGTAGAAGATGCCTTTCAAAATACTAAGTATCATCATTTTCAGATGATACTTCACACAGCACTATATGGGAATGTAAAATTGGGGTTAGATGCACAGCTGGGGTAGAATGGCATCCTGCTACAGGCTCTGGTGAACAATGCCGATCAGCACCCACTGGGAACCTGCCGCTGAAGAGCTGTGGAAGTGCAGAAAAGTTTAATAACTCCTCTGTTATGACATTGTGTTGAGATCTCATGCTCCTTGTAAAAGGGTAGTGCTAATCAAAGTCGATGAGAGCACAGCATGTACGGAGACCTTCTTTGACATTCCAGGTGAGATCATGATGAAAGAAAAACTATGCACAAAAGGAGCTGGCTGAGGCATGGAAAATATCAGAAGTTAAGGCCATTTGGATACTTTGCCAATGACCTCATGGATTATCATCACCAACTGGTTTGTATTATCCTTCCCTCGCTCTCTCACACACCAACAGCGAGTGTTCCCCACCATAAGCTTCTACAGGCAAAAATTAAGAATGGAGGCTGGAGCCTGCAGCTCTCTGATGTGCTTAGGTCACAGGTTTTGGTGTGTTGGGCTCAAAGACAGTCACACTTGTGTTATGTTAGTGACCACAGGAGGAACTGACATGTTGAAAGAGAAAGATATCAAGAGAGTTTGCCGTACATAGATTCTTAGAGAAATCTGTAGCAAAAAGTATTACTGCCACAGGGATTGGACTAGATGACCTTTAAAGATCCCTTCTACTTCTGAGCTTTGTTTGCTCAATGAAAACACAGAGCAGCACTGGCCACAGTCTCAAAACTATTCCAAACCTTTCCAGCAGTGTTGTCCTGTGCTAACCTGAGGTAGGAACTTTGCAAAAACCTTTTTCCTTCATTTTGACAAGTGAGCTCTCATATGCCCAAACTTGTTAAGCTTATTAGCTCTACTTGATGAAAGAGATATAAAAGCATTCTGCTACACAAACTAAACCCCCTAATAAAGGTGAGCCAGTCTCATCACGAAAAGCTCAGCTGCTCTGGTGGTGGAAACTCACCACAAGGATCGCATCTGAGTGCAGCACCCATAAATCAGACACGTGGCAACATTCACCCTGAGGCATTTGCTTCAAAATGCCTATCCCTGTTCCCAGATCCCTCTGAAGCTGCAGGGTGATTTTTTCTGAAACAAATCAAGGGCAGACAAGTGAATGTTGACTGTGCTTGCATAAAGACACTGGTTTCAGCCACTGTCCCCATGGACTGAGGCTGGGAATGATGCAGAAAAACTCCAAGCTGGCTATGGGACACATCCTGTCTTTTGAACATTGCATTATTTTGCTATTCTTTATATATTTTTTTGTCATTTTGGTTTGTCTTAAATATAAAAAGAAAAGTAATGGGAGGGTAAAGACAGAGATGGAGACAACTTTGCAAACACTAAGATTTGCTTTTTCTGATAGGTTTTGTCATTTCATTTAGCCTACATTAGGGCTTTGCTTACCTTTTGATCTCAGATGCACTACCAGAACAGATTTGCTATAAAAAATGACTGCTTTTAAATGTTATTTGCTTTAAGTAAGTCTGGAGTGTGATTATTGTGACTTGAGAAAATAAGAGACTGTTTGTTTTAACTCAATTCATAACATATGTTTGTAATAAATGAACTTGGGCACTTGTCCTGATGCTAAATGGGCCAAAATTTGAAATTACTGCAGCCTTGGTGAAATTTCAGCATTGCAAATCCATAAAAAAAAAAAAAAAATCATGTGTGAAAGTTAACAACTTAGCATAGTGAGGGAGCTCGGGGGCAGGATTTATGGCTGCACAGTATGCTGGGGGACAGGGAGCAGTGGAAAAGTGTGTTCAAAGGGAAGAAAGAGTTTCTGAGGCTCCCAGCAAGATTGCACCCATTGCCATTTGCGGGGCTGCAGACCGAGCTCAGCCGTCAGCCACCTGTATTTCTCCTCAGAGCAGCGGTTCCTGCTCAGACCACCTACTTTGAAAACCAAAGCCAGTTCAGGCAGAATTTAACTGCTCAGGTTCAAGACAGTGATGCAAACTGCCCTTTACCCCAGGAGAACCAGCTGAAGGACTTCTTTGGCTGGCTGCTCCTGCAACTGCTCGAAAAGTTCAGTGTATCTCTAAACACAGTGTCTTGTTGACAGTCTGAGCTGGCAGGCTGAATTTCACTGGGGAAATTTAATCTCACTGTTCCCACCATGTCCTTTGATGACACAAGGTCTAGGATGGACACCAACAGAGCACAGACCCCAGACTACAGAAACTCTTCCATGGCTATTTGCAATGGATTTCACAAAACCAAAGATGAGTTTCTCTATTATAGTTGCTTTACGGTGTAAGTGCTCTATCTCATCTTCTACAACTTGAATAAGATGATGCACAAGAGAAAATGTCACCCTATGCCCTTCATAGTCACAAGGTATGCAGAGCCTTTAACTCCTGTGGCCTCCCCAAGCTCACCTCCTTCTCTGCTTTCCAGCCATCATAGCTCAGACAGGGCAGTTTTCTCCTTTTCTTTACTGTGATTTCCTTAATAAATTGGACTAAGCCTTGGACTTAATCCCAGCACAGTAAGCACTGACTGAAGCAGTGAACAAAGCCTTGAGGGAAAACCTCACAAGAACATTTTAGAATCAAAGCATCAAAGAGCAAAAAAAAAAAAAACCCAACAAAAAACCAACAAACCAGTAAAGTCTACAACATAAGTGACCTTCCCTCTAGCTTATCATTTTTTAACTTGAGCTTGCAAAGGGCATCCTTGGACTTACTGCTTTGTCTCTTCCTTCTTAAGAAAGGATTTTTAGTTCTTTAATTCTCTTCTGATCTTTATTTCAGGGACATTCTGCATGGAGAAAACAACTCTGCTGTTTCAGCCTGTGGTCAGGAAACATGCAGATGTTCTGAAATGACTCTCTGATTCCATGTCAAGAGGTTTCTTATCTTGATCCATTATGTTACTTTCCAGATTGTTTTTCCAACAGCTGCCCACTAAGTAAGCTGAAAATATTCACATAGAGAGTAATTATTACATAGAAACTGAGCTTTTTTGTCGGGTCAGCTCCTGTTGTTGGTGTCGTTACACACAACAAGCCAGATACAATCTTGTGAGGAGGTAAGTTAATGTGGTCATCCCCATTCCCACTTGCACAGGTAGCCAGCCTGTGCACACCTCATGTAGCCTGTGGGAGGCTGTCACTGCTTGGGCTGATGGCCAAGGCCCTGTTTAATCACACCATATCTGCCACGACCACCAACAGGAGAAAGCCCAGATCTCACACAGATCTCTTTATCTATTGGGTTGGACACATGGTCTGACAGGGATTGAAACTGCAGAGAGAGGGATGGATTTTTGCTTGTCTGAGTACTGTACTGTGCTCGCTGCTGGGTGGGAGGTCAGACTTTGTTCCTGTTGCTGACAAGAATGTCCCAAGCCTTTGATTTACATTCCTATTGACTACTGTGCAAAGAAATTACATAACTGTCCTTATAGGTCAATATGACACCTTAGGTAGACGTTTTCTATCCCAACCAAGAGGTCATTACTGATATTACTCTCTATATTTACACTTTTACTTAGAAATTACATTATCCCTAGCATCTTTTAACTCTTTTCTACTTACTGGTCTCTTCAAAAGAATTTTTGGTGCAAGTACAGACAACTATACATTGCTCTGGGAAAAGTTGTACTTTTCCATACATCAAAACCCAAATGGGGTCAAGGTATACTTCTAGCACATATGTACTAGAGGATGCCAAATCAGAACACTATTGATGGAAGGATATCTTCAGCAGAATGTAGGAATTTTTAGAAAATATAGTATCTGCACATAACACAGCTTGCAAAGAGACACCTAAAGGATCACTATTGCCTCTTCTGAATAGCACAGTTTACAGGGGGAAGGATTGGATGCCACAATTACATTTAGTGCTTAGCCAGTAAGAACGCATTACTGTGTGTTATTCTTAAGATACACTCTAAAGAAGGGAACATAGACTGTGGTGGGTATGTGAAGAATATATTCTTCATTATTCCCACAAAAGCACACTATAGCCAGGTACTATATCTTAAGGCAAACTCATTTGATGATTTCCAGTTACATTTCCAGTTGAAATTACTTTTGAAATGTGATTGTAATTAAATCCCTTTAAGGCTTATGGAAAAAACATAAACCCTTCTGCAATATTTGTGAGCCCTAAAACTGTGCAATATACTGAGAGACTGTGGAGCCTTTGTTTGATTATACAAGTAGTTACATTTAAAATTTTATTAAACTTATTAATAAAGACATAAAACATAGAGCTTCATATTTTGCTTTGATTTGTTTTGAGCTTTCACTAAATCCACAATTTCCTGGCACATTAATACACTGAGTTTAAAGCTACTTTGGTTTAACCATGTAAATTCAAAATAGTGACACCACTTCAAAGGGGGCAGAGAAGGAAATCAGTTGGGCTGAAACAAAAAACCTCTTTCTAAAGGCATACAGTGCATCCTACATAAAGGAGTTGTGCAAAGTTGGGGCCAGAGCCTACAGGCACTGATCATCTTCAGGGTGAAGAGCAATGTCCAGCAGACCTGCAGAGAGCATCACCTTGTTCTGGTGAGACATCAAAAGGCCGTCTCTGTCCTGCCAGAGATAGCTGTGAATTCATTTTTGAAAATTATTATGACCCATTTCGAAGCTGAAGGGGTGTCCAAGAGGGTATATCTATGACAGATTAATTCCTCCTAGGATGTCCCAGTCCTTTGGCTCCTGGAGGAGCCAGAGAGGCATCCTGGATCCAGGAAACAGCCCACCGTTACTTCTCCTTACCTCGTCCCTTCAGGCTTCAGGCTGTGGTTCCTAGAGAGTGCTCACTGAATCATAGGCTCAGGTCCCTTTTTAAACTTATGTAGATTTCTAAAATATAACAAAAAATTGAATCCAAGTTAAGTCCTTCTCTTGTGAACTTCCTTGTCTATGTGGAGGAAAGACTGAGATTTCAAATCCTGAATCTTTCTCTCTCTCCTTCTCCAGAAAAAAAAAGGGCAGGAAGGCCTACAATTAATGTAGCAACTCTTCCATTCCTGTGAATGGACAGGAAGGGAAGAAAAAAATGCTCCAAAACAAATGAACAGCAATGTGGAAGGTCATACAACTTTTATGAGGCCCTTCATACTTCTGGCGTCATAAGGGTTAATTTGCAGAGGTTTGCTATAATCACACATTTTAGGAAAGACATATAAAAGATTTTCTTCTCCTTTCAAATGTGAATTATAATGTACTCACACTTGTGCTGTTAAAAACACAGATCATAAAACACAGGTGCTACAAGGTGGCCTCCCTGTCCCTGCTATTATATAGCTTTCTCAGCTCATTTTTAAACATTTACATTTGTTCATCAGACGTTAACTTACCTCTTGTTATGCCATATACAGGGTTGAAAATTGTGTTCTTAGGACAAGGCAAGGAAGAAAAACTTCATAAAGCTACTCAGCCTCACAGTCATAAGTTGAAGCAATTTTGGCCTTTCATGGGAGGAGAGAAAGAAGAGAGGAAGAAGGATATGTGTATATTCATTATAGCCGTTAAAGTTTACAGAAACACAGGCTCCCAAGAGCCATATCAATAATGGTTTTAGTAAAATATTTATATTGCTATAACTTTATATGTTCAATGATTTTCCCCATTAAGGTTTTTGTGGTTTAGCAAGGAAAATCCAAATATGCTTGATAATGATTGGTGAGTTAAAATTTCCTGCAGCGACACAGTGTACAAAATCCTCTCCAAGTAACTGCCTTTTTTACACATCTGGAAAGACTCCATTGTTTTATCTGCCAGAGCCTTACAAGGGCAGCTTATTACATAAATAAACAGAAGAATATATGTAGTCATAGAATGACTGAATTGAGTATAATCTTACAAAAACAAATCCTGTCTCAATACTCCTTTGTTTGTTGCCTTTTGGCACTATTATTGACTCTCCTGTGTGTATTGTACAATCATTACTGCCCCCACTTTCCCCCTGGTGTGAAACATGTCCAGGTGGTCAGCAACAACAAGGCCAAGGCTTGCCTAGCAGAGCAACCGAATGCATCCTGGAAATTGGATCTCTGATCCTCATACACTTTCCAAGTGGTTAAGAGCACCACCGCTGCTCAAGATGTCTTAGACGTTGTATGAAACAAATCACAACTTACTTCTGAGCAACTCTGCAAAGAAGGCAAGGGACTTGTGTCTCCTTCATGGCCATGACCACCCCAAGAAGCACTTTCTACTGGGACACTGCTCCTGTCACCCAAAAGGAGAAAGTTAATAAGTGATTGTAGGGGAGGAAACAGTCCCAGAAACCAGAAGAAATTGACTTTTGGTTGAATTAAAAGCATTTTCTAATCTCCTGCAGACTTGTCTATGAATGCCTCTTGTCACTGAGAGAATACTGCCACTTTGTTCTGGTCCAAGAGGCATCCTGTAGGGTGATTACCTCCTGCTCAGTCCTTTGATGGGAAGGGGACTGTGCTGCTATAGTACACAAAGTTCAGCTATAAGTGACTATTTCATATGCCCACTGGTGAAGTGCAGCCCTCCTGGGCCAGGACTGAATTACAAAATCTGGTACCTTCTGGCAGTGAAAAGGCTGGATCACCCTGCAAACATGGGATGCACTCCCATATGTAGAACGGGAATGTCATTATAACTATGGCTGCAGAGGTGATTTAGTTTCTGGGTATTTTTGTCATTTCAAGAATTACAGGTACTAGAGGAAAACAGAAAATAAAAGAAAGGCTTTTAATGTTTTTAGTTCTAGCTATTTATCTGAACCTGGTCCTAGAAGCAATAAAAAGGCACTTACACAAAACACTGAGTAGTCTAATCAGATGACGTTTACCAAAACCAAACTTTTGTTTCTATCTGTTAGATATTTTATTTTCTGAGTCATGATTTCTCTGATACAGCTCTATCTATTCACCTTGCTACAACAAATGCCAGCTACAGAGATAAGTCTCTATCTCCTACATTTTTTGAAGCTCAGGAAAGAGGAAATGACTTGCCAAGAATGTCTTTGGCACAGAGTTCATAATTCAGGAACATTTCTGTGATGCTGACACTTAAAGTGAGCGTAAGGGAGGGAGGATGTTCCTGAAGTTCAGTCCTGTCTGTATGTATTCATATGTTACTGAAGGAATTAAGTTCTCATAGGTAAACGAAATTCAGCCCAAACCCTGGAAACCTAAAACTCAAAGCAAAGTTTCAGTTTGGCATCACCTTATGTAAGGGCTCTGTGTTCTACCAGGCATAGCAGTTTGGAAAACAGAGACCTCAGGCTGCAATTGCTCAAAGCATAAGGCTCCGCATGCGGGCTGATGTGGGTCTTGCTCTGTTTCTTCCCTGGGTCTGGCAAAGGAGGGAGGCTGTGGTAGGACACTCTACCCAGGACAACACAGCTCCACAGCTTCCATGGTACCCTGGGACTCAGCAACCCTGAGCAGTCAGCACTGAGTGGGGATACTCACCTTGCACAGCACAGCAAGGGGAAGCAGAAGAGAAGTCATGTTGCTTCATGAGAGGCCTGAGCTACCCCCACCGTCAGCTAAAAATATAGGAATCGGGTAGGATAGTCACAAAATGAGACAGTGCTGGGACACACACACACAAGATAATGAAGGAGCAGGATCTAGACTTGTGCAACTGCAAATGTCTTCTTTTCACAGCCAACCACCAACCCATGCCTGGCTGGAAGCAAACCAGTAGACCTCGAGGTACCTCCACCAAGGGACAGGAACTGGGACAGAGTGCCTGGCAGTGCTCATGGACACCAGCTGGGGAGCACAGGGGCACGGGACACCCAGAATAGCAACATTGTTTTGCTCATCATTAGAAAGTTAAGCCAGTTCCAAAGCAGCAAACACCCACATATTGAACTCAGTTTTCCACATTTATAGAGCTGAGTACTGAAAAGGCACAATTTAGCGGAGAAGACAGTGAGCTATTTTGCTGGGATCCTTCAGATGCCATGGCTTTTAAAAGCATTCATCATGTTAACCCAGATCTCTGTTTCTCCACATCGTGTGCTGTAAACTGTCCCTCCACACGCAGATCGAGATCAACCTTGTCATTACGATTTGTCACACATTTCGTTTTATGTTTGGTGTTGTACTGGAATATTATATCCTTCACACATTGCTGTAAGCTGTGAGTCTGGAGCAAAGCATGAACGGGGGTGGAAACCAGAAATGGGAGAAGGACAAAAAAAAAGGAAATTGCAGACGTTAGTAACTACCAAATTTCCTCTGGAGGTTTGACATCTCCTACAGAAATAAGTCAGTGCCATGGCAGTGATGACAGTATAGTGGAGACATGCTCAAGCTAACTTTAAAGCTACCGTCAGCACCCTCAAAACCACAGGAACGGGGGCTGGCTATGAAATCATGAGAGCAGCGTAGTGAATGCTCAGCTCTGAACTATAATGAAGAGACAGCTACCAACACCTGGACTAGTGAGTCTAACATTAGCATGGCCATGTCACCCTGTAACATAACCAAAGGGAGTGTGGGGACATATCTAAAATGAAAGATGCAGCTTTACTGCATCTTCTTTTGTATCCTGACCTGTCACATGCTCATCACAAAAACCAAAACTAACAAAAGCAGAACAGTGAGAGTAGCATACTTTTAGTTCCACAAGTAATATTATTTGAAATCACTTTGCCTGAAGTCAGAAGACTACTAAGTTTCAGCTGAAGCAGGAATAATTTAAAAAAAATACTAGCTATATATTTTGGGTCACTAGAAGAGCTCAGCTTTGAGAAAATGAAAATAATTAATTCAGTCTAAACTTAATGTCCACTGTTTAATTAACATTTATCTCAGTTATATTTTATTTCTAAAGTGAACTCCAGAAAAATATTCTAATGAAAAATAGGATTTGGAGTTAGGCATTTGATTTGCCCTCATTTCTCAAGAAGCACAGGTTAACCTGAAGTACTTTTCCACTACAGTAAAAAAAATCTTTATAGCACCACTTACAACCATAGTGCAAAAGACAAAACAAATCACAGTCACATAAATAGGGGCTTTGAGACAATTACCAAGGCTGTGAAGGAGATGCTAAAATGAGGAAAGTGCTCTGGTGAGGACAGCTGTGGCAGAGTTAGCAGCATACTTATGATAATCCTTCTCCCCTTACATCCACTTTGACTGAGTGAAATAAGCTGTCAGTAAGAGCACAATTTTTCCCAGCAGAAACACAAGGGGTTTTGCTAAAAGAGCTCTGTATTGGCATTTAACAGAAACCTCAGCATAAATGTTGCTTACGGCAAACTGCCTGTAGGTCTATGTCAGCAAAATGTGCAAGCAAAAAAATAGTCATGCTAGATAACTCTACCAAACGGTCTCTCCTGATTTTGTTACCCAAACAAAAACCAAAACAATTCCCTCCCTCCATCCTCCTCCCTTCCCCTTCCCTCCTACATTAAAAGAGAAGCAGCAGCCTGCTCCGGCTATAAAAACTCCCAGTCTTTTCATAGCCCCAGTCCCCAAGGGCCAGTGGAGCTGCCTGCTCCCCACCAACCTTCCAAAAAACACCCCCACCCCTTGCAAGTGAGTCATCGTTGTAGGGCTCCCCAGGGTGCTCCTGAATGCTTTTGCCCAGAAACCCCCCCTCTATTACCCCAGGCTTTCCACCTGTGAGGAGATGGCCCATGGGAGACCAGAGCAGCTTTTGGTTACCTCCCTGCCTGCCAGATGCAGGGTGGAGTCTCTGCAGCCCTCACACTCCAATCTCGCATGATGCAAAAACATATCTTTTTTTTTGTTTTATTAAAAAAACCCCTCTGTATTTACATTTCAGGAACTTTTAATTCCCCTTCCCAGGCTTTGGATGCTGTATCCAACTGCTGAAGGTTTCTCACTCACTGAGGCTAATTAGAAAATCTTCCATGTTACAGCTTTGTTTTTGCTTTTTGGTTTTGGTTTTTTTTCAATTGGAAAATGAAGTTCTTTCAAAATCAAAATGCCATTTGAGAAATCATTGCAACTATATTTGAATTTCCTTTTGAAAGTGGACCAGGAGTAAATGGTCTGACACAGCTGAAATCTCTGTCCTAGTTCAGTTTTTTTTATGATAAGCCTTTTGAGTTTTCAATTCAAAATAGCTTTTTGAGTTTATGCTATTTTTCTCCTTTATATGTTAGATCCTTCTACCAAAAAAAAAAAAAAGTCCCAGATTAAAATGAAACACTTTGTTCAATCCAACAATATTCATATCCAATTTCTTTTAAATGGAGTTTAAAAACTTGGTCGGTTTTGTTCTGAATTGACAAAAAATCCTCTTACAGAGGTAAAAATTGCCTATCATGATGATATGCCTGTGTGAGGAGAGTGCTTGGGCAATGCCCGTTTTTTAAAGCCCAAATATCCACTTGTGGAAAAAAAACCCAAACACCTGTGATTATCTGCCTGTGACTGTAACTAACTGACCAGCACAGGAGTTGGTAGCACACAACTGGCAGTTTCTACTTTGTATCTATTCCCCATGGATGCTGTGGTGGTTTCACCCTTTTGGCTTGCAGCCAAACTCAGCCCACTCTCTTCCTCTGTCCACTCCAGGGAGTATGGGAGGAAACTGGAAGGAAATGAGCAAGGAGACTTGAGGATTGAGATAAAAACAATTTATTAATTGAAATAAAATAATAGTGATAATGACAGTAATAACAATATACAAATGAGTGATGCACAGTGCAATTGCTCACCACCCGCTGACCAATGTCCAGCCTGTGCCAGTCAGTGATCCCGGAGCAGAGACAGACCCGAAACCAAAGAGTGAGCCCGAGCGATCCCTGAGAGAATACCCACAATTTCTGGTCAGCCCTGGTTAATATACTGAACATGATGTGATATGATATGGAATATCTCACTGGCGTATCCAAATGCCAGTTTTGGGTTTTGCTATTTACTACGCTTCTCCCCTCCCAGTCCCTTGCACTTGCAAACTAGCCAAACACGATGGCCTTGAGCTCCAGCAGCAACTAGTAACATTAGTACTTTATCGACATTCTTCTCATAACAAATCCTACACTGAAACTAAAACACAGTTATTCTAACTACTAAGAAAAAAAAATAACTCTATCCTAGTAAAACCAGGACAAATGCTAATCTCCAGGATTTAGTACTTTGCAACGCTCGGCATTATGGTATTTAATTTTCAGGCCCTGGTCCGATATCCACTCTCTTGAGATAGATGTTCATGCACTGAGCAAGGAGACTGGAGCTGAGGAGTCACAGCAAAGGAGTAGGGTGCTTCCCAAAAGCAGTGCTGTGAGGAAATAGATCTACCAAAAACATCAGAGGACAAGGGAATTTCTTAAGTCCCGCTCCACTCTACAGTAGCTTTGGATAGTTACTTGTTTCTCTAGATTATGTTATTTTCCATGAAGGATTCACTCCCTTGAACTCTATTGAAAAAGGGAGAAACTATATGCTGTCTTTCAGAAAACACATGTGGTTAGCAGCAACATTATATTTTCCAGTTTTATTTTCTGTACCCATTGTTCTGGCTTCATCCAGGTCAAGCCTTACCTGTCCTCCTGTTGCTGGCATGAAACTCAGCAGAAAATCTATGAAGCGCTCTGCCAAAATCAATGGCACTGTGATCACATGCTGAGACTGATCTGGAGTCAAATGGAGTTGGGGAGTGCTTACACTGTGTGGTCCTGTGGTAATGATGAGGAAGCCACAAATGCCAGTAAATTTTTATCTAAATTCTCCTTTGGAGCTCATCTATACAGACTCTCTGATACACAAGTGGAAGCCTCCCCATGGACCTTACCAAGCCCTGTTTTGCAAACTCTAGTGCACAGAAAAAGGGTGGGAAGTTTGTTCTACATGTGTTCTCTTTTCTTTTTCTTTTTTTTTTTTTTTATTTTTAAGAGGATGAGGGTGTTAAGGTTTCAAATCTAAGTTGTTTTCATGTGAAGATATGTTTGGGAGCTTTTGAATGATCACAGAAGTTGATTTCATAAAAGTTTTAGCACTGTTTGAGGAATTGTATCTCTGACTGCACAGCAGAACTAAATCATCAGTTTTGCTTCACAAAGCTGTTTTTTACTGTGTAATGAAATCAGGGAAAACCCTCGAAGAGCTCCCGGAGCGGGAAGCCATCCTGAGAGAGAGAGATGTTGTGACTCATCTCCATGGCAACCACTGGTGATGACGCAAGTGGCCGCTCTGGTTTATTCTTGTTTAGCAACAAGCGTGCAATACATAAATGCATGTTTGGTGACTAGAGTGTTACAAAGACAATGATTAATTGTCCACAGATCCTTATCCATCAAACTAGCCAGTAAACCTGGTAGGTGGCAGAGATTATCGGAAACCAGCATGTCTAATAACATGAGCTGCTGACTTGTGGGTTTATTTTTTTTCTCTTTAATATGAAGTTAAACAGAAGGAATTTATAATATTCCTAAAGGATTTTATTCTGGAAGAATTATGATGCTACTTCTATTCTTACTTATTTTTTAGGACACAGCCTACACTGACAAGTGTGAAAATCTCTGCCTACGTTGTGACACCATCTGGTACAGTGACAGAGGTATAATGTGGGACCTCCAGCCCCCAAGCAGTGGACAGTCCACCACCAGCTGTCAGCAGAAGGTAGCAACTGTTTGGTTTGAACCACTGGGATATTTTGCACATCAGTTTGAACCTATACACACATAGTTGCTTCCCCTGTGCATACTCAGGCAAGCACAGACTTTTCAAAAACAACTCTAGTCATTGTATTTCTTTACTGAGTATGGAAAATGCATATTATTATAATAATGACTTTTTATAGATCTTGTCTAGGTGAAGAAAAAGTAATGTCCCTCCTATGTAGCACTTAAAATTTTTATTTTTTGTTTTCCCCCTGAAAAAGAGATTAGTTCCTATTTTAAAAGGATCCATGCCCCTACCAGCATCCCAGCTGCATTTCTATATCTCTCAAGTTATTCTGTAGCCCTTTTCTCTGCGCCCAAGGCCACTAGTAGAATCACTCTTCTTCAGAGTGCCCTTACCAAGCTGTATGGGTACCTTCACCTGACTGGTAAATCAGACCTCTTGGAGCACATCTGCTCTGTAATTGAGTCATAAGAGACAGTAATGCTGAGATGGTTGCTGCCAAGGGAGGATGTCCTTTCACTCAAGTAGCTGTCACTGTCTGATTCGTACCTATGACCAAACTTGAAGTCTGTGAGATCAGACTTAGATGTCTAAGATGAAACTTCTAAGCTGCCTTTGACTGCAGAGGCAGGAAATACAACTAGATGAACCACCACTATGACCATTATTTTATTTGTTGCTGGGACCAGGATGTCCTTATCTACTAATCAAATTTTTTTTTAAACTATTTTTGCCATATCCTCCCTTTGCAATCAGACATTCTTCTTTCCCCTTCCTGGGTGAAGCCCCCCTATAACAACTGGTATTGTTGCTTCACAGTTCAATGCATTTCAAAATCACCTTATGTGAGGTGGCAACTAGGAATGGGGAAAACAAGTCTCTGTACTGAACAGTGAATCAATTAGGAAATGTGTCTTTAGCAATATTAAAACAGAATTGTGAAGAGGAGAGAGTGAGTGACAGGCAGCCTACTACAACATGGGACAGCCTCACATCTACAGGCCTGTCAGTCTGACCTCAGTGCCAGGGAAGGTCATCGAGTAGATCATCTTGAGTGCTATCACACAGCACACACAGACTAGCCTGGTGATCAGGCCCAGTCAACATGGGTTTATGAAAGGCAGGTCCTGCCTGACTAACCCTATCTCCTTCTATGGCAAGGTTACCTGCTTAGTGGACGAGGGAAAGGCTGTGGATGTGGTGTACCTGGACTTCAGTAAAACCTTTTACACTATTTCCCATAGCATTCTACTTGATAAACTGGCTGCCAGTGACCTGGACAAGAATATTCTGTGCTGGGTTAAAAACTGGCTGAATGGGGCCAGTCCTGTTTAACATCTTTATCAATGATCTGGATGAAGAGACTGAATGTATCCTCAGTAAATTCACAGATGACACCAAGCTGGGTGGAAGTGTTAATTTCCTTGAAGGAAGGAAAGCTTTAGAGAGGGACCTGGACAGGTTGGATCAACGGGCTGCAACCAACTGTATCAGGTTCAACAAGGCCAAGTGCTGGGTCCTGCACTTGGGTCACAACAACCCCATGCAATACTACAGGCTTGAGGAAGAGTGGCTGGTAAGCTGCCTGGCAGAAAAGGGCCTGGGGCTTTTGGTCGACAGCCACTGAACATGAGCCAGCAGTGTACTGAGGTGGCCAAGAAGGCCAAAGGCTTCCTGTCTTGTATCAGAAACAGCGTGGCCAGCAGGACCAGGGAAGTCATCATTCCCCTGTACTCAGCATTGGTGAGGCTGCACCTTGAGTGCTGTGTTCAGTTTTGGGCCCCTCACTACAAGAAGGACATTGAGGTACTGGAATGTGTCCAGAGAAGGGCAACGAAGCTGGTGAAGGGTCTGGAGAACAAGTCTTACGAGGAACAGCTGAGGGAACTGGGGTTGTTTAGTCTAGAGAAGAGGAGGTTGAGGGGAGACCTTATCACTGTCTAGAACTACCTGAAAGAAGGGTGTAGAGAGGCGGGTGTGTGTCTTCTCTCCCAGGTAACTTGTAGAACAAGAGGCAATGTCCTTAAGTTGTGCCAAGGGAGGTACAGATTGGATGTCAGGAAAAATTTCTTCACTGAAAGGGCTATCAGGCACTGGAATAGGGTGCCTAGGGAGGTGGTTGAATCGTCATCCTTGGAGGTGTTTAAAAGACAGCTAGATGGGGTGCTCAGAGATATGGCTTAATAGTGGATAGGTACTGTTGGACTTGACAATCTCGAAGGTCTTTTTCAACCAAGCGATTCTATGATTCTATGATATTTAAAGCTCTACTGAAACGTACACAATCATAAATCCTCTGCCACAGCTAGAAGAAATGAAAGTCACCTCCAGACTGAAGGAGACTCTTTCCAAATGAGAGCAATCTGGCAGCTCTCCTGGAGTGAGCAAGGATCTGGCTCACAGCAATTTGGACAGCTTATTTCCCTGTTTGCCTGGCAGTTGGAGATGCAAGACATGCTTCATTAAGAAGGATCACTAGATAGGGATGTGTTTGGTTTTTAAAACTGAAAATAAGTAACATTCCTGTTACTTTAAAGTGAGTATCAGTTTTCTTTGGAAATTTAGCAGAGGCCTGGTAACAATTACCATATTTTAATGATTATCAGCAAAGGGAATATCTAAATCACAGTAAGATTTCAAAAAATCATTGGTGGTTCTGGAAACATACATTTTTGGTGTATGATTTGCATCAGCTTTCCAGGGCCTGATTTTCAAAGGTTTGAATGTTCAGTGCTTCCAGAAATTGAGATGCCTTAATAGCTTGGACCAAAAACCAGGAGGAATTCAAAAGCATGAATTTTAAAATCTTGGCGTTATATGGGCTATTTGTGCCTGCTTATCCAGTTAACTTCCTGTTACATGTACAGCTACCAAATAGATTGTCAGAACCCGTGCCTGTGCTCATGCCACCGTTAAATATCATAAATTGGCTCCTCCCCTCCACACACACACACAGACACACATATACACACACACAAAGAAATTGCTGATGAATTTATGTTTTCCCCCAAAATTTAAAGTTTTGTGTTGGACTAGAAGATGTCCTGAGGTACCTTCACTTTCTGCCTGTTGAAGCAATTTTCAGCTCTTACGCAGACAAAAATTTTAGCATCAATTAGCCATGTCTACCAATGCCATCCTCATCTACTGGTGACACTAATGTCATGCCTGAGTGCCTTGGTTGAGAGCCAAGATCACTGACCTGAGCCCTGCACAAACAGTGACCAGACAGGAAACCCTCTCCAAGAAATTAGAAGCTAAAGATAAGACCACAGAAAACAAATGGATATAAACAGTCATAAAGAAAGAGTGAGACAATATTGGTCAGAGACAGGGAACACATTAATGATCATTGCAGTCTAACAGCTCAAATAGTGGGAAAGGGATTTATGAGTTCAATTTGCAGGAGTTTACAGAAGCTCCTCCTGAGACTGAAGGCAGCCTGGGGAAAAAGAACTAAAGTATCTGCTTGAAATTTCACAAAAAACAACTGGGTTGTTCAGAGTTGGAAATGGATCTTCCTATAGTGAGCAATAGATGGTAAACAAAACACTTGAAGGTAATGAAGGTCTATGAAAGCACAGATATCAGTATGGTGAATGTGTTAGAGAAGGTTGGTTTGGAAAGATTCAGAGAGACGGGAACACTAATTACTGATGCACATGTCAGCTCCCAGTTAATTTGTACAACTTCTTGTTGGTTTAGTTAGAATCCCATACCTGCCATTCATACTCCACCTACAACCCCAGTGCATTACCCAGGCTGCCCTACACTCATCTTCTGTCCCCAGGTTCACTTCTGTACCTCCAATGTCCTTCAGCTCTTCTGCTCGTGCTTTCAGGCCTCGAGCATCTGGTGTCAGGGGCTGGTCTTCCCTGCCCCTGCTACTGCTCAATTCAGTTTCCCCTGTACATGATGTAAGATCAGCACAATCTTTTTCTTTATGTCTAACAGAAAAGTCAAACTGGATAAAGAAGATTGCTGTCCTTCCACAGTCCTCAAGTACATTTGTCCACAGGGGGAATGAGCTGACCTCTTTGCAACTGTGTAATATAATATGGGCATTTCCAAATTAAATTAATAGATAATAATTAATAATTAATATTATCAGAAAATCTAAGCAAAAGCTTAACATTTCTTCATAAGGAAACAACCTTAAACAGCCATTTTTTCACTTTTCATTATGAGGAACTCACATATTGATGGCTGAAGTAGGATGATGTTGAGATGATCACTTTGAGGATCACATAACTGCTGTCAGAAAGGCAGGTTATATAGGCAGAGGTCATATCTTGTATTAAACCAATAAGTATAGCTGCAAAAAAGGAGACAAGCTTCCATTGATTTCAGGTCTGAAATAAGAAGAGTGATCTTCCAAACTCAGTCCAGGTTAATAATAACTGCTCTGTGCTTGACTGGACCAGGCCATTTAAGAAAAAAGTGTAACAAGAACTTGTGGGTCAGTGATGGGTAAGAGATTTCCAAGCAAAGCTAACAAGAAGTTTAAACAGTATGAGATAAAGAGACAAAAAGGCGCATTCATTAACAAGACCAACATTGTTATCTAATTTTAAAAATTCTGCCAAATTATGTCATTGTGCTTTTTTATTTTCTCTTCTTCTCAAAGCACTGCATAAGAAGCATATTGAAAAGAAAGACTTATGGCAAATGAAAGGACTCAAATCAAATCTTCAATATTTTGAAGCAAGGGAATCTAATATCTCTGTGTCCACTAGAGTTCTCCCATATCCCAGATTTGCCAGGTACATTTAGTTGCCGAAAATAAATGCAAATATATCTCAGATAGAGCAAGGCTAAGAGATGAAAGATCGGTGAATATCAAATCTTGTTTTGTTTATTAATTTTTACAAGATTTTTTTACATATCTTTTAAAAATAATTTTACATTTTTACAAGGATAGGGCTTTTGGAGATTATGTTGTGGAAGTCTAGAAAGCACCTGCATCCAGCATTTAAGTAATCCAAATCCTTTCTGAGCATAGCTCTGCATTTATTACTATATTAGCTTTGGAAAAGTAGTCCCAGTGGATAGCTGACCCCTGCCATTTTATGGCTCACTGGCTCTTTGACAGCTACTTCTGGGTGGCTGCAGGTTATGACACAAATATTTCTTCAGTAACAGTTTACCTGCTCCCTTGTGGATTCCCGTTCCTTAATGTATCCCCAATTTCACATGAAGGGCTGGAAACCCAGCCTGTGTGAGTTTGTAAAGTCATGGGGGAAACGAAAGTGACTGACTAACAAAAGATCCCAAACAGCTTCTAATTCAGCTCTTTTTGTAAGGATCACTTACCTGGAGTTTGCTTCAGGAATTTCACTGAAAGGAGAGAAAGCCCCAACACACTCATGTTGCCTATCTGATATTTTCCTGGATTTTGCATGCAAATACAATGCTGAGTGGAAACAGGAAATGTTAGAATTTTTTATTCCTGTTAGGCTTTTCGGAGTAAACTAAGATGGAATTTGTCATGCTTGGTGACTTTGCTCTCTTTAATCAGATTCAGAAGAAATAGTTGTTGATAGATTTCTGCAGAAACATTGTGTAATGTATTGACTGACATTTTACTGCATTTCAAAAATAAGGAAGACAACAAGGTTCATTTATGACTTCATCTTAGATAAATGTCTCCTCTAATACAGTAATCTAGGAACTCTTAAAAATATATTATATATAATTTAAATATTCTTAGTTCCCTCCCTCAAGTCGAATGCCCAGGTTCACGTGGTGTACCAGTGATCTCAGCTGGACTTTGCACAGGCTTAATGTCTCTAGGAACATGTGTTTACAGAAAAGCGATTAGTTTTAAACCCAATGATAATTTGCTATTTCCATATTCTTTACTTTCTCCATAATATCTGTTTTCTTCTATTGCACATTGTGTTTGCAGGACCAATAATTTATATTGTCACTAAATTACATTTGAAAAGGAGCACAAGTTCTCTAATTTGTTTTCATTTATTTCAGAAATTACAATTCCTTAAACAGGAGAAGGAGGAGAGGTACAGGTGGTTTAAAATGTTCAGGTCAGCATCCAGAATTACTTCCAGTATTGCCACTTGTCTACTGGCTAGTCTGTGGGGCGGAAGAGTTTTTTCTCAATGAAAATGTCTTAAAAATTGGTCCATATCTGGGAGAAGTCAGATTTGTGTGAATTGCATTTTTCTGATAAGAAAACTTTCAATTGAAGAAATCTTGATCAGACCTAAAACTGCAGTCAAAATATCACATTGGAAAAAAAAATCATTGACAATTTGTCTCTTCTCCCTTTGTCTCACTCTCTGAGATTGATCAAAAACATGTAGCTCAGACCAGAAAAGCCCTGCCAGCAAAAATGTTGTCAACTTCAAGATTATTTTCACATTGTGTAACTCAGTTCTCAAACAAATTGCATTAAACGATTTTTTAAAATTTTTATTATGTTTTAACTAGAACATTTTTTTCCTCTACTGAGTGAAAAATGTGAATTTTCCTTTGGCCAAGTGAATAAATCAGGAAATACATTATATCAGACACATGCTGTTGTGCCAGCACACTCTCATCTTAGGATACAAGCTTTTTGGGCTTTCACTCCATCAAAAAGCTAGAGAGATAGTGAAAATATGTCTTGGACACTTCATGATTAATTGTAAAGAGGCCTAGAAATATTAGCTTAATAAACAGCCTTTGTAAGGAATACATGTTATTAAAATATACTTGTCAATGCACAGTTCTAATAATGAATGAGTGAATAATGCTTCTGTGATATATAAGGTGATGGCAAAAGGGAATGATAAGAAGGATGTCATAGCTAAAGGATTAAATTAAGCTGCTTGAGGAGGGCTACACTGCACAGGGACTCTCCCTAGATGCCCTGGCTGCAAAGGAGAACAGCTGTCATCATTCGTACCTGTGCTTTGCCTGGCTCTGCTCCCATGCAGGCACAAAGCCCTTGCACATATCTAGGATCCCTTCCAACGGCCAACTGAATTTCTCCAGAATCCAGGTATGGTCTTTGCCTTGTACAAAGCTCACTGACATGCTTTGAGATTTAGTTTCACTTGTAAATTATGTATGGCACTAGGGCAGAGTCCAGGAGAGTTGGAAAACTTGGGTTAGATTTTTTTTCTCAACAATTTATTAGTCTTTGGTGTATTTGATTTAATTTCAGGTGGATAACTAAAACAGTTTTGCCCATCATCATGATGTTGGTTTTGGAAAAATAAGAAATTATCTGAAAAAAAGCGTACTAATATGTGTTCTGGCAATGTCTTACATGGTCATAATATCAAAGCCATTAAACCTGTTTATTCTCTCAGCAATGAACATACAAAAGCCTTAGTTACAATGAATTGTACATCTCTATTGGTTTTAATAGGAGCAACATTTGCTTCATATTCAAGGCTGGCTCTGGTTCTCCTCGAGCTCCTTTTATGTCGTAAATATCAGACAGATTAGGTTAGGACTAAAATTGTTGGCGTTCAGAAGTTAGTAAGTATTAGCCCAAAATATTTCTTGGGAAATGTTTCCAGTAAGCTAGAAATGAGAACTGTAGAAATTATAGTAGAAGGTGAATAATCTACACTTAAAAAGAATACGTAGAGGTTTTCTGTCTAATTTTTCAAGACTTTTTAATAAAAGTGATGCAACTTATGTTTGAGGTTTGGAACTCTATTTAACAAGAAGCAGCACTTAAGCTTCTTTCCATTGTGGTCTTTAAAAAAATTATTACTCATTTTCATTGCATTGCCATTAATTAGTTTACATGCCACTTAAATAGAGGATTTATGCTTTAAATCATAGTGTAAAGCCTGGTGCTTTTTAGAGTATTTCTGCCTCATTCACAGCAATTCAGTTCTAGCCTAATTGGTCTCAGCTCCAGTTCCTTGGATGATTCTTTGCTTATTAGTTTCCCATGATACAGGAAAACTGATTCCACTTTTTTTCTCCATGATGATGCCATGTTAAGATGGCTATATCCTATCCTCATTTTCCTCTCCCTTCCCCTCCTGCTCTGTCCCTCTCCCTTGAAGCTCTCACCTTCTCAGTGCTGGTACCACTACCTGTAGGCTCATGCTGGACTTTGAACTAGTGAAATAATCTGGTTTGAGATCAGATTTTTTTAAATCAAGTCTGAATAATTTGATTGGGCTGATTTCCACCACATGTCATGGTCCAACAGAAGAGGACAACAGGGGAGTGGAATTCAATACCTGAGGACAGGGAGACAGCAGTAGGCTTTGCCAGTGAGTAGACAGTGAGAGCATACCTCCAACCAGCACCTCTGTGGTCACTAGGTCTTCAGGAAAAACATTTCAGTCTTGTTTCATCAGCAAGGAAAAGAATGTCATAAGAAGTGCATTGGCTCCTTAAAATATAGATTGTTTACCCTTATGCTAAATCACAGAACTTTTGGCTGCATGAAACTTTCAGTATTTGAATGTCACTGCTGTGTCTCTGGCTGGCCCAATTAAATTTTGTTGTCTTGAGTAGATAAAGTACCTAAATAGGCCATAGTGTCTAGAAAGGATCTGCCAGTCATTTGCACTGCATGCAGCATGTTCTTGTCTATGGACAGGAAATGAAATGCTACCATTACATCCTACTGAAGTGATACAAATGGATAGCAAAGAGTCTAAGGGTTAATGGGCTTCAGTGCCACAGTTAAGTAACCACCATCAAAACTCAGAAAGAACACTAAGAAATCTTGGTATTGTAATTTCTCCAGTGAATATAACTTCTTAAGAAACATTACTGCTACTGTAGCTCTGAAAAGAGAAACTGTATTTCTTACCTCATTGCTGCAAAGCCAGAGGGATCTTTTCCTTCATGTTCCTTTAAATAAAACTCCAAAATTTTATGAACATGAAAAAAGCTGTGGGAACATGAAGGAGATGATGAAGGGTCAATGCATGGTTAAACAGTGGTGGTTTGAGCACATCTGCCTGGACATTCACAGGGCAGTATGACTGTGCTAGTACAGATCCTCTTGGATTATTAAGACCCAGTTATCAGCATGAAGGGACCATGACCCATATTAAGGCACATATAGATTTTATTTTTTCAGTTCTTACAATTGTTTGATCTACTGCAAATCCTCCTGTGAACAAGTCCAAATTCTTCACAAAAACTTTTTTTTCTCACTTTATTTTTTGTAGGATTACAGTGGCAACCTCACCATATAATCCATCATCACCAGTACAGGACAGACAGTGTTATGATACACTGCCTTGAAATATAGTGGTTGGAGGACTGGGAAGACATTTTCCTCTAGACAAAGGCAAAAGAAGGTTTACACTGCAGTACACTAATAGATGGTTTAAAGGTGTATTTGAATGCTTTTGTGGCTTTGTTTTATATACAGCACATATGTACAAACCCTGTGTGTTTTAGGCATAATGCGTGTCTGTGTGTGGAGATGTTTCAATAAAACAGATTTGTCTGATTTAGCAAATGCATAAAAATGTGTGCACAAATGAAACATGAGTTGTTCATCTCTTTGGGTAATCTATATTAGACATTGAACACTACCATCTGTTCTGGAGGGAGAAAAAGAAGTTGTTCAGAGAAATAACTTGCCCTGGAAGAAAATCACCTGTTAACCCGCTATTCATTAGAGGCTGATTTATGCACAAAAGCCTGAGGGTTTCTAACCTTTCCAAAACTCTTGGGTATGTTTGTTTTACAAACTGTTCTGATGAAGGAAAAAAAAAACCAAAACCCCAAACACTTCAGTTTTGTTCATATGGTTTACCCTAACAATGAGCCTATTTGCTGAGATCACATTTTTATTACGATGATGTGGACACATCGTATATAGTTTCTTATGTTTTACATCATTGGAAAGGCAGCTGGTTTGCTTTGATCAAGCCCCATCAGGACAGTCAGTGACTCCATCTACACCAGCAAATAAAGTAGCACCAAAAAATATTCTGGACACTGGAACTCAATGGTCTCTAATGGCAGGTTGTTAGGATGGTTCATGGCATTGGCTGGTGGCATTAGAACCATGGATTGGTTCTTGGCAGCTATAATTTACCACTGCAAATACAGTCATATTATGCTCACTGATTCTTTGTGTTCGTCTGTGTCTTTATCTGCTGTTTCATAAACTTTCTCGGGCAAGGACTTTGTTCTCTTTGATCATATAACACACTAGGATCCTGGTCCATGACTGTGTTTTCTTCTGCAGTCCAAATAAATAATAAATAATTCTAAAACTAATCCTGATTAATGCTTCAGACAAGGGTATAGTAAAGAACAGTATAGAAAGGAGCTATGAAGAGACAGAGAAAAAAGCAAACAACTACCTTATCCACTGTGGATATTTATATTGGTCACAGAAAAAGCAACCAAAGAAAGTTATGAAGATATTTTTAATCTATTGCAATTTTTGAAATTATGTGCAGTTGCTGTCCTGTAAGACTCTTGATGCAGTCATGAAGAAATCCCTCCTTACACTATGTGTTAGAAGGCTGGCATGAAAGCTTGACTGCTGTGAACTTTTCTATCAGTGTTTTCCTTTTTCCTTCTGACATTTCTAAACACAAACACTTGTAATCACTTTTTGAATGGAACCCTGTATTCATGCAAAGCAACAAAGGATTCCATCAGCAAGACAGATACATCTGGACAATTTGGTAACCTCCCAAACCTTAACTATTAAATTTGTGACCATATTTCTTTCCAGTCTATGGGGCAATCTTCAACCTAGGACTACAGCGGGCTGGTGTTTAAATTTTTGATGCATTCAGGGGACTCCCAAATATTATAGATGTACTGATGCACCAGTTGGAGTTCTGGCATTAATGAAAATGTATAAATATTCCAAACAATCTGATTTTAAAAGTCACAGATAGGACCAATTCATTTGGGAAGTTTATTTCTGCTGAAGGCAAAGTTACACTGCAGAAGTAATTTGACGTGAGAAAGTGACTTTGAAGCATACTACAGTGTGTCTGAGAAAACACATTAGGTCTTGAAAGTATATTATGTCAGTGAGAGCCCTCTGTTTCAAACATGCAACCTATTACCTTCAACAGATAGGAAAGCAATATTTTTCCATGGGATTTGAGTTGATTAAAACAAACACAGTGATGGGATTTTTCTTCAGCTGAAACGACAATCCTAATTAATTAATTAGGTTAATTCAATGGCTTTTCACAGTGTGTAAATCAAACAACTCTGTCTTTGGCTGTCAGGCAACTCTGAAATCTAGCTTGGGGTTTTTTCCTTTCCCCCTTTAACATTAGCCCTAGCTGGTTAAATTCCAGAACAGTGCCTTTAGAGCTGTTGGTCGAAAAAAAAAAGAGAAAACTCAAATAGAAATTTCAGGCTGTATATTTAGCCATTATATGTTTGAAAACTTTAATTGACCTCAGTAAGATTTGCCTATCTGTACCAGTCAAGAATCAGAGCGCCCTCACTGACATAATGTGTGACGTAATTAGCTTTTTTCCTGTGTTGAACTGGCCAATACATTTTGTCCCCAAGACAAAATGGATGAGTTTTTCCCTAGTATACTTTCAAGACCTAATGTGTTTTCTCAGACACATTGTAGTATGCTTTAAAGTCACTTTCTCATGCCAAATTACTTCTGGGGTGTAACTAGGCTTCCCAGCATTGCCATGTTACCTAGGAACATGACTTTAATGACAGAGACTGCTCCAGGCTTTCCCTTTTGTGTTGTGTCCTGAATCTGATAAACCTTCTCCACTGTTCATGGACTTCTAAAGCTAAGTAAGAGTCTGGGCTTTTCTAAATTTATCCTAACCTCAAACACAAGTTACAGATCTGAAGCAGATTGCCAGATGACATTGTATATAGTAAATCCAGTTACAACAGTAAATCCAGTTATAGAAGACACATCAGCTCCTAGAGTCTTTTGATTATGTTCTGATGTTGTAATGAGTGTTTCTAGCCATTACAGTTAAAAGGCATAAAAATTGCTTTAAGAGGCATGTGTTTCCTACATCTCATCACATTTGTAAGCTACAAGATCCCTTGCTGTGGGATGCTTCAACCAAAATTACTCCATGAAAGACAGGTGAGTGTGACAGATAAAGATGACAGAGATTTTGGTCTGCACATTCAACCACAGACAAAGATATTTAAGAAGGACCACAGCATAGGAAATGACCCAATAGGTTCATGAGACTTCATAACAAGGTATTCCAGGATCAATTATTATTCCAAATCAGGCCCAAGTAAAGTGACTTATGCAAATTTGTTTGAAGATTTTAAACTGTTACATAACTTTTGAATGAGTTGTGTATTTTTGACTATACCTGATTTCCTGAGAGGCTGAAAAACGACTTGCTTGCTGAAACTGTGGCTATTCAGACCTTCTTTTCCTACCATATCCTGAAAGTCTCATATGCAGACTAAGACATCATCTTTGCCCTCCTTTTTAATCTCCCCTGGGTTATTGACATAGCTACTCAGTTGTGAATTTCTTTTTCCAGTGGAAAATTTTTGTGAGTGTAGTTTCAAAAAATATAGTAAAAGGAAAAAAAAAAAAAAAAAAGATGTGGACCATGAATATCTGTCCTGACCTTTTTCCCCATAATCCCTTCACCTCCAGTCTCTTATGAACATCTGGAAAATTCAGATGTGATTATCTTGAACAGACACTGTGGTTCCTTTCGCATTTTCCACAACACTATGAGTTATGGATGGAGTGTCAATTAGAGCAGATTTTCTTGGCTACAGCTGGTGGTATCTTGGATATGCTTCCTCTTGTACAGAAGTGGAAATAAGTATCTGAGGTGCTGAATGTTTCTTATTGTCATTAGTAAAGAGCTTTTAAAAAGAAAGTTGACTTTGCTTCCGTCTGTTGTTGACTGCACTTGCTGATTACGTTTGCCTGCTGTCCTTGTCAGTCTAATGGCTACGGTGCTGAGGAAGTGAAGTTCATTTACTTTAAAACAAGCATAATAACATTCTCAAAGGGTATATTTTGAAAGAAAACAGGCCATTGTGAGATCAGATTCAAAAAAGCAGGCTGTTCAGAGCAAGCATTTGCCTTTTTGGTCGTAATGATTATGCCAACATCTAAACTGGAAAACACATGTGAGTCCACAGCAGTAGCAGGACAAAAAATGGCCTTGCTCAGGCCCACAGGCAAAAAAATTGCAAGGGAAATTTCATTTTGAGTTTTTATCCACTTGTCGGAAAATACAGTAACACAAGCTAAATTACAGATGACATGCTTTGGCCTATAAGTTTTCACATCTGCCTAGGAGATTTGGTTACTGAGTTCCTAAGTTTTAACAAGGATGATGGTCCAATATCTTTGCACAGCTTCGAAAATCTCAGTCAGAATATGCAAGGTAAACATATAAAACACATAGAAGTTAAAAGACCTTATTTTCCTACCGTATCCTGAAAGTTTCATGTGCAGACTAAGACATCATCCTTGCGCTCCTTTTTCATCTGCTCTGTACTCCGGGTGATTGACAAAGCTACTTAGTTCAGCTTAGCAGGTTCCCTATGTTGTGTGGAGATCAAGGTAATATCCTACCTTGTTTCACACCAGCAGAAACTTATATAGTTTCAATTATCATTGTAAATCTGCAGGGTACTTCTCAGAGTCAGAGCTTAAGTGTCTAGATGCTTGGTAAAGTTAAGTTAGCAAAGAAAAAGATGTGGCTGTACCTAGCTGAGCTGCAGGAATTGACAGTGTAAGCCGACCAAATGCAAAGTAGCTTTTGGTAGTTTAAGGATGTATTGTTCTAGTGTGAGCATTTTACTTGCATCAAAAAGGGGTGAGATACTGCTATTCATTAAATTTTCTGCCTAATGTTGTTTCTGTTGTTAAGCAGCTGCTGTAGAGGTCCCCACAGTCCCATGTGGATTTGTGCAGTCCACGTCAAGCCTAGAGCTGCCATAGCCATGGTGTCTGGTTACCTGAGCCTGTGGGATTAAAGCTGTCTTGGGTACCAGTAGTCACATCTTGCTTCACGGTGCAGATGGCTGCTGGTGAAAAAAATGGAACATTGTAAAAGTCACCTAACTCACTGGTTTGATGTTCTGGGTCAGGCAGTAAGGAGGGGCAAAACTGGCCTTTCTGCACATCAGAAATGGGTAAGAGCTGGCTCTACCTCAACTGATCCCTACCAGGCTGTCACTAGTATCTTGCCCCTGGCCATCTGAGTAAGGCCTTGGCCAGTGTCCAGTTGTTTGCATCTTGCCTGAGCCCTTGCATTCCTCCAAGCCAAAGGGGTGGAGGACCGAAGTACACTGAGGTCATTTCCCCACAGCGCTTCCTGGGCAGTGGGGGCATGTTGCCACAGCCCATCATTGTACATGGACCTTCTGTTTGCCAGGATTCACCCTGAACAACACCATTGCATTTGGGGCTTGTCTGCACTGCCCAAAAGCCAACTTGTCCTTCCATGTAGATAGCACTGTGGCAAGTCTGGTAGCTGAAGCATACCCTCCAGAGCATGCAGAGCCCCTGTGGCCAGGCACGTCTGGATAGTTAGGACAGAATTTGTGGCCCACAGACTGTCCATCAGCTTCTAGTGGGATGCCAAAAAACCAGCAAGGTGTCCTGAAGGGAGATGGGCACAGCCCACACTGTGCTTACTACTATTTTGTATGCAAAAGCAGGAAATTGTAGGCAAAACAACAGGACAGATAGGGTAAGGAGGCTGAGTCTGCCCCTCCAGACAATCCTGTCTGAAAAACACAAAACTCATTCATGGGGCAGTGTGTAAGGAAACCTGTAAGCTGTTCTTCCCTGTGGTATGTGTCTTGCAGATGAATCCATCTCTACTTTTTGCAGCCACCCATTTCAGCAGGTCAGGCTCAGGCACTCTGGTCTCACTGTAACATATGGATCCTGGGGGAAAAGCTCATTTGCAATTTGTACCTCACTGTGAGGTTCATCTCATTATTGGAGGATGTTTCTTTATAGAGACAGAGAACATGGCACTAGCTCTTCTCAAAACCAGCCATACCACTAGACTTACTTAAAAATTCATCTAAGAGCATAGTGAAAATATACAGTCTTTAAAGTAAGAAAATTGCAACCTTAAATGCCAAGGAGAGATTTATATAAGAACCTGAAATTGTGTCTTTCTTTGGAAATCTACTCTTGGATCCAGTAAAAAGTAAACTTTCTCACAGTTTTGAAAGAATTATTTTTTTTTTTTTACCTTGAGTATTTGTTTGAGAAGTGGTGACACTCCTGACAAAGGGCACTGAGGAATACTGAGGTGCTGCTGCGAGGTATTTCTCTATCAGTCTACTATGGTAAAATACTTATGGACATGCTTAATGTTACTGTGATTTAAGAACCTGACTGAAGTTCAGCTTTGTTGGCTAGGCATGACTGCCAACATGGCATTTCAGTATTTTATTCATACCAATGGCTTGATAGTGATATTTGCAAAGAAACTACTGTAAAAACCATCACATACAGTCTTTTATTTCTTTGATTCAGTCTGTTTCTGCATTGGGTCCTGCAAGTCTGTCCCTTTTTTATTCCCTTTTGGTCCTAGAAAAGAAAACCACATTCCTCATCATTCTCAGCAATGTTTTTCATGTTTGTGTTTCAAGTTTTCTGAAGTCTCAGAGACTTGCCATCCCTGGAGACAGAGTACCAGATGGGGTAAATCAGTAGCAGAAACACTACAGAGAGTCTTCCTTGAGATGTTTCATTGTTGTGTCTTCTCCCATGACTGGGGTCAAAGTGATCACCGAATATGGGTGTAGGAAGACATTCACCCTTAGCATTCATCACCTTCCTTGGCAGTACGGGGCATGAGGCCAGAAGTGGCAGGGTGGATCTGACATACCCATTTCACGTAAATACATGGCTATGAACACTTTAACATGTCTTTACCCTTCCTTTGCTTTTGGCACGTAATAGTGTTAACTCTTTCTTGGCAGCTGTAGAACAGAACACCTACAGGCCCACTGGAGCTTTGAGTTTATGATAACTGAGGAAACAGATTTAAATTAACACTTTCATAGATGTTCTAAATCTTATTAATGTTTGACTAGACTCCTGTGGTGAAATGAGTTATGCATACTTATCAATATTATTATTTTAACTCTGTGGCAAATTAATAGGGGCTGTTTTTACACCAATATGCAAAGATTTTAGTCAGACCACTGCTAAGTGCATTTGAAAATTGTATTGTCTGTGTGCACACAGACTCCACTTGTTGAAGAGCAAAAACCATTACTATTTTCCCTAGTTGATAGATTTATTTTAATTCTCCAAAATTAAATATGAAACATGAAACATTGTCCAGCTTGTTTAGTAGCTTTAATCAAGATGAAAACCTAACCAACTTAAATTCTAGTAAAGCAGAGGACTACCTGTATTTAATATGAAACCATAACCAAAGTCTCGGTGAAAGTGATATAATCTTGTTTTCAACTTCAAGGTACTCATGGACAAGACATCTGGATTCCCTAGAATGCAAGAGAAACTGGTTTGTAATACACATCACATGTTTTCATGTCACAGAAGATTTATGGCATATAACTGTGCAAGTAGGTGATATAAAAGTCCATAATGTTTATTAATATCTTAGGTAAATGTCAAGTGAGAGAGAGTTCCTTAAATTTACTGACCCCACATTGTTATCAGAGCACACACTGGAGTAACTGAAAGTTTGAGGGGGATGTTGCTGTGTTTCTGTACTGGGAGAGCTGGTACTTTGTGTGTGCAGAAGGTTGAGAAGGGATTGGGATTTGGCTTCATTTTGGCCATGACAATGAAAAAAGCTCCCACCTTTTCTTTTAACCTCTCCAGATCCCACCGGCATACCAACAATAGTAAAAGCCTCAAAACGCATCTAAGAAATACAAAAGCTGTGTACCAGTAAGGCATTAAAATTAGTCATTATATCTTAAAAGGCAGAAATCGCTCTGCTAGGAGGAGTTTTTATCCCTCCACCCACAATAAGACAGGGGAAATGCTGCAGACACCATGGTGCACAATAAGGGCACAGTCTGCAGTTTTATACAGAAGATATTTGTGTGACATGGTGATGGGTAACAGTGAAAACAGCATGGACAGATGAATAGGCAGTGAGATGGACAGACATATAACACCATGGGAGCTACAAAACGCCGGCCAAACTGAATTTGTGCTGTTTCAACTGAGCATAGAATTACTCGTGCAACTCAGCTGCATCTCCGGTGAAACACGTGGAGTTGTTGGTGTTGAAAGGGCCTCTGAACTAATAAGCACTTTAAACATTTTTCCAAACATCTTTCTGATGTCTGTGAATTACCCTTTCTTGTTTCCTCGTGTTAGCCCACAAACCACCGTTAACTCCATGACAGTGTCCAAACAAGAGGCATGTTGGGCAGCTCCAGGGGAACGACTTGCCACCACATTTATCACCGTCTTTTCCATCTCGAGGGCTTTTGTGATCCTGACAGTTGTTTGGGCTCAGTTTTCACCGGCCAGTTGGGATGAAACCAAGCCTGCCCTTCAGCTAAAAACCCAGTGGCTGGGTGGGCCCAGAGGAATGGCCCTTTTTTCCCCTCCCTGCTTAAGCCTCTTGTGAGTAACTCCCTGCAGCTGTCCATAAACATCGCTTTCTGAATGGAGTGAGAGATGTCTGGGGCAGGTCCTGCTCTCACTGTTTCTCAAATGAAAATAAATACTGGCGTCAGCCGTTACACAGAAGGTTGCTGTGTGTTGCCCCATAGCTTCCCAACCACCCCAGGCCATATTTTACTAAAAGATGTCTCCTGCATTAACTCTCTGTAAACCAAAGTTTCCCAAAATGATGAATTTATGAGTAAACACACACCACACAAGACGAGAGTGTACTTGACCAGTGAGACAAATTCCATACTCCTTATCGTCTCTGATAAACCACACAATTAATGGCATATTAAGCTTGGGGATAACATTTAGCCTAGAGAAAAGGAGAATGAGGGGAGACCTTGTCTCTCTCTACAATTACCTGAAAGGAGGGTGAAGAGAGGTGGGGGTCAGTCTGTTCAACCAAGCAAAAGGGATAGGACAAGAGGAAATGGCCTTAAGTTGCACCAAGGGAAGTTTAGATTGGATATTAATAAGAATTTCTTTACTGAAAGGGTTATCGGGCATTGAAAGTGGGTTGCCCAGGGCAGTGGTGGAGTCCCCATCCCTGGATGTATTTACAAGTCATGTAGACATAGGGACATGGTTTAGTCGGGTACTTGTCAGTGTTAGGTTAATGAATGGACATGATGATCTTAAAGGTCTTTTCTGGTCTAAGTAATTCTGTGATATAGAGGAAGATACTTAATAAAAGTGCAAAACAGAAGACTCTGTACATGTGGGCAGCATCAAGCATGTCTGCAGCCAGCGTGAATTTTGCCTTACAGGAAAAAGTTGTTAATCTGAAGATGTGCATAGGCACCCACCCTGCACATACCTCTGACAGGTGAGGAAGCCACCTCCTCTGGTTTCTTCTCTCATCCTACTGGGGACAGTACCCATCCTGGATCATGAAGATTGGCTTGTGCCTCCTCAGTTGCTTCACAGCCCCTTGGCCGGGCTTGTCTAAACAGTTGACGAGCTGCTCACGCACCACCTACTACCTCTGTGGCATGCAGATCAAGCCCCTTTTGCCCACTCCCTAGCCACTGGTGCTTTGTCTCTGCCCCACCACCAGTGGTCATTTCCCCTGCAATGTGTTGACCCTAGAGCTCAGCATGGTGTCTCCTCATCCAGTGTGACCACACAGCCAGGCAAGTCTAAGGAATATTGACAGTAAGCCCTTTCTTACACAGCTTATTTTGACTAAAAAGGTCTGGTTTTAGCCTGTTGTCTGTCTCAGACAGAGGATCTGAGGAGGCAGCAGCCTCCCTTGAGGGCATGGTAGCAAGCTGACAGGAGTGGGGTGGGTATAACAGTGTCCTCAGCTGGCACCACCAGGGCTGGCCAAGGACATCTAGTCACAGCCGTATTTTTCAGAGCCAAGTGTAGGATGTGAAAGCAAAGTCCACTTGTTTTCAGATGTGTTTTTGATTTCCCTTTGATCTTTCCAGCTCTGCTGTCTTCTACACATTTGGATTTGCTTGCATTTTTGAAAACAGGATGAACTGGTTTAACAGCTGAACGTTTTATTTTTGCTTTCTTTTCTTTGTCTGAATTCTGTAGACCTGAAACTTTATTCCACCTTTTTTTATTAAAATTTTTCAACATCCTTGATTGCTGAAAACTTTTCAGTGAGGACCTGAGATCTTTATCTGCTATAACACAGGATCAGAAACACTGGTCTAAGCTCTCAGGGTCTATCAAGCCCACACTCACTGTGTATAACAGCAACCCAGAAGAAATACTTATAAAGAGAGTAAAGAAGGGGTGTATATAATGAGCTACCTAAATTCAAGCAAGACACTTAGATACCCTGACTTGTATTCCTCATTAGTAAAGCAGAGGCATCAAATAAAGTTGGCCAGAACTTTTTCTCATAGGTTGCTTTTAAAATTTGCTTTCACTTCAAAATTCAAATGGAAATGAAATCTTAAAGATGTTTTCATGAAACAGAGCACCATCAGAACTTTGCTTCTCAGGTTATTAACATAAAATTTTCTGCAAACCCTGGGTCCTACCATCACTCTCCCAAAGACCCACAATTCCTTCTGAATAAAATTAATTTGAAACAAATATAAAACCTCACAGTGTTTTCAAACTGATGCAATGCCAACTTCTGATGAACTCTCTTTGCTGAAGATATTCCAGGTAGTCCCAATGCTTGTGCTCCTTTACTTTAGGTCTGAGTGGTCTGTTGAGAGGACCAGTGGGTAGATCCCTGTCAAGATTTCTTGCAGTGAACTCTTTGGTGTATTGACTTTGGTGTATTGAGAGTGATACAGCAAATAAAGAAAAGGGGGTTCAAATCTTGATGAGAAGACTTACATGCAGCTGTAGCAGAACTAATAAGAAACCCCAACAAAAAAAGCAACAACCTGTGTGGAAGTAGGAGATTAAAGTGAGATGGTATTGTTCAGAACTTACAAGGTTATCAAACTACACTGCAGAAAAATACAGGAATCTTTCAATCAAATCCCTCTAGGATGCTTTAATTGTCTCACCATTCTGAACACTGGTTAATTGTGTTTTTAAGAGTGGAATGTTTGACTTCAGCACCTCAGTAATATTACTGACAATATTATTCTATTTTTATTTTGATGTGCATAACTACCCAAGATTTTTTTAATGCCCAACTCACAAAATAAAACTAAAAAAACTCAGAAACTATATTGTTTGACATCATGTGACATGTGGACAGGACACCAACAATGTTGGAACTGTTAGATCACAGCCCAAAACAAATCCCAAAAAACTGATAGCAGTAATAGACCATGGAAAGACCTTGTAATCTCAAGGAGATCTCACAATGTGGTCCCTGCTCCATGGTTTGGTGTCTATGCCCTAGTCCATGATGCAGCTGCTTGAACTGAGGAATTACAGGAAAAATTTTATTGGCTGTTATATTTAGCTCACTTTACTGCTGAGATCTCCAGGTGATTTAACTGAGAAAGTTTTGTTAATTCTGCCATTATCATAATTACAGAATCACAAAATCGTAGGGGTTGGAAGGGACCTCAGGGGATCATCTAGTCCAACCCCCGTGCCAAAGTAGGTTCCTTACAGCAGGGAAAGTGTCCAGGCAGATTTTGAACATCTCCAGAGATGGAGACTCCACAACCTCTCTGGGCAGCCTGTTCCAGTGCTCTGGCACCCTCACAGCAAAGACGTTTTTCCTTAAGTTTCTGTGGAACTTTTCCAGTTTTTGCCCATTTCCCCTTGTCCTGTCACTGGGCATCACTGAAAAGAGCCCTGACCCATCCATTTGGCCTCTGCACTTCAGGTATTTATAGACATTGATAAGATCCCCTCTCAGTCTTCTCTTCTCCAGGCTGAACAGTCCCAGCTCTCTCGGCCTTTCCTCATACGGGAGATGCTCCAGGCCCCTCATCTTCTTTGTGGCCCTATAATCAGAATGCAGAAAACATGCTGCACGAAAAAAGTAACCAATTTTTACCAAAGATTTACCAAAGCAAATGTATTTCTCTAGTTTATATTTTCACTGGGCTTAAGTGGATATGGAGCTATGATTAGATAGATGACTTTAAGGCTGAGATAATTTCTTATTTTCTAAGGAGGGCAAAGAATTGCCTTTGAACAAAAGTAAATTGGTGTCCAATGAGCATCGCCTTGTCACTGTCTTTGTTGTTCTCAGTGTGCAACAGTCATTTTGAAGGCTCATTTTACTACAAAAGCACTTGTGTGAAGAGTAGCCCACAGGATCCTTCAATGGTGATTAGTCTTTGTAAACTCCCGGATCCTTTGTGCCAGACCTTCAGCGTGACAGTTCAAATGGGTTAGGAGTTCACTCTCACTTAATTAATCCCAGATTTTGTTCATATGGAACACATCGTTGGTGGCAGGACTTCCAAGGAGGACTGCATAGGTATGAAATCAGCTAACAATGACTTCATTTTTCTTTGTGATTCTCTGTGAAGCAGGTCTTAATTTAGCAAAAAAACCCCAACCAAATGAGCAAAAATAACTCTAAATGTACAGCTATCCTTTGCAGAATCAATACCAAGATAAACAATTTAATTTCAAATATATATATTACGTATTATTTACAAGACTCAGACTCCCAGATTGTCAGAAAAATATAAAACTATTTTCCTTTGATATGTAGTCAATATTAGTAAGGATTGAGATGATTCAAACACTTCCCTCTTAAGTCACTGCCTGTCTTGTCCTTCCATCAAGTGTTTTTTTAATGCTGTTGGCTTTTCTTGTTTACTTGAGAGAAATTAATTTTATTGGGTGTAGTTAGAATCTCTAGCCCCATGGCTTGAAAAGTTGATGCTATGAATGTCTGCTTTTCAAACTGTTGCTCATGAACACATGGTGGTGTGTATACATTGTGCATATGTATATAATGCAGGTCTTTCTGCTCAACTTCATTTTTATCTTTGAATGCACATAACACTGATGTCTTTTATCACATAGAAAGGGTTTTAAAAAGCTACAAAGATGATAAAAAGATACAAATGAATAGGCATATATTTGCCATATTGACATTTTGACCAATTTATTGCAATCAGTAAAGACAAATAGGCCATGATTTCATGCTCACAACTGATCTCAGCCTAAGGTAGACGTCAAAAAACCCCCAACAACAAAGCACAACAGAAGAATTGCTTTCTGCTCAAGTCTATTTCTGTCCTTAAGGATTTTTTGGTGACTAGCTCAGATATAGATTTCTGCACTGCAGGCATGTAAATCTAGGGCAAATAATTATCACCTTTGTCAGTTACTTGAGTCAGATCAGCATTTTTTTTACTATGTCTGCCACTAGAGTTTGGTATGACAGTCTTTCAGCACAGGATTTTAGGGAATCCACCTCCTTTTCCAGTTCAGAAAACTAGAACAAATAGTCAGCTAATAAGCCTGTTGCAGCAGAATGTGGTTAGGGTCTTGAAGGTAACTTCTTAAGTTGCTAAGTTTAAAAGATTGTCAAGACAATGTCCAGTATATCCAGAGACTGGCAAAAGAAGCACTGATAGAAAGGACAAGTATTTGAATACCATCAAAATGCAGCATTATCTTCCTTATATCTGCACATCTTCAACTTGTATTGTACAGATCTTGGATGAAATGAGGTTTTGGTCAAACAGACCTTATCAAGGCTTAATCCATCAAAGCAGAGGGTAGGCAAGTAGACAAGTAAAAAAGCTTTGAAAAATTCTGCAGGCTTACTACAAAAATGTATTTAGATTAAAGGTGTAGAAAGATAATTGCTTAATTTAGAGATTAATTTAAGAATGCTCATTAATTTCTTGATGCTGTTAATATCATCATGCACAGCCACTCCAGGATCTGTCTGGTGGACAACAAACTGACTGCAACTGTACATGGCTTTGCTATCTGGTGTGTGTGTATTATCACATCCCACAATAGCTGAGCATTAAGGTATTAGAAGGCAGGTAAATTCTGCAAGCCCTGAATGCTGGAGGACATCTCTGAGGGAATGTAAGTCTTGACGAGAGAAGAGTCTAGATTACTACGTATCAGCATAACCTGAAGATCCTCAAAATCTTCAAAGACACATGGTTTATGACCTTTTTCCTTCAACACAAAGGAACTTTCTCTCCCTAGTACAATACGTTGCGCTTCGGCCTAAGCTACATTTTTGTCTAGGAGGCAGGAATAAACTCCCCAAGGAGGGAAGGATCTTCACAGAGTTCACTACATTTCCTCAATCTGCCCTCTAGAGAGGAACAATACATACAGTGAAAAGAGCAGCTATACTAGGTCTGCTGAAGCCAAAGGCTACAGATTGTCCTTTACTGTTCTCCTGAAGAATTAATGTAGTTATATATCATACTATCAGTTGTGTCACTTAACATACAGCCAGTGGGTGCTTACATACTAAGGCTACATCTCTAATAAAAATTAAATGTAAACAGGACTCCTGTCTGGCACTGAGGACACCTGTTATAGAGGACTGCCAAAAGCAATACTACTAAATTCTATTAAATACTACATCAGTATATTAAAATCTCTTGCTCTGCAAAACAGAGCCTGCCTATTGGGAATGGTTCTTGCCATGTGTTAATCGCAGAACCATGCCTGGGAACAATTTGAGAAACTGATGACACGGGCCAAAAATATGCCAGAAACTCCTCTAATAATTTAAAACTATAGAAAGTTGACTTGCAGGGCCTGGGAATATTCCTTCACACTGTTAAATTTATGTTATAAGTATAGTCTGTAGAGATGCAGGCAATGTAAGGACCTATAGAAAGTAGGATAACTGATCTATACTGGGAATCTGGACCACTCAATATGGCGAGTCAATTCACCCAATTATCTACAACCCTACATTAAGTCTGTCTCATTAAGTATGTTGTCCTAGAAAACATTTTACATGGTAAAGCATTGATTTATTATTTTCCAATTATTCTATAATTGATTTTAAAGTACAACTTCATTAGGCTCAAGTAGAATAAATGTTGTCTTTATAAAGCAGGGATTGGCAGATAACACTGGAAGCAGGGATTAACTTCACTGAAGCTAGCTGCAATTGCAGATGTTAGGATCAGTGAGCTGAGATATTCTTCTATTTACACATTTGAACTATGTTTGAAAGTTTTGATTTTAATTTAAAGCCTTTTTACAAACCTTTTTCCTGCAACCTCACTTTTACTACATGAGTTTTCAGACTGCTCTTTCTGTGGGAAAATACAGAAAAATAAGTATTCTGACAGGTTCATTTTTTTATTTATATTATGCATTATTGAGCATAGCAAGTAGTGGCTGTGCAATAATATTGAATAATTCGTTCCATTAGGATACACAGTACTCTGCATGACAATATGCACTCTTGTTCTCTTAAGCATGAGATGTAAAAATTCTTTATGGGCTTGCTATATTTAAAGGAGAAAGGAAAAAGCATTAAAACAGGCAAACACTGTATTTCATCTGGCCATGTGTTGCAGATCAAAAAAGACTGAGTTAAACCCTGCAAAGTTAAACCTCTACATTTTCAAACAAAACCAGACTTTTCCTTCTAAGACTATTACATAGCTCGCCGTATAATGTTATCACTAATAATCATTACGTGTTAGCAAGAGAGACCATAATAAGTTCAAGCAATAGATACTTTTGTGGTTTCTGTTTTTTAACAATCTGTCAGACTCCCACACCAGTGCAAAGGAAGAAGGAGAGGGAGAGAAAGAAAGGAAGGAGCGAAGGAAGGAAAGAAGGTTGGTTGGTTTAATACAGAGCCACAAATTAAAAGCAGAAAAAAAAGAATGAAAAGAGACCAGGGCTCAGGGAGGAGAGATGAAAGTAAAAGAAAAGACAAACATACACAGCTAAGGCCAGAGTGCAAGTCCTTTCAAGTCCTCATTAACCCCACAGTAAAGAGGTTCCTTGTGAACATTTAGCCTTTTCATTGAGCTCTGCTTTTTCATTGACAAATGTCAGCTGTGAAACATGTTTGGACACAGCAGTAACCCCCTAAAACCTCTTTCACAGAGTGCAAGCCAAATCCGCCACTATGTTTTAGCTCCATGAGAAGAATGGGAACACTATCTTAGACCAGTGTATGGATGGGAAAATCCACACCCATGTCTGTGTCAGCAGTCGTACAAGACATAGGAAACTGAAATCTCCCTGATTACAACCTGAGCACCACAGTCACCAGGGTAGTGCAGTTGTGAGAGTGAAGGATGTACGCTCACACTCACTCACAGCTTATTTCTTTGAAAACCTCCCAGGAGAACATGATGCCCTCATTCATCTTTGAGGGCCTCAGGAGCAGCTGTCACAAAGAGGGACGATGGCCTTGTGGCCTGGGACACCTTCTTTCTTGCAAGCACAGGGTCAGTGTCCAGGCTCTCTCACCAAGTGCTTAAACATGTGCTTAACTTTTAAATTCCTAAGTAAACTAATTAACTTCAGTGTGGCTACTCACAGGTCTGAAGCTTGGCTGAGACTGGGGTTTTTTGAAAGCCTTGAAGCACAGATCCCTAACAGAGTCTGAAGCCCTTTGAATATAGAAAGTCCCTTCCCAAGGAAGATTGTCAACAACTCTGCAGACAGGTTTGATGTAGGGTGTTTTATGATTTAGGAGGGACAAACCCAGAGTGATATTTACAAGAAATTCCTAAGAGGTTTTTGTTTACTAGAAGTTCTTTCCTTGTCAATCATATTTTTCATTTATTCTTGTTAAAGAAAAAAAAGGAAAAAAGGCCAATTATTTAGGAAGGTCAAATGTGTCCCAGCCTAAACTGTGAATTACTTAAATAACAGGACATGACACAAAACTGACATAAGTACTTCTCTTCAGTCCCACCCAATGATAATGAGAAGCCATTTGAACAATTTCAGCAGAGCAAAATAAACAAAGATTTTTTGTGGACCCTATCAAGAGCTCGATCCAGCAAACCTGTAACCAGCCAAATAACTCTTTGTCAAACTAGAAATCCCTTTGATATTTCCTTATTCAGCAAGTAGGGAATGTTTGGATTACTGCAGTAATGAGTGTGTACAGGATCAGGTTAAAGAAATCAGTCCACATTTCTTTTCTTTACACTGATTGTCACCACATAGAAGACAGCAGTCATCTTTAAATCTTGTTTTAGTGGGAATGAGATACCATTTTTGTGGTAGGGGAGGGAAAAAGGCAAGAACATAACAGTGAGAAATTCTGTACAGTTCAGCTGCTATGAACACTTCCCAATTTTTTTAATAGCAAATGGTACAGAAAGAGAACAACAGGAGACAATGAAAACGTTCCCTTGAGATAAAATAGGAAAATATTATTTGCAATGTGAAAAACGTAGGTAGCACACTTGGAAGATTGGTTTTCAAGGAAACCCCTTTTTACAGAGACAAGAAGCAAATGAAACAAGGCTCTGAAGTGGAAGCATATGTGCTCACCAAGGGGAGCTGACGTAATTGGTAAGCAGAGCTCGGCCTCCTCCAGAAAACCACGTCTTTGTGGAGGACGGCAGAGGATGTACGGCAAGGAGCAAGGGAGGGGTGCAAGAGGGAGCGCTGTTTACAGCTGAGGTGACGTAGGGGGCTTGGCTACTGCTCTCCTTGGAGTCCACATCAACATGTGAAGGTCACAACACAGGGTGGACTCTTGGTAAACCCCCCCATAGACAAGAAAAGAGTTGTTAGTGCAAAGATCTGCAGTTTGGGGTAAGATTTTCCATAAGGGCCCATGGTTTGGAGGGTTGTACTAAGGTAAAGTTTTGAAAACGGGATGTCTATAGGCATTTTATTTGTGCAATTATACACATCTCTGTACCCAGAAGTACCTGTCTCATGGGAGATACCCCCTAGATGCTTTTGTCTGAAAGAATGAGCTGCAGCCTCCTCTCCACCATGTGATATTCTAGTCGTGACTACTGCCATGGCTAAACACAGCTTGTCACCAGTCTCATCTCCTCAAAATGGTAAGCATGCTGTCAGCTGTCAACACCTCTCAGACTGGAGCTCTGTGGCTGGGCCATGTCAGAGTCCAGACAAAGCCAGTGCATCCAGGCAATTGGTTCAAGGTGATGCTTTTGGGAAAAGGAACCGCTTGGCAACAACTTCTCACATCAAATCTTGTCTTCTAGATGAGTTCATGACTGTACATTCCAGCCCATACGTCCCAGCCTGGCCACCAGGTAGCCCCTTGGAGGTTTCCTGCTCCCACAGTTGCAGACACTAACATCCTTCCACTCTGTACATGCAAGGTACAATTTATGACACATGAATTTGTCCTTTCTATTTATTTAATTCTGTTTCCTCAAGTGTAACCCTTGAAATAAACAACTTCACTATCCTTTGCGCTCTAATAGCATTCCTTGAGGACTATGGGTATTGCAGAGGTTTCCATCACCATAAAAGCAAAAAAAGAGGCTCAATGCAATGAAAAGGTTAATTGATGTCAGTGTGTTTTGGAGAGGGATGCTAGGAAGGAGGAGTATGCGGTTACAGCAAATAACCGAGACAAAAGATCCAAGCTCTTCCCCATCTGTGCGGCAGTCCTCCTGCGTGAGTTAGGGGGAGCCACTTAAGTCCTCTGCTGATGTTACTTCTATTTTGCTATGTATCTGGGGATGCCCGTCTGATGTTGGACATGTAATTCTAGGTGTCATCAGCACAGCATGAAAGGGTGTGAAATTATAGCTCAATCTGGGTGAGGAGGAAGGAAAGTGATGGACATACCAGGCAGAGCAGAAGGATATAGATGCTACTTTGGATCAAAGCACCCAGCAGAGAGCACAGACCACCATCCGCTACTGAGCATTACAGCAGAGGTGAGTTTTAAAGAAACAACAAAACAGACTATGGGAACTGGGGAAATCTTCTTGTGCATAGGATGCAGCAGGGCATCCAAAATTTTTCAAGAATGTTACAGTAGCAGATAATAAAAATTGGAAAAGCGGGCAGGGGAATTGATCGAGCATGCTACTAATGTTGTTGGCATATATTATTTTCAAGTTACAGTTGTAATGGCTAAAGCATTAGTGTCCTCTCCACTTCTCACTTCCTACCTAATCTAGGACATTGCCTACTCAGATGTGGGGACTGAGTAGCTCTTGGAGTCCCTCATTCAATTAATGTAGTTAAAACAATCTTGCTTAATAAAAGTTCATTATTTCAACTTTAGTCTAAGCTAAGTTGACTTGTTTAAATAAAATTGATTAGGGCATGAACAAAGCTATTTAACTGGCACTTCTGAGGAAGTGATAATTTTGATGATGAGATAGTTGTGAGTGCCTGGAGTTTGTAAATCTTTTGCTGGTACACCTAGAAAGCATGGATCTATGGGCTAAGAGAGGACAGGCAGGTAGGAATATAATGAGAGGGAAAGCAGGTAAGACAGATAACATTTAAGTAGTGGCACTAAAGGGATTAAAGCTTTACTGTACTTCTTAAGCTAGAAAGCACTAAATGATTGTGGAGCATTATTATCCCATTATCATAAAAGCCCACTCAACACATAAGGAAAAATGAATAGTTCACTTTGTGCATTTAATTCAGTCATTTGCCTGTTTACATTGAAACCTGGCCGCTTTAACTCCCCAAATGTTCAGTATCAAGTAGGTTCAAAGAAAAGTATAACTCCTCAGCAATGGATTTCCTGACATTGCTTTTTCTGTTTAGAAAAGATGATAAAATGGATTGCAATGTTTTACAGAATTTCAGTATTTATTACATATTGAAGCTATTTGCGTAGCATTTTAGAAAGATTTACAGGTTTTTGTCTTCAGATGTCACATAACAACTTTAAGACTAATCTCAACCAAAGATGTTAATTTGCCAAAGTAGTTTCACAACTGTCTGGAGTCTTAAACCTTTCACACCGGAATTTAGCTCTGCAGGGTCCACAGAGTATGGGAGTAAAGCAAAAAAGGAAATAAGTGAGCCAGCTAAATAATTTGTACAGTGATTAAATGAAAAGACTGCAGTGACCCTTAAGCTGATGAAATGAAACACTGCAGGAAGCAGAAAATAAATATACAAAATGGCAGAGGTTGTTGAAGGCTAAGGACAAGGTGGTATTACCAAACACTGAGCCCCGAGGCAGAGCGTACCCAGCAGCAGAGGCACTGCTTTCCCTACCCTACTCTAACACAAAGCATTATGCTCTCCAAGGGTTTCTCAAACATTTACAAAGCACATTTCCCTTTTGGTTCATCTTTCTGCATGTGCCAGACCCTTCCCAAGACCACTGCAGCTCCATTCCTTCAGGTTGAGACAGTGAGGGGGTGTTACTGCTGGGTGCCCATGCTTGTGCTCTTCTCCCTGCCCCTGCCAGAACTAAGCTCTGATAGCAATTAGAGGTGGTGTAGTTAGCAATTCTCTTGCTATTGCAAGCACTGACAGCCAGTACTTACAGCCTATTCTCACTTTGCCTCTCTGGAGGAACAGAGCTGCAGCTGTCTAAAATTTCATGACCCTTTTTAATACTCTTGTGACCTTCAAGGGGTTCATGACCCTAACTGAGAATCATTGTGCCATTTCTGTAAAACACTATTATTTTTTCATGGATAAATATTCCTGTGTTCTGAAGTGCACTAACAGCTTGAAATGGGTCCCTGCGGCTATCGGACACTGAGAATAGACTTGCATGATCCTGTTACTACACACTCTGGCACACCAGAGAACATCATATATCTATTTCTCTGTAGTTGCTGATCACAGATGCTGTAAAACATCCTGTCATTCTAAAGGGCAGAGGGATCCTCAGTCTGAAAGGAGAATGAAGGAGAGTCATGTGCTGTGACTACATCACAAGATGCACAGGCACACAGACTACATCATCCAGTATCAGTTGAAAAACTACAGACAGCCCCATGAGTCCTACAGACACCTGAATTTGCCTTAACCCTGGTTGACTCCTTCCTTTACCTGGGTGATGCTGTTGATTGGCCCCTCTCTTTCTGCCATGGACATTTTCCATTTAGCAATTATTCTGTGCCAAATGGAAAATGGAAAGGTAAAAACTCATAGGGCAATAGCATCAATCTTCAAAGGCAACTCATGGAGAAGAGTGAGAGAAGAAAGGAGCAAGAGACTGGCTAATGTCTGATACAGAAAGACTATGAACAAAATTCTGGATAGCAGTCCAAAAGCCTTGCACATTAAGGTTACCTCTTCTAACTCATACGCGTCTGAATATATTTATTGGATACGATCATCGGAAGGTGATATGAGTTTATGCAACCAAGGAAAGACAACATATCCCCTGCAAAATGTTTATAGAGTAGTAACTAAAGAGAAAACCAGAGTCTTCTCCAGAGAGTCATTCAGCACAGAAAAGGAGTGGTCGTAGGAAAATACGTTTGCATGAAGGTCTCTGGTTTGATTCATAGTTCCCAACATACCTGGGGAACCCCTATATTGCATTAACAGACTTTGGACTCAGTCTTGTACCATTCAAGTCCACCCAACAATATTGGGCCCTGGGAGGATATTCAGACAAGGCATGCAGACAGGGCAAGGCATTCAGCCTTGGATTTGGTCCCAGTTTGACCTCCCTGCTTGATTTTAAGCAGCCTGTGAACAAACATTTACTACAGTAACAGCAAACAAGGAAGTCTCTGTAAGGTGTAGAGCTGAGATGCAAATTACAAACATATGTAAATTGAAATCGTTTAAGTTCATTTTTTGGTACTGAATTCAGTGACTAAGTGCTCATTTCAGAATGCTCATTCCAGGTCTTGAACTACTGCTTTGTCTAGCTCTACAGTGGCAGAAAGCAATTTAGCATAATCCGTCTACTGTAAAGTCCAGTTTTTCCACAAAGATTACAGATGAAACCAAAAGGCCTCATTCTAAAGAAGCTTAATGCTTTGCAAAGCTGGCCACTGTGTGTTTAACTGGGCCAGAATGGCCCATTGGAGAACCAAGAGAAATCTCACATTTGGGAGGATGCGATGGAGGAGTCCCAGACAACCAAAACAATCCTTGTTTGCCAAACAGTGTGTGTGAGGCTTAAAAAATGATGAATTCAAAACACATTTCCCACTTCTCAACAATTGGAAAATACCTTTCAATCAAATGAATAATAAAACTCACTTCCCGAAACCGGTGAGGCTGATTATCATCTAGCTTAAATCACTGTAACGCTACTCGCATGAATGTAGCTGCACCCACCAGCTGATATCATCTGAGAATCTGGTCCAGGAATCTGCGTAAGGGAGAGTGTAAGATAACGATGGGAGACCTTTAATTTTTTGGCACACAGGCCTAGCTGTTAATCTTGTCAAAGTCAGTTCCCTTCCCTCTTGTATTGCACTCAGCTTGAAATACTATGGGTTTATTTTTTTTCACAGTATTCCTGCTTCTGTCTTTGACTGTCTTTGACTTCCAGCTGAAATCTGGGTGTTAAGATAGGCACCTATTTATTTATTTTTTTTTAATGTGACTTTTTCTTTAAACTCACAAGTGTCACTGCATTGTTTGGGATGAAAATTCAAGTAGTTAATTTTACCCCAACTATTCAACCACCAATACTGAGAGGCTATGTTTCTATAGAAAAATAAACTGATGAGGGCTATTTAATTAGAGAGTTATTCAACATTGTAGGCCTTGGTCTGCCTGAGATGTGGTTCATGCAAGTGGGACATTTGACCTTTTGTTGAAATAGTCTTGCAAAGTAAATAATGGAAGTTTTAATCAAAGATTTCCTGGTTTCCATAAATGAATGTAAGTTATCAAAATCCTAGGCTCTGTAAGTTAATGAAGAAGACTACTGTTTGCAGTTACAACTTTAGTAAAGTTTTTTGAAAGCACATATAAGTTATTAAATCCACTTTAAAACCTGGAAAATGTGATACAAGTTTGTTTTGGGAACTGCTCAGTTTGTTTCACCCTCCTTTCAATGGTGAGTGATGAAATTGTCTACATGGCTTTCTATTCCCATCCCCAAGAAGACCTGCACTTCTCAACACAAAGCTGGAAGAGGTGGCTTTACCTTACTAGGGTGACATTTTTCCCTGGAGAAGTTGAGCTAACTCAAAAGAAGCTCCTCTGGTCTTTTGAGCTTGTGCAAGTAAAAAAGGTCAATAATGTGTTCTTTGAAGCATAAGATATATGTACCTTACACAGGCCACCCGAATACCCAAATCTCTTGGGACTTCACCCACTCTGTAGTTCCCAGAGCGCTAGCAAAGTGTTTTTCAATATTTTTATTTTTTTTTTCAACCATTGCTGCCACCATGTTTGTGCAGTTGTCCTAGAAAAGATGTGAAGTGGTTTAGGCTGTTTTTAAAAAGCTTATCTTGCTTTTGTGCACTCCAGCTGCCCTCATTATTTCACTAGAACTCAACTGAATGTGTTTGCATCCAGTTGTAAGATCTGTTGAGACTGTAAGAATTTAAGGGTAGGGATTGAGTCAAGTTGGCTTGGGGTGAGCTTGGAAAAATGGCCGAGTTTATGTTCCGCCCATGCCATAACTCAGCTTGCTAAAAATACAACTGCTGGGGTCATGGTACATTTACCCTAAAGAAAGTGGTTAAGGATGTTGACTTACGAACACAGCAGGATACAACTCAGCCTGTGGCACCCCCAGCTGTGGTAGCTTCCCCACCTCTCTCTCCCACTGCCACTGCAGCCTGCAAGCCTGAACTATGCATGAAGTTGCTCTTAAATGACGTGAGCATGGTGTGCTGCCCCAGCCTGATGACAAATGCAGTTTGACTTCCTAATTCAGTAAACTACAGGTGTTCACTTCTACCTGTGATTTTTCTGTTCTTCCCACAAAAGTTGGCAACAGGCAAGAGTGAGGCGCCCAGGGGGGCAGCTGGAGACCATAACCGCCTCAGCTATCAGTGTTTCATCTCCTATGTCTGTATGTCAACACCTGAAACCTAATCTGGGCTCAGCCAGCTCAAGTTGGCACAGTCTAATCTAAACTTCCAGCTCTGGCCAGACACTACTAATGCATCATGCTAGGCAAATTTCAGGGTTTTGCAAGAGAGGTGGCTTCTGCAGCTGAGGCAGCAGCATGGCCAGTGTGCCACTGCGATTGGGCACATTGGCTTAATTATTAATTATATCAGTGCTACCATCTCTGAGCTGGGTGAAGGTAGATGCCCTTCCTGTCCTCCTGCCTGCATGGAGTGGCTGGTAACTGTGGGCAGAAGAACAGAGAAGGTGGCTGCAATGGCAAAATATCTCCTACCACCCTACTGCAGGTACATAGACCTTGTAATCAATCTTCAGACACTTTCCCTAATCTAGACAAAACCTGAGCAGTGTATTTTTCATGTCCAGCTCTCAGCTGGACTCTCCTTGAAGTACCACTCTCAGGGTATATTATTAGCATTACTACTGTTGGATAACTGCATTCACCTTCATATTTCAAAGATGAGGCACTTAAAATTAGCATGGAGTTTCCTCTTATATTTACTGGTGCCATTTCAGAGTCACATACAGGAGGACCAAGAAAATGAAGCAGCAAAACACTCCCTTGCCTTGACTTGTTAGGACAGTTTGAGTCCTAAGAGACTAAATTTCCTCCTTAAGGGTTTCTTATTTCCTTTCTGATTATTAATTGAATATATACAAAAGAAAAATAAAACAAAAGAAAAGAAGAAGGAAGGAAGGAAGGAAGGAAGGAAGGAAGGAAGGAAGGAAGGAAGGAAGGAAGGAAGGAAGGAAGGAAGGAAGGAAGGAAGGAAGGAAGGAAGGAAGGAAGGAAGGAAAGAAAGAAAGAAAGAAAGAAAGAAAGAAAGAAAGAAAGAAAGAAAGAAAGAAAGAAAGAAAGAAAGAAAGAAAGAAAGAAAGAAAGAAAGAAAGAAAGAAAGAAAGAAAGAAAGAAAGAAAGAAAGAAAGAAAGAAAGAAAGAAAAGAAAGAAAGAAAGAAAGAAAGAAAGAAAGAAAGAAAGAAAGAAAGAAAGAAAGAAAGAAAGAAAGAAAGAAAGAAAGAAAGAAAGAAAGAAAGAAAGAAAGAAAGAAAGAAAGAAAGAAAGAAAGAAAGAAAGAAAGAAAGAAAGAAAGAAGCTAAGCTGTGTTCTAAACAAGCAACTACTTCAATGACAGTGCTTATAAAAACTATATTCTGTTAAATTATTTAGTATGTTTTATTTAACGAAAAGGAAAATGGAAGATGAAATAAGGCATTGAGGAAATTCCTCTTTGTTTATTTTTGTCTCTATAGTGGTTCATTTTACCCACCAGTGTTTTTTCTTCACTGCAAGCCCCCTTCTCTCTTGATTGAAAACAGACTCTCTAATAAAAATGGTTTAAGATCACAGTGATAACTTCAATTCAAGAACATGAATAAAAAGCACCCTTGGAGGAAAGACCCCATCTGCTCACATACGATGTTAGGAAGGGAGTGCATAATGCAATGTAGTGATTGCTACCAGGTCTATAATTACTCAGGTCCTCCAAGTATGGTTTCTAATCTATATGACCACTTTTAAAAAAAAAAAAAAGAAAGGATTCAAGTATCCTATAAAACAGGTCCTATGTTTTACATTTGACCTCTTTTTGAACATCCACCTTATTAAAAACAAATAAAAAAATGTCCTGCATGGAAGCTGTAGTTTGATCTGCAGCTTATGGAGTCTGACAACAAAACTGCCATTGCTTTTAGCAGGGCAGGAGCTGGCCTCTGCTTCATTCAAAAAGAGACCCTTATCAAGCTGCTTTGCAATGATCACTCCACAAGTGGTTTCTATTTCATTTTATTCTAATCGCCATACAGAAATACATCTTTCACTAAATTGAAAGCTTGTCTTCCCTGAAGCCCTGGAAAGGATTAGATAGCATTACATCAGACATTTCAAACAGTAAATTGTGAACGTGGAAGAAGCACTTCAAAGCATGGTTATGTGAAGCTTCAAGTGCCCGAGCAGAACAGCAGAGGCGAAATGATTGCAGTCTCTGCAGCAGAAAGCAGCGACTCAGTGAGTGTAAGTTACGAATCCCATTATTTTAATCTAACATATATATTATTATGGGGTTTAGAATCCATGTCTGTTATATTGTCCTAGGTGCTATAAAAATATATAACAAAAGGTCTAGACTCAAAGACAAAATATGAGCAAGATAAAGGCAGGTTATGAGCAGAGATTGTAAGATTCTGCACCCCTTCTGCGATAACTGCAGCAACTGGAGTTGTGGAAGGCATGATTTTTTAGACAAAATAGTTACATTAAAAAAATCTAGTATAGAAACAAATGAACATATATAAAAGAAACATTTGTCTTGTAGCATTTGCTCAACTTAATTTCACAAGAATAAATTAAATTGGAATAATTACTCTTCTATCTGTTTAAAGCCTCTTCACTCAGTTGAAGTCAGGGATAAGGGTTTGCACTGTCTTAATTGTACTGGTACAACCTAGCCTAAGGGCCCCTGCCTATTCATGCAAAACAGGTGCCACTATACCAGCACAAGGATGTCCCTTTTGTCCCCCAACAAAACATTAGTGAGCTAGGAGCAGTGGCCACATTTCATTGCTTGCCAAGCAGTTATAAGGAGGCAGAAATAAGGAAAAGCTTGCTTTGGGGGTGGTTTGAAGTGAGAGGAAGAGGCAGTTTACCAGGCTTTGACAAACAGATTTTCATCAAAATGGTTTTTCAGGGGAAGATGACTTGTGTTTGTTTTTTTGTTTGGTTGGTTGAAGGTTTTTTTTGTTTTGTTTTGGTTTGGTTTGGTTTGGTTTGGTTTGGTTTTTTCTTCATTAAACACAAATATTTAATTTCAATTCACTGTGGGAGTTATTTCTGCCAGCTTCCTCTGTGCTCGTTGGTCACTGATTTCCCTGGGCTGGATTCTCCAAGAGCTGTAGCTGCCAGGGAGTCTCATAGTATCTCTGCAATTTGGAGGGCAACATCTCTGTGCAGAACAGGAGCTACTCTGTGGTCAAGGAGCCTCCTATTTGTCAAGCAGGAAAAAGCACATCCAAGAGATACTACTAAAGGTTTTCTGAGTTGGACTTTTTGGATTTAAGCTGAAAAGAATCAAAGAAAGATTTGGAGCTTGGACTGAAGGCTGTGACCAGTCACAGGAGGTCCAAATAGAGTCTTTCTTAGATAGTCTGCATTCATGGAAAATAGTTTTAAAAATTCTCCTAAAAATAATTTTCTTTGGAAGTCTTACTGTATATGTATGCAGTTTTATGTTTTTCCCATTGCTATGTGTATAATATCAAACCTGATTTATGGTCTTCACTAAACTTGGATCAGAGATGCTAGATTGTTTGACCACAGTCATATCAGAATCATAGAATCACAGAATGGTTTGGGTTGGAAGGTCATCCAGTCCAACTCGCTGTAGTGAGCAGGGACATCTTCAACTAGGTGTTCTCCAGAGGTCCCTTCCAACCCCTACCATTCTATTATTCTGTGATTCTGTGAACTCTACCACGTTGCTCAGAGCCCCATCTAACCTGACCTTGAATCCCTTCCAGGGATGGGGCTTCTACTACTCCTCTGGGCAACCTGTTCCAAGGTTTCACCACCCTTCAAAAAAATTTCTTCAGTACCTCTACCCTCCTGTAGTTTAAAATCATTAACCCTTGTCCTATCACTAAAGGTCCTGCTAAAAACTGTGTCCTGTTGTCCTGTCTTTCTTCTAGACCCCCTTTAACTATTGAAAGACTGCAATAACATCTCCCTGGAGCCTTTGCTTCTCCAATCTGAACAACCCCAACCCCCGCAGCCTTTCTTCATAGGAGAGGTGTTCTATCAGTCTGATCATTTTTGTGACCCTCCCCTGGACCCGTTCAAACAGTTCCATGTCTTTCCACAGTACTCCATGTGGCTTCTCACTAGAGCAGAGTAGAGGGGCAGAATCACCTCCCTTGACCTGCTGGCCATACTTCTTGTGATGCAGGCCAGGGTACTGCTGACATTTTGGGCTGCGAGTACACATTGCTGGCTCAAGTCCAGCTTTTCATCCACCAGTACCCCCACATTCTTCTCTGCAGGGCTGCTCTCCACTGTCTGAGTATGACATTCTGTCCACAGAATGTCTGAGAATGACATTTGGATTCACTCCAAGGTATTAGGATGAATATGCTGGTTTTGATACCAAAATAATCTTCCTTGACTATACAGTTCACATACCTTCCCCACCCTACTCTGTATAGCTGTGTCCCTGCAGCCCTGTGACACGTCCCATAAGCACCCCTGTCTCCCGAAAAGATGGGCCAGGCAGGACATTGAGGGTTGTAAAGAGTTAAATCACTTATCACAGATGAATCTATGGAAGTTAACTGTTTTGCTAATGTTGGTAAGCATCAAATCCTCATGTCCAGTCCAGCCACAAGCAGCAGCTTTGTCTCAGTAGCTGCTGGGTTGATGTTACAGTCACTGTGAATGGGTCATCAGACTGCAGACTTAAATTAGTTCAGATGTGTGGGGAGTGCCTTATCTGACAGAGACCTACACTCTTACACTCCTCCCCTGCCTTACAGCTTCTACCTGCCTTCCATTGCAGCACACCCACTGTATTCCCAGGCATTTCCTCCCATACCAATACCTCAATCTTACCTCCCCTCCACTTGCAACAGTCTTTTCCTCTTCCATGTTTCTCTCTCCTGCAAAACCTACCTCTCATAGTCAATATTTTCTAGATTTTACCTTTGCCACCCCCACCTTCACTCTCAAGCCCATATCCTTTTCTGTTGATTTTTGGTACCTCCCAAGGCATCTCACAGTTATCCAGCCCACCAACATCCCCTTAAGCCATCCATCATGAAGACTCTGGGTCATTAAAGGCAGCAGCACTGTCAATCCTGCCCCTACAAAGATTCCCATGAAAACTCAGGGCAAGGGAACAAGTTTTAACCATGGTGACAGCCACCTATATTGTGTGCTGGCTGAAGCCTACTGCCCAAGTGCTATGCAGGTTTATTGTGGACTAGGCTGCCTCCTTGGACTTGGGCAATTAAGTATTCTGTATCTCACACTTCCTCATTTGTAAAACAACTTGAGGAGGTTATTTGACATGAACTATGCAAGATGGAGCATTCTGAATAACTTTGGAAATGCTAAGTTATTACCATAACCAGTGAGTAAGTGGACCAGAGTTATGAGCTTGTGGCTGTGTTATTCACTGATTTATTGCTAACAAACAGGCAGCCTTTATTTTCAATTAAATGCACATCTGTCCCTTATCTGGCTTCTCTCTGAGTAAAGCTTGACTACCATCTGAATTGTAAATGCTTGTGAAACAGAAGATGAAGAAGCCAGGTGGCTTCTAGGATGGGAGGACAAATGAAAGAGACAAATCATGTGAATTATCTCAGTTGAAGCAATAAAATGTAAGTGACCTGGGAATGTCCTGTATGTCTGGTTTTAGACCATAAAGTCTGCCTGGAAAGGATGCCATTCATCTGCATTAGTCCCTGAAGCAGGCTTAGCAGTCTTTGTAGGCTTGAAACTGTGTCAATCTATCATTGCTACTGTAATCTTAAAAGAAAAATGCCTAATGGCAAAAGCATCTTAAAGCTCTAAGCGTGGTAGGAATTAAAATACCATACTTGTACAAAAGGGGAATTAATTTCAATTCCCAGTCAGTAGCTGTGCCTGTTGCTGTAAAAATATTTCCATTGTGTTTCTCCATTAAATATTCATCAGTCTATGTAGAAGCTCTTTGGTTTAGCATAGAGTCACTTGCTTCCATCTGCATCTCCAATACATGTAGGTCTGGGCTAAGAGCCCAACTTATAAATGTTTCAGGACCAAGAGCTCAGAAAAAGCTCTGGAGAAAAGGTCGTCTGTCACAGCTAGCTGCGATTCTAAATGGCACCTTTAAAATTCATTTGTGAACAACTGGTCAGATGGATTAACTCTGGCTTTTCACTTCATATACCCAGAAGGCAGATTTATTCCTTTGTAGACCATAATGTCTTCTAAAATAAATAAATAAATAGATAAAGCCACAGAGGGTTGTGGTGCTTATTTAATTAATATTTTGTTGTTAATTATTTGTAATAAACAGACAAAATGCATAGGCACTGTCATGACTGGGTAGTAATATTTCAGTTCTCGTGATAATGGGTAAAGACTTACCATTGATCAAGAAGGTGGTGGTTGCTGTAGGACCAGTGTTTACCAAGGGGAGTATATTCAGGCCGGGCAGACAAAAACCAGTCTCAATATGTAACAGATAGATTTAGAAAGGCTAAAGCGCTGAAACTTGTGAGAGGGGTGGATGAGGAAGAAAAATACACCCAGTTAAAAATTAATTGAATTTTTTTATGAAAGGACTTGTGAATGGCCAAAGTAGTACAATTCTACAATCAAGAAAAAGGATGGTATCTATTAAAATCCAGTGGGAGATGAGCACAAATGTTAAAAGGCAATATACAGCAAGCAAAATGAAAAAGACAATTAAAACACTTGCAAATATGGTCCTACACAAAGCTAAAGCTATTACAGAGAAAACTATGCTTGGTAGGATTAGAGACAACACGTATTTTAAATGTGTTGGTAACAAAACAAATTCTAAAGATGACATGAGCCTATTACTACACAAAGATGATATCCTTATTAATACTGCTGTGGATAAGACATGTTCAATAAATATCTATTCTATACTTAGAAAGTGCAAGATGAGTTTATATCTTAGGAGAAAGATGACAAATTTTCCAGACCATTAGTAGTAGAAGACAACATTAGGCAGTGTTTTCTAGAGATAAATATTTTAAAGCAAAAGCTCAAATAAGAATCACCCCAGGGTTCCACAAGAGCTGACTAAAGTGGTCTCTGGCATGCAGATGTTAATTTTTAACACATTTTGGAATACCAGGGAAATACCAGGGAAGACAGCTAATATTGTGCCCGCATGGAAAAAAGGGGGTGGAGTGACAAGAATAGGCTGGTGAACCTGACATCAACACCAGCCAAAAGTATTTACTTCTCCCTTGCCCCCTTTTTCACTCCTGACCTTGTTTCTTTTTGGACACAAGCCCAGTGCCCTTGAAGCAACCTTGTGTTCTCCTATACATCAGGGACTGAGATCAGTTCCCACTGAGGTCTCTGCGAGCCCGACTGGCATTCCATTATCCGCCCTGCTAAATACGTCCCATTACAATGGAGCACACAGTCCCTGAAAGTTCTCAGGGAAGCAGCTGGCCTGCTCTGTGACAACAGCACACAGGAGCTGGGAATCAGCCAAGGGGCAAGGGTGCCAGCTGATGGATCTAAACAGGGTCCCAGTCCCAAGGGATCGGAGAGGACCAGAGGTGTGTTTCCTGGCAGGACAGGTCCTGAAACATACAGGTTGCAGGGGCTCTTCCCTAGTTTCTTTCTTGAGAACTGAAGAGCAGCGATACCTGATCCAAGGTAATCAGCTAATCCAAGCTCCAGAAATTCTGCAGCTGCTATAGCTAGCTATGGCAGCTACAACCACTTGTTTGTGAAGTCTGAGGTGGCTGAAGGATACTCCTGAAGCTTTTATTGCTATTGTTTTAATGATCCTGGATGTAGACTCCAGAGGGCTAAAAGGATATTAATTTTCATAAAAGGGGACAAGGAGAAAGGTCAATCATAGAATCATAGAATGGTTTGGGTTGGAAGGGACCTTAAATATCATCTAGTTCCAACCCCCGTGCTATCAGCAGGGACACCTTCCACTAGACCAGGTTGCTCAAAGCCTCATCCAGCCTGGCCGTAAACACTTCCAGAGAGGGAGCATCCACAACTTCCTTGGGCAACCTGTTCCAGTGTCTAAAATGAAGTCGATGACTTCATTTTCTTCAAAAAGTGAAGGGAAACCACCTGCCCTGATTAACAGTTATATGGGGGCTAAGAGAGGAGGAAAGTCAAGTACTATTGGCCAGTGGCATTGAACATGTGGCCCACCATAGGCCAAATTATGCCAAAGAGAGCAAAAACTCCTCCTGCCACCTGCTCCAGAGATCTATCAGTGTGACCATGTGCATCACCTAGCAAAGAAAAGGTGTGGCCTTGAGTGAAAATTCTGGCCGGGCTTTTCGAGGTCCTGACTTGGTTGCTAATCCAAAAGACAGAGGGAAACTGCATGTAATACCAGTCCAGTATCAACTAGATTTCCCACCCTTACATGACAAAAGTTAGCAATGCCTCTCTTATTGCTTTCCTTACTTCCATAAACATGGAGTATCATTGGTGATGCTGTGAACTTGGAAGCAGCACCACTTAGAGAAGTCATTTGTCCAAGTAACATTCATTGGAGAGGTAAAGCCCTCTGTTTCATTCATAAATAGATCCTTGGCAATGGATAGGCATTTTCAAAAACTTTATGAAAGATCACATTTCCTGGTTGATCGCCTGAGGACATGTTAGCTAGACAGGCTTCTTCAACTTAGTGGATGCAATTGATGTTAGCTAGACACATTCCTAACCTTAATAATAGGAGTCATAATTGCTGAATATTATTTGTGACAGGCTTGTCAGCAAATGTCTAGTTTAATTTATGAAAGAGAATTGTGTCAACAATAGGAATTTTTTGTTTCCTACACTTCCTGCCTTCTGGTGTCTTCAGTATGTACCACATTGTTACAGGAAAGGACTTGTGCAAAATGCAAAGTTCTGAGTGAATCTAGGGTCATACATTCACTACTACAAACGTTAAATGCCTTTAGCTGTTTTAATTCAAACAGGCTCCTTGCAAGGCATTTGGTAGTGCTTCTCCTTGCGTAACCATATTTTGTAGATATAGCATATGTATTCAAACATGAAAATTGGTTTGTTCTTTGAGCACTCCAGGCGCTCCATAAAAGAGCTAAAAGTTGCAGCATCTAGGAAAATCATATTAGAAAACATCACATTTTTTCCCCTATATTTTCTTGACGAATTCATTAAAAATTTCAGTGACCCCAAAACTGCATCACTCAGTGAAGTTGATGGCTCAGGGTTTTTTAGCAACCACTTCATGGGCTCTGTTTCAGTTCACTGTTCAGGTCATGATCACATCTCTTGTCTTTATGCTGGAGTTCTGTGTGGTTTTGTTCCCTGATTACCCAGGCTTAGATGTGGTAATGTAACCACTATAAAAAGCAGAAAATATGGAGCAAGAATAAAACTGTATGTCCTGGTCTTTTCCTGCTTTGCACTAGTGTATATATCCTTGACCTGAAAAGATGGAAATGCTCTGGAGTTTTGCAGTCTGGATAAATCATCTCTCTCCAACTCCAGCTCTGTCTCAAAGGAGAAATCTCTCTCTAACTTAAATTTGCATGAGGAAACATCTACAAATGTGACACACCTCATTTTCAGATGAGATAACCTTTACAGAAATGTCTCTAGTGGGATACTCAACTCTGCAAAATCACTAGTAAATTCAGAAAATGTAGGTCATTAACGTGACAGAATCTTCTACTGAATAGCTGTATCTCTGTGGAATTTCGTTACCTCTTTTTTGGCTATCAAAGTAGCTACTTTTAAAATGTAGATATAGGAGTATGTACTAAAGGGGATGACTGGCCATGGTAGTTTTGACAAGTAATAAAATAATATTCTTTATGTATATATTGATTAGCTTTCCTCTGATACAGTGCATACATATCGTATCTATATTGACTCATAAGGCTCCTAACAAAACAGCTGAATGTTTTGAATCCTCTAATGTATTTAACTTCATAGCAACCTTGACAGATAGGGAAATATTATAGTGTGCAAGACTTGCGTTTGTCCTCCTAACTGTAAATATCTAATTCAAATACCTCTGTAGGTCCAACCATCTTAAGGTCCTTCCATAGCCAGTGTGAAATACAAGCATTGTTAGAGTCAAAATCAGCATGAGTTCTTAATTTTTGAGTTAAGCAGCCTCACTAGGCAAGTGAAGGAGAAGGATGATGAAGGTCACAATTTAAGGGTAGGAGCTGACTACTTACAGCTAGGTCAAATGAATTTGGGCCTGACCTCATGAGCACTGAGAAGATAAAGTCCCTGCCACATCTTGCCTGTAAAGTTACTCCAACAGGGAGATGAGAGAGGGTTGCTGAGTGGCATCCTACTGCAGCCTACTTCCCTGCCATGGGCTTACTACCCTACAGGAAAATCCCTCTTGGGTGTGAGACTAACACAGGCAGGCCCTGGAAGCAGATCTAGCTTCCAGCAATCTGTCATCCTCTGAGCCAGAGTTGTTTGCTCCTGTGGAAGGGGTTAGTAATTGTGTTTTGCATCTCCATGTTACAAATGGTAGTAAGAGCTGACTACAACTGGTCTGTAGCACCAGGAACTGAACAGCTCTTGGTGAAAACAGTGAGTATGTCTTGGCAGGAAAAATCTGAGATTGTTTGTCAAGTAAAATTTCTGGAGAAAATTTGTATTATATTAAAAAATGGGTAGGATTCTTGCAGGGAGTTCTGGTTCTTTTCAAGGATTATCTGATACAGCAGAAACATACAACAAGAAAGAGACAGGGGAAAAAAGATAAGTCACCCAGAAATGGATATATAAAATCATAGCTGTAAATGGTGGTATGACAATATTCTTGTATATGGCACTGCCATTTCTCATAGCAAGACTATCTGACCAGATGTGAGCATCTCATGGAACAGAAGAGGGTGGAGGCTGGAGGAAGGAGGCAGAGCACATGTGGTGGATGAGGGAATCCAGGTCTTTGAGGGCTGCTGGTCTGTTAAGTGCTGGTACATGTATTTCTGTGGAAGTGGGAGGAGTCCCTATTGTATTCCAAGCTGAGAAAAGAAACCTTATACCAAATTATCACTTGCAGTAATGTAAGGTCAGCCACTTCTGAGAAAGCAGTAAAATATCCCCAGGGAAAGTTTCCTTGCACTTCTAGTTTATTTTAAAAGCTTTCTGGAAATTTTAAAATTATTAATAGTATCAGGCATAAACTGGTGCCTATGAAGAAAAAAATCTAAAAATGAACTTGTGGTTTTGTTCAGACAATGAGAAGATATCACTGCTACGCAGAGGGCCTGAAAGGGAGGGTTTCCCCTGAACAGACATCTGTTTCAGGCTGAATGTTTCTTGCCTGAGTTTTTTCTTTGCTGATAATAAACCACACTGCTCAAATGATCATATCTTTGTGTTTAGTGACTTGAATTAACAGGAAGAAAAAATATCTTCATGAAGCCTTGAAATGACAGGAGGGATCAAATGAATATTTTCATTGACATCTGCTGATACCTCTTTCCCCAGAATGGGAACTTTGAGAGTCCAGAAAAGACTTTGCCTGGAGCATTGTAAAATTATGGACCAGTGCTTTGAGATCCTCAAGCCAAGGGGGAATACGGTCTATTTGGATTCCCAGGTGCTTCTTGAACAGAAATAGTGACCATACTTTATTATGGGCACTGCCACCAGCTGTGCATTCACAATTGTGCCCCATTCAAAGGTGTAAGGCAGATAGCCCCCACTGCCTGATGGGAATAGTTTGCACAAATCCAGCCCTTGAAGCTAGGAATAATTTTGAACAGAATTTGTGTTAGGAGACTGTAGCAACACCACATCTGAACCTTTTACAGAGTGAGCGCTGCAGTGCTTGGATCGCTTCCTCTGCCCATCAAACCCATGTGAAAAGTGGGATGAGGTTCCCACAAGCAACTGCAATTTCAATCCATTTCAGGCTTTATTTCTTCAATTCCCTGGCCTCCTGTGGTAGAGGAGGCTATGTGGGCCAGCTACTAGCTGTGTGAAGGCTTGCCTTTTATTCATTTTAAATTTACCTGCTGGCAGCTATATTTATAATCAAGTGCCAGAAGAATGGAAAGAGATTGCAATGCATCTCAGTTGTTACCGAGTTGCTATGGGGACTTGATGGGTCTGGAGAAGAGTATCAGGGCAGGGTCCTGCCAAAAAACAGCTTCGTGGTTGTGGGAAAGGGTCCTCAGGAGGGTGTTTAAACCTCAGGTCAGTCAAGATGGGAGTCTCCACATGAGGAAAGCGGAGCAGGAAATTAACAGAGATCTGCAAGGACCCAAAAAGTGATGGTCTGACTCTCACCTGCATGACAGTACAGGCTGCAGAGGAAGAGAGGGAGCACCAAAGAAGCAAACAGATGTTTGGACATGGGATAGCTGCAGAAAAAAGAACTTATTGCCCAAGGACTCTTCAGCACTTTCACTGGCACATGCTCTCCAGGAGTCTAATATTAAGCACTTTGGGTTTCACTCAAAGCCTGCTAAGTCTATGGGAATCACTCTGTATTTCTCTGCATTTTGGACAAAGTCCTTTCAAAACAAGCAGTGAATAGAAACTAATAGAGTTTCTTCCTCCCTGTGGCCAGGATTTTGAGCATACCTCGGCTTTTAGAATTGTGGCTGGGTTTTCAAAAATGATTTCCCCAGGAATGCAGAAATGATCACAAGTGACTGAAACACCCAAGCTGTCTTCAGGTGGTTCCTCAGCTGAGACAGAGAGACTCACTGCACACTCACACTTTGCCTGGTAATCACAAGACATGAATGGATGGGCTGGTGGCCAATATCGTGGTCCTCCAGCACAACCAGGAGCAAGCACAACATTGCAGTAGCTTAGCTTTTGCTCACTCCCTTGCAGCTGCCTGTCAGTGCACTTAACTTTCATTTAGGAAGTTCAATAAATTTATGAGAATCTGGACCTATACAGCACATTTTGTTGTTTGTTTGTCTTTGTAATTATGGACAGCTTCTCCCAGTAAGAGCTGAAGGTAGCTGAATCCTTTCAAAGGTATTGCCCTTTGTTTGTGAGTATTCAGGATTTTGCCAGCTCTGCCCCAGCATCTGAAATTCATCCTCTATTTTTTGCGGTAGCAGTAGGATATCCAACACTAAATCAAGGATGAGTTTTCCACCACGTGCTGGAGCTGGAGTTTTCTGAGCACACAAGCTGGCAAGAAGTGGTGTTACACCTCCTGAATGTATACATGTGCAGTCTTCTGTTAAATAAATTGTATATTTAATTAAAATTGAGAGGAGATTTATTAGGTAGGGCATTAGCCAGACATGATGCTGAAAACAAGTTTTTCTGCTTTCACCAAAACTTGGACTCTTGAGGGGGTTTTTTTGTATTTAGTGTCTCAAAAATACCTTGACTAGCTTTTGATTTTAAAATAAATACATTTAGACAGACAGAAAGTGTTGTAAATCTTTATATTTTGCTTGCCTTTTGGTTTACTTCCTCTAATTTTGAAACAGGAAACCAATTTTTTTCCTAAAGGAACACAGGTCTTTTTACAGCAATTGGGTTTTCTAATAGGCAATTTTCTATTATTTGTTATCAATTTTATTTTACAGCTCACAAATGGCAGATAGTTCATGCCACCTTTCCAAAGGACCTCCATAGGTGTTTTATCATTTGCAGTAAGATAGGCACAATCATTTCTGCATCATGGGAGAGGTCCTAAGGGGACTAAGGCTAAATAAAGGAGTATCCAATCTGTTTGGGAACTTCTTATGTGAAACATTTTTGTACTAAAAATAACAAATTTTCAATTTAAAACTTTTTGGGGAGGGGGACATGAAATTGTTTTAATTATTTGATCTATGTTTTTATTTCTAAAAAAAACCCTTGATTTTCATTTCCATAATCAAATTTTAGTCCCAGTTTTCAGCTTCAAATGATTTTTGCCAAATTTAGGATGCAAGCTAATTAGAGAAATAACAGTCAGATAAAGTTCAAAGCAACGTATCTCAAAGGCATTTAAACAGAGCAAGAAGATTGTCTTAAACTTCTTATTACTTGTCCCTTTGTAACAAAGAATTAGTCAGAACTTTTTTACATTATGACACAGGACTGGAAAAAATGTTAAAAATCTCACAGATTTTCCTGGGATGGAAGAATTGTCCCCACCTGACCATATCTTTCACCTGAGACCTGTGAATCACATCCGTTCCTCTGGTTTCCACATTTCAGTGGCACAGACTGTGCTTCTCTCCCTGATTCTGCACCACGTAGCCCAAAAAAGCCACCCACATGGGGAAGCACCCTCAGCCTGGAGAGAACGGTGGGAGCACAATTTACCAGCTGCTCTAGAGAGGACTAATGCTGCCAGGCTGCAGCTGCACCTCCTGCCAGCACCAGCGACTAAGCCTCCAGAAAGTGTCTCTTTCCCACACAACAGCCAGCCCAGGTGGTTCATCTGAACTGCCCTGGGGACCTGGCCTCCCAGTGAGACCTCAGGTTATTCGCTCCATCTGGCTCGTTACTACTATATATTCCGCATTTATGGTGTTGTGGCTCAAATTCTGAGTGGTGGGGCTCTGCAGCTCACTTTAATAACATATGTGCCTGGTTTTCAAGTGTCTGCCAGGCTGCCACTGCTGCTATCCAGCTTCTCAGGGGATGGCTCAGCACAGGCTGCCCAGGGCAAGACATGAACATTGCTGTCTCCTGACTGTCCAACAGCAAGAAGATGAAGTCCCCCACATTAATGGTTGAGGATTTAGAGGGACAGTTGTGGTCTGTTTTGATTACCCCAAATGGGATATTCCAGGGAAACAGAGGAGTTTCATGTTCAGACTTCTGAGTTTGTAGAAGCAGAAGAAATTCCTATGAGGGTGGTCGGACACTGGAACAGGTTGCCCAAGGAAGTTGTGGATGCCCCCTCTCTGGAAGTGTTCAAGGCCAGGTTGGATGAGGCTTTGAGCAACCTGGTATAGTGGAAGGTGTCCCTGCTCATGGCAGGGAGGTTGAACCTAGATGATCTTTAAGGTCCCTTCCAACCCAAACCATTCTGTGATTCTATGATTCTAAGATACAGACTCAACCACCCTGTACCAAGTGTGTGCAAGGGCAATAGAAGAGGTCTGGGCTTTGACTACATTAAGCATTGGTTAGCATTACTCACCCAAGGGAGATAAGAACTCTCCATAGGGTGCCAACATGGTCTCACCTAGTACACAGGTCCAGCAGTCATAGGGCGACCACATTAAGGAACTGGAACAATTTTTGAGAAATGCAATAAAGTTGTTCAGTTATATGAAAGAAAGGGATCCAGAGGATGGTTCTTGCAAGACACTGTATCCTTCCTTGGAGATATTAAGAACTGAGCTTAACAGGGCCCTGAGGAAGCTGCCTGAGTTAGACATACTTTTAGCAGGGGCCGGTCAGTTGGGAGCTCGATTTCCAAAGGTCTCTTTTCATCTGAATTTTTCTCTGGTCATATGCATATACTGTAACATCAGACACATAGGTGCAAGGAATAGTGAAGGGTCAAGAGCCCTGAAAGAGAAAAAAATGGAGTAAGGCTTACAAAAGTCATTCAACCTATCATATCCTTAAACATCCTAGCACAGCCTCGGTGGCAATGATGATACTGAATACTTACAGTTAAGCCTACACTGAGCTGGGCTCATAGTGTAGAAGAGGAGGGGTTTTTTTAGTAAAAAAAAAAATAAAAGAAACCTCATCCTCATCTTCTGGAAACTCAATTTATTTCCTTGATTTCAGTGGTTGTCTGGAAGATTTAAAAACTGCCATCAGACTATCAACCTAAAGGGTGTATTCATAGATCACAGGGCCTAAAGGGACTGTTGTAAGGATCTAATTTGATTCCTTTCTAACATATACCATAAGACTACCCTGAAATCACTCTCATAGCGATAAAAGTGTATCTTTTGGAAAAAGCTCCTACTGAGATTAAATGGAAGGAACACAAAATGTTCCTTGGGGCAGAGGTAACTGAGACAAGTGAAGTCCCTGCCAAAGGCACTGATCCTTATGGCAGTGGCTGAGGGTAGCTAAGCTACATGGGATGAAAGGATTTCTCTTGGACCAACTACGACTCTGGGAGCAGAGAGCTGTGAGAGAGGCCTGGAAAAAGCCAGAGATACAAAATACTGAATTTGGACAAAATCAAGCAACAAGCTTCTGGCACATTTGGATTTCTCAGCAAGAACACCACCTCCTGTTTGCTTTTTTTTTTTTTTTTTGTGAGGCAAGGAGAACTGGCACACACTTCTGGTAAATAAATAGCTTTGCACAAAGACTCTGCATGACTCTATCAACTCCTCCTCCCAGCAGAAACAGAACACAGAAAAACCCTGAATAGCTGCTAAGCATTCAAGCCAAAGGAGCATGGTATTTTCAGCATCAGAAGTCTATGGTTTCTTTGGTATTCTATTTCAGAGAATACTTGATGTGGGCTCTTCTGCCAGAAGAGCCTGTGTGACACACAATTGCTCCTCAGAGCACACAGAAGTCATAGGGATAACAATTAATTTTCTACCTTTGGGTAGCTATGCTCACAGTGAAGAACTACAACCTGCTACTCAAGCTGGACATGTGGCACTGCCCACATGTGCCACTGCTAGCAAGTGGAAGCTGCTGGTGAGTGGCACACTCAGTGTGCAGCAAGGATGACAAAGCTGCCTAGGAGCTTGAAAAGAAATGACCTGAGATCCTTAATGCTTGACTTGTTATTGACATACTCAGAAAATATGGGGATGATCTTCAGATGCTTTATAACATGTGTCCCATTTGTCCTGTGGCACGTGGTGGCTCCTTGCCTGTGCTGAGGAGAGGGAGGGACAAATGAGCAACTGGGAAGACGAAAATGAGTATAAATTAAGGAGATTGTGCCATCTCGATGGCTGTGGGGTGTGTGGATCCCTCTCTGGCTAGTAGTTCAGAGTTAAATCAATTCATATATTGCTTTTGTTTTATGTCAGTAATGTAAAGTGTGTAGCATCATATCCTCCATGACATGCTGTGGTGGTTTCACCCTTTTGGTTTGCAGCCACTGCCTGCTCTCTCACCCTCCCTCCCTCCAGGGAGTAGGGGACACAACTGGAAAAAAAAGGGCAAGGAGACTCATGGGTTGAGATAAAATCTATTTACTAATTAAAATAAAAAATAAAACTTCCCTTGGTTCATCTCTGTCCCACTACAGATTGTAAAGTAGTTGAGGTAGAGGCTATCCTCCACCGTATAAGCTTTGAACACCTAGTACAATGGGACTTTCATGGCTGCTAGGGGTTTTGGCACTCTAATCATACAAAAATACCAGTAACTCTACAGTTCATATTGTGATATGATTGCTAGGAGGATGAGGCAGTTGCTGAACTAAGCCATGGCTGGAATTGAAGCAGAAAAACACATCAATTTAATGATGTAGTCTCCAGATTCACTGTTTACTTCTTTCTTTTCTGTCTATAATCAGCAGTAACTTACCACACCTGCATGTCTGCAGTACCTTGGACCTCTGAGGAAGTGGAGGAATTATTCCAGAATATTTTTGCTTCCAAACAGGTGTTTGCTTAGACAGTTTTGAATCCAGAATGGGGGAATTCAGCTGCCTAAACATATATACAGTGTCATCAAAGGTGTTTTGGATATCAAGTCAGATATCTGTGCAAGACAGATGCGACAGGATGGATGGGAAACTCGCACCCTCATAGGCCAGCAGCTGAATGGGAAAGAAACCATGAGGAGACTAAAATGGTACCTGATCCCTATATTCAGGGCATTGGTCCAGGCTCCAAATGTTGTCTTCTGGAGTAAAAGTTATCACAAAAAATTTATTTGTCTGGAAACCTTACACTACTTCTATCTTTATGTTAAGGGATTATGAAGACATAACGTAAATTTTGAAGGCCAAGACAAGAGACCTTCCTTACACTATATCCAAGTCTCAGGTACATCTCCGAAGGTTTAAGACTCCTCAACCAATTTAGGCATCAGTGCTGGAGGCAGTGTTGAGCTGTGAGGCTGCTGCATGGGACAGCAGGATGCTCTGGGGCTCAGCAGCAGCAGGGAGGGATGTTGCCTTCCAGTAGGTCCTGGAGACACCATGCAGCATTACCTCTCTTGGGCTTCCTTGCACACTGGATAGATGGAGGTTGCCTGCAAACCACACATCAACCAGCAGATTGCAGTGGTTATCTGAATGTCCATCAGCAGGACTTCCTGGTGGAGACATCACCCTGCAGTTATGTGGGGGCACATATCTGGCCACAGCAGGAGCGTAAGGGGGAATCACTTAGGGAGTGTCTTTCTTAACACAAGGAACTTGAAAAGTTTTGCCTCTGGAGGAATCAGTCATCCCCTAGACACTGGACAGCTTTCTTCAGAAATAAACCTCCTCCCAGACAGAGGCAGGAGGGAGACGTTCATACTGTCACAGGCAGGGTGGGGGCTCACAGCTCATTCGTGTCTGTCCCGGTTTCCCTAACGCATGTCTGAGTCAGGCAAGCTCAGCTGCCAGAGAAAGTGATGACTGATATGATAAAGTGAAAATTCCTCTTTTTGCATCATTGCTTGCTACACACCCACTTTATTTCCTCATCTTTAGCAAACTGCATAATGAAAGCTGTTATGAAATGCTGTTTCTCCTTTCACCGTCTGATGAGTTAATAGCAAACCCAATTAAATGCAACATGCAAGACAGCCAAGTTGTATGCGTCTCCCACTGTCTGACTCCCTTTAAGAACTGCTACATCACTTTTAAGTCATTTCCTTTCCCAGATGAGGCAGTTTCACTTATATCAAAGAGCTTGATCTAAACCAAACAGTCTTACAATAAACCAGACAGCCTCGCTTTTGATATCGTTAGCCTTTAACCTCAGAGAGACTTCTTCAGACAGGAGCTGCAGCTTGTTAACAGATGTCAAAAAATGTTCGTCATCAAAACCTCAAGTGACAACTTAGGGCTAAGCAACATAAGCTTTTTCATTGTATTTTAAATGACAGAAATTTTTATTTGGTGCAGCAGTGTCCAAGGTAGCAGAAGGAAAGATAAAGGAAAGTATTTTAAAAACCATGTCATAACAGGCTCTAAGTACTCTCAACTTCATAATTTAGCCGTTAAATTTCTCCATAAACTGTTAATCCGTGGCACAAAGGGGCAGCATTTGTGGTTTTCCTTAGAGAAAAGCAGAAGTGCTCCACATATTGTACTACGACGGTGAATACTGAACATGTGGGTCAACTCGGATATGGTTCAGGAAGGAATTTTTTTCCTTGGTAAAAACACATGTTTATTTATTTATGCAGACAGGGCAGACCAGGTGAGGTGGCTTTACTCTGAGTAGAGGGAGAGATTTAGTAGAAGTAAGTATAATTCTCCATATTTTCTTTCTGAAGCTTTATATATTGCATGTGATAGTAAACCCACAAAGCTAAAAACTTCTGCCAAGGAAAACTGTAGGTGATTTTTTATCGGTTGTCTAGAAAGGAGTTGAAAGCACTCACAGGGAAACCTGGATCAGGAACCTTAGCAAGGTATACCTTTCCCCAACTGTATCCCTAGAATATAGTAATCTATATTAGCAACTGTTACCAGAGCTATCATATGGCCTCCTACACCAATTCATGATCTAACCCATAGACAGCTACACACACATGCACACACAAATCTTGTTCCTTTAAGAGATAGTTATTTCTTTGTTTCTTTTAGGACAATGCCAGAACTCACAGATTTATTGTGTATAAATGAGAAATTCCACCCCTCATTAAACAGATATGGGCTGTAGAAGATAATTAACCACTTCTTATGGTTTAGCCAACCCACAAAATTTGGGTCAGGTATTGCTCACCACCCACATTAATTGCCCAGAACAGACTGACTGGTTTTGGACCAAATATTGTCTCACACCAGCACTTAATATCCCTGCCATAGCATGGAAGGAAACAGAAACCTGAGAAGAAGAGAAAATTAGAATGGTGGGAAGGAAAACAGTTTCTTAACTGTGCAATGGACTCTGTCTGTCTAATGAATCCCCTTTGAAAACCACCCATAGTAATAAATTAGGATGTAATATATTGCAGATGGATCAACAGTGGCACACACATAGCTTTATGTATCTGCCACAGGTGTTTGATTTTGTGTTTGACAGCAGGTCAAGGAGCAACCACGCAAGGACAATCCTGCTATAGAGAGTGACAATTCTGTTTTGCACCAGCATTCAGGTTTAAAAACTTGTTCTAGATTAGAAGAAAAACTAAGCCTCTCAGTTGTTCTGTGGAATGGAATTATGTTGATACAACTGTCTTAGGATCAAAAACATTATTTAAAAAATGAAATCTGGAAGTTTTTCTGCTTGCAGCTGACTAGTGTTTAGAAACCTTCTTCTAAACATAGAGTTCACTGTAATTCAGTAACTTCAAGGGAATGATTTACTTTGACAGAACAACCCATGCTGACAATATTCCATTAAAAATGTTGTGTCAAGAAATGACCAGCTTTTGTGAGGTCCTTCATGCATAGTCTTGTCCCATTGGCTTAGATATTGTATAATCTCCAAAATCAAATCCCAGGTCATACAGTCTTTAATTACATGAAACCTTTGGAGCTCTTCAATGTCAGTTGTGAAAATATACTTCATATTTTTTTCAGACCTACAGATCAATCAATGAAATGAAAAAGTACTATAACAGACAGGAGAATACCTTGTCCTTCTAAAATCAATTAAAAATCTACAGAGGCAAAAAAAGTCATATATAAGGATATTAGAGAAATTTTAATTGAACCTTATATAATTTGCCCAGACTCCTGGTGCTGTCAGTGCTCCACAGTTTTCTACAGCTTCTCAAGGAGGACTGGAAGGATTAGCCATTTCCTGAGTTCCAGTCATTCTTCTAACCATAATGTTCCCAGACATGTTCCAAGTAATTTAGCTTCATTGTTCCTCCCCTCCATGTTTCTGATTCTTTAAGTAACAAAACTTTAAAAAAACAACCAACCAACCAAAAAACCTGCAAAAGGCTTGGGAAGCTCTCAAAGGTTACACCTATACAATGTAGTAGAGTATATCTGTGCATCAGCCATCCCAGTGCTCAGTACACTGAAACATTAAGGCAACCAGTGAAAGATGAATGGTTTAAATTGCAGTATGTATAACGATTTATCCTCTCTTCCAAACTGCTAATGGTCACCATTTGAGCTGGGGTACTCACCTGGCTGGATGTGTGGTCTGACTCAATATGGCAGATCTTTCACTCGTACACTTCTTATTCCTGAGTTTTTGTAGATGCTATTTGATCTTGGAGTTAAATGTGTGCTGGACAGTCTTTGCTTGACACTAATTATGAGACTTACTTCTTTAAGTCAGTCTCTCCTGGGTTCCAGCTGATGCTGCAGATAGGTACATGCTGGAGCTGTTAGGATCTCTAACATTTGGCTGTGGCTGGGACAGTGTCATGCAGACAAAGTCTTGCAGGGCTTTTTGTGGGATGGCAGTATATTTCTGTTGCTGACATTGATCAAATGTTGTCTTTTTAATTGAATTTTTACAGTTATGGTCTAATGACAAACGTGTATGCTCTGCATTATGCCATCTCATGACTTAAAACTAGGAGAGCAACAGCAAAGGGGCTCTGTTAAGAATAAACAATATTAAATGTCAGCCAGATGAAACTGGAGAATAGGAAAAAAGAATAGTATGATGCAGGGAGGTTTTCCTTCCACTTACTTTATTTTCACTGCATTTCATACTTTCTTTGCCTTGAGGAATATTTTTGTACATAGAAATTCACTTCTATGGAGTAGGAATTCACAAGTCTTTTTACTGACTTGAAGAGAAGTAGGATCAAGACTAATGTTTTGGTTTCTCCTTCTTGCTAGCTTTAGTAGTGAGTGTTTTGCTGCTCAGGCATCATTCTATTTTGGGCATTTTCTTCTTCACAGATCCCTGCTGCATGTTGAGGATAGACTTCAACTGCATCCAATATTTTGCCATGAGAGGCCAATTGTTCTGCAAGCAAGGAGGAATGTTTTATTGTTCTGGCATTTTGTCTCTTTGGACATGGTTTAGAAACCAAATAATATATTGAAAACATGCTTCAACAGAAACTAAGCCAAAGAATCCCCATTTTTGTTTATTTTATTTAGTTATTACAAGACTCCTAGCAAAGCCAATACATCATGACTTTAATGGAAGTCCTTCAACAAAAATGAAGAGTAAGAAAGATAAAGACTATACAGCATTGTCACTACAGGTCAGAGCTTGCAATGTTTCTACTTACGCTGTGGAAGTCTTTCCCTTTTTTAACTCTTTTGTCCTTTGAAAATAAAAGACATTCTTCTGTATTTTTGTGCTAAAAGATAAGACCCATGAAAATCAGAAACTGGCTCAGTAGACACAAGAAGCTATCAAGGCAGCCTAGTTTCCTCCAAAAATTTTGCCTCCAGTTGCCCATAGCAAAGAAAATTTATTTCAGCAGTTACACACTCAAACTCTGCACTTTTTTATGGCAAGAACCAGAAGAACAGAATTTGTACATCAAGGCTGTAGGTCAGGGGTTCCAGGAAATTCTGTGGGGTTTATGTAAAAGCGCAAAAAATTAAAAAAAAAAAAAAAACTGTGAGTGAAGAACATTGTAAACCACTGTTAAATTCAAACTTGAGGTTTTAAAGTTATTTAACCCTACAGTCATTATTTTAGGGAAGGTTACCAGATATTTCTGTGATTTTCTAGAAACAAATAGTCTGGTTACTCTGTCAGCATGGGTCTCATTAGCCCAAAGCCAAAATCAAGGCAATTATTTTTGTGTACTCAGAGTAATGGAGAGGATTACACTGGCAAACTAACATCACCTCAGAATCCACAAGATCCATCATCACGAGCTTTATAACTAAAGCCTCATTTAAATGGAAGATATTTTCTCCACAGAACCTTTCTCAGCTCACAGGATATTATGAAAATAAATGTACTACAGTATTCAGATTTCATGTAATAGCATTTTGAAAAGTAAATAGGACTGGAAAATTCATTCCAAGGCTTGAGCACTGAAATTCTCAAGACACAGCTTATTGGTGGAAGGGTAAATGTCATCAACTCAAGTCAAAGAAACACTTGAGTATCAACAACAGCATTTAGATGAGCTCTGTCATTAATGAAGCCAGAATAAACCTTCAATTTTTGCATTCCTCAGTTCCCACCCAGGCACAAAGAGATCCGGCAAAACACACTACAGGTAAAATGACATTGCAGTGGTGACCTTAGTGACAAGCCTCCCGCAGAAGTCGTGCCCAGTTTCTTCCTCCATAGATGGCTGGTACCACCAGTCTTTCAGACAACATGCTATAAAATCATGTGCAATTGAAGGAAAAAAGAGCAGGATCTTCCATAGATGGCAGAAAAAAAAATATAGCTTGGATTTCTTAATAGTCTGGGAGGACAGAAACTGTATTGTGGATTCACAATGGGAAAATTAACCAAAATAAAGCCAGATGTTCTCTTTTTCCTGAAAAAAAGCAGGAACTTTTAAAACTTAGATATAAAATCACCACCAAAAGAAGGTGAAGAAACCAAGATGGGAAATACTCCTAATTAGTAATGGTTGCAAGGAACCAAGACGTGGAATACTCCTAGTTAGTAACAGTTGCTATTCATGATTTTTGGTTTTAAAGGATAACATTCTGACACAGTGAAGTTAGTGGCAAAATTTCTACTGCTTCAGAGCAGGAGTTCGTACAAAGCTCTGGTGGCTCATGAGTGGGTGTCAATGGGCAAAGAGATTACATTTCCATATTCCAAACTCAGATTTAAAAAATGTCAGCAGTAAGTGATAGCTGTTTTGTTGAGTGATTCTGTAACCGAACTGTTGCTGTTCACATCACACTTTGCAGATTCAGTGTTTGTGAGGGACGGTAGATAGATATGTTAGAAATGGCACTTTCTTTTTCTACAGAAGTCAATTGTCTGATTTTGAACACCCTAAAGTTGGATACTTAATCAAGACTTGTGGGTTCCATGTGTCTCTGGCATATTTTGCCCTACCATTTCAATTCCCTTTCAACTAAGTACTTTATATACAAGGGAATTTTATCTGAATCCAGCAGCCTGTTTTGGAGGAGTTATTCAACTCAAACCTCTGACAAAGTGAAATTCATGGTACTGAGCCAAACGGTGGTTTAATCACGCCTTTCTATCAGCAATATATCTGAACTGCTTGAGACTGCCTGAATAAATATTTGGCCCCTGCTGTTTGCCACTGAGATCAGACTTCACTACTGGCACCGTTCGCAAGACGAACCCCGCAGCGTTTTCTCCTACACCCACCATGCTCTTCCTGCGTAGTGGTTGACACCTGAAGCTCCTGGCCTCTCTGGACTTCACGTCTGATCTGTGTCCTCCTTGAACTGCTATCCTGTACTTTGAAGTGTGCTGCTGGAGCACCTGGTCTCATTCACCTATAAAACTTTGTCATTGCCCCTCGAACACTGGCTTATATTCACTTTCTTCCTCAAAACACAACAATACTTTGCAATTTTTAGCCATAAGTACTGAGGAGACTTACCTGGTAAGTCACTGGGCAAAATGTCCCAGATCTTACCAGATTCTGAGTCTACCATCTCATCAGAAGTTTGCAAATTTTTCTGTCATTATTTTTATCTTACTTTCTTTTTGTGAGTTATTTATGATTTATTGCTCTAGTGATGGCTGATTCCATGCATTTTCCAAATGGCTGCTTTGCTCTTGTAAAAGCAACCCTGAGAGTCTCTTGCTCCAAGCACATAATTGTTTTCTTGACTGAAATCTAACAAATAAAATGGTATGTATGTTTCTATTCTATAACTTTGTATTATTTTTAAAGTAGCCACTTCAAATGTCTCTAAACAATGTAAAGAGTGAGAACTAGTTTACTTACTCCCTATTCTGTTTCCTTCAGTGTCTAGGTATTACAGTCTTGCTTGTTCTGGCTTTTTGTCAGGAGCCTTTACTATTGAAATTTTTATTAAAAATTTTGATATTTATTGCAATTTTACTGATTCAATTCAGAAAAAACCCTCTCAGTTTAACTGCTTTTGCATAGCTTGCCAAAGACATTGATGTACAAACAATATATGTTCGACACCAACAATGGAGGTTACCAGGTGGTTTTATTTATTTAATTCCTCTCTCCTTTCTTTTTCCCCAACAGAAACCGTGGTAATGCCAGCTTTTAAAAAATACTTGGAAATGTGATCTTTTGCATTAAAAACTAGGCCATGCTCATACTGCCTGCCAGCAATTTGTTTGAAGTATTAATGTACAACACCTAAAAGAAACATAATATTAATACAGACTCTGCATTAAAACACTCTTTCAAGACAAGCCAGCTGTCTTACCCTGAGAAAAAGCCAGGAAACCCAGATGTAGAGCTAATCAAATTGTTCATTATAAATGAGCTACCTGGCAAAATTAGTTCTTTTTTTTCCCCCTAATGATTGAGAAAAGGCTCTGTTTTTTACATACTTATTTGTAATTTGAGTTTATTCAATACCTTGTGCAGGCAACTGCTTTGCTTCATTGGCTAGGCATCAGTCATTAGTCTGACTTAATAGAGAAATGTCAAGACTAAGAATCTGTTGTATGCAGGATTTTCCACTGTGCTTGCTATCTGAAGGTGGATAAGGGGCAGACTATCATTTAATTGAAAGTTTTCCATGGGGAAATTCATACAGGTAGCCAATAGCCCTCCCTCTCTTTGGGATCCTGCAGCAGATACTTTACCCAAGCTCTCTAACTGGTGACTGATGAGCTTGGGAGAAGGAGCAATGGTCCAGCCTGCCACTGATGCCTAGCCATACCTCTGCTTCCCAGTTATTCAATGACCAGAAATTGAGGTTTATTTAGTCTGCCTGACTTACACATACAACTTTTTCGCTGCTTCCCTTGGGAGGAATGGACCTGTGACCATTGCACTCTTCACTGGGAAAACTGATCTGCTGAACCACTCTTATAAGTGGTCCCTCAGCCTTGTCCATTAAAATGACACACAAGGCTGGAGTACAGATTAATAACTTCAGGTTCCTAATGGTTGATCATTAGTAATTTAATTAATTAATAATTAAAATTTTAAAATTTAATTTTTTTAGCTCATTCTAGAGAGTCAAAGGTAAGCACAAGAGAATCTCCACGAGTATATGTGTGGGAGGGAGACAGAATATCAGGTAGCTCAGAGGACCAGAGGGACAGAAACCACTTCAAGGAGACAGACTGAGCATCTCACTAAATGTGAGGTCAGTCCAGACAGAAAGTAATGAAGGTCAGCAAACATTACTTTCAGAAATATAACCTTCCTTCCCTACTCATATTTCTTGAACTGTAGTTCACCTTCCTGACAGTTCTAACATACTTATTTCATAACTCCACTGTTTACAATTTCAAAAAAGTGCCACAAAAAAGGCACTTTTACTGCCCATAAATGTTGCACATATATGTTAGGTTAGACAAGGTAGCCAGCATGAAGATAATGTTATTCAAGCTCTGTATAGAGCCACAATTGATGGAGGACTCAGCTGGGACTGAACGGAGCTCTTTCACAAAAGGATCTAACAGGAAAATTGAAGGCAATGTGTTTTTATCTAAGTGGTGCTATCTGCTAGGCTCTCCTGACATGCATATGCTGAAAGAAAGCAATGGTCACTAACATTTATGACTAATGAATTAATGGCCCTATTGAAAGCATCAGCAATTCATCACATTCTTTAACTGTACTAGAAATGTCCAAAAGCTCTTCTGTAGGTAAAGTAAAAAGCCTTTCCATTTAAGACAATTTTTTTAAAAAGCTCTAAATTCACAGACTTCCCATTGCCTTGAAACTACATGCTATTTCATTAACAGGGAGCAATACTAGTCTACTTGGAGTTATTTGACAAGGGCTTCATGTGACACAGCTCTTTTTATCTCCTCTTTCCCTGTCCTTCTTTACCACCCGGCAGATTTGGGAATCAATCTCTGTCTCAGATTTTCCTCGCAGTTGCCCAGCCACTTTTTTTCGGGCTATTTATGGCTCCTACTGCTTCACAGGGAAGCAAAGAAAACACAGTATTAATAAAAACCCAAAGAGTTTGCAATTGTAAGTAGTTGTGAACCTGATTCACAACCCCAAAAAATATATTGTGTGTGGACAGTGAGAATGCACAAGGGTTTGTAGTCTGGCAGCTTTTGCTGTAATTAGATGATTTCTGAGGATATCCAATATTCAGCCAACTTCCTTTCAAGTCCAAGCAGGGCAGACATGAAGGGAGCAAAGCAACTTGCTAAAGTCTGCCTCTACCACAGCACTTTTAATTGTAGGGGGGACACAATTTGAAAACAGTCTGAAAGCTGGAAAAGAATCAGAGAATTTCCAAAAAGGAAACAAACTTCACATGTGAATACTTTTAAGGCTGGGATCATGGGAAGAGAAACAGTTTGAGGCCTTGGTGAATAAGGCCCAGGGGTGAGTGGAGAGGGAAGGTGATGTTGGAAGAGGGCAAGGACTGAGGATGCAGTGAACGCACATGGCACATGAGCAGATAATGGTCACTGGCTGTTGCCAGCTGTCGAAGGGCAAAGCTGAGCAGCCATGCACTACAATTCTTCCTTCCTTAGTTTTTTTTTTTTTTTTTGGAGGCTTGAACTCTGATGAATTTGCTTTATTCCAAAGGCAGAGAATAACCTGAACTCTGCACTAACCAGGATCATCAGGTAATTGTTGGTGGGATTATTTGTCCTACTCAACCAGCTCTTCTCAGAAGAAAGACTGACATTAATTCCTTACCACGCACTGGTATATTCCTTAATATATCTTAAATATGAGTAGGAAAAAAATATCAGATAAGAGGAAAGAAGTATTTTCACTTTTCCCTAACGTGTTACAGTCATGAAAAGGCATGTGGACAGACTGAAGTGAGTCCAACAGAGGCCACTAGGGCGGTCAGGGGGCTGGAGCTCCTGACGTTCAAGGTAAGGTTAGGAAAGCTGGGTCTATTCATCCTGAAGAGGTGTCTCAAGGGAGACCCTACTACTGTCCCCCTGCAACTGTCTAACAGGAGGATATAAAGAAGATAAAATGAGGTTCTTTTCAAAGATCCAAAGGGATGGGATAAGAGGCAACAGACATAAATTACAGCATATGAGCAAGATATTAGGAAAAAGACTTTCACAGCAGGGATGGTCAAACTCGGTGCAGGGGCACAGAGAGGGAGTGCGCTCTCCATCCATTGAGATACTGGAAATTTGAGTGCCCAATTTCCTTCTAGAGAACCAGTCAGAAACAGCCCAAGCATCTTCTCCATGTGTCATCACGTATGAGAAAAAAAGCCAGTAGTAGGCTAGGAAGTTATTCACAAACCTTGAGCATTTGTCTCTTCTGCTGTGCTAAACTGTAATGTAATGAACTCAGGGACCTTCCACTTGATGAGGACTGTAAAGGGGATGTTGGTTCATTGTGTCTGGCTTGGTGGGATCCTTGGTAAGGCAGTCAGTGTGGCTTGCTTTCTGAAGGATCTTTGATTCACACTTCGCTGGCGGTCATTAGTCAGTCCTAACTTGATATATACACTCTTCTTAACTCTAGGTTATTAAGCCTATCAGGAAATAACCAAGCTTTTTCTCTTTTTGGTGTTTGGTTGGGGTTTTTTTTACTTTCTTTATTTCTTTCTTTTTTTTTTTTTTTTCTTTTTTGGAAAGGATTTACTTTGATCAGTAACCAGACACTGGAACGGATTTGATTTAAAGTTTTCATGATATCAAGGATTGATAATCTGAGCTTTCTTGGGGCTGTCAGAAATATTTCCCAGTCAGCGAGTTGTGTCTGCAAGCTGTTACCAGCTGGTGATAGCTCTCAATTTGCTGTGAGAGGAACAAGACTTTGGCAAGCTTCCTCACAATATGGAAATGTGGTTATGTGGCAACAGGCGTATCAAATATGTGACTATCAGTCTCCACTCAGTGATGAGGACATTAGCCACTGTGCAGATGGGGAGTGGGCCAGCAGGAAGAGACAGGCACTCTGGGGACAAGGGAGAGGAGGACAACAAGGGAGGGGCTGAGGATGGGATGAGAAGGGGAGTCAGGGAGCAGGAGGGGGATTTAAGTGGAGAGATAGACAGGAAATGACCATAGGAGACGGTCGGGGTGGCAGGAAGAAAGGAAAGCTCTCCATCTGCTCAATACCAGGACTGCAGAGGAGGTCAGCATCCTCCAGGCTCCATGCAGGGCTGAATCTCATCTGAGGAGAAACTCCCAGCATAGGTCCAGATCTTCTGCTCTTGCCGCCCTACGTAAACAGGGTTTCCAGAAATTCACAGATTACTTTACTTGTTGATGGAGTACTGGGGGCAGACTTTTGTCTCTTCTCTCCCACACTACTGCAGACAGAGCTGGATCCTGGCCACCTGCATAGCTCCATTTACTTTGAGCCTTAAAACCATGCCATCTGAAGATGCAGGCTCCACATCTTGCTCTAATGAAAATTTGCCACTGTAGACATTTGAGAAGAATGATTTTGGTGGCTTTAGAATTAACCATGTGGTGCTGCCCTCACACAAATTGGCTACTGAGGTAAGAGCAATGAAAAAAGCAATGAGAAACCACTATTTACTTTGAGTCAGGTATGCAGAATGAGTTTCTCTCTTTCAACACCAAGAAGGAGAGAATGTAAATTCTGCAGTCTAGAGGAGGTAACCTTGATATTTCACAGTAGCAAAAGCTTTTGTGCAGTAATGTAACAGTAGCATTCTGTAACAAAGTTAATAACCCCAGGAGGTAAAAAAAAAAAAAAAAAAAAAAAAAAGCTCTTGATAAAAGTTTTATTTGAGGACTCTGTGTGATGTTATATCTCTGGCCAGTCTGTCAGCAGTAAAATGCTTTTCTGAAGCTCCGTAAGCAGCAAGTCTTAGCCCTCTTATGAATACTATTAGAGAACAGTTTCACGTTTTGCTAGTTTACAGATTAATCTTTTACCTGCACAACTTTGCCCATACTGTGAAACCCAATTCTAATCCAATCCGCCCTTGGTGATATCGCATGAAAATCTCAGCCTGATCATAGCGCAGTACTCAGTTCAGTTTGGGAGATCGTTGCTTTGCAGATTTTCCCATCATTACAAAAGGATTTAAATATTCTGTGTGGAAAACAGAGCATTTCAGAACATTTCTCCCTCTCCCATCAAATGACTTCACAATTCACACAGCTTTTGCTTTACTGAAATCATGGGATACCTCAGCTACAGGCTATGCAGGTAAAATACAACTGGTGGAATGAAAAGCATCCCATGCCATGGGCAGGGCAAATTTTAAGGAGAATTTCTTGCTTGGTGTACTTGTGTGGTGCACAGAAGATAAAGGCAAGAGAAATCCTAAACTTGTCATTTCAGGTTTAATCTGGTATGCATTCATACTCATCTAAAGGGAGAGAGCAAGGAGTTATGGAAAGAATGAATGGTAGTGGAGGAAAAAAGGAGAAAGCAGTTATAAACCATTTTGCAATCTGCAGAGGGAAGTGCAGGTCTGCAGGCTAAGAGCACACAGGAGGGATTTCAGGCCAGGTCCCAAACTCCTTTTTCTTTGAACATTTTGTAAACAGACATGTGGAGTTTTCAGCATAGCAAGAGGTGATGGATGGGCACTGCTGAAGTAAATAAGTGGTTTAGGAGCCAGCAGCCCTTTTGAAGTAAGGATCTAGGCATCAAGAAGGCAAGACTGACTTTTTAACAGATTTAGATATTGCCTGGTAGATCAGAGCAATGTATAAATCCTAGGAGCCAATGCCTAGGGGAATTCCCAGTGCTGTGAGCCCTGGCTTCAGTTTATTTGACTCTCTGGGAAGCACATGGGGAGAATTAAGTACCTGTAGAGGGATCTTCTGGGGCATGGCCAACTGTGCTGGAGCTACTGAAGCATCCAGAAGCTGAACAAGGAGACAAGGGCTTTATTTTACACTCAGCCCTATACGTTGCCCAGGCACCCTAGGATGGATCTGTAACAGCCAGACCTGAATTTGTAGTCTGATTTAACCCATGTGTGCCACTGTTGTCCCTCCCCTTGCTGCCAGCTTGTCTCTTCCAACCACTTGACAAGGTGTCAGGTCTTCAGGAGGTGGCAGTAGCACAGAGAGGAGACAAAAATTCAGGGAGACAAAATCTTCTGTCTGAGATGCTTGTCCTGCTTTCCATTTTTTCTTTGAAATCTTCTAGCTGTTCCAGACATTTGACTAGCCTAAGGTCAAAGCAGATGAAAATAAACAAAACAAAAAAAAAATCAAACAACTTAAAGACCTGTTGAAAATAGTTCACAGGGCAAGGTTTGGGTAATGCAGTACTAATTCTTTGCTTTCCTTACATGCAGCATCAAAAGCAACAGTATGTTCTTTATCTTCCCCATGGTATCAAAGCAACTGAGATAAGAAGGAAGAGCCACACTCTACCCTCATTTACACCACAGTGAGTTCATAGCTTAGCTCACAGCCTGTGGAGTCAAAGGGATCTATTAAAAATGATCACTAGCCCAAGCAGCAATCAACATAGAGTTCAGACCTGCCAGCTGTGGAGATATTTGGGGAGGAGGAGGGACTATAATTCATTTTGGAACCATGCTAAATTTGATAGCATTTATATTAGCATGCCATTTAAGTTATATCATTTATATTAGCATGATAGCAGGCCAACTGTATGCTGGGCTGCATCAAGAGAAGTGTGGCCAGCAAGTTGAGGGAGGTGATTCTGTCCCTCTACTCTGCTCTTGTGAGACTGCACCTGGAGTACTGTGTCCAGTTCTGGGGCCTTCAGCAAAAGAAGGATATGGACCTACTTGATCGAGTCCAGAGGAGGCCACAAGGATGATCCAAGGGCTGGAGCACCTCTCCTATGAGGAAAGGCTGAAGAAGTTGGATCTGTTCAGCCTGGAGAAGAGAAGGCTCCGGGGAGATCTTATAGCAGCTCTCCAGTACCTGAAGGGGGCCTACAAGAAAGCTGGGGAAGGACTCTTTTCAAGGGCAGTTAGTGATAGGATGAAAAATTATAGGTTTAAACTGGAAGAGGGTAGATTTAGATGGGATATTAGGAACAAATTATTTACTGTGAGGGTGGTGAGACACTGGAACAGGTTGGCCAAAGAAGTTGTGCATGCCCCCTCCTTGGAAGTGCTCAAGGATGAGGTTTTGAGCAACCTGGTCTAGTGGAAGTTGTCCCTGCCCATGCAGGGGGATTGGAACTAGATGATCTTTAAGGTCCCTTCCAACCCAAACCATTCTTTATTGTGCCAACATGCCTAAATCAGTCAGAAAGAAGACTTGAGGCCAGGGAATCTACATGGGCAAAACTCTTGCTTAGACTAATATATTGATATAAAACTGCATTATTTTGGTACAATCGATTTTATTCTGTAATATGCTAGGCCAATATAAATAATTTGCTGCCAGTCAGTCACCCAGGGGAGCTGCTCTGGAGCCAGTCTGATCCATAGCAGAGTGGCAGATCTTGGTGCACAGGGGTTTTCCTGAGGCAGGGAAATGACAGGGGAGTAAAGAGATTCCCAGGAGGTGGCAGCTCTGGCAGGAGATGCTGATGAGCCCTGAGCCACCACTGGCATCGCCACCCTAACAGCTCAAGAGGTGAGTTCATTTGGTGGTCGTCACCCACTCAGAAGGAGCCTAGCTGTTGTATCCACCCAGCAGAAAGCTCTGTCCTGTGCTCTCACTGGAATGGATGTGGCAACCCAAACAGAGTTCCCACAAAAGCATGCAGTCATCCAGGTCTCGAGCTGGAGGGATTGGCAAATCCACTGGTAGCAGACGGCAATAGTAAGAACAGCTGCATGAGGTGCAACCAGGTGGACAATCTGCTCAACTTGGCATCAGAGATATGTGAGGAAGTAGAAAGGTTAAGGAGCATTAGGGAGGCTGGGAAAGAGAGACTGATGGAACCATGTTCTCCCCTCCCTGAGACAGAAAGAGGAACAGCCACTAGAAAAACAAAACAAGATGAAGGGGATCCTGTATTGTCCCCCAACAAGGCTGAAGACAGTAGCTTAAAGGAAAGGCGTGGATGGAGGCAAGTCCACACTTGAGGCAGCAGCCAAACGCCCCCCTTGCCCACCTCACCTTCCCAGGTGCCTCTGTACAACAGGTATGAGGCTCTGGAAGTGGAAAGCCAGTCAGTGGATGGTGTGGATGACAGTCCATCCACACCAGAAGTCTTGCCAAGGTCAGAAAGGCCTACCATACCACGACCATCTCCACGACAAAAAAAAGACAGGTTATTGTTGTAGGTGACTCCCTTCTGAGGGGAACAAGAAGGTCCAATATGCTGGACAGACTCTCCTCTTAGGGAAGTCTGCTGCCTCCCTGCGGCCCTGGGGGTGGTTAAGGACATCACTAGGAAAATTTCTATCTTATTACAGCTCTCAGACTATTATTCATTACTGCTCTTCCATGTAGGTGGTGATGAAGCCACAATGCATAGTCCAAGGGCAATCAAAAGAGACTTCAGGGCTTTGAGACAGTTGGTGAGGGAATCTGAAGCACAGATTGTTTTTCCCATTGTCCTTCCAGTTGAGGGCAGCAACATTGGAAGAAGTAGAAGGACTCAGTCTATTAATACATGGCTCCATGTCTGGTGTCACAGCCACAATTTTGTGTCTTTCAATAATGAGATGGCTTACATGGCACCAGGCTTACTGGCGTCAGATGGGATTCACCTTTCTCAAAGTAGGAAGTTTGCAGAGCTCATTGACAGAGCTTTAAACTTGACTTGAAGCAGGAAGTGGATAACATCAGGCTTGTCTATGATAAGTTGCAGGATGACATGATGTCTTCATCAATGACAGATGGTGGGATTGAGTGCACCCTCAGCAAGTTTGCTGATGACACTAAGCTGTGTGTCAAGCCTGAAGGACAGGATGCCATCCAGAGGGACCTGGACAATCTTGAGAAGTAGGCCCATGTGAACATCATGAGGTTCAACAAGGCCCAGTGCAAGGTCCTGCACCTGGGTCAGGGCAATCCCCAGTGTCAATCCCCAGGCTGGGGGATGAAGGGATTGAGAGCAGCTCTGTAGAAAAGGACTTGGGGTACTGGTGGATGAAAAGCTGGACATGAGCTGGCAATGTGTCCTTGCAGCCCAGACAGCCAACAGTATCCTAGGCTGCACCAAAAGAAGTGTGGCCAACTCTGCCAGGACTAGGAGACAGGCTTAAATCATCACGGCGCTGCAGCCTGTTTCACTGTGTCAAAAATTGAACAACCCAGCATATCCTGGTGCCTGCAACACAGCTGAAGTGAACAAAGCAAGAAAGCATCAAGTGTGGGGTGAGAAAGAAAGGGATGTGTGTGGACAAGGTAACCTCTCAGGATCCCTTCCTATCCTACTCACGAGGATTTTCTGGTGTGGGAAGTAAATGCTGGCACACACAAGAATAAGCCTTGTGCTATATTTGTTGGCAGAGTTTGAGCAACCTCTGTTCCCTTCTCCATAACAGCTCATGTAGTACTGACAGCAGTGCTGTGGTTCTCATGTCCCAGCTGTATTCCAGCATTAGAGGTCACAGTGAGCACTAAACATTGAAGGTTCAAAACAAAACATTAGCTTGAGCTAATGTTCTCACTGGAGGAGATAGATCCCAAGGGCAACTCTTTCTCACCTATCATATTGTATTTTGTTATAAGGAAGGAATACTAAAATAAGATGGTTACAAATAAAAGATTCCCATTTTTATCCCCATCTGATGTTTTCATTTGCAAATTCCCAATACAATTGTGTGCTCTGAGCAAAATCAGTGCCTGTATTCAGACATGGATTCAGTATTAGTGAAGATTTGCTGTGAGATTTTCAAAGTACACTGGTATAAGTGCTCTCTGTGGTAATGGTTTAACAAGAATACAGCTTTAACGTTGCTGGATATTTCTGAAATAGAACAGACGCGCTCTTCTACTATAATTTCCTCATAATGCTGGTGTCAGACTTCTGAGATAAAACACAGAAGTTACCTCTTCATAAGATCATTCTATATTGCAGGCCTGGATATCACATGATGCATGTACATTAGCATTTCATGTTGTAACAGATTTATACTTTTGAAGCAAATCCCATCATTTCCTTGTACTGCACTTTGGTTTCTGTTATGCAGAAACCTGAGATGGAGTAACTCAAATTCTGTTCACCTGGGGCTGGACTGGAAGATACAATCCTGGAGTGATCTTCTCTGACCACTGTGGGTGCTATGGGGAAAACTAGAGCTAATGTCAAATAACTCTCCAAAATGCAGCCAGTGTGGGTCTCAGATCCTCAACACCAATTGTTTCATCCTGTAAGTCTGTTCCTAGTGGACACTTATCCACGCTAATACAGACATTGTTCTTCTGGGGCTCTACCACATTTCTCTCCCTTTTCTCACTCTTTTGATTTCTGTTTGTCACACTGTCTTTATTTGTCATTCATTTAAAATCTGTCAAACAGCTTCCATTTAATCAAGGTCTGTGGAGTGATAATTACCGCTGATTTTTCTTCTTGTGTTGTGACATTTCCAGCTATTTTTGTAATATTTTGCACTAAAATATTTTTGTCAGATTATAGCACTTAAATCAACCCATCACAACTATACTTTCTAGGCACATGTTTGTGTGTGAGTAAGTCCAAATCTTCTGATAACTCAATTGTGGTTCTGATTCTTAATAATAGTCAGTATTAAGCATGCAAGGTCATCAAATATATATGAAATGTAAGTACTTGGGGGACTAAAATGAGTTCTCTTGAAAGGAGATTTGGGGCTAAATCTGAATACTTCTGCATCCCATATGTCTGTACTATATGATGACCCACAATTTTAGACAAGCTAGATAAAACACAGGGTTTATCTATGTGTGACAGAGAATATTGTTATCAGATACATCAGGGACAAATTTTACACTATAAAACATAAAACCCCCCACATTTAAATATAGCTTTAAGTGGAGAATTCATCCTATTTCTATAAAGAAAAGGAAACAGGTGTCTTCAGGTGGCACTTCAGCCATCTAAGATCTGAATCACACATTGGAAATGCTTGTGTTCCTTAATTGTGCACTTTGGAGTCCACCATGGCCTGTCCAGTGTGAAACAGAAAATCTCATCATATGCTTGCACTAACAAGAAATTAGTTTCCATTTCTGTTACAGCATATTATCTTTTTTATGTAGCAGTGAGGATAGTAAAATTGTTCTGTCAGATGTGTATTCCGTTTACTGCAGCTTTGATAACGGGGGTTGAAGAATCAGGTAAAAACAATTGGGAGAGCTGTAAAAGGGTTAACTTTCAGGGATTCCTCAATAAGACACTTTTTGTATTAACTAGTTCTAAACAGAAGTCAACACTGCACCATTTGGCATATTATCCATGAAAGAATGGGAAAAGAGCTACTAAAAACATATAGTCTACTGGGAACATCAATATATTAATGGAAAGAGTGCTTTCATCCAGCAGGCAAGGGCTTAGTGTGCCAGGGTTCAGTTCTCTAGTCTACCAGAGACTTTCGTGTGACCTTGGAAAAACTATTTATGCTTAATCTTTGAAGCATGTAAATAACTAACTATTATTGAAGACCTTGACTTGAATCTATGGTGCTTCAGCTACTTTTGTGTAAAGTGACACTTCTCTACATGAGAAGGGTATTTTAAGTTGTTCCATTCCTAAGGAGGGCAATGATATTTAAGTCATGGAATCACTCATTGCATTGTGATTGTGATATTATGACTCCACAGCTGACAGACATAGTCAGGGTCTGCAAGAAACTTGACTGTGCCTGCCAGCATTCATTCGAGTTGAAATCAAGTTGCAGTAGCATTATCTGAATAAGTAGACACTTATTCTTTGGCATTAAAAACTACTGTGACTTAAAAATGTATGTTTTCTCAAGACCACCAAGACAGCAGGATCTGTATGAGGACTAATCTCTGACATGCACAATTGTGCAACAGCATCTCAGCAAGGTTAGCCAAACCTCATGCTTTTGTATGTGTTTCAAACAGTGCCAGAGATTCCCCTTCCAAGTCCAAGTTTGGCCCCCTCTGTATTTTATAATAATTCTGTGTTTAGGAATCTGAACAAAGGCCACCAGAAACTTGAAATCCAGAAATGAAGTCCAGAGTAAACAACAGACCAGAGTCAAGCTCCCTCACACTCGCCTGTTGCTGGAACAGAAGCATCATAGCAGTTGTAAGAGAAGAGTCCAGCCCTCTGCAGATGCTCTTACTTCTTTATCTCAGTGGTTAGCTAAGGACATGCCTATCAGGATTGCTACGAAGCCAAGATCATACCCATGATTACAGACAGAGTTTCAAAGATGTCCCAGTCCCTGTAAAATGAGAATTGAATTTTTGCTCCCCATGGAAAAGCCTTGCTATCTGTGAAATATAACCTTCAGAAAAGCTGTCATAACAAAAGAGTCAGTGAAATGTCCTCTATCCATTAGCAGATTCTTTACCTACCCAATCCTTTTCCTTTTCTTCATCCACTCTCCAAAAAATACAGAATTTAAAGCACTCACCTTTTCTGGAAAGTTTGACATGTTTTTATCAGATGAGTCATGTCTTCCGTCACTTTCACTGCAGACTGGCACTAAGGCATCTTGCTGCCTTACTAATGGGCTGACACAACCCAATGCAATACCTCATCAGGGTGAAGCACCCTGTTACAAGTCATACTATGTTCACATGGAGCACTCCTCCCAGGCACTTCTACCTTTACCATCATTCCTAGCACAGCAGATACATTTAGCCTCTTGTCCCTAGTAGCTATTCATTAAGGAAATTCATATTTTCACTTGTTCCAATGTGTTCTAAATGGCCTTGTCTTACACCATGTATAGCAATGGTCACACTACTAGAAGAGTAGAGGTTACTTCCTTTTGCACTTTGACATCTCCTATCTTATGATGCAAGGTATCACTTTCCTCTGCCCTAAGCTACCATGGGATTTATTCTCAGTCTGAAGACTATGATAACAAAAGTGGCACGTGGGGTAATAAGGAACTTGACATGGCTGTGTGGTTATTTGTATCTGTTTCTTCTGCTACCTTTGTTTGTGCAAGGTCAACATGTGACTCCACGCATCTTGGTTTGTGTTGCAAGTCCTTGAAGAATTTTTCCCTTCACCTTTCCCTCCCTCAAAGGTAAACACACTTATAACAAATAACTCACATTTCCATCAATGTGAAGAACTTTGAAGCTGACATGAGAAGGATCTAGCTGAGTTCAAAACACTCTTGCTGTATATTAATATGTTATCTTTACTCAGAACAACTATTATTCCTGGCTACATCAGTGCTGCCAGGCAACAAACCAACCAAATGGCACATGTTTTCCAAGACCAATTCCAAGGTAATACACCTCCAACTATCTCTGCAGAATATTTGGGGCAACATCAGTGTGATGGTGGTAGGAGAACAAACATTGAAATGTTAGTTACAGGCCTAGCTGGGACTGAGTAAGAAAAACTCAGTTCCTCTGCTGAAAGCAGAGCATAAGGACTGCAGTTCAGTAAATATTGCCAGGCATTCTACAACTATTGCATTTCGACACAAGTGAGAAACATAACGGAGCTGAACACAAATTAGGACTGATGTTGCTTCGTATTTGCTCAAGGAATAAGAAAGCAGGCTGTTTAAAACATTTGTATGAAGTCAGTGTGCCAGAAAATTGAATGCGACCAAGGGAAACGGTTGCAAATGTCAGTGCTGACAGCAGATGCTTTTCTATTTTCCTATATCCTTTCTTCTTTTCAAATGGCATTCCGAAAGTATGGATATTTTCCTATTTTGTCTGAAAACCTCAATTGTTTTGGTTAAAGAACCATCCAAATTAAGACACATATCAACATACCTGTTGCATTAGCTTCCACCTATCTAACTTTGTTTGTTCTTTTCCCTCCAGCAACACTTTGCTTTGGCAGTCAGATCTAGGAACCACGCAGCATATGCTTGGGTGACACCTGCACGTTTTGGACAACCTTAGCACTAAGTCTGGCATTCCCTTATGACATCTGCACAACACCTGAGCTGGTTGCCCAAGCTCCTGATCTCACCAAGTCCCACATACTCCAGCAGGACTCTGTATAGAATCATAGAATCATCATAGAATGGTCTGGGTTGGAAGAGACCTTAAAGATCACCTAGTTCCAACCCCCCTGCCATGAGCAGGGACACTTTCCACTAGACCAGGTTGCTCAAAGCCTCATCCAACCTGGCCTTAAACACTTCCAGGGAGGTGATATCCACAACTTCTCTGAGCAACCTCTACCAGTGTCTCACCACTTTCATAATAAAGAATTTGTTCCTAATATCTAATCTAAATCTACTCTGTTCCAGTTTAAAGCCATTACCTCTTGTTCTATCACTACCTGTCCTTGAAAAAAAGTTCCCTCCCCAGCCTTCCTGTAGCCCCTTCAGGTATTGGAAGGCCAATATAAGGTCTCCCTGGAGCCTTCTCTTCTCCGGGCTGAACAGCCCCAACTCTCTCAGCCTGTCCTCATAGGAGAGGTGCTCCAGCCCTTGGATCATCCTCGTGGCTTCCTCTGGACTTGTTCCAGTAGGTTCTGGTCCTTCTTATGTTGGGGTCCCCAAAAAACGGATATAGTACTCCAGGTGGGGTGTCACCAGAGCAGAGTAAAAGGGAAGAATCACCTCCCTCAACCTGCTGGCCACACTTTATGCAGCCCAGGATACAGCTGGCCTTCTGGGCTGCAAGCGCACATTGCTGGCTCGTGTCAAGCTTCTCGTCCACGAGTACCCCCAAGTCCTTCTCCTCAGGGTTGCAGATAAATTTAGGAGTCTGTCCTAAAAACTCATGCTCATGGCAGGGGGGTTGGAGCTAGATGATCTTTAAGGTCTCTTCCAGCCCAAACCATTCTATGATTCTGTGATTCTATAATTCACAGAGAATATCACAAAAAGTCTTGGTCTTCAACTTTGTAAATACTTTTGTAACTACTAAGAGGAGCTTAAAACGTAGAAGTTGCTCCTTTTTCAGCTCTATCACCACAGTATAACACTGCTGTTATTGTTATCTAGCACAGCACAGGTTTTGCAGCAATGTACCAGTGAGCCAGACCCCTGGAACGCAGTACACAGCACCCTACCTCAGAACAATAATGTGGTAATTGTATAGACCACCAGTAGCAGTCACTGGAACTGTACCATTGTGTTGCCAAGATTTACCTGAGTTAGGTAAGCCATTATCTAGTCCATTACATGTTAATGGCGGGGATGGGAAACCTGACGTGGGAAAAGATTGACATAGATTGAGCACCAGACTGCTCTCACAAAGGCACTGAAGAGAAGTGGTGCAAAAAAGTAGTGGTGAACATATGACTAGTTATTTACTGAAGCTATGGAGAAATAGATGTAATTTCCAGGATGTTTCTACAAAAGCAGATGGGAATGTACCATAATGGGAAATATATTCAGTTCATTGAATTCGTTGAGTTTGCTCATTTCACTGAAACAGAGAAAACTCATGAGGAAAGACTGCAGATGCAGCATCATCCTGCAGGCTCTTTAGCACAGGTTCACAATTGGTGACTGAACCCTATAACCTTCTTTGTGACCTGGTAGATCAAGTGAAGCTCATCAAAAGACCAAAGCATCCAAAGGTCTGTTGCAAGGACAGAGCTGAAAAGAGGCCACGGCAGGCCCATGAACTCTGTCTTTATCTGCATGGGAACATGAAGAGGAAATCAGACTGACATGGGTAAAAACCCTAATTTCACTCTGGCTTTCTCTTTCCAGAATGAGTTGTACTACCCATAACAGCTCTCCCTTAGCTTTGCTCTGGAGTAAGCCAGACAGCTGCATACATTACATCATTATCCACAGACAAGCAAGATTCTCCATGTTCTAATCGTATATTTTTAATAAACCCACCAATACCTCACCAAGAAAGTAAAAGCAATGATCTGACATGCAAGACGTATTTCTGCAATGCTGACTCACATGGTGTTATGCCTCTTCAGAGAGGGCAAAATGTTCAGACATGAACTAATGAAGCAGTCAATCCACTAATGGAGCCATTGGAACATGCCTATGTGGCCCTGCCCTCATGAGGACACTGGATATGGGTGGAGATCAGTAACAAACTGGGGGTGAAGGGACAGAAGACTAGTAAAGAAGAAAGGTTTTGGTGGCAAGGCAGGAGATGAAAACCTGGAGGAAAGCAGGATGAAAACAAGGAAAGGAGCAAGGCTCTTGGAAGGGTGAGAGGTTGTGAAGATGGCAAGACCATTGAATTGGGTGGAAAAGGGCAAAGCACCTTCCCACTCCACCTCATCATGCCTTCTATATTTCTGATATTTAGCATTTAAATATTCAGCTGACTTGGCAAATCTAGCCGGCTAACTCATGGGTCTCTGTACCTTGTCCTCCAAGGATTGTGCCTACCCTTTTAGAAGGTGTCACTTTAGTTCCTGATGACAAGCCCTAGAGCCCGTGCCTGCAGCATCAATGCTTCCAGGTGGATGGGGTTCACACACGCTGCTGTTCAGCAGCACAGTTGAGAGTGCCTGGTGAGGGGAAACCTGCCCTGCATTGGCAAGGTTCAGGTATAGTTGGGATGCTTGGTTCATCCCAGCTGTACCTGGTTGAGAAAATGTAACTCTCTCCTTTGTGCTTCTATAAAACACTTGCAGACCACTGGATGTGCTCATTGCTTTTCCTCCCTCACACCCGAGTTCGGACTCACCCATCTCCCAGTGGACTTGTTTCCCTGAATATTGAATCAGTGGCAAAAGCTTGGGGTTGAAAAACTTTAGTCTTTTTCTCATTATTAATCAACCTTACACATGGCACAAATTTTCTCAAGGAAGATCCCTACATATATTTCCTGTACAGCTGGTCAGTTAAGCCAGAACAGTTCCCCAAATGTACCAACAGATGTGTCTTTGCAGGCATACACAGTAACATCTTGGACATGACTATTTCATCTTCAAGGAAGTAAATCCTCTTTTAACAGTTTTATTTTAGATTTAAAAAAAACCCTTTAAACTGGATTAAGTTGGTTTTTTTTCTCTAGGAGTCAGCCTCATCAGCTCTGTAAGTGGTTAACTCATTCACTTCTGTCATGCCTTTTGGGTTGAGGTTTGTTATTTCTTTGTGCTGTTAATAAGCTGATAACACTGGCAAGGAGTTGTGGGTGCCTAGGATTGCATTTCTCATATGTTTGCTAGAGATAAAGTCTGAACAGCTTCTGCTGCCACAAGAATAAACCCACTGAGCAATTAAGGAAATCCAATCAGTTCCACAAACACAAGGTGCAAGACCTCCTTTTGTCCAGGCCTCTGATCAGTGTTTTCATGCCATTATTCAAGAGAATATAGTGGTCAAATGGTTACGCTGTCTGCCTTAAGAAAATGCTTGGTATTTCATTTACAGTTACTGAAGTTATACCTGAGTAAAATCCCTACTATTCTCACCCAAAGCAAAAGGGAGTTCACAACATACAGCCTAATTAAGTAAATTATATCTACTGATTGCATTGATAGTTTCTTGCAAATGTTAACAGACATCCAGTTTTCTCAGGCAGCATAGATTGGTCGGCTGCAGTGGTTACAAGGCTGTTTCCATGAGCTGAGAAAGGTGTGCTTCACTTTTCCCAATATCATGACTGTATTTAAACAAATGCCTTGGTAGCGTTCAGATCTGGCAGCTGGTGTCTTCATCCTCTCTGTTACAAAATATCTCAAGCACTCTTTGTATGGAGTCCAATACATTCCTGCAATCCACACCTGGACACTACAAACATGCAGAATATCAAAAGGTAGTAGCCCAAGGTAAATTCAATCTCATCCACTTCTTCAGGTGAAGGAATTATACTTCACAGCCCACCTTCCTTCGGTATTTGGTCATTAAAAAAATTAAACCTGAGAAGGCTTCCTTTTAAGTGCTGCTAATCCCCTCTGCAAATTATCACTAACATTCAAATTTGAAAGTTTACACAACTGCTTTACTGGAGTTCTTGGAACTAAACCCTTATGCATCACAGCTTTTGTGCAATATGTATATGCTTAAGTAGAACTAATATCCTCTGTTTTGTCTGAATTCATTGGCGCAATGCCTAGAGTGACTAAGGAAAGCAACTAGCTTTTGTAGAACAAAGCTGGAATTAATTCTGCTAGAGAATTCAATTGTGTTGAGAAAAAAAATGTGAGAGGTGGAAAACAATGGGACCCTCACTGTCCACAAGTCAAGAGCTCTCACATGTAAACTGAGGCCCAGGAGGTGGAGAGGAGATAACATGTAATAGCTCAAGGAATAAAGAATCTGGTCCAAACTCCTTGACTGCTAATGGAAGTCTATAAGTTTCTGTCTATGGGGCTTGCATGACACCTGTATACATTGAGCCTTTAACAGTTATGAGGCCAAATTCCATTTTCACTCATCCTGGTGTTAAAACAGAATTAATCCATCAAAATACAGACAGATTCACTCTTCTTCTGTGGGGCAGACAAAGAAGTATCTGTGCAGCTGTACACACCCAAAGAGTACATTCAGTCCCACCCATTCAGAGTGAAGGAAAGGAAAAAAATGCTTGACTTATGCAATAATATCCCAATATAAATCTATTGAATATTTTAGTCAACATTTGGAAACACAGAAATGTAATTTAAGGGGTTTCATAGCAGAGATTGTAAGGGTGTATTGAAGAGTATTTCACTGTAACCTAGGTCTGTGCTGGGAAATAGATTTTTGCTACAAATTTAGGAGTGAAAAAAAATCACATCCCCAGAACTGGAAAAGTATTTGAAAGAGATAGACTAATTAAGTGCTGCTAATACTTAAGCAGTTTAGAGTTGAAAGACTTTGGGGTTAAATAATATTCAGGAGTCGTATACCATTATATTATGTATGTATTGATTTAACTTAGGTATATTTAGCTTGAAGGAAAATCGTATAGATCAGGGGACACTTACACCTGACTTGGAACCAAAACTTAATCACTGTTCCTATAATAAATATTTCCATAAGTTAATCACATCAAAGTGGTGAGTTGTGTTTCTTTGGAGTAAAAGAATAGTTTATTAAAACAATGAAAATACAAAACAGCCCACCTACTGAGAAAAAATTGTCTTACAAACTAAAAGCTACAAGACAATCTGTCTTACTGTCTCTGCATTTAGATAGATTGACTCAAGAAAATGTGGTAATTATTTATTAATAAACTGCACAGAATAAAGAGCTTCCTGCATGAATAAATGTAGCTCACATAGATAACACTGACAAAAATAGATTCCTTGATTGTTTTTTTAATTTGGTTAAGATATCCACTAATCAAACAAATTCAAATATTATTTTCTTGTGTGGCAATATCCTGCTGGAATCATAGTGTTTCTAAAAGCAGTGACAATCAGCAATGATAGCATGTGAATTTTTAATTGAAGGTATAGAAGTCTCATAGAAAATTAGTTAAAGGCATCCCTCAACTTTGAAAGGGTTGACAAACAAGATCACAATGAGTTCTGTGGTTCAAAAAGGAAAGCAAGCTGGAAGGAAAGGTTTAACCATTCATATCCAGTTTGAGCAGGTCATAAGATTTAACCCGTCATTAAGCCTTGGCACTGTAGTTAATAAAACTGCTGGGGGCCATATCTTAGCTATCAGTAAGATACCGTACTAATGTTGCTATTGTAAAACAGTAACTGTTTATAGATCCTAAAATTATGATTATCAGGTGCTTTTGTTTACTGTCAGTAGTTTGCCATTATGTTTTTAGAGACAATTACATGCTATGTCTACTTCTCTTCCACTCTATTTAATAAGTCTGTAATTACTGATTTACGTATATTATAAAAATAACTGATGGTACTCAATATTAATAAGTATTAATAAAGCCCATTTTATATGTTTATGGTTATCAATATAGCATGACACTGATAAAGCAAAGCTCTATATAAACCTAGATTCACTTGGCAATTCAGTACTTCCATTCCTTTTTAATGCCTCAGGATGGGGCTTCGAGAGGAAAAATACTGACATGAGTGGTATATGGACCAAGAAAAAAGCAGAGAGTTGAAAGATGTCAGCTCAAGGGTGTCAAGGATCTTACTGTTCCTAGCAGCAGCGGAGGCTGGCCTGCCCCTGAGTGGTGACTGCCAGGCCACCATCGGGTGCCTTTTAAGCGGTAAAGAGCACATTTACGGATGCTTGCTACTCTTTGTTACCTCTCTTACGTGTTACTCAATATACAATACTTTGTACTCTTAAATTGTGTGGGTGCTTCTTGCAAAGTCTCTATGCAGAGTGAAAGTGGCTTGAGCAGGCTCAACCCAGCAAGAGAGGGAGACATGCCTGCTTCATATCCATACTGTCCCAGATCTTCTCAGTTTGCAAAATATTATCGGCATGATGTGGTTTGTCCCTTTAATCATATGCAGATAACCTGCTGCCTTGCATTCTAGCAAAGCATTTGCAATTCCCTACCAACTTCGGGCAATTTATTTATTTCTTTTAAGAATACGTATGGGTAGTTCTCCCAGCCTGCTGACATTTTACTTCTAATCTCCTGTGCTGTAGAGTAATACATTCCTCATTTACTTTTAGAGCTTGTTGTAAGATGCAGTCAGTGTTCTCATGAGTGGTTTGCTGTCACTACATGTTCCTGTTCTGCTGCATTCATCATGGCACAGCTTTTTTCTTCAGTCTTTGCCGTCAGCACAAAACCTGCTTGAAGCTCATGGTCATTACTTTGCATGGGGCTAACTTTTACGTTGAGCTACTACACAAAGTCTGAGATCAGTTTTCACTTGCTATACTGCTTTGTCAGAGTAGTCTGTTTATTGCTATAACTAATTTGCACATAGAAGTTGCTCCCAAAAGATTTACTGAGCTCTCCAGATACTCTTTCTTCACTTTTTTAATCACAAGCTGAGTTCACATAAGTGAGCAGTGTCTCAAATCCACTTTCTGAAATCACCCAGTTTCTTTTAGTGCCTTCAGTCACACTCATTTGATTTAGATTTTCCTTTGTGAAAGGATGTAGAATTGTCATTTATTTCAGCCAGGGATATTTATTTTTGTATTATAATGGTCATTATTATATGAATTGTGGGAGAGTTTAGCAACTGCGGTCACACTTCAAATCCATTTTGTTCATCTCTGTGAAAGAATAAAAATGAGAGGTTATGATACCTTTGTAGCAAAAGCTAAATTAACTGAAAATGGATCTATGATCAAATCACAACGGTTTAAGTTGTTGTTGTGCATCCATCAGAGCAATGGTAACTGCCTACTTGTGTCGATATACTTACAGTAAAATAAAGGTGAATTAGGAACTAGTTGACATTTATTCATGGGAACTAATGACATTAGCTCATTGCTGTCAGCCCTCTATTTGTCTTAGTTACAAGTATGCATATAAACATTTACTGCCAATCAACTTGCCTGCAGGAACCCATTAAACTCTGATAACAAGATGTCTCAGTCTTAAAATACATATTTCATTTGCTTCTTCTGATGAGACATGCCAATCTTGAGATGAGTGTCTCAGTGTAACAATCATTTGTAAACATTTAAATGTATTGCAAATATCATCACCATATGAACAAAACTCAGAAGAAGAGTTATTTACTAGGTATAAAGTCAAATAAAATTTTAAGTCAATACAGTTTGCAATTTGAGCCTACAATATACATCCAGGTAACACTTGTTATATTTACATTAAAATATTAAAAACAAACACTGTGATGTGGACATGCATACAAAACACAAAGTGCATCTTCTAATGGTGGTGTCCTTTCAGAGGTGCCTGAAGCATCTAGAAATTCTTGCCAGACTCACCCAGCTTTGAAAGGAGGCCCAAAAACAAGAAGGGGGTTGCTTGTCCTAGCTCAGGGAAGGATAAGCAGGACTGTGCGTTTGCTAATCAAAGACAGAACCATAGGTGAATACTAGAAATAAGTGTGACCTAAATGATGGTCACTAACAGCCAAGTCACCCAGCCTCCTTGTATGGGACTGAGAAGCAAAATCCTGGAGCAAAACTGTGAAAAAGGAGGCAAAGTAGGGCCACATTGCCCTCACAAAAAGGCTGAACTTGATATGGGAGACAAAAGTAAGGTAATATCAGTCTTGGGTTTTGTTATGGCCTGAAAAGAGAAAAGTGGGGCTTCTGCAAGGCGTGGCAAGGTTTGGGGAGCAAAGAGATAACCTTTCTGCCAGAGTTTTGTTTAGACTTGGAGGTGGTCCCAATGCTGCTTTTGAAGCCATTTTGGTCTGCAAAGCAGTTTGTTTTTCCCAGGCCTCCCTCTTTCCGAGGGCTGCCTTTTAGAAGACAATGCAAAGCAAAAACAAACAGTAATTAAGTTCAGGTAACAGTAAATGTCTGACCTGAATCCACAAACACAAGGGATCTTTCAAATTGAAGCTGGAAACTTCATCCTGGAGTCAATTGTCTCAGTATTGCTGCAAATGTCAAGCTGAGATCACCTAACAAACTGAGACCACAGGTAATTGTGTAAAGAAAACAAGGTGCCCTAAGGATGGAGCTAGGACTTTAACTCTGTTCGTTCTGGCTTCTGTTGGCTTAAAAGAATATGGTATTCCTGCACTTATTGCATCATCCTGAATGGATAGATAATAACACGATCTTTTCCTAGTTCAACAAACAAACTCTAATACCCAGTTCTGAGAATGGAAAAACCTCCATCTTTCAAGTGTTAACAGTTCAAACAAAAGGTCAAGTCTTAAAAGGTGAGCTTATATTGATCTATTTGCTGAAATTTGCATAGATACAATGCAGGAGAGACTTTTTATGCTACAGGAAACAGGTTTACATCAAGGAGTACTGAAAGGTGTTCAGTAAGTTTACAGAGCAAAAAACCCCTTTGGTCTAGATATCTGGATGGAAATCTCATGAAAACAGGCTCTTCCATAACATTTTCAGTCATTCCTAATCCTAGCTGGCTCAGAAACAGGGTGATAACATTTCCCAAGTTATTTCTGTAGCCCTGGTTTTTGGTCAAGCCCAGGAAGCATGTAAACAAGCAAACAGAAGTCCAACGGAGGAAGCCTCAGAAGAAAGGCTTACTGCGGATTTCGTTAATCTATGGGTAAAACTTTTTATAATATTAACAAAGATGCTTTGTGTTTTCATCCCAGAATCACGAACCCCAAGGTCTAGTCTGTGCTTCAGTTTTTAAACTGTGCAATTCTTTAAGTGCAGAGTTCCTCACTGCCATGGTTAAATCTATTGTGTAAGCTGTTATACCTGTGTGAGGCATTTTGTGCTTCTACAGATTATCTTGTTTCACTGAATCAAGTCAAAACTCTATTTGAGGTATGCTGCTGCAGCTAGAGTGGGGAAATATTTCAACATTATACATGACTCCCCACCAGAAGGACAACAGTGAAAAATGCATGTGCTCTTTTCATACCATGCTGCTGTTTTGTTTTTTTTTTTACCATGATCCTTGGTCAAAGGGTAGGGGTGCACGAGGTGATGCTCTGTGTATCCTTCTCTCCTGTTAGCACGTGCACTATCAGGAACAGACCCCAAAGAGCATATGTCTGCTTACTGTTGTTTGATTTTATCCTTTGTTCATGCCTAAATTGGGAATTTTGAATGCAATTCTCTCTTTGTTATTTCATAACTTACTTTTAATAATTTCAGGCTTTTCTGAAGCTTGGAAATCAATCTGCTTGCTTCACAGTGGTGTCTGTGAAGCCCTAAGCCCTGAAACACTGGCATTGCATTAAATGATGAATGAACTACCTTTTTCTTGCTTTATCAGAGAGCGGAGGTCAGTATGGCAAATGCTGTGTCATTCAGTAGCAATCCCATTGAAACATTAATGACACCTTTTCTGTACTTTTGCCTACCAGTTTGGGATTTCATTTAGAAATGACATGACTACAATGGAAAACAGTGGAAATGGAAATGACATGACTACAATGGAAAACATCAGTCCAGTCAAGATAGAACATAATCACTTATGCCACACAATCTTAGCTTGTGCTTCACCGTAGTTTTCCATGTACTTGAAAAGAGAGCAAATTGCAGTCTGCAGCTCAGCGTTGAATTTGCCAATAATTTTACCAGTCTAAAGAAAACTGAGATGTTTGTCATTACTCAGTAGTATTGTTCGTTTAGCTCCTAGAATATCTAGTTTTGGGTATAAGTGACAAAACATTGCCAGGAGGCAGAATGCCACACAGGCCACCAAGACACATATATTACAAAACCACAGAGGTTTGTTTGGAGTCCCTTCATGCAAGTGTAGAGATAAGACAGTATTACAAAGAAGAAACACTGCTGGTCTCTGAGCAGAGCAGGAGACTGGGCATATGGCTGTGGATACTCTCCCCCCGCAAAAACCCATAAATTACTCCTGGCTTCAGCAGAAACAGATGGATCTGACCTCTTGGCAGGGTACCGCCTTCCAGGCCATCACATCACTCCTCCATGTTTCATCTTTCAAGTTCATCAGATATGTGTCTCAAAGACAGAAGGCTGTAGTGAAACAGAGGTGCTTAATATTTGCCAGTCAGTTTGTGATCTTCAGATGAAAAGTGCAAAATGTTATTGCTAATGACATGAACCTCTAGTTCTTTAAAAATTCTCCAGTAAATCTCATGAATTGCTAGTGACAAAACCTCTCCTTTCTTCAAGTCATGTCATAGCCTATCCTTCAAAAAGTCCCACAACATACCCCATAGATCTGAGTAGCAGACTGATTAAAACTGTCAAAAAGTCATAATACAATATCTAATTGCGGGATGGAAGGGGAAGTTGTAATTAGAATAGCTCTAAAAGTACCTTAATGAAGTAGAGATATGCCTGGATATATACATATTCAACCCTGTTTACAATATACTTGGTACAAGGCTATTACCCACTCTCATTTGTGAAAATATTTTTTTGAGTTTGGGTTTATTGACCATTTAAGATGGTATCAGAGTTACCTGACTCTTGCACGGCCAAGGGTTCCACAGGACAAAGACACAGAAGCCAGAGTTTGGGAGGTACTGGCTATAGGCAGACCATGTGCAAATGAAGAGGTCTGAAGCTAATAACACTAAGTAAATTGAAAGCAAATTTTCCACTAGCAGTTTGCTTTTAAAGTATAAGCCATGAGGCTAACAGTGGTTTTTATTTTCTTTTTCAACTTACATAAAATTTACCTTTTAACTACACTTGTATACCATATGCTTGAGCTCCAGTCACGTCTTTCCAACCTAGAAAATCCAAGTCAGAGAAGGAAATGTGATCCCATTCCCCCCCTTGAGGTACCTGTTCACTCCACAGTAGCTAGGAGAGACCTCTGAAAGATCAGTGCTTTGTTGCCAGCCGTGGACATCCTCTTCTTGTTGCATCTCACTCATGAGTTTTGATCCAGATTCAGGCAAATCTCAGTAGTAGGATGGTTATTCTAGAGCAGAGTCATCCCTGAGCTCTACCTGTCTCCTGAGGTAGTTGGCTGGCCTCTGTGATGTCCCTGGTCATTGCTAGCAATAGGTGCTCCTGCTCTTGCCACTCACAGCCAGAAACATCCCCATTTGCAAATGGTCCTTCCCTTACTGCTACTCTTGGTGGGTGCTTTCTACTGGCAATGTTAGCTGGCTCTTCCCAATGACCAGGACTGCTGTTAGCTGCCCTGCTAATTGCTCTTTGCTAGTTGTTCTAACAACATTTATTTCTAAGTAATCTTTCCCTACACCTATTTGTCGCTTTGCCTGTTAATTTGCTGGCTGCTGCTCTAGTCTGCAGGGGAGGCTCTCACAACAACCCCTGCAGTGATCCAATTATTTTAGTAGGGTTGATGACATGCAAAATCCACAGACTCGTCATTCCAAAACCAGAGGACACCCTTTGTACAACTGTTGTTGTCCTCTGAAACTTAAAATGTGCCAAACACCTTCTTTCCCCAGTGTGAAGAAGGATACAGTCCTTTCCTCCTCTTTAAAATCTTACTGTTCACAAAAAAAGGTCCCATATACTGAAAAAACAACAAACTCTCAAATAATATTTTCACTTAATCCTATTCCATCAGACTCTTCCAGACTCTTCTCTGTAACTTCTGAACAACCACCAACCAAGGGTACTTACAGTACTCAGGGTGTCTTCTTAGCCTTCAAATCAGCAGACTTATACCATAAATGTCATTGCCAGCATTGTTTTGCTGACTTTTCTTTGATGATTATGATTATTATGCTGTCCTCTTAAGGAGTTATTATTTTTCAGCACTGCAACATCCTTACATAAAGAACATTATATGTGTGCAAAACATTGCCTGGATTATATATCTCATACAGATTACAGCTAAAGAGATTCTTCTAGATGGAAGCTAAACATATTTTGTAGCTTCAAAAATGGAGGCTTCCAATGTGGAACTAAACCATTCACGTATGAAAGATACAAAACTTTCTTCTTTTTCATAACACAACTCATTAGAGAGCGGACTCTCCAGTTGCCTGACTTGAGCACCAGAACTTGTAATGGTAGTGTCATATTTTATTTCTGAGAGAAAGAGAAAAATAGACATAATTCACAATAAAACTTAAGAAGTTAATTTTATGTCCAGGCCACAAGAGGTAATAGAATTAATTACAGCAAAATTCTGTCTGACAAGAGGCTAACAGTTTGCAGAAAGCATGTACATCACAAAATGCTAACTAATCTGTCTGAGGTTTGAAGAAAAATCAAAGCTTATTACAAAACGTTCAAATAAAGAGTTGATAACAATGTTGAACAGTGTTAGACACGGAACAGCCCCTTGGGGAATTCCCATAAGAAACACATCCATTTGGCAACAATTCGTCACCTACAAATACTTTTTGAAATCTGCCAGCTGGCCAGGTCTTAATCCATTTAATGTGTGCTATATTGACATTTTAACTGCTGTGGTGCTAAACCAAACAACTTAGCAGGAATATACCTATGCTAAATCTGAACTACTGTGTTTATCAGCCAACATGTGATCTCATTAAAAAACAGAATAGCAGAAAATATATTTTTCCACAAAACCTTTTAGATTGGCATTAATGTGTTCTGTAATTCTCTATTGATTGATTATATTCCATAATTCTTTATTGGTTAATCCTGTCTCTGCCTTATCTTTATTTTCCCTGACAGTGAAAGCTACCTAGGTTAAATTTAAAACTGAAACACTAGGAAAATATAAAAACTCTTTTAAAAATAATAGAGGAGAAAAAAACTTTGCCAGAATCTGTAAATTAATCTTTACAGACGATGCTCAACACCAACATCACTCTTTGTCTGGGTTGGCTTAAGGATGTGGAAATCAGTAATATTGCAGTTGCGGAGCAAAGTTTTTCACACAAAGGGCAGGAGAATCATATGTTATTGGAAAAGTACATTGTATTACTGTTTCTCTGGAGATAGTTTTTATGATTAATTTTCTTTCCCTCAATCCTTATCTGTTCTTTTGTTTTGGTATAAATTGAACCATTGTTTTAAATATGATTTAGACTGGTTACATCTATGTTTAGATGTTTTTTCAGCTGTGCACAAAAAGTTATTTTTTTCCCCCCATACATTAAGAAGAAAATAGCTTTAGCACTGATTGGGAGCTCATTGCAAAATTCTAGTGGGCATGAAAAGACTTTATGATTATTTGTGGATAGATTCCTCACATACTGAGCTCCTAAGCAGTGGTAGTGTTCCCCTGAGGAAAGTTTGTAAAGAGTTTGATGTGATACAAATCCGGAAAGGTAGACTTTACCCTGTGAAATATTCAATATTTAAATTAATTCAAATTAATTTAATTTAAATATTTGGTTTAAGTATTAAATATTTAAATTAATTTGCATAGTTAAACAGTGGCTTTGGTTTTCAATTATTGTGGCCTTGACTTTCTGAATTCTATGGCAAAATTCAGCATTGAGATGATTTACAGCTTTTAACAAAGATACAGAAAAAATAATGGTAGAAACAAAGTTAGAAATTTTGTTATATACAGTCCTAAGAGCTTTTTGACTGAAAATCTGCACAGTTCCAGATCACAATTCCAGCCAATGTCATTGTTTATCTTTTCTCACCAAGAGATATGAACATACATACAAAACATACAAAAAAACTGCATAATGAGGCAGAAGTTAATCATGTTCTTACACACATTTTGAACACAAATATTTTGTGTTCTTATACATTTTTTTTTTGTCCTCAGTTACTGAATGTCTTCTGTTCAGTTCCTATTTCTGTTTTGGGAATCCCCCAGAAGAGAGAATCTGCCAGGCCTGAAGCATGTTTGAAGGGCAATAAGAGATACTGATGCATTCAAAAAGACTCCAGCCATTCCAGGTGGAGCAGCAGGTGCAGAAAGTGGAAGTGTCTTTTCCAAGGATAAAACAGAATTCAGCTCTCTTCTTTTGTATGGTCATGATCCACTGAAGATACTTTATCCATCATGCAGAAATGAGGTGTTCTTGACAGGTAGATGTGGGTCACTGATAAAATTCATAAAAATGTATGTCTATGGATAATCTAATATAAATCAAATAAATTACTTGTGAAGTGCCAGCAACATAAATAAGGGCTGATCTTTTCCTTATAAACAACTATTTTGTCCTTCTGAGTATGATACTGATGCTGCTATTATGAACAATTAACATGGGAGCTCTTAAACAACAAATATTTATTAAAATGAGGCAGTGAATGGGAAATCAAAAAACCTTTACGGTACACACGATTTAGTGTCTGAGGAGTGAATATATATTTCTAGTGCTTGCAGATTATCAAGGGAAAATAGTCTGACTTGTTAACACCTAATCAGAGGGATTCACATTGGACTGATAAAATAAAAAGAGAGATCTTGTCAAAGTGCTGGAAGTTGACGGAGTGTTTTGTTACTGATAGTCTCATCCTCAGCAAGACTAACAATGTTTGTACAATCTAATTATAGGGGAAATCGGATACAAAATGTTATCTTGTCTTTAAATGGAGGACTCAGGATGAGTTTGTGGAACTTTTAACAGGCTGGAAAATGTTGATTAGTAGCACTCACGTGACTTGGCAGGTTTGAACTCTTATGTTTAGGAAAAAAGGAACTTTAAAAATAATTTATCAAAAAGTGTGTAGCTCCCTGGAGCTGCTATTGCTCCCTTTTCTTTAGAAAATATTTAGAGGAGCGTTGAGCACGGATGGGCAGAGGAAGCAGTAGGAGTAGGCCCAGGGAGCAGCTCAAAGCATTGCCAGCTTTGGCCTCCCAACTAGACCTTGCAGGAATCACAGAATCATAGAATTGCCTAGATTGGAAAAGACTTTTAAGATCATTGAGTCCAATCATTAACCTGACACTGACAAATCCCCAAGTAAACCATGTCCCTAAGCACTATGTCTACACAATTCTTAAATACCTCCAGGGATGGGGACTCCACCACTGTCCTGGGCAGCCTGTTCCAGTGCCTGATAACCCTTTCAGTAAAGAAATTCTTTCTCATATCCAATCTAAACTTCCCTTGGTGCAAATTGAGGCCATTTCCTCTTGTCCTATCACTTGTTACTTGGCTGAACAGACCCACCGCCACCTCTCTACACCCTTCTTTCATGTAGTTATAGAGAGCAATGAGGTCTCCCCTCAGCCTCCTTTTCTCCAGGCTAAACCCCAGTTCCTTCAGCCACTCCTTAAAAGACTTGCTCTCCAGACCTTTCACCAGCTCCATTGTCCTTCTCTGGACACGCTCCAGCACTTCCATGTCCTTCTTGTAGTCTTGAAGAGGCCTAAAACTGAACACAGTATTTGAGGTGCCACCTCACCAGTGCCCAGTACAGGGGTAAGATAACTTCCTTGGTAGCCAGGAGCCACACCACTTCTCACCTCATCCCCCAGGGCTTTGCTGGGAACCAAGGCACGTCCTGGACATCAGAGTCAGAAAGCTCAGTGGTGACAATGGTCACTCCCATAGCAAATGTCCAGCTAAAGTACAACACCCACAGAAACATATGCATTTGGTGATACCTCAGCCATCTGGGCAGTTCAAGGAGACAGGCTTTAGGTGATATTTCAAGGGCCATCTCTGATGGCATGGTGTGGTTCATGCACACACCAGAGCTGGACCTATCCAGAGTGAAATCTTTCAGTGCCCTTGTGCAGGCAGACCTCTAGGTCTGGGAAGTCTGCTTGACACCCACATCCATAGGAACAGGACACTGGAATCTTTCACTGAGCAAACCCTCCTTTAGTTGTCTTTAATCAGCCCCTCAGTTATCCTGTAGCAGTGGTGATAATGTTATTGTTGACTGACCACAAGAACTGCAATCGCTGTGTCAATCTGATGCCTTTTAGATGAGCTCAAGATATTATGGTGATAAAATCACTTGAGGCTGTGGAAGCATATACATATATATGGGTATATATCTTGATTTCAAAGCCCATCTAAGTCAACAGGGAGTTTCTTATTTATCACCATTAGCTCTAGCTTAAACCCTGTGGGGCTGACATTTGCGGGAGCTACCAACTGGGCAGGTCCTCTAGAGACCAGTTTATGCAACCTTTTTTTCCATTTGCCTCTTGATGACCTAAGTCACCTCTCCCTATGACTCAGTTTCCCCATCTGCAAAGGGAGTAGAAAGCCTGACCTTCCTTGGAAAATTATTTATTTCTAAGAGTGAAAATGTACAGACAGAAAAGGTGAGATAAGCTGGATATTCTTATTTTACACCTAGAAATGAGGCAAGAAGTTAAAAATACATGCAATAAAAGAAGATGAGAAATCCATTTTATTAAATGTTTTTGCTTCTGGTGGGGAAGCTGAGCTCTCAGAAGAATTTGTTTGTTATTAGCAGACAAATTTCTCATCAGCAGCTGCAGAGATTAGTAATCTGCGGCTACCCAGAACTAAGTTCTATACTGTCTGCATTCAGAGTGTGTCATTATCAAACTCCTGTTAATCACCCGCTTAGTGCAAGAGTGGTAAATAAAGCCGATTCCCAGCCTCAGACCCTGCCCTTGGTAAACATAAAATGCAAAACTCTCCCTGCTTTTCCTTCAGGAAACAGCCTGAGACTGGGCTCAGCTAGAAAACAAGCTGGAAAAATGAGTCTGGGCCCTAATCTAATCAATGGAAACTCTCCTCACCTCTACAAAGCCAGGGTTTAGCACTGTATCCAAAAATAAATAGCAAGGATTTTCCAGTGCTCATCTGTGACTTTTAAGAATGAGCTTCCATGGGCTTCCTACGAGCAGCGGCAGCAGCCAGCAGCACTCTCTTCAGCAACATTTACGCGCGCCTCCTTCATCGGAACATCGTGTGAAATGCGCTTACCAACACTTGCAGCTATCGCACACAGTCAATCCTATCACAGAGCTTCTGACCTCAGGAGTGTATTAAAGAATATTTTTTAGCTACAGCCAAAGCTACGGGTTGTTTGTCTGGAGGGTGTTTTGGAAGACAGCACAGCTGCATACTTTGAATAAGTGAATCGAGTGAATCTCACATGTTCAATAATTCATGTTCGAAATTTCCATTGGTTTCTACAGCTACTGGGATAGTGCAGGGGAGGATACGAGGTCCAGTCACGTAGCTGGAAATATGAGGAAGATACAGGTTTCAGTAATATCTCAGCTCCCTGCGATCCAGTAACAGGAGTTCTTTGGCACATGAATCGTCTATTAACCACATTTTTGGAACCAGGCTGATGGTCAGGGAGGGCTTTCTGTTTGCTGGATAGATTTACAATAGGATTTCATTGGCCTTCTGCTCTGTTTATCTGGCTCTCATTTCCAGTTAAGCATTCAAAGCAATACTCTTGGGCTCTGACTGCATGAGAACCAAAACTGCTGAATTGAAACAGCTAAAATTTGCACATCTTGCCTAGCAGTCCATGAATCCTTGGAGATAAGCAAGGGAGTCTTGTCACTGAGCTACTTTGGACACTCAGACTGGCCAAAGCAACTAAGTGAGTCTCCATGTGCTGTCACTGAATGTTGGAATTTGGGGTGAGTTTTCCATCACGTACAGAAATGCAAAATATAGCAGTTTGTGTAACTCAGGGGCACTCCTTAAAATACCCACAGCCCTCTGTTATCAGCACAGGCAAGGTTCAGTGAAGGACATGAATCTCACTAAAATTCAGTGAGCAGAAGAATGCAAATGGAAATTAAAAGCATCAGAATCATAGAATCATAGAATGGTTTGGGTTGGAAGGGACCTTAAAGATCATCCAGTTCCAACCCCCCTGACATGAGCAGGGACACCTTCCAGTAGGCCAGGTTGCTCAAAGCCTCATCCAGCCTGGCCTTGAACATTTCCAGGAAGGGTGCATCCACAACTTCCTTGGGCAACCTGTTCCAGTGTCTCACCACCCTCACAGTAAAGAATTTCTTCCTAATATCTCATCTAAACTTGCCCTCTTTCAGCTTAAAGGCATTTCCTCTTGTTCTGTCATTAACTGCCCTTATGAAAAATCCCTCCCCAAAGAAAAGTGACATTAGGGTTCAGGGAGTGTGAGGGGAAGCGTGGGCATCGGAGGTGCAAGTCACCAAGGCTGACCTCAGACCATGGAAGGAAAGATGATCATGGATGACAGTAATGAAAGCAGATGGAGATGTGCGTAACATTGCCTTCCCAATACCTCACTGACTAATAAAATGACCAATCTCATAATGATGTTTTTCACCACAAAAATCTACAAATGTCTAAAGACTTCAAAGATGATAAATTCATTTTATAGATGACAAATATTGATGAATAACTCAGTTAAGAGCCCCATAGCCCACCACTCAAATTTAGAGCTGCTTGCCTCAAGTCACGCAATAAATTGCTGTGGTATAATATGAAACTTACTCCTTATTTTAGTTAGGGGATATTTTCTTCTTCACTTACAATAGGAATAGTAATGGTTTTGTCTTCTTTATGGTGGTGTCATTCATAAATGAATGAATACAAAGGAAATATACCAAATGTATATCAGTAAAAATAACACTAAGATTTAGACATTTTTTAAGTATTTATTATTAAAAAAAAATAGACAAAATTGAAAAGATAAGGGGTTTTGTTGGTTTTGTGGTTTTTTTGGTATAAGGCTTTATAGTGCTTTTTCTCTTAAAAAAGAAAAGCAATGCACATTAAAAAAAAAAAAAAAAGCTTTTCCTGCCTTCTAGCCACAGATGTGAGCCACATTAAACACCACAAAATTGCCTTATGTTGATGCAATTCCTGATCATCATAGTTGTGTTGGTCATTTTAAGGAACCAGACCCACAACTTTCATTTGGAGTCACTGAATCAGTCAAATCCAAACACAAATTCAGCCATGGTTGCTTTATGCTGGAAGTGTGGCTCAGGAAGCCAACTCAATAACGTTGCCTATTCATTCATTTGTCTTTTGTGAATGGAAACCAGAGATCTGGGGTATCGGTTATAGAGGGTTGGTTTGGTTGTGGTTTTGTCTGTTTATTTTTTTATTCTGAACAGAATATTGCTTTTTCTACTGTGGTTATTTATGTGATTTTATATAGTCTGATGTCATCCAGATTAGGTCAGAAAATCCTGAATCTGTCTGTAACCTGATCAACATAAAATTACAGAGACATTCAAGATCACACTTTGGTAAATTTCCATCTGTATTTTTTGCAGATAAATATCACCTAAGAGAAGAACACCTTCTACAGAATAACAATATCTAAGGTTTTACTAGAAATGGAAGCTGTGATTCGAACAGCCTGGCTTAGTTTTACAAAAATTGTGAATTTATATGTTATTTTTCAGTTATTTATTTCCCTCCTGTCAGGCATTTTATTTTTTATTGATAACATCTGCAATTGAACCCACATCTGTTTATCAGAGGACAACTACTTGCTTTCAAGTTGTCTTTTCATGAAAGTTTCATTCTATTTTGCAAGTTACAGTGTATTTCACAGAAAATCTCAAGCTCTATCTGTTTGCAGGAGAAAGGATCTATTCACAGAATCACAGAACGATAGAGATTGGAAGGGATCTATATAAAGGGGTTTATCTAAAAAAAAAATATTTCCCCAATCAGACTGCTGCAAAATGGGTTCTTCACATCATCTCCTCGTGTATTTGAATACACAGTCTTGAGAGAGGGAGATGTCTTTCAGCTGATCTTCCCTTCCCATGGCTCTAACTCAAAACCAGCCTGGCCATTTTCGTGTGGGAAGCAGGGAACAAGTCGGATTCTGGACTATGGGTCTGCACTTCCCAGCTGTCCCGCATTGACATTTCTGAATATCAGAGATTGAACATAATAATGATGCCACATTTTAACTATAGTGATCACTCTTAATGAAGCAGATTTTGACTACTGTAAAAGCCAAGATTAGGGTCTGAAGGATAGTTTTTTTCTCATTTAGCTTAGCTGCCTTATAATTAGGTGCTTTCTTCAAGTATCCCACAAAGTTCTTCATGAAACACTTAGGAAGGGATGAACAGTCATCAGCAGTGTCTACATTTCTCTGTCACCATCTTAGACTCAATATCTAATATTTAGATATACAAAGTTAGGTGAGATGAACTCAAGCATAAGTACATGCCAAAACTACTTAGCAGCTTGTAAAATTGTAATTATACAAGTAGCATGAAAAAGCTTCACCAAGATATAGATTAAAATAGCTATCACTTTGATGTAAATCTGTATCTACAAATGTTAAAATCAAAAATCTAAGACAAGATGTTAAAAATAGGTGCGCCAGCTGTATATTTAGATATCTAAAGGAGTGGTAAGAATTTTTTTAAGTGTGTGTACTGAGCAGAACCATATGGGCTGGAGGGGAGCTACTAGAGTTTGGTGCTTTTGAAATGAAGCTGTGTGTTGAAAGCTTTAAACTGATAGAGAAATCTGTTTTATGCCATTACTATTTATTTTGGCCTAAATGTTTATCCTCACATAGGTCGACAACAGAAGATCAAAATTTGTTGCCTTGTTTTATATTAAAATCAAAGGACAAGATTCAGATGCACTAAAATCTTGTCTCAGGTGGGACATATGAAGTCAAACACCTCAGCCCAGGTGTTCATGCTTGCATTTGGACAGGCAATTCTCCAGCACCATTACACTGTCAAGGAGCTAAAAGTTACCATGCAACTCACTTGCATGCACCCAGAAACACCCCAGCCTGCAATGATTGTGTCTTAATTTTGCTGTCATTCATCTATATATTGTAAACTGTGCAAGAATCTGCAGGAGCATCTTGTGCAAGTAAGTGTGCTCTGAAGAGCCCTAATAAATGCTAACAGCAAGGGAGAATGTCAGCTGGAGGGCAGCTGGTGGAAGTGGGAATGAGTCCTCTCTAACCCACATTTTTGAGTGACACTAGCGCTTTCACTTGAAAATCTCAGAAACCATAATGGGTGATTTTTGTCTGCTTCCAACCAAAGATGTAGAACAGCCCTCACAAGGAAGAATGCAAAACAGGTCAAATGTGTGTATGTGCATATATCTGTGTGTGAGTGGTAGCATTTGCAGTCTGGGTGGAACTGGGCTGATGGTTAGAGGTGTTTTTCTGGGTTTCCTCATAGGAAACAGGGCAAGAAAAGAATGAAGAAACACATTTAGTGCTCTGTACCTGCCAAGTGATTAAAACCAGTAGATCTATCCAGGTAGATGGTAGATGCCTTTCACAGGAAGCATCACTTATATCAAAACTACTTCTTAAAGCATAATTCTGGAAATACTTTGAAAAATGGGGGCTCCTGGAGAGCCTTCTGGTCTTATAATGGATGTCAAGATACAGAGAATTGTCTATAGATATGGAGAGTAACACTTTTCTGTTCTTGATACTACCAAAGGCTTGGATGTCTTAAATGACAGCTAGTGACAGGAACCAGCCTGACTTGGACAATAAAACCCTGCAGTACAGGAAAAATGCCAAAACAACAAGCACCACATTCTTAGGACCAAAAATTAAAAATAAAATATAAAAGGGAAGATGGGGAGAGATATTTGCCACCTCCTAAGAAGATGTCTGAATCAAAGGGGGACACTGTGATTAGATTAAGGCCCCAGAATGACAACAACTCAGCTTTCTCTTTGAACTCAGAGCAGCTCCCAGGATGAAGTGGTGTTCAAAGACAATTCCTTTGCATGAATAATATGGGGGAGGGTTTAATTACCACCTCCTCCTCTCATTCTTCATCTTCTCTAGCCAGAAAGCTCAGGTTTCAGCAGTTTTGTTTCTTACCGACATTGTGGCAGACTGGGGGAAGGGAGAGGAAGGGAGGAAATACTACAAGGCTGGGAAAAAAGAGCAGTATCCAGTGAGCTGTAGCAAAAAGTACAGAAATTAAAAGAAAAAGGCACTGCCTCCTTCATATATAAACCAGTTGGGGGGAAAAAAAATTAAAAGAGAGAGAGAGAAAGAAAGAGTTATCCCACTGATGCTATAAATCTCTGGAAAGGGTAGTGTCAGAATGTATCACGCTTGTGCAAAACAATCCTATGTCTCAAAACTCATCTCACACAGAGGTGTTACGTGATAGCTATATGAAAACCATGGTATATACTGAGAAGAGCTGCTTCGAACTCGGGCTAAATCAACTAAGTAGAGCTACAACAGATTCAGACCAAGAATGAGTAAATCCTAATGTTCCCCTGTATGAATAAAGACCAAATTAATGTTGTATTTATGTTGTTGCTTTTTAATGGAAATGATATTATGCATTGCTAATGTTACTGACTGGCAACACTGAACAAAGAGAGAAGTGTGAGTCCATTTTTACCAGATTTCAGATCTTTTCAATTTACTTGGGGTCGTACAACATTCACAGCTTAGAGCAGAGGTAAGAAATGCACTTAGTGAATATTCTTAATAGCTTAGAATCAGCAGTGCTTTTGCTTGTGTCTGCAGACCTCTTAAAATGTCTGTAATAAGAGTGCCCTCTCTGGACAAAAGCTCAAGCTCTCCACATGCATTGCACAGTCAGGGATCTTGCTGTTTTTCCTTACTCTGACTGTCTCAAAGCTCTCCCTGTAACACTTGGTGGTGAATCGCCTCTTGCCGCTCTCTTCCCAGCTCTTTTACCAGCTGAGTATCTCTGAAACGTGCTGTCCCTTGCCATAGGAGCTGCACACCCCTCCTGACGTGAACTTTCCCTTGCCAGGGCTCTGTTGTGAGTCAGTTGGAACCAACTGCTGTGTTGTGCAAAGCTCATGTTAGGCAATAGCAGCTGTATGATGAAGCAGATTCCTCCCAGGTTGCTCCGTTTCCAGTGGTTTCTGACTAACCTCCCGGTCCATTCCAGGCATCAATGGGACACCACACTGGGAAGGAACAGCTTCATCTGCTCTCCTTCAGCATCTATCTTGGGTGGAAGTGAAAAGGAAAAGAGTAAGCAGTTAGAGTGCACTTGATTGGGTCCACCCAACCAAAGGGCACCCAAGGACTCTTGAGACCAGGAGAAAAGAATTGTTGAATTCCTGATGTCTAAATTACCAAGTAGAAGCAGCCTAGAGAGTCAAGGACACTTAGAACCTCAGTCTGAACTCAAGTTTCCACGTCCCATCTGCTCCTGTGCTAGACAGCAATGGGCTCTCCTAAAAAAGTTCTCAGGCAGCTCTGCCTGATGAGCAGAGGTCATATGAAGACTCAGCACAGGGACACTGAAGCTTTTGGCTATGCAAAAAGTTCTGTAGCCCATCCACAATGCGGGCGAGTGTTCCCTCAAGCCTCCAGGACTTACCTGGAGAACCACATAGGCCAAGTCAGAAGCATCTCCACAGGTGCTCATGCAGGCAAGAAACCTGGGCAGAACTGACACTTAAGCCTGGTCTCAGGGCTATTTTTGCTCTGTAGAAGCAGCCTGTGACCCCTTTTGTGGCATATACAATAAGGCAAGCCTAACCCTGCACCACACAAGGTACTGCTCGGGTGATTATGTCCCCAGCAGGAAGCTGAAGGGGAAGTGGGAAATATTCAGTGGGGTTGCTAGTTTCTGTAGGAACAGAAGCAGACAGAAAACTAAAAACCAAACCAAAACAAAAACCAAAAACCAACAACATAACTTTTTTATTATATTTTGCTTCAACGAAAGAGTCTTCTCTGTTTCCGAGAAAGAACCAGAGATGAGCCAGCATAACACATCACCACAAACTAGTTCTACCCAGCTCCACACCTTGGGGAATTTGGTTGCTAATTTGCATTTACTGAAACATTGCCCAGTTGCTGAGGGGTTTGATCAGCCACACAGAAGACAACGAAACAAATGACACTGGAGGAGGTGGAGGTTCCCAGTAACAGACACGAGATAAGGATTCAGGGCACTTTGCAGCTCTGCCCTCCCTGACGTGGCTGGCTCAAGCAGCCCACACAACCGCTGAGCTCCTTTGGGGAAGAGTGGCTCCTGGAAGAGAGAAGAAGATAAAGAAAGAGACATGAACAGATCATCCAAGATTAATGATGGAAAAAAAATGAAAGGACTTGCAAGAGGAAATTTTCACTACGCCAGAACCGTTATTAATCCCCTGAAACTCCCTATGACTAAGAGCTGTTAAACTTCATTGGCATTTAAAAATGTAGATATCACATTGCACAAGCAAAAAGCAGCTATTGGGATATGCAAAGGGGATTAACTGTAATGGGCATTTTTCATTTACGCCTTAGAGTATTTTTTCAAAACTGTTTATTACCTTGTCTCTTTGACTTCTGGTAAGTTACTTTTTACCTCCTCTATTTTTAACTTTTCAGTGGATTTTAACTCCCATGCCAGTTTCTACAAAATTAATCAGAGAGATAGAGAAGTTTCAAAAATATGAAGGTATTACAAGCACTGGGTAAATAAGTGTCAAAAAAAAGACCAAAATCAATTCCCTCACTGAGACAAACATGGGCACAACCCTTAGTAGATGTCACAAAAGCTAAGCTTGACAGGAAACAAGCCTTGATGGTCGCAGCATCACTTGATTTGATACAAAATGATATTTATAGAATTTTAATTTTAAATTTCTCATTACCTTTTCTTTTCAGGGTCCCCTTCACAAGTAAATCTAATGTAGCGTCTTTACCTTTCATTGCTTTGCACAGCACGCCATCATTTGAGCAACGTGAGTCTTTGAGTTATCTGTGCAAAGCAAGACTGGCATTCGAATTTCCAATTTGTTCAGCTGTAAGTGGAGACCATAGGGACAAGGATCAAAACTTTGCATAACAGGGATGGTATGGCAGCACGCACTACCAAGCTACTCATACAGCACATAATCCAAACTCAGGTACCCCAGCAGCTCTCGGATGAAAGACAGACCTGTTTTTGAGTGCAGAGCTGGTACTGTGGCTGTACAGGGCTGCCAAAGCACTAGCACATGGCAAACCCTTTGCAATGTTGCGTTGGTGATGTGCAAAAAGCTAGAGCCCCAGGAGAGGCAAAAGGCTGAAAAGCCCTTTTGAGGCCGCAGACACCCGTGCATGAGTTATCATCACTCCAAGCCTCCTCAGCTCTTATGTGCACCTGCAAATTCCCTTTGAACATGAAGGCAGGTTGGGGATTTAGATTTCTTTGCTAATTCCTACAGGGAACAAGTGATATTGCCTCGTGAATCTTCGAGCTTGCACTAAGTTTACAATGTTTGTCTGAAAGAAAGTAAAGAGGCACAAATCCACCTCTTATAAAGCAAATGCTGCCAGTTCATTGAAACACATGGCCCTTTACTTGCTCCATAAGAGAGGCTCTAGTGCAGCTAAGCAAACTCAAAGGCAGGATATAAGATAAAGGCAGCTTTGAGAAGAAGGATTTAAGGTTTTGTTTTTCCATTGCTCCATTCTAGAAATAACAATCAAATGTCAGGAAGGGGTGAGGTGGCACCCCGTCGTTACAGACTGTGAGTGTTGGTGCACAGATCCTGTGGAGATATCCTTCGCTGGGGCCTGGACCTGAGCTCAAGCAGGGCAAGTCCCTCAGGAACTGCTCTGTACTTCCCAAGGAAGCAGTAAAACTATTATAGGTCTCTGCAACAACTGGTGTTCACCTGCTTTAACAAATCACCTCTTTACATCCACATTCATGCCTACATTTCTTGAACACAAGAAACAATTAACATCCATCTTTTTTCCATTGTTACAAGGAATTGCAACTAAAAGATGGAGACAAGTTCCTTCTGTCCCAGGTCCCAGTAGAGAGAAAGCCTCAGTACATCCAGAGCCGGGGACAACAGAGGGTGAGTCTAGAGAAAAGCCACCTGCTGTTGTTTCAGAGCACCGGAAGGAGGCAGGCCAGGTTCAAAGGACCCTGCAGATGTGGAAAGAAATGTCTGTTAGAATCAACTTCCTTTGGACCAGTATGCACAAGGCATTGGCAAAATTTTCTCTTGTTCTCTTGAGAACAGCGATTTATGAGAAGCTATCCCCTAATTTAGTTCTGGTTTTCTCCATGATTTCTCTGCCTCCACTTGGGATGGGTCTCCTTCCAGTGAGGAGCACAACTCACACAGATGAAGAAAACCCTCGATCTTCAAAGGGCTGCAACACATTGCCATAATGCCGTCATAGCACGGCTTAGCCTTGTCTATATAGGCAAGATCAAACAGTATCCTGCACAGCCAGGATGCTGTTGCATTACAACATGTTTCTTACCGTGACACACTTGGCCAAAAGCCAGGCAACAAAATGGGTCTGCTCAGAGTGAATGGACTTGGAGTCATAGACAGCAGTTAGAGATTTATGCTGCTGCAGTTGCTCCAATTTCCAATGTACTCACATCAGAAATCAAAGCAAGACGCTGTCCCCCAGTATTTCAGGCTTAACCAGCCATCTGCAAACCAGTGGTATGAACTTTGTGCCTTGTATGTCATTACTGTAGCTAAACTTCTTACATTTTTCTTTTAAAAATGTGGGATTTGAGTAAATTAGTCATTAGTAATAATTACTATCAGTTAATATTAATCTGCAGAAAATGAGGGGAGGAAATCCTTTGGAAATATGCCTATGTGAGCATATCAAGAAATCATGCTATGTACTCATTTTCTAAGGTAGCTGCCCATTCAATTATAGCTTGATAGAAAATGGCATACATCTCTTTGGTGGCATTTTGCTGGTAAGATATTTTAATGATAGGGAATCAGCAGGAGATAGCAAACTGAAGTACCAAGCAGTGCCACAAAATCCAGAGGTTTTCTGAAGAGGTTTTATCTGCCTTCATACATGTGTACCCTTGATTTTGGCCTTGAAGTCATTAATATATTTATTATTCCTCCCAATATGTAGGATGAATCCATCAGTACCATGGATTGGAGAGGTGAGAGTGAGAGAAATGAGCCTGTTAGGGCTCGGTGAATCTAGCAGGACTATCAGAGGCACTGAGGTCCTTCATGCATCTGTGCTAAAAGCCCTCTGTCTGCTGTAATCTGGAATTTGCCAAATGTTTTTTGTGTGCATGTAGGATTTAATATGATTGACTTTATTCTGTGTACCCAGCCACCACATCTGAGATGAGTCACAGCATAGGCTTAGCTCAAACCCATTGCAAAAAAAAACCCACCAAGGGTTTTACATAAAAATATAGGTTGGCATGGCCTGAATGAGTGCATTTGGTTGAGTGAAGTGATGGGCTGCAAAATCTTAAGCTGCTGTAACTCAAGTTCTAGCAATCACACAAAGCAAAATTAAAAAGTCTGTGTCTATCCCAGTAAACAAAATTAATTAAAGTCTGTCCACTGGTCCTGAAGGGCCATGTTATGGTTTGTGTTCTCACAACTGGGTGGGAGCACACAGCTGGTTCTGCCTGGTTTGGAACTGTAGACATACCCTGAGATGCTGTCAGATGACTGTATTCAAAAGAAAAAAAAAAGTCTTTCTTGACTTCAGAAGGCTGAGACCTCCACAGGTGACCTTAAACATCATGGGAGGACAAGAGCTCTCTCAGGTAGGTATTTGCAGACCAGGGACTTGTTAAGTGTCATGTCCAGCAGGACCCTGAGTTCCAGCTGGATGGCAGATAGAGGGTGGCACTTTCTACCATTGGTCAAAGAACATGTGTGTTTGCGGAATCACTGTTTAAATACGAGTATCGGAGCATTATAATAAATTGTGTGCTTGCCTGCACAGATGGTTGTGTGAGGTGCAGAGGGTTATTCCGAAAGGTCATCAAATCGGTAGTGTGAGGTATGTTTAACCTCTAGAAACAGGCACATGCCAGGAGCACTGAAGATATTTTAATAGCCAGATCACTGTTGTGTCTTCCATCCACAGTGGGTAAAAGCCACTCACTAAATGAGGGGAAGATGCGATGGGGGAATGTCTTTTTAGACATGATGCTCCTTTAAGAGTCAGTCCACAACATAACACAACAGCTCTGAGTTACCCTCTGTAGGAAGCTGCCATCCTCCTCTGGAAAGATCTTGGAAAAACCATCCAGCCTTCACACAGTCCCTAACACGTAGTTCCCAGCTCGGGAGGTCAGAGGCACAGCAGTTGCCTGTAGTCCGCAGTGGGGACGGCAGGGTGGTAAGGCTCCCACCTCTCCCTGACAGATGAACATGGAAGTCCCTGCTTCTTCTCATGGCATTGTTTCCATGGCTGTGTCTACTCAGAGGATTTCCTCTTCCCATGACTGGTGATGGAAAGAGTTTTCCCCGCCATAAGCAGACAGTCAGTGTCGCTTCAGACAGCAGCAAGCAGCAGCAGGAAAAGAGAAACCCTGCATCAGGGCACGTTAGTGTGGCCAAATCTCTGTCGATTCACTGGTAGCTCTGATACGTCACCTATTCCTGTGGCTGTGGCCAGGGAAAAGACCCCCTCATGATCAAAGCTTCAGTCTGACAACAGGCATGAAAGAGCAGCGTCTTTGAAATGTGCCCTCATATAACCAGAACTAAACCCAACATTTTCTGTTGAAGATTAGGAGACCAGGTTGAATCAGCAGGCTCTGCAGCCTGTCATTACTCACAGGTTTGCTTTGTTATCAGCGCCTACATTCAAACGCATGTTTGCAAAAGAACTGTGGCACAGTTGCCCCATTCAAATTGTGGAGCAAAGCAAGAAAATTATTTGGCTCGCGTTTGCCTGTGATGAGGTCTTGTTTTCTTTGTGTGCAAGCTGCTGGGGATCATTAGGACCCTCTGATATTCGTTATTTGTAAGCAGGCCTGCTCTCTTCAGGTTCATTTCCTGCTCCTCAGTGCAACACTACCAGACATTTTCACACACTCCAGATGCATTGTGTAACATGGGGCAAAAATCTTCAGCAACTCAGTGACTCCCTGACCATCTAATAACCCAAACAGCTCAGCTGTTGTACATTGCAACCCAGCCTCCTACCAGACCATATGCCAAGAAAATCTGTGAAGACCAGAGAGCTCCCCAGAGTGGGACCTGTACCCTTCTCACAGCATATCCCAGGAAAAAAAATAATATAGGCAAACCCAGGCTCTTGGGGCATCAATTGTTCATTAGTGCTGTCACATAAGATGTTGCCATAGACAAGTGTGTTGGGTCCCACCTTGAGATGCATCATTCCTGGGTAAGAGCTGCATGTCACAGACACATCACACAGCCACACTGCTCAACAGCCAGCTGGGAAGTGCTCAGCACCCCACAAGTGTTCACTTTGCCCCTGATTTTTAGCTACTTTTGATGGAAAATATGTCACTAACGCAGAGCTGTGGCTTTGATGTGGGACTTATAGAGAAAGGAACGAGCGATACATGTGCCCTTTGATTCCTGGCAAATTTTTATACAACATGTGCAGAAAATGGGCCTCCAAGTTGTAGGAGTGCAGCTGCATCCCTTGAGATCTCCTGGGGCTGCTGTACTCAGATGCAGGATGGTGACCCATCTTTCACTGAGCTGGTAATGGTAGGGAGGGGTTGGCAATTTAATAGTATTCACCTCCCTATTGCAAATCTGCAACATGAATCATGTTCTTGGGAAGTGAACAAGAGACTGTGGAATTATTTAGGTAAAATGGCAAGTTTGGGTGAACCGATTGGTAAATACCAGCAACAGACAAAAGAGCATCCTAAAAACGAATAAAAGGGGTGTCCTGAGCTCCTGCCTAAACCTCATACACTCTAGGAAAGTTTCATTAATTTTTTTTAATTGCAGTTAATGAAAATGTAATTTCAGAGAAAATAAAAAATCAGTAAGAATTGAAATTCCATGTCAATTATAATTTTTTATTATTATAAATAAGCATCTTATAGGGTCCAGATCCTTGTGTCTTTGTTCCCATGTGGCAGCTGAGGATGACTGCACTGCCTCAGTTCGCAGCACTATTGGGACAAGAACCCCAAGCACCAGGCTGGCAGAGGCCAGGGCAATGCTGCAAGCAGGCTGTGACCAGCTGCACCACTTCAGAGCCCTGCCCAGGCAGCAGAGCCATTAAAAAAAGGCAACTATCTCCAATCAGTTGTGGAGGTTTTTAAAAACTACTATGCTGATGGGTGTAAAAACCACTCTTCTGTCCAGTTTCTCCACCTAAAGGCAGCTGGGAATATACAGGAGTAAGTCCTCATCCTGTAAGCCGTCCAACATTTTTCCAGGTGAGGAACTGGTCATCTTCAGGGATGATTGGGCTCTCCAGACTGGTCAGGATCAGCCCTGCCAGAAGCTTGGCAGCAGTGAAATAGTGTGGATGAACATGTACCAACCTTGAGCTGCCTGGCTCTGGTCAGTTTAGTTTACTAGCACAGTCATTGTTTGTAGATCTATCTTTCAATTGCCTGTGCTCTTTGTTTTATGTGGTTTTATCTATGGATCCTACACAGAATATAATGCTGCTATTTAAAAATAACATCGAGTCATTCTAAACTGGGCTCTCACTACTGTCACATTAGACTACAGGCATGCGATTAAGTCATTTCACTTAAATTAGACTTCACAAAAGAAACCTCTAACTGACCTGCTTTTGCTTCTACTCCATGCTGGTTACACATTAAAACTCATTACTTCAAACTGTCCTGAAGGGCATTTTTGCTGACAATCACAGTCCATTCTAGCCAAGAGTTCTGGACACATCCAAAATGTGCACGACTTGTTTCTAGTCTGAACCTGTCTGCTATTAACTTCTAACTGTTGCTTCGAGTTAATCACAGAATCACAGAATCACAGAATATTAGGGATTGGAAGGGACCTCGAAAGATCATCTAGTCCAATCCCCCTGCCGGAGCAGGAATACCTAGATGAGTTCGCACAGGAAGGCGTCCAGGCGGGTCTTGAATGTCTCCAGAGAAGGAGACTCCACAACCTCCCTGGGCAGCCTGTTCCAGTGCTCTGTCACCCTTACTGTAAAGAAGTTCTTCCTCAAATTTAAGCGGAACCTCCTGTGTTCCAGCTTACACCCATTGCCCCTTGTCCTATCATTGGTCATCACTGCAAAGAGCCTGGCCCCATCCTCCTCACACTCACCATTCAAATATTTATAAACATTAATCAGGTCCCCCCTCAGCCTCCTCTTCTCCAAGCTAAAGAGCCCCAGCTCCCTCAGCCTTTCCTCATAAGGGAGATGTTCCACTCCCTTAATCATCTTGGTGGCTCTTCGCTGGACTCTCTCAAGCAGCTCCCTGTCCTTCTTGAACTGTGGGGCCCAGAACTGGACACAATATTCCAGATGTGGCCTCACCAGGGCAGAGTAAAGGGGAAGAAGAACCTCTCTTGACCTACTGACTACACCCCTTCTAATGCACCCCAGGATGCCATTGGCCTTCCTGGCCACAAGGGCACAGTGCTGGCTCATGGACACAGTGCTGGCTCCATGGCTGGAGTTATGTCTTTCTCTGCTATGTGAAAAGGAAATTGTTGGAAAATTTCAGTTTTGCAAGAGTGATTTCATTTTAAAGATCAGCGGTTTTCTCCAGATCCTGTAAAGCTTCACTTGTAAATAACTTCGAATTTAAATGACTAGAATACTGGCAGCCTCTAGAATGGTTCTGTATATAGTGAAAACAACCACAGAGTTTTAGGTCTGTCTGCACCCAGTCTTCATGAGCCTCAAACTGTCCACGACATTTATATTAAAATCTGCAAGTGGATTCTCAGTTGCCATAAAATCACAGTTTAGGGCATGGTTCCACTCTCACTTACACTCTTACCGGTTTCTTTAACTCTCTCACTTCCAGTAGAATCTGATACATGTGAAAATAGGTGTGGAACACACCTGACATGTCAGTCTGGTTGTTAGCAGTTTAATGGAGTTTAGGGATGGAAGGAACTGCCAGATCGCTTAGTCTGAGATTCTCATTATGGAAATCCATTCAGTTATTCTTGTACTGGTTCCAATAAATTGCACTGAACTAAAATGTAGCTTCCAAAAAAGCATTCAGAGGATTTCAAAACATAGGAATCCACCACTCCCATTCATCGTTCAGACAATTGTTAAAAAAGCTTACCATTAAATGTTCCTCATGTCTCGCTTGAATATGTCTACCTTCCACTTTTAGTTTTTCACTGTGAGATGAAAAACATCCTTATTATCCCTCATTTTCTTACGGTGAAGGCAACACTGCATTGCAAACTGTTCTTCTTCTTGCTTTTCTTTTTTGATAAGCTCTCCACAGTAGCTGATCTGCAATAAAAGAGTGTATGTAAATCCTTACCTTCGAGAAGATGTGAGATAAGAGTCCTTCAGTGTGGATGGGCTCAGCCACCTCAGCTTCACTGAGGGACCAGCTCTGCTTGTATTTTCCCAGCAGCAATGCTATCAAGGATGGTGTTTAGGGTAGTTCTGCTGTCAGCTACCACTGGATGCTTGTTTCTACCTGAGAACATCCCCGTTTCCCTCACCCAGGACAGCCAGCTCATACATGCACATAGGAAATGGCTTTCATGTTTCTTGGCGGTCTTCAACACAGAGTGGTTCACCGAAGCAATCAGTTAAGCACTGCAAATTCAAGTGAGGGAGAAGACTGACACATGTCTATGTGTATGTGTGCTGAATGTTGGGGGAGGATCCACGTATTTAATGGTGATAGAACAGAAGAGGCAGGAAAAACGCACATGGAGCCATCCCCTCAGGATAAAAGCAATTACTCAATAGTTGCTGCAGAGTGGCTAACATGCCATCAATTCATCCCCTAATTTTCTCTGCAGTATCCAATTTATTTAACCACAGCCTGTGTCAAATTCCCCTCAAAATATATTTTGTCTGACCTCTGTCAAACAACCCCATTGCCTCATTAGAAAATGAAGTCAGGTTAGTTCATTAAGGTTATTGTCCTACTGCTGGTGCTCATCTATGCCTGTGGACAATGACAGCCAAAAAGTACCTTTTCCCCACTTCTTGTGATTGTAAAACCCAATTAGAAAACAGAATTGTTTGATAACAGTAACCATGCAAACATAACATAACACATAAACGTAGACGTGATACACATCCAATGAAACATCTACATCTGTTATCTATAGCACTACATGGATTGGCATTAATCATGTCCTCCTACTTTTAATTCCTTCCTGGTAGGCGAACCTCGCTTCAGAGACCTACGTTATCCTGCTTGCCCTGACAGCATGATCACACAACGTGAGCTATGGCTGAGAAGGAAGTAGCTGTGGACATGAGAGACTCACCACTCCCATTATATCATTTTCTAAAACAAAGTTCCAATGTGATTTAAGTGCTGCTATTGCTGCCCCTGTAATACAAGGACACAAAGATTTGTGCCTCACCACACTGTCTCTTGATCCCTGTTCAAACCTAAAAAGCATGGGATTAAGCCAATGGGATACTGTGTATTTCCAGAGTAATATACAGTCATCAGTAGAGGAGACATGCAGACTCCAAATTTAAACTATTAAAAGGTCAGGGGGGGAGAAAAGAAAAGAAAAAGAAATCATTTGTAACAAATGCTCATTTGAAAGAGTTCATTTGTGAAACCTGATTACAAAAATAAGAAAAGGCCCCCCAACCCTCATTTCAGAAATTTTCCTAGACATGAAGTCTCCCATGCAGGAATCCATGTCCCTGAATCAAGACAAGGCAACAAGTGCCCAGGAAGCCTGAGAGACGCTGGCAGCAACAGCTCCCCAAGGAACAGCTTTGGGAGTAGCCATGTTCAAGGATGGACCTGGGACATCAGTGTTACAACTTAATCCTCTCTTGGCTCTGGCAGCACCAGAGAAAGTCTGATGTGAGGAAATCATGCTTGATGACTCACACAGACATTGAGGGCTTGGTTACATGTATGATGGTAGCAGAACTTGGTGATAGCTCCTTGCCTGGCTAAATGACAAACGTTCATCATGCTATAAGCCTGTCTGATACTAGATATTTGGGTGGTAGAAAGACTGGTGTGGACAGGGGGTTCAGTAGCCCTCTTGACACCCTTCTGCCCTCTGACCCTGCTTGGACCAGACACTGCAATTTCCCCTGTGCCTGATGAGAGAGATGTGCTGAGCCCTATAGCAGGAGATGCTGCAACACAGACCATTTGGAGGTGGTTGGAGTACAAGAATAGGAGTGCCTAGGAAGGAAGGCCTGAAACGAAGGAATGCCTGAAAGCCCTTCTAGACTTCATGCTTGCTACACTATGCTGGACTTTCAAGAACACTCTAAGTCATCATAAACCATATTGCCGTCAAAAGCAGTTGCCCTGCCTTCTTCCTCCCCAAGTTACTTGTTCTTACATTTTTGCTGCTTACTCTCCCCAAACAACTATTTTCTAACCCAGATCAGTTCTCCTAACCTAGGGAAAGGGACAGTGAGGAGGCAGGAATGAGGAGTCCAAAGCAGGAGGAGGGTGAGACAGCTGCTTTCCCTGGCACTACAGGGTTAAAACAGCCACAAAACTCCAGCTTAAACTAGAGGCAAATGTATTATTCGAGGCAGACCAATTTCTCAAGGAGCTCAGCTTTGATGCACAAAGCCTTGGCACTGACTTGAGCACACCTGAAAATCCAACCACTTCCTCAAAAATCTCCAATCGAGGTAACCACCGACTTTAAACATTTGTATTTCTTGTGCACGAGGAGCCCTCAGAGCACTCCAAAGTTTTCCCACGCCAGAAGGTAGGACTCGGCCAGGAGTCACAGCCGGGTTTCCCAACGGTGTCTGGACATGGTCCCCTTTGCGGGCTCTACGCCTCCAAGCAGCGACCTTTGTGGTCCTTGAGGAAACAGCACCGGGGATGAGAAGCTGATATTCCCCCCCCACCCCCCATCCTCCCCCGGGGGGTCCCAGCCAGGGCACGGCGAGACGGAGCCGCCTCCAGCCCGGCCCCGCTCCGGCTGTTCCCGGGCTCCGTGCTGCTCCGCTCACTTCAACAGTGCCACCTGGTGCCTTTTAAAAATCATTTCAAGTGGAAACGGGGGCTGGGAAGTGGGGAAATCCGCCTTTGAGGCAGAGAGTTGTTACAAAGGATAGGAGCCCGGCTGTGCGAATGAAAGCTGCTGGCGACTGGCAGCGTGGGCTATGCCCCTGCTCGCCCGTGGCTACTGCAAACCAGACACAGAGCACGGGGGGGACGGTTCTGATTTAAAAAAACAAACAAACAAACAAACCCAACAAAAAAAAAAAGAAACCCCCCCCAAACCCCCACAATTTTCCAGTTCTTAAATTGTCTAATGTGTTTCGCGGCTGGTTTGAACGCAAGTGGCGTGGGTATTAGTGCCAGTGTGAGCTGCCTTGGGTATTTACAACAGCAAATGTTTCCAAGAGTGAATGGGTAAAGCAGGATTGGAAACTGCAAAGTTCATCCATTCATAGAGGCAATTCCCTTATTAATAAAAACCAGCAGCAGCAAAAGATGTCCCAGCTGAATAGTGGCTGTGGGAGGGACGAGTCCCACACCCCAAGTCTAGAGATGCAGGGAGTGGGGAGAGTGGGGAGTGGGGGTTTCCCCCAAACTGAGGGACATGAAGAGGAAATTAGGTGGTGGCAACATATGTGCATTGCGTTTCTCTGCAAAATTTGCAACTTAGCTAATTGAATTCCTGCCGCTGAACCGGTCCTTGGCTGAGATCTTTTCAATGGGCAGGGTTGGTTTCTTTTTTTTTTTTTTTTTTCTCCTTACAGGAGTTCCCTCCCCTCCTTCTTCCCATCCTCCGCCTATTAAAACAACTCAAGTCTCACTTGTTAAAAGACCCCATAACGTGGAGGAGGTAGAAAAGCAGCAGCAGGAAAGAAAAAGACGTCTGGAAAATATTACCCGATTGCTGCTGCGAACCTCATTGAAACAGTTACTCGGTCAGCAAGGCATCACCAAAGAGACTTTATCTGATGCTGTACATCTCTCAAACTTTCAGACGCTGCCTTGCAACTTCTCCAGGCTCCTGGCTAGCTGGGTTTGAAACAAGATCTTCAACTTCGACCACGAGAAACTAACTCCTAATTTATTACTTCTAACTTTATTATTATTATTATTATTATTATTTGAAAAAAAATATCCCACAGCTTTGAGCTAGAAACTGAAGAAGAGAAAGACAAATACATGGTAATTGTGAAAACACGTGGGAGAAAATGAGTAGGACTGAATAGCCTTAAACATTTTTTTATTATTTTTTTTTTATTGGTTTTTGTTTTAATTTCTGAGCGTCTCAATAAGTCCCTGAAAAGTGCGATTTGATCTTTTACCTCAAACTTGGAAACTGTTCAGCAGGAGCAACGGTACGTGAGACCACACAGCTGGCTGGAGCCCCTCTATGACCAAAGGACAGAAGGACAAACAAGGTAGGTGATTTATGATTACGTTTCTGTCACCTCAAGAGCAGAAGACCCTCTCCTCCCGTCCCCACTATTGAAGGGAGGAAAGCTGAAACAGATCCCCAAAATACGAGTGAGGCTGGGGGAGGATCTTACCGGCTGTATGCTACACCTATTTCAGCCATGAATAGGACCGCAGTGAGGATGAATGAGGTTTTCAGCTTCAACCCCTCCTCCGTGTAATCCGTTAGATAGTGATGAGCCCTACGATTTGGAAAAATTTTTAAAAAAACCCCAAAACCTAACCAGCAACAACGAAAAAACCCAACAAAACCAGCCAAAACTAAAATTAAAATAAAATCGAGCAACAGGTCCGGTAGCCGCCCCGCGGAGCCCGGCGGGGAAGGCGAGACATGCTTCCCCGCCCCGGCTGGCTTCTCCCTCGGCCGTCCCCTGCCTCTGCACCCAGGGCCGGGCAGGGGGACATGACAGGAGCGGCGGGAGGGACTGGACCGCAGGAAGGGAGGCAAGAGGCGGCCGGAGGGAGGAGGGGGCTGGAGTCCCGCCTCGGAGGCGAGAAACCGAGCGGCCGAGCTGCCCGGGCGCCGCCGTACTGAGCCAGAGAGCGGCTTCCCGCGGGAGAGACGGGAGGGGAGAGGAGGGGAGGGGTGCGGTGGGGCGGGAGCTGCGGGCTGCCCGCCGGCTTCCAGCGCTGCACGCCGGAGCCCGGCCCGGCCCCGCCCCGTCGGGCAGCCCGCCGGTGAGACTCGAGCTGGCGGCTGCTGCCGGGCGGCTGGAGGAGGGTCACACCGGGGGGCGAAGGCGGCTCCAGCGCAGCCTCGGACGCCCCCTGCCCGGCCGGCGTCGGGCGGGGAAGGGAAGGCCCCGCTCCGCTTCGCCTGGCCCGGCTGCCCGCGGGGCCCCGGCTGCCCCCGTCAGCCCGGGCACGGCCAGCGGAGCGGGCTCCGCCCCCCCGTGACGTGGCAGCGCGGGGGATCCCCTCGGCGCCCCGCCCACCCGCTGTGACGCGGCCAGCACCGCCCCCATTGGCTGCGCGCGGGCCGGGGATCCCCCGGAGGAGCAGCCCCGCGACGGCGGGTGGAGTTGCCCGGCGCTTCCTCGGCGCACACCCCTCGGGGGGCCGCCGGTCCTCTGGGTGTCGGGAGGCCGCGTTCTTCGTCGGTCTCCTTCGGAAGAGCTCTGCCCCTTGCCCCTTGCCCCTTCCCCGCACCTGTCCGAGTGCCAGCGCGGGTCCCTCGGACACGCCGAGCCCCAGCTCTGAAGAGTCGTGACGCCCTTGGCCTTACCTCGCCAGGGCCCATAGCCGTGCTGGCAAAGAGGGATGCGAGGGACCTTGAGAGATAATTTACCCCGTTCCCCTGCCCCAATATATTACAGCCCTCCTGGAAGGTGTTGTCTAATCCCTTCTTCAGGGCCCACTTTGACCCCACACCTCCCAAGGCACAGCTGCTCCTCTGTGTCAGCACTCTGCTTTATCCCCTCCTTCCTTACGGATCATTTTTCCATAGGCACACACGTGTTTTTCCTCCAGCACATGTTGCATGTAACATGGGTGCCTTTGGGCTTCTTTCAGGGGCTGACAGGTCATTTCATTTGGGGGTCATGACAGTGAAATGTGTTCTCTTTCCCTGAAAAAACTGCTCAAAATCCAGCCCCTACCAAGGTTAAAGGAGTTTCATCCCTGGTGTCAATAAAGCCAGGATTTTATCTAAGGCTAGTAAATCTACTTGTGTCGTTACTGTTCAAGATTAGTGTATGAAGCGGCAAATTACTCCTCCATTCAGTGTAGCGGGACTTGACTAAATCAAACAAGATATGACCTGCGCTTTATAAACAAATCACAAGATCATCAGCTATGAACACCAAATAAATATTTATTTGCTGGGGTAAAGCATGGAGTAGTCAGCTTTGTGCCAAAAGCATCCATGGACTTCATAACCAGCGACCAGAAAACATTCCTAAACTAGATTTTTGATTAACCAAAATCTAAAATATCTGAGTACCAATGTGATTTACTCCTTTATTTATTCCTTAGAGCATTTGACTGAGGGGCAGGGGGGTAGCCTTCTTTTGGTTAATTTAACAAGTAGTATATCACTGTCTACATTACGGACAAATCCAACCAGCAACTGTAGAATTCATTCCACATCGGTTACTCAAACCTGTAGGAGACTAAATTTAAGCAGTTTAGTGGGAAGCATTCATTGAGCAGACAGGAGATTCTTGATTTGCTGATCAAAGCCTGTGTGTGCAGATACAGTTTGTCATAATTATTAATCCTGTTCTTTATTTTAAACTTAACCCCAAAGTTAATTTTAGTCTTATGTGAACCCTTTCCAGAAGATCAATGGCACGACAAAATCTGGAAGTGATAAATAACCAAAAGCACCAGATATGGTAACTCTGCTGCAGTAAAGATGTACAGATGTAACATAACTTTTCAGTTTCCTCTCTGCATGCTGTAAAATAGAAAGGAGGAGTCTGGACAGCTATTTTATACTTGTAATTAATGTGTACCTGGAATCATTTGTACTTCAAAGATAAGTGATTTATTTTGCCACCAAAATAAGGCTAATAACAAATCTAAATATTGGCTGAAAATTTGTAGTGCTTGGATATAGTTTGTGTGTACACACAGACGTGTATAAGGCCACATACAGTATGTGCCAGCCTGTGTGCATGCACACACACGTGTACTCACACACGCTTCTGTCACTGAAGCAGCTGCTCTGTGGAAGCCAATGCTATTGTTTTCACAAGTAAGGAGGTTTGGGGTTTTTTTAAAGGCCTATAAAAATTATACTCTTCCTTTAATTGTGTGCACAACAGCCCTCGGTAGCTGTATGCACATACACCTCTGCGTGTGTCAGCTTTTATGTTGCCATCCTCACTGATGTCAGGCACCCTGCTGAGTGAGAGTTGCATGTTTATTATAGACAAACTGCTGACTTCAAGTGAATACAGGAGAGGAAAATAGAAAGAGGTGTGTTGTTTTTTCTTGTGTTTTTTTGAGGAAAAACACCTATGTGAAACTGAAGAACCAGTGGGTCCCATGTCACACCAGAAAGAGTGGCATTACAAATACTAGTAACTGAAGCCTTATGAATGGTTTTGTAGACCTCCAAGAACCTCTTGTGTGATTGTGATTCCCATTTTATGGGTGAGGAAGTTGACACAGAGAGAAATGAAATCACTTACTTAAGGTCACCTAGCAGGTGAATGGCAACACTAGGAGCAAAATCCAAATTGTCTGTTTGCTGATCCACTCTTAGATTCCCCAATATAAGAAATGCAGCGGTTAAGCAATGACCCATCTGACAACCTTCATGAGGGAGATTAAGCTGTATAATAAATTTGTCAAATATATGCATACATTTTTGTCTTGACTATCCCAGAAATAGCAGCTTTGCAGAGAAATTTTTTTTATTATTATTATTTAATTTTTTTACACTTGCACTGCAGGACTGCAAGATAAATCATCCACTGATTTCCTCCTCCAGCAAAATACTTAAGTACACACTTATCTTTAATAACATACTTACATGCTTTGCTGTACCCAAAGCCTCAGCACTAAGATTCAGAGGACCATGATTATTAGACGTACAATAATTCAACTTCTATACAGGCATGTAAAAATTAGATGTTTTCCAAGGTTTTCAGTGTTCAGCACTTCTGGTTGCAACAAAGACTGCAGACAAGTCTGATGCGCAGGTCTTGTACTTGAGGTTGGTTTGTATTAGCATTTTAGTTTGCCCCCACTCTGACCAAATTGCTTGGGTGTGTATTGCAAAGTGATCACTGGGCACACAAACTGGATTCCTCTTGAATGAAAGTAATTGCCAAGTGTACCTGTGGAGCACACTTTTCAGACACTAACAGGTTTTCCATCCATGGTGTCTGACTAAACTTAGTTCAGAGTAAAATATGAAAATGGATGGAGGGTGGAAGTTAGGTCCTCTGCACCAGGTGTTCCTTTTTACAGCTCTGTTCCTGTAGTACTAGACTATTTGCTCATGTGGCCGAAGCCCTAGATATCTAGGGAGAGACACAGCTCTTTTGAACCTTTAGAAGTAAAGGGGACAAAGTAAGCACACTTGTGATTGAACCCTTGCTGCTGTCTCCTGGACAAATGTTGAGTTTTATAGTGTAAGTTTTTTTTTAATATGTCTTCAGATTTTTGGAATTAATAAGTATGAACTCTTTGAAACAACCTTCCAAATCATTAAGTTTTATGTATGAACTTCTTGTGTCTACCCCTGTTGCTTTTTAATCTTCTGGGGAAAAGCTAGGCAGAAGTATGGCATGACAGTACATTTGAGTGTTGTACATGAGAGATGACCTCTAAAACAGATGATGTAATGAGCTGCATCCCATTTGTTGCAAGCAAACCTAACTTCAGGTTAGGTTTTCACTTGCAAAACTGACCTCCTGTCAGTCACTGGTTCCACATCCTGTATTAGCAGGTGCAGGGGACAACCTGATTGCTTCCCTAGTCCTCAGGGCAGCTACGCAATGCCTGGTGCAGAATTAATGAACAGACTGCAGATAATGTTGATGTGTTCAGACACCAATACACATAGGTTTTCTGGATATGTATTTGTCCCTATTCTGTTTATTACTCTCTTGACATATTAGTAACAAATTAAGCTTTTTTCTTCCTCTTTGCCTCCTGACTTTGCAAAGGGATGAACTATCTCCAGGTCCTGTTACTCTCAGCTATGCATGAAAGCTGATTAATAACCATATGGGTGAACTCTGCTATATGACTTTGGAGGGAGGAAAAAGTGGTACTCTACCATGGAAGTCAGCAGTATTCTTCACTGAGTAAAGATCCAGGACATAAAAACCTACTGAATTTCAGTCAAGTGTCTAGATCTTATTAAAGTTACATCTACATACCATAACTACAGTTAAATGCTAGCCTAAATATTTTTCAGAGTAGGGAGAACTCCAACATATTTTGCTATGTGCTTCTAATTTGAGATCTAAGACATTATTTAACCTAAGAAAGGAGCGTGGTCTTTAGTGTTAGAGTTAATATTCCAGTCATTATATGTGCAGTATAGGTATTAGTCAACTCTGTTAACGAGAATTTTTTATGAAAATAATATCAGGAGTACATGCAAGGGTACATTTCTTGGCTGTGCTTTTCCATAGGAATTTCCAAAAAGAGACACACATTCCCTCCTCCTGTACAGTCACTACAAGGCACATATGTACTTGGGGCTGCTTGGTGAATCAAAATGTGTCACTGAATCAGCAACAGCATACATAACATTAGGATTTAACATACAGCTTTCATATTTAATTTCTCATACACTCATCATGTGCACACAAACCTTGACCCTGTGTGCTGGAGGCTGCGTAAAGCTTGTACTGAAAGCTTGTACAGTTCAGCACTGCAGGGTTAGGTGAAGGTGCACATAAAGGATTTAGGTGCCCAAACTCCAGAGTAGAATTAGCAGTCCTGTTACAGGCTTCCTGTGCAGTACATGAGGGGCATAGATACCTCCAAAGAAAGTCAAACTGAGCCACTGTCCTGGGTAGGACAGACTTTAAGAATAGGTAATTAATGTCTGCAGTTTCTCACTGAACACTTGAATCGTCAATCTTACTGCTCCCTGGAAATGTCCTTCAGGGCTGACGCAAAGCAATGGACCCTCTGACTTCTTTCAGGGCTAAATAGCTTTCACTCCTAAAACCACCAAAACCAAACCATTACAGGTACTATCTTCCCCCTCCTGCCTTACAGAACTGGTTAAAAACCTGCTCAGAAAGCGCAAGATCGAAGTTTGACTCCAGAGACAGTGAGGTAACCCACCAACTCACCTTCTCACCAGGTGAGGAGCCATGTCCCTCTCCTCACTCTGACACCTGTCCCCATGTAGCAACAGTTCCATGTGTATACAGAAATGACTTGCAATTATCTTTGTTGATCCAGGAATGCAGACTGGCTGCATGTCTTCCATGTCCCTCATCCCTAGCCTAGGCAGTGCGTTTTTTTCTTTTTTTAAGTGCTGTGGTGCCTGTTTCCCAAGACAAACTTACTGGGTTAAATCCCTCAAGATCCCTAAAGATCCATTAGGCTGAGACATAAACAAAACACTAAGCTGTGCTGATCACTTGAGGCGTGTACAGTATCCCCTGCCAATTTTTCAGCTGTTGAATAGGTCTGTACTGATGTCAACTTTGAATATAAGCAATTACATTTTCCTGGAAGAATATTGCTAGTACTTAGAAAGAGTGCTTATCAATGAAATAACTGAACAATAATTGTGGCTCTGGAAGTTAACATTTGTGCTTGTCCTTCACTGAGCACTTGACACGTGGATTTTGACTCAGCATGGCATTATTCTAGGCTTACACTGTTAAAAGACAGTACTGTACACTGGTTCATGTGACCAGTTCAGGAAACTTAAGGAATCAGTTCCAACTGATGTCTTACTAAGGATGTCCTTTTACATTTCACTGTGTTAGGCCAGGCTAGTTACTCATAACATCACCGTGTGATCTTAAAATCTCTGATGCAGAGAGGGATCTCTACTCTTGGTGCTATTATTTGACTCAGCAGTTAATTTTTGGTCCCAGACTTATACAAGCATCATTTCCTTTTAGCTTCTTGGCTCAATTATTGGAGAAGGGTGGAGACTTTTTGGCTTCTTCACCATTGTTTGGGCACATTCAAGTTGATAAAAATCAGTTCTGCTGGGCCAATTATCAAAAGCTCACGTGCTAAAGCTTGAAAACATTGAGCAACTTTTTGCAGAATTTCCCTGAGACTCAACTCAGTCGGTTAAAAGACTATACATAAAAACCTCAATTGCACATACAAAGGGGAAAGTTTCTTTGATAAAAGCCAGGAATTTAGATCAAAACACAGTTTATTTTCCCAAGGTTGACAGTGAAAGGATAGAAAAAAAATGCTGCTTTATTAAGACCAGAAATCCATTTCTTGATCTTAGAAAACTGGGGTTTTTTGCAAGGGAGGGAAGCTGGGCTGTAATTACAAGATCAGAGAATTCATCTTTTTTTTTTTTTTTTTTTTTTTTTCCTTTTGTGCAGAAAGACTTCATAGGAAGAGAAAAAGCAATAGCAAATTAATATGAAAGAAGCTTGGTACAGTATATAGTCAGTCAAATTTAAACACTCCAGATCTTAATTGAAATCCTGTGAGCTCTACACATACAAGTGGTCCATTGATTTCAGCCATATGATTCTTAATGTAAGCAGACTTTAGCCCCAACTCACTAACAGGAATTTTCTATTTCTGGCAAGAGAAGAGAAGTAGTGGACCCCAAATGGGAAAGCAGAGTGCAACTACACCGTTAATGAAACATTTACCTTGATGTTTGTGACTTTCTGTGTGCTTGAGGGATTAATAAACACACAAGCTATTTGACTTCATGGTAATCTAGAGGAGATCCATTAGTTAATCTGTTTTCTAAAGTGAATCTATTTTGGGCACTGAGTTTTAATTCACCTATAGTGGTGGTGAGCATAAGCTATCTTTTATGAGGCTTCTCTATGACCCCTGTTGTGAAAGGCTTTCAGACAGAGCAGAGCAGGGACGGTCCCTGTTGCTGGTGGGTGATTGCAGCACCTGTTGGAGCTCAGCCATAAGTATTCAAGGAAGTCCTAGAGATAGGGTCCGATTTCTTTGACAGTATCTCCAAATATACATTTAAGAGGCTTCATCCTGTCTTGAAATTTAAGACCCTAAATAGCCAGTGGAAAAAAAGCATAGTCTTTGTAACTTCAGACTTTATGCTTGCCTGGTTTATTTTTACTTTTTAAATGATTATGTGTTGACTTTTTTTTCCCCCTAAGCCTGTAACTTTTCAGACAGAAATATAATTGATGACAGCTATGCTGCTGCAGCTTGGTAGTACTTTTTCAAGAAAGAGTTAAAGATATATATGATGTAAGGAAGTGCCGTTCCAGCTTCAGCTTTGGACAACAGATGGTGAGACAAACATGATCAGCAAATGAGGAAGATGATAGCAGCAAGGAAAATATGTAATGTAGTAAGAAAACACAAATATTAAGTTCATTACTCTAAGAGGCCCTAATTCAGTGAAACATACAGGCATGAGTTTCAGATTCATTGACTTGCAATGCACTTGCTGGGTTAGCCTTAAACAGACATTATCTATGTCCTCAATGTCAAACACATCAATTGATATAAAACATTGTCATTAGCTTTCCTGTAATTCTGAGAAAGCTGTTGTATAAAATGGTTAATGGGATTGGCAACATTAAAAGCAGTTAGGTAGCAATCTAGTCTGCAATGTAGTCTGCCTGCCTACCCTGTTTGTCTCGAGAATACTAGAGCTTCCTCCATGCCAGCCAGCTCCTCCATAACCCAGAGCTTAGGTTAGAAGATTTTACAGCCAGGTAACTTATATATGCAGAAGTTGTCAGGAATCAACTGATGTTTTAATGAATTTCTGAGTCCAAGGTGGAGTCTTGGCTCTGTTAAATTAATACCTAGTTGTGCCACAGACTTAATCTCAGTCAAGCTTTAGCCCTATACATGCATGCTCACACGTGCATATATCTATGTACACAATTGTATGAATAATACATTTTTGCAATGGTTATAAGAATATCTTTTAAAGCAGATGTCTGATTATATAAATATAAATATAAATATAAATTATAAATATAGTCAGACATCTGTTTAAAAAATTATAAATACATTCAGACATCTGTTTTAAGAATGTCTTTCCAATATTTTTCTAAACATAACTAAGCGACAGAAGCCATTCAGGGCGAGATGCAGTCATGACAGGGATGGGGGATGAGGAGGGGCTGCCCAGACATTCAGCTGTTCTGCTTGCCCATGACCATATGAAGCGAGTGGTGGCCCAAAAGCCCTTTCTCCACACCCCTCAGGGTAATATGACAGCATCTCATTCAGCCAGCCTAAGCCGCCAAAATAAGGTGCTGACACAGACAGCACCTTCTGTGAGGACATTACAAATAGTAGAAAGCATCCCTAGTACATTAAGTGTATTTGAATCTTTACACAGAGGAAGTACTGCTAAGAGATGTTGACTTGAGTGAGGTGATGCAGTAAGTCCATGCTGCAGCCAGAAGCACAGGGTGTTTCTGTTGATGCTGAGCTCTGTGTTGTAGCCGTGCACACTCCTTACGAGGCCTTATATCAGCAAGTGGTGGCTCTGCTAACAGTTTCTGTGCTTCTTTGCAGATGTATTGTGAGAGGTTTATATGTATCCTGAGAATACTTGGAACCACACTCTTTGGGGTGTCCCTCCTGCTGGGAATCACCGCTGCTTACATTGTGGGCTACCAGTTCATCCAAACAGACAACTACTACTTCTCCTTTGGACTCTATGGTGCTATCCTGGCATCACATCTCATCATCCAAAGCCTGTTTGCCTACCTAGAGCACAGGAAAATGAAGCGGTCGCTAGAGACTCCAATCAAGCTGAACAAAACAGTTGCCCTTTGTATTGCTGCCTATCAAGAGGATCCTGACTACTTAAGAAAATGTTTACTTTCTGTGAAAAGATTGACCTACCCTGGAATTAAAGTTGTTATGGTCATTGATGGGAACTCAGAAGATGATGTTTACATGATGGACATTTTTACTGAAATCATGGGTAGGGACAAATCTGCCACTTACATCTGGAGTAATAACTTCCATGACAAAGGTCCGGGTGAGACAGAGGAGTCTCACAGAGAGAGCAAGCAACATGTATCTCAGCTGGTCCTGTCTAACAAAAGTGTTTGCATCATGCAGAAGTGGGGTGGAAAAAGAGAAGTAATGTACACAGCATTCAAAGCACTGGGGAGAAGCGTGGATTATGTACAGGTAGGTATTAGAGCGCCAGGTCAGTGCCAATTCAAACACACTTTGAAAGAAAGCAGCTTTTGTATATTTTGTGCAGCATGTTAGAGGCCATCCTAGTCCCTGATGAACACAGTGCTCCTTTCAGTCTGTTTGGAAACAGCTTGACCGTTAAAAGTGTATTTTGCTACCTTTTAAAATGGTCAGCCTATCTGTGAATATGTTAAATCTGTGCACCAGCTACTGGAGAAAACTGAAATCCTTCCTCAGACTTCAGTACTGCTTCCTCATCCAAATGGTTTTGCTTCAAAGCCAGTTCCCTCCTGAAGGCCCCTTCTCTGCTCCTGTAGATCAAGATCTCGGTGAGGTTTTGTGTTGTGAGGTTGTTGGCAACCCCACAGGCAAGCAAACACGCAGGTATTTGGGGGCACCAGGGAATACCTCAGAGCAGTGTTGCAGTCTGTAAAAAAGACGGGGATATTTTAAAGACTTCGAAGGCTGTGCAGAGTATCCAATAAAAGGGTCAATGTGCAGCCTTGAAAGAAAGATTTCTTCAGCTAAAGCCTGAAGGAGCTTTTGCTTCATCACTTACAGCTGCATTACCTCACTCACCGCGACTTGGCCTTTAAAGCCCTTATGACACTATTCACTTAAAAATGAATTAGGCTGGGTCCTCTCTCCCTGTTTCCAAAGCAGCAGAGACACATTTCTTTCCAGCTGCCTTGGATCCTGTGAAAGATTTTCTATGTTTTTGCCGTACACATGGAAGCACTCCTCACCCCTGCAAACAGCCCTGCTGACTGTGGGAAGGGGAAGAGGTTGTCTGTGGAAGAAGGTGGGTGGGATCAGGGTCTCTGGCTGGACACTGAAGATCGTTCCTTATCAATCAGGGCCAGCAAGGCTCCCCTGACTAAGCCCACTAAATATAAGATGATCTTCCTAATTAACGACCCTCAGCCCCTCCCACCTTCTCCCGCTCTCAGAGCATCCAGCGGTCTCCTCTGGTGGAGCAGCAGCCCCCACGAGATGCTCACTGCTGGCTCAGGGCACTGCATGACTGAGCCACGTGTGTTTCTGGGGTCCTTGCCCAGCCTTGTGCTGGTGTGTGTGTGCACGCTCCGCACGGCACAGCGTCCATGGGCACAGTGTCCAAGGGATGGGGAGAGGCTGGGCTGAGAGCAATGAGTCCTCCAGGCATAGGAGGGGCAGAAACTGAAGAGTGCTGGGAACCGCTCTGTTATTGGAGCTGGCAGAGTAAGGCAAAGATTTAAAACCCATCCCCTACTGCTTCCAAAATTGAAACTGATTTATTCTCTGAAAACAATGGGCTTAAGCTCTCTCTCCATTGTCTGCACTCTGGTTCTGTGCTGTGAGGGACTATGACGGGATAAAAATTCTGTTTTTCTTTATTAGCATGGTTTTATAATCACTTTGCACAGAAGTATCAGATTGCAGAGAGAGAAGGCAGAGAGGAAACAGATTCATTGCAACTTTCCTCCTTCAATCCAGCTCTTGCATTTGTTCAGGGAACCTGGAAAAAGTGTTTTTATTTAAACAATCATAGCATAGACTGAGAAAATAGAAGAGAGGTTTCTGGTCTTTCTGTCAATGAACACTCCTGACCTGGCTCAGAAGTCCTAATGAATGTATTAGAGTCTGTAATGCTGCTCTAATGACTGATGTCACAGTCACATCTGCAGTCACATCTGTATTAGAAATGCAGCACCTTGGTGGCCCTGGCTACTACACAGTCATGACGCAATGCAGCTAAAATGTGGCTCTGTTTTATGAATGGATGAAGGTCCAGATTTTCCAAATGGTTCTTTGGAGCTACCCAGGGTCAATTTCTTTAAACAGGTCTGACATTTTAAGGGCTGAGCAATCTGCATCAATGATCAAGCACTTAAAAAAGTGGACCAGTCAGCACCATTGCCCACCCCTGAAACTGTGGGCCTCACAGTTTTTAAGACACCTCGGGGTTATGGACAGGCAATCATAAGCAGTCAGACCAATGCAGATAACGAGCTGTTAGTGCTCATTAGTGGTATTTCATTAAATACCTGAAACTACTGTGAAGGCTTATTTCCATCCTGGAGAAGGTTAGGAGGGTACAAGCAATCAAGTAGAGGAGTTAAACTGGCAGGTATCATCAGTGCAGAGGGAGTCGGGGCATCCAGGGTGCAATTCATCTTGGGTTGATGGAGGTACTTGTGTGGACAGTCCAGCACAGCCTGAACTTATCAGAGCAGCTTTGATAAAGCACCACTGGTTATAATGAGTATCTGAACAGCTCATTTAAGGTTGACTGTCCCTTCCATGCAACTCTGTGATCCAAGTCAATAATTTCTAGGTCACTCAGCCTTTATGTGGAAAGATGGCAAATTGACACTTGGGCTGTGCTGGGCCACCCCTGGATGGGCAAACCTCAATGTATTTTATTTGGGTTCCAAAGTGCCTACCTTTCTCTGCATGTGTTCTCTTTTTGCCTGCAAAAATCTCATCCAGATGGAAAATGATGACTTGTCAGGTGTTTCCTAGAAACCCAGACATATCCACTGTGCTGACATGCCCAGGACAAGTGATGGTAATTTGCAAATTAATCCAGTGTTTTCAGAATTCTTCATCTCATATTAGTTGTGATGCTCTTGGGCAGGTATTTCTGCTATAGACAAATGCACGTGATGGGGTGGGGGCTGCTCAGCCGCATCAAGTGACAGGCATCAGAGGGAAAGCAGAGGGGCTGGGGAGCAGGCTGATCCCAACACACCACTCATGGTCACAAGGAGTGGGTTGAGTATTGCTGCTTTAGTCCTGGGTACTCAACGAACTGCAGATTCCCTATGCAAAACACTCAGCAGCAGGTCTGTCCAGGAGGCCTTAGATAGAAATACAGGTATCCTTTCCCCTCTTCAGCAGGATTGTTTTGCTCCCTTTCTATCATCAAGTGCTGTCACTGATGACAGAGTTCCACCCAAGCTGGAGGCACACCTTGGCCAAGTTACAAAGGTGCTCCTCAGGCTGAGTCCTTTGAGGAGAGGAGCTGGATGCATCAAGTTAGCAGGAGCTGGAGATGCTTCTGGCTTTTCCCCTGATGGAAATATGAGAGCTTTCATCAGCTTTCCTCTCTCAGTGCCTTTCAAGGGAGTGTGGAGGGGAGCATGTTGGCAGACACTCAGCTGCATCCCGAGCTATGCAGCCCGACTATCCCAGGTCACCTCCCTGCTCGAGTCTGGTCCATAGCAGAGCCTCAAAATACTCTCACAGACCAGACATAAAGGCTTGCACTCCCCTGGAGAAAAAGGGCTTAGGCTGAACTGAAAGGGTGCATGAAAGGACACCAAAATTAGGATACCCGATACGAAGCCTCACCATAGTCTGACTTAATAGGTTATTCATGCAGAGCTACCAGCGTTCGCCTTTACTGTCCCCGTCTGAAATCACAGGAATGCAACATGGGGATAAACTGGAAGCAGTATGGGAATTTGTAGGGCAGGATCCAGCAGGCCAGAGGGGTGTTTCTGGGACAACCTCCTCTACTCCAGTTTCTGGGCGTTTGCGAAATGAGTTCACACACGATGGGGGCACCACAGCAGCTGTGACAAGGAGACACCTGCTTGTTTTAAACAGGCTGCAGCCCGTGTCATTCGCCTCTGAGCAAACGAAAGCAGTGCCAGCTGCCTCGCAGAGCGGCCAGCCTGTCTGAGCCCTCCTCCTACTCTCCAGGGGAAAGCCAATTCCTAATGTACACAGTGTTTAGTTGACTAGGAGTGTTTGTGTGGCTGAAACGCCTTGTGTGTGTCATCTATTTCTGCTGCACTCAGGACTTGTTCCTTCTGGCCTTATATTTTTTATAAGAATACCAGAGGAAAATAGCAAATAATTTCTATATATCAAATGTCAAATCTCTGCATTACTAATAACACTCCATGCATCTAAAATTAAAAATGAGGTTGTTCTGGAATCCAAAGTACATATCTAACATGAATTGCTAAAGCTTTCTGTGTGTGAAAGAACTATTGGGTTTCTTCCTAGAGTCCAAGCTGACTTTTTATTTTTCTTTTTTATAACAAGTGACTGGAATCTGACTCCTCGCTCCTTCCCTCATATGGCAGTGGGAAACATTTGATGAGGGTGCTACAACCATGTAGCCAGTGCAGGGAAACCCTATGTCAGGGCTCAGCAGGAATCTGCCACACACCCACAAACATTGTCTTGCTCTGCAGTGCCCCGTCTCTGGGACCGTATCTCTTATTCCAAAAAGACAGCCCAGTGTGCCAGTAAAATAAATAGAGCTGATACAGAAGAGGGGACTCTTTGCATATACAGCACTAATGAGCACTCTCTTTCATTCAGCACCACTCCTTGCTGCCTGATACAAATAGCCTCTAACAGGAGTATCACTGCAGGCTCCAAAGTGAGATTTAATTACATTCAGAAGAATATGCATCTAGAGTCACACTACAATCTCTCACATGATTTTTATTTTCTTCTCTAGTGTACTCCCTAACCCTTTTTTTTTTTCTTGTTTTGTCTTACTTGTAGGTCTGTGATTCAGATACAATGCTTGATCCAGCCTCATCAGTGGAAATGGTAAAGGTTTTAGAAGAAGATCCAATGGTTGGAGGAGTTGGAGGTGATGTGCAGGTGAGTACAATGATTTCAGATTAACAGAGGTGTTTCAGCAGCTATTTGCACTGCAACAGCTTTGCCTGCCTGTAATAACATTGAATATACTATGATACCATTATAGAGGCTCTTATGATACCTTACCCTTTCTGTCTGTTGAACAGAAATTCTTATTCTTGGATGTGAGCACTGTATGGTTTTAACACCCATAGAAAGCAGACATATATTGTTCTCCCCCATAGTTGTGAAAAGATGGGCACTGGCATTGTCAGGACTGTTGCGGCATCTTTGAGTCACTGGGTATAACTGCTTGCCCAGGATACCAAAGAAAAGCTATAGGGGAGCAAGAAATCGAGAACAGATATCCTAAAGCCAAGTCCAGCACCCCAAGCACTTCAGTTATGTTACTACTGGCAGCCAAGATTGTTAGGAATAAAAGCGTTTTTGAAATGCAGTGCACTATGCACTCTGTGTATTGTTGGGTTTCCTCTGCATCTCTGTCAGGCAGGACAATGGAAAGCCCCCAAGTCAGCCCAGCTCCACTTTTGTTAGGATTTCCAGTATTGCTAAGTTTGGCTGACAACTACAGCAAAAGATTGTTCATTCCTTTTGACACAAATGCGTCTGCTGCAATTCATAAAGAAAAATGCATCTGGATATTTCAATTGGCTTTAGGATCGGTCCCCTGTACTCAGTTGGTCTTTTATGTGAGACAGAGGAGAAAGGACTATCTATATGGGCACTTACTAATGAATGCCTCAGTAGTCAGAAGTATTCCAGGCATGTGGCTCTTAACTCCAGAAATTAAGATTCCCACAGAAGCCTGAATATATTTGCAGCTCTTGACTGACCATGAACCAGGCATCGCACTCACCCTACACACATAAGATGCTAGACACCTGTGGGTACTACTGAAAGGAGACAGTATGAACTCAGCTATAACAATGAAGGTTGATAACCACCTGCAGAGGGAAGGGTGAAGGACATGTGTCCTCTAGGAGGAAAAGATTCAGCATGAGGGCTCTGGGATTTCTTTTTCCCAATTCACTTTCCAGTGTATACTAGATACATCTGAGCCAGGCTTGAACCTATCCCTGGGCCCTGCTGCTTCTAAAATGTTCTGAAATTAAGTTGAAGCAGTGAAGATTGGCCCCTGGCCTTCTATCCTGACAGAAATTAGGGCCATCAGAGCAAAAGACTGTTTTTTTGTTTTTTTTCCCTAGTTGCAGAAAAATTATTTCTAGTTGTAGTAGGCCACATGTTCCCCTGAAAATCTGCACACTGAGAAGATACTGGTGCAGAGCTGGCACAACCACCCGGCTACACACTTCCTTGCCATAACCCTCAGCACAAGGTGTGTGCTGAGAACATGGATGTGAAGACATGGACTTGAGCATTTGCATGCACTCATACCTCCATTGAGTGTTGAGACTCCTAGCCTATGTCTGTGTTGTATTTTAAGTGTAGACCTGAGCTTCAGGTGAGTCTTGGGGCATACAGAAGAGAAAGACTGAGACCTCTATGTGGGCCAAAGCAAGACTCTACTGGTGTACCACAATATGTCTTGGGGCAACATAGTAGGGCAGGTGCTGCAGAGACAAATTAGAACAGGTTGTTCCTTAGAGGTCCTAATGTCAGATATGGGGACATAGTTTAGCATCAAACCTCTAGGGCAAGCCTTATGATACCAAAATGTAGGTCAAAGACCATGTGCTTAGCCTTTTTCATGGCCTGGATTAGCTTTAGGAGGGCTGGAAGAAATCCTGTGAATCCTAAAGATGTGGTCAGGGGGAGAAAGAAGAAAGAGGCCACATCTAGGACTCCACCATCTCCTCTCAGGAGAGGCTGAGCCTAGGAGGACCTTAACTCATTGTGAAGGAAAAGGAAGAATGAGCCAGAAAAGAAGTTTCTTGGTGGAGAATAGGAAAGATTGTGAGAGAAAATATAACATTTTGGTGGAAAAGACTTTTAAAGGCTTCATCTTGCCCTTCCTGTCAGTGCTCTAGACTGCATACGTAACTCCTGGATTCGCCATAAGTTGGACACAGGAGAGCAGCTAATGATGCTCTAGTCTCTGCAAATTCCTTATTGATGCAGTGTTTGTATTTTCTGTCTCAAGACCTCACCTAAACTGAAAAATTTTTGTATTTTGCAGATTTTGAACAAATACGATTCCTGGATCTCCTTTCTGAGCAGTGTGAGATACTGGATGGCATTTAACATAGAAAGAGCCTGTCAGTCCTATTTTGGCTGTGTACAGTGCATCAGCGGACCTCTGGGAATGTACAGAAACTCTTTACTCCATGAGTTCGTGGAAGATTGGTACAATCAAGAATTTATGGGCTCCCAGTGCAGCTTCGGAGATGACAGGCACCTAACTAACAGAGTGCTAAGTCTGGGCTATGCAACAAAATACACAGCTAGATCCAAGTGCCTTACCGAAACACCGATAGAGTATCTCAGGTGGCTGAATCAGCAGACCCGCTGGAGTAAATCGTACTTCAGAGAGTGGCTTTATAATGCAATGTGGTTCCACAAGCACCATTTGTGGATGACCTATGAAGCTGTTATCACTGGATTCTTTCCTTTCTTCCTTATTGCCACAGTCATTCAGCTCTTCTACAGGGGAAAAATCTGGAACATCCTCCTCTTCCTGTTGACGGTTCAGTTAGTGGGCCTGATAAAGTCTTCCTTTGCCAGCTTCCTTAGGGGCAACATTGTCATGGTTTTCATGTCACTCTACTCAGTGTTGTACATGTCAAGTTTACTGCCAGCAAAGATGTTTGCAATTGCCACAATAAACAAAGCAGGGTGGGGCACATCAGGAAGAAAAACCATTGTAGTTAATTTTATAGGACTCATTCCAGTCTCCATTTGGTTTACAATCCTCCTAGGTGGCGTAATTTTCACTATCTACAAGGAATCAAAAAAGCCATTTTCTGAGTCAAACCAGACAGTTCTCATCATTGGCACAACACTCTATGCATGTTACTGGATTATGCTTTTGACTTCTTACATGGTTATCACCAAATGTGGCAGGCGGAAGAAAGAGCAACACTATGACATGGTGCTAGACGTATGATATTTCCATGGGAAGTTACCCAGAGAGTTGTAAAGCAACCCAACGACCTTGTAGTATCTGTGGCATCAGACAAATGTTGCCAAGGGAAATGGATCATTGCTGCTGGGAAAAGAACATTTATATTCCTCTGGGTTCCTTTTCATCCTGCCAAAGTAAGAAAAAAAAAAAACAACTTTTTTTTTTTTTTTTTCCAAGGGGAGGAAAACGCAAACCACACAGTTTCGACCTGTTCGCAAGAAAATGGGAGAACTTCTATGTTTATGCACTTTTTTATTGTGCATATGCCTGACAGTGTTACGTTCTATATACCTCACTGGTCATGCTTATGTGTGTGGACAGGAAGGAAAGGAGTTTGGAGAATCAAGAAAAGGATCTTACAACCCCTTGCAACCTAATTTATGAACTTCTCTTTTTTATAGTTCTGTTTATAGGAAGGGTCTTTTGTGTTAGGCTGCCAAATGTAATGCCAAAGGTAAATTTTAAGAGGCCATTGGCTGAGCTGTATTTTTATATTATTGTATTATTTGTGTGTGTGTGTATTTTTAAGCCAACATTTTTTTAAATCACATATTTTATATTTTACTATCTGCCAAAAAAAGCTGCCTCCCCAACATTTTGTTCTTTAGCCTTTTTACATGCATTTGGGAAAAAAAGTCATACTTCCTCCCCCAAAATTTGTGCTGAATTTATATTGTTCGTAACAGAAAGAATAAAAATCTCTCTGCATTTTTGCAACTGATGAATGGTTATTTCTGTGAAAAAGCATTTAAATGTGCTCTTTGAAGATATTTATTAGGAAAGACCCAACATTGTCAGTTTTTGAATACAAGCATATTTGTGAGTAAAAAAGGCCAAAGGGGTAGATATGTGCAATTTGGGGTTTTGTTTTGGATAACATTGTAAAAGGGAAATTTGATTCTCAGCTAGAGTGTAATATCCCTGGCATGCACAATAGCCATAAGGCAAGGCAGGCCTCAGTGCTGTTGGAGAAGACGTTACTATAGGAAAGCTCCCACTGATTTTACATGGGACCTGAGGAGTCAAAACCTTCTGATCTGGAGAAGTATGGGATACCCAAAACTACTATTGACTTCACTGATGGTCTCAGTTGTTCATAATCTGTTAGTACCAAGCAGATAGTTCAGATTTTTGAGATTAAAAAAAAATGCATGCAAGGAAAACTTATCAACACTTTCAAAATGAGGGTATCTTACTATAAAGCTTCTGCAATGCCCTTCACAAAGTTTACAGAAAATACAAACATCAGCTTCTCTGACATCCAGTGTAATGCAGACCCCAGTACTGAGCCGAATAATTTATGTTTGACTAAAGCATATCTACCAGAAAAGAAGCCAATTTTTTATCAAAAAACATCAAGTCTTAGCAAATCCATCACTTCCTTGGTGCTAAATAATCAGTCTTGGACATTTATTTTGGACCATGGCTTTGAGAAATAATACCCAGGACTAAATTCTGCAGTCCTTCACCAGCCAAAGGAATGTGGCATTGAGCCCTAATATACTTTATAAAGAGCAACAGAAAGCCAGCTGCATACAGATACATGCCCTTTTTTAGATTCTGGCATTAAAAGCACTGTGGTAAAGCAGAAATCAGCATATGATGCTTAAAGAACTTAGAAGCATTTTCAGCTTCTCTTTTTTATGCAGACATGAATAGATTCTGCTGTAGAATGAACTGCACACACACTACCTTATTTGTCTGATTATCTTGAGGTACATGATTGCTTGAAAGTCATACTAATATTATGTTAATGATTGGAGAGTTAATTCATGTTGATTACAAAATAGAACAGTATTAAAAAAAAGCAAAAGAAACAGTAAAAATAATAAAAAAAAACTTGACTATGCCTTTTAACTATTTATGATGTAAGTTAAAGCTTGGGTTAACATTCAAATGTCAAATAAATCCTCTCATTCTATAAAAAGATTGAATTAATTGCCTGTATTTATTCTAGCAATTATTCAATGTACTTCCAATATAGGTTGTATAGTATAATTGTTACTTTCATAAATAAAATATTTTTGATAATATTATGACTAATTAATGGTATTTCTGATCAGCACTTCTGCTTTGAAGCCATAAATCTCCATGGTTTCAAGGCTGTTGTTATTGTATTGCCAGCCTGGTTTCCCAGTAGGAATTTGCCATGGTGTAGCAGAGCTCCTGGGGAGCAGGCAGGGACCAGTCCCCGCTCTGAGAGCCAGCACAATATATGGATAGTGCTCGGAGTCCCTGCCTGCCTCTGCCAGCAGCTGCTTGGTGAATTTGGTCAAAACACTTCCTTCCCTTTTTCCTCAGATTCCTCATTTGTACAACAGGAATAGCAATCCAACCTCCTTTTGGGAAGCACTTCGAAGTTTATGGCCAAAGTACTTTACATGAGAGTTGATATTCTCCAGCCTTCCTGTCCACTGGAAGCTACTATCCTCCAAAACTGGGGAAACAGAAGAGAACATGTCTCTGGCCTTTTACTACTCCTTTTTACTGCCATTTCTCAAGCCCACTCTGCCCTGGCACAGCTAAGCTGCATATATGTATTTTCTATCGCTGCAGACTACAGGCAGCAGCCACTGGCAGAGGGATAGAGTAAGCAGGAGGCAAAGAGACATCTCACACATCTCTTAGACCATGACAGGCTCATCATAGTCAAGGATAAGGTGATCATAGGACAAGAGGAAATGGCCTCAAGTTGGGCCAAGGGAGGTTTAGATTGGATATTAGTAAAAATTTCTTCACTGAAAGGATTGTCCAGCATTGGAACAGGCTGCCCAGGGAGGTGGGTGAGTCACCATCCCTGAAGGTATTTAAAAGACATGTAGATGTGGTTCTTAGGGACATCGTTTACAGGTGGACTTGGCAGTGTTAGCTTTACTGTTGGAGTCAATGATCTTAAAGGTCTTTTCCAGCTAAAATGATTCTATGATTCTGCACTCAATTGCTTAGGAGACAGCTTCTCAGCACTCAGCGCTTGTTACCCTATGTTTGGATACTGTGTCCAGTGTTGAGTTCCCCAGTACAAGAAAGTAATTTATAAACTGGGGCAAGTTCCATGCAGGCCAGCATGATGGTTTGGGCTGGAGTGGAAGGGCTGGGACAGCTAGGCTGGTTCAGCTGGAGAGTAGATGGCTTTGAGGGGAGGACCTCCCCTCAAATACCTATATACCTCCAATACCTATAGAGATGACCTCACCTCCAATACCTATAGAGAGGTCATCAAGAAGATGGAGCCAGGCTCTTCACAGTACTGCTTGGTGGGAAGATTAAGGACTCTGAGCTTAGTTGAAAGAGAAGAGGTTTGGAATGGGTATAAATAGGGACTTCTTCTCTATGAGGACAGTCAAGCACTGAAGTCGGTTGCCAGGAGAGACAATGCAGCCTCCATCCTGGGAGGGTTTCAAGACTACTCTAGATAAAGTCCTAAGACATCTAGTCCAACCTCAGAGCTGCCCCTGCTTTGAGCAGGAGGTTGGGCTGGAGACCTCCAAGGCTCCTTCCAACACCTCCAGCCATCCTTTCTGAAGCAGGTACTGACAGTCTTCTTCTTAATGACAGAGCCCACCTCCACAGAAGTTCATTCCCATCTCTGTCCCCACGCATCCACCCTGACAAATGGCTTGACAGCATCTGGTATTGAGAACCCAGAAAAATCAGAGCCCTTCCTGTGACTTTGTGTCCCCACCAGGCTAACAGCTGTGTAAAAAATGTTTCAGCAGAAAGCAAGACTACAAAAGTTCTTAATGAAAATATTCTTAGACAAATAAAATTCTTCAACGTTTCATCTGCTCATTTTTTGTCTCAAAATTATATCTTTGAGTTTCAAACAAATTTTTGTTCTTGGAAAAAATTAAAACGTGTTTTTCATTAATAACAAATATAATTGTGAGATCTCTGTCAAAAGAACAAATTTTTTTAAAAGAAAAATTCATGGTTTATTTTGATCTTTTTTTAAAAGCACAGGTATTTGTCATCCCTCTGATAGACAGATGGTGCTGAACACTGTAAGAAACTGCCACAAACTATAAATTCTACAGTAAAGTTAGAAGACAATTTTTTTAAAAAGTGCAATTAATTGACAATATCTCAGGTTATAAACCATTTCCAGGGTGGAGTAACTTGGGTTTGAGAGCATCTGCAGAGACCAGGTGTGAAGGAAAACCTGAGGGAATCAGAGGTGCAGCAGGGAGGAAGGAGCCCCCCTGTTCTGTCTGCTAACAAGCTTCGGTTTGGCCAAGAATCAGATTTCTTTCAATGGGAAATGTATGAATATTTAGCAGAACTTTTCTAGGAGGGGGAAAGAATCCTGTCAGCCACATACTGCCAAACATGTCTCAAAGCACAAGCTGTTGTGAATCTGTCGGTTAAAAAATTTGGTCTGAATTTTATTCTTAGCAAGAGATATGATGGCAAAGAGGAGACAAAATATACTGAAAGCTGTTGATGAGGTTTAGTATTACTGAGGCTTTGTTGGAAATGCCACTTTTCTCTGGAGTTAACAAAATTAACTTAAATATAGTGCATTTTTTTCCCCAACTTTTCCTTGGCTGCTTCAGTTCCATATCTGATGGATTGATGGATGAGTGCCCCAAATTGTTGCTGCTTCTTCCAGCTATGGTATTTTATATAATAAAGTATTCTGTCACTCCCAAAGAAATGCAAATTTAATTTTCTCCTAGAATAACCGTCAAATTTCAGTAAGTTACCATGGCTGCATAGAGGAAAATGGCCTTGTAGTTACATTTACACTAAATAAATGAGAGACTCAAGCCACGTGTCTGAGCTTTGGTACATGATAACACTCTGCTCCAATGTAACTGTGGTCTGTAACATGTTTTTGACATAGGTCAGATAGTGCTGCCCCAGACAACGTTGGACACATGTAGGAGAGATGCATAGAGCAGGAACTAGACTGGTTTGAGGGATCATGGAGCTGAGGTGTGATCTCTGTCATCAGCTGATCTCAAGATTGGAGAACAGTTCCTGTTGTTTTTTTTTTTTTTTTTTTTTCTTCCTAAATTAAACGCAAGCTATCAGTACTCCACTGAGGAGGACAATGCAGGTCAGCTTACCCCTTACTACTTACTAGACATCATGCATGTGGGGTCTTACTCTCAAGAGATCAATAGATGTCATTAATTCTGCAGTTCTTGAAAACACCTGCTTTCTTTTTTTTTTTTTTTTTCTTTTTACCTTTCAGTTGAGAAACTATGCAGGTTTTCTAATTCCTTTGGTCATCTCCAAAAAGCAAGAACCAACACTGCCCAAGAATCAAAAACTGCTGTAGTCACATCATTCAAGGTCTAGGACTCATTGCATTCATACTTCCCTTTCTTCTTTTACTACATCCCTACTGAGCTGTCTTTCTCCTGGTAGCAATCTACTTTGATTTGCTCCAGTTTTTTTTTTGCTCTGTAGAAATGAAATGGTTATGGCACAGCCTTTTTGTGGCTGCTTCTCACAAGGTTCAGTGAAAACAGAAAGCGTGAAGAGCTTGCCCATGATCAGTGCTGCTTTGTAGCACCCAAGAGATTGACATCTGGAATTTAATATTATCAGTCACAGTACTAGAGATCGGAGAACCCACACAAAAAGCATGAACAAGAGTGACAGCTATCAAGTGAATCACAGGAAATTAGATTTTGTAAGTTCCTCTGGTCATATAATTATTTATTTTAAAGTTTCTAGGAGGGAAATAATCACTTGTAACTATGCCTTGACCCTAGAGCACTTTGGGGACACATAAAACACTGTAGCCATGAAGAATTGAGCTGAATGTGGCTAAAAATAGATTAAATGAGCAGCTTGTTCTAAATTAATTACAAGACTGTGTATCTGTTCCCCAAAAGTGCTCTTAAGTTTTTGATACTGATTTTTTTAATGAATGTAGCTTATAGTCTGAACCCATCCAGTAATTTGATGCTGCAGATCACCAGTGATTTCTGTCTGCCCTCATTCATTGCCTTCCACAAAAATTACACAGCACCTTGCCAGCATGAGTTGGTGCTGTCCTGGTTTCTGCCAGCATCTATGATACCTGGATAACCATGACAACACTGTGAGATATATTAGAAGTTATCAAAAGAGAAAATCTGTGAAGACCATAGGAGAGGGCTCCTCCAAGAAAAATTAACCACTTGGTAAGAGATAAAAAAGAAGCAGCATTTCACAGTACACAAAATGGCTATTTCATGCTCATACAGTAGAGTGATGGACTTCCTTCCCTACAAGTAAGTGAGGTTGGATGAACCTCAGGAAATCATCTAGTCGAACCTCCTCCTCAAAGCAGAAACAACTAGGACATAAAAACAACCTGAGAGAAGACACAATCACAGCATAAGCACAACCTTTCCTGAACGGTCAGATGAGTCCTACCCAAGCTGTCCTCTGGCAAGGAACGCCAGCTTGCTCTAGAGGGTAAGCCCAGCACCCCGTGCATAGTGGACCAACACCCTGATGTGGGAGCAAAAGTCCTCACAAGAGTCCTAGCTGCTGCCGTGGCAATTCTCCCAGCCATCAATTCAACATCCTCCATATAGCACTTTTTTCATCAGCTCCCCACTGTACATGGGTTCATATACATATATCTATCTATCTATCTCTATCTATCTCTATCTCTATCTCTATCTCTATCTCTATCTCTATCTCTATCTCTATCTCTATCTCTATCTCTATCTCTATCTCTATCTCTATCTCTATCATCTCTATCTCATCTCTATCTCTATCTCTATCTCTATCTCTATCTCTATCTCTATCTCTATCTCTATCTCTATCTCTATCTCTATCTCTATCTCTATCTCTATCTCTATCTCTATCATCTATATTTATATCTATCTATATTCATTCCTAGGTCCTAGGACTGTAATACTGCAGTTCTTATAGCAAGACAAAAACCTGGGAGATAGGACAATTTCACACGTGCTGAACCTGGAAGCTGCAGCAATGCTGCAGACAGAGGTTCTTTTTCCTTGTTATTTTTATAAACAACTCTGCATATACTTGATCTTGTCTTTTTTTAAACGACCACCAAGGAGACTTGTTGGCAACTTTTCCTGGAGATAGGAGGAGGAGGGGAAGTGGATGGTTAATGCTTTGACCTGCCATCTGGCTAAGCATGTCATGTAAGGAGATTAAATGTTCGGGTGCAAAATTTGTGGTGCTTGATTCCAGCCAGGTTCAAATAAAGCACCTAAAAGGGGTATCCATGTAGCTCTTACCATGGATATGTCCCAGAAGTTTAATGTAAACCAGGTATGAGATTGGAATTGAATCACAGTTGTTTTTTAAAAGTGATCCATTTCACTCAGTGTGGAGTTCTCTTTGGACACTTTTATCCATTAAAATATCTCTCAAAGTTAAAAATTAAACAGATGCAAGCCAGGTTTACATTCATGTAAAAACATATGCACTGTGAGAGCCTTGTCTGCACAAGAAAATTTATCTGATGTAACCAAAATCTTTGTGATTTTACTTATTGTAGTATAAGTGTTTTTATTTTGTTTGTTTTGATTTATGTTTCTTAGGAAATTATGTCCATAATTGTAAAATTGGAACTGCTGTTTACTAGCTTGAACAAAGAAGAAAGCTGCACTTAAACTGTGATAATAAATTGGTTTAATCAAACTTGCATAGAAACATGACACTTTTATGTCGATCTATGCCAGATACATTTTAGTTCAGTCTTGCATGATTTGCCTTAAGATAAGCCACGATGTGAATTTACAGCACTTCAGACAGCCCATAAGGACTGCTCTGGGCAAATCCTTGCTCTGCAGTAAGTGTGAGGAAGCTTAGCCTGCAGCGTCAGTCATTAGTTACATTGCATTTGCCACACGGTAGGGGAGGAAACATGGACAGATAATCTATGATGACTAAGATAGTGTAAACTCATGCCCTAGGCTTCTCAAAGAAGCTTTTAAATGTATCTGACTGTAAACTGGTCAGGACTGCCTTCTAGATAACCCAGGGGCATGTGCACACAAAGACAGCCAGGAGAGCTGAAGTAAATTACCAAGATTTCAAGCTAGTTATTTAAACTGTGGGAAGCCTCCATTAAGATTGTGTTTTCAGAATAAAAGCAACTCTGCTTTGATTCAGTAATACTTCTCCTTTTTTTTTTTTTTTTAAGTAGGAGTTTAATACAGTTTACCTCTTGCACACTGAAATTCTGACCAAGATGGGCTCACATGACCATAACTGTACTGTGAGAAGCTGCCCTCCTGCAGGCAATGGAAGAAGATATTGAGCACATACCATCTACTGCAAAGCAAATTAAGCTGGGATAGTTGTAGGTGTGCCTCTGGACGTGCACCACCTCTGCCTCACACAGGACTTTGCACAGGACAGAGCCAAAATACCTTCCTTACTCTGCCAGCACCTGAACAAGGGGCACGTTGTTGGCTGAACAACTGCACATGCCCCTGTGAAGCAACTCCAGTGCCTCAGAGACACATAGGTCTTGGCATATATATATTGTACCCAACCAGTAGAACAGAACGTGCTGTAAATGCAGCAAACCCATATTTGCCAGGAAGTGCAGGAATTGGGTGTGCAGGTGAGACATCTGGTCCCACCAGCAGTGGAGGGAGAAAAAGAGTTTTCATCCCTGAAAAAAGCATCAGTAAGCTGTAAATACACTGCATGGCACAACCCTTTGTGATCAGATGAGTATTGCTCTGGCTGTTTTGCCTGAAGGCATTGGCACATCAGCCTGTTAACCCCAGGGGAAAGAGTATGAACCGATAGTGCATTATGCTGGGTGCAATTGTCACCAGGTGTGTTCTCACCTCTTGGCCCACTGGAAGCAGTTTACTACTCTTTTACTGACAGACCAGCTGCTTGACAGATACTGCAACATGAAAGCAGGCTTACAGGCAGCTACCAGATCAATTAATTACAATTTTAATAATTACTAGACTTTAATTCCAGTAATTAATTAATTGATGGTAATTTGCCCTAACTCAGTTCCAGGACTAAAACACACCATGTAATCAGTTGAATAG